>JALAZF010000064.1:11802500-16602500 GCA_022829125.1 Lathyrus tuberosus
ATTGCAACTGATATTTGCAAAGCAAGAAAAACTTAAGAATAGAGACGAGATAGACTCCCTGTATGTTTCAAAATGTCTAACCTGGACATCTAAGCTCAGATTCAGACAACCTTCCTCGTCAACCATGTTTTACCTGTAAGCCACACATCATCTTCTTCATTGAAGACCATGCAAATAATCTAGTACTTATTAAAAGGAAAAAAATGGACATGAGTAATCTCCTAAAAAAATTGGAGGTTGTGGAGTCACCAAAGAAATTGTCACTTGGTTTCCTAGGCTTGATAATGGGTTTGTGTAAGCATAACAAGATAGAAATTTATGATATTCTTCATGTTAGGAAAATGTCTAAGCTCAATGAGGCTTTCATCACTCAATGTTGTATGAGTTAGAGAGAAAGAGAGGCACCACCACCACCATCTCCTCCTATTGCCCTTGTACAACCTCAACTAGAGGTAGTAAGCTTTGATATGAATCCTGCTATGAGAAGTTGTTTCTCCTATTGGTGGAATGTCTCTAAAGAATACCATCAAGGTATGTTATCTCTTAATGATTCCATGAATAGGTTTCAATTACAAATGCATGACTCACAAGCTCTATTTAAGCCAATACCCACTCCAACTGAGTTTTGCAGTTACTTGAAATGGCCTACTAATAAGACATTCTATTATAAGTGGGTAAGTTGTCACATAAGTGAAAATGGATATCCAAAAAAATCTTAGGCATATGATGATGATAAACGGAGGAAGGTATGCATGGAGAAGACGAATAAACAGGCAATGAGGATGATTGACCGACACGACACAAGTAACATCATTGTGAAGTTTTTATCGCTTTATGAGTTTAATTTTATTTACTCACTGAAAAAATATTTTATTTCAATTATGTAGTATAATTATTTACACTAGCCATGCACAATGGACTTGGGTTTGTTGGTCATTTTGTACTAATTACATGAGCACAACCAAAGTTTCGAACATATTTTAAATATTGTGATAATTTTGGTTAACATAATTCCCAATTAAATGTGGACAAAACAAAGAAAATGATATAGAAAAAGAGGTTATGCTACTATCACAGAGTCCACTAAGTTAGCCACACATTGAACCTACGACACATTGAAGTATAGGCAGGCTAAGTGCCACCTAGTGAACCTCGCGTAGCTTAATACACAAACAGGCTAAGCGAGGAATTAGGGGTTAGGTGAGGACATATTTGCAACACTCATTTATTTTGTTTCCCTTGGACAGGAAAATGTTTTCCCTAGGGGGGTTGAAATGCAAAGATGATTCAAACTAAACTTATACTTGTTTGATTTAAATTGTTTTCATGATTAAGTGTCAATTTTTCTGAAATGTTTTGAAAAATTACTCCCAGAGGAATTTTTTCTGTAGATGATTTATATAATGATCTAAAATTTCAAAAATGGATGGAACCACCAACAATAGGTTGACTACAAAAGGTCAGAGATCAAATGGCATGAGAAGAGGTTTTTTCTCTTTAAATGCTTCATTCATAATTAATGCCTAACTATCTGTGAAAAATATCATGATTATGAATTATTTTCTTTATTCAAAGTTTGGTTTTTATACTATCTAGAGAAAACACATTTACATAAGTCAAAAATCGTAAAGTCTACCCAAGTCAAAGCATACAAAAAGAAAAAAAAGGCACCAAAAGAAAATGGTGGTAAGAAAGTGGAAACAAAGAAAGAGAAGTACGTGAAAAATAAACACCATAAGCTTTCTTATCTTTATGCTTTTGAATCCAAAGAAAAACTATTTTTTTTTGTAAGCCCAACATGTTACAACCTAAAGAAAGACCTTAGTGATCCATGACTGATAATATATCTTGTGATAATGCAAAGACAAAATACTAAGCATTAATATATATATATATATATATATATATATATATATATATATATATATATATATATGCATTGTATGGATTTTTATGAGGGAAACACTAACAAATAAGAGATACTCAGTGAGGTCACGATTATGATGAATGATCAATTGTAAATTATGACATGTTTTAAAAATCTTACTTTGTTCAAGAAAATTATTCGTATTTATGCTATGGTTCTTGGATAATCATGATATTGATTATGAAATTGCATTTGAAAAAGAACACCATGCCATAAAATACTATTTCAAAATCTTGACCCAAAGTCAGTTAACACGTTGAAATAATTATGCAACATTCTAAAGTCATCTAATAATTTTGTTTAGGACAAACAAAAAGGTAAGTTGAGGAGAGTTGATAAGTGTCAGATTTACATTAATTATGTCGACACTTATTGACTAATTTTACAAGAAACTAATACAAAACCCCTCAATTTATCTATGAAAAATAAGAAAACACCTGTTTGAACTTTTCTCATATGTTTTAATCAAAAACATGTGAAAAGAACTAGAAAACCACGAATCAGCATGCAAGAAACGGGAAAAAGAAAAACCCTGAAGAAGCAAGGCTCTTTAAGCCTAAGCTACAGGCGCTCTAAGTGTAAATACGGATAGATGGCGTAACCAGATGCAAGGACTTCATGGTGAAGCATGAGTTAGCGTCCTAATCGAAGGATTGGTGTGTTTGGTGTGCAAAGACATCCAATGATACGTGGAAGACAAGCAAATGTTGCTTGCTGAAGAAGAAAAGTTGAGTGGTCATAGTGGTAGAGCAGTGTAGGAGCACTAGGTGCAAGGACGATGCAACTAGTGAGAGCCTAAATTCTTTTCCTATAAATAAAAAGTTTGAGTTCAATGTAAAGGGAGTTTTGGTGGATCGAAGGAGTATAGAATTGGAGTAGGTTTGCTCAGGTCTACAAAATAAGAATAAGAAAGTAAGTTTGAAGGCGTAAGTGCTACTCAGGTGACAAAGTAGATACCACTTCCAAGGTCAAATTCCCTAGAAAGACCAACTGTTATGCTAACCATGAGTAAGAGTAGCTTAAATTTCAGTTATTAGGGTTAAATGTAGTTATTATATTCATGTAATAAATAAGTTATGGTGTTCTAAAATCTAAAACATATTTTCATGGTGTAACCTGACATCGAAAGGTGCTTGTCATTACTAGATCCAAAAAAGTTATCTATTTAGTATTATGTATAGACTTAAGCATAGGGTCTGTAACACCCTTCTACCCAAAAGAACATTCACGATAAATATAAACAAGTATATCAAAGTACATAACCAAAAGGGTGCCACATTTCGTCATAAAACTTCATAATAATGTCCTACTCAGTAACACGGGTTCTATCATCACAAATTCAATCAAATACTACGCAGCAGAAAATCAAAATCATAACATAGTTTATCACTCAAAACGTCTTAAAAATAAGAAACTCATAGTATCACGATGTCAACAAGAAAAAAAAAACACAATGGTTCGACTCTAACGTCCCGACCCGATGTTACATATCAGAGCAAGACCCTCTACTCAACAAAAATAACCAGAATACTTCAAAGCTAAACCTTCATACACCAAGAGAGCTAATCCTGATCACCTGCACGTTACCCACGTGGAGGCAACATTCAAACATCGCGAAACATCAATCAATTTACAACATCATCAACACGTCATTTATTCAGTCATTATACAATGTCACATAGTATGGAATGCAACAACATAGACTCATGCATGTGGCACCAATTCATCATGTTGATGGACACTGGGCCATCACCCTCTAAAGATCCCCACCAATAAGATCGATTATACATAAGAACCAAAGCACATCATAAACACTCAAATCCACACAATGGGATTGAAGCCAACACTGGACCGAAGTCCTAACATCAACACTGGACCGAGGTCCTAATATGCTATGAATGCATGAAGCAAAACGTCAAAATCAATCATCACCTCGGTTCGTCAAAGTTACATCATCATTCATAAAAGCTCACCAAAGCATCATAGTATTACATCGTCATGGAGTGTCACAATTCATCACATTACTTCACACATCATCATGTTATAGTCATCAAAATACAACACATCAATTACTCAAAGCATACAGACAACAAGACACAAGACATCATGAAAAATAAATGATAAAAAAACTACTGCTCCTGCTCGCCTGGTGCTCGCCCGGCGAAACAGCTCCCTCGCTTGGGTTTCGCCCGCCAAAGCAGGGGCGAAATCCCCTCCCTCATACAAAAACCAAGAGCACTAATTTTTCACCTCTCGCTTGCCTCTCGTTTCGTCCGGAGACCTCCGAGCGAATACACTTCGCCTGGCGAAATGGTTCCTCGCCTGACAATTTCCTGCGAACAGCAATTAGCTGCTGCAATTGATGTATACGAAAAATCCCTTCCAACAATTCTCCAAAGACCTAATACACATCCAAAATTACTAACACCCAATTCATCGACTTACAACATAACATAAACACACAATTTCATCATGTTTTCATCAATCAAAACATAGAACACAAAATATTACATCTACCTTAAACCCCATATCAAATATAATAACCTGGATCACCCCCTGTACCTTAGAATTCTCAACAAACGACTTCTTCCCTTGCGTTCTACAGATGATCTTCTTGATCTTCTCATCCAACAATCCTCACAGGCAATGCTTTAATAGTCAGATTATCTCTCACCTGTATGTCATCCATTTGGATCACATGCAACGAATCCAAAATATACTTCCTCAACTGAGATACATGAAACACATCAAGTAAATTCGCAAGCGACGGTGGTAAATCAATCCGATAGGCTACCTCCCATATCCTCTGCGTAATCTGATACGGACCAACAAAACATCGAGTGAGCTTCATAGACTTCAAAGCTCGACCCACGCCAGTTATCGGCGTAACTCTGAAAAACACGTGATCTCCCTCTTGGAATTCAAATGCCTTCCTCCTCTTATCATGATAACTCTTCTAACGACTATGTGAAACTCTCATCCTCTCTTGGATCATCTTAATCTTCTCAATCGTCTCCTACACAATCTCAGGTCCGAGTACAACACTCTCGCCTGACTCATACCAACACAATGGAGTTCTAAACCTTCTTCCATACAAAGCTTCATACGGCACCATCTCAATACTAGCATGAAAACTATTGTTGTATGTAAACTCAATCAATTCAATTGGCTATCCCAATATCCTCCTTGGTCCAGTACACAAGCCCTCAGTAAATCCTCTAAGGACTGGATAGTCATCTCTGTTTGACCGTCCGTCTGCGGATGATATGCATAACTCATCCTCAACTTACTACCCAAAGCATCTTGCAAACTTGTCCAGAACCTCGATGTAAATCTTGGGTCTCTACCCGACACAATACTCGAAGGTATTCCATGCAACTTCACAATTTCCCCAATATACATCTCTACTAACTTCTGCATAGAATAATTAATCTTCATCAGTAAGAAATGAGTCAATTTAGTTAATCTATCCACAATCGGCCAAATTGAATCATTCTCCTTCGCAGTTTTCGGGAATCCCGACAAAAAATCCATGGAAATACTATCCCATTTCCATTCTGAAATATTCAGCGGTTGCATCATACCCGAAGGCTTTTGATGTTCGATCTTTGACTTCTGACAAGTCAAACAGGTATAAACAAACTCTGCAATATCCTTCTTCATACCTGGCCCACAAAACAATTTCTACAAATCCTGGTACATCATTGTAGCACCGGGATAAATACTCAATCTACTTCGATGCCCCTCTTCAAGAATACTCTTCTTAATTTCTGGAACATCTGGAACACACACTCTATCTCTGAACCTCATTACACCATTCTCATCAATCCGAAATTGACCTCCATTACCTTGCTTAATCAAGGTCGACTGATCAACCAACCTCAAGTTAGATTGATGACCCACTCTGATTTCTTCCAGAATACCACTAGTCAGTTTCAACATACCCAACCTCACACTGTCAGGAGTCTCTTCACATACCAAACTTAGATCTCGAAATTGCTCGATTAATTCCATTTCTCTCACGATAAGCATCGACATATGCAATGACTTTATGCTCAATGCATCAGACACCATATTTGCTTTACAAGGATGGTAACTCAAATCAAAATCATAATCCTTCAATAATTCCAACCACCTCCTCTGCCTCATATTCAACTCCTTCTGATCAAATAAGTACTTCAAACTCTTATGATCACTGAACACTACAAATTTAGAGCCAAAAAGATAATGTCTCCAAATTTTCAACACAAATACCACAACTGCCAACTCTAAGTCATTCGTAGGATAATTCCTTTCACGCACTCTCAATTGTCTCGAATCATAAGTAACAACCTGTCCATTTTGCATTAACACTCCACCAAGACCCATCTTCGACACATCACAATACACCACAAAAGATTCATTCGAATTAGGCAAGATCAACACCGGAGCGGTCGTCAACTTCTTCTTCAATTCCATAAAACTCTTTTCACATGCAACATCCCACACATAAGCTTTACCCTTCCGAGTCAACTAAGTCAAAGGTAATGCCAACTTAGAAAACCCTTCGATAAACTTACGATAATAACCTACCAACCCAAGGAAACTTCATATCTCTGTAGCAGACTTTGGAGTCTCCCACTGTAACACAACAACAATCTTAGAAGGATCAACAACTATTCCACCACTTGATATCACATGGCCAAGAAAACTCACTTCTTTCAACCAGAACTCACATTTAGACAGTTTTGCATATAATTTCCTCTCTCTCAACACTTGCAACACCGTACGCAAATGTTCAACATGATCTTCTTCAGATTTCGAGTATATTAAAATATCATCAATGAAAACCACAACAAACTTATCCAAATACTCATGGAAAATCCGATTCATATACTCCATGAACACACCTGGTGCATTGGATACACCAAACGACATCACTGTGTATTCATAGTGACCGTAGCTCGTCATGAAAGCTGTCTTTGGAATATCATCAGGATTAACATGAATCTGATGATAACCAGACCTCAAATCAATCTTGCTAAACACACAAGAGCCTACTAACTGATCCATCAAATCGTCTATTATCGGAAGTGGATATTTATTCTTGATAGTCACTTTATTCATCTGCTTCTAATCCACGCACAACCTCATACTACCATCCTTCTTCTTAACTAATAGAACAGGAGCACCCCACGGAGAAACACTCGGTCAAACAAACTTCTTCTCAAGCAATTCTTCCAATTGTTTCTTCAATTCACTTAACTCAGAAGCAGACATCCGATAAGGAGCTATTGACACCAGACTCGTACCTGGTATCAAGTCCACTGCAAACTATACTTCACGCTTGGGAGGCAAATCACTTATGTCGTCCGAAAACACATCTAGAAATTCACAAACAACAGGTAATTCGACACTCACAGCTTCACGATCAACTTGCAACGATGCAAATAACGCAAACATCGAGGCTTCGTCTTCTAGGAGTTCGTCTACTTGCTTAGCAGACAAGAACATCAACTCCCCATTATCACAAAACTCAGGAAACTCCACGATCTTATTATAACAGTTGATGTGAACATAGTTGAACTCCAACCAGTTCATTCCCAAGATTACATCGTTTTGGTGCAAGGGTAAACACACCAAATCCATCACGAAACTCTTCCCAAAAATCGTCAAAGGACATCTCGAACACACAAAAGTAGTGGAAACAGAACCATTAACAAGAGTTTCTATCGCCATACTACCATTTATATCAGACAATTTCAAACCCAACATAGTAGCACATTCAAGCGAAATAAACAAATGGGTAGAACCAGTATCAATAATAGCGGCCAACTCAACATTGTTAATAAAACAAGTACCTCGAATCAAGTTATCCTTCTTGGGGACTTATGAACCACTCAAAGCAAACATACTGCCATTAGTCTGAGCCGCAGTAGCAGTCTTCTTTAGCTTCTGACACTGGGTACTGATGTGACCCTGTTCACCATAGTTGAAACAAGTCGGACCTTCATCCTTGAAATCGGTAACTCTATGGCCCCTCTTACCACATCTGTAACACCTCAACACACTATTGTTGCAAACTTCAACACGATGGCCTTGCTCGCCACACCTGTAACACTTAACAGAAGCGGGAGCTACTCCCCCACTTGTCTTCTTCCCATCTGAAGCCTTTTGTTTCCCTTTGTCAACTGGAGTCACATAAGGCTTCCCTCTAAACTGTCCCTTCTCTTTCTTCTCACAAAGATGCTTGTAGTGAGTCGATCGAGCTCTGATGTCCTCATCATAAATCCTACTCTTATCCACCAATTTAGTATACCTACGAATCTGTTGGTATCCAATGCCCTATTTGATCTCTGGTCTCAGCCCATTCTCAAACTTAAGGCATTTAGACATCTCAGCATCATTACGGTTATAATGAGGGCAGAACTTCACCAGCGCCTCAAACTTTGCAGCATACTCTTCCACAGTCATGTTTCCTTGCTTCAATTCCTGGAATTCTATCCCCTTCTTGCCGCGAACATCTTCAGGAAAATACTTCCCCAAAAATTCTCTCTTAAATACAGTCCTTGTTATCTCAGTACCAACTGAAGATGACTGGTTTACATCCTGAGTGAATCACACACTCAAAGATAACACAGAGTCGCCACCGAACTTTATTTAGTCCCAAAGGACAGGGAAAATATCGATAAAACCCAAGGGGAAGAGAAACGGGAATGGGGGTCGGTTATGCAAAAGGAAGGTACTAGCACCTAACGCATCCGTCGTACTCGACGGGAACCATTTCGCTTGCTTCTAGGCTTGGATGGGTTATCTATCTAAAGGCTTTTAGCTAAAGAAGAGGAGAGAAGAAAAGGGAAAAAGAAAAGAAAGAAAGAAAGGGCTCATAGAGGATTAGGGCCTTTGTGCCTACGTACCCTCATGGTGCAATGAGGAAATCAGAGCGTCGTAGTTCATGGAACCAGGGGACAGAAAGGAAGAAAGAAAGGGAGAAGGAAAGAAAGGTGGAAGTGTGCTCGCCAAGACGTCCTGTCTCGTGCCTACGTATCTGACATTCGAACGAATGTAGAATCAGAGCTTCCGTAGTTCGGGAACCTAACGGAAAACAAAACAAGAAAGAAATAGGAAAACAAGAGAAGTGGTGTCAAAACCAAGAGCAAAAGTGAAAGAAAAACTCTACTGGGGAAGTCCACGCAGTAAGAGCGATTGCACAAGAGACTAGAAATAGAATGGTGTTAAAACCAAGAATGAAAGAAACTCTGCAGGGGATCACAGAGAGGATTGGTGTCGAAACTGAGAAAGTAAGAGCAAAATGAACAGAAAGGACTCCGCTGGGGAGAGAAAAGATCAAAGCACTGCTAAGAATAGAGGGTAAGCGATTCGGCTGGGGATCCAAACAAAAGGATGGTTTCAAAACCAAGAGAAAGGAAGACCCGGTATATTAACTGGTTGGCAGTGGTTAACTGAAGAAAAGAGAGTAAGACTCTGGCAAGGAAAAGAGGCTGATGTCAACAGATAGGCTGTGATAAACCAAGAGAGAGATTGTTGAACCAAGAGAAGGTGTTTGACTCTGAGGGGGCATCGGTATGTTAACTGATAAACAGTGGTTAACCGAGGAAGCAAGGGTTGCAACTCTGTGGGGATAGAGAAGCATTAGTTTTAATAGAGAAAACTGTGATTAACCAGAAGAACGAGTGTGGGACCGATCGAAGGTCGTAACCTAAAAGGGGTGTTGGTATTGACTGAACAAGCAGCACTGGACCAAAGAAGAAGGGTTTTGAACCAAAAGAGGTTGCTAACCGCTTGGGGGGTTCGGTTTTTAACAGAACACTGTGATTAACTAAGAAGAATGAGTGATTAACCAAGAGAAGGTGATTAACTCAAAAAAGGGGTTCAGTATTTTAACAGACGGACTGTGGTTAACTGAAGAAAAGGGTGATTAACCGAGAGAAGGTGATTAACCTAAGATGAAACTCAGTATGTTAATAGACGGACTGTGATTAACTGAGAAGGAGTGCAAACATTCCTATTTTAACTGACAGACAGTGATTAACCAACAAAGGGGGAAGAACCAAAAGAAGGTTGCGAACTCCGCAGGAGAATTCGGTCTTAACAGGAGTACTGTGTTTAACTGAAGAAAGAAAAAGAGACTCTCCAGGGGAATCACATAACAATGATTGACCGCAAGAAAAGAATAGGATATTGGAACAAAGAAAGCTTGCTAACCCAATGAACAAAGGATCGTAACCAAGAAGAATGGTGATTAATCAAAAGAGAGGTTTAAAGAGATAGGAGTGATCAAGGATCGAAAGAGATTGCAAAGAGAAAAAACTGATCAAGGATCGAATCGACTGGGGAAAGAAAGCACATTACCGCCTGGAGATAGAGATGACTAAGCCAAGCACAGGGTCATTCGTCCCCTACCTGAAGTAGTCAGAATGAGAGTAGGAATTCTCCCTTCTCATTCCTTCTCTAACACACACAGGGTGTAATGCAGAAGTTGAACTGGACGGCCCAACAGCTCCCAGTTGTACAGTGCTCCCGCTTGAAGAAACGGATAGCACAACGACTCTGATTTGTACAGTGCTCCGATGTAGGGCGCAACGTGAAACTCCAACTCCAAGGGGATCGAGATAAAAAGCTCTAAAGGAAGCCTAAAGAGAGGGAAAGGAAAGGATCGATTAATTGAAACATGGTTTCGATCAATTAATCAAGGGGAAACTATGCTAACAACTTTCCAAAGAGAATGGAAAATCATTAAAGCTAAAAGGTGTGAATTATTGATTATACAAGATTAAGCTTATCCATGAAGAATAAACTTAATGCAAAACTGAAATGGATGGTGCAAAACAGTGCCACATGATCATCAAAATGCAACACGAAATCATGTATCATGTGAACAAAGGTAATGCAAGAATGATTATGTTCATACAATGCTAAGAATATGAAACAAATGTATAATCGAAAATATGCATCGAAAGTTCATGAATATGCTTCAACCAGAAGTGAAATGACACTTAAGACATCCATAAAATCAAGCATGATAATCAATGGAAGTTAAAGGGAAGAAGGCATAGCTAACACACTTGAAAATTCAAGAAAATGGCCATTCTGTACAGTGGTAACCGGTTACAGCACATCTGCTAACCGGTTACATGCTTGAAAATCAGCGTTTCTGATGAAAATTAAACTGTGTAACCGGTTACAGCATATTTGCTAACCGGTTAAATGCTTGAAAACTTGCGTTTTTAGTGAAAATTGCACTGTGTAACCGGTTACAGCATATCTGCTAACCGGTTACCACTGTAACAGGGACAAAAATAACAGTAAAAACAACTTTTCAAAAGTGATTTTCAACACTTAATCACTTATGCCTACCACCACATGCTAGGATATGATCTTGTGCACGAAAATTACATCATGTAAGCACAATTAATACAAATTGCAAGCATCAATCATGGAGATCAAAGATCAATCAAATATATGGCAAATCAAACCAAAAATGATCGAAATTACATTGGAAATGCGCGGAAACAATCGAAACAGAGAGTAAAGTAAGATCCACCAACCTACAAGGCTGAGATGTGCCTTGGTAATTATTGCAAAGTGTTCTTGATGCAGAAAATCAAAGAAAACCAGAGGAATCTTCAATTTATTGCCGATACGCGTCGAAGTCGAGCAAAATACGATAAAGCTCCGAAGTGCGAATTTGAACCATTGAAAATTGCAGAAAATACTCAAGTTTAATCCACAAGCTGAAATGACTCCAGAAATCCAAGTATAATTGCGAGAATGATGAAGGTTGAGCTCAAGAAATAATCACTTTTGATGTAAAAGTGATTATCCTTCAAAGTAGAAATGAGCTTTGGTGAGGTTTTGGAAGAGAATTGAAATGAAGATGAAGATGTAGCAGAGGAAAATCAGAGAGAATGTGAGAGAATGGAGAGTGAAAATGTGAGAAATTGGAGAAATGATTGAGGGTCCCTGGAATATGAGTGAAACATTGTTTATATAGACTTTTGGTTTGGAGTGTGAGAGGTTTGAAGCTAGCTTTGGACTTAGCTTTGGGTTTGGAACTAGGCTAGGAGTTAGTTAGACTTGACTGACCGAGTCAAGGTGGTTAACTCGGTTAGTTAGAACCAACTCGGTAATAATCCCCATGTGAACTCCAACATCCAAAGGTTGACATGCTTGGAAAACAAGGAACATGATGCACTCAATTTGAAGTGAAACATTAGAGCAAAAGCACTTGGATTGAATTGAATAGCCTTGAAATCTCTAGAGATGTCTAGAATATTCCACACACTACTAGAATATTGTAGAATCAATGACCAAAGAGAGTGCATGGCTGCTGTCCCAAAAAATGGAGCAGAAACTGAAATTTTGTACTGAGTAACCGGTTACAGCATATCTGCTAACCAGTTACTTGCTTGAAAACCTGCATTTTTGGTGAAAAATACACTGAGTAACCGGTTACAGCATATCTGCTAACCGGTTACTTCAGCCAAACTTCCACAAATTTGCTGAAAAATGATGTTGAAGTTCCGCTTTCGATTTTCCACCTCTTGTCTTGATAAATAAACATGGAAACCTTCATTTTGAGCTCATTTTGATTATGTAATGGCCTTGTGAGGATGTGATTAATCGGGTTGAACAACCTAAAAATCCTACAATGAGAATCACATGGACAAAAGTGCAAATGCGGATGCCAGCGATGCGAATGCACGTGCTCATGCATAAGGCAAAAGAGGGAGGTCAAATTTCGGGTTACGACAGCTGCCCCTATTTAATCCGCTTGGGCCTGAATGTACGAATTACGCTAGCTTTTCGATGATTCGAGGTAAAAGGGGATTAAATAAAAGAGTAGCTCAAAAATTTGGCCGACGGCGACAAAAGAGAGGTGCAAGTGTAAGGAGGGTTTGAAGTTTGGCTGAAAATCCGCTGGGGAGATGAATCAGGCCAGACGAAAGGAAGTATGCGCGATGCATATGTTATGTATGCTTCGATCTCCATGATGCTTGATATCATGCAATACAAAAGTGCGGGTTGAGGTAAAGTGCGGTAGTTAGGCAGAGATCGTAGCAAAACGAGCTCGACATCCTCAGCTGGAGAGAGAACCCACAAAATACCGATCCTACCGGAGGAAGGCCCCTGAATGGTGACAACTCCGCCGGAGAAGAACCTGAGAAACATCAGACTCCCAGAATATCACCATTGGTGTTGCGATGGATAAGAGAATCATGACAATCTTCACATCATGACTGACTTTGCCGGGAAACGAAACCAGGGGAATCCTAGTTCCACTCTTCCGCTGTCTCTGCTGTGGACATCCTGATTGCCTCTATCTAGGGAATTCACAAGGCTCGGAGAAACTTCTCTGCTTGGGGAGGACGAGGAATCAAGTCGTACCGTTGCTGGTGCATAAATGATGCGTGGTCCATGCTGGGAAAAAAACTGCCAAGTCTCCGATTGCAGTACATCATTCGGCCGCTCTACTAGGAATGTTATGGATCTGCTGGGGAAATGGGATGCAATCAACCCATCCTGAGAACCACAATGGCGACTGCTATGGAAATGATGACCCTGCTGAGGAGCATCAACTTCTTCGAAGAACCACCATATTGTATGTCGGGTATTAAGTCTTGCAAATGAATATTACCGATTATCTCTGCAGGGATTACCAGTAAAATATGCAATGCATAATGCTTTCCCATTTGATTTAGCTTTTTATTGTTCTCAACATTTTATAATATTATGTGATCACAAATAATTGTTTATTTTGCAAACAAAATACTGGAATAAAAACAATTGAAATAACAAGTGATGCATTTTATTGAATGTGAAAATTTTGTACATAAGATGTGTACAAGGATGCAAAAATCCTTGATGAGTAAACTTGCAATAAAATTGAAAAACAAGTGTAAATGGAAAAGGGAAATTATGCTTTACATTGATTACAACATTGGCTCCCATCCACTGAAAGTCTAGGTTCCAACTCTTTGCACCAGTTAATGATGATTAGAATGCTCTTTTACCGTCTGAGGTCTAGCTATGATAAAGAGAGGCTCAAGTGTTCATAGTCAATACCTTTATCCCTAATTTTTGCCTGGAGATGTTGTCCTTTTTTTTTTTATCCACCGGGATACCCATTTTTACCTAAGTCGCCCTTTCGGGTTTTCAACTTAGCGGGCTACTATTGTTTTTTTCATTGTCCCTAACTTTTGCATGGACATCTATTTTTTTGGTCCATCGGGACGTCCATTTTTGCCTAGATTGTCCTTGTGGATGTCAATCTAGCAGAATTTTATCAAAAAAAAATTTCAGGCATAATATTTTTTGACTGTATCAGAGTTCACGGGCGATGGCAACTCCTCCCCATCCATTGTGGTGAGGATCAGGGCTTCGCCTGAGAAGGCCTTCTTAATAACAAAGGGTCCTTCGTAGTTGGGAGTCCATTTGCCTCGTGGATCTGAGTGAACAGGTGAATATCTCTTGAGCACGAGTTTGCCTTCACAAAACGTTCGAGGGAGAACTTTCTTGTCAAAAGCTCGCTTAAGCCGTCTCTAATACAACTGACCCTGACAAATGGCTGTAAGGCGCTTCTCTTCGATGAGATTCAGCTGGTCATATCTGGATCGAACCCATTCGGCTTCGTCAAGACCTGCTCCCATAATGACTCTGAGCAAAGGAATCTCGACTTCAATGGGCAGAACAGCCTCCATACCATATACAAGTGAATATGGAGTTGCTCCAATAGAAGTGCAAACTGAAGTTCGGTAGCCATGTAGCGCAAAAGGAAGCATTTCATGCCAATCCTTGTATGTCTTGACCATTTTCTGGATAATTCTCTTGATATTTTGTTTGCTACTTCAACGGCGCCATTCATCTTGGGCCGATATGGTGAAGAGATGTGGTGCTTGATCTTAAATTCTTGACACAACTCCTTCATCATATTGTTGTTCAGGTTGTTTGCATTGCCCGAGATAATGTTTCTAGGAATGCCATAGCGACAGATTATCTTTTTCTTGATAAATCTGGCAACCACTTGTCGTGTAACATTTGCATAAGAAGCAGCTTCAACCCACTTGGTGAAGTAGTCGATAGCAACTAGAATAAATCGATGACCGTTAGAAGCCTTCGGCTCGATCATTCCAATCATATCTATACCCCACATGGAGAATGGCCAAGGTGCAGTCAAAACATTCAATGGAGTTGGAGGCACATGGATCTTGTCTCCGTAGATTTGGCATTTGTGACACCTTTTGGCAAAGTTGTAACAATCTATCTCCATTGTCGTCCAGTAATACCCAGCCCGAAGGATCTTCTTGGCCATAGCAGGACCTTTAGCATGTACACCCTCGCAGCCCTCATGTATGGATCTTATGATCGTGTTTGCTTCATGTCTATCCACGCATCTGAGAAACACATAATCATAATTCCTCTTGTACAGTATACCACCACTTAAGAAGAATTTGGCGTAAAGCCGCCTACGAGCTTTCTTGTTAGTGATAGTAATACCCTCGAGATATTCTTGTTTTTCCAGATATCTCTTAATGTCGTAGAACCAAGGCTTGTCGTCAGACTCATCCTCGATTGCTAAACAGTGTGCTGGTTTGTTCAAGTGATCAATGCGGATATGAGGAGCTTCATTCTTCCACTTGACCTTGAACATGGATGCTAAAGCTGCAAGAGCATCAGCTAGTTGATTTTCCTCTCTGGGGATGTGATGAAAAGAAATTTCATCAAAGTAAGGAATCAACTTCGCAATGTGTCGTTGGTACGGAACCAGCTTGGAATCCCGAGTCCCAAAATTCCCTCTGACTTGCCCGATAACCAAGGCAGAATCTCCATAGACCTCAAGAATCTTGATTCTCATGTCAATAGCCACTTCAATACTGTAGATACATGCTTCGTATTCAGCCATATTGTTGGTGCATGCAAAGCATAATCTAGCAGTGAAGGGTAGGTGAAAACCTGTTGGAGAGATGAGGATAACACCGATTCCACAACCTTTAGAATTGGAGGCACCATCGAACACGAGCGTCCATCGTGCCCCTGGTTTGGGTCCTATGTCAGGGTCTGGAGTCTCATAATCTCTGATGAACAGAACATCCTCATTGGGAAAGTCAAACTTCATCTGTTGATAACCCTCTACAGGTTGATGAGCAAGGTAGTCAACCAAGACACTCCCTTTTATTGCTTTCTGGGTAACATGTTGGATATCATACTCAGTTAACATCATCTGCCAACGAGCAATCCTTCCAGAGACAGCAGGCTTTTCAAATATGTACTTTATCAGATCCATTTTGGATATCAACAAAGTAGTATGGCAAATCATGTATTGTCGTAGGCAACGAGCATCCCAGACTAGAGCACAACAAGTTTTCTCTAAGAGTGAGTATCTGGTCTCACAATCAGTGAACTTCTTGCTCAGATAGTATATTGCATGTTCTTTTCTGCCAGTGTCATCATGTTGATCTAATACACATCCCATTGATTCATCGAGAACGGTGAGATACATGATTAAAGGCCTACTAGGAACCGGTGGTACTAAGATTGGTAGTTCTTGCAAGTATTGTTTTATTTTGCCAAATGCTTCCTGACAATCATTATTCCATTCAACCGGTTGATTTTTTCTAAGTAATTTGAACATTGGTTCACAGGTAGCCGTCAAATGGGAGATGAACCTTGAAATGTAATTGAGTCTGCCCAGAAACCCACAGACTTCTTTTTTTGTTTTGGAAGGCAGCATGTTTTGAATTGTCTGAACCTTATCAGGATCAACTTCAATGCCCTTCTGACTCACAATAAAACCCAACAGTTTGCCAGATCGGACTTCGAAGGTGTACTTCGCAGGATTCAACCGCAATCTAAACTTCCGGAGTCTGTCAAACAGTTTCTTCAGATGAACCAGGTGATCATCTTCAGTTTTGGACTTGGAAATCATATCGTCCACGTAAACCTCAATCTCTTTATGAATCATATCGTGAAAGAGGGTTGTCATGGCACGTTGGTATGTTGCCCCTGCATTCTTTAGACCGAATGGTATGACTTTGTAGCAATATGTACCCCATGGCGTGATGAAACTAGTCTTCTTCATATCAGTTGGGGACATCTTGATCTGATTATATCCTGAAAAACCGTCCATGAAAGAAAAGACAGAGAACTGCGCTGTATTTTCTACCAAGACATCAATATGAGGCAAAGGAAAATCATCCTTCAGGCTTACCTTATTGAGATCTCGATAATCCACACACATTCTGACTTTGCCGTTCTTCTTAGGAACCGGGACGAAGTTGACAATCCATTCAGGATATTCAGAAGTGGATATTCAGAAGGTGTTAGCACCCCCACGCGTCCATCTTACTCGATGGGATCCACACTTGTTGTCTAAACAGAGGAGTTATCCTAAAGTCTATGGCTGAACAAAAAACGGGTAGGGGGAGACTAAGACGGACTCGCAAAGATTTATTCGAAACCTAATGCCTACGTATATTCGTGGACAAACGAAGAATCAGAGTCAACGTAGTTCGACGGACGGGTTGAAAAGGAGGAAGGGTGCTCGCCAATATATTACATCTTGTGGCTACGTATCCTCAATCGGACGAGACAGAGGAAATCAGAGCAGTCGTAGTTAGACCTAACAAGGTCGGTAAGTGTTTTTTACGTGAGCGACGAGCTCTTTCCTAAAAATGGTTTGAAACTTAAAAATCCCGAAGGATGAAAATGATTTGAATTTGTTTTTGTGTTTTTTAGACAGAAGTGGATTAAAGTTAGTTCGTAACTTACATTGCACCACAGTCTACTAGGCGAGAACGAATGCGTCACATGGTCGCCCCAATGGGACGTATGCTAAACACCCTGGAAGAGGAGGGGAGACCCCTCGTTCTTCATTTCCTACACTTAAGGCTCGAGCGCAATACACGTAAACTTTATTAAGTGTCTTAGAATTGTTATGAGATGAGAAGAGAAGACTCAAGTCGAAAAGAAAAGACTACGGGGAAATCTACCCTAATGTTGTCATGCAAAAGTGGCCTTATAGTTGAGGTTAAAAGGGAAACATCTACCTAAGTTAGAATGCATAGTTCGAAACCTAATGTATATCCTACTCCGAGCCTAATCGGAAATTAAGTCGAACTAGGAGCCCTAAGGGAGCAAGCAAAAGCAAGACAAAAACCAAAGCGGTAAATAAAAAACAGTGGCTACGACAGCGCTCCAGCACCTGCACAGCGGTAAATTCCAGCCAATACCCCAAACAACATTCAATAGCTCATGTTCAGCACAAAAAAGATGTGTAGAAAGGCAAACAACAACACATTCAACAACATGTATGCATATAGACAACAGTAGAAATGGGGCAGCACACTATGCGCTCACAATGATTCAAACATGGCATAATGAAGATGCATCAAACATTACACATTTTCAATCAAACATGATCATAATCACACTATACACCATGGTTAACCAATCTTGAAAACATCATGAGATAATACATAACATCAAGCACATGAACAAGCCAAATCAAGTACGCACCTCATGAAATTAAATGCAAGCAAGCATGCACAAAACAACAACTCCAGCAACACCAGTAATAATCCACAATTAAACATGCTCAAGGAGTGTGTGCAAGGTGTTCATCACATCAAGAAAGCATCAATGCAAACATGAACATTCATCAATGGAAATCAAAAGGTCGCGTGTCGAAGAATCGTGTTCATGCAAGGGTGTGAGGTGAAACAGCTCAAGAATAATCCACAAATCATCAACATATTAATCCATGAAGTTTAGACATGCAAAGGATCTCAAACAAGCAAGAAAATGTAAGAAAATCACATTCTGCAGCAGTGGTAACCGGTTAGCAGATATGCTGCAACCAGTTACACAGTTCAAAACAGCAAAAAATTACGCAGAAAACAACAGGGTAATCGGTTAGCAGATATGGTGTAACTGGTTACTCTGCAACAGAATTCAAAAATAAGTGTTCAAAATCACTTTTCAACAGCTTATTGCTCTCCCAATCACCTGCATGTTAGGGCATCTCAATATGCATGAGAATTACATCTCAAAACCAGCAAACACACATCAATTAACCAACAGCAACAGTCAAATCCACAATCCAATGGATCAAATACAAAAAATTCAAGATCTACATCATGAACAAGCAAAATAAGCAAAAATGAAAAGTAGATCTAAGATTTACCAACCTACAAAGCTGAGAATTGCTTTGGTGAATGTTGATAAGCTGCAATTGATGAATCCAAGCTAGAAAACCAGAGATCCAATGCTATCTTCACCAAAAAATGCAAAATAAATGCAATGTGATGAACTTGCTTCTAACTTCTCCAAAAATCAGTTCCAAGAACTTAGATCCAGAAGTAAAATAGTAGCAAAATCAGAATTCCTTCAAGAATTAGTGAATGGATGAAGATTTAGTTCCAAGATCAACAAATTTCAATGCAAAATTTGTTGAACTTTGATGGTGGAACTTTGAGTGAGGGTTTTGGGATGAGAGAAAAGTTGATAGAAAATGGAGTGAGATGTGTAGAAAATTCAGAAAAAAAATCAAGGTTGTGAGAGGTTTGGAATGAATTGATTTAAATAACCCCTAGGTTAGGAGTTAAGTTTGGGTTTGGAGTGAGGTTTAGTGGGTGGAAATTAGGGTGAAAAATGAATTAGGAAAGGAAATGAGGAATTAGAGTGGAAAATGTTGGAAGGAATTTGAATTTTGGGTGGAAAATGATGAAAATATCAGTTCTAGATCCTTCCCACACATGCACAAGCCAAGCACATGATCACAAATGATGCAAACTGAATTTTACAAATTTTTCCCAGAGTAACCGGTTACTCAGTTCAAAAAACTGAAAAATGCGCAGAAAAACAAAGGAGTAACTGGTTAGCAGATATGCTGTAACCGGTTACTCAGTTCAAAATTTGAATTTTGGCGCCTTTTGGAGGGAAAATTGGAGAATTGCCCGATTCAACTCGTTCTGAGCCATGTTAGACCTCTGAAACTTGAAATTTGATATTACCATTGAATCATGCCTGAAATATGATGTGAATTCCTTTCCGCCCTTGAAATGACCTGCTGAAAATAATCGTCTGGTGCTGAATCACTGATAAAAAATGACCGCCAGAGCTTATGATTATCAAATCGTCTAATGAACAAAATAAATGCTCAAAGACACTGAAAGCTATCTGCTTGGCTCTGAACACTATTGAAAATCATGCTGGAACTGATGACGCTATGATCTGCTGGAAAATACCTTAATCCCATGCCCAAAAGAAACATGCCAATGCAAAATTGATGATGCAAATGAAATGAAACATAAGTCAGTTAGAGTTAGAAACAAGAGGGAAAATTTTGGGGTGTTACAGCTGCCCCTATTCAAACTTCTTGGATCCGAGGGTATGGAAGCGAAGGCTTCCAGACGATCGGGATACACGGAGATTGAATACCAAAATAACCGCACAAATTTGCATCCTATAAAAGGAGAGACGACTCCGCTGGGGAACAAGTAATAGAAGGTCTCAAATCACAACATGGACGAGTGTTGGAAATCAATACGGACGGAATATTGAATGTGTATCAAAACAAACACGGACGAGGGTTAACAGAGCTGGGGATAAACACAGACGAGTGCCAAAAGTTCAAACACAGACGGGTGATGAAAGAACACGGACTGGTGTCGAAGGTCAATACGGACGGGTATTGGCTAAAAAGTTCAAACACGGACGGGTGATGAAAGAGCACGAACGGATGCCTAAAAGGTCAATACGGACGAATATTGAAATAAAGGTTCAAACACGGACGGGTGCTGAAAGAACACGGAAGGGTGTCAAAGGTCAAACACGGATGGGTGCTGAAAGAACATGGACGGGTGTCAAAGGTCAAACACGGACGGGTGCTGAAAGAACACGGAAGGGTGTCAAAGGTCAAACACGGACGGGTGCTGAAGGAACACGGACGGGTGTCAAAGGTCAACCACGGACGGGTGCTGAAAGAACACAGATGGGTGTCAAAGGTCAAACACTGACGGGTGCTGAAAAAACACGGATGGGTGTCAAAGGTCAAACACGGACGGGTGCTGAAAGAACACGGATGGGTGTCAAAGGTCAAACATGGACGGATGCTGAAAGAACATGGACGGGTGTCAAAGGTCAAACACGGACGGGTGCTGAAAGAACACGGACGGGTGTCAAAGGTCAAACACAGACGAGTGCTGAAAGAACACGGGCGAGTGTCAAATGTCAAACACGAATGGGTGCTGAATGAACACGGACGGGTGTCAAAGGTCAAACACGGACGGGTGCTGAAAGAACACAGACGGGTGTCAAAGGTTAAACATGGACGGGTGCTGAAAGAACACAGACGGGTGTCAAAGGTCAAACACGGACGGGTGCAGAAAGAACACGGACGGGTGTCAAAGGTCAAACACAGACGGGTGCTGAAAGCACAAGAATCAATTTTTATTGGGGATTTAAATGCTAAACCGAACACAGACAAGTGTTGAAGGAACATGGACGAGTGTTTAAAAATCAATACGGACGAAGTATTGAGGGAATGAAAAAGAACACGGACGAGTGTCAAAAGAACACGGACGGGTGTTTGAGAGAACACGGACGAGTGTTTAAAATCAATACGAATGAGGTATTGAGGCAATGGAAAAGAACACAGACGAGTGTCTAACGCAAACAATTTTGAGGGAATAAACCAAAAGACCACCTGGACGAAGGGGTGAAAAGAAACCACAGACTGACGATCCTGACAAACAACTCTACAGGGGTGAACCAAATAGTCTCTTCAAATGACCAAGTCCACGGCTTAGGGTATAAAGCTGGACGATATCTCCTGAATTACCGCTTCTTCCTGTCGGGAAATGCCTGGCAAACGAGAACCCAAACCTGACTTATGCTTCAAATGCATATGTTTGAATTTTTCTATAGCGTAATGCTCCATACGAAATGGAAATGCTACGCTTTTGGGAGGATGCCATGCAAAATGCTCATGCAATGCACAAGATCGCTCCAGCAAAATAAATACTGAAGGCGAAAGCAAATCCACCAAGGATGACAAACAAAGTTGTCCTCTGAATCAAAGACCCTGCTGAGGAAGCCATACTGATCGACCTTCCTAACCACACCCTCTGCTGGAGATGAAAACTCCAAGAGAACTTCCACTCTGTTGGGGATTAAGAATAACAACTACTGAAGATGGAACCCAGAAACCATTGGGCTTAGAAAAACCTGTTGGGGATGTCAACTACCGCTGAACAAACCGTTGCGAAGATTACCACCAACCTCTGCTTGGGGATATCACTGAACTTAACCTGCTGCTGGGGGAAATAACCTTACCCTTATCCTGCTGGGGATTGGATCGAACTGTCGTCGATGAGACTATACTTCCCGACCGACTGAGGAAAGTAGACACCAGGACTCTGTGGGGAAGATAACATTTTTGCCCAGGAAGATATTCCACCAGTCTTCTGCTGGGGATACAACAACATCGACTTCTGAATGCTTGTTGGGGAGTAATAATCAAAACACGACTCTGGCTAGGGAAACAAATCCCCTATACTCCTGCTGGGGAAATAATCCTCTGCACTCTTGCTGGGGGAGAGTATGCTCCGCTGAGGATGATGAAATTTCAATGATGGGAAGCGTAACTCTACCGAGGAGAAACATTGCTACCCTGCACACAACAACAATAGAATATTCTATATGCAAAAATGGCTACCTCGATTACCATCCACGATATCCGTTGCCTGAGCAATTTCCATTGTTTTTCGATATGCTCCGCAAAGCTTAACATTTTCGCATGCAATGTTTATCAAAATATCGGATGTTTTCACAATCAAAACAGTAAAAGTAAAAACAAAAATGGAAAGCTTTTTGAGTGGAAAGAAAATTTTATTGCATGAATTGGCCTGTAAATAGGCATTTACATCTGGAAGCAATTCCTGAAAAGAGGTAATTGCACAAAAGTAAAAAAAGAAAATACACATGTCGGCAATGTGGGAACAAATATCCACCATGATTCAATTCAGCTATGACTCATATGCCTTTCTTATCCATGGATGCTCTGACCTTTGAAGAGACTGACGAGACTGATTCCTTTCCTTCGAAATTCCCAAGTATCAGGAGTGTTTGCAGATCGTAGCCTCTTGCTTCCAAATCCCTAACTTTTTCCTGGATCGTCCTTTTCGGGTTTTCAATCCACCGGGATACCCATTTTTGCCAAAGTTACCTTTTTCAGGTTTTCAACTTTACGGGTTTATTCCTTTTTTCATTTTATCCCTAATTTTTTCCTGAACCTTTTTCTTTTTATGGTTCGCTGGGATGCCCTTTTTTGCATGGATCTTCTTTTTATGTCCAGCGGGTCTCTTTTATGCAAAGTATTTTTTTGACTACGTCTACGTTCACAGGGGATGTAAAATCTTCGCCATCCATAGTTGAGAGTAATAAGGCTCCACCAGAGAAAACCTTTCTTACTACATATGGCCCTTCGTATTTTGGAGTCCATTTGCCCCTGTGATCTGTCTGAGGAGGAAGGATCCTTTTCAAAACCAACTCGCCTGTCTGAAACACCGAGGATGCACTTTCTGATCAAAGGCTTTCTTCATCATGCTCTAATACAACCGGCCGTGTGCAATGGCTGCCAATCTCTTTTATTCGATAAGATTCAACTGATTCAACCTGGCACATACCCACTCAGCTTCATCCAGCTTCACATCTGCCAAAACTCTTATAGAAGGAATCTCAACCTCTAATGGTAGAACCGCTTCCATACCATATACCAGTGAGAAAGGAGTTGCCCCAGTTGATGTGCGTACTGAAGTACGATAACCGTGTAGAGCGTAAGGCAACATCTCATGCCAGCCTTTGTATGTTACCACCATTTTCTGGACAATCTTCTTGATATTCTTGTTCGCTGCTTCAACGGTCCCATTCATCTTCGGAAGATAGGGAGAAGAATTGTGATGTTCAATCTTAAAGCTCTGACATAGCTCCTTCAACATCTTATTATTCAAATTTGAACCATTATCAGTAATGATTCTCTCCGGGACTCCGTAACAACAGATGATGTCCTTCTTTATAAACCGGGCTACCACTTGTTTGGTGACGTTGGCGTACGATGTAACGCCCCGATTTGGCTAATCGTATTTATTTATTTCATTTATGTGAAATTTGGTGAGTTGTGTAAATTAAATGAGTTTTACCTGTTAATTGGATTATTGGAATATCCTAAGTGCTCTAAGTGTTGTCAATTGGGATCAATAGAGCAACTAGTGAACTCTGAAGAGATCAATTATTTTATTTAAAGAGACAGATTGGTATTTATTAATTCAAGAGAGTATTTAAGGTAACTCTAATAATTGATCAATTGGGTTGAGATGGAAAATTATCAATTGGAGATATTTTACCCTGTTGGATTATATTATATAATAAGTATTATATATATTTGTTAGAAAAGAAAAGAAAAAAAGAAGGAGAGGAAAAGAAGGAAAATAAGAGAAGGAAAAGAGAGAAGAGGAGGAAGAGGAAAATTGAAGAAATCTCCGTCTCAATCGCGATTAATCGGGTAAGGGTGAGAAGTTCCGGTTATAATTCGATTGTATATGTATATGTATGTGTTTGTTTGGTCAGATTGTGGTTGAATTTGAATGGAAAATTACAACAATTAATATGTTGAGCTGTGAGATTTGGATACAAACTTTTGTGTTGGAAATCATGATTTAAGGTTCCTAATCGTCGATACCTGATAGATATAGGTTGCTGTACATTTAATTGGTAGTATAGTGACATTTATATGAGATTTGGAAGGGAATTGAGTGAAACCCGTAGCAGAAATTATGCAGGAAAATTTTGGGTATTCGCTGCCCATACGCGTAATGGGCAAGGCAATACGCGTATTGGGCAAGGCATTACGCGTATGGCAAGGGCGATACGTGGGCGTTACGCGTATGGAACCAATTTTTGCACGGACTTCTGTTGAAACTCGTAATGGTACGCGTATGGATATGGGCAATACGCGTATGGGTGTGGGCAATATGTGTATGGCCAGCGAGAGTGCAGAATTTTGCCGTTTTCGCGATTCCTTTTCCGTTTTTGCGCCTGAAGCGGTTTCTTTTGGTTTGAGAGGTTGGGAATAGATGCCAGAATCTGAGGAATGTGTAATTGGCGATGAAAATAATTAATTTAGTAATTTTAGTGAATTAATTAGTAATTAGCTAATTAGTGGACGAGTGCCCTGTGTGGCGTGCAGAATGTGTTGTGTGGCACTCTTTGTGTGAGGTACGAGTTGTCTTAGGATAGCAGAGGTAATTCTTGGTGAATTACGGTGAGTGTATGACTCATGTAGGATCAGTGAGGATCGTGTATTTTACTTGATGATAGTCTCTTGTGCATAATTTGTGTGTGATGATGCTGTGTTGCAGATGAGGTAATTCCTGTGTGAATTACGGTAAGCGTATAGCTTACGTGCGATCAGGAGGATCGTGAGGATGTATGATTGTTGTCATACATGTGTGTTGTATGCATATTTGTTGTCATGCATTTCATGGTGTCGGTGGTGATGAATCATTGCTCAGGAGGAGTGTATGTGATTCATCCGAACTCCATTGTGGAGTGTGGTGGAGACAGATCATTGCTCAGGAGGAGTGTATGTGATTTGTTATGGAGATAGATCATTTCCAAGTAGAGGTGTATGTGATCTATCTGGATTCAATTATGAATCGGGTTCGATTGAATGAACCATGGTGTGTGGTACCACTTGCATTGCATTGTGTCAATGAGTCACATTGCATTATTATGTCTTTGTTGAATTATATGTGATAATGACAGGTTTGTCATGAATGTGTGCACATTATATGTGATTGCTTGATTATTATTCCTTAACATGTGTTTTATACCATTAATTATTGAATGAAGCTCCCCCCTTTTGTTGTTTCTAGTGTCTGGGCTTCGTGGGGAGTAGAGATATATATGTCATAACTCGTGTATATGAATATATGATATCTTTGTGTGCTATATGTGTTAGCATGTGGTGTGTGGGCGAGTTGAATGATGTACGTGAATGATATGGTTACATATTATTATGCAATCTTGTTATAGTTGTTATTTCTCACCCTTCTGATGGAATATGCTTTTTATGGCATAATGCAGATTAGTCGCTGTAGAGGCGCGGAGGCAAGTGGAAGAGTTAGATTTTTATTTTGCTTAGATCTTTGGTGTCTGCTCTGATATGTAACATGGGAGTCGGAGAAACACTTGTGTTATTTATGTTTATATATGTGAACGTATATATTTTGATAACTTGTATGTACATTTTGATGTTATGAAACAACTTATTTTCTAAAATGAGTCATTTATGGATCGTTCCGCTTTATTCCATAATTGAACTTCCTTTTGTTGGAAAAACTTTCCTGTTATTATTTATTCCATTTTGTGTTATGTATCAAAGTTATGAGTAGGTGGGCTATGTTTTTCTCAAATGTGGCATCCTTATTTCTGTCGAGAAATTTTTTATTCACTCTGATTTAATTATGTATTATTTATGTGCTAGACGGGAATTGGGGTGTTACAGTTGGTATCAGAGCAGGTCGGTCCATCCGGCCAAGTTGTGAGTCAGTGTGGCATGACAGTTGAATACTGTCGATGTTGTTTGTTCCTTTGTATATGATATGTGTGTGAAACACTGTCAGTGCTTTCTGGTTTTCTAGTCCTTTGTTTTCAGGAGTGAGAGTGAGATAACTGGGGGAGAAGCTGGTGCTTCTCCAAGTTGCTTCAGTTGTGGAGCGTTGGCTAGTGTGTCGTTGTTTGCAAGATTATAAGTGTTGTTTGGACAGTGTTGTTCCCGATTCCAGAGGGAATGCGGAGGTAAGGTTTATGTCGACTAAGGATTTGTGCCTCAGGTAGTTTCGTGCACAAGATGCAAGAAATGGTAATATGGCCTGGTAACGATGGTCTATGCCCCATCATGATTGTCGGCTGTCTATTGACAAATTGAGGAACTGATTACCCTTAATCTCTTGTTGATAGTAGACGGAATTATGTTGGATGGAATAGACGTGTCTTTTCGGCTTGGATAGTGTGTGCAATGAATTGTTTGGAATTAAGAAAATGATTACATATTATTTTGATGAGTCGACGAGGATTCTTATATCGGAAGATGAGGTGGATTAGAGGCTTTGGTATGTTGGTCAAATCGGGATGTCTCTGAGGGAGAACGATCGGGCATTTTAATGGTTGCTCCTCAGAGAGTAGAGAGTGAACTTAAATTGGACGAAGGTGGATAGTTAAGGTTTATATCTGCTAAGTAGAAAACTCTTAGAAGATGAGACTAAGATGTTTGTGATAATAGTGTTTTGGAATTGACAGGAAAGCCATAGGGAAGGACTGCCAGTGGTGTGTGATTTCCAAATGTGTTTCCGGATGGAATAACAAGCAAGATGTGTATAATGGTATTAAGGCTATGGAAAGCAAAACTTAGAGCTTTGATGAGTTTTGAGAGTTCTTTTTGGGTTGATGGTTGATACATGTTGGCATTTGTAGAACTAGTGGGGAACCCGTGCGTCCGCACGGGTTCTGGTGTGGACTGCGCATACGTCACCAGTTAGGGTATGAAAAAAAAACCAAAAATAAAAAAATGTAGTTTTAAATTCAAAAAGAATTAAAATGATTCACCCAATAAATGATGTATTTTATCCCGTATATAAATATTATTTTTGTTTTGACACTATTTATAAATATATTTGAATCAATGGTAAACTTGTTCCCATTTATAAAAATATTTAAATCAAAAAATTATTTATGTTTTGACATTAATTATAAATATATTTGAATCAAAAAGTAAAGTTTTTCCCGTTTATAAAAATAGTTTTTAAGAATAATATTAAATTTAAGTTTAAATAGTAATTAATGTAGAAGATGAAATGTAAACCAAAATATAAAAAATAATATGATTTCAAAATAAGACAATAATTTTATAAGAGAGAATACAATTTTAAAATATCAAGTCAATATATTTTAATAGATTCCCTAAATTTTTTTCACATATTTAAAAAAAATGGTCGATAAAATTCTATTGTTCAATATTTGGATAAGTAGTAAAGTTGTTTCCGTTTATAACAATACTGTTTTTTCCCGTATATAAAATGTTTTAATCAACAAAGTATTTTTTTCCCATATATAGATAATATTTTTGTTGTGATATTATATTATAAAAATATTTGAATCAATAGTAACGTTGTTTCCGTATATAAAAATATTTGAATAAACAATGTATTTTTTCCCGTATATAAAAATTAATATTTGTAGAAATCAATTATAAAATTAATTGAATCAATAGTAAAGTTGTTCTCGTTTATAACAATAAAAGATTATTCGTATAAATAGTAAAATTGTTTCCCGTATATAAATATTTTTGTCGTATATAAATATTATTTTTGTCCTGACTAAATTTATAAAAATATTTGGATAGTATAAGAGTTGAACATATAAGTGAATCAAATATGTCTTAAAGAAACATAAAGTAGTAAAAGATAAAAATATAAGTGAATCAAAGATAAATATTTAAATGAAAGACATATTTTTAAAATAAAAACAAAATTGTATCAAATTTCCAATTTTTTAAAGAAAGACATCAATAATATATATCTCAATTATTCATATATTATCTTTAAATGTTAAATTTAAAATAATTTCAAAAAAACAATATTAGATATCAATGCGTTCACACCGATTTTGGCCCGGTCGTCAGTGTGTTTACACGGTACTCGTGTACTACCCGTGCGTTCACAATAATTTTGGCCTGGTTACCCGTGCATTCACACAGTACTGTGTGTTACCCGTGAGTTCACACGATACTGATGTGTTACCCGTGCATTTCGTATGGTTACCCGTACGTTCACACGGTATTGGTGTATTATCTGTGCGTCCGCACGGGTTCCGGCGTGGATCGCGGATACGTCATCAGTTATGTTATGAAATATAAAAAAAACGAAAATATAAAAAAATTTTGTAAATAAAAATAAAATAAAATCATAACACCCAAAAAAACAATCCTGTTCAAAATTTTGATCAGCACCTTTATGTTCATTTTCCACAACTAAGAATTTTGATCAGAAACTTCATGTTCCTAATAATTTTCAATATTTTGATAAGTGAGTTCATGTTCCCGTTAATATTCAATATTTTGATCAGTACTTCATGTTATCGTTAATATTCAATAATTTGATCAGTAACTTCATGTTCCCGTTAATATTTAACATTTTGCTCAGTAACTTCATGATCCCATTAATATTCAATATTTTGATAAGTAAGCATGTTCCCGTTAATAGTCAATATTTGAATCAGTAACTTCGTGTTCCCGTTAATATTCAAATTTTCTATCAATAACTTCAAATTCCCGTTAATATTCAATATTTTGATCAGTAACTTCGTGTTCCGGTTAATATTCAAATTTTCTATCAGTAACTTCAAATTCCCGTTAATATTCAATATTTTGATTAGTAACTTCATTTTCCCGTAAATATTTAATATTTTGATCAGTAACTTCATGTTCATGTTAATATTCAAATTTTCTATCGGTACCTTCAAATTCTCGTTAATATTCAATATTTTGATTAGTAACCTCATGTTCCCGTTATAAAAATTCAATTACTTGTATAGGTTCACAGTATTTAAAAAAAAAAATTCTAACTTAAACATAAATTAACAAACATTTTAAATGAACATAATATCTCTTTTAATTAAAAATAAATTTTAATAATGATCATAAGCAAACATATTAATTTGTTTTAAAACTTATAAATGAGATTACAAATTTATTAAAACTACTATAAATAAAAATAGTATAAAATAATTTCATTAATTTATGATAAATTTAAATTATAATATCATTAATTATATTAATAGTAATTTATTAATATTCAATGTTAATTATTTAAATAATTAATCCAATAATTTATCAGAAAACACGGCAAAGAGACCCAAATTTTGACACGTTCTTTACATCCACTGATAGAAAGAACGGCGTACAATATGGAATGTGAATTTTTATTTTACAAAATAGATACTAAAATTGTTAATAAAATATTTATAGTATCAATCTTTTGTTTAATCTACACAAAAATTAATAAATATTTATCATATATCATTATTAGAATCGAAATTTTTTTTATTAAATAATTGACCTAATAATATTGACAATTTACAATACAAAAGAATTGGCCTGAAATCAGTACTCGTGTTCGCAAAAATCAAATAAAATAGTAGTCAATGTGTTTATTAAATAAAATTATAATCTAAAAAAAATTAAGATTCTCATATGATATATAGATAAATATAAAATGATCATTGATGAACTTGTCCCGTTAAAATTTTAAATTTTATAAATGACAAACAAATTGTATGATTAATAAAAAATAGGCTTAAATGCACTTTTGGTCCCTCTAGTTTAGATTTTTTACACTTTCGGTCCCCCTATTATAAAACCTGCGATTTTGGTCCCTACATTTTGATGGTCTTGGCAATTTTGTGGTCCCCTCTAATTTTGCTCCAAAACAGTACATGAACAGTGCATGTCCGTACATGAACAGTGCATATCCGTACATGAACAGTGCACTGTTCATGTACTGTTTTGGAGCAAAATTGGAGGGGGACCACAAAATTGCCAAGACCATCAAAATGTAGGGACCAAAATCGCAGGTTTTGTAATAGGGGGACCGAAAGTGTAAAAAATCTAAACTAGGAGGACCAAAAGTGCATTTAAGCCTAAAAAATATCATACAATTTTGATAGTATTTATTCATACATTATTTATGTTTCGTTCTATTGGAAATTTAAATTGAAGTTCATTTAATTCATTTAAATCGTATGCTTATTTTGGACCCAAAAATTTTTGTATAATTATTTTTTTAATTATATAAATTGATTATCTTCTGCCTATTTACATTTTAAAAATTAGGCGCCAATAAAATGTGTGATTCTTCTATCAACTCATAAACTCATATAAAATAAAAATAAAATTACAGGCTATATAGTAAAGATAATGTTGGTGAGACTGAGAATCCTCAACAACCTTTTATCAAATAGACGGTGTGTATATATAAATTATTATTACTTTTAAAAAGGTATTTTAACTTAAATTAAAAACAACTTGATATTATTTTTCTTCGTTACCGATTGTACGTATTTGTGATGTAAATTTAAAAATAATCAAATAGTGTCTTAATAGCAAATCAATTATTATTTATAGTGATTATAACATAAAAACATTTAGTGAAACCAAAATGTTGGCTATGTTTGTAAATTGTCATAAGATGGATATTATGATATTTGATAATAAGTAATTGAATGACAATAAAATAGATTAACCTAATTAATATATTGATCTTCATAAAAGATATAAACTATCCAAATTTCTATTCATTGACCTATTAAAAATAAAGTAACATTTTCTTTTCATATTTAGATCAATAATAAACCCCCTTCTATTTTTTTTCTTATTTAGATATTTTGATCATTATTATATGAGTTGAAAGATGGTTTGTATGCTTAATAACCGCTCACCTTTTTTAAATATTATTTTTTCTTTGTATTAACTATATAAAATATTAGTTTTAAATGTATTTAAATATGTAATAAATATTTTTTAAATCATTCATTTATTTATAATTTATTAAAATCTGAATCGAATAAATTTTAAAGTTGGTTGAAGCCAAAACAAATTGTTACGGCCACAAACAATAACCTAACCACATTGTTTTTTTACATAATGTTTCTAAACAAAGAGGCTTGAGAGAGTGTATTTTGTATAATTAAACAAACTAAAAAACAATTGCTTAAAAAGTCAAGAATGAAAATAAATGAAGAATATATATTGTACTGATTACAATTTATTGAATTTATTGTAGCTGAATATAACTTTGCAAGCACATGTATATTGTTTCAGCATAGGCATCTCAAATGGATGAGGTTTTCTATATTAGAACACACTTTATTATTAGACAGCTGGGAATCTGTCATTTTTTTCTTTTTTTCATTTAAAAACAATTTTATGTTATGCAGCTCTGTATAGGATCCTAAATTGGGTAATCCAAATTTCTACCTATATAATTTAGGACAAACATAAAATACAAGCAAAATATAAGCATGTAATTTTTTTATTAGGTTAAAAATCAACACATATTCAAATAAAAATATAGGAAATGAAAAAGGTAATAATAATTTGAATTTAATCAGGTAAAACAAATCAATTGTTCTATATACTATTTTGGGACCATATATTACTCACTCTGTTACAAGCAGACTGAGAGTTCCAAAATTTTGAAGGTGTTTCTAATTTGATAGTAGGACTTTTAGCATTGTTTTTATTTTGCAAAGGCAAAAGAAATATAATATTAAAAGGCTAAGGCAGAAAATGCTACATTAGTAAATCCTCTAATATAGAGTCTACATCAGTATATAACTCTAATACTTGAATAATCACTTCCCTAACAAAAACACCAGTAAGCTCAAAAAATACATCATTAAAACAAAAAAAATTACAACCACTACCAACCCACCTAAAACAAATTAAATCAAAATGATCACACCTCAATGCCAATAAAACTAAAGACCATACATTGAAAAACCTCCCAAGACCAGCCTTGCAAAGATTTTTCGATAAAGTGCTGGTTGAAATTCACAACAAAAAGAATGTGCTCAAACAATCAATTCAGCTAATGCCTGCTGAAACAGTCTGCAGAGCATCGAAAGACATCGTAGAACACACCAGACCAAGCAGCTCTCACAGATAATCAAATCTCGGCAACGAATCATATCAGCCGAACCTCAGAAGAAAATGTAACTGCGGCCAATAAGAAATCATGTTGAAACAATCTACATAACAAACAATATCACACTGCAAACCAGAGACAAACTTAACAACTCACTTAGATTAACAATTAAGCAAATTATCAAGTAATTGAGTTTACAGCGGACGTAGCAAATTATCAACAACTCACTTATTTGTTAAGAAGTTGAGAGAAATTTTCTGCCCTGTAATAGTTTGACACACAAAGTGAACTTCCTAACAATAACAATATATTGCAAATATGTTCAAAGCAAGAAATAATCAAAACTAACCTTCCGGTTTCATTTTCGGCATCTCTTTGAGACATTAGGAATCATTCAAAACTGAAACATTACTAACAAAATAAGGCTCTATCTCTTTTTTCGCTTCTTCGGTAGTTTTAGAGAGTTTTCTTCTCAGCTTATTCATCATTACCCAAACACTGCAGAACTAATTGAAGAATTGTTCGACGTGCGGTTCTTCGGATAAATCTGTTCTGTTAACAGTAACATAACAATTATAATGAATGATAATGTTGGTAGTTAAGAATAATATTATATAGGTGAGCGAATATTGGTGCTTGCTTACGCTTTTATAAAGTAACCAGCATCGGGAAGACCTTCCACTTTAGCTTATTTTGGCAAAAGAGTTTGAAATTTATCACAGTGCAGTAATATAGTCAATCCTCCGGCCGAACATCCTGATAAACGGCCTGCAGATACCAAATTAACAACAAAGGGGACCATACCATCAAAGGGGCGAATATCCTTTAGAAATCGGCGTTTCAACTTTATAACAGTCTTGTTGAAAGCACTTAATTGATACATACAATAACTTAAATCCTGATATCATATGGAAGAACAAGAAATGTTAAGGATGAGTATCAGAATAAATTAGACATGTCATAGTATCATACCAATATCGTTTGCGTTATCTCGACTGCAATGGAAAATAAGTTTGCCGAAAAGGACATGTTGAGTACAGAAATGTACAGCAAATCAAGGATGGAGTGAGAATACAATAAGGGAATATACAAAAACTACAATGGCCTTTGATGACAACTTGATTATAGAATATTCCTCATAACACCCAACAGAGCCACTGATTTCAATCCTCCTATGGAGCCATTGTGTACCTGAAAACACATTGTTTATTGTGATGAATAATAATAAAATGGATATTATAAAACAAAATATTTCATCCATGTTGCATCAGGAAATCCACTCACTACTTTTCAGTTCAATAGGAGTTCAATAGGAGTTTCCACTCCAGCCCAAACCTTCAATGCTCTAAAATTCAAAATTCAAGATCCAAAAGAGCGTCTTCAATGCTTCAAAATCCAATATCCCTAACTTGCAAAATCCAAAAGATTAAGAAGGAGGTTAGATCTGAAAATCTATGAATCGATACAAACCAACAAACCAATCAAAGTTGATTCATAGATTTAGAAAAGGAAAGTTAAAGAGAATGGAGATGGAAGAGCTGACGGTAAGCACCAGTCGTAAACTCGTCAATGATGGTAGGTTCAAGATCTACAAAGAACGGCGCGTGGGACATGCTTTCTGGCACCGGTTTCACTGAAAAACGTATTGAAGGCATCATCTCCTCCTTCAAAAGTTTTATCCCCGAGCATTTGGCCATCAGATTGTAAAACAAAATCAACACCGATTAATCAATCAAGAATACAAACAATAACATCAACAAATCAGGAATTCAAACACAAACATTGATGATCAACGATTAAAACACGGAAAAATTGGGGAAAAAATTGAACAGTATGTTGTTGTTGGCGAGAGAAGACAAAGAAGAAGGATGTAAGAAAAAGAAGGAGAAAGAAGAAGGACATGGAGAAGAAAGAAGAAGAAAAGAGAGAGAGAAGATAGAAAGAAAGGATGAGAGGAAAATGGTCTGAGTTTGAAAAATGGGAGTTGGGTTAAGAGACTGACACGTGTCCCAAAGGTTAAAAGAGTCATTTTATTGGTATCAGTTTTTCTTATATGGTGGATTTGGATTGTCCATAGAATGAAACTGTGTATGGATTACCGATAGTTGAATAAGGTAACGATTGGTAATGAGTGTCCACTATCGAGAATAGATGATTGGAATAACAATGGTTTGGAACGTTTGATAATAGTGGTGAATTTGTGTGAGTTAAGGCTTGGATCGATTTCATGTGACTGATTATGTTTGTGATCATCGGAATAAGTTGTTATTTACTCGATTAAGCTTGTATGTGAGTATGGACAAGTTTGAATGAGGGTCGGTTTGGTTGGACATTACAATGTTCAGTGATGTTGTTCGGTGTTAGTAATGCGTCTAGAATGGTTGTGGAGTATATGAATCGTATCTTTCATATTTAATTGGAATAGTTCGGAGTGGTGTTCATTGGGGATATTCTGATCTATTAAAAAATCAGAAGGAGAGTAGGTAGGGTGTTTGAGATCGAGTTGCAGGTGTTGAAAAGAAAGGAATTTTTATGCTAAGTTATTCAAGTGAGAATTTTGGTTGAAAAAGGTTAGTTTTCTTGGATATGCGATTTCTGATGTTCATATTATTATGGATCCATCGGAAGTAGATGCAGTTCTACAATGAGAGTCTCCAAAGTCGGTTAAGGTGATTAGAGACTTTTGGACTTTAGTGGGTTATTACCGGAGGTTATGGAAGGCTTTTCCAAGTTAGCATTTTAGTTACTTCAGTTGACTTGCATAGGGTAAGTCGTTTGCCTTGGATGTTCATTGTGAGGAAAGTTTGAGAGGACTAAAGTAGAATTTGTCTACAACTCCAGTTTTGATTCTGTGTGATCCTAATAAACCGTTTGTGAGGTATTGGGATGCGTCTACGATGAGTTTGGTCAGTGTGTTAATGCAAGAGGGTAAAGTTGTGGCTTATGCTTTACGACAATGGAGGATTCATGATTTCAAGATGGCTGCGGTTACTTTTGTGTTGAGAATCTGGGGGTATTATTGTTAGGGTTTTGAGTTTGAGGTGTTTAGTAAATCAAAAGAATATCAAGTACTTGTTGGGCCGGGAATAAGAGAGTATGAGATAACGAGGATGGTTGGAATTCCTGATGAGTTAAGTCGAAAGTTTTGATACATATCTGTTTTGATGGTCAGAGGATTAGAATTGTTTGAGCAGTTCAAAGACTTGTGTCTGGTGTGTGAGATAACATAGTGGAGTGTGAGGTTGGGTATGTTAGAAATGAACTATGCTTTTTCTGGTGAATATAAGAGAGAGTCAGAAGTTGGATATGAAATTGGTAGATTTGTTTGTTGCGAGTAATCAGAGTACGCATCGAAAGCGTGATGTGGCACATTTCGTATATGCGTGTGTGACTTGTAAGGGTTCATAGGTTGAACATTGGAAACATGTAGGAATGATGAGACCATTGGATGTTTCAGAATGGAAGTGTTAGGTGAAAGGTTTAAATATTATTCGTGGGCTAGTATGTAGATGGATGTTTTGGTTATGTAGGGGTTGTTGAAACGATGTTGTGTTGTGGAACTTTATGTTCTTGTTTTTGTTATTGCCTCGTTTCCATCGTGGTGGTTCGAGTGCGGGTGGCTAATTCCTAGGTGGGGAATTAGGGGGGGTGTTACATATGGTGAGGGTAACGATCTTGTTGTGTTCTAGTTCTAGAGTGAACCTATGTGTTCGTAACTTGGGTATTCTTTGAGTCGTGAGTTAGTCGTCAAGTGCATTGTATGGACATTGCATCTTGTCGTTGTTGTCGTTGTCGTTGTTGTAGTTGTTGTTAGCAAGGTGGTTTGTTAGTTGCGTTATTCGTCGTGTGCCTAGTGTTGGCATGATAGTGGTTAGTCGGGTGCGAGAATCGTATCCGGAGTTGTTCGTCTCAGCTACATTTTCGAGGACGAAAATGTCTAAGTGGGGGAGATTTGTAACGCCCCGATTTGGCTAATCGTACTTATTTATTTCATTTATGTGAAATTTGGTGAGTTGTATAAATTAAATGAGTTTTACCTATTAATTGGATTATTGGAATATCCTAAGTGCTCTAAGTGTTGTCAATTGGGATCAATAGAGCAACTAATGAACTCTGAAGAGATCAATTATTTTATTTAAAGAGACAGATTGGTATTTATTAATTCAAGAGAGTATTTAAGGTAACTCTAATAATTGATCAATTGGGTTGAGATGGCAAAATATCAATTGGAGATATTTTACCCTGTTGGATTATATTATATAATAAGTATTATATATATATATATATATATATATATATATATATATATATATATATATATATATTTGTTAGAAAAGAAAAGAAAAAAAGAAGTAGAGGAAAATAAGGAAAAGAAGAGAAGGAAAAGAGAGAAGAGGAGGAAGAGGAAAATTGAAGAAATCTCCCTCTCTATCGCGATTAATCGGGTAAGGGTGAGAAGCTCCGGTTATAATTCGATTGTATATGTATATGTATGTGTTTGTTTGGTCTGATTGTGGTTGAATTTGAATGGAAAATTACAACAATTAATATGTTGAGATTGTGAGATTTGGATACAAAATTTTGTGTTGGAAATCATGATTTAAGGTTCCTAATCGTCGATACCTGATAGATATAGGTTGCTGTGCATTTAATTGGTAGTATAGTGATGTTTAGATGAGATTTGGAGGGGAATTGAGTGAAACCCGTAGCATAAATTATGCAGGAAAATTCTGGGTATTCGCTGCCCATACGCGTAATGGGCAAGGCAATACGCGTAATTGGCAAGGCAATACGCGTATTGGGCAAGGCATTACGCGTATGGCAAGGGGGATACGTGGGCGTTACGCGTATGGAACCTATTTTTGCACGGCCTTCTGTTGTAACTCGTAATGGTACGCGTATGGATCTGGGAAATACGCGTATGGGTGTGGGCAATACGCGTACGACCAGCGAGAGTGCAGAATTTTGCCGTTTTCGCGATTCCTTTTCCGTTCTCGCGTCTGAAGCGGTTTATTTTGGTTTGAGAGGTTGGGAATAGATGCCAGAATCTGAGGAATGTGTAATTGGCGTTGAAAATAATTAATTTAGTAATTTTAGTGAATTAATTAGTAATTAGCTAATTAGTGGACGAGTGCCCGGTGAGTCGTGCAGAATGTGTTGTGTGGCACTGTTTGTGTGAGGTACGAGCTGTCTTGGGATAGCAGAGGTAATTCTTGGTGAATTACAGTGAGTGTATGACTCATGTATGATCAGTGAGGATCGTGTATTTTACTTGATGATAGTCTCTTGTGCATAATTTATGTGTGACGATGCTGTGTTGCAGGTGAGGTAATTCCTGTGTGAATTACGGTAAGCGTATGGCTTACGTGTGATCAGGAGGATCGTGAGGATGTATGATTGTTGTCATACATGTCTGTTGTATGCATATTTGTTGTCATACATTTCATGGTGTCGGTGGTGATGAATCATTGCTCAAGAGGAGTGTATGTGATTCATCCGAACTCCATTGTGAAGTGTGGTGGAGACAAATCATTGCTCAAGAGGAGTGTATGTGATTTGTTGTGGAGATAGATCATTGCCAAGTAGAGGTGTATGTGATTTATCTGGATTCAATTATGAATCGGGTTCGATTGAATGAACCATGGTGTGTGGTACCACTTGCATTGCATTGTGTCAATGAGTCACATTGCATTATTATGTCTTTGTTGAATTATATGTGATAATGACAGGTGTGTCGTGAATGTGTGCACATTATGTATGATTGCTTGATTATTATTCCTTAACATGTGTTTTATACCGCTAATTATTAAATGAAGCTCCCCCCTTTTGTTGTTTCTAGTGTCTGGGCTTCGTGGGGAGTATATATATATATGTCATAACTCGTGTATATGAATATATGATATCTTTGTGTGTTATATGTGTTAGCATGTGGTGTGTGGGCGAGTTGAATAATGTATGTGAATGATATGGTTACATATTATTATGCAATCTTGTTATAGTTGTTATTTCTCACCCTTCTGCTGGAATATGCTTTTTATGGCATAATGCAGATTAGTCGCTGTAGAGGCGTGGAGGCAAGTGGAAGAGTTAGATCTTCATTTTGCTTAGATCTTTGGTGTTTGCTCTGATACGTAACACGGGAGTCGGGGAAACACTTGTGTTATTTATGTTTATATATGTGAACGTATATATTTTGATAACTTGTATGTACATTTTGATGTTATGAAACAACTTATTTTCTAAAACGAGTCATTTATGGATCGTTCCGCTTTATTCCATAATTGAACTTCCTTTTGTTGGAAAAAGTTTCCTGTTATTATTTATTCGATTTTGTGTTATGTATCAAAGTTATGAGCAGGTGGGCTATGTTTTTCTCAAATGTGGCATCCTTATTTCTGTCGAGAAAATTTTTTATTCACTCTGATTTAATTATGTATTATTTATGCGCTAGATTGGGGTGTTACATACGAGGCTGCTTCCACCCACTTCTTGAAGTAATCAATGGCAACCAAAATGAAACGATGCCCATTGGAAGCAGTCCGCTCAATCTTTCCAATCATATCAATGCCCCACATGGCAAACAACCAAGGAGATGACAGTACATTCACAGGAGTTGGCAGTACGTGCACCTTATCAGCATAAATCTGGCATTTATGGCATTTCCGGGCGTATTTGAAACAGTCAGACTCCATAGTCATCTAGTAATACCCTGCCCTCAACAACTTTCTAGCCATAGCATGCCCATTGGCATGGGTACCGAAAGAACCTTCATGAACTTCTTCCATTAACAGGCCTGCCTCGTGTTCATCAACACAACGTAGCAAGACCATGTCAAAGTTCCTCTTATATAGCACATCATCTTCATTCAGAAAGACGTTTCCCGCCAACCTCCTTAGAGTTTTCCTATCCTTGGTAGACGCACCCTCTGGATACTCTTGACTTTTCAGAAAACACTTGATATCATGATACCAGGGTTTGCCATCTGATATGTCCTCGACTGCGAACACAAAAGCTGGTCTATCTAGACGCATGATTCTGATGGAGGGAGTTTCATTCCAACAATTCACCTGATACATTGAAGACAACATTGCCAACACATCTGCCATCTGATTTTCCGCTCGGGGTATATGATGAAATTCCACGCTGTCAAAGAAGGGTAACAACCTTCTGGCATAGTTGTTGTAAGGCACCAGATTTGCCTGACGAGTTTTCCATTCTCCCTTAATCTGATTGACTACCAACGCAGAATCACCATAAACATCGAGGTTCTTGATTCTCAAATCAATTGCTTCTTCTAACTCCATGATGCATGCTTTATACTCTGCCTCATTGTTGGTGCATATGAACGCTAATCGGGCAGTGAAGGGTATATGAGACCCCTTCGGAGTTGTAATGATTGCCCCGATTCTGTTGCCATATGAGTTGACGGCCCCATCAAAGACCAATTTCCACTGAGATCCAATGTCGGGTCCTTCGTCAGGCAAAGGCTCTTCATAATCTTTCATCTTCAGAAACATAATATGCTCATCTAGAAATTCAAACTTCATCGGTTGATAATCCTCGATCGGTTGCTCGGCAAGGTATTATGACCAAACACTTCCCTTAATGCCTTTTTTTGAAACATACTGAATATCGTATTCTGTCAAAACCATATGCCAACAGGTTATTCTTCCAGAAAGCGCCTGCTTCTCAAACACATACTTGATCGGATCCATCTTTGAAATCAACAGAGTTGTGTGGTTTAACATATACTGCCTCAAACTCTTAGCTGCCCAAGCGAGCGCACAACATGTTTTTTCCAGCATTGAGTACCTCGACTCACAATCAGTGAACTTTTTACTCAGGTCGTAGATGGCATGTTCTTTTCTACCTGACTCGTCTTGTTGACCGAGCACACACCCCATTAAGTTCTCAATAACCTTGAGATACATAATCAATGGCCTTCCTGGCACTGGCGGCATGAGGATCGGAGGTTCCTGCAAATATTCTCTTATCTTTTCAAACACCTTTTGACAATTTTTATTCCACCTGACCTCTTGATCTTTTCTTAACAACTTGAATATCGGTTCGCAAGTGGCTGTAAGATGAGAGATGAATCTAGCAATGTAGTTCAACCTCCCCAAGAAACCACGAACCTCTTTTTCTATTCTCAGCTCAGGCATTTCTTGTATGGCTTTTACTTTGGCAGGATCAACCTCGATACCTCTTTCACTAACAATAAACCCCAACAATTTTCTGGATCTCACCCCGAAGGTGCACTTGTTCGGATTCAACCTCAGCTAGAACTTCCTCAACCTCTCAAATAGCTTCTGAAGATTTACCAGATGTTCTTCCTCCATTTGTGACTTCGCGATCATGTCATCAACATAGACCTCGATCTCTTTTTGAATCATATCATGAAAGAGAGTCACCATTGCCCGCTGATAGGTTGCCCCATCATTTTTCAATCCAAAGGGCATCACCTTGTAACAAAATGATCCCCACAGTGTTATGAACGTGGTCTTCTTCATGTCCTCTAGGGCCATTTTGATTTGGTTATACCCAGAGAAGCCATCCATGAAGGAAAATACAGAGTATTGAGCAGTGTTGTCCACTAACACGTCAATGTGGGGAAGCGAGAAATCATCTTTCGAGCTTGCTCTATTCAAATCTCTGTAGTCAACACACACCCTGACCTTCCCATCTTTCTTAGGTACAGGCACAATATTAGCAACCCACGGAGGATAATTTGTCACTGCGAGAAACCCAGCATCCAACTGTTTCTGAACCTCTTCCTTGATTTTGACAGCCATATCCGATTTCGTCCTTCTCAGTTTCTACTTAACCGGAGTATAACCTTCTTTGAGCAGCAACCGGTGTACCACAATATAAGTGTCAAGCCCATGCATGTCTTGGTAAGACCAGGTAAAGATATCCACATACTCTCAAAGCATTTCAATCAATCTTCCCTTGACAATGTCTTCAAAAGCATCCCCAATCCTTACTTATTTCCTTGCCCCCTCGGTTCCCAGATTAATTGTCTCAATTTCCTCCTGGTGAGGTAGAATGACCCTTTCCTTCTGTTTCAGCAGTCTGGCCAATTCTTCAGGTAAGTCACAATCTTCGCCAGTCTCTTCTTCAGCCTGATAGATAGGATTGTCAAAGTCATACCGAGCCATAGCTGAATCGTTATTGGTGGCATATGAACAAGGAAACCTGCATGATTGATGATATATGTTTATTATGAATGCAACAAACAAGAAAACACATTGCCATTTTGATGTGAATTAATGCAAAAAGTAAAAACAGAAAAACAGGGATCAAAATATTTCAATGTGAAAACGTCCTTTATTGATGAAAAAGTAAGCAAACAAAAACATCAAAGCCCTACAGACAAGCATCACTACGTCTTGGGAAGAACGTAGGATTTAACACAAACAGAAAACAAAGGCAATTACTCTTAACGGGTCACTTGGATGATTTTCTCAGATGACCAATTGCATAGACTTTGACCCGGAGTGCAGGGGCGGATCCACTCATCCATGTCGTAATCACTATCCCCCTCATCATCAATGCCATTAACCCGATTAAAGAAGACCCCAACGCTTGTAAACTGGACTGGACCATAAAACTTAGGAGGCTCTTGAGCTCATCGGGGTGGCTTATACCCCAGTCCATAAGTATTCTTCTTCGACTGAACATCAATGACCTGACCCCACTTATGGGAACTGCTAGCTTCAACTACAGCGCGTGCATCTTTGAAAGAAGACATCGAAACTTCTAGCTGATTTACCACTTCGGGTTGATTAACCACCTCAGGCTGACTGACTACCTTTGGAGGCTCCTTAAGAATTTTCACAGCTTCAAAGGCTTGGCATAAAGTCTCATGTATCTCACCATCTACCTCCACATACTTGAAGGTTGATAGGTGACTCACCATGATGTCTTCCTCACCACATATTGTCACAACATGGCCATCCACCATGTACTTCAGCTTTTGATGCAACGTGGACGTTACTTCCCCAGCCCCATGGATCCACGGACGACCCAATAAACAACTATAGGTAGGCTGAATATCCATGATATAAAAAGTGGCTTCAAAAATCTCAGGACCAACTTTGATTGGCAATACAACTTCTCCAAAAACAGACCTCTTAGAACCATCGAAAGCACGCACCACCAAGTCACTCGGTGTACAAATCAGCCCACGGGTATCTAACTTCATCAGAGCCTTCTTCGGCAACACATTTAAGGATGACCCGGTGTCAACTAACACATGTGACATTAAGGAGCCTCGTAATTCCACTGAAATATGTAGAGCATTGTTGTGATTCCTCCCAGCTGGAGTCAGATCTAAATCAGTGAAACCCAAGCCATTACCAGCATTCACGTGAGCGACAACCCCTTCTAGTTGATTAACAGATATTTCTTGAGGTACATACGTTGCGTTCAAAACCTTCAGAAACGCATTCTGATGCACCTCGGAGCACAACAGTATAGATAGGATGGATATTTTGGATGGCATTTGATGCAACTGATCAACAATCTTGTAATCGCTCTTCCTAATTAATCTCGTAAAATCCTCCACGCTTTCTGAGAAGGAAGTGTCGACTTGTTTCGTCGCTAAGTCATTCACGACCTGCTTCTGTACAGAATCATCCATCACTTGTTTCCCTTTATCCTGTTTGGAAACGCCAACCTGATTATCTGACGGGATGAAGACTCTACCACTTCTGGTAATAGCCCCTGCGTCAATAGTGTTGTCAACCTCTAAACTCGCAGCTAATGTTCCTACTAATTATTGCTTCTTTCCATCAACAAATACCTCAGCCCCATAGTTCCACGAGAAGGCTTTGGTACTGTCATATGGGACAAGTCCTGGAACTGTAATGATAACCGGCGCTGGTCTCGCCGATGCAGATATAGTTACTATCTTGAAAGGGATTGTTATAGTAGAAACATCATTATCTTTGTCAGTCATTTCTCTCTGCGGATCACATCTGTCGAACTGTAACCGTCCTTCATTAATCATTCTCTGAATTCCTGATCTCAATAAATCACAACCGTTGGATTGAAACCCACATTCAGAACATCCCTCGTCACAACCGGGGAATACCCCACCTTTCAGCAATCTTTCCTTCACCAAAAACAAAGGAGTTTTCAACTCGTTCACATCTAAAACCAAATTCAAGGATTCATCATCTTCAATAACGACATTAACCCTTGGCCCACCGTGATTCGGCATTGGATTCTGAATGACATTCGGCACGTCATTAGAGAAGTTGATGGCTTTGGAGTCTACCAAGTATTGTATTTTATGATGGAATGCCCTACACCCTTCAACTGTATGCCCTGGGGCACCGGAGTGAAAATCAAAATGTGCGTTAGCATCATAGCCCAGAGGTAGCCTCCTAGTGGGCGGAGCCAATGTGCGGATCTCAACTAAACACAGTTGTAGCAAGTGTTGCAACAATTGAGCATACGACATGGGTGGCTGATCAAAATGCCTCTCGGCATTCCTTTGTCTATTTTGATACTGGCCAGCCTGCCTATTTTGGTACTGATTGGGAGTATTCCTCTGCTGCCGGGGTGCAGCCGGAATAGTTGCAGCCGAAATGGTTACAGAGGCAACTTGCTGATTGTAATTCTGTCGTGCTCTTCCCCTACCATTGTGCGATGAAACAGAATTTGTATCTCCTTCTTTCTTTTTGTAGTTTGCATACGGTTTCTTCCCTCCTCCAGATAAGGACCCTTCACTACTAGAGATCTTTCCAACTTTGATCCCGCTTTCTACTATTTCTCCAACTAAGATCAAATCGGCAAACTTTCCGGGCATACAAGGTACCAGTTTTTCATAATAGTGACCCTGCAGGGGAGCCATGAACATATTTATCATCTCCCGCTCTAACATGGGAGGCTGTACCCTTGCTTCCAATTCTCGCCACCTCCGGGCATACCCCTTAAAGCTCTCATTGCTTTTCTGCGCCAAATTTTGCAACTGTGTCATGTTAGGAGCCATATCAGTATTGTACTGATAGTGCTTAACAAAAGCCTCCACCAATTCCCTCCAGTTGCGAACATGAGATCTCTCCAACTGCATGTACCATTCCAAAGACGCCCCAGACAAGCTATCTTGGAAGAAATGCATCAATAACTTTTCATCATTAGAATAGGCAGCCATTTTCCTAGCATAGGCCCGGACGTGAGTCTTTGGGCAAGTAACACCATTATACTTCTCGAAAGTAGGCACCTAAAACTTGTGCGGAATTTTGACACCGGGGACCAGTCCCAAATCCTCCATATCCAGTCCTAGGGAATTCTGATTCATAAACCCTTTCAACTGCTCTTCAATCATCCTGATTCTCTGATCATTATCAAGTTGGGGGTCAGCATCCCCACCTGGCATAGAAAAGATATCATCCTGTTGATCATCATAGCAACGACCATGCACTGCACAGACACTATTGCCTCCTCCTACTATAGAAGGAATCACATTATCTCCTCTACCCAGAGGGATAACAATACCAGCAACGGGACCACCTTGAACATCATTACCAACAATACCTCCGCCCGGAGGAACAACATTGTTATAAAGGTCACCATGAAGGACACCGTCTTCGTTAACTCTTGCAACCAAAGGATGGACCAGAGTCCTCAGCTGTTCTTGCCCCTAGGCCACGCCTTGCATCAACTCCATAAACTGGGCCATGCGAGTCCGCATCTCAATCAACTCAGTTTGCACCTGATCCATGACTTTCTTCTGATTTTGTCTGGTTGAATACCGGTGAATGTGATGGTCAACAATCCTGTCTGGAGGAAAGAACAAGATAAGAAAACCAGAGAGAAACACCTGCTATGCACAATGATTATGAATATGCAAATGCAAATGCAAACATCATATTTAACATTTCCAGGATGTATCCACTTTGATTCCTGCCTCGAAACCGGGCAAGGGATTAGACACAACACCGGAAAATAAATCCGAAAACAAAAATATAGCATAGTCAAAACAATGGAAGCAAACCCCTTTGAGAACAAGAACCGTTGAGACACAAATGATTGAACCAAACATTTCAATATCATATCGCAAGAATTCATACAAACAGGTCTTATATAATCAAAGGCGACTTCATCAACAATCCAAATGGTAACCACAACAAAAGATAAACAACAATATCACTACAAATAAATCCCAAACAAGCTGGCTTCAACTTCCTCAAGAAGGTTCACAGTGTCCGGATGCGTGGGTCGCTCTATCATCCCTTTAATCAGTCTGTTTCTCCTTTCAATGTCCTGATTCAGTCTAACAATCTACTCTTCAACGTCTCTGTCTCCTTGCTTTGATCTTTTGACTTCTGCTAGCAGCTTAAGCTCTTCGATTTCTTTCTGGGCCTCCTTCCACTTGTCATAGAAATGCTTCTTTTCTGCGTTCACCCTTTGAAACTCTTATTTCAATTCCCCATTCTCAATCTTGACTTCTTCCCACATCCCCTGATAGGTGGTAAGTTTGGCTTCTATCTTGGTCAAGAGCTTCTTGGTCTCCCGGTGGGCTATCCTAGAAGATTCTGCAGTCATGCTGACTTTTCTAAAGTGCTGAGCTCTGTCAACAAGGTCTTTCTCTTTATCTTCCAGGCACTTCATCACTTCTTAAACGTTCCACTTCAGCTCCAAGTTATCATGTAGAGCGCCTTGCAGCCGACTACTCATGTCAGAATTTTCTACCCTCAACTCATACACCAACTCCCGTTGCTTGTTAAACTCTCCGAAGGGTACAATGAGCCTCTCCTCCACAATCTCAGGATACAAGGGAGGTGCCCAGTCAAAGAGCAAATAGAAATCTTCCACTCTCTTCTTAATCCAGTTTACATATGGAGAGAAAGCTTGATTGTTGGATTTGCCCAAAGCAACTTTTCCTTTCTTCTGCCTACTGAACCATGCTTTGGAAGCCTACTGCGCCGTAGCCAAACCATCAGCTGCATGAAAATACAAAGATTCTTCCAAGTCTTTCTAAGTTGGTGGATCCTTCAGAGTATATCTGAATTTCCTGATGGCCAAAGAAGGGTTATAATTGATGCCTCCTTTTCTCCCTATCAACGGAACGTTAGGGAATTCACCACAGCTATGCAAGATGTCTTTACCAAGTAAACCACGATCAACCCAGATGATATCCTTAGCAGTTAGTCCCATCAGATGTTGACTCTATTCCAAAGAAGTTTTAGTATCCACGAAAGCACCTGACTTAGGTAGACGGTTCGCGAACCACTTGTAAAAAAGAGGTGCACAACAATGAACCATCCCACCTCGTCTCTTCTCATTCTTGTTATATAAGGCATAATGAAGATCCCCCAACAAGGTCGGCACTGGATTCTGAGTCGTAAATATCCTAATAGCATCCATATCAATAAAACCAGGTTCATTAGGGAACATGACAATGCCATACACGCAGAGGGCCAGTACTGCGTTGAAAACTGCCCACTTCTTCTCTTTAGCTGCCTCTTAGCTTTCTTTACCAGGTATGCCAAATGATAGCCACAGGACTTTCCTTTGCTAGAAATGTCGGCTTCCAGAGTCGATTTTCTCAAATAAAGAGCGTCAGCCATAACTTTGAAATCAGGATCTGCCTTGGGACCAAAGAATGGAGCACCTTCTTTGATGGAAATTCCCAAGATGCTGGAATATTCCTCCAGAGTAGGGACCAGTAGATAATCTGTCAACAGAAAGCATCTCAAGGGAGGATCGTAGAATTGCATCAAAGTATGTAGGCCCTTATATTCATAGTTACTGAGGTTACAAACAAAAGATAGGATCCAACCATATTTCCCCTTGAAAGCCCCCAACACTTCCGAACTTGCCATATCTTGTAGACTGCTAAGATGACCCAGAGTAAGCTTTGGGAACTTGTAAGGAATGATGTTCTTCTTCTTCCTCTCAGTGTCCATCCCTAGGAGTGCCCGTTGACTGGAAACAAAAGTCAAACACTACCTGGAAATGAAAAATATGAATGTTAGAAAAAAATGATAATTCAATACAGAGCATGGGATCCAGGCTGCCACACAAGCTTGACAACTGTTGCACTGAACTGAATGAATAATCTCAAGGTTCGGCCCCAAATTCCCAGAATAACCACACTGATAAATCCATACTGATAAGAAATCCAGAATGCTGGGTATGCTGAAGGTTACGGTTACATGCAAACCTGCAAAACCCCGCCCCTCTCATATGTGGGTTCTAGAAAATGAAAGGTCCTCAGCTTCTGGCACTGAGGTCGAGAAGCAATAGTACATTCATCCTTTTAGGTACAATACTATCGCCAATCGAGGAGCGCCTCCACTGATTCTCTTCCAAAAAGGATATCCTATAGGAAGTTGCCAGCATTGGGTCCTCGGATCAAGAAGCGTAATGGATTTGCCATTTCTTGTCTGCCATTATCACATCTCAGGAGGAGTGCCGCAACTGAGTCCTCGGGAGTGGTCACCAGAGTCGACATTTTATCAAGAGAAGATCTAATGGCCTGCATCAACATGCAGTATCAGATATCTCCCGATAGAACCTCGTCTGGCTGTGGGTCTTGTGACCACCCCACGTGGTCAACACCACGGGAGCGACACGACTATCCACGCTAATACCTATGTGTATGCTCAAGCCTGGGTAGTGGGCTTATCTCTCGGAACCCCCCAACCTGCCAAACAGAAAAATCCAGTACAGCGCAACACAGTCCAGTATATGACAATAATGAAATGCAATGCAATAAATGCAGTAAAAACAGTAATATACAACAAATAAAGCACAACCATAAACACCCAATGAAAAATAAACAGACAAGCGCTAGGATTGACTCGCATAGGGGATGGACCAGCAAGAGGTCAACCTGTCCCCAGCAGAGTCGCCAGCTGTCGCTCCCGGGATTTTCATCCAGATACAAACACGAAAGTGGCGTGGAAACAGAGTCACCAGCAATGTGTATTTATCCCAAGAGAGGGAAAGGAAACACTGCGTAAACCTGAAGGCAGGGAAAAACATGGTCATCGCAACCATAGTCTGGGTTCGGGAGTCGGTTACGCGAGGGGAAGGTGTTAGCACCCCCACGCGTCCATCTTACTCGATGGGATCCACGCTTGTTGTCTAAACAGAGGAGTTATCCTAAAGTCTATGGTTGAACAAAAAATGGGTAGGGGGAGACTAAGACGGACTCAAAAAGATTTATTCGAAACCCAATGCCTACGTATATTCGTGGACAAACGAAGAATCAGAGTCAACGTAGTTCGACAGACGGGTTGAAAAGGAGGAGGGGTGCTCGCCAATATATCACATCTTGTGGCTACGTATCCTCAATCGGACGAGAAAGAGGAAATCAGAGTAGTCGTAGTTCGACCTAACAAGGTCGGTAAGTGTTTTTTACGTGAGCGACGAGCTCTTTCCTGAAAATGGTTTGAAACTTAAAAATCCCGAAGGATGAAAATGATTTGAATTTGTTTTTGTGTTATTTAGACAGAAGTGGATTGAAGTTAGTTCATAACTTACATTGCACCACAGTCTACCATGTGGGAACGAATGCGTCGGATGGTCGCCCCCAATGGGATGTATACTAAACACCCTGGAAGAGGAGGGGAGACCCCTCGTTCTTCATTTTCTACACTTAAGGCTCGAGCGCAATACACGTCAACTTTATTAAGTGTCTTAGAATTGTTATGAGGTGAGAAGATAAGACTCAAGTCGAAAAGGAAAGACTACGGGGAAATCTACCCTAATGCAAAAGTGGCCCTATAGTTGAGGTTAAAAGGGAAACATCTACCTAAGTTAGCATGCATAGTTCGAAACCTAATGTATATTCTACACTGAGCTTAATTGGAAATTAAGTCGGACTAGGAGCCCTAAGAGAGCAAGCAAAAGCAAGACAAAAACCAAAGCAGTAAATCAAAAACAGCGGCTACGACAGTGCTCCAGCACCTGCACAGCGGTAAACTCCAGCCAATACACCAAACAGCATTCAATAGCTCATGTTCAGCACAAAAAGGAGGTGTAGAAAGGCAAACAACAGCACATTCAACAACATGTATGCATATAGACAGCAGTAGAAACGGGGCAGCACACCATGCATTCACAATGATTCAAACATGGCATAATGAACATGCATCAAACATTACACATTTTCAATCAAACATGATCATAATCACACTATACACCATGGTTAACCAATCTTGAAAACATCATGAGATAATACATAACATCAAGCACATGAACAAGCCAAATCAAGTACGCACCTCATGAAATTAAATGCAAGCAAGCATGCAAAAAACAACAACTCCAGCAACACCAGTAATAATCCACAGTTAAACATGCTCAAGGAGTGCGTGCAAGGTGTTCATCACATCAAGAAAGCATCAATACAAACATGAACATTCATCAATGGAAATCAAAAGGTCGTGTGTCGAATAATCGTGTTCATGCAAGGGTGTGAGGTGAAATAGATCAAGAATAATCCACAAATCATCAACATATTAATCCATGAAGTTTAGACATGCAAGTGATCTCAAACAAGCAAGAAAATGCAAGAAAATTACATTCTGCAGCAGTGGTAACCGGTTAGCAGATATGCTGTAACCGGTTACACAGTTCAAAATAGCAAAAAATTATGCAGAAAATAACAGGGTAACCGGTTAGCAGATATGCTATAACCGGTTACTTTGCAACAGAATTCAAAAATAAGTGTTCAGAATCACTTTTCAGTAGCTTATCGCTCTCCCAATCACCTGCATGTTAGGGCATCTCAATATGCACGAGAATTACATCTCAAAACCAGCAAACACACATCAATTAACAAACAACAACAATCAAATCCACAATCCAATGGATCAAACACAACAAATTCAAGATCTACATCATGAACAAGCAAAATAAGCTAAAATGAAATGTAGATCTAAGATTTACCAACCTACAAAGCTGAGAATTGCTTTGGTGAATGTTGATAAGCTGCAATTGATGAATCCAAGCTAGAAAACCAGAGATCCAATGATATCTTCATCAAAAAATGCAAAATAAATGCAATGTGATGAACTTGCTTATAACTTCTCCAAAAATCACTTCCAAGAACTTAGATCCAGAAGCAAAACAGTAGCAAAATCAGCATTACTTCAAGAATTAGTGAATGGATGAAGGTTTAGTTCCAAGATCAACAAATTTCAATGCAAATTTTTTTGAACTTTGATGGTGGAACTTTGAGTGAGGGTTTTGGGATGAGAGAAAAGTTGAGAGAAAATGGAGTGAGACGTGTTGAAAATTCAGAAAAAAAAAATCAAGGTTGTGAGAGGTTTGGAATGAATTGATTTAAACAACCCCTAGGTTAGGAGTTAAGTTTGGGTTTGGAGTGAGGTTTAGTGGGTGGAAATTGGGGTGAAAAATGAATTAGGAAAGGAAATGAGGAATGAGAGTGGAAAATGTTGGAAGGAATTTGAATTTTGGGTGGAAAATGATGAAAATATCAGTTCTAGATCCTTCCCACACATGCACAAGCCAAGCATATGATCACAAATGATGCAAACTGAATTTTGCAAATTTTGCCTAGAGTAACCGGTTACAGCATATATGCTAACCGGATACTCAGTTCAAAAAACTGAAAAATGCACAGAAAAACAAAGGAGTAATCGGTTAGGAGATATGCTGTAACCGGTTACTCAGTTCAAAATTTGAATTTTGGCGCCTTTTGGAGGGAAAATTGGAGTATTACCCGATTCAACTTGTTCTAAGCCATGTTAGACCTCTGAAACTTGGCATTTGATATTACCATTGAATCATGCCTGAAATATGATGTGAATTCCTTTCTTCCCTTGAAATGACCTGCTGAAAATAATCGTCTGGTGTTGGATCACTGATAAAAAATGACCGCCGGAGCTTATGATTATCAAATCGCCTAATGAACAAAATAAATGCTCAAAGACACTGAAAAATATCTGCTTGGCTCTGAACACTATTGAAAATCATGTTGGAACTGATGACGTTATGATCTGCTGGAAAATACCTTGATCTCATGCCCAAAAGAAACATGCCAATGCAAAAATGACATTGCAAATGAAATGAAACATAAGTTAGTTAGAGTTAGAAATAAGAGGGCAAATTTTGGGGTGTTACACCATGCCGGGTCTTGTCCTTCTGAGTTTCTGCTTGACAGGAGGACATCCGGGCTTGAGTGGAAAGTGATGTTCAACGATGTTGGTATCCAACCCAGGCATATCTTGATAGGACCAGGCGAAGATATCGACATACTCTTTCAACAACTTGACCAACTCAGAGTGTACATGCTTTGCGAGGGATGTGCCAACCTTGACTTCTCTTCTGACCTCCTCAGTACCAAGATTGACAACTTCCACTGGCTTTTTGTGTGGCTGAATCTCTCTATGCTCGTGCTCAAGGAGCCTTTCTAGTTCAGCCAGTAATTCACAATCTTCCTCACCATCTTTGTCAGCTTGGTTAATTGGAATTCCCGAATTACAATTGATGTTTGCCATGTTGTTATCAATGCTTTTATAATTTATGCATGTTTATGAATAGAATGAGCTATTTTGAAAAGTGAAAAGAAAATAAACTTTTTCCATTTATTTGTGAAAAAGTAAAATAAAGAAAGAAAATAGAGCATGATTTTGAATGCAAAAACTTTTATTTATTGATCACATAATATTGTAAAAGCGTGAGGCCCTTTACAAGTTATCCACTCGTCTCGGGCGAGGACGAGGGAATGAGAAAGCAATATGCATTACATGTTATATAGAAAAACCACAGGAATCATTGTAGATGTCCAATTGTTGAGCTTGAAACCTGGTGGACACTTGCGCACAAAGCTTGAAGTCTGATTACTGGGACCAGCATCATCAAGAGCCGCCACGATGTCACCCTGCTGGAAACCCGCGCTATTGAACTTAATAAAGTTACACAGCTTCTGACCAGAGGAACTAGATTGACGACCAGGACAATAGCCCAATCCGAAACGGTTACGCTTCTCAACCACATCAATCACATGCCCCCAGCCTGACAAAGCACCTTTCTGGATAGTCTCCTTAGCACTCTTAGCAGACGCTAAAGTCAATTATGGTGATCTACTTTGACTAGTTAAAGCAGAGCTGACATCTTCAAACTCGAGACACTGCAACGGCACCTCAGCTTTGCCTTCCTCGGTCTCGACATATCGAAAAGATGATAACTCGCTTACAATTAAATCCTCTTCACCACAGACGATGACAAGCTGATCATCAAACATGAACTTCAACTTCTGTTGCAAAATGGAGGTAACTGCCCCTGCAGCGTGGATCCATGGACGACCCAGTAGGCAACTGTACGCATGATTGATATCCATCACCTGGAAGGTAATGGTGAATAAATGCGGCCCAATATTGATGGGTAGGTCCACTTTTCCAATGACTTGCCTTCGAGACCTGTCAAAGGCTCTGATAACTAAGGCACTTGGTCTCATCTTGTTTCCTTCCACTAGTAATTGACTCAATGTGCCCTTAGGAATCACATTGAGGGAAGAACCGGTATCCACTAGAACACGAGATAACAGGATGTCTGTGCAGGTTACAGATATTTGCAATGCTTTATTGTGGGCAGTTCCTTCAGGAGGCAATTCTGATTCATTAAAATCCAAATACCGACTTGCAGTTATATTGGCCACTACATCATCAAAACTCGATGACGGATATATCATGCATAACACGAGAACTATTCAAGACTTTCAACAAAGCTGATCTGTGCGCAGGCGAGCTCATAAGTAAGGACAAAATTGAGATCCTCGAGGGAGTCTGACCCAGCTGATCCACAATTTTAAAGTCACTCTTCTTGATCAGCTTAAGGAACTCTTGATCATCAAGGGTCTCTTTGCTCTTTGAGATATCCTTAGACGGGATAGTCGGTACTGGAATGGCAGTAGATGCCCCTTTTTGAACAACAGGGGTTGCAGTTGCAGGTGTCTCCTTAGGAGGAACAACAATCGGAATTTGCACAGGCTTCGTAGTGACCTTCGGAACGAACACTCGTCCACTACGAGTCATACCTCCGGCGGCTGTAACATTCACGATCTCAGATTTGGCAAACCTTACCTCTTGACCTCCAGAAAACACAGTAGACCCATACCTCCAAGGTACCTCCTTAGAATTCTAATACGGAAACGGCTTCGTCTGACAAACAACAATGGGTTGTACCTTCTTCTGTTTTGGGGATTCCATAGGAACCTTCCTATAGACGATGGTGAACAGCTCAATAGCGGCAACTTCCTCGACAGGTTTAGATCTGGCAAATTGCACTTCGCCACGGTTCATCAAAATCTGGACACAACCCTTCAGCCTTCGACACTGGTTGGGATTATCGTCACAAATCTGACACTTACCATGCAATCCTTTCAACAGCCCATGTTCACTCAATTTCTTGAAAACCACAGTCATCGAGGTCTTTACTTCATCAACATCCATGATCAATCCAACCCTGGAATTATCCTCAATCATGTTAACTGCAAGTCCATTGTGATTCGGCAGCGGATTATTCTGAATGTTAGGTCCTTCCTCACCGAAAGTCAGAACCTTCTTATCAATGAGTTCCTGAACCTTGGTTTTGAAAACAAAGCAATCCTCTGTTGCATATCCTATATATCCAGCATGATAAGCACAAGACACATTTGGATTATGCTTCAGCCCAAATGGAGGAATTGCAGGCGCAATCTGCTTGGGGACAATCGCCCCTTGGTGAACCAAGTAAGGGAACAATTCCATGTATGACACCAGAATTCTATCAAAATTTGGACGCTTGCGGTTTCCTTGATTGTTGTTGTTCTGACGGTTTTGATTCTGCTGATTTTTGTTGTTCCATTGATTCTGTTGCTGATTCTGAGCATTCTGAACTGGTTGTTGCGAATGATATTGATATGGAGGTTGTTGATACTGTGCAGCAGCAATGTATGGATATGGATAATATGGCATGGGAGCCATGAGAGCTTGATACTGAGGAGAAACTTGAGTTGTCACAGCGTTGGCTTCACCTTCCTTCTTCTTTGATTGACTGTTCTGAGATTTTCTAGTGGCCAGCTGCTGGGAAGCAGCTCCAGGAATCTTTCCAGTCTTCAAACCATTCTTAATCTGTTCACCAATCGTTACAACATCAGCGAAGTTCGATGAAGAACTACCCACCATTTTCTCGTAGTAAGATCTTTGCAAGGTACCCATAAAGATGTCAACCAACTAATTGTCAGAGAGAGCAGGCCGCACACGAGATGCCATCTCACGCCATCTTTGTGCATACTCCTTGAATGTTTCAGCTGAGCGCTGAGATTGATTCTGTAATTGCAATCTAGTGGGCGCCAGATCAAGATTATATTTGTATTGCCTCACGAACGCTTCAGACAAATCCCTCAAAGTACGGATTTTGCTGCATTCCAAGCCCATGTACCAATCCAATGAAGCACCAGACAAACTATCTTGAAAACAATGAACGAGCAATTCATCATTATCAATATGGGATGCCATCTTTCTGTAGTACATAGTGATGTGACTACGCGGGCAACTCAAACCTTTGTACTTTGGCAAATCAGGTATCTTGAATTTCAGTGGCAGCACAACATTTGGAACCAAACACAAGTCTTTGGCCTCCATGCCAAAAGCAGAAAACCCTTCAATAGTTCTGATACGGTCTTCTAATAACTTGTAGTCAGCGGGTCTACTCTGATTAACAAGCCTGACAAGAATATGAGGATTTGGCAACTGGGAAGCGGCCGGAGCGTGCACTTGCGGAGTAGCAAACTGAGAAGGATACACCAAACCCAGATTAACCATCTGACCAACATTCTGACCCATCGGAACACCATATGGATAATTCGGAGGAGGTACCCCAGCAGCTAAGGAAGATGCCCCAGGATAGTACATCCCAGGATGAACATTTTGAACAGCAGTTTGAGCAGCTTGAGATGAAACCGGAACATAAATAGGAGGACCTCTATACACATGCTCTTCTTCATCAGGAGTTTCAATGTCAGCTAACCCGGAAGCTTGATGAGTTTGAACCTAAAGATTCTCAGGATCATCATTCACCACTGGAGGTGGGACTGGAGTAGGCATGACCCATGGATATGCGGTAGCATTCCCATTAGGCATGGGCGCAACAAAAGGCTGATATGGCATGAAGGCACTACCATTATTTGCAAGATGAGGAGTATAATTCGGAGGCATACCCCAAGGAAAACCAATGGGCATCTGGTTCAAACTAGGCTGAACAAAAATATGATTCACAGGCTCAACTGGCACTTCAACAATAGTAGGAGAATGAACCACCACAGCAGGAGTAGCCGTAACAACAGGAGGAACAGCCACAACAGGAGTGACAACAGTTGCATCAGTAGGGGTAATAACAACAGTGGCTGCAGCAACGACATCCCTCTGAGCACGAAGGAGTTCCATGATCACATCCATGTTCATCTGGAACTGATCCATCTAACCTTGGAATTGAGCCAAAGTTTCCTTATAAGCAGTATTCTCAGCTTCGAAGTCAGCCATGATTCTGGATTTGTTTGAGCAAGTAAAATACCAATGTCAAGTCGTCGTCTTGCTACAAGGAAGGCAGACAAGGATGAGCAACAGTTTCGGATGAAGGGACGTGCATATGTGTGCAAATGAATGTATGATATGCATGCAAAAATAAAGTTTTAAATTCCACGAATTCTTAAACTTATCTTTGTTGACAATAATCATAAAGCATACAAGCGAAGGCACAAAAGATAGAGTGAGCAAGAATCTTCATTCATTCAGCAATAAAGGAAAGAAGTACAAGTCGTATACAAGTCAAATATCTGCCGTTTGGGCTACAATAAAATCCGCATGGATTCTATCAAATACCACCCTACACACAGACAAGAAATGGAAAACAGCCCAAGGAAACTGGTGTGAAAATGCATCAGCATATGCATCCCTTAACAGCCCAGGTAGGTCCTCTAATGCATGCTCGGCAAATGGCTAGACGACCATGTCTCTCACTCCAGTACTTCGTATCCTTCATGAGGCTACGCAGAAACGAATGATTAGGTCCCTGAAGCATGTCCTGAAGAAAGGCGTCTTTCTGGTCCAGGAAGTTTTGTAGATGACGGCTTTGATGCTCCCAATGAGTACTCTCTGTGTTGAGCTAACTAATCTGCTCTCAGCTCTGATGTGCTTGATCTTGCAGCTTCTGAATCTCACTGAAGACTTTGTCGAGCTGGGCTTGACATTGAGAAAAGTCCTTTGCTAACTGATTAGCTCGATCTTGCTCACTTTACCACTTTTCCTTGAACTCGGATAACTTCCCTCGAAGCTCTTCAAGTTGCTTGTTGTAGCTCAGCTCCTCTTTGTAGGCTTGATAATGGGCATCTGCGAGTTGTCTCTTCTTCGAAGCAAGTCCCTCATAGGTGCTCTTTAAAGCATCACCCATATTCCTACGCTTGTTTTGTTCAACCTCCACCTCATTGAACATGCGGTCGCGCTTCTGATGGAGCTCAATCTGTAAGCTATCCTTCTCTGAAGTGACTATATCAAGGTTGAGCCGAAGATCAGCATTCTCCTTCTTCAACTTTTCAATAATCATCTTGAGTTGATTGACCTCGGATGGAGGAACAATGGCAATTTCAAGAGGCTTGACATTCATGGAAGGCTCAGGAGAAAATGGCAACAAGATCTCTTTGACCCAAAGTGTGTAAGCTTCCTTGGCTACGCAATTCTTCTTACCCAAATCGGCTCTTCCTTCAAGATGAATCTGAGTCCAGACAGCACTGAATCTCTTCAACAAACCCATGTCATCAACCCCTTCATGAAAGATGAACTCCTCCACTACCTCAGAATCAGGCTTAGCAATCATAGGGTATCCAAACTGTCGGAAGGGACCCTTTTGTGGAAGATGAGACGTGAACCATCGGTATAGCAGAGGAGCACAACAGACAATGGTTCCCTTCTTCTTTTCATTCCTTAAATGAATAGAATGGTAGGTATTAGCAAGAAGTGTCAGAACAGGGTTCCTGGACAAGAAGATACTGATGGCAAACTGATCTACGAAATCCTCCATGTTCGGAAACAAGACAATCCCATATATCAGCAAAGCAAGAACGACGTTGAAAGCCTTCCAGTGTCCATCCTTAGCAAAATAAGTGGCCTTGTCACCCAAGAACTTCGAAGCAAACCCTCGAATACCCTTCCCTATGGTCTTGAGATTATCCTCCACATCCTTTTTACTAATGCAAAGCGCATCAGCAATAAGATGAAACTTCGGACAACCGCTAGTGTAAACATAAGGAACCTGCTTCTTAATCTCAACCCCCAGAATATAAGCATACTCCTCAAGTATAGGTGCTAGCTGATAATCCTGAAATGTGAAGCACCTATATGGCGGGTCGTAGAACTGAACTAGAGTGTGAATAGCAGTGATGTTCACTTCCGTGTTGAGGATGGTCAGCAGATTACCATAAGTGTCTATGAAAACTCCTCTGTGATCTCCAACCAACAAAGATGCCAAACCTATCAAAATACCCAGCTTAGGCTCCACAAACTTGTAACTGAAGATGCCACGACAACCAGTCCTCATCTCTATGATAATGTCAACAAAAGATAAGTCCTCGAAAACCTGGAAATGCACATGCAAAAATTAATTTACAAGATGGAATGATATGCAACACAACAACAAGAAGCCAGCACAGCCCGAATAATAAAGTCTGGACAGTCCGGATATCTGCATATAATTCTGTGTCAGTGCAACATAATCTGATGTGTCGGTGAAGAAATCTGGCGCGTGTGAGAGAACAAAGGTATGAAGTGACTTGTTTTCCTGCAAAAACCCACCCCCTCACATGTGTGATCTAGACACAATAAGGTGGTCCCTAGAAAGGTCGCCCAAACCATAGGACTCAAAATGAAAACCTCCCGCCGTAGTGAATTCTCACAGGATGGAAGTATTCTCAAACGAATCATGATCTGGGATGTGGGTCTCATGATATCCCAATGCGCAAAATGCAGGCCTCACGGCTATCCACGTTCTAGCCTATGTGTATACTAGGCCCGGTGTTAGGACCTTTCTCTCAATAATATCTACCCATCCCAACAACAGCAGAAAATAGTAGATATCCAGAATATGCAGCATATGAATATTCAAAGCAGTAAAGAAATGCGGTAAATAAACATAAGGCTAAAACATAAAGATAAAGCGAGTAAAGCGCGAAAGATAAACACCCAAACAAGCAAGAGAGCAAACAAAACTAGGCGAGACCCCAACTTGCAAGCAAGGAATCCCCAGCAGAGTCGCCCGCTGAAGATGGCCGGTTTACATCCTGAGTGAATCGCACACTTAAAGATAACACAGAGTCGCCATCAAACTTTATTTAGTCCCAAAGGACAGGGAAAATATCGATAAAACCCTAGGGGAAGAGAAACGGGAATAGGGCCGGTTATGCGAAAGGAAGGTACTAGCACCTAACACATCAGTCGTACTCGACGAGAACCATTTCGCTTGCTTCTAGGCTTGGATGGTTATCTATCTAAAGGCTTCTAGCTAAAGAAGAGGAGAGAAGAAAAGGGAAAAAGAAAAGAAAGAAAGAAAGTGCTCGCAGAGGATTGGGGCCCTCGTGCCTACGTACCCTCATGGTGCAATGAGGAAATCAGAGCATCGTAGTTCATGGAACCAGGGGACAGAAAGGAAGAAAGAAAGGGAGAAGGAAAGAAAGGTGGAAGTGTGCTCACCAAGACATCACGTCTCGTGCCTACGTATCTGACATTCGAACGAATGCAGAATCAGAGCTTCTGTAGTTCGGGGAACCGAACGGAAAACAAAACAAGAAAGAAACAGGAAAACAAGAGAAGTGGTGTCAAAACCAAGAGCAAAAGAGAAAGAAAAAATCTACTGGGGAAGACCACGTAGTAAGAGCGATTGCACAAGAGACTAGAAACAGAATGGTGTTAAAACCAAGAATGAAAGAAACTCCGCAGGGGATCACAGAGAGGATTGGTGTCAAAACCGTGAAAGTAAGAGCAAAATGAACAGAAAGGACTCCGCTAGGGAGAGAAAAGATCAAAGCACTGCTAAGAATAGAGGGTAAGCTATCCGGCTCGGGATCCGAACAAAAGGATAGTGTCAAAACCAAGAGAAAGGAAGACCCGATATATTAATTTACTGGTAGTGGTTAAACGAAGAAAAGAGAGTAAGACTCTGGTGAGGAAAAGAGGTTGATGTCAACAGACGGACTGTGATAAACCAAGAGAGAGAGTGCTGAACCAAGAGAAGGTGTTTGACTATGAGGTGACATCGGTATATTAACTGATAAACAGTGGTTAACCGAGGAAGCAAGGGTTGCAACTCTGTGGGGATAGAGAATCATTGGTTTTAACAGAGAAAACTGTGATTAACGAGAAGAACGGGTGTGGGACCGATCGAAGGTCGTAACCCAAAAGGGGTGTTGGTATTGACTAAACAAGCAGCACTGGACCAACGAAGAAGGGTTTTGAACCAAAAGAGGTTGGTAACCGCTTGGGGGGTTCGGTTTTTAACAGAACACTGTGATTAACTGATAAGAATGAGTGATTAACCAAGAGAAGGTGATTAACTCAAAAAAGGGGTTCAGTATTTTAACAGACGGACTGTGGTTAATTGAAGAAAAGGGTGATTAACCGAGAGAAGGTGACTAACCCAAGAGGAAACTCAGTATGTTAACAAACTGACTGTGCTTAACTGAGAAGGAGTGCAAACATTGGTGTTTTAATTGACAAACAGTGATTAACCAACAAAGGGAGAAAAACCAAAAGAAGGTTGCAAACTCCACAGGAGAATTCGGTCTTAACAGGAGTACTGTGTTTAACCGAAGAAAGAAAAAGAGACTCTCCAGGGGAATCACATAACAATGATTGACCGCAAGAAAAGAATAGGGTATTGGAACAAAGAAAGCTTGCTAACCCAATGAACAAAGGATCGTAACCAAGAAGAATGGTGATTGATCAAAAGAGAGGTTGAAAGAGATAGGAGTGATCAAGGATCGAAAGAGATTGCAAAGAGAGAAAAGTGATCAAGGATCGACTCGACTGGGGAAAGAAAGCACATTACCGCCTGGAGATAGAGATGACTAAGCCAAGCATAGGGTCATTCGTCCCCTACCTGAAGTAGTCAGAATGAGAGTAGGAATTCTCCCTTCTCATTCCTTCTCTAACACACACAGGGTGTAATGCAGAAGTTGAACCAGACGGCCCAACAACTCCCAATTGTACAGTGCTCTCGCTTGAAGAAACGGACAGCGCAACAACTCTGATTTGTACAGTGCTCCGATGTAGGGCGCAGCGCGAAACTCCAACTCCACGGGGGATCGAGAGAAAAAGCTCTAAAGGAAGCCTAAAGAGAGGGAAAGGGAAGGATCGATTAATCGAAACATGGTTTCGATCAATTAATCAAGGGGAAACTATGCTAACAACTTTCCAAAGAGAATGGAAAATCATTAAAACTAAAAGGTGTGAATTATTGACTATACAAGATTAAGCTTATCCATGAAGAACAAACTTAATGCAAAACTGAAATGGAAGGTGCAAAACAGTGCCACATGATCATCAAAATGCAACACGAAATCATGTATCATGTGAACAAAGGTATTGCAAGAATGATTATGTTCATACAATGCTAAGAATATGAAACAAATGAATAATCTAAAATATGCATCGAAAGTTCATGAATATGCTTCAACCAGAAGTGAAATGACACTTAAGACATCCATAAAATCAAGCATGATAATCAATGGAAGTTAAAGGGAAGAAGGCATAGCAAACACACTTGAAAATGCAAGAAAATGGCCATTATGTACAGTGGTAACCAGTTACAGCACATATGCTAACCGGTTACATGCTTGAAAATAAGCGTTTCTGGTGAAAATTGAACTGTGTAACCGGTTACAGCATATCTGCTAAACGGTTACATGCTTGAAAACTTGTGTTTTTAGTGAAAATTGCATTGTGTAACCGGTTACAGCATATCTGCTAACCGGTTACCACTGTAACAGGGGTAAAAATAACAGCAAAAACAGCTTTTCAAAAGTGATTTTCAACACTTAATCACTTATGCCTACCACCACATGCTAGGATATGATCTTGTGCACGAAAATTACATCATGTAAGCACAATTAACACAAATTGCAAGCATCAATCATGGAGATCAAAGATCAATCAAATATATGGCAAATCAAACCGAAAATGATCGAAATTACATTGGAAATGCGCGAAAATAATCGAAACATAGAGTAAAGTAAGATCCACCAACCTACATGGCTGAGATGTGCATTGGTAATTATTGTAAAGTGTTCTTGATGCAGAAAATTAAAGAAAACCAGAGGAATCTTCAATTTATTGCCGATACGCGTCGAAGTCGAGCAAAATACGATAAAGCTCCGAAGTGCGAATTCGAACAGTTGAAAATTGTAGAAAATACTCAAGTTTAATCCACAAGCTGAAATGACTCTAGAAATCCAAGTATAATAGCGAGAATGATGAAGGTTGAGCTCAAGAAATAATCACTTTTGATGTAAAAGTGATTATCCTTCAAAGTAGAAATGAGCTTTGGTGAGGTTTTGGAAGAGAATTGAAATGAACATGAAGATGTAGCAGAGGAAAGTCAGAGAGAATGTGAGAGAATGGAGAGTGAAAATGTGAGAAATTGGAGAAATGATTGAGGGTCCCTGGAAAATGAGTGAAGCATTATTTATATAGACTTTTGGTTTAGAGTGTGAGAGGTTTGGAGCTAGCTTTGGACTTAGCTTTGGGTTTGGAACTAGGCTATGAGTTAGTTAGACTTGACTCACCGAGTCAAGGTGGTTAACTTGGTTAGTTATAACCAACTCGGTAACAATCCCCATGTGAACTCCAACATCCAAAGGTTGACATGCTTGGAAAACAAGGAACATGGCGCACTCAATTTGAAGTGAAACATTAGAGCAAAAGCACTTGGATTGAATTGAATAGCCTTGAAATGTCTAGAGATGTCTAGAATATTCCACACACTGCTAGAATACTGTAGAATCAATGAGCAAAGAGAGTGCATGGCTACTGTCCCAAAAAATGCAGCAGAAACTGAAATTTTGTACTGAGTAACCGGTTACAGCATATCTGCTAACCAATTACTTGCTAGAAAACCTGTATTTTTGGTGAAAAACACACTGAGTAACCGGTTACAGCATATCTGCTAACCGGTTACTTCAGCCAAACTTCCACAAATTTGCTGAAAAATGATGCTGAAGTCCCGCTTTCGAGTTTCCACCTCTTGTCTTGATAAATAAACATGGAAACCTTCATTTTGAGCTCATTTTGATGATGTAATGGCCTTGTGAGGATGTGATTAATCGGGTTGAACAACCTGGAAATCCTGCAACAACAAACACATGGACAAAAGTGCAAATGCGGATGCCAGCGATGCGAATGCACGTGCTCATACAAAAGGCAAAAGAGGGAGGTCAAATTTTGGGTTACGACACCAACATCCTCCAGCCTCTGACGTGTGTTATCCCACCAACCCTCAGCTTCTTCTGACAGCATATGAGTACCGAACATAACCTGTTGAGCGTCAGTACATGCCATCACTCGGAAGATCTTTGCAGTCACCTTGAGCCACTTTTGTGCACTCTCTTGATCATGAGTGCCTACAAAAGTTGGCGGATTGTTCATCTGGAACTTCCCCAAAGCACGTAACTCATCAGGAACTTCTCTATTCTGATTGTTTTGAGCCATCGCTTGAGCAAGTGATTCCAACGCATCAGCAATAGCACGGTCATTTCTCCCAGCCATTCTACACACTTATGTAACACCCTTCTACCCAAAAGAACATTCACGATAAATATAAGCAAGTATATCAGAGTACATCACCAAAAGGGTGCCGCATTTCATCAAAAAACTTCATAAAATGTCCTACTCCGTAACACGGGTTCTATCATCACAAATTCAATCAAATACTACGCAACGGAAAATCAAAATCATAACATAGTTTATCACTCAAAACATCTTAAAAACAAGAAACTCATAGTATCATGATGTCAACAAGAAAAAAGGAACACAATGGTTCGACTCCAACGTCCCGGCCCGATGTTACAAATCAGAGCAAGACCCTCTACTCAATGAAAATAACCAGAATACTTCAAAGCTAAACCTTCATGCACCAAGAGAGCTAATCCTGATCACCTGCACGTTACCCACATAGAGGCAACATTCAAACATCGCAAAACATCAATCAATTTACAACATCATCAACACGTCATTTATTCAGTAATTATACAATGTCACATAGTATGGAATGCAACAACATAGACTCATGCATGTGGTACCAATTCATCATGTTCATGGACACTAGGCCATCACCCTCCAAATATCCCCACCAATAGGATCGATTCTACACAAGAACCGGAGCACATCATAAACACCCCAATCCACACAGTGGGATTGAAGCCAATACTGGACCGAAGTCCTAACATCAACACTAGACCGAGGTCCTAATATGCTATGAATGCATGAAGCAAAACGTCAAAATCAATCATCACCTCAGATCGTCAAAGTTGTATCATTATTCATAAAAGCTCACCAAAGCATCATAGCATTACATCGTCATGAAGCGTCACAGTTCATCACATTACTTCACACATCATCATGTTACAGTCATCAAAATACAGCACATCAATTACTCAAAGCATACAGACAACAAGACACAAGGCAAAATGAAAAAGAAAGGATAAAAAAACTACTACTCTTGCTCGCCTGGTGCTCACCCGGCGAAGCAGCTCGCTCGCATGGGGTTCGCCCGGCGAAGCAGGGGCGAAATCCCCTCCCTCATACAAAAACCAGGAGCACCCATTTTTCACCTCTCACTTGCCTCTCATTTCGCCCGGCGACCTCCAAGCGAATACACTTCGCCTGGCAAAACGGTTCCTCGCCCGACAATTTCCCGCGAACAGCAATCAGCTGCTGCGATTTATGCATACGAAAAATCCCTTTCAATATTTCTCCAAAGACCTAATACACATCCAAACTTACTAACACCCAATTCATCGACTTACAACATCAACATAAACACACAATTTCATCATGTTTTCATTAATCAACACATAGCACACAAAATCTTACATCTACCTTAAACCCCATATCAAATATAATAACCCGGATCACCCCCCGTACCTTAGAATTCTCAACAAACGACTTCCTCCCTTGCGTTCTACGGATGATCTTCTTGATCTTCTTGCCCTAGCTCTCCTTTCACCGTTCTCTCAAACTTTTCAAGATCGTACCAGAGTGAACTTCTCCCCTCTCTCTTTCCCTTTTGTCACTCTTACCCCTTGGACCCCTATTATGTTTTCCCAACTTTGTCCTCACTTAGCCTCGCCCAAATCACTACTTTGCCCCTCTTTTTTATTTTAAATAATAATAATAGTCTAAATAATATTATTCACATTATTCCACTATTATTATTATCAAAATAATTCTAATAAATTATACACTTCTAAATATCCTCAACACACTCTTAACGTCATCAATACCCCACAACACAAATCATCAGCCATCAAAATATTTCACCAAATTTCACCCAAAATCACAAGTATTTATAATAAATAATTAAATAAATATTCTTATTATTTTGGGGTGTTACAACTCTCCTCCACTTAAAGAATTTTCGTCCTTGAAAATTACCTGAAGGAAACAGAGTCGGATACGACTCCCTCATCTGATCTTCGCGTTCCTAAGTCCAACTATCACCAGCTGGTCCACCCCATAACACCTTTACCAAAGCTATGTGTTTACCCCGCAGTTGTTTTATTTCTCTTCCATCAATCCACACAGGCAATGCTTTAATAGTCAGGTTATCTCTCACCTGTACGTCATCCATTTGGATCACATGCAACAAATCCAAAATATACTTCCTCAACTGAGATACATGAAACTCATTTATTAAATTCGCAAGCGACGACGATAAAACATCTGATAGGCTACCTCCCCTATCCTCTGCGTAATCTGATAGGGACCAACGAAACGTGGAGTGAGCTTCCTAGACTTCAAAGCTTGACCCACACCAGTTACCGGCCTAACTCTAAAAAACACGTGATCTCCCTCTTGGAATTCAAGTGCCTTCCTCCTCTTATCATGATAACTCTTCTTATGACTATGTGAAACTCTCATCCTCTCTTAGATCATCTTAATCTTCTCAGTCGTCTCCTGCACAATCTCGGGTCCGAGTACAACACTCTCGCTTGACTCATACCAACACAATGGAGTTCTACACCTTCTTCCATACAAAGCATCATACGATGCCATCTTAATACTAGCATGAAAACAATTGTTGTATTTGAACTCAATCAATTCAGTTGGCTATCCTAATATCCTCCTTGGTCCAGTACATAAGCCCTCAGCAAATCCTCTAAGGACTGGATAGTCCTCTCTGTTTGACCGTCTGTCTGCAGATGATATGCATAACTCATCCTCAACTTAGTACCCAAAGCGTCTTGCAAACTTGTCCAGAACCTCGACGTAAATCTTGGGTCTCTACCCGACACAGTACTCGAAGGTATTCCATGCAACTTCACAATTTCCTCAATATACATCTCAGCTAACTTCTGCATAGAATGATTAATATTCATCAGTAAGAAATGAGTTGATTTAGTTAATCTATCCACAATCACCCAAATTGAATCATCCCCCTTCGCAGTTTTTGGGAATCCCAACAAAAAATCCATGGAAATACTATCCCATTTCCATTCTGGAATATTCAACGGTTGCATCATACCCGAAGGCTTCTGATGTTCGATCTTTGACTTCTGACAAGTCAAACAGGCATAAACAAACTCTGCAATATCCTTCTTCATACCTGGCCACCAAAATAAATTCTACAAATCCTGGTACATCATTGTAGCACCGGGAAAAATAATCAATCTACTTTGATGCCCCTCTTCAAGAATACTCTTCTTAATTTTTGGAACATCTGGACCACACAATCTATCTCTGAACCTCATTACACCATTCTCATCAATATGGAATTCACCTCCGTTACCTTGGTTAATCAAGGTCAACTGATCAACCAACCTCAAGTCAGATTGCTGACCCACTCAGATTTCTTCCAGAATACCACTAGTCAATTTCAACATACCCAACCTCACACTGTCAGGAGTCTCTTCACATACCAAACTCAGATCTCGGAATTACTCGATTAATTCCATTTCTCTCATGATAAGCATCGACATATGCAATGACTTTTTGCTCAATGCATCAGCCACCGTATTTGCTTTAATGAGATGGTAACTCAAATCAAAATCATAATCCTTCAATAATTCCAACCACCTCCTCTGCCTCATATTCAACTCCTTCTGATCAAATAAGTACTTCAAACTCTTATGATCACTGAACACTTCAAATTTAGAGCCAAAAAGATAATGTCTCCAAATTTTCAACACGAATACCACAGCTGCCAACTCTAAGTCATTCGTAGGATAATTCCTTTCATGCACTCTCAATTGTCTCGAAGCATAAGCAACAACCTGTCCATTTTGCATTAACACTCCACCAAGACCCATCTTTGACGCATTACAATACACCACAAAAGATTCATTCAGATTAGGCAATATCAACACCGGGTCGGTCGTCAACTTCTTCTTCAATTCCATAAAACTCTTTTCACATGCAACATCCCACACATAAGCTTGACCCTTCAGAGTCAACTAAGTCAAAGGTAATGCCAACTTAGAAAAACCTTTGATAAACTTACGATAATAACCTGCCAACCCAAGGAAACTTCATATCTCAGTAGCAGACTTCGGAGTCTCCCACTATAACACAACATCAATCTTAGAGGGATCAACAGCAATTTCACCACTTGATATCACATGTCCAAAAAAACTCACTTCTTTCAACCATACCTCACATTTAGACAGTTTTGCATATAACTTCTTCTCTCTCAACACTTGCAACACCGTACGCATATGTTCAGCATGCTCTTCTTCAGATTTTGAGTATGTTAAAATATCATCATTGAAAACTACAACAAACTTATCCAAATACTCATGGAAAATCTGATTCATATACTCCATGAACACACCTGGTGCATTGGATACACCAAACGACATAACAGTGTATTCATAGTGATCGTACCTCATCTTAAAAGCTGTCTTTAGAATATCATCAGGATTAACATGAATCTGATGATAACCAGACCTCAAATCAATCTTGCTAAACACACAAGCGCCTACTAAGTGATCCATTAAATCGTCGATTCTCGGAAGTGGATATTTATTCTTGATGTTCACTTTATTCATCTACCTCTAATCCACGCACAACCTCATACTACCATCCTTCTTCTTAACTAATAGCACAGGAGCACTCCACGGAGAAACACTCGGTCGAACAAACTTCTTCTAAAGCAATTCTTCCAATTGTTTCTTCAATTCACTTAATTCATAAGCAGACATCCGGTAAGGAGCCATTGACACCAGACTCGTACCTAGTATCAAGTCCACTGCAAACTATACTTCACGCTCGGGAGGCAAATCACTTATGTCGTCCGGAAACACATCTAGAAATTCACGGACAACAGGTAATTCGACACTCGCAGCTTAACGATGAACTTGCAATGATGTAAATAACGCAAACATCGAGGCTTTGTCTTCTAGGCGTTAGTCTACTTGCTTAGCAGACAAGAACATCAACTCCCCATTATCACAAAACTTAGGAAACTCCACGATCTTATTATAACAGTTGATGTGAACATAGTTGAACTCCAACCTATTAATTCCGAAGATTACATCGATTTGGTGCAAGGGTAAACACACCAAATCCATCACGAAACTCTTCCCAAAAATTGTCAAAGGACATCTCGAACACACAAAAGTAGTGGTATCAGAAACATTAGTAGGAGTTTCTATCACCATACTACCATTCAAATCATACAATTTCAAACCCAACATAGTAGCATATTCAAGCAAAATAAATGAATGGGTAGAACTAGTATCAATAATAGCGACCAACTCAACATTGTTAATAAAACAAGTACCTCAAATCAAGTATCCTTCTTGGGGACTTCTGAATCACTCAAAGCAAACATACTGCCATTAGTCTGAGTAGCAGTAGCACTCATCTTCGGCTTCTGACACTGGGTACTGATGTGACCCTGTTCATCATAGTTGAAATAAGTCGGACCTTCATCCTTGCAATCAGTAACTCTATGGCCCCTCTTACCACATCTGTAACACCTCAACACGCTATTGTTGCAAACTTCAGCATGGTGGCCTTGCTCGCCATACCTGTAACACTTAATAGAATCGGGAGCTGCCTCTCCACTTGGCTTTTGAAGCCTTTTGTTTCCCTTTGTCAGGCGGAGTCACATAAGGCTTCCCTCTAAACTGTCCCTTCTCTTTCTTCTCACTAAGATGCTTATAGTGAGCCGATCGAGCTCTGATGTCCTCATCATAAATCCTAGGTAAGTCCAAATGGGGAATCAACTATTGCTAAAGGGTTACAGAAGAGTTGAGGTATTAGATGCCTTGAGGTTCTGATTTGAGATAGTGTTATACTGATGATAAACTGAACTTGGCTAGGGGATTTTAGGAGAGAGACTGGGTTTAGAACTTTGCTGGAGATTGATCCAGACTTGCCGGGGTTTCTCTTGTGTTTTGTAAGGAACTTGAGAATGTATTTGAGACTCAAGGGGGTTTAGACTATCCAAGTCTATTGGTATGGAATAGTTTATCTTTGTATAACGCCCAAGAGAAGGCTGGCTCTTTGAAGGGATGAGTATCAACCCTAAAATTGGTCTGATGTTTTGACTCTTTTTAGAAAGACATATCTAATGAAGGATGGCTAAGTTCTGTCCTATACCTTTAGGAGGTCTTCAGGGTTCTTGTACTAAGCCCAAGAGAAGGCACGAGAACTTCTAAGAAGCCGGAGGGTCCTTGTACAAACCCCAAGAGGAGGCGGGGATGCTTTTAGGAAGCCTGGGGGTCCCAAACCAAGAAAAGTTCAAGAAATGCTATTCACCGAGAATAGATCATTTAGTGAAAGTTCTGAGGTTTGAAGAAATTCAAGAGATGCTATTCACCGAGAATAGATCAACTCTGGGGAGTAGAATTTCTTTGACAATTTCTAATAGTGACAGTCTGAGAAAAGGTTCACCAAGAATACTGCCTTTCTCTTTGTTCCATATTGTTTAAGCCCAAGAGAAGGCAAGATTGTATCTGGAAATCCTATGGGGATCTAGTTTTGACCGTATTTAAGAGTGACCAAACTGGCATTACCTAGTTCTAGACTTAGTTGCCGGGGAAAACTCTAAATAACTATACTAGTATATATACAGTTGATATATGAAAAGTATTTAAAAGGATATGAAAGAAGGACTTACAGTGCACTGCTTCCCACAATACAGTTATATATATGAAAGCGAGTAAATGAAAGCTGTTAAAACTTACAGGTGAGCAAGCTTCCATGTTGTATTTTAGTTGTTCAAAAAAATTAAAGAAAGTTTTGATAACAACATGTATATTTGAATCTAAATCAAAAGAGAAGTGGTTTTTGAAAAGATTGTTGGGGCTTATACTCAAGGAGAGGCCCAAGGTTTAATAGTGATCGCACCGTTGTTTTGAAGATCGTATCAGGACTTATACAACGACTGAGGCCCAAAGAGGTTTCCTGTACAAAGGGATTGGGTCTTACACTCCATCAGAGGCCCAAAAGATGCTTTGAAAAAGAAAGATGGGACTTACAACACGAGGGGAGGCCCAATGAAAGACAGTGATCGCACCGTCGTTTTGAGAATCGCAGAGGGACTTATACAATGACTGAGGCCCAAAATTATTTTTGTACCACAAGGGATTGGGTCTTACACTCTATTAGAGGCCCAAAGATGCTTGAAAAAGATTTGTTAGGGTGAATATCAAAGAAACCCTAATTTCATCATTTTTTAAAGTAATTATTCAAAGAAAATTAATTAAAATGATAAAAACACCAAATAAGTTTGAATAAACAACTTGTGGTTTTTGGTTGAGGTTGGAAAAATAATGTTTAAACCCAAGATGAATTAAAACTCATTTGGTTTTGATTTCCAAGGTGATAATTCCTTTTTGAAATATTTGAAAATAATTAAAAATGAATTTATTTACAAAAATATCAACTATATTAAATAAATAATATAAATTTTATTTTTTTTGTGGAATAAAATATTTTAATATATTTGTGATTTTTTGCAAAAAGAACCAATAAAAGATAATTAAAATTGAGAGAGAAATTAATTTTTCAAATCATTTATGAAAATATTAAGAAAAATATATAAAAAATGGAAAAAGTGGTAAAAAGGAGTCTGGGGCGAGGGGGATTCGAACGCCAGACCTCCAAGCCAAACACATGAGCACGCAACCACTGGGGTGGTGATACATCCGTGTATCAAAACCACCCCATAAATATATAAGGGGTGCCTTGTTTTAGGCCTGGGCAAGGCAAGGCAAGGCCAGCTTTTGGGCCATTTACGTGAAGCCTCTAACTTTCTCATTTCTCCATGGATTGGGACAAAATTTATATGCATCTGGCCTAGAATTTCCCAAGGAATCCAATGGTGGTCTTGGTTTTTTCAGATGAGGTCCCTATTTTAAAACTCGATAGTGGTTTTGAAATAGGCCTATATTTGCATTTTCTATGCTACCTCATGGTACAAGCAAGAATTACATGATGAATTGGTTCAAACACAACATATACAACATGTATGAGATGTCTATGATTAGTGGACTTCAAAGCAATGCATAATTCAAAGAGTTCAAGTTGTCATGCACTTACCTCTTGGAGCTCCTTGTGCTATCTGCCAAGTTCCTTGTGCCAGAAGTAATTTGATACTTTGGACACTCTCAATTGACCCCTTAGAAGCTTTTGGAATGGTTAGAACCAGCTGGAATCCTCAAGAACAAGTTTGAGCTCTTTCTTGCAAAAGGGGCAAAAGTGACCAATATAGCAACTCTCTCAAATGGTGTTCCAGATGAGGGGAACCAATTGAGACAATTCAAGGATGATATTTGAAGTGTGTTTGAGGTTTTATCTAGTTTTGAAAGTGAATGAATCAAGACATGGCTTGAAAAATGCAAAAAGTCAATTTTTGAGGTTTTGGAGGTTGACTTTGTGATCTTGGTGTTACATGTCACATGTTAGTGTATGGACAGTTTAAATACAACATATTAGAGGTGTTTGGATCATGAGTTGTGATGGAATTGCTCTTTAACTTAAAAACTCAGAGATACCTTGCAAAAGAAGGCATTTTGGCTTAGAGAAAGGGATTTTGAGGAAAGCAAGTGTTGTAGTGCTTTGGTGTACTCAAACTGAGCACAAATGAGCTCTATTTATAGTAGAACAAGTTTGTTTTGCAAGTAATAGTGAATGGCAACTGCAGCAGGCCTTTGGCCAATGTTATGCAAAAGGAATCTCAAGACTTCTCTAGCCATTGACTTGTGATTAAGGCACAGGCTTTGTAGCTTTGGTTCAGAGATAAGTCTTGACTGAATTCAGTTGAAATAGGCTCAGTTCATGCCACCTTGGTGTATCCATTGAATGCTTGGAAACAAAATTAGAGTCTTGGCATCTTTATAGCCTTTTTAGGGATGACAAGCCTAGTGTAGATTTTTGGACTTGTGAGGCTTGGAGATCAGATCATCCCCCTTGGATTTGATCCTCTGATGTGTCCAAATTGATGACAAGGCTTGGAGTTATCAGATTTGGACAAATAGAGCAAATGTGCACAATTCTGCCTTGTAAAACCAGTTGATGATGCTATGTTTCAAGGGCTGTATCACCCTGCTCAAATTGAATTTGGAGATGATCTGGTACTTGTTGGAAAGCCCTTATGGCATACTTTAACTTTGATGCTCACCCCTAGACATGGTTTGACTTGGATCAAGGTGAAAGATGTCCCTAAATTTTGGAAAAAGTAAGGCAGATTCTGACTTAGTGAAAATTTCACTAAGTGTTAGAAAAATGGTCACTTTCATGTTTTTTTGCCATTTTGATCACTCCATAACTAAAAATGCATGAGGAATTGAAGTTTGATGTAGTTGAAGCTTTTATAGAGTGTAGCAAGACCTACAAATCCAGCTTTGGATCACCCAAAATGGTTGCTTGGATCTCAAGTTATGGTCCTTGGAAGTTGGTACCCTATTGTCGCTCCCAAAAGATTGGCATCCAACGGTACAAACGCGAGAGTGGCGCAGAAAACACAGAGTCGCCAGCAATGTGTATTTATCCCGAGAGTGGGAAAGGAAACATTGTATAAACCAGAAGAGAAAGGGGGAAAGACATGGTCATCGCAACCATAGTCCGGGTATGGGAGTCGGTTATGCGAGGGGAAGGTGTTAGCACCACACGCATCCATCGTACTCGATGGGATCCACGCTTGTTGTCTAAACGGAGGGTGAGCTGTCCTACTATCTATGGCTGAACAAAATAAAACGGGGATGTGGGTGACTAAGACGGACTCGGTAGGACATATTCATTGCCCTAGGCCTACGTACTCCCTCAGTGCAATGGGAAAGTCAGAGTCAACGTAGTTCGGACGGGAACTGTGGGGGAAGGTTGCTCGCCAAGACAATCGCTGTCTTGTGCCTACATATCCTCAATCGGACGAGAGAGAGAGGAATCAGAGCTAATGTAGTTCGTGGGTACGACCACGAATGGGTAAGTGTTTTTTACGTGAGCGACGAGCTCTTTTCTGAAAATGAAATTTGAAACCCAACAATCCCGAAGGATAAAAAGATTTGAATTTTTTTTTGTGTTTTTTAGACAGAAGTGTTTTTTTAAGTTAGTTCATAACTTGCATTGCACCAAAGCTTAGGGAACAGGGATGAATACTTAACGAATCGTCCCAAGACAGAATGCCCGCTAAGCACTCTAGAAAGATGAGACGAAGCCCCTCATTTCTCATTCCCCGCGGTTAAGGCTCGTGCGCAATACACTTTATCTTTATTAAGTGTTTTCAAGAAGTTTTGAGATGAGAAGAGAGAAGACCCAAAGGAAACTCTAAAGGGAAACTAAGAGTCCTAATGTTATCATGCATGGGTAACCTATGGTTAGTGAGGCTTAGGAGGAACGACTACCTAAAACCTAATGCTAATCCTACTCCAATCTTAATCAAAAATTAAGTTGGACTAGGTAGCTCTAAAGGGAAAGAATCCAAGACTTAAACAAGTCTTGAGAACCATGGGAGGAAGAGAGTGAAAGAGAAGAAAGAGAAAGAGAAAGATGAAATAAGAAACAAGATAGGGCAGCAACCACATCATATCAAGTATATCCAACTTACATCCATAAACAAGTCTCAAAGATCATGCAAAACAATATCAAGTAAACATGCAAAGTTAATCATGAAAGAATGCAAGCATACTTATATGAAATGCACAATTAAGCACCAATGAACTTCATATCAAGATGAAATGAGAAAAATAAGATGAAGATGAAAGCAAGTCAGAACCAATATCATACCATCATCAACAATTCTCATGTGCAAAAGAAGATCAAAACATGAAACAATATGCACTAAAGAAAGTCCACAAAAGGAACACAAAGTTCAAGCACTTAGCACATGCCAAACATGATTCACAAATTGCAAAATTAGGTCACAAGGGACCTCAACCAGGGGTAAACATCATATCAAATATTCATGCAAAGAATCACAAATAAACTCAATCAATTAGGCATGGCAAATCAATTAGGGTTAAGAGATGTCATATGATGATCATGCATAATTCACTTAAGCACAAATAATCAAACATATATCACATTACATTTAAAAATTGTGAAATCAGAAACCAAATGATCTAATTCAGAGACTAACAACATGTCAAAAGATCACACCAAAATTCAAAGTTTAAGTACCTCAAACAATTAAGCAAAGATCACATAGGAACTATCAACCAATATGCAAAGGAGAGGGACTAAAATGCAATATGCAAATAGTTTAAAAATATGAGAAAAATATTTTTAGGGACCTCAAGATGTCCTCTGCAATATGCAAAAAGAATGAGATGTAAATCATATGCCAATGATAAGAACAAAAATCCACAAGGCAAGGTGTGCACAATTGAAGCAATTCACAAAGAAATTAAACAAACAATTAATTCAGAGGCACAAAATAAAGTAAAAATGGAAAATAAAATTTACCAAAATTTTATAAAATGCCAAAGATGATCCCTTGTTTTTCTTATAATCTTTGGATGCTTAAAACTATTTTTAAAATTAAAAATGAAAATGAAACAATTAAAAGAAATAAAAAGAAAATAAAGCAACCAGGGGGTGCAGACAAAGCAATTTACACGTTGGAAAAGCAAAATGGGCTGAACAGGGGGTGGGGATAGCAAGCCCAAGCCAATCAAACAAAAATGAGCGCAGTCCAACAAAAAAAGAATCCAGTCAACATGATTGACTCACACACGCCATTGGATCAATCTCACGCATGGTATCAAGTCAACAAAATCAAAGATCATACAAGATCAAAGGCTCAGATCAATAGTTCATGATAACAACGTACACGCGCGCATATCCAATCACTCAGAAATTAAAATAAAAAACACGTGGGAAGCACATGATATTTTAATGTGTTGGCATATCAACAACCATCAGATCAAATCAACGCACACAAATAAATCATCAAATCAAATATTAAACAAGATGTGTGGCTCAGATCTGAAGCATATGATAACAATCATGGATTAAAAAACACACAATCAATAAAATAAATGATAATATTAAAAAACGTGGTTGCGCATGGACCATCAGATCTGGACCACCAATGGTCCAGATTTCATCTCCTTCATTTGAACCTCAGGTGACCTGAAACATAACTAGACTTCGGAGCCCTAGCTTCGGTCGTCTTCTTCGGCGACCTACACTTCAAACATTTCTAGAAATTGCAAACAGGTATACCATTCCACTCAGATTTTCACAAGGATCATGAATATGCAAACCATTTCAACTAACAGTAAACACACAAGCCAAATCGAAGAAAAAAAGTTTGGATCTAAAAACTTCAGATCCAAAATACTGCCATAATACACGTTCAAATTCACAATAAATCATATCAGAATCATCAGTAAGTCATGAGGAACAAAATGCACACCATAAAAACAAGTTATGAGATCATGAAATCCAACTCACCTGAAACTTAAAACTAGCAAAAATACTCCTAGAAACCCAGTGTAAGAGTGCAGATCTTCCTCTTTTGAGCTCTATTTACAAAATAAATGCAAATAGAGGCTTGAATCGGGCTGGATCTTGGATTTTGAAAGTGAGCACCTCAAATTCGTGTATGGTGAAAACCTTGCTTAGAGCTTCAAATGATGGTTGATTCTTGTTCTATGGAGTGTGTAGATCAAGAATATGAAAAAAATCTTCAGAAACCCTTGTGAGGAGAGAGTTTCGAAGGAGAGAAAGTGTGGGTGAAAAAATGGAATTCTAAGCATATGAGGGTGCATGAGGGTGAAATGAACGTGTGATCCTTCTTATATACACTTGGTTAACATTCTGAGCATGATTAGGGTTTAGTTAATCCCTTGATTAAAGCTATCCAAGGTGATTTGCAAAAATGCAAGTTGTGATACACCTCTTAATCCACACGTGCATGGGTCATGAAATCAGCATGATTCACTCACATTTCACTTGCTGATCACAATGGAATTGAAATTAGGCCTTGTGGTTGATTGGTTTGTGAGATTCAATCCATCTTGCCAATTTGCATTATGCGAAATAAGTGAGGTATATGGCATGAAATGAATTGATTCCAAGGTCAAAACTGGTCCTCATGAAGTGTACTTGGATATGGCAATATGACTTGAAGCATTAAAACCAATTACAAGTCATTTTGAACCAAAATGCAAAAGGTGGAAAAATGGATACATGAGAAAACCTTAAAAAAACACCTTGCCTTCTTTTGATCATAACTTGAGAACCACAAATGATATGGAGACAATCTACTACTTTTTGGAAATGGGAGAGAAAGATATTCAAGTTTCATGTTTGAGGAAAATCCATTTGAAGCTTCTTTGGTGATGAAAAGTCAAGTTGAAGATGGTTTGAAAAGTTGCCAAAAATGGAAATTTCACATTATAGGTCATTTTCCAAAAATAGTAACTTTTGCACAAACTCTTGATTCTTGATGAATAATGCCATCCATGTTATTCCTTGACCAAATAAAGGTACATGGACTTGGGAAACATGATTTGAACCCTTGAAAACCCATGGTTGACTTTCCCTTTTGAATTGTTGACTTTTGCTTACTTCACAAGCAACTGATCCACTAAACATCTTCCATAATGAACCACTAGCCAAGCCTTCCTCTATGAGTGCTTGTGAGCATATGGAACCCATGAGAACATGCTTGAATCCACAAAGCCTTTCAAGAAGTCCCTTGGGTCAAAAACCCTAATTTGGTCCCTCTGGTTAGGAGGGAAAGATTCACTTGAAATCCTTTGCCATTCTTGATCTTATGAAGGTATGATGAACCCCTCAAACCACCTTGAGGCTTGAGACTCCTTTGAGATGAACCAAGTACCTTGATCCCATGCTAAGAACTAATGTTATGCACAAATGCTAATGCAAGAAATGCAAAGAAACATAAGCCAGTTAGCCAAAAACAAGAAGGCAAATTTTGGGGTGTTACAGCAGCTCCTATTCAATCAACTTGGTCCTGAAGGTATGATAGCAACGGATGTCATGCGTTCAAAGGATTCACGAAGATTGAATACCAAAAGAAACCTGAAATTTGCAATCCTCAAAGGAGGAACGACTCCACTGGGGAACAAGCAATAAATGCTCCACTGTCACAACACGGACGAGTGTTAGCTATGTTGGGGATAAAAACGGACGGGTGTCAAGGAACCCAAGATATCAGATACGGACGGGTATCGAAAAGATACACGGACGGGTGTAAAGAGTTTCAATACAAATGGGTACCGAAAAGGCACACGGACGGGTGTAAAAAGGTTTCAATACGGACGGGTATCGAAAAGGTACACGGACGGGTGTAAAAAGTTTCAATACGGACGAGTATAAAGAGGTTTAATACGGATGGGTATCGAAAAGGTACACGGACGAGTGTAAAAGAGATTCAATATGGACAGGTATCGAAAAGGTACACGGACGGGTACAAAGAGTTTCAATACAGACGAGTATCGAAAAGATACATGGACGGGTGCAAAGGGGTTCAATACGGACGGGTATCGAAAAGATACACGGATGGGTGTAAAAAGGTTTCAATACGGACGGGTATCGAAAAGGTACAGGGACGGGTGTAAAAAGGTTCAATACGGACGGGTATCGAAAAGGTACACGGACGGGTGTAAAGAGTTTCAATACGGACGGGTATCGAAAAGGTACACGGACGGGTGTAAAAGGGTTCAATACGAACGGGTATTGAAAAGATACACGGACGGGTGTAAAGAGGTTCAATACGGACGGGTATCGAAAAGGTACACGTACGGGTGTAAAAAGGGTTTCAATATAGACGGGTATCGAAAAGATACACGGACGGGTGTAAAGAGGTTCAATACGGACGGGTATCGAAAGGTTGTAAAGCAACTTTTATCAGGGATTAATCTCGTTGGGGAATGGAAGGCAACACAGACGGGTGTCTAGAAAAACAGTATTGAGTAAAAGACATGAAAACACAGACGGGTGCCGAAGGAAACACGGACGAGTGTCATCAAAAGGTCAATACGGACGGGTATTGAAACAAAAAGGTTCAAACACGGACGGGTGCCGAAGGAAACACGGACGAGTGTCTGACAATAAAAACCTTGAGGGAATAAACCAAAGGACCACTTGGACGAAGGGGTAAAAAAGAAATCGTGGATTAACGATCCTGGCAAACAACTCTGCAAGGGAATGTCAAATATTGCTTTGAATGACTAATCCCAACACTTGTGGAGTAAAGTCGAATGATATTCTCCTGAAATCCAGTTTTCCTAACGAAGGAAAACTCAAACCTAGCTTATGCTTCGGATGCATATGTTTGAATTTTGCCGTAATGCTCCACACGAAGTGGAAATGCTACGCATTTAGGAGGATGCCATGTAAAAAAAATGCTTATGCAATGCAAAAAGACCGTCCCAGCGAAATAAACGCTGAGAACAGAAGCAGCTCCACTGAGGACGATAAACTACATTGTCATCAAACCAAAGAAATCATGTTGAGGAAAACTTCACCCTGCTGGGGAAGATCACAATCACCAATTCTGCTGGAGATGGACAAATCTCCGAGAGGAAAACCACTCTATCGGGGTGGAACTGAAAACTGAAGATGGAAACTCCTCTACCAGGGATGACCAACTGTTTCAAAACCTGGATTCAAAACATGCCGGGGATACTAATCGCCAACAAACTCTGCTTGGGGATGGAAACCAAATACTGAAAATGGAAACTCCTCCGCTGGGGATCACCAAATAATTCAGAACTTGGATTCGACGCCTGCCAAAAACGATTGGACTTAAGACCTGCTGGGGATACCAATCACCTCCAGACTCCACTGAAGAGTACTGATCATCATCGACACATCTTCTTGGAAAATAGTAGTTGTCAACATCCACTCTGCTAGGGGATAAACAAATGTTTCATGAATAGCTTAGGAAAAAATGACTGCCCCATATTCTGTGGGGAAACATTGTCTTTAATCAACGAGGACACTCCATCAGACTTTTCCAAGAGAGGCTGTAAAAAATAACAACTTCTGGCTACCTGCTGAGGCAAGATGAGCCAAATCACAACTCTGGCTGGGGGTAAACCTCTTATATCCTGCTGAAGGGGACGATCCTTAACGACTCTGCTTGGGGAATTACCTCTTTATACTCTGTTGAGGAAGACGATCCTCGATACTCTGACTGGGGAGAGCAGCAAACTGCTGAGGACGATCAGACTTCAAAGTTGAAGAGGCAGCTCTACTGGGGAGGTACCAATGAAGATTGGACTTTGAATTACTTAAGATGACTAGATCTGACCGTTGAGGAAGAGAACACTCTGACTTCTCATCGTCTTCTTGAAGATATTCTATCGTCTTACCTTGCTGAGAGTGAGGATTCCATCTGTACTGCTAGAGATAAGAAACCTTCATAAAAGCCCTTTTCGAACATAGGACAATTCTCTGCTTGAGGAAAAATAACAATTCCCACACCTTGCTGGAAAAATATACCCTCTGGCTCTTTGCTGGAGGGAAAAGACTCCAAAAGTCCCACACTGGGAACAACTCAGTGCTTCATGTTTCTGCATATTGATTGTCAAGAGCGAAAAACAGTTCCTTTAACTCTCCGCCTTTCCCCAGACCATAGGGTCTACTTGAAGCAATCATCTTAAGAGGATTTTACAAAAAATTGGCGTTCAACAATGCCCCAGGGTTTTCAAACTCTTAGAGATGTATCCGGTCTGGACATAACTGTCCCATACTTCATGATTCATGAAGTAAACCACCCCGAGAGGGTTCGTAATGACTTGAAATTTTCTGCCACAGTATTCTGAACCTTGCAGAGGTGCTATTGATTGACTGTGTTCTGAAGGGAAAAACTTCTCGCGCCCTTGAAGTGACCTGCCCGAGTACAAGCCTTGTAGTACATTTGTCTCTGATCGACTAGTCTTCGAGAGATTTACCGAATCTTGACGTGATTGCCCCAGTTTACACGCTTGTGGAGAGATTTATCGGATCTCGACATAATTGCCCCAGTTCGAAGAAATTTTCTCAACATGAAAGCCCCATAGCTACATTTTGAAGAGATTTCCCGGTGTGATTGTCCCAGATTGGTTACATCTCAACACAAATGTCTGGGAACGCCTTTTTCCCACATAATCTTTCAGCAACATGTCCTCTGGAGTCTCAGGCACCTCAACTTGGCCAGTTTAAGCTTCTCGACTGATGTTCATCGTGTAAGCTTCTTTGATGTCAAACAAATGTATGCAAGCAGAAAATATTTATTCTGAGAATGATTATTCAAATGCAACACATATGTTAATCTTGAAGTCCTTATTGAGAATATGTCACACAACCGAGTTACGACACTTATTTTTGAAAAGAAAGCAATACTCACATGCAACACCAACAAAAATCTTATTAGCACAACTCATGGGAGTCATGAACGCTATCTCGTTGAAGTACGCCTTCAGACTAAACCCTGTTTCAATTAGGACTTTTAAGGGTTGTAGCGTGGCCTGGTTCGCGGTTTTAGAAAAAAAGATTTATGGCTCAAAGTTTATTGGTACCCACCCACTCTTCATGATATTCTCCAGTCCTATGTTCAACTAATTTGACACAAGCGCTCGTTTCTCAAAAGGTTTCCCGATTTCTAGGGTATCCATGCAACTGGTGATTCGACACCTGACGGGGTTTTAGACTAACAGTCGCCCTTTTTTGTCTTTTGTGTCTATAGTCACACGACTTTGTTCTTATCGAGGATTTTATTTTTAATCCTTTTGGCTTTTTGCTTTCTCATTCTTTTGCTTTTTGTTCCCTAATTTTTGCCTGGACTGACTCTTTTGAGTTTTCAATTTTGAAGTCCAGCAGGATGCCTTAACTTTTGCCTAAGTCACTTGCTTTCAAGTTTTTCGACTTAGCAGGCTTTTTCTTTTTCTCTTTTTTCTCTTTTTTTTTGAACAAGTCGTGTGACACCGTTTTGCATGACTTGTTTGAAAGGGCTGTGACTGTTTCACTCTTCGGTTGGTGAGGAGTAACCATTGTGGTTCTACACCTCTTAACCTCTTGATAGTGGAGTGGAAGGTAATGGATCCTCAGATGTACACTCCTTTTGAAAGTTGAACACTTGGTCAAACTAACTGACGCCTACCCTGCCCCTGGGTTAAAATTGAGGGTTTTTCGTTTTCAGAAAGAACTCCTACTACTAGGCTCAAAGGGGTTGACAAAGGTCTATCTCCTTATCTCTCCAGTGTTTGTGAATTGGAAACAATGCCTGTACATCCTTAACAATGTTTTATCCAAAAGCGTGCCATTAGAAATCTGCGTTCTTATTTCGTCATCCTCCCTTCAAGAGTCTAGGTAAGAAAGATAGTATTGCAGTGCATACAAGCATTTAAAATGAGTGAACACGGATGGAATTCTTCAAGAAAAACATACTCATTGCATTATGATTGTCATTCAGAAACAAACGAGTTCTTACATGCAAGCAATGTTTAAACAAACAAATGAAAGCTACATATGAAAATGCAGTAAAGAAACTAATGATTGCCACATAGAGGAAGGCTTGACTCCGTCTGGACTTATTGCTTCTGATGACGCTCTTGCAATCTGGTGCTTACTCTGACAAAGAAGCTTCAATCCAAAGGGGTACCATCTGGCGTGATGACCTTTAAGTCGATCAAGTCTTGCACCTTGTGTTGGAACGCATTACAGTCGTCAATTGTGTGCACAAACGTTCCCGAATGGAACTCACAGTTAGCGTTCATGTCAAAGTCTGGAGGGATAGGGTATGGCACTGGTATGGCATTCCTCAATTGGATCAGCGAGCTCTTGAGCAAGCGAGCAAACAACTGACTATAAGGAATAGGAATAGGATCAAATATCCTCTTGGGCCTTCTTGGTCTGAATTGCCTCTGCTGCTGATGATTTTGCTGCTGCTGCTGCTGATTTGGGCACCCAATCCGCCCCAGCACTTTCCTTTCGGCATTTAGCTGAGGCACAAACAAAGGTTGCTGACGTAGAGCTTCTGCAACAAAAGGTTGTGGAGAAAGTCCATGACATGAGGTGGATCCTACAAAGAGGGGAGGAGTCTCCACTTCTGATGAGAACTTGATTTCCCCTGAATCAATGAGTTCTTGGACCTTATGCTTGAACCTTGTACAATTCTCAACATTGTGACCAGCTGCCCCAGAATGGAAGTCACACCTAGCATTCATATTGGAACCCAAAGAAAACCCTGTCGGAGTTGGTCCTAGAGTGACACGCTCGACTAGTTTGAGCTCGAGCAGATAAGGAAGCAATTGCCCATATGGCATCAGAGGGGGATCAAACTTCTTCCTAGGCCTCTCTGACTTAGGATCCTCTTGGGGAGCAGGAAGTGATTGCTGATGAGAAAGCTCCGAAACTTCAACTCGTGGAGGGGATTCACGAGGCAATCCATGATCTAGAGCAAATCCCACAGAGATGGGAGAAGTAAGGACCTCTACTGTGGAAGCGGGCACATGATCGTTTTCCTTCTTTAACACCTTATTCAAGATTTCCATGACCAGGCCCATCTGAGTCCTCATCTGATCGACTTCCTCTCTTAGCAATTTCTGTTCTTGGGACATGACCAGCATATCTTCCCCAAATTGCCTCATCTGAATCTTCATTTCAGTCACCTCTACACGGAGTTGTTCCATGGCTATCCTCTGGTTATCACAGGCTGAGTAGAATACCGATGAATACGTTGGTCGGCAATCCTGTCTGAAGAAAGGAGAACATAAGAAGACTAGAGATAAACCTGCTATGTAGAAATGATCATGCAAATGCAAATGCAAACATGTATGAACATTATCAAGGTGATCTATCCCTTGATTCCAGTTTTAACAACAGCAGAGAACTGAATTCCTGATCATATAAAGAGAATAAGCATCTGTTACAACACAAGTCTGAATAAGCATAAACAAAGACCCCGACCAACAAGCATGGCGGTGATCCCGGAAATACAAAGAAAACAACAACAAGGAAACTAAGGCATATCATCAAGACTCAGCCGTGCTAGAATTCCCCATTCGTCATTCTTTTTGTACCAATTCTGCACTTCCTTGAGAAGCTTCTTGGTATTAGGATGCTCTGGTCTCTGAATCAACTCCTGAATCAAAAGATCCCTCATGTGCAAGATCCCTGTTAAATAACGACTATGCAATTCCCAATCATCTTCCCCAGAAGCTCCACCTGAACTTGGACCTTCGCTTCTGGCTCTTTTCACTTCGGCTTGGATCTTCAGTTGTTCCATATCTGCCATGGTTTCTTTGAGCTTTTCCTCAATTGCTCTCCTCTCAAAGATCCCTGATAAAATCTCCTTATCCTTTTCTCGAAGCTTTGTCTTCAACCCTTCAATCTGCTCCAGATACTTGTCCTCTTTCAACCTGTTGGCAGTAATTGCTGTATTCCGACGGTCATGGAACCTGTGAATTCTCGACATAGCATAAGCCAACTCTTTCTTTTTGGACGAAAGGACCTTGCTAACACTTTTAAACGCTTGAGCCACTTTCTCTCTAGCCATGACTTCTTTGGACAATTCTTTCTCCTTCACAGCCAAAAGTTCTGATTTCAACCTGGCAACATGGATAGCTTCGCCTTTTTCGTGCTTCAACTAACCAATCTCTCTACCCAGCTCATGATTCTCCTCTCGGAGTTTCTCCTTCTCAGCCCATAACTTATCATACTTCTCTATATCAACAGTCGTGGGAGCTTCGATCATCAAAGGATACAAAGGTGGTTCCACCGGGAAGGGAAGAAGCGCCTCTTCTGCTCTTTTCTTAATCCATTATTTCGTAGGAAGGAAAAGCCCGGTTATTACATTTCCCGAATGAAGTTTTTCCCTTCTTGGTCACCTGCTTCCAAGGATTCACAATCTCCCTTACCATCTCTTGAGCCCCAGTACCATTGAAGAATAAGCACTCTCTGATATCTCGCTCTTCAGGTGGACCTCTCAAAGGATAACCAAACTGCCTGATAACAAGGGAATGATTGTAATTAATTCCACCTCTTTTCCCTATCAAGGGTACATTAGGAATTTCTCCACACTTGCAAATAATCTCCACCCCTAGCAAGTCATGGTTGAACCAAACAATGTTGTCAGCAGTCAAGCCCATTAACCTCTTTGACCACTTCAGAGAATCTCTCGTATCAACGAAAGCACCAGCTTCAGGGAGATGACTCAGAAACCAAGTAGATAAGAGTGGTGCACAGCAACTCACAGTTTTTCCACGCCTATTTTCATTCTTGTAGTGGACTGAGTGATACACATCACCTAGCAAGGTAGGTATAGGATTCTTTGAAATAAAGATTCTGACAGCATGCATATCCACCAGATCAGGGACATTGGGAAACAGGACAATCCCATAGATGCACATAGCCAGAATAGCTTGGAAAGAAGACCAATTCCTCTCCTTAACATGTATGCAAGCTTGATCAAACAAGAACTTCAATAAGAAACCCTTAGCTCCTTGTTTCTCCACAATATTACTGCTCAGAACGGGTTCACCAATATGAAGAGCAATGGCCATTTCTTTTATCCCGAGGCGCTCTTCAAAAAAGAATACTATGTCATGCCTGACGGGGATTCCCAAAATAAATGAGAACTCCTCCAACGTTGGAGCCAAGATATAGTCTGGGAAAGTGAAGCAACGCAAAGCTGGATCATAGAACTGAAGAAGTGTATAAATGGCATCCTTCTCATACTTGGAGATACTGTAGACAAACTTCAGAAGTCTCCCATACTCTCCACCAAACTCTGTACGAACTTCGGGACCAGCCATACTAACCAGCTTGTGAATCAATGTCAAGGTTGGGTCTGGGAACGAATAAGCAACAGTCTTCTTTCTCTGGACATCCATGTTAAGGCAACCTCAGAAAACCAGAATCAAGAGTAAGATGCGAGCCCTAAAAAATGTCAAACATGTTAGAATGCAAGAAAAATGATATGCACATGCAAGCATGGGATCAAGGCACCACTGCTGAATGCGCTGTGTTGTTGACTGAACGAGAACCACAACCCAGAAAACTAGAATTCTAGATACCGAACCACTGAGATAACCAGAAACCCAGATAATCAAACACTGATGAGAAATCCAGAAAATCGGGTAGGTTGAAGGTTTCGGTTTCCTGCAAACCTGCAAACACCCATCCCATCTCTCATGTGGGTTCTAGAAAGGCGAGGATTCTCAATATCACGGGCTCTCAGGTCGAGAAATGATGATACGTTCACCATTTCTGGTTTGGCATCATCATCAATCGAGGAGGCCTCAACTGATTCGCCTAAAAAATAAGGTCATCCTATGCGAGTCCCTCAGCATTGGGTCCTCGGATCGACAAGTGTAATGGGTTTTCCATTTCTGGTCTGCCATTATAGCAGGTCGGGAGGAGAGACGCAACTGAGGTATCGGAGAAACGGTCACTAGAGTCGACAACTCTCTAGATCAACACCCTGAAATGCGCAAGACACGCACGTTAGAATGTGTCCCAAGATAGCCTCGTCTGGTTGTGAATTTTGTGAACACACAAACGCACCAAGATGGCACGTAGGTCCCACTACTCTCAACTCTAGTCCTAGGGTGTACTCAAGCCTGGGTATTGGGCTTAGCTCTCAGAACAACCCAACCTGCCAAACAAAAACCAGCCAGCATAACACAGCAATATCCAGTATGACAGGAATAAAATGAAATGCAATGCAATAAAAGTTGTAAAACAGTAATATACAACATAATAAAGCACAACAAATAAACACCCAACGAAAAAAACAAACAAGCGCTAGGATCTACTCGCTAAAGGGGATGGACCAGCAAGAGGTCAACCATCTTTCCCCAGCAGAGTCGCCAGCTGTCGCTCCCGAAAGATTCGCATCCAACGGTACAAACGTGAGAGTGGCACAGAAAACACAGAATCACCAGCAATGTGTATTTATCCCGAGAGTGGGAAAGGAAACACTGCATAAACCAGAAGAGAAAGGGGGAAAGACATGGTCATCGCAACCATAGTCCGGGTTCGGGAGTCGGTTATACGAGGGGAAGGTGTTAGCACCCCACGCATCCATCGTACTCGATGGGATCCACGCTTGTTGTCTAAACGAAGGGTGAGCTGTCCTACTATCTATGGCTGAACAAAAGAAAACGGGGATGGGGGTGACTAAGACGGACTCGGTAGGACATATTCGATGCCCTAGGCCTACGTACTCCCTCAGTGCAATGGGAAAGTCAGAGTCAACGTAGTTCAAACGGGAACTGTGGGGGAAGGTTACTCGCCAAGACAATCGCTGTCTTGTGCCTACATATCCTCAATCGGACGAGAGAGAGGAATCAGAGCTAATGTAGTTCGTGGGTATGACCACGAATGGGTAAGTGTTTTTTACGTGAGCGACGAGCTCTTTTCTGAAAATGAAATTTGAAACCCAACAATCCTGAAGGATAAAAAGATTTGAATTTGTTTTTGTGTTTTTTAGACATAAGTGTTTTTTTAAGTTAGTTCATAACTTGCATTGCACCAAAGTCTAGGGCACAGGGACGAATACTTAAGGAATCGTCCCAAGACAGGACGCCCGTTAAGCACTCTAGAAAGATGAGAGGAAGCCCCTCATTTCTCATTCCCCACACTTAAGGCTCGTGCGCAATACACTTTATCTTTATTAAGTGTTTTCAAGAAGTTTTGAGATGAGAAGAGAGAAGACCCAAAGGAAACTCTAAAGGGAAACTAAGAGTCCTAATGTTATCATGCATGGGTAACCTATGGTTAGTGAGGCTTAGGAGGAATGACTACCTAAAACCTAATGCTAATCCTACTCCAATCTTAATCAAAAATTAAGTTGGACTAGGTAGCTCTAAAGGGAAAGAATCCAAGACTTAAACAAGTCTTGAGATCCATGGGAGGAAGAGAGTGAAAGAGAAGAAAGAGAAAGAGAAAGATGAGATAAGAAACAAGATAGGGCAGCAAGCACATCATATCAAGTATATCCAACTTACATCCATAAACAAGTCTCAAAGATCATGCAAAACAATCTCAAGTAAACATGCAAAGTTAATCATGAAAGAATGCAAGCATACTTATATGAAATGCACAATTAAGCACCAATGAACTTCATATCAAGGTGAAATGAGAAAAATAAGATGAATATGAAAGTAATTCAGAACCAATATCATACCATCATCAACAATTCTCATGTGCAAAAGAAGATCAAAACATGAAACAATATGCACCAAAGAAAGTCCACAAAAGGAACACAAAGTTCAAGCACTTAGCACATGCCAAACATGATTCACAAATTGAAAAATTAGGTCACAAGGGACCTCAACCAGAGGTAAAAATCATATCAAATATTCATGCAAATAATCACAAAGAAACTCAATCAATTAGGCATGGCAAATCAATTAGGGTTAAGAGATGTCATATGATGATCATGCATAATTCACTTAAGCACAAATAATCAAACATATATCACATGACATTTAAAAATTGTGAAATCAGAACCCAAATGACCTAAGTCAGAGACTAACAACATGCCAAAAGATCACACCAAAATTCAAAGTTTAAGTACCTTAAACAATTAAGCAAAGATCACGTAGGAACTATGAACCAATATGCAAAGTAGAGGGATTAAATACAATATGCAAAGAGTTTAAAAATATGAGAAAAATATTTTTAAGGACCTCAAGATGTCCTTTGCAATATTAAAAAAGAATGAGATGCAAATCATATACCAATGATAAGAACAAAAATCCACAAGGCAAAGTGTGCACAATTGAAGCAATTCACAAAGAAATTAAACAAACAATTAATTCAGAGGCAAAAAATAAAATAAAAATGGAAAATAAAATTTTCCAAAATTTTATAAAATTCCAAAGATGATCCCTGATTTTTCTCATAATTTTTGGATGCCTAAAACTATTTTTAAATTTAAAATGAAAATGAAACAATTAAATGAAATAAAAAGAAAATAAAGCAACCAGGGGGTGCAGACAAAGCAATTTACACGTTGGAAGAGCAAAATGGGCTGATCAGGGGGTGGGGATAGCAAGCCCAAGACAATCAAACAAAAATGAGCGCAGTCCAACAAAAAAAGAATCCAGTCAACATGATTGACTCACACACGCCATTGGATCAATCTCACGCATGGTATCAAGTCAACAAAATCAAAGATCATACAAGATCAAAGGCTCCGATCAATAGTTCATGATAACAACGTACACGCGCGCATATCCAATCACTCAGAAATTAAAATAAAAAACACGTGGGAATCACATGATATTTTAATGTGTTGGCATATCAACAACCATCAGATCAAATCAACGCACACAAATAAATCATCAAATCAAATATTAAACAAGATGTGTGGCTCAGATCTGAAGCACATGATAACAATCATGGATTAAAAACACACAATCAATAAAATAAATGATAATTTTAAAAAACGTGGCTGCGCATGGACCATCAAATCTGGACCACCAATGGTCCAGATTTCATCTCCTTCATTTGAAACTCAAGTGACCTGAAACATAACCAGACGCCAGAGCCCTAGCTCCGGTCGTCTTCTCCGGCGACCTGCACTTCAAACATTTCCAGAAATTGCAAACAGGTATACCATTCCACTCAGATTTTCACAAGGATCATGAATATGCAAACCATTTCAACTAACAGTAAACACACAAGCCAAATCGAAGAACAGAAGTTTGGATCTAAAAACTTCAGATCCAAAATACAGCCATAATACACGTTCAAATTCACAACAAATCATATGAGAATCAATAGCAAGTCATGAGGAACAAAATGCACACCACAAAAACAAGTTATGAGATCATGAAATCCAACTCACATGAAACTTGAAACTAGCAAAAATACTCCTAGAAACCCAGTGTAAGAGTGCAGATCTTCCTTTTTTGAGCTCTATTTGCAAAATAAATGCAAATAGAGGCTTGAATCAGGCTGGATCTTGGATTTTGAAAGTGAGCACCTCAAATTCGTGTATGGTGAAAACCTTGCTTAGAGCTTCAAATGATGGTTGATTCTTGTTCTATGGAGTGTGTAGATCAAGAATATGAAAAAAAAAATCTTCAGAAACCCTTGTGAGGAGAGAGTTTCGAAGGAAAGAAAGTTTGGGTGAAAAAATGGAATTCTGATCAAATGAGGGTGCATGAGGGTGAAGTGAAAAAATGGAATTCTGATCAAATGAGGGTGAAGTGAAAAAATGGAATTCTGAGCATGATTAGGATTTAGTTAATCCCTTGATTAAAGCTATCCAAGGTGATTTGCAAAAATGTAAGTTGTGATGCACCTCTTAATCCACACGTGCATGGGTCATGAAATCAGCATGATTCACTCACATTTCACTTGCTGATCACAATGGAATTGAAATTGGGCCTTGTGGTTGATTGGTTTGTGAGATTCAATCCATCTTGCCAATTTGCATTATGCGAAATAAGTGAGGTATATGGCATGAAATGAATTGATTCCAAGGTCAAAAGTGGTCCTCATGAAGTGTACTTGGATATGGCAATATGACTTGAAGCATTAAAACCAATTACAAGTCATTTTGAACCAAAATGCAAAAGGTGGAAAAATGGATACATGAGAAAACCTTAAAAAAACACCTTGCCTTCTTTTGATCATAACTTGAGAACCACAAATGATATGGAGACAATCTAGTACTTTTTGGAAATGGGAGAGAAATATCTTCAACTTTCATGTTTGAGGAAAATCCATTTGAAGCTTCTTTTTTGATGAAAAGTCAAGTTGAAGATGGTTTGAAAATTTGCCAAAAATGGAAATTTCACATTATAGGTCATTTTCCAAAAATAGTAACTTTTGCACAAACTCTTGATTCTTGATGAATAATATCATCCATGCTATTCCTTGACCAAATAAAGGTACATGGACTTGGGAAACATGATTTGAACCCTTGAAAACCCATGGTTGACTTTCCCTTTTGAATTGTTGACTTTAGCTTACTTCACAAGCAACTGATCCACTGAACATCTTCCATAATGAACCACTAGCCAAGCCTTACTCTATGAGTGCTTGTGAGCATATGGAACCCATGAGAACATTCTTGAATCCACAAAGCCTTTCAAGAAGTCCTTTGGGTCAAAAACCCTAATTTGGTTCCTCTGGTTAGGAGGGAAAGATTCACTTGAAATCCTTTGCCATTCTTGATCTTATGAAGGTATGATGAACCCCTCAAACCACCTTGAGGCTTAAGACTCCTTTGAGATGAACCAAGTACCTTGATCCCATGCTAAGAACCAATGCTATGCATAAATGCTAATGCAAGAAATGCAAAGAAACATAGGCCAGTTAGCCAAAAACAAGAAGGCAAATTTTGGGGTGTTACACCTAGCCACTTTACAAGTTAACTCACTTTCTTTGATTTTTATTGATGAATGATGATTCAAATCACATGTTAACATTGTTTTAGGGTTAAGGAACCTTGGTTGACCAAATATTCAAAAAGTCAAACTTGGACTTTTGTACAGTTGACTTTTTCATCAGATGAAATTTAATCTGTGCGATCCTTTGTGAAATCAAGTCCTTGACTTAAATCAAACATAATGGATGGATTCCATAGATGTTATAGGGTGTATTGAATCATGTCCCAAGGTTTGGCAGCATGTCCTGGTCAAAAGTCAAATGCACAGTTGACTTTTTCCTCGAAACCCTAATTGTGGTCCTGATGAAATTGAAACTTGTGAATCAAGCTTCTTGGATCAATCCATTGTTGCAAATGGATTAATGTGGTGTATTGGAGGCCCTCAAATAATGTCTTGAAGTCTTGGCTCAGGCTTTCTCCCAAAAGTCAACTGAGGGGTGAATTAGGTCAAGAAACCCTAATTCCTGATTTTTTGGTAAATACATCCCCTGAGGTTAAATTGACTTGATGTTACGTACATGAGGTCCCTTGGAGTATCTTGGGTTGTATTTTAAAGCATTGGCTCATGCCCAGATGAAAATTTTCATCTGGAGGCTTCAGTCGACCAAAACCCTAATTTGGTGACACTGGCGATCTTGAGGCTTGATCCCCTTGGAATGCTGCAACTTTGTGCTTGATTCTTGATATGGAGGTCCTCTTGATGCTTTATGTGTGTTTGAGAGGTTAGACAAATTAAATATCATGTCATTTCTTGATTGATCCTTGTCTAAATGCTATGAGAGGGCTCAAAACCCTAATTCTTGATTATAGTGAATGCTCAATCATCTTTGAAGAGACTGATGAGGCATGAAAGTACATCCATATTGTGATGGTGATTTGCACCATGATGGGAAATATTGGTGGTCAAAATTTGTGGTATGACAGATGCCCCTATTTAATCTTCTTGGACCCGAAGGTGTGAATGGCGAAGGTATTCGGGCATTCGGGGTGCAAGAGGATTAAATATCGGAATACTCGAAATTTTGATGGTGGTTATGAATGGCAGTTTGCTCATCCATCTTCTTTTGCTAAGCAATGATACTTAGAAAAGGTAAAAACTTCCCCTCGATCCTAGTCTTCAGCCATGGAACTGGTCTTAGTTTCTGATATAAATTTCCCCTCGATCCAAGTCTTCATCCACGGAACTGGTCTCAGTTTATGAAATAAACTTCCCCTCGATCCTGGTCTTCAGCCAAGGAACTGTTCTCAGTTTCTTTTGTCAATAAACTTTCTTGACAAGGGATGCTATTTGTAGCGACATTCCTCAAACTTCTCTCCAAATTTTCCTGGGGAGATGCCATTTGATAGGACAAAGTTTTGATGTCAGACTTGCTGGGGAACCCATTCGTCTGAGTTGTAGAGGTGTGCAAACTTCTCTATTTAGAGACGCCATTTGTTGACTCTACTGAGGAAAACGACTCTCTTGAGAGGTTGTTTCCTGCTTGGGGATATTACATCATACTTTTCCTCGAGATCTTCTCGGAGAAATGCCATGTGATGTAACCCAATTTTGAGGTGCTGATGACTTCATTAACATTGACTCTCTTGGACAGAAAAATCAATGTGTTGCTGAGAGCCTTTGGTTGTGAGGCTTTCTCTGGTGATTTTTCCTTAATCCGGGAAAGCGAAGATATCATCTTCAATGGCGAAGAGTGACGTTTGTCGAATGTCTTCTTGCCTTTCAGAGGTTCAAGTTATCAAAGTGGTCAAGGGCCAACTCTAATCCAGAAATAAACTGGAGGAGAGAGATTGTGTAGAGAAAACATTTCCTGACAAGGAAAGAACTAACAACTCGATTTAGAGGACTTTTATCACTAGGGGATAAGACCGACTAGAGTGATAGTGATGCAATATGAGTATGAATGCGAATCAATAATGCATGATGTATGTATGTATATCCTGACAAAACTGATACAACATATAGACTAATAGATGAACACGACTGGATACTCAGTCACTGCTGGGAACAAAGAAGTACCATTTGGTCCAAAATAGCAATTCTGCCTTGCTTAGGAGAGATAGTCCCTGTGGGGAACAACCTTGGTCGGGCTTAGGAGATAAGAACTCTACCGGAGATGTCAGATAAAACATGGTTTCTGACACAGTTGATCCTTCATTCAGGCATACTGGTTTAGAAGGAGTACTTTAATTCTGCACTTTGAAGCTTAATCGCCTTTGAAGTAGCGATCGACGTTCTTTCGATGATCAACAGTCAAAAGAAATTGCCATCTTTATTTTAAAAGCAGAAAAAATTTTGACAAGTAAATTCATTTTTTTGTTTTATTTCAAGAATCGTTAATCATGTTAAAATGTCGTTCTGTAAAGCTAAAACAAATAAGAATTGCAAACAAAAGCACTATGGCTAAAATTTTATTGATAGGATCGAAATCAACCAAACATGTGATTCCATGGAGTATTTACAAAGTTTAGAAAATGGTAAGGGAAAAGGGCTACATCGAAACATAACGACCGTTATCCTTCTACCAACTTTAAATTCTGGACATCCTGAGTTTCCGTCGAAGATGACCTTGACTGGAGTTTTCCTGATGGATGGCATGACTGCTGCTGCGGGATTTGCCCCTTTGTTGGACGTAGTTACTTGCCATGAATCCCTAACTTTTGCTTGGATCGTACTTTGAGATTTCCAATCTATCGGGATGATTTTTGATTATGTATAATTTTTGCTTGGACCACCCTTTCGGGTTTTCAATCCACCGAAACATTTTTTTTTTAATTTTTTTATTTAGGCGAAGTATTTCTTGACTACATCAACATTTGTGGGGTAGGAAAATTACTCTCCATCCATGGTTACGAGTCTCAAGGCGACGCCTGAGAAGGCTTTCTTGACCACATAGGGGCCGTCATAATTCGGAGTCCATTTGCCCCTGGAATCAGTGAGAAATGATTGTATCTTTTTTAGCACAAGGTCTCCTTTTCTGAAGACGCGGGGTCAGACCTCTTTGTCAAATGCTTTCTTCATTCTTTGCTGATATAGCTGACCGTGGCATAGTGCCGTTATTCGTTTTTCTTCGATCAGATTCAATTCATCGTGTCGACTTTGACACCATTCAGCCTCTGTTAACTTAGCTTCCATTAATACCCGGATTGATGGGATCTCTACTTCTATGGGGAGCACTGCTTCAATGCCATATACTAGAGAGAAAAGGGTTGTCCCTGTTGAAGTGCGGATAGATGTGCGATAACCGTGAAGGGTAAAGGGTAGCATCTCGTGCCAAACTTTGTAGGGTACAACCATATTCTGAACAATCTTCTTGATGTTCTTGTTAGCTGCTTCTACCGCTCTGTTCATCTTGGGTCGGTAGGGAGATGAGTTATGGTGTTCGATCTTGAACTCGGCGCACAACCCTTTCATCATTTTATTGTTCAAGTTAAATCCATTATCAGTAATGATCTGGCTTGGAACACCATAATGGCAGATGAGATTATTTTTGATGAAATAGACTACCACCTGTCGGGTTACATTGGCGTACGACGCTGCTTCGACCCACTTGGTGAAATAGTCAATGACTACCAAGATGAACCGATGTCTGTTTGAAGCTTTGGGTTCAATCATGTCGATTCCCCATATGGAAAAAGGCCACGGGGAAGAGAGAACCTTGAGATGTGTTGGCGGTACTTGGATTTTGTCTGAGTATATCTGACACTTGTGACATCTCCTCATGTACTTGTAGCAGTCAGATTCCATGGTCAACCAATAGTACCCTGCTCTTAGAATTTTTCTCGCCATTGTGTGTCCGCTGGCATGAGTTCCAAAGGATCCTTCATGAATTTCTTTTATCAACATGTTTACTTCTAGTCTGTCTACACATCGGAGCAAGACCATGTCGAAGTTTCTCTTATAGAGTGTATCACCGCTCAGAAAGAAGCTGCCAGCCAGTATCCTGAGAGTCCTTCTACCTTTTCTGGATGCCCCAGGTAGATACTCTTGTTTTTGAAGGAAGCATTTGATGTCGTGATACCAAGGTTTGTCGTCTATGACTGCTTCAATCGCGAAGATGTAAGCGGGCCTTTCAAGGCGCATTATGTCAATCTTAGGTATGTTATTCCATTGACCTAAACTAATCATGGAAGAGAGATTGGCTAACGCATCAGCATGTGATTCTCTTCACGAGGGATATGATGAAACTCGATTCTATTGAAGAATGGTAACAACCTTCTCGCATAGTCTTTGTAAGGAATCAGTCCTGATTGGTATGTGTTCCAATCTCCTTTGATCTGATTGATAACCAGGGCTGAGTCACCATATACATCGAAGTTCTTGATCCTTAAGTCGATCGCTTCTTCGAGACCCATGATACAAGCTTCGTATTCGGCCTCGTTGTTTGTACACTTGAATGTCAGTCGGGCGGTGAAAGGAATGTGGGTACCCTGAGGTGCTATGATGATTGCCCCAATTCTGTTTCCATAATGATTGAAAGCTCCGTCAAAGATAAGTCCCCATTGGGAACCCGGTTCTGGCCCTTCACTAGGTAGTGGTTCATCGCAATCTTTCATTTTTAAATACATGACATCTTCGTCTGGGAAGTCAAATCCGACTGATGCTTGATCGTCAATCGGTTGATGAGCCAAGTGATCATCTAAAACACTTCCTTAAAAGGCTTTCTGAGCATGGTACTCAATGTCGTATTCTGATAACAACATCTGCCAACGGGTAATCCTTCCTGTGAGAGCAGGCTTTTCAAATACGTACTTGATTGGATCCATTTCAGAGATTAACCAAGTAGTGTGTCAAATCATATACTGGCGAAGATGTTTGGCTGCCGAAGCTAGAGCACAACAAGTTTTCTCATGCATAGTATATCGAGTCTCATAGTCGGTAAACTTCTTGCTTAAATAGTAGATGGCAGACTCTTTCCTTTTGGTTTCGTCTTGTTGACCAAGTACACAACCCATTGAGTCTTCCAAGACTATTTAGGTAGATGATCAGCGGTCTTCCTTCAACTAGAGGTGATAGAATCAGTGGATTCAATAGATATTCCTTGATACTTTCGAAGGCGGTTTGGCAGTCTTATTTTTTAGTATCGGCTTGGCACATGTCGCGGTCATAAATAATATAAATCTGGAAATGTAATTCAAACGTCCCAGGAATCCCCTGACTTATTTTTTAGTCTTTGGAGAAGGCATTTCTTGAATGGCCTTAACTTTGTCAGGATCAACCTAAATTCCTTCCTGGCTGACGATGAACCCTAACAGTTTCCCTGAACGGACACCGAATGTGAATTTGTTGGGATTCAAGCGAAGTTTGTACTTCCTCAGAAACTTGAATAGTTTTGACAGGTGGGTCACATGCTCCTCTTCTATCTTAGATTTGGCAATCATATCATCGACATACACTTCTATTTCTTTGTGTATCGTGTCACAAAACAGAGTAGTCATGGCCCTTTGATAGGTTTCCTCGACGTTCTTTAAACCGAACTGCATTACCTTGTAACAAAAAGTACCCCATGGGGTAATGAATGAAGTTTTCTCCATATCTTTCGGCGCCATTTTGATTTGATTATAGCCCGAGAATCCATCCATGAAGGAGAATACTTTGAATTTTGCTGTACTGTCTACCAGCATGTCAATGTGTGGTAGGGGAAAGTCATCCTTTGGACTAGCCTTGTTCAGATCCATGTAGTCTACACACATTCGTACCTTTCCGTGCTTTTTCGGGACAGGTACTATGTTGGCTAACCATTGGGGATACTCTGATGTGGCGAGGAAACCCGCGTCAATCTGTTTCTGTACTTCCTCTTTGATTTTGATGGCCATGTCTGGATGAGTCTGTCTGAGTCTTTGTTTTACTAGCGGACATTCTGATCTTAACAGTAGATGATGTTCCACGATGCTGTTATCCAACCCTGGAATATCCTGATAGGACCAAGCGAATACATCGGGAAACTCTTTGAGAAGCTTTATCAAACCTTCTTTGACAGTCGGACCGAGCAATGCCCCAATCTTGACTTCTTTTCTCTCTTCTTCTGAACCCAAGTTGACTGTTTCCAATGGCTCTTTGTGAGGTTTAATGGACCTTTCCTCTTGTCTGAGTAATCGGGAGATCTCTTATGGAATTTCTTCATCATTTTCTTTTTCAGCCTCAAATACCGGGAATTCAAAGTTGGGAGAAGGCATTGGATCGTATGTTTCAACAGGGTTTAAAAAAAGCAATCTGCATAACGTGATGATTGTTTTTTAGAAAACATAGAGATAACGCAAGAGTGTGTGCAGTGTATTTTCTGAAAAATGCTTGTTTTTATTATTTTTTTAGTTGTTTTTAGGATTACCATTTTCTGAAAAAGTGAAAAGAGAAAACAGCAATAAATGCAGAAATTACAGAACAACGTTATTTTATTTATGATTTTGTTGATTCTTGAAACTATAGCCCTATAAAACAAAACTCTGTCGCTTCGGGCAAAGCGAAGAGATACATTTATAGAAAGTGAGCCCTATCAAAACATACGTTTCACCTGGGCAGGGTGAAAGGTTAAAACAAAGACGGAAATTACTTAGACTTATGAATGACTTTCGGGACATCGACAGCAACCCATTGGCGGCGATCTCCTAGGTGAATCACAAAGTATGGTACCTTCCTTCTCAATTTGTCTTCAGAAATGACGCTGATTTCTGGTGGAGCGGGATCGTTGGAGTCTGTCTCCCAGGAAGAGTTGTCGTAGACGAACTCTTCTGTTGTATCCTACACAATGTTTGTACTCTCAGGTGGATCTCCCCATCTAGTAGGCTGAATGTCTTCGAGCCTGATACGAGAGCTTTCAGGAGTGGTGTACTTGAACAGAAAGTCGTACTTGCCACTTGGTTGTCCTAAGGTGTCCCATACTTCTTTGGAACTGGAGGAGCATCCCTTTTGATGATGTTGACCTCAGGAAAAGCATAGTTAAGGAACTGTTGTCCTGCAATCTTTGAAAATTCATCGTCGTACTAGATATCTTCTGAATGCCCTGAGTAATGATCCCATAACTCGGCGGGGACACAGGTATTCTTTTCAATGATGCTCAGCTGATAAGCATTGTTCGGCTTACTCTTTTGTCCCAAGTCTCCTGGGTACGGCTGCCAGATAGGCAGGCCATCCATTGGGCCATAATATTCGTGGTCAAAGTTGTCTTTCATCAGAGTGTCCTCCTCTAATGAGTTAGATGGAGGACGGCATCCTTCTGGAGTACAATCTCCGTATATCATTTTGACGTCTGATCTTGGTATATATCTCGGACTCTGTACGGGATAGCAAAATGGCATATGCACCTCTCCTTGAGTCATGTAACCGTCCTCGTTAAGATAGGACTTCCACTCTTTATCTGTATCAGAGGAATCACCCTCGTTGATGGTATGTACTTCTTGAGACACTAGGTGAAGAAAACCTCCACTGTGGAGGAAGTCCTGAATAGGATGAAAACTTTCATTGTTAGTAGTAGACTGGGTACAGGTTGAGGAAAAACCAAGACCTTTCTTCATCTTGTTATCCGCAGGAATGACAAGCTATCCCCATCCTTTTGCATTGTTACTTTTGATTACTTCGAGAGCATCTTTGTACGTGGAAATCGATGTTCCTCTTTCTGATTGGTTGTCATTGCTCACTGAAAGTGCTTGGAACTGGGTTCCTACAACCTCCTCTGGTTCTACACAAATGGATCACGATAAGTTACTCATGATCAAGGCTTGCTCTCCGCAGACTGTGACTAGTTGGTCGTTCTTGACGAACTTCAGCTTCTGGTGAAGTGCCAAAGTGACTGCCCCAGCCTCGTGTATCCAAGGTCTTCCTAACAAACAGTTGTATGCTGCCTGGATGTCCATGACCTGGAAAGTGACTTGGAAAGTGTGAGGACCAATAGTTTTGGGAAGGTCGACTTCACCGATAACTATCTTTCGGGACCTGTCAAATGCCTTGACGATGACCTCACTGCCTCTCATCAGAGATCCTTTAAATGATAGTCTAATTAAAGTTGACTTTGGCATAACATTTAGAGCTGATCCGGTGTCTACCAGTACGCTGCCTAAAGCATCGTCCTGACAGTTGACTGTAATGTTAAGCGCTATGTTGTGACTTTAGCCTTCTTCTGGCAATTCCTCATCACTAAACCCCAAGTTGTTGCAGGAAGTGATGTTGGAGATGATGCTGTCGAATTGTCTAATTGTTACATCTTGTTCCACAAAGGCATGCTATAATACTTTCTGTAGAGCCTCCCTGTGAGCTTCGAAAGTGAGTAAAAGAGACACCACAGAGATTTTTTAAGGAGTTTGCAACAACTAATCAACAATGTTGTACTCACTCTTCTAAATTAGCTTCAGCATCTCATCGTTGTTCTTCGAAAGGTCGGGAGTACCGAATTGACCGACTGGTCGATTAGGAACTTTTGTTTGAGGTTCCTCTTCTTTTCTGTGTTCTCCAACTCATCTGTTGAAGATCCGATCGCTCCGTGTCACCCGACCGATGTCTGCAATATTCACGACGGATGGTAATGGAGTTTCTTTTCCATTTTCAATTGTTGTTGCACCGTATATGTAAGGGATCGCCTTATCAGATTTGTACGGTACTGGTCCCGGTAGATAGATAACTACAGGAGCCTTTTGATTTTTCTGACCATCATAGCCGACCTCAATTGGTTCGAGGTTGAGAATCCTTCCATTATCAAGAGGAACTCTTGATTCATGGAGTAAAGGGATTATGGCGTAGACATCTTTGGCCACTTCTCGTTTAGGGATCAAGACAACTTCTTTGCCTTGATTGGGAAGATAGTCTGACATTATGTTAATCGGACCAGAGCCTGAACATGGTTGAACCTCTTTGTGGTCCAACTGACTTTGAAGGGCTGCTCGCACGAGGTAGCAACCTTGGTTATCCTCCGAGAAAACTCTACAGCGGTCATAGTTGTGTGGTGGCACCCGACCATTTCCGCTTTGTATGCAGTGTAACCTTACTAGATCTATTTCCATTGATCGAACATCCTGACTTTGATGCCTAGTAGGGTTCCCATCAGTCATACTGACTTGTTGTGTGTCTTCGTCTAGATAGATCAGAAGCCACCAGTGGTTCAACAAGTGTTGAAGCATTCTTTGAACGAGAGCACATCCTTGGTCACTCTCATGACATACTCTACAGTTTTGAAACTCATGCGAAGTCAGAAAAGCGAGTTGGACTTGCTTAGCGTGTAATTCCACCAAGTTGGTATTCATCAAGCGAATATCAAAGATTTGAATCATATTAACTTGATAATGACTTCTATCGCGGTAGTCCTGAATCCATCCAAGATCCATCTGACGCTGGAGGGCCTCTTGTACAAAAGAGCATCCCTAATTGTTTATCGAGCAGATCAGATAGGAATCATAATCGTGTCGTGGCAGATCATGATGTTGGCTTTGCCTAGAGTGCATTGCCACCAAGTTGACATTCATCGCACGGATGTCCTGGTTTTGAATGATGTTGGAATTTGTATAAGTTATGTTGACCTCACGAATTCGGTGATCTTGAATCCATCTGAGATCCATCTGTTCCTGTAGAGCGGATTGCACCACAGAACATCCTTGATTATTTTTAGAGCAGATATCACACTGGTGATAATTATGAGACAGTACATGACCGTATCCGCTCTGTTTGCAATGCATCTTAACCAGGTTGGTTTCCAATAAGAGTACATCGTGAATTTGATAGCTGTGTTTAGACTCTTCCTCTATCAAGTTTACCGCAGCTTTATCGTGTTGAGGCAACGGGTTCGTCTGAACATTTGGATTTGTATCCTTGAAGGATAAGACCCTGTTCTTGACAAGCTTCTACACATCGAATTTGAAGCTGAGACATTTTTCTATGTTATGCCCTGGTCCTCCTTGATGGTAAGGGCAAGTCTGGTCCGCTTTGAACCAAAAAGGCAGATTTTTCGATATCGTAAGAGGAACCCTGGTTTGGACGTGCCCCTTAACTAGTAATAATGGAAACAGTTCTACGTACAACATTGGTATAGGGTCAAACCTTGGTGGTCGCGTTGTACGGTTGTTGTTGTACTGAGGATGAGCCTACTAAAGAGGCTATTGTGTCCTTTGCTGATATTGTTGTTGATTCGATTGGCTTTGAGCAACCTGAGGTTGATACGTTGGAACAGGCACATGGTTGATAGCAAGAGTTACAGCTCCTACTGGTTGGTACCGTCGCCTTTGCTTTCCGAGAGAGATATTACCAATATCTTGCTCTTTTTTCTTAGGGAAAGCACTACCGTATCTTTTGGTACTGTTTGATGGTCCAGCGTATTTGACCAGACGTCCTTCTCGAACTGCTTCTTCAAGATGAACTCCCATGCTCACCATCTCAGTGAAGTCGTTGGGCGTACTGGTGACCATTCGGTCGTAGTAAAATGAACTCAAGGTTTTCAAGAAGAATTTTGTCATCTCTTTTTCCTCAAAAGGTGGACAAATCTGGGCGCCGATTTCACGCCATCTCTGAGCATATTCCTTAATGGTTTCCTTGTCCTTCTGTGACATGGCTCTAAGTTGATCCCTGTCCGGTGCCATGTCCAGATTATACTTATATTGTTGAACGAAGGCAGCACCAAGATCTCTGAAAGTGACGATCTTAGTGCGGTTCAAACCCATGTACTATTTGAGTGCGGCACTGGTTAAACTATCTTGAAAATAGTGGATCAGTAGCTGTTGGTTCTCTATCTGAGTTGACATCTTCCTAGCGTAGATCACCAAATGACTTTGAGGGCAAGAGTTGCCCTTGTATTTCTCAAATCCGTGCACCTTGAACTTGTGCGGAATTTTCACATTGGGGACGAAACAAAGGTCTGCGGCGTCCCTTCCTAATAGATCCTGACCTCGAATGGCATGTAGTTCCTTCTGCATCTCCAAGAACTGCTCCTAGAACTCATTCAATCTGTCGTACATACTTTCATTTCTACCAGAAGGTATCTGTGGAATCTGTCCTTCTGGGATAGTGTGTACCACGGGTGGTGGTATAGTCATTACGACAGTGACTTTTGGTGCTTCCCTATCCTGAAGTTTGTAACCTTCAGGAGTTGCTGTCGTGCCCCTTGCATCTTCGTTTTACCAAAGTTTGTAACCTTCAGGAGTTGCTGTCGTGCCCCTTACATCTTCGCTTTCCCGAAGTTTGTAATCTTCAGGCCCAGCGGTTTCTGCTGCAGTTTCTGGATCTTTCGTGATCGGCAGAATATATCCTTCTGGGATATAGTTGAGTGGCATGCCCCAGGGACGATCTTTAGGCATGTTATACCGAGGAGTATACTTCTCCACTATGGGCGTAGATGTGATCCCTGAGATCACTGTCCTTTGTTGTTGTATCTGGGCTGCGGCCAGAGATTGCATGTCATTGTGAAGTTTCCTCAGATCTTCATTCAGAGTGTTAGTTTCTTCTCTCAACTCTCTGTTCTCTTCCTCGAGATCATCCATTTTCTTTTGTCGATTGGCCCGAGTATTGTACGAATGAGACTGTTTGACTTTAGAATCGAGACACAAACGTGAGATTCGTAGGGAAGAAGAATGTGTTATGTGAGAATGATGAATGATATGCAATAATTATATTAATTAATAATTTTTTTTTATTAATCAAGAGAAAATTCAACAATTGGATTGCAAATATCATACAGTGGGGAGACCCCGTTTTATTGAATTCAAAGATTGCGGAAATGGAAATACAATAATTTACAAAGTGCTGTAAAAGGAAATGTATAAGCGTATGGGTCCTGAGTCCTCTCTCAAGCGGGCTCAGGTGCTGGTTCTGGTATTTTCCTTTTCTTTGACCGGGGCTCTTGAGCCGTTGTCGGGTTGTCATTCCTTTTCCAAGTGAAAGGAGCGAGCAAATTCCTTTGGTCTTCTTGATTTTCTATAGCATGTTGCTCTAACATCTCGGTCAGAGCATCTTTTTCTTTTAATAGTTGCTGTATTTTGGTACACTCCAATTGAGAATACGGTACTTGTTCTTCCAAGATTTCTTTTCCCGTTGAACTTTGTTGAGAGTGACCTGGAGTTTTTTTGTATCAGACATAAAATAAAGGACATATTCCTTTAACGGAAGAACTTCTTGACGAGGGTATGGCATCCTTAGCTTGAGAGCTCTAGCTTGTACCCAATGGAGATACGGTTCCACAGAGACACAATACGGTTTTCCTAGAGACTCTCTTCCTTTCCTGTGAACATGTTTCCAAGCATGCACTATTTCTGTCTTTAGTGCCCTGTCATTTTCTACTTCCTTGAATAAAAGACCTTCCAGATGAACATTACGCAGGATATGTCTCATCGGGTATCCGAATTGACGACGAAATAAAACAGGATGATAATTGATCCTCCTTTAGTTCCTATGAGGGGTACATTAGGGAAATTTCCACAACGGTCAATAATTCTTATCCCATCACAGATCTGATTGTACCAATCGATGTCAGAGTTGGTGAGAGACATGATTCTCTGTGACTAACGTAGAGTACTCTTATGATCCCAAAAAGCAACAAACTTGGGCAAGTGAGAAGTGAACCATTTTTATAGCAGGGGTACGCAACATGTGATTATTCCACCTCCATACAAATCTCTTAAGTGTACAGAATGATAAGCATCTGCGAGCAGGGTCGGTACAGGGTTTCCACTCAAAAATATCTTAATGGCATTGGCATCAACAAAGTTATCAATGTTGAGAAACAGAAATAACCCGTAGGTGAGCATAACAAAGATGCTCCCAAAAGCAGTCATGTTCCCTATACTAGCAAAGTACAGAGCTTTCTTTACCAGAAATTGAGCTGGTAAACCTTGGATTCCACCCTTAAGGGTCATGTGAGTCCTGACTTTTGACTCGTCCAAATCGATTGCCCTTGCAATGGTTTGATCCTTTGGAATTTCTTCCAGTCCAGAAAAGGGAGCTTGGTCAGTGATGGGTAAATCAGTCGGGTGAGAGTACTCCTCCAGCGTCGGTGCTAGTTGATAATCTAGGAATGTGAAACAGTGATAGACCGGATCATAAAACTGAATCAATGTAGAAAGGAGTCCTTCAATTACATGGACTCTTAACAGAGACAGCAATCCTCCGTACTTAGCTTTGAAAGCCTCAGGGTTGGTGATCATCCTTGCCAACCCTCTTAAATCCTCTAGTTTTGGAACCTTGAAGGTGTACTTGTTAGTCTTCCTTCTACCAAAATCCATAACGCAATCTTTCTCTCTGATATTTGCAATCATTATCCTAGTTTAATTTGAAAAAAAAAGAGAGACTAGAAGAGAAAATTTTTCTTTGTTTGAAAGTTTTTTAGATGAAATGAATGCATGGATGCAACACACAAAAACATAGAAAAAACATGGGGTCAAAGGTTCAGTGTCATGAAGCCATGGCTCTACCCATCCCCAAAGGTTGTACTATGTGGAATTTTTGTACCTGTCCTCAAAATCATTGACCCCTCTTGGGATAACAACAGCAGGCTGGTTCACCCAAGCGAGCTGCAGTATCTTAGAGTAATCTCAAATGAGGGTAGTATCGCGTGACAACTATTTTTGATAGTTTCTGTACTACAAAATAGTCACATGGTCTCAGTCTACTAAATCCTCAGTTTCATGGATACCACAATCAAACAATCTGCTTTCAACAACCGAAGTCATTTAGACATTGAATCCGCAAAGGGTATCTCCACTGATTCGATGTTCTACCAGGATCGCTTATTCCGGAATCACTCCCTATAAGACCACCCGTCTATGCCATCACTTATCTTAGGTGTCACTCAAACTTTCCATATGCGGCATCACCCGCAGTCCCATTAGCAGAAAAATAAACACGGATATCAAGTAGGAAAAGCGATATATATATTTATTCCTAAAACTAACATCCTAGACCTCTTAAGAATTCTAGTTTATATCCTATACAAACAAAATGACTCCCCAACAGAGTCGCCATTTTTCTGTAGCGCACGATTTTTGTCGGTGACACGACCACCTTATCGCGGAATTGGGTTTTCTCCTCAATGAAGATGAGGGGGTGCTACTTTCTGATTTCTTATTTATCCCATGAAGCTGGAAGGGAAAGGGAAGCTATCTAAACCTAACCTTGCACGCGAATCTTTAACTGAACAAACGCTAAAAGAGATTGGGGGGTCCGGGGTCAGGTTATACAATGGGGAGTTGTCAATTACCCATCCTATATGTGGTTATCCACAGGATATTAGCTTTAGGTTTCACTTTGTACTTGATGGTGTTTATCCATTAATGGGTTGCGAAAGTTTCTTGGGAAATATGAGAGGGAGAGTGAGCTTTTTGTTAATGTTCGGGTTTTCCCGATGTTTTTGGTAAGGTACTGGACCTAAGTTTTGATTGATACAAAGGTACTGGACCTAGAGTTTTTGATTAGTATGCTCGCTAAGATTTCGCAATCTTATGCCTACGTATTCCCGTTTCAATGAATCAGGGAAATCAGAGCAATCGTAGTTCCTCCTATTCTAAGGGAGGAAAAAGATGTCTTGGTGTCTTGTTCAAAGCCCAATATTGAAGCTAAAAGGTTTATTTGTGTCTTGTTCAAAGCCCAAGATTGAAGCGAAAAGGTTTGACTGAGAGAGAATTTGTCATCTCTAAAGGGAGACATCCCGTCTATTTATCACAGTTGTTGGGTGACTGTTTATTAAGGAGAATTACTTTAACTGGGATATGAGAATCCAACAATGCCATAATTTCCTTTATATGGGTGTTATCCTGAAGGAGAAAACTTTAACTCAGTGTAGAGCAATATCATTTTTCCTTAGGAATCTTTCATGCTAAGAGAGGGTCAGTGGTGTGGATGTAAATAATCCAGAGGCTTGCCACTTACAGCAAGTAGATGAAAGAAGGGAGCTTTTATTTTGACATATGATAATACAGAGAAATGACTTCCTACAGAGGGATTTTGATTTCCTCGGAGGGTATGTTGATTTTTGTGTGCCTTGATCAAAGCCCAAGGTTGAAGCTAAGAGGTTGATTGACTGCACTAGGGAAGTCCTTATACAAAGCCTAAGAAGAGGCTGGGAATGACTGGCTCAACAAGAGAGTGTTTATCTACCTTGTACAAAGCCCAAGACTGAGGCTAAAAAGAGACTGACTCTTTGGGGATATCATTATACGAAGCCTAAGAGGAGGCTAAAAGTTTGACTTTTATGGGGAAAATGTTTTATCTGCCTTGTTCAAAGCCCAAGATTAAGGCTAAAAGGATTTTTGACTCCGCTGGGGAGGATTTGTATGTGTCTTGTACAAAGCCCAAGATAGAGGCTGAAAAGAAACTGACTCAGTGGGAAAGATATCTTTATCTGTCTTGTACAAAGCCCAAGATTGAGGCTGAAATGAGACTTTTCTGAATCGGCTGAGGATATTTTAGGTATCTCGTACAAAGCCTAAGATAGAGGCTGAAAAGAGTTTGACTCTACGGGAGAGTATTATCTGTCTTGTACAAAGCCCAAGATTGAGGCTGAAATATGTTTGAATCTGCTTAGGAAATTATTTTTCAAAGCCTAAAAGAAGGCTGGGAGGAATTGACTCCACTGGGGAAGATATTTGTCCTAATCTTAAGAGAAGGTTATGAAGATTTATGTCTTGTACAAAGCCCAAGATGGAGGCTGAAAGGGTTTGACTCAACAAGAGAGTGCTCTTATCTGTCCTGTACAAAGCCCAGGATTATGGCTGAACAAGCTGGAGAAATCATTATACAAAGCCTAAGAGGAGGCTAACTGTTGCTAGGGGAAATATTTATACCAAGCCAAAGGGGAGACTGGAAAAGATTGCCTCAATAAGAGAATGGTTTTTATCTGTCTCGTACAAAGCACGAGATTAAGGCTAAAAGGGTTGACTCAACAAGAGAGTGCTAAAAGGTGATTGATTCAACAAGAGAGTCAAAAAAGGTGATTGACTCAAAAAGAGAGTCTAAAAAGGTTAGCTCCGCTGGGGAGAATCATTGTACAAAGCCCAAGAGGAGGCTAATTATGCTGAGGAAAGATCATTATACGAAGCCTAAGAGGAGGCTATCTTCTGCTGGGAATTAATGAGATCCCGAGGCAGGTCCAAATGGGGAATCAATTCTTGCTAAAGGGTTATAGAAGAGTTGAGGTATCAGATGCCTTGAGGTTCTGATTTGAGATAGTGTTATACTGATGATAAACTGACCCTAGCTAGCGGATTTTAGGAGAGAGACTGAGTTTAGAACTCTACTGGAGATTGATCTAGACTGATCGGCGTTTCTCTTGTGTTTTGTAAGGAACTTGAGAATGTATTTGAGACTCAAGGGGGTTTAGACTGTCCAAGTCTATTGGTATGGAAGAGTTTATCTTTGTATAATGCCCAAGAGAAGGCTGACTCTTTGAAGGGATGAGTATCAACCCTAAAATTGGTCTGAGGTTTTGACTCTTTTTAGAAAGACAGCTCTAACGAAGGATGACTAAGTTCTATCCTATACCTTTAGGAGGTCTTCAGGGTCCTTGTACTAAGCCCAAGAGAAGGCACGAGAACTTCTAAGAAGCCGGAGGGTCCTTGTACAAAGCCCAAGAGGAGGCGGGGATGCTTTTAGGAAGCCTGTGGGTCCCAAACCAAGAAAATTTCAAGAAATTCTATTCACCGAGAATAGATCATTTAGTGAAAGTTCTGAGGTTTGAAGAAATTCAAGAGATGCTATTCACCGAGAATAGATCAACTTTGGGGAGTAGAATTTCTTTGACAATTTCTAATAGTGGCAGTCTGAGAAAAGGTTCACCGAGAATACTGCCTTTCTCTTTGTTCCATATTGTTTAAGCCCAAGAAAAGGCAAGACTGTATCTGGAAATCCTATGGGGATCTATTTTTGACCGTATTTAAGAGTGACCAAACTGGCTTTACCTAGCTCTAGACCTAGTTGTCGGGGAAAACTCTAAATAACTATACTAGTATATATATAGTTGATATATGACAAGTATTTAAAAGGATATGAAAGAAGGATTTACAGTGCGCAGCTTCCCACAATATAGTTATATATATGAAAGTGAGTAAATGAAAGCTGTTAAAACTTACAGGTGAGCAAGCTTCCATGCTGTATTGTTAGTTGTTCAAAAAAATTAAAGAATGTTTTGATAACAACATGTATATTTGAATCTAAATCAAAAGAGAAGTTGTTTTTGAAAAGATTGTTGTGGCTTATACTCAAGGAAAGGCCCAAGGTTTAACAGTGATCGCACCGTTGTTTTGAAGATCGTATCGGGACTTATACAACGACTGAGGCCCAAAGAGGTTTTCTGTACAAAGGGATTGGGTCTTACACTCCATCAGAGGCCCAAAAGATGCTTTGAAAAATAATGATGGGACTTACAACACGAGGGGAGGCCCAATGAAAGACAGTGATCGCACCGTCGTTTTGAGAATCGCAGAGGGACTTATACAATGACTAAGGCCCAAACTTATTTGTGTACAACAAGGGATTTGGTTTTACACTCTATTAGAGGCCCAAAAGATGCTTGAGAAAGATTTGTTAGGGTGAAAATCAAAGAAACCCTAATTTCATCATTTTTTAAAGTAATTATTCAAAGAAAATTAAATAAAATGATAAAAACACCAAATATGTTTGAATAAACAAATTGTGGTTTTTGGTTGAGGTTGGAAAAATGATGTTTTAATCACAAGATGAATTAAAACTCATTTGGTTTTGATTTCCAAGGTGATAATTCCTTTTTGAAATGTTTAAAAACAATTAAAAATGAATTTATTTACAAAAATATCAACTTTATCAAATAAATAATATAAATTTGATTTTTTTTTGTGGAATAAAATATTTTAATAATTTTGTGATTTTTTGCAAAAAGAACCAATAAAAAATAATTAAAATTGAGAGAGAAATTAATTTTTCAAATCATTTATGAAAATAATATGAAAAATATAAAAAAAAATGGAAAAAGTGGTAAAAAGGGGTCTGGGGTGAGGGGGATTCAAACCCCAGACCTCCAAGCCAAACATTTGAGCGTGCAACCACTGGGGCGGTGATACATCCGTGTATCAAAACCACCCCATAAATATATAAGGGGTGCCTTGTTCTAGGCCTGGGCAAGGCAAGGCAAGACCAGCTTTTGGGCCATTTACCTGAAGCCTCTAACTTTCTCATTTCTCCATGGATTAGGACAAAATTTATATGCGTCTGGCCTAGAATTTCCCAAGGAATCCAATGGTGGTCTTGGTTTTTTCAGATGAGGTCCCTATTTTAGAACCCGATAGTGGTTTTGAAATAGGCCTATATTTTCATTTTCTATGCTACCTCATGGTACATGCAAGAATTACAAGATGAATTGGATCAAATACTACATATACAACATGTATGAGATGTCTATGATCAGTGGACTTCAAAGCAATGCATAATTCAAAGAGTTCAAGTTGTCATGCATTTACCTCTTGGAGCTCCTTGTGCTATCTGCCAAGTTCCTTGTGCCAGAAGTAATTTGATGCTTTGGACACTCTCAATTGACCCCTTAGAAGCTTTTAGAATGGTTAGAACCAGCTGGAATCCTCAGGAACAAGTTTGAGCTCTTTCTTGCAAAAGGGGCAAAAGTGACCAATATGGCAACTCTCTCAAATGGTGTTCCAGATGAGGGGAACCAATTGAGACAGTTCAAGGATGATATTTGAAGTGTGTTTGAGGTTTTATCTGGTTTTGAAAGTGATTGAAACAAGACATGGCTTGAAAAATGTAAAAAAGTCAAATTTTGAGGTTTTGGAGGTTGACTTTGTGATCTTGGTGTTACAGGTCACATGTTAGTGTTTAGACAGCTTAGATACAATATATTAGAGGTGCTTGGATCATGAGTTGTGATAGAATTGCTCTCTAACTCAAAAACTCAGAGATACCTTGCAAAAGAAGGCATTTTGTCCTATAGAAAGGGATTTTGAGGAAAGAAAGTGTTGTAGTGCTTTGGTGTACTCAAACTGAGCACAAATGAGCTCTATTTATAGTAGAGCAAGTTTGTTTTGCAAGTAATAGTGAATGGAAACTGCAGCAGGCCTTTGGCCAATGTTATGCAAAAGGAATCTCAAGTATACTCTAGCCATTGACTTGAGATTAGGGCACATGCTTTGTAGCTTTGGTTCAGAGATAAGTCTTGACTGAATTCAGTTGGAATAGGCTCAGTTCATGCCACCTTGGTGTATCCATTGAATGTTTGGAAACAAAATTGGAGTCTTGCCATCTTTGTAGCCTTTTTAGGGATGACAAGCGTAATGTAGATTCTTGGACTTGTGAGGCTTGGAGATTAGATCACCCCCTTGGATTTGATCCTCTGATGTGTCCAAATTGATGACAAGGCTTGGAGTTATCATATTTGGACAAATCGAGCAAATGTGCACAATTCTGCCTTGTAAAACCAGTTCATGATGCTATGTTTCAAGAGCAGTATCTCCCTGCTCAAATTGAATTTGGAGATGATCTGGTACTTGTTGGAAAGCCCTTATGGCATACTTTAACTTTGATGTTCACCACTAGACCTGGTTTGACTTGGTCAAGGTGAAAAATGTCCCTACCTTTTGGAAAAAGTAAGGCAGATTCTGACTTAGTGAAAATTTCACTAAGTGTTGGAAAAATCACACTTTCATGTTTTTTGCCATTTTGATCACTCTATAACTTAAAAACCATGAGGAATTGGAGTTTGATGTAGTTGAAGCTTTTGTAGAGTGTAGTAAGACCTACAAATCCAGCTTTGGATCACTCAAAATGGTTGCTTAGATCTCAAGTTATGGTCCTTGGAAGTTGGTACCACTACGCCAAAATTGGCTTTTTTCATCGCCACAAAGACAGCGCTTTTTGCAAAAAGCACTGCTATAAGTCTTTAAAAAATTTCGCTAAAAAAAAGCGCTGCAAAAGACAGCCTTTAGAAAGCGCTTTTTAAAAGTGCTGCTAAATGCCCTAAATTAAAGCCACCTTAGAAAGCACTTTTTGAAAAGGGCTGCTATAGGTATTACCTTAGAAAGCAGTTTAAAAAAGCACTGCTATAGGTTAACCTTAGAAAGCGCTTTCAGAAAGCGCTGGTATTGGTCTTAAATTCTCCCCACTTAAGAAAGCGCTTTCTAAGGAAAGCGCTCTTAGAGGTAGCACTTAAGAAAACGCTTTTTGAAAAGCGCTCTCTAAGGTCAATTATGAATTAAAATATAAAACACATTTCTAATCATTTTCAGAAACTTCTTTTCATTTTCTTCTATCGACCGTTTCTTTCTGAAACCCTTACTTTCGTTCATTCTTGCTTTCGTTCTGAAACCCTTGCCATTGCCATTGCCGTCGTTCTGGAACCCTTGCCATTTCCATTGCTGTCGTGAAGAAGAAGACGAAAATGAAGAAGAGGCACGTTGTTGTTGTTGTTCTTGCTTCTTACATTGTTCTTGTTTCTTACATTGTTCTTGTTTCTTACATTCTTGCCGTCGTTCTGTTGTTGTTGTTGTTGTTGTTGTTGTCGTCGTTCTGTTATAGTTTGGTCGTTCTTGCTGTTGTTGTCGTTCTTGCTGCTAGAATTGAACAAAGAGACAGACGAGGTAGCGGCTAGAAAAAGAGATGTTAAGGTTGTTTGGTTGTTTCGTCTTAATTCCCGGCTATTGAATTCGTAGGAAATACTAAAGAAGAGGAAAGTTCAAATGTATTCAATGATTTGATTACTTTTTGGAGTAGATGAACGAATAGGATTAATTAATGAAAGTAGTAATGAGAAAGCATGCGTGTATACAACACAACACAACAGTAACACAAAAAGTGTTAATCATATGAACCATCCAGATGGACTTTTTTGGATTCTTTGGTTTTTTTACTGGTTCTTTTGTATGTGGGTGTGAAGGAAGGGATTGGTTTGAGGGTGTGAATATGAGAATATGAATATGTGGAATGTTGTGGGGTAGTTTGGATGGAAGATTAGATAGGATATGTAAGAGACCATAAATTTATATATGGTTTGTTCATACTAGTGACATTTTGAATTGATGGGTTGCTTACTTTACTTGGATGAGTTTGATCTGAATTTAATGTGGCGTAAGCACGTTTGGTAGGTGCATGTTTACTTGTTTAGGTATTGCTTAGATTTGAATCTTGTTAGGTTTAGGACGAATTGCTCTAATGCTTGGTTACTTGTTTAAGTATGCTTGGTTACTTGTTTAAGTATGCTTGCTCTTGAGTATTTGGTCAATTACTTGGGATATGTAGGTGTTTACCTCTAATTGTTGCTTGTTTGTGATTACATGTTGCCACTTATCAAGTTATGACTCATAATTGGTCAATTAATGATATTTCATTTTATGATACGTGTACAGGGGGATCTTGGTAATTCTAACCTATCTGGACACTGTGGGGGTCTAGAAGTTGTTTACATCTCTACAGGTAATTAGTTGTCCTCTCTCGCCACTGTAATTAGTAGTGCTTTGAATGAACTGATATGATGGGGTTACTAACTTATTGAATTTGCTATATATAGGGGTTACTTGTGATCAAAGTGTGAAAGTAGGATCGTTTCCCTACAGGTAAATTTTGTTATTTTTGTTTTTGTTTAGTTTAATTAGTATAACTATGGATAAGAAATGGATGTCTTCAAGTCGATTGTCGAAAGAGTACGAGAATGGGGTATCGGAATTCGTTAAGTTTGTTGTTGCGCATGCCAAAGACTCCAGTCGAATGATATGTCCTTGCTTGGGTTCCTGTTTTGGGAGTCGGGTTGACGCGGTTCAGTTGGCATCGCATTTAATGAGGCGTGGAATTGATAGAAGTTATACATGTTGGAATTTGCATGGTGAGAAGATTAACGGGAATGTTGAATCGGGGGATAATACGACCTATACTTCAAACGACAATGGCACAGATACATATGATTCTGATCGAGTTGAAGAGATTGCAGAAGCACTTAAAGAAGATCTTAAGGATTGTCCCAAAATGTTTGAGAGGTTGGTAAGCGATGCAGAGAAACTGTTGTATAATGGTTGCACTAAATTCACAAGATTGTCTGCGGTATTAAAGTTGTACAACTTAAAGGCGGGCAATGGATGGTCGGATAAAAGTTTCACAAAGCTATTGGACCTTATGAAAGATATGCTTCCAGAGGATAATGTTCTTCCCAATCGAACATATGAGGCCAAAAAGATGTTGTGCTCTATTGGCATGAGCTATGATAAGATACATGCCTGTCCAAACGATTGCGTTTTGTTTCAAAATGAGTATGCATCGTTAAATGAGTGTCCTAAATGTGGTGTCTCTCGATATAAGAAAAAGTTGTCTCCAGCAAAAGTCTTATGGTATTTTCCTATAATTCCGAGATTTAAACGCATGTTTCGTAGTGAGACCGATTCAAGACACTTGACTTGGCATGCAGATGAAAGAATTATTGATGGAAAGTTTCCACATCCGGCAGATTCACCACAGTGGATGAAAATTGATGATGATTATCCTGAATTTGGAAAAGAAGCAAGAAACCTTCACTTGGCATTATCTAATGATGGAATGAACCCACACGGTCTTCAAAGTATCTCACATAGCACTTGGCCTGTGATCATAATGATTTATAACCTACCTCCATGGCTATGTATGAAGCGTAAGTACATGATGTTATCTATGTTAATTTCTGGGCCTAGACAACCAGGGAATGACATAGACGTATACTTGGCACCCTTAATCGAAGATTTAAAGTTTTTGTGGGAGAACGGTGTGGAGGTTTATGATGGGTATAGGAAAGAAAGTTTCAACTTGAGGGCGATGTTGTTTGGCACAATTAATGATTTTCCAGCATACGAAAATCTATCAGGGTACAGCATAAAAGGTCAACGTGCGTGTCCTATTTGTGAAGATAAAACAGATTGGACGAGATTGCAGTTTGGTCAGAAGAATGTCTTTCTCGGTCATCGTTGATTCTTAAATTCTAATCATCACTATCGTGGGTGGAGAAAATCATTCAATGGAGAGCCAGAACAAGGTAGAGCTCTAACTATATTGACAGGTGATCAAATTTTTGAAATGGTGAAAGATGTGAGTACTCAGTTTGGAAAGCCTTTTGCACATACACTTGTTAAGAGTGGGTGGAAGAAGAGGTCAATTTTTTTTGAACTGCCATATTGGAAGTCGTTGTATGTAAGACATTTTCTCGATGTTATGCATATTGAAAAAAAATGTATTTGACAGTGTTATTGGTACGTTACTCAATATACAAGGAAAGTCTAAGGATGGCCTTAAAGCAAGAAAATACTTGATAGAGATGGGGATAAGAACTGAATTAGGACCATTGAAGAAAGGAAAACGAACATATCTACCACCTGCTGCGTATACTCTATCTAGAAAGGAGAAAAAAGTATTGTGTAATTTTCTAAGTGAAGTTAAAGTTCCAGAAGGATACTCTTCAGATATTAGAAGACTTGTGTCTATGAAAGACCTCAAGTTAAAGAGTTTAAAGACGCATGACTGCCATCTTATAATGGAACATTTTCTACCAATAGGTATACGTTCTATTCTGCCAGAAAAAGTAAGAAGCGCAATAACTAAATTGTGTTTTTTCTTCAAGTCAATTTGCAGTAAGCTGATCGATCCTGTGATCTTACCAACATTGTAAAAAGAAATAGTTTTTACTTTGTGTGATCTTGAAATGTATTTTCCTCCCTCGTTTTTTGACATAATGGTTCATCTAGTTGTTCATCTGGTGAAAGAGACACAATTGTGTGGACCGGCTTATATGAGATGGATGTACCCTGCTGGACGTTATATGAAAATATTAAAAGGGTATGTGAAAAACCGAAGTCGACCAGAGGGTTGTATTGCCAAATGATACATTATTGAAGAAGCGATTGAGTTTTGTACTGAATATTTGTCCAATGTACAATCAATTGGACTCCCTAAATCTCATATTGTCGAAAAAAAGAAGGAAAAAAGTTAATTGGAAATGAAGTTGTGACAGTATCAAGGGTCGAACGAGATCAAGTGCATTTGTATGTTCTGCAGAATGAGAATGAGGTTGAGCCATATGTTGAAATGCACAAGGATGTTCTCCGAGGTTTAAATCTGAATAGAAATGAGAATTGGATAGTACGAGAGCACAATCGAAGTTTCATACCTTGGTTTAAGGATCATATTTATTCAAAGTATTATTCAGATCCTGCTTCAATAACAGAAAGGTTGAGATGTTTAGCATATGGTCCAAGTTTGGTTGTGTTTTCTTATAGCGCATACGCAATTAATGGATACACATTTTATACCAAAGTGTTCTATGTCATATTTTGGGGTTATCGAGCGCATTTGGGTGTTTGATTATGAGAAGTTTCAGATTCCTATATTTCGTTGCAAGTGGGTTGAAAATAATAATGGCGTACTAATGGATAAGTCAGGATTTTTGCAAGTGGATCTTAATCGGCTGGGGTACAAAGATGAGCCTTTTATTCTAGCCTCTCAAGCTAAACAAGTGTTCTATGTCACTGATCCGACAAGTACAAATTGGTCTATAGTGCTTTTATCTAACAAAGTAATTGATGAAAACATTGGAGATCAAGGTGATATTGATGTTGATATTGAATCATTTACTAGAAATGATCAAGATGAAAATATTATAGCGAATGAATCATATATTAGAAATGATCATAATGAGGGTATTTGGATCTATCCAACCGTCTGTGTTGTTAAGAGACGGGTAGAACATATTCCAACCAAGAAAAGAAAGAGACGTTAGTTAAAAAGGTACTAGTTATAAAATTATAGCTTATATCATTCAATAATATTAATCAGTTGTCATGTTATATATAGCTTATATCATTCAATGGATTATGGATTATGGATTTTTATATTTGTCATTTAATTTTTGTTTTTTTCTTTCTTACAGGTCAAATGGCTAGTAACCAGGAAGACACACACGAGACACATGATACAAATGAAGCTCAGAATGAAGCTTCGAATGTAGAAAGTGAAATAAAACGAGGAATAACTATTATGAAGTCAATCATCCGTGCTAGAGATAAAGGGATCAAATTTGATGTAAATTGGAGTGATGAGAACCAACTAATTGAGCCTAACGGTTCAATGTTGTCTTCATACATTGGTTCACTTGTCCGTCAGCACATTCCAATTACCAGTGATAATTGGAGGAATCCATTGTTGTAAGCTGGTAAAGATAAGATATGGACTGAGATTCAGGTACTTACCAAATATGATTGATGTTATTAGATTTTTGTTGACGATTAAGTCTTTAATTTACTTATACTAACACACTTTATGTTTATATGTGTATGTTTTTTTGTAGAGGTCCTTTAATATTGATGAAAGCCGGAAAAAGTATTGTCTTCAATTGGCCGAAAAGAGACACAGAGGGTTTTGAGCCTTATTATCAAACAAATATCTTAAGGATGAGGAAAATTTTTTTGTAGAAGCAGAACTTCCACAGTTGTATGCGGACTTGATTACACCGGAAGAATGGGGCACTTTTGTAGCCAAACAGAAAGCCGAAAAATTCAATGTAATGTTATCTTGTCATGTCTATTAATTGTATTATATACTTTTTGCATTAGTTTGTTATGATATGACTTAAACTTGTTTATCCAGGATTTGAGTGCCATTAATCTCCAAAGAGCATCAAAACCCGCGTGTCCATACAGAAAATGGCGTTTGGGATATGCACGGTTACAACAAAAATTGGTAAGTATATATTAATGCTATGATTTTATTAATTGTATTATTGTGTTATAATTGATGAACTTATTATTTAACTAAATCTTTAGTTAGAAGAGACGAAAAGTGAAGAATCATCACTTCCGGATCAGGTTTTGTGGAAGGAAGCTCGTGTGGGTAAGGATGGAGTTGTTAGGGAAGATGTTCAACATGTTTATGACGAATGTGTAAGTATAACATTATGTCTTTAAGTTAATTGAAATTTTATTAAAATATAATTAATTTTTAATCCCCACTAATAATTTTCGATATGTCAATGAATTTCAGGAGACTCTATCTAAATCCTTAACCACAGGTGAGGAGGATTGCAGGAGCATTCTTAGTCGAGTACTAAATGTTCCTGAGTATTCCGGTCGGGTGAAAGGTAAAGGATTTGGTGTGACTCCATCTTCCTTGTATAAGCAACCAAAGAGAAAAAATCCCAGCAACCAAGAAGTCGTGCAATCATTGGAGGAACTAAAAGCGCAAGTCCGTGAATTGCAAAAGGATAAAGAGAGATATGAGGCGGAAAAGCGCAGTTCCGGGTTGAAAGATACTAGTGACAAAGCTAGTATCAATTGTCAAAATAAAATTCCCGAGGGAATTAGCACATATTAATTTTAATTAAATTAACACATTTATTTTATTTGACCTTTATACACATTAACAATTACATATTTATTATTGCTTCAGGGCATTTCATCTTGTCAGCTGTATTTGTCGTTACCGACTTATCGCATGGTTGGCAAGGGAAAAGTGCATAACAAAGTGGGAGAGTTACTTCACCATAAACCGCTCCCTCATGGATATCTGAAAGTGTCGGTTGATATCGCTTTAGATACGGATGTGGTACTACCTATGCCTGACTCGGTTTCAGAGGTTACATTGCTGCAAGATGCAATAGGTTCATTTGTTACATGAACGTTAGACCTCATTTCCATAGATGATGAGGTATGTTGAAAACCATTACGAATCTCTTAGTATTCAAATGTCAATTCTGAACCATTATGAAAATCATTCTGAACCATTACGTACATTTTTTTACATGGTAATGTTAGATTCCTACAAAACCCGCAGCTAAGGATAAAGGGGTTTTGCGGCAAAACGAGTCTGTTTCATCACAAAGAGAGGTACATTTTAAGTGTTATTCTATTATCCAAATTCAAAAGTTTCATGATTTTCTACTTTACCTAACTAATATGATTGTTAGGTTCCTGCTCAAGCTTCACAACAGGCCAGCAAGAAAAAAGCTCCTAATAGGACCGTGCAGGCCAAAAGAGCTCCTCCTCGCTTTCAGTCGTGTCTTGAAACACTTGAGGCAACATCAGATGTGATGGATGGTGCTATTCGTCAAATAAACATGGACGAAGGTGTTTATGGTTTTCCTTATTCCGAGATAATCGGAAAAGAGGACATGGAGCAGATTTTCAAGCATCTTGAGTTAGGCATCGGTGTTATGCATTCATACATCTGGTACTCCAATCAATCTATTATTTATTTAGTTTAACATTTTATTTACACATTTCAATGAAAATAGTCTAATGTTTATTATGTTTTTATTTAAGGTACTTGTATGAAAAATTGATGCGCGGGACGCAATTGTCAAACAGATTCCGTTTCTTGTCTTGCACTTGTGTCAATGCACCGGCAATTGGTATGAATCCACTTTCAGTAAGAGACCACTTAATTGAGAGATTTATGGCCAGCAAGACAGAAAATTTGTTTCTTTTACCGTATAATACTGGAAACGGGTAAGATTTTCATTCTAATTTCATTCTAATCTTTGTATCTTTTGCGTAGAAATTATCCATCTAAACTTTTGTTATATTTTACAGTGGACACTGGTTGTTGGTTGCCATTAATCCTACAAGAGAAGTGGTTTATTATCTGAATTCATTGGATCATGATTGGTCAACATATGAGAGTATGAAGGATGTGGTTGATACGTAAGTGAGATTGTTTGAAATATTCGTGTGTATTTGTATATTTAATTATTTATGTGAGATTGTTCTAAATTTACGTTTTTCTTTTATAGAGCAATACTAGTATACCGAGCACAAAGAGAAGCTCGAGTAGCACGGGCTAAAGCAACCAGCGTTACATGGGTCAAAGTGGAGGTATATTAATTTTCACAATGTTGCTTATTAGTGATGCTACTTGATAACACAAAACAACTATATATTAATTCTTATTTGTTTGTCTATGTGTAGTGTCCTCGTCAGTGTAATGGCATAGACTGCGGATATTTCGTTTTGAGGTTTATGAGAGAAATCCTTCAAATGGATCGATTAGAGATTCCTATCATGGTATGCATGGATTTATAACTTAGGATTTATTTTAATATTTATCGGATATGTCATATAATTTATTATTTTAAACTAAATAATGCATATTTTGTTTTGTTATGTAGTACTTTGATGAATACGCGTGTTCTCATTACACGAAGGATAAATTGCAAGAAATTAAGGAGGAATTGTGCGAATACCTTATTGTAAAAAGAATCATATAAGGTATAGGATTATGGGATTATGTGAATGTATAGTTTTGTGAATGGTTTATTTTATGGGATTGTATAGTTTTGTGAATGGTTTATGTTATTTATGTGATTTTGGATTGTAATTGTATAGTTTTGTGAATGGTTAATGTAAATGACTTGAATTATAATGGAAATGGTTTATGTGGTTTATGTGATTTATGGGATTAGTGGAAATGGTTAATGAATCATACTAGAAATTGTTAATGGAAATGTGAATTATACAGGTTTATTGAAATGGCTTGAATTATACAGGTTTCTGCATAAAAAAAACCGGTTAAAATGGGATTTTTAACAAAATTCATTAAAATTATACGTATAGAAAAGACAGTGCTTTCTAGAAAAAGCGCTACCTATAGTTCACAAAAGAAAGCGCTTTTTCTAAAAAGCGCTCTCTAAAGGTATAGGAAAAAAATCATTAAAATTATAGGTATACATTAGAGAGCGCTTTAAAAAGCGCTATCTAAAGGGGGGAAAAAGAAAGCGCTTTTTCCTGTAAAAGCGCTCTCTAAAGGTATATAAAAAAATTCATTAAAATTTTATACGTATACATTAGACAACGCTTTCAAAAGCGTTGTCTAAAGGCCCACTTTAGAGAGCGCTTTTAAAGGAAAAAGCACTGCTAAAGGCCTACTTTAGAAATCGCTTTTAAAGGTAAAGCACTGCCTAAAGTAGGCCTTTAGCAGCACTTTGCCATAAAAAAAAGCGCTGTCTTTACCTATGACAGTGCCACCTTAGGCAGCACTTTTAAGCGGTGTTAAAGGCCAAAAAAAAGGCTGTCGTAGCCCTTGTTTGGCATAGTGTACCCTAGCCACTTTGTTCCATAACTCAGAAAAATTCTAAGTTTTTTATGGTTACCCCTTTTACAAGTTAACTCACTTTCTTTGATTTTTCTTGATGAATAAGGATTCAAATCACATATTAACATTGTTTTAGGGTTAAGGAACCTTGGTTGATCAAAAATTCAAAAAGTCAAACTTGGACTTTTGTATAGTTGACTTTTTCATCAGATGAAATTTAAACTGTGCGATGCTTTGTGAAATCAAGTCCTTGACCTAAATCAAACCTAATGGATGGATTCCATAGGTGTTATAGGTTGTATTGAATCATGTCCCAAGGTTTGGGAGCATGTCCTGGTCAAAAGTCAAAGGCACAATTGACTTTTTCCTCGAAACCCTAACTGTGGTCCTATGAAATTAAAACTTGTGAATCAAGCTTCTCGGATCAATCCATTGTTGCAAATGGATTAATGTGGTGTATTGGAGGCCCTCAAATCATGTCTTGAGGTCTTGGCTCAGACTTTCTCCCAAAAGTCAACTGAGGGGTGAATTAGGTCAAGAAACCCTAATTCCTGATTTTTTGGTAAATGCATCCCCTGAGGTTAAATTGACTTGATGATTGTGTCCATGAGGTCCCTTGGAGTATCTTGGGTTGTATTTTAAAGCACTGGCTTATGCCCAGATGAAAATTTTCATTCGGAGGCTTCAGTCGACCAAAACCCTAATTTGGTGACACTGGCGATATTGAGGCTTGATCCCCTTGGAATGCTGCATCTTTGTGCTTGATTCTTGATGTGGGAGTCCTCCTGATCCTTTATGTGTGTTTGAGAGGTTAGACAAGTTGAAGATCGTGTCATTTCTTGATTGATCCTTGTCTAAATGCTCTGAGAGGGCTCAAAACCCTAATTCTTGATTATAGTGAAAGCTCAATCATCTTTGAAGAGACTGATGAGGCATGAAAGTACATCCATATTGTGATGATGATTTGCACCATGATGGTAAATATTGGTGGTCAAAATTTGGGGTATGACACGACCTACGTACATGGAGCAAGTCGACACGTTTATAGGAGTTTATCAACCCGTTTGTGGCCGACCTATGTACGCAGAGCAAGCCGACACGTTTATAGGACTTTATCAACCCGTTTGTGGGCGACCTATGTATGCAGAGCAAGTCGACACATTTATAGGAGTTTATCAACCCGTTCATGGAGGACCTATGTACGTGGAGCAAGTCAACACGTTTATAGGAGTTTTCTGAGTATTAACTCATCATTTCCAGCCGATCACCTATAAACAAGACATAATAAATTTTTAAGTCCAGGTGCCTCGTTAAAAACCCTTTCCCTTGCAAGGGAAAAGAGTGCAACCCGGATCTTTTATTCATTATTGGATTACATAAGATTTAGCTGAAGTACAACCTAAGATTGGATACATTCCATGTCCTAGGTATTTCTATTCCTTCAAATGTTTCTAGCTTATATGCTCCGTTGTTTAGCTTTCGAACTACCCTGAACGAGCCTTCCCAATTGGGGGCAAGCTTTCCTTTATTTTTTGGGTCTGTGATTTTCTTCAAGACCAGGTCGCCTTCTTGGAACTCCCTCTGCCGGACTTTTAGGTTGATCCTTCTTGCCAACCTCTATTTTGCAGCAGCTTCTCTGATCTATGCTATCTCTCTGTCTTCGTCTATCTGATCAGCCGAGATGTTCAAATTCTCCATGTTGGTGATTTCATCAAAGTGTTCTCGTCTCCAAGTCGGAGTGTTGATTTCCACCGGTATCATTGTATCAGCTCTATATACCATCCTGAATGGTATTTCATTAGTGGTAGAATGTGGTGTTGTGTGGTATGACCACAAGATCTCTGGAAAGTACTCGACCCATATTCCTTTTGCTTCCTCCACCTTCTTTTTTATCCCACCCAGGATAATCTTATTGGCGGACCCCTGCTTTGCCATTGGTTTGTGGGTGTTCTATCGATGTGAACTTGTTTTGTATTCCATAATCCTTACAAAAGTCTACAACTGAGGTGCTTGCAAATTGAGCTCCATTGTCCGAGACTATAACTCTTGGAAAACCAAATCGGCATATGATGTTCCTCCAATAAAACTTACGAACCTTCTCGACAAAGATCCGAACAACAGCCTCGGCTTCCACCCATTTTGTAAAATAATTGACTGCAACAATTAAGAACTTGAGTTGTCCTGAAGCAACTGGAAATAGGCCTAGGATATTTGTTCCCCACTGGTAGAACGACCATGGGAAGTAATCAGATGGAACGACTTGGCTGGTAAGTGTTTGAATGGAGCGAATACTTGGAACTTTTCACACTTGCTAACGTATTCGATACAATCTCGCATCATATGTGGCCAGTAGTACCCGGCTCTTAGGATCTTTTCGGATAGTTTTCTCCCACCGATGTGGCTACCACAAGCTCCTTCATGGACCTCTTGAATTACCAGTTCCATCTCAGATTGTGACATACATCTGAGCATAGGTGTCAACCCGCCCATCTTATACAATGTGTCCGAGATTATGATATACCGGGAAGCTATCCTCTTAATCTTCCGGGCTTCATTGTCGTCTTCAGGTAATACTTCCTGAGTCAAATAGATGATAATGGGTCTCATCCACCCTTGGACATTCTCTATGGTCAATATTTCTTCTGATTGAATGTTGGGTGCTTTGAGAACTTCTTGAATCACGATCTTATTAATTCCTGCATTTTTTGAGCTGGCTAGCCAGGCTAGGAGGTCGGCCTGAGCATTATCTTCTCTTGGGATATGGACAACTTCAAATTTTGAGAACGCTTTGGATATCCATGAAGCTTTCTGAAGGTACTTTATCAGGGTGGAATCCTTTGTTTGGTACTTGTTCTTCATTTGTCCGACCACTAGCTGGGAATCAGTTTTCACCAACAAGTGTGTTACTCTGACTTCTCTTGCCAATTTCATTCCAGCAATCAAGGCTTCGTACTCTGCCGAGTTGTTACTAACCTGAAAATTGAAACATAAATACTATTCTAATGTTAGATCTCCAGGTCCTTCCAAAATGATTCTGGCTCCGCTTCCCTTGAGTTTTGAAGATCCATCCACATAAAGGATCCATTGGTTTGAGATTTCTTCCCCAGCGGGGGCACTTAATTCAACCACAAAATTGGCCAGTGTCTGTGACTTAATACTGGTCCAGGGTACAAATTTGATGTCATACTCGGAAAGCTCTATTGCCCACTTAACCATCCGTCTTGCCAAATCGGGCTTTCTCAGTATTTGTTTGATTGGTTAATTCGTCTTTATTGTGATGGGGTGACCTTGAAAATAATGTCTCAACTTTCAGGCTGTGATGACCACTGCCAGCGCTAAACATTCAATCTTCTGGTACCTTAGTTTTGCTCCTTTTAGAACTTTGCTGATAAAGTATATAGGTCGCTCTTCGTCTTCTCCATCTTGTACCAAAATCGAGCTCAGGGATTTATCTGTGACCGACAAGTATAGGACTAGAGGTGTATTTTCTTTGGGCCTTACTAAGATAGGAGGCGAGGATAAGAAACACTTTACTTCTTGGAAAGCTTCTTCACATGCCTCTGTCCATTCAAACTCTTTAGATTTCCTTATGGCTGCAAAGAAATGTATTGACTAGTCTCCTGCACAAGATAGAAATCGTGACAATGCAGCCAACCTCCCTGTCAGTTGTTGTACCTCCTTTTTTGTGGTTAGACTTCTCATACCTATTATCGCCTGGCATTTGTTCGGGTTTGTTTCTATTCCTCAGTTGGTGAGCATGAATCCGAGGAACTTCCCGGTTTGTACTCCAAAGGTACACTTGTCCGGGTTCAGTCTCATGTTGTAGTGTCTAATGAACGTGAAAGTTTCAGTTAGATCCTTCACATGTGACTGGTTTTGACTCATCTTGAGCACCATGTCATCTACATAGACCTCCAAATTCCTCCCTATCTGAGTAGCGAATACCTTATCCATTAACCTTTGGTAAGTAGCCCCAACATATTTGAGTTCAAAGGGCATGCCCTCATAGTAGTAATTGCTCTGATATGTCACAAAAGTAGTTTTTGGTGTGTCTATTAGATTCAAGTGGATCTGGTTGTACCCGGAGTACGCATCCATGAAACTGAGTAGACGGAAACCTGATGTAGCATCTATTAGTCGGTCAATATTTGGCAGTGGATACGGATATTTAGGACATGCTTTGTTGAGGTCCGTAAAGTCCACACTCATTCAACATTTTCCGAATTTCTTTTTTACCAGCACTACGTTGGATAAACAGGTTGGATACTTGATCTCCTTGATGAACCCGACCTGTAACAACTTATCGACTTCTTCTGTAATTGCCTTCCTCTTTTCATCACACCCTTTCTTTTCTTTTGAGAGACCGGCTTGATGTCCGGATCGATTGCCAAATGATGGCACATGAAATTGGGATCTATCCCTGGCATGTCTGAGGGCTTCCATGCAAAAAGGTCCACGTTGTCCTTTAGTGCTTAGACGATCTCTTTCTCTTCTTCCGGGGACAAGACTCCGATGTGAGTAACATGGGATGGTAGATGCTCAATTTGAACTTGCTTTGTTTCTTCTTTGGGAACTATATTCTCTTCAACTGAATCATCACGTGGGTCTATGTCGACCAGGTTGACTTTGAGAGAATTCTTGGGATCTACTTCTCCTGTGGTCTCTTTTCTTTTCAACTTCAAGTTGTCCTTATAACACTTTCTCGCCAGCCCTTGGTCACCTTTGACAATTCCAACCCGGCCATCTCCAAGTGGGAATTTCATTGTCAGATATAGAGTTGAAAGCGAAGCTTCCAGGGTGTTGAATGATAGCCGGCCTATAATGATGTTATAGGGTGAAGCAGTATTGACTATCAAGTACTTTACTCGGACAGTCATTGCATTTGCCGTGTTTCCAAAGGTTGTTGGTAATGCTAGATGTCCGAGCACCTGAACCTGTTCTCTCGAGAATCCTACTAGACTGCCTTTGAACGGTAGCAACTCGGTCGCATCAAGCCCCATTCCTCTGAATGCATCCCAATACAATACGTCGGTTGAGCTTCCAGGGTCTATTAATACCCTCTTCACGCTCCAATCTCTTATCTGTACTTTGATAACCATAGGGTCATTCTCATGAGCCAAGACTCCTATGGTGTCTTGTTTGGAGAATGTTACAACATCTAAGTTGCCCTCCAATTTCTCTAGGGATTTCTGGTCGATATGCATAACTGCTCTAACATATCTTTTTCTGGTTGAACTTGTCTCTCCACCCCAGTAAACCCCCAAAAATGGTGTTTAGGGTGTGCTGGGTTGCCTTTGTTTCCTGACCCTCTTCAGCATCTGAACTTTTCATCCGGGATGACTTTTCTGGTCCCTGGTCATCTCGGCGAGGACTTCTCTTGTTACTTTATGGTCGATAATCCTTCACGTATGCCAAGAGGTGTCCCCTTTGGATTAGAGCTTCAATTTCCTTTTTCAGCTACTGACAGTCTTCGGTGTGATGTCCTTGTACATGGTGGTAAATACACCAAGCCTCGGGTTGTCTTCTCATGATTGCGTTGGCTCTTTTGGGACAATGAGGCTCTGGTAATAGATTCAAGTGGCCGACTTCTTTGAGGATATCTCCCCTGATTGTATTTAGTGGGGTGAGGTCTCTGTCCAGCTCGTACGACTGTCTGTATGGTCTGGGAGCATGTCGCTCTCCTGTAACTCCACGAGGACACTCCTTCCTCCTGTTTGACACCTTTTCTTTGCTCATTGTCTCTTCATTATTGTCTCAGGATCTTTTCTCTTAGTTACTTTCTTCTCCTTTGATGTAACATTCAGCCCGGGTAAAGATTTCGTCCATGCTGATAGCCGGCTTCTGAGCCAATGACTCATTGAACTTCCCAGCTCGTAATCCATGCTGAAAAGCCCCCATAAATAGCTCTTGATTTGGATGAGATACTCTGAGGGTTTCCTTATTGAAGTGGGCCAGGTACCCACGTAGTGATTCTGCCTGCCTCTGTCGAACACTGAACAATGCAGTTGTGGACAACTTCCGGCGTTTGCTTGCCGAGAAATGTTGCACTAACTTCTTGGTTAGGTCTTGATAGCTTATGATGGAGAGCTGATGAAGGCTCATGTACCATCTTAAAGCTACGTCCTTAAAGGTCCTGGCCATAAGTTTGCACTTCAGTGAATCTGAAGGGGCAACTATGGCCATCTGATTGTTGATGGCAATGACATGCTCCTGTGGATCTCTCTTCCCATCATAAGAGGTTAATGATGGTTCTTTGAAATTTTTGGGTACGTGGTCGTACCAAATCTCTTGAGAGAGGATGAGGTTCGAGAACCTCCTCCTCACTATCACCGTCAGCTTGACTTTGCTGTTGCAACACTTGTATGCTATCTTACAGCATTTCATTTTGCAGTCTCATGGTCTCCATCATAGATAGTAGTTAAGCCATGTCTGGAGGATCTCCATCATAATACATATCGTCAATGTGAGAAGTGTGGCCTGGGAAAGTTTTACCTAGGCCCCACGGTGGACGCCAAATGTTCTAGCCAAAAATGGTTAGATCACTAAAGGTGCTAGTTCTCCTTATTCTGAACAAGGAGAGCTACGATGTCTATACTATAGAGTATGTTTGGAGATTTGAGAGCTATACAGGTGTTGCATATTGTCTCAAGAATGAATGGCTTGCTTAACCCTCATGCCGGAGCCCCATTATATAACCTTCTATTAAGATAAGCCATTAAGAGAAGTCTCTTGGTCTTCTGGCGTTATGTGGCCATCATTGCTATAACTTCCATCCATGAATACAGGCTTTGAAGCTCTGGTAACATCCACATTGATGCGCCGCCATCGTTATAACTGTTGGAGTGGCATTTGACGAGCTCGTGACCAGCATCGGTGTCGGGTTGGTGGGGTATGGTACCCGACCTTATGAGAACTCGGCTTGGTGGGAGTCGGGCTCTCTGACCGAACCGGGTTGTGTACCATGCTTGTCTAGCCCTCTACATTGTATAATCTTTCCTACTACCACACTCTAGTTCGCGCTTACCTTTATCCGACTACTGAACTCGACATTAAATATATTTGGCATGTATAATGAGACCCCCCTCTCACTTCCTAATCAGTCACAAACCAATGACAATTTAACAACTACCCAAAATAGAAGTACCAACCCTTCCAAGTACAATACTTGGTTTTGCTTAAAGCTTCAACTAAGAACAATACACTCTTTCCTAAAAGCTTTAGACTGAACAAATAACAATGAACAATTAGTCTACCTCAATGCATCAGAAGATACATGAGTGACATATAAATAACACGCACAAAACCCTAAAGGCCAACCAAAACATGGCTAATCCTAATGCTTCAATCTTCACGTGATGTCCACCTTTCAATAGGGCTAGGTCTTCTCTTTAAATAACCTTATATCCACATGGGCTTAGGCTCTTGAAGCGCAAAATCACCAGGAATGAGCTTTAAATCATAAGCATATTCTCCTACACAATAATAGGAACAAAATACAAAGTTTCCTAAAAAGGCTCAAGAATCCTTTTTAAGAAAAACCAACAAATCTTTCACAATAGAAGTCCCCACAATACCCTCCCATGGATAATGCATTCGTTTGAATTAAAACACACTAAAAAAACACACCAAAAATTCCAAAACAGTTATGCCATAACTTTCTAGAATAACATGTCCTGACACATTTCACAACATCATGCTAAACATGATGTCTGACTGTCATGGCAGAACATCTGGTTTAACATCTTGCTACCAGCATGTTGTTTTACCAAAATGTTGTCAATCCAAAAATCACAGAACTTACAATCTCCCCCTTTGGAAATTTTTTGCTAAAACAATCTCAGCACACATCAGAGGCAAGCACAACCGAATCAAAATAGAAACACGTACAACAAGAACCACAAACACATCCACAATGTTGTCAAAACAATATAGCACACCTGACAGCATAATGTCAAGACATCTAGTGTGACATCATAAATCAATCAGAACAACACAAGCTACATGAAAACATGTAAGCTTTGTACAAACTGTAACTTTGCAGTTACAAATCAGACAAGTACAGAGCACCCACTGTCATACATAACCAAAACTCCCCTTGAAGAGGAAAACCAAAATCACAAGAAAAATACACATGAACTCTTGCAATTTCATACAATAGAACCAAAATTCAAAATAAAACACACTCCCCCTGAACATCATAACCTACTACAGAGAAAAATGAATTCTTCCAGACACAGCAACACCAATACTCCATCTTACAAACAACCACAGAGGCACAACAGAGATCAGAACAAAGAGTCTGACATCCTGTTCTTGCACACCAACAGCAATGAATCTTGCCTGTTAACATAGACAAAGAACAAATTATCTTCCTAAGCAGTAGTATGAACATGACATGGAGTCATGACATCTGAGGCAACATCAGAAACAATAAACATACTAACACTTTACTCCCTTTTTTTAGCCAAAAATTGAAAAAAAGAAAATAGAGTAAATGTAAACAATCATAAATGGAACCACACATATGGAAGCACACAAAAATAATGCATAAAGCATAAACAGTGATGAAAAACAAACAGTAACAAATGGAAGCACACATTCATATCATTTTTAGACGATCTTCTACCTTTTGCCCCTATTAAAGACCCTTCTACACTCCTTGAAGTTGTTACATGATTTAGGAGTGTTGATACTGAACTCCCTTGTTACAACCTTAAAACATGTCTTCTTCAAATCAATCCTTCTATCTTACGAAGATCTTTTATTCCATCTGATAACAACCGTCACTTGCTCAAGCCTACCAAGCATCAGAGGATAGAGGAAAGATGCAATATGTGTTGAATTCCTCCATTTCTGTAATTGCTACAACTCCTCAACAGTGCCATTTCTCACTTCACATCTTATGTTCTCAAAAACATTTCCATATGAGGCATTAGTCAACATAACAGTCTACTGATCCTCAGTGTCCACACACTTCAAGATAATAACCTTTCCTTCATCAAGATTCCTGATTAGTTGATTATACCTATCAAGGTTTTGCTCCAGACATATTGGATGAGACGTCTGATATCATTTAGATACTTACAATGTAATGTCAGAACATCAGCCTTGTCATTATGTTTCTTCAACATCTGTTTCATCCATACTACTTGAAAGCAGCCTTTTCCAATTTCACTATACTCAACTTCAGTAGTACACCAAGAGGTACATGTTTGCTTCTTGTTAATCCATGCAGTCAGATTATTTGTTAGAGATAAACCTTCATACATATCACTCACCCATTATATCTGGCATAATTCTTTCAGCATAACCTTTGTGTTGTAGGAGTAATGCATATCATAATCTCTTGCTCCAATGATGCAATTCAAGATCTTTTCTAGAATAACAGAACTCATTCTTGGTTCAAGCTTGCACTCAAGACATGAGTTTGATATTTCCTTTGTAAACCCAGTAATGTTTCTTTCAACAGGTTGTCTAGCACTGAGATCCTTGGATTGATCTGAATGACTCTTACCCGAGAAATCTAAAGTAACTTGAGAGTTATTCGACACAATGCTAGAGATATTACAGCTTTCCTCTTTTCTTGCCTCACTAGTCTTCCCAGAGGATGTTTCAACATTGTCCTTAACATCCATCCTTTGTTCTGTAACTGAATCATCAATCACCACACTGATAAATTCCATTGTCATCCCAGTTCTAGAGTTAAAGATTCTATAAGCTCTACTGCTTGTAGAGTAACCCATAAATATCCCTTCATCTCTTTTGGGACCCATCTTACCTTTTTTATCTCTGTTAGTCAGAACATAGCATTTGCTTCCAAAAATATGGAAGTATTTCATTGTAGGCTTCCTTCCTTTCTATAGCTCATAGAGAGTGATTGAAGTGCCCTCTCGCAGAGTGACCCTATTATGAATATAGCAAGCAGTATTCATAGCTTCATCCCAAAAATGACCCGGTACTTGCTTATCACGAAGCATGACTCTAGTTGATTCTTGTATATTGTAGGTCTTTTGCTCAAGAATTCCATCAAGCTGAGAAGAAAAACTATAACTGATGTCTTCAGACTCACAAAATTCAGTGAATTGGGTATTCTCAAACTTCTTGTCATGATAACTTCTAATCTTGAAAATCCTACTCTTTTGCTCCTTTTGAACACTTTGACATAAATCTTTAAAAACTTCAAAGATGTCTGATTTTCCTTTAAGGAAATTTACCCATGTAAACCTTGAGAAATCATCTATAACCACAAAGACATACCTCTTTCCACCCAGGCTCTCTGCTTGCATAGGTCCTATAGCGCCCATATGGAGAAGTTCCAATATTATAGAAGTAGTCTGATGGTGCAACATTGGTGTGACATCATGGTTTGCTTCCTAATTTCACACTCACCACAAACTTTCCCTTCTTCAACCTTGAGTTTTGGCATTCCTCTAATGGCTCCTCCAAATATGATTTCCTTCATTCTTTTGAGATGAAGATGTCCAAATTTCTAGTGTCATAACTTCACTTCATCCTCTTGAGTTTTTGAGCATGTGGAAGAGTAAGCAGCTAACTGAGGTTCCCAAAGATAGCAGTTGTCTTTAGACCTTATACCCTTCATCAAAACATCATTTTTCTCATCTTTCACTAGACATTATGACTTGGAGAAAATGACCAACAAACCTTGATCACACACCTGACCAATTCTGATGAGATTAACAGTTAGGCCTTTCACAAGAAGAACATCTTCCAAACTAGGTGATCCAACACCCATCAATTTACCAACTCCTTTAATTTATCCTTTAACACCACCACCAAATCTGACAGCACCTGTGGGCAGGAACCTAATATCCATCAACAACTTCTGAACCCCTGTCATGTGTCTATAGCATCCACTGTCAAAGTACCAGTATTCTCTAGTTGAGGCTCTCTAGGATGTGTGAGCTATAAGGTTAACACCCCTATCTTTAACACTTCTCCTTTTGCTAACTGGCTTATCCTTGGACTGAACTGAGGATATTTGATTTCCATACAATTGATAACAGAAAGGCTTTATATGACCATACTCTCCACAGTAATGACATCTCCAACAAGATTTGTAATTATTTTGAGGTTTATTATGTCTTCAAGAATGTTGTCACATGTGGTTAGACATTGTCACCATCTTCTTCGTTTCAGAAGAAAATAACTTTTCTTCAGACATTCTTCTTTGTTTATTATTAGGGTGATAATGAACTTTTTCATCTCCAGTATATTTTATTGGATCAACCCTATTTTTCATCCTCCTTAAGGAATCTGTCACGTTATTAAGTGTAGCGTCGGTTTTTTGGTGACGCGACCACCTACCGCTTATTTGGTGCTACTTTCTGATTTCTAAATTTATCATATGAAGCTTGAAAAGAAGGGGAAGATATCTTAAACTAACCCTGCATGCAAGTTTTTTCTTTAACAAATGCTAAAAGATCGGGGATCGGGGTCTGGTTGTACAAAGGAAACCTACTAACACCTAGAGCATCTCTAGTTGTCCATAAGAACCTTTATTTGCAGGTATTCTGCTGTTTGAAATGCTTTCTTGTGTTTATCTGCTGTTGATTCGGAAAGTTTTTCCTTTGGGAGGGCTGAGGAAATGTTTTTGTTGTTTTCGGGTTTTTTTATTGTTTTTGGGAAATCAGAGCAATCGTAGTTCCTCTTATTTCTATGGGAGGAAAGATATTTGGTGTGTTGTTCAAAGCCGAAGATTGAAGCTATCAAAGTATTTGTGTCTTGTTCAAAGCCCAAGATTGAAGCTAAAGTTTGATTGAGAGAGAGAATTTGTCATCTCTAAAGGGAGATATCTCACCTATTCATCACAAAATGTTGAGTAATTGGTTATAAAGGAAATTACTTTAACTGGGATGTGTGGAATCCAACAATGCCATAATTTCCTTTATAAGAGAAGTGCCATGAAGGAAGAAGCTTTAACTCAGTGTAGAGTAATGCCATTTTTTCCTTTATGAATCTTTCATGCTAAGAGAGGGACATTGGCTTGGATGTATGGAATCCAGAGGCTTGCCACTTATAGGTGTTAGATGAAAGAGGAATTTTTACCATGATAAAGGAGGGACTCCAACTTGGATTTTGAATCAACAAGTGTGCCACTTACAACAGTTTATCTGGGAAAAAGGTTGTAATTGTGTGTTTTAATATGTGATGTATAAAAGAGGTATCTTCCTATAGAGAGAACTCATGGTCTCATCTGAGGGGGTGTTGTTTTTTGTGTGCCTTGTTCAAAGCCCAAGGTTGAGGCTGAAAGAAAATGACTCCTCCGATGAGTGTAATATATGTCTTGCACAAATCCCAAGATTGAGTCTAACTGGGGAAATTCCTATATGAAGCCTAAGAGGAGGCTGTCTCTTGCTAAGGATTTATTGAAATCCAAGAGAAGGTCTAAATTGTATTCAGGAATCCAAAGGGAAACTAAATCTTGCTGGGGAATCAGGGAAGAGTTGAATTGCCAGAAGCCATGAGGTTCTAATCCTTTTAAGGATCTGTTAATGGTAGGTTGACCCTGGCTGAGGATTTTCAAGGTGAAAGTTAAGCCTTGTCGGGGGTCAGAGGGGTTTAGAGGTGAGTTTGAAAACCTTGGAGGTTTCAAATCTCTTGGGAATTGGTGTATTGGTAAAATGATTAGGAAGCCTGTGGGTCCTTGTGTTAAGTCCAAGAGGAGACTATGATAATGAGACTTTCCAAGTCTACTTGTATGAAGCCCAAGAGGAGGATGACTCTATCCAGGTCTCTTAAGGAGAGGTAGACTCTGGTTGAAAAAAAAAGGTCTTTGGATGATGCCCAAGAGGAGGCTGTTGGTTTAAGGGATGAAGATCGACCCTGGAATGATTGGGTATTCTGGAGTTTTGACTCCCCCTAAGGAGTGAACTTGTAGAGATGACTAATTTCTATCCTATTCTTGTACTAAGCCCAATAGGAGGCTGGGGGAACTTTTAAGAAGCCTGTTGGTCCTTGTATTAAGCCCAAGAGGAGGCTGGGGAACTTCTAAGAAGACTGTGGGTCCAAACCTAAGAAAAGTTCAAGAAAGGTTTCACCGGGAATAAGTCCTTCCTTTGTTGAACAATTCTAAGGTTTGAAGAAATTAAAAAGAGGTTTCACCGGGAACTAATCCTCTCTGGGGAAATGAATTTCTTTTATATATTTCTAAGTTTTGACAGTCTTGAGAAAAGTTTCATCGGGAATAATGCATTTCTCCGTTCCATATTGAATAAAGCCCAAGAGGAGGTAGAATGTATTGAGAGAAGTTTCCTATGGGGAACTAGTTATTGACAAAGTTAGAAGTAACCTCTGGTTTAACCTACATGTAGACCTAACTTCTGGGGAAACTCTAGACAGATATGCACAAGTATATACAGGTAAGTGTATTAATAGGTATATAAACAAGTATGCATTGAATTGAATAGATGTTTGGTCTTACACTCTGAAAAGAGGCCCAAGTGTGTTGTGATTGATTGTATTGACTACAATTGTATGATTAGGGTTTTAAGAAATTGAAGAAATTTTTTAGAAAACTTTGAGTTTGAATTTGAATTGAAAGAAAGTTGTTTAAAAGAAAAGAAAGTTTGGGGCTTATAACTCAAAGAGAGGCCCAAGTGGTCTAAGAGCAGTTTCACCGCGAATAATGCTCCTCTTAGTACTAGTTTAAAAACAGACATATGATTTTGAAAACAGAGGTATGGGGCTTACAACTCAAGGAGAGGCCCATGGAAGTTATTTATAGTTTTAAAAAAAAGTTTTTGAACAAAAAGTTGGGGCTTATACTCAAGGAGAGACCTAGATGACTTATTTGAAAACAGTGATCGCACTGCGATACTGAAAGACGTTGTGGGACTTATACTATAGCAGAGGCCCAGGAATTATTTATTTACAAAAGAGGTTGGGTCTTACACTCTATTAGAGGCCCAAAATGTGTTTGAAAAGAAGAAAAGTGGGTCTTATACTCAAGGAGAGGCCCAGATGAAAAATAATGAACGCGCCGTTATTTTGAAAATTGCACCGGGACTTATACTATGACAGAGGCCCAAAATTTATTTATTTACAAAAGGCATTGGGTCTTACACTCTATTAGAGGCTCAAAAGTGTTTCAAATGAAGTTTGAAAATTTAAAATCAAGGAAAAACCCCAATTTTAATTAAAATACAATTTTTTCAAAGAAAATTAAATAAAAAATGATATAAAATGTCAAATATATTCAAAAAGCATGTTGTGAACTTTGAAAAATGTTTGAAAATAGATGTTTTAATTCACAAGATGATTTGAACTCAATTGATTTTAAAAAATCAAGAAAAAGAATTTATTTAAAATGTTTAAAATAAGGCTTAAATAGTGTTTTCGTCCCTGTAAGTTAGCGAGTTTTTATTTTTCATCCCTGTAATTTTTTTTTTTGGTTTTAGTCCCTATATTTTACTTTTGCTTGCTGTTTAGTCCCTAAAGACAAAATCCGCAGGAAAATCCGAAGGTTTCCTGCGGATTTTCCTGCAGATTTTTCTGCGAATTTTGGTTTTAAGGACTAAAACGAATGCGAATGTGAATATAGGGACTAAAACAAAAAAAAAATATAGGGACGAAAACATAAAACACGCTAACTTACAGGGGCGAAAATACTATTTAAGCCTTAAATCAATTAAAAATAAATTCTTTGAAAAATTCAAAAATATATCAAATAAAAAATATTTTTTTGTGGAATTAAATATTAAAATGTATAAATAGTTTATGTTTAAAAAATCATTTGAAAAAGATTAAAAATGAGAGAGATATGAATTTTTGTAATTAATTGAAAATATTTAAAAAATAAAAAATTTGAAAAAGGGCGCCAATGGCTCCTTCTTCTTCCTCGTGTGCCCCCGCCATGGATGATTTGCAAAAGCTCACATGTCTCAGTCAATACGCAATGAAAATGACTTTTGTAAACATGAAAGTTGCTCGTTTTTTCACAAGGATTTTAATGATACCAATTAATTGCATTTCTTTTAAGTGTGGAGTGAGATATCATGTGAAGAACAGATGAACCCTAATTTTTGCAAGAACACTATAAAATTTCATACACAATAGCTACAAAGAAATTAATTGAGGGGAAACACTCTACACAAGTGCAGAAACATGTTTGTAACTTGAAAACACATTTATGATGCATGGATCATAGAGTTTGAGGGGTTCAGGCTTACCTCTGCAAGAGGAATTCGAATCCTCAATTTTAGGTTTTATAGATGTGTTTGAATGATCTGGACAACTTCAATGGACCCTAGTGAGTGTGTTGAGAAGCTTGGAAAAGATTGAAAACCTCTAGATTGGTGGGCACGACTCCAACTGCAGATGACTTTGGGGTGGGGTATGAACTTGATGAATCTGGTGTTACAGATGTTGTTCACGTGTTTAGATCATTCATATATAATGTATGTGAGGTGTTAGAACCATTGGTTTGAGCTGAATTACTCTCTATTTCAAAACATGATTCTCACTTCTTTGAAAATGGATTTTTGAGGTTCAAGAAGGAAATGGTGGAAAACATGGATTCTGATGTTTTGGGGTATGTTGATCAGTCACAAATGACCTTTATTTATAGTAGAGAAAGTTTTTTTTGTAATGAATAGTGAATGGAGGTTGATCATAGTGTGTAGCTAGGTAGCCATTGACTTGGATGTTTCAAAGTGCCAAGTCTCCTCTAGCTTGACTTAATTCAATTTTTGCAGGTTTGAACACTCAGAGCATTGGACTGAATCTTGACTGGTTTGGATTGATATGGCTTGGTTCATGATACCTCAATGCATTGCATTAATGTAACATTTCCAAATTTGAAATTCAAGGTTCATGTCATGATGGATTTACACATGCTAAGTGGAATTATTGCCTCTTTGATCAAGTAACAAGTGAGTCATCAAGAGTTTTGTGTTTTTGGAAGATGACAAAGTTGGAAAAGTGACAAAATTTGAAGGAGAAAATCGTGTGGCACAAGTTATGCCCCAATGTTGTCTTGAAAAACCAGAATTTTATGTCATGTTGCAAGGCTTGTAACTTCTTGCTCAAATTGAATTAGAATGAGTTTTTGTACTTTTTGGAAAGCCCACCTATCATACTTCAACTTGATGTTTAACTTTGGTCTTGATTCATCTTGGATCATGATGGAAAATTCCTCCAAAGTTAGACAAAACATGAGACAGATTCCGCCTCAAATTTTTCTAAGTGTCAAGAAAAGGTTCATTTCTTAATTTTTGTGATTTTGATCAATCCATAACTCAAAATACATGAAGATTTGTAATACGGGGTAGTTGACAATCTTGTAGTATGCAATGAGAGCTTTCATTTGAGCTTTGGATGGAAGAAAAAGGTTGCTTAGATCACAAGTTATGATCTTGCAAAGTTGGGTAAAAATATTTTTTTCATAACTTAGTGAAATTTTAAGTTTCTTAAGGTTGCCCCTTTTGCAAGTAACCTCATTTTTCTTGATTTTTCTCGATAGATGATGATCCAAATCATAAATTAACATTGTATTTGACTTAAAGAAGCCATGTGTGTCAAAAAATCTTAAAAGTCAAACTTGGTTTTGGGTACAGTTGCCTTTTTATCAGATGTGTCATACCCTAAATTTTGACCACTCATTGTTAAAATTTTGTTTATCCGACTGTGTTTTCACTTTATGTCATCTGCATATCATATCATCTGTTTTTGTCATCATATTGTTTGAATTTTTAGTCGGAATATACACGTCGAAATCTCAGTCAATTTTGGTTAATTATGCGGAAAATCGATGAATAGACATTTTTTTAATTGAACTTGCAAATGTCCGTTATCCATCTATCTTTCGTACGAATTTCGATCGATCTCTCATTTTTATTTTATTTTTACATATATAAAATAAAAATGAAAAAAAATACACACATATATATATATATATATATATATATATATATATATATATATATATATATATATATATATATAATTTCGTGTTTTTATATATATAAATATTTTGTTTTTATATCTTTTTGTTTTTATATATTTTATATATATATATATATATATATATATATATATATATATATATATATATATATATATATATATATATATATATATATATATATTCATATTTTTAGAAAAAAATATAAATTCATATATCTGTCTTTTAAATAAAATACAATTTTGTTTTTTATGAATTTTTGTTTCTAATGTATTTTGTTTTAAATTACTTTTGTTTTTAATACAATTTGTTTTTCATACAATTAGTTTTATATGCCAAATTCATATTTGTTTATCTAACATAAATTTCTTTTGTTTTATATACATAAGTTCCTAACAAACTTAATTTGAATTATTAACAAAAGCATCATTGATTTTGTAACTTAGAAGCTAAGCATTGAAGACTTGGAAGATTAAACTTTGAATTGAATCATCATACTATCTTTTGTTTTCTTCATCAACAAGTTTGTTTTGTCTATAAATAGGGATCACAATTTCATTTTTTAAACTACACCAAACTTATTCTTTAACTTGTTTCTCTCTTCTCTCTAATTCTCATAAATTTTTCTATTCCTATGTAACTTAGAAACAAGGAAAAATTGTGAAAAAACCACACACAAAGGAGGGCACCAGCGCCTCCCATCTTAATCTATATACGTTTTCCTGTTATATTGTGTCTGTCAAATTTCTGTTACACTCACTACATAACTACATCCTGTTACATTTTCACGAATTTACAAATTTCTTTCCATTTCTTCTTCTTGCTAACAACTTGCAGCTACCAAAGTTTAAACTGCCTGCACCTGCAAATTCAACAACAACTCAATTTAGTAAAAGGAAAAGAGGAATAACTTGCAGTTAGGCCGTAATTCTCCGACACGACAAACTCACAAAACTGCTGTACAATTCAAGTTTTTTCTCAAATAACTCCAACAGAAAGTTTTACAGAATGATGATTGATTACAAGGCTGAAATGAGGAAGGGTGGCATACCCGAGTTCTTTTGAAATTGCTTCGATCTAAACATCGTCTTTACCAAGAAGCACTGCACGTGAAAAAAAAAGAAAGAAGAAAGATCAAAAGTCTGGTATAAGCAGAAAAATAACCTGTAACAATTTCACCAGAAAAGTTATAAGACTTGACAAAATTAACAAAACGAAATCAAAGCTGCAATTCTTCGAAATCTCAACAACTTCAGCACAACAATTTCACCTGCAGAATTACAAACTTCCTATAACAAATCAATACAACTTCAACCTAACAACATTAATTGCAAAAATCATATCATATCATGTTCAATTATTTTTTTACAGAAATAAATGAAATTATAATTACAATGATCTTAACCTGAACGACCCACCGCCATCGCCGGAAATCGCGGATGGAGAGGGCTCGCGGACTCCATCGGAGACCAAAGAGATCGTCGCGGCCGGAAAACAAATAGAGACGGAGGCGAGCCGCGAATCAGAAACGGAGGTTAACAAAGCCGAAGTACAATCATCGGAAATCACCGATAAACCCACCATAAAGCATCGCGGCGATTGAAGCAGGAAGAGGATGGGGGAGCTATGTTCTTCGTGACCTCTGATACAATGAGGTATCGCTTCTCCTATTTTGGATTAAAAAGAAAAAATATGATAAAATTGATTTTTTTTGGGGTTTAGTATATGGGCTTAGCCCGTTTTTTTCTTAACAAAAAATAATTGCTAACTGTACCCATGGTTCAAATTTTAAGCCCATCTCTCATTTATTTCCTAATTATAATTATTTGTTAATTATTTTTATTTAAACTAATATTATCTAATTAATTTCAATTAATTTAATTAATTAATCATTTAAATTGTTTATTTTGATTATTCAATGTCATAATTCTTAGACTATTTTCTAAAAATGATTAATTAAGTGTTCATTTCTCGTCTCGTTTATTCACTTTTGACTCGATCCTAACCACTTGACGAGACCAAGATCGTTTCCCTGTGATTTATGGTTTTTTCCTGTCTGTTTTGGCTTTTCCTATGATGCAAGAATTCTTAATCGGTACCTTAGTAGTCATTGGATGCTTAAAGCTTCGCCAGATACTTTGGACTCGCCTGACGCTCCTCTGTTTCGTGAAAATTCATCGGTGTCTGGTACACTCTGTGTTTAACCTTTGCATATATATCATGTTTACATTTACTTGCAAACAAGTATTTCCTGTAAATACATAATACACTGATGCAGAGAGAGGAATTATTCACTGTAAAACCTGTCTCAAACATTTTTCAACACTTTTGGGCCTCTAATAGAGTGTAAAACCCAACCCGCTTTGTACATAAATATATTTGGGTCTCAGACATTATATAAGTCCCGACACGATTTTCAAAATAACGGTGCGATCGTTATTTTTCATTTGGGCCTCTAATAGAGTGTAAGACCCATCCCTTGTAAATAAAAACCTTTTTGGGCCTCAATCATTGTATAAGTCCCGGTACGTTAAAAAATCTCGGTGCGATCGCCGTTTTCAAAACAAAATAATCTGGGCCTACCCTTGATTTGTAAGTCCCGTCTTTTTTTTCTTTTTAAATACTATGAGCCTCTAATAGAGTGTAAGACCTATCCCTTGTCACATAAACCTTTTTGGGCACCAGTCATTGAATAAGTCCCAGTACAGTTTTCAGAATAACGGTGCGATCACTGTTTTTCATCTGGGCCTCTCCTTGAGTTGGAAGCCCCATCTTTTGTACAAAAATAAACTTTGGGCCTCTAATAGAGTGTAAGACCCAGCCTCATTGTAAATATAATAATTTGGGCCTCAGTCATTGTATAAGTCCCGATACAATTTTCAGATCAACGGTGCGATCACTGTTTTCCATCTGGGTCTCTCCTTGAGTATAAGCCCCAATCTTCTTTTAAACAACTTTCCCTTTTGATTTAGGTTCAAATTAATAGTTGTTATTAAAACTTTCTTCAATTTCTGGAATAACTAACCATACAGCTGTTACAATGGAAGCTTGCTCGCCTATAAGTTTTAAACAGCTTTCTTTTACATACATGTATATATATATATATATATATATATATATATATATATATATATATATATATATATATATATATATATATATATATATATATATACATACATATATATATATATATATATATATATATATATATATATATATATATATATATATATATATCTTGTTTATAATGCTGGAAGCTTGCTCACCTGTAAATCCTAATACACTCTTTTACATACTTGTCTATATATTTCATATGTATATGCCTGTATATTATCTGTTTAGAGTTTTCCCCGACAATTAGGTCTAGGATTAGATCAAACCAGTGGTCACTCTTTCAACACAAGTCAAAACTAGTTCCCCATAGGAATTTCCAGAAACAATCTTGCCTCCTCTTGGGCTTATACAATATGGAACAGTGAAAGGCATTATTCCCGGTGAAACTTTTCTCAAGACTGTCACTACTAGAAATTTGTCTAAGAAATTCATTTCCCCATAGAGGATTAATTCTCAGTGAAACCTCTCTTGAATTTCTTCAAACCCTAGAACTGTTCACTAAAGAAAAGATTATTCCCGGTGAAACTTTTCTTGAACTATTCTTAGGTTGGGACCCACAGGCTTCCTAAAAGTATCCCCAACCTCCTCTCGGGCTTTGTACAAGGACCCTCAGGCTTCTTAAAAGTTCTCATGCATTCTCTTGGGCTTAGTACAAGGACCTAAAGACCTCCTATAGGTATAGGATAGAACTTAGTCATCCTTTGTTAGAGAAGTCTTTCTAAGAGTCAAAACATCAGATCAATTTAGGGTTGATTCTCATCCCTTAAATCACCTGCCTCCTCTTGGGCATCATACAAAGATAAACCATTTCATACCAGTAGACTTGGACAATCTCATCTCCTCAAGGAAAGAGAGAAACCCTTATCATTTCATCAATGACCAACAATCTTCAAACTTTTCATACTATGTTCCCCATCTAGGGTCAGCTTACTATCAATACAACACAATCAGAACCTCAAGGCATCTGATATTTCAACTCTTCTGCAATTCCCAGCAAGAGTTGATTCCCTAATTTGGACCTGTCTCTGGATCTCAATAATCCTCAGTAGAAGATAGCCTCCTCTTAGGCTTTGTATAAAGATCTTTCTTCACTCTCACGTTGAGTCAGTCAAATATCTTTTAGCCTCAATCTTAGGCATTGTACAAGACACATATAAAATCTCCCCGGTGGAGTAAAATCCTTCTAGCCTCCTCTTAGGCTTTGTATAAAGATCTTTCTTCACTCTCTTGTAGAGTCAGTCTCCCTTTAGCCTCAAACTTGGGCTTTGTACAAGACCGTTATGGAACCTCCTCAGTGGAGTAAGTTATCTTTTTAGCCTCAATCTTGGGCTTTGTACAAGACAAATAAAACCCCTCCCTAGTGGAGTCAAAACCTCTTTAGCCTCAGTCTTAGGCATTGTACAAGACATATATAAAACTCCCTAAGCAGAGTTAACCCCTTTAGCCTCAATCTTGGGCGTTGTACAAGACACACAAATAAAAACTTCCCCAAAAGAATCATTTCTTCTCAGCTCCTCTTAGGCTTTGTATAATAATCTCCCCAGTGGAGTCAATCAACCTTTTAGCTTCAACCTTGGGATTTGATCAAGGCACACCAAAAAAAATCAAACAAACCCTATTTCCAGATAACTGTTGTAAGTGGCACACTTGTTGATTTAAATATCCAAGTTGTAGTCCATCTCTTATCCTGGTAAATTTTCATCTTTCATCTAATTGTTGTAAGCGGCAAGCCTCTGGATTATTTACATCCAAGCCAATGTCCCTCTCTTAGCATGAAAAACTCCTAATGAAAAATGGCATTGCTCAACACTGAGTTAAAGTTTCCTCTTTCAGGACAAATCCCCTATAAAGGAAATTATAGCATTGCTGGATTCACATATCCTAGTTAAAGTAATCCTTCTTTATAATCAGTTATCCAACAACTGCGATAAACATATGAGATAGCTCCCCTTAGAGATGACAAATTCTCTCACAAAAAACCCTTTAGCTTCAATCTTGGGCTTTGAACAAGACACAAATAACCTTTAGCTTCAATCTTGGGCTTTGAACAAGACACCAAACATCTTTTCCTCCCATAGAATAGGAGGAACTATGATTGCTCTGATTTCCCTGTTATCATTATGGGAATACGCAGGCATAAGATTGTGAAATCTTAGCGAGCACACTAATAAAAAACCTGAGGTCCAGTACCTTAACCAAAAACATCGAAAAACCCGAACATCAACAAAAACTCTCTCTCTCTCAAACATTCCCAAAGGAGAAACTTTCCCAATCAACAGACAAACACCAGTAAGAAGAAAAAACAGAGGAAAATTGCTAACAACCTGTGGATAACCACATATAGGATGGGTAACTGACAACTCCCCATTGTATAACCTGACCCCGGACCCCCCAATCTCTTATCATTTGTTAAAGAAAACATTTGCGTGCAAGGTTAGTTTTAGATAACTTCCCTTTCCTTTCCAGCTTCATAGGATAAATAAGAAATCAGAAAGTAGCACCCAATTCCATCCAACTGCGATAAGGTGGTCACGTCACTGACAAAAATTGCTCGCTACAGAAAAATGGGGACTCTGCTGGTGAAGGTCAAAGCCTATAGGATTTTTTCTTAATCTCCATTTTTCAATAGAAAAATGGCGACTCTGCTGGGGAACCATACTAGGATTAGAATTCCTAAGAGGTCTAGTTTGTTAGAAATTTTTCTACATACTATATACTATCTATAGTGCTTTTCCTACTTGATATCCGTGTTTATTTTTCTGTCAATAGGAATGCGATTGATACGCTTGTGGAAAGTTTGAGAGAACCCTAAGATAATGGGTGGCATAGACGGGTGAACTTATAGGGATTGAATCCTGAATAAGTGATCCTGGTAGACCACCAAATCAGGCGAGGGCCGGTGTGGATTATGAGTGTTGAACAACCGATTGTTGTGAAAGCAGAGTTTTCCCAGTGCGGAACTGTCATACCCCAAATTTTGACCACTAATATTTCCCATCATTGTGCAAATCATTACCACAATACGGATGAACCATCATGCCTCATCAATCTCCTCAAATATGATTGAGCATTCACTACAAACAAGAGTTAGGGTTTTGAGCCCTCTCAGAGCACTTAGACAAAGGATCAATCAAGAAATGACATGATATTCAACTTGTCTAGCCTCTCAAACACCCACAAAGGATCAAGAGGACTTCCACATCAAGAATCAAGCACAAGAGTGCAGCATTCCAAGTAAATTAAGCCTCAAGATCGCCAGTGTCACCAAATTAGGGTTTTGGTCGACTAGGGCCTCCAGATGGAAATTTTCATCTGCGCATGAGCCAATGCTTCAAAATATAACTTAAGATACTCCAAGGAACCTCTTGGACCCAATCATCCAGTCAATTTAGCCTCAGGGGATGCATTTATCAAAAATCAGGAATTAGGGTTTCTTGACCTAATTCACCCCTAAGTTGACTTTTGGGACAAAACATGAGCCATGACCTCAATATATGATTTTAGGGTCTCCAATAAACTACATTGATCCATTTGTACAATGGATTGATAAAAGAAGCTTGAGTCACAAGCCTCAATTTCATCAGGACCACAATTAGGGTTTCGCGAGAAAAGTCAACTGTACCTTTGACTTTTGACCAAGACATGATCCCAAACCTTGGGACATGATTCAATACACCCAACAACACCTATAGAACACATCCATTAGGTTTGATTTAGGTCAAGGACTTGATTTCACCAAGGATCGCACAGTTTGGAATTCATCTGATAAAAAGTCAACTGTGCACAAAAGTCAAAGTTTGACTTTTTGAGATTTTTCACAATTATGGTTCTTTGACCCTAAAATGATGTTAATGTGTGATTTGAATCAACATTCATCAAGAAAAATCAAAGAAAGTGGGATAACTTGTAAAAGGGGTAACCATAAAAAACTTAGAATTTTTCTAAGTTATGGAACAAAGTGGCTAGGGTACCAACTTCCAAGGATCATAGCTTGAGATCCAAGCAACCATTTTGAATGATCCAAAGATGGATTTGTAGCTCTCATGACATACTTTAAAAGTGTCAACTACACCTCATTCCAATTCCTCATAGATTTCAAGTTATGATTGGATCAAAATCACTAAAAACATGAAAATCCCTCTTTTTCAACACTTAGACAAAATTCTGTCCAAGACAGATTTTGTTGAAAACACCAAAACTTGTGGGATTTCTTCACACAGTTGCAAGCTGAATACATTCAAGATATAAACATCAAAGTTGTTGTACATGTTGCCTACAATCAAAGGAACTTATTGGCATGAAACAACTCAGCTTGAGCCAAGAGAAATCCATGCCTAAAGTCATGCTGCTACAACTGTTTTGAAAAATTAGTTTTCAAGTTTTCTTGCTTCACACGATTTCTGAGTCAAGGCTTGTGATCTCTATGCCACCTGTATCCAACCTGATCACAATGCATCTGATCCAACCTGATAAGTTAGGCCAAGAATGCTTCAAAGCTCATCCTTTGGCATGATGAATAGTGGAACAAATACATGGAATTCAAAGGAAATTTAATGCAAATAGTGCACTTTCAAGATTCTGATCACTTGTAGTCAAGATGCCCTAATAAACAACAATTAAAATGACTGAGGAATGTGAAATCAGTCAAGGTATAGCTGATCTATTTGGGGCAACTGTTACACCTAGTGCAAGAGGCATTTATGCCAAGCCAATCCATTTGAAGGTGATCTGATCTTGCAGCCATTCACTATTCCTCCAAGACAAGAGTTGATCACCAATAAATAGAGGTTCCAACTGATCATTCAGGACACACCAAAGCATCTTACAACATCGCTTTCTCTCATTCTCTCTTAAGTGCCAAATTTCTTTGTTTTTGAGCAACCACCATCGGGTTTTGAGTTGCAGCCTTAAACAATCCAATCTAATTGCTCAAACACATCACATATGATGAATATGAGGTGTTCAAACACTTAAATCATCTCTGTAACACCTTTAGGTCAAAATACTCTTCAACAAAGCCATTATGCATCCATTCTGCAGTTGGATTCCTCCAACTTAATCCAAAGATTTTCAAAGTGTTCCAAGGCTTGCAATCCAATCAACAACATCCATTGAAGCTGTAGGGATCATCAAATCACTTCTGGAACACCATATGTGCAGAGTTCCATTTCAGCTTGCATCAAGGTAAGCCTCAAAACTCTCATAACATGATCCATGCATATTTCCCCACATGATACTTTTGCCAATTGCTTGTCATCATATGTTGAGTATTTCCCCTCAATCAATTGTTATTTACAATTTGTATATAGGATTTCCTTGAGTTCATGCCAATTTTAGGGTTCTTCAGGTTTTAACTTGTTATGTTCTGATTCAATCCATTTCAACAAAATTGAATATTACCATCATATTCCTTGTTCAAAAACGCATGAAATTGGTGTTTGAATTATATCAAATGGTTGAGAAACGAATGAGTTAGAGAGCTTCACGCATCTGAGCTTGATGATGAAGATGGCCATGGCGCCATGGTTCAGAAAACCAACCAACTTTGCTATATATTTTTCCCTTGCCATATATTAAATGAATTGGCATTGCGCCCCAGTGGTTGATCAGCTGGTTTGTGTGTATTAGCAAGCGAGAGGTCTGGGGTTCGAATCCCCCTCGCCCCATACCTCTTTTTTATCACTTGTCCTATTTTGTTTATTTTTTCATATTATTTTTTTAATGATTTGAAAAATTAATGTCTCACTCAATTTTTATCAATTTTGATTGGTTCTTTTTCTGAAAAATCACAAAAATAGTAAAATATTTCATTCTACAAAAAATTAAAATTTATATCAGTTATTTAAGATAATTTGTATTTTTTTAAATAAATTCATTTTAATTGTTTTTAAACATTTTAAAAATGAATATTCATCTTGAAAAGCAAAACCAAATGAGTTTTAAATCATCTTGTGATTAAAACCTCATTTTTCAAACCTTAACCAAAAATCACAAGTGGTTTATTTAAACCTATTTGGTATTTTTATCATTTTTTATTAATTTTCTTTGAAAAATTACTTTTAAAAAGTGAAAATTAGGGTTTCTTTGATTTTTAATCATACTCAAATATTGCAAAGCAACTGTGGGCCTCTTGAGAGAGTGCAAGACCCAACCCTTTGAAAATACAAAACCATTTGGGCCTCGGTCATCGTATAAGACCCACTGTGTTTTCAAACCACGGCGCGATCGCCATTTTTCAAAACAAATAACTGTGGGCCTCTCCTCGAGCTAGAAGTCCCGTTCTTTTTCTTAAACAACACTTTGGGCCTCTTGGTAGAGTGTAAGACCCATCCCTTTGTACATAAACAATTTTGGGCCTCAGTGTATTGTATAAGCCCCGATACCGTCAGAAACCTCGACGCGATGGCCATTTTCAAACAAACAACTGGGCCTTCCCTCGTGTTGTAAGTCCTATTTCTTTTCTTTAAAGCACTTTTGGGCCTCTTGGTAGAGTGTAAGACCCACCCCTTTGTACAGAAAACCTTTTTTTTGGGCCTCAGTCACTTGTATAAGTCCCTGTACAAATTTAAAACAACAGTACAATCACTGTCAAAATTTGGGCCCCTCCTTGAGCTGTAAGCCCCGATCTCTGTTTAAAATACTTTCTCCTTTGATTTTGAATCCAAATGTATAGATGCTATCTAAACTTTCTTTAATTTCTTTGAACAAATAACAAAATAGCATGGAAGCTCTGCAACAGGTAAGTGTTTATCCGCTTTCTTTTATCTGCTTTCATATAAATAAACTGTATTGTGGGGCTGCTTCACTGTAAGTCTTGTTTCACACATTTTAAATACTCGTCATATATCAACTGTATATATACTAGTATAGTTATTTAGAGTTTTCCCCGGCAACTACGTCTAGACCTAGGTAAAGCCCTGTTGGTCACTCTTTAAATACAAACAAAACTAGATCCCCATAGGATTTGCAGATATAGTCTTCCCTTATCTTGGGGTTAAACAATATGGAACAAAGAGAAAGGCAATATTCTCGGTGAACCTTTTCTCAGACTGTCACCCTTAGAAATTGTCAAAGAAACTCTACTCCCTAGAGGTGATCTTTTCTCCGTGAATGGCATATCTTGAGTTTCTTCCAAATTCTCGAACTTTCCTAGAATGATCTCTTCTCTGTGAATTTCATTTCTTGAACTTCTCTTGGTTTGGGGACCCACAGGCTTCCTAAAAGCATCCCCGCCTCCTCTTGGGCGTTGTACAAGGACCCTTAGGCTTCTTAGAAGTTTCCTATGCCTTTTCTTGGGCTTAATACAAGGACCCTGGCGACCTCTTAAAGGTACAAGACATAACTTAGTCATCCTTTGCTAGAGAAGTCCTTCTGATGTCAAAACTCCGACCATTTTAGGGTTGATTCTCATCCCTTAATTCCCGTGCCTCATCTTGGGCATTGTAAAAAAGGTAAAACTCTAGACTTGGACAGTCTAACCCCCTTGAGTCTCAAAGACATTCTCAAGCACTGTAGAAACCCTGGTCATCTTGGAAAAATCTCCAGGAGAACCTAAACCCAATCTCTCTTATGAGAGTTCCCCAACCAGGATCAATTTATCATCATGATAACACTATCTCAAATCAGAACCTCAAGACATCTGATCTTTTTAGACCTGTTTTTGGATCACAATAATCCTCAGCAGAAGATAGCCTCCTCTTAGGCTTTGTATAATGATCCTTCCTCAGGAAGTCATCCTCCTCTTGGGCTTTGTATAAATGATTCCTCCCCAGCGGAGCTAACCTTTTCAGACTCTCTTGTTGAGTCAACCACTTTTAGCCTCCATCTTGGGCTTTGTACAAGACATATAATAAATACTCTCTTGTTGAGAATAAAAGATTCTCTTGTTGAGTAAACTTTTAGCCTCCGTCTTGGGCTTTGTACAAGACATATAATAAACAGTCTCTTGTTGAGTATAAAAGATTCTCTTGTTGAGTCAACTTTTAGCCTCCGTCTTAGGGCTTTGTATAAGACATATAAAAACACTCTCTTGTTGAGTATAAAACACTCTCTTGTTGAGTATAAAACACTCTCTTGTTGAGTATAAACGACTCTCTTGTCAAGTCAATCTCCTTTTAGCCTCAATCTCGGGCTTCGTACGAGACATCAAATCACTCTCTTAGGCTTTGTATAAAGAAATCCCCGGTTGAGTCAATCAACCTTTTTGCATCAAATTTTTGCTTTGCTCACAGCATAAAAACATCAATAATTCCTCTTTAGAGATGACAAATTCCCTCTCAGTCAGGACCCTTCAGCCTCATATCTTGGGCTTTGAATCTTGGGCTTTTAACAAGACACCAAAATATCTCTTTCCTCCCCTTGAATAGGAGGAACTACGATCGCTCTGATTTCCCTGTTTCGTTAAACGAGAATACGTAGGCATAAGATTGTGAAATCTTAACGAGCATATCAATCAAAAGAAAACCCTAGGTCCAGTACCTTCATACATCAATAAAAAAACATCGGATTCAGCATCCTGCCAAAATCCTCATGAACCGTCGAGACACTCTGTTCTTAAGCAAAATAACCTAAGGAGAGACCCCCTATTTGATAGCATCTGTAAACCAACAATCATCTGTTTAAACTCAGTATGCAAGCAGGGTTAATTGGAGACATCTATTTCCCTTCCTTAATCAGCTCAATAGGATAAAAAAATGAATTGAACTGTAGTACCAAAGCGATAGTGATTCGAAACCACAAAAATCGCGCTACAGAAAAAATGGCAACCACAGTGGGAGGCATTCTTTCTTACAGCCTTAGGTAGAAAACTATAAGTTCACAAAGTGCGACAGAAATGGCAACTCTGTTGGGGAGTCATTGTCTGTATAGGATCATAGGACTAGAGGTCTAGGATGCTAGGACAAATATATATACTGATTTTCCTAATTGATATCCGTGTTTATTCTTCTGCTAAGGGGAATGCGTGTGATGCCGCATGTGGAAAGATTGAGTATACACCTAAGATAAGTGATGTCACTAGACGAATAATCTTAAAGGGAGTGACTCCCAAATAAGAGATCTCGGTCGACCATCGAATTAGTGGAGATGCCCTTTGCGGATTCAATGCCTATACGACTTCGGTTGTTGAAAGCAGATTGTTCGATTGGGTTATCTGAGAAGCGGAGGATTTTAGTAGACTGAAACCATTTTGTAGTACGGAAGCTATCGGAAATAGTTGTCACGCGATACTACCCTCATTTGAGGCTACTCTAAGATACTATAGCTCGCTTGGCGATCCGCTTGTTGTCGTTATCCCAAGAGGGGTCAGTGATTTTGAGGATCGATAAAAAAAATACCAGTATAAACCTTTGGGGATGGGTAGAGCCTTGACTTCCTGACACCGAACCTTAAACCCCGTGTTTTTTCTATGTTTTTGTGTGCTGCATTCATGCATTCATTTCATTAAAAAACTTTCAAATAAAATTTTCTCTTCTAGTCTCTCTTTTTCAAATTAAACTAAGACAATGATTGCAAATGTCAGATAAAGAGATTGCATTATGGATTTCGGTAGAAGGAAGACTCATAAGTACATCTTCAAGGTTCCAAAATTAGAGGATTTGAGAGGTTTGGCGAGGATGATCACCAACCCTGATACTTTTAGAGCTAAATACGGAGGACTGCTATCTTTGTTAAGGGTCCATGTAATCCAAGGAATCCTGGCTACACTCATTCAGTTTTAAGATCCGGTCTATCACTGTTTCACATTCTCAGATTATCAGCTAGCACCAACACTGGAGGAGTACTCTCACCCGACTGAGTTACATATCACTATCAAGCTCCCTTTTCTGCACTGGAAGAAATTCCAAAGGATCAAACCATTACAAGAGCGATTTATTTGGATGAGTCAGAAGTTAGGACTCACATTACCACTAAGGGTGGAATCCAAGGTTTTCCAGCCCAGTTTTTGATAAAAGAAAGCCCTGTACTTTGCTAGTATAGGGAACGCGACTGCTTTCGAAAGCATCTTTGCTTTGCTCGCCTATGGGTTGTTCCTCTTTCCCAACATTGATAATTTCGTTGATATTAATGCCATTAAGATATTTTTGATTGGAAACCCTATACCGGCTTTGCTCGCAAATGCTTATCATTCTGTACACTTAAGGAATTTATACAGTGGAGGAATGATCACATGATGTGTTCCCCTGCTGTACAAATGGTTCATTTCCCACTTGCCCATGTCTGCTTCATTTTGGGATCCTAAGAATACTTTACGTTGGTCGCAGAGAATCATGTCTCTTACCAACTCTGACATTTATTAGTACAATCGAGTCTATGACGGGATTAGAATCATTGACCGTTATGGAAACTTCCCTAAAGTACCCCTCATAGGAACTAAAGAAGGAATCAATTATCATCCAGTTTTAGTTCTTCGTCAATTTGGATACCTGATGAGGCATGTCCCTCGTAATGCTCATCTGGAAGGTCTTTTTTTCAAGGAAGGAGAAAATGACAAGGCACTAAAGACAGAAATAGTGCATGCTTGGACACATGTTCATAGGAAAGGAAGAGAGTCTCTAGGAAAACCGGACTGTGTCTCGGTGGGACCTTATCTCCACTAGGTACAAACTAGAGCCCTCAACCTGAGGATGCCTTACCCTTGTCAAGAAGTTCTTCCTTTGAGGGACTCTGTCCTTTATTTTATGTCTGATACGGAAAAGCTTCAGGTTACTCTCAACAGAGTTCAACAGGAGAGGAGGTCTTGGAAGAACAAGTACCGCGTTCTCAACGTGGAGTGTAACAAAATACAGCAACTGTTAAAGGAAAAGGATGCTCTGATTGAGATTTTAGAGCAACATGCTGTAGAAAATCAAGCAGACCAAAGGAATTTGCTCGGTCCTTTCACCTGGCAAAGGAATAACAACCCAACAACGGCTCAAGAGCCTCGGTCAAAGAAAAGGAAAGTACAAGAACCAGCACCTGATCTCTCCTTAGAGACGACTCAAGATCCATTAGCTTAGACACTTCCTTTTACACCACTATGTAAATTATTGTATTTCCATTCTGCAATCTTTGAATTCAATAAAACGAGGTTTCCATTGTATGATATTTGCAATCCAATTGTTGAAGTTTATTTTGATTAAACAAAAATTTTAATTAATATAATCATTGCATATCGTTCATCATTCTCACTTAAACGCGTTCTTCTTACCTACGAATCTCACGTTTGTGTCTCGATTCTAGAGTCAAACTGTCACATTCATACAATACTCGGGCTAGTCGACAGAAAAAGATGGATAATCTCGAGGAAGAGAACAGAGAATTAAGAGAAGAAATCGACGCTCTGAAAGAAGATCTAAGGAAGCTTCACAGTGACATGCAAGCTCTGGCAGAAGCCCAGCTACAAAGGACTGTGATTTCAGATATCACATCAACGCCCATAGTGGAGAAGTATAATCCTAGGTATAACATGCCGAAAGATCGTCCCTGGGGCGTGCCTATTAACTATATCCCGAAAGGATATGTTCTGTCGATCACTAAAGATCAGGGAACTGTAGCAAGAACCGCTAGGCCTGAAGGTTACAAACTTCGGGAAATTAAAGATGCCCGGGGCATGACAATAACTCCTAAAGGTTACAAACTTCGGGAAGCACCAAGAGTCTCTGCCGTAATAACCGTACCACCCCCCGTGGGGCACATTGTCCCAGAAGGACAGATTCCATAGATACCTTCTGGTGGAACGAAAGTATGGATGAAAGAATGAAGGAGTTCCAGGAACAGTTCCTGGAAATTCAGAAAGAACTACAAACCCTTCGCGGTCAGGATCTATTTGGAAAGGACGCCGCAGACCTTTGTTTGGTCCCCAATGTGAAAGTTCCACACAAGTTCAAAGTGCCAGAATTTGAGAAATACAAGGGTAACTCTTGCCCTCAAAGTCATTTGGTGATGTACGCTTGGAGAATGTCAACTCAGACAGAAAACAACTAGCTACTGATCCACTACTTTCAAGATAGTTTAACCGATGCCGCACTAAAATGGTACATGGGATTAAACCACACTAAGATCTCCATTTTCCGGGATCTTGGCGCTGCCTTCGTTCAACAATATAAGTATAACTTGGATATGGCACCAGATAGAGATCAGCTTAGAGCCATGTCGCAGAAGGATAAGGAAACCTTCAAGGAGTATGCTCAGAGATGGCGTGAAATTGCCGCCCAGATTTGTCCACCTTTTGAGGAAAAAGAGATGACAATGATCTTCTTGAAAACCCCTTGAGCTTATTTTACTACGACAGAATGGTTGCCAGTGCGCCCAGCGACTTTACTGAGATGGTCGGCATGGGAGTTCATCTTGAGGAAGCAGTCCGAGAAGGACGTTTAGTTAAAGACGCTGGATCATCAAGTAGTACCAAAAAATACGGTAGAGCTTTCCCTTAGAAAAAAGAGCAAGATATTGGTAGTATCTCTCTCGGAAAGCAAAGGCGACGGTATCAACCAGTAGCAGCTGTAACTCCTGCTATCAACCCTGCGCGTGTTCCTACGTATCAACCTCAGGTTGCTCAAAGCCAACCTAATCAACAACAATATCAGCAAAGGACACAACAGCCTCTTCAGCAGGCTCGTCCTCCGTACAACAACAATCGTGCAATGCGACCACCAGGGTTTGACCCTATACCGATGTTGTACGCATAACTGTTTCCATTATTACTGGTCAAGGGGCATGTCCAAACCAGGTCTCCTCTTGCAATCTCGGAGAATCCGCCTTTTTGGTTCAAAGCGGATCAGACTTTCCCTTGCCATCAAGGAGGACCGGGGCATAACATAGAGAACTGTCTCAGTTTCAAATCCGATGTGCAAAAGCTTGTTAGGAGCGGGGTCTTATCCTTCAAGGATACGAATCTAAATGTTCTCACGAACCCGTTGCCTCAACACGAGAAAGATGCGGTAAATTTGATAGAGGGAGAGTCTAACCACAATTATCAAATTCATGATGTACTCTTATTGAGGGCCAACTTGGTCAAGATGCATTGTAGACAGAGCGGATACGGCCATGTGCCACCTCACAATTATCACCAGTGTGACATCTGATCCAAAAATAATCAAGGATGTTCTGTGGTGTAATCAGCTCTACAGGAACAATTGGATCTTGGATGGATCCAAGAGCACCGAATTTGTGATGTCAACCTGACTTACTCGAATTCCAACATCATCTAGAATCACGACATTCTGGCAATGAATATCTACTTGGTGGCAATGCACTCAAGGCAAGGCCAACATCACAATCTGCCTCGACACGATTATGATTCCTGTCTGATCTGCTCGGTAAACAAACAGGGATGCTCATTTGTACAAGAGGCCTTCCAACATCAGATGGATCTTGGATAGATTCAGGATTACCGCGATAGAAGTCATTATCAAGTGAATATGATTCAAATCTTTGATATTCGTTTGATGAATACCAGCTTGGTGGAGTTACACGCTACACAAGTCCAACTCGGTTTTCTGACTTTGCATAATTATCAGAACTGTACAGTATGCTGTGAGAGCGACCAAGGATGTTCTCTCGTTCAAAGAACTTTGTAACACTTATTAAACCACTAGTGGCTTCCGATCTATATGGATGAGGACACACAACAAGTCACCATGACTAACGGGAACCCTGCTAGGCATCAAAGTCAGGATGTCCGATCAATCGAGACAAACCTAGTGAGGGTACACTGCATACAAAGCGGACGTGGCCAGGTGCCAGCACACAACTATGAACGATGCCGAGTTTGCTCTAAAGATAATCAAGGATGTTACCTCGACCGTGTCCAAGTTCTGGATCAATCAACGCGACGCCAGACTATTTTACTGATCAAATCAAGGACGTTGTCGTAATCGTTGATCATAAGAGGACCAAAGATGTTTGTGCCATCATCCCTCTACTTGACGAATCGAAGGTTCTTAACCAGGAACTGATTGAAATTACTTACAATGGTCAGAAAAATCAGAACGCTCCTGTAGTTATCTATCTACCGGGACCGTTACCGTATGAATCAACTAAGGCTATCCCTTACAAATACGGTGCAACAACAATTGAGAATGGAAAGGAAATTCCATTACCCTCCATCGTGAATATTACAGACATCAGTCGAGTAACACGAAGCGGTCGAATCTTCAACCGAGGAGTTAGAGAACCTACAAGAGAAAAGGAACCTCAAACTGAAGTTCCTGATCAACCAGTCGGTCAGCTCTAAATGTAATTCTGAAATCTACATTGATGCTGCCGTAACCCAAAATTTGACCTCCCTCTTTTGCCTTTTGCATGAGCATAAGCATTTGCATCTCTAGCATACGCATTCACACTTTTCTTTGTGTGTTTCTTGTTCCAGGATATTCAGGTTTTCCAAGCCCGATTAATCATATCCTCACAGGGCCATCACATCATCAAGACAAGCACAAATGAGGATTTCCATTCCTATTTATCAAAACAAGAAGTGGAAAATCGAAGCCGGGACTGTAACACCCCACTTTCCCATTTTACAAAATATAGAAATATTACGAAAATAATCAGAGTTTCAACCAAAAAGTAGGATGCCACATCGTTAAAACCAACAACAAAACTTCTTTTTATTAAATGAAATAAAACAACAGAAAATATAAGTTTATTCAGTTCACGGCCACATGCCAACAATGTCAAAACTCCACATTAAACGTGGTCCACCATAGGTTCAATAAAAGAATGATACATAACAAACAATAAAGAATAACGAATAACAAATGACGAAAAACTCCCAAAATCCCGTGTTACGTATCAGAGCAACTCCTAAGACTCGATCAAGCAACACGCACTCCATGCGCACTCAAGTACCTAGATTATCTGTACTTCCGAAGAAGCACAGACGCCACAAACAACAAAAGGGGTGAGAACTACATTCAATAAATAACGGTGTATAATACATGCTAAAGGTAGTACTCACACAATTATATAATAGAAGCACACCATCACGACATACTCGTCAATTTCATTCAGATTTCACCAAACACATAATAATGCAATGTGACTCAAAAACATCGACACAATGCATGTGGTACCAATATCACCATGGTTCATTCAATCGAACCCAGATAAATCATATACACCCCTACTTGGCAATGATTTATCTCCACCACACTCAACATTGGAGTTCGGATGAATCACAAACACTCCCCCTGAGCAATGATTCATCACCACCGACACCATGAATGCATGACAGTAAATATGCATACAACACACATGTATGGCAACAATCATACATCTTCAAGATCCTCTTGATCATACGTGAGACACCTGCTTCCATCACATACATCACAACAAGAAAAACCTCACACGGCGTTCAATTAGCTAATTATCTAATTAGTCCACCAAAATTACTAAATCAATTATTTTTATCACCAATTCTACATTTCTCAAGGTCTGACATCTATCCCCAACCTCTCAAACTAAAAGAAACCACTTCGGACGCGAAAATGGGAAAAAATTGCGAAACGGAAAAATTCTGCACTCTCGCTGGCCAAACGCGATTGCCCTGTGCCATACGCGTATTACCAGCTCGCTCACCCAAACCATACGCGTATTGCCCTACCTTTTACGCGTAATGACAAGCTTCCATACACGTATTATTATGCGTACAGGCAGAGGGTCGTGCCAAGCCTCCTTTTGGCCCTCCCATACGCGTATTGACCACAGCCGTACACGTAATGCCTTACCTGATACGCGTATGGCCAGATCTGTTACGCAAACTGGGTTTCTCCACACCGGTCTGTGTTCTGCTACGGGAACCTCACCCTTTCACTCCAATTCAGTCCTAAACTTGTTTCTACATCAATTTTAGGTCCTACTTTTCATCTTACTCCTTTCACCTATCATTACTAATCAAAATTACAGGTCTTAGATCTAATTTGTTCTCTCAACCTGCACAAAAATCAATTCTGCAACACGAACATTCACATAGCAGCAACAAACCATGTATTTACACACAAATCATGATAGAATAAATCGATTCATGCAATGTTCATCATAATTTCAACCATACAACAACAGATCCATAACACAGAATATATTCATACGAATTCCTACGGGGTTAAGGAATCCCCACTACCATCTCATGTTATTACCACCAAAATTGAAATATATTCCCCCCCCCTTACCTCGAAATTACTCAGAAAATTCCTACAAAATTTGATTCTTCAAAGCCTTAGTTCTTCCTTGTTCTTCCTCTCCCTAGCCCTTCTCTTTGTGAAATTCTGATTATGGCTAACCCCCCTCACTAACCCTCACTAATCTCTGCTTAATGACCAAACTGTCCTTATTTTTCTCCACTAGCCCATTATCCACTTAATTAAATCAGATTTTTAATTTAATAAAAATAATAATATTACTGTCGCTCCCGAAAGATTCGCATCCAACGGTACAAACGCGAGAGTGGCGCAAAAGACACAGAGTCGCCAGCAATGTGTATTTATCCCAAGAGAGGGAAAGGAAACACTGCGTAAACCTGAAGGAAAGGGAAAGAGCATGGTTTCACGACCAAGAGAACGGGTACGGGAGTCGGTTACGCGAAGGGAAGGTGTTAGCACCCAACACGTCCATCGTACTCGATGGGATCCACGCTTGTTGTCTGCATCAAAGGGTGTCGTCATCTGGAACTCCACTGCTACTGGACCGACGAAGAAACGAGAACGGAAAGAACGGAGAAACGAAGAAGAAAAGAAAAAGAAGTGACTCGATAGGACGATATCATTGTCCTATGCCTACGTACTCCCTCAGTGCAATGGGAAAGTCAGAGTCAACGTAGTTCGGACGGGAACTGCGAGGGAAGGTTTGCTCGCCAAGACATCACCGTCTTGTGCCTACGTATCCTCAATCGAACGAGAAAGAGGAAATCAGAACAGTCGTAGTTCGACCTACGGGGTCGGAAGGAACAAAGAGGTGATAAAGAAAGGTTGTGAAAGAAATGTGCTCGGAGAGATCTCGCACGATCTCCTGCCTACGTATCTCGCTCGCACGCGAGAATCAGAGCGACGTAGTTCCCCTCACTAGGGAAAAAGGAAAGGTGGAAGGGTCTCAATCGCAAGGGTGCGAAAGAAGGGTCTCGATCACAAGGGTGCCAGAGAAGAGTGCTCGCCAAGGATAGGGATCCTCGTGCCTACGTATCCCCAATCGGACGAGAAAGAGGAAATCAGAGTGTCTGTAGTTCGTGGGAACGACCACGAAACAAGGGGAGGAAATTGGTGAAAAATGGAGAAGGTAGCCCGCCAAGATCTACGCAATCTTGTGCCTACGTATCTTTACTCGGACGAGAATAAAGAATCAGGGCAGTCGTAGGTAGTGGTAACGACCACGAATTGGGAGAACGGGTTCAGTCTCGATCACACGGGTGCGAGAGAAAAGAGCCGGGACTAACGGAAAGTTTAAAGGGGAAACTGAATCCTACAAGTTATCATGCAAAATGGCCCTAAGGTTAGGATTAGGAGGGAATTCTACCTAATGTTATCATGCTTGGATTGAGAGCCTAATGTATATCCTACTCCGAGCTTAATCAGAAATTAAGTCGGACTAGGAGCCCTAAGGGAGCATGCGAATACAGAGGTAATCAACAAGTAAACATAAGACAACTCAATCACAAAGAGAAAATCACACAGGAGGCAAGTCAAAAGAAAATCAAGTACAGATAGTGAATCATGAATTAATCAACAATTAATCAAGAATAGGCAATTAAAATCAAAATCAAGAATAACCAAGTTAAAATTAAAGTGCTAATTAAAACAAGATTAAAAGTTAGTCACAAATTAACCTAAGAGTTAATAAAAAAAAGGTATCTAAATCTAAGATTAAATCAAGTTAATTTCTAATTCTAAAGTTAATCCTAAATTAATTAAACTTCTAGTTCTATGTCAAGATTAAATTCTAAATTAAAATCTAATTAAAAACAAATAATCAAAACCAAAGTTAAAAGTTAATTAGAAAAAAAATTAAAAACAAGATTAATTCTAAAATTAAACTCTAATTCTAAAATTAATAACTAAACTAGTTATCCTAAATTAATTAACTAAAACAATTAACCAACTATCTAGTTAAACAAAAATTAGAAAGTTAGAATTAATTGAAAACAAAAACTAAAAAAACAAAAAAAAATGGTGCAGGAAGATCCTGGGGGTGAGAATAGAAAACTGGGTGAATGGGCTTAAGCAGATTGGGCCCAATGGTTTTAATTGTGAGTAGGAGGGGGGTGTGTATAAAACTCAGGATGTGTGAAAAAAAGAAAAACAATGCATGGGCCCAAGCCCGACCCTGTTCAGTCCAAATAAAACCTAAAGCAACTCAGACCTGAGTCTCCTTCTTCCTTTCTCTGCGCCGTTCGTTTCTCCACCCTCATCTTCTTCCAAACCTCACTGGAAATAGCACACCGTGTCGGATGAGAATGATGCCTCGCCGAAATCCTCACTCGCCTCTTTCCTTCATCAATGGCTCACGCCTCCTCTTCAACTCTCCGCCGCCATCGTCGACTTCTCCATCATCTTTCAACATCAACGCCATCTCCCTACACCGCCGTTCCCCTTCAACTCTTCTCCTTCAATCTCTCCCCGTAACAGAGCCACAACCTCTCTCCTTCACCTTCCGTTCGCACTCTCCACCACCACGATTCACGGCCAAGACGCAATACACACCGTACGACGACTTCGACTCGCAGAATCCACCAAATCATCGCAAATGCAAATACAAGCAGAATAAACACAAATCGACAACCAACAACATCATGAAATCGGAGTTTGGATCGAGGACGTACCTATCGGAGTGCGTCCGATGCGCCTTCAAATTGACGGCGATGAATGAACCAAAGGTAACGCTACTCTTCCTATCCTCTTCCTTCTGCTCGATCTTCTTCTACTCCGTGCACAGCTCGAACTTATTCTTCAATTCACTTGTTTGTTCTTACTTCTGCGAATTTGAAGTTGTTGATGCGATTCATTGTAATGTCGATTGCGTCTCTGATGCAGAATTTTGGTTGTGAAATAGTTGTGTTGGTGAGTTGTTTTGCAGGTTCTGAGTTGCAGAGTTGTTATTGAATATGGAGAGTTCGTTGTGGTGGCGATGAGTTTATTGATTTGCAAGTGAGTTAAGAACTCTTGCAAGCTGGAAATTGGTTGAAGCAGTGTGAGGATGGAAGTGGCGTAAAGTTGAAGATAGTGAAACAAACTCTCTCAACGGGAAGAATTTGCGAGAGAAGAAAGAATGAAAAACTGCCGCTGATGTGAACAAAGTTGAAGATTTATCAGAAATTAGAGAGGGGTAAAATTGGTATCAACACTTGTAATTCTGTTAGGATTTTTTTTCTGCACTCTGTAACAAACTTTTGGTGGGGACCTTGTCCTTGAATTACATCATTCCACAGGCTGGCAGGAGGTATTGGAGTTTGTGGGAACATTGTGTCACTGCAGGTTGGTTTTGGTGTGGTAAGGTGATGGTTGGTGCGTACAATTCATGTAGCAAGCTGGAGCTGAAAGTTTTATGCGCCTTTTTTACTGATGTAGCATTTTTGTTTTGGCATTTTATTGTGGTTTGGAAAAAACTCTCAATGTAACTTGGATTTTTGCTTGAAACTCTTGGACATTGAAATAGTTTAGGGAGATTGTATGTTGAAAAAAAGGAATTTGAATTTAAAAGGTGGATATGAATGAAAAAGGGAATTAAATTGGATATGGATTAAAAAGTGGTTTAATATGGATTATAAACAATGGATATGGATATTGGATTCAAAATGAATAGTTTTAAAGTGGATTGGGAAAATGGTTAGTTGAATTTTGAATATTGGACATGGATAGGTAATTTGGAAATATAGGTAAAATAAAAATGTGGATTAAAAAAATGAATATTATGAAAAAATGATTAAAAATGGATATTAAAAATGATGTGGGTAAATTGGTTTAGAAAAAGGATATGGATATGGGTTATGGATTTGTACATGGACAAAGAGAAATGGTCCTAAAAAAGGATAACCACATTATACCAACTCTCGACCTTCCACAACACCCAATTAAAGGCACACAACTACCCCTGAATCAAAACGCCTCAATTACACATCCTCTGAATCTTTGATCAAATGAATCCTCACCTGAGTCTGTCTGAATAAATCTCTGGGAAAATAAATCCACAGATCCTGACTTTTAAATAAACCCCACATGAACCAATGCTTGATAACTTGACAAACTGACCCTTGATGCGCACTTCCTGAGAAATAAACCAATAACACGGATAACTTGCACTTGAAGCAAAACTCCTGATGATTTGACCAAGATGGAGTCAAATTTCCACCTGATCATAACTGAATGAGCACTTAACCTGGAACCAATTCTCTTGAGATATTAAGAAGGATCCAAACCCTGATTCACACCAATCAAACCCTGACTCAATACTTTTGATGCCTCTGAATAAGAGAAACCCTGGAACTTGATGAACCTCTGAATGAGAGAATACTGATAATAAGAAAACTCCACGATCCCATGTCTTAGAAGTCCAATGCACTATATGATTATGAATTACGACCTAAAGATGCAAAACGAGAAAGAAACATATGCCAGAAAAAGGTAGGGCAAATTTTGGGGTGCTACAGCTGCCCCTATTCAATCGACTTGGACCTGAAAGGATGATAGCAACGGCTTTCAGACATTCAAGGTAGAAGGTGATTGAATACAAAGAGAACCCAAAAATTTGCAACCTGTGGGGATGATGAAAAAAGTTATTTATGAGGACGGCCGCAGACGAACTCGAAAAGGGTAGACCAACCGAAGGCGGACTACGCTAGGGGATATAAAGGTAATACGAGGCCATGCCGAAGGTGGGCTCGAAAAGGAAAGACCAGGCCGAGGGTGGGCTTTCAATGAAAGACTAAGCCGAAGGTAGACTTTCAAACAAAGGATATGAGACCATGCCGAAGGTGGGCTGAAAAAGAAAGACCAAGCCGAAGGTGGACTCTCAAACAAAGGATACGAGGCCATGCCAAAGGTGGGCTCGAAAAAGAAAGAATATGAGACCATGCCGAAGGTGGGCTCAAAAAGAAAGACCAAGCCGAAGGTGGGCTTTCAAAGAAAGTCTAAGCCGAAGGTAGACTCTCAAACCAAGGATACGAGGCCATGCCGAAGGTGGGCTCAAAAAAGAAAGAATATGAGACCATGCCAAAGGTGGGCTCAAAAAGAAAGACTAAGCCGAAGGTGGGCTTTCAAAGAAAGACTAAGCCGAAGGTAGACTTTCCTGGGGATATCAAGGTAACAGCAAGTGCGAGGACGGCCGAAGGCGAACTCGAAAAGGTAGAAAAACCCAGCCGAAGGTGGACTTTCAAAGAAAGACTAAGCTGAAGGTCGACTCTCAAACAACGATATGTAGAATCGATAGCTCTACAAAGATGACTCCGCCGGGGACAAGAGAAATCTAAATAGACAACTCTGCGGGGAAGACAGCTCGACCTCGTCAAGGAATTGACGAAGATAACACATTGTCATAGGGATAACAGGAAGAAGATGAAACCCAAGAAAGAAAAGTGAACCCCAGAACCGCACTGATTATTTATCCGAAGAACCACATTGTCATAGAGATGACAGAAAGAGAACGAAAACCCGACCGAAGGGACACATTGTCATGGAGATAACACATTGTCATAGGGATGACAGAAAGAAGATGAAACCCATATCCGAAGAAACACCTTGTCATAGGGATGACAGAAATAAAATTCCACCGTAGGAACACATTGCCATGGAGATGACAGAAAGAGGATGAAACCCAAGAAACACATTGTCATAGGGATGACAGGAAGAAAATTCCACCATAGGAACACATCGTCATGGTGATGACGGAAAGAAACTGAACACTTCCGAAGGTACACAACCTGAGCTCGAAACACATCGTCAAAGGGTTGACGGGAAGAAACTGAAAACATTCGAAGGTACGAAACCTGAGCTCGGAACACATCGTCAAAGGGTTGACGGGAAGAAAATGTCTGCTGAGGAATGGCTTGGCATTCTCTTTGGAGATATGTCACTGTCCTGACTAAAAAATGATTCGGGCTTCTGTACAAGGTACCAAATCTGGCTTATGCTTCGCATGCATATGTTTGAATTTTACCGTAATGCTCCATACGAAATGGAAATGCTACGCGTTTTGAGGATGAAATGCAAAATGCTATGATATGCAAAAGAGACCCCTCCAGCAAAATAAATGCTGAAGAGAAGAGGCCAACTCCGCTGGGGATGACGAACTGAACTGTCTCCGAGGTTACGAACCCTACCGAGGAAGTCACACTGACCGGCCTTCCTGATATAACCACTGCTGAAGATAAGACCCGAAGAGAACTCCCACTCCGTTGGGGATTACAAATAAACCTTGAAGATGGACCCCAAAGATCTGTTACGGAAGAGGTGCCAATAACCATTGGACTTTGAATCTGGTGGGGATGTCAACCACTGTTGACCAAGCCATTGAGATGACTAGCACCAAGCTTGGGGAATGAAGTCAATAACAACGAACCTGCTGGAGAATATCATTGAACTTAGCCTGTGGTCGGGGAAACGCCCTTAACCTGCTGGGGAGTACCAGCCACCACCAAGTAATCTGCTTGGGGAACGATGTTTGACGACATCAACTCTGCTAGGGGACAACATCGAGCTTACTCCTCTGTTGGAGACTTACTTCTTACCCTTACTCTGTTGGGGAGAGAAACTCTACTGGGGACGTCACGTGTCGACCACCAACATGAACCCTGCAGACGTGATATAACCAAAAGATGCCTTGATACAGCATAGCCCATAAAGGAACCTGTCTTCGAGAGGTCTCATGAAGATCTTATATATCTTGCCCCATGCTCTTGATTAACCGTTCTCCTGAGAAAAACCCTTTTGCTCTTGGGGTGACCTGCCCCAGCCTTGAAGTGATTTTGCCCTTAACTGGCTGATCTGTGAAGGAGTACCTCTGACTGACTGACCTTCGAGAGATTTGTCGAATCTCGACCTGATTGCCCCAGATTTACTGAATCTTGGAATGAATTACCCATTTGATATGACTATTTGATGGCTTGCCCCTGCTCAACGGAGTACTTAGGCACTCTGCACTTATATTGATCAATCTTTTCATTGCAGAAACTTCCCTGATTAAGCACTTACTCGCAAGTAAAATAATTTGTTTTGAACATGACAATTTTAATGCAATGCATATGACAGTTTTGAAATCCAAGTCTGTTCACTGGAAAAAAGTTGTGACATATAGTGAATGAATCACTAATCAAAGTGTCACTGATACCAACATGAATGGTAAGAAGATCCTTTTAGGAGTCAGGTTCGACACGATCTTTACCGAAGTATGCTTTCGAAATAACCTTGCTTCAATTAGGTGTTTTAAAGGTTGTAACGTGGCTTGGTTCACGGTTTGAGAAAGAAAGGATATAAGGCTCAAAGTTTTGTTTTAACCCACCCATTCTCCTTGATGTTCTCCAGTCCTACGTTCAGCTAACTTGACACAAGCGCTCACCTATCAAAAAGGTTAATGAATGGTAGGAGGATAGAAAGACCCACACGGTTTTCAGAGTGACAGACACCCCTTTTGCCTTTGGTGTCACACGACTTGTTCTTTATTTGAGGATTTTTCTTTTTCCATTTTTTTTTGCTTTTTATTCTTTTTTGTTTTTCCCTGATTTTGCCTGGACTAATTCTTTTGATTTTTTTCGATTTTGAAGTCCAGCGGGATGCCCTAACTTTTGCCTAAGTCATTTGTCTTCAAGTTTCGACTTAGCGGGCTTTCTTTCTTTTGATTCTTTTTCTCCCTTTTTTTTTGAACAAATCGTGTGACACTGGCTTGTCTGACTTGTTTGCAAGGGTTGTGACTGCCTCACTCTCTGGTTGGTGAGGGATAACTTGTGATTTGATCCTCGAATGAGACACTCTTTTGAAATTTGAACGCTTAGTCAAATTAACTGACACCTACCCTGCCCCAGGTTAAGATTGAGGGTCTTTTCGTTTTCAGAAAGAAACTCCTACTTCTAGGCTCAAAGGGGTTGACAAGGGATTATCTTCCTTATATCTCTGGTGTTTGGGAAGTTGAAACAATGCCTGTACATCATCAGCAGGGTTTTGTCCCAAAAGCATACCATCAGAAGTTCTGCGTCTTTGAATTTCATCATCCTCCCTCAGATCCTGCTTAAACAAGGGTTAGATATCAGTAAAGAAAACATGAGTGAACACAGATGGATTTAATCAAAACATGCATATTCATTTCATTATCATTATCAACTGAAAACAGACGAGTTTTACAAATGAGTTCGCACTTTAACAGAAAAGAAACTACAAATGCAAAGAAATGACATGATCTAAAAGATTGCCAGCTTCAGGGAACTGGGTTTTCCAAGCTTGACTTGCTACTGAACTAGCCATCTTCAAAATTGCTCATCAAAGTCAGTCTGATAAAAACTTGCACCACTGCTCTCGGTGTCTTCTTCCATGACCTGAACTGATGAACCCACATGACTGGATGAAGGAAAATTGTGGATCTGAATACCCTGAGGCGTGAATGAGAACATGTTGGAGTCAAGAAGTGTCTGGACCTTACTCCTAAGCACCTAACAATCTTCAGTTGAATGCCCATGTGCCCCAGCATGGTAGTCACAACGGGCGTTGACATCAAAACCTGGTGGATACGGAAAAGGCATTGGCTTCAATTCCTTCGGCACTATCAATCCACCTCTTATCAAATCTGGCAGCATCTGATGATATGACATTGGCAACTGAGTGAAATGCCTCTCTGGCTTCCTAGGTCTTTGGCGGGCGTGCTGACGCGGCTAACGGCGATATGACCGTTGATTCTGAGATCCAGAAGATTGTTGACTCTGAACCGTTGAAACACCTGAATACTGAGGATAAGGTGGTGGATGTTCCCAGATGGAATTACTTTCTTCCTCCCATTCCTCTTGAGAACTGACAACTGATTCACTTTCACTAGCCAGGAAGTTCGAGGCGCCTTGGATTTTTCCACACTTGATACCGAACTCAATGCGTTCTCGAAGTATTACCAGGTCAGAGAATTTTGATACAATAATCAACTTTTCGAAGTATGGTCCTTGCAAAGTATCCTTGAACATATCAACCAATTCGCTTTCTAAAAGTGGTGGTTGAACGCGAGCAGCTAACTCTCTCCATCTCTGAGCATACTCTCTGAATGATTCGTTATCCGCTTTAGATAAACCTTGCAACTGCAGGCGGCTAAGAGCCATGTCAAGATTATAACTGTACTGCTTTACAAAGGCATTGGCTAGATCTGACCATGATTGGATGCTACCACTTTCCAACTACATATACCAACTCAATGATGCCCCACTCAGACTATCCTGGAAACAGTGAATCATGAGCTTGTCATTATAGACATGTGAGGTCATTCTTCGGCTAAACATCACCAAATGTAGCTTCGGACAGCTATCCCCTTTGTATTGCTCAAACTTCGGCATCTGAAACTTTAGAGATAACACAAGGCCGGGCACCAAACACATGCTCGCAACACTCAGATCAAGAGTATCACGCTTCATTAGGGCATCAAGCTTCTCTTCCAACACACGACATCTTTCATCAAACTGAACAGCCCGTGGGTCCTTAGGCTTCGCCTTTGGAATTATCCCTTGGAAATTTGGCACAGAGAAGGCAAAGCTCTGATAGTCTGTGGCATTAAGAGAAGAAGAATGCCCATCTCGGACAATGGCACGCTCGTGTATAGCTTGATTCTCAGCAGGGATTCGCACATGCTGAGCTTGAGCAACATTGTTCACTGGAGGTGGAATGACATTCCCAGTTCTCTGAATATTGGCCTCTCCCCTATTCGTGTCTGTCATAGCTTCCACAAGTTGATCCAACTGACTCTTCATCAATTCAACATCGGCCCTAGTTACAAACTGATTATGTTCCCCTGAATTCATAATGATCTCCCCAAAAGCTGATTCAAGTCCAATGAGAAAGTCTAGAAATCAACTGCGGTTCAGACAAATGATGGATGAGCTCTCTGATCAGGCCGGAGACAGATATGCAAAAAAAGATCAAGATGCAAATGCAAATGCAATATGAATGCAGCAGACATGGGATCAAAGCTTCCACACATTCTGAATAACTACTGTGCTGCTGACTGAATAAGTTCAAAGGTCTGCTCTGAAGAGAATACCAGAATACCAGAATACCAGAATGACCAGAATGCCAGAATAATCAGAATACCAGGCTGATAAATCCATACTGATAGGAAATCCCAAATACCAGGTAGGATGAAAGTCAAGGTTACCTGCAAACCTGTAAACAACCCGCCCCTCTCACATGTGGGTGCTAAGATCCTCAGTATCCCGGGCTCTCAGGTCGAGAAATGATGATACGTTCACCATTTCTGGTTTGGAATCATCATCAATCGAGGAGGCCTCAACTGATTCTCCAAGACGAAAGATCCTCAACTTCAGAGGTTTGAGAAACAATAGCACATTTAGCCCAAAGGATACAATGTTATCGCCAATCAAAGAGGTCGTCCGCTAATTCACTTCAAAAGGGAATCCTATAGCAAGTTCCCAGCATTGGGTCCTCGGATCTAGAGTGTGCAATAGGTTTGCCACAGAACGTGGTCTGCCACTGTCATATCCCGGGAGGAGTGCCGGAACTGAGTCCTCGGGAATGGTCATCAGAGTCGACAGTTCCTTAAGAGAATAACTACTGGCCTGTATCAACATACGTAGCAGAAAGCTCCTGATAGAACCTCGTCTGATTGTGGGGATCGTGATCACCCGCACGTGGCCAACACCACGGGAGCGTCACGCCTGCCCACGCTAAAACCTAGGTGTATGCTCGAGCCTGGGTATTGGGCTCATCTCTCAGAACATCCCAACCCGCCAAACAGAAAAAATAGCCAACACAGCACAGTAATATCCGGTATAACAGTAATAAAATGCAATGCAATGCAGTAAAAAGCTGTAAATACAGTAAAGCAAATAAGACAGTAAATACAGTAAACAGCAATACAGTAATATACAATAAAGCACCATACAAAACACCCAATGAAAGAAAACAAACAAGCGCTAGGATTGACTCGCTAAAGGGGAAGGACCAGCAGTTGGTCAACCAGAATCCCCAGCAGAGTCGCCAGCTGTCGCTCCCGAAAGATTCGCATCCAACGGTACAAATGCGAGAGTGGCGCAAAAGACACAGAGTCGCCAGCAATGTGTATTTATCCCAAGAGAGGGAAAGGAAACACTGCGTAAACCTGAAGGAAAGGGAAAGAGCATGGTCTCACGACCAAGAGAACGGGTACGGGAGTCGGTTACGCGAAGGGAAGGTGTTAGCACCCAACACGTCCATCGTACTCGATGGGATCCACGCTTGTTGTTTGCATCAAAGGGTGTCGTCATCTGGAACTCCACTGCTACTGGACCGGCAAAGAAACGAGAACAGAAAGAACGGAGAAACGAAGAACAAAAGAAAAAGAAGTGACTCGATAGGACGATATCGTTGTCCTATGCCTACGTACTCCCTCAGTGCAATGGGAAAGTCAGAGTCAACGTAGTTCGGACGGGAACTGCGAGGGAAGGTTTGCTCGCCAAGACATCGTCGTCTTGTGCCTACGTATCCTCAATCGGACGAGAAAGCGGAAATCAGAGCAGTCGTAGTTCGACCTACGGGGTCGGAAGGAACAAAGAGGTGATAAAGAAAGGTTGTGAAAGAAATGTGATCAGAGAGATCTCGCACGATCTCCTGCCTACGTATCTCGCTCACACGCGAGAATCAGAGCGACGTAGTTCCCCTCACTAGGGAAAAAGGAAAGGTGGAAGGGTCTCAATCGCAAGGGTGCGAAAGAAGGGTCTCGATCGCAAGGGTGCGAGAGAAGAGTGCTCGCCAAGGATAGGGATCCTCGTGCCTACGTATCCTCAATCGGAGGAGAAAGAGGAAATCAGAGTGTCCGTAGTTCGTGGGAACGACCACGAAACAAAGGGAGGAAATTGGTGAAAAATGGAGAAGGTAGCCCGCCAAGATCTACGCAATCTTGTGCCTACGTATCTTTACTCGGACGAGAATAAAGAATCAGGGCAGTCGTAGTTCGTGGTAACGACCACGAATTGGGAGAACGGGATCAGTCTCGAGCGCACGGGTGCGAGAGAAAAGAGTCGGGACTAACGGAAAGTCTAAAGGGGAAACTGAATCCTACAAGTTATCATGCAAAATGGCCCTAAGGTTAGGATTAGGAGGGAATTCTACCTAATGTTATCATGCTTGGATTGAGAGCCTAATGTCTATCCTACTCCGAGCTTAATCAGAAATTAAGTCGGACTAGGAGCCCTAAGGGAGCATGCGAATACAGAGGTAATCAACAAGTAAACATAAGACAACTCAATCACAAAGAGAAAATCACACAGGAGGCAAGTCAAAAGAAAATCAAGTACAGATAGTGAATCATGAATTAATCAACAATTAATCAAGAATAGGCAATTAAAATCAAAATCAAGAATTAATCAAGAATAACCAAGTTAAAATTAAAGTGCTAATTAAAACAAGATTAAAAGTTAGTCACAAATTAACCTAAGAGTTAATAAAAAAAGGGTATCTAAATCTAAGATTAAATCAAGTTAATTTCTAATTCTAAAGTTAATCCTAAATTAATTAAACTTCTAGTTCTAAGTCAAGACTAAATTCTAAATTAAAATATAATTAAAAACAAATAATCAAAACCAAAGTTAAAAGTTAATTAGAAAAAAAATTAAAAACAAGATTAATTCTAAAATTAAACTCTAATTCTAAAATTAATAACTAAACTAGCTATCCTGAATTAATTAACTAAAACAATTAACCAACTATCTAGTTAAACAAAAATTAGAAAGTTAGAATTAATTGAAAACAAAAACTAAAAAAACAAAAAAAATGGTGCAGGAAGATCCTGGGGGTGAGAATAGAAAACTGGGTGAATGGGCTTAAGCAGATTGGGCCCAATGGTTTTAATTATGAGCAGGAGGGGGGTGTGTATAAAACTCAGGATGTGTGAAAAAAAGAAAAACAATGCATGGGCCCAAGCCCGACCCGGTTCAGTCCAAATAAAACCTAAAGCAACTCAGACCTGAGTCTCCTTCTTCCTTTCTCTGCGCCGTTCATTTCTCCACACTCATCTTCTTCCAAACCTCACCGGAAATAGCACACCATGTCGGATGAGAATGATGCCTCGCCGGAATCCTCACTCGCCTCTTTCCTTCATCAATGGCTCACGCCTCCTCTTCAACTCTCCGCCGCCATCGTCGACTTCTCCATCATCTTTCAACATCAACGCCATCTCCCTACACCGCCGTTCCCCTTCAACTCTTCTCCTTCAATCTCTCTCCGTAACAGAGCCACAACCTCTCTCCTTCACCTTCCGTTCGCACTCTCCACCACCGCGATTCACGCCCAAAACACGATACACACCGTACGACGACTTCGACTCGCAGAATCCACCAAATCATTGCAAATGCAAATACAAGCAGAATAAACACAAATCAACAACCAACAACATCATGAAATCGGAGTTTGGATCGAGGACGTACCTATCGGAGTGCGTCCGATGCGCCTTCAAATTGGCGGCGATGAATGAACCAAAGGTAACGCTACTCTTCCTATCCTCTTCCTTCTGCTCGATCTTCTTCTACTCCGTGCACAGCTCGAACTTATTCTTCAATTCCACTTGTTTGTTCTTACTTCTGCGAATTTGAAGTTGTTGCGTTGTTGTTGATGCGATTCATTGTAATGTCGATTGCGTCTCTGATGCAAAATTTTGGTTGTGAAATAGTTGTGTTGGTGAGTTGTTTTGCAGGTTCTGAGTTGCAGAGTTGTTATTGAATATGGAGAGTTCGTTGTGGTGGCGATGAGTTTATTGATTTGCAGGTGAGTTAAGAACTCTTGCAAGCTGGAAATTGGTTGAAGCAGTGTGAGGATGGAAGTGGCGTAAAGTTGAAGATAGTGAAACAAACTCTCTCAACGGGAAGAATTTGCGAGAGAAGAAAGAATGAAAAACTGCCGCTGATGTGAACAAATTTGTAGATTTATCAGAAATTAGAGAGGGGTAAAACTGGCATCAACACTTGTAATTTTGTTAGGATTTTTCTTCTGCACTCTGTAACAAACTTTTGGTGGGGACCTTGTCCTTGAATTACATCATTCCACAGGCTGGCAGGAGGTATTGGAGTTTGTGGGAACATTGTGTCACTGCAGGTTGGTTTTGGTGTGGTAAGGTGATGGTTGGTGCGTACAATTCATGTAGCAAGCTGGAGCTGAAAGTTTTATGAGCCTTTTTTACTGATGTAGCATTTTTGTTTTGGCATTTTATTGTGGTTTGGAAAAAACTCTCAATGTAACTTGGATTTTTGCTTGAAACTCTTGGACATTGAAATAGTTTAGGGAGATTGTATGTTGAAAAAAAGGAATTTGAATTTAAAAGGTGGATATGAATGAAAAAGAGAATTAAATTGGATATGGATTAAAAAGTGGTTTAATATGGATTATAAACAATGGATATGGATATTGGATTCAAAATGAATAGTTTTAAAGTGGATTGGGAAAATGGTTAATTGAATTTTGAATATTGGACATGGATAGGTAATTTGGAAATATAGGTAAAATAAAAATGTGGATTAAAAAAATGAATATTATGAAAAAATGATTAAAAATGGATATTAAAAATGATGTGGGTAAATTGGTTTAGAAAAAGGATATGGATATGGGTTATGGATTTGTACATGGACAAAGAAAAATGGTCCTAAAAAAGGATAACCACATTATACCAACTCTCGACCTTCCACAACACCCAATTAAAGGCACACAACTACCCCTGAATCAAAACGCCTCAATTACACATCCTCTGAATCTTTAATCAAATGAATCCTCACCTGAGTCTGTCTGAATAAATCTCTGGGAAAATAAATCCACAGATCCTGACTTTTAAATAAACCCCACATGAACCAATGCTTGATAACTTGACAAACTGACCCTTGATGCGCACTTCCTGAGAAATAAACCAATAACACGGATAACTTGCACTTGAAGCAAAACTCCTGATGATTTGACCAAGATGGAGTCAAATTTCCACCTGATCATAACTGAATGAGCACTTAACCTGGAACCAATTCTCTTGAGATATTAAGAAGGATCCAAACCCTGATTCACACCAATCAAACCCTGACTCAATACTTTTGATGCCTCTGAATAAGAGAAACCCTAGAACTTGATGAACCTCTGAATGTGAGAATACTGATAATAAGAAAACTCCACGATCCCATGTCTTAGAAGTCTAATGCACTATTTGATTATGAATTACGACCTAAAGATGCAAAACGAGAAAGAAACATAAGCCAGAAAAAGGTAGGGCAAATTTTGGGGTGCTACAATTACTAGTAATGTTATTCACATAATAATCATAATAATACTAGTGATAACGTTAATAATAATAATAATAATAATAATAATAATAATAATAATAATAATAATAATATTACTACTCATACCCCAAAATTACTCTCGACGCCTCTAATCTACCCGTCCCACTAAGGACCACACGCCTACGCGCTCAACCACACACACACCCTTAACAAGGACAAACAACGGAAAATAACACGACGATCCAATAATTTAAATTGGGGTGTTACAGGGACCACATCACCAATTTTGAGCAAAATTGGGCAAATTTGGCTAGAGTAATCGATTACTCAAATAGGGTAATCGATTACTCTGTGTCAGTTTACAATTTCTGCTGCTTTTTCATGACAGCTCCTTTGAACACACTTTGGTCTTGGATTCTACATTGGTCTAGTAGCATGTGGAACATTATGGAGTCTTCAAGAATTAACTCAAAATTATTCCAATGCATCATTCCAAATCAAGTGCACCATGTTCCTTATTTTCCAAGTAATGTGGATCTTCGGATGTTGAAGTTCACCTTGGGATTGTTACCGAGTTGGTTCTAACTAACCGAGTTAACCACCTTGACTCAGTGAGTCAAGTCCAACTAACTCCTAGCCTAGTTCCAAACCCAAAGCTAAGTCCAAACCTCTCACACTCCTAACCTAAAATCTATATAAGCATACTCTCAACCATTTTCATTCAAGACCTTCAACCATTTTGCACAATTTCACTCTCAATTCTCTCACATTCTCTCTGATTTCTCTACTCATTCTTCATCTTCATCTCAATTTTCTCTTCCAAAACCTCACAAAAAGCTCTTAATTCTTGAAGGATAATCACTTTTCACATTGAAAGTGATTATTTCTTGAGCTCAACCTTCATCCTTGTTGCTATTCTACTTGGATTTCTAGAGTTAGTTTAGCTTGTGGGTTAACCTCAAGTATTTGCTTCTACTTTCAACGATTCGAATTCACATTTTGGAGTTTCGACGTATTTTGCTCGGTTTCGATCCGTTTCATCTATCATTGAAGATTCCTCTGGTTTTCTTTGATTTTCTGCATCAAGAACACATTGCAACAATCACCAAGGCACATCTCAGCCTTGTAGGTTGGTAGATCTCTTTCATTTTTCTGTTTCGGTCGTTTTTGTATCATTTGCGATGTAGTTCGTTGTTTTTGCATGTGAATTGATTGCACCATTGCTTGATCCATGATCTTGATGTGTTAATTGATTCTATCACTGCTTATTTGCTATTTTCAAGTTCAATTTTCGTGCACAAATTCGTGTCCTAGCATGTGGTTGTTTGGATAAGTGATTATGTGTTGAAAATCACTATTGAAAAGCTGTTTTTTCTGTTTTTTTGCCACTGGTACAGTGGTAATCGATTACTCAAAGAGAGTAACCGATTACTCTTCACAAATTTGCATCAGCGCTGTTGTTTTTCAACTGAGTAATCGATTACTAAAATTGAGTAACCGATTACTCTGCACAAATTTTGCCAAATTTTGCTATTTTCAAGCAAGTAACCGATTACTCAAAGAGAGTAATCGATTACCACTGAACCAGAAGGCCATTTTCTTGCATTTTCAAGCTTGTTTGGCATGCTTTCCTCATTTTAACTTCCATTGATTGTCATGCTTGATTTTATGGATGTTTTAAATGTCATTTAACTTCTGTTTGGAGCTTATTCATGAACTTTTGTTGCACACTTTCAATTATTCAAATTGTTCATATTTTTGGCATCATGTGAGTATAATCATTCTTGCATTCCATTTTGATCACATAACATGATTTTGTGTTGCATATTTTTGATCATTTGGTACTGTTTTGTACTTCCTTTCTAGGTTTTGCATTAAGTTTCATTCTTCATGGATGAACTTAATTTTGTATAATCAATAATTCACACCTTTTGCCTTAACGATTTTTCACTCTCTTTGGAAAATTGTTGGCATGTCCTTTCCCATTTGATTACTTGATCGAAACCATGTTTCGATTAGGTGATATTCCCTTTTCCTCTCTTTAGGCTTCCTTTAGAGCTTTCTCTCTTGTTCCCCCGTGGAGTTGGAGTTTCGCGCTGCGCCCTACATCGGAGCACGGTACAAGTAGGAGTGTTACGCTGTCCTTTTCTTCATGCTGGAGCACTGTACAACTTGGAGTTGTTGGACTGTCCGGTTCAATTTTTGCATTACACCCTGTATGTTAGAGAAGGAATGAGAAGGTAGAATTCCTACTCTCATTCTGACTACTTCAGGTAGGGTACGAATGACCCTGTGCTTGGCTTAGTCATCTCTATTTCCAGGCAGTAGTGTGCTGTCTTTCCCCAGTCGAGTCGATCCTTGATCACTCTCGTCTCATTGCAATCTCTTTCGGTCCTTGATCACTCCTATCTCTTTCAACCTCTCTTTTGATCAATCACCATTCTTCTTGGTTACGATCCTTTGTTCATTGGGTTAGCAAGATTTCTTTGTTTCAATACCCTATTCTTTTCTTGCGGTCAATCATTTTTCTTTTGATTCCCCTGGAGAGTCTCTCTTATCTTTCTTCAGTTAATCACATGTTTTCTGTTAAAACCGAATCCCCAGAAGTTCGCAGCCTTCTTTGGTTCTTCTCCCTTTGTTTGGTTAATCACTGTCTGTCAGTTAAAACACCAATGTTTGCTCTCCTTTTCAGTTAACCACAACCCATCTGTTAAAACACTGAGTTTCCTCTTGGGTTAATCACCCTTTGCTTCAGTAAACCACAGTCCGTCTGTTAAAATACTGAACCCCTTTTTGAGTTAATCACCTTCTCATGGTAAATCACTTATTTTTCTCGGTTAATCACAGTGTTCTGTTAAAACCGAACCCCCGAGTGGTTGCCAACCTCTTTTGGTTCAATACCCCTCTTCGTTGGTCAAGTGCTGTTTGTTCAGTCAATACCAACACCCCTTTGGGTCACGACCTTCGATCGGTCTTACACCCGTTCTTCTGGTTAATCATAATTTTCTCTGTTAAAACCAATGCTTCTCTATCCCACAGAGTTGCAATCCTTCTTTCCTCAGTTAACCACTGTTTATCAGTTAACATACCGATGTCCCCTCATAGTCAAACACCTTCTCTTAGTTCAACACTCTCTCCCTTGGTTTATCACAGTCCGTCTGTTGACACCAGCCTCTTTTCCCTGCCAGAGTCTTACTCTCTCTCTTTGGTTAACCACTGCCAGTCAGTTAATATTCCGAATCTCCCTCTTGGTTTTGACACCACCCTTTTGTGTGGATCCCCAGTCGGATCACTTACCCTCTATTCCTAGAAGTTATTTGATCTTTTCTCTCCCCAACGGAGTTCTCTCTATTCATTTTGCTCTTACTTTCTTGGTTCCGACACCAGACCTCTTTGTTATCCCTTGCGGAGTTTCTTTCATTCTTGGTTTTAACACCATTCATTTTCTAGTCTCTTGTGCAATTGCTCTTACTGCGTGGTCTTCCCCAGTAGAGTTTTCTTTCACTCTTGCTCTTGGTTTTGACACCGCTTCTCTTGTTTTCCTGTTTCTTTCTTGTTTTGTTTTCCGTTCGGTTCCCCAAACTACGGAAGCTCTGATTCTGCATTCTTTTGAATGTCAGATACATAGGCACGAGACGCGATGTCTTGGCGAGCACACTTCCACCTTTCTTTCCTTCTCCCTTTCTTCCTTCCTTTCCGTCCCCTGGTTCCTTGAACTACGACGCTCTGATTTCCTCATTGCACTATGAGGGTACGTAGACACGAGGGCCACAATCCTCCGCGAGCACTTTCTTTCTTTCTTTTCTTTTTTCCCTTTCTTCTCTCTCCTCTTTCTTTTAGCTAGAAGCCTTTAGATAGATAACCCATCCAAGCCTAGAAGCAAGCGAAATGGTTCCTGTCGAGTACGACGGATGCGTAAGGTGCTAGTACCTTCCTTTCCTATAACTGACCCCCGTTCCCGTTTCTCTTCCCCTCGGGTTTTATCGATATTTTCCCTGTCCTTTGGGACTAAAAAAAGTCTGGTGGCAACTCTGTGTTATCTTTGAGTGTGCGATTCACTCAGGATGTAAACCAGCCATCTTTAGCTGGCGACTCTGCTAGGGAGACTTGCGCTTGCAGGTTGGGGTCTCGCCTAGTTTTGTTTGCTCTCTTATTTTTTTGGGTGTTTATCTTTCACACTTTACTCGCTTTATCTTTATGCTTACTTTAGCTTTATGTTTATTTATCGCATTTCCTTACTGCTTTGAATATTCATATGCTGCATATTCTGGATATCTGCTATTTTCTGCTGTTGTTGGGATGGGTAGATATTATTGGAGAGAAAGGTCCTAACACCGGGCCTAGTATACACATAGGATAGAACGTGGATAGTCGTGAGGCCTGCGTTTTGTGCGTTGGGATATCACGAGACCCACATCCCAGATCGTGATTCGTTTGAGAATACTTCCGCCCTGTGAGAATTCACTACGGCGGGGGGTTTTCATTCTGAGTCCTATGGTTTGGGCGACCTTTTCTAGGGACCACCTTGTTGTGTCTAGATCACACCTGTGAGGGGGACGGGTTTTTGCAGGAAAGCAAGCCACTTCATACCCTTGTTCTCACATACTCCAGATTACTTCACCGACACATTAGATTATGTGGCACTGAAACAGAATTATATGCAGATATCCGGATTGTTCAGACTTGATTATTCGGGCTGTGCTGGCTTCTTGTTGTTGTGTTGCATGTCATTCCATCATGTAAATTAATTTTTGCATGTGCATTTCTAGGTTTTCGAGGACTTATCTTTGGTTGACATTATCATAGAGATGAGTACTGGTTGTCGTGGCATCTTCGGTTACAAGTTTGTGTAGCCTAAGCTGGGTATTTTGAGAGGTTTGGCATCTTTGTTGGTCGGAGATCACAGAGGGGTTTTCATAGATACTTATGGTAATCTGTTGACCATCATCAACACTGAAGTCAACATCACTACTATTCACACTCTGGTTCAGTTCTACGACCCGCCGTATAGGTCCTTCACATTTTAGGATTATCAGCTAGCACCTACACTCGAGGAGTATGCTTATATTCTGGGGTTGAGATCAAGAAGCAGGTTCCTTATGTCTACACTAGTGGTTGTCCAAAGCTTCATCTTATTGCTGATTCGCTTTGCATTAGTAAGAAGGATGTGGAGGATAATCTCAAGACCAAAGGGAAGGGTATTCGAGGATTTGCTTCAAAGTTTTTGGTTGACAAGGCCACTTCTTTCGCTAAGGATGGACACTGGAAGGCTTTCAACGCCGTTCTTGCTTTGCTGATATATGGGATTGTCTTGTTTCCGAACATGGAGGATTTCGTAGATCAGGCTGCCATCAGTATCTTCTTCTCCAGGAACCCTGTTTCAACACTTCTTGCTGATACCTACCATTCGATTCATTCCAGGAATGAAAAGAAGAAGGGAACCATTGTCTGTTGTGCTCCTCTGTTGTACCGATGGTTCATGACTCACCTTCCACAGAAGGGTCCCTTCGTTGAGAATAAGGGTAATCTCAAGTGGTCTCAGTGGATCATGTCTCTTACTGCTGATGACATTTCTTGGTATTCTCGAGTCTTCGACTACGTTCCAATCATTCTCCATTGTGGGAAATTCTCCAATGTGCCTCTCTTGGGTACAAAGGGTGGAATTAACTATAATCCGAGAATGGCCTTCCGACAGTTGGGATACCCTATGGTTGCCAAGCCTGATCCTGAGGTAGTAAAGGAGTTCATCTTTCATGAAGGGGTTGATGACAGGGGTTTGTTGAAGGGGTTCAGTGCCGCTTGGACTCAGATTCATCTCGAAGGAAGAGCTGATTTGGGTAAGAATAATTGTGTAGCCAAGGAACCTTACACACTTTGGGTCAAAGAGCGCGTCAAAGATATTTTGTTGCTATTTTCTCCTGAGCCTTCCATGAATGCCAAGCTTCCTGAACTTGCCATTGTTCCTCCATCTAAGGTCGATCAACTCAAGCTGATTATTGAGAAATTGAAGAAGGAGAATGCTGATCTTCGTCTCAACCTTGATAGAGTCACTTCCGAGAAGGATAGCTTACATATTAAGCTCCATCAGAAGCGTGAGCGCATGCTCAAAGAGGTGGAGGTTGAACAAAACAAGCGTAGGAAGGTGGGTGATGCTTTGAAGAGCACCTATGTGTAGGGTGGTATTTGATAGAATCCATGCGGATTCTGTTGTAGGACAAAAGGCAGATATTTGACTTGTATTTGACTTGTACTTCTTTCCTTTATTGCTGAATGAATGAAGATTCTTGCTCACTCTATCTTTTGTTACATTACTTGCATGCTTTATGATTATTGTCAACAAAGATAAGTTTAAGAATTCTTGGAATTTAAAACCTTATTTTTGCATGCATATCATACATTCATTTGCACACATATGCACGTCCCTTCATTCGAAACTGTTCCTCATCTTTGTCCGCCTTCCTTGTAGCAAGACGACGACTCGACATCGGTATTTCACTCGCTCAAACAAATCCAGAATCATGGCTGACTTCGAAGCTGAGAACGCTGCTTATAAGGAAACTTTGGCTCAATTCCAAGGTCAGATGGATCAGTTCCAGAAGAACATGGATGTGATCATGGAACTCCTTCGTGCTCAGAGGGACACTGCTGCTACTGCCACTATTGTTGCAACCCCTACTGATGCAACTGTCGTCACTCCTGTTGTGACTATTCCTCCTGTTGCTACGGCTACTCCTGCTGTTGTGGTTCATTCTCCTACTGTGGTTGAAGTGCCTGTTGAGCCTGTGAATCAACCTGTTGTTCAGCCTAGTTTGAACCAGATGCCCACTGGTTTTCCTTGGGGCATGCCTCCGAATTGCACTCCTCAGCTTACAGCCTTTTGTTCCGCCCATGCCTAATGGGAATGTTGCCGCATATCCATGGGTTATGACTACTCCAGTCCCGCCTTCAGTGGTGAATGATGATCCTAAGAATCTTCAGGTTCAAACTCATCAAGCTTCCGGGTTGGCTGACACTGAAACTCCTGATGAAGAAGAGCATGTGTATAGAGGTCCTCCTATTCATGTTCCAGTTTCATCTCAAGCTGCTCAAACTGTTGTTTGGAATGTTCATCCTGGGATGTACTATCCTGGGGCATCTTCCTCAGCTGTTGGGGTACCTCCTCCGAATCATCTGTAATGTGTTCCAATGGGTCAGAATGCTGGTCAGATGGTTAATCCGGGTTTGGTGTATCCTTCTCAATTTGCTACTCTGCAAGTGCACGCTCCGGCCGCTTCCCAGTTGCCAAATCCTCTAATTCTTGTCAGGCCTGTTAATCAGAGCAGACCCACTGACTACAAGTTGTTGGAAGACCGTATCAGAGCTATTGAAGGGTTTTCTGGTTTTGGCATGGAGGCCAAAGACTTGTGTTTGGTTCCGAATGTTGTGCTGCCGCAGAAATTCAAGATACCTGATTTGCCAAAGTACAAAGGCTTGAGTTGCCCGCGTAGTCACATCACTATGTACTGCAGGAAGATGGCATCCCATATTGATAATGATGAATTGCTTGTTCATTGTTTTCAAGATAGTTTATTTGATGCTTCATTAGATTGGTACATGGGCTTGGAGCGCAACAAAATCCGCACTTGGAGGGATTTGTCTGAAGCGTTCATGAAGCAATACAAATGTAATCTTAATCTGGCGCCTACTAGATTGCAATTGCAGAATCAATCCCAACACTTAGTTGAAACATTCAAAGAGTATGCACAAAGATGGCGTGAGATGGCATCTCGTGTGCGACCTACTCTCTGACAACGAGTTGGTTGACATCTTTATGGGTACCTTACAAGGATCTTACTACGAGAAAATGGTGGGTAGTTCTTCATTGAACTTCGCTGATGTTGTAACAATTGGTGAACAGATTGAGAATGGTCTGAAGACTGGAAATATTCCTGGAGCTGCTTCCCAGCAGACGGCCGCTAGAAAGTCTCAGAACAGTCAGTCCAAGAAAAAGGACGGCGAAGCCAACGCTGTGACAGCTCTAGTTTCTCCTCAGTATTAAGCTCCCATGGGTCCTATGTCGTATTATCCATATCCGTACATTGCTGCTGCATAGTATCAACAACCTCCTTATCAGTATCATCCGCAACAACCAGGTCAGAATGATCAGAATCAGCAACAGAATCAACAGAACAACAAAAATGAGCAGAATCAAAACCGTCAGAACAACAACAATCAAGGAAATTGCAAGTGTCCGAATTTTGATAGAATTCCGGTGTCATACAAGGAATTGTTTCCTTACTTGGTTCACCAAGGGGCAATTGTCCCCAAACAGATTGTGCCTGCAATTCCTCCATTTGGCCCGAAGCATAATCCAAATGCGTCTTGTGCTTATCATGCTGGATACATAGGACATGAAACAGAGGATTGCTTTGTTTTCAAAATCAAGGTTCAGGAACTCATTGATAAGAAGGTTCTGAATTTCGCTGAGGAAGGACCTAACATTTAGAATAATCCATTGCCGAATCATAGTGGACCTATAGTTAACATGATCGAGGGCTGATTTGATCATGGATGTCGATGAGGTAAAGACCCCGATGACTGTGGTTTTCAAGAAATTGAGTGAACATGGGCTGTTGAAAGAATTTCATGGTAAATATCATATTTGTGATGATAATCCCAACCAGTGTCGAAGGCAGAAGGGTTGTGTCCAGATTTTGATGAACCGTGGCGAAGTACAATTTGCCAGATCAAAACCTAACGAGGAAGCTGCCGCTATTGAGCCATTCACCATCGTTTATAGGAAGGTTCTGATGGAATCCCCTATGCAGAAGAGGGTGCAACCCATCGTTGTTTATCCGCCAAAGCTATTTTCGTACCAGAATTCCAAGGAGGTACCTTGGAGGTATGGGTCTACTGTGTTTTCTGGAGGTCAAGAGATAAGGTTCGCCGAATCTGAGATCATGAATGTTACAGCCGGTGGAGGTATAACTCGTAGTGGATGTGTGTTTGATTCAAAGGTCACTACAAAGCCTATTCAAGTTCCAACTGTCGTTCCTTCCAAGGAAACGCATGCATCTACAACCCTTATTATTTAACAAGGGGCATCTATTGTTATACCAGTGCCGATTATCCCGTCTAAGGATGTTCCAAAGAGCAAAGAGACCCTTGATGATCAAGAGTTCCTTAAGCTGATCAAGAAGAGTGACTTTAAAATTATGGATCAGCTGGCTCAGACTCCCTCAAGGATCTCAATCTTGACCTTACTAATGAGCTCGCCTGCGCACAGATCAGCTTTGTTGAAAGTCTTGAACAGTGCCCATGTTATGCATGACATATCCGTCGTCGAGTTTGATGACGTAGTGGCCAACATAACTGCAAGTCGGTATTTGGGTTTTAATGAATTAGAATTACCTCCTAAAGGAACTGCCTATAACAAAGTGTTGCACATATCTGTAACCTGCACAAACATCCTGTTATCTCGTGTTCTAGTGGATACCGATTCTTCCCTCAATGTGATGCCTAAGGGCACATTGAGTTAATTACTGGTGGAAGGAAACGAGATGAGACCAAGTGCCTTAGTTGTTAAAGCCTTTGACGGGTCTCGAAGGCAGGTTATTGGGGAAGTGGACTTACCCATCAATATTAGACCGCATTTGTTCACCATTACCTTCCAGGTGATGGATATCAATCTGGCGTACATTTTCCTACTGGGTCGTCCGTGGATCCACGCTGCAGGGGCAGTTACCTCCACTTTGCATCAGAAGTTAAAGTTCATGTTTGATGATCAGCTTGCCATCGTCTGTGGTGAAGAGGATTTGATTGTAAGCGAGTTATCATCTTTCCGATATGTCGAGACCGAAGAAGGCATAGCCGAGGTGCCGTTGCAGTGTCTCGAGTTCGAAGATGTCAGCTCTGCTTCAACTAGTCAAAGTAGATCACCGCAATTGACTTTAGCGTCTGCTAAGAGTGCTAAGGAGACTATCCAGAAAGGTGCTTTGTAAGGCTGGGGGCATGTGATTGATGTGGTTGAGAAGCATAATTGTTTTGGATTGGGTTATCATCCTAGTCGTCAATCTGGTTCCTCTGGTCAGAAGCAGTGCAACTTTTTCAAGTTCAATAGCGCGGGTTTCCAGCAGGGTGACATCGTGGCAGCTATTGACGATGCTAGTCCCAGTAATCAGACTTTGAGCTTTGTGCGCAAGTGTCCGCCAGGTTTCAAGCTCAACAATTGGACATCTACCGTGATTTCTGTGGTTTTCCCATATAACATGTAATGCATATTGTTTTCTCATTCCCTCGTCCTCGACCGAGACGAGTGGATAGCTTGTAAAGGGCCTCACGCTTTTGCAATATTATGTGGTCAATAAATAAAAGTTTTTGCATTCAAAATCATGCTCTATTTTCTTTCTTTATCTTACTTTTTCACAAATAAATGGCAAAAGTTTCTTTTCTTTTCACTTTTCAAAATAACTCATTCTATTCATAAACATGCAGAAATAGTAAAAGCATTGATAACAACATGGAAAACATCCATTGTAATTATGGAATTCCAATTAACCAAGTCGAAGAAGATGGTGAGGAAGATTGTGAATTACCGGCTGAACTAGAAAGGCTCCTTGAGCATGAGCATAGAGAGATTCAGCCACACAAAGAGCCAGTGGAAGTTGTCAATCTTAGTACTGATGAGGTCAGAAGAGAAGTCAAGGTTGGCGCATCCCTCGCAAAGCATGTACACTCCGAGTTGATCAAGTTATTGAAAGAGTATGTTGATATCTTTGCCTGGTCCTATCAAGATATGCCTGGGTTGGATACCAACATCGTTGAACATCACTCGCCACTCAAGCCCAGATGTCCTCCTATCAAGCAGAAACTCAGAAGGACTAGACCCGACATGGCACTCAAAATCAGGGAAGAGGTAAAGAAGCAGCTCGATACTGGGTTCCTAGCCACCTCCGAATATCCTGAATGGATTGCCAACATTGTCCCGGTTCCTAAGAAGGACGGTAAAGTCAGAATGTGTGTGGATTATCGAGATCTCAACAAGGCAAGCCCGAAGGATGATTTTCCATTGCCTCATATTGATGTCTTGGTAGACAATACAATGCAGTTCTCTGTCTTTTCCTTCATGGACGGTTTTTCAGGATATAATCAGATCAAAATGTCCCCAACTGATATGGAGAAGACTACTTTCATCACGCCATGGGGTACATACTGCTACAAAGTCATGCCATTCGGTCTAAAGAATGCAGGGGAAACATACCAGCGTGCCATGACATCCCTCTTTCATGATATGATTCATAAAGAGATTGAGGTTTACGTGGACGATATGATTGCCAAGTCCAAAACTGAAGATGATCCCCTGGTTCATCTGAAGAAACTGTTTGATACACTCCGAAAGTTTAGATTGCGGTTGAATCCTGCAAAGTGCACCTTCGGAGTTCGATCTGGTAAACTGTTGGATTTTATTGTGAGTCAGAAGGGCATTGAAGTTGATCCTGATAAGGTTCGGCAAATTCAGAACATGCCGCCTCCCAAAACAGAAAAAGAAGTCTGTGGCTTTCTGGGCAGACTCGATTACATTTCAAGGTTCATTTCCCATTTGACGGCTACCTGTGAACCAATGTTCAAACTACTAAGGAAAAATCAATCGGTTGAATGGAATAATGATTGTCAGGAAGCATTCAACAAAATAAAACAATACTTCCAAGAACCACCGATCTTAGTACCGCCGGTTCCTGGTAGGCCTTTAATCATGTATCTCACTATTCTCGATGAATCAATGGGATGTGCATTGGGTCAACATGACGACACTGGCAGAAAAGAACATGCAATATACTATCTGAGTAAGAAGTTCACTGATTGTGAGACCAGATACTCACTCTTAGAGAAAACTTGTTGTGCTCTGGCCTGGGCTGCTCGACGCCTGTGACAATACATGATTTGCCATACTACTATGTTGATATCCAAAATGGATCCGATAAAGTACATATTTGAAAAGCCTGTTGTCTCTGGAAGGATTGCTCAGTGGCAGATGCTGTTAACTGAGTATGATATCTAACATGTTACCCAGAGAGCAATAAAAGGGAGCGTCTTGTCTAACTACCTTGCTCATCAACCTATAGAGGGTTATCAACAGATGAAGTTTGACTTTCCAAATGAGGATGTTCTGTTCATCAGAGATTATGAGACTCCAGACCCTGACATAGGACCCGAACCAGGGGCGCGATGGATGCTCGTATTCGATGGTGCCTCAAATTCTAAAGTTCGTGGAATCGGTGCTATCCTCATCTCTCCAACAGGTTTTCACCTTCCCTTCACTGCTAGATTATGCTTTTCATGCACCAACAATATGGCTGAATACGAAGCATGTATCTATGGTATTGAAGCGCTATTGACATGAGAATCAAGATTCTTGTGGTCTATGGAGATTCTGCCTTGGTCATCGGTCAAGTCAGAGGGAATTTTGTGACTCGGGATTCCAAGCTGGTTCCGTACCAACATCACATTGCGAAGTTGATTCCTTACTTTGATGAGATCACTTTTCATCATATTCCCAGAGAGTAAAATCAACTAGCAGATGCTCTTGCCACTTTAACATCCATGTTCTAGGTCAAGTGGAAGAATGAAGCTCCTCATATCCGCATTGATCACTTGAACGAACCAGCACACTATTTAGTAATCGAGGATGAGTCAGACGACAAGCATTAGTTCTACGATATTAAAATATATCTGGAAAAATAGGAATATCTCGAGGGTATCACTATCACTGATAAGAAAGCTCTTAGGCGGATTTCCGCCAGATTCTTCTTAAGTGGTGGTATACTGTACAAGAGGAATTATGATTCCATGTTGCTCGGATGCATAGATAGACACGAAGCAAACACGATCATAATGCGAGGGTGTACATGCTAAAGGTCCTGCTATGGCCAAGAAGATCCTTCAAGCTGGGTATTACTGGACAACAATGGAGGTAGATTGTTACAACTTTGCCAAAAGATGTCACAAATGCCAAATCTACGGAGACAAGATCCATGTGCCTCCAACTCCATTGAATGTTTTGACTGCACCTTGGCCATTCTCCATGTGGGGTATAGATATGATTGGAATCGAGCCGAAGGCTTCCAACGGTCATCGATTCATTCTGGTTGCTATCGACTACTTCACCAAGTGGGTTGAAGCTGCTTCTTATACGAACGTTACACGACAAGTGGTTGCCAGATTCATCAAGAAAGAGATAATATGTCGTTATGTCATTCCTAGAAACATTATCACAGACAATGCAAGCAACCTGAACAACAATATGATGAAGGAGTTGTGTCAAGAATTTAAGATCGAGCACCACAACTTTTCACCATATCGGCCCAAGATGAATGGTGCCGTTGAAGCAGTAAACAAAAACATCAAGAGGATTGTCCAGAAAATGGTCAAGACTTACAAGGACTAGCATGAAATGCTTTCTTTTGCACTAAATGGCTACCGAACGTCAGTTCACACTTCTACTGGGGCAACTCCATATTCGCTAGTGTATGGTATGAAGGCAGTTCTACCCATTGAAGTCGAAATTCCTTCGCTCAGAGTCATCATGGAAGCAGGTATGGGTGAAGCTGAATCGGTTCAATCTAGATATAACCAGTTGAATCTCATCGAAGAGAAGCACCTTACAGCCGTTTGTCATGGTCAATTGTATCAGAGACGCCTTAAGCGAGCTTTTGACAAGAAAGTTCTTCCTCGAACATTCTGTGAAGGCGAGCTCGTGCTCAAGAGGTATTCACCCATTCACTCGGATCCACGAGGCAAATGGACTCCCAATTACGAAGGACCCTTTGTTGTCAAGAAAACCTTCTTAGGTGGAGCCCTGATCCTCACAACAATGGATGGGGAGGAGTTGCCATTGCCCGTGAACTCAGATACAGTCAAAAAATATTATGCCTGAAAAAAAAAATTGGATAAAAGTCCGCTAGATTGACATCCACAAGGACAATCTAGGCAAAAATGGACGTCCCGATGGACCAATAAAAAGAGATGTCCATGCAAAAGTTAGGGACAATGAAAAAAAACACAATAATAGCCCACTAAGTTGAAAACCCGAAAGGGCGACTTAGGCAAAAATGGGTATCCCGGTGGATGAAAAAAAAAAAGAAAAACATGTTCAAGCAAAAATTAGGGATGAAGGTATTGACTGTAAACACTTGAGCCTCTCTTCCTCATAGCTAGACCTCAGACGGTAAAAGAGCATTCCAATCATCATCAACGGGTGTAAGGCGTTGGAACCTAGACTTATAGTGGATGGTAGCCAATGTTGTAATCAATGCAAAACATGGTTTCCCTTTGCCATTTACATGTGTTTTTCAATTTTTATTGCAAATTTCCTCATCAAGGATTTTGCATCCTTGTACACACTTTATGTACAAAATTTTACATCCAATAAAATGCATTCTTTATTATCTCAATTTGTTTCATTCCGGTATTTTGTTTGCAAAATAAACAAATATTTGTGATCACATAATACTAAAAAACGTTGAGAACAATAAAAAGCTAAATCAATCGAGAAAGCATTATGCATTGCATGTGTTACTGGTAACTCCCACAGGATAATCACTAATATCCATTGGTAAGTCTAACGCCTGGCCGACAGTGTATTGATTCTGTGAAGAAGTTGTTGTTTCCTCAGCAGTTCCTCAGCATAATCGTCATTCGCCCGAGCAAACGCCATTACGATTTGTCGAAAAGCTTGTTGTTTACATATCTTTTCTCAGACAGATTTGTAATGTCTCTAGGCAAGTTGCCGAAGTGTTCCCAACAAAGACACTTTGCTCTCTTTTCCCCAGTAAGGGTTGTACATCATCTCTAATAATTTGAAACTATCTGTCACCAGCAGCAGTGGTTTCTCCTCAGCAAAGTCAACATGGGTTGGAAGGATGTTTCCCCACACAGAGCCAATCTTGGTAGGAAGGATTGAGTTGATCCCCAACAGAGGCAGCCACGGTGATTTAGAAATTTGAAATGTTCTCAGTTTCTTTCCCCGGCAGAATCGTCATCCTTTGTGAACTCTCTCCTCCAGCAGAGATTGTCTTTATCTGCGGGTCCTCTCCCCGACCAAGGGTGTCGAAGTCTTTTTGCTACGATCTTCTGCCTAACCGTTTCACACTTTGCCTTATCTTGTGCCTTTGCACTGTGTGACATCAAGCATCATGTAGAAATGCATACATAGCATATGCATCGATCATACTCCCTCTCCTTTTGCCTGGCTTATCTCCCAGCAGATTTTCAGCCAACTTTTCACTTATCTGTTCTTCCCTAACACTCTTCTTATGTCACCGTCGGCCAAATCCTCGAGCTACTCTTTTATTTAATCCCCTTTTACCTCGAATCATCAAAAAGCTGGCGCAATTCGTACATTCAGGTCTAAGAGGATTAAATAGGGGCAGCTGTCGTAACCCGGAATTTAACCTCCCTCTTTTCCCTTTTGCATGAGCATAAGCATTTGCATCGCTAGCATACGCATACACACTTTTCTTTGTGTGTTTCTTGTTGCAGGATATTCAGGTTTTCGAAGCCCGATTAATCATATCCTCACAGGGCCATCACATCATCAAGACAAGCACAAAATGAGGATTTCCATGCCTATTTATCAAAACAAGAAGTGGAAAATCGAAGTCGGGACCACATCACCAATTTTGAGCAAAATTGGGAAAATTTGGCTAGAGTAATTGATTACTCAAATAGGGTAATCGATTACTCTGTGTCAGTTTGCAATTTCTGCTGCTTTTTCATGACAGCTCCTTTGCACACATTTTGGTCTTGGATTCTACATTGGTCTAGTAGCATGTGGAACATTCTGGAGTCTTCAAGAATTCACTCAAAATTATTCTAATGCATCATTCCAAATAAAGTGCACCATGTTCCTTGTTTTCCAAGTAATGTGGATCTTCGGATGTTGAAGTTCACCTTGGGATTGTTATCGAGTTGGTTCTAACTAACCGAGTTAACCGCCTTGACTCAGTGAGTCAAGTCCAACTAACTCCTAGCCTAGTTCCAAACCCAAAGCTAAGTCCAAACCTCTCACACTCCTAACCTAAAATCTATATAAGCACTATCTTAACCATTTTCATTCAATACCTTCAACCATTTTTCACAATTTCACTCTCAATTCTCTTACATTCTCTCTGATTTCTCTACTCATTCTTCATCTTCATCTCAATTTTCTCTTCCAAAACCTCACAAAAAGCTCTTAATTCTTGAAGGATAATCACTTTTCACATTGAAAGTGATTATTTCTTGAACTCAACCTTCATCCTTGTTGCTATTCTACTTGGATTTCTGGAGTTAGTTTAGCTTGTGGGTTAATCTCAAGTATTTGCTTCTACTTTCAATGATTCGAATCCACATTTTGGAGTTTCGACGTATTTTGCTTGGTTTCGATCCGTTTCGTCTATCATTGAAGATTCCTCTGGTTTTCTTTGATTTTTTGCATCAAGAACACATTGCAACAATCACCAAGGCACATCTCAGCCTTATAGGTTGGTAGATCTCTTTCATTTTTCTGTTTCGATCATTTTCGTATCATTCGCGATGTAGTTCGTTGTTTTTGCATGTGAATTGATTGCACCATTTCTTGATCCATGATCTTGATGTGTTAATTGATTCTATCACTGCTTATTTGCTGTTTTCAAGTTCAATTTTCGTGAACAAATTCGTGTCCTAGCATGTGGTAGTTTGGATAAGTGATTATGTGTTGAAAATCACTTTTAAAAAGCTGTTTTTTCTGTTTTTTTGCCACTGGTACAGTGGTAATCGAATACTCAAAAAGAGTAACCGATTACTCTTCACAAATTTGCATCAGCACTGCTGTTTTTCAACTGAGTAATCGATTACTCAAATTGAGTAATTGATTACTCTGCACAAATTTTGCCAAATTTTGCTATTTTCAAGCAAGTAACCGATTACTCAAAGAGAGTAATCGATTACCACTGAACCAGAAGGCCATTTTCTTGCATTTTCAAGCTTGTTTTCCATGCTTTCCTCATTTTAACTTCCATTGATTGTCATGCTTGATTTTATGGATGTTTTAAATGTCATTTAACTTCTGTTTGAAGCTTATTCATGAACTTTTGTTGCACACTTTCGATTATTCAAATTGTTCATATTTTTGGCATCATGTGAGTATAATCATTCTTGCATTCCATTTTGATCACATAACATGATTTTGTGTTGCATATTTGTTGATCATTTGGTACTATTTTGTACTCCCTTTCTAGGTTTTTCATTAAGTTTCATTCTTCATGGATGAACTTAATTTTGTATAACCAATAATTCACACCTTTTGCCTTAACGATTTTTCACTCTCTTTGGAAACTTGTTGGCATGTCCTTTCCCATTTGATTACTTGATTGAAACCATGTTTCGATTAGTTGATCTTCCGTTTTCCTCTCTTTAGGCTTCCTTTAGAGCTTTCCCTCTCGTTCCCCTGTGGAGTAGGAGTTTTGCGTTGCGCCCAACATCGGAGCACGGTACAAGTTGGAGCTGTTACGCTGTCTGTTTCTTTATGCGGGAGAACTGTACAACTTGGAGTTGTTGGACTGTCTGGTTCAATTTCTGCATTACACCCTGTGTGTTAGAGAAGGAATGAGAAGGGAGAATTCCTACTCTTATTCTGACTACTTCAGGTAGGGGACGAATGACCCTGTGCTTGGCTTAGTCATCTCTATCTCCAAGCAGTAGTGTGCTCTCTTTCCCCAGTCGAGTCGATCCTTGATCACTCTCCTCTCATTGCAATCTCTTTCGGCCCTTGATCACTCCTATCTCTTTCAACCTCTCTTTTGATCAATCACCATTCTTCTTGGTTATGATCTTTTGTTCATTGGGTTAGCAAGCTTTCTTTGTTTCAATACCCTATTCTTTTCTTGCGGTCAATCATTTTTCTATTGATTCCCCTGGAGAGTCTCTCTTCGCTTTCTTCAGTTAATCACAGGTTTTCTGTTAAAACCGAATCCCCAGGAGTTCGCAGCCTTCTTGGGGTTCTTCTCCCTTTGTTTGGTTAATCACTGTCTGTCAGTTAAAACAACAATGTTTGCTCTCGTTTTCAGTTAACCACAACCCATCTGTTAAAACACTGAGTTTCCTCTTGGGTTAATCACCTTCTCACGGTTAATCACCCTTTGCTTCAGTTAACAACAGTCTGTCTATTAAAATAATGAACCCCTTTTTGAGTTAATCACCTTCTCTTGGTTAATCACTTATATTTTTCGGTTAATCACAATGTTCTGTTAAAACCGAACCCCCGAGCGGTTGGCAACCTCTTTTGGTTCAATACCCCATTTCGTTGGTCAAGTGCTGTTTGTTCAGTCAATACCAACACCCCTTGGGGTCACGACCTTCGATCCGTCTTACACCTGTTCTTCTGGTTAATCACAATTTTATCTATTAAAACCAATGCTTCTCTATCCCCATAGAGTTACAATCCCTCTTTCCTCGGTTTACCACTGTTTATCAGTTAACATACCGATGTCCCCTCAGAGTCAAACACCTTCTCTTGGTTCAACACTCTCTCCCTTGGTTTATCACAGTCCGTCTGTTGACACCAGCCTCTTTTCCCCGCCAGAGTCTTACTCTCTCTCTTCGGTTAACCACTGCCAGTCAGTTAATATACCGAATCTCCCTCTTGGGTTTGACACCACCCTTTTGTGTGGATCCCCATCCGAATCGCTTACCCTCTATTCCTAGCAGTTCTTTGATCTTTTCTCTCCCCAGCGGATTTCTCTATATTCATTTTGCTCTTACTTTCTTGGTTCCGACACTAGACCTCTTTGTTATCCCCTGTAGAGTTTCTTTCATTCTTGGTTTTAACACCATTCATTTTCTAGTCTCTTGTGCAATTGTTCTTACTGCGTGGTCTTCCCCAGTAGAGTTTTCTTTCACTCTTGCTTTTGGTTTTGACACCGCTTCTCTTGTTTTCCTGTTTCCAGATACAATCTACCCTTCTCTTGGGGGTAGCGCGATTTTTGTGGTTTCGAATCACTATCACTTTGGTACTACAGTTCGATTCATTTTTTATCCTGTGAAGTTGATTAAGGAAAGGAAATAGATGTCTCTAATTAACCCTGCTTGCAAACTGAGGTTGAACAGTCAAAACTGTCGTCTTACAGGTGCTATCAAAATAGGGGGGTCGGTCTTTAGGGTTATTTGCTTAAAAACAGTGCCTAGGCTATTGGTAAGGTGTTAGGTTTGATGCTTTTCGATTGATGTATGAAGGTACGGGATTTTGGGTTTTTGATTATTATGCTCGCTAAGATTTTTGCAATCTTATGCCTACGTATTCCCGAAACAGGGAAATCAGAGCGATTGTAGTTCCTCCTATTCTATGGGAGGAAAAAGTTTGTTTTGGTGTCTTGTTCAAAGCCCAAGATTGAAGCTAAAGGTGATTTGTATCTTGTTCAAAGCCCAAGATGAGAAGCTAAAGAGTTTTGGATGAGAGAGAATTTGTCATTTCTAAGGAGGAGTTGTTGATGTTTGTATGCTGTGAGCAAGGCACATATTTGATGCTAAAAGGTTGATTGACTCAACCGGGGGATGTCTGTATACAAAGCCTAAGAGGAGGCTAGAAGTTTGACTTTTCCAGGGAAAATGTTCTTTCTGTCTTGTACAAAGCCAAAGATTGAGGCTAAAAGGGATTTTGACTCCGTTGGGGAGAATGTATCTTGTATAAAGCCCAAGATGGAGGCTGGAATGGTTTGACTCAACAAGAGAGTACTTTTATCTGTCCTGTATAAAGCCCAAGATGGAGGCTAAAAATGTCGACTCAACAAGAGAGTCCGAAGGCTGATTGACTCAACGAGGGAGTCTTTTATACTCAACAAGAGAGTGTTTATTATATGTCTTGTACAAAGCCCAAGACGGAGGCTAAAAGTGGTTGACTCAACAAGAGAGTCTTTTATACTCAAAAAGAGAGTGTTTTGTTGTCTCGTACGAAGCCCGAGATTGAGGCTAAAAGGAGATTGACTCAACATGAGACTCTTTTATACTCAACAAGAGAGTGATTTGTATGTCTTGTACAAAGCCCAAGACGGAGGTTAAAAGTTGACTCAACAAGAGAATCTTTTATACTCAACAAGAGAGGGTCTTATAAGTCTTGTACAAAGCCCAAGACGGAGGCTAAAAGTTGTCGACTCAACAAGAGATTCTGAAAAGGTTAGCTCCGCTGGGGATAATCATTTGTACAAAGCCCAAAAGGAGGCTGTCTTACTGCTGAGGATTATTTAGATCCTGAAACGGGTCCAAGTGTGGGGAACTCTCATGAGAGAGACCGGGTTTCTGCTGGATATTGATCCAGAGTGATCGATGTTTCTTCCTATGTTTGAAAGGAACTTGAGAATGTCTTTGAGACTCAAGGGGTTTAGACTGTCCAAGTCTAGAGTTTTATCTTTTGTACAATGCCCAAGAGGAGGCACGAGCATTAAGGGATGAGTATCAACCCCAAAGTGGCTGGAGGTTTGACGCTGGAATGATTGTTCTAGCAAAGGATGACTAAGTTCTATTTTATACCTTTAAGAGGTCGTCAAGGTCCTTGTATTAAGCCCAAGAGAAGGCATGAGAACTTCTAAGAAGCCGAAGGGTCCTTGTACAACGCCCAAGAGGAGGCAGGGATGCTTTTAGGAAGCCTGTGGGTCCCCAAACCAAGAGAAGTTCAAGAAATACAATTCACAGAGAAGAGATCATTCCAGGAAAGTTCGAGAATTTGGAAGAAACTCAAGAGATGCCATTCACGGAGAAAAGATCATCTCTGGGGAGTTAGAGTTTCTTTGACAATTTCTAAGGGTGACAGTCTGAGAAAAGGTTCACTGAGAATACCTCTTTTCTCTTTGTTCTATATTGTTTAACCCCAAGAGGAGGGAAGACTGTATCTGGAATCCTATGGGGGATCTAGTTTTGTTTGTATTTAAGAGTGACCAACAAGGCTTTACCTAGTGCTAGACGTAGTTACCGGGGAAAACTCTAAATAACTATACTAGTATTACACAGTGGATATGTGACAAGTATATAAAAGGATGTGAAAGAAGACTTACAGTGAAGCAGGCCCACAATACAGTTATATACATATGAAAGCGATAAATGAAAGCGGATAAACACTTAGCCGTTGTAGAGCTTCCCTGCTGTTTTGTTAGTTGTTCAACAAAGAAATTAAAGAAAGTTTTGATAACAACATATATTGAGAAAGTGCTTTGAAAAGATTGTTGGGGCTTACAGCTCAAGAAGAGGCCCAAGTTTTAACGATGATCGCACCGTTGTTTTGAAAACCGTACAGAGGGACTTATACAATATGTGAGGCCCAAATCACTTTGGTTTCAAAAAGGGGTTGGGTCTTACACTCTATTAGAGGACCAAAATGTTTTTAAATGAATAAAGATGGGTCTTATAGCTCAAGGAGAAGCCCAGTTGATTTTATTAAAAAGGCGACGATCGCGCCGAACGTTTGCAAATATACAGAGGGACTTATACAATGTCTGAGGCCCAAAGGTATTATTTATAAAGGGTTTGGGTCTTACACTATATTACAGGCCCAAAAGAGGCTTTAAGAAAAATAATGGGGCTTACAACTCAAGGAGAGACCCAAGTGGTTTTATTTTAAACTGGCGATCGCGCCGAGATTTTTGAAAACACCGTGGGTCTTATACAATGACTGAGGCCCAAACTATTTTGGTTTCAAAGAGGGATTGGGTCTTACACTCTATTAGAGGCCCATGAGTGTTTGAAAATGATTGATGAGGGTGGAACCAATCAAAACCCTAATTTCATCATTTTTAAAAGTGAATTCTTAAAGAAAATCAATAAAAAAGGATAAAACACCAAATAAGATTGAATAAACAACTTGTGATTTTTGGTTAAGGTTTGAAAAATGATGTTTTAATCACAAGTTGAATTAAAACTCATTTGGTTTTGATTTTCAAGATGAATATTCACTTTAAAAATGTTTAAAAACAATTAAAAATGAATTTATTCATAAAAATATCAACTATATTAAATAAATAATATAAATTTGATTTTTTTGTGGAATAAAATATTTCAACATTTTTGTGATTTTTTGCAAAAATAACCAATCAAAAATAATTAATATTGAGGGAGTTATTAATTTCTCAAATCATTAAAAATAATAAAATATGAAAATGTGGTAAAAAAAGAGGATCTGGGGCGAGGGGGATTCGAACCCCAGACTTCTTGTGTGTAGTGCACGCGTCCTACCACTGGGGTGGTGATACATCCGTGTATCAAACCCCAGCCACAAATATACAAGGCTTGACTTGTTTTTGGCCTGGCCAAGGCAAGGCAAGGCAAGATTTTGGCCAAAAACGTGAAGCTTGTAACTTTCTCATTTCTCCATGGATTGGGACAAAATTTAGGTCTATCCTGCCTGGAATTTCACAAGGAATCCAATGGTGGTGGTGTTTTTTAGATGAGGTCCCCATTTTAGAACCCAATAGTGGTTTTGAAATAGGCCTCCATTTTCATTTTCTGTGCTACTTTATGGTACAGGCATAAATCACATGATGAATTGGTCCAAACACAACATATATAGCATGTATGAGATATGTATGATCAGTGGACTTCAAAGCAATGCATATTTCTAAGAGTTCAAGTTGAGATGCTTACCTCTTTAGGAGCTTTTTGGGCAATCTATCAAGGGCTTTGTTCCAGAAATGTTTGGATGCTTTGAACACCCTCAAATGATCCCTTAGAAGCTTTTAGGATGATTGGAATCAGCTGGAAACTGGCCCTTTCTTGCAAAAGGGGCAAAAGTGACTAAAATAAAAACTCTCTCAAATGGTGTTCCATATGTGGGGAACCATTTGGGACAGTTCAAGGATGATATTTGGAGTGTGTTTGAGGTTTTATCTGGTTTGGAAAGTGACTGAATCAAGACATGGCTTGAAAAATGCAAAAAAGTCATATTTTGAGGTTTTGAGAAGGGACTTTGAGATTCTGGTGTTACAGGTCACTTGTGAGAGTTTGGACAGCTTAAATATGACATATTGGAGGTGTTTGGATCATGAGCTATGGTGGAATTGCTCTATAACTCAAAAACTCAGAGTTACCTTGCTAAAGAAGGCATTTTTGCCTAGAGAAAGAGATTTTGAGGAAAACAAGTGTTGTAGTGCTTTGAGGTACTCAAACTGAGCACAAATGAGCTCTATTTATAGTAGAGCAAGTTTGTTTTGCAATTAATAGTGAATGGAGGCTGCTGCAGACCTTTGGCCAAATGGAGCATTTTGGAATCTCAAGTCTCCTCTAGCCATTGACTAGAGGTTAGAGCACAGGCCTTTGGTTCCCTAGTTCAGATATCATCCTTGACTCATTCAGTTGGAAATGGCCCAGGTCATGCCACCTTGGTGCATGCATTGAATGCTCCAAAACAAAATTAGAGTCTTGTCCCCTCTTTAGGGTTTTTTAGGTTTGGCATGCTATTTTTAGTTCCAAAGACTTGGGAGGCTTATGGATCAGTGTTTGTCCCTCCTTGGTCTCTCCCTGAGGTGTTCAGATGGATAAACTTGTTTTTCATTTGCACAAATTGCTCAAATAGAGCAAAATGCACAAATCTTCCTTGTTATGACAGTTGCAGCAAGGCATATTGCCACTGTCATAACTCTTGGCTCAAATGGAATTTCATGGGGTTCTTGGCCATTTTGGAAAGCTCTCATATGATACAACATATGTGTGATCGTAATTTGTTTTTAAAATTTTTGTATCCAAGTGAAAAATGCCCCTACATTTTGGAAAAAGTGAAACAGATTCTGACTTAGTGAAAATTTCAGTAAGTGTTGGAAAAAGTGACATTTCATGTTTTCAGCCATTTTGATCCAACCATAACTCAAAATCCACGATGAATTGGAATGAGATGTAGTTGAGACTTTTAAAGTATGCCATGAGAGCTACAAATCCATCTTTGGATCAGCCCAAATGGTTGCATGGATCTCAAGTTATGATCCTTGGAAGTTGGTACCCTAGCCACTTTGTTCCATAACTTAGAAAATTTCTAAGTTTTTTATGGTTACCCCTTTTACAAGTTATCCCAGTTTTCTTGATTTTTCTTGATGAATGATGATTCCAATCATACATTAACATCATTTTAGGGTTAGGGGACCATAATTGATCAAAAAATCAAAAAGTCAAACTTTGACTTTTGGGCACAGTTGACTTTTTATCAGATGAATTCCAAACTGTGCGATCCTCTATGAAATCAAGTCCTTGACCTAAATCAAACTTGATGGACTGATTTCATAGGTGTTATAGGGTGTATTGAATCATGTCCCAAGGTTTGGGAGCATGTCCTGGTCAAAAGTCAAAGGTACAGTTGACTTTTTCCGCAAAACCCTAACTGTGGTTCCGATGAACTTGAAACTTGTGAACCAAGCTTCTTGGATCAATCCATTGTTGAAAATGGATCAATGTAGTGTATTGGGGACCCTCAAATCATGTCTTGAGGTCTTGGCTCATGTTTTATCCCAAGAGTCAACTTAGGGGTGAATTAGGTCAAGAAACCCTAATTCCTGATTTTTATTGAATGCATCCCCTGAGGCTAAATTGACTTGATGATTAGGGTTATGAGGACCCTTGGAGTATTTGAGAGGTTTAGACAAGTCGAAGATCATGTCATTTCTTGATTGATCCTTTCTCTAAGAGCTCTGAGAGGGCTTGAAACCCTAAGTTTGATTGTAGTGGATACTCACCAATCTTTGGGGGAGACTATTGAGGTATGATGGTTCATCCATATTGTGATGATGGTTTTCACAATGATGGGAAATCTTAGTGGTCAAAATTTGGGGTATGACATTAGGGTTAAACAATATGGAACAAAGAGAAAGGCAGTATTCTTGGTGAACCTTTTCTCAGATTGTCACCCTTAGAAATTGTCAAAGAAACTCTACTCCCCAGAGATGATCTTTTCTCTGTGAATGGCATCTCTTGAGTTTCTTCCAAATTCTCGAACTTTCCTGGAATGATCTTTTCTCAATGAATTGCATTTCTTGAACTTCTCTTGGTTTGGGGACCCACAGGCTTCCTAAAAGCATCATTGCCTCCTCTTGGGCGTTGTACAAGGACCCTTCGGCTTCTTAGTAGTTTCCTATGCCTTCTCTTGGGCTTAATACGAGGACCATGACGACCTCTTAAAGGTATAAGATAGAACTTAGTCATCCTTTGCTAGAGCAGTCCTTCTGATGTCAAAACTCCGACCATTTTAGGGTTGATTCTCATCCCTTAATGTACGTGCCTCATCTTGGGCATTGTACAAAAGATAAACTCTAGACTTGGACAATATAGCCCCCTTGAGTCTCAAAGGCATTCTCAAGCACTGTAGAAACCCTGGTTATCTTGGAAAAATCTCCAGGAGAACCTAAACCCAGTCCTCTTATGAGAGTTCCCCAACAAGGATCAATATATCATCATGATAACACTATCACAAATCAGAACCTCAAGGCATCTGATCTTTTTGGACCTGTTTTTGGATCACAATAATCCTCAGCAGAAGATAGCCTCCTTTTAGGCTTTGTATAATGATCCTTCCTCAGGAAGTCAGCCTCCTCTTGGGCTTTGTACAAATGATTCCTCCCCAGTGGAGCTAACCTTTTCGGACTCTCTTGTTGAGTCAACCACTTTTAGCCTCCATCTTGGGCTTTGTACAAGACATATAATAAACACTCTCTTGTTGAGTATAAAAGATTCTCTTGTTGAGTCAACTTTTAGCCTCCGTCTTGGGCTTTGTACAAGACATGTAATAAACACTCTCTTGTTGAGTATAAAAGATTCTCTTGTTGAGTCAACTTTTAGCCTCTGTCTTGGGGCTTTGTACAAGACATATAAAAACACTCTCTTGTTGAGTATAAAACACTCTCTTGTTGAGTATAAAACACTCTCTTGTTGAGAATAAATGACTCTCTTGTCGAGTCAATCTCCTTTTAGCCTCAATCTCGGGCTTCATACGAGACAACAGATCACTCTCTTGTTGAGTATAAAAGACGCTCTTGTTGAGTCAATCACCTTTTCAGACCCTCGTGTTACGTTAACCCTTTTAGCCTCCGTCTTGGGCTTTATACAGGACAGATAAAAGTACTCTCTTGTTGAGTCAAACCCTTTCAGCCTCCATCTTGGGCTTTATACAAGATATATTCTTCGCAACGGAGTCAAAATCCATTTTAGCCTCAATCTTGGGCTTTGTACAAGACATAAAGAACATTTTCCCCGGAAAAGTCAACCTTTTAGCCTCCTCTTAGGCTTTGTATAAAGAAATCCCCGGTTGAGTTTAGCATCAAATTTGTGCTTTGCTCACAGCATACAAACATCAACAATTCCTCTTTAGAGATGACAAATTCCCTCTCAGTCAGGACCCTTCGGCCTCATATCTTGGGCTTTGAACAAGATACAAATCACCTTTAGCTTTAATCTTGGGCTTTTAACAAGACACCAAAATATCTTTTTCCTCCCCTTGAATAAGAGGAACTACGATCGCTCTGATTTCCCTGTTTCGTTAAACGGGAATACGTAGGCATGAGATTGCGAAATCTTAGCGAGCATACCAATCAAAAGAAAACCCTAGGTCCAATACCTTCATACATCAATCAAAAAACATCGGATTCAGCATCCTGCTAAAAGCCCCGTGAACCGTCGAGACACTCTGTTCTTAAGCAAAATAACCTAAGGAGAGACCCCCTATTTGATAGCATCTGTAAACCAACAGTCATCTGTTTAAACTCAGTATGTAAGCAGGGTTAATTGGAGACATCTATTTCCCTTCCTTAATCAGCTCAATAGGATAAAAAATGAATCGAACTATAGTACCAAAGCGATAGTGATTCGAAACCATAAAAATCGCGCTACAGACAACTGTGACCCTGAGGATTTAGTAGACATTAACCATATGACCGCTTGGCAGTGCAGTGACTATTGGAAATAGTTGATACGCGATACTACACTGAAATGAGATTACCCTAGGATGCTACAGCTAGCTCGGGTGAACCAGCTTGCTGTCGATATCCCTAGGGGGGTCAATGATTTTGGAAACCTGGAACCCGTTCTACAAGTACAAAAATTAACCATAATACAACCTTTGGGGATGGGTAGAGCCATGACTCCATGCTCGTGACGTTGAACCCTTGAACCCATATTTTTTCAATGTTTTTGTGTGCTGCATTCATGCATTCATTTAAAAAACTCTTAAACAAAGAAAATTTTTCTCTTTTCTCTTCTCTTCTTTTTTTCAAAATAAACTAAAACAATAATTGCAAATATCAGAAAGATTGCGTTATGGATTTGGTAGAAGAAAGATGCACAAGTACACTTTCAAGGCTCCGAAACTAGAGAATTTAAGGAGGTTGGCAAGGATGATCACCAACCCAGATGCGTTGAGAGCTAAGCATAGAGGACTGCTGTCTCTATTAAGGGTCCACGTAGTTGAAGGAATCTTGTCTACATTAATTTAGTTTTACGATCTGGTTTATCACTGCTTCACATTCTCGAATTATCAACTGGCACCAACATTAGAAGAGTACTCTCAACTGATTGATTTACCTATCACTGACCAAGCTCCGTTTTCTGGACTGGAAGAAATTTCAAAGGAACAAACCATTGCAAGAGCAATCTATTTGGACGAGTCAGAAATTAGGAATCACATGACCACTAAGGGAGGAATCCAAGGTTTACCAGCTAAATTCCTGATAGAGAAAGCTCTATACTTTTCTAGTGTAGGAAAGATAACTGCTTTCGAAGATATCTTTGTTCTACTCACATATGGGTTATTCCTCTTTCCCAACATCGATAACATTGTCAATACCAATGCCATTAAGATATTTCTGATTGGGAACCCTGTACCAACCCTGTTGCAGATGCTTATCATTTTGTACACTTAAGGAATTTGTACAGCAGAGGAATGATCACATGTTGTGTACCCTTACTTTACAAATGGTTCATTTCCCATTTACCCAAGTCTGCTACTTTTTGGGATCACAAGAGTACTCTACGTTGGTCACAAAAGATTATGTCCCTTACCAACTCTGACATAGATTGGTATAATAGGATTTATGAAGGGATGGAGATCATTGACAGTTGTGGAAATTTCCCTAACATACCCCTCATAGGAACTAAAGGAGGAATCAACTATCATCCAATTTTAGTTCGCCGTCAACTCGGATACCCGATGAGGCATATCCGACATAATGTTCATCTGGAGGGTCTTTTCTTCAAGGAATGGGAAAATGAGAGGGCACTAAAGAAGGAAATAGTGCATGTCTGGCAACATATTCACAGGAAAGGAAGAGAGTCTTTAGGAAGACTAAACTGTATCTCCTTGGAGCCTTATCTCCACTGGGTGCAAACTAGAGCCCTCAAGCTGAGGATGTTTTACCCTCATCAAGAAGTTTTTCCGTTAAAGGAATTCGTCCTTTATTTTATGTCTGATACGGAAAAACTCCAGGTCACTCTCAACAAAGTTCAACGGGAGAAAAGCTCTTGGAAAAACAAGTACCGAATCCTCAATGTGGAGTGTACCAAAATTCAGGAACTATTAAAAGAAAAGGATGCTCTGATTGAAATTTTAGAACAACATGCTATGGAAGATCAAAGGAACTCGCTCACTTCTTTCACTTGGCAAAGGACTGACGACCCGACAACGACTGAAGAACCCCGATCAAAGAAAAGGAAAATACCAGAACCAACATCTGAGATCTCCTCAGAGAGGACCCAGGATCCATAAGCTTAGCCATTTTCCTTACAACACTTTGTAAAATACTGTACTTTTCCTTATTGCAATCTTTCAAATTCAATAAAACAGGGTCTTCACCCTTCACTGTATGATATTTGCAATCTATTTGTTGAGTTTCTTTTTGATTAAAACAAAAACTAAAAAATATATCTTTGCATATCATTCATCATTCTCACATAACGCTTCTTCTTATCTTCAAATCTCACATACGTGTCACGATTCTAGAGTCAAACTGTCTCACTCGTACAATACTCAGGCCAATCGACAAAAGAAAATGGACGATCTCGAGGTAGAGAACAACGAGCTGAGAGAAGAAATCGACGCTCTAAAGGAAAGTTTGGAAAAACGTCACAGTGACATGCAATCCCTAGTAGCAGCTCAGAGACAACAACAAAGGACTGTGATCTCAGAGATCATATCTACGCCCATTGTGGAGGCACATGAGAATCATCCTCGGTACAACTTGCCTAAAGGTCGTCCCTAGGGCATGCCACTCAACTTTGTCCCTGAAGGATATATCCCTCCGGTCACTGAAGACCCGAAAATGGCAGTAGGAACCACTGGGCCTGAAGGTTACAAACTTCGGGAAAGCGAAGATGCAAGGTTTACAACAGCAACACCTGAAGGTTACAAACTTCGGGGCATGGAAGCACCAAGAGTCACTGCTGTAATGACTATACCACAACCAGTGATACACACTGTCCCGGAAGGACAGATTCCACAAGCAATTTCTGGTGGAAACAAAGACATGTACGAAAGGATGAATGAGTTCCAGGAACAATTATTGGAGATGCATAAAGAACTGCATGCCATTCCCGGTCAAGACTTCTTCAGAAAGGACGTCACAGACCTCTGTTTGGTCCCTAATGTGAAAATACCGCACAAATTCAAGGTGGCTGACTTTGAAAAATACAAGGGGAACTCTTGCCCTCAAATTCATTTGGTGATGTACGCTCGAAAGATGTCAACTCAGACAGAAAATCAACAGCTACTGATCCATTATTTCCAAGACAGTTTAACCGGTGCCGCACTCAAGATCAATACTTTTAGAGATCTCGGCGCTGCTTTCGTTCAGCAGTATAAGTACAATCTGGACATGGCACCGGATAGGGATCAGCTCAGAGCAATGTTGCAGAAGGACAAAGAAACTTTCAAGGAATATGCTCAGAGATGGCGTGAAATTTCTGCCCATATCTGTCCCCCTTTAGGAAAAGGTGATGACCAAGATTTTCCTGAAAATCTTGAGCTCATTCTATTACGACCGAATGGTTGCTAGTGCGCCCAACGACTTCACTGAAATGGTGAACATGGGACTACGCCTTGAAGAAGCAGTCCGAGAAGGACGATTCGTCAAAGATACAGGGACATCTAGAATTACAAAAATGTACGATAGTGCTTTCCCAAAGAAAAAAGAGCAAAGGCAAAGGTATCAACCGGTATCAACCATGCGCCGGTGTCGCTCCTGGGATTTTCATCCAAGTACAAACACGAAAGTGGCACGGAAACAGAGTCGCCAGCAATGTTTATTTATCCCAAGAGAGGGAAAGGAAACACTGCATAAACCTGAGGGAAGGGAAAGAGCATGGTCTCGCGACCAAGAGAAACGGGTAAGGGTGTCGGTTACGCGAGGGGAAGGTATTAACACCCCCACGCGTCCATCGTACTCGATGGGATCCACGCTTGCTGTCTGTATCAAAAGGTGTCTTCATCTGGAACTCCGCTGCTACTAGAAAAGAAAAGGAATGGGTACGGGAAAGAACGAAGAAACGGGGAAGAAAAGGAAAAGAAGAGAATCGATAGGACATCACGTCCTAGGCCTACGTATTCCCTCGTGCAATGGGAAAGTCAAAGTCAACGTAGTTCGGACATGAACTAGGGGGAGGTTGCTCTCCAAGACATCTCCGTCTTGTGCCTACTTATCCTCAATCGGACTAGAGAGAGGAAATCAGAGCAATTGTAGTTCGACCTACTGGTCGAAAAGAGATAAGGAGGTGATGAAGAAAGGTTGTGCTCGGAGAGATCTCCCACGATATCCTGCCTATGTATCTCGCTCGCACGCGAGAATCAGAGCGACCTAGTTCCCCTCACTAGGGAAAGCTTGCTTTGTTTGTGTTTTTTAAATGGAGTACGACAAAGTTCACGTTCTAGCAGTTAGGTGTCGCAGCTCGTTGTACGGAGTCTTAGGAATTTACCTGTTTGCGGTAGAACGGAAGTGACGCATCCTCGCAAAGGAAAGATAGAGATGAGAAGAGAATTGTTGTTTGTTTTTTTTTTTTTTAGAAGAAGTGGATTGAAGTTAGTTCGTAACTTACATTGTGTCGCTCCCGGGATTTTCATCCAAGTACAAACGCGAAAGTGGCACCGAAACAGAGTCGCCAGCAATGTGTATTTATCCCAAGAGAGGGAAAGGAAACACCGCGTAAACCTGAGAGAAAGGAAAAGCATGGTCTTACGACCAAGAGAACTGGGTTCGGGAGTCGGTTACGCACGGGGAAGGTATTAGCACCCCCACGCGTCCATCGTACCCGATGGGATCCACGCTTGCTGTTTCGATCAAAGGGTGTAAAGAAAGGATACTGGAAAAGGAATTGAAAGAAAGAAAGGAGAAAGAAAAGAAAAGGAACGGGAAACAAATGTAGGGAAAATAAAAGAAGTGCTCGCATGGGCCCTACCCCACTGCCTACGTATCTCATCGGGAGCATGAGAATCAGAGCGACGTAGTTCCCCTCACTAGGGATGGATTGTTTGTGTTTTTTAGAGAACGGCTTACGTTCTAGCTCAGGTGTTGTAGGCTCGCTGGTCCGAGTGCGTTACCGTCTTGCAAGAGAACGAGTAGAAGCGCGTTCGTGCGTTGAGAATGAATGAGATGAGAAAAGAATTCCCGAAGGAAAGACGTTATTGTTTGTTTTTGTCTTTTAGAAGTTTTTTCCATTTATTTGCATATGACAGTGTATCTGAATCTTAGTCATTGGAATGTGTACATTCTCACATTCCAAGATGGAATGGGTAAGAAAGCACACTAAGAGTGAAGAAGACCCCCACACTTAGTTCCAATTGTCAAGGTTCAAACACACTAGCGTACTTGTATTTATTAAGCGTTTTTGTTGATTAAGAAATGCAGAAGTTTTTTTTTTATTATTTGCACCTTCAACAAGTATTGCATTTAAGTCCCTCATACAAGATCAAATGTTTAACACATTGACCCAAGATGGGCTATATGCTACACATTCTAAGATTACAAGAGAAGACCCCTTATAATCTTTTCTTTATATGAAAGGCCTAAATGCAATAAATGCCTACCTTTATTATATGTTTTGAATTTTCTTTGAGATGAGAAGATGAAAGACTCAAGAGAGGGTAAAGGTAAAAATCTATATGGACTAAGACTCAATCCTAATTGATTAGTTAAGGGAGTGATCCTAAAGTTTGTGAGGTTTCAACCTAAAGTCTAAAGAAAGAATGAATTAAACAATTCACTTCTAAAGTAGAAGATGAATTGTAATTCACAAAGGGAAAGTGATGAATTATTAAAAGAAAGCACATAAGTGCTTAACAAAACATAGAATAGAATTGTAAAAGAGAAAGGATAGAAGTTGAATGTGGATTCCTTATCCACACTCAATTGAAACTTGCCAAAGCCCCTACATGGTTAGTAAACATGTATAAGAAGTATAAGAAGTAAAAGAACATGTAATGCATCATAAAACTCAAAAGAATTAAATGAGAAACCAAATCCTAGAGCCACAACCAGAATGTACATCATATGGGAACAAATGGTCATTATCAATCAAACTCAAGTGGATAGGCAACAAACATCCTCCATGACATTAGAACATGATATCATAAGAAAAGGAAGAATGAAAGATGAAAAGAAAAAGAAGAAATATGCACAAATGGAACATGTAATCCATGGATCAGAATTGAAATGAAATGAAAAATGATTCACAAACATCTCACAAGTATTCATGCATGACACATCAAAGCATTTAAGAAGTAATAGAAGAAGTAGAATTGAAATGGAAGTTCAAAAGAAAACACAAGCACAAACACCACATGTTAAAGGTGCACAAGGTTTAAATGAAAGTCAACATGCAAGGATGACACATAATATGTACCAATGACCTATAATGTCAAGTGAATGGTTCACCAAATATGTAAATGATCATGCCATTATGTACAAAAGAAAACATGCAAACATGCACAAAAGATTACAATGATATAACATGTCATAATGCTTTAAATGAAATGCATCAAGCAAAAATCAAATGGCCTCATGAAAATTATGAAAACATAGTATTGGAGTTCACTAATCAGAGATGAATCACATATCAAAGTAGCATGCAAGGAACCAAGGCAAAATGATGTCAAACAATGCACTTAGGTCACATAGACATATCATACAAAGTAGCACAAAAGTGAACACCAAACATGCCATAAAACTGACCTAAAAAATCAAATAAAAATCACTTAACATACCTCAAGATGATAATGACTCAATACAAAAAGAAGAGCATCAAAACAATTTTTAATGATCAAGAAAAAAATTAAACAAGATCATGTACCATATTAAGAATGCACATCAAAGAAATTCAAAGAAAAATATAGAACAGGGGTAAAATGGTCATAAAATCAGAAAATAAAATCATCAAAAATTTCCTAAATGTTTTAATGATACTCATGAATTTTTGTGGAATTTTATGATGCTATTTGATATTTTTAAAAATTAAAAAGTAAACGTGTATAAAAAATAGAAAAATAAAATGAAATGGAACTAAAGAAGGGGGTGCATGCATAGCAAATTAACAGTTCAATTCATTTGGGCCTTAAAACAGGGAGGTGCGAATAGCATTCTGGCTAAGTCCACTAAGCGCGCAGTACACAACAACTAGCATGCACTCCCGTCAAACCAAGTCAACACAATAACAACCATCGGATTGAGTCATAGTCAAACTAGAGTCAAAGTAGCCAAAATCAATACACGCGCACGAAGGATCACACAACATACAGTGTACCACACCACATAATGTTCACTCTGATTAAAATAAAACATGTGCCGCGCATGTGACATTTTTTATGTGTTGGCACAATCTTATCCGCACGATTTACAAATCCAACGGCCAATATTCAAACTGAGAAAACCCTAGGAGTTAAAGCTACCGGCCGGAGAGGGACCTCCGGTCACCTTCTCCGGCGAGAACCGCCACCTGCGAATCCACATCTTCACAAAAATACGCAATGCACACATCAAAATGAAGCTCATGCTAAGCACAATACGAATCCACAATTATCTTTCACATATCATGCGCACACGTAGAAAACAGAGGAGACAAAGATATGCCCTAACTTTTGGATCTAAGCTTCTAAGAAGCTCTATCAACTAGCCGGAGTTCAAATGCTTCTATTAAGCTCAAATCATCATAAAAACAACAAAATAATCCAGTAATCGTGAGGAAAAAGTTTGTGAGCTTTGGAACCTGATCTTGCAGTTCTTGTATAATTTGAGAAAACCAGAGGAAGTACTTGTTCTTCAACCTGGGAGCTTCACAAACTAAGCAAAATAAATGCTATATATATGGCTGTCTTGAGAGCAGAGATTCACTGTTGAACAATGCTTGAAACAACCTTCAGAACTATGCTCAAACCGCCTTCAATCAAGTGCCATTGATGATGATGAGGGTGAAGTATCGTGTGCTTGGAAAAGGATTTTTGAGAGAGTTGATGACAGAGTGAGAGGATTAGAGATAGAGTAGAGAGAACTTTGGAGTGAAAAATGAGAAAATGAAGCTGAAAAGGAAATTGTGAAGTGAGATTTTGTTTTATAGTAGGCTTTAACCACGGTTAAACTGAGTGAGGTTAACTGAGTTAAAGTGGTTATGCTGAGTCCACCCTAACTAACTGAGCCAAGTTAGTTAGGGCGAGTTATCCATGGCTGTGATATGGTGAGGTTAAGCTTATGACAGTTGTGGTGAGGATGAGAGTGAAGCTGGGATGATGAGGTTATGTTATGCAGCATATCATGGCATTGCTTATGGTACAAGTTTCTCCTTTGAAAACCTTCCTTCACAATGTATGATGGCTGATATGCATAAGTATGGTCATAAGGATGTTTGTTCAAATGAGGAAATAAAGTACATGAAGTGTTTGTGGGATGACTGAACCAAATCGTGTACACAGCCTACTAACATCATTTACTGCATCAGTGATAATTATGGTACTTTGCCAATGAAATTCTCCCTACTTAATGGATGATTTGATGAATTCTTGGGATCATTGGAGAGAGGACACATAGTAGAACATGTTTGGTATGAAAAATGAATTGAAATGAGGCTTGAAATAAGTTGCAAAATGACTTATAACATCCACATTTGGGACTGATAGAAGGGCGTGGCAACTGGTTGGTTGACAAGGCATCTTGGCACCTGGATTTTCAGCATGATTACCATGACTTGAGGCCACTATTTCTCCATCATAACTTGATCAGATGAAATTTTACCCAACATGAACATTGAAGAGGACATTATAGGGAACATTTTTGATGTTGACAAGTTTTGAAAATGAAGCCTCTAACCATGAGAAAAATAGGTGTACATTTGGCCCACCAACTGTTTGTTAAAATGACTGCGCGCGTGCCCTGAAAATCTTGGTCATGACCTAGTTTTGAACCTACTTTGCTCAAACTTTGATCAATCATATCTCACTCAATTTTTATCCAATGGAGATGTTCCACACATGGATTTGAAGCTTAAAACAAGATCTTTTGTTGTGGCCGAGTGGAATTCTCATTTGGTGCTTCAATTTTAAATGGCCTTGGTTCAAACTCTGATGCAAAATGGCCAAAACTTGCTATTTTTAGTAACCCTTCCTCTTCCAAAAATGGCAACTTTTCACCTCTTGATTTTTTCATGATTCCTTTGGAGTTTCTTGACCAAATTTTGTACATTGGACATATGTAACATGAATTTCATGATTTTGGGCTCAAAAAGTCAAGAGTTGACTTTTTCCTCTGATTATTTGACTTTGCCCCAATTTCTCTGATTCTTGATCTTTCTTCCAATTGAACCACTTCTAAAACCAATTGAGATGTAATTTTCCACATACATACACTTAAGGACATATGGAATACCATGACATCAAGTTTTGTTCAAAAAATCAAAGATTCCCTGATTTAATGGGAAACCCTAGTTTTGGTGCCCACCTCCTAGGAGAAAAATGTGCAGTCTTCAATTTCAAATTCCTCAGAGTATGTTGTGTACCTTCTTAAAGGATGATGATATATGCCTTTTGAGGATGATTTTGGATCAATGAGCTATCTCTTTTGAGGGTTTTCCTTCAGTTTTTGAACTTCTTGCATAGTGAAAGATGTAATGCTTCAATCTCCCATTGTATCTCTTATCCATGAGGTTGTGGATGATCAATTGAGATAGTATGAGACATGAAAGGCTTCTTGGCTTGCCTAGAGCCAACTTGATTGACCTTTTGTGCTCTGAAGGATCCATTGATTGTCCACCTTCCACCTGATCACATGCCCTGATGGTAAGAAGGATGCTATGCTTCATTTTTCTATGTTAAATGCAATGTAATGTTAATGAGGTGGATATGATATGATAAATGATAATGCCATGCTATGATGACAAAGAGGGAGAGCAAATTTTGGGGTATTACACATTGCACCAAAGTCTACCATGCGGGAACGAGTGAATCGCATGGTCGCCCCCAAATGGGACGTATACTAAACACTCTAGAAGAGAAGGGGGGACCCCTCGTTCTTCATTTCCTACACTTAAGGTTCGAGGGCAATATACGTTATATTTATTAAGTGTTTTAGAAGTGTTATGAGATGAGAAGAGAGGACTCAAAGGAAAAGCAAAAAGCACTAAGGGGAATTCTAACCTAATGTTGTCATACAAAGATGGCCCTATAGTTGAGTTTGAAAGGGAAACTTCTACCTAAGTTAGCATGCAAAGGGAAGCCTAATGCTAATCCTACTCCAAGCTTAATCGAAAATTAAGTTGGACTAGGTAGCTCTAAGGGAGTAAATCCAAGACTTAAACAAGTCTTGAGATTCAAGGGAAGAAAAAGAATGAAAGAGACGAAGAAGAAAAGGCGAATAAAATAAACAAGCAGCAGCTACAACAGCGCCTTCGCACCTGCATAGCAGTTAAAGACAGCACACAAGCAAGACAGCTTTCAACAGCGCACAATTCAGCACAAAAGGAGGTGTAAAAGGCAGAAGGCAGCAAGTGTGAACAATATACAACATACATGCACATAAACAGCAGTAGAAACAGGGCAGCATGTGATACATTAATGATTCACTCATGGAAAAGCAAACATGCATCAACCATTACATTTCACAATTAATCATGACCACAATCACATCATACACCATGGTAAACAATACTTGAAAACATCATGGAAGAATTCACCACATCATGATAGAATGCACAACATTTAGCACATGAACAAGTCCAATCAAATATGCATTTCATGAGGTTAGAAGCAAGCACACATATACATCACAACAACTCCAGCAACACCAGCAATAATTCACAATTAACATGCTCAAGGAGTGTGTGCAAAGTGTTCGTCACATTAAGAAAACATCAATGCAAACATGAACATTTAACAATGAGAACTCAAAGATCGCGTGTCGAAGAATCATGTCCATGCAAGGATGTGGGGTGAGACAGATCAAGAATAATCCATAAATCATCAACATATTAATCCATGAAGTTTAGACATGCAAAGGACCTCAAACATGCAAGAAAATGCAAGAAAATCTCATTCTGCAGCAGTGGTAACCGGTTAGCAGTTATGTTGTAACCGGTTACACAGTTCAAAACAGCCAGAAATTACGCAAAAAACAACATATTAACCGGTTACAGTATAACTATTACCTGTTACACAACAACAGAATTCAAAAAACAGCTCCAAAAGCAGTTTTTAGCAGCAAATGACTTATTCAAACAACTCCAATGATCATGTAATCACTTATGCACAAAAAATACATTCAAACACAGTATTCAAACATCATTTAGATCCAATAATCATCAACATTAAGAATCAAAATCAAGCACATGGATCAAAATCAACAACAACCAAAGATCTACATTGAATAAGTTGTAAATAAGCTAAAACAAGTATAGATCTGAAATTAACCAACCTACAAAGCTGAGATTTACTTTGGTAATTGCTCAAAACGAAAATTGATGGATCCAAGCAAGAAAACCAGAGATCTATAAAGCTTTATCAAGAATACTTGAAGATCCAAGCAAGAAAACTTCAAATAAGCAAAAGCTCCTCCAAAAGTGATTCCAACGGTTTAATCCAAGATCTAAATCAGTAGCTACTGCAGAATTGAACCAAGAATGATAATGTGATGGATGCTTAGCTAAAAAATTCACAAATTCCATTGAAGAATTTGTGAATCTATGAATATGGAGCTTTGGTGAAAGGTTGAAGATGAAGATGGAGGATGAAAAAGTGAGAGAGAATTGAGAGCAAATTCTGAAAAATGAGGGTGAAAAATGATCTAGGTCCCTTTTTGGTTTGGAATGAATTGATTTAAATAACCCCTAGGTTAGGAGTTAAGTTTGGGTTTGGAGTGAGGTTTAGTGGGTGGAAATTGGGTGAAAAATGGATTAGGAAAGGAAATGAGGAATTAGAGTGGAAAATGTTGGGAGGAATTTGAATTTTGGGTGGAAAATGATGAAAATATCAGTTTTAGATCCTTCCCATACGTGCACAAGCCAAACACATGATCACAAATGATGAAAACAGAATTTTTCAAATTTTGCCCAGAGTAACCGGTTACAGCATAACTGCTAACCAGTTACTCAGTTCAAAAATTGAAGAAATGCGCAGAAAAACCAAAGGGTATGGTTGCCTGCCTTAGAAATACCAATGCACTGTATGATTATGAATATGACCTAATGGATATGCAGATGAACGCGATCATAAGCCAGAAAAAGTTAGAAAAAGGTAGGGCAAATTTTGGGGTACTACAACTGCCCCTATTCAATCATCCTGGACCTGAAGGGATGATAGCAACGGCTTTCAGACATTCAAGGTAGAAGGTGATTGAATACATAAAGAACCGCAAAATTTGCTAACTGCGAGGAGAGAAATGTAGTTGGAACCCAGTCACACTTCGTCGAAGGAATTTGACGAAAAGACAACATACCCAGAGAACCACATCGTCAAAGGGATTTGACGGGAAGAAAAATGGAACCCGACTGAAAGGACACATCGTCAAAGAAATTTGACGTCAAGAAGACTCAACTGAAGGAACACATTGTCATGGGGATGACAGAAAGGATACTCAACCAAAGGAAACACATTGTCATGGGGATGACAGAAAGAAAACATGACCGAGGGAAACACGTCGTCAAAGGGTTGACGGGAAGAAGACCTAATTGAAGGAAACACGTCGTCAAAGGGTTGACGGGAAGAAGACCTGACCGAAGGAAGCACGTCGTCAAAGGGGTTTGACGGAAAGAAGACTCGACCAAAGAAAGCACATCGTCAAAGGGGTTTGATGGAAAGAAGACTCGAACGAAGAAAGCACATCGTCAAAGGGGTTTTACGGAAAAAAGACTCGACCAAAGAAATCACATCGTCAAAGGGGTTTGACGGAAAGAAGACTTAACTGAAGGAAACACATTGTCATAGGGATGACAGAAAGAAAACCATACGAAGAAACACATCGTCAAAGGGGTTTGACGGAAAGAATACCTGACTTAGGGAGCACATCGTCAAAGGGGTTTGACGGAAAGAAAACCTGACCGAGGAAACACATCGTCAAAGGGGTTTGCGAAAAAAAAACCTACTTTGAAATGTCATCATCAAAGGGTTGATGGACAATGACTGGTCGAGGGTAAGATCGATGTATGATCTATAACCCAAAAGAAAGGTAAGCAGAGGGGTTGATTGTAATGTCTGCTATGGATATGTCAACGTCTTGACTGAAAGTTGATTTGGGATTTCACACAAGGTACCAAATCTGGCTTATGCTTCGCATGCATATGTTGGAATTTTCTTTCTATGGCGTAATGCTCCACACGAAATGGAAATGCTACGCGATTTGAGGATGCAATGATTGCTATATGCTAAAAGCCAATGAATGCTCAGGCTACCGAGAAAATAAGGATGTACGAAGTATGATTGGACTTTGCTGGCAAGGACAGGTGAAACCTGATGGTGATTGTTTTTTCAAAGGCGAAATCTTTCTAGGTACCAATGGGGATTGGATTTTGAATGAAGTTCCAATAGGGATAGGGCTTCAGGTTTTTGAAAGATGCCAGCAAAGTGAGCCGTGGATGGAGGTACCGAGCACGGCTGGGCTATGGGTTTTCTGTTTGGTTTTACAAGGCTTCATGAAATGCTATGCTAATGATATGCGTGGTAATGATTATACAACAATGTTTATGATATGCAATAGGAGCACTCCAGCAAAATAAATGTCGAAGAGATGAGGCCAACTCCGCTGGGGATGACAAACTGTACTGTCTCCGAGGGTCACAAACTGCTCGAGATCCCAACTAAACCTCCATTCTGCAAGAAAGTACAGATAACAAACGTCTGCTGGTGAAACATCTCAGGAATCTGATGAAGAAAAGTGCCAATGACAATCGGCCTTTGACTTGCTGGGGAAAGCTAACCACCACCCAAAAATATGCTTGGGGAACAATGGTTGATGATATCAGCTCTGCTAAAGGACAAGATCAGACTTACTCCTTTGTTGAAAATGTACTTTCTTCTACCCTTACTCTGCTGGGGAGATGGTAACAACTTAACCGCAAACTGGGGAAGCACAAACCCCACACTCTTATATGAACTCTTACTGAAAAGCAGTAAACTTCACCAAGCTGGCTAGGGAAGAGCGAACTTCTCAACCCTTAATGGGGAGAATAATCATGATCTCCATGATGCTCTGTGAGTGATAAAACTTCAGTTATCTCTGCCGAGGAGAGAAACTCTAGTGGGGACATCTCGTGATGGCTATCAACATGAACCCTATAGATGTGATATGACCAAAAAGAGGTGCCTTGATGCAGCATAACCTGCAAATGAACATGTCTTCAAGATCCGACATATCTTGCCCCATGACTTTGATTAACCGTCCTCCGGAGAGAATAACTTCTTGTGCTCTTAGGGTGACCTGCCCCAGCATTGGAATGATTTGTGCCCCTGTCTGGCTGATTTGTGATGGAGTACCTTTAACTGGCCTTCGAGAGATTTGTTGAATCTCTAATTGATTGCCTCAGATTAACTGAATATTGGAATGGATCGCCCATTTGATATGACTTGCCCCAGCTCAATGGAGTACTCAGGCACTTTGCACCTTAGATTAATCAATCTTTCCATTGTAGAAACTTTTCTGATGTCAAGTACTGACTCGCAAGTAAAAAAATTCATTTTGAAAAGATAATTTTAATGCAATGCATATGACAGTTTTGAAATCCGAGTCTGTTCACTGGAAAAATGTTGTGACATATAGTGAATGAATCACTGTTCAGAATGTCACCGGTACCAACATGAGTGGTAAGAAGATCCTTTTAGGAGTAAGCTTTGACGCGATCTTTACCGAAGTATACTCTCGAAAAAACCCTGCTTCAATTAGGTCTTTTGAAGGTTGTAACGTGGCCTGGTTCATGGTTTGAGAAAGAAAGGATATAAGGCTCAAAGTTTTGTTTTAACCCACCCATTCTCCTTGATGTTCTCCAGTCCTACGTTCAACTAATTCGACACAGGCGCTCACTTTTCAAAAAGGTCAATGAATGGTAGGAGGATAGAAGGAACCTACACGGTTTTTGGAGTGATAGTCACCCCTTTTGTCTTTCGTGTCTGTAGTCACACGACTTGTTCTTTATCGAGTATTTTCTTTTTTTTCTCTTTTTTTTATTCTTTTGTTTTCCCTGATTTTGCCTAGCCTGATTCTTTTGAATTTTTCCGATTTTGAAGTCCAGCGGGATGCCCTAACTCTTGCCTAAAGTCACTTGTTTTCAAGTTTCAACTTAGTGGGCTGTCTTCTTTTTTTTCTTTTTCTCTTTTTTTTTGAACAAATCGTGTGACACTGGCTTGTCTGACTTGTTTGAAAGGGTTGTGATTGTCTCACTCTTTAGTTGGTGAGGGATAACCGTTGATGTAATTGATCCTCGAATGGGACATTCCTTTTGAAATTTGAACGCGTGGTCAAATTAACTGACACCTACCCTGCCCCTAGGTTAAGATTGAGGGTGGGTTTTTCGTTTTCAGAAATAAACTCCTAATACAAGGCTCAACGGGGTTTGCAAGGGATTATCTTCCTTATGTCTCCGGTGTTTAGGAATTTGAAACAATGCATGTACATCATCAACAGGGTTTTTGTTCAAAAGCATACAATCGGAAGTTTTGCGCCTTCAAATTACATCATCCTCCCTAGGCTCCTGCTTAAACAAGCATATGATATCAAGAAAAAGTATGAGTGAACACGACTGGATTTAATCAAAACATGCATATTTATTTCATTATCATTATCAATCGAAAACAATAAGTTTTACAAATGAGTTTATACATTTTAACAGAAAAGAAACTACAAATGCAAAGAAATGACATGATCTAAATGGTTTCTAGCTTCGTGGAACTGGGCTTTCCAAGCTTGATTTGCAACTGAGCTAGCTGTTTCAGAATTGCTCGTCGAAGTCAGTTTGATAATCATTCGCACCACTGCTCTTAGTGACTTCTTCCATAACCTGAACTGATGAACCCACTTGACTGAATAAAGGAGAAATGTTAATTCGAATACCCTGAGGCGTGAACGAGAACATATTGGAGTTAAGAAGTGTCTGAACTTTGGTCCTGAGCACCTTACAGTCTTCATTTGAATGCCCCTGTACCCCAACATGGTAGTCACAACGGGCGTTGATATCAAAACCTGGTGGGTACGGAAGAATCACTGGACCTATCTCCTTTGGCCCAATAAGTCCAACTCTGATTAAATAAGACAACATCTGACTGTATGACATTGGCAACTGAGTGAAAAGCCTTTCTGGATTTCTTGGCCTTTTTCGGGCGTGTTGACGCGGCTGACGACGATATGACCGTTGATTCTTAGGAATACCTTGATTTGCAGAAGAATATTGTCCCTGATATGAAGACCCATAAGATTGTTGACTCTGAACAGTTGATACGTCCGAACACTGAGAACAAGGTGGTGAAGATTCCTGAATAGAACTATTTTCTTCCTCAAATTCTTCTTGAGAACTGACAACTGATTCACTTTCATTAGCTTGGAAGTTTGAGAAGCCTTGGAGCTTTCCACACTTGAGCAGGCTCTCGATACGTTCTCCCACCATTACCAGGTCAAAAAAATTTGGTGCCCCATTGACAATCATCTTTTCCAAGTTGGACTTTGCAAGGTATCCATGAACAGATCAACCAATTCTCTTTCTAAAAGTGGCGGTTGAACGCGAGAGGCTAACTCTCTCCATCTCTGAGCATGCCCTCTAAATGATTCATTATCTGCTTGAGACAAACCCTTCAAATGCATTCGGCTGGGAGCCATGTCAAGATTATAGTTGTATTGCTTCACGAAGGCGTTTGCCAGATCTGTCCATGATTGGATGCAATCACTCTGCAACTGCATATACCAATACAAAGATGCCCCACTCAGACTGTCTTGGAAACAATGGATCATGAGCTTGTCATTGTGGGCATGTGAAGTCATTCTTTGGCAAAACATCACCAAATGTAGTTTTGCGTAGCTATCCCCTTTGTATTGCTCAAACTTCGGCTTCTTAAACTTTGGAGGCATTACCAGGCCGGGTACCAAACACCTGCTTGAAGCATTCAAATCAAGAGTATCACGCCTTTCCAGGGCTTTCAGCTTTTCTTCCAACACACGGTATTTTTCATCATCAACAAATCGTGGGTCCTTAGGCCTCATCCTCGGAACTACCCCTTGGAGATCTGGCATAGAGAAGGCAAAGCTTTGATAGTCCGCGGCATCAAGAGAAGAAGAATGTACGTCTCGTACGATGGTTCACTCGTGTATAACATGATTCTCAACAGGAATTCGTACAGGTTGAGCTTGGGCAACATTGTCCACCGGATTTCTTTGAATATTGTCCTCTCCCCTTGTCATGACGGCCATAGCTTCCATAAGTTGGTCCAACTGACTCTTCATCAAATCAACATCGGCTCTAGTCACAATCTGATTCTGCTCTCTTGAGTTCATGATCTTTCCAGAAGTTGATTCAAGTCCAATACGAAAGTCGGGAAATCAAACTACAATTCAGATAAAGGATGGATGAGCTCACTGGTCTGGCCTGGAGAAAGATATGCAAAATGATGCAAGATGCAAATGCAATGCAATAATATGAATACAACAGACATGGGATCAAAGCGTCCATAATTCTGAATAACTGTTGTATTGATGACTGGATAAGTTCACAATTCTGCTCTGAAGAAAACCAGAATACCAGGCTGATAAGTCCACACTGATGGGAAAACCAAAATACCAGGTAGGTTGAAGGCCAAGGTCACCTGCAAACACCCGCCCCTCTTACATGGGGGTTCTAGAAAACCGAGGATCCTCAGTATCCCGGGCTCTCAGGTCGAGAAATGATGATACGGTCACCATTTCTGGTTTGGCGTCATCACCAATTGAGGAGGCCTCAACTGATTCCCCTCAAAAAGGATATCCTATAGCAAGTTCTCAGCATTGGGTCCTCGGATCGAGAATCGTAATGGATTTTCCATTTCTAGTCTGCCATTATCACATCTCAGAAGGAGAGGCGTTGTTGAGTTCTTGGGAGATGGTCGCCAGAGTCGACAGTTTTCCAGGTTACATTCCATCGTCTGCCCTAAATGCGCAGGATAGAATATTATCAAAGAAAACCTCGTATGGATGTGGAGTTTTCATGTATACTACGTCTGGCCAAATGCCAAACAAGTCACACTACTTTCCACGCTAATCATAGGTGTTTACTCAAGCCTGGGTATTGGGCTTATCTCTCAGAACATCCCAACCAGCCAAACAGAAAACCAGTACAGCACAACACAATCCAGCATATGATAACAATGAAATGCAATAAATGCATTATAAATAGTAATATATAGTAATATACAATAACTAGTGCACAACAGTAAACACCCAATGAAAATAAACAGACAAGCGCTAGGATTGACTCGCATAGGGAACCAGAATTCCCCAGTAGAGTCGCCAGCTGTCGCTCCTGGGATTTTCATCCAAGTACAAACACGAAAGTGGCGCGGAAACAGAGTCACCAGCAATGTGTATTTATCCCAAGAGAGGGAAAGAAAACACTGCATAAACCTGAGGGAAGGGAAAGAGCATGGTCTCGCGACCAAGAGAAACGGGTAAGGGTGTCGGTTACGCGAGGGGAAGGTATTAACACCCCCACGCGTCCATCGTACTCGATGGGATCCACGCTTGCTGTCTGTATCAAAAGGTGTCATCATCTGGAACTCCGCTGCTACTAGAAAAGAAAAGGAATGGGTACGGGAAAGAACGAAGAAACGGGGAAGAAAAGGAAAAGAAGAGACTCGATAGGACATCGCGTCCTAGGCCTACGTATTCCCTCGTGCAATGGGAAAGTCAGAGTCAATGTAGTTCGGACACGAACTAGGGGGAGGTTGCTCACCAAGACATCGCCGTATTGTGCCTACGTATCCTCAATCGGACTAGAGAGAGGAAATCAGAGCAGTCGTAGTTCGACCTACGGGTCAAAAAGAGATAAGGAGGTGATGAAGAAAGGTTGTGCTCGGAGAGATCTCGCACGATCTCCTGCCTATGTATCCCGCTCGCACGCGAGAATCAGAGCGACATAGTTCCCCTCACTAGGGAAAGCTTGCTTTGTTTGTGTTTTTTAAATGGAGTACGCCAACGTTCACGTTCTAGCACTTAGGTGTCGCAGCTCGTTGTACGAAGTCTTAGGCATTTACCTGTTTGTGGTAGAACGGAAGTGACGCATCCTCGCAAAGGAAAGAAATAGATGAGAAGAGAATCGTTGTTTGTTTTTTTTTGTTTTTTAGAAGAAATGGATTGAAGTTAGTTCGTAACTTACATTGCACCAAAGTCTACCATGCGGGAACGAGTGAATCGCATGGTCGCCCCCAAATGGGACGTATGCTAAACACTCTAGAAGAGGAGGGGAGACCCCTCGTTCTTCATTTCCTACCCTTAAGGCTCGAGTGCAATATACGTTGTATTTATTAAGTGCTTTAGAAGTGTTATGAGATGAGAAGAGAGGACTCAAAGGAAAAGAAAAAAACACTAAGGGGAATTCTAACCTAATGTTGTCATGCAAAGATGGCCCTATAGTTAAGTTTGAAAAGGAAACTTCTACCTAAGTTAGTATGCAAAGGGGAGCCTAATGCTAATCCTACTCCAAGCTTAATCAAAAATAAAGTTGGACTAGGTAGCTCTAAGGGAGTAAATCCAAGACTTAAACAAGTCTTGAGATTCTAGGGAAGAAAAAGAGTGAAAAAGACGAAGAAGAAAAGGCGAATAAAATAAACAAGCAGCAGCTACAATAGTGCCTCCGCACCTGCACAGCAGTTAAAGACAATACACAACCAAGACAGCTTTCAACAGCGCACAATTCAGCACAAAAGGAAGTGTAAAAGGTAGCAGGCAGCAAGTGTGAACAATATACAACATACATGCACATAAATAGCAGTAGAAACAGGGCAGCATGTGATACATTAATGATTCACTCATGGAAAAGCAAACATGCATCAACCATTACATTTCACAATTAATCATGATCACAATTACATCATACACCATGGTAAACAATACTTGAAAACATCATGGAAGAATACACCACATCATGAAAGAATGCACAACATTTAGCACATGAACAAGTCCAATCAAATATGCATTTCATGAGGTTAGAAGCAAGCACACATATACATCACAACAACTCCAGCAACACCAACAATAATTATCAATTAACATGCTCAAGGAGTGTGTGCAAAGCGTTCGCCACATTAAGAAAACATCAATGCAAACATGAGCATTTAACAATGAGAACTCAAAGATCGTGTGTCGAAGAATCATGTTCATGCAAGAAAATGCAGGAAAATCTCATTATGCAGCAGTGGTAACCGGTAAGCAGTTATGCTATAACCGGTTACACAGTTCAAAACAGCTAGAAATTACGCAAAAAACAACATGTTAACCGGTTACAGCATAACTGCTAACCGGTTACAGTGCAACGGAATTCAAAAAATAGCTCCAAAAGCACTTTTCAGCAGCAAATGACTTCTTCAAACAACTCCAATGATCATGTAATCACTTATGCACGAAAAATACATTCAAACATAGTATTCAAACAACATTTAGATCCAATAATCATCAACATTAAGAATCAAAATCAAGCACATGGATCAAAATCAACAACAACCAAAGATCTACATTGAATAAGTTGTAAATAAGCTAAAACAAGTATAGATCTGAAATTAACCAACCTACAAAGCTGAGATTTTCTTTGGTAATTGCTGAAAACAAAAATTGATGGATCCAAGCAAGAAAACCAGATATCTATGAAGCTTTATCAAGAACACTTGAAGATCCAAGCAAGAAAACTTCAAATAAGCAAAAGCTCCTCCAAAAGTGATTCCAACGGCTTAATCCAAGATTTAAACCAGTAGTTACTGCAGAATTGAACCAAGAATGATAATGTGATGGAAGCTTAGCTCAAGAATTCACAAATTCCATTGAAGAATTTGTGAATCTATGAATATGGAGCTTTGGTGAAAGGTTGAAGATGAAGATGGAGGATGAAAAAGTGAGAGAGAATTGAGAGCAAATTTTGAAAAATGAGGGTGAAAAATGATCTAGGTCCCTTTTTGGTTATGAATGAATTGATTTAAATAACCCCTAGGTTAGGAGTTAAGTTTGCGTTTAGAGTGAGGTTTAGTGGGTTGAAATTGGGGTGAAAAATGGATTAGGAAAGGAAATGAGGAATTAGAGTGGAAAATGTTGGGAGGAATTTGAATTTTGGGTGGAAAATGATGAAAATATCCGTTCTAGATCTTTCCCATATGTGCACAAGCCAAGCACATGATCACAAATGATGAAAACAGAATTTTTCAAACTTTGCCCAGAGTAACCGGTTACAGCATAACTGCTAACCGGTTACTCAGTTCAAAAACTGAAGAAATACACAGAAAAACCAAAGGGTAACTGGTTATCAGATACGCTGTAACCGGGTTACACAATGCAAATTTTGAATTTTGACGCCTTTTGGAGGGAAACTTGGAAAAGGGACTTCTGACAGTTGTTTTGAAACCATTAAGCCTTTGAAACCCAAAACTTGGCATTGCTACTAAGTAACACTTGGAATGAAACATAAATTCTTGCTGACACCTCAGAATATCCTGCTGAATTAATAATGCCTGATACCGGATCGCTTGACTAGAAAATAACAATTGAAGCTTCTGATTATCAAAACGTCTAATGAGCAAACTGAAAGCTCCAAAAGACTTTGAAAATTATCTGCTTGGCTCAGAATACTGCTGAAGATAATATTGGAGCTGATAACGTTATGAGTTGTTGGAAGAATACCTTGATTCTATGCCTTAGAAAACCAATGCACTGTATGATTATGAATATGACCTAATGGATATGCAAATGAATGCGATCATAAGCCAGAAAAAGTTAGAAAAAGGTAGGGCAAATTTTGGGGTACTACAGTCGGCTCTGACTTATCAACCTCAGGTTGCTCAGAACCAGCCAAGTCAACAACAGTATCAGCAAAGGACACAACAACCTCTTCAGCAGACTCGTCCTCAGTTGAACAATAACAATTGTATGACACGAACACCAGGGTTCGACCCTATACCAATGTTGTATGCAGAACTATTTCCACTTCTACTAGCAAAGGGGCACGTCTAAACCAGGTCTCCTGTAACAGTACCCGAAAATCCGCCTTTTTGGTTCTAAGCAGATCAAACTTGCCCTTACCATCAAGGAGGACCGTGGCACAACATTGAGAACTGTATCAGCTTCAAGTCCGATGTACAGAAGCTTGTTAGGAACGGGATCTTATCTTTCAAAGATACTAATCCAAATGTTTAGACGAACCCGTTGCCTCAACATGAGAAGATTGCAGTAAATTTAATAGAAGAAGAATTTAGCCACAGTTATCAAATTCACGATGTACTCCTATGAGGAACCAATCTGGTCAGGATGCATTGTATACCGAGCGGGTACGGTCATGTATAACCAAACAAATTATCCCCAGTGTGATATCTGCTGAAAGAATAACCAGGGGTGTTTCGTAGTGCAATCAGCTCTACAAGAGAAAATGTATCTCGGATGGATCCAAGATCACCGAATCCGGGAAGTCAACATGTCCCATGCACATCCCAACATTGTTTAGAACCAAAACATTCTCGTAATGAATGTCAACTTAACGGCGATGCATTCAAGGCAAAGTCAATACCATAATCTGCCATGGCACGACTACAATACCTGTCCAATCTGCTCAAAAAGCAATCAGGGATGCTCTTTTGTACAAGAGGCCCTCCAACAACAGATGGATCTCGGATGGATCCAAGACTACATGCTAAACATTCGCTTGATGAACACCTGTTTGGTAGAACTACATGCTAAATAAGCCAGGCTCGGCTTTCTGGCTTCACATAATTATCAAGACTATGAACAATGTTGTGAAGACAACCAAGGGTGTGCAGTTGTCCAAAGAACACTTCAACACTTGTTAGACCACTAGTGGCTTCAGATTTACTTGGATAAGGCTATTCAACAAATCAGCTTGACTGATAGAAATCCTGATAGGAATCAAAGTTAGGATGTCAGCTTAATGGAAACAGATTTGGTAAAAATGCACTGCATACAATGCGGGCGAGGTCGGGTGCCACCCCACAACTATGAGCGCTGTAGAGTTTGTTCAGAGAATAACCAAGGATGCTACCTCGTACGAGCGGCTCTTCAAAATCAGTTGGATCAGAAAGAGATTCGACCATGTTCAAGTTCTGGGTCGATCAACGTAATACAAGACTATCTCCCAGGTCATTGTAATGATGTTGTCATAATCTCCGATCATGGGAGGACAAAAAACGTTTGTACCATACCCGTGGTTATCTACTTGCCAGGACCAATACCATACTGTCATACCCCAAATTTTGACCACTAAGATTTTCCATCATTGTGAGAATCATCACCACAATATGGATGTACCATTATGCGTCATCAAGGAACATTGAGCATTCATTACAACCAAGAATTAGGGTTTCCATCCCTCTCTGAGCATTTAGACAAAAGATCAATCAAGAAATGAAATGATATTCAACTTGTCTAACCTCTCAAACATCCATAAAGGATCAATAGGACTCCCACATCAAGACCCAAGCACAAAGTTGCAACATTCCAAGTGGATCAAGCCTCGAGATCGCCAGTGTCACCAAATTAGGGTTTTGGTCGACCAAGGCCTCCAGATGAAAATTTTCCTCTGGGCATGAGTAAATGCGTCAAAGCAAAACCCAAGATACCCCAAGGGACCTCATGGTCCCAATCATCAAGTCAATTTAGACTCATGGGATGCATTCATCAAAAATCCGGAATTAGGGTTTCTTGACCTAATTCACCCCTAAGTTAACTTTTGGAGCCAAGCATGAGCCAAGACCTCAAGACATGATTTGAGGGCCTCAAATACACTACATTGATCCATTTGCAACAATGGATTGATCTAAGAAACTTGATTCACAAGTTTCAACTTCAACTGGACCACAATTAGGGTTTTGAAGAAAAAGTCAACTGTACCTTTGACTTTTGACCAAGACATGCTCCCAAACCTTGGAAAATGATTCAAGACACCCTATAACAGCTATGGAACACATCCATTAGGTTTGAATTAGGTCAAGAACTTGATTGCACAAAGGATCGCACAGTTTGGATTTCATCTGACAAAAAGTTAACTGTGCACAAAATCAAGTTTGACTTTTTGGAAATTTTCACAAATATGGTTCACCTAAGTCAAAAACAATGTTAATGTATGATATTGATCATCATTTATCAAGAAAAATCTAGAAAAGTGAGGTTTCTTGCAAAAGGGGCAACCATGAGAAACCAAAATTTTCAAAGTTATGGAACAAAAATGGCTTTGGTACCAACTTTGCAAGGTCATAACTCCTAAACCACAAGGCATTTTTCTCTCATTCAAAGCTCAAATGAAAGTCCATCTGACATACTTCAAATATGTCAACTACAACTCATTCAAAATCTCCATGGATTTTGAGTTATGGATTGATCAACATCACAAAAACATGAAAATGACCACTTTTCCAACACTTAGTGAAATTTTCAATAAAGTCAGAATCTCCCTTACTTTTTCCAAAATGTAGGGACATTTTCCACCTTAATCCAAGTTAAACCAGGTCCATTGGTGAACATCAAAGTTGAAGTTTGCCATGAGGGCTTTCCAACAAGTACCAGATCATCTCCAAATTCAATTTGAGTGGGGAGATACAACCCTTGGAACATGGCATCATGGACTGATTTTTACAAAGCAGATTTTTGGGAATTTGCTCAATTTGGCCGAATCAGATAATTCCAAGCCTTGTCATCCATTTGGACACCTCAGAGGATAACATATAAAAGAAAATATCTGATCCACAAGTGTCCCAAGTCAAAGGAACTACATGTAGCTATGTCACCCTAAAAAGGCTAAAAAGCTTCAAGACTCCAATTTTGTTTCTAAGCATTCAATGGATGCATCAAGATGGCATGGACTGAGACATTACTAACTGAATGAGTCAAGATTCAGCTCTGAACCAAAGAACCATAGGCGTGTGCCCTAAACTCAAGTCAATGGCTAGAGGAGACTTGGGATTCCATTTGATCCACATTGGCCAAAGGCCTGCTATAGCTGCCATTCACTATTGCAGCCAAAACAAACTTGCTCTACTATAAATATAGCTCATTTGTGCTCAGTTTGAGTACACCAAAGCACTACAACACTTGCTTTCCTCAAAATCTCTCTCATTAGGCCAAAATGCCTTCTTTTGCAAGTCATCTCTGAGTTTTTGAGTTAGAGAGCAATTCCACCACAACTCATGATCCAAACACATCCAATGTATCATGTATAAGCTGTCTAAACACTCACCCTTGATCTGAATCACGAAAATCAGAAAGTCAACTTCCAAAACCTCAAATTTTGACTTTTATGCCTTTTTCAAGTCATGCCTTGATTCAGTCACTTTCAAAACCAAACCAGGCCTCAAACATAATTCAAATATCATCCTCAAACTATCCCAATTGGCTTCCCTCATCTGGAACACCATTTGAGAGAGTTACCATTTTGGTCACTTTTGCCACTTTTGCAAGAAAGAGCCAATACTTGTTCCGGAGGATTCCAGCTGGTTTTGATCATCCTAAAAGCTTCTAAGGGATCAATCAAGAGTTTCTAAAGCATTGGATTACTTCTGGCACAAGGAACTTGACAGTTAGCACAAGAAGCTTCAAGAGGTAAGTGCATGACAACTTGAACTCTCTAAATTATGCATTGCTTTGAGGTTCCATTGATCATGAACATCTCATACATATCATATATGCTATGTTTGAACCAATTTGTCATGCTATTGTTGCCTGTATGATGAGATAGCATAGAACATGCATATCTAGGCCTATTTTGAAATCACTATCGGATTTTGAAATAGGGACATTTTGTCAAAATTCCAAAGGCACCATTGGATTCCTCATGAAATTCTAGGCAGGATACACCTAAATTTTGTCCCAATCCATGGAGAAATGAGGAAGTTATAGCCTTCATGCAAGAGGCCTAACATCAGGCCAGCCTTGGGCAAGGACCAGGCCATGGCGCCTTGGCCAGGCCTAAAAACAAGGCACCCTCATATATTCATGGGGTGGTTTTGATACACGGATGTATCACCACCCCAGTGGTAGCGCGTATGTGTGTTTGTTAAGCAGGTCGTGGGTTCAACACCCACAAAGACCATTTTTCCATTTTTACCATATTTTGCTATTTTACATGTTTTCATGGTTTTTGTTAATTAATTCCAAAATAAATTTCTCTCTCAATTTAAATTATTTTTTATTGGTTCTTTTTTTTGAAAATTCCCCAAAATGTTAAAATATTTTATTCTACAAAAATCTCACAAAAATATTTCTTTCTTTTGATTTTGAAATTTCAAATGATTTTCAAATGATTCTATGAATGAAACATGATTTTTCAAACATTAATCCAAGATCACAACTTGTTTTTCACACATGTTTGATAATTTTGATCATTTTAATTGAATTTTTATTCAATTATTTTAATTGAATTTTTATTCAATTAAAATACTTTTTTAATAAAATTAGGGCTTTGTTTATTTCCACCCTTACAAATCTCGTTCAAAAACACTTTGGGCCTATAATAGAGTGTGAGACCCATCCCTTTTCATATATTAAATAATTTGGGCCTCAGTCATTGTATAAGTCCTAGTACAGTTTTCAAAATAATTGTGCGATCACTGTGTTTTTTTCATCTGGGCATCTCTCTGAGCTGTAAGCCTCATCTCTTGTATAAAAATAAACTTTGGGCCTCTAATAGAGTGTAAGACCCAACCCACTTTTGTACATAAAATAATTTGGGCCTCAGTCATTGTATAAGTCCTACTGTGTTTTCTAAAGCTGCGGCGCGATCGTCGCCCTTTAAACAAAAATATCTGGGCCTCTCCCTAAGTTGTAAGCCCCATTTCTTTTCTTTTTCAAACACTTTGGGCCTCTAATAGAGTGTAAGACACATCTCTGTATACTTAAAACCTTTTTGGGCCTCAGTCAATGTATAAGTCCCGATACAATTTTCAGATCAACGGTGCGATTACTGTTTTTCATCAGGGCCTCTCCTTGAGTATAAGCCCCAATCTTCTTTTCAAAACAACTTTCCCTTTTGATTTAGGTTCAAACTCATAGCTGTTATCAAAACTTTCTTTAATTCTTGAACAACTAACCATACAGCTGTTACAGTGGAAGCTTGCTCGCCTGTAAGTTTTAAACAACTTTCTTTTACATACTTGTATATATATATATATATATATATATATATATATATATATATATATATATATATCTGTGTGCGTATGTATGTGTGTATGTATGTATGTGTGTGTGTGTGTGTGTATATATATATATATATATATATATATATATATATTTGTGCTGGAAGCTTGCTCACCTGTAAGTCTTTCAACCCTCTTTTACATACAGTCCATATATTCATCTGTATATATGCTTGTATATATCTTGCTTAGAGTTTTCCCCGACAATTAGGTCTAAGAATAGATAAAGCCAGTGGTCACTCTTTCAACAAAGTCAAAACTAGTTCCCCATAGGAATTCCAGATCCAGTCTTGCCTTCTCTTGGGCTTATACAATATGGAACAAAGAGAAAGGCATTATTCTCGGTGAAACTTTTCTCAGACTGTCACTATTAGAAAATTGTCAAAGAAATTCATTTCCCCAGAGAGGATTAATTATTGGTGAAACCTCTCTTGAATTTCTTCAAGCCCTAGAAATGTTCTCTAAAGGATTAATTCTCGGTGAAACCTTTATGGAACTTTTCTTAAGTTTGGACCCACAGGCCTCATAAAAGCATCCCCGCCACCTCTTGGGCTTTGTACAAGGACCCTCAGGCTTCTTAGAAGTTCTCATGCCTTCTCTTGGGCTTAGTACAAGGACCCAAAGATCTCTTACAGGTGTAGGACAGAACCTAGTCATCCTTTGTTAGAGCAGTTTTTCTAAAGAGTCAAAACCTTGGACAATTTAGGGTTGATTCTCATCCCTTAAGTCTACGCCTCCTCTTGGGCATTATACAAAGATAACTCTTTTCATACCAGTAGACTTGGACAGTCTAATCTCCTTTTGGATCTTAAGGAATCCTTAAGCTCTCTACAAACACAGAAGAAACCCTGGTCATTTAATCAATCTCCAGTAGAGTTAAAACCTCCATAGGTTCAAAACTCAATCTTTCATCCTAAACTTTCCCCAGCTAAGGGCCAGCTTATCATCATTACGACACTAGCCTATCAGAACCTCAAGGTATATGATGCCTCAACTCTTCTGTAATCCTCAGCAAGAGTTGATTCCCCACTTTGGACCTGCCTCTGGATCTCAATAATCCTCAAGCAGAAGATAGCCTCCTCTTAGGCTTTGTATAAGAAATTCCTATCTCAGCCTCCTCTTAGGCTTTGTATAATGATTCTTTCTTCTTCCTCATCACCTTTGAGCACTCTCTTGTTGAGTCAACCAGTTTAGCCTCAATCTTGGGCTTTGTTCAAGACAGATAAATAGCACTCTCTTGTTGAGTCAATCACCTCAAAACACTCTCTTGTGAGTCAACCTTCTTTCTTAAACACTCTTTTGTTGAGTCAGATATCTTTTAGCCTCAATCTTGGGCATTGTATAAGACAAATAAAAATACTCTCTTGTTGAGTCAGTTCTTTAAGCATCATCTTAGGTTTTGTATAATGATTTTCCTCAGTGGAGTTATCCTCAAAAGCACTCTCTTGTTGAGTCAGTCAGCTTTTTAGCCTCAATCACGGGCTTTGTACAAGACACCCATAAATATCTTAAGCAGAGTCAGTCAAATATCCTCCAGCCTTCTCTTAGGTATTGTATAATGATTTTCTCTCAGTAGGTCAGCCTCAATCTTGGGCTTTGTATAAGACACCTATAAATCTCTCTAAACAGAGTCAATCCTCTTTTAGCCTCAATCTTGGGCTTTGTACAAGACACATACAAATATTCCCCAACGGAGTCCAAAAATCCTTTTTAGCCTCAATCTTGGGCCTTGTGCAAGACAGACAAAATGTTTCCCCGAAAAAGTCAATTTCCAGCCTCCTCTTAGGCTTTGTATAATGATATCCCCAAAAGAGTCAGTCTCTCTTTTTAGCCTCAATCTTGGGCTTTATACAAGACATATAATAAACTCCCCAGGGAGTCAATCAACTTTTAGCTTAAACCTTGGGCTTTGATCAAGGAACACAAAAGTCAACTTCCCCTCAGAGGAAATCAAAATCTCTCTGTAGGAAGACACTTCTCTGTATATCACATAGAAAATCAAATAAACCCTAATCCCAGATAGCTGCTATAAGTGGCACACTTGTTGATTCCAAAATCCAAGCTGTAGTCCATCTCTTATCCTGGTAAATCTCTTCTTTCATCTAATTGATGTAAGTGGAAAGCCTCAAGATTATTTACATCCACCCCATTGTCCCTTTCTTAGCATGAAATATTCCTAAGGAAAAATGGCATTGCTCAACCCTGAGTTAAAATTTTCTCCTTCAGGATAACATCCTTTATAAAGGAAATTATGGCATTGTTGGATTCACATATCCCAGTTAAAGTAATCATCCTTTTATAATCAGTCACCCAACAGTTATGATAAACAGACGAGATGTCTCCCTTTAGAGATGACAAATTCTCTCAATCAAACCTTTTAGCTTCAATCTTGGGCTTTCAACAAGACACAAATACTCTTTTAGCTTCAATCTTGGGCTTTGAACAAGACACCAAAACATCTCTTTCCTCCCATAGAATAGGAGGAACTACGATTGCTCTAGTTTCCCTGTTTTTTCTTTAATGGGAATACGTAGGCATAAGATTGCGAAATCTTAGCGAGCACACCAATCAAAAACTTTAGGTCCAGTACCTTCACATACCAATAAAAAACTTTAGGTCTCGTACCTTACCAAAAACATCGGAAAAACCCAAAAATCAACAAAAACTCTCTCTCTCTCTCAACACTCCCAACGGAGAAACTTTCCCGACCCACAACAGACAAACAACAGTAAGTAGAATAAGAAGAGTATAATTGCTAATAACCTGTGGATAACCACATATAGGATGGGTAATTGACAACTCCCTAATGTATAGCCTGACCCTAGACCCCCCAATCTCTTAAGCATTTGTTCAGTTAAATATCTGCTTGCAAGGTTAGTTTTAGATAGCTTCCCTTTCCTTTCCAGCTTCATAGGATAATTAAGAAATTAGAAAGTAGCACCTAACTCCTACCATGGCGGTGAGGAGAAACCCATGGCGATAAGGTGGTCGCGTCACCGACAAAAATTGAACGCTACAGGAAAATGGCGACTCTGCTGGGGAGGTCTTATTAGGATCTGTCTCTTTCTAGGACTAGAATTTCTAAGAGGTCTAGGTTGTTAGAAATTTTACTACATACTATATACTATATATACTGCTTTTCCTACTTGATATCCGTGTTTATTTTTCTGTCAACGGGAATGCGATTAATACGCATCTGGAAAGTTTGAGAATACCTAAGATAATGGATGGCATAGACGGGGAAACTTATAGGGAGTGGATCCCGAATAAGCGAACCTGGTAGACCATCAAATCAGGCTAAGGCCTGTTGGATTCTGCTTGCTGAACAACCAATTGTTGTGAAAGTAGAGTTTTCCTAGTGCGACGCCTGTGAACCTGAGATTTAGTAGGCATTAAACTTATGACCACTTGGTAGTGCGGTGGCTATCGGAAATAGTTGACATGCGATACTACACTCAATTGAGATTACCCTAGGGTTCTACAGCTCGCTCAGGTGAACCAGCTTGTTGATATTCCTAGGGGGTCAATGATTTGGGAACCTTAGGATCCGTTCTCATGTAGAAAATTTGACCAGAATACAACCTTTGGGGATGGGTAGAGCCATGACTCCATGCTCGTGACGTTGAACCCTTGAACCCATCTTTTTTCAATGTTTTTGTGTGCTGCATTCATGCATTCATTTAAAAAACTCTTAAAACAAAGAAAAATCTTCTCTTCTCTCCGCTCTTTTTTAAATTAAATTGAAACAATAATTGCAAATATCAGAGAAAGATTGCGTTATAGATTTCGGTAGAAGAAAGCCGCACAAGTACACCTTCAAGACTCCAAAACTAGAGAATTTAAGGGGGTTGGCAAGGATGATCACCAACCCTAATTCCATTAGAGAAAAGCATGGAGGACTGCTGTCTCTGTTAAGGGTCCACATAGTTAAAGGAATCCTGTCTACGTTAATTCAGTTCTACGATCTGGTTTATCATTGCTTCACATTCCTGGATTATCAACTGGCAGTAACACTGGAGGAGTACTCTCATCTGATAGATTTACCTATCACAAATCAAGCTCCGTTTTCTGGACTGGAACAAATTCCAAAGGATCAGGTCATCGCAAGAGCCATTTGTTTGGACGAGTCGGAAGTCAGGACTCACATGACCACTAAGGGAGAAATCCAGGGTTTACCAGCTAAATTCCTGATAGAGAAAGCCCTGTACTTTGCCAGTATAGGAAATGTAACTGCTTTTGAATATATCTTTGTCCTACTCACATGCGGGCTTTTCCTCTTTCCCAACATTGACAACTTCGTTGATACCAACGTTGTTAAGATATTTCTCATTGGAAACCTCGTACCAACCTTGCTTGCAGATGCTTATCATTCTGTACACTTAAGGAACTTATACAACGGAGGAATGATCATATGATGTGTACCCTTGTTTTACAAAGGGTTCATCTCCCATTTACCCAAGTCTACGGCTTTTTGGGATCACAAGAGTACTCTAAGTTGGTCACAAAGGATTATGTCTCTTACCAACTCTCACATAGATTGGTATGATAGGATTTATGAGGGAATAGAGATCATTGACAGTTGTGGAAATTTCCCTAACATACCCCTCATTGGAACTAAAGAAGGAATCAACTATCATCCAATTTTAGTTCGTTGTCAACTCGGATACCCGATGAGGCATATCCCGCATAATGTTCATCTGGAAGGTCTTTTCTTCAAGGAAGGGGAAAATGACAGGGCACTAAATAAAGAAATAGTGCATGCCTAGAAACATATTCACAAGAAAGAAAGAGAGCCTCTAGGATGACCAAACTGTACTTCCATGGAACCTTATCTCCACTGGGTGCAAACTAGGGCCCTCAAGCTGAGGATGCCTTACCCTCGCCAATAAGTTTTTCCCTTAAAGGAATTTTTCCTTTATTTCATGTCTGAAACGGAAAAACTCCAGGTCGCTCTCAACAAATTTCAATGTGAGAAGAGGTCTTGGAAAACAAATACCGAATTCTCAATTTGGAGTGTACCAAAATTCTGGAGCTGTTAAAAGAAAAGGATGCTCTGATAGAGATTCTAGAGCAACATGCTATAGAAGATCAAAGGAACTTGCTCGCTCCTTTCACTTGGCAAAGGACTGACAACCCGACAACAGCTAAAGAGCCCCGGTCAAAGAAAAGGAAAATACCAGAACCAGCATCTGAGCTCTCTTCAAAGAGGACTCAGGATCCATAATCTTAGACATTCCTTTTACATCACTTTGTAAAATACTGTATTTCCCTTTCTGCAATCTTTAAAATTCAATAAAAAGGAGTCTCCTTACTGTATGATATTTGCAATCTATTTGTTGAAGTTTTCTTGATTAAAACTAAAAATATATATCATTGCATAACATTCATCATTCTCACATAACACATTCTTCTTATCTTTGAATCTGACGTCTGTGTCGCGATTCTAGAGTCAAACTGTCTCACTCATACAATACTCGGGCCAATCGACAAAAGAAAATGGACGATCTCGAGGAAGAGAACAGAGAGCTGAGAGAAGAATTCGACGCTCTGAAGGAAAGTTTGGAAAAACTTCACAATGACATGCAATCCCTGGCAGTAGCTCAGAGGCAACAACAAAGGACTGTGATCTCGGAGATCACATCTACGCCTGTAGTGGAGACATATGACCCTCGGTACAACATGCCTAAAGGCCGTCCCTGGGGCATGCCTATCAACTTTGTCCCTGAAGGATACTTCCCGCCGGTCACTGAAGACCCAGAAACTGCAGCAGGAACTGCTGGGCCTGAAGGTTACAAACTTCGGGAAAGCGAAGATGCAAGAATTACGACAGCAACGCCTGAAGGTTACAAACTTCGGGGCATGTAAGTGCCAAGAGTCACCGCCGCAATATCCATGCCACAACCAGTGGTTCACACTTTCCCAGAAGGACAGATTCCACAAGTAATCTCTAGTGGAAACAAAGACATGTACGAAAGGATGAATGAGTTCCAGGAACAATTCCTGGAGATGCAGAAGAAATTGCATGCCATTCGCGGTCAGGACTTATTCGGAAAGGACGCTGGAAACCTTTATCTGGTCCCAAATGTAAAGATTCCACACAAATTCAAGGTGCCTGACTTTGAAAAATACAAGGCTAACTCTTGCCCTCAAAGTCACTTGGTGATGTATGCTCGAAAAATGTCAACTCAGATAGAGAATCAACAGCTACTGATCCATTACTTTCAAGACAATTTAACCGGTGCCACACTCAAATGGTACATGGGTTTAAACCACACCAAGATCGTCACTTTTAGAGATCTCAGCGCTACCTTCGTTCAGTAGTATAAGTATAACCTGGACATGGCGCCGAATAAGGATCAGCTCAGAGCAATGTCGCAGAAGGACAAAGAAACTTTCAAAGAGTATGCTCAAAGTTGGCGTGAAATTGCCGCTCAAATTTGTCCCCCTCTCGAGGAAAAAGAGATGACCAAGATCTTCTTAAAAACCTTGAGCTCATTCTATTACGACCGAATGGTCGCCAGTGCGCCAAGCGATTTCACTGAAATGGTGAACATGGGAGTACGTCTTGAAGAAGCAGTCCAAGAAGGACGATTGGTTAAAAATACAGAGCCATCAAGCAGTACCAAAAAATACGGTATTTCTTTCCCAAAGAAAAAAGAGCAAGATATTGGTAATATCTCTCTCGGAAAGCAAAGGCGAAGGTATCAACCTGTAGCAGTGGTAACTCCTGTTATCAACCCTGCACCGGCTCCGACTTATCAACCACAGGTTGCTCAAAGCCAACCAAGTCAACAACAATATCAACAAAGGACACAACAACCTCTTCAGCAGGCTCGTCCTCAGTACAACAAGAACAATCGTGCAACACGACCATCAGGGTTCAACCATATACCGATGTTGTACGCAAATCTATTTTCACTCTTACTGGCCAAGGGGCACGTCTAAACCAGGTCTCCTCTTACAGTACCAGAAAATCCGCCTTTTTGGTTTAAAGCAGATCAAACTTGCCCTTACCATCAAGGAGGACCGTGGCACAACATTGAGAACTGTATCAGCTTCAAGTCCGATGTACAGAAGCTTGTCAGGAATGGGATCTTATCTTTCAAAGATACTAATCCAAATGTTTAGACGAACACGTTGCCTCAACATGAGAAGACTGCAGTAAATTTAATAGAAGAAGAATTTAGCCGCAACTATCAAATTCACGATGTACTCCTATTAAAAACCAATCTGGTCAGGATGCATTGTAGACAGAGCGGGTACGGTCATGTACCACCTCACAATTATAACCAGTGTGATATCTGCTCAAAGAATAATCTGGGGTGTTCCGTAGTGAAATCAGCTCTACAAGAATAGATGGATCTCAGATGGATCCAAGATCACCGAATCCGTGAAGTCAATATGGCCCACACAAACCCCAACATTGTTCAGGACCACAACATTCTGGAAATGAACGTCAATTTGGTGGCGATACACTCAACGCAAAGTCAATACCATATTCTGCCACGACACGATTATGATACCTGTCCGGTCTGCTCAATAAGCAATCAGGGATGCTCTTTTGTACAAGAGGCCCTTCAACGTCAGATGGAACTCAGATGGATCCAAGACTATCGGGGGAGAAATATCCATCAAGTCAAATTGGTTCAGATCTTTGACATACGCTTGATGAATACCAGTCTGGTAGAATTACATGCTAAGCAAGTCAGGCTCGACTTTCTGGCTTCACATGATTATCAGTACTGCGAAATGTGTCGTGGAGACAATCAAGGGTGTGCACTTGTCCAAAGAACACTTCAACACTTATTGGACCACTGGTGGCTTCTAATTTACTTGGATAAAGCTACACAACAGATCAGTATGACTAATGGAAATCCTGGTCGGTATCAAAGTCAGAATGTGCACTCGATGGAAACAGATCTAGTAAAAATGCACTGCATACAGAGCGGGTGTGGCCGGGTGTCACTCCACAACTACGAATGCTGTTGAGTTTGTTCAGAGAACAACCAAGGATGCTACATCGTACGAGCGACTCGTTAAAATCAGTTGGACCATAAAGAGGTTCGACCATGTCCAAGTTCCTGGTCGACCAGCGGGATACCCGACTATTTCCCTGATCAAAGCAAAGACGTTGTCATAGTCTCCGATCATGGGAAAACCAAAGATGTTTGTGCCATAATTCCTCTTGATACTAGAAAGATTCTAAACCTCAAACCAATTGAGGCTGCCTACGATGGTCAGAGAAATAAAAAAGCTCCTGTGGTTATCTATCTACCAGGCCCAATACCGTACAAATCCGATAAGGCTATCCCTTACAAGTACGGTGCAACAACAATTGAAAATGGAAAGGAAAATCCATTACCCTCTATCTTAAACATTACTGACATCACTCGAGTAACACAGAGTAGTCGAATCTTCAACAGAGGAGTTGGAGAACCCGCCATGGAAAAAGAACCTCAAACAGAAGTTCATAATCAACAAATCGGGCAGTCCAGTAACCCAGAACTTACAAAGAACAGCGATGAGATGCTGAAGCTCATCCAGAAAAGCGAGTACAAAATTGTAGACCAACTGTTGCAAACTCCATCTAAAATATCTATGTTATCTCTCCTACTTAGTTCCGAAGTTCACAGGGAACCTTTGCAGAAAGTCTTGGACCAAGCTTTCATAAAACAAGATATGATAGTAAAACAATTTGACAACATCATTTCCAACATCACTTCCTGCAACAACTTAGGATTCAGTGATGAAGAACTGCCGGAAGAAGGCAAAAATCACAACATGGCACTCAACATTATAGTCAACTGCCAAGACGATGCTCTAGCCAGCGTACTGGTAGATACAGGATCAACTCTGAATGTTATGCCAAAATTTACCCTGATGCGACTATCATTTCAAGGATCCCCGATGAGAGGCAGCGAGGTCATCGTCAAAGCCTTTGATGGATCCGAAAAAACAGTTATCGGCGAAGTTGATCTTCCCATAACTATTGGTCCTCACACTTTCCAAGTCACTTTCCAGGTCATGGACATCCTGTCATACCCCAAATTTTGACCACCAAGATTTCCCATCATTGTGAAAATTGTTACCGCAATATGGATGTACCTTCATGCCTCGTCAATCTCCTCAAAAATAGTTGAGTTTTCACTACAATCAAGAATTAGGGTTTCAAGCCCTCTCAGAGCACTTAGACAAAGGATCAATCAAGAAATGACATGATCTTCAACTTGTTTAACATCTCTAACACCTATAAAGGACCAAGAGGTCTCCCACATTAAGAATCAAGCACCAGAGTGCAACATTCCTAGTGGATTAAGCCTCAAGATCGGCAATGTCACCAAATTAGGGATTTGGTTGACCAAGGCCTCTAGAGGGAAATTTTCCTTTGGGAATGAGCCAATGCTTCAAAGCACAACCCAAGATACTCCAAGGGACCTCATGGACCCAATCATCAAGTCAATTTAGCCTCAGGGGATGCATTCATAAAAATCAAGAATTAGGGTTTCTTGACCTAATTCACCCCTAAGTTGACTTTTGGAGCAAAGCATGAGCCAAGACCTCAAGACATGATTTTAGGGACTTAAATACACCACATTAATCCATTTGCAACAATGGATTGATCCAAGAAGCTTGATTCATAAGTTTCAGTTTCATCTGGACCACAATTAGGGTTTTGTAAGAAAAGTCAACTGTACCTTTGACTTTTGAACAAGACATGCTCCCAAACCTTGGGACATGATTCAATTCACCCTATAACACCTATGAAATCCATCCATTAGGTTTGAATTAGGTCAAGAACTTTATTTCACAAAGGATCGTACAGTTTGGATTTCATCCGATAAAAAGTCAACTGTGCACAAATTCAAGTTTGACTTTTTGGAATTTTTCACAAATATGGTTCCCCTAAGTAAAAAATAATGTTAATGTATGGTATTGATCATCATTCATTAAGAAAAACCAAGAAAAGTGAGGTTTCTTGCAAAAGGGGTAACCATAAGAAACTCCAATTCTTCAAAAGCCTGATTTTTCTAAGTTATGGAACAAAAGTGATTTTTCTAAGTTATCCAAGCATCCATTTTGGGTGATCCAAAGCCTGATTTGTAGGTCTTCCTACATTCTACAAAAGCTTCAACTACAAGAAACTCCAATTCTTCATGGATTTTAAGTTATGGAGTGATCAAAATGGAAAAAATGAAGAAAATGACACTTTTCCAACACTTAGTGAAAATCTGCCTAAGTTACCAGCCTTGGACATCAATGTTCATGAGTATTTTTCAGTTGGATTCAAATAGTTTCAAGATAAACTATGATCACACATGTATTGTATCATATGAGGGCTTTCTAAAAAGTACAAGAGCCTCCAATAACTCAACCTGAGCATGGATATATGATCCCCTCAAAATCACCTTTTCCAACTGTCTTGTACAAGGCAGATTTTGGCATTTTGCTCGATTTGGCAAATTTGGACAACTCCAAGCCTTGTCATCCACTTGGACACATCAGAGGATGAAATAAAAGGGGAATGATCTGATCCCCAAGCCTCCCAAGTCCAAGAATCTACACATAGCTATAGCAAACCTAAAAAGGCTAAAAAGTGCAAAAGACTCCAATTTTGTTTCAAGGCATTCAATGGATGCACCAAGGTGGCATGGACTGAGAATTCCTAACTGAATGAGTCAAGATTAAGCTCTGAATCAAAGGACCATAGGCCTGTGCCCTAACCTCAAGTCAATGGCTATAGGAGACTAAAGATTCCATTTAATCCACATTGGCCAAAGGCCTGCTGCAGTTGCCATTCACTATTGCTGCCAAAATAAACTTGTTGCACTATAAATAGACCTCAATTCTGATCAGTTTGAGTACACCAAAGCACTACAACACTTGCTTTCTTCAAAATCTCTCTCTTTAGGCCAGAATGCCTTCTTTTGCAAGTCATACCTAATTTTTAGGTTAGAGAACAATTCTACCACAGCTCATGATCCAAACACATCCAATATGTCATATCTAAGCTGTTCTAACACTCACTTGCGATCTAAAACACCAGAATCAAAAAGTCAACCTCCAAAATCTCAAAATTTAACTTTTCTGCATTTTTCAAGCCATGTCTTGATTCAGTCACTTCCAAATCCAAACAAAGCCTCAAACACACTCCAAGTATCATCCTCAAACTATCCCAATTAGTTTCCCTCATCTGGAACACCATTTTAGAGAGTTACTATATTGATCACTTTTGCCACTTTTGCAAGAAAAGGCCTATTCTTGTTCCTGAGGATTCCAGATGGTTTTAATAATCCTAAAAGCTTCTAAGGGATCAATCAAGAGTGTTCAAAGCATTGGATCACTTCTGGCACAAGGAACTTGGCAGATCGCACAAGGAGCTCCAAGAGGTAAGTGCATCACAACTTGAACTCTTTAAACTATGCATTGCTTTGAGGTCCATTGATCATAGACCTCTCATACATATCATATGTGTTAGGTTTGAACCAATTTATCGTATTATTATTGCCTGTACCATGAGATAGCATAGAACATGCAAATATAGGCCTATTTTGAAATCACTATCGAATTTTGAAATGGAGGCATTTTCTAAAAATTCCAAGGGCACCATTGGATTCCTCATGAAATTCTAGGTCAGATGCACCTAAATTTTGTCCCAATCCATGGAGAAATGAGAAAGTTAGAGGCTTCACGTAAATTGCCAAAACTAGGCCTTGCCTTGGGCAAGGGCCAGACATGGCGCCTTGGCCATGCCTAGAATTTGGCACCCCTTATGTATTAATGGGGTGGTTTTGATACACGGATGTATCACCACCCCAGTGGTAGCGCGCATGTGTGTTTGTTGCTGAGTTCGTGGGTTCAACACGCACCAGGACCATTTTGCCTTTTCTCTCTTTTTTGCTATTTTTCATATTTTTTGTGGTTTTAGTTAATTAATTCTAAAATTAATTACTCTCTCAATTTTAATTATTTTTTATTGTTTTTTTTTTAAATTCTCAAAAATATTAAAATATTTTATTCCACAAAAATTTCACAAAAATATTATTTATTTCATATATTTAGTATTTTTGTAAAGAATTATGTTTTATTTGTTGTTTTAACACTTAAAATATTTTTTTCTCTTGTTTTTCAACTTCAAATGGTTTTTAAAACATTCCAAGAATAAAACATGTTTTTTCAAACATTAATCCAATATCACAACTTGTTTTTCACACATGTTTGATAATTTTGATCATTTTAATTGAATTTTTATTCAATTAAAATACATTTGAAATCAAAATTAGGGTTTTGATTATTTTCACCCTCACAAATATTTTTCAAAACACTTTTCGGCCTCTAATAGAGTGTAAGACCCATCCCTTGTCACACCAAACTTTTTGGGCCTCAGTCATTGTATAAGTCCCGACACAATTTTCAAAATAACGGTGCGATCACTGTATTTCAATGGGCCTCTCCTTGAGTTGTAAGCCCCATCACTTGTACAAAAATAAACTTTTGGGCCTCTAATAGAGTGTAAGACCCATTCCTTATAAATAAAAACATTTTTGGGTCTCAGTCATTTTATAAGTCCCACTGTGTTTTCAAAAACCTCGGCGCGATCTCCGTTTTCAAACGAAAATCAATTTGGGCCTCTCCTTGAGTTGTAAGTCCCATCACTTATATAAGATCATCTGGGCCTCTCTTTGAGTTGTAAGACCCATCCCTTTGCAAATAAAACCTAATTTGGGCCTCAGTTATTGTATAAGACCCAGTACAATTTTCAAATCAACGGTACGATTACTGTTTTTCATCTATGCCTTTCCTTGAGTATAAGCCCCAACAGTCTTTTCAACAACAACTTCCTTTTTTATTTAGGTTCAAATTCATAGTTGTTATCAAAACTTTCTTTAATTTCTTGAACAACTAACCATACAACTATTACAATGGAAGCTTGCTTACATACTTGCACATATATATATATATATATATAATTGTTTGTCCTGGAAGCTTGCTCACCTGTAAGTCATCCTACCATCTTTTACATACAGTATATATTTCATCTGTACATATATACCTGTATATTACCTGCTTAGAGTTTCCCCAGCAATTAAGTCTAGAACTAGATAAAGCCAGTGGTCACTCTTTCAACAGTAAAAACTAGTTCCCCATAGGAATTCCAGATACAATCTTGCCTTCTCTTGGGCTTAAACAATATGGATCAAAGAGAAAGCCATTATTCCTGGTGAAACTTTTATCATACTGTCACTATTAGAAAATTGTCAAAGAAGTTCATTCCCCCAGAGAGGATTAATTCTCGGTGAAACCTCTCTTGTATTTCTTCAAATCCTAGAACTGTTCACTAAAGAAAAGATTATTCCTGGTGAAACTTTTCTTAGGTTTAGACCCACAGGCTTCCTAATAGCATCCCCGCCTCCTCTTGGGCTTTGTACAAGGACCCTCCGGCTTCTTAGAAGTTCTCATGCCTTTTCTTGGGCTTAATACAAGGACCCTGAAGACCGCTTAAAGGTATAAGACATAACTTAGTCATCCTTTGTTAGAGCAGTCTTTTCAAAGAGTCAAAACCTCAGACTAAGTTAAGGGTTGATTCTCATCCCTTAAAGCACCAGCCTCCTCTTGGGCATCATACAAAGATAAACATTTTTTACTAGTAGACTTGGACGGTCTAATCTCCTCTTGGATCTCAAAGACATTCTCAAGTTCCCTACAAACACAGGAAAAAACCCTGGTCATTTAACCAATCTCCAGTAGAGTTAAAATCCTCACAGGATCTAAAACTCAATCTTTATCTTAAATTCCCCCAACTAGGGTCATATCATCATGAAATACTATCCTATCAGAACCTCAAGGCATCTGATACCTCAACTCTTCTGTAACCCTCAACAAGAGTTGATCCCTTTACTTGGACCTGCCTCTGGATCTCAATAATCCTCAGCAAAATCTAGCCTCCTCTTAGGCTTTGTATAATGATTTTTTTCCTCAGCAGAGAATTAGTCCCAAAAGCAACCTTTTGTTGAGTCCATCTTGTTTCTTAAAACACTCTCTTGTTGAGTTAACCCCTTTCAGCCTCAATCTTCGGCTTTGTACAAAACAAACAAAGTACTCTCTTGTTGAGTCAATCACCTTTCCACACTCTCTTGTTGAGTCAATGGTATAAAATATAAACACTCTCTTGTTGAGTCATTCTCTTTTTAGCCTCAATCTTGGGCTTTGTACAAGACATATATAAACTTTCTCCAACAAAGTCAAAATCTTCATAAACCCCTCTTAAGCTCTGGATAAATATCTTCCCAGCGGAGTCAATTTCTCCCAGCCTTCTTTTAGGCTTTGAGAATTAATATCCCTAAACAGGAGTCAATATCACCCTTCAGCCTTAATCTTGGGCTTTGTACAAGACACTCATAAATACCCTTCAACCTCAATCTTGGGCTTTGTACAAGACACATATAAAATCTTTCCAGCAGAGTCAATCTCTTTTTCAACCAAAATCTTGGGCTTTGTACAAGACAGATAAAACCTCTCACCAGTAGAGTCAATTTCCCCTTTTAGCCACAATATTGGGATTTGTACAAGACAGACAAAATATTTCCTTGGTAAAGTCAACTTTTCAGCCTCCTCTTAGGCTTTGTATAAAGATATCCCCAAAAGAGTCAATTCTCTTTTAGCCTCAATCTTGGGCTTTGTACAAGATAGATAAACACTCTCTTGTTGAGTCAGCCTTTTCTAGCCTCCTCTTAGGGTTTGTATAAGGACTTCCCCAATGAAGTCAATCAATCTCTTAGCTTCAACCTTGGGCTTTGATCAAGGCACATACAAAAATCAACATCCCTTCAGAGGAAATCAAGAACTCTTTGTAGGAAAACATTTCTCTGTATATCACACATCAAAACAGAAAATCAAAACAAACCTTAATCCCAGATAACTGCTATAAGAGACACACTTGTTGATTCAAATATCCAAGCTGTAGTCCATCTCTTATCCTAGTAAATCCCTTTCTTTCATCTAATTGTTATAAGTGGCAAGCCTCTGAATTATTTACATCCACGCCACTGTCCCTCTCTTAGCATAAAAGACTCCTAAGGAAAAATGGCATTACTTTACCCTGAGTTAAAGTTTTCTCCTTCAGGACAAATCCCCAATAAAGGAAATTATGGCATTGCTGGATTCATATATCCTAGTTAAAGTAATTCTCCTTTATAATCAGTCAGCCGACAGTTGTGATAAACAGACGAGGTGTCTCTCTTTAGAGATGACAAATTCTCTCTCAGCCAAACCTTTTAGCTTCAATCTTGGGATTTGAACAAGACACAAATACTCAACCATTTAGCTTCAATATTGGGCTTTGAACAAGACAAAAAAATATCTCTTTCCTCCCATAGAATAGGAGGAACTACGATTACTCTGATTTCCCTGTTTCTTTAAACAGGAATACGTCGGCATAAGATTGCGAAATCTTAGCGAGCATACCAATAAAAAACTTTAGATTCAGTACCTTCATATCAATAAAAAATGAGGCCCAGTACCTCACAAAAATCATCAAAAACTTACTCTCTCATTCAAACATTCCCAAAGAAGAAACTTTCCCATTTACAGACAAATACCAGTAAGTAGAAAGCAGTAAGGAAAATTGCTAACAACCTGTGGATAACCACATATAGGATGGGTAATTGACAACTCCCCATTATATAACCTGACCCCGAACTCCCCGAATCTCTTTAAGCGTTTGTGCAGTTAAACATTCACGTGCAAGGTTAGTTTTAGATAGCTTCCCTTAACCTTCCAGCTTCACGGGATAAATTAGAAATAAAAAAGTAGCACCCCACTCCCTACCATTGCGGTGAGGAAAAACCCATGGCAATAAGGTGGTCCCGTCACCGACAAAAATCGCACGCTACATATTCGGGCAACATACAACTATTTATTAGGATGACCTTGGATACACGAAGTTGGGGTAGACACTTTGACACTTCACCAGAAGCTGAAGTTCGTCAAGAATGACAAGCTAGTCACAGTCTGCGGAGAGCGAGCCTTAATTGTGAGCCACTTATCAACATTTTCCTATTTAGAACTGGAGGAGGTTGTTGGAACCCAGTTTCAAGCACTCTCGGTGGGTAATGAGGATCGACTAGAAAGAGGGACATCGATTTCCTCATACAAAGATCTCTCAAAATAATCGAGAGTAACGACACAAAAGGATAGGGACAGCTCATAAATCCTACGGATAACAAGACAAAGAAAGGTCTTGGTTTTTCCTCAGCCTGTACCCCGACTGCCAAGAAAGATGAAAATTTTCATCCCATTCAGGACTTCTTCCATAGTGGAGGCTTCCTCCACCTAGTGTCTCAAGAAGTACACACCATCAATGAGGATGACTCCTCTGATACAGATGAAGAGTATAAGTCATATCTCAACAAGGATGGTTATATGTCTCAGGGAGAAACACATAAGCCATTTTGCTTTCCCACGCAGATTCTGAGATATATACCAAGATCAGACGTCAAGATGATATATGGAGATTGTGATCATGAGGGATGTCGTGCTCCGCCTAACTCATGGGAAGATGATCCGATGAAAGACAACTTCGATCATGACTATTCTGATCCCCTAGAGGACTTGCCTATCTGGCAGCCATACCCAGAAGACTCGGGGCAAAAGAGTCAACCCAACGATGCTTATCAGCTGAGCATCATTGAATAGAATACATGCGTCCCCACTGAGTCATGGGATCATTACTCAGGACATTCTCAAGATATCCAAGATAACGATGAATCCGCAAAGACTGCTGGACAAGAGTTCACCAACTATGCTTTCCCCGAGGTCAATGTCACCGAGAAAGATAACTCCTCCAATCTCATAGATGTATGGGACACCTTAAGACAGCTGAGTGGCGAGTATGACTTCTTGGTCAAGTACACCACTCCTGAAAGCTCTCGTATCAGGCTCCAAGACATCCAGCCAATTGGATGGGGAGATCTGCCTGAGAGTGAAAACACTATGCAAGATACAACAGAAGAGTTTGTTTATGATAACTCTGTTTAGGAGGAAGACTCCAACGATCCTGCTCCGCCAGAGATCAGCGTTATTTTTGAAGACAAACCAAGAAAAAAGGTACCAGACATTGTGATTCAACAAGGAGTTCATCGCCAATGGGTTGTTGTCGATGTCCCGAAAGTCGTTAATAAGTTTAAGTAATTGCCATCTTTGTTTTAGCCTTTCACCCTGCCCAGGTGAAACAGATGTTTTTATAGGGCTCGTATTTTTGTAAATGCCCCTCTTCGCTTCGCCCAAAGCAAAAGAGTCTTGTTTTATAGGGTTGTATTTCAAGAATCGACAAATCATAATAAAATAACTTCATTCTGTAATTTCCGTAGTCATTGCTGTTTTCACTTTTCGTTTTTCAGGAAAATGGTAATCCTAAAACAGCCCAAAAATAAATAAAAAAACAAACATTTTTCAGAAAATACACTGCACACACTCTTGCATTCTCTCTATCTCTTCTAAAAAATCGAATGATCACATCATGCAAATTGCTTATTTTAAACCCCGTTGAAACATACGATCCCATGCCTTCTCCTAACTTTGAATTCTCGGTATTTGAAGCTGAAGAAGAAGAGGACGCGGAAATTCCAGAAGAGATCTCACGACTACTCAGACAAAAGGAAAAATCTATTGAGCCTCACAAAGAGCCGTTGGAAATGGTTAATTTGGGTTCAGAAGAAGAGAGGAAAGAAGTCAAGATTGGGGCACTGCTCAATCCGATTGTCAAAGAAAGCTTGATAAAACTTCTCAAAGAGTTTCCCGATGTATTTGCTTGGTCCTGTCAGGACATGCCAGGTTGGATACCAGCATCATGGAACATCATTAACAGTTAAAGTCAGAATGTCTGCCAGTAAAACAAAGGTTGAGATGAACTCACCCGGATATGGCTATCAAAATCAAGAAGGAAGTGCAGAAACAGATCAACGCTGGTTTCCTCGCCACCTCAGAATATCCTCAATGGCTAGCTAACATAGTTCCAATTCCGAAAAAGGACGGAAAGGTCAGAATGTGTGTAGATTACAGGGATCTACACAAAGCCAGTCCAAAGGATGACTTTCCCTTACCACACATTGACATTCTGGTAGACAGTACATCAAAGTTCAAAGTCTTCTCCTTCATGTATGATTCTCAACTATAATCAAATTAAAATGGCCCCGGAAGACATGGAGAAAACTTCATTCATCACCCCTTGGGGAACCTTTTGTTATAAGGTAATGCCGTTCGGTTTGAAGAATGTTGTGGCAACCTATCAAAGTGCCATGACGACTCTGTTTCATGACATGATGTACAAAGAAATTGAAGTATATGTCGATGACATGATTGCCAAATCTAAAACAAAAGAGGAACATGTGACCCACTTGTCAAAGCTATTCAAGCCTCTGAGAAAATACAAACTCCGCTTGAATCCCAACAAATGCACGTTCGGTGTCCGTTCAGGAAAACTCTTAGGGTTCATTGTCAGCCAGAAAGGAATTGAGGTTGATCCTGACAAGGTCAAGGCCATTCAAGAATTGCCTTCGCCACAGACTGAAAAATAGGTCAGAGGATTTTTGGGACATCTGAATTACATCTCAAGATTCATATTCCTCACGGCCGCGACATGCGCGCCAATCTTCAAACTACATAGAAAGAATCAAAACTGTGTATGGATAGAAGGAATACCTATTGAATACACCAATCCTGTCACCTCCATTAGAGGGAAAACCACTGATCATATACCTAACAGTCTTGGAAGACACAATGGGTTGTGTACTTGGCCAACAAGACGAAACAAAAAGAAAAGAGTCTGACATCTACTATTGTGCAAGAAATTTACCGACTGTGAAACTCAGTACACTATGCTTGAGAAAACTTGTGGTGCTTTGGCTTGGGCAGCTAAACGTCTTCGCCAGTACATGATTTGCCACACTACTTGGTTAATCTCCGAAATGGATCCAATCAAGTATGTCTTTGAAAAACCTGCTCTCACGGGAAGGATTGCCCGTTGGCAGATGTTGTTATCAGAATATGACATCGAGTACCATGCTCAGAAAGCCGTTAAAGGGAGTATTTTAACCGATCATTTAGCTCATCAACATATTGATGATCAGGAATCAGTCGGATTTGACTTCCCAGACGAAGATGTCATGTACTTGAAAATGAAAGATTGCAATGAACTGCTACCTAGTGAAGGGCCACAACCAGATTCCCAATGGGGATTAATTTTTGACGGAGCTGTCAACAATTATGGAAACGGAATTGGGGCAATCATCGTAACACCTCAGGGTACCCATATTCCTTTCACTGCCAGACTGACGTTCTAGTGCACAAATAATGAGGCTGAATACGAAGCTTGTATCATGGGTCTCGAAGAAGCAATTAACTTAAGGATTAAGAACTTGGACGTATATGGAGACTCAACCATGGTTATTAGTCAGATTAAAGGAGACTGGAACACATACCAATCAGGGCTAATTCCTTAAAAAGATTATGTGAGAAGGTTGTTACCATTCTCCAACAAAATCGAGTTTCATCACATCCCTCGTGAAGAGAATCACATGGCTGATGCATTAGCCACTCTCTCTTCCATGATTAGTGTAGGTCAATGGAACGACGTACCTAAGATTGATATAATGCACCTAGAACGGCCCGCTTACATCTTCGCGATCGAAGAAGTCATAGACGACAAACCTTGGTATCACGATATCAAATGCTTCCTTCCGAAACAAGAGTACCCAAATGGGGCATCCAAGAAAGACAGGAAGACTCTCAGAAGACTGGCAGGAAACTTTTTCCTGAGCGATGATACACTCTATAAGAGAAACTTTGACATGGTCTTGCTTCGATGCGTAGACAGACTAGAAGTAAACATCCTGATTAAAGAAATTCACGAAGGATCGTTTGGCACTCATGCCAACAGACACACAATAGCGAGAAAAATTCTAAGAGCCGGGTATTATTGGTTGACAATGGAATCCGACTGCTATAAGTACATGAAAAGGTGTCACAAGTGTCAGATATACGCTGACAAAATTCATGTACCTCCAACGCATCTCAAAGTTCTTTCTTCTCCATGGCCTTTTTCTATATGGGGAATCGACATGATTGGTATGATCGAACCCAAGGCTTCAAATGGACATCAGTTCATCCTGGTAGCTATTGATTACTTCACCAAATGGGTCGAAGCAGCGTCATACGTTAATGTAACCCGACAAGTCGTGATCCGCTTTATCAAAAACAATCTCATCTGTCGTTATGGTGTTCCAAGCCAGATCATTACTAATACTGGATCTAACTTGAACAATAAGATGATGAAAGAGTTGTGTGTTGAGTTCAAGATTGAACACCATAACTCAGCCCCCTACCAGCCTAAGATGAACAGAGCGGTAGAAGCGGCGAAAAAGAACATTAAGAAGATGGTTGTAACCTACAAAGACTGACACGAGATGCTTCCCTTTGCTCTTCACGGTTATCGCACATCTGTCTGCACTTCAACAGGGGCAACCCCTTTCTCTCTAGTATATGGCATGGAAGCAATTCTTCCCATAGAAGTGGAAATCCCATCAATCCGAGCATTGATGGAAGCCAAGCTAACAGAAGTTGAATAGTGTCAAAGTCGACACGATGAACTGAACCTAATAGAAGAAAAGAGAATGACAGCTCTATGTCACGGTCAGTTATATCAGCAAAGAATGAAGAAAGCATTTGATAAAAAGGTCCGACCTTGCGTCTTTAGAAAGGGAGACCTTGTGCTCAAAAAGATACAATCACTTCTCACTGACTCCCGGGGCAAATGGACTCTGAATTATGACGGCCCCTATGTGGTCAAGAAAGCCTTCTCAGGCGGTGCCTTGAGACTCCCAACCATGGATGGAGAGGAATTTGCCTACCCCACGAATGTTGACGTAGTCAAGAAATACTTCGCCTAAATAAATAAAAAAAATGTCTCGGTGGATCGAAAACCCGAAAGGGCGGTCTAGGAAAAAATTAGAGACACAAGCAAAAATCATCCCGATGGATTGGAAATCTCAAAGTACAATCCAGGAAAAAATTAGGGATTCATGGAAAGTAACTACTTCCGACAAGGTTAAATCCCCAGTGGTAATACCATCCGTCAAAAGACTCCAGTCAAGGTCATCTTCGACAGAACCTCAGAATGTCCAGAATTCAAAGTTGGTAGAAGGATAGTGGTCGTTATGTTTCAATGTAGCCCCTTTTCCCTTAAAATTACCATTTTCTAAATTTTGTAAATACTCTATGGAATCACGCGCTTGGCTGATTTCCATCCTATCAATAAAATTTGAGCCCTAGTACTTTTGTTTGCAATTCTCATTTGTTTTAGCTTGACAGAATGACATTTTAACATGATCAACGATTCTTGAAATAAAACAAAAATGAATTTACTTGTCAAAATTTTTTCTGCTTTTTAAAATAAAGATGGCAATTCCTTTTGACTGCGAACTTCAAAAAGAACATCGATGGATTCTCCAGAGGTGATTGAAACTCAAAGTGCAGAATCAAAGTACTCCTTCTAAACCAGTGCACCTGAATGAAGGATCAACTATTTCAGATGTGATTTTCCCATCTGATATCTTCGACAGAGTTCGTACCTCTTAAGACTGATTGACGATTCTCTCCTTCCCACGGGGACTACCTCTCCAAAGCAAGGCAGGATCGTTATTTTTGAACTAGTGATACTTTCATCTCCCCGCTGTGGCCGAGTATCTAGTCGTGTTCATCCACTAGTCTGTATGTCGCGTCTGTCAACATAAACATACATACATCATGCATTATTGATTCATATTCATATTCATATTGCATTATTATCACTCTGGTCATATTCATTCCCCAAGTGATAACATCCTCTCGTCAGTCAAGTTGTCAGTTCTTTCCTCGTCAGGAAATGTATCGTTTGAACAATCTCTCCCCCCAATTTATTTCTGGATTGGAGATGGCCCTCGACCGCTTTGATAACTTGAACCTCTAAAAGGCAAGAACACATTTGACAAACGTCACTCTTCACCATTGAAGATGATTTTCACTTTCCCAGATTAAGGAAAATCCCTAGAGAAAGCCTCTCCACCGAAGACTCTCGACAATACAGCAGTTTCTTTCCAAAAAGTTTACTATAAAAAAGGTCATCAGCACCTCAAAATTGGATTACATCACAATGCGTTTCTCTGAAAAGATCTCGAAGAAAAGTATGATATGTTATCCCCAAGCAGAAAAGAGTCTCTTAAGAGACTCATTTCCCCCAGTAGAGCCAACAAATGGCAACTCCAACAGAGAAGTTTGCACACCTCTACAGCTCAGACAAATGGGTTTCCCCCGCAAGTCTGACCTCAAATCTTTTCCATCAAATGGTATCTCCCAAAAAAAACTCGACGAGAAGTTTGATGAAAACCGCTACAAATAGCACCCCTTGTTAAGGAAGAAACTCGACAAGAAGAAACTGAGACATGTTCCGTGGTTGAAGACAAGGATCGAGGGGAGGTTTATTTCAGAAACTGAGACCAGTTCCTTGGCTAAAAACCAGGATCTAGGGGAAGTTTATTTACTTAGACCAGTTCCTTGGCTAAAGACCAGGATCGAGGGGGAAGTTTTACCTTTTTCTAAGTAACGTTGCTTAGCAAAAGAAGATGGATGAGCAAACTGCCATTCATAACCACCATCAAAGTTTCTGGTATTCCGATATTTAATCCTCTTGCACCCTGAATGTCCGACTACCTTCGCCATTCACACCTTTGGGTCCAAGAAGATTAAATAGGGGCATCTATCATACCCCAAATTTTGACCACCAAGATTTTCCCTCATTGTGAGAATCATCACCACAATATGGATGTACCATTATTCCTCATTAGTCTCCTCAAGGAACATTGAGCATTCACTACAACCAAGAATTAGGGTTTCCATCCCTCTCTGAGCATTTAGATAAAAGATCAAACAAGAAATGACATGATATTTAACTTGTCTAACCTCTCAAACATCCAAATCGGATCAAGAGGACTCTGACGTCAAGAATCAAGCACAAAGTTGCAACATTCCAAGTGGATCAAGCCTCGAGATCGCCAGTGTCACCAAATTAGGGTTTTGGTCGACCAAGGCCTCCAGATGAAAATTTTCCTCTGGGCATGAGCCAATGCTTCAAAGCATAACCCAAGATACCCCAAGGGACCTCATGGACCCAATCATCAAGTCAATTTAGACTCAGGGGATGCATTCAACAAAAAATCAGGAATTAGGGTTTCTTGACCTAATTCACCCCTAAGTTGACTTTTGGAGCCAAGCATGAGCCAAGACCTCAAGACATGATTTGAGGGCCTCAAATACACTACATTGATCCATTTGCAACAATGGATTGATCCAAGAAACTTGATTCACAAGTTTCAACTTCATCTGGACCACAATTTGGGTTTTGAAGAAAAAGTCAATTGTACCTTTGACTTTTGACCAAGACATGCTCCCAAACCTTGGGACATGATTCAAGACACCCTATAACACCTATGGAACACATCCATTAGGTTTGAATTAGGTCAAGAGCTTGATTGCACAAAGGATCGCACAATTTGGATTTCATCTGACAAAAAGTCAACTGTGCACAAAATCAAGTTTGACTTTTTGGAATTTTTCACAAATATGGTTCCCCTAAGTCAAAAAAAATGTTAATGTATGGTATTGATCATAATTTGTCAAGGAAAATCAAGAAAAGTGAGGTTTCTAGCAAAAGGGGCAACCATGAGAAACCAAAATTTTCTAAGTTATGGAACAAAAATGGCTTTGGTACCAACTTTGCAAGGTCATAACTCCTAAACCACAAGGCCTTTGTCTCCCATTCAAAGCTCAAATGAAATTCCATCTGACATACTTCGAATATATCAACTACTACTCATTCCAAACCTCCATGGATTTTGAGTTATGGATTGATCAAAATCACAAAAACATGAAAATGACCACTTTTCAAACACTTAGTGAAATTTTCAATAACGTCGGAATCTGCCTTACTTTTTCCAAAATGTAGGGACATTTTCCACCTTGATCCAAGTTAAACCAGGTCCATTGGTGAACATCAAAATTGAAGTATGCCATGAGGGCTTTCCAACAAGTACCAAATCATCTCCAAATTCAATTTGAGTAGGGAGATACAACCCTTGGAACATGGCATCATGGACTAATTTTTACAAGGCAGATTTTTGTGCATTTGCTCAATTTGGCCAAATCAGATAATTCTAAGCCTTGTCAAGCATTTGGACACCTCAGCGGATTACATTTAAAAGAAAAGATCTGGTCCACAAGCCTCCCAAGTTCAAGGAACTACATGTAGCTATGTCACCCTAAAAAGGCTAAAAAGCTTCAAGACTCCAATTTTGTTTCTAAGCATTCAATGGATGCATCAAGGTGGCATGGACTGAGACATTACTAACTGAATGAGTCAAGATTCAGCTTTGAACCAAAGAACCGTAGGTCTGTGCCCTAACCTCAAGTCAATGGCTAGAGGAGACTTGAGATTCCATTTGATCCAAATTGGCCAAAGGCCTGCTGCAGCTGCCATTCGCTATTGCAGCTAAAAGAAACTTGCTCTACTATAAATGTAGCTCATTTGTGCTCAGTTTGAGTACACCAAAGCACTACAACACTTGCTTTCCTTAAAATCTCTCTCATTAGCCCAAAATGCCTTCTTTTGCAAGTCATCTCTGAGTTTTTGAGTTAGAGAGGAATTCCACTACAACTCATGATCCAAACACATCCAATGTATCATGTATAAGCTATCTAAACACTCACCCTTGATCTGAAACACCAAAATCAGAAATTCAACCTCCAAAACCTCAAATTCTGACTTTTCTATATCTTTTAAGCCATGCCTTGATTCAATCACTTTCAAAACCAAACCAGGCCTCAAACACACTTCAAATATCATCCTCAAACTGTCCCAATTGGTTTCCCTCATCTAGAACACCATTTGAGAGAGTTACCATTTGGCCACTTTTGCCACTTTTGCCACTTTTGCAAGAAAGAGCCTATACGTGTTCCAGAGGATTCCAGCTGGCTTTGATCATCCTAAAAGCTTCTAAGGGATCAATAAGGAGTGTGTAAAGCATTGGATTACTTCTGGCACAAGGAACTTGACAGTTAGCACAAGGAGCTTCAAGAGGTAAGTGCATGACAACTTGAACTCTCTAAATTATGCATTGCTTTGAGGTCCATTGATCATGAACATCTCATACATATCATATATGTTGTGTTTGAACCAATTTGTCATGCTATTGTTGCCTGTATGATGAGATAGCATAGAACATGCAAATCTAGGCCTATTTTGAAATCACTATCGGATTTTGAAATAGGGACATTTTTTTGAAAATTCTAAAGGCACCATTGGATTCCTCGTGAAATTCTAGGAAGGATACACCTAAATTTTGTCCCAATCCATGGAGAAATGAGGAAGTTAGAGCCTTCTTGCAAGAGGCCTAAAATCAGGCCAGCCTTGGGCAAGGGCCAGGCCATGGCGCCTTGGCTAGGCCTAAAAACAAGGCACCCTCATATATTTATGGGTTGGTTTTGATACACAGATGTATCACCACCCCAGTGGTAGCGCACATGTGTGTTTGTTTGGCAGGTCGTGGGTTCAACACCCACCAAGACCATTTTGCCATTTTTACCATATTTTTCTATTTTACTTGTTTTCATGGTTTTTGTTAATTAATTCCAAAATTAATTTCTCTCTCAATTTTAATTATTTTTGAATTGTTCTTTTTTTGAATATTCCCAAAAATGTTAAAATATTTTATTCTACAAAAATCTCACAAAAATATTGTTTATTTCATGTATTTGTTATTTTTGTAAAGAATTATATTTTTATTTGTTTTTAGACATTTAAAAATATTTCTTTCTCTTGATTTTGCAAATTCAAATGATTTTCAAATCATTCTATGAATGAAACATGATTTTTCAAACATTAATCCAAGATCACAACTTGTTTTTCACACATGTTTGATAATTTTGATCATTTTAATTAAATTTTTATTCAATTAAAATACTTTTTTAATCAAATTAGGGTTTTGTTTATTTCCACCCTTACAAATCTCTTTCAAAAACACTTTGGGCCTCTAATAGAGTGTAAGACCCATCCCTTTTCATATATAAAATAATTTGGGCCTCAGTCATTGTATAAGTCCCAGTACAGTTTTCAAAATAACGGTGCGATCACTGTTTTTTTTATCTGGGCATCTCTCTGAGCTGTAAGCCCCATCTCTTGTATAAAATTAAACTTTGGGCCTCTAGCAGAGTGTAAGACCCAACCCTCTTTAGTACATAAAATAATTTGGGCCTCAGTCATTGTATAAGTCCCACTGTGTTTTCTAAAGCTGCGGCGCGATCGTCGCCCTTTAAACAAAAATCATCTGGGCCTATCCCTGAGTTGTTAACCCCATTTCTTTTCTTTTTCAAACACTTTGGACCTCTAATAGAGTGTAAAACCCATCTCTTTGTACAGAAAACCTTTTTGGGCCTCAGTCATTGTATAAGTCCTGATACAATTTTCAGATCAACGATGCGGTTACTGTTTTTCATCAGGGCCTCTCCTTGAGTATAAGCCCCAATCTTCTTTTCAAAATAACTTTCCCTTTTGATTTAGGTTCAAACTCATAGTTGTTATCAAAAATTTCTTTAATTCTTGAACAACTAACCATACAGCTGTTACAATGGAAGCTTGCTCGCCTGTAAGTTTTAAAAAAGTTTCTTTTACATACTTGCACACACACACACACACGCACACACATATATATTCATCTGTAAGTCCTTCTACCCTCTTTTACATACAGTCCATATATTCATCTGTATATATACTTGTATATATCTTGCTTAGAGTTTTCCCCGACAATTAGGTCTAAGATTAGATAAAGCCAGTGGTCACTCTTTCAACAAAGTCAAAACTAGTTCCCCATAGAAATTCCAGACACAGTCTTGCCTTCTCTTGGGCTTTTACAATATGGAACAAAGAGAAAGGCATTATTCTCGGTGAAACTTTTCTCAGACTGTCCTATTAGAAAATTGTCAAAGAAATTCATTTCCCCAGAGAGGATTAATTCTCGGTGAAACCTCTCTTGAATTTCTTCAAACCCTAGAACTGTTCTCTAAAGGATTTATTCTTGGTGAAACCTTTATGGAACTTTTCTTAAGTTTGGACCCACAAGCTTCCTAAAAGCATCCCCGCCTCCTCTTGGGCTTTGTACAATGACCCTCAGGCTTCTTAGAAGTTCTCATGCCTTCTATTGGGCTTAGTACAAGGACCCAAAGACCTCTTACAGGTATAGGACAGAACCTAGTCATCCTTTGTTAGAGCAGTCTTTCCAAAGAGTAAAAACCTTAGACAATTTAAGGTTGATTCTCATCCCTTAAGTCTATGCCTCCTCTTGGGCATTATACAAAGATAACTCTTTTCATACCAGTAAATTTGGACAGTCTAATCTCCTTTTGGATCTTAAGGAATCCTCAATCTCCCTACAAACACAGAAGAAACCCTCGTCATTTAATCAATCTCCAGTAGAGTTAAAACCTTCATAGGCTCAAAAACTCAATCTTTCATCCTAAACTTTCCCCAGCTAAGGGTCAGCTTATCATCAATACGACACTAGCCTATCAGAACCTCAAGGCATCTGATACCTCAACTCTTCTGTAAACCTCAGCAAGAGTTTATTCCCCACTTTGGTCCTGCCTCTGGATCTCAATAATCCTCAGCAGAAGATAGCCTCCTCTCAGGCTTTGTATAAGAAATTCCTCAGTCACCCTCCTCTTAGGCTTTGTATAATGATTCTTTCTTCTTCCTCATCACCTTTGAGCGCTCTCTTGTTGAGTCAACCAGTTTAGCCTCAATCTTGGGCTTTGTACAAGATGGATAAATAGCACTCTCTTTTTGAGTCAATCACCTCAAAGCACTCTCGTGTTGAGTCAACCTTCTTTCTTAAACACTCTCTTGTTGAAGCAGATATATTTTAGCCTTAATCTTAGGCTTTGTACAAGACAAATAAAAACACTCTCTTGTTGAGTCAGTTCTTTTAGCCTCCTCTTAGGCTTTGTATAACGATTTTCCTCAGTAGAGTTAGCCTCAAAAGCACTCTCTTGTTGAGCCAGTCACCTTTTCAGCCTCAATCTTGGGCTTTGTACAAGACACCCATAAATATCTTCAGCTAAGTTAGTCAAATATCCTCCAGCCTCCTCTTAGGCTTTATATAATGATTTTTTCTCAGTAGGCCAGCCTCAATCTTGGGCTTTGTACAAGACACCTATAAATATCTCTAAACAGAGTCAATCCTCTTTTAGCCTCAATCTTGGGCTTTGTACAAGACACATACAAATATTCCCCAGCGGAGTCAAAAAATCCTTTTTAGCTTCAATCTCGGGCCTTGTGCAAGACAGACAAAACATTTCCCCAGAAAAGTCAATTTCCAGCCACCTCTTAGGCTTTGTATAGTGATATCCCCAAAAGAGTCTGTCTCTCTTTTTAGCCTCAATCTTGGGCTTTATACAAGACAGATAACAAACTCCCCAGGGAGTCAATCAATTTTTAGCTTCAACCTTGGGGTTTGATCAAGGCACACAAAAGGCAACATCCCCTCAGAGGAAATCAAAATCTCTCTGTAGGAAGACACTTCTCTGTATATCACATATAAAATCAAACAAATCCTAATCCCAGATAACTGCTATAAGTGGTACACTTGTTGATTCCAAAATCCAAGCTGTAGTCCATCTCTTATCCTGGTAAATCTCTTCTTTCATCTAATTGCTGTAAGTGGCAAGCCTCTGGATTATTTACATCCACGCCACTCTCCCTCTCTTAGCTTGAAAGATTCCTAAGGAAAAATGGCATTGCTCAATGCTGAGTTAAAGTTTTCTCCTTCAGGATAACATCCTTTATAAAGGAAATTATGGCATTGCTGGATTCACATATCCCAATTAAAGTAATCATCCTTTATAATCAATCACCCAACAGTTGTGATAAACAGACAAGATGTCTCCCTTTAGAGATGGAAAATTCTCTCAATCAAACCTTTTAGCTTCAATCTTGGGCTTTAAACAAGACACAAATACTATTTTAGCTTCAATCTTGGGTTTTGAACAAGACACCAAAACATCTCTTTCCTCCCATAGAATAGGAGGAAATATTATTGCTCTGATTTCCCTATTTTTTTCTTTAACGGGAATACATAGGCATAAGATTGCGAAATCTTAGCGAACACACCAATCAAAAACTTTAGGTCCAGTACCTCACATACCAATCAAAAACTTTAGGTCCCGTACCTTACCAAAAACATCGGAAAAACCCAAAAAAAAAAAAACTCTCTCTCTCAACACTCCAAACGGAGAAACTTTCTCGACCCACAACAGACAAACATCAGTAAGTAGAATAAGCAGAGTATAATTGTTTACAACTTGTCGATAACCACATATAGGATGGGTAATTGACAACTCCCCATTGTATAACCTGACCCCGGACCCCCCAATCTCTTAAGCATTTGTTCAGTTAAACATTTGCGTGGAAGGTTAGTTTTAGATAGCTTCCCTTTCCACTCCAGCTTCATAGGATAAATAAGAAATCAGAAAGTAGCACCCAACTCCTACCATTGTGGGGTGGAGAAACCCATGGCGATAAGGTGGTCGCGTCACCGATAAAAATCGCACGCTACACGTACCAATTTGATAAGGCTATCCCTTATAAGTACGGTACATCAACAATCAATAATGGAAAGGAAACTCCATTATCATCCTTCGTAAACATTGTCGACATCAGTCGAGTCACACGGAGTGGTCCGATCTTCAACAGAGGAGTTGGAGAACCCGCCAAAGAAAAGGAACCTCAAACGGAAGTTCCAAATCAACAAGTCGGGCAGTCCAGTAATCCCAAACTTAAAAAGAACAACGATGAGATGCTGAAGCTCATCCAAAAGAGTGAGTACAACATTATAGACCAGTTGTTGCAAACTCCATCTAGAATCTCTGTGCTATCTCTCCTGCTTAGTTCCGAAGCTCACAGGGAAGCTCTGCAGAAAGTCTTGGAGCAAGCTTTTGTAGAACAAGATGTAACGATAAGACAGTTTGACAACATCATCTCTAACATCACTTCCTGCAACAATTTAGGATTCAATGATGAAGAACTGCCAGAAGAAGGCAAGAATCATAACATGGCACTCAACATTACAGTCAACTGCCATAACGATGCTCTAGCCAGCGTACTGGTAGACATAGGATCAGCTCTGAATGTTATGCCAAATTTGACTCTAATGCGACTATCATTTTAAGGAACTCTGATGAGAGGCAGCGAGGTCATCGTCAAAACCTTCGATGGATCCAGAAAAATAGTTATCGGCGAAGTTGAATTTCCCATAACTATCAGGCCTCACACTTTCCAAGTCACTTTCCTGGTCATGGACATCCGGGCAGCATACAGCTGTTTATTAGGAAGACCTTGGATACACAAAGCTGGGGCTGTCACTTTGATACTTCACCAAAAGCTGAAGTTCATCAAGAATGACAAGTTAGTCACAGTATGCGGAGAGCAAGCCTTAATTGTGAGCCACTTATCATTATTTTCCTATTTAGAACCTGAGGAGGTCGTTGGAACTCTGTTTCAAGCACTCTTGGTAAGCAACGAGAATTGATTAGAAAGAGGAACGTCGATTTCCTCATACAAAGATGCTCTCAAAGTAATCGAGAGTAATAACATAAAAGGATGGGGACATCTTGTAATTCCTACGGATAACCAGACAAAGAAAGTTCTTGGTTTCTCTTCAACCTGTACCCAGACTTCCAAGAAAGATGAAAGTTTTCATCCCATTCAATACTTCTTCCACAATGGAGGCTTTCTCCACCCAGTGTCTGAAGAAGTACACACCATCAATGAGAGTGACTCCTGCGATACAGATAAGGAGTGGAAATATTATCTCAACTCGGACGGTTATATGTCTCAGGAAGAAACGTATACACCATTTTGTTTTCTTAAAAAGAATCCGAGATATATACCAAGATCAGACGTCCGAATGATTTACGGAGATTGTGATCCTGAGGGATGCCGTGCTCCACCAAACTCACTAGAAGATGATCTAATGAAAGGTAACTTTGATCAAGATTATTATGATCCCTTGGATGACTTGCCTATCTGGCAGCCGTACCCAGAAGACTTGGGGCAAAAAAGTCAGCCCAACAATGCCTATCAGCTGAAAAATATTGAAAAGAATGCCCACGCTCCCATCAAGCCATGGGATCATTACTCAGGACATTCCGAAGATATCCAGCACAATGATGATTCGCAATGACTGCAGGATTAGAGTTCATCAACTATACTTTTCCTGAGGCCAATGTCATCGAGGAAGATGACTCGTCCACTCCCATAGAAGTATGGGACACCTTAGGATAGCCGAGTGGCAAGTACGACTTCTTGGTCAAGTACACCACTCCTGAAAGCTCTCGCATCAGATACGAGGACAACCAACCAACTGGATGGGGAGACCCTCTTGAGAGTGAAAACACTGTGAAGGATACAATAGAAGAGTTCGTTTACGAAAACTCTGCATGTGAGGAAGACTCTAATGATCATGCTCCTCTAGAAATCAGCGTTATTTCTGAGGACAAGCCAAGAAAGAAGGTACCAAACTTTGTGATTCACTGAGGAGTTCGTCGTCAATGGGTTGTTGTCGATGTCCCGAAAGTCGCCCATAAGTCTAAGTAATTGTTGTCTTTGTTTTAACCTTTCACCCTGCCCAGGTGAAACGAATGTTTTTATAGGGCTCACTTTTCTGTAAATGTCCCTCTTCGCTTAGCCCAGAGCGACATAGTTTTATTTTATAGGGTTGTGTTTCAAGAATCGACAAAATCATAAATAAACGATGCCATTTTGTAATTCTCGCATTTATTGCTGTTTTCACTTTTTGTTTTTCAGAAAATGGTAATCCTAAAACAACCAAAAATAAAAAAAATGAGCATTTTTCAGAAAAAACACTGCACACATTCTTACATTTCTCTCTATCTCTTCTAAAAATGAATCATCACGTCATGCAGATTGCTTATTTTAAACCCCATCGAAACATACGATCAAATGCCTTCTCCCAACTTTGAATTCTCGGTATTTGAAGCTGAAGAAGAAGAGGACGCAGAAATTCCAGAGGAGATCTCCTGATTACTCAGACAAGTGGAAAAATCTATTGAGCCTCACAAAGAGCTATTGGAAACAGTCAATTTGGGATCATAGGAAGAAAAGAAAGAAGTTAAGATTGGAGCACTGCTCAGTCCGACTGTCAAAGAAAGCTTGATAAAACTTCTCAAATATTTTCCTAATGTATTTGCTTAGTCCTATCAGGACATGCTAGGGTTAGATACCAGCATCGTGGAACATCACTTACCATTGAAATCAGAATGTCCTCCGGTGTAACAAAGGCTTAGACGGACTAATCTAGATATGGCTATCAAAATTAAAAAGGAAGTGCAGAAACAGATCAACGCAGGTTTCCTTGCCACCTCAGAATATCCTCAATGGCCAGCCAACATAGTGCCAGTTCCGAAAAAGGACAAAAAAGTTAGAATGTGTGTAGACTACAGGGATCTAAACAAGGCAAGTCCAAAGGATGACTTCCCCTTACCATACATTGACATGCTGGTAGACAGTACAACAAAGTTCAAAGTCTTCTCCTTCATGGATGGATTCTCGGGCTATAATCAAATCAAAATGGCGCCGAAAGATATGGAGAAAACTTCATTCATCACCCCATGGGGCACCTTTTGTTACAAGGTAATGCCGTTCGGTTTGAAGAACGCCGAGGCAACCTATCAAAGGGCCATGACTACTTTGTTTCACGACATGATGCACAAAGAAATCAAAGTGTAGCGTTCAAGTGCCAGACTGGCATTCAAGTGCACAAACAACGAGGCTGAATACGAAGCTTGTATCATGGTGTAGCGTGTGATTTCGGTCGATGACGCGACAAACTTATCGCCATGGGTTTTTCCTCACCACAATGGTAGGGACGGGGTGCTACTTTCTAATTTCTTATTTATCCTGTGAAGCTGGAAAGGAAAGGGAAGCTATCTAAAACTAACCTTGCACACAAATGTTTAACTGAACAAATGCTTAAGAGATTGGGGGTCCGGGGTCAGGTTATACAATGAGGAGTTGTTAATTACCCATCCTATATGTGGTTATCCATAGGTTGTTAGTAATTTTCCTCTGCTTTTCTACTTACTGGTGTTTGTCTGATGTGGGTTGGGAAAGTTTCTCCGTTGAGAGTGTTGAGAGAGAGAGTTTTTGTTGATTTTGGTTTTGTTCCGATATTTTTGGTAAGGTGCTGGACCTAGAGTTTTTTTATTAGGGTGTGAAGGTACTGGACCTAAATTTTTTGATTGGTGTGCTCGTTAAGATTTCACAATCTTATGCCTACGTACTCCCGTTTAAAGAAATCAGGGAAATCAGAGCAATCGTAGTTCCTCCTATTCTATGGGTGGAAAAAGATGTTTTGGTGTCTTGTTTAAAGCCCAAGATTGAAGCTAAAAGATGTATTTGTGTCTTGTTCAAAGCCCAAGATTGAAGCTAAAAGGTTTGACTGAGAGAGAATTTGTCATCTCTAAAGGGAGATATCTCGTCTATTTATCACAACTGTTGGGTGACTGATTATAAAGGAGAATTACTTTAACTGGGATATGTGAATCCAACAATGCCATAATTTCCTTTATAAGGGATTTATCCTGAAGGAGAAAACTTTAACTTAGTGTTGAGCAATGCCATTTTTCCTTAGGAGTCTTTCATGCTAAAAGAGGGACATGGGCTTGGATGTAAATAATCCAGAGGCTTGCCACTTATAGCTGTTAGATGAAAGAGGAAATTTACCAGGATAAGAGATGGACTACAACTTGGATTTTTGAATCAACAAGTGTGCCACTTACAACAGTTATCTGGGATTAAGGTTCGTTTGATTTGTCTGTTTGATGTGTGATTGTATAGAGAAATGTCTTCCTACAGTGAGATTTTTTATTTGTGTCTTGTACAAAGCCTAAGATTGAGGCTGAAAAAAGACTGACTCTTTTGGGGATATCATTATACAAAGCCTAAGAGGAGGCTGAAAGTTGACTTTTCTGGGGAAATATTTTGTCTGTCTTGTACAAAGCCCAAGATTGAGGCTAAAATAGAGAGGAAAACTGACACTGTTTAGGGAGATCAAAGCCTAAGAGGAGGCTAGAAGGATTTGACTCCGCCGGGGAAATTTTATATGTGTCGTGTACAAAGCCCAATATTGAGGCTAAAGAGATTTTTGACTCCACTGGGGAGGGGGTTTGATCTGTCTTGTACAAGGCCCAAGATTGAGGCTAAAAGGTTAACTGACTCAACTGTAGGATATTTATTTGGTGTCTTGTACAAAGCCCAAGATTGATGCTGAAATTATGACTGACTCTATTGGAGAGATATTTATGTGGGTGTCTTGTACAAAGCCTAAGATTGAGGCTGAAAGAAAATTGAATCTGCTGGAGAAATCATTATACAAAGCCTAAGAGGAGGCTAAAAGAACTGATTCAACAAGAGAGTGTTTTTGTTTGTCTTGTACAAAGCCCAAGATTGAGGCTAAAAGAGATTTGACTCAACAAGAGAGTGTTTAAGAAAGAAGATTGACTCAACAAGAGAGTGCTTTAACGTGATTTACTCAACAAGAGAGTGCTTTACTATGATTGACTCAACAAGAGAGTGCTTTAGGGGATTGACTCAACAAGAGAGTGCTTTAAGGTGATGAGGAAGATGAAAGAATCATTATACAAAGCCTAAGAGGAGGCTGGCTGAGGAATTTATTATATAAAGCCTAAAAGGAGGCTATCTTCTGCTGAGGATTATTAAGATCTAGAGGCTGGTCCAAATTGGGGAATCAACTCTTGCTGGGGATTTGCAGAAGAGTTGAAATATCAGATGCCTTGAGGTTTTGATAAAGGTTTTATTGATACTGATTTGACCCTAGCTGGGGAAATGTAAAGTGAAAGTTTAAAGATTGAGTTAAAAAAACCTATAGAGGTTTTAACTGTATTGGTGATTAATGAAATGATCAGGGTTTATCCCGTGCTTTCAGGAAACTTGACGGTTTCTTTGAGATCCAAAAGGGGGTGAGACTGTCCGAGTCTACTGGTTGTTTATCTTTGTATGATGCCTAAGAGGAGGCTGAGACTGTCCAAGTCTGCTTGTATAAATCCTAAGAGGAGGCTGGCATTTTAAGGGATGAGAATCAACCCTAAATTGGCCAAGGTTTTGACTCTTTGGAAATACTGCTCTAACAAAGGATGACTAGGTTTTGTCCTATACCTGTAAGAGGTCTCTGAGTCCTTGTACTAAGCCTAAGTGGAGGCATGAGAACTTCTAAGAAGCCTGGGGGTCCTTATACAAAGCCCAAGAGGAGGCTGGGGATGCTTTTAGGAAGCCTGTGGGTCCAAACTTAAGAAAAGTTCGAGAAAGGTTTCACCGAGAATTAATCCTTTCTGTAATGAACAGTTCTAGGGTTTGATGAAATTCAAGAGAGGTTTCACCGAGAATTAATCATCTCTGGGGAAATAAATTTCTTTGACAATTTTCTAATAGTGACAGTTTGAGAAAAGTTTCATCGGGAATAATGCCTTTCTCTTTGTTCTATATTGTATAAGCCCAAGAGGAGGCAAGACTGTATCTGGAATTCCTATGGGAACTAGTTTTGACTATATTGAAAGAGTGACCACTGGCTTTACCTAATCTTAGACCTAATTTCCAGGGAAAACTCTAAGCAGATATATATAAGCATATATATACAGATGAAATATATACAAGTATGTAAAAAGAGGGTGGGAGGACTTACAGGTAAGCAAGCTTCCAGCACAAACAAATATATATATATATATATATATATATATATATATATATATATGTGTGTGTGTGTGTGTGTGTGCAAGTATGTAAAAGAAAGCTGTTTAAAAACTTACAGGTGAGCAAGCTTCAATTGCAATAGCTGTATGGTAAGTTGTTCAAGAAATTAAATAAAGTTTTAATAACAACTATGAGTATGAACCTAATTCAAAAGGGAAGTTGTTTTGAAATGATTGGGGCTTATACTTAAGGAGATGCCAAATGAATTGTTTATTTTTGTACAAGGGGTGGGTCTTACAACTAAAGGAGATGCCCAATGAATTTGTTTTGAAAACGACGATCGCGGCGAGGTTTTTTAACGTATTGGGACTTATACAATGACTGAGGGTCAAAAAATGTTTTGTATTTACAAAAGGATTGGGTCTTACACTCTACAAAGAGGCCCAAAGTTTATGAAATGTTTGAAAAAGGAAAGAATGGGGCTTACAACTCAGGGAGAGGCCCAATGAATAACAGTGATCGCACCGTTGTTTTGAAAACTGTAGTGGGACTTATACAATGACTGAGGCCCAAATTTATTTATGTACAAAAAGATGTTGGGTCTTACACTCTATTAGAGGCCCAAAATGTTTAAAAATATTGAAAAATGGGACTTACAACTCAAGGAGAAGCCAATTTGAAAATTTGTTTAAAATTGTCGATCGCGCCGAGATTTTATCGGGACTTATACAACAAATGAGGCCCAAAAAGGTTTGTGTAGAAAAGATGGTTGGGTATTACACTCTATTAGAGGCCCAAAGTGTTTTGAAAAAGATTTGTAAGGGTGGAAATAATCAAAACCCTAATTTGATTTTAAAAAGTATTTTAATTGAATAAAAATTCAATTAAAATGATCAAAATTATCAAACAAGTATGAAAAACAAGTTGTGATCTTGGATTAATGTTTGAAAAATCATGTCTCATTCATAAAATGATTTGGAAATCATTTCAATTTGCAAAATTAAAAGAAAGAAATATTTTTAAATGCATAAAAATAAATAAAAATACTATTCTTTACAAAAATACCAAATATATGAAATAAATAATATTTTTATGAGATTTTTGTAGAAGAAAATATTTTAACATTTTTGTGAATTTTCAAAAAAAGAACCAATAAAAAATAATTAAAATTGAGAGAGAAATTAATTTTGGAATTAATTAAGAAAAACCATAAAATATGTGAAAAATAGCAAAAAAAAGAGAAATGGCAAAAGGGTCTGGATGGCTGTTGAACCCACGACCTTCCAAACAAACACACATGCGCGCTACCACTGGGGTGGTGATACATCCGTGTATCAAAACCACCTCATAAGCATATATGGGGGGCCTTGGATTAAGGGCTGGCCAAGGCGTCACGGCCTGGCCCTTGCCCAAGGCAAGGCCTGATTTTAGGCCTATTGCGTGAAGGCTCTAACTTCTTCATTTTTCCATGGATTTGGACAAAATTTAGGTGTATCGTGACTAGAATTTCATGAGGAATCCAATGGTGCTTTTATATTTTTCTAAAGATGTCCCTATCTTAAAACCCGATAGTGGTTTCAAAATAGGCCTAGATTTGCATGTTCTATGCTATCTCATTATACAGGCAAAAACAACATGGCAAATTGGCTCAAACACAACATATATGATATGTATGAGATATCCATGATCAATGGACATCAAAGCAATGCATGATTTAGAGAGTTCAAGTTATGATGCACTTACCTCTTGAAGCTCCTGTGCTATTTGTTAAGATCCTTGTGCCAGAAGTAATCCAATGCTTTAGACACTCTTGATTGATCCCTTAGAAGCTTTTAGGATGATCAAAACCAACTGGAATCCTCAGGAACAAGAATTTGCTCTTTCTTGCAAAAGTGGCAAAAGTGACCAAAATGGTAACTCTCTCAAATGGTGTTCCAGATGAGGGAAACCAATTGGGACAGTTTGAGGAAGGCATTAGGAGTGTGTTTGTGGCTTTTGAAAGCACTTTTGGTTTGACAAAATTTTGGTAAAACACATTGATGATAAAGATGAATAAATCTGGACTGAACAAAGATGTCGAAAAAGATGTCTAACCTGAAGTCATGACATCATGAAGTACTGCACTGATTTAACAAGTGTCAAATCTGTAAAACATTAGCCAAGAGATTATGCGCATGGATCAAGGACCAAAGATAGAAAGCCCAATACTGCAGAAGCCTATAAAAGAAGACTTAGACCTAGTATTTCGTATGCCTTTAGTACACCTTTTGTAACCTTGTTTTCTTGCATAAGAACAAGGGTTTAGGGTTTTGAGAGTTGTTGGCTCTCTAGGTTGTAAGTCTCCCTTTGTATCGGTTGATGCTGTGTGGTAGATACAGGTGTCGCACATATCCACAAGCCTTGAGGTATTGGATTGTGTATTGTTCTTGGATGAAGCTTTTAAGCAAATCCAAGTTAGCTTGTTTGTCAAGAAAGCTTGACAGATTTCTGTATTGACATGGATGATGTAGAAATCACAGTTGGTGATTAAGGGAAGTGAGTGAGGTATCTCATATTAGGGTTGTAAACGTTTGAGTTTATCCTTGGTAAAGATGTTCATTGGGTAGATGTTAGGATAAAGTTGTAAACGGGGGAGTTTAGCTTTGTAATAGGTCTACAGATAGTGAAGTCTTCCTCCTGGATTGGTATCCCCCTGATGTAGGTGAGTTGTGCCGAACTGGGTTAACAATTACTGGATTGGTATCGACTGGATACTCGGCTACTGCGGGGGAAAAGAAGTATCATTGGTTCAAGATAGCAATTCTGCCTTGCTTAGGAGAAGTATTCCCTGTGGGGGAGAAAGAATCGTTGATCGGCCTTAAGAGGTAAGAACTCTGCCGGAGATATCAGATGGGACATTGCATCTGACACTGTTGATCCTTCATTCAGGGGTACTAGTTTAGAAGGAGTACTTTGATTCTGCACTTTTAGGATCAATCACCTTCGGAGAAGTTGTCGATGTTCTTTTTGACATTCAGTAAAAAGAAATGTCATCTTTATTTTAAAAGGAGAAATTTTTTTTACTAGTAAATTCATTTTTTATTATTTCAAGAATCGTTGATTATGTTAAAACGTCATTCTGTAAAGCTCAAACAAATAAGAATTGCAAACAAAAGCACTAGGGCTCAAATTTTATTGATAGGATGGAGATCAACCAAGCGCGTGATCCCATATAGTATTTACAAAGTTTAGAAAATGGTAATTTAAGGGGAAAAGGGCTACATTGAAACATAACGACTGTTATCCTTCTACTAACTTAATTTGAATTCTGGACATCTTGAGCTTCTGTCGAAGATCACCTTGGCTGAAGTTTTCCTGATGGATGGCGTTACTGCCGAGGAATTGAGCTGATCAGACGTAGTAACTTGCCATTAATCCCTAACTTTTTCCTGGATTGTACTTTGAGGTTTCCAATCCATCGGGATGATTTTTGCTTATGTCTCTAATTTTTTTTCTAGACCGCCTTTTCGGGTTTTCAATCCACCGAGACTTTTTTTTTCATATCTCATTTCATTTAGGCGAAGTATTTCTTGACTACATCAACATTTGTGGGGTAGGTAAACTCCTTTCCATCCATGGTTACGAGTCTCAAGGCTCCGCCTGAGAAGGCTTTCGTGACCACATAGGGGCCGTCATAATTCGGAGTCCATTTGCCTCGGGGATCAGTGAGGAATAATTGTATCTTTTTTAGCACAAGGTCTCCTTTTCGATAGACACGGGGTCAGACCTTTTTGTCGAATGCCTTCTTCATTCTTTGCTGATATAGCTGACCATGGCACAGGGCCGTTATTCTCTTTTGTTCGATCAGATTCAATTCATTGTGTCGACTTTGACACCATTCAGCTTCTGTTAGCTTAGCTTCCATCAATACCCAGATTGATGGGATTTCCACTTCTATGGGGAGCACTGCTTCCATGCTATATACTAGAGAGAAGGGGGTCGCCCCTGTTGAAGTGCAGACAGATGTACGATAACCGTGAAGAGCAAAGGGTAGCATCTCGTGCCAGTCTTTGCAGGTTACAACCATCTTTTAAACGATCTTCTTGATGTTCTTGTTAGCCGAGTACACAACCCATGGAGTCTTCCAAGACTGTTAGGTATATGATCAGTGGTCTTCCTTCCACTGGAGGTGACAGAATAGGCGGATTCAACAGATATTCCTTGATACTATCGAAAACCTTTTGACAGTCTTCTATCCATACGTAGCTTTGATTCTTTCTAAGTAGTTTGAAGATAGGCGCGCATGTCGCGGTCATGAGGGATATGAATCTCGAGATGTAATTCAGACGTTCCAAAAATCCTCTGACTTGTTTTTTAGTCTTTGGTGAAGGCATTTCTTGAATGGCCTTGACCTTGTCAGGATCAACCTCAATTCCTTTTTGGCTGACGATGAACCCTAAGAGTTTCCTTGAGCGAACACCGAACATGCATTTGTTGGGATTCAAGCGGTGTTTGTATTTTTGCAGACGCTCGAATAACTTTGACAAGTGTGTCACATGCTACAATTCTATTTTAGATTTGGCAATCATGTCATCGACATATACTTCGATTTATTTATGCATCATGCCGTGAAACAGAATAGTCATGGCCCTTTGATAGGTTTCCCCGGCGTTCTTCAAATCGAACGGTATTACCTTGTAACAAAAGGTGCCCCATGGGGTGATGATTGAAGTTTTCTCCATATCTTCCGGAGCCATTTTGATTTGATTATAGCTCGAGAATCCATCTATGAAGGAGAAGACTTTGAACTTTGTTGTACTATCTACCAACATGTCTATGTGTGTTAAGGGGAAGTCGTCCTTTGGACTTGCTTTGTTCATATCCCTGTAGTCTACACACATTCTGACTTTTTCGTCCTTTTTCGGAACTGGAAGTATGTTGGCTAGCTATTGAGGATATTCTGAGGTGGTGAGGAAACCTGTGTCAATCTGTTTCTGCACTTCCTCCTTAATTCTGATAGCCATATCCGAGTGAGTTCTTCTCAGCCTTTGTTTCACTGGCGGACATTCTGACTTCAACGGTAGATGATGTTCCACGATGCTGGTATCCAACCCTGGCATTTCCTGATAGGACCAAGCAAATACATCGGGAAACTCTTTAAGAAGCTTTATCAAGCTTTCTTTGACAATCTAACTGAGCAGTGCTCCAATCTTGACTTCTTTGAGAAGTTTTATTTTGTTTTAGGATTACCATTTTCTGAAAAAAGAAAAGTGAAAATAGCAATGACTGCGCAAATTACAGAACGACATTATTTTATTTATGATTTGTCGATTCTTGAAAGACAGCCCTATAAAACAAAACTCTGTCGCTTTGGGCGAAGCGAAGAGGGATATTTACAGAAACGTGAGCCCTATAAAAACCTCCGTTTCACCTGGGCAGGGTGAAAGGTTAAAACAAAGATGGAAATTACTTAGACTTATGGACGATTTTCGGGACATCGACAGCAACCCATTGGCGATAAACTCCTCGGTGAGTCACAAAGTCTGGTAACTTCTTTCTTGGTTTGTCCTCAGAAATGACCCTGATTTCTGGCAGAGCAGGATCATTGGAGTCTTCCTCCCAGACAGAGTTGTTGTAAACAACTCTTCTGTTGTATCTTTCACAGTGTTTTTACCCTCAGGCGGATCTCCCCATCCAGTTGGTTGGATGTCTTCAAGCCTGATACGAGAGCTTTCAGGAGCGATGTACTTGACCAAGAAGTCGTACTTGCCACTCGATTGTCCTAAGGTGTCCCATACTTCTGTGGGAGTGGTCGAGTCATCTTCCTCAATGACGTTGACCTCGGGAAAAGCATAATTGATGAATTCTTGTCCGACAGTCTTTGCGGATTCATCGTTGTGCTGGATATCTTCGGAATATCCTGAGTAATGATCCCATGACTCGGTGGGGACGCAAGTATTCCTTTCAATATTACTCAGCTGATAAGCATCGTTGGCTGACTCTTTTGCCCCAAGTCTTTTGGGTATGGATGCCAGATAGGCAAATCATCTAGTGGGTAATGGTAGTCGTAGTCGAAGTTGTGTTTCATCATATCATCTTCTAATGAGTTTGGTGGAGCACGACATCCCTCAGGATCACAATCTCCATAGATCATTCAAACGTCTGATCTTGGTATATATCTCGGGCTCGGCTTGGGAAAACAGAATGGCGTGTTCGTTTCTTCCTGAGACATATAACCGTTGTCGTTGAGATAAGATTTCCATTCCTCGTCTGTATCAGAGGAGTCACTCTTATTGATGGTGTGTACTTCTTGAGACACTGGGTGGAGAAAGCCTCCACTGTGGAAGAAGTATTGAATGGGATGAAAACTTTCATCTTTCTTTGCAGTTTGGGTATAGGTTGAGGAGAAACCAAGACCTTTCTTTGTCTTGTTATCCATAGGAATTATAAGTTGTCCCCATCCCTTTGCATTATTACTCTCGATCACTTTGAGAGCGTCTTTGTATGAGGAAATCGATGTCCCTCTTTCTGATTGATTCTCATTGCTCACTGATAGTGCTTGAAACTGGGTTCCAACGACCTCCACAGGTTCTACACAGGAAAATGATGATAAGTTGCTCACAATTAAGGCCTGCTCTCCGCATACTGTGACTAGCTTGTCATTCTTGGCGAACTTTAGCTTTTGGTGAAGTATCGAAGTGACTGCCCCAACTTCGTGTATCCAAGGTCTTCTTAATAAACAGTTGTATGCTGCCCGGATGTCTATGACCTGGAAAGTGACTTGGAAAGTGTGAGGACCGATGGTTATGGGAAGATCCACTTCGCTGATAACTATTTTTCTGGATCCGTCAAAGGCTTTGACGATGATCTCACTGCCTCTCATCGGAGCTCCTTGAAATTATAGTCGTATTAAAGTTGATTTTGGCATAACATTCAAAGCTGATCCTATGTCTACTAGTACGCTGGCTAGAGCATCATCCTGGCAGTTGACTGGAATGTTAAGTGCCATGTTGTGATTTTTGTCTTCTTCCGGCAGTTCTTCATCACTGAACCCTAAATTGTTGCAGGAAGTGATGTTGGAAATAATGCGGTCAAATTTCCTGATCGTCACATCTTGTTCTATAAAAGCTTGCTCCAAGACTTTCTTCAGAGCTTCCCTGTGAGCTTCAGAACTGAGCAAGAGAGATAGCACAGAGATTCTAGATACAGTTTGCAACAGTTGGTCTACAATGTTGTACTCGCTTTTCTAGATGAGCTTCAGCATCTCATCATTCTTTTTTACTAGTTCTGGATTATTAGACTGACTAAGTGGTTGATTAAGAACTCCTGTTTGAGGTTCCTTCTCTTTGGTTGGTTCTCCAACTCCTCTGTTGAAGATCTGATCGCTCCGTGTTACTCGACTGATGTCGACAATGTTTACGATAGAGGGTAATGGAGTTTCCTTTCCATTTTTTATTGTTGTTGTACCATACTTGTATGGGATAGCCTTATCCGATTTGTACTGTATTAGTCCTGGTAGATAGAAAACTATGGGAGCTTTTTTATTTTTCTGACCATTATATGCAATCTCAATCAATTCCTGGTTGGGAACTTTTCTATTATCAAGAGGAACTCTTGATTCACCGAGTAGAGGGATTATGAAGCATACGTCTTTGGCCATTTCGTGATTAGAGATTATGGCAACGTCTTTGCTTTGATCAGGAAGATAGTCTTGTATCACGTTGATCGAACCAGAACTTGAACATGGTCGAATCTCTTCCCGATCCAACTAATTTTGAAGAGCCGATCGCACAAGATAACATCCTTGGTTATTCTTTGAACAAACTCTACAGCGCTCATAGTTATGTGGTGGCACCCGGCCACGCCTGCTTTGTATGCAGCGCAACTTTACTAGATCTGTTTCCATCGAACGAACATCCTGACTTTGATGTCGGTAAGGATTTCCGTTAGTCATACTGATTTGTTGTGTAGCTTCATCCAAGTAAATTGGAAGCCACCAGTGGTCCAATAAGTGTTGAAGTGTTCTTTGGACAAGTGCACACCCTTGGTCGTCTCCACGACATTGTTCACAGTCCAAATAATCATGTGAAGCCAGAAAGCCGAGCCTGACTTGCTTAGCGTGCAATTCTACCAGACTGGTATTCATCAAGCGTATGTCAAAGATCTGAACCATATTGACTTGATAGATATTTCTCTCCCGATAGTCTTGGATCCATCCGAGGTGCATCTGACGTTTAATGGCCTTTTGTATGAAAGAGCATCCCTGATTGCTTAACGAGCAAATCGGACAGGAATCGTAATCGTGCCGTGGCAGATTATGATATTGACTTTGCCTTGAATGCATCGCCACTAAGTTGACGTTCATCGCCAGAATGCTATGGTTCTGAAGAATGTTGGGATATGTGTGGGCCATGTTGACTTCACGGATTCGGTGATCTTGGATCAAGCTGAGATCCATTTGTTCTTGTAGAGCTGATTGCACTACAGAAGACCCTTGATTATTCTTTGAGCAGATATCACACTGGTGATAATTGTGAGGCGGTATATGACCGTACCCGCTCTGTTTACAATGCATCCTGACCAAATTCGTTCCTAATAGGAGTACATCATGAATTTGATAACTGTGGCTAAATTCTCCCTCTATCAAATTTACTGTCGTCTTCTCATCTTAAGGCAACAGGTTCTTTTGAACATTCGGATTAGTATCTTTGAAAGATAGGATCCCGTTCCTGACAAGCTTTTGTACATCGGACTTAAAGCTGAGACAGTTCTCAATGTTGTGCCCCGATCCTCCTTGATGGTAAGGACAAGTTTGATCTGTTTTAAACCAAAAAGGCGGATTTTCCAGTACTGTAAGAGGAGACCTGGTTTGGACGTGCCCCTTAGCCAGTAGAAGTGGAAATAGTTTTGTGTACAACATCGGTATAGGGTCAAACCCTGATGGTCGTGTTGTACGATTGTTGTAGTTATATTGTGGAAGAGCCTGCTGAGGAGGCTGATGTGTCCTTTGCTGATACTACTGTTGATTTGGTTGACTCTGAGCAACCTGAGGTTGGTAAGTCGGAGTCGGCGCACGGTTGATCGTTGGAGTTACCACTGCTACTGGTTGATACCTTCGCCTTTACTTTCCCAGAGAGATATTACCAATATCCTGCTGTTTTTTTCTTTGGGAAAGAACTACCGTATCTTTTGGTACTGCTAGATGGTTATGTATTTTTTACCAATCATTCTTCTCGAACTGCTTCTTCAAGGCGTACTCCCATGTTTACCATTTCGGTGAAATAGCTGGGCGCACTTGCAACCATTCGGTCGTAATAGAATGAACTCAAGGTTTTCAAAAAGATCTTTGTCATCTCTTTTTCCTCAAGAGGGGGACAAATCTGGACGACAATTTCACGCCATCTCTGAGCATATTCTTTGAAAGTTTCTTTGTCCTTCTGCAACATTGCTCTGAGTTGATCTTTATCCGGTGCCATGTCCAGATTATATTTGTACTACTGAACGAAGGCGGCGCCGAGATCTCTGAAAGTACTGATCTTGGTACAGTTTAAACCCGTGTACCATTTGAGCGTGGCACCGATTAAACTATCTTGGAAGTAATGGATCGGTAGTTGTTGATTTTCTGTCTGAGTTGACATCTTTCGAGCGTACATCACCAAATGACTTTGAGAGCAAGAGTTGCCTTTGTATTTTCAAAGTCAGGCACCTTAAATTTGTGCGGGATCTTTACATTTGGGACCAGACAAAGGTCTGTGGCATCCTTTCCAAATAAATCCTGACTGCGAATGGCATGTAGTTCCTTCTGCATCTCAAGGAATTGTTCTTGGAACTCATTCATTCTTTCGTACATGTCTTCATTTCCACCAGAAATTACTTGTGGAATATGTCCTTCTGGGACAGTATGTACCACTGGTTGTGGTATAGACATTATAGCGGTGACTCTTGGCGCTTCAGTATCCTGAAGTCTGTAACCTTTAGGTGTTGCTATTATAAACCTTGCATCCTCATTTTCCCGAAGTCTACAACCTTCAGGCCCAATGGTTCCTTCTGCAATTTCTGGGTCTTCAGTGACCGGCGGGATGTATCCTTCGGGGACAAAGTTAAGAGGCATGCCCCAGGGACGACCTTTAGGCATGTTGTACCAAGGATCATATGTCTCCACTATGTCTCCACATTGTGAAGTTTTTCCAAACTTTCCTTCAGAGCATTGACTTCTTCTCTCAGCTCTTTGTTCTCTTCCTCGAGATCGTCCATTTTTTTTTGTCGATTGGCCCGAGTATTGTACAGATGAGACAGTTTAATTCTCTCTTGAATTGCGACACAGACGTGAGACTCGAAGATAGGAAGAATGCGTTATGTGAGAATGATGAATGATATGCAATGATATATATATATATATATATATTTCTTGTTTTAATCAAAAAGAAACTTCAACAAATAGATTGTGAATATCATACAGTGGGGAGACCCCGTTTTATTGAATTTGAAAGATTGCAGAAAGGGAAATACAGTATTTTACAAAGTGCTGTAAGGAACATTTCTAAGCTTATGGATCCTGAGTCCTCTCTGAAAAGAGCTCAGATGCTGGTTCTGATACTTTCCTTTTCTTTGACCGGGGCTTTTCAGCCATTGTCGGGTTGTCAATCTTTTGCTAAGTGAAAGGATCGAGCAAATTCTTTCGGTCTTCTTGACTTTCTATAACATACTGCTCTAATATCTTAATCAGAGCATCCTTTTCTTTTAACAGTTCCTGAATCTTGGTACACTCCACATTGAGAATTTGATACTTGTTTTTCTAAGATCTCTTCTCGCGTTGAACTTTGTTGAGAGCTACCTGCAGTTTTTCCGAGTTAGACATGAAATAAAGGACAGATTCCTTGAACGGAAAAACTTTTTGGCGAGGGTAAGGCATCCTCAGCTTGAGGGCTCTAGTTTGCACCCAGTGGAGATAAGGTTCCACGGAGATACTGTCTGGTCTTCCTAGAGACTTTTTTCCTTTCTTATGAACATGTTGCCAGGAATGCATTATTTCTTTCTTTAGTGCCCTGTCATTTTCCCCTTTCTTGAAGAAAAGACCTTCCAGATGAACATTATGCGGGATATTCTTCATCGGGTATCCGAGTTGACGGCGAACTAAAATTGGATGATAGTTGATTCCTCCTTTAGTTCCTATGAGGGGTACATTAGGGAAATTTCCACAACGATCGATGATTTCGATCTTTTTGTAAATCCTATTATACCAATCTATGTTAAAGTTGGTAAGAGACATAATCCTTTGTGACCAATGTAGAGTACTCTAATGATCCCAAAAAGCAACAGACTTGGGTAAATGGGAAATGAACCATTTTTAGAGTAAGGGTACACAGCATGTGATCATTCCTCCGTTGAACAAATTCCTTAAGTGTACAGAATGATAAGCATCTGCGAGCAGAGTTGGTACGGGGTTTCCAATCATAAATATCTTAACTGCGTTGGTATTAACGAAGTTGTCAATGTTGGGAAAGAGGAAAAGCCCATATGTGAGTAGGAAAAAGATATCTTCGAAAGCAGTTATGTTTCCTATACTAGCAAAGTACAGAGCTTTCTCTATCAGGAATTTAGCCGGTAAACCCTGGATTCCTCCCTTAGTGGTCATGTGAGTCCTGACTTCTACTCGTCCAAATAGATTGCTCTTGCAATAACCTGATCCTTTTGAATTTCTTCCAGTCCAGAAAACAGAGCTTGATCAGTGATAGGTAAATCAATCAGATGAGAGTAATCCTCCAATGTTGGTGCCAGTTGATAATCCGGGAATGTGAAGCAGCGATAAATCGGATCGTAGAACTGAATTAGCATAGACAGGATTCCTTCAACTACGTGGACCCTTAACAAAGACAGTAGTCCTCCATGCTTAGCTCTGAATGCATCAGGGTTGGTGATCATCTTTGCCAACCTCCTTAAACTCTCTAGTTTTGGAGCCTTGAAAGTGTACTTGTGTGTCGCTCTTCTACCGAAATCCATAACGCAATCTTTCTGATATTTGAAATTATTGTTTTAGTTTATTTTGAAAAAAAAGAGCAGAGAGAAGAGAAGATTTTTTTTGTTTAAGAGTTTTTTAAATGAATGTATGAATGCAGCACACAAAAACATTGAAAAAACATAGGTTCAAGGGTTCAACATCATGAGCATGGAGTCATGGCTCTACCCATCCCCAAAGGTTGTATTCTGGTCATTTTTTGTACCTATAGAACGAATCCTAAGGTTCCCAAAATCATTGACCCCCTTAGAGATGTCAACAGCAAGCTGGTTCACCTGAGCAAGCTGTAGCATCCTAGGGCAATCTCAATTAAGTGTAGTATCACGTATCAACTATTCCCGATAGTCACCGCACTACCAAGTGGTCATAAGTTTAATGTTTACTAAATCCTCAAGGTCACAGGTGCCATACTGGAAAACTCTTCTTTCACGACCATGGGCGTTCAGCAGGCAGAATCCACATGGCCCTCGCCTGATTTGGTGGTCTACCAAGTTTGCTTATTCTGGATTCACTCCCTATAAGAACCTAGACCTCTTAGGAATTCTAGTCCTAGAAAAAGATAGATCCTAAAGAAAAACAAAGATGTCCCCAGCAGAGTCGCCATTTTTCTGTAGCATGCGATTTTTGTCGGTGATACAACCACCTTATCGCCATGGGTTTTTCCTCACCGCAATGGTAGGGACGGGGTGCTACTATCTAATTTCTTATCTATCCTGTGAAGCTGGAAAGGAAAGGGAAGCTATCTAAAACTAACCTTGCACGCAACTGTCTAACTAAACAAATGCTTAAGAGATTTGGGGGTCCGGGGTCAGGTTATACAATGGGGATTTGTCAATTACCCATCCTATATGTGATTATCCAAAGGTTGTTAGCAATTTTCCTCTGCTTTTCTACTTACTGGTGTTTGTCTGTTGTGGGTTTGGAAAGTTTCTCCGTTGGGAGTGTTGAGAGAGAGAGAGAGTTTTTGTTGATTTCAGTTTTGTTCCGATGTTTTTGGTAAGGTGCTGGACCTAGAGTTTTTAATTAGGGTGTGAAGGTACTGGACCTAAAGTTTTTGATTGGTGTGCTCGCTAAGATTTCGCAATCTTATGCCTACATATTCCCGTTTAAAGAAAACAGGGAAATCAGAGCAATCGTAGTTCCTCCTATTCTATGGGAGGAAAAAGATGTTTTAGTGTCTTGTTCAAAGCCCAAGATTAAAGCTAAAAGGAGTATTTCTGTCTTGTTCAATACCCAAGATTGAAGCTAAAAGGTTTGACTGAGAGAGAATTTGTCATCTCTAAAGGGAGACATCTCATCTGTGTATCACAACTGTTGGGTGACTGATTATAAAGGAGAATTACTTAAACTGGGATATGTGAATCCAATAATGGCATAATTTCCTTTATAAGGGATTTATCCTGAAGGAGAAAACTTTAACTCAGTGTTGAGCAATGTCGTTTTTCCTTACGATTCTTTCATGCTAAAAGAGGGACATGGGCTTGGATGTAAATAATCTAGAGGCTTACCACTTATAGCTGTTAGATGAAAGAGGAAATTTACCAGGATAAGAGATGAACTACAGCTTGGATTTTTTAATCAATAAGTGTTTCACTTACAGCGGTTATCTGGGATTAAGGTTTGTTTGATTTATCTGTTTGATGTGTGATTGTATAGAGAAATGTCTTCCTACAGAGAGATTTTTGATTTCCTCTGAGGGGATGTTGATTTTTGTGTGCCTTGATCAAAGCCCAAGGTTGAAGCTAAAAGTTGATTGACTCCCTGGGGGAGTTTATTATTTGTCTTGTACAAAGCCCAAGATTGAGGCTGAAAAAGGCTGACTCAACAAGAGAGTGTTTTTATTTGTGTCTTGTATAAAGCCCAAGATTGAGGATGAAAAGAGACTGACTCTTTTGGGGATATTATTATACAAAGCCTAAGAGAAGGCTGAAAGTTGACTTTTCTGGGGAAATATTTTGTGTGTCTTGTACAAAGCCCAAGATTGACGCTAAAATAAAGAGGAAAAACTGACTTTGTTTAGGGAGATCAAAGCCTAAGAGGAGGCTAGAAGGATTTGACTCCGTCGGGGAAATTTTATATGTGTCTTGTACAAAGCCCAAGATTGAGGCTAAAGAGATTTTTGACTCCACTGGGGAGGGGGTTTTATCTGTCTTGTACAAAGGCCAAGATTGAGGCTAAAAGGTTAACTGCCTCAGCTATAGGTTATTTATATGGTGTCTTGTACAATGCCCAAGATTGAGGCTGAAATTATGACTGACACTTCTGGAGAGATATTTATGTGGGTGTCTTGCACAAAGCCCAAGATTGAGGCTGAAAGAGGTTTGAATCTGCTTGAGAAATCATTATACAAAGCCTAAGAGGAGGCTAGAAGAACTGACTCAACAAGAAAGTGTTTTTGTTTGTCTTGTACAAAGCCCAAGATTCAGGCTAAAAGAGATTTGACTCAACAATAAAGTGTTTAAGAAAGAAGATTGACTCAACAAGAGAGTGCTTTAAGGTGATTGACTCAATAAGAGAGTGCTTTAAGGTGATTGACTCAACAAGAGAGTGTTTTAAGGTGATTGACTCAACAAGAGAGTGCTTTAAGGTGATGAGGAAGAAGAAAGAATCATTATATAAAGCCTAAGAGGAGGCTGGCTAAGGAATTTCTTATATAAAGCCTAGGAAGAGGTTATCTTCTGCTGAGGATTATTGAGATCCAGAGGCAGGTCCAAATTGGGGAATCAACTCTTGCTGGGGATTTACAGAAGAGTTGAAATATCAGATGCCTTGAGGTTCTAATAAAGGTTTTATTGATAGTGATTTGACCCTAGCTGGGGAAATGTAAAGTGAAAGTATAAAGATTGAGTCAAAAAAACCTATAGAGGTTTTAACTCTATTGGTGATTAATGAAATGATTAGGGTTTATCCCGTGCTTTCACGAAACTTTATGGTTTCTTTGAGATCCAAAAGGGGGTGAGACTGTCCGAGTCTACTGGTTGTTTATCTTTGTATGATGTCCAAGAGGAGGCTGAGACTATCCAAGTCTGCTTGTATAAAGCCCAAGAGGAGGATGTCATTTTAAGGGATGAGAATCAAACCTAAATTGGCTAAGGTTTTGACTCTTTGGAAAGACTACTCTAACAAAGGATGACTAGGTTCTGTCCTATACCCGTAAGAGGTCTCTGAGTCCTTGTACTAAGCCCAAGAGGAGGCATGAGAACTTCTAAGAAGCCTGAGGGTCCTTGTACAAAGCCTAAGAGGAGGATGGGGATACTTTTAGGAAGCCTGTGGGTCCAAACTTAAGAAAAGTTCCAGAAAGGTTTCACCGAGAATTAATCCTTTCTGTAATGAACAGTTCTAGGGTTTGAAGAATTTCAAGAGAGGTTTCACCGAGAATTAATCCTCTCTGGGGAAATGAATTTCTTTGACAATTTTCTAATAGTGATAGTTTGAGAAAAGTTTCACCGGGAATAATGCCTTTCTCTTTGTTCCATATTGTATAAGCCCAAGAGGAGGCAAGAGTGTATCTGGAATTCCTATGGGGAACTAGTTTTGACTGTATTGAAAGAGTTACCACTGGCTTTACCTAATCTTAGACCTAATTGCCGGGGAAGACTCTAAACAGATATATACAAGCATATATATACAAATGAAATATATACAAGTATGTAAAAAGAGGGTAGGAGGACTTACAGGTGAGCAAGCATCCAGCACAAACAAATATATATATATATATATATATATATATATTTGTGTTCGTGTGTGTGCAAGTATGTAAAAGAAAGCTGTTTAAAAACTTACAGGTGAGCAAGCTTCCATTGCAACAACTATATGGTTAGTTGTTCCAGAAATTAAATAAAGTTTTAATAATAACTACGAGTTTAAACCTAAATCAAAAGGGAAGTTGTTTTGAAAAGATTGGGGCTTATACTTAAGGAGAGGCCTAACGATTTTTTTTTTGTACAAGGGGTGGGTCTTACAACTCAAGGAGAGGCCCAATGAATTTGTTTTAAAAACGGCGATTATGCCGAGGTTTTTTAACGTATTGGGACTTATACAATGACTGAGGCCCAAAAAATGTTTTGTATTTACAAATGGATTGGGTCTTACACTCTACAAAGAGGCCCAAAGTTTATGAAATGTTTAAAAAAGGAAAGAATGGGGCTTACAACTCAGGGAGAGGCCCAATGAATAACAGTGATCGCACCGTTGTTTTGAAAACTGTATTGGGACTTATACAATGACTAAGGCCCAAATTTATTTATGTACAAAAAGATGTTGGGTCTTTAACTCTATTAGAGCCTCAAAATGTTTAAAAAGATTGAAAAATTGGACTTACAACTCAAGGGGAAGCCCAGTTGAAAATTTGTTTAAAATTGGCAATCGCGCCGAGCTTTTATCGGGACTTATACAACGACAGAGGCTGAAAAAGGTTTATTTACAAAACAGGGTTGGGTCTTACACTCTATTAGAGGCCTAAAGTGTTTTGAAAAAGATTTGTAAGGGTGGAAATAATCAAAACCCTAATTTGATTTTTAAAAGTATTTTAATTGAATAAAAATTCAATTAAAATGATCAAAATTATCAAACAAGTGTGAAAAACAAGTTGTGATCTTGGATTAATGTTTGAAAAATCATGTCACATTCATCGAATGATTTAAAAATAATTTGAATTTGTTAAATCAAGAGAAAGAAATATTTTTAAATGCATAAAAACAAATAAAAATACAATTCTTTACAAAAATACCAAATATATTAAATAAATAATATTTTGTGATATTTTTGTAGAATAAAATATTTTAACATTTTTGTGAATTTTCAAAAAAAGAACCAATAAAAAATAATTAAAACTGATAGAGAAATTAATTTTGGAATTAATTAGGAAAAAACCATAAAATATGTGAAAAATAACAAAAAATAAAGAAATGGCAAAAGGGTCTGAATGGGTGTTGAACCCAAGACCTTCCAAACAAACACACATACGCGCTACCACTGGGGTGGTGATACATCTGTGTATCAAAACCACCCCATAAATATATATGGGGGGGGGCTTTGATTTAGGCCTGGCCAAGGCGCCATGGCCTGGGCCTTGCCCAAGGCAAGGCCTGATTTTAGGCCTCTTGCGTGAAGGTTCTAACTTCTTCATTTCTCCATGGATTTGGACAAAATTTAGGTGTATCCTGACTAGAATTTCATGAGGAATCCAATGGTGCTTTTAGATTTTTCTAAAGATGTCCATATCTTAAAACCCGATAGTGGTTTCAAAATAGGCCTAGATTTGTATGTTCTATGTTATCTCATTGTACAGGCAACAATAGCATGGCAAATTGGCTCAAACACAACATATATGATATGTATGAGATATCCATGATCAATGGACATCAAAGCAATGCATGATTTAGAGAGTTCAAGTTGTGATGCACTTACCACTTGAAGCTCCTTGTGCTCTGTGTCAAGATCCTTGTGCTAGAAGTAATCCAATGCTTTACACACTCTTGATTGATCCCTTAGAAGCTTTTAGGAAGATCAAAACTAGCTGGAATCCTCAGGAACAAGAATTGGCTCTTTCTTGCAAAAGTGGCAAAAGTGACCAAACTGGTAACTCTCTCAAATGGTGTTCCAGATGAGGGAAACAAATTGGGATAGTTTGAGGATGATATTTGGAGTGTGTTTGTGGCTGGTTTGGTTTGGGAAGTGATTGAATCAAGACATGGCTTGAGAAATGCAAAAAAGTCAAAATTTGTGGTTTTGGAGCTTGAATTTTTGATTCCGGTGTTTCAGATCAAAGGTGAGTGTTTAGACAGCTTATATATAATACATTGGATGTGTTTGGATCATGAGCTATGGTGGATTTTCTCTCTAACTCAAAAACTCAGAGATGACTTGCAAAAAAAAAAGCATTTTGGCCTAATGAGAGAGATTTTGAGGAAAGCAAGTGTTGTAGTGCTTTGGTGTACTCAAACTAAGCACAAATGAGCTCTATTTATAGTCAGCAAGTTTGTTTTGGCTGCAATAGTGAATGACAACTGCAGCAGGCCTTTGGCCAATGTTAATCAAAGGGAATCTTTAGTCTCCTCTAGCCATTGACTTGAGGTTAGGGCACAAGCCTATGGTTCTTTGGTTCAGAGTTGAATCTTGACTCATTCAGTTAGATTTGCCTCAGTCCATGCCACCTTGATGTATCCATTGAATGCTTGGAAACAAAATTAGAGTCTTGGAGCTTTTTAGTCTTTTTAGGGTGACATAGCTACATGTAGTTCCTTGGACTTGGGAGGCTTGTGGCTCAGATCTTTTCTCTTGGATGTTATCCTTAGAGGTGTCCAAATGGATGACAAGGCTTGTAATTATCTGATTTGGCCAAATCGAGCAAAATGCACAAAATCTGCGTTGGACAAATCAACCTTTGATGCCATGTTCCAAGGGTTGTAACTCCCTACTCAAATTGAATTTGGAGATGATCTGGTACTTGATGGAAAGCCCTCATGACATACTTTAACTTTGATGTTCAAAGTTGGTCTTGGTTTAGCTTGGATCAAAGTGAAAAATGCCTCTACATTTTGGAAAAAGTATGGCAGATTCTGACTAATTGAAAATTTCACTAAGTGTTGGAAAAAGTAGCCATTTTCACTTTTTGTGATTTTGATCAATCCATAACTCAAAATCCATGAGGATTTGGAATCTCTTGTAGTTGACATAATTGAGGTATGTCAGATGGACTTTCATTTGAGCTTTGGATGAGAGAAAAAGGCCTCGTGGTTTAGGAGTTATGACCTTGCAAAGTTGGTACCAAAGCCATTTTTGTTCAATAACTTAGAAAATTTTGGTTTCTCACGGTTGCCCCTTTTGCAAGAAACCTCACTTTTCTTGATTTTTCTTGATGAATAATGATCAAAACCATACATTAACATTGGTTTTTACTTAGGGGAACCACATTTGTGAAAAATTCCAAAAAGTCAAACTTACAAATGACTTTTTGTCAGATGAAATCCAAACTGTGCGATCCTTTGTGAAATCAAGTTCTTGACCTAATTCAAACCTAATGGATGGGTTCAATAGGTGTTATAGGGTGTCTTGAATCATGTCCCAAGGTTTGGGAGCATGTCTTGGTCAAAAGTCAAAGATACAGTTGACTTTTTCTTCAAAACCCTAATTATGGTCCAGATGAAATTGAAACTTGTGAATCAAGCTTCTTGGATCAATCCATTGTTGAAAATGGATCAATGTAGTGTATTTGAGGCCCTCAAATCATTTCTTAAGGTCTTGGCTCATGCTTTGCCTCAAAAGTTAACTTAGGGGTGAATTAGGTCAAGAAACCCTAATTCCTGATTTTTTTTATGAATGCATTCCCTGAGGCTAAATTGACTTGATGATTGGGTCCATGAGGTACCTTGGAATATATTGAGTGATGCTTTGAAGTATTGGCTAATGCCCAGAAGAAAATTTTCATCTGGAGGCCTTGGTCGACCAAAACCCTAATTTGGTGACACTGGCTATCTCGACGCTTGATCCACTTGGAATGTTGCAACCTTGTGTCTGATTCCTTATGTGGGAATCCCCTTGAACCTTTATGGGTGTTTTAAAAGGTTAGACAAGTTGAAGATCATGTCATTTCTTGATTGATCATTTGTCTAAGTGCTCTGAGAGGGCTTAAAACCCTAATTCTTGATTATGGTGAATGCTTAACCCTCTTTGAGGAGGTTGATAAGGAATGAAAGTACATCCATATTGTGGTGATGTTTTGCACAATGATGGGAAGTCTTGGTGGTCAAAATTTGGGGTATGATACATGGGTCTCGAAGAAGCAATTGACTTAAGGATTAAGAACTTAGATGTGTATGGAGACTCATCCCTAGTTATCAATCTGATCAAAGAAGAGTGGAACACATACCAATCAGGACTAATTACTTACAAAGATTACACGAGAAGGTTGTTACCATTCTTCAACAGAATCGAGTTTCACCATATCCCCCGTGAAGAAAATCACATGGCTGATGCACTAGCCACTCTCTCTTCCATGATTAGTGTAGGTCAATGGAACGACGTACCGAAGATTGACATAATGCGCCTTGAGAGGCCCGTTTACATATTCACAATTGAAGCAGACATATATGAGAAACCCTGGTATCATGATATCAAATGCTTCCTTCAGAAACAAGAATACCCACCTAGGGCATCCAGGAAAGATAGGAAGACTCTCAGAATACTGGCAGGCAATTTCTTCCTGAGCGGTGATACACTCTATAAAAGAAACTTTGACATGGTCTTGCTTCGATGCGTAGACATACCAGAAGCAAACATGTTGATGAAAGATATTCACGAAGGATCCTTTGGCACTCATGCCAACGGACACACGATGGCGAGAAAAATTCTAAGAGCATGGTACTATTGGTTGATAATGGAATCCGATTGCTATAAGTACATGAGGAAGTGTCATAAGTGTTAGATATACGCTGACAAAATATATGTACCGCCAACACATCTCAAAATTCTTTCTTCTCCGTGGCCTTTTTCCATATAGGGAATTGACATGATTGGCATGATCGAACCCAAAGCTTCAAACAGACATCAGTTCATCCTGGTAGCCATTGACTACTTCACCAAATGGGTCGAAGCAGCGTCATACACCAATGTAACCAGACAAGTGGTAGTCAGTTTTATCAAAAACAATCTCATCTTCCGTTATGGTGTTCTAAGCCAGATCATTACTCATAATGGATCCAACTCCAACAACAAGATGATGGAAGGGTTATGTGTTGAGTTCAAGATCGAACACCATAACTCATCTCCCTACCAACCTAAGATGAACGGAGCGGTAGAAGCAGCTAACAAGAACATCAGGAAGATTATTCAGAAGATGGTTGTAACCTACAAAGACTGGAACAAGATGCTACCCTATACTCTCCACGGTTATCGCACATCTATCCGCACTTCAACAGGGGCAACCCCTTTCTCTCTAGTATATGGCATAGAGGTTGTACTCCTCATAGAAGTAGAGATCCCATCTATCCGAGTATTGATGGAAGCTAAGCTAACAGAAGCTGAATGGTGTCAAAGTCGACACGATGAACTGAATTTGATCGAAGAAAAGCGAATAATGGCTTTATGCCATGGTCAGTTGTATCAGCAAAGAATGAAGAAAACTTTTGACAAAAAGGCCCGACCCTTTGTTTTCAGAAAAGGAGACCTTGTGCTCAAAAAGATAAAATCATTCCTCACTGATTCTCGAGGAAAATGGAATCTGAATTATGACGGCCCCTATGTGGTCAAGAAAGCCTTCTCAGGCGGTGCTCTGAGACTCGCAACCATGGATGGAGAAGTGTTTGCCTACCCCACGAATGTTGATGTAGTCAAGAAATACTTCGCCTAAATAAAATAAAATAAAACGTCTCGGTGGATTGAAAACCCGAAAGGGCAGTCCAGGCAAAAATAAGAGACATAATCAAAAATCATCCTGATGGATTGGAAATCTCAAAGTACAATCCAGGCAAAAGTTAGGGATTCATGGCAAGTAACTACATCTGACGAGGTTAAATCCCCAGCGATAGCCCCATTCATGGAAAAACTCTAGTCAAGGTCATCTTCGACAGAAGCTCAGGATGTCCAGAATTCAAAGTTGGTAGAAGGATAACGGTCGTTATATTTCAATGTAGCCCTTTTCCCTTAAATTACCATTTTCTAAACTTTATAAATGCTCTGTGGGATCACGCGTTTGGCTGATTTCCATCCTAGCAATAAAATTTGAGCCCTAGTGCTTTTGTTTGCAATTCTCATTTGTTTTAGCTTTACAGAATGACATTTTAACATGGTTAACGATTCTTGAAATAAAACAAAAATGAATTTAATTGTCAAATTTTTTTCTCAAAATAAAGATGGCAATTTTTTTTAATTGCTGAACGCAAAAAAACATTGATAGCTTCTCTGGAAGTGATTAAACTTCAAAGTGGAGAATCAAAGTACTCATTCTAAGCCAGTACACCTGAATGAAGGATCAACTGTTTTAGATGTGGATGTCCCATCTGATATCTCTGACTGAGTTCTTACCTCTTAAGACCGATTGACGATTCTTTTCCCCCACATGGATCGTCTTTCCTAAGCAAGGCATGATTGCTATCTTGGACCAATGATACTTTTCATCCCCCGCGGTGGCCGAGTATCTAGTCGTGTTCATTTCACCAGTCCGTATGTCACGTCTGTTTTGTCAGTATAAACATACATACAACATGCATTATTGATTCATTATCATATTCATATTGCATTACTATCACTCTAGTCATGTTCATTCCCAAGTGATAAAGTCCTCTTGTTAGCCAAGTTGTCAGTTCTTTCCTCATCAGGAAATGTATCATATGAGCAATATCTCCCCAGTTTATTTCTGGATTGGAGCCTGTCCTCGACCACTTTGATAAATTGAACCTCTGAAAAACAAGAAGACAGTCGAGCGACACTTTTTGGAACATCACTCTTCACTGTTGAAGATGATATCTTCGCTTTCCCATATTAAGGAAAATCCCCAGAGAAAGCCTCTCAACCCAAGACTCTCAACAACACATTGGTTTTTCTCCCAAAAAAGTCGATGTTAATGAAGTCATCAGTACCTCAAAATTGGATCACATCACATGGAATTTCTCCGAGAAGATCTCGAAGAAAAGTATGATGTAATATCCCCAAGCGAAAAGCAGTATTTCAAGAGACTCGTTTTTCCCAGTAGATTCAACAAATGGTGTCTCCAACAGAGAAGTTTGCACACCTCTACAGCTCAGACAAATGGGTACCCTCATCAAGTCTGACCTCAAATCTTTTACCATTAAATGGCGTCTCCCCAGTAAAGCTCGGCGAGAAGTTTGATGAAGACCGCTACACATAGTGTTCCTTGTCGGGGAAGGAACTCGACAAAAAGAAACCGAGACCAGTTCCGTGGCTGAAGACCAGGATCAAGGGGAAGTTTATTTCAGAAACTTAGACCAGTTTCGTGGCTGAAAATTAGGATCGAGGGGAAGTTTATTGCAGAAACTGAGACCAGTTCCGTGGCTGAAGACCAGGATCGAGGGGAAGTTTTACCCTTTTCTAAGTACCATTGCTTAGCAAAAGAAGATGGATGAGTAAACTGCCATTCATAACCACCGTCAAAATTTTGGGTATTCTGATATTTAATCCTCTTGCACCCTGAATGTCCGAATATCTTCGCGCCATTCACAACTTCGGGTCCAAGTAGATTAAATAGGGGCATCTGTCATACCCCAAATTTTGACCACTCATTGTTAAAATTTTGTTTATCCGACTGTGTTTTCACTTTGTGTCATCTGCATATCATATCATCTGTTTTTGTTTGAATTTTCAATCGGAATATACGCGTCGAAATCTCAGACATTTTTGGTTAATTATGCGAAAAATCGATGAACGAACATTTTTTCAATTGAACTTGCAAATATCAGTTATCCATCTATCTTTTGCACGAATTTCAATCGATCTCTTATTTTTGTTTTATTTATACACATATAAAATAAAAATGAAAATAAAAATAAAAAAAATACATACACACACACACACACACACACACACACACACACACACACACACACACACACACACATATATATATATATATATATATATATATATATATAATTTCGTGTTTTTATATATATAAATATTTTGTTTTTATAAATTCTTGTTTATATATATATTTAATTTAATAATTTTACTATTTCAATTATTTTACTAGTTTAAAGACTAATTATTCTATTAATTAATAAAATAATTATACTAATTATATTAAATAATTTATACTAACAGTATATATATATATATATATATATATATATATATATATATATATTTATTTATTTATTTTAAATAATTTTTATTTATATTAATAAGTATTAAATATTAAACTCGATAAAATAATTTATATTATCAGTATAAAATCATTTATACTAATTGTATTAAATAAGTGCAGTATTTCAATTATAAGTATTAAATAGTAAATATTGGATTTATGTAATATATAAATTTGTTGCAAGTAAAAACACAAGTGAGTTGAATGGTCTAGTGGCTAAGAACCATGTTGTGGAAGCAAAGGTCATGGGTTCAAGTCCTCTGGGGACCAAAATTTGAATTTTTGCCATCTTAAACTATAGGGACCAAAATCAAAATGCTTATGTGGAATTATTGAAGATTAAAATAAATTGAAAAAGAAAAAAAAGCCTGCCACGTATTGTTAACCCTCATTTTCGACGCTAGGAAAATCAAAGCTATTTTAAGTTAAAAAATTAATTTTAACGTAAAGAAGGCTTCGACCCAGTTTTGGTGAAGCCTGAGTCGAATAGAGGTTTTAGGAACCTCAAAAAATGGCTAAGTGTTCGGAAAGGTTTCGACCATGGGAATATTGAAACACGCGCTGCAGTTGTTATACTAAGGCTGGTGGGAATTTCCAATGTTTGAAATTCAAATAGGAGCAGTTGTGAACGTGGGAACAGTTGAGGCCAAGGAGAAGGCGCTAAAGGGACACGTTTGAAGCAATAACCACCACTTAGTAGTTATTTCTTTGCACTATAAATAGGAGTTAGTTCTATGTAATAAGGGTGTTCATATTTTTGTACAAGTTACTCAAAGAAACTCAAAGTACCCGCGTGTAGAGAAACGAGTTCGTGAGAATGTACGTAATGTAACACCACTTTCTTTCATCAATGCAAGTTATCTTCATCATGTTTATGTTTCAGCACTTTACGTTTTCCTGAATTTTACTTTTCATGTCAAATTTACTTAAAGTCTTGTTTTCAAACTTTCATTTAAACTTCCTACATTTACTTTCGACTGCACCTTTATATTCAAGCATTTACCTTTAAAATCTTTATTTTCAAGAACGTGGAGTTCATCTTTATTTCTTGTCTTTTATCTTCAAAATCTTTTATTCTTAAAGTCATTTATCTTTCCTGGATTTGTTTTCGACAGCACCTTTACATTTCAGTCTTTATTTTCAAGAACGTGGAGTTCATTGCACTTTATTTTCAAAAGCTTTTACATTACTGCGTTCACCTTCAAAGTCATTTATTTTCTCGCCCTTTACTTTCGACAGTCATTTACTCTTTCTGCACCTTTTACATTCAAGAACGTGGAGTTCAAGCACTTTTACATTTCTTGTTGTTTACTTTCGACAGTTATTTATCTTCCTGCGCTTTTATTTTTCAAAGTCATTTACCTCTTTGTCTTTTACATTCGACGCCTTTAAATTCTGCATCATTTATTTACAACCCTTTACATTGCCAAGCCTTTACTTTATTTGCAAGTAGTCGAACATGGAGTTCATGTAGTTTTCTTTTACTGTCGAACGTGGAGTTCAATTTACATTTCTTGCATTTATCATTGTCAGTTACATTTTCCCTTAAATTTAGCGCATGTCCTAGGATTTGTGTGGTCGATCCTGCAAGTTAGTCAGTTTTATTTAAAATTGATAGACCAGAGGTTGTTTACCAAAATTCACAGTAAAAAAATTGGCACACCTGGTGGGACCCAGTGCTAAGTTTTATACTTTGTGTTAACCTTATCTTTCTTGGTGAAGAAATACTTTCGTTGTATGTTATTGAGAAGTGGGAAGTTAGCCACAACAAACGAAGGAATACCAAAGAGAAGATACACTACGAGAATGGCAACTAATGCCAACCAACAAGTTGATTCTCAAGGGAGTATTTCAAACACTCAGTCAAGTAGCAGTATGGGGTCTCAAAGCACATCATCACCAGTGCCTTCGACAAGAGGACATACGTCATCTTCATTAGTAGTGTCAGAACCAGGATCAACATTCACAAAATCATATACTCAACCTGTGCTAGAATACATAGGACCACAAAGTCCTAATTCACCAACACCCCCAGGAGGAAATTCGACGTACCGGAATTTCCCTCCTCCAGGTTTTCCACATCCAGGGTCAAGGAGTCAACCCTATGGTATGCCTACATCAATGATGCAAAATCTGCAGAATGCTCCACCTGTATTTTCAGAAACTGTAGTGTCTTCGCCATTACAAGGATCAGGATCAGGGGGTCTAAACAATCAGAGTATAGGTGTTGGTTACTCCATTCAAGCGCCTAGTCTTACAAATACATCCATAAATTGCTTGAGACAGCAGATGGATGAAAGTAACATGCAAATGGTACATACCTTGTCTCAAACAATGGGAGAAGTTTTTCAACCCTTGATTCAGAATACAACTTAAACTAACCAACAATTGACTGCACAATTGGCACGCATGGCTGATTTCATGGGAGTCCCAGCGGTGGATCGAAGAGCAATTATTGTCGAAGATATCCCAAGACGTCATCCACGTCATGGACCTGAGGTGAACTTGGAAGATCAAGAGATGATTGATCAATTTAGAGTCGAACCACCAAGAAACCAGATGCCAATCCAGATGGAGGAAGAGCCAGTAGTGATGGTGAACAGGAACCAAAATGCTGATCAATTACTTAGATAGGTTCGACATCAAAATCAAGCAGAAGAAAACAATCTTGTAGCCATGGTTGAAAGGATAATGACCAGAAATGGTGTGAATCTTGGCTTCACAAGGCCAAATTATACTTCGCCTATAGTGGATTATATTCTCCAAGCAGAATTACCCCCTAAGACGAAGGTTCCAAAGTTCAGAAAGTTTTCAGGAGATACTACTGAATCTACCGTCGAACATGTGGCTAGGTATTTGATTGAATCAGGCGAAATTGCAGTTGACGAAAGCCTCAGAATCAAATACTTCCCAAGTTCCCTTACCAAGAATGCCTTCACATGGTTTACTACTTTGCCTCCAAATTCCATATACAATTGGACCCAACTAGAACGTTTGTTTCATGAACAGTTCTACATGGGGAAAACTAAGATTAGTTTAAAAGAATTGGCTAGCATCAAATGCAAAGTTACTAAGCCAATTGATGATTACCTGAATAGGTTTCGACTTCTTAAAGCCAGGTGCTTTACACAAGTACCAGAACATGAGTTGGTTGAAATGGCTGCTGGGGGTCTTGATTATTCCATTAGGAAGAAATTAGATACCCAATATCTTAGAGATATGGCCCAGTTAGCTAATAGGGTTCGACAACTAGAAAGGCTGAAAGAAGAAAAGGCTAAATTCAGCAGGGGTAACAAAGTAGCCTTTGTCGAATGTAATGAAGATGTGGAGAATCTGTATGATGAAACATCTTATTTTGACGGAAATGAGGTTGACGTTGCTGAGTTAAAGCAAGGTCCACCTTATGCCTGCAAATTATTAGCTCCTTCAAATGGAAAAAATCCTGTCGAATCTAACGACAAATTTCCTAAGAAAACATACACTTTCGACGTCACTAAATGTGATGAAAATTTTGATTTGTTAGTTAAAGATGGGCAAATGATAGTGCCTGCTGGTGCTAAGATGCCACCATTAGAACAAAGAAAGAAAAGAGGTTTTTGTAAGTACCATAATTTTTTGGGTCATAAAACTTCTCAATGTTTTTTTTTCCAGGGATTTGGTGCAAAATGCTATCCAAGAAGGAAGGCTGAAGTTTGGTGACAAAGGCAAAGCTCATATGAAAATTGACTCTGACCCATTGCAAGTTGCAGAGACTAACTATACAGAGCCTCACGAGGTTCATATGGTCGAAGCCACAGAGGGATTTGATAAGTCAGTCAACATGGTGGAAGTCACTGAGGACTTCGCCACCAATCCTGTGGTAACTGAAGGTTTTAGTAAGGCTGCAAATGGCCTGAATGTTGATGGTACCAGTCTAATGTTGGTGACCAAAGAAACTGCTGATAAGTTTGTTGAAATGGATAATGCTGCCAAGGTTTTGGATATGGCAGTGAGTGGATTGAAGATAAATGCCACTGAGGGCATTAACATGGTCGAATTGGTTGAAGAATCTGATTCTAGCTCAGACAGCATCAGTACCAATGAGGCTATGGGCAGAAATGCCCCCAAAGTCCAAGTTGTTAAAGAGTTGGAAGATGACATGCTATTGGTAGGAGAGATGATAGACATGGATGGTTGTTTGGTAGAAAACTGGATATGTATGGCTGCTGAACAATTCTTCAAGACATCTCCTGATGTTGAAAGAGTCAATGTTGAGGAAATGGTCGAAGCTGAAAAGACTGCTTGGCAGAAGGCTTCCCAAAAAGCTGCAAGAGCAGCAGTAAGTGGTGGTTGTCTGGCGAAGACCACTGAAAGTCTTGAAGCTCACTTCTCCAAGATGTGCTTAAAGGATAGAATTGATGTCAATATGGTCGAAATTACAGATCAAAAAGATGGACAAGTGAGTAAGGCAGATGAACAAGAAGAGCGCAACAAAATAGCTTATCCTAAGCAAGAGGAGACAATTGTGGATTTTCTGCACCGTTGCCAGAAGAAAGGTTCTTGAGTAATGCTATGTCCTAGATGCAGTGCCATTTTTGATGAGAAAGCTTCCCACAAGTTAGAAGGTGTCAAAAAAGCTGGTGGAAGCTGGGGGCAGAAGGTAAATAAAGGTCCCAGAAGTTTTGACCATATACGACTTTCGACAGGGTTAAAAAACCAAGTACCAGGAGTTAGGCCAGGTACATTCAAACCAGCAGCGAACGTGCCAACAGGTAGTTGGATCAAGCCTATCAAAGGAAGAGGACAGAAAAAGAAGTGGGAGAAATTTGATGTGGAAAGAGGTTCTTCATTTGAGTATAGAAAAGAGAATCATACCACCAACAAGTCAACATACATTTCTCAAAATTATAAGGGTAAAAATCCCATGTCTAGATCACAATGGCGAAGAGAGCAACGTAGGCAAAAGACTATCAGGGAGACTTAGGTATAAGGAGAGTCAAGCACCAATATTGATAATCAAGCTGGGACAATTGAAAAGATGCCCATAAGGCGAAAGCTGTTCAATGTTCAGCCAGAGAAAAAAGTTGAAGATGATGAGAATATGACTGATAATTTCGACTGTGAGTCAGTAGCTTCTCTAGATATTCTTGTGAATGTGGTATCAGTGATGCCAAAAGAATTTGGTCAAGTTTCAGAGGTTGAAGACTTGGATCAAACTGCTGAATTAGAAATGTTGGCACACAAGCCTGTGTGTTATTACATCATGAACAATGGGTGCGTCGAAGAACAGAATGCTTTTTTTGAATGCCCCACAGAGGCAATGAAGGGTCATCTGAAGCCTCTCTACATTACTGGCAAAGTAGAAAATGTTCCTGTTAACAAAATCTTGGTGGATTGTGGTGCAACTGTTAATTTAATGCCAAGATTTTTGCTGAGCAAGATTGGGAAGTTTGAGACTGATACCAAACCCCACAACATGGTTCTGTCGAACTATGAAGGAAAAGTTGGTTTCACTCTAGGAGTGATTCAAGTGGATCTTACTGTGGGAACCATTACCAGACCAACAGTGTTTATGGTCGTTGAGACGAAAGCTAACTACAATCTACTCTTGGGTAGGTAGTGGATTAATGGAATAGGTGTTGTACCTTCATCTATGCATCAAAGAATCACCATTTGGAGACCAGATGGGATAGTTGAAAATATTGAAGCTGATCAAGGGTACTTTAAGGTGCCTATTAATCATGTGGATAGTAGACAGTTTGAGAAACATTTGGCGAACATTGCTCCATGTCCTCCGGCTAACTTTGAGTTTACGCCTGATGAAGAAACATTTTATTCATTGTATTTACACCCTGTCGAAGGTTTCAGATGGGACAGGGAAGTACCAGGAGGAAGGTTGCCATGCTTAGGCTCACCTCCAATAGAGCCCACAGGATCGAGAAATGAATTCAGTGATCATGACTGAGTTCGAAGCTTTAAAAATAATTTCGGCCTATGTGGCTGAAACAAAACTACAAGCGGCTTTGGAAGCTTCCAAAGACTATATGGTTGGCGAAGCCATTTCTAAATTTTATCAAGAAGGTCCTGGTAAGGACTTCGACCCAAAACCTCCAGATAAGGTTGAAACTAGAGAGCAAACCAGAGGCTCGACGCCATCTATGAAGATGAGCCTTTGGGATTTGAGAAGGATCCGTTGGCGAATTATATCAAAATGTTAGCACAAGATCCTTTAGAAGAAGTTGACCTCAGTGAAGGGACAACCAAAAGGCCTACCCACATCAGTGCCAACCTTGATCCCCAGTTGAAGGTTGAAGTGGTTCAGTTGTTGAAAGAGTTCAAGGACTGCTTCGCCTGGGATTATGATGAGATGCCTGGTTTGAGCAGGGAGTTGGTCGAACACAAGTTACCTATGACACCTGGAAAAAAACAAGTCAAGCAGAATCCAAGACGGTTTGCACCAGAGATATTGTCAAAGATCAAAGAGGAAGTCGAAAGATTGCTTCGTTGCAAATTCATTCGCACGGCAAGGTATGTCGAATGGTTGGCTAATATAGTACCTGTTATTAAAAAGAATGGGTCTTTGAGAGTTTGCATTGATTTTAGAGATTTAAACTCTGCAACTCCTAAAGATGAATATTCAATGCCAGTAGCAGAAATGTTAATAGATTCTGCAGCAGGACATGAATATCTTAGTATGCTGGATGGGTATTCTGGCTACAACCAAATATTCATTGCTGAAGAAGATGTTCATAAAACTTCTTTTAGATGCCCTGGAGCCTTAGGCACCTATGAATGGGTAGTGATGCCTTTTGGTCTCAAAAATGCTGGTGCCACTTACCAAAGGGCGATGAATTCAATCTTCCATGATTTTATAGACACATTCATGCAAATTTACATTGATGATATTGTGATAAAATCTATTTCTGGAAAGAGTCACATTGACCATTTTCGACAGTCCTTTGAAAGGATGAGAAAATATGGTCTTAAAATGAATCCTCTTAAATGTGCTTTTTGTGTGCAGGCAGGGGATTTCCTAGGCTTTGTGGTCCACAAGAAAGGGATCGAAATAAATCAGAATAAAACCAAAGCCATAATGGAGGCGAAAGCGCCATCAACTAAAAAGGAGTTGCAGTCTTTGCTGGGCAAGATCAACTTCTTAAGAAGGTTTATATCCAACCTGAGTGGCAAAACACAAGCCTTTTCGCCATTGCTTCATTTCAACAAAGATGGTTTTGAGTGGGGGCAATTGCAGCAGGAAGCCTTCGACAAAATCAAGGAGTACCTAAGCCACCCTCCAATTCTTTCACCACCTTGTAGAAACAAGAGTATGAGATTGTATATAGCTGCATCAGATAAAACTCTAGGGAGTATGTTTGCTCAGGAGGATGAAAATGGAGTCGAAAGAGCCATTTAGTACCTTAGTCGAGTTTTAAATGATGCAGAAACTAGGTATAGCATGATTGAAAAGTTATGTTTATGCTTGCATTTCTCTTGTACTAAATTGAAGCAATATCTAAAGCCAGTTGATGTGTATGTTTCTTCTCACTTTGATGTTGTAAAACATATCTTATCTAAGCCTATTTTGCATAGTCGAATTGGCAAATGGGCATTAGCATTAACAGAATTTTCTCTAACATATCAACCTTTAAAAGCTATGAAAGGGCAAATAGTTGCAGACTTTATAGTTGACCACTCCATAAATGAAAATGATTTGAATTATGTTGAATTAAAATCCTGGAAGTTATACTTTGATGGATCAAGTCATAAAAATGCAACAGGAGTAGGAATATACATTATTTCTCCTGAAAAAATTCCAACAAAATTCAAGTATAAGGTCGAAGGACCTTGCTCTAACAATGAGGCTGAATATGAAGCATTAATTGCTGGCCTTGAAATTTTGTTAGAATTGGGGGCAACTAAAGTCGAAATAATGGGAGACTCAGAATTGGTTATAAAACAAATCACAAAGGAATATAAATGTGTTAAAGAAAATCTCATTATGTACTTTGTGATAGCCAATAGATTATTAAAGAAATTTGAGGTAGTGGCCATCCAACACATACCTAGAATAGAGAATCAAGTTGCTAATGACTTGGCTCAAATTGCCTCTAGATACAAAGTGTCGAAGGAAAATCTTCAAGAAGTAATTGAAGCAAGAGGTAAAGTGGTGGTTGTTGGATTGTGCCCATCAGACTTAGAAACAACTAAGCTTGGATGCATAGATGGCGAAAATTTTGAAATTTTTACTATAGATGATTGGATAGATGAAGACTGGAGGAAGCCTATAGTTGAATATTTGCAAAATCCAACGGCTTCGACAGAGTGAAAAATCAGATATCAAGCTTTAAGCTATGTACTTTTGGGTAATGAATTGTTTAAAAAGACCCCTGAGGGAGTCTTATTGAAATGCCTTAGTGAAGCAGAGGCATATTTGGCTCTTTCGACAGTACATAGTGGGGCATGTGGAGCACACCAAGTTGGCCAGAAGATGAAATGGTTGTTGTTTCGATAAGGCATGTATTGGCCACCTATGCTGAAAGATTGCATAGAATTTGCTAAGGGTTGCCAAGAATGTCAAATTCATGCTGGCATACAGCATATCCCTGCAAATGAATTACATTCCATAGTGAAACCATGGTCTTTCAGAGGATGGGCTTTGGATATAGTGGGAGAGATTCGACCAACATCTTCAAAGAACCAAAGATATATTTTGGTGGGAATTGATTATTTCACCAAGTGGATTGAAACAATACCACTGGCGAATATAGGTCAAGAAGATGTTATTGAATTCATTCAAAATCATATTATTTATAGATTTGGTATTCCTGAAACAATCACTACGAATCAAGGATCAGTGTTTACTGGTCGAAAGATGCAAGAGTTTTCCAAAGAAATAGGTTTTAAGTTATTGACTTATACACCTTATTATGCTCAGGCCAATGGGAAAGTCGAAGCTTCCAATAAGGTAGTGATTGGGCTAATTAAGAAGCATGTGGGAAAGAGGCCTAGAAATTGGCACAAGACATTAGACCAAGTTCTTTGGGCATGTCGAACATCCCCTAAAGAGGCTACTAATACTACCCCTTTCGACTTACTTTTGGTTATGATGCAGTATTGCCTGTTGAGATTTATGTACAATCTATAAGAGTTCAAAGACATCATGAGATTCCCTCTGAGGATTATTGGGAAATGATGATGAATGAATTAGCGGATTTGGATGAAGAAAGGCTTAGAGCCTTGGAATTGTTAAGAAGACAAAAGAAAAGGGTCGAAGAATCCTACAACAAAAAGGTTAAGTCTAAATCTTTTGCATGTGGGGATTTAGTTTGGAAAGTGATTTTGCCTATGGATCGAAAGGATAGAACATTAGGCAAATGGTCTCCTAAGTGGGAGGGTCCATTCCAAGTCATACAAGTTTTGTCTAATGGAGCTTATGAAGTGGAAGAGTTAGACAAAGATAAAAGAATCTTGAAAGTAAATGGCAAGTATTTGAAAAAATATAAGCCTATTTTGCAAGAGATTCGCATCAAAACTTAAGCTTTATTCAATAAAAAGAAAGCCAAAATAGGGCAAGTCAGGCTAATATGGCATACAAAGCAAAGAAGAATCAACACAACAATTTTTTAATCAAGGAAAGGTTATTCATAATCTCTCCAATCTATGGATTTGAGGAAATCCATATAATCTGCATCTGGTTCATCATCAGAGTCCTGGGTGTTGGAGCGTCCTTTCTTAGGGATCTTCATTTTAGTTTCTCTCTTCTTGGCTTGAGAGGTTGCTCCAATAGAGGCTTTAAGTTTCTTTGTTGCCTCCATCTTTTTTGTTTCCTCAACTGCCTTTGCCTTTCCAGCCATTTTCTTGGCTGATGATTTCTTTGAATTTTTCATGTTTGCTTCTATGCAAAACTTGGTCATGTGGAAGAGAATTTATAGAGGCGAAGTATTGATTGGATTGGCTAGTCAAACGGTGGAAACACATGAGTTATTCTTGGAAGTATGCCTGAGGGCTATGCTATAAATGTTACTTTAAAGCTAGAGGCTTATGCCTTGGAGTTTAAAGCTGAAAAGTTTGGCTTTCCAAGAAAAAGATAGAACGCCTTAATTGCAAATTTGACTTAGATGTGAGGCAATAAATAAAATGCATCATAATATAATATGGGTCGAAAGCAGTTAATGGAGAAATACTAACGATTGATTAATTAATGCCAAAGGCATAAAACTATCATTTCATAAAGACCTGAAAAGGCCAAGAAACAAATGATTGGTTAAGCAAATAAAGGTCTTGAAAGCATCAGAAGGGAAACCTCGACTCCAACTGGGAAAAGGTTTCTACGTGATGTTTGAGGCGAGCATTGCACAAGGATTCATCAAGTTTGGCTGTGGCAAGCTGTTTCTCAAGTTTTTGGGCCGCCTCAATACGATCCATGGCATGTTTCATTTCCCTAGCCATCTCAGTGGTGTCGAAATTCTGCAAATCACGGTTGTGTTTTTCAGCATTCTCAATTTTAGCTTGTAACTCAGTGATTTGCTGCATCCAGGCTTCAATATTCTTCTGATTGGAGGCTATTTGTTGCGGTGAAAATCGGATAACAAGTTATTAATTAACTTGCATCACATTTCTTTTGCAACCGACTTTGATTTATCCAAAGGAAAGGTTCAAGATCGTTAGAAAAACCTAAAGGGGGGAGATCTAAGGTTCGGGGGTTGGTTACGCCTAGGGAAGGTATTAGCACCCTAGACGTCCGTAGTACGCTACGGGAACCTCTTGTTTAATGTTTGTGTTATTCTATGTTCGCTTGCTAAGATATCTGCTAAAAGTAAGGACCTAAGTATGTACACTAAGTTTGCTCGCCAAGACGTCGCATCTTGTGCCTACGTATCTGACTAAAGAATCAGAGCAACCGTAGTTCACCTCAATACGGGGTGAAGAACACTTGACCGTGGTCAAGGTTCCAAGGGAAAGTAGAGTGAAAAGCTTGAAAGCAAAGCTTGTGAGGATTGATTGGTTAGGAAAAAGAGATTAATGGATATCTCTTGTGAAAGAATTGTAAAGGTTTAAGAGTTAGTGAATGAGAGGAGATTAATGGCTATCTCTTGTGTAGGTTAAAGGAGGGTTTAAAGGTTATAAGAGATTAATGGCTATCTCTTGAGAAGGCTAGTTTTAAAAGGGTAATGAATGGTTACCTATGACTATGGGGTCAAAGGAGGGTGATGAGCTTTCTATGATCTTGAAATCAATAGAAAAACTTTTCCTTTGGAAGGAAGGGGGAAATAACATCTTATAAATAAGAGTTATGGAAGAGTTGAAATATATGTAATATGTAAGAGTTCAATAAAACAGTAAGCAAATAATCATGAAATGTACTTAAAATGAACATAGCAAACAGTGAGTGAGTGATCAGAAGTGAACATAAATGTGGACATAGCAAGTGGTAAGCAAGTGATCATAAAGTGTAGCATAAATATGAACATAGCAAATAGTGAGCATTTAACAATAAGTATAGACATATCAGACAGTGAGTGCAAGTGGTCATGCAGTGAGCATATAAGGCAGAGAATGCATTCACAATTGGAAACAAGGCACTTGAAAAACATGTTGTTCATTAACAGGTAGCAAAGAAACACAAACTTGCATGGAAAGAGTTATGATAAAGTCAGAGACAGAACTTCACAAACCAAATGCATTCATAGAAGAATCAATTCATAAACAGCAGTTACACAAGCATGGCAATCATAGCATGGAAAGCAAACAGAAACAAAAGAATCTACTCATGTGATTTCAAACAGAAAGCAAACACATTTTCATGGCAAGGGTTTCATGAATCACAACATAGTTAAAAAACAGTAACACATTTTAGAAACAGTGAGCACATGATCATGTCAAGCACAGCAGCAAATGTATTCTAACAGTTTGAGAAACAAAGCATTGGGAACATATAGCATCACAAACAGAAGCATAAAAAAGGCACAGCCAACATTCTCATGATAAAGCCCAGAAACAACGTTCAACCAAAACTTCACAAATTAAATAGCATGCTCCCAAAATAACTCGTTTAACAGTAGTAGAACATCAAGCATAACAGAAAGACATTCTCACAGTTTGAAAAATAAAGCATTGGAATCATGTAGCATAGCAAACAGAAGAAAAAAGTGCAGACAAGAATTTTATGATACAGTTCATGCAGCAACGTTCATATAAATCATAGCATGCTTAAGGAAGAAATAAGAAAGAAATCAGAAAGCAGAATTTATATTGTTTGAAATTATTAAAAAAAAAACATAGAAAAGAAATGAAATAAAGCAGTTAAAAAAAACAACAAAATAAAAAAGAAGGGTGCCACAGTAAAGGGTGGCTGGCGCCACCTTTCCCCTAAAAGGGAAGTGGCTTGCGCCACATAACCAAGATGGTGGCCAGCGCCATGAAGAAGCATGGTTGGCGCCATGGTTTTGATCATTTCCTTTTATATTATTTTATTTGGTGAGTGGGTGTATTATATTATTAAAAAGTGGTGGTGACCATTATTAAATTAATAAAACCATGTGGCGGGAGCCACCAAAACAAATGTGGCGAGCGCCACCAAGTTCCTCATTCATTCTAAATATTTTACGAACACGAACAAAAAGAGACGAAACCGAACACGATTAAATCATTCAAAGTGAAAACCAGCATGATGATTACTCACAGCAATACAATAATCAAACAGAAATATGATAGCATGATATTCAAACATGAAGCAAAATGGCCATGAAAATTAGACAGTGATGGAAGAAAAAAAAAAGATAACAGCATGGTGTATGATCATCAACATATTGCATAAGAAAAGAAAAGGTTAGGTGATACCTAGGCCTTGTGATGAACTTCTCGAGCTTGCACCAGAAAGTTGGAACCACTCTTCCTCTCTCTTGCTCATGCACCATAAACTCTTAAAACTTTGTGAGAAGTGTTGTTGTAATATTGATGTTGTGTGTTTGAGAGCTGTAGACGAGCCCTTTATATAGGCTGCTTGATGGGTCGGGTTAAAATCAACCAAAGAACTAATGCTTAGTGGCTAGGGTTTGCAACATCATTCTTCCCGTTAGTCCACTCAAGCACGCTCCTCATGCTGCACAAATCTTCAGAGGTGCAGTGTAAATTTTCACCAACTCGTGCATTATTTCAGACGCTCCTTATTGGATGTCATACATGCAGGTGTTGAAAGAGGTAATGATGGGGATAGCACCAAAGCATCGTTTCAGGCAAGAGCAGGTGGCAACAGAGTGAATAGTGAAAATGGCAATGTCTCAGAAATGCCTTTGCTGAAGCAAGTAAGATGAAACTCAAAATAGGCAATGCTCTTTGGAGAATTCAAAACATGATTCGCGCCAAAGATTAAATGGAAATGGATTTCAAATGAATAGATTTCAAAAGTGCTGAATTCCTTCTTTTCCAATCTGGTGCTTTCCTATTGGCTGATGTTTGGGTTGAAAAGTCAACATATTCATTCTTGATTCCTATTGGCCGCTTGGTAATGGAAATAATTCTGATAATATGTAACACATTCCTTTCCCTCTTTTTGGTCATGATGGATTATGGAACATAGGCTTAGGAAAATTAAATGGTCTTGCATAAACAAAGGTGATTAGGAAAAATAAATGATAATGGATTTGGAAATGATTAGGATTAAATGAGGTTTAAGGAAATTAAATTGAACAAATTGAACAAAAGTTGATAAAATGAAAAGGTTGATGAAATAGGTTTAGAAAATGAGTAGAAATGAGGGTAGATAAAATGAGTAGAAATTTGGTCATGGTGGGGTTAGGGTTAGGGAGGCATCTCTTAGAGACTTGCTTGATTCATTGCTCCATCGAAAGACCTTGATCAATTTCTTCTTGAATCTCCTCCAGGCAAACCTGACAAAAAAAAACAAACAAACACAAACAAAAACCTGGCAAAACGGGTTAGCTATGCAGCATGATTGACCTAATGTGATATGCAAAAGATCAATGGATCTAAGGGAAAAATTTGGGGTACAACAGTTGCCCCTATTTAAATATCTTCACCGAATGGCACGAGGAACGATGATCCTCGGGATGTCTGAGTGAAAGGTATTTAAATATAGCAAACCGAAAATTTTGCCCTTAGATACAAAGACGTGCAATGCTGCTAATATGATGATATGATGCCAAGCAAGATGCAAAAATGCAGACAAAACTGGGCACCAAAGAAGAGCAGCCAAACACAGGTGAGCATACTGGGGAAGGATAAGGTTAGCCTCCACAAGAAAGGCTCATTGGGGAAATGAAAGAAACACTCTTTGCTGGGCATGGAACCAGAAAGAAAACATGAGCTCCACTGGGGATCAATACAGAATAAAAGGATGGACATCAACAAAAGATTTTCTGGGTTCTTCTTTTATTAAAGAGTTCAAATGGGATCTTCAAGAAAAGCCAGAAAAGCCAGAGAAAGGCACATCCGGAAAAACATCAGATGGCAAAAGAATCCAGTCATCCAATAATGTCTTTGAATGAAAGGTACAAATCACAATAGATGAGAATGGCATCAGATGAATGTGAACAGAGACTACATTCAAGAATGGCATTGAATGCAAAGAAACCAGTCACCCCATAATAGCTTTGAATGAAAGGTATGACTCACAATATCTAATAATGACTTTAGATGAGAGTGAACAGAGACTACATTCAAGAATGGCATTGAATGCAAAGAAACCAGTCATCCAATAATGGCTTCGAATAAAAGGTACAAATCACGATATCTAATAATGGCTTTAGATAAAGTGAACAAAGACTACATTCAAGAATGGCATTGAGTGCAAAGAAAACAGTCATCCAATAATAGCTTTGAATGAAAGATAAAACTCACAATATCTAATAATGGCTTTAGATAAATGTGAACAGGGACTACATTCAAGAATGGCATTGAATGCAAAGGAACCAGTCATCCAATAATGGCTTTGAATAAAAGGTACAAATCACGATATCTAATAATGGCTTTAGATAAAGTGAACAAAGACTACATTCAAGAATGGCATTGAGTGCAAAGAAAACAGCCATCCAATAATAGCTTTGAATGAAAGATAAGACTCACAATATCTAATAATGGCTTTAGATAAATGTGAACAGGGACTACATTCAAGAATGGCATTGAATGCAAAGGAACCAATTATCCAATAATGGCCTTGGATGAAAGGTAAAAAATCACAACATCTAATAACGGCTTTAGATAAGGTAAACACAGACTCAATCTGAAAACATCAGAAAGAGGGACGTATCCGGATAGGCATCAGATGGTAGAGAAACTAGTCATCCAATAATGGCTTTGAATGAAAGGTACAAATCACGATATCTAATAATTGCTTTAGATAAAGTGAACAAAGACTCGATCTGAAAAACATCAGAAAGAGAGACACATCTGGATAGGCATCAGATAGTAAAGAAACCAGACATCCAATAACGGCTTTGAATGAAAGGTATAAATCACAATATCTAATAATGGCTTTAGATGACTGTGAACCTTCAGGAATGGCACTGAAAGTAAGGGTAAATCACTATATTCAGGAATGATATCGAATGATAGTGAGAAAGACATCCAGGAATGGCACTGAATGAATAGATAAAACTTCCAAGAATAGCACTAAAAGATATCCAAGCAAATTTGATTGTGGTTACAGAAGGTAGGCAAAACTTCAGGAATAGCACTGGGAGAAACAAGAGGAATGAGATATCCAGGAATGGCACTGGAGATCATAAGAGACAGGCATCCAGGAACGGCACTGGAGTGAGAGAATATAAGGATCCAGGAATAGCACTGGAATGAGAGAAGACCAACATCTATCAACAAGATGGTGTGCAAGAGAATGACAACATTCAGGAATGGCACTGAATGAAAAGGATAGGTAACATTTTGGTAAGGTAAGACGTGGATAACGACACGACCTCGGGAGAAATGCAAATGAGGATGAAACACTCATGGTATGCATATGGTATAAATTATGCAGATGATATATGATCAAATGCGGATGCGGATGCGGATGCTGACGACATCGTTCGACTCTTTGGTGGGAAGAAGACAAGATTGGAAGGCTGATTCCTCAGCACGGAGGTCACTGCCATTCTGCTTGGGGACTAGAGATGTTATTTCTGGACACGTCTCTGCCACACTGGTAAATTGTATCCAAATTGATGGTCCTTGTAGGAATAATGAAAAGCTGTTTGAGGATTCTTCAAGTAAATTGTCCCAGATTAGCTGATTGTTGTAGATGAACTGATCGTTGCTTCAGTTTGTGTGAGTCTGGAAATGACCGTTTCATGGTGCTCTTAGAAAGCTTACCCCGGTCGGAGTCTTGAAAGATGATTGTTTTACTGTACACTGGGAAAGCTTGCCCCCAGTCTGAGTCTTGAAAAATCTTCCGTATAAACCAATTTTGAGAAGTCGCCATTAAACCACAAATCTTGAACTGATGGAAGGAACTCGCCTCTGATTGGATCACCGACCAAGTTTCTCAAATGTTTGAAAATTCCTTAAGAAGAAAGCTAGTTTGCAAACAAAAGTATTTGTACAAACATGGTAAATGCAAAGTTCATGCAACTTTTGAAATCAAAATCATTTTGAAAGAGGTGCAAAGTATATGGGATACTGGTCAGAACACGGTGGTTCAAGACATTAAAGTGAAAAGTTTAAGCAAAGGGTGTAATGCCCAAAATAGATGATCTGCAAAGATCTTTTAGAGTCAGTTTACGCAACCTTGCTTTAGTATGCTTTCAAAATAACCTTGCTTCAATTAGGTCTTTTGAGGGTTATAACGTGGCCTGGTTCACGGTTTAAGAAACAAAGGATAAAGGCTCAAAGTTTATTTGTGCCCACCCAATCTACGTGATGAACTCCAGTCCTATGTTCAGTTAACTCAAACTATGCACTCAGGTTCCCAAAGGTTGGAAATTGCATTGATGATAATAACGATGATGGTTTAGAAGTTAAGAGACTTTGAAATGGCGGTCACTACTTCCTTACAAAATTGTTTGCCATTGAGGATTTTCAGGACAAAGGATTTAAAGATTTCCTCATTGGGTTGTCATACAAACTTTTCTTTCTTCTTTTTTTCTTCTTCTTTTTTTTTTAGTGACTGCCTGGCTTAAGGATTACAGTGAACCATCATCGGTGTTTGACTTGAAAGACATCTTCAACACTTGCCTGCTGTGTGCGAAGGGAAATTTGTGAATGCACCCTTTTGTTGAAAGGCGTTTCGCATGAAACTCTTGTATTTGAATGCACTATCAAATTAACTGAGCACTACCCTACCCCAGGTCAAGATTGCGGGTTTTTATTTGTGAAGAAAAGAAACTCCTACCTCAAGGCTCAAAGGGGTTAAAGAGGGGTTATCTTCCTTATGTCTCCGGTGTTTGGGAGTTGAAACAATGCCTTACATCGTCAACAAAGTTTTGATTTGAAAGCATACCAATAGCAATTATGAGTATACAGTATCATCATCCCCCTCTAATCTTTGCACAACCAACAGAAAGTGGACAAAAATTTTTTATTTTATTTTTCATGAAAGAGAAAGCAATAAGAAGTAAATAGCAAACACAAATGAATTGAATCAAAAATTGCAATGCTCATTTCATTAAACTTGAAGGTACAAACATAATTTGAAAGCAAACAGCTATTACAAAATAAGGAAAATGCAAACAACAAGAAACAAAGGCCTAGTGACTAATCAATACAAGGATGAGATGTCCTGTCTGAAACACTGGCTTTTAGGAGGATAGCATGCTGAAGTCGACTGAAGCTTCACTTGGCGTGCCCTGGCAGAGGATTGTTCTGAACATTGGGATTGTCCTTAAAGGAGAGGATTTTGCTCCTCATCAGCTCTTGTACTCTAGCCTTCAATGCAAAGCAACTTTCTAAGTTATGGCCTGCACCACCTTGATGGTATTCACAATGAAGATCAGCCTTATAGCCGGCTGGAAGAGGATTTGGAGGAGGAGGAAGAGGCCTTGTGGTAATCAAACCTTGTTCAACCAAACCAGGATAAAGTTCAATGTAAGTCATAGGAATAGGATCAAATTGACCCCTACTAGGATACTGGCTCTGTCCTGCAGCCAGACGTTGGGGAGCTTGAGCTGGTCATGGAGCAGCAACCACGGGAGTAATAGCAGCAACAGTAGGGTGAACAACATACTGAGGTTGAGGACGAGGCCTTCTCACTTCAACCATTATAACATTAGTCTGATCTTCCTTCTTTTTATGAAAGTTCCCGTAGGATTTCTTCACAGCATTAGAAGATTCAGCAACCTTTGACACTTTTCCTTTCTTAAGACCTTCCTCGAGTCTTTGGCCAATAGTAACCAAATCAGTGAAATTGGAGGAAACACTTCCAACCATCTTCTCCCAATAGAATGGGGACAGGGTATCCATGAACATTCCGGTTAACTCTTTCTCAGCCAAAGGAGGTTCAACCTGGGAAGCCAACTCTCTCCAGCGCTGAGCATACTCCTTGAAAGACTCTTTATCATTCTGAGACATGTTTTGCAGTTGACGGCGATCAGGAGCCATGTCGAGGTTATACTTGTACTGCTTCATGAAGGCATTGGTGAGGTCTTGGAAGCAGTGGATAGAGTTTTGCTCAAGACCCATGTACCATTTGAGTGAGGCCCCACTCAAGCTATCCTGAAAACAATGGATAAGCAGCTTCTGATTTTTGGCATGAGTAGTCATCCTGCGAAGATACATGACCAAATGAGCTCTTGGGCAAGAGTGACCCTTGTACTTCACAAAATCTGGAGTTGTGAACTTAGGGGGTATGACAAGGTCTGATACTAAGCACAGGTTATCTGCATCTACATTAAAGAAATCAGTACCCTCAACGGCTTTGAGTCTTCTTTCTATGCTTTGAAACTGCTCTCGAATAACTTTGGGTTCAACAAAGTCCTCATGGTCCTCACCTTGAGCATTGGCAGCATTGTACTCATAGAGGGGATTCTCAAAGGGAGTTCGAGTAGTCTGAACTGTAGGTTGAGGCTCGGTAAAAACAGGAGCTTGAAACACTGGTCTGGCAGCCTGACCTATCATAGCAGTAGATGCGAGAGGTGGAGAATAGTTGTGTTGTAAACCAAACTCTGGCCAAGTTGAAGGCGGCACTTGAACAGGTGGAGGAACAGCGTTTGAAACTTCCTGGATGACAGTCCTTTGGGGTTGCTCTCCCCTAGCAATCAAGACTTAAAGCATCTCAGTGAGTTTAGTCATACTTGATTTGAGGTCATCGATCTCCATTCAGACCTCAACATTGTGTACCTCTTGCTCTGACATCTTGCGTCTGTAGTTAGCTCTAGTCCGGTATCGGTGTCGAGGAATCAGCTTGACAACTCACAGACAACTCTGGATTATAGAGACAGTTAGAGATGAGTAACTGGACAGACAGACGCATGCAATGAATCATGCAAAGATGCAAATGATATGCGATGCGATGCAAACAGGATGCAAAAACACATGCAACAGGATCAAGGGTTTGAGATCACAGCATGGAGTCTGGGTAAAGCACCAACCACAGGGTGTGTACTAGGGTTTATCAACTGTAGAACATGGTTCTAAAGGTTCCCAGAGTCTACGTAAATCCTTCGGATATTATCGGCCCATGTGACTACTTACATGGGTTAACAATATTCTCAAGAAAAACTCGTCTGAGTGTAGTATCGCGTGACAACTACTCGGGACTGGCTCCCTCATAGTCACCGCACTACGCTATAAAGGCCAGGTGGGATAAAGGTAACTACGGTCCTCAGAATCCCTGGCTCCCATTTGAAAAGGTAATATCAATGTGACTGCTCACATCAGACATCAACAATCCCAAAGGGCCTCATCTGAGTGTGGTCATCATATTCCATAGATTGTTAGCACTACTAGCAACAACCGACTATTGATTACACCACGATCCTATCATATATGTGCTCTCAAGCCCGAGTTAGGACTTATCTCACCACTCAATAGTACCATGCCCACAAGAGATCTCAAACAAAGCATATATACAAGGGATATGTACAAATATATAAAACAAGCATGAATAACATAAGCAAAAGCAAGGTGGGTTTAACCCTCAAAATTGGTCCCCAGTGAAGTCGTCATTTCTGTTGCGGTGAAAATCGGATAACAAGTTATTAATTAACTTGCATCACATTTCTTTTGCAACCGACTTTGATTTATCCAAAGGAAAGGTTCAAGATCATTAGAAAAACCTAAAGGGGGGAGATCTAGGGTTCGGGGGTTGGTTACGCCTAGGGAAGGTATTACCACCCTAGACGTTCGTAGTACGCTACGGGAACCTCTTGTTTAATGTTTGTGTTATTCTATGTTCGCTTGCTAAGATATATGCTAAAAGTAAGGACCTAAGTATGTACACTAAGTTTGCTCGCCAAGACGTCGCATCTTGTGCCTACGTATCTGACTAAAGAATCAGAGCAACCGTAGTTCACCTCAATACGGGGTGAAGAACACTTGACCGTGGTCAAGGTTCCAAGGGAAAGTAGAGTGAAAAGCTTGAAAGCAAAGCTTGTGAGGATTGATTAGTTAGGAAAAAGAGATTAATGGATATCTCTTGTGAAAGAATTGTAAAGGTTTAAGAGTTGGTGAATTAGAGAAGATTAATGGCTATCTCTTGTGTAGGTTAAAGGAGGGTTTAAAGGTTATAAGAAATTAATGGCTATCTCTTGAGAAGGCTAGTTTTAAAAGGGTAATGAATGGTTACCTATGACTATGGGGTCAAAGAAGGGTGACGAACTTTCTATGATCTTGAAATCAATAGAAAAACTTTTCCTTTGGAAGGAAGGGGGAAATAACATATTATAAATAAGAGTTACAGAAGAGTTGAAATATATGTAATATGTAAGAGTTCAATAAAACAGTAAGCAAATAATCATGAAATGTACTTAAAATGAACATAGCAAACAGTGAGTAAGTGATCAGAAGTGAACATAAATGTGGACATAGCAAGTGGTAAGCAAGTGATCATAAAGTGTATCATAAATATGAACATAGCAAATAGTGATCATCTAACCATAAGTATAGACATATCAGACAGTGAGTGCAAGTGGTCATGCAGTGAGCATATAAGGCAGAGAATGCATTCACAATTGGAAACAAGGCACTTGAAAAACATGTTGTTCATTAACAGGTAGCAAAGCAACACAAACTTGCATGGAAAGAGTTATGATAAAGTCAGAGACAGAACTTCACAAACCAAATGCATTCATAGAAGAATCAATTCATAAACAACAGTTACACAAGCATGGCAATCATAGCATGGAAAGCAAACAGAAACAAAAGAATCTACTCATGTGATTTCAAACAGAAAGCAAACACATTTTCATGGCAAGGGTTTCATGAATCACAACATAGTTAAAAAACAATAACACATTTTAGAAACAGTGAGCACATGATCATGTCAAGCACAGCAGCAAATGTATTCTAACAGTTTGAGAAACAAAGCATTGGGAACATATAGCATAGCAAACAGAAGCATAAAAAAGGCACAACCAGCATTCTCATGATAAAGCCCAGAAACAACGTTCAACCAAAACTTCACAAATTAAATAGCATGCTCCCAAAATAACTCGTTTAACAGTAGTAGCACATCAAGCATAACAGAAAGACATTCTCACAGTTTGAAAAATAAAGCATTGGAATCATGTAGCATAGCAAATAGAAGAAAAAAGTGCAGACAAGAATTTTATGATACAGTTCATGCAGCAACGTTCATATAAATCATAGCATGCTTAAGGAAGAAATAAGAAAGAAATCAGAAAGCAGAATTTATATTGTTTGAAATTATTAAAAAAAAACATAGAAAAAAAATGAAATAAAGCAGTTAAAAAAAACAACTAAATAAAAAAGAAGGGTGCCACAGTAAAGGGTGGCTGGCGCCACCTTTCCCCTAAAAGGGAAGTGGCTTGCTCCACATAACCAAGATGGTGGCCAGCGCCATGAAGAAGTATGGCTAGCGCCATGGTTTTGATCATTTCCTTTTATATTATTTTATTTGGTGAGTGGGTGTATTATATTATTAAAAAGTGGTGGTGACCATTATTAAATTAATAAAACCATGTGGCGGGAGCCACCAAAACAAATGTGGCGAGCGCCACCAAGTTCCTCATTCATTCTAAATATTTTACGAACACGAACAAAAAGAGACGAAACCGAACACGATTAAATCATTCAAAGTGAAAACCATCATGATGATTACTCACAGCAATACAATAATCAAACAGAAATATGATAGCATGATATTCAGACATGAAGCAAAATGGCCATGAAAATTAGACAGTGATGAAAGAAAAAAAAAGATAACAGCATGGTGTATGATCATCAACATATTGCATCAGAAAAGAAAAGGTTAGGTGATACCTAGTGGAGCAAGTCCACTATTTCCTCGCCTTGTGATGAACTTCTCGAGCTTGCACCAGAAAGTTGGAACCACTCTTCCTCTCTCTTGCTCATGCACCAGAAACTCTTAAAACTTTGTGAGAAGTGTTGTTGTAATATTGATGTTGTGTGTTTGAGAGCTGTAGACGAGCCCTTTATATAGGCTGCTTGATGGGCTGGGTTAAAATCAACCAAAGAACTAATGCTTAGTGGCTAGGGTTTGCAACGTCTTTCTTCCCGTTGGTCCACTCAAGTACGCTCCTCATGCTGCACAAATCTTCAGAGGTGCAGTGCAAATTTTCACCAACTCGTGCATTATTTCAAACGCTCCTTATTGGATGTCATACATGCAGGTGTTGAAAGAGGTAATGATGGGGATAGCACCAAAGCATCGTTTCAGGCAAGAGCAGGTGGCAACAGAGTGAATAGTGAAAATGGCAATGTCTCAGAAATGCCTTTGCTGAAGCAAGTAAGATGAAACTCAAAATAGGCAATGCTCTTTGGAGAATTCAAAACATGATTCGCGCCAAAGATTAAATGGAAATGGATTTCAAATGAATAGATTTCAAAAGTGCTGAATTCCTTCTTTTCCAATCTGGTGCTCTCCTATTGGCTGATGCTTGGGTTGAAAAGTCAACATATTCATTCTTGATTCCTATTGGCCACTTGGTAATGGAAATAATTCTGATAATATGTAACACCTTCCTTTCCCTCTTTTTGGTCACGATGGATTATGGAACATAGGCTTAGGAAAATTAAATGGTCTTGCATAAACAAAGGTGGTTAGGAAAAATAAATGATAATGGATTTGGAAATTATTAGGATTAAATGAGGTTTAAGGAAATTAAATTGAACAAATTGAACAAAAGTTGATAAAATGAAAAGGTTGATGAAATAGGTTTAGAAAATGAGTAGAAATGAGGGTAGATAAAATGAGTAGAAATTTGGTCATGGCGGGGTTAGGGTTAGGGAGGCATCTCTTAGAGACTTGCTTGATTCAATGCTCCATCCAAAGACCTTGATCAATTACTTCTTGAATCTCCTCCAGACAAACCTGACAAAAAAAAACAAACAAACACAAACAAAAACCTGGAAAAACGGGTTAGCTATGCAGCATGATTGACCTAATGTGATATGCAAAAGATCAATGGATCTAAGGGAAAAATTTGGGGTACAACACTATTTCATTATGTGTTTTCTTTTGTTCAGCCTCTATACTTTCGACCTTCTCATATGACTCCTTTGCACCACACCAAGCTGAACTCTCAAGACCAGATGTTTCCTCTATGGTATTCCTGATAGATGGAAGCAGCTTTATCTCTGCAGCTATTTGGTTCACCACAGCAGTTAACTCTATCAGAAAAGTGGAAACATTTGGATTAAGAGTGGTGAGTTCAAGCTTCTCAAAGGGTATCCTTCAGATAAGTGGTTGCAGATGGGTCTGAGGCCAAAACTCTATGAATGTCCCCCCTGAAGAATTTTTTCTTTATGGCTTGGAGGATTGGTTTGGCAAAATCATCTGATGCTGAAGTCGAAGAGACAGAAGAATAAGAGCCATACTTCTGGCCGAGTATTAATTTGGAATACTCAGGTGGGTTCGACCACTTGAGTGCTGTCAGTGAGTCTCCAGGAGGTGGAATGTTAGCCAGGGTTTGCTGGACCACAGGCGAAGGAGTATGGTGGGGATTAGGATCAGTTTGTTCTTCTTCCTCCTCTTCTTCTGATTCTTCTCCTTCTTCATCTTTTTCTTCTTTGACTACCATTTCTTCGTCCGACTCTTTAGCAGTTGGTCGAATATTCTCCTGGTCATCAGCTGGTTAGGATGTGGTTCATTTGTCTCCTCAGGCGCAGCTTGACCAGGATTGTCATTGTACGTTTGAACTTCAGGTTCATTTCTTTCTTCTTCAACCAATTGATCATTATCCATGAAGTTTGCCAGGTTGAGAAGTGGTGGACTTGAGGCATCATCATCATCAGAATTGGCGCCATTAGCTTGTGCATTTTGAGTAGCGGTTGGAACTGGTGGTTTGGTGTGTTCTGCAGCATGTGGATTAGGTTGATTGATCTCACTCAAACCAGAACCAATATCAGAAGATGGGTGATAAGTTGGCTCACCTTGGCTGTTGAGGAGCGTGGTGGTGAAGCTTCCTGCAGTCGGTTGAGGAGTGGGATTGTTAATGATGTTGGTGGCAAGGTTGCTTGGAGTTGGTTGGGGATCAGGATTATTGATTATGTTTGCCTAAAGAACACAAGTGGAGAAAATGAGATTGAAAGAATTTGGGAGAAAGACGTCAGTATAATGAAAAAATGGCGCATATACCTGAGCTTGTACAGTAGCAGGGCTTGAGTTATCACTCCCATGGTCACCAAGAGGTGTTCTTAAGGCCACCGTGGAAGGTTCTTTTTCGACACCACTTGTTGTGGATGCCTTTTCAAGTATTTTGGCCACCTTCGAAGGAGGTGGGCCAGCAGGTCCAGATGCTTTGATTGGTTTTCTTCTTTTCTTTGTAAGAACCTCCTCAGGAGATTCAACTGAAGCATCTGAAGGTATAACAACAGTTGGGGCATCCTTTTTACCTTTCTTTGATGGTGTTGGAGGTTTTCGACCAGTCTGAAGAGGCAATGCAAATATAAGAAAGAAATTCTTATAGTAAAAGCGTAAGCAGAGGATGTGAAATATACCTGTGTGCTCTCTAGTTCTTTGCCACTTTGTGAGGTAGCAACCCTAGTTGAAGTAGTTTTTCTAGGCACAGCTGAAAGACAGTAAAAAATTGTTACAAGTTAATGATTACGTGGTTAGTTATAAAACCATGGATTAAGGGTTTCAAACCTTCATATATTTCAGATTCGACACGAACGTCCTGAATTCCTATATGAAGGTGTCCTTTAAAACTGTCTAACATATGCTTAGTCGGAACCACTCGTTGGGCCTTTGGCTGAGACTGCTGTCGAAGAAGTTTTAAATGCTCCCCACAGACAAACCAATCTGGAAATGGAGGGGCAAACACCACTCCAAAATCAGCATTAGGCAGTCGAGGGAATCTTGGAGGAAAAAGTTTAAAAGCTACCTCATAACGTTTCTCACGAGGGACGTTTGGAGGAATTTTTAGTTGATCCAGCTTTTCTAGAAATTTTCTCTTTAGAGTGACAGCAGCCTCATGAATGGTTCGACTAAGATCATCTGGTCGATAGATAGTTTCAAAGTATTTTTGAAAAGCCTGTATTTCTTCAATGTGAGTAAACTTACTCTTTTTTGTCTTGTCTTGCACATTGAGAAAAGCTTGGTCAAGTAATGAAGAAAATGTAGCCACATCAAGAAAGTGCTCACTATAGTGCTTCGACCACCATTGGTGGAATGATGAAGTGCATAGAAAATAAGGCTTAAAAAACACAGGAGAAAGGACTCTTCTTTTCTCATTCCGGCTGTCGAGTGTAAGGGAGACATTTTCCTCGTCGAAGCAGGCAGTGTGAAGAATTACTTGGCCCTTTCTCTCATACAAGCACTGAGGAAAACTCTGGGCCAGCCCAAACTGTCGAGAGACAAAGTTTGGTTGATAGGCAATCAGTGCTGATAAACCTCTCCCTAAGTTCATCCTGTGGATAAAGAATCTGGGAATAAAAAAGGCTTCCCAAATAGCAACAGATTCTTGATCAAGAGTTTGGTGAGGATTTGGAAATGGCCTTTTAAACCACACAGGGCCGTATCTTTGTTGAGCAAAAGGTGCCATGCTAGGAGTGAACTCATAGCGCTTGGCAAACATCATAATATAACTGGTAAAGGCCCCTTGAAGGGTTTCACCATTATCATTGGGAGTGAGTTTGGCCAGACGCGTCCCTTCGACACTCCTCTCCCTTATTTCAGCAGAGGCTTCATCAACTAGGCCTTTTCTGGGGAGGCTATCCTCAAATGTAGCATTAATCCACAATTAAAGTAGCCAAAGAGGCCCACTCAAGTGCATAGGACCTTGGGCCTCCATATTTCTAAGTCGAGAAGCCCCTTCACTGATAGACTCGTAAAGGTTCGCCAGGATGAGTTCACTCAAGCAGGTTCTTCTGTTGTGGTGAAGTTGATTCGCCAGGGGCATGTACTTCTTAGCTACCTGCAAATATTTTGTACAAAAAACATATCTCGACAGCCATACTGTGAGAAAAGAAATATGTTCTTCATCAGACACTTTGTCATCTTCTTGTTTAAGGTGGTGTTTGATGAAGAGAGTGTATGTAAGTTTAGAGCCTGAAATATTGATGGTGTCTTCAGCATCAACATCAGGGTTATAGGTAAGGCCATCTGGGCGAAGCCCTGTGATGACAGCTACATTGAACAAGGTTGGGGTAACCATTCCACATGGCAGATGGAAGGTATAATGAGTGACGTCCCAAAAGTATAAAGATGCTGCCAACATGTTCAGACAGTATGGTATGCTGGTCTGCGACAACATAAGAAGGTCATAAATCCCTATATTCTTCCAATGTTCAGCTTTGACCTTCTCCATCTTCGCCATCCAATGGTTAAATTCCTTCAAGGGATTGACAGCTCTCACCAGCCTGGTGCCATCAGTGAGATAGCCAACGTTGATTTTGGGCAGAGGGATTTCTTCAGGAGAAGTTTCAGCAGCAGCGTTGATTTTGGGAAAACTCTTTTGCCCTAACGGCCTTGTTTTCCGGTAAGAGGGGAGAAACTCACTTAGTTTCTCATTAGAAATGTCAACATCAGCTAGAGGACCGGACAGCGTATAAGGTTTGTTAGAAACGACTAAAGGAATCATTACCTGAGACTTATATATGGCTCGTGTCTCTTCAGTGGTGGGTTCCGGCATGCAACGGCGGTTATCCACTACTTGGGGGCTTGGGATATTAGCGAATGGAGGAATGGCTTGTATAAATTGAGCAGCCTTGCCTCTTTGAGTTTTCTTTGGTTGCGGATTGGTTTGGGAAGACGCCATTGTTGAAGAAGACAAAAAGATGGTGTTTTTCTGGGTTTTGTGTAAGAGAAACTGAAGAGAAGAAGATGTTCGCTTGAGAATATGAGAGTGTGGAAAGTTCACAAAGTGGCGGAAATGGGTATATATAGACGTTTGAAAATCCCAAGAGCCTTGGATCTACCATTGAAGCCGAGGAGTTAGTAGGACGCGTGTTCTTTTCCTGGAGATGTGATGAATGGTAGCAGTTATGTTCAGACTGCAAACATCTGTTTTCAAGAAAAGTGTTATGATGAATACGGCTGAAGAGACGTTTAAGGATTTGTCTTTATGGTATGACGTCATAAGCGTGGGTTAGAGAAACTGAACAATTCAGCCACTAAGTAATTAGTGGGATATTCAGTTGAAGTCATGCAAACAAGCGTCGAAATGGTTATTATATCAAGAAATGACCTTCCTACCAATTCTAGCGAAAGGACATTCCTTGGGGGCAATTTGTTAACCCTCATTTTCGATGCTAGGAAAATCAAAGCTATTTTAAGTTAAAAAATTAATTTTAACGTAAAGAAGGCTTCAACCCAGTTTTGGTGAAGCCTGAGTCGAATAGAGGTTTTATGAACCTCAAAAAATGGCTAAGTGTTGGGAAAGGTTTCGACCATGGGAATATTGAAACATGCGCTACAGTTGTTATACTAAGGCTGGAGGGAATTTCCAATGTTTGAAATTCAAATAGGAGCAGTTGTGAACGTGGGAACAGTTGAGGCCAAGGAGAAGGCGCCAAAGGGACACGTTTGAAGCAATAACCACCACTTAGTAGTTATTTCTTTGCACTATAAATAGGAGTTAGTTCTATGTAATAAGGGTGTTCATATTTTTGTACAAGTTACTCAAAGAAACTCAAAGCACCCGCGTGTAGAGAAACGAGTTCGTGAGAATGTACATAATGTAACACCACTTTCTTTCATCAATGCAAGTTATCTTCATCATGTTTATGTTTCAGCACTTTACGTTTTCCTGAATTTTACTTTTCATGTCAAATTTACTTAAAGTCTTGTTTTCAAACTTTCATTTAAACTTCCTGCATTTACTTTCGACTGCACCTTTATATTCAAGCATTTACCTTTAAAATCTTTATTTTCAAGAACGTGGAGTTCATCTTTATTTCTTGTCTTTTATCTTCAAAATCTTTTATTCTTAAAGTCATTTATCTTTCCTGCATTTGTTTTCGACAGCACCTTTACATTTCAGTCTTTATTTTCAAGAACGTGGAGTTCATTGCACTTTATTTTCAAAAGCTTTTACATTACTGCATTCACCTTCAAAGTCATTTATTTTCTCGCCCTTTACTTTCGACAGTCATTTACTCTTTCTGCACCTTTTACATTCAAGAACGTGGAGTTCAAGCATTTTTACATTTCTTGTTATTTACTTTCGACAGTTATTTATCTTCTTGCACTTTTATTTTTCAAAGTCATTTACCTCTTTGTCTTTTACATTCGACGCCTTTAAATTCTGCATCATTTATTTATAGCCCTTTAGATTGCCAAGCCTTTACTTTATTTGCAAGTAGTCGAACGTGGAGTTCATGTAGTTTTCTTTTACTGTCGAACGTGGAGTTCAATTTACATTTCTTGCATTTATCATTGTCAGTTACATTTTCCCTTAAATTTAGCGCATGTCCTTGGATTTGTGTGGTCGATCCTGCAAGTTAGTCAGTTTTATTTAAAATTGATAGACCAGATGTTGTTTACCAAAATTCACAGTAAACACGTATGCGCTACGTACCACATTAGCAGCGCCACGTCATTACCGTCTGCCACCTCAGCATTTTCTATAAATAGGGATCACAATTTCATTTTTTAAACTACACCAAACTTGTTCTTTAACTTGTTTCTCTCTTCTCTCTAATTCTCAAACAAGGAAAATTTGTGAAAAAAACTCACACAAAGGAGGGCACCAGCGCCTCCCATCTCAATCTCTATACATTTTCCTATTATATTGTGTCTGTCAAATTTCTGTTACACTCACTACATAACTACATCTTGTTACATTTTCAAGAATTTACAAATTTCTTTCCATTTCTTCTTCTTGCTAACAACTTGCAGCTACCAAAGTTTAAGCTGCCTGCACCTCCAAATTCAATAACAACTCAATTCAGTAAAAGGAAAAGAGGAATAACTTGCAGTTAGGCCGCAATTCGCCGACACGACGAACTCACAAAACTGCTGCACAATTCAAATTTTTTTTTCAAATAACTCCAACAGAAAGTTCTGCAGAATGATGACTGATTACAAGGCAGAAATGAGGAAGGGTGGCATACTCGAGTTCTTTTGAAATCGCTTCGATCTAAACATCGTCTTTACCAAGAAGCACTACACATGAAAAAAAAAGAAAGAAGAAAGATCAAAAGTCTGGTATAAGCAGAAAAATAACCTGTAACAATTTCACCAGAAAAGTTATAAGACTTGACAAAATTAACAAAACAAAATCGAAGCTGCAATTCATTGAAAGCTCAACAACTTCAGGACAACAATTTCACCTGCAGAATTACAAAATTCCTATAACAAATCCATACAATTTCAACCTAACAACATCAATTGCAAAAATCGTATCATAACATGTTCAATTATTTTTTTACAGGTTTGAAATTCAAGGTTTGAGAACAGAGAAATCAATGAAATTATAATTACAATGATCTTAACCTGAATGACCCACCGCCATCGCCGGAAATCGCGGATGGAGAGGGCTCGCAGACGCCATCGGAGACGAAAGAGATCGTCGCTGCCGGAAAACAAATAGAGACGGAGGCGAGTTGCGAATCATAAATGGAAGTTAACAACACCGAAGAACCATCGCCGGAAATCACCGATAAACCCACCATAAAGCATCGCGGCGATTGAAGCAGGAAGAGGATGGGGGAGCTATGTTCTTCATAACCTCTGATATAATGAGGTATCACTTCTCCTACTTTGGATTAAAAAGAAAAAATCTGATAAAATTGATTTTTTTTGGGGTTTAGTATCTGGGCTCAGCCCGTTTTTTTCTTAACAAAAAAATAATTGCTAACTGTACCCATAGTTCAAATTTTAAGCCCATCTCTCATTTATTTCCTAATTATAATTATTTGTTAATTATTTTTAGTTAAACTAATATTATCTAATTAATTTCAATTAATTTAATTAATTAATCATTTAAATTGTTTATTTTGATTATTCAATGTCATAATTCTTAGGCCATTTTCTGAAAAATGATTAATTAAGTGTTTATTTCTCGTCTCGTTTATTCACTTTTGACTCGATTCTAACCACTTGACGAGACCAAGATCGTTTCCCTGTGATCTCTGGTTTTTGCCTGTCTATTTTGGCTTTTCACATAATGTACGAATTCTTAATCGGTACCTTAATGGTTATTGGATGCTTAAAGCTTCGCCAGATACTTTGGACTCGCCTGACGCTCCTCTGTTTACGTGAAAATTCATCGGTGTCTGGTACACTATGTGCTTAATCTTTGAATATATATCATGTTTACATTTACTTGCAAACAAGTATTTCCTATAAATACACAATACACTGATGCAGAGAGAGGAATTATTCACGGTGAAACCTCTCTCAAACATTTTTCAACACTTTTGGCCCTCTAATAGAGTGTAAGACCCAACCCCCTTTGTACATAAATATATTTGGGCCTCAGTCACTGTATAAGTCCCGACACGATTTTCAAAATAACGATGTGATCGTTATTTTTCATTTGGGCCTCTAATAGAGTGTAAGACCCATCCCTTGAAAATAAAAACTTTTTGGGCCTCAGTCATTGTATAAGTCCCGGTACGTTAAAAAATCTCGGCGCGATCGCCGTTTTCAAAACAAAATCATCTGGGCCTACCCTTGAGTTGTAAGTCCCATCTTTTTTCATTTTTAAACACGTTGGGCCTCTAATAGAGTGTAAGACCCATCCCTTTTCACATAAACCTTTTTGGGCCTCAGTCATTGTATAAGTCCCAGTACAGTTTTCAGAATAACTGTGCGATCACTGTTTTTCATCTGGGCTTCTCCTTGAGTTGTAAGCCCCATCTTTTGTACAAAAATAAAATTTGGGCCTCTAATAGAGTGTAAGACCCAACTTTATTGTAAATATAATAATTTGGGCCTCAGTCATTTTATAACTCCTGATACAATTTTCAGATCAATGGTGCGATCACTGTTTTCCATCTGGGCCTCTCCTTGAGTATAAGCCCCAATCTTCATTTAAATAACTTTCCCTTTTGATTTAGGTTGAAATTTATAGTTGTTATTAAAACTTTCTTCAATTTCTGGAATAACTAACCATACAGCTGTTACAATGGAAGCTTGCTCGCCTGTAAGTTTTAAACAACTTTCTTTTATATATATATATATATATATATATATATATATATATATCTTGTTTATAATGCTGGAAGCTTGCTCACCTGTAAGCCCTCATACACTCTTTTACATACTTGTCTATATATTTCTTATGTATATGCCTGTATATTATCTGTTTAGAGTTTTCCCTGGCAACACAAGTCAAAACTAGTTCCCCATAGGAATTTCCAGATACAGTCTTGCCTCCTCTTGGGCTTATACAAATGGAACAGAGAAAGGCATTATTCCCGGTGAAACTTTTCTCAAGATTGTCACTACTAGAAATTTGTCTAAGAAATTCATTTCCCTAGAGAGGATTAATTCTCGGTGAAACCTCTCTTGAATTTCTTCAAACCATAAAACTGTTCCCTAAAGAAAAGATTATTCCCGGTGAAACTTTTCTTGAAATATTCTTAAGTTTGGACCCATATGCTTCCTAAAAGCATCCCCAGCCTCCTCTTGGGCTTTGTACAAGGACCCTCAGGCTTCTTAAAAGTTCTCATGCCTTCTCTTGGGCTTAGTACAAGGACCTAAAGACCTCCTACAGGTATAGGACAGAACTTAGTCATCCTTTTTTAGAGCAGTCTTTCTAAGAGTCAAAACATCAGATCAATTTAGGGTTTATTCTCATCCCTTAAAACACCTGCCTCCTCTTGGACATCATACAAAGATAAACCCTTTCATACCATTAGACTTCGACAGTCTCATCTCCTCAAGGAAAGGGAGAAACCCTGATCATTTCATCAATCACCAACAATCTTCAAACTTTTCATCCTATGTTCCCCATCTAGGGTCGGCTTACTATCAATACAACACAATCAGAACCTCAAGGCATCCGATATTTTAACTCTTCTACAATTCCCAGCAAGAGTTGATTCCCCAATTTGGACCTGTCTATGGATCTTAATAATCCTCAGCAGAAGATAGCCTCCTCTTAGGCTTTGTATAAAGATCTTTCTTCACTCTCTTGTTGAGTCAGTCAAATATCTTTTAGCCTCAATCTTGGGCCATGTACAAGACACATATAAAATCTCCCCGGTGGAGTAAAGTCCTTCTAGCCTCCTCTTAGGATTTGTATAAAGATCTTTCTTCACTCTCTAGTAGAGTCATTCTCCCTTTAGCCTCAATCTTGGGCTTTGTACAAGACACATATGGAACCTCCCCAGTGAGTCAATTCTCTTTTTAGCCTCAATCTTAGGCTTTGTACAAGGTAGATAAAACCCTTCCCCAGTGGAGTCAAAACCTCTTTAGCCTCAATCTTGGGCATTGTACAAGATGGATATAAAAACTCCCTAAGCATAGTTAACCCCTTTAGCCTCAATCTTGGGCGTTGTGCAAGATACACAAAGAAAAACTTCCCCAAAAGAATCATTTCTTCTCAGCCTCCTCTTAGGCTTTGTATAATAATCTCCCTAGTGGAGTCAATCAACCTTTTAGCTTCAACCTTGGGCTTTGATCAAGGCACACCAAAAATAATCAAACAAACCCTATTTCCAAATAACTGTTGTAAGTGGCATACTTGTTGATTCAAATATCCAAGTTGTAGTCCATCTCTTATCCTGATAAATCTTCATCGTTCATCTAATTGCTGTAAGCGGCAAGCCTCTGGGTTATTTACATCCAATCCAATGTCCCTCTCTTAGCATGAAAAACTCCTAAGGAAAAATGGCATTGCTCAACACTAAATTAAAGTTTCCTCCTTCAGGACAAATCCCCAATAAAGGAAATTATGGCATTGCTGGATTCACATATCCCAGTTAAAGTAATCCTCCTTTATAATCAGTTACCCAACAACTGTGATAAACAAATGAGATAGCTCCCCTTAAAGATGACAAATTCTCTAACAAAAAACCCTTTAGCTTCAATCTTGGGCTTTGAACAAGACACAAATAACCTTTAGCTTCAATCTTGAGCTTTGAACAAGACACCGGACATCTTTTCCTCCCATAGAATAGGAGGAACTAAGATTGCTCTGATTTCCCTATTATCATTACGGAAATACGTTGGCATAAGATTGTGAAATCTTAGCGAGCACACTAATAAAAAAACCTAAGGTCCAGTACCTTAACCAAAAACATCGAAAAACCCGAACATCAACAAAAACTCTCTCTCTCAAACATTCCCAAAGGAGAAACTTTCCTAATCAACAGACAAACACCAGTAAGTAGAAAAAGCATAGGAAAATTGCTAACAACCTGTGGATAACCACATATAGGATGGGTAAATGACAACTCCCTATTGTATAACCTAACCCCGAACCCCCTAATCTCTTAGCATTTGTTAAAGAAAACATTTGCGTGCAAGGTTAGTTTTAGATAGCTTCCCTTTCCTTTCCAACTTCATAGGATAAATAAGAAATCAGAAAGTAACCCCCATTTCCAACCAACTGCGATAAGGTGGTCGCGTCACCGACAAAAATCGCTCGCTACAAGATGAAATTCAAGCTTTGTGATCCTTTATGAAATCAAGTTCTTGGGCTAAATTAAACCTAATATATGGCTTCCATAGGTATTTTAAAGTGTCTTGAATCATTTCCCAATGTTTGAGACCATGTCTTAGTCAAAAGTCAAAGGTATGGTTGACTTTTTCTTAGAAACCCTAGTTTGTAGTCCAGATGAGTTTGAATCTTTGTATTGCTCATGAACCAAGTTCTTTGTGTCAATTTAAACTTGTGAGAGGGTCAATATAAGATATTTGGAGGTCTCCAAAACATTTCTTGAGGTCTTGGCTCATGCCTTGCTCCAAAAGTCAACTTAGGGGTGAATTAGGTCAAGAAACCCTAATTCCTAATTTTTGATGAATGCATCTCTTGAGGCTATTTTGAACTTATGATTGGATCCATGAGGTCCTTTTGAGCTTCTTGGATCATGTTTTGAAGTAATGGCTCATGCCCTGATGGAAAATTTTCTTTGGGGCCCTGGTCGACCAAAACCCTAATTTGGCGACATTGGTGATCTTGAGAGTTCAACAGTTTGAAATGTTGCATTCTTGGGCTTGATTATTAATGTGGGAGACCTCTTGATCCTTCATGGATGTTTGAGAGACTTGGCAAGTTAAATATCATGTTAATTCTTGATTGATTCTTTGCCTGAGTGCTCTGAGAGGGCTCAAAACCCTTGCTTCTTGATTGAGGTGAATGCTCAACACTGTTTGAGAGGATTGATGAGGCATGAAGATACCTCCATATTGTGGTGATGATTTGCAAAATGATGTGGAATCTTGTGTTAAAAATTTAGGGTATGACAGATGCTCCTATTTAATCTTCTAGGACCTGAAGGTATGAATGGCGAAGACGTTCGGACATTCAAGGTAAAAAAGGATTAAATATCGGAATACCTGAAATTTTGGTTGTGGTTATGAATGGCAGTTATTTGCTCATCCATTTATTTTGCTAAGTAATTCTACTTAGAAAAGGGAAAAAACTTCCCCTCGATCCTGGTCTTCAGCCACGGAACTGGTCTCAGTGTCTTCTTGTCGAGTTCTTCTCTTGACAAGGAATGTTATTCGTGATGATTTTCACCAAACTTCTCACTGGGGAGATGCCATTTGATGGAAAAACGTGCTTCATCATACTTCTCTTTGAAATTTCTTCGGAGGGATGCCATAGAATGATTAAAGTTTTAATGTTAGACTTGTTGGTGAAGATCATTTGTCTGAATTGCAAAGGTGTGCAAACTTCTCTTGTGGGAGATACCATTTGCTGGTTGAAATTACATCATACTTCCTCCTTTCTGAGAGATGCCATGTGATGTAATCCAATTTTGAGGTGCTGATGACTCCATTGAAAGCAATTTTTTTGGGGAGAAACTACCGTACTGCCAAGAGTCTTCCGTTGAGAGGCTTTCTCTGGGGATTTTCTTTAATCCGAGAAAACAAAATATGATCTTCAATGGTGAAGAGTGAAGTTCAAAATATCACCTTCAATCCAGGAATACATTGGAGAGAGATCGCTTAGAAGATACATTTCCTGACGAGGAAAGAATGCAAACTGGGATTTTATCCAATCTGACGTAGAAAGGAAAACTAACAACTCTAATGGAGAGAGGATATTTATAACTTGAGGATAAACGCGACCAAAGTGATATTAATGCAACATGACTATGAATATGAATCAACTAAGCATGATGTATGTATGGAATGCTGACAAGACAGACATGTCATACAGACTGGTAATGAACACAACTAGATACTTGGCCACTTTGGGTAGATGGGGGTATCACTGGAGATTTTGAAGGTAGTACTTTTGTTTAGATACGGGGCTTCCTGCCTTTGTTCTAGTTTCCGGAGGTACAAACCTGCTAGGGATAGAAACCTGTTCTTACTTTTCAAAAAAGGGTAGATCCTTCTGGGGTAAAAAACCAATCATTGGTTTTCAGGGGTAAGAACTCTACCGGGGGTGTCAGATGGGAAATTCCGTCTAAAATAATTGATCCTTCATTTAGGGTGTACTGATCATAAGGATTATTTTGATTCTTCATTTCGAGGTTTGATCACTTCCGGAGAAGTCATCGACGTTCCTTCTTGTGCTCATTAATCAAAAGGAAATTGCCATCTTTATTTTAAAAGCATAAGTAAATTTGAAAGCATAAGTAAAATTAATTTTTTTGTTTCAAGAACTTTAATCAAATAAACATGTCATTTTACAAAGCAGACTGAATGAGAATTGCAAACGAAAAGCACAAGGGCTCAAATTTTTATTGATGGGATGGTAATCAGCCTAATGTGTGATTCCATGGAGCATTACAAAGTTTAGAAAAAGGTAATTTATAGGGAAAGGGGCTACATTGAAACATAACGACCACTATCCTTCCACCAACTTTGAATTCTGGATATTTTTGAGCTTCCGTCAGAGGTGACATTGACTGAAGTTTTCCTGATGGATGACATTGCTGCCGAGGATACAATTTTTTTCCGGATGTAGTTACTTTCCATGAATCCCTAATTTTTACCTAGATTGCCTTTTCGGGTTTTCAATCCACCGGGCTGGTCATTGTTTATGTCTCTAATTTTTGCCTGGACCGCCCTTTCGGGTTTTCAATCCAACAAGATGCTTTCCTTTCTTTTTATTCATGCAAAGTATTTCTTGACTACATCAACATTTGTGGGATAAATAAACTCCTCTCCATCCATGGTTGCGAGTCTCAAGGCACCGCTTGAAAAGGCTTTCTTAACTACATAAGGGCCATCGTAATTTGGAGTTCATTTGCCCCTAGAATCAGTGAGAAATGATTTTATCTTCTTGAGCACGAGGTCTCCTTCACTGAAGCCACGAGGTCGGACCTTTTTGTCAAACGCTTTCTTCATCATTTGTTGATATAACTGACCATGGCATAAAGCCGTCATTCTTTTTTCTTCGATTAGGTTCAGTTCATCATATCTGCTTTGACACTATTCAGCTTCTGTTAGCTTGGAATTCATCAAGACTCTTATTGATGGTATCTCTACTTCTATAGGGAGCACTGCTTCCATGCCATATACTAGAGAGAAAAGGGTTGCCCCTGTTGAATTGCTGACGGATGTGCAATAACTATGAAGGTAAAATGGTAGCATCTCATGCCAATCTTTGTAGGTTACGACCATCTTCTGAATGATTTTCTTAACATTCTTGTTAGCTGCTTGTACCGCTCCATTTATTTTAGGCCGGTAGGGAGATGATTTATGGTGTTCAATATTGAACTTAGCACATAATTCTTTTATCATCTTGTTGTTCAGGTTGGATCCATTATCCGTAATGATCTGGCTTGGAACACCATAATGGTAGATGAGATTATTCTTGATAAATCGGACCACCACTTGTCTGGTCACATTGGTGTATGATATTGCTTCGACTCATTTGGTGAAGTAGTCAATGGCTACTAGGATGAATCGATGTCCATTTGAGACTTTGGGTTCAATCATGCCAATCATGTCAATTCCCCATATAGAAAAAGGCCATGGATAAGAAAGAACTTTGAGATGCTTCGGCGGTACATGAATTTTGTCGGCGTATATCTGACACTTGTGACATTTCCTCATGTACTTGTAGCAATCAGATTCCATTGTCAGCCAATAATATCCTGCTCTCAAAATTTTTCTTGCCATTGTGTGTCCATTGGCCTGAGTACCAAAGGAGCCTTCATGAATCTCTTTCATCAACATGTTTGCTTCGTGTCTGTCTACGCATCTGAGCAAAACCATGTCAAAGTTTCTCTTGTAGAGCATATCATTGTTCAGGAAGAAGTTGCCAGTCAGTCTTCTGAGAGTCTTCCTATCTTTTCTTGATGCCCCAGGCTGGTATTCTTGCCTTTGAAGGAAGAATTTGATATCATGATACCATGGTTTGTCATCGATGATTGCTTCAACTGCAAATATGTAAGCAGGACTATCAAGGCACATTATGTCAATCCCGGGTACGTTGTTCCATCGACTCACACTAATCATGGGGGATAGAGTAGTCAATGCATTAGCCATGTGATTTTCTTCACGAGGAATGTGATGAAACTCAATCTTGTTGAAGAAGGGTAACAACCTTCTTGCGTAGTCTTTGTAAGGAATCAATCCAGATTGGTATGTGTTCCACTCTCCATTGATATGATTTATAACCAGGGATGAGTCTCCAAACACATCCAAGTTCTTTATCCTTAAGTCGATAGCTTCTTCGAGACCCATGATGAAAGCTTCATATTCGGCCTTATTGTTTGTACATTTGAATGTCAATCGGGCAGTGAAAGGAATATGGGTACCCTAAGGTGTTACGATGATTGCCCCAATTCCATTTCCATAAGCGTTGACAACTCCATCGAATATTAGTCCCCATTGGGATCCTGGCTCTGGCCCTTCACTTGGTAGCGGTTCAACGCAATCTTTCCTTTTTAAGTACATCACATCTTCGTCCGGGAAGTCAAATTTGACTAATTCCTAATTGTCAATCGGTTGATGAGCCAAATGATCGGCTAAAATACTTCCTTTGATGGCTTTCTGAGCATGGTACTCAATGTTGTATTCTGATAACAACATCTGCCAACGAGCAATCCTTCCTGTTAAAGCAGGCTTTTCGAAGATGTACTTGATTGGATCCATTTTGGAGATTAACCAAGTAGTGTGCCAAATCATGTACTGGCGAAGACGTTTAGCTGCCAAGCCAAAGCGTATCAAGTTTTCTCGAACATAGTGTATCGAGTCTTAGAACCCGTGAATTTCTTGCTTAAGTAATAAATGGCAGACTCTTTTCTTTTCGTCTCATCTTGTTGGTCAAGCACACAACCCATGGAGTCTTCCAGGACTCTTAAGTAAATTATTAGTGGTCTTCCTTCCACTGGAGGAGACAGAATCGGTGGATTCAACATATACTCTTTGATGCTGTCAAAAGCCTTTTTGCAGTCTTCTGTCCATATACAACTTTGATTCTTTCTAAGTAGTTTGACGATTGGTGCACATGTCGCGATCACGAGGGATATGAATCTTGAGATGTAATTGAGACGTACCAAAAAATCCTCTTACTTATTTTTCAGTCTTTGGTGAAGGCATTTCTTGAATGGCCTTAACTTTGTCGGGATCAACCTCAATTTCCTTTTGGCTGACGATAAATCCCAAGACCTTTCCTAAACGAACACCGAATATACATTTGTTGGGATTCAAGAGGAGTTTGTATTTTCTCAGATGCTCGAATAACTTTGATAGGTGTTCCACATGTTCTTCTTCTGTCTTAGATTTGGCAATCATGTCATCAATGTACACTTCAATCTCTTTGTGCATCATGTCGTGAAACAGAGTTGTCATGGCCTTTTGATAGGTTTCCCCTGCGTTCTTCTGACCGAATGACATTACTTTATAGAAAAAGGTTCCCCATGGGGCGATGAAAGATGTTTTCTCCATGTCCTCTGGCGCCATTCTGATTTGATTATAGCCCGAGAATCCATCCATGAAGAAGAAGACTTTGAATTTTGTTGTGTTGTCTACCAGCATGTCAATGTGTGGTTGGGGAAAATCATCCTTTGGACTTGCTTTGTTTAAATCCCTGTAGTCTACACACATTGTGACCTTTCCGTCTTTCTTAGGAATTGGCACTATGTTGGCCGTCCAATGAGGATACTATGAAGTGGCGAGGAAACCTGCATCAATTTGTTTCTGCACTTCCTCCTTAATTTTAATGGCCATATCTGGATGAGTCCTTCTTGTCATACCCTAAATTTTGACCACAATATTTCCCACCATTGTGTAAATCATCACCACAATATAGATGTACCTTCATACCTCATCCATCCTCTCAAAGATTGTTGAGCATTTACTACAATCAAAGAATTAGGGTTTTGAGCCCTCTCAGAGAACTCAAACAAAGGATCAATCCAGAATGGACATGATCCTCAACTTTTCAAGCCTCTCAAACATCCACTAAGGATCAATAGGTCTCCCACATCAAGAATTAAGCATGAAAATGCAACATCTCAAGTTGATCAAAACTCAAGATCATCAGTGTCACCAAATTAGGGTTTTGGTCGACCAAAGCCACCAGAGAGAAATTTTCATCTGGGCATGAGCCAATACTTCAAAACATGATCCGAGAAGTTCAAAGGGGCCTCATGACCCAATCATAAGTTCAAAATAGCCTCAGGGGATGCATTCATCAAAAATAAGGAATTAGGGTTTCTTGACTTAATTCACCCCTAAGTTGACTTTTGAAGCAAGGCATGAGCCAAGACCTCAAGAAGTGTTTTAAAAACCTCCAATACATCATATTGATCCATTTACAAGAATTGAATTGATTCAAATAACTTGGTTCATAAGCAATACAAGGATTCAAATTCATTTGGACCAATTAGGGTTTTCTGATGAAAAGTCAACTATACCTTTGACTTTTGACCAAGACATAATCCCAAACCTTGGGACATGATTCAAGACACTCTAAATCACCTATGGAATCCCTCTATTAAGTTTGAATTAGGTCAAGAACTTGATTTCATAGAGGATTATAAAGTTTAAAATTCATCTGACAAAAAGTCAACTGTGCCCAAAAATCAAGTTTGACTTTTTGAATTTATTGACAAACAAGGCTTCCCTAAGTCAAAAACAATGTTAAATTATGGTTTGGATCATCATTCATCAAGAAAAATCAAGAAAAGTAGGGTTACTTGCAAAAGGGGCAACCATAAGAAACTTGAAAATTTATTAAGTCATGAAAAAAAGTGATTCATACCCAACTTTGCAAGACCATAACTTGTGATCAAAGCAACCTTTTTCTTCCATCCAAAGCTCAAATGAAAGCTCTCATTACATACTTCAAGATTGTCAACTAAAACATGTTCCAAATCCTCATGGATTTTGAGTTATGGATTGATCAAAATCACAAACAATGAAAAATGACACTTTTTTCAACACTTAGTGAAATTTTGGACAAAATCTGTTTTGCATTTTCACCAACTTTGAGGCCATTTTTTATTATGATCCAAGATGATTCAAGACCAAAGTTAAACATCAAAGTTGAAGTATGTTATAGGGGCTTTCCAAAAAGTACAAGAGCCTCCCATGATTCAACTTGAGCAAGGAGTTATAAGCCTCCAAAAATTGCATTTTTCACCATGCCTACACAAAGGCATGAAAACCAAACTTGTGCCACACGATTTTGTCACTCAAGTTTTGCCATTTTTCCAACTTATTCATCTTCCAAAAGCATTAAACTTCTGATGACTCACTTGGTTCTTGATCAAGAAGTCAAGAATTCAACTTGGCATGTGCAAAAACCATCATGACATGAACTTTGGAATTCAATTTTGGCAAGGTACCATCAATGCAATACATTGAGGTGTCATGAACCAGACCATAACACTCAAAGCCAGTCAAGATTCAAGTCCAACCTATGAGCATTCAAACCTGAAGAATTGAATGGAGTCAAGATAAGTGAGTTGACTTGGAACTTTTGGATTATCCTAGTTGATGGCTACAAGCTACATGCCATGATCAGCCTCCAATCACTATTAATCCCAAAACAAACTTCCTCTACTATAAATAGAGTTCATAGGTGACTGATCAAACAACCCCAAAACATCTGAATTCATGTTTTCTTTCACTTGACTCTCCAAAACCAGATTTTTCTTCTGTCATACCCCAAATTTTGACCACCAAGATTTCCCATCATTGTGCAAATCATCACCACAATATGGATGTACTTCCATGCCTCATCAATCTCCTCAAAGATGGGTGAGCATTCACTACAATCAAAACTTAGGGTCTTAAGCCCTCTCAGAGCACTTAGACAAAGGATCAATCAAGAAATGACATGATCTTCAATTTGTCTAACCTCTCAAGCACCTATGAAGGATCAATAGGACTCCCACATCAAGAATCAAGCATAAAATTGCAACATTCCCAAGTGGATCAAGCCTCGAGATCGCCAGTGTCACCAAATTAGGGTTTTGGTCGACCAAGGCCTCCAGATGAAAATTTTCCTCTGGACATGAGCCAATGCTTCAAAGCATAAACCAAGATAATCCAAGGGACCTCATGGACCCAATCATTAAGTCAATTTAACCTCAGGGGATGCAGTTACCAAAAAAATCAGGAATTAGGGTATCTTGACCTAATTCACCCCTAAGTTGACTTTTGGAGCAAAGCATGAGCCAAGACCTTAAGACATGATTTGAGGGACTCAATTACACCACATTGATCCATTTATAACAATGGGTTGATCCAAGAAGCTTGATTCACAAGTTTCAATTTCATTTGGACCACAATTAGGGTTTTGAAGAAAAAGTCAACTGTGCCTTTGACTTTTGACCAAGACATGCTCCCAAACCATAGGACATGATTCAAGACACCCTATAACACCTATGGAACCCATCCATTAGGTTTGAATTAGGTCAAGAACTTGATTGCCCAAAGGATCACACAATTTGGATTTCATCTGACAAAAAGTCAACTGTGCACAAAATCAAGTTTGACTTTTTAGAATTTTTCACAAATATGGTTCCCCTAAGTCAAAAATAATGTTAATGTATGGTATTGATCATCATTCATTAATAAAAATCAAGAAAAGTGAGGTTTCTTGCAAAAGGGACAACCATGAGAAACCAAAATTTTTCTAAGTTATGGAACAAAAGTGATTTTGTACCAACATTGCAAGGTCATAACTCCTAAACCACAAGGCCTTTTTCTCCCATTCAAAGCTCAAAAGAAAGTCCATCTGACATACTTTAAAACTGTCAACTACAAGAGATTCCAAATCCTCATGGATTTTGAGTTATGGATTGATCAAAATCACAAAAACATGAAAATGACCACTTTTCCAACACTTAGTGAAATTTTCAATAAGTCAGAATCTGTCTTACTTTTTCCAAAATGTAGTGACATTTTTCAACTTGATCCAAGTAAAACCAGGTCCATTGGTGAACATCAAAGTTAAAGTATGCCATGAGGGCTTTCCAATAAGTACCAGATCATCTCCAAATTCAATTTGAGTAGGGAGATACAACCCTTGGAACATGGCATCATTGACTGATTTTTACAAGACAGATTTGTGCATTTTGCTCGAGTTAGCCAATTTAGACAAATCCAAGCCTTGTCATCCATTTGGAAACATTAGAGGATAACATCCAAGAGAAAAGATCTGATCCACAAGCCTCCCAAGTCCAAGGAACTACATGTAGCCATAAGTGCCCTAAAAGGCTAAAAAGCTCAAAGACTCCAATTTTGTTTCCAAGCATTCAATGGATGCATCAAGGTGGTAAGGACTGAGACATTGCTAATTGAATAAGTCAAGATTCAGCTCTGAATCAAAGAACCATAGGCTTGTGCCCTAACCTCAAGTCAATGGCTAGAGGAGACTAAATATTCCTTTATCTACAACTGGCCAAGGGACTGTCCAAGTTGCCATTCACTATTGCTTGCAAAACAAACTTGCTCTACTATAAATAGAGCTCATTTATGGTCAGTTTGAGTACACCAAAGCACTACAACACTTGCTTTCCTCAAAATCTCTCTCATTAGGCCAAAATGCCTTCTTTTGCAAGTCATCTCTGAGTTTTTGAGTTAGAGGGCAATTCCACCATAGCTCATGATCCAAACACATCCAATGTATCATATGTAAGCTGTTCAAACACTCACCCTTGATCTGAAACACCAAAATCAGAAAGTCAACCTCCAAAACCTCAAATTTTGACTTTTCTGCATTTTTCAAGCCATGTCTTGATTTAGTCACTTCCAAAACCAAACAAGTCCTCAAACAAGCTCCAAATATCATCCTCAAACTGTCCCAATTGGTTTCCCTCATCTGGAACATCATTTGAGAGAGTTACTATTTTGGTCACTTTTGCCACTTTTGCAAGAAAGAGCCAATACTTGTTCCTGAGGATTCTAGCTGGTTTTGATCATCCTAAAAGCTTATAAGGGATCAATCAAGAGTGTCTAAAGCATTGGATTACTTCTGGCACAAGGAACTTGACAGTTAGCACAAGGAGCTTCAACAGGTAAGTGCATCACAACTTGAACTTTTTAAATCATCATTGCTTTGAGGTCCATTGATCATGGACCTCTCATACATATCATATATGTTGTGTTTGAACCAATTTATCATGCTATTGCTGCCTGTATGATGTGATAGTATAGAACATGCAAATCTTGGCCTATTTTGAAACCACTATCGGGTTTTGAAATAGAAGCATTTTCTGAAAATTCAAAAGGCACCATTGGATTCCTCATGAAATTCTAGGCAGGATACACCTAAATTTTGTCCCAATCCATGGAGAAATGAGGAAGTTAGAGCCTTCACACAAGAGGCCAAAAATCAGGCCTTGCCTTGGGCAAGGGCCAGGCATGGCGCCTTGGCCAAGCCTAGAAACAATGCACCCTTATGTATTAATAGGACGGTTTTGATACACTGATGTATCACCACCCCAGTGGTAGCACGCATTTGTGTTTGTTTGGCAGGTCATGGGTTCAACACCCACCCAGACCATTTTGCCATTTTTTCTCTTTTTTTGCTATTTTTCATATATTTTGTGGTTTTTATTAATTAATTCCAAAATTAATTTCTCTTTCAATTCTAATAATATTTTTATTGGTTCATTTTTTTCAAAATTCCCAAAAATATTAAAATATTTTATTCCACAAAAAATTCACAAAAATATTATTTATTTCATATATTTGATATTTTTGTAAAAAAATTATGTTTTTATTTGTTTTTAACATTAACAAATATTTCTTTCTCTTGTTTTTTTTATCCAAATGATTTTCAAATCATTCTATGAATAAAACATGTTTTTTTTCAAACATTAATCCAAGATCAGAAATTGTTTTTCACACATGTTGGTCATTTTAATTGAATTTTATTCAATTAAAATACATTTTAAAATCAAATTAGGGTTTTGATTATTATACACCCCCACAAATCTTTTTCAAAACACTTTGGGCCTCTAATAGAGTGTAAGACCCAACCCTTTTTGTACATAAATAATTTTGGGCCTCAGTCATTGTATAAGTCCCGATAAAATCTCGGCGCGATCGCCAATTTTAACAATTTTCAAATGGGCCTCTCCTTGAGTTGTAAACCCCATTTCTTGTATCAAAACACTTTGGGCTTCTAATAGTGTGTAAGACCGAACCCTTTTTTTTACATAAATAATTTTGGGCCTCAGTAGTTGTATAAGTCCCGATAAAATCTCGGCGCGATCGCCAATTTTAACAATTTTCAAATGGGCCTCTCCTTGAGTTGTAAGCCCCATTTCTTGTATAAAAACACTTTGGGTCTCTAATAGAGTGTAAGACCCAACCCCTTTGTAAATAAACATCTTTGGCCCTCAGTCATTATATAAGTCCCGACACGATTTTCAAAACGACGGTGCGATCATTGTCTTTTATTTGGGTCTCTCCTTGAGTTGTAAGCCCCATCCCTTGTTCAAAACTAAACTTTGGGCCTCTAATAGAGTGTAAGACACAACCTCATTGTAAATACAATAATTTTGGGCCTCGGTCATTGTATAAATCCAATACAATTTTCAGATCAACAGTACAATTACTGTTTTTCATCCAGGCCTCTCCTTGAGTATAAGCCCCAATCTTCTTTTCAAAACAACTTTCCCTTTTGATTTAGGTTCAAATTCATAGTAGTTATCAAAACTTTCTTTAATTTCTTGAACAAATAACCTGTAAGTTTCTCCTTGAGTACAATGGAAGCTTGCTCACCTGTAAGTTTTAAACAACTTTCCTTTTACACACTTGCATATATATATATATATATATATATATATATATTTGTTTGTGCTGGAAGCTTGCTCACCTGTAAGTCCTCCTACCCTCTTTTACATGCAGTATATATTTCATCTGTATATATATGCTTGTATATATTTGCTTAGAGTTTTCCCTGGAAATTAGGTCTAGAATTAGATAAAGCCAGTGGTCACTCTTTCAAGACAGTCAAAACTAGTTCCCCATAGGAATTTCCAGATACAGTCTTGCCTTCTCTTGGGCTTATATAATATGGAACAAAGAGAAAGGCATTATTCTCGGTGAAACTTTTCTCAGACTGTCACTATTAGAAAAATTGTCAAAGAAATTCATTCCCCCAGAAAGGATTAATTCCCAGTGAAACCTCTCTTGACTTTCTTCAAACCCTAAAGCTGTTCACTAAAGAAAAGATTATTCCCGGTGAAACTTTTCTTGAACTTTTCTTAGGTTTGGACCCACAGGCTTCCTAAAAGCATCCCCACCTCCTCTTGGGCTTTGTACAAGGACCCTCAGGCTTCTTAGAAGTTCTCATGCCTCCTCTTGGGCTTGGTAGTAGGACCTAAGGACCTCTTACAGGAATAGGACAGAACTTAGTCATCCTTTGATAGAGCAGTCTTTCTAAGAGTCAAAACATCAAACCAGTTTAGGGTTGATTCTCATCCCTTAAAACATTAGCCTCCTATGGGGCTTTATACAAGCAGACTTTGACAGTTTTGCCTCCTCTTGGGCATCATACAAAGATAAAAAATCAGTATACTTGGACAGTCTCATCCCCTTTTGGATATCAAGAAACCCTCAAATTTCCCAAAAGCACAGGATAAACCCTGATCATCTCACCAATCACCAACAAAGTTAAAACCTCTATAGATTTTTTTTAACTCAATCTTTAAACTTTCACTTTAAATTTCCCTAGCTAGGGTCAAATCACTATCAATAAAACCTTTATCAGAACCTCAAGGCATCTGATATTTCAACTCTTCTACAAATCCCCAGCAACAGTTGATTCCCCAATTTGGACCTCCCTCTGGATCTCAATAATCCTCAGCAGAAGATAGCCTCCTCTTAGGCTTTATATAATAAATTCCCCAACCAACCTCCTCTTAGGCTTTGTATAATGATTCTTTCTTCTTCCTCATCACCTTAAAGCACTCTCTTGTTGAGTCAATCACCTTAAAGCACTCTCTTGTTGAGTCAATCACCTTAAAGCACTCTCTTGTTGAGTCAATCACCTTAAAGCACTCTCTTGTTGAGTCAATAACCTTAAAGCACTCTCTTGTTAAGTCAATCACCTTAAAGCACTCTCTTGTTGAGTCAATCACCTTAAAGCACTCTCTTGTTGAGTCAATCTTCTTTCTTAAACACTCTCTTGTTAAGTTAATACTCATTTAGCCTCAATCTTGGGCTTTGTACAAGGCAAGCAAAAACACTCTCTTGTTGAGTCAGTTCATCTAGCCTCCTCTTAGGCTTTGTATAATGATTTCTCCAGCAGATTCAATCCTCTTTTAGCCTCAATCTTGGGCTTTGTACAAGACACCCACATATATATCTCTCCAGTAGGGTCAGTCATAATTTCAGCCTCAATCTTGGGCTTTGTACAAGACACAATATAAATATCCTATAGCTGATTCAGTTAACCCTTTAGCCTCAATCTTGGGCTTTGTACAAGACAGATAAAACCCCCCTCCCCAGTGGAGTCAAAAAACTCTTTAGTCTCAATCTTGGGCTTTGTACAAGACACATATAAAATATCCCCGACGGAGTCAAATCCTTCTAGCCTCCTCTTAGGCTTTGATCTCCCTAAACATAGTCAATTTTTTCTCCCTCTTTAGCCACGATCTTGGGCTTTGTACAAGACAGACAAAATCTTTCCCCGGAAAATTCAACTTCTAGCCTCCTCTTAGGATTTGCATAAAGATCTCCCCAAAGAGTCGGTCTCTTTTTAGCCTCAATCTTGGGCTTTGAACAAGACAGATAATAAACTCCCCAGAGGAGTCCATCAATCTCTTAGCTTCAACCTTGGGCTTTGATCAAGGCACACAAAAATCAAACATCCCCTTAGAGAAAAAATCAAAATCTCTTTGTAGGAAGACATTTCTCTGTATATCACACATCAAACAGATAAATCAAAACAAACCTCAATCCCAGATAACTCCTTTAAGTGGCACACTTGTTGATTCAAATATCCAAGCTGTAGTCCTTCTTTATCCTAGTAAATTTCATCTTTCATCTAACAGCTATAAGTGGCAAGCCTCTGGATTATTTACATCCACGCCCATGTCCCTCTCTTAGCATGAAAGATTCCTAAGGAAAAATGGTATTGCTCTACACTGAGTTAAAGTTTTCCCCTTTAGGACAAATCTCTCATAAAAGAAATTATGGCATTGCTGGATTCTCATATCCCAGTTAAAGTAATTCCCCTTTATAATTGATCACCCAAGAGTTGTGATAAACAGACGAGATAGCTCCCTTTAGAGGTGACAAATTCTCTCAGTCAAAACTTTTAGCTTCAATCTTGGGCTTTGAACAAGACACAAACAACCTTTTAGCTTCAATCTTGGGGTTTGAACAAGACACCAAACATCTTTCCTCCCATAGAATAGGAGGAACTACGATTGCTCTAATTTCCCTGTTATCTTTAACGGGAATACGTAGGAATAAGATTGCGAAATCTTAGCGAGCATACAAACCAAAAACTTTAGGTCCAGTACCTTCATACAAACCAAAAACTTTAGGTCCAGTACCTTCATACAAACCAAAAACATCAAAACAAACCCGAAATCAACAAAAACTCTCTCTCTCAAGAACCTCCCAACGGAGAAACTTTCCCAACCCATGACAGACAAACACTAGTAAGTAGAAAATAGTGTAGAAATTGCTAACAACCTGTGGATAACCACATATAGGATGGGTAATTGACAACTCCCCATTGTATAACCTGACCCCGAACCCCCCAATCTCTTTAGTATTTATTCAGTTAAACATTTGCATGCAAGGTTAGTTTTAGATAGCTTCTATTTCCTTTCCAGCTTCATAGGATAAATAAGAAATCAGAAAGTAGCACCCAACTTCTACCATTGCAGTTTGGAGAAACCCATGGCGATAAGGTGGTCGTGTCACCGACAAAAATCGCACGCTACAGATTCTTCTTGAAGCAACTATCGAATTTTTCAAAAGAAAGCAAATCCATCAAAACCAACCATCCTAACACCTCACATATGTCATATACAAGTGATCCATAACCTCAAAACACATCTGGAACACCTGAATCACTAAGTCACCATCTATTTGCTCAAGCTTTTTGGCCTATTTGCAGTTGTGGTACCACAACAAGTTCTAGGTTGTTTCAATCCATTCCAAGCTTCCAAACACCTTACATAAGGTCCATTGAAGTTTTCCAGATCATCACACAACATCTATAACATCTCTACATCAGAATTCGATTTCTTCTTGCAAGAGGTAAGCCTGAACTCTCAAACTCTATGATCCATGCATCATAAATATGTTTTCAAGTTACAAACATGTTTTTACACTTATGTAGAGTAGTTCCCCTCAATCAATTGCTTTGTAGATATCGTGTATAGGATTTCATAGTGTTCTTGCAGAAATTAGGGTTCATGTGTTCATCATTTGATTTCTCACTCCACACTTAATATAAATACAATTAATTTATATCACTGAAATCCTTGTTCAAAAACTCACAACTTTCATGTTTACAAAAGTCAAAACCCTTACGTATTGAGAAAGATATGTGAGGTTTTGCAAAACTCGCCATGGAGGGAAGTCGCGAGGAAGAAGATGATCGTTGGCGCCATAATTTGAAGTTTTGAATTTTTCTTTTATTTTCTTAATTGATTTCAAAAATTAAGTTCTCTCTCAATTTTTATCATTTTTTATTGGTTCTTTTTTTAAAAATTCACAAAAATGTTAAAATATTTTATTCTACAAAAAAACCAAATTTATATTATTTATTTAATATAGCTTATTTTTTGTAAATCATTTCATCTTTATTTGTTCTTAAACATTTTAAATGAATTTTCCACCTTGATTTTTCATATTCAAATGAATTCCAAGTTTTCATGTGATTAAACATAATTTTTCAAAACATTTTTTAAAGTTTACAACTTGTTTTTGAATATAAATGATATTTTATATCATTTTTTATTTAATTTCCTTTGAAAAACTATTTTCTAAATTAAAATTAGGTTTTTTTTCTTAATTTTGATTTTTCAAACTTCATTTGAAACACTTTTGGGCCTCTAATAGAGTGTAAGACCCGTCCCCTTTGTAAATACAAAATTTTGGGTCTCAGTCATTGTATAAGTCCCAATACGATTTTCAAAATAAACGGTGCGATCGCTGTTTTTCATTTGGCCATCTCCTTGAGCTATAAGCCCTAACTCTTGTATAAAAATAACTTTTTGGGCCTCTAATAGAGTGTAAGACCCATTCCTTCTTATACATAAATAGTTTTGGGCCTCAGTCATTGTATAAGTCCCTCTGTGGTTTTCAAAATCACGGCGCGATCGTCACCTTTTCAAATAAATCATCTGGGCCTCTCCTTGAGTATAAGCCCCGTTATTCTTTCTTTACAAACACTTTTGGGCCTCTATTAGAGTGTAAGACCTAACCCCTCTTTGTACAAAAATAATTTTGGGCCTCTGGTATAGTATAAGTCCAACAACGTCTATCGGTCCCATGTCCCTCTCTTAGAATGAAAGATTCCTAAGGAAAAATGGCATTGCTCTACACTGAGTTAAAGTTTTTTCCTTTAGGACAAATCCTTCATAAAGGAAATTATGTCATTGCTGTATTCTCATATCCCAGTTAAAGTAACTCCCCTTTATAATCGATCACCCAACAGTTGTGATAAACATACGAGATAACTCCCTTTAGAGGTGACAAATTCTCTCAATCAAAACTTTTAGCTTCAATCTTGGGCTTTGAACAAGACAAACAAACTTTTAGCTTCAATCTTGGGCTTTGAATAAGACACCAATCATCTTTCCTCCCATAGAATAGGAGGAACTACGATTGCTCTAATTTCCCTGTTATCTTTAACGGGAATACGTAGGCATAAGATTGTGAAATCTTAGAGAGCATACAAACCAAAAACTCTAGGTCCAGTACCTTCATACAAACCAAAAACTTTAGGTCCAGTACCTTCATACAAACCAAAAACATCGGAACAAACCCGAAATCAACAAAAACTCTCTTTCTCAAGAACCTCCCAATGGAGAAACTTTCCCAACCCATGAAAGACAATCACCAATAAGTAGAAAACATTGTAGAAATTTCTAACAACCTGTGGATAACCACATATAGGATGGGTAATTGACAACTCCCCATTGTATAACCTGACCCCGAACCCCCAATCTCTTAAGCATTTGTTCAGTTAAACATTTGCATGCAAGGTTAGTTTTAGATAGCTTCCCTTTCCTTTCCAACTTCATAGGATAAATAAGAAATCAGAAAGTAGCACCGAACTCCTACCATTGCGGCGAGGAGAAACCCATGGCGATAAGGTGGCCACGTCACCGACAAAAATCACACGCTACAGGAAAATGGCGACTCTACTGGGGATGTTTTATTTGTCTGTCTAGGACTAGGATAAAAATTCCTAAGAGGTCTAGGTTGTTAGAAATTTTGCTACATACTATATATATATATATATATATATATATATATATATATATATATATATATACTTCTTTTCCTACTTGATATCCGTGTTTATTTTCTGTCAATGGGAATGCGATTGATACGCATGTGGAAAATTTGAGAGAACCCTAAGATCAGTGATGGCATAGACGGGTGGACTTACAGGGAGTGATTCCCGAATAAGCGATCCTGGTAGACCATCAAATCAGGTGAGGGCCCCTGTGGATACTATGTTGAACGACCGATCGTCGTGAAAATAGATGATATACCAGTGCGGCACCCGTGACCCTGAGGATTTAGTAGACATTAACCATATGGCCACTTGGTAGTGCGGTGACTATCGGAAATAGTTGATACGCGATACTACACTCAAATGAGATTACCCTAGGATGCTACAGCTCGCTCGGGTGAACCAGCTTGATGTTGATATCCCTAGGGGGGTCAATGATTTTGGGAACCTTTAACCCGTTCTACACATACAAAGATTGACCAGAATACATCCTTTGGGGATGGGTAGAGCCATGACTTCATGCTCGTGACGTTGAACCCTTGAACCCATGTTTTTTCAATGTTTTTGTGTGCTGCATTCATACATTCATTTAAAAAACTCTTAAATAAAAAAAAATCTTCTCTTCGCTCTGCACTTTTTTCAAATTAAACTAAAAAAATAATTGCAAATATCGGAGAAAGATTGCGTTATGGATTTCGGTAGAAGAAAGACGCACAAGTACACCTTCAAGGCTCCAAAACTAGAGGATTTAAGGAGGTTGGCAAGGATGATTACCAACCCTGATGCTTTCAGAGCTAAGTATGGAGGATTGTTGTCTCTGTTAAGGGTCCATGTAGTTGAAGGAATCCTGTCTACGTTAATTCAGTTTTACGATCCGGTTTATCACTGTTTCACATTCCCGAATTATCAGCTAGCACCAATGCTAGAAAAGTACTCTCATCTGACTGATTTACCTATCACTGACCAAGCTCCGTTTTCTAGACTGGAAGAAATTCCAAAGGAACAAGCCATTGCAAGAGCAATATATTTGGACGAGTAAGAAGTCAGGACTCACATGACCACTAAGGAGGGAATCTAAGGTTTACCAGCCATGTTTTTGGTAGAGAAAGCCCTGTACTTTGCCAGTATAGGAAACATTACTGCTTTCGAGGATATCTTTATTCTACTCATATACGGGCTTTTCCTCTTTCCCAACATTGACAACTTCGTTGATATCAACGTTGTTAAGATATTTCTGATTGGAAACCCCGTACCAACCTTGGTCGCATATGCTTATCATTTTGTACATTTAAGGAATTTGTACAGTGGAGGAATGATCACATGCTGTGTACCCCTGCTTTACAAATGGTTCACTGCCCATTTACCCAAGTCGGCTACTTTTTGGGACCATAAGAGTACTCTACGTTGGTCACAGAGAATCACGTCTCTTACCAACTCTGACATATATTGGTATAATAGGATTTATGAGGGAATAAAGATCATAGACAAATGTGGAAACTTCCCAAATGTACCCCTCATAGGAACTAAAGGAGGAATCAACTATCATCCAATTTTAGTTCGCCGTCAACTCGGATACCCGCATAATGATCATCTAGAAGGTCTTTTCTTCAAAGAAGGGGAAAATGACAGGGCACTAAAGAAGGAAATAGTGCATACCTGGCAACACATTCACAGGAGAGGAAGAGAGTCTCTAGGAAGACCAGACTGTATCTCCGTGGAACCTTATCTCCACTGGGTGCAAACTAGAGCCCTCAAGCTGAGGATGCCTTACCCTCGTCAAGAAGTTCTTCCGTTAAAGGAATTTTCCCTTTATTTTATGTCTGATACGGAAAAACTCCAGGTTGTTCTCAGCAAAGTTCAACGGGAGAAAAGCTCTTATAAAAACTAGTACCGAATCCTCAATGTGGAATGTACCAAAATTCAGGAACTATTAAAAGAAAAGGACACTCTGATTGAGATTCTAGAACAACATCCGATAGAAGATCAAACGAACTTACTCATTCCTTTCACTTGGAAAAGGACTGACAACCCGACAACGGCTGAAAAGCCCCAGTCAAAGAAAAGGAAAATACCATAACCAGCATCTGAGCTCTCCTCAGAGAGGACTTAGGATCCATAAGCTTAGACATTTTCCTTATAGCACTTTGTAAAATACTACATTTCCCTTTCTACAATCTTTCAAATTCAATAAAAAGGGGTCTCCCCACAGTATGATATTTGCAATCTATTTGTTGAAGTTTCTTTTTTATTAAAGCAAAAAAAAAAATAATAACAAAAAAAATATATATCATTGCATATCATTCATCATTCTCACATAACGCGTTCTTCTTATCTTCGAGTCTCACATATGTGTCACGATTCTAGAGTCAAACTGTCTCATTCGTACAATACTCGGGCCAATCGATAAAAGAAAATGGACGATCTCGAGGAAGAGAACAGAGAGCTGAGAGAAGAAGTCGATGCTCTAAAGGAAAGTTTGGAAAAACTTCATAATGACGTGCAATCCCTGGAAGAAGCTCAGAAACAACAATAAAGGATTGTGATCTCAGAGATCACATCTACGCCCATTATGGAGACACATGAGAAAGATCCTCGGTACAACATGCCTAAAGGTCGTCCCTGGGGCATGCCTATCAACTTTGTCCCTGAAGAATACATCCCGCTAGTCACTGAAGACCCAGAAGCCATAATAGGAACCGCTGGACCTGATGGTTACAAACTTCGGGAAATCAAGGATGCAAGGTTTACGACAGCAACTCCTGAAGGCTACAAACTTCGGGGCACTGAAGCACCAAGAGTCACCGCCGCAATGTCTATACCACAGCCAGTGGTAGACACTATCCCAGAAGGACAGATTCCACAAGTAATTGCTGGAAGAAATGAAGACATGTATGAAAGAATGAATGAGTTCCAGGAGTAATTCCTGGAGATGCAGAAGGAACTACGTGCCATTCGCGGTCAGGTTTTATTCAGAAAGGACGCCACAGACCTTTGTCTGGTCCCTAATGTGAAAATACCGCACAAATTCAAGGTGCCTGACTTTGAAAAATACAAGGGCAACTCTTGCCCTCAAAGTCATTTGGTGATGTACGCTCGAAAGATGTCAACTCAGACAGAAAATCAACAGCTACTGATCCATTATTTCCAAGACAGTTTAACCGGTGTCGCACTCAAATGGTACATGGGTTTAAATCGCACCAAGATCAATACTTTCAGAGATCTTGGGGCAGCGTTCATCCAGCAGTATAAATATAATTTGGACATGGCACCAGATGGAAATTAACTCAGAGCAATGTCGCAAAAGGACAAAGAAACTTTCAAACCATATGCTCAGAGATGGCATGAAATTGCCACCCAGATTTGTCCCCCTCTTGAAGAAATAGAGATGACCAAGATCTTTTTGAAAACCTTGAGCTCGTTTTATTACGGCCAAATGGTCGACAGTGCGCCCAGTGACTTCACTGAAATGGTAAACATGGGAGTACGCCTTGAAGAAGCAGTTAGAGAAGGACGATTGGTCAATAATGCAGAGCCATCCAGCAGTACTAAGAGATATAGTAGTGCTTTCCAAATGAAAAAAAAGCAAGATATTAGTAATATCTCTCTGGGAAAGTAAAGACGAAGGTATCAACCAATAGCAGTGGTAACTCCCGCTATTAACCCTGCGCCGACTCCAGCGTATCAACCTCAGGTTGCTCAGAGCCAACCAAGACAATAGTATCAGCAAAGGACACAACAGCCTCTTCAGCAGGCTCGTCCATAGTACAATAGCAACAGTCGTACGACACGACCATCAGGGTTTGACCCTATACCGATGTTGTACTCAGAACTGTTTCCACTTCTACTGGTCAAGGGGCATGTCTAAACCAGGTCTCCCCTTACAGTACCAGAAAATCCACCTTTTTGGTTCAAAGCAGATCAAACTTGCCCTTACCACCAAGGAGGACCGGAGCACAACATCAAGAACTGTCTCAGCTTCAAATCTGATGTACAGAAGCTTGTCAGGAATGGGGTCTTATCTTTCAAAGATACTAATCCAAATGTTCAAACAAACCCGTTGCCTCAACATGAAAAGACTGCCATAAATTTAATAGAAGAGGAATTTAGCCGCAGTTATCAGATTCATGATGTACTCCTATTGGGAACTAATATGGCCAGGATGCATTGTATACAGAGCGGGTACGGTCATGTACCACCTCACAATTATCACCAGTGTGATATCTGCTCAAAGAATAATAGGGATATTCCATAGTGCAATCAGCTCTACAAGAATAAATGGATCTCGGATGGATCCAAGATCACCGAATCCGGGAAGTCAACATGGCCCATTCGCATCCCAACATTATTCAGAACCACAACATTCTGACAATGAACGTCAACTTGGTGGCGATGCACTCAAGGCAAAGTCAACACCATAGTCTGCGACGACACGTTTATAATTCCTTCCCGATCTGCTCAACAAGAATCAGGGATGCTCTTTCATACAAGAGGCCCTTCAACGGTAGATGGATCTCGGATGGATCCGGGGCTATCAGGAGAGAAACAACCATCAAGTCAATATGATTCAAATCTTTGACATACGCTTGATGAATACCAGTCTGGTAGCATTACACGCTAAGCAAGCCAGGCTCGGCTTTCTGGCTTCACATGATTATCTAGACTGTGAACAATGCCATGAAGACGATCAAGGGTTGGCACTTATCCAGAAAACACTTCAACACTTGTTGGATCACTGGTGGCTTCCAATCTACTTGGATGAAGTTACACAACATATCAATATGACTGGCGAGAATCCTGATAGGTCAGGATGTCTGCTCGATGGAAACAGATCTAGTAAAGTTACATTGCATACAAAGCGAACATGGTCGGGTGCCACCACAAAACTATGAGCGCTGTAGAGTTTGTTCAGAAAACAACCAAGGATGCTACCTTGTTCGGTCAGCTCTTCAAAATCAGTTGGACCGGAAAGAGATTTGACCATGTTCAGGATCTGGGTCGATCAACGTGATGCCGGACTATCTCCCTGATCAAAGCAAAGACGTTGTCGTAATCTCCGATCATGGGAGGACCAAACACGTTTTGCCATAATCCCTCTACTCGATGAATCAAGAGTTCCTCTTGATAGTAGAAGGATCCTTAACCTGGAACCAATTGAGGCTGCCTACGATGGTCAGAAAAATCAAAAGGCTCCTGTGATTACCTATCTACCGGGACCAATACCGTACAAATCCGATAAGGCTATCCCTTACAAGTACGGTGCAACAACAATAAAAAATGGAAAAGAAACTCCATTACCCTCCGTCGTAAACATTGCCGACATCATTCGAGTCACTCGAAACATTAGGATCTTCAACAGAGGAGTTGGAGAACCCACCAAGGAGAAGGAACCTTAAACAGAAGTTCCAAATCAACCAGTCGAGCAATCCAGTAATCCCGACCTTACAAAGAACAATGATGAGATGCTGAAGCTAATCTAGAAAAGTGAGTACAACATTGTAGACCAATTGTTGCAAACTCCTTTGAGAATCTCTGTGCTATCTCTCTTACTCAGTTCCGAAGCTCACAAGGAAGCTCTGCAGAAAACCTTGGAGCAAGCTTTCGTAGAACAAGATGTGACGATAAGACAGTTCGATAGCATCATTTCCAACATCACTTCCTGCAATAATTTAGGATTCAGTGATGAAGAATTGCCAGAAGGAGGCAAAAATCACAACATGGCACTTAACATTACAGTCAATTACCAGGATGATGCTCTAGCCAGCGTACTGGTAGATACAGGATCAACTCTGAATGTTATGCCAAAATCAACTCTGATACAACTATCATTTCAGGGAGCCTCGATGAGAGGCAGTGAGGTCATCATCAAAACCTTTGACGGATCCAGAAAAATAGTTATCGACAAAGTCGATCTTCCCATAACTATCGGTCCTCACACTTTCCAAGTCACTTTCTAGGTCATGGACATCCGGGCAGCCTAAGCTATTTATTAGGAAGACCTTGGATACACAAGGCTGGGGCAGTCACTTCGACACTTCACTAGAAGCTGAAGTTCGTCAAGAATGACAAGTTAGTCACATTATGCGAAGAGCAGGCCTTAATCGTGGGCAATTTATCATCATTTTCTTGTGTAGAACCGGAGGAGGTTGTTGGAACTCAGTTCCAAGCACTCTCGGTGAGCAATAAGAATCGATCAGAGAGAGAGGGACATCGATTTCCTCATAAAAAGACGCTCTCAAAGTGATCGATAGTAATAACACAAAAGGATGGGGACAACTCGTAATTCCTACGGATAAAAAGACAAAGAAATCTCTTGGTTTCTCCTCAGCTTGTACCCAGATTGCTACTAAAGATGAAAATTTTCATCCCATTTGTAACACCCCAAAATTTGCCCTTTTGTTTTGAAGCTAACTGGCTTATGTTTCTTTGTATTTCTTGCATTAGCATTTGTGCATAGCATTGGTTCTTAGCATGGGATCAAGGTATCCTTGTTATCCCTCAAGAGGAGGATGTGTCTCAAGGCCAAAGCAAGAGAATGTACTCAATCTTGTGGTGTTCAGGTTTTATATCATGTTTCAGGCATAATTCAAGGGTATTATCAGTGGCTAAGGATTAGATGTGAAGCAGGACTCAAAACAAGTTGCATTGAATCAATTTTCACCATTTTGCCTTGGTCCAATCGATTTGCATAAGTGTGCAATCGATTCCACCCCTTCAGTTTTCACATTTTTGCCTTTTCAAGGGTGTCCAATCGATTTGCACTGTTGTGCAATTGATTGCACTGTGACGGATTTGCCTAAAACCTTCATTTTTCAGCACTATGCCAATTTCCAATGCACCACATTCACTTGGGATCAATGCAATATCAGTAGAAGGATCTAGAGAGCTGCAGAATTTGATTTCATTTCCATCCAATTTCCACTCTAATTCCACATTCCCTTTCCAAGTTATTTTTCACTTTCAATTCCACTCACTCAAAACCTCACTTTCATTCCAAACCTAAGTCATATTTAAACCAATTTGATCCAAACCACACACAATTAAACTTCATTTTTATGATTTTTCTACACTTCTCATTCAGAATTCTCTCTCAATTCTCTCTCACTTTTTCATTCTCCACCTTCATCTTCAACCTCTCACCAAAGCTCCATATTCATAGATTCACAAATTCTTCATTGGAATTTGTGAATTCTTGAGCTAAACCTCCATCAAATCCCCATTCTTGATTCAATTCTGCAGTAGCAACTTATTTGGATCTAGGTTCAAGATTTTGGAATCACTTCTTGGAGAACTTTTACTTATTTGTGGATTATTGCTTGGATCTTCAAGTATACTTGCTAAATCTTCATAGATCTCTGGATTTCTTACTTTGATTCATCAATTTTTGTGTGCAACAATCACCAAAGAAAATCTCAGCTTTGTAGGTTGGTTTTTCTTAGATCTATGCTTGATTTAGCTTAATTTCAACTTATACAATGTAGATCCATGGTTTTCAATGTGATTTGATCCGTTTGCTTGATTGGATTCATGATCTTGTTGTTTGATTATTGAAGTGTGTGCTTGATTACTGATATTTGATGTGGATTTTCGTGTATGTTTGATTACATGATCACTTGGATGTTTGAGTAGGTGATTGGTGCTGGAAAAGTGATTATGAGAAGTGATTTTTGCAGGTCTGGTATTGTGCAATCGATTTGCATCCTGCTGCAATCGATTGCACCTGTGTTTTTTTACTAAGAATTGCTTTCTGTAACTGTGCAATCGATTTGCACCCTGCTGCAATCGATTTGCACCTGCAACTTTTGTGTTTTTGGCTTGTTTGGAAGCATGTATTGATACCTATTCCACCCCTAACCTTCATGGCTTTGTGTGATGCATATTTGTGGAATTTTCTAGGGCTGTTTAACCTCTAGTTGCTGGATGCATGTGAATCTTTGATGCATGATTGTCTGAATGTTGATTTGTTTGTGTTCTTGAAGCATGTTCTCGAGGCATATTGGTTCATGTGTGATTGATGACTTGTTGAACTTGTGTGATCTCCTGGAAATGAATGTGATGTGATACATGTCAGTATGATGTTGTGGTGTGCATAAGTTGGATCATGTATGTTTTTTTTACCTTGCTTGAACATTTGTTTTCATTTGAAAATGATTATGGTGTATGTTCAACTAGTCTTGATGTATGTTAATGTGAAGTTGTCTTGCATGTTTGGATTGGATGATCATGATATGATTTAAGTTCTGACTTTGCTCCACTCTCACTTCATTTTGTTCACATCACCTTTGTATGAACACGGTTTTCTGACACGCGATTTTTGATGTCCATTGATGAATGTTCATGCTTGTGTTGTTGATTAATTGTTGTGTTGATCATGTAATGAACACACTTTGAGCTTGTTAATTGCTAATTGATGATGATGATTGTTGGATAATTATGTGCATGTTCATTTACTTTTGATTCCATGATGTGCATACTTGTTTCATTTGATCATGTGCTATATGTGGCATTCTGCCATGATGCTTTCAAGGTTATTCAACATGGTGTGTGGTTTGTTTATGATCATGATTAATTGAGCGATGTATGTTGTTTGATGCACGTTTGCTTTACCTTGATTGAATCATATTCAAGTGTGGTGCATGCTCTCCTGATTTCACATCTGAGTTTTGCATAAAGTGCTGTCATATGTGCTGTCCATGTGTACATGTATGCTGTTTGACCTTTTTACACCTGTTTTCATGCTGGATTGTATGCTGTGAAATGCTGATTGGTGTTTGTGCATGATTTCATTGCTGTTCTGAAGCAAATGTACTGTTGTAGGTGCTGCCTTCTCTTTTTACTCATCTCTTTCCTTTGAATCTCAAGACTTGATTAAGTCTTGGATTCTTTTCCCTTAGCGCTACCTTGTCCAACTTAATTTTTGATTAAGCTTGGAGTAGGATTAGCATTAGGCTTTAGGTAGTCGTCTCTCCTAAGCCTCACTAACCATAGGATACCCATGCATGATAACATTAGGACTCTTAGTTTCCCTTTAGAGTTTCCTTTGTGTCTTCTCTCTTCTCATCTCAAAACTTCTTGAAAACACTTAATAAAATATAACGTATATTGCGCTCGAGCCTTAAGTGTAGGAAATGAAGAACGAGGGGTCTCCCCTCTTCTTCTAGGGTGTTTAGCATACGTCCCATTTAGGGGCGACCATGCGATTCACTCGTTCCCGCATGGTAGACTTTGGTGCAATGTAAGTTACGAACTAACTAAAAAAAACACTTATGTCTTAAAAAACACCAAACAAATTCAAATCTTTTATTTCTTCGGGATTGTTGGGTCTCAAACTTCTTTTTTCAGAAAAGAGCTCGTCGCTCACGTAAAAAACACTTACCCATCCGTGGTCGTACCCACGAACTACATCAGCTCTGATTCCTCTCTCTCGTCCGATTGAGGATATGTAGGCACAAGACAACGATTGTCTTGGCGAGCGACCTTCCCCCACAGTTCCCGTCTGAACTACGTTGACTCTGACTTTCCTATCGCACTGAGGGAGTACGTAGGCCTAGGACAACGATAACGTCCTATCGAGTCACTTCTTTTTTTTCTTTTCTTCTTTTCTTCTTCGTTTCTCCATTCTTTCCGTTCGCGTTGCTTCTCCGGTCCCGTAGCAGTGGAGTTCCAGATGACGACACCCTTTGATGCAGACAACAAGCATGGATCCCATCGAGTACGATGAACGTGTCAGGTGCTAACACCTTCCCTTCGCGTAACCGACTCCCGTACCCGTTTCTCTTGGTCGTGAGACCATGTTCTTTCCCTTTCTCTTCAGGTTTATGCAGTGTTTCCTTTCCCTCTCTCGGGATAAATACACATTGCTGGCGACTCTGTGTTCTTCTGCGCCACTCTCGCGTTTGTACCGTTGGATGTAAATCTTTCGGGAGCGACAGCTGGCGACTCTGCTAGGGAATCTGGTTGAACTCTTGCTGGTCCATCCCCTTTAGCGAGTCTATCCTAGCGCTTGTCTGTTTGTTTTTCATTGGGTGTTTATTATGGTGCTTTATTTTGCTGTATATTACTGTATTGCTGTTTTATTTTATTTTACTATATTTACAGCTTTTATTGCATTGTATTTCATTTTATTACTGTCATACTGGATATTGTTGTACTGTTCTGCTGCTGGATTTTCTGTTTGTAGGGTGGGTTGGATTCATGAGAGAAAAGCCCGATACCCAGGCTTGAGCATATATCTATGATTAGCGTGGAAAGTAGTGTGACTTGTTTGGCATTTGGCCAGACTTAGTATACATGAAAACTCCACATCCAGACGAGGTTTCCATGGTAATGTTCTATCCTGTTCATTTGGAGCAGATGATGGAATATAACCTGGAAAACTGTTGACTCTGGCGACAGTCTCCCGAGGACTCAGCAACGCCTCTCCTCCCGAGATGTGACAGTGGCAGACCACGTTCTGTGGCAAATCCATTGCACATTCTCGATCCGAGGACCCAATGCTGGGAACTTACTATAGGTTGACCTTATTTTTTAGGGGAATCAGTTGAGGCCTCCTCGATTGGTGATGATGCCAAAACAGAAATGGTGAACGTATCATCATTTATCGACCTGAGAGCCCGTGATATTGAGGATCCTTGGCTTTCTAGAACCCACACGTGAGAAGGGATGGGTGTTTGCAGGTTTGCAGGTAACCAAAACCTTCAACCTACCCGGTTTTATGGATTTCTCATCAGTGTACTGTTATTATTCTGATATTCTGGCAGTTTGATTGGGCTGTTATTCTGGATTTCTGGGTTTCTGGTATTTAGGGTCTTATTCAGTCAGCAGAACAATAGCAGCTTTGAGCATCATGGATACCTTGATCCCATGTTTGCATTTTGCATCATCATTTTGCTTTCTAACATGTTTGTTCATTTGTAGGGTTGCATCCTAACTTTGATTCCGGTTGTCCGAAGACTGTCCATGATGAGTATTAGCACTGGAGAGAGAAAGAATATCATCCTGTACAAGTTCCCAAAGCTTCATTTAGATGTTGTGTACAAGATCTCAGCTATGGAAAAACCTGGGGTATTGGCAGATTTTAGAGGAGAATATGGGAGGATTCTGAGTTTCGCCCAGAATGTTACCAACTATGAGTTCAGGGCCCTGCACACTCTGGCACAGTTCTATGATCCTCACCTTCGGTGTTTTCTATTTGCGAATTATCTTTTGGCTCCAACGTTGGAATAGTATGCTCTCATTTTGGATGTTTCAGTCAAAGAAGAAGCCCCCTTCTATCCTTCTAAGGAATTTCCTGATCTGGAAAGGGTTGTTGTTGCTTTACGTTTGGATCAATCTTTGTTGAAGAAAAGTATTGCTAGTAAAGGGGGTTATCAAGGCTTTCACACGAAGTTTTTGATCGAGCAGGCTGCTACTTGTGCCAAGGCTAAGTGTTGGCCGGTGTTCAATGCCATCTTGGATATGTGTGTTTATGGAACGACGTTATTCCCTAATGTGAAGGATTTTGTAGACGTGCACACCGTCCGGATATTCACCACGAAGAATCTGGTACCTACCTTGCTTGGGGATCTGTATTATTCAATGCACTATAAGAATGAGAAAAGGAGATTTGGACCTCTTTACTTTTGTTCTCCAATTTTCTATAAGTGGTTTACCGATCGCCTTCCCAAATCTGGGGCATTCGAAGACACTACAGAAACTTTGGATTGGTCAAAGAGATTAATGGGATTAAGGGCTGACAACTTGATTTGGATCAATCGTGATTTGCTGGGCCAAGAGATCCTAATTAGTTGCGGAGCATACCCAAACGTACCTTTAATAGGAAGAAAGGGGGGGAATTAATTACAACCCCATTCTTGCTATTAGGCAATTTGGGTATGCTTTGAATGAGCCGCCAAAGGGCCAAGATGTTCAAGAGTCTCTATTTGTGAGCGAGGAAGCCAATGTGGAGGTGTTAAAAGAAGCTGCAAATGCTTGGAGAGATCGCCATAAGAAAGGAAAGACTTCTTTTGGAAAGTGTAACAACAAAGCCTTCCCTGCGTACGAAGACTGGATTCAGAGGAGAGTAGAAAGTGTACTTTTGCCATTCTGCAGAGAACCTCCATCTTACCCCTTGCTGATTAAATCTCTGACCACGATTGAGAGAGAGAAGTATAACAAACTGTGGGCTGAAAAGGAGAAACTTCGAGAGGAGAACGGTGAGTTGCAAAAGGAAATCTACCAGTTGAAACATGAGCGAGGTGAAGCTGTTCATATTGCCAAGTTGAAGACGAAGCTTCTCGCTAAGAAAGAAAAGGAGCTGGCTGAAGAGGTCGCAGCTAAGCAAAGGGTAGGGCAAGCTCTAAGAGGTGTTAGTAAGATTCTCAAATCCAAGAAGGAAGACTTAGCCAAGGCTTGGTCGAAGATTCACAAGTTCAATGCTTACCGAGATACTGCAATCACAGCAAACAAGCAGAAGGAGGATAAGTATTTGGAGCAGATTGAGAGTCTGAAGTTGAAGCTCAGGAAGAAAGACGAGGAGATCTTGTCAGGGACGTTCCAAAGACACGCAGTCGAGGAACGACTCAATGAAGCTATAGCAACCATGGAAGAGCTGAAGATACAAGCAGAGGTGAAGAGGTCTAAGTGGGAAAAGCTCTAGCTCAGGCAGTGAATCTCAAAGGGTGCAAGATCATGATGATTGAAGAGAACTATACTCTGTATTTTGTAGTTTGTTTTTTCTTTGTATTTTGGGTCATCACCAGAATTGTTGGCTAAGACTTTTGCTTATTTTGTTTCAGGCTCTTTATGGTACCTTGGGTTGTAATTTCTGACAGTGATTTTCTCTGATTTATATATGAGCAGCAGTTTCATCCTATCTTATCTTTAAACTGGAATCAAGGGGTGGATCGCCCTACGAATATACAAACATGTTTGCATTTGCATTTGCATAATCATAATCATTTTTGCATTGCAGGTTATCTTGGATTCTCTGGTTTTCTTATGCTCTCTCTTTTTGGCAGTCAGGATTAATCAACCAACTCATCGGTATTCTACCAGGCTTAATCAAAGCAGAGTGATGGACAAAGTTCAGGCAGACATGGCAGCTATGCAAGCTCGCATCGATCAATTTATGGAGATGATGCAGGGTGTGGTGCAGAGTCAGAATGAATTCAGAACTCTATTTTAGCCTTTGGTGTCGCAGGTTGGTGAAAATGCTATCTTACACGGTGGTTTTCTTAATCGTGTTATTCCTCTGGGCGGAGGTGGTGCTGGTATCAACATTCCTATTCCTGGTGCTGGTGGACAGGGTGGGATTCCTTCATTGGTTGGAGAGGGAAGTACTGTTCGAGCTATCCATGGCCCCAGTATTGATGATCAACAGGATGATGTTTTTTCAGTCAGAAGCTTAGACGCTGGTCTACCTGTGGTCAGTGATGAGAGGATCCGTTTAATTGAGGCGCAATTGAAGGGGGTTGTGAAACAGAATGATCTGGGAATAGATTTGGACGACCTAGGGTTGATCCCTGATATTGTCATTCCGCACAAGATTCAGATTCCTACACTGGAGAAGTATAATGGTTCTACCTGCCCGAGAACTCATGTAAAGGCTTATACCAGGAAGATGGCTGCCCATGGCAAGGATGAAAAGCTAATGATGCACTTTTTCCAAGCAGCCTGTTTGGCGCGTCTTTGGAATGGTATATGGCGCTGGAAAGTAGAGATGTTCATACTTGGAGAGAGCTAGTTGCAGCCTTCATTAAGCATTACCAGTATAACACAGACATGGCTCCCAACAGAACTCGGCTGTTGAGCATGTCCCAGAAAAGTGATGAAAGTTTCAAAGAATACGCGCAAAGGTGGCGTGAATTGGCGGCTAGGGTGCAGCCACCAATGCTGGAAAAAGAGATGCTGGATATGTTTATGGACACACTGCCTAAGCACTATTATGAGAAGTTGTTGCCTTGTTCTCTAGGCAAGTTTGCAGATGTGATTGCTATCGGACAGAAGGTAGAGGTTGGAATTAAGGCTGGAAAAGTTTCTAGTGGTGACGGTTCGTCCTCCGGACATGGAAAGAAGCCATTTGATAATTATAAGAAGAAAGGAGAGGCCAACGCTGTATCATCTCACAGAGGAAAAGGGAAATAGCGTCAGGGCAACAATCAACAAGTAGCATCGGTAACTATCCCAACAACGTTACCTCTACCACAACAATAGAGGAATAATGCTAATCAGAGCAGGCAGCAGGGCCAGTATCAAAATAGACAAAGGAATGCAGAGAGGCATTTTGATTAACCACCAATGTCATATGCACAGTTGTTGCAACATTTGCTGCAGTTGCGTTTAGTTGAGCTCCGTACCCTGGCTCCACCAAAAGGGGAACTCCCACGAGGCTACGATGCTAACGCACACTGCGATTTTCACTCTGGTGCTCCTGGGCACACTGTGGAGAAGTGTAGGGCGTTTCATCACAAGGTGCAAGACCTTGTAGACTCCAAGGCTATCAATTTCTCGAATGTTGGGCCCAATGTTATTCAAAACCCTATGCCTGATTACAATGGGCCGGGGGTGAATGCGATAATTGAGGAATGTGAAGCTTTGAATTTGATCATGGATGTTGAGGAATTGAAGACTCTGTTAGTTGTGGTTAAAAATAGGTTATTGAAGGGTGGCGTCTATCCGGGTTGTGATGAGAACTGCTCAGACTGTTTGACGAAGGTTAATGGTTGTGATTCGTTGAAGATGGGTATCCAGAATCTGATTGATGAGGGTTGTTTACTGTTTGATAGAGGTAATCAACAAGAAGAGGTTGTTAGTGAGAAGGTTGCTACTATCACCATTCCGTTTAAAACGATTACTATTTCTGGTCCGGCAAGGCCACCTCCAGTCATCATTACAAGGGTTGGACCCATTCCGTATGAAATCACTAAGGCTATTCCTTGGAATTACAGCGCAGAGGTGTTTGTCAATGGACAAAAGTAGGAATTAATGAATACTTCAGCAGTGAGTGCTAGTCCTGAAGTTAAAGTTGAAGCTGACGCTATAACGAGAAGTGGTAGAGTGCTTACTCCTGTTAATGATCAACCCAGTACTTCTAGGCAAGATAGGGGAAAATAGGAAATGGATGGTTCTGTTTAGACTCCAGTGATTACTGATTCTACGGTAAAGCCGGTTGATGATGCTTTTTCTAAAAATGTTGAGGAGTTTATGAGGCTCATCCGGAAAAGTGATTACAAGATCATGGACTAGTTACATCAGACCCCGTCCAAGATCTCTATTCTATCTTTGTTGTTATGCTCTGAAGCTCATAGGAATGTTCTTCTGAAAGTTTTGAATGCAGCCTACGTTCCTCAAGAGATTTCTGTTAACCAGCTGGAAGGGGTTGTAGCGCACGTGAATGCGGGTAATGTCTTAGGTTTTATAGATCTTGATTTGACTCCTGCTGGGAGAAATCATAACCATGCCCTGCATATTTTGATTGAGTATCGTGGTTCACTGATGTCACATGTATTGGTTGATACTGGATCATCGTTGAATGTATTGCCAAAGAAAGCATTAATGAAGTTAGATACCAGGGGACTTATTTGTACACCAAGTGACTTGGTGGTGCGAGCTTTTGATGGCTCGAAGAGATTTGTCTTTGGTAAGATTGTGCTTCCGATCAAGGTTGGGCCGGAAATCTTTGATGCAACATTTTATATAATGCATATTCAGCCAGCATACAGCTGTTTGTTGGGTCGTCCTTGGATCCATGGTACAGGTGCTGTAACCTCCACTTTGCATCAAAAGCTGAAATACATGGTTGATGGTCATGTAGTGACGGTGTGCGGGGAAGAAGACATAATGATTAGTTAGCTGTCAACTTTCAAATACGTGGAAGTGGATGGTGAAATCCATGAGACGTTGTGTCAGGGGTTTGAGAAGGTGAAGATTTCTGAAGAGGTTGTCCAGTCTGAAGCTACAGAGCAGCCTGTAGTGGCAGCTCAGTCTGAAGTTTCTATGTCTTCGTTTAAAGACGCCAAAGCTGTGGTTGAAGCTGGTAGCTCACAGAGGTGGGGCCAGGTGATTGAGGTTCAGGAGAAGAGGGATACTTATGGATTAGGGTACAAACCGCCTAGGCGTCAGGAAGGGCCTCCCAAATTCTATGGCCCAGTTCGTTTCACCAGTGCTGGTGTTTTCTTTGACAGAGTTAATGCCATTGAGGAAGAAGGGGACAGTGATTATGACATGGATAGCTGGATCCGCCCTTGCATCCCAGGAGAAAGTTTGTACAACTGGTCTTCCGAGAAAGTCATTCAAGTGACTGGCTTTGAGTAATTGCTTTGTTTTCCTATTATGTTAATCCTGCGTTCTGCCCAAGACATAGTGATTTTATTTGTAGGGCTTTTAACTGTTGCATGTTTTGCTTTATCATCAATAAAGGACTTTTCACAATCAAATATTTTGATCTCTGTCTTTCTATTTTATTTTTTATGCATTAAAAACCCACATCAAAATGGCAATGTGTTTCTTTTGTTGCATACATAATAAAACATACCTCATCAATCATGCAGGTCTTTTTGTTCAGATGACACCGATCATGACTCAGCTATAGCTCGGTATGACTTTGACAATCCAATCTATCAGGCTAAAGAAGAGACTGACGAAGATTGTGAACTGCCCGAAGAGTTGGCCAGATTGTTGAAGCAAGATGAGAGAGTCATCCTACCTCATCAGGAGGAAATTGAGATTGTGAATATGGGAACCGAGGACGCTAGAAAGGAAGTAAGGATAGGGGCTGCATTGGAAGACAGCGTCAAGGGAAGATTGATTGAAATGCTCCGTGAGTATGTGGACATCTTCGTCTGGTCTTACCAAGACATGCCTGGACTCGATAATGATATTGTTGTACACTGGCTACCACTTAAAGAAGGTTGTGCTCCGGTCAAGCAAAAGTTGAGAAGAACTAAACCGGAGATGTCTGTCAAAATCAAGGAAGAGGTTCAGAAACAGCTAGATGCCGGTTTTCTTGCCGTAACGAATTATCCTCCCTGGGTTGCTCACATCGTACCTGTACCTAAGAAGGATGGGAAGGTCAGGATGTGTGTTGATTATAGGGATTTGAACAGAGCAAGCCCAAAGGATGATTTCCCGATCCCTCACATTGACGTGTTAGTTGACAATACTGCTCAGTATTCTGTGTTTTCCTTCATGGATGGCTTCTCTGGGTATAACCAAATCAAGATGGCCCCAGAGGACATGGAGAAGCCAATATTCATAACACCGTGGGGAACTTTTTGCTATAAAGTGATGCCCTTTGGATTGAAAAATGCAGGGGAAACTTATCAGCGGGCGATGGTGAGTCTCTTTCATGATATGATTCACAAAGATATTGAGGTCTATGTTGATGACATGATTGCGAAGTCACAGACGGAAGAAGAACATTTGGTAAATCTTCAGAAATTATTTGAAAGATTAAGAAAATTCAGACTGAGGTTGAATCCTAACAAATGCACCTTCGGGGTGAGATCAGGAAAATTGCTGGGGTTTATTGTTAGTGAAAAAGGTATCGAGGTTGATCCTGCAAAGGTAAAAGCCATACAAGAAATGCCTATGCCGAAAATAGAAAAAGAGGTTCGTGGTTTCTTGGGGAGATTAAACTACATTGCTAGGTTCATCTCACATCTCATAGCCACGTGTGAACCAATCTTCAAGTTGCTAAGAAAAGATCAAGCGGTCAGGTGGAATGAAAATTGTCAAAAGGCATTTGAAAAGATTAAAGAATACTTGCAGGAACCTCCGGTCCTTATGCAACCAGTGCTAGGAAGGCCTTTGATTATGTATCTCATGGTTCTTGAAAATTCAATGGGTTGTGTGCTCGGTCAACAAGACGAGTCAGGTAGAAAAGGGCATGCCATCTACTACCTGAGTCAAAAGTTTACTGATTGTGAGTCAAGGTACTCGATGCTGGAGAAAACATGTTGTGCACTCGCTTAGGCCGCTAAGCGTTTGAGGCAGTATATGTTAAACCATACAACCCTATTGATTTCAAAGATGGATCCGATCAAGTATGTGTTTGAGAAACAAGCACTTTCTGGTAGGATAGCCCATTGGCAGATGGTTTTGATAGAATACGATATCCAGTGTGTTTCCCAAAAGGCCATTAAGGGAAGTGTTTTGTCAGAATATCTTGCCGAACAACCAATTGAGGATTATCAACCGATGAAGTTTGAATTTCCGGATGAGTATATCATGTATCTGAAGATGAAGGATTGTGAAGAGCCTTTGCCTGATGAAGGACCTGAGATCGGATCTCAATGGAAGATGGTTTTTGACGGAGCTGTTAATTCATATGGTAACGGAATCGGGGCAATCATTACGACTCCACAGGGTTCTCATATACCCTTTACTGCCCGATTAGCATTCATATGCACCAATAATGAGGCAGAGTATGAAGCATGCATCATGGGGTTAGAAGAAGCAATTGATTTGAGAATCAAGAACCTCGATGTTTATGGTGATTCTGCATTGATGGTTAATCAGATTACAGGAGAATGGGAGACTCATCAAGCAAATCTTGTTCCATATAACAACTATGCCAGAAGGTTGTTACCTTTATTTGATAGAGTGGACTTCCATCACATTCCCCAGATAGAGAATCAGATGGCTGATGCGTTGGCAACATTGTCATCAATGTACCAAGTGAATCGTTGGAATGAAACTCCTTCAATCAGAATCATGCGCTTGGACAGGCCTGCTTTTGTATTTGCAGTTGAAGGGGTATCAGATGGCAAGCTTTGGTATCATGACATCAAAGTCTTTTTGAAGAGTCAGGAATACCCAGCTGGGGCATCTTCCAAGGATAAAAAGACATTGAGGAGGTTATCAGGAAACTTCTTTTTGAACAAAGACGATGTGTTATACAAGTGAAACTTTGACATGGTCTTGCTACGTTGTGTTGATGAACACAAGGCAGGCCTGTTAATGGAAGAAGTTCACGAAGGTTCCTTCGGTACTCATGCCAATGGGCATGCTATGGCAAGAAAATTGTTAAGAGTGGGGTATTATTGGATGACTATGGAGTCTGATTATTTTAAATACACCTAGAAATGTCATAAATGTCAGATTTATGCTGACAAGGTGCACGTACCACCTACTCCTCTGAATGTTTTGTCGTCACCTTGGCTTTTCGCCATGTGGGGCATTGACATGATTGGGAAGATTGAGCCGACTGCTTTGAATGGACATCATTTTATCCTGGTGGCTATTGATTATTTCGCGAAGTGAGTGGAAGCAGCATCGTATGCCAACGTCACCAGACAAGTGGTAGCCCGGTTTATTAAGAAGGACAGCATCTGCCGGTATGGAGTCCCAGAGAGAATCATTACTGATAATGGTTCGAATTTGAACAATAAGATAATGAAGGAGCTATGTCAGAGCTTTAAAATCGAACATCACAATTCTTCTCCCTATCGCCCGAAGATGAATGAGGTTGTTGAAGTGGCTAATAAGAACATTAAGAAGATTGTGCAGAAGATGGTAGTGACATACAAACACTGGCATGAGATGCTGCCTTACGCTTTGCATGGATATTGTACTTCGGTACGCACATCAACTGGGGCAACTCCTTTCTCACTGGTGTATGGTATGGAAGCAGTCCTGCCATTAGAAGTTGAGATTCCTTCTTTGAGAATTCTAATAGACGTGAAGCTTGATGAAGCTGAGTGGGTGTGTTCCCGGCTGAATGAACTGAACCTCATTGAAGAGAAGAGATTGAAAGCCATTGCGCATGGTCGGTTGTATCAGAGCAGGATGAAAAAATCATTTGATCAGAAAGTGCGTCCTCGGTGTTTTCAGGCTGGTGAATTAGTTCTGAAAAGGATCACTCCTCCTCAAACAGATCACAGGGGCAAGTGGACTCCGAATTACGAAGGGCCATATATAGTAAGACAGGTTTTCTCTGGCGGAGCCTTATTACTCTCAACTATGGATGGCGTAGATTTTACGTCCCATGTGAATGCGGATGTAGTCAAAAAATACTTTGCATAAAAGAGACCCGCTGAACATAAAAAGAAGGTTCAGGCAAAAATGGGGCATCCTGGCAAACCATAAAAAGAAAAGGTTCGGGAAAAAATTAGGGATAAAAAGAAAAAGAAATAAACCCGCAAGGTTAAAAACCTGAAAAGGCAACTTTGGCAAAAATGGGTATCCCGGTGGATTGAAAACCCGAAAAGGGCAATCCAGGCAAAAGTTTGTGATTTAAAAGCAAAGACTACGATCTGCGTTCGATCTGTGATCACTATTCACACTTGGAAGATTCGGAGGAAAGGAATCAGTCCAGTCAGTTGTCTTCAAAGGCCAAAGTATCTGCGGATAAACAAGTCATATGGGTTATAGCTGAGTCGAGTCATGGTGGATGTCTGTTCCCCACATTGCCGACATTTATATTTTCTTTTGCTTTTTGAACAATGACCTCTTTTTAGGAATTGCTTCCAGATGTAAATGCCTATTTACAGGCTGATCATTCAATAAATTTTGCATTTCAATCAAAGAGCTTTTGTTTTTTGTTTTACCTGTTTTGTTTGTAAAAATGTCCGATATTTTTGATAAACATTACATGCTAAAATGTTGAGCTCTGTGAAACAAGTTGGAAAACAATGGCAATTGCTTAGGCAATAGTCACTATGATGATAATCAAAGTAATCATTCTTACATGTAGACCTTTCTGTTGGTTTTGCAGGATGACAGGTGTACCTCCCCAGTAGAGCTCTCCCCAACTTCGAAGTGTGATCGTCCTCAGTAGTTTATTACTCTTCCCCATTAGAGTATCGAGGGTCGTCTTCCTCAACAGAGTATAAAGAAGTAATTCCCCGAGCGGAGTCATTGAGGATCGTCCCCTTCAGCAGGGTATAAGAGGTTTCCCACAACCAGAGTTGTGATTTGGCTCGTCCTTCCTCAGCAGGTAGCCAGAAATTGTCATTCCTGCAGCCTCTCCAGATTGATGGAGCATCTTCTTTGATCAAAGATGGTGTTTTCCCACAGGATATGGGGCAGTCATTTTTTCCTCAGCTAGTCAGGAAACATGTGTTTATCCCCTAGCAGAGTGGATGTTGACAACTACTTTTTCTCCCAAGCGGAGTCGTTAAGGATCGTCCCCTTCAGCAGGATATAAGAGGATCGTCCCCCTCAGCAGGAGTACAGAGGATTGTATACCCAGCCGAAGTTGTGTTTGGATTACTATTCCCCAGCAAGCGTTCAGAAGTTAATTGCTCTTCGTGGACAAAGATGTTATTATCCCCACAGGGTTCTGGTGTCTACTTTCCTCAGTTGGTCATAAGGCGTAGTCTCACCGACAACGGCTTGATCTAATCCCCAGCAGGGTGAGGGTAAAGTTATTTCCCTAACAGCAGATTAAGCATGCTGACATCCCTAAGCAGAGTCTGGTGGTGATGGGTATCCCCAGCAGGTCTTAAGTCCAATCGTTTTTGGCAGGCGTCAAATCCAAGTTCTGAAGTATTTGGTGATCCCTAGCGGAGGAGTTTCCATCTTCAGTATTCATTTCCTTCCCCGGCTGAGTGGGTATTCTCTCGGAGTTTCGTCCATCTCCAGCAGAGTTGTTGATCGTATTCTCTCAGAGTTTCGTCCAACTCCAACAGAGTTGTTGTTCTTGATATTCCCCAACAGAGTGGATATTCTCTCGGAGATTCGTCCACCTCCAGCAGAATTGGTGATTGTGATCTCCCCTGGCAGGGTGAAGTTTTCCTCAGCATGTTTTCTTTGGTTTGATGACAGTTTAGTTTGTCATCCTCGGTGGAGCTGCTTCTGTTCTCAGTGTTTATTTCGCTGGGACAGTCTTTTTGCATTGCATAAGCATTTGTTTTACATGGCATCCTCCTAAATGCGTAGCATTTCCACTTCGTGTGGAGCATTATGGTAAAATTCAAACATATGCATCTGAAGCATAAGCCAGGTTTGAGTTTTCCTCGTCAGGAAAGCTGGATTTCAGGAGATATCATTCGACTTTACTCCGCAGGTGTTGGGTTTAGTCATTGTTGCACCCCAAATTTTACCCTCATCTTTCTGCTAGATGTTATGTTTTTTATTTTCTCTGTTTTATCCTAAATTTCCCTTCATCTATTTTTGCCTTGATTTATTTAGCACTTTATTTTATTTATCCTATCATAATTTAATCTAACTTTATTTTGTTTATGTTTAATTATTTTGAATTTTGATATTTTAATTGATTAGTAGCTTAATTAATTAGTTTAATTTATTTAATTTTAGCCTAATTTATTTGATTTTGAATTAATTACCTTTTATTATTTTTGTTAAGTCTAATTTTAATTTCAAGATAATTTATTATTGAAATTGGGCTAGATTTTATTAGCATTTAATTTAATTATCATTAGTTTTAAAAATAAATAATATTAAGCTTTAATTTAAGTGTATTAGGTTAAGTGCCATTTAAGTGTAATTGAGGAACACTACGTGTGATTTTCCTACTTGGTCTTGTTGGATTTATGGTGATCGTTGATTGGAGAATGAATAATACCATTGGCCAATCAGAATGCACCATTTTCCTTTGACTTTTCAACGGAGGGAAATGACCAATTGGAAAATGACACGCGTGTTGGAACAGTTGTCTTCTTCCTCTCCTCGTCTCTTTCTCGTGTTTGCAGAAAAAATCAATTCTTCAGGCCCTTTGCAAGTCATTTCGAATTCGTCTCATCACTTCATTGTGGCACCATAATCCAATCCTATCTTGCCCTAATGTTTGCCTCATTTGCTTCACTTGATTTCGTTGGCACAAAGCAAGGGATCAATATTCCATTCTCGTCCTTGTCTGTACCCACTGCGAAAAGAGCAGAGCAATGTTGCTCTCAATTTCCCAAAGGATGCATACACAGGCTGATAACGGAGAAAGATGGGGAGATGCTTTCCACTTCTACATTGCAAGTCAGAAGGAGGGAGCGTCTGTCCCTTGAAGCAATTCAATTCCAAAACCCTAGCCACCAAGATTGGATTCGTGGATGAGTTCAACCCGGCCCATATCTCAGCCTATATAAAGGAGTTCAGTTTCAATGCAATTCACCAACAATTTATCCTCACAAACATCTAATATTTTCGAGCTTTGTGTGAACTGAGCAAAGGAGTTTCTGCGTAGAGTTCTGAACACTCAAAGGGTTAGCAATATAAGCTGCCATGCTGCTGTGCAATATAAGCTTTCCTATGTTGTTTTTTTATTTAGTTTGTCAATGTACATTGATGTATGACTATTTCTGAGTGTGTGTGACATTAGTACCAGCTGTTTAATTGAGCTTTGTATCTTGGTTAAAATTGTTATTCCATCTCTGCATTATATGTTTCTACTAATCATGTTTGCTGCATCTTGTTATCACTCTACACTTGTATCATGCTTTTGTCCTAATGTGTGAGTCTCAATAAGTTGTTCATATGTTTGTGTTTTGATCTCATGATGTTATCCATGGATATGTTATCTTTGTGGTTGCTGTCTGTTGATTAAATCTTAATATCCCTAATTTCTGTTTATGGATAATTACAATCTCATTGTGATACAAACTGTCAAAATTAATACTTGTCTTTGTTGACTTTTTTTTATGTGTGTACTTGAATGTAATGTGACCAATATATGAACCTTTGCATCCTCTTGAAATGCTGGAACTTTTGATTTTTGCTTGTTTACTGTTGATGTTAATAAGTGATTTGTTTGGCATGTTTATCTTTTATATTAATGTTGCATACATGTTGGAGTATGTTTACATAGGCATTGTGTTCATGAAGTGTGTTGACCCTGATATTGTTCTAACATGATTCCAAGGCTGCCAGTACATGATGTTCTCTTAAGATAATTTAGTTATGTGGTTTGTAATGGCTTTTAGAGTTGATGATTATTTGTAATTTATGCCAGGATGCTATACTATGACTTGCTTTAGCTTTTTTTACTAGGAATCAGTGGAGTTCTGAGTTAAGACTGTTGTTGTTGAGTTGCTAATTCATTAAATACATGCTCAAGTTATTGATATGTCTCTCTTTCTGTTATTCATGCAGCCATCACTTGTATGCCTAAGTTTATATGTTTGCTTAATGTCTAAGAAATCTGTTAAGCTCTGAGGCTATGCAGACATTTTTTGTTGTTTTGAACTTGTTGCAATGTTGATGCTTTATCTATACTCATCCACCCTTCTAGTATGATTGCAACTTTGATATGCCTAAAATGTGTTTTGAATCAAGTTTGTCATATATGCTTAAACTGGTACACTGCCGAGCTATGTATTTGTTGTATATAAGATTCATAATCTGCTTAACATGATAAGACTTTTTAACTGAGTTATTACATTTGTAGCTCATGATAGTTGATCACTTATATGCTTGTTGAGTTCTGTTCTTTAAATGAATATTGGTTTGTGAAATAGTAGCCACCAATCTTTACTTTGTTCACTAAGAATGACATGTTAGCTTTGTTGCCACCAGTTATATGTCTTTTACTTTGGAGTGATAAACCTGTCTTGACATGCCATTTCCTTATAGCTTGAACCATGCTCACCAGTCCTGCAGTCTTTCATCTACCATGCCATACCTATTTCACTTGTCATCTTGATTGATGTTTAGTTTATAGGTCTGAATTTTTATGTGTGTTTGGTTTTTTGAGCATGTCTATCTATGTGCCTGCTGAGTTTTTTTTTTGTTTTCTACATATGAAATAGCTCTTTAATATGTGGAAGTTGATCATGCTTCCTTATGTACTAAATGCTTTGTTTGATCCATAATCCATGTCAAACTGTTTATCCTGAGTAAGGAGTTTGTGATATCTATGGTTGAGTTTGGACTATAGCTTTGATGATTGTTTTGAATACTCAAACTGCCTTGATATATGTTGTCTGAATCCTTGTGTAGAATTTTGTGTCTGATATAATCTTGATATACAACCTATTCATCTAAATTTCTTTCTGAGTCACAAACATGAACACATGTCTTGCTTCACTGGCCACACACTTCACACATCATATTTGTTGCTAGACTTTGAAACCCTTTGCAAATCTACATATTCTGGTAAATTTTGATTGCTTATGAACCTCGAATGACTTCTCATGTATGCTATACGTGTGCTGGTTGTGTACAATCTACTGCCTTAAGCTTTGAACTGGTGTGGTCCCTGCTTTCTGTCTTGCCATAATTCCTTGATGCTTACCTGGACTTTCAATTTGCCATTTTCTTGTTTCCTACCCATTCAGCTTTCGTTGTATATGGTTCTGTTTGGTTTAGTTTGAGTCATCACCTGATTTGGTTGCTGTCCATTTTAAAGTTGTGTATAAACTGCTGATGTGCTACCTATTCCTGTACTTAAATGTGTATGGCCAACAGTGTGGAAACATGTTAGGATGAATGAACTTGTCATACGCCACTGTCATTTTAATGATACATGAGTAAATGTTGGATGACATACCACATGCCACTACCTGTTGTGAATGATAATAACTGAGTAAGTGTTATTTTTGTGTCAATTGCCCTGTTTTGCCTAGAATAGACGTGTTTGGTTTACATGCCCTTTGACTATCAGGATTCTGTTTGGATTGTGTGAGTATTGTGTGTTTCTTGAACTCTTGTGGCACTTCATCTTTGCTAGCTTACATTGTATTGTATGATAGGATCTAGGTGAAGCAAATGACACTTTTGTATTCCTTGATTATTGCTAATCATTTTAGAGTTTTGTTTTGTTGAATTTGGTTGGGTATTGACTGAGTAATGATCATAAGAACATGGCTGGGCAAGATGAGTTTAGTTGAAAAGTTGAGCATGGCTAGCGCATGCTTGTTTTGTTTATTTGGAATTTAAGAAGCGTGTTGTTTTATTTATTTATTGAATCATATAATAACTGGATGAGGGCGTAGCACCGCTGGTCCAGGAGGAGAGTTATAAGAGTTGTTTATGCTGAGGACGGGGGTTCGATCCCCTCGCCCAACCTTTTTTTATTTTTCCTGCTTTTTTCGCTCGTTTCATGATATATATATTATGTTGGTGTTATGTGTTTGAATGCGCGCGCAGCCCAGCTGGCTTAGGTTTTGGGTTATTGAAGCCAAGGGCATGGGTTCAAACCCTTCTTGGAACAATTTCTTTTTTTAGTTAAATTTCTTATTTCACTTCTTTTTATCTCAAATTTATTAAAATGCAAAAATAGTTATTTATTTTTTTTAGAATTCTAGTTTTATTTCTAAAACTCCAAAATTTTTATTTGGTAATTTATTTTCTTTTCTTTAATAATTATTGAAATTGATTTATTATTAATATGAGTTTCCACTTTCTTGAACCTTTTATTGAGGACCTTATTGATTTTTTTTATGTTGAATTCATTTATTAAATCTTATTTTCTTGATTGTTGATTTGTATTGTCTAATTTGGAATATCATCTTAATTAATCCTTTATTCATGATTATTTAATTTATGATGTATCTTTCAAGTGTTATTTTGGTTTTCCCGTGTCTAACTAATATCTTGATACTTATCTCATGTCTACACGTCATGTGTCATATTGCCATCTTCATGTTCATTGTTGTATTCACTATTTTTATCTTATGACCAATGTTTCCTTTTTTTTTTTATTATTTTCTCCCCCCCATATTTCAAAGGAAGGTAAAATATGTTGACTCATAAGTCATGACCCCCACCTTAACCTAGGTAACCTTTTAGGATAAAACTCCAATTTCTTGGCCTCATCAGAGTCATAGAAATTACAACTAGCATTAGGAGAGAGTTCCTCAACTCTTAGTGGTATTCATCATAATGAATTTATCACTTCTCCCGCTAACTAACCTTTAGCATAGAACCCTTTAGCAAACATAAGATAACATCTAACAAGAGGTTCCCGTAGAGTACTACGGACGTTTAGGGTGCTAATACCTTCCCTAAGTGTAACCAACCCCCGAACCTTAGATCTTTTCCCCTTTAGGTTTTTCTAACGATCTTGAACCTTTCCTTTGGATAAATCAGAGTCGGTTGTAAAAGAAATATGATGCAAATTAATTAATAATTTGTTATCCGATTTTCACCGCAATAGTCATCCCAAGCAATATTTGACATTCCCTTGCAGAGTTGTTTGCCAGGATTGTTAATCCATGATTTCATTTTTACCCCTTCGTCCAGGTGGTCCTTTGGTTTATCCCCCCAAGGTTTTTACCGTCAGACACTCGTCCGTGTTTCCTTCAGCACCCGTCCGTGTTTGTTTCAATAACCGTCCGTATTGACCTTTTGATGACACTCATCCGTGTTGCCTTCCATTCCCCAGCGAGTTTAATCCCCGATAAAAGTTACTTCACAACCTTTTCGATACTCGTCCGTATTGAATCTTTTTACACCCCTCCGTGTACCTTTTTGATACCCGTCCGTATTGAATCTTTTCATACCCGTCCGTGTACCTTTTCGATACCCGTCCGTATTGAATCTTTTCACACCCGTCCGTGTACCTTTTCAATACCCGTCCGTATTGAATCTTTTTACACCCGACCGTGTAACTTTTCAGTACCCGTCCCTATTGATCTTTTCACACCTGTCCGTGTACCATTTCGATACCCGTTCGTATTGAATCTTTTTACACCCGTCCGTGTACATTTTCGATACCCGTCCGTATTGAATCTTTTTACACCCGTCCGTGTACCTTTTTGATACCCGTCCGTATTGAATCTTTTTACACCCGTCCGTGTACCTTTTTGACACCCATCCGTATTGAAATCCTTTTACACCCGTCCGTGTACCTTTTCAGTACCCGTCCGTATTGAACCTCTTGCACCTGTCCGTGTACCTTTTTAGTACCCGTCCGTATTGACCTTTTCACACTCGTCCGTGTACCTTCTCGGTACCCGTCCGTATCTGATATCTTTGATTCCTTGACACTCGTCAGTGTCTATCCCCAGCATAGTTAACACTCATTCGTGTTTATTTCAAGACGTTTCAATACATTGTTAGGTTTCCAACACTCGTACGTTTGGTGACAGTGCAGCATTTATCGCTTGTTCCCCAGTGGAGTCGTCCCTTCTTTGAGGATTGCAAATTTCAGGTTTCTTTGGTATTCAATCTCCGTGAATCCTTTGAACGCATGACAGCCGTTGCTATCATCCCTTCAGGACCAAGTTGATTGAATAGGGGCAGCTGTAACACCCCAAAATTTTCCCTTTTGTTTTGAAGCTAACTGGCTTATGTTTATTTGCATTTCTTGCATTAGCATTTGTGCATAGCATTGGTTCTTAGCATGGGATCAAGGTATCCTTGTTATCCCTCAAGAGGAGGATGTGTCTCAAGGCCAAAGCAAGAGAATGTACTCAATCTTGTGGTGTTCAGGTTTTATATCATGTTTAAGGCATAATTCAAGGGTATTACCAGTGGCTAAGGATTAGATGTGAAGCAGGACTCAAAACAAGTTGCATTGAAGCAATTTTCACCATTTTGCCTTGGTCCAATCGATTTGCATAAGTGTGCAATCGATTGCACCCCATCAGTTTTCACATTTTTGCCTTTTCAAGGGTGTCCAATCGATTTGCACTGCTGTGCAATCGATTGCACTGTGACGGATTTGCCTAAAACCATCATTTTTCAGCACTATGCCAATTTCCAATGCACCACATTCACTTGGGATCAATGCTATATCAGTAGAAGGATCTAGAGAGCTGCAGAATTTGATTTCATTTCCATCCAATTTCCACTCTAATTCCACATTCCCTTTCCAAGTTATTTTTCACTTCCAATTCCACTCACTCAAAACCTCACTTTCATTCCAAACCTAAGTCATATTTAAACCAATTTGATCCAAACCACACACAATTACACTTCATTTTTCTGATTTTTCTACACTTCTCATTCAAAATTCTCTCTCAATTCTCTCTCACTTTTTCATTCTCCACCTTCATCTTCAACATCTCACCAAAGCTCCATATTCATAGATTCACAAATTCTTCATTGGAATTTGTGAATTCTTGAGCTAAACCTCCATCACATCCTCATTCTTGATTCAATTCTGCAGTAGCAACTTATTTGGATCTAGGTTCTAGATTTTGGAATCACTTCTTGGGGAACTTTTTCTTATTTGTGGATTATTGCTTGGATCTTCAAGTATTCTTGCTAAATCTTCATAGATCTCTGGATTTCTTACTTTGATTCATCAATTTTTGTGTGCAACAATCACCAAAGCAAATCTCAGCTTTGTAGGTTGGTTTTTCATAGATCTATGCTTGATTTAGCTTAATTTCAACTTATACAATGTAGATCCATGGTTTTCAATGTGATTTTATCCGTTTGCTTGATTGGATTCATGATCTTGTTGTTTGATTGTTGAAGTGTGTGCTTGATTACTGATATTTGATGTGGATTTTCATGTATGTTTGATTACATGATCATTTGGATGTTTGAGTAGGTGATTGGTGCTGGAAAAGTGATTATGAGAAGTGATTTTTGCAGGTCTGGTATTGTGCAATCAATTTGCATCCTGCTGCAATCGATTGCACCTGTGTTTTTTTACTAAGAATTGCTTTCTGTAACTGTGCAATCGATTTGCACCCTGCTGCAATCGATTTGCACCTGCAACTTTTATGTTTTTGGCTTGTTTGGAAGCATGTATTGATACCTATTCCACACCTAACCTTCATGGCTTTGTGTGATGCATATTTGTCGAATTTTCTAGGGCTGTTTAACCTCTAGTTGCTGGATGCATGTGAATCTTTGATGCATGATTGTCCGAATGTTGATTTGTTTGTGTTCTTGAAGCATGTTCTTAAGGCATATTGGTTCATGTGTGATTGATGACTTGTTGAACTTGTGTGATCTCCTGGAAATGAATGTGATGTGATACATGTGAGTATGATGTTGTGGTGTGCATAAGTTGGATCATGTATGTTTTTTTTACCTTCCTTGAACATTTGTTTTCATTTGAAAATGATTATGGTGTATGTTCAACTAGTCTTGATGTATGTTAATGTGAAGTTGTCTTGCATGTTTGGATTGGATGATCATGATATGATTTAAGTTCTGACTTTGCTCCACTCTCACTTCAGTTTGTTCACATCACCTTTGTATGAACACGGTTTTCTGACACGCGACTTTTGATGTCCATTGATGAATGTTCATGCTTGCGTTGTTGATTAATTGTTGTGTTGATCACGTAATGAACACACTTTGAGCTTGTTAATTGCTAATTAATGATGATGATTGTTGGATAATTATGTGCATGTTCATTTACTTTTGATTCCATGATGTGCATACTTGTTTCATTTGATCATGTGCTATATGTGGCATTCTTCCATGATGCTTGCAAGGTTATTCAACATGGTGTGTGGTTTGTTTATGATCATGATTAATTGAGCGATGTATGTTGTTTGATGCATGTTTGCTTTGCCTTGATTGAATCATATTCAAGTGTGGTGCATGTTGTCCTGATTTCACATCTGAGTTTTGCATAAAGTGTTGTCATATGTGTTGTCCATGTTGTAAGTTCTTGTAATTGGCTGAAATTTTGTTCAAATAATCTTGATGTCATGGTTGATGTTGCAACATGAGCTTCTAACAGTATAGGTATGTCTTTGCTAACATTCTGGTTTATTGTTGAAGAGTTAAAGTACTGAAGAGTGATGTCACATGCGATGTCTTAACATCACTATACCAGAACATTAAAACATCAGACAGTTATGTGATTAGGGCTGCACGTGTTTCTGGGGTGAATGAGAAATTCTGCTAAAGAGAATCAGAGAATATAGGTGAAGATCAAGGGAGAGATATATTCTGTTACAATCAGTTATGAAGATCAGTTTGTTGCGCATTTTAAGCATAAAGATATGGAGAATATTCAGAGTTAATAATTGAAGATTTAATTAAAGATATGATCTATTTAGAAGCAGATTTGTTACAGAAGATATGATATGATTTGAAGGCCCAAATCCAGTTGGATTATATTATAAATAGAATGCTTGTAACCTAGAAAAGGGACGGGTCCAAGATGTAGATCTTTAGGGCTTTGTCAAAGTGAACCACTCGGGTTGTGAGATGGTCACTGTGGTTAACTCAGAAACCTGTAGGTAATGAGTTTAGGTTTGTTCTTGGAGGAAGCTGTGAAGCAACTCCAATGAGTGTCATGGAAGTGTGTCTTCTAAGTTAGTATGATTGAAACATAGTTGGTAATCAAGTTGTTGATGCAGTGACGGTGTAGTTGACTGCTAGACATCATTGAGATGATAGGAAGTGAGATGGAGTCTCTTACCTAGGGAGGACTTAGGTAGAAGGGTCATTGGGTAGTGATTGAATTAGGTAGATTGTCAACTGGTCTGTTGAGTCTGTAATTTGATACTACTGATAGTGGACTTCCTTCCTGGCTTGGTATGCCCCCAGATGTAGGTTGTTGAACTAAACTGGGTGAACAATTCAGTGTGTTATTTACTGTTTCTATTATTGCCTTGTTCAGTAGAATGCGATGTTGTGACATTGCACAAAGACATCACACTTCTATACCAGAATTTCAATTGGTATCAGAGCAGGCATCCTGTTTGTTTCTGGATGAGATCTAGGGAAGATACTTTCTGGTTCATGAGCAAGGAAGATAGTTAGTTCATAGAGTATTTTGTATTATCCCTTGGAGTGAAGAATGAAGTTATCAGGCCTGTTGCTGTGTGGTTTGACTTATTTTCAAACCCATGATGACCTAGTGCACTTGGAGTGTTGGGCAAGGGTTATTATGCCTGAAGGTAGTAGATGAGTTTTCTGGTGTATGTTCCGCTGCATATATATATCTAATGGAAAATTCCTGGTGGTTTTGAGTTAAGATTGCAACATTCTGCTCTCCTCTGAAGATGTGGTGATTTGTGAGGACATCTTCAACTAGCTTGTCCATCCCAAGTCCACTCATAAAGGAACTCTTATATAAGCATGTTGAAAAGAGGTCTGAAGAAAACCTTGCATGATCAATCTCTGGTTTGTGTTAAAGGATCTTTTGGTGTGAAGAGATTGTGACATAACAGATGCTTGGGGGGCTAAACAAATGTGTTGATCACATCTGTTTGGAACCTACTCCTGACTTGGAAGAGGAGGCATCTAAGCTGTGTGAAGATTCATCAAGAAAGAAGTTGAGCGTATTATGTCAAGCAACTTTTGGTCAATTGGAGTTGGTGCCTGCAAGGATCAGAAGAAGAACACCATCTATTCAGTACTGTGACTCCTTCATCCTTTTTGATGAAAGAAGAAGGGAGAGCCAAAGCTAAAGAGTTTCACTGTCAAAGTTTTCATGCGGGAGTGAAGATCTTGATAAGTTATCTCTTAAGCTTAGTTGTGGTACCTTAATGAGGATGGCATCAAAAGTTTGAAGATTCTTGAAATATTAGAAGATGATGGTTCATGTTTAGTGTGATTGGTGATGTTGAAACATTATTTCAGTATTTGCCTTCTCAGCCAAAGGAAGTTTGTTATGCTCACGTGAAGTATCAGGTCAAGCCACTTACCTAATGTAAAGTGATCAGTGGTGTGGATTAGCAAGAGAAGGATCAACCAGTGCCTCAAGTCTGCAGGAAAAGGATGTTAGACCAGATAAAATGTTGTATCTTGCATATTTGTCTGATTAGGATGGTGTTGTGCATTCAACTAATGACAATATACATTGACGGGAGACTTTATAGTTGTCTGAGGTTAAAGTGCAGGACTGCAGAAGTGTTGAGAAGTATTTTCATGGGTTAAGCACTTTGGAGATGAGTCAACTGGTGGGGTTGATTGGTGACTATGGAGTATCATCCAATTTGTCAGGGATGAGCTTGAGTTACTCTTGGGCAGTAGGGCGATGAGTGAAAGACTCAAGGAGACTATTCTTCTTGAAGAAGGATGAGAGGAAGATTATGCCCTGGTTCAGAAGATTGATGCCTACATCATGCTTAAGGAACGTCTACATAATCATACGGGAGAATGATGAAGTAGAAGGTTTGCCTTAGATGAAGAGGTTAATAGAGAATGACTGCCTTAAGAGAAAGGGACAGTAGTACCAAAATGCATGTGCTCAGAAGTGTGCTCAAATGTTCATCCTCATCTAGAGCATTAGTTAACCATGACAGGGGGAATACTTGTCTATGGATTTTGGCTGCAAAGGTATATATATTGTGAAGATTGCATGCTGATCAAGATTGTGAAGATTGGTTAGGAGAAAATGTCAAATAACATGTTATGACATTAGGCTGTTGGATGGCATATTGGTGTGGACATAAATGGTTCTACCCTTGTGAAGCTAATTGTTTGAATCATATGTACACATGCTTCTGAGGAGGAGTCTGAAGGACAACCTTGTTTGTGGAGAATTTGCGTAGGGTATTGTGTTGATGGAAGGTGTTCTTCTTGCAAAGGTGCACTGATTATCCTTGATAGGGGAGAATGATATTACTGGAGCTTTTGGTGTTGGCACTTAGTTTGAAGCAAATTGGAATGTTGTTTACATGAGGATTTAGTGTCTTGTACAGTTGTGTAAATGGAACAGAAGTAAAACAGAAATTTATTGCATTGATGAAAGCTTACAAGATTAAGAAAAAAAAAACAACAAACAAAGTGTCTAAAGATTATCCCAACCCCCCGAATCAAGAAAAGTCTTCCAATCTTCATCCCATTCATCATCAGATGCTTGAAGCTGCACTTGGTTTTTCTTTATAGTCTTCATCCTGGTTTCTGATGTCTTGCGTGTTCTTGTTGCTCCAGAAGATGTTCCAGCTTTGGACAGTGTTGTGTCCTTCAACTTCTGAGGATCTGGCTTCTTGTCCTCGTGCATGTGTCTCTGTGCTGCATTCTTGTTAGACTGACTCATGTTTTCTTCCTTGGTGTGCTGATAGGAGCAAGGAGGTTTGGCATTTATAATGGATAATATGGCATTGTTTGTATCGCCTGACTTGTCAGAGTAGTCTTTGGTGTGGGAATCTGTTTTTCTTAGGAACCTGCCCTTCTTGACATATTGGTTACCAGAACTTCGTGCTTGGTGCCTAGGTGGAAGTGATCCTAGTAGGATAAGGCTAGGTCTTGTCTAGTTAAGTGGGATGGTCGTTTGTCTCGTGCTGATGTCCTACATGTTGTTACAACATTATGGTTGGGTATGTACCATACTTATGGAGTTTGAAGAAGCTGCATTATAGTCTAAAGTGGCAGTTCTGACATAGTGTGGATTAGAATGGGCAGATTCTAATCTTGATGGTAAGTAGTTCTGGAAATACATGGCTACTTTCATGTTGAAGACTTCATTAGGAGCTGGTGAATGTAAGGACAGAAGGGTGTTTATCTTGTGTGAGAAATTTCCAATCAAATGGGCCTTTGCCTATTGGACTTGGCATATCTTGTACCTAAAATCCCCATGAGGAATGTGGCATTATTGGTGGGATATCATAAAAGGAATTGAGTGTAAGGCTATTTACTGTAGCCTATTGCAGCATGGGTACTGATCAAACTTGTGCAGTGTGATGATGGGACCTGTCGTAGCTGTGTGAAGATAGTGCCTATACAGGAGAGGTCTGAAAAGAAAAAGTGGTGTACTTGGCTGATGGTTGGAAGCAATCTAGAAGAATTTGTGAGAAGTTGTATCAATACCCATTAGATAAGAAGATGTGTTTGTAGAGTCTTGGGTGAATGAGCCAGCAGGCAATGTTTGAAGAGATGTCAGAACATGATATAGGACATGTTTTTCTTGAGCCAAACAGGGAAGTATTTTGGACGGTGGTGTTAGGATAAAGTGAAACACGTGGCTTCGAATATGCATGGAGCGTTATTGGCCTAATTTATGGTAAGATTCAGTTGTGAAATATTTAAGGCAGTCAAGGCAGTTTTTGGAAGGTAGGCATTGAATTTGAATGCAGTTTTTGATACCTAAAATAGCGTTTGTTTGACCAAGAACATTGACATATTCAAGGCTCGTCAGCTATTTATAGGGGTTAGTGTGTTCTCCTTCAGCCAGTAAGTGTTATGGATTTTATTCGTGTTTGGGTAAGCACTTCTTGGGTCTGGTTTTGTGAGGGTTTCCTTTGCCAATTTGTGGCTAAAAAGGGGAGAAAGGAGATAGATGGTCTATATGGTTTGCGCAGCGGTTATGCTTGGAATCTACAATTCCTGATGCAGCAGAAGAGGATGGTACATCCTTGAGTTGATGTTGAGTCTTTGTGACTTGTGTCCTGAGTTATAAACACAGTTGTGACCTGTGTTCTGAGTTATCTGGGCTGGCAGAATGGCACTTCTCAACGTGTCATCTTATGCCACAGATTGACCAGGGGGTCTGATCAAAGAAGGTGTGCAGAATTCTCTTATGCCACCATTGGTCTTTGATGAATGGACAAACATTTCTCTTTTGGGGGAGTCTTCCACAATGATTCCAGGTCTGAGTTGAAAGGAAAAAGAAATGTGCTACATCAAGGGGGAGTGTCTAAAATCTTCTTCCTCATGTACACCAGATATCTGTAATCTGAGTGCACAACTTCGGGACTTTCTACTTCTTCCTCATGATGTGCTGCCTGAAGTGATTGTGGTGGGCTGTGCTGCCAAAAGAAGGTGTCAGACATGATGTCTTAACATCATTCAAATATTCCCTAGAAGATGTTTCTCCAGGATTGCTGCGCACAGTAGCTACTGATGGTTACTGTTAGGATCAGTGGTTACTGATAACTACTGACAGTAGTATAGAGATGTAATTACTGCTGATATAGTTGTTTTAGCCAAAATTAGCCAAAGGGGGAGATTGTAAGTTCTTGTAATTGGCTGAAATTTTGTTAAAACAATGTTGGTGTCATGGTTGATGTTGCAACATGAGCTTCTAACAGTATAGGTATGTCTTAGATAACATTCTGGTTTATTGTTGAAGAGTTAAAGTACTGAAGAGTGATGTCACATGCGATGTCTTAACATCACTATACCAGAACATTAAAACATCAGACAGTTATGTGATTAGGGCTGCACGTGTTTCTGGTGTGAATGAGAAATTCTGCTAAAGAGAATCAGAGAATATAGGCGAAGATCAAGGGAGAGATATATTCTGTTACAATCAGTTATGAAGATCAGTTTGTTGCGCATTTGAAGCATAAAGATATGGAGAATATTCAGAGTTAATAATTGAAGATTTAATTGAAGATATGATCTATTTAGAAGCAGATTTGTTACAGAAGATATGATATGATTTGAAGGCCCAAATCCAGTTGGATTATATTATAAATAGAATGCTTGTAACCTAGAAAAGGGACGGGTCCAAGATGTAGATCTTTAGGGCTTTGTCAAAGTGAACTACTCGGGTTGTGAGATGGTCACTGTGGTTAACTCAGAAACCTGTAGGTAATGAGTTTAGGTTTGTTCTTGGAGGAAGCTGTGAAGCAACTCCAATGAGTGTCATGGAAGTGTGTCTTCTAAGTTAGTATGATTGAAACATAGTTGGTAATCAAGTTGTTGATGCAGTGACGGTGTAGTTAACTGCTAGACATCATTGAGATGATAGGAAGTGAGATGGAGTCTCTTACCTAGGGAGGACTTAGGTAGAAGGGTCATTGGGTAATGATTGAATTAGGTAGATTGTCAACTGGTCTGTTGAGTCTGTAATTTGATACTACTGATAGTGGACTTCCTTCCTGGCTTGGTATGCCCCCAGATGTAGGTTGTTGAACCAAACTGGGTGAACAATTCAGTGTGTTATTTACTGTTTCTATTATTGCCTTGTTCAGCAGATTGCGATGTTGTGACATTGCACAAAGACATCACACTTCTGTACCAGAATTTCACATGTGTACATGTATGATGTTTGACATTTTTACACCTGTTTTCATGCTGGATTGTATGCTGTGAAATGCTGATTGGTGTTTGTGCATGATTTCATTGATGTTTTGAAGTAAATGTGTTATTGTAGGTGCTGCCTTCTCTTTTTACTCATATCTTTCCTTTGAATCTCAGGACTTGATTAAGTCTTGGATTCTTTTCCCTTAGCGCTACCTAGTCCAACTTAATTTTTGATTAAGATTGGAGTAGGATTAGTATTAGGCTTTAGGTAGTCGTCTCTCCTAAGCCTCACTAACCATAAGATACCCGTGCATGATAACATTAGGACTCTTAGTTTCCCTTTAGTGTTTCCTTTGTGTCTTCTCTCTTCTCATCTCAAAACTTCTTGAAAACACTTAATAAAATATAACGTATATTGCGCTCGAGCCTTAAGTGTAGGGAATGAAGAACGAGGGGTCTCCCCTCTTCTTCTAGGGTGTTTAGCATACGTCCCATTTGGGGGCGACCATGCGATTCACTCGTTCCCGCATGGTAGACTTTGGTGCAATGTAAGTTACGAACTAACTAAAAAAAACACTTCTGTCTTAAAAAACACCAAAAAAATTCAAATCTTTTTATCCTTCGGGATTGTTGGGTCTCAAACTTCTTTTTTCAGAAAAGAGCTCGTCGTTCACGTAAAAAACACTTACCCATCTGTGGTCGTACCCACGAACTACATCAGCTCTGATTCCTCTCTCTCGTCCGATTGAGGATATGTAAGCACAAGACAGCGATTGTCTTGGCGAGCGACCTTCCCCCACAGTTCCCGTTCGACCTACGTTGACTCTGACTTTCCCATCGCACTGAGGGAATATGTAGGCCTAGGACAACGATAACGTCCTATCGAGTCACTTCTTTTTTTTCTTTTCTTCTTCGTTTCTCCGTTCTTTCCGTTCTCGTTCCTTCTCCGGTCCCGTAGCAGTGGAGTTCCAGACGACGACACCCTTTGATGCAGACAACAAGCGTGGATCCCATCGAGTACGATGGACGTGTCAGGTGCTAACACCTTCCCTTCGCGTAACCGACTCCCATACCCGTTTCTCTTGGTCGTGAGACCATGTTCTTTCCCGTTCTCTTCAGGTTTATGCAGTGTTTCCTTTCCCTCTCTCGGGATAAATACACATTGCTGGCGAATCTTTCGGGAGCGACACCATTTAAGACTTCTTCCACAGTGGAGGCTTTCTCCACGCAGTGTCTCAAGAAGTACACACCATCAATGAGGGTGACTCCTCCGATACAGATGAAGAATGAAAGTCCTATTTCAATGAGGAAGATTATATGTCTCAGGGAGAGCTACATACGCCATTTTTCTTTCCCACGCAGAATCTGAGATATATACCAAGATCAGATGTCAAGATGATGTACAGAGATTGTGATCCTAAGGGATGACCTGCTCCGTCTAACTCATTAGAAGATGATCCGATGAAAGACAACTTTGTCTATGACTATTATGACCCACTAGATGACTTGCCTATCTGGCAGCCGTACCCAGAAGACTCGGGGAAAAAGAGTGTGCCCAACGATGCATATCAGCTGAGCATCATTGAAAAGAATACCTGCGTCCCCACCAAATCATGGGATCATTACTTAGGACATTTCGAAGATATCCAGCACAATGATGAATCTGCAAAGATTGCAGGACAAGAGTTCATCAACTATGCTTTTTCTGAGGTCAACGTCATCGAGAAAGATGACTCCTCTAGTCCCACAGAAGTATGGGAAACCTTAGGACAACCGAGTGGCAAGTACGACTTCTTGGTCAAGTACACCGCTCCTGAAATCTCTCGCATCAGATATGATGACATCCAGCCAACTGGATGGGGAGATCCTCCCGAGAGTGAAAACACTATACAAGATACAACAGAACAGTTCGTTTACGACAACTCTGCTTGGGAGGAAGACTCCAACGATACTCCTCTGCCAGAAATCATCGTCATTTCTGAAGACAAACCAAGAAAGAAGGTACCAGACTTTGTGATTCACCGAGGAGTTCGTCGCCAATGGGTTGTTGTTGATGTCCCGAAAGTCGTTCATAAGCCTAATTAATTGTTTTCTTTGTTTTAACCTTTCACCCTGCCTATGTGACACATATATTTTTATAGGGCTCACTTTTCTGTAAATGTCCCTCTTCGCTTCGTCCAAAGCGACAAAGATTTGTTTTATAGGGTTGTATTTCAAGAATCGACGAAATCATAAATAAATAACGTCGTTCTGTAATTCTCGCATTTATTGCTGTTTTCACTTTTCATTTTTCAGAAAATGGTAATCCTAAAACAGCCCAAAAATATAAAAAAACAAGCATTTTTCAGAAAAATACACTGCACACACTCTTGCATTCTCTCTATCTCTTCTAAAAAATGAATCATCACGTCTTGCAGATTGCTTATTTTAAACCCCATTGAAACATATGATTCAATGCCTTCTCCCAACTTTGAATTCTCGGTATTTGAAGCTGAAGAAGAAGAGGACGAAGAAATTCCAAAAGAGATCTCTCGATTACTCGGACAAGAGGAAAGGTCCATTGAGCCTTACAAGGAGCCATTGGAAACAGTTAATTTGGGCTCAGAAGAAGAGAGAAAAGAAGTAAAGATTGGGGCACTGCTCAGTCAGACTGTCAAAGAAGGCTTAATAAGACTTCTCAAAGAGTTTCCCGATGTGTTTTCTTGTTCCTATCAGGACATACCAGGGTTGGATACCAGTATTGTGGAACATCTTTTACTATTAAGATCATAATGTCCGCCGGTGAAACAAAGGCTGAGACGAACTCACCCGGATATGGCTATAAAAATCAAGGAGGAAGTGCAGAAACAGATCGACGCAGGTTTCTTTGCCACCTCAAAATATCCTCAATGGAAAAGCTAACATAGTGCCAGTTCCGAAAAAGGACGGAAAGGCCAGAATGTGTGTAGACTACAGGGATCTGAACAAAGCCAGTCCAAATGATGACTTTCCCTTACCGCACATAGACATGCTGGTAGATAGTACAACAACGTTCAAAGTCTTCTCCTTCATGGATGGATTCTCGAGCTATAATTAGATCAAAATGGCGCCAAAAGATATGGAGAAAACTTCATTAATCACCCCATGGGGCACCTTTTATTACAAGGTAATGCCGATCGGTTTGAAGAACGCCGGGGCAACATATCAAAGGGCCATGACTACTCTGTTTCACGACATGATGCACAAAGAAATCGAAGAATATGTCGATGATATGATTGCCAAATCTAAAACAGAAGAGCAACATGTGACCCACTTGTCAAAGTTATTCGAGCGTCTGAGAAAGTACAAACTCTGCTTGAATCCCAATAAATGAACGTTCGGTGTCCGCTCGGGAAAACTCTTAGGGTTCATCGTCAACCAAAAAGTAATTGAGGTTGATCTTGACAAAGTCAAGGCCATTCAAGAAATGCCTTCACCAAAGACTGAGAAACAAGTCAGAGGATTTTTGGGACGTCTGAACTACATTTCCAGATTCATATTCCTCATGACCGCAACATGCGCGCCAATCTTCAAATTACTAAAAAAGAATCAAAACTGCGTATGGACAGAGGACTGCCAAAAGGCTTTCGACAGTATCAAGGAATATCTGTTGAATCCACCAATCCTATCGCCACTAGTGGAAGGAAGATAACTGATCATCTACCTAATAGTCTTGGAAGACTCTATGGGTTGTGTACTTGGCTAACAAGACGAAACCAAAAGAAAAGAGTCTGTCATCTACTATTTGAGCAAGAAATTTACCGACTGTGAAACTCGGTACAATATGCTCGAGAAAACTTGTTGCGCTCTAGCTTGGGTAGCCAAACGTCTTTGCCAGTACATGATTTGTCACACTACTTGGTTAATCTCCGAAATGGATCCGATCAAGTACGTCTTTGAAAAACCTGCCCTCCCGGGAAGGATTGCCCGTTGGAAAGACGTTGTTATCAGAATATGACATCGAGTACCATGCTCAAAAAGCCGTCAAAGGAAGTATTTTAGCCGATCATTTGGCTTATCAACCGATTGAAGATCAGGAATCAGTCGGATTTGACTTCCTAGACGAAGATGTCATGTACTTGAAAATGAAAGATTGCGATGAACCGCTACCCAATGAAGGGCCATAACCAGGTTCCCAATGGGGACTAATCTTTGATGGCGCTATCAACAATTATGGAAGCGGAATTGAGGCAATCATCGTAACACCTCAGGGTACCCATATTCCTTTCACTGCTAGACTGGCGTTCAAATGTACAAATAATGAGGCCGAATACGAAGCTGGTATCATGGGTCTCGAAGAAGCTATTGACTTAAGGATTAAGAACTTGGATATGTATGGAGACTCATCCCTGGTTATCAATCAGATCAAAGGAGATTGGAACACATACTAATCATGTCTGATTCCATACAAAGATTACGCGAGAAGGTTGTTACCATTCTTCAATAGAATCGAGTTTCATCACATCCCTCGTGAAGAAAATCACATGGCTGATGCACTAGCCACTCTCTGTTCCATGATCAATGTAGATCAATGGAACGATGTACCAAAAATTGACATAATGTGCCTTGAAAGGCCTGCTTATATCTTCATGGTTGAAGCAATCACAGATGACAAACCTTGGTATCACGATATAAAATGCTTCCTTTAGAAACAAGAGTACCCACCTGGGGCATCTAGGAAAGACAAAAAGACTCTCAGAAGACTGGCTGGCAGCTTCTTCTTGAGCAGTGATACACTCTATAAGAGGAACTTTGACATGGTCTTGCTCCGATGTGTAGACAGACCAGAAGCAAACATGTTGATAAAAGAGATTCACGAAGGATCCTTTGGCACTCATGCCAACTGACACACAATGGCAAAAAAAATTCTAAGAGCAGGGTACTATTGGTTGACAATGGAATCCGATTGCTACAAGTACATGAGGAGATGTCACAAGTGTCAGATATACTCAGACAAAATCCATGTACCGCCAACACATCTCAAAGTTCTTTCTTCTCCATGGGCTTTTTCTATATGGGGAATCGACATGATTGGCATGATCGAACCCAAGGCTTCAAACAGACATCAGTTCATCCTGGTAGCCATTGACTACTTCACCAAGTGGGTTGAAGTAACATTATACGCCAACGTAACCCGCCAAGTAGTGGTCCAATTTATCAAGAAAAATCTCATTTGCCGTTATGGTGTTCCAAGCCAGATTATTACTGATAATGGATCTAACTTTAACAATAAGATGATGAAAGAGTTGTGCGCCGAGTTCAAGATCGAACACCATAACTCATCTCCCTACCGACCTAAAATGAATGGAGCGGTAGTAGCGGCTAACAAGAACATCAAGAAGATCGTTCGAAAGATGGTTGTAACCTACAAAGACTGGCATGAGATGTTACCCTTTGCTCTCCACGGTTACCGCACATCTGTCTTCACCTCAACAGGGGCAACCCCTTTCTCTCTAGTATATGGCATGGAAGCAGTGCTTCCCATAGAAGTAGAGATCCCATCAATCCGGGTATTGATGGAAGCTAAGCTAACGAAAGCTGAATGGTGTCAAAGTCGACACGATGAACTAAACCTAATAGAAGAAAAGAGAATGACGGCTCTCTGCCATGGTCAGTTGTATCAGCAAAAAATGAAGAAAGCGTTAGACAAAAAGGTCTGACCCCGTGTCTTCCAAAAAGGAGACCTTGTGCTCAAGAAGATACAATCATTCCTCACTGATTCTCGGGGAAAGTGGACTTCGAATTATGACGGCCCCTATGTGGTCAAGAAAGCCTTCTCAGGCAGTGCCTTGAGACTTGCAACCATGGATGGAGAAGAGTTTGCCTACCCCACGAAAGGGTGGTCCAGGCAAAAATTAGAGACATAAGCAAAAAAAATCATCCAGATGGATTGGAAATCCCAAAAGACAATCCAGGCAAAATTAGGGATTAATGGCAAGTAATTACGTTTGATAAGTTCAACTCCTCAGCAGTCATGCCATCCATCAAGAAAACTCCAATCAAGGTCATCTTCGATAGAAGCTCAGGATGTCTAGGATTCATAGTTGGTAGAAGGATAACAGTTGTTATGTTTCAATGTAGCCTATTTTCTCTTAAATTACCATTTTCTAAACTTTGTAAATGCTCTATGGAATCACGCGCTTGGCCGATTTCCATTCTATCAATAAAATTTGAGCCCTAATGCTTTTGTTTGCAATTCTCATTTGTTTTAGCTTTACAGAATGACATTTTTAACATGATCAACGATTCTTGAAATAAAACAAAAGTGAATTTACATGTCAAAATTTCTTCTACTTTTAAAATAAAGATGGCAATTCTTTTTGACTGATGAACATCGAAAAGAACCTCGATCATTTCTCCGAAGGTGATTGAACCTTAAAATGCAGAATCAAAGTACTCCTTCTAAACCAGTACGCCTGAGCAAAGGATCAACTGTTTCACCACCAGAGTTCTTACCTCTTAAGACCGATTGAACGATTCTTTCTCCCTCGCAGGGACTACCTCTCCTATGCAAGGCAGGATTGCTATACTTTTCATCCCCCGCAATGGCCGAGTCTTCAGTCGTGTTCATCTATTAGTCTGTATGTCGCGTTAGTTTTGTCAGCATAAACATACATGCATCATGCATTATTGATGCACATTCATAATCATATTGCATTAATATCACTTTGGTTATACTTATCCAAGTGATAAAAGTCCCCTCCTTCTAGCGCCAATCGATTTGTCAGTTCTTTCCTCATCAGGGAATGTTTTGTCTGCACAATCTCTCTCCCCAGTTTATTTCTGGATTGGAGACGGTCCTCGACCACTTTGATAACTTGAACCTCTGAAAGACAAGGAGACATTTTGACAAACGCCACTCTTCACCATTGAAGACAATATTTTTGCTTTCCCGGATTAAGGAAAATCCCCAGAGAAAGCCTCTCAATCGAAGACCCTCAGCAACACATTGGTTTTTCTCCCAAAAAGTCAATGTTAACGAAGTCATCATCACCTCAGAATTAGATTACATCACATGGTATTTCCCCGAGAAGATCTCGAAGAAAGGTATGATGTATCCTCGATAAGACTCTCAAGAGAGTCGTTTTCCCCAGAAGAGTCAACAAATGGCATCTCCAACAGATAAGTTTACACACCTCTGCAACTCAGACAGAGGGATACCCCCAACAAGTCTGACGTCAAATTTTTCAATCAAATGGCGTCTCCCCTAGTATAGCTCGGTGAGAAATTTGATAAAAACCGCTACGCATAGCATTCCTTGTCAAGGAAGAAACTCGACAAGAAGAAACTAAGACTAGTTCCGTGGCTGAAAACCAGAATCGAGGGGAAGTTTATTTGAGAAACTGAGACCAGTTCCGTGGCAAAAGACTAGGATCGAGGGGAAGTTTATTACAAAAAAAACTTAGACCATTTCTGTGGCTTAAGACTAGGATTGAGGGGAAGTTTTACCTTTTCTGAGTATCATTACTTAGCAAAAGAAGATGGATGAGTAAACCGCTAACATTCATAACCAGCGTCAAAATTTTGGGTATTCCGATATTTAATCCTCTTGCACCCCGAATGCCCGAATACCTTCGCCGTTCACACCTTCGGGTCCAAGAAGATTAAATAGGGGCATCTGTCATACCCCAAATTTTGACCACCAAGATTTCCCATCATTGTGAAAATCATCACCATAATATGGATGTACTTCCATGCCTCATCAATCTCCTCAAAGATGGGTGAGCATTCACTACAATCAAAACTTAGGGTCTTAAGCCCTCTCAGAGCACTTAGACAAAGGATCAATCAAGAAATGACATGATCTTCAACTTTTCTAAACTCTTTATCACCTATGAAGGATCAAGAGGACTCCCACATCAATAATCAAGCACAAAGTTGCAACATTCCCAAGTGGATCAAGCCTCGAGATCGCCAGTGTCACCAAATTAGGGTTTTGGTCGACCAAGGCCTCCAGATGAAAATTTTCCTCTGTACATGAGCCAATGCTTCAAAGCATAAACTAAGATACTCCAAGGGACCTCATGGACCCAATCATCAAGTCAATTTAACCTCAGGGGATGCAGTTAACAAAAAATTAGGAATTAGGGTTTCTTGACCTAATTCACCCCTAAGTTGACTTTTGGAGCAAAGCATGAGCCAAGACCTCAAGACATGATTTGAGGGCCTCAATTACACTACATTGATCCATTTATAATAATGGATTGATCCAAGAAACTTGATTCACAAGTTTCAATTTCATTTGGACCACAATTTGGGTTTTGAAAAAAAGTCAACTGTGGCTTTGACTTTTGACCAAGACATGCTCCCAAATCTTAGGACATGATTCAAGACACCCTATAACACCTATGGAACCCATCCATTAGGTTTGAATTAGGTCAAGAACTTGATTACACAAAGGATCACACAGTTTGGATTTCATCTGACAAAAAGTCAATTATGCACAAAATCAAGTTTGACTTTTTAGAATTTTTCACAAATATGGTTCCCCTAAGTCAAAAATAATGTTAATGTATGGTATTGATCATCATTCATTAAGAAAAATCAAGAAAAGTGAGGTTTCTTGCAAATGGGGCAACCATGAGAAACCAAAATTTTTCTAAGTTATGGAACAAAAGTGATTTTGTACCAAATTTGCAAGGTCATAACTCCTAAACCACAAGGCCTTTTCTCCCATTCAAAGCTTAAATGAAAGTCCATCTGACATACTTTAAAAGTGTCAACTAAAAGAGATTCCAAATCCTCATGGATTTTGAGTTATGGATTGATTAAAATCACAAAAACATGAGAATGACCACTTTTCCAACACAGTGAAATTTTCAATAAGTCAGAATCTGTCTTACTTTTTCCAAAATGTAGGGACATTTTTCTCCTTGATCCAAGTTAAACCATGTCCATTGGTGAACATCAAAGTTGAAGTATGCCATGAGGGCTTTCCAATAAGTACTAGATCATCTCCAAATTCAATTTGAGTAGGGAGATACAACCCTTGGAACATGGCATCATGGACTGATATAAATACAATTAATTTATATCACTGAAATCCTTGTTCAAAAACACACAACTTTCATGTTTACAAAAGTCAAAACCATTAAGTATTGAGAGAGATATGTGAGGTTTTGCAAAAGGGCCATGTAGGGAAGTCGCGAGGAAGAAGATGATCGTTGGCGCCATAATTTGAATTTTTGAATTTTTCTTTTATTTTCTTAATTGATTTCAAAAATCAATTTCTCTCTCAATTTTTATCATTTTTTATTGGTTCCTTTTTTAAAAATTCACAAAAATGTTAAAATATTTTATTCTACAAAAAAATCAAACTTATATTATTTATTCAATATAGCTTGATTTGTTGTAAATAATTTCATTTTTATTTGTTTTTAAACATTTTAAATGAAATTTCCACCTTGATTTTTCAAATTCAAATGAATTCCAAGTTTTCATGTGATTAAACATAATTTTTCAAAACATTTTTTAAAGTTTACAACTTGTTTTTGAATATAAATGATATTTTATATAATTTTTTATTTAATTTCCTTTGAAAAACTATTTTCTAAATTAAAATTAGATTTTTTTCTTAATTTTGATTTTTCAAACTTCATTTGAAACACTTTTGGGCCTCTAATAGAGTGTAAGACCCATCCCCTTTGTAAATACAAAATTTTGGGCTTCAGTCATTGTATAAGTCCCGATACGATTTTCAAAATAAACGGTGTGATCGTTGTTTTTCATCTGGCCATCTTCTTGAGCTATAAGCCCCATCTCTTATATAAAAATAACTTTTTGGGCCTCTAATAGAGTGTAAGACCCACTCCTTCTTATACATAAATAGTTTTGGGCCTCAGTCATTGTATAAGTCCCTCTATGGTTTTCAAAATCACGACGCGATCGTCGCCTTTTCAAATAAATCATCTGGGCCTCTCCTTGATTATAAGCCCCATTATTCTTTCTTTACAAACACTTTTGGGCCTCTATTAGAGTGTAATTCCTAACCCCTCTTTGTACAAAAACAATTTTGGGCCTCTGCTATAGTATAAGTCCAACAACGTCTATCAGTGTCGTAGTGCGATCAATGTTTTTAAATAAGTCATTTGGGCCTCTCCTTGAGTATAAACCTCAATCTTTTGTACATAAACCTTGTTTTTAACAACAAACAAGTTCCATGGGCCTCTCCTTGAGTTGTAAGCCCCATACCTTTGTTTTCAAAATCATCTGTCTGTTTTTAAACTGGTACTAAGAGGAGCATTATTCCTGTTGAAACTGCTCTTAGACCACTTGGGTCTCTCTTTGAGTTATAAGCCCCAAACAAACTTTCTTTTAAAACAACTTTCATTTTAATTCAAATTCAAACTCAATGTTTTTCTCAAAACTTTCTTCAATTTCTTGAAACTCTAATCAATCATACAGTTGTAGTCAATACAACAGATCATAATACACTTGGGCATCATCTCAGAATGTAAGTCCCAACATCTTTTTCAATGCATATTTGTTTATATATATCTGTCAAAAAACTTATCTGTATATATATACTGGTGCATATTTGTTTAGAGTTTCCCCATCAGTTAGGTCTACACTTATGTCAAACCAGAGGATACTTTTAACTTAGTCAAAACTAGTTCCCTAATAGGAAATTCCCTATACAGTCTGCCTCCTCTTGGGCTTATTCAATATGGAACAGAGAAAGACATTATTCCCGATGAAACTTTTCTCAAGACTGTTAAAACTTAAAAATATATGAATACAAAAAATTCATTTCCCTAGAGAGGATTAATTCCCGGTGAAACCTCTTCTGAATTTCTTCAAACCTTAGAACTGTTCAACAAAGAAAGGACTAATTCCCGGTGAAATCTTTCTTCAACTCTTCTTAGGCTTCGACCCACATGCTTCCTAGAAATATCCCCAGCCTTCTCTTGGTCTTAGTACAAGGACCAACAGGCTTCTTAGAAGTTCCTCAGCCTCCTCTTGGGCTTAGTACAAGGACCCAAAGGTTTCCTAAAGGCATAAGATAGAAATTTGTCATCTCTACTAGTTTAATCCCGAGAATAGTCAAAATTCCAGAACATCAGACCATTCTAGGGTTGATCTTCATCCCTTAAACCAAAAGCCTCCTCTTGGGCATCATACAAAGACCCATCTCTGGTGGGAGACTTGGACAGTCTCAGCCTCCTCTTGGGCTTCATTCAAGTAGACTTTGAAAGTCTCATCTCCTCTTGGATCTCACATAGAGACCCTCAAGTTTCCTAAAAGCATAGGAAAAATCTTGATCATTCTACCAATGCACCAGTCTCCAACAGAGTTGAAAACCTCTAAGGTTTTTAAACTCATCTTTAAATCCCCCCTGACCCCCAACAAGGCTTAACTTTCACCTTAAAAAGCCCCAGCCAGGGTCAATTTACCATCAACAAATCCCTAATAAAATCAGTGCCTCATGGTATCTGATACTTCAACTCTTCACTAATTCCCAGCAAGAGTAAATCCCTTTGGATTCCCCAATACAATTTGCACCTGCTCCTAGATTTCCATAAATCTCAGCAAGAGATAGCCTCCTTTTAGGCTTCATATAAGAATTTCCCCAGCCAACCTCAATATTGGGCTTTGTACAAGACAGATAAGACCCTCCCCAGAGGAGTCCCTTTCTTTTAGCTTCAACCTTGGGCTTTGATCAAGGCACACAAAAATCAGCATCCCCTCATATGAGACCATGGGTCCTCTCTACTGGAGGATATTTCCTCTATACATCACATATCAAAACAAATAATCAAAACCTTTCCAGATATTTGATGTAAGTGGCACACTTGTTGATTCAAAATCCAATCCGGAGTCCTTCTCTTATCCAGGCTAAAATTCATCTTTCATCTAACAGCTGTAAGTGGCAAGCCTCTGGATCCCTAACATCCAACCCAATGTCCCTCTCTTAGCATGAAAGATTCATAAGGAAAAAGAGGCATTGCTTTACACTAAGTTAAAGCTTTCTTCCTTCATGACATCTCTCTTATAAAGGAAATTATGACATTGCTGGATTTCTCACATCCCAGTTAAAGTAATTTCCCTTATAACCAATTACATGACCTTTTTGTGATGAATAAGTGAGATATTCTCCCCTTAGATATGACAAATTCTCTCTCAATCACCCCTTTAGCTTCAATCTTGGGCTTTAAACAAGACACAAATACTCCGATAGCTTCAATCTTGGGCTTTGAACAAGACACGACATATCTTTCCTCCCATAGAAGAGGAGGAACTACGATTGCTAAATCTTAGCGAGCACACAAATAAAAAACTTTAGGTTCAGTACCTTCCTGAAAACAACGAAAAAGCCGAAAACCACAAAAACATTCTCTCAACACTCCCAAAGGAGAAACTTTCCCAATCCACAGCAGATAAACACAAGAAAGCATTTCAAGTTAATAGAAAAACATGCAATAAAAGGTTCCTATGGATTACCATTGATACACTGGGTGTTAATAGCTTCCCTTTGTATAACCAGACCTCGATCCCCGATCTCTTAGCATTTGTTAAAGAAAACATTTGGGTGCAAGGTTAGTTTTAAATATCTTCCCTTTCCTTTCCAGCTTCATAGGATATATACAGAAATCAGAAAGTAGCACCCAAATCCAATTTACGGTAAGGTGGTCGCGTCATCGACAAAAATCACATGCTACAGGAAAATGGTGACTCTACTGGTGACTAGGATGAATTATAGGATTAGAGTTCCTAAGAGGTCTAGGCCTTGCTTTGCATTTTTCTTATATATCATTTGCTGTCATATTATTTGATACCTGTGTTTAAATTACTGTTATTTGGGAATGGATTAATACGCATGCGGTGAGTCCGAGAGAACATTAAGATAAGTGGTGGCGTATTTGAGGAGGCTTATAGGGAGTGAATCCTGACCAAGTTTACTTGAGAGTCCACCGAATCAGTGGAGGTGCCCACGTGGATTTACCAATGTTGAATGAGCATGTCGTGAAAGCATTGTTTTATCCCATTGGGTTACCCTTGAAGCCGAGGATTTAGTAGACACTTAACCATTAAACCATTAGGTAGTGCGGTGACTATCGGGAATAGTTGATATGCGATACTACACTCAAAGGAGATTCATCTTAGGATATTACGGCTCGCTTGAGTCAATCGACTTGCTGTTAATATCCCTAAGAGGGGTCAATGATTTTGGGAATCTCTGTTAGAACCCGTTCTACAGGTACAAAAATTTAACCTATTAGTACACACCTTGGGAATGGGTAGATCCATGGCTCCATGCTCGTGACGATTAACCTAAACCCATGTTTTCAAATGTTTTTGTTTGATGCATTCAAGCATCCATGCAGTAAAAAACCACTTTTCAAACAAGAAAAACTCTTTTTTCTAAAAGAACTGAAACAATGATTACAAATATCAGAGAGGTTGCGTTATGGATTTCGGAAGAAGAAAAACGCACAAGTACACCTTCAAGGTTCCAAAACTGGAAGACTTAAGGAAATTGGGGAGGATGATTACTAATCCCGAAGCTTTCAGAGCTAAGCACGGAGGACTATTTTCTCTTTTGAAAGTCAACATGGTTGAAGAGATCATGTCTACACTGATTCAGTTCTACGATCCGGTTTACCACTGCTTCACTTTCCCAGATTACCAGCTCACACCAACACTGGAAGAGTACTCCCACCTGATTGATTTACCTGTCACTAATCAAGATCCATTTTCTGGACTGGAAGAAATTCCAAAAGATCAAGCCATTGCAAGAGCAATTACTTTGGATGAGTCAGAGATCGGGACTCACATGACCACCAAAAGAGGAATCCAGGGTTTACCAGCTAACTTCCTGATAGAGAAGGCCTTATACTTTGCTAGTATAGGAAATATATCCGCTTTCGTGGATGTCTTTGTTCTGCTCATATATGGGTTATTCCTCTTTCCCAACATTGATAACTTCGTCGACACCAATGCTGTTAAGATATTCTTAATTGGGAACCCGGTTCCAACCCTACTCGCGGATGCTTATCATTCTGTGCACTTAACGAATTTGTATAGTGGAGGGATGATCACATGTTGTGTACCATTACTCTACAAATGGTTTATTTCCAACTTACCCAAGTCTGCTGCTTTTTGGGATCACAAGAGTAGTCTGCGATGGTTGCAGAATATTATGTCTCTTACCAACTCCGACATAGATTGGCACAATCGGATCTATGACGGGATAAAAATCATCGACAAATGTGGAAATTTCCCCAATGTACCCCTCATTGGTACTAAAGGAGGGATCAATTATCATCCAATTTTAACTCGCCGTCAACTTGGATACCCGATGAAAAATATCCCACATAATCTCATCTAGAAGGTCTTTTCTTCAAGGAAGGAGAAAATGATAGGGCACTAAAGAAAGAAATAGTGCATGTCTGGCAACATATTCACAAGAAGGGGAGAGAATCCCTGGGGAGGCCAAACTGCATCTCTGTAGAGCCTTATCTCCACTGGGTACAAACTAGAGCCATCAAACTGAGGATGCCATACCCTCGTCAAGAAGTTTTTCCCTTACAGGAATTTGTCCTTTATTTCATGTCTGATGCGGAAAAACTCCAGATCGCTCTCAGTAGAGTCCAACGTGAGAAAAACTCTTGGAAGAACAAGTACTAAATCCTTAGTTTAGAATATACCAAAATTCAGGAACTACTAAAGGAAAAGGATGCTCTGATTGAGATATTGAAGCAGCATGCTATGGAAAGTCAGGAGGAATGAAGAGATTTACTCACTCCTTTCACTTGGCAGAGGATCGTCGACCCGACAACGGCTGAAGGAGCCCAACCAAAGAAAAGAAAAGTTCAGGAACCAGCATCTGAGCTCTCCTCAGAGAGAACTCAGGATCCATAGGCCTAATTTTCCTTATTCGCGCTTTGTAAATACTGTACTTTTCCTTGTAAAATACTGCAATCTTTCGAGTTCAATAAAAGCCCCCCTCCCCGCTGTGTGATATTTGCAATATAATTGTTAAAAGTTCTTTTGAAAACAAAAAAAATAAAAAAATATATCATTCTTTGCATATCATTCATCATTCTCACATATCACATCTTTGTCTTTGAGTCTCACATATGTGTCGCACTCTAGAGTCAAACTGTCTCATTCGTACAATACTCGGGCCAATCCACAAAAGAAAATGGACGGTCTCGAGGAAGAGAACAGAGAGCTGAGAGAAGAAATCAACCCTCTGAAGGAGAGTTTGGAGAAACTCCACCACGATATGCAATCCCTGGCAGCAGCCCAGGAACAACGACATCAAAGGACTGTAATCTCAGAGATTACATCCACACCGACATTTGAGACACCTGGGGCATGCCTCTTAACTTTATACCTGGCCTGAAGGTTACAAATTTCAGGTCAGTGAAACACCAAGAGTTACCGCCATGATGACTATAGCAGAACCAGTGGTACACACTATCCCGAAAGAACAGATTTTGCAGGCCACTTCTGGCAGAAACGAAGAAGTATTCGAAAGGATGAATGAATTCCAGGAATAATTCTTGGAAATGTAGAAGGAACTGCATGCCATTTGCGATCAGGACATATTTGGTAAAGTCACCGCTGACCTTTATTTGGTCCCTAATGTAAAGATACTGCACAAATTCAAAGTGCTTGACTTTGAAAAATACAAAGGCAACTCTTACCCTCAAAGGTCATTTGGTGATGTACGCTCGGAAAATATCTACCCAGATAGAAAATCAATAGCTACTGATCCATTACTTCCAAGACAATTTAACCGGTGCCGCATTGAAATGATACATGGGTTTAAGCCACACCAAGATTAGTACTTTCAGAGATCTCGGGGTTGCCTTCGTTCAGCGGTATAAATACAACTTGGACATGGCACCAGATAGGGACCAACTCAGAGCAATGTCACAAAAGTATAAATAAACTTTCAAGGAATATGCTCAGAGATGGCGTGAAATCGCCGCCCAGATCTGTCCTCCTCTCGAAGTAAAGGAAATGACAAAAATTTTCCTAAAAACATTGAGCTCATTTTATTATGACCGAATGGTTGCCAGTGCACCCAGTGACTTCATTGAAATGGTGAACATGGGAGTACGCTTTGAAGAAACAGCCCGAGAAGATGGTTGGTCAAAGATATAGAGCCATCTAGCAGTACTAAAATATACGTTAGTGCTTTCCAAAAGAAGAAAGAACAAGATATCAATAATATCTCTCTAGGAAAGCAAAGGCGAAGGTATCAATCGGTAGCAGCAGTAACTCCCGCTATCAACCCAGCGCCAGCTCCGACATATCAACCTCCGGTTGCTCAGAGCCAACCAAATCAACAACAGTATCAACAAAGGCCACAACAGCCTCTTCAGAAGGCTCGCCCGCAATACAATAACAACAATCATACTACACGACCATCAAGGTTCAACCCTATACTGATGTTGTAGGTAGAACTATTTCTACTTCTACTGGCAAAGGGGCACGTTCAAACAAGTAAGCCTCTCGCAGTACTAGAAAATCCACCTTTTTGGTTCAAAGTAGATCAAACTTGCCCTTACCATCAAGGAGGATCGGGACATAACATTGAGAATTGTCTCAGCTTCAAATCTAATGTACAAAAGCTCGTCAGGAACGGGGTTTTATCTTTCAAAGATACTAATCCAAATGTTCAAACGAGCCCGTTACCGCAACATGAGAAAACTATAATGAATTTGATAGAAGGAGAGCCCGTCAACAGTTATCAAATTCACAATGTACGCTTACTAGGAACCAACCTGGTAAAGATGCATTGCAGACAGAGCGGGTACGGCCATGTTCCATCTCACAACTATAATCAGTACGATATTTACTCCAAGTACAATTAAGGGTGTACCATAGTACAAGCAGCTCTACAAGAACAAATGGATCTGGGCTGGATTCAGGATCACAGGATTCGTGAAGTAAACATGGCCCATGCACATCCCAACATTGTTCAGAACCCTGACATCCGTGCAATGAACATCAATCTAGTGGCAATGCATTCAAGACAAAGCCAGTATTAAAATTTGCTGCGACACGATTACAACGCTTGTCCAATCTACTCAAAAGACAACCGGGGATGCTCTTTCGTACAAGACTTGGTTTTCTGGCTTCACATGATTATTAAGACTGTAAAGAATGCTATGAAAATGACCAAGGGTGTACGCTTGTGCAAAGGACTCTTCAACATCTGTTGGACCACTGGTGGCTTCCGATCTACCTAGATGAAGACACACAACAAGTTAGCATGACTGATTAGAATCCTGGTAGACATCGAAGTTGTGATGTCCGCTCAATAGAAACGAATCTAGTAAGGATGCACTGCATACAAAGTGGATATGGTCGGGTACCACCTCACAATTATGAACGTTGTGGAGTATGCTTGAAAAATAACCAAAGATGTTATCTAGTCCGAGCAGCCCTCCAACATCAGTTTGACCGAAAAGTGGTTCAACCATGTTTGAATTCTGAATCAATCAACATGATACAAGATTACATCCTTTTTCAAAACAAAAACACTGTCATAATCTCCAATCATGGAATAACCAAGGATATTTGTGCCGTAATTCCTCTACTCAATGAGTCAAAAGTCTCTCTTGGCAATAGAAGAATTCCAAACATAGAGCTGATTGAGGTGGCCTACGATGGTCAAAAGGCCCAAAAACCCCTTGTGGTCGTCTACTTGCCAGGTCCAATACTGTACAAATCAGAAAAGGCTATCCCGTACAAGTACGGTCCAACGACCATAGAAAATGGAAAACAAACTCCATTACCCTCCGTTGTGAACATTGCCGACATCAGTCGAGTTACCCGAAGTGGTCGGATCTTCAATAGAGGAGTTGGAGAGCCTACCAAAGAAAAGGAACCCCAAGTCGAAGTTCCTAACCAACAAGTCGGTCAATCCAGCAACGAAACCTGTGAAGAACAATGATGAAATGCTGAAGCTCATTCAGAAAAGCGAGTACAACATTGTGGATTAATTGTTGTAAACTCCGTTTCGAATTTATGTGTTATCTTTCCTTCTTAGTTCAGAAGCTCACAGAGAAGCTCTACAGAGAGTCTTGGAATAGGCCTTTATAGAACAAGATGTGACCGTGGGTCAATTTGACAGCATCATCTCCAACATGACTTCCTGCAACAACTTGGGATTCAGTGATGAAGAACTTCCAAAAGAAGGCAAAAACCATAATATGGCACTCAATATCACAGTCAATTACCAGGAAGATACTTTAGCCCGTGTACTAGTAGACACAGGTTCATCCTTAAATGTCATGCCAAGGTCAACTCTGGTTCAACTTTCTTTTCAAGGAACTCCCATGAGAGGCAGCGAAATCATCGTCAAAGCCTTTGATGGATCCAGAAAAATAGTTATTGGCGAAGTCGATCTTCCCATAACCATAGGTCCTCACACTTTCCAAGTCACTTTCTAGGTCATGGACATCCGAGCAGCATACAGTTGTTAATTAGGAAAACCTTGGATACACGAAGTCGGGGCAGTCACTTCGACACTTCACCAAAAGTTGAAGTTTGTCAAGAATGACAAATCAGTCATGGTATGTAGAGAGCAAGCTTTAATCATAAGCAACTTATCATCATTCTCATGTGTAGAACCAGAGGAAGTCGTTGGAACTCAATTTCAAGCACTCTCGGTGAGCAATGAGAATCACCAAGAAAGGGGACATCGATTTCCTCATAAAAGGACGCTCTCTGTAACACCCTTTTCTACCCCACGAATATACACGGCATAATACACAAATTATCAAAGTAAAAATCACCTCAGAAGGGTGGAAATTTCTCAATAAACTCAAATTAAAATATTTACTCTGTAAACAACGGGTTTTTCCTCAAAATAATCAAAAAGCCATCAAATAGCAGCAGAACCACCATAACCACAATTATCCAAAATCAAAAGGGTTTTCATTAAAAGCCATAATAATTAAATAACAACAAAAATAACAACTCAACATGGTTTGATTCAATGACCCAACCCGATGTTACAATATCAGAGCAAGACCCTCTACATCGACCAAAAGTAAATTAACTCCAAGAGTCCTCGAAGGCATCCACAGCTAAGCCTGATCACCTGCACGTTACCCACGTGGAGGCAACATTCAAACATGCATGGTGAGTAATCACAACTCATTATAATCAATATAAAAACAAGATATGCATAAAATTGACGTCATCATCATATACAACATCATCAAGGTCACCACAAGGCAATCATCAAAGATCACGACATCATTGTCGCTCCCGGGATTTTCATCCAGGTACAAACGCGAAAGTGGTGCGGAAGAAAGAAAGAGAGTCGCCAGCCAGGCATTTTTATCCCAAAGAAAGGGAGAGGTAATGCTGCACAAACCTGGGAGAAAGGAAAGAACAAGGTCTCGCGAACCAAAGAGAATGGGTAAGGGAGTTGGTTACGTGAATGGAAGGTTATCGTACCCCTTCACGTCCGTCTTACTCGACGAGATCCATGCTTGAAGTACTGCTCAAAGGGTGATAGAAAAGATGTTGGAAAAGGAATGGAAATAGAACGAGAAACAAATGTAGGGAAAATAAAAGAAGTGCTCGAATGGGCCCTACCCCACTGCCTACGTATCTCATCGGTAACATGAGAATCAGAGCAACGTAGTTCCCCTCAACAAGGGTTGCTTTGTTTGTGTTTTTTTAATGGAAACGTCAGAGTGCGCATTCCAGCAGTTAGGTGTTGCAGCTCGCTGTATGGAGACTTATGCGTTACCTGTTTGCGGTAGAACGGACATGACGAGTCCTTAGGGAATATAATGAAGGAGATGAGAAGAGAATTGTTTGTTTGTGTATTTTAGAAAGAATCATTTTGATTATTGGCGTGTATAATGCATATTGCATTTAAGTCTTTCACGTAGGATCGAATGCCTCGCATATCGACCCAAGACGGGATGTATGCTAAACATTCTAAGAAAGTGAGAGAAGACCCCTCACTATCTTATTCTCACATGAAAGGCTCAAATGCAATATATGTTATTCCTTTATTAAGTGTTTTTGCTTTTGTTTTGAGATGAGAGGAAGAGAGACTCAAAGGTTAAGAAAGGTAAAAGTCTAAAGGGAGGCTAATAATCCTATTTGTTATCATGCATGGATGATCCTAAAGGTTAAGTGTGGTTTGAAGGGAGCTAACATAATGTTGTCATGCTTGGATTGAGAGCCTAATGTCTATCCTACTCCGAGCTTAATCAGAAATTAAGTCAGACTAGGAACCTTTAGGGAGCACGTGAAATCAACAAGTAAACACCAGACAGCTCAATCACAAAGAGAAATCAAGCAAGAGGCAACTAAGCATTTAATCAGGAATTAATCAGAAATCAATCAAGATAATCCAAGTTAGAATTAAAATGCTAAGTAAAAATCAAGATTAAATTCTAACAAGAAAATATTAATCTAAGATTAAAAACTAATTCTAAAATTAAACCTAAAATTAATTTCTAATAAAAATCTAATTCTAACTAAATCAAATTCTAAAGTTAAAACTAAACATTAAAAGTGAGTTAACCAAAATTATGATTAAGAATCAAAATCAAAGTTAAATTCTAATTCTCTAATTAAAATCTAATTTCTAAAATGGTTATCCTAAGTTTATTAACTAAAACAATTAATGAAACTAAAATTAAAAATTAAAACAATTAGAAAAGAAACAATTAAAATAACAGAGGGGTGCAATTAGTATATTGGGCTCAAGGTTCAGGTCCAAGGTCTCCTTACAGCCATAGGGGGTGCGGAGTGTTTATGGAGGTGTTATGAAGAGTTTAGGCGCTGGGCTGGTTTTTGGGCCCAAGTAAAATTCAATGCAGACAAAGGGTGGTGTAGAGTGAAAAACGGAGGTGTGAACAGGAACCAGGCGCAGGACCTTTTTGAGTTCAGGCCCAATGTTCTTTCATCCAAGGCCAGGGGGTGTGTAGTGTTAACAGGGTGTGTAGTCAGTAACAAGACTCACGGGCCAGAGATGTCTAGGCCCAAAATCCTCTCATTCGCAGATGGGGTGTATGTGTAAACTTGGAAGTGTGAAAAAAAATGAAGGATATGGGCCTAACAGAAGCCCGGTCCCACTACAATTGCAAACTGAATTAAAAACTAAACCTAGAGGCCTCGGCGACAACTTCACCATGCTATCATCTTCTCCATCTTGTTCTCGCCCGCCCTCTCTAAACGGCGCCTCCTCGAAACCCTAGGTCAGCCACTATCATCATGTTCATTTTCCGTTCCAAAACTCCTTTCTCACACTCACCGTTTGCACCATCAAGAACTCTGTCACGCCACTCCTTCTGCTTCTCTCCTTTTCTCAACATGCTCTCCACCGTGCGTCGCGCGACCTCCTCCGTTTCACCTCAATCTCTCCCTCCCCTATTTTCCTTGCCGCCGGCAAATCCGTTCGTTTCACACATCGCCACTTTTCGTGTCTCCTTCTCCATTTCCGTTAACTCTCCGGTGCAACACCCTTGCAAAGCCACTCCGCCTTCTTCATTCTTCGCCGTGTAATACTCTCTCCACCTTCAACGACCAAACTCTCCGTCGTGCCGTGGCCTGACGCCGTCATCGGCTAAGCCTCAGTTGCTACATCAAACTTAACCTATGTGCTCTCTCCTTGCTCAGTTCACTCTCAACCTAAACTACGCATCACAACCGAAACAAGAAAATGCGATCTATGTATCGCGACCAATAATCACCAAGGCTACAGAAATTTCAACGCAAACGCGAAATTCAAAGGAAGATCCACGTACCTACCGGAGAACCGTCCGGTGCGTCTACAGATTGGAGAATACGAATGAAAACCAGAGGTAATATTGATTCTACTTCACTTCTCCTTCGTTCTGATTCTTCTTCTTTCTTCGATTTTGAATTGGCGTCGTTGATTTCTGCAGCTGTGTGGAATTCACGTCGAGAAGCTATTGTGAACTTTCAAATTGCGAGAGTTGAAGAAACTCGTTGCAATAGGAATGCTCGTGATCTGTTTGGGAACGAAGATTATCGACGATGAAGACAACGGCCAGGAAGCGAAGTTTCAGGTATGATTTAATACGACTTGCGATTTGCTGCTTCTCTTTATTCACTTCTTCAGTTATCGGTGTTGTGTTGATTCTGGTTGATGAAATTTGTTGAGGTTGATCTGTTGTTACAGGATTTTTTTATCAGAGTTTGTTACGGTGCGATGAAACTGAAGATTAAAGTTCTGGATCTCTGGATTGCAGAGAGTTTTTTATGATTTCAGACGGACTAAATTCAAGGAATTGCAGAGGGAAATTGGAGGCTGAAGAAGATGGAAGAAATTTCAGGGATAATGAAGATTGATGAAAAAATGGTGAAGAAGCCGAAGATTCTGTTACAGATCCACTTTTATACCAGAAATTAGGAAGGGTAGAATAGGATTTTTAGTTGAAATTCAGTTAGAGTATATCGTGAGTGATTTTTGAAATTTTGTTACGTGAGTTTATAATTCTGCTATAATGAGCTTGCGTGAACTCTGTTATGGCTAAGTACTTTTCCTTTTTTTTAATTATTTTCCTCTTTATTATACGCAGCAAGAGTATAAATACTGCTATAAACTACTATGGATTTTTCTGTTAAGTTTCATGTGCACCCTTTGTATTTTCACTACCCTGCGCACCTTTTCTTTTCAATGCTGTTATGGACTTGCTTAAAAACAAAAGTTGTGGGGCCTTCCAATTATGCCACTTTCTCAAACTTCTCCTCAGGCGCCTTTTTTATTTTGAATTTCCTGCGCACTCATCACAAACACACACTTCCTGCATTTTCCTTCATGGCACGGTTGTATCTCTTCTTTATCCATTTTGTGTAATAATTGTTTATCTTGCAATAGACTTGGAGGTTGGATATGATTTGATTGGTGGATTAAAAGCAACTTATTTTAATGACTAGAGAAGGATCTGAAGAATGGATTAAAAATGATATTTGGATAAAGATAAATAAATGGATAAAATGGACTCTTATTGAAATGGTTAGAGTTTTAAGAATGGATCTAAAATGGGGCTAATGGTTTGAAATGGATATTTTGAACAAAATGTGAATGGCATATGGATGAATAGATTTGATATGGTTTTAACAAATGGATAAATGTGAATGTGGGCTAAAATATGGTTTTTAAATGGATGTGGGTTTGAATATGAAATGGACTTTGGAAATGGATAATTGGTTTTAGAATATGGATAAAAACATGTATAAAAATGGATAGAAAATAAAGTGGTTATCCAAATGGATAGGTGAACCAAAACATGGATAGGAAATGGGTTTAAAATGGATATAGATAAATGAATTTGAGGTGTGAACAATGGTGAACTCGAATGATGATAATGAATATCCTAAATTCCAAGTAAATTGTATTCCACGTGAATCTTGTTTTCGAACTTAACATGGTCAAACCTTAATCCACTTGACCACAAGAATCCATGCCAACTCCAAGCAACATGCAACAACAAGGCTTTGATCATAGGGAAACCTTAATCCAATGAACCTCAACCGATAAAAGTCCACAAGCTCGACCGTGAATGAGAAACCCTAATCCTCATTGAACTCATACTGATGACAAACTGAGAAGGAATTAAACCATGATTCACACCAATGAAAACCTGACCCAACACCTCTGACGAATCCTTTGAAATCGAAGGTTACAAAGAACAAAATTCAAACTCTTACTCCATCTTAACCTGAAATAAAAAACCGACTGAATCATCTCTGAATAAGGTCAACAAGAAAATCCCTTGATCCCATGTCTTAGGACACCAATGCAAAGCAATGATTATGAATTATGACCTAATGAAAATGCAAATGATTTCGAAACAAAAGCCAGAAAAAGGTAGGGCAAATTTTGAGGTGCTACAGCTGCCCCTATTCAATCAACTTGGACCTGAAAGGATGATAGCAACGAATTTTAGACGTTCAAGGTAGAAGGTGATTGAATACAAAATGAACCGCAAAATTTTCTAACTGCGAGGAGTGAAAATGTAAACTGGAGCCCAATCACACTTCGTTAAAGGTATTTGATGGAAAGACAGTATACCCAGCGAACCACGTCGTCAAAGGGATTCGACGGAAAGAATATGGAACCCGACTGAAGACCACATCGTCAAAGGGATTTGACGGCAAGAAGACTCGACCAAAGGAAGCACATCGTCAAAGGGGTTTGACGGAAAGAAGACTCGAATGAAGAAAGCACGTCGTTAAAGGGTTGACGGAAAGAGAACTTGACCGAAGATAACACATTGTCATAGGGATGACAGAAAGAAGTCTAGACCGAATGAAACACATTGTCATGGGGATGACAGAAAGAAGACTCGACCAAAGAAAGCACATTGTCAAAGGGGTTTGGCGGAAAAAAGGCTCGACTGAAGGAAACACTTCGTCAAAGGGGTTTGACGGCAAGAAGGCTCGACTGAAGGAAACACGTCGTCAAAGGGGTTTGACGGAAAGAAGACTCGACCAAAGGAAACACATCGTCAAAGGGGTTGACGGAAAGAAGACCTGACCGAGTGAACACATTGTCATAGGGATGACAGAAAGAAGACTTGACTTAGGGAGCACATCGTCAAAGGGGTTTGACGGAAAGAAAACATGACTTAGGGAGCACATCGTCAAAGTAATTTGACGGCAAGAAAACATGACTTAGGGAACACATCGTCAAATGGGTTTGACGGCAAGAAGACCCGACCGAGGGAACACATTGTCATAGGGATGACAGAAAGGAAACCTGAACGAAGATAACACATTGTCATAGGGATGACAGAAAGAGAACCTGAACGAAGGTAACACATTGTCATAGGGATGACAGAAAGGAAACCTGCACGAAGAGAACACATCATCATAGAAATGACCGAAAGGAAACTTGTTTTTGGAATGTCGTCAACAAAGGGTTGATGGACATGGACTGATCGAGGGTAAGATCGACGTATGATCTACGACCCAAAAGAAGTAGGTAGAGGGATTGATTGTAATGTCTGCTGGGCATATGTCACTGTTTTGACTGAACATTGATTTGGGCTTTCGCGCAAGGTACCAAATATGGCTTATGCTTCGAATGCATATGTTTGAATTTTTCAACGGCGTAATGATCCATGCGAAATGGAAATGCTACGCATTTTGAGAATGCAATGATTACTATATGCTAAAAGCCGATGTATGCTCGGGCTACCGGGAAAGAAGAATGTGGCAAGTACAATTGGACTTTGCTGGCAAGGACAGGTGAAACCTGATAGTGATTATTTTTTCAAAGGCGAAATCTTTCTGGGTACCAATGGGGATTGGATTTTGCAGGAAGCGCCAATAGGAATTGGGCTTCAGGTTTTTTGAAAGATGCCAGCAAAGTGGGCTGTTGAAGGTGTCGGGAAAGGTTGGGCTATGGATTTTCTGTTCGGTTTTACAAGGCTTCATGCAATGCTATGCTAATGTTATGCATGGTAATGATTATGCCATGATGTTTATGATATGCAACAGGACCACTCCAGAAAAATGAATGCTGAAGAGAAGAGGCCAACTCTGCTGGGGATAACAAATTGAATCGCCTTCAGTGTCACAACTACTCGAGATCCCGACTAAACCCCCATTCTGCAGGAAAGTATGAATAACAAACATCTGCTGGAGAAACATCTCAGGAATCTACTAAAGAAAAGTGCCAATGACAATCGGCCTTTGACCTGTTGGGGAAGCTAACCACCACCCAAAAATATGCTTGGGGGACAATGGTTAATGATATCAGCTCTGCTAGGGGACAAGATCAGACTTGGTCCTTTGTTGGGAATCTACCTTCAACCCTTACTCCGTTGGGGAGACGGAAACAACTTTACCATAAACTATGGAAGCATAAACCCAACACTATGTATAGGAATATGAACTCTTCCTGAAGAGGAACAAACTTCACCAACCTGGCTAGGGGAGAGCAAACTCCTGAACTCTTACTGGGGAGAATGATTCACAATCTTCATAATGCTCTGCTGAGTGATAAAACTTCAGCTATCTCTGCCGAGGAGAGAAACTCTACTGGGGACGTCGTGTGTAAGCTATCAACATGAGCCTTGCAGATGTGATATGGCCAAAAGAGGTGCCCCGATGCAGCAGAACCCATAAAGGAATATGTCTTTAGAATGTCTCGTGAAGATCTGACATAGATTGCCCCCTGACTTTTGATTAACCGTCCTCCGGAGAGAATAACCTTTTGTGCTCTTGGGGTGGCCTACGTCAGCCTTGAAATGATCTGTGCCCCTGTCTGGATGATCTCTGATAGATTTTCTAAATCTCGACTTGATTGCCCCAGATTAGTGGAATCTGCGAAGGAGTACCTTTAACTGACTGACCTTTGAGAGATTTGTTGAATCTCGACTTGATTGCCCCATATTGGCTGAATCTTGGAATGGAACACCCATTTGATATGACTTTCCCTGGCTCAACGGAGTACTCGGGCACTTTGCACCTTAGATTAATCAATCTTTCCATTGTAGAAACTTTCCTAATGTCAAGTACTGACTCGCAAGTAAAACAATTCATTTTGAAAAGATAATTTTGATGCAATGCATATGACAGTTTTAAAATCCAAGTTTGTTCATTGGAAAAATGTTATGACGTGTAGTGAGCGAATCACTTATTAGAATGTCACATCGATACCAACATGAGTAGTAAGAAAGTCCTTTTGGGAGTCAGAACTGGCGCGATTTTAACCGAAGTATGCTTTCGAAACAACCCTACTTCAATTAGGTCTTTCGAAGGTTGTAGCGTGGCCTGGTTTGCGGATTAAGAAAGAAAGGATATAAGGCTCAAAGTTTTGTTTTAACCCACCCATTCTCCTTGATGTTCTCCAGTCCTAAGTTCAGCTAACTTGACACAGGCGCTCACCTTTCAAAAAGGTTAGTGAATGGTATGAGGATGGAAGGAACTCGCACGATTTTCGGAATGACAGTCACCCCTTTTGTCTTTGGTGTCTGTATTCACACGATTTGTTCTTTATTCGAGGATTTTTATTTTGTAATCCTTTTCGCTTTTCATTCTTTTTTTTTATTTCCCTGATTTTGGCCTGGACTGATTCTTTTGAATTTTTCGATTTTGAAGTCCAGCGGGATACCCTAACTTTTGCCTAAGTCACTTGTTTTCATGTCTTGACTTAGCGGGCTTTTTCCTTTTTTCTTTTTTTTTGAACTAATCATGTGACATAGGTTTTTCTTGACTTGTAAAGGGTTGCGATCGTCTGACTCTTCGGTTGGTGAGGGATAACCATGGATGTAATTGATCCTCGAACGGGACACTCCTTTTGAAATTTGAACGCACGGTCAAATTAACTGACACCTACCCTGCCCCAGGTTAAGATTGAGGGTTTTTTGTTTTCAGAAAGAAACTCTCATAACTAGGCTCAACGGGGTTGACAAGGGATTATCTTCCTTATGTCTCCGGTGTTTAGGAATTTGAAACAATGCATGTACATCATCAACAGGGTTTTTGTTCAAACGCATACAATCAGAAGTTTTGCGCCTTTTAACTTCGTCATCCTCCCTAGGATCCTTCTTAAACAAACATATAATATCGATGAAAAGTATGAGTGAACACGACTGGATTTAATCAAAACATGCATATTCATTTCATTACCATTATCAATTAAAAACAGAAAAGAAACTACAAATGCAAATAAATGACATGATCTAAATGATTTCCAGCTTCGAGGAACTGGCTTTCCAAGCTTGATTTGTAAATGCTAGCCATCTTCAGAATTGCTCATCAAAGTCAGCCTGATACTCATCTGCACAACTGCTCTCAGTGACTTCTCCCATAACCTGGATTGATGAACCCACCTGACTAGACGAAGGAGGATTATTGATCTGAATACCCTGAGGCGTGAATGAGAACATGTTGGAGTCAAGCAATGTCTGAATCTTGCTCCTGAGCACCTTACAGTCTTCCGTTGAATGCCCCTGTGCCCCAGCATGATAGTCACAACAGGCGTTGACATCAAAACCTGGTGGATATGGAAAAGGTATTGGATTCAATTCCTTCGGCACTATGAATCCACCCTTGATCAAATTCGGCAGCATCTGACTCTACGACATTGGCAACTGAGTGAAATGCCTCTCTGGCTTTCTTGGCCTTTGTTGGGCATGCTGACGCGGCTGACGGTGATATGGCCGTTGATTCTGAGAATGTCCCTGACTCGGAGAAAGATAATGTCCTTGATACGAAGACTCAGAAGATTGCTGACTTTGAACAGTTAATATACTTGAACGCTCAGAATGAGGTGACGAAGATTCCTGAATGGAACTATTTTCTTCCTCGAATTCTTCTTGAGAACTGACGACTGATTCATTTTCATTTGCTTAGAAGTTTGAGACGTCTTGGATCTTTCCATATTTGAGCAGGCTCTCAATGTGTTCTCCTACCATCACCTGGTCAGAAAATTTTGCTGCCCCATTGACAATAATCTTTTCCAAGTACGGCCCTTGCAAGGTATTCATGAACAAATCAACCAATTCTCTATCCAGAAGTGGTGGTTGAACACGAGCAGCTAACTCTCTCCATCTCTGAGCATACCCTCTGAATGACTCATTATCTGCTTGAGACAAGTCTTGCAAATGCATTGGGTTGGGAGCCATGTCAAGATTATAGTTGTATTGCTTCACAAAGGCATTAGCTAGGTCTGTCCATAATTGGATGCTACCACTTTCTAACTGCATATACCAATACAAAGATGCCCCACTCAGACTGTCTTGGAAATAATGGATCATGAGCTTGTCATTGTGGGCATGTGCAGTCATTCTTCTGCAGAACATCACCAAATGTAGCCTCGGACAGCTATCCCCTTTATATTGCTCAAACTTCGGCATCTTAAACTTTGGAGGCATTACAAGGCCAGGTACCAGACACATGCTCGAAGCATTCAGATCAAGAGTATCACGCCTCTCCAGGGCTTTAAACTTTTCCTTTAACACACGACATCTTTCGTCATCAACAAATCATGGATCCCTAGGCTTCATCTTTGGAACTACCCCCTGGACATCTGGCACAGAGAAAGCAAAGCTCTGATAATCTATGGCATCAAGAGAAGAAGAATGTCCATCTCGGACGATGGTACGCTCGTGTATAGCATGATTCTCAACTGGGATCTGCATAGGCTGAGCTTGAGTAACATTGTTCACCAGAGGTGGAATGGCATTCCCAATAACTGAAGTCCTCTGAATATGGGCATCTTCCCTTGTCATGGCTGCCACAGCTTTCACAAGTTGGTCCAATTTACTCTTCATCGATTCAACATCGGCCCTAGTCATAAACTGGTTTTGTTCCCCTGAACTCATGGTCTTTCCAAAGCTGATTCAAGTCCAATACGAAAATCATGAAATCAAGCTGCAGGTCGAGGACAAAGGATGGATGAGCACTCTGATCAGGTCGGAGACAGATATGCAAAAATGATGCACGATGCAAATGCAATGCAATAATATGAATGCAATAAGACATGGGATCAAAGCTTCCATATATTCTAAATAATCACTGTGCTGATGACTGAATAAGTTCACAAGTCTATTCTGAAGAAAACCATAATACCAGGTTGATAAGTCCACACTGATAAGAAATCCAGAATATCAGGCTGATAAGTCCACATTGATAGGAAAACTGTAATATCAGGTAGGATGAAGGTCAAGGTTACCTGCAAACCTGTAAACACCCGCCCATTCTCACATGTAGGTACTAAAAAGCCGGGATCTTCAATTTCAGATTCTCGATTTGAGAAGCAATAGTACATTCATCCCTCGGGGTACAATACTATCGCCAAACATAGAGGTCGTCCACTGATTCCCCCAAAAAAGGATATCCTATAGCAAGTTCCTAGCATTGGGTCCTCGGATCAAGAATGCGTAATGGGTTTGCCATTTCTGGTCTGCCATTATCACATCTCGGGAGGAGAGGCGTTGCTGAGTCCTCGGGAAAAGGTCGCCAGAGTCGACAGCTTACATTTTGAAATGCACAAGACGCGCAAATCATAACATCTCCCAAGAAAACCTCGTCTGGTTATGGATTTCGTATAAACCATACGTACCAAGATGCTACGTAAGCCATACTTGAAATTCTGGTATGACAGAAAACATGGCAAGGTATAACCAATAACAGTATTAAAAAGCATAAACCACACACATAATTTGTTCACCCAGTTCGATCTAACAATCTACATCTGGGGGCATACCAAGCTAGGAAGGAAGTCCACTCTTAGCAGTATCAAATTACAGACTCAACAACCAAGTTGACAATCTCCTAATTTAATAACTACCCAATGACCCTTCTACCTAAGTCCTCCCTAGGTAAGAGACTCCATCTCACTTCCAATCATCGCAATGATGTCTAGCAATCAACACCTTAGCCATGCATCAACATCTTGATTTCCAACAGCTCTTCAATCATAGAAAAATAGAAGACACACTTCAATAACAATACCTAGACATGAAACACATGACTAAGAATATTACTCAGAGTTGCTTAACAGCTTCCTCCAAGAACAACACTCACTCTTGCTTAAAAGCTTCGAGGAGTACAGTGACCATCTCACAATCCGAGTGGTTTACACATACCAACTCTCCTAGAGAGTGGTTCACAAGAACGAAACCCTAATAATTTTACATCTTGGAATCGTCACCAAATCAGGTTACAAACACTCCTATTTATAACCTACATCCCAACTGGATTTGGGCTTCAAAACGCAGCAGAGAGACTACACACAATTCTGCAAAATAAACTCCAAGAAAATAGGTCTTCAATCTAAAGTTTCCTAATATGTCTCTATATTTAGAAAGTAGTGAAAATCCGAAAACCAACACAAAACTCAACTCAGATTACTTTGGATGCCACATAGGATAACTGAAATTCTAGCACAGATATCAGATGTCCTACACAGATGTTGAGACACTGATATCCAACACAATGAATAAGTTAACAATAATAATAACAGTGCAGAAAGTAAAGAACACAGTGATATGTTTACCCAGTTCGGATCAACAATCCTACTCTAGGGGCTACTAAGCCAGGGACGAAATCAATATTCGATAGTATCAATTCACAGATCATACAGAACCACACCCGGTTACAATCCGCTCACTTAATCACTACCCTTCCTATGACTTCTACCTAAGACTCACCTAGGCATGAGGCCCTCCTCAAATCCCTCTTCAATCACAACCCGTGACTGGTTCCTTTCAACACAAGTAACAAAACGAAAGCCACACTTTCAAAACACACAATTCTCAATACTTCAAAGCTTATGAGAATTGACACACAAGAAACTTAATGCTTAAAAGCTTACGAGTAACTGACAGAACTTACAACACAAAACCAGTCCTTGTACTGTTACCAGAATGATACCAGTTAGGCTCACAAATAACACTCAAAAACCCTAACAAAACGCACGTAAGTTCCACACCTGAACTAGGTTTACACCAGTCAATATATAACATTAAATCTGGATGCCACATAGGATAACTAAATATTCACATAGGATGCCACATAGGATAACTAAATATTCACAGAATATTCAGTAACAAATACCAACAACAGAATCTTCCTTTTAAACCAAAATCAGACGCGATGTCCTATGATCCAGGATGAGACATCTTTATCCGACATGTTTAATGCAGAATATTAGAACATCTTATTTCAACATCTTGCTGCTAGAATAGTTTTAGCAAAATAAATGCCAACCACAAAATCAAAGAAATAACATCTGGTATGACAGATCCCAGATGTCCTATAGGATGTCGAGACTTCTGGTCTGTTACAGAAAACATGGCAAGGTATAACCAATAACAGTGCTAAAAAGCATAAACCACACACAGAATTTGTTCACCCAGTTCGATCTACCAATCTACATCTGGGGGCATACCAAGCCAGGAAGGAAGTCCACTCTTAGCAGTATCAAATTACAGACTCAACAACCAAGTTGAGAATCTCCTAATTTAATAACTACCCATTGACCCTTCTACCTAAGTCCTCCCTAGGTAAGAGACTCCATCTCACTTCCAATAATCGGAATGTTGTCTAGCAGTCAACACCTCAGTCACTGCATCAACAGCTTGATTTCCAACAGCTCTTCAATCATAGAAAAATAGAAGACACACTTCAATAACAATACCTAGACATGACACACATGACTAAGAATAATACTCAGAGTTTCTTAACAGCTTCCTCCAAGAACAACACTCACTCTTGCTTAAAAGCTTCGAGGAGTACAGTGACCATCTCACAATCCGAGTGGTTCACACATACCAACTCTCCTAGAGAGTGGTTCACAAGAACGAAACCCTAATAATTTTACATCTTGGAATCGTCAACAAATCAGGTTACAAACACTCCTATTTATAACCTACATCCCAACTGGATTTGGGCTTCAAAACGCAGCAGAGAGACTGCACACAATTCTGCAAAATAAACTCCAAGAAAATAGGTCTTCAATCTAAAGTTTCCTAATATGTCTCCATATTTAGAAAGTAGTGAAAATCCGAAAACCAACACAAAACTCAACTCAGATTACTTTGGATGCCACATAGGATAACTAAATATTCACATAATATTCAGTAACAAATAACAACTAACAGAATCTTCCTTTCAAACCTATAACAGAAGCGATGTCCTATGATCCAGGATGGGACATCTTTATCCGACATGTTGAATGCAGTAAGGAAGAACATCTTGTTTCAACATCTTGATTAACCATCACATGACGGCAACATTGTTTTACCAAAATTATAGCCAATTACCAGAACTAATAATCTCCCCCTTTGGCTAATTTTGGCTAAAACAATCTCAGCCAACATCAGAAAGACTTGCAGCGGATAAACACCAAACTCCAAACAGCTACTAACATTCATTACACAACCAGCATCAGCAGCATCCCACAGCTGTACCAAAAACAAACTCAAAACAGTATAACAGATGCACAAACTAGAATCACATCAGACAACTAGACAATACCTAGGCTAACTCTCCCCCTTTTTAGCCACAATTGGACAACCTCTTAACCTACCAAGGCACCAAACACGAAGTTCTTACATCCAATTTAACAAGGTCCCAAGAAATACAAGTTCCCAAACCAAAGACCACTTTAACTGGTCAGGCGATACAAACAAAGACTCTTTATGCAGTATAAGAACCAAGCCTCCTTGCTTCTAACAGCACATCACAGATAGAACCATTAGTCGGTCTAACAAATATGTAGGAAAGAACCACATGCAAGAGGTCAAGAAACCAGATCCATAGAAGTTGAAGAACAAAACACTGTCTACAGCTGGGGCAACTTCAGGAGCAACAAGAACAAGAAAAACATCAGAGACGAGGATGAAAACCATCAAAAAACCTCCAGTGCAACTTCATGCTTCTTATGATGAATGGGATGAAGATTGGAAAACTTTTCTTGATTCAGGGGGTTGGGATAATCTTTAGACCCTTTGTTTGTTGCTTTTTCTAATCTTGTATGCTTTCAGCAGTGCAATAAAATTCTGTTTCAATTCTGTTTCCTTTAAACTAAACATATGCAATAAAGATCACAACTGCACAAGACACATCCCAGCACACTTAATCCTCATGTATGCAAATTCCTAATTTTCTTCTGGCCAAAACACATCATATAAAGGAAAATGCAGCAGCAGAAAACAGAAATCAGGACATCTTTTTAGACATATATCAATCACAATCAGTTTTACCAAAATAAATGCCAACATCAAAAGCTGCAGAATTATAATTCAATAACAATCTCCCCCTTTGGCATATTTTGGCTAAAACATTCTTCTTTGAACACCCACCTGATGTTTCTTAATTCTCCCCCTTAACATCACAAGTCCAGCTGCACAAAATTGTAACACTCTCCCCTATCAGGAATAACATGTGCTTCTTTGTACCTTGATGAATGAAAAACATAAGACGCATATTCATGTCTTCAAGAGCTCACCTTTGTTCAACTCATAAGTGTAACACAATCATCCCTTGTACCAATACTCACATGATCCCAATCTGATCGGCTTTTCTCTATCTAAGACAACCAGTACTCCTTTGCAAGAAGAACACCTTAAATGAATGGAGAACATGAGACTCATCTTCATGTCTTCAAGAGCGCACCCTCTGTTCAACACACCTGCTGAACACATTCACCTACTGCTTGACCCTCACAATAGTACATAAGTCAGGTAGAAGCTTGTGATCCTAGGAGACAAAAACCATAACATTCTGAATAGAATGTTCTGTCAACAGATGTTAAGACATCAGTCTTGACATCATGAACAGAATCCAGTTGCACTAAGAAAAACACCACATTCCAAAACAGAATCTCCAAGCTTCCCCCTTTAAGCCAAGGAACCAAAGAACTAGAAAACCAAACAACACAGAGCATCACATCATCACAGAACATCTACTTCAGAATGCTACAACATTGCATGATACCAACCACCATAGCACACAAAATACTACACTACAACACTCTCTACTCTCTACTCTCCCCCTATCTTTCTCAACAGATGCTTCTTCAGCAAGAACCACTCCAAAATTACTACATGATATCCTAAGATCATATAGTGTGTGGGTACCCAGAAATAAGCACTCATCCACCTTCAAGAAGAATAGAACTCCTTAAGTCTTCAACTCATCACCCTTCTGCCAGAACCTCCTGACAATTTCAACTAACTCCTCTTCAACACAAGAGCAATCAGTTTCAATCATCCTTAAGCATAAACCCACTGTCTTCCACTGAACTCTAAGTAAACTCCTCTTACTTAGAGTTAATAACACACCAAGACAAGTGTGACATCTCCAAAATCTACAAAGAAACATAAATTCTCCTAGACACAAACAAAACTGTCCTTCACACTCCTCCTCAGAGGCATGTGCGCACATGATTCAAACAATTAGCTACACACATCAAGACACCATCCAGCAGCCTAATGTCATAGCATGTTATCTGACATTATATCCCCATAAGAGGCAACCAATCTCCACAAGCATAAAATCTTCACAATATATGCGCCTTTGCAGCAAAATCCATAGACAAGTACTCCCCCTGTCATAGATAACCAATGCTCTAGATGTAGATTAACATTTGAGCACCAGATCTTCACACAATTGCTCAGCACATTCACATACCGTGCTCTCACTCCTAGAGAACACTAACACTGCTCACAAACTCCACGAGCTTTACTGAGATCTAATCTCTTCAAGAGAAAGAACAAACCTTCCTGATCAAATCACCTCATCTAAAAAAAATACTTGAGCATCCAACTCCACATGCACAGTCTCAATCATATTCCAAATATATCAACAATCATGATGTTACAACATCATTTGGGACATCAGCTTCCCATCACCATTCAAAGGACTCATTGTGCATAGAAGTCCTTCAAGAAGCTCCCATCAAAGTATCTATCGTTAGTTAGATAGGACTACCTTCTCTCACAAGGTAGGACAATGGGTCTAACATTCTTCTTTTGTACACATCAGGCATCTGCTGATCCTTCTTCATGACAAACCATCATGACAACCATACAAAACCAGATCATACACACATACAGGAACCTGCATACTCTACGTCTCAAGAATCTTATTTTCAAACTTCTCATGCAGATACCAGGGAACCATAATCCTTTGGTCCCAAAAACACCAACTCCTCCTTGCTCCAAACACAAATCTGAAATGCTCCTCCTAGATGGTTTGGATGACAACCAAACAATGAAGACACCAGCCAACCAGTTAGGTTAATATATCTCCTCTGTGCACAGCCCTTTGAGTTTTTCTTCCACTAGAACAAGAGTTCCATACTCTCATAGACTCGATAGTGATATCAAGTTTGAGTAAACAACCCCCATCTTGTTTTTAAGAAATACAACCAGACATATTGAGAAAAATAAATTCTCAGTACAAAGATGTCAAGACATTATGTCTGACATTTCTTCGAGTTCTTCCATCATCAGATTAAGGACTCTCCTTTATTAACTGCTAAGAACTCCTAAGGGCATTACTCATTCTCCCATCCCAAAGCTGCACATTATTTGGTTGGTACACACATATAACTCAAATAGAATCTGCTTCATGGCCGTAAACAAGATTCCATACATCTGGCCCATTAGATCAAAAGGAACTTCCAGATTTCAAAGAGAGTGTTCTTGACATTTGAGCTTGACCTCCACACAAAACAAACAGCCTTTGTACACTAATCCAACACACTTATCTAAGACATGTTTCAGCCAACCCAGATGCCTCCTCTTCCAAGCCAGGAGTAGGTTCCAAACAAATGTGATCAATACACATTTGTTTAGCCCCCCAAGCATCTGCTATGCCATACCTTTATCCAACAACACTCTGCTGGTTTGATGTTCCAACATCTGGTAGGACATTAGTTCCCTTCTCAAGAACCACACCAAGAGATCTTTTATCAAAGCCTAGAGACTGGCCTTTTAGGGTTGGATGTAAGACTAAATTGCTTCTAGATCTCTTTTCAACAAACTCATATAAAATTGCCTTTATGAGTGGACTTGGGATGAGCCTCAATTATCTTTGGCAACTCTAACAAACTAGTTGAAGCTATCCTCAAGTATCACCACACCATGTGATAAACCTTCAACCAAAACCATCAGGAGTTTTCTAACAGATACATAGGCAGCGGAACAGAAGAAGAAAATCCCTCAACAACCTTCAGGCAATACTTAATACCTTTGCACAAACACCACAATCCATTGGTTTGAAAATAAATCAAACCACACAGCAGCTCACCACCAAAGCTAAAGACAGGTCCAATACACACCACGTCATGAACAGTCCATCCTCCATTTCTAGGGACCATTCAAACCACAATATGAACTTCTCCAAGTTCAAACAACCTTTCAGTAGGTACTACCTACCTTGCCCATAACCAGAAAGCATCTTCCCTAGGATCTCACCCAGAAAAACGAACAGGATGCCTGCTCTGATACCAATTGAAATTCTGGTATGACAGATCCCAGATGTCCTACAGGATGTCGAGACATCTGGTCTGTTACAGAAAACATGGCAAGGTATAACCAATAATAGTATTGAAAAGCATAAACCACACACAGAATTTGTTCACCCAGTTCGATCTAACAATCTACATCTGGGGGCATACCAAGCCAGGAAGGAAGTCCACTCTTAGCAGTATCAAATTACAGACTCAACAACCAAGTTGACAATCTCCTAATTTAATAATTACCCAATGACCCTTCTACCTAAGTCCTCCCTAGGTAAGAGACTCCATCTCACTTCCAATCATCGCAATGATGTCTAGCAGTCAACACCTCAGCCACTGCATCAACAGCTTAATTTCCAACAGCTCTTCAATCACAGAAAAATAGAAGACACACTTCAATAACAATACCTAGACATGACACACATAACTAAGAATAATACTCAGTGTTGCTTAACAGCTTCTTCCAAGAACAACACTCACTCTTGCTTAAAAGCTTCGAGGAGTACAGTGACCATCTCACAATCCGAGTGGTTCACACATACCAACTCTCCTAGAGAGTGGTTCACAAGAACGAAACCCTAATAATTTTACATCTTGGAATCATAACCAAATCAGGTTACAAACACTCCTATTTATAACCTACATCCCAACTGGATTTGGGCTTCAAAACGCAGTAGAGAGACTGCACACAATTCTGCAAAATAAACTCCAATAAAATAGGTCTTCAATCTAAAGTTTCCTAATATATCTCCATATTTAGAAAGTAGTGAAAATCCAAAAACCAACACAAAACTCAACTCAGATTACTTTGGATGCCACATAGGATAACTAAATATTCACATAATACTCAGTAACAAATAACAACTAACAGAATCTTCCTTTCAAACCAATAACAGACACGATGTCCTATGATCCAGGATGGGACATCTTTATCCGACATGTTGAATGCAGTAAGCAAGAACATCTTGTTTCAACATCTTGATTAACCATCACATGACAGCAACATTGTTTTACCAAAATTGTAGCCAATTACCAGAACTAACAATACTACTTTCCACTCTAATCCTATGTGTGCACTCAAGCCTGTGTAATGGGCTTATCTCTCAGAATACCCATCCCGCCAAACAGAAAAACAGCGCAGCACAGTCCAGTATAACAATGAAATGAAAATGCAATAAATGCAGAAAATACAGTAAATACACTAAAGCAGTAATACAGTAAACAACAATACAGTAAAATAGTAAAAATAACAGAATACAACACCCAACAAACACCCAATGAAAGAAAAACAGACAAGCGTTAGGATTGACTCGCTTAGGGATGGACCAGCAAGAGGTCAACCTGTCCCCAACAGAGTCGCCAGCTGTCGCTCCTGGGATTTTCATCCAGGTACGAACGCGAAAGTGGCGCGGAAGAAAGAAAGAGATTCGCTAGCCAGGCATTTTTATCCTAAAGAAAGGGAGAGGTAATGCTGCAGAAACCTGGGAGAATGGAAAGAACAAGGTCTCGAGAACCAAAGAGAACGGGTAAGGGAGTCGGTTACGTGAAGGAAAGGTTATCGCACCCCTTCACGTCCGTCGTACTCGACGGGATCCACGCTTGAATTATTGCTCAAAGGGTGATAGAAAAGATGCTGGAAAAGGAATGGAAATAGAACGAGAAACAAATGTAGGGAAACTAAAAGAAGTGCTCGAATGGGCCCTACCCCACTGCCTACGTATCTCATCGGGAACATGAGAATCAGAGCGACGTAGTTCCCCTCAACAAGGGTTGCTTTGTTTGTGTTTTTTTAATGGAAACTTCAGAGTGCGCATTCCCGCAGTTAGGTGTTGCAGCTCGCTGTATGGAGACTTATGCGTTACCTATTTGCGGTAGAACAGACGTGACGAGTCCTTAGGGAATAGAATGAAGGAGATGAGAAGAGAATTGTTTGTTTGTGTATTTTAGAAAGAAGTATTTTGATTATTGGTGTGTATAACGCATATTGCATTTAAGTCTTTCATGTAGGATCGAATGCCTCGCATATCGACCCAAGACGGGACGTATGCTAAACATTCTAAGAAAGTGAGAGAAGACCCCTCACTATCTTATTCTCACATGAAAGGCTCAAATGCAATATATGTTATGCCTTTATTAAGTGTTTTTGCTTTTGTTTTGAGATGAGAAGAAGAGAGACTCAAAGGTTAAGAAAGGTAAAAGTCTAAAGGGAGACTAATAATCCTATTTGTTATCATGCATGGATGATCCTAAAGGTTAAGTGTGGTTTGAAGGGAGCTAACCTAATGTTGTCATGCTTGGATTGAGAGCCTAATGTCTATCCTACTCCGAGCTTAATCAGAAATTAAGTCGGACTAGGAGCCTTTGGGGAGCACGTGAAATCAACAAGTAAACACCAGACAACTCAATCACAAAGAGAAATCAAGCAAGACGCAAGTAAGCATTTATTCAGGAATTAATCAGAAATCAATCAAGATAATCCAAGTTAGAATTAAAATGCTAAGTGAAAATCAAGATTAAATTCTAACAAGAAAATATTAATCTAAGATTAAAAACTAATTCTAAAATTAAACCTAAAATTAATTTCTAATAAAAATCTAATTCTAACTAAATCAAATTCTAAAGTTAAAACTAAACATTAAAAGTGAGTTAACCAAAATTATGATTAAGAATCAAAATCAAAGTTAAATTCTAATTCTCTAATTAAAATCTAATTTCTAAAATGGTTATCCTAAGTTTATTAACTAAAACAATTAATGAAACTAAACTTAAAAATTAAAACAATTAGAAAAGAAACAATTAAAATAACATAGAGGGGTACAATTAGTATATTGGGCTCAAGGTTCAGGTCCAAGGTCTCCTTACAGCCATAGGGGGTTCAGAGTGTTTATGGAGGTGTTATGAAGAGTTTAGGCGCTGGGCTGGTTTTTGGGCCCAAGTAAAATTCAATGCAGACAAAGGGTGGTGTAGAGTGAAAAACGGAGGTGTGAACAGGAACCAGGCGCATGACCTTATTGAGTTCAGGCCCAATGTTCTTTCATCTAAGGCCAGGGGGTGTAGAGTGTCAACAGGGTGTGTAGTCAGTAACAAGATACACGGGCAAGAGATGTCTAGGCCCAAAATCCTCTCATTCGCAGATGGGGTGTATGTGTAAACTTGGAAGTGTGAAAAAAAACGAAGGATATGGGCCTAACAGAAGCCCGGTCCTACTATAATTGCAAACTGAATTAAAAACTAAACCTAGAGGCCTCAGCGACAACTTCACCATGCTATCATCTTCTCCATCTCGTTCTCACCCGCCCTCTCTAAACGGAGCCGCTGCGAAACCCTAGGTCAGCCACCATCATCATGTTCACTTTCCGTTCCAAAACTCCTCCCTCACACTCATCGTTTGCACCATCAAGAACTCCGTCATGCCACTCCCTCTGCTCCTCTCCTTTTCTCAACAAGCTCTCCACCGTGCGTCGCGCGACCTCCTCCGTTTCACCTCAATCTCTCCCTCCCCTATTTTCCTTGCCGCCGGCGAATCCATTCGTATCACACATTGTCAATTTCCGTGTCTCCTTCTCCTTTTCCGTTAACTCTCCGGTGCAACACCCTTGCAAAGCCACTCCGCCTTCTTAATTCTTCGCCGTGTAATACTCTCTCCACCTTCAACGACCAAACTCTCCGTCGTGTCGTGGCCTGACGCCGGCGGCGGCTAAGCCTCAGTTGCTACATCAAACTTAACCTATGTGCTCTCTCCTTGCTCAATTCACTCTCAACCTAAACTACGCATCACAGCCGAAACAAGAAAATGTGATCTACGTATCGCGACCAATAATCACCAAGGCTACAGAAATTTCAACGCAAACGTGAAATTCAAAGGAAGATCCATGTAACTACCGGAGAACCATCCGGTGCATCTTCAGATCATAGAATACGAATGAAAACCATAGGTAATATTAATTCTACTTCACTTCTCCTTCGTTATGATTCTTCTTCTTGCTTCGATTCGGGATTGGCGTCGTTAATTTCTGCAGCTGCGTGGAATTAACGTCGAGAAGCTATTGTGAACTTTCAAATTGCGAGAGTTGAAGAAACTCGTTGCAATAGGAATGCTGGTGATCTGTTTGGGAACGAAGATTATCGACGATGAAGACAACGGCCAGGAAGCGAAGTTTCAGGTATGATTCAATACGACTTGCGATTTGTTGCTTCTCTTTATTCACTTCTTCTATTATCGGTGTTGTGTTGATTCTGGTTGATGAAATTCGTTGAGGTTGATCTGTGGTTGCAGGAGTTTTTTATCAGAGTTTGTTACGGCGCGATGAAACTGAAGATTGAAGTTCTGGATCTCTGGATTGCAGAGAGTTTTTTATGATTGGAGACAAACTGAATTCAAGGAATTGCAGAGGGAAATTGGAGGTTGAAGAAGATGGAAGAAATTTTAGGGATAATGAAGATTGATGAAAAAATGGTGAAGAAGTCGAAGATTCTGTTACAGATCCACTTTTATACCAGAAATTGGGAAGGGTAGAATAGGATTTTCAGGTGAAATTCAGTTAGAGTATATCGTGAGTGATTTGTGAAATTCTGTTACGTGAGTTTGTAATTCTGCTATAATGAGCTTGCGCGAACTCTGTTATGGCTGAGTACTTTTCCTTTTTTTTTATTATTTTCCTCTTTATTTTACGCAGCAAGAGTATAAATACTGCTATAAACTGCTATGGATTTTTCTGTTAAGTTTCATGCGCACCCTTTGTATTTTCACTACCCTGCGCACCTTTTCTTTTCAATACTGTTATGGACTTGCTTAAAAACAAAAGTTGTGGGGCCTACCAATTATGTCAGTTTCTCAAACTTCTCCTCAGGTACCTTTTTTATTTTGAATTTCTTGCGCACTCATAACAAACACACACTTCCTGCATTTTCCTTCATGGCACGGTTGTATCTCTTCTTTATCCTTTTTGTGTAACAATTGTTTATCTTGCAATAGACTTGGAGGTTGGATATGATTTGATTGGTGGATTAAAAGCAGCTTATTTTAATGACCAGAGAAGGATCTGAAGAATGGATTAAAAATGTTACTTGGATAAAGATAAATAAATGGATAAAATGGACTCTTATTGAAATGGTTATAGGTTTTAAGAATGGATCTAAAATGGGGCTAATGGTTTGAAATGGATATTTTGAACAAAATGTGAATGGCATATGGATGAATAGATTTGATATGGTTTTAACAAATGGATAAATGTGAATGTAGGCTAAAATATGGTTTTTAAATGGATGTGGGTTTGAATGTGAAATGGACTTTGGAAATGGATAATTGGTTTTAGAATATGGATAAAAACATGTATAAAAATGGATAGAAAAGAAAGTGGTTATCCAAATGGATAGGTGAACCGAAACATGGATAGGAAATGGTTATGGATAAATGAATTTGAGGTGTGAACAATGGTGAACTCGAATGATGATAATGAATATCCTAAATTCCAAGTAAATTGTATTCCACGTGAATCTTGTTTTCGAACTTAACATGCTCAAACCTTAATCCACTTGACCACAAGAATCCATGTCAACTCCAAGCAACAAGCAACAACAAGGCTTTGATCACAAGGAAACCTTAATCCAATGAACCTCAACCGATAAAAGTCCACAAGCTCGACCGTGAATGAGAAACCCTAATCCTCATTGAATTCATACTGATGACAAACTGAGAAGGAATTAAACCATGATTCACACCAATGAAAACCTGACCCAACGCCTCTGACGAATCCTCTGAAATAGAAGGTTACAAAGAACAAAATTCAAACTCTTACTCCATCTTAACCTGAAATAAAAAATCGACTGAATCATCTCTAAATAAGGTCAACAAGAAAATCCCTTGATCCCATGTCTTAGGACACCAATGAAAAGCAATGATTATGAATTATGACCTAATGAAAATGCAAATGATTGCGAAACAAAAGCCAGAAAAAGGTAGGGCAAATTTTGAGGTGCTACAATCATAAATTACATCAATGCCAAATAAATGCAATTCATAACAAGACTCATGCATGTGGTACCAATTCGTCAAAGTCGATGGACACTAGGCCATCACCCTCCAAAGATCCCTGTTAATAGGATCGATTCTACACAAGAACCGGAGTGCGTCATACACTCCAATCCACACAATGGGATTAAAGCCACCACTGGACTGAAGCCCTAAAATGCTATGAATGCATGATACACAACGTCAATATCATCATCATCAATAAAAGTCATCACGTGCATCATCATTCATCAAAAATATCATGTTAATCATATCGTCAAAACATCATGAAATCATCATTTCATAGTCATCAATAACATCATGGTAAATCATTAGAAAATCACAGCATCAAAATATCAAGACAACACAAGAATCATAAATCAATTCGCGAACAGCAGTCGTTCACTACCAAGTTCGCCGTGCGAACTCATTCGCTTGGATGTTCGCTTTGTGAGCTTCCAGCGAATCCCAGAATCCCAAACAAAACCAGAAAAACGCCTCATTATGTCTTTTCTCACTACCTTTATTCGCCTATAGCAAAGTCACTCACTGGGAGGTTTGCTTTGCGAACTCAAGCTCACACTCAGAATTACACATCAGTATTTCAATCACCCTCATCACGCATTCGCGGCTCCATTCGCTTTGCGAATCTGGGGTGAATATTCGCTTTGCGAAGGAATCATTCGCTTAGCGAACCTACGATTTCCTGCAATCGCTGCTACGCATAAGTAGCATATTATACCCAAAAACTCTACGATTCCACCCTCATTTACCCCCAAAACATCCCCAAAACATTCCTAAGGAATTACGGCAATCCAAGGCACAAAACCTACGACTATTAGGTCGAGTAATTATACTATCTTGACTTCAAAATCACCTAAACCTTCACAACCCCAAAGATTCTCATAAACCCCATTAATCCTTTCTCTAAAAGATCCCACATATCTTCAACAAAAGGTTTAGCCTCAAAGGTATATTTTATCCGATTCAATCTAACCCTTCATATTCATCATCAATCCCCAAAAAACACCTAAATCGTCAATTTACTCATAAACCCACAAAATCACATAAACCTCAAAATCAACTATAAATACATCGAATCCCTATATTGAAAACAATGAAAGGTAATACTCCCGATACCTTAGATTGTCGATCCCAAGCTTTCTTTCTTGAGTTCTTGGAAATCTTGAATCCTAAGCTTTTCCCTCTTTCCTCAGAGTTCTGGCCTTTTCATTCTTTCCACGATCTAACAAATGGATCTTATTCCTCTCAATTTCTCCTTTTTGTTAAAACTAACCCTTGAGCCTCTAAATTGAGCTTTCCCAATAATGCCCTCACTAATCTTCCTCAAAAGTCCATCTTACCCTTAATTCCTCTAATATTATTTAAATTAATAATAATACTAATATATACTATATTATATACTATTATTCAATTAAATAACCAAAACTCCAAAAAATGCCGGCGTCAACACAAACCACCAAAATTCATAAAAATTCACGAATATTATATTTAAATCAATTAAATAAATATTCTTACAGGATTGGGGCGTTACAACTCTCCCCCACTTAAAGGATTTTCTCCCTCGAAAATTACCTCAAAGAAATAGAGTCGGATACGACTCCCTCATCTGATCTTCACGTTCCCAAGTCCAACTTTCGCCAGCTGGTCCACCCCATAACACCTTCACCAAAGCTATCTCTTTACCTCGCAGTTGCTTCACTTCTCGTCCATCAATCTGTACAGGGAATACTTCAACAATCAAGTTATCTCTCACTTGTACGTTATCCATTTGAATCACATGCGACGGATCTGGAACGTACCTCCTCAACTGAGACACATGAATCAAATCATGCAAATTCGCAAGCGTTGGCGGTAAAGCAATCTGATAGGCAAGTTCTCCCACCCTCTGCGAAATTTGATACAGCTCAACAAAACATGGAGTAAGCTTCTTAGACTTCAAAGCTCGTCCCACACCAGTCACTGGCGTCACCCTCAAAAACACGTGATCTCCCTCTTGGAATTCAAGTGTCTTCCTCCTCTTATCATGGTAGCTCTTTTGGAGACTCTGCGACGCTATCCTCCTTTCTTGGATCATCTTAATCTTCTCAGTCATCTCTTGCACAATCTCAGGTCCGAGTACGACACTCTTGCCCGACTTATACCAACACAAAGGAGTCCTACATCTTCTCCCATACAAAGCTTCATAGGGTGCTGATCGGTCACCTATTCTACTTAGTTTTCGTCAGTCATTCGGCAGGAATTTCTTTCTATCGGTAACACTTTGGTTTGTTTTTATCATTTTTTCGTTAAGTATTAAAGTTGTTGAATTTTGTTTGTCTGTCTTTGTTTAGTTTTAAAGTTATGATAAATAAAGTACTTTTGAAGTCTTGGTTTGGTAGTTCCATTATTTTCAGGTCATAGTGTGGAAGCCGGAGAGTTTACGTGGAAAACGCCGAGTTTGGATGCGGTGCAAAGACAATTTTGGGAAGGAGCCAGAAGCCTGACACGGGCCCCCGTGTTTCCTGACACGGCCGTGTCAGGAGAGACAAGGAACGGATGATTTTGGGCGAAGTCAGAGGGCTGACACGGGTGCCCGTGTCAGTTGACACGACCCGTGTCAGCAGGCCTGGAGCAAAGAAGCAATTAGCGCAAGGAACAGAAGGCTGACACGGGTGCCCGTGTCAGCTGACACGGCCCGTGTCAGCAAGCCTCGGAGATGAAATTTTCTGATTTTTATATTTTCTAAGTTTTAACGCTCCGAGGGGCATTCTGGGAATTTCATGCCGTTTTAGTTGATTTGGAACTATTTATGCTAGGCGGAGAGAGGAAACTAGACACTTTTTACTTTGACGAACAATTTTACGAATTTTATGTTTTCACGAGTTCTTGGAGAACGGTGATCTCTCAACCGCGGAAGCAATTGAAGATCGAAGGAATCTGATTATTAGTGTAATGGCTTTTCTTTATTTTTATTATTCAGTTATTGTTTCTGTTATGAACATGAGAGGCTAAACCCCCCAATGCTAGGGGGTATCCGTGATTTCCTTTTGTAATGACATTTTAATTTCTTTCATAGTAATTTCATCACTTTCTCATTATCATCTTGTTGTATAATGTTCTTAATGCGTACCTGTATTGGAAAATAGGTTTTTAAGTTACAATTCACTTTAGGTCGGAAGACCATCGTTAACGCTTTTATACAACAACACTCTATTAGATATCACCAAGGAATTGGGATATCATACTGTAACCGTATCACTTTTGATAACAAGTAAAGCTTGGGATTCTCTCCATACAACCAAGGAATTGGGGTGTAGAGGGAATACCAAAGGGTTTTCTTTAAAGGAATTTTTGAAAACTAATCTTAAAAGACGGTAATGATTTCGGTCTAGTGGTGATTTTGCTAAATGTTAGAGAAGATGTCATTATAAGGGATTTCATACACCTCTCCCTAGTATTATTCTCTTATTTGTCAAAACAGCTTATTTATCTTTTAGGTGCTTTTATTCATAGAACATAGTTATAGAACCATTATAAACCCAAACAAAGGAACTTTTGTTTAATTGAAATAGTCTCTGCACTACATATTCTGAGCAGTCCTCAAGAGATCGACTCTGGGGAAAACCCCAAATTTTTACTACATCGGTAAAAATAGTACACTTGCTATTTTACCGATCAAGTTTTTGGCAACGTTGCCGGGGACTGCCAAATTCATAGTGTCGATTTTATTTCAATTGAAATTTTGTCACTCTGTGACCAAAATTTGAGTTTATTTTCCTGTATTATAATTTTTTTTTATTATTTACTAATACTTTGCTAACCAGTATATGCGAGGTAAGGCCTCAGCTGAATTTTCTTTTGACGCAGAACCTGAAAGATTCTTGCACGCCAGACGTCGGCAAGCTAAGCTAGAAAGGCTAGCAGCATCGAGTTCAGAACCAATTATCCTTGAGCCCGAGAAAGAAGAGTCAGTTTCAGGTCACTCTCAGCACACAGATTCCGATTCAAACTCCGAGTCGGAAACTAGTATCATGGCGGAAGATCCACCTGCCGAAAGACTTCTCGGTGATTATGGCCGAGCAAACGCTCCAGCAGTACGGTTGACAATCGTTAATCAACCAGTTATTGTTGCACAGTTCCAACTGCACCCATCTACCATCCGACAGCTTCAGAGTAAGCCATTTTCAGGAAGAATCAATGAAGATGCCAACAAGCACTTGCAAAGGTTCCTTACCATAAGCACGTCCTTGAAGATTGAGGGACACTCTGAAGAAGCAAAGAAGTTGGTGATGTTCCCGTTCACTTTATCTGATGACGCCGAAGAGTGGTTTTATTCACTACCCGCTGGGAGTATTACTACTTGGCAAGAGATGGAGACTACGTTTCTGAACGAGTATTTTCCTACATCTGTATACATCTGAAAAAGATATGACATTGTTAATTTCAAGCAGAAAGAAGGAGAACCACTCGGAGATGCTTACAAGCGATTTAAGAGGTGTTTGGTTGCATGTCCTACCCATAATATGGACGCAACCGAACAAATGCAGAATTTTGTGAATGGGTTAAGGATGAAGACAAAGCAGCTTATCGATACAGCTACCGGTGGTTCTATAAATTTTCAACAGCCACTGGCATTAAAAAGATAATTGAAGCGATTGCAGCAAATGAGCACCTGGAGCTGTATGATCGCAGTGTTAGCCAACCTGAGAAGACCATTAACTTGAACCTAACAAAACAGGTTGTGAAAATGGAAGATCAGATTGCGGCTGAAGTGGAGAGAAGGTTAAAGAAAATGAGTCTAGATACACAGATGGTAGCAGAAGTGCAACCGGTTCAAGCGGTGAATTGTGAAATTTGTGGAGGTCCTCACTTTTCCATGCATTGTGTGGCTATAGCACAACAGGTTGAAGCAATCAACTTTCTGAAGCAGAACAATCCTTATTCGAACACATATAATCCAGGATGGAAAAATCAACCAAACTTTTCCTGGAAGGATCAACAAGGAAATGTTCTGAAGCAAGGACCTGCTCCATACCCGAACCAGCCCCAACCCCAGCAACCACCACCACAACAGCAACAATATCAGCAACAACCTCAACAGTACTACCAACCTCAACAACAGGTCCAAAAGAAAGCAGATTGGGAAATTGCCATTGAGAAGATGGCAGCTCAAAGCTCTCAATTCCAGGAAGAGACACGAAGTAATCTTAGGAATACAGGTGCCTCCATCAAAAATCTAGAGGTCCAGATGAGCCAAATAGCTCAACAGTTAGCAAGTTCTCAAGCACAGAGTACTCTTCCAAGTTTAACGATAACCAACCCGTGAGAGCATAATAATGTTAGTGCGGTAATCACGAGACGTACCAAACCTCAAGAGGACACCGAGAAAGAATCTGAGGGTGAAGACCGGTTACTTGAAGTTGAGTTGGAAATTAAGGAAAATGAGGTTGTGAATGAAGAAGTGATTATACATGAGCAAGTAACCAAGGAGAAGATCATTGAGCCCAAACAGAGCATCAAGCTCCCCTTTCCATAGAAACAAAAAGAAGGGGCAGCACGAGAAAAATTTTGAAAAATTCTTGGAAATGTTCAAGAAGCTTGAACTCAATATTCCTTTCCTAGAGGCACTTGAGCAAATGCCTACTTATGCCAAGTTCATGAAGTACATCATTTCCAAGAAGAGATCCATCGATACAGAACCTATTATTCTAACCGAAACTTGTAGTGTTATTTTGCAGGGAATGAAGATTCCGGTGAAAAAGAAAGATAGAGGCTCGGTCACCATTCCATGCACTATTGGAGATAGGTCTTTCAATAAGGCTCTTATTGATTTGGGGGCGAGCATAAGCCTTATGTCGTTGTCCATATACAAAAAGTTGGGGATTGGGACTGTACAAGACACTAGGATGACTTTACAATTTGCCGATCATTCTGTTAAGAGGACTTATGGAATAGTAGAAGACGTTCTAGTGAAGATTGATAAGTTTGTGTTCCCGGTGGACTTTGTTATTTTAGAGATGCCGGAGGACGAAGAAATACCACTCATTTTGGGAAGGCCATTTTTGGAGATCGGACGATGTTTGATAGACATAGAAGAGGGCACTATGACTCTTAAGGTCTATGATGAGGAGTTGAAGATTGATGTGTGAAACACTATGAAGCACAAGGATGACATTGGTACGAGCCATACTATAGAGGTGATAGATCAAGTGATTGATAATGAGAAACCGGTAAATGCACAAAAATTACCGTTGGAAAAAGTGTTAAGTTTATCAATTTTTGAAGATAGTGAAGAAGCCGGTGAAAAAGAGTTGGAAGTGATTGCCATGATGGAAGTTCAACCTCCATTTAAGGGACCTCGAAAGCACCGGTGGGAAGATCTTAGGACACCTCAACTCACAGAAGGTGGTGAAGAGACTAAAAAGGGGACTGAATTGAAAGAACTACCCGAAAGCCTCAAGTATGTTTTCCTCGATACCGAAGGTAAATGTCCAGCCATCATAAGTGCTAGCCTAAAAACTTTCCAAGAAGATAAGTTGATTGAAGTTCTTAAAAAGTTCAAGGGAGCTATGGGTTGGAAAATTGAAGGTTTGAAGGGTATAAGTCCTACTGTTTGTATGCACAAAATTCTCATGGAGGATGATCATAAACCGGTTGTCCAACCTCAAAGAAATTTAATCCTTCCATGAAAGAAGTTGTAAGAAAAGAGGTGGTGAAATTGCTTGATGCGGGTTTGATTTACCCAATATCTGACAGCTCGTGGGTGAGCCCTGTCCATGTAGTGCCCAAGAAAGGAGGAACCACCGTCTTTAAAAATGAGAAAAATGAGTTGATTCCTACGAGGACGATCACAGGGTGGCGTGTGTGTATTGACTACCGGAGGTTGAATTTAGCTACCAGGAAAGACCACTTCCCTTTGCCCTTCATTGATCAAATGTTGGAGAGGTTAGCGGGTCATGATTATTATTGTTTCTTGGATGGATACTCAGGGTACAACCAAATTGCGGTTGCACCGGAAGATCAAGAGAAGACATCCTTTACTTGCCCTTATGGAGTCTTTGCTTATAGAAGAATGCCATTCGGGCTATGTAACGCTCCGGCCACCTTTCAGAGGTGCATGACTTCCATTTTTGCTGACATGCTTGAAAAGCATATGGAAGTCTTCATGGACTACTTTTCGGTATTTGGCTCTTCCTTTGATAATTGTTTAACTAACCTTTCTCTTGTTTTAGAAAGATGCCAGGAGAGCAACTTGATCCTCAACTGGGAGAAGTGCCATTTCATGGTACGTGAAGGCATAGTTCTGGGTCACAAGATTTCCCACAAAGGAATCGAAGTTGACCAAGCCAAAGTGGAAGTAATCTCAAAACTTCCACCCCCGGTGAATAAAAAGGTATACGAAGTTTCTTAGGCCATACGGGTTTCTACCGCCGGTTCATAATAGATTTTACCAAAATAGGCAAGCCCCTTACCACCCTTTTGGTTAAGGATATGGCTTTTTTGTTTGATAAGGAGTGTACCGACGCATTTGAGACACTGAAAAATAAATTAGTGTCGGCACCAATTGTGATTGGCCCCGATTGGTTTCTACCATTTGAGATCATGTGCGATGCTAGCAACATTGCAGTAGGGGCTGTTATAGGATAGCGAAGAGATAAACTATTGCATGTGATTTACTATGCTAGTCATGTGTTGAACCCTGCACAGATGAACTACGCAACTACCGAAAAGAAGTTGCTTGCTGTTGTTTATGCCTTTGATAAATTCAGGAAATATCTGTTGGGTTCAAAAGTTATTGTTTATACTGACCATGATGCCTTGAAGTATCTTTTTGCTAAGCAGGATTCCAAACCAAGACTCCTTAGATGGATTTTACTCCTTCAAGAGTTTGATGTGGAAATTCGTGACAAGAGAGGGTGTGAAAACACTGTTGCTGATCATCTCTCTCGGATGTCACCTATTAAAGAAACAGAGGACAAACGCCCAATAAAGGATGAGTTTCCTGATGAACACATCCTTGCTGTTATTGGTGTTCCTTGGTTCGCTGATTATGCAAACTATTTAGTGGGTGGTGTAATACCCGATGATTTTGACTCTAACAGAAAGAAAAAGTTTGTTCATGATTGCAGGTTTTACTTGTGGGATGATCTGTTCTTATACAAAAGAGGAGTTGCTGGATTGGTAAGGAGATGTGTGCCTGAGGAGGAACAAAAGGACATTCTAAAGGCATGCCATGACTCTAAGTATGGAGGACATTTCAGCTGTGACAGAACCGCATCCAAAGTCCTTCACTCAGGGTTATACTGGCCCTCATTGTTCAAAGATGCTCAAGAGATGGTAAAAGAGTGTGATAAATGTCAGAGAACTGGGAATATATCAAAGAGGAACCAGATGCCCCAGAATTTCATGCTAGAAGTTGAGTTGTTTGATGTTTGGGGGATAGACTTCATGGGGCCATTTCCACCGTCATTTGGAAAACACTATATCCTGGTAGCGGTGGATTATGTCTCTAAATGGGTTAAAGTAGTGGCATTGCCGACAAATGACGCTAAGGTTGTAGTGAAGTTCCCGAAAGAGAATATCTTTACGAGGTTTGGAGTACCAAGGGCATTAGTACGTGATGAAGGAACTCATTTCCTAAATCACCTCATGGAAAGATTACTCCTGAAGTACAATGTGAAGCATCGTATAGCCACTCCCTACCATCCTCAAACAAGCGGCCAAGTGGAAGTTTCAAACAGGCAACTTAAACAAATTCATGAAAAGATAGTGAGTTCCTCTCGAATAGATTGGGCAACAAAGTTGGATGACACATTACAGGCTTATCGAACGGCGTTCAAGACACCAATCGGTATGTCACCCTACCAACTAGTCTACGGGAAAGCTTGCCATCTTCCGTTGGAATTAGAACACAGGGCATTATGGGCATCAAAATTTCTTAACATGGACCTATCTCAAGCCAGAAGCTCTAGAATTCTTCAACTCTATGAGTTAGAAGAATTTCGGAACCGCACATATGAAAATGCCAAAGTCTATAAAGAACAAACGAAAAAATGGCATGATAGAAAGATTGTGAGGAAAGAGTTTTTTGAAGGACAACTGGTCCTCTTGTATAACTCTAGGCTGAAACTATTCCCTGGAAAACTCAGGTCTAAATGGTCGGGACCGTTTATAGTTCACAAAGTATTTCCGCATGGAGCGATTGAGTTAAAAAATCAAGCTAACGGAGATACCTTTAAGGTCAATGGACAGAGGTTGAAGTTCTACTACCAAGGAGATTCGGTTGGTCAAGTGGATATCGTTCATCTTACAATGTAGGACGGACGACCGTCGAGCCATACGACGTTAAGCGAAGCGCTTCGTGGGAGGCAACCCACCCGTTTTTACTTACCGTGTTTTTGTCTATGTATGTGTAGCACCCCAAAATTTGCCCTCCTTACCTTAGTACTAACTGACTTATGTTCCACTTCATTTTTGCATTATCATGTGTGCATATCATTGGTTCTTAGCATGGGGTCAAGGTGCCTGAGGTAGTTCAAGAGGAGAAGATGTTCTTCAAGTAAGAGTCCTTGTATTGTCCAAGAGAGCTCAAGTGGATCACTCTCTCCTAACCAGTGCAGAAATTAGGGTTTTGAGATTCTTGGGTTTATTGCTCCAATGGGAAAGCTTCTTGGGTTTTTATCATCACCAAATGACATACCTTATCTTTGTTGGGGAGGATACACATCATATTCAGAGGAATTTGGATTTGGAGACTGTGTTATTTCCTCCTAGACTGAATGTACCAAGATTAGGGTTTGCTATAAAGTCAGTTTATTTCTGATTTCTTGGGAAAGACTTGATTCCATGGTATTCCTTGGGTCCCTAAGTATCTAGGAATGGAAGATTGTCCATCAGTTTGGTTCATGAGAAGTTCAATTGGCCAATGGATTGGGAATCAAGAGAATTGGGGAAAAGTCAACAGTGAGAGGGGAAGTCAACTGTGAAATTTTGAGGTTCTCTTCAAGGTTTTCAAGGTCTCACATCCTCATATGGTCTTCAAGGGTCAAGTTTTATACCATTTATCAAGAATCAAGGGGTGGTACAAAAGTTACTAAATATGGAAATGACCTAGAATTTGAAAGTTTCCTTTTTGGGCAAGTTCTTACACTACATTCAACTTGACTTTTCATCATCAAAGAAGCTTCAAATGAATTTTCCTCAAACATGAAAGTTGAATATCTTTTTCTCCCCTTTCCAACAAGTACTAGTGGGTCTCCATATCATTTGTGAAACTCAAGTTATGATCAAAAGAAGGGAAAGTGGTTCTTAGGGTTTCATTTTCACAACTTTTGCATTTTGGGACATATGGACCTATAATTGATTCCTTTGTTTCAGGCCACATTCTAACATCAAAATACATTCCTTAAGGATCCTTTTTGGCCTTTGAATCAAGTGGATCCATGGTTTATTCATCACTTTTTTTTCCATTATGCAAAATTGCAAGATCATTCAAAACTCATGAACCAAAACACCTCAAGGCCCAAATTCCATACAGGTGTGACTAGCAATTGAAACATAAGTGATCCATCATAAGAGGTTTGGATATACATGCATGGAGGAGGGTGTATTTCACATAATGCAATTTTCCAAAATCACCCAAAACTCATTAAGTGAGGAATTAGTAAGGCCCAAGTGATCATCAGTGGATTAACCCTAAGTATTTAAGATTACTCATGCATTGGTTAGGGGAGAACACACGTGATTTTGGAGAGTTTTCAAGAGTGAGCCCTAAAACTTCAATCATTCGAATCTCACAATCCAGAAGAGTTTTTCCAAAGCTTCTTTCACCATCTTGATCCTTGAAATCCATAGAGCACAAAGCAATCATCACTTGAAGCTAATAGCAAGGGAACAGGTGGCGTGATCTCAGGTTGGTATCCTTTTTCATGATCCTAGAAGTCTATTTTTTGACATGCATAATGATGAGTGATTGTTGCTGACAACTCTGATGTATTTTATATTGAATGTGGACGTGTAATTTGGTTGCTGCGTGAGTTTTAAATTTTTGGTCCCTAGCTTATTTCATTCGGTTTGGCTTATAGGTTGATTGTTTGTAATTTTTAATGTGATATTTGAGATCCTGGTGAAATTCTGGTCAGGAAGGTATGTTCTTTTACGCGTTCTGGGTTTCTTTTGGTTGCAGGTGGCCGGAAGTGGTGGTCGGAGCCCTAGCTCCGGCGACTGGTAAGGGTTCCGGCGGAATTAGGGTTCCAAGGTAAGGGACGCAATCGTGACCGTCCATTGGCTTCATCGTGCGGTCCATATGCTGCCATGTGTTTTAATTTTTTGTTTTATTTAATTGGTTTGTGTGTGCGTCCGTCCATGATAATTACCATGTTCCATAAATCTGAGCCTTTCATTTCCTTTGACTTTTGACTTGATGATGTGATCTGGAGCGTTGACATGATCTGATGGCCATGATGAGGCCAACGCATTAATGATAGTGTATGGTATTCACGTGTTCCTTTTTTTTATTTTCTGATGGATTTAATGTTTGGGCCTGCTATTTACACACCCTCCTTCAAGCCCATGTCAAGTTCCAACGTGTTTGTATTACTGAACACACCCCCCATGCCTATTTCTTCATTTTTTATTTTATTTAATTATTGCATTTCATTTTAATTTTTTTTAAAATAGTTTCTTGCATTAAAAAATTCCCAAAAAATTCTTGAATCATATTTATAGTTTTATAAAATTTTTCCAAATTTTATTTTTTATTTTTATTTTATTTTTGTCATCTGAATTAATTATTTTAATAATTTCTTTTTGAATTTGTTTCATTTTGCACACATTGCATTGTATAATTTATTTCTCATCATCCATGAAACCTTTTGAGTCCATTCTTTTTGCATTGTTTCACCAACACACTGAATTGCATTAAAAAAAATTTCTCTCATTTTTAAAATCTTTTCATATTGCATTTTAGTCCTTTTCTTTTGCATATTGAACCATGTTTCTCATTTGAATTTGCATAATTGTTTGAGTGACCTATCTTGTGAATTTTTGCTTGAGTTTTTAATATGTTGTTTGTCTCTGTTTAAGGTGTGTTGGGTCTTAATTTGGTAATTTTAAAAGATGTTTTGCCAATTATATGATTGCTCTTTGTTTGAGGTCTTCTTATATGCACATCCTTGATCATGCCTGATTACTTGTTTGAAAAGGCACTTGTGCCATCATTTGGGTTTGCTTCCTTGACTTCATAATTCATGTTTAGGACATCCACATTCTGACTTGGTTGAATTTCACTTGGTTTATAATCATTTTTCTTTGGTTTGTGACTTGCTTGGGTTTCATTTATCTTACTGTCACGTATTTCTGTTTGTACTAACCTTTTATGCAGGGGCTGAGGTAAGTTGTTTGATGGTGTGGATAGTATCCATGTCCACTCTTATTCTTTCTTTCTCTCATCTCTTATTTTCTTTAGGCTTAGGTTGTTGTCAAACCTCCCCTTAGGGCCATCTTTGCATGATAACATTAGGATAGATTTTCCCCGTAGTGTTTTTTCCTTTCTTTTGAGTCCCTCTTCTCATCTCAAAACATTTCTAAGATACTTAATAAGGTCAACTTGCCTTGCACACGAGCCTTAAACATAGGAAATGAACATTTAGGGGTCCCCCTTCTCTCTTCTAGAGTGTTGAGCATACGTCCCATTGGGGACGACCATGCGACGCATTCGTTCCCGTGTCATAGACTTTGGTTCAAGTTGGGTTATGAACTAACTCAAGTCACTTCTGTCCTAAAAAATACGAACAAACTTCAAACCTTTTTGTCCTTCGGGATTGTCAAACTAAAGGCTATTTTCAAAAAGGGCACGTTATTTTCCGTCTGAGTCGCAATCAGGCATCGACCCTAACTGCCGGACGCGAACTTAACGTCGCTCATAAAAAACACAAAAAGAACTTGGCCCGAACTACGTTGACTCTGAATTCCCCATTGTACAAAGGGGGTACATAGGCCTAGGACGTCGACGTCCTACCGAGTCTATCTTTGTTTTCCCCTTCCCCGTCTTAGTACAACCATAGATGATAGGATAACTCACCCTTAGAATAGACAACAAGTGTGGATCCCATCGAGTACGATGGACGCGTGGGGTGCTAGCACCTTCCCCTCGCGTGACCGACTCCCGAACCCAGGTTATGGTTGCGACGACCATTCCTTTCCCTCTTCCTCAGGTTTATGCGGTGTTCCCTTTCCCTCTCTTGGGATAAATTTACACGGCTGGCGACTCTGTTTTCCGCGCCACTCTCGCGTTTGTACCTGGGTGAAAATCCCGGGAGTGACAGTATGTTTGTTTGTTTTGTGTGTAGGTACTCACGTATGTTGCCGCTGTTAAAGGAGGAATCGAAGGAAAAAGTGACAAATAGAAAAATTTGGAAGTCAGGGGCCTGACACGGGTACCCGTGTCACCTGACACGGTCCGTGTCAGGATAGTTCTCAAATCTAAAAGAAAAAGAAGAGAAAGGTGGAAAATGGAGAGTTTCAGGGACCTCAAATCTGACGGGTGCCCGTGTCACCGGACACGGCCCGTGTCAGGAAAGCGTAAAAATAATGTTTTTTGAGAAGTTGAAAAGTGGGTTCCAGGGGACTGACACGGCCGCCCGTGTCACTGGACAAGGCCCGTGTCAGACCTCTTGAAGGGTAAGTTTTTATTTTTGGTTGCTTTTGTGAGTCAGTGACCTGACACGGGTGCCCGTGTCAGGCAGCGCGCCCCAGGATTTTCAAATTTTTTTAAAAGGATTTTTCTGATATGGTGGGGCCCACGCGCAGTTTTACTTTTTATTTTAATTTTTTACCTCTCTTTATTCATTATCTCTCTCATTCTAACTCTTTCTCTTCCTCAAAATCCTTCAAAAAACCTAAAACACCATTTTTACCCACCCTTAAAGCTCACATTTATGCATCTTCCGTTCATCAAATCACCCATCCCGCTTCACAAAAATTGTTCCCCTCCTTCTCCTCTACATTTCTACGGTTGAATTTTTGTCTTAACTTTCGTTTTTAGTTTTTGTGAATTTTCAGGTGGACAATAATGCCCCCAAGGCGTGAGATCAGAGGCAAGCAACCGGCGGCCGAGCCATCCAGGATAAGAAAGCGCACGGTCCGCCGTCCCAATGCGCACGAAATTATTTTTGACGATGACAAGCATGAGCGAAGGTATTCCATGCACGTTAAGCGGAAAATCACACCGACTAGGTACATGTGCTTGGATTCTCTTACTCAATTAGGGCCGCATAGAGAGGTAACTAGAATGTTCCATAATTTAGGCATGTTGAAATTTATTATGTATGAAGCGCCGACCTACGAGCGCATTACACTGGAATTTTTAAGCACTGTTGATTTTAAAATGAAAAAGACATGGACAGGTGCTGCTTATTATTTTTCTGGAGTTATGAATTTCAGGTTGCATAATAATGATCACAAGCTGACAGTGGAAGAACTGGGGAGCATACTAGACCTCCCGATTGATGGTCCCGGGGCTGTTTCGGAATCATTTGATGCGGCTACTTTCTGGAGGTCAATAACGGGCCACACAGAGTATGTGGCTAAGGGAGCTAAAGCCTCAGGGATACAGAATCCTTGTTTCAGATACGCTTAAAAGGTGTTGGTTTATACTATTTTCGGTAGAGGAGACAGTACCGGGGTTGCTACCCAAAAGGAGCTTTATTTCTTGTACGCCATGACGAATGGGATATCATTTAATGTGACTGCCTTTGCAGCTGACTATCTGGGAAGAGTTGGTCGTGCAAATTCTGGTCGCATTTGTGTTGGTGGGATGATCACCCAAATAGCCGAACACTTGGGCTATGACCCGGCTGAGCATAATGACACGCCGGTCTCAGGTAAGACTAAATTGGATATGAATTCTTTAGTCCAGCAGAGAATGATTGCTTATGCTGGAGGGTCGTGTGGGTATTTTTGTTCTGAGAAATATGTTATGACCCTGCCTAACCCCAATAGAATTAGGATTGATGATAATGCAAACTGGCTTTATGGGAATTCCGTCCTCGATGTAGTGGACGAGCAGGATGAGGATAATTTTGATGCAGGTGAAAATGATTTCCATGCGGAGCCAGAGCCACATCAAACGGTTCTGCCTCATGCAGGAACATCATCCACAGGCACTGGGACATTTTCCATGGAACCAGATCAATGGTCTTGGATTAAAGAAGAAATTGGAGAAATTCGGGATGAACAGACACGTCAAGGACGTGAGCAAACCCGACAGGGTGACATCCTGGATGAGATGCAGACCATGATGCAGCAGATGATGCTGCGATTTCCTCCCCCTCCTCCTCAATGAGGCTTTGTGAGTCCCCTCCCATCATTGTTCTAAAACAGTGAGGTCACTGTTTGGTTCAAGTGTGGGGGGGTTTTATTTTATTGGCTTTTTGTGTGTTTTATTTTCTGTTTAAGTTTTTTTTGTTATTTTTGTTAATGTTGTGTGTTACAGATTGATTGTATTCGGCCGGATGAATGATGAACTAGTTAGAGGATGTAAGATTCAAACCCAGACTTGCTACTAAGGCACCCCGGAAGTTGATACAACCAAGAATGATTGTTGGACGCAGCTTGATGACACCGGACCGAGAGTGGATGGTTGACCCAGACCAGAAAAGAAGCTGCATTACATGAGAAGTACTTTTGAGCCTGTAAGTTTTACCCAACATGGTGAGAGCACAATAAACCAAAGATTACATCATTATGAGAGTTGAATCAGGTATGACTTTATTGCTTTGAATTTGCGTACGTTATGCTCACATAGCACTACATGAGTACACACACTGAGGCACATTTTTTTTATCAACCCGAGCCTTTCTAGCTTACCCTTAATGATGTTTATCCTTTGTTACCCCCTGTTGAGCCTAAATCCACTTGTTTATGACAACCACCAATGTTAACCCCTGGCCAAACACTCCCTACCCTGCTCAGCATAAGTGTTGTAATTGTTGAATCTATGCCAAATTCTAAGTTTGGGGTAGTTCACCTACATGAAGAAAGGCAAGTGCGAAAGAGAAAAAGGAGAGAATTATATCATAAAAAAAAAAGAGAAAAAAAATGGAGATAGTAACACGTCTTCAGGAAAAGAGAAAAAGCACTTGCCTAAACTTCAAGGAATCACAAATAAAGGAATGATCAAAACCCCATGGTACTAAAATAAGCACAGCGAAAAATCAACATCACGGGTGCTGAGCCTCAAAAACCCTTGTGTATCCATTTCCTTGTTTATCCCACCGTACCTAAGCCCCGTTACAACCCAAAAGACCTCAAAAAGTGTGTGTAATCTGTCTGTGTAATGAAGGTAGAATGTATTCAAATTTAAGAGTTGATATTGCATATGCTGAATTATGAGTGAAAAACACTTTAACCCCGAGAGACTTGGTGAGAAGTGTGAAAAAGCCTGCAGGTGAAGGAGTACTTTGATATGGAAGTGCAGCAGACAGTTTGAATCGGGAAAACTTGAAACTTGACCAGATGGTGGAAAGCGAGCGGTGAAAGACAGCGGTTGTATTGTGGTAAGAAAGAATTTTGGGGTGACCTCATTTTGTCTCCTACATTGCTTGAGGACAAGCAACGAGTTAAGTTTGGGGTTGTGATCGGTCACCTGTTCTACTTAGTTTTCGTCAGTCATTCGGCAGGAATTTTGTTCTATCGGTAACACTTTGGTTTGTTTTTATCATTTTTTCGTTAAGTATTAAAGTTGTTGAATTTTGTTTGTCTGCCTTTGTTTAGTTTTAAAGTTAAGACAAATAAAGTACTTTTGAAGTCTTGGTTTGGTAGCTCCATTGTTTTCAGGTCATAGTGTGGAAGCTGGAGAATTTACGTGGAAAACGCCGAGTTCGGATGCGGTGCAAAGGCAATTTTGGGAAGGAGCCAGAAGCCTGACACGGGCCCCTGTGTTGCCTGACACAGGCCGTGTCAGGAGAGACAAGGAAAATATGATTTTGGGCAAAGTCAGAGGGCTGACACGGGGTGCCCGTGTCAGCAGGCCTGGAGCAAAGAAGCAATTAGCGCAAGGAACAGAAGGCTCGTGTCAGCAAGTCTGGGGGATGAAATTTTATGATTTTTATATTTTCTAAGTTTTAACGCTCCGAGGGGCATTTTGGGAATTTCATGCTGTTTTAGTTGATTTGGAACTATTTAGGCTAGGTGGAGAGAGGAAACTAGACACTTTTTACTTTGATGAACAATTTTACGAATTTTATGTTTTCACGAGTTCTTGGAGAACGGAGATCTCTCAACCGCAGAAGCAATTGAAGATCGAAGGAATCTGATTATTAGTGTAATGGCTTTTCTTTATTTTTATTATTCAGTTATTGTTTCTGTTATGAACATGAGAGGCTAAACCCCCCAATGCTAGGGGGTGTCCCTGATTTCCTTTTGTAATGACATTTTAATTTCTTTCATAGTAATTTCATCACTTTCTCATTATCATCTTGTTGTATAACATTCTTAATGCGAACCTGTATTGGAAAATAGGGTTTTGAGTTACTGTTCACTTTAGGTCGGAAGACCATCGTTAACGCTTTTATACAACAATACTCTATTAGATATCACCAAGGAATTGGGATATCATACTGTAACCGTATCACTTTTGACAACAAGTAAAGCTTGGGATTCTCTCCATACAACCAAGGAATTGGGGTGTAGAGGGAATACCAAAGGGTTTTCTTTAAAGGAATTTTTGAAAACTGATCTTAAAAGACGGTAATGATTTCGGTCTAGTGGTGATTTTGCTAAATGTTAGAGAAGATGTCATTATAAGGGATTTCATACACCTCTCCCTAGTATTATTCTCTTATTTGTCAAAACAACTTATTTATCTTTTAAGTGCTTTTATTCATAATACATAGTTATAGAACCATTATAAACCCAAACAAAGGAACTTTTGTTTAATTGAAATAGTCTATGCACTACATATTCTGAGCAGTCCTCAAGAGATCGACTCTGGGGAAAACCCCAAATTATTACTACATCGGTAAAAATAGTACACTTGTTATTTTACCGATCAGGCACCATTCCAATGCTAGCATGATAACTATTATTGTACGTGAACTCAATCAACAGTAAATGGCTATCCCAAGATCCTCTGTGATCCAACACACAAGCCCTCAACAAATCCTCTAAGGATTGGATAGTCCTTTCTGTCTGACCGCCCGTCTGTGGATGGTAGGCAGAACTCATCCTCAACTTAGTACCCAAAGCATCCTGCAAACTCTTCCAGAACCTCGATGTAAATCTCAGGTCTCTATCCGACACAATACTCGAAGGTATCTAATGCAACTTCACAATCTCCTCGATGTACATCTCGGCTAGCTTCTGTAACACCCTTTTCTACCCCACGAATATACACGGAAAAATACACAAATTATCAGAGTAAAAATCACCTGAGAAGGGTGGAAATTTCTCAATAAACTCAAATTAAAACATTTGCTCTGTAAACAACGGGTTTTTCCTCAAAATAATCAAAAAGCCATCAAATAGCAGCGGAACCACCATAACCACAATAATCCAAAATCAAAAGGTTTTCATTAAAAGCCATAATAATCAAATAACAACAAAAATAACAACTCAACATGGTTCGATTCAATGACCCAACCCGATGTAACAATATACGAGCAAGACCCTCTACATCAACCAAAAGCAAATAAATTCTAAAAGTCCTCAAAGGCATCCACAGCTAAGCCTGATCACCTGCACGTTACTCGCGTGGAGGCAACATTCAAACAGGCAGGGTGAGTAATCACAATTCATTATAATCAATACGAAAATAAGATATGCATAAAATTAATGTCATCATCATATACAACATCATCAGGGTCATCACAAGGCAAACATCAAAAATCATGAAATCATAAATTACATCAATGCCAAATAAATGCAATGCATAACAAGACTCATGCATGTGGTACCAATCGTCACAAATCGATGGACACTAGGCCATCACCCTCCAAAGATCCCCGTCTTTAGGATCGATTCTACACAAGAACCGGAGCACGTCAAAACCACCTCACATCCACACAATGGGATGGAAGCCACAATAGACCGAAGTCTAACATCACTGTAATACTATGAATGCATGATACACAACGTCATAATCATCATCATCAACACAAGTCATTACGTGCATCATCATTTATCACATTCTCATCATAGCGTCATTCATTCATCAAAAAATCATGCCTCATCATCTTATAATCATCAATACAACTCATGGAAATTCACATCAAAATAGTCATGCATCATCATCTAACAATCAATATAACTCATGGTCATTCACATCGTCATTTAATCATTGAACATCACATATACGCAGCTCATAACGTCAATATACATCATGGTAATTCATATCATCAATTAACCTTCAAAATCATGTATAACCGGTTCATAATCATCAATAAAGTCATAGTAATTTAGATCATCAATTATTCATCAAAACATCACGATATCATCATCTTATAATCATCAATAACATCATGGTAAATCATCAGAATAATCACAGCTCAAACGTCAAGACAGCATAAGAAACATAAAACAAAGTTTGCGAATCAGCAGCCGTTCGCTACAAAGTTCACTGTACGAACTCATTTGCTAGGATGTTCGCTTAGCGAGCTTCCAGCGAAACCCAGAATTCCAAACAAAACCAGAAAAACCCCATTCTGTCTCTCCTCGGCACCCTCATTCGCCTAGCGAAGTCACTCGCTGGGAGGTTCGCCTTGCGAACTAAAAATCACAAATAGAGTTCATCTCAGTATCATCAAACAAAATCATCGTGTATTCGCTATGCTGCTCGCTTTGTGAGTCTGGGGCGAATGTTTGCCTTGCGAAGGAATTGTTTGCTTTGCGAACTCGCGATTTGAGGAAATCGCTGCTACACATCAGTAGCATAACAGACCCAAAAACCTCACGAATTCAACCTCCTTTTACCTTAACCACATTCCCAAAAAATTCCTAAGGCATTACGGCAATCAAAGGACAAAACCTACGACTATTAGGTCGATTAATTATACTATCTTGACCTCAAAATACCTAAACTTTCACAACCTCAAAGATTCTCATAAACCCCATAAATCCATTTCTCTACAAGGTCCCACATATCATCAATAGAAGGTTTAGCCTCGAAGGCCTACTTTTATCCGATTCAATTCAACCCTTAATAATCGAACCACAAAAATTCCCTAAAGCACCAGTTTACTCAAAAACCCACAAACCCATATAAACCTCAAAAATTAGCTTTAAACACATCGAATTCCTATATCGAAAACAATGAAAGGAAATACTCCCCATACCTTAGATTGTCGATTCCAAGCTTTCTTTCTTGAGTTCTTGGAAAGCTTCTCAAATCCTAAGATTTTCCCTCTTTCCTTAGAGCTCTGGCCTTTTCCCTTTTTTTCACGTTCTGACCAAATGAATCATATTCTTCCCAAAATTCTCCTTATTGTTAAACCTAACCTTTGGGCTTCTAAAATGGGTTTTCCCAATAATACCCTCACTAATCCTCCTCAAAAGTCCATCTTACCCTTAATTCCTCTAATATTATTTAAATTAATAATAATAATATATACTCTATTATATACTATTATTTAATTAAATAACCAAAACTCCACAAAATGCCAACGTCAACACAAACCACCAAAAATTCACGAATATTATATTTAAATAAATTATATAAATATTCTAACAAATTTGGGACGTTACAATTCTCCCCCACTTTAAGGATTTTCGCCCTCGAAAATTACCTCAAGGAAATAGAGTCGGACACGACTCCCTCATATGATTTTCACGTTCCCAAGTCCAACTTTAGCCAGCTGGTCCACCCCATAACACCTTCACCAAAGCTATCTCTTTACCTCGCATTTGCTTCATTTCTCATCCATCAATTTGCACAGGCAATGCTTCAACAGTCAAGTTATCCCTCACTTGTACATCATCCATCTGTATCACATGTGACAGATTCAAAATGTACTTCCTCAACTGATACACATGGAACACGTCATGAAAATTCACAAGCGATGGCGGTAAAACCATCCAATAGGCTACTTCTCCCACCCTCTGCGAAGTTTGATACGGACCAACAAAACGTGGAGTAAGCTTCCTAGACTTCAAAGGTCGTCCCACACCAGTCACTGACGTCACTCTCAAAAACACGTGATCTCCCTCTTGGAATTCAAGTGCTTTCCTCCTCTTATCATGGTAACTCTTCTGGCGACTCTGCGACTCTTTCATCCTTTCTTCGATCATCTTAATCTTCTCAGTTGTCTCTGGCACAATCTCAGGTCCGAGTACAACACTCTCGCCCGACTCATACCAACACGAAGGAGTCATACACCTTCTCCCATACAAAGCTTCATAGGGCGCCATTCCAATACTAGCCTGAAAACTGTTATTGTACGTGAACTCAATCAACAGTAATTGGCTATCCCAAGATCCTCCGTGATCCAACACACAAGCCCTAAGAAAATCCTCTAAAGATTGAATAGTCCTTTCTGTCTGACCTCCGTCTGCGGATGGTAGGCAGAACTCATCCTCAACTTAGTACCTAAAGCATCTTGCAAACTCTTCCAGAACCTAGATGTAAACCTCAGATCTCTATCCGACACAATACTCAACGGTATCTCATGTAACTTCACGATCTCCTCAATGTACATCTCGGCTAACTTTTTCATAGAATGATTAATCTTCATCGGCAAGAAATGAGCTGATTTAGTTTATCTATCCACGATCACCCAAATAGAATCATTCCCTTTCTAAGTCTTCGGTAATCCCGACACATAATCCATGGAAATACTATCCCATTTCCATACTAGAATATTCAACGATTTCATCATACCTAAATGCTTCTGATGCTCAATCTTCGACTTCCGTCAAGTCAAACAAGCATAAACGAACTCGGCAATATCCTTCTTCATAGAATACTTTTCTCGATTTCTGGAACATTTAGAACACACTCTATCTCGAAACCTCATCACACCATTCTCATCAATCTGAAATTCACCTCTGTTACCTTGGTTAATTAACGTCAATTGGTCCACCAACTTCGAATCCACTTGCTGACCCACTCTGATCTCTTCCAGAATGCCACTCATCAACTTCAACATTCCCAGCTTCACACTGTCAGGATACCAAACTCAAATCTCAGAATTGTTCAAGTAACTCCAACTCTTTCACCATGAGCATCGACATATGCAATGACTTTCTACTCAATGCATCAGCCACTACATTTGCTTTGCCCGGATGATAACTCAAATCAAAATCGAAATCCTTCAATAGATCTAACCACCCCCTCTGCCTCATATTCAATTCTTTCTAATCAAATAAGTACTTCAGACTTTTATGATCACTGAACACTTCAAACTTAGAGCCAAACAGATAATGTCTCCAAATCTTCAACACAAACACCACAACAGCCAATTCTAAGTCATGTGTAGGATAATTCCTCTCATGAACTCGCAATTGTCTCGAAGCATAGGCAATAACTTGTCCATTCGGCATCAATACTCCTCCAAGACCCATCTTCGATGCATCACAATACACCACAAAAGATTCGTTCGGAGTAGGCAAAATCAACACTGGAGCGGTCGTCAACCTCTTCTTCAATTCCACAAAACTTTCCTCACAAGCTACATCCCACACAAAAGCTTGACCCTTCTGAGTCAACTGATTCAAAGGTAATGCCAACTTAGAAAAGCCTTCAATAAACTTGCGGTAATAACCTGCCAATCCTAGAAAACTTTGTATCTCGGTAGTAGACTTCGGAGTCTCCCACTGTAGCATAACATCAATCATAGAAGGATCTACAGCAATTCCACCACTTGAACTCACATGGCCAAGAAAATTCACTTCCTTCAACCAAAACTCACACTTCGACAGTTTCACATACAATTTCTTCTCTTTCAACACTTTCAACACAGTCCTCAAATGCTCATCATGCTCTTCTTCAGGCTTAGAGTATATCAGAATATCGTCAATAAAAACCACCACAACTTATCCAAATACTCATGAAAAATCCAATTCATGTACTCCATGAACACCAGGTGTATTAGATACACCAAACAACTTCACAGTATACTCATAGTCACCATAGCTCATCCTGAAAGTTGTCTTCAGAATATCATCAGGCTTAACACGAATTTGATGATAACCAGACCTCAAATCAATCTTGCTAAAACACAAGCACCCACCAATTGATCCCTTAAATCATCAATCTTCAGAAGTGGATACTTATCCTTTATCGTCACTTTATTCAATCGTCTATAATCCACACACTACCTCATAGTACCATCTTTCTTCTTCACCGATAGCACAGGAGCACCCCATGGAGAAACACTCGGTCGTACAAACTTCTTATCAAGCAATTCTTCCAGTTGTTTCTTCAATTTTCCTAACTCAAATGCAGACATCCGGTAAGGAGTCATTGACACCAGACTCATACCTGGTATCAAATTCGCCGTAACCTCTACCTCACGCTCTGGAGGCAAATCACTTACATCATCAGGAAACACTTTCAAAATTTCACAAACAAAAGGAAAAACACCAACTTATCCACCTTCACTAATACTCAAAATTATCCTCAACAAACGTCTCGGCACCATCCTGCATCAACTCATCAAAACCATCTGTAAGCACTTGGCTTAACTTCAAACAATTCACTGCACACACCACTTAAGCTTGCAAGACACGTTTATCCCATCCAACATGATCCCGTCGATTATCAACAAGAGCTTACGGGTGATCAGTTCCTCAATTTGTCAATAACAGCCGACTATCATGAGGCGGTACAGACTATCTTACCAAATTATTGTAGCATCTAACACCACACTTAGCCATTGCTCCACCCTCGAAGCATCTTGGAGAAGCACCATCTTCTCCCCCACTTGTTTCATTCCCAACCTGAAAATGAAAAACAAAATAATCATCGACAGTGTTTTCACACACATGTCGCATACTAGGGAATAGACAACATTAGACAACCTGGCCGGACAGACCGACCTGCTCTGATACCACAAATGTAACACCCTTTTCTACCCCATGAATATACACGGCATAATACACAAATAATCAGAGTAAAAATCACCTCAGAAGGGTGCACATTTCTCAATAAACTCAAATTAAAACATTTGCTCCGTAAACAACGGGTTTTTCCTCAAAATAATCAAAAACCCATCAAATAGCAGCGGAACCACCATAACCACAATTATCCATAATCAAAAGGGTTTTCATTAAAAGCCATAATAATCAAATAACAACAAAAATAACAACTCAACATGGTTCGACTCAACGACCCAACCCGATGTTACAATATCAGAGCAAGACCCTCTACATCGACCAAAAGCAAATAAACTCCAAAAGTCCTCGAAGGCATCCACAGCTAAGCCTGATCACCTGCGTGTTACCCACGTGGAGGTAACATTCAAACAGGTAGGGTAAGTAATCACAATTCATTATAATCAATATAAAAACAAGATATACATAAAATTGACGTCATCATCATATACAACATCATCAGGGTCACCACAAGGCAAACATCAAAGATCACGACATCATAAATTACATCAATGCACAATAAGACTCATGCATGTGGTACCAATTCGTCAAAGTCGATGGACACTAGGCCATCACCCTCCAAAGATCCCCGTCAATAGGATCGATCCTACACAAGAACTGGAGCACATCATACACTCCAATCCACACAATGGGATTATTGCCACCGCTGGACCGAAGCCCTAAAATGCTATGAATGCATGATACACAACGTCAATATCATCATCATCAATAAAAGTCATCACGTGCATCATCATTCATTAAAAATCTCATGTTAATCATATCGTCAAAACATCATGAAATCATCATTTCATAGTCATCAATAACATCATGGTAAATCATCAGAAAATCACTGCATCAAAACATCAAGACATTACAAGAATCATAAAATAATTCGCGAACAGCAGTCGTTCGCTACCAAGTTTGCCGTGCGAACTCATTCGCTAGGATGTTCGCTTTACGAGCTTCCAGCGAATTCTAGAATCCCAAACAAAACCAGAAAAACTCCCATTCCATCTCTTCTCGCTACCTCTATTCGCCTATTGTGAACTCAAGCTCACACTCATATTTACACATCAGTATTTCAATCACCCTCATCATGCATTTGCTGCTCCATTCGCTTTGCGAATCTGGGGCGAATGTTCGCTTTGCGAACCTGCGATTTCCTGCAATCGCTGCTACGCATCGGTAGCATATCAGACCCAAAAACTCTTACGATTCCAGCCTCATTTACCTAAAAAACATCCCCAAAACATTCCTATGGCACTACGACAATCCAAGGCACAAAACCTACGACTATTAGGTCGATTAATTATACTATCTTGACTTCAAAATCACCTAAACCTTCACAACCCCAAAGATTCTCATAAACCCCATAAATCCTTTCTCTACAAGATCCCACATCTCATCAACAGAAGGTTTAGCCTCGAAGGTATATTTTATCCGATTCAATCTAACCCTTCATATTCATCATCAATCCACAAAACAACACCTAAATCGTCAATTTACTCATAAACCCACAAAATTACACAAACCTCAAAATCAACTTTAAATACATCGAATCCCTATATTGAAAACAATGAAAGGTAATACTCCCCATACCTTAGATTGTCGATCCCAAGCTTTCTTTCTTGAGTTCTTGGAAATCTTTCCTCAGAGTTCTGGCCTTTTCCTTCTTTTCACGATCTAACAAATGAATCATATTCCTCTCAATTTCTCGTTTTTGTTAAACCTAACCCTTGGGCCTCTAAATTGGGCTTTCCCAATAATTCCCTTTTTAATCCTCCTCAAAAGTCCATCTTACCCTTAATTCCTCTAATATTATTTAAATTAATAATAATACTAATATATACTATATTATATACTATTATTCAATTAAATAACCCAAACTCCACAAAATGCCGGCGTCAACACAAACCACCAAAATTCATAAAATTTCACAAATATTATATTTAAATCAATTAAATAAATATTCTTATAGATTTGGGGCGTTACACTCTCAAAGTAATGGGGAGTGGTAACATAAAAGGATGGGAGGAAATTGTAATTCCTACTGATAACAAGACAAGAAAAGGTCTTGGTTTCTCCCCAACCTGTACCCAGATTACAAAGAAGGATGAAAGTTTTCGTCCCATTCAGAATTTCTTTCACAGTGGAGGCATCCTCCACCCAGTATCTCAAGAAGTCCACATCATTGAGGAGAACAACTCTTATGATACAGATAAAGAGTGGAAGTCTTATCTCAACGATGAAGGTTATATATATCAGGGAGAAACGTACCTACCATTCTGCTCTCCAAAGTGGAGCCCAAGATATATACCAAGATCAGACGTCAGAATGATCTATGGAGATTGTGATCTTGAAGGATGTCGTGCTACACCCAACTCATTAGAGGAAGACAATCTGATGAAAGACAACTTTCACTATGATTATTATGATCCCCTGGATGACTTGCCTAACTGGAAGCCATAAACAGAAGACTTGGGGCAAAAGAGTCAACCGGACAATGCCTATCAGTTGAGTAATCTTGAAAAGAATACACATGTTCCCACAGAGTCATGGAATCCTTACTCCGGACATTCCGAAAATGTCCGACAGCATGGTGATGAATTTGCAAAGATTGCAGGACAAGAATTCATTAACTATGCATTTCCTGAGGTCAACGTCATTGAGGAAGATGACTCATCTATTCCCACAAAAATGTGGGATACTTCGGGACAGCCAAGCGGCAAGTACGACTTTCTAGTCAAATACACTGCTCCCGAAAGCTTTCGCATCAGATACGAGGTCATCCAACCAACTGGATGGGGAGATCCTCTTGAGAGTGAAAACACTATAGAAGATGCAACAGAAGAGTCCTCTTATGATAACTCTGCATGGGAAGAAGAATCCAATGATCCTACTCCTCCAGAAATCAGTGTCATTTTTGAAGACAAACTAAGAAGGAAAGTACCAGACTTTGTGATTTACAGAGGAGTTCGTCGCCATTGGTTTGCAGTCGATGTCCCGAAAGTCATTCATAAGTCAAAGTAATTACCATCTTTGTTTTAACCTTTGACTTTTCCAGGGTGAAATAGATGTTTTTTAGGGCTTACTTTTCTATAAATGTCCCTCTTTGCTCCGACCAGAGCGATAGAGTTTTGTTTTATAGGGTTGTGATTCAAGAATTGACAAATCATGAATAAATAATGTCATTCTGAATTCCTGCATGTTATTGCTATTTTCACTTTTCGTTTTTCAGAAAGTGGTAATCCTAAAAAACAACCCAAAATAAAAACAAGCGTTTTTCCGAAAATACACTGCACACACTCTTGCATTCTTTTTGTCTTTTCTAAGAAAGGAATCATCACGTCATGAAGATTGCTTGTTTTAAACCCCATTGAAATATACGATTCAATTCCTTCTCCCAACTTTGAATTCCCTGTATTTGAAGCTGAAGAAGAAGAGGACAAAGAAATTCCAGAAGAGATCTCTCGACTAATCAGGCAAGAGGAAAGGTTTATTGAGCCTCTCAAAGAGCCGTTAGAAACTGTCAATTTAGGTTCAGAAGAAGAAAAGAAAGAAGTTAAGATTGGAGCACTGCTCAGTCCAACTGTCAGAGAAGACTTGATAAAACTTCTCAAAGAGTTTCCAGATGTATTTACTTGGTCCTACCAATACATGCCAGGGTTGGATACCAACATCTTGGAACACCACTTACCACTGAAACCAGAATGTCCTCCAGTAAAACAAAGACTGAGAAGGACACATCCAGATATGGCCATCAAAATTAAGGAGGAAGTGCAGAAGCAGATCGATGCAGGTTTCCTCGCCACCTCAGAATATCCTCAATGGTTAGCCAACATAGTACCAGTTCCAAAGAAAGACGAAAAAGTCAGAATGTGTGTAGACAATAAGGATCTAAATAAAGCAAGTCCAAAGGATGACTTCCCCTACCACACATTGACATGCTGGTAGACAACTGTCATACCCCAAATTTTGACCACCAAAATTTCCCATCAGTGTGAGAATCATCATCACAGTGTGGAGGAACCATCATACTTCATCAGTCTCCCCAAAGATGGGTGAGCATCCACTACAATCAAAATTGGGGTTTCGAGCCCTCTTAGAGCCTTAGACAAAGGATCAATCAAGGAATGACATGATCTTCAACTTGTCTACACTCTCAAATATCCACAATGGATCAAAAGGACTCCCACTTCAAGGATTAAGCACAAGGCTGCTCCCTTTTAGGTGGATCAAGTCTCAAGATCGCCAGTATCACCAAATTAGGGTTTTGGTCGACCAGGTCCTCCAAATGAAAAATTTCATCTGGATACAAGCCAAGGATCCAAAACACAACCTAATATACTCCATGGAGCCTCATGGACCCAACCATCAAGTAAATTTTGCCTCAGGGGATGCATACATAAAAAATCAGGAATTAGGGTTTCTTGACCTAATTCACCCCTAAGTTGACTTTTGGGACAAATCATGAACCAAGACCTCAAGAGAAGGTTTGAGGGTCTCTAATGAACTATATTGATCCATTTGGAACAATGGATTAATCCAAGAAGTTTGAGCAACAAGTCTCAATTTCATCTGCACCACAATTAGGGTTTCGCGAGGAAAGTCAACTGTAACTTTGACTTTTGACCAGGACATGCTCCCAAACCCTAAGAAATGACTCAATATACCCCATGACACCAATGGAACATGTCCATCAAGTTTGATTTAGGTCAAGGACATGATTTCCTGAAGAATTGCACAGTTTGGAATTCATCTGATAAAAAGTCAATTGTGCACAAAAGTCAACTTTGACTTTTTGAGATTTTTCGCCAAAATGGATTTTTAACCCTAAAATGATGTTAATGTATGATTTGAATCATCATTCATCAAGAAAAAACAAGAAAAGTTGGATAACTTGTAAAAGGGGTAACCATAAAAACTTAGAAAATTTTCTAAGTTAAAAATAAAGTGGCTAGGGTACCAACTTTGGAGGATCATAACTCCTAAACCACAAGGCCATTTTTTCCCATCCAATGATGGATTTGTAGCCCTCATTACCCTCTACAAAAACTTCAACTAGACCTAAGTCTAATTCATTAGGGATTTTGAGTTATGGAGTGATCAAAATGGCTGAAAAATGAAAATGTCACTTTTTCCAACACTTAGTGAAATTTTCACTAAGTCCAAATCTGTCTTCATTTTTTTTCCAAATGTAGGGGGATTTTTCACTTGGATTCAGAAGAGATCAAAACCAAACATGTTCAAACAGTTGTTGTATCATGTAAGGGCTTTCCAAAATCGCCAAGAACATTGCCAAATTCCATTTGGGCTATGAGTTATGACATTGTCAAGTTGCCTTGTTGAAATCTGTCAAGGCAAGGCAGAATTTACATTTTTGCTCGATTTGTCAAAATTGTGCAAATCCAAACACTCCTATCCACTTGGACACATCTGAGGATTGAATCTAAAGGGGACAATCACTGAGCCAAGCCTCCAAAGTCCTTGGAACAAGAAAAAGCATATTGAACCTAGAATTGCCAAAATAGGGACAAGACTCCAAATTTGGATTGGAGCATTCAATGGAAGCATCAAGGTGGCATGGACTGAGCCATTTTCATTTGAATTCAGTCAAGACTTATCCAAGACCAAGGGAACCAGCAGCCTGTGCCCTAACCTCTAGTCAATGGCTAGAGGAGACTTGAACTTCTATTGGCCAACATTGAACAAACTTACTCAGCAGTTGCCATTCACTATTCCTTGCAAAAAAAACTTGCTCTACTATAAATAGAGCTCAATTGTGATCAGTTTAAATACACCAAAGGCCTACAGCACTTGCCTTTATCAAAATCTCTTTCTCTTGGCAAAAATGCCTTTCTTAGCAAGGTAGCTATCGGATTTTGAGCTAGAGGGCAATTCCACTCAAACCAATCACACACACACCTCATGTACATCACATATGAGCTGATCAAACACTTAAACAACAACTGGAACACTGATTTCTCAGAATCACCAGTCAATTGCTCAAGGTTTTAACCAAAATGCAGTTGAGATGCCATGAAGTGATCCAGCCAATTTCCATCAAGTCCAAGCATTCAAACACACTCCATAGGGTGTAGGGAAGTTGTTCAGATCATCACCACTCATCTGTAACACCTCCAAATCAAAAATCACATTGCACTTGCTATCACGGCCTAGAGGTAAGCACATACTTGGTCATCTCTTAATCTATGCATATTTCCTCGCACAATAATTTGGCCACATGTTCATAATCATGCATAGAATGTTTCCCCTCAATTAATTGCATTGTTTGAATCGTGTATCAAAAATCCTAGCCTTCATGCAGAAATTAGGGTTCTTGAGGATTTTTCGTGATTTCTTGTTATATGTTTAATTTAAATGAAATTAATTGACATAGACATGACCGTGAGGTTGAGACGAGCATAATGGTATGTGGATTGCATGATATAATCAAGTATTCAGTGAGATTGGATAGAAAATGCAAATCTGGCCAAACCCAGAACACGCGCGTGTTCTTGGTGTGTTCTTGGCGCCATTTCTTTCAAATTCAAATATTTGAATTTTGTGATTTTGTTTAATTGATTCAAAAATTAATTTCTCTCCGAGTTTTAATGATTTTGAGTTGATTCTTTTTTTAATAATTCACAAAAATGTTAAAATATTTTATTTTCCCAAAAAATCCCAAAAATATTATTTATTTCATATAATTGATATTTTTGCAAAGAATTAATATTTTAATTGTTTTTGACATTTAAAATATTTTTTTTCTACATTGATTTTGCAACTTTTAATGCTTTCTAATTATTTTGTAGGTCAATACTTAATTTTTGAAGCATTAATCCAAGATAACAATTTGTTTTTCATATGTTAAACAATTTTGATCATTTTAATTGAATTTTTATTCTATTAAATACATTTTTGAAAACAAATTGGGGTTTTGGATTAATTCAACCCTCATAAATCATTTTCAAAACACTCATGGGCCTCTAATAGAGTGTAAGACCCAATCCTTTTTTGACCAAATCATTTTTGGGCCTCAGTGCATTGTATAAGTCCCGATACCGTCAAAAACAAACGACGCGATCGTCGCCTTTTGAAAAATAACCTTTTGGGCCTCTCCTCGAGCTATAAGACCCATTCAAAACTTTTTGGGCCTCTAATAGAGTGTAAGACCCAACCCCCTTTTAATCAAAACTACTTTGGGCCTCACTTATTGTATAAGTCCCTTCGCGTTAAAAGAAAACCTCGGCGCGATCGCCATTTTAAACGAAAAATCATCTGGGCCTACCCTCGTGTTATAAGCCCCACTCTTTTTCTTTAAACCTTTTTGGGCCTCTTGAGAGAGTGTAAGACCCATCTTTTTGTACAGAAAACATTTTTTGGGCCTCAGTCACTTGTATAAGTCCCTCTGTACAAATTTAAAGAGTGCGCTTACTGATAAAACCTTGGGCCTCTCCTTGAGCTGTAAGCCCCAAATCTTTCTTTTTCAAAGCACTTTCTCCTTTGATTTTGAATTATACTGTTGTTTTCAATCTTTCTTTGTTGAACAACTAACCAAACAGCATGGAAGCTCTACAACCGAGTAAGTGGTTATTGCTTTCATTTACCGCTTTCATATACATATAACTGTATTGTGGGGCTGTTTACACTGTAAGTCTTCTTTCACAAACTTTTATATACTAGTCAAATATCAATTGTGTAATAATAGTATAGATATTTAGAGTTTCCCCGGCAACTACGTCTAGCATTAAGCCCGTTGATCACTCTTAGAAATAGTCTAAACTAGATCCCCGTAGGATTACCAGACACAGTCTTCCCTCCTCTTGGGGTTAAATAATATGGAGATATGAAAGGCAGCATTCTCTGTGAACCCTTTCATAGACTGTCACTCATAGAAGTTGTCAAAGAAACTCTATTCCCCAGAGATGATCTCTTCTCCGTGAATTGCATCTCTTGAGTTTCTTCCAAATTCTCTAACTTTCCTGACTTTGATCTATTCTCGGTGAATAGCATTGCCTTGAATTTCTCAGGGTTTGGGGACCCATCGGCTTCTTAAAAGCACTTGTCAAGAAACTCTACTCCCCAGAGATGATCTCTTCTCCGTGAATTGCATCTCTTGAGTTTCTTCCAAATTCTCAAACTTTCCTGACTTGATCTATTCCTTGTGAATAGCTTGCCTTGAATTTCTCAGGGTTTGGGGACCCATCGGCTTCTTAAAAGCATCAGCCTCCTCTTGGGCATCATTCAAGGACCCACAGGCTTCCTAAAAGCAACCCCGCCTCCTCTTGGGCTTAGTACAAGGACCCTACGACTTCTTAGAAGTATTCACAACCTCCTCTTAGGCTTCGTATAATGATCCCTTCCTCCGGGAATGATAGCCTCCTCTTGGGCTTAGTACAAGGACCTCTCAGCTTCTTAAAAGTTTCCAGCCTCCTCTTGGGCTTCGTATAAATTGTCCCGACGACCTCCTAAAGGTATAGGAACAGAACTTAGTCATCCTCATAGAACAGTCCTTTCAAAGACTCTACTACTGTTTCTCAAAGCATAGTACAAAAGATGAAACTCTAGACTTGGACAGTCTAACATCCTTGAGTCTCAAAGACATTCTCAAGTGACCCCTTCGTTAAATAGGTAGGAAACCCGCAGACTCGGACAGTCTCAATACCCTTTGGATTTCCCGTTTCCTCAAAGAAAAGGAAATAACCCTGACCCTCGAATCAAATCCTTGAGTACAGTATTGCTCATATAAGAACTGATTTTCTCTTTAAATCAGTATACCAGACCTGTCACTCAACTGAATAGTCGTCATAGCCTCCTCTTAGGCTTTATATAATGATGCTTCTCCTGTGAAGTTAGCCTCTCTCGTGGGCTTTATACAATGATTCTCCCCAGCGGAGTCAAACAACGTTTAGCCTCTCTCTCGGGCTTTGTACGAGACACATAAGAAACTCCCTCATTGAGTCAATCACCCCTTTTGCCTCCATCTCGGGCTTTATACGAGATACAAAAAGGTTCTTATTGAGCCAAACAAACCATAGCCTCCATCTCGGGCTTTATACGAGATACAAAAACTCTCTTGTTGAAACAAATAGCCTTCATCTCGGGCTTTATACGAGATACCAAAAGATTCCCTCGTTGAGTCAAAACCTTTTTCGCCTCTCTCTCGGGCTTTGTACGAGACACATATTAGCCTCCTCTTAGGCTTTGTATAAGAAAACCATTGGTTGATCCAATCAACCTTTTAGCATCAAAAATGTGCCTCGTTCGCAGTACACAAACAACTCCTTTCCCCTTCATCTAATCGCTGTAAGCGGCAAGCCTCTGGATCATCTATATCCATGCCACTGTCCCTCTTTTAGCATGAGAAATTCCTAAGGAAAGATATCATTGCTCTACACTGAGTTAAAGTCTTCTCCTTCAAGTTAAAACCCCTATAGGAAATTATGGCATTACTAGGATCCGCGTATCCCGGTTAAAGTAATCCTTATATACAGTCAGTCACCAAACAGTTGTGACAAACAGACCCCTTTAGAGATGACAAATTCTCTCTAAGGTCAACACCTTTTAGCTTCACATCTTGGGCTTTGAACAAGACACAAATAGACCCTTCAGCTTCATGTCTTGGGCTTTGAACAAGACACCAAAACACCCATTTCCTCCCATAGAATAGGAGGAACTACGAACGCTTTGATTTCCCTGTTTTGGTAAACGGGAATACGTAGGCATAAGATTGAAAGAAAGATCTTAGCGAGCACAATCAACAAAAAACCTAAATCCCATACTCTCACATCAAAAAGCATCAGTCCTAACATCCTAATCCTTGTTCCTCGCCAGAAACATTCTGTCAGATCAGTATTGGCGAAAATATAAATAACCAGTATAAAGGCCCCCCACATTGATCGCATCTGTAACCTAACAGACCGTTGTTTAAACACAGTATGCAAAGCAGGGTTAATTGGAGACATCTATTTCCCTTCCTTCATCAGCTTTAATAGGATAAAAACTGAATCGACCTGTAGTAGGCTCAACCGCAGAGAGCGACCAGCGCTTAAGAACCGCGTCCAAAATCGCTTGCTACAGAAAAATGGCGCCCACCGTGGGGCCGTTCAAAGTTAGATCTAGGCACGATTTTACTTTTCTTCACTTATGTGAATACCATAGATTGGGGCTTCCGCCGGGGAACCCATTTTCTGTCAGGAACTTAGGATTCATAGCTTTAAAGGTCTAGGATGTTTAGGACAAATATATATACTGCTTTTCCTAATTGCTATACGTGTTTACTTTTCTGCTAATGGGAATGTGTGTGATGCCGCATGTGGAAAGATTGAGTATACACTTAAGATAAGTGATGGCGACGAGGTCGACCATCAACCTCAGTGGAGGCTGACCAATGCAACCCATTCTCTCACCTAGACAATGAGCCGATTGTTAAGTCTGAGAAGCTGAGGAGCCAAACCCTTTCGTAGTGCAGAAACTATCGGGAATAGTTGTTACGCGATACTACCCTCATTTGAGGCTGGTGATCTATTCTCGGTGAATGGCACTTACTCTAAGATTGCTCTACAACTCGCTGGCGATCCGCTTGTTGTTTTGCTTTCCTGGGAGGAGCTGATGATAATGAGTACAGGTACAAAAATCACCCTAGTATAAACCTTTGGGGATGGGTAGAGCCTTGACTTCATGACAGCGACCCTTTGACCCCATGTTTTTTCTATGTTTTTGTGTGCTGCATTCATGCATTCATCTAAAAAACTTTAAAACATTCAAAAAATTCTTCTCTTCTAGTCTCTCTGTTTTTCAAATTAAATTAAGACTGTGATTGCAAATATCAGAGAAAAGGATTGCACTAATGGATTTCGGTAGAAGGAGAACTCATGCGTACACCTTCAAGGTTCCAAAACTAGAGGATTTGAGAAGGTTAGCAAAGATGATCACTAACCCTGAGGCTTTCAGAGCCAAGCACGGAGGTTTACTACCACTGTTAAGAGTCCATGTGATTGAGGGAATCATGGATGCGCTCATTCAGTTTTACGATCCGGTTTATCACTGTTTCACATTTTCGGATTACCAGCTAGCACCAACGCTGGAGGAGTATTCTCATCTGATCGATCTACATATCACCGATCGAGCTCCATTTTCTGGACTGGAAGAAATTCCAAAGAATCAGACCATTTCAAGAGTAATTCATTTGGACGAGTCTGAGGTCAAGACTCACATGACTACTAAGGGTGGCATCCAAGGTTTGCCAGCCCAGTTCTTGACGAAGAAAGCCCTGTATTTTGCCAGTATAGGAAACGTGACTGCTTTTGAAAGCATCTTTGTCTTGCTCACCTACGGGTTATTTTTGTTTCCCAACATCAATAACTTCGTCGATATCAACACTATTAAGGTTTTTCTCATTGGAAACCCTGTGCCGACTTTGCTCGTAGATGCGTTTCATTCTGTACACTTAGGGAATTTGTACAGCGGATGGGAGATCACCTGTTATGTACCTTTGCTTTATAAATGGTTTATCTCCCATTTACCTAAGGCTACTGCTTTCTGGGATCATAAGAGTGCCTTACGTTGGTCGCAGAAGATCATGTCTCTTACCAACTCTGATATAGATTGGTGTAATAGGATCTTTGAGGGACTCAGAATCATTGACCGTCGTGGAAACTTCCCCAACGTACCCCTCATAGGAACTAAAGGAGGAATCAACTATCATCTGATTTTGGTTCATCGTCAGTTTGGATACCCGATGAGGCATGTCCCACTTAATGCTCATCTGGAAGGTCTTTTCTTCAAGGAAGGAGAAAACGACAGAGCACTAAAGACGAAAATAGTGCACGCTTGGAAACACGTTCTTAAGAAAGGACGAGAGTCTCTGGGAAAACCAAATTGTGTCTCGGTGGAGCCTTATCTCCATTGGGTACAAACTAGAGCTCTCAAGCTAAAAATGCCTTATCCTCATTACGGAATTCTTCCACCAAAGGAATCTGTCATGTACTTCATGACGGAAACTGAAAAGCTTCAGGTTACTCTCAACAAAGTTCGATGGGAGAGAAGGTCTTGGAAGAACAAGTACCGCACCCTCGACGTAGAATGCATCAAAATATAGAAATTACTGAAAGAAAAAGATGCTCTGATTGAAATTTTGGAGCAACATGTTGTAGAGAATCAAGATGACCAAAGGAATTTGCTCGCTCATTTCACCTGGCAAAGGAATGACAACCCGACAATGGCCCAAGAGCCCCGGTCAAAGAAAAGGAAGATACCAGAATCAGCACCCGACTTCTCTTCAGAGAGGACTCGGGACCCATTAGTTTAGGTTTCTGTTTCTGCACCTTGTAATCTACTGTATTTCCATTTCTGTAATCCTTTGAAATTCAATAAAAAGGGGTTTCCCCACTGTTTGATATTTGCAATCTAATTGTCGAAGTTTATTTTGATTAAACCAAAAAACAATTAATATAATCATTGTATTCATCATTCTCACATCGCGTATTCTTCTTACCTATGAATCTCACGTTTATGTCTCGGTTCTAGAGTCAAACTGTCTCATTCGTATAATACTCTTGTAAATCGTCAGAAAAAGATGGATGATCTTGAGGAAGAAAACAAAGAGTTGAAGGAAGAGATCGACGCTCTAAGAGAAGATATGAGAAAGCTTCGTAACGACATGCAAGCCATGGCAGAAGCTCAGCTACAAAGGACTGTGGTCTCAGAGATCACCTCAACGCCCATAGTGGAGAAGTATGATCCTAGGTATCAGATACCGAAAGATCGTCCTTGGGGCATGCCTATTAACTATATCCCGGAAGGATATGTTCCGCCGATCACTGAGGATCAGGGAATCACAACAGAAGTCACTGGGCCTGAAGGTTACAAACTTCGGGAAAGCAAAGATGCCTGGGGCATACTGAAGACTCCTGAAGGTTACAAACTTCGGGAGACGCCAAGATTCGCTACCGTAGTCACAGTACCACCCCTTGTGGTGCACACTGTCCCGGAAGGACAGATGCCACCGATACCTTCTGGTAAAAAGGAAACTATGTTTGACCGAATGGATGAATTCCAGGAACAGTTCTTGGAAATGCAGAAGGAACTGCAAGCCATTCGCGGTCAGGATCTATTTGGAAAGGACGCCGCAGACCTCTGCTTGGTCCCTAATGTGAAAGTCCCGCACAAATTCCAAGTACCCGACTTTGAAAAATACAAGGGTAACTCTTGCCCTCAAAGCCATCTGGTGATGTACGCTCGGCGGATGTCAGCTCAGACGGAGAATCAGGACCTACTGATTCACTATTTCCAGGATAGTTTAACCGGTGCCACATTAAAATGGTACATGGGTTTAAACCGTGCCACGATCAGCACTTTCAGAGATCTTAGCACTGCCTTCGTCCAACAATACAAATACAATTTGGACATGGCACCCGACAGAGATCAGCTCAGATCGATGTCGCAAAAGGACAAGGAAACCTTTAAGGAGTATGCTCAAAGGTGGCATGAAATTGCCGCTTAAATTTGTCAGCCTCTTGAGGAAAAAGAGATGACAAAGATCTTCTTAAAGACCTTAAGCTCATTTTACTATGACCGAATGGTTGCCAGTGCACCCAGTGATTTCACCGAGATGGTCGGCATGGGTGTACGTCTTGAGGAAGCCGTCCGAGAAGGACGTTTAGTAAAAGACATTGGATCGACGAGCGGTACTAAAAAATACGGTAGTGCTATCCCTAAGAAAAAAGAGCAAGATATTGGGAATATCTCTCTCAGAAAGCAAAGGCGTCGATATCAACCAGTAGCAGTTGTAACTCCTGCTATCAGCCCTGCGCCTATTCCTACGTATCAACCTCAAGTTGCGCAGAGCCAACCTGATCAACAAAGGACACAACAGCCTCTTCAGCAGGCTCGTCCTCCATACAATAACAACCGTACGACACGACCATCAGGGTTTGATCCTATACCCATGTCGTACGCAGAACTATTTCCGTTACTACTAGCCAAGGGGCACATCCAGACTAAGTCCCCTCTTACAGTACTAGAAAATCCTCCTTTTTGGTTTAAGGTGGATCAGACATGCCCTTATCATCAAGGAGGACCAGGGCATAACATTGAGAACTGTCTTAATTTCAAGTTCGAAGTGCAAAAGCTTGTTAGGAGCGGGCTCTTATCTTTCAAGGATACGAATCCCAATGTTCTGACGAACCCGCTGCCTCAACATGAGAAAGCTGCAGTCAATCTGATTGAGAAAGAGACTAACAATGTTTATCAAATTCACAATGTACTCTTGTTAAAGACTAATCTGGTTAAGATGCATTGTAGACAGAGTGGATATGGCCATGTGTCACCTCATAATTATCACCAGTGTGATATCTGCTCTAAAGACAACCAAGGATGTTCTGTGGTGCAAGCAGCTCTACAGGAACAAATGGATCTCGGATGGATCCAAGAGCATCGAGTTCGTGGAGTTAACATGGTTTACACAAATTCTAACGTCATTCAGAACCACGACATCCATGCAATGAATGTCAACTTGGTGGCGATGCACTCAAGACAAAGCCAGTATCATAATCTGCCGTGGCACCATTACAGTTCCTGTCTGACTTGCTCGATAAACAAACAGGGATGCTCTTTCATACAAGAGGCCCTCCAGCGTCAGATGGATCTTGGATGGATCCAAGACTACCATGATAGGAACCCCTATCTGATCAACATGGTTCAAATCTTCGATATTCGCGTGATGAATACCAACTTAGTAGAGTTACATGCTGAGCAGGTCCGACTCGGATTCCTAATATCACATGACTATCAAAGCTGTAAAGTAGGTTGCGAAAATGATCAAGGTTGTACCCTTGTCCAAGAGGCACTTAGCACTTGTTAAATCATTGATGGATGCCAATCTACATGGACGAAGATACTCAGGAAATTAGTATCAGTAACAGGAATCCTACTCGAAGTCAAAGTCAGGATGTACGATCAGTGGAAGCTAACCTAGTGAGGTTACATTGTATTCAAATTGGGCGTGGCCAGGTGCCACCACACAATTACGATCATTGTAGTGTCTGTTCAGAAAGTAACCAAGGGTGTTACCTTGTAAGAGCAGCTCTTCAGGGTCAGGTGGATCGTGGGGAAATTCGTCCATATCCGGGTTCTGGACCCATCAACTGGACGCCGAATTACCTTGCCGATCAAGTTGAGGATGTTGTCACAATCTCTGGTCATCACAGGACCAGGGATGTTTTTGCCATTATCCCTCTACTTGATGAATCTAAGGTTCCCAACCGGGAACGGATCGAGATTACTTATGATGGTCAGAAAAATCAGAAGGTTCCCGTAGTCATCTATCTACCGGGACCATTACCGTATGAATCAGCTAAGGCTATCCCTTACAAATACGGTGCAACGACCATTGAAAATGGAAAGGAAATTCCATTACCCTCCGTTGTGAACATTGCAGACATCAGTCGAGTAACACGGAGTGGTAGAATCTTCAACCGAGGGGTTGAGGAAGTTAACAAAGAAAAGGAACTTCAGACAGAAGCTCCCGATCCACCAATCGGTCAATCCAGTAATCCCGACCTTTCGAAAAATAATGATGAGATGCTGAAGCTCATCCAAAGGAGTGAACACAACATTGTCGATCAACTGTTACAGACTCCTTCAAAGATCTCTGTGTTATCACTGTTACTCAGTTTAGAAGCCCACAAGGAGGCTCTACAGAAAGTCTTGGAGCAAGCCTTTGTGGAACAGGATGTAACAATCAGATAGTTCGATAGTATTGTCTCTAACATCACTTCTTGCAACAATTTAGGATTTAGTGATGAAGAATTACCCGAAGAGGGTCGCCGTCATAACATGGCGCTCAATATTACAGTTAACTGCCAGGACGATGCTTTAGCCAGCGTACTGGTTGACACAGGGTCAGCCCTGAATGTTATGCCGAAGTCTACTTTGATGCAATTGTCATTCAAAGGCCCTCCGATGAGGATCAGCGAGGTCGTCGTCAAGGCATTCGACGGATCCAGAAAAACAGTTATCGGCGAAGTTGATCTTCCCATAACTATTAGTCCTCACACTTTCCAAGTCACTTTCCAGGTCATGGACATCCGGGCAACGTACAGTTGTTTATTAGGAAGACCTTGGATACATCAGGCTGGAGCGGTTACTTCAACCCTCCACCAAAAGCTAAAGTTCGTTAAGAACGATCAACTTGTCACAGTCTGTGGAGAACAAGCCTTGCTTGTAAGTAACTTATCGTCATCTACTGGTATAGAACCCGAGGAGGTTATTAGAACTCAGTTCCAAGCACTGTCAGTAAGCAAAGATAATCAGTTCAACGAAGGAACTTCCATTTCTTCATACAAAGATGCTATCAAAGCGGTCGAGAGTACCGATACAACTGGATGGGGACAGCTTGTCATTCCTACTGACAATAAAACAAAGAAGGGTCTTGGTTTTTCTGCAACCTGTACCCAGACAGCTGCCAACGATGAAAGTCTTCATCCCCTTCAAAACTTCTTCCACAGTGGAGGTTTCCTTCACCCAGTGTCTCAGACAGTTCATGCTATCAATGAGGAAGATCCCTCTGACATAGAGGAAGTGTGGAAGTCCTACCTTAATAAGGACGGTTATATGTCTCAGGAAGAGGTGCCTACGCCATTTTGCTATCCCGCACAGAGTCTGAGATTTATACAAAGGTCAGACATTGAAATGATATATGGAGATTGTGATCCAGAAGGATTCCGTGCTCCGCCGAATTCATTAGAGGAAGACACTCCGATGAAAGACAACTTTAACTACACCTACTATGGCCCAATGGATGGTCTGCCAATGTGGCAGCCTTACCCAGGAAACTTGGGGCAAGAAAGTCAGCCGAGTAATGAAAATCAGCCGACCGTCACTGAACAGAATACCTGTGTCCCCACCATGTCATGGGATCAACACTCAGGTCATTCAGAAACTACTCAACACGATGATGAATTTTCAACGTTTGCGGGACTTAAATTCATCAACTATGCTTTTCCCGAGGTCAATGTCATTGAGAGGGATGACTCCTCCAGTTCCAAAGAAGTTTGGGACACTCTGGGAGAACCAAGTGGAAAATACGACTATATGGTCAAATACACCGCTCTCGAAAGCTCTCGTATCAGGCTCGAAGATATCCAGCCAACTGGACGGGGAGATACGGCTGAGAGCACAAATGGTATGCAAAATGCAACAGAGGAATTCTCCTACAACAACTCTGCCTGGGAGACAGATTCCAATGATCCTGCTCCACCAGAAATCAACGTCATTTTTGAAGACAAATCAAGGAAGGTACCAGACTTTGTGATTCACCGAGGAGTTCGCCGCCAATGGGTTGCCGTCGAGGTTCCGAAGATCATTCATCAGTCAAAGTAATTGCCATCTTTAACCTTTCACCCTGCCCAGGTGAAACGGATGTTTTGATAGGGCTCGCTTTCTGTAAATTTCCCTCTTCGCTTTGCCCAAAGCGACAAAGTTTTGTTTTATAGGGCTGTTGTTTCAAGAGTCGACTTGTTCATTAATAAAATAACGTCGTTCTGTAATTTCCGCATTAATTGTTGTTTTCTCTTTTAGCTTTTTTTCAGAAAATGGTAATCCTAAAAAATAATTAAAAATAAAAACAAGCAGTAAAATAAATACACTGCACACACTTTCGCATATTCTCTATCTCTTCTAAACACAAATCATCACGTCATGCAGATTGCTTGTTTTGAACCCCGTTGAAACATACGATCCGATGCCTGCTCCCAACTTTGAGTTCCCGGTATTCAAGGCTGAAGAAGAAGTTGACAACGAAATTCCAGAAGAGATCTCCCGACTACTCAGACAAGAGGAAAGATCCATTGAACCACACAAAGAACCGTTGGAAACGGTAAACTTAGGTTCAGAGCAAGAGAGAAAAGAAATCAGGATTGGGGCACTGCTCAGTCCAATTGCCAAAGAGAGTTTGATAAAGCTTCTCAGAAAATTTTCCGATGTATTCGCTTGGTCCTATCAGGATATGCCAGGGTTGGATACCAGCATCGTGGAACATCACTTACCGTTAAGGTTGGAATGTCCGCCAGTAAAGCAATGGTTGAGACGCACTCACCCAGACATGGCCATCAAAATCAAAGAGGAGGTACAGAAGCAGATTGACGCTGGTTTCCTCGCTACGTCTGAATATCCTCAATGGTTAGCCAACATCGTACCCGTTCCCAAAAAGGATGGAAAGGTCAGAATGTGTGTTGATTACAGAGACCTGAACAAGGCTAATCCAAAGGACGACTTTCCTTTACCACACATTAACATGCTGGTTGACAGCATAACAAAGTTCAAAATTTTCTCCTTCATGGATGGATTCTCGGGCTATAACCAAATCAAAATGGCGCCGAAAGACATGGAGAAAACTTCGTTCATTACCCCATGGGGTACCTTTTGTTACAAGGTAATGTCGTTCGGTTTGAAGAACGCTGGGGCAACCTATCAAAGGGCCATGACTACTCTGTTTCATGACATGATACACCAAGAAATCGAGGTATATGTCGATGACATGATTGCAAAATCTAAGACAGAAGAGGATCACGTTGAACATCTGTCAAAATTGTTCGAACGTTTAAGAAAGTTCAAGCTCCGCTTGAATCCCAACAAGTTCACCTTCGGTGTCCGTTCAGGGAAACTACTAGGGTTCATCGTCAGCCAGAAAGGAATTGAGGTTGATCCTGACAAGGTCAAGGCCATTCAAGAAATGCCTTCTCCGAAAACTGAAAAACAAGTCAGAGAATTCCTGGGACGTTTGAACTACATCTCCAGATTCATATTCCTCATGACCGCGACCTGTGCTCCGATCTTCAAATTACTAAAAAAGAACCAGGATTGTGTTTGGTCAGAAGATTGCCATACCACCTTCAACGGTATTAAGGAATACCTGTTGAATCCTCCGATTCTATCACCTCCAGTGGAAGGAAGACCACTGATCATTTACCTCACAGTTCTGGAGGACTCAATGGGATATGTACTTGGCCAACAAGACGAAACCAAAAGGAAAGAGTTTTCCATTTACTATCTGAGCAAGAATTTCACCGACTGCGAGACTTGGTACACGATGCTTGAGAAAACTTGTTGTGCTTTGGCTTGGGCAGCCAAACATCTACGCCAGTACATGATTCGTCATACTACTTAGTTAATCTCCGAAATGGATCCAATTAAGTACGTCTTCGAAAAACCTGCTCTCATGGGAAGGATTGCCCGTTGGCAGATGTTGCTATCAGAATATGACATAGAGTACCACGCTCAGAAAGCCGTTAAAGAAAATGTTTTAGCCAATCATTTGGCTCATCAACCGATTGACGATCAGGAATCAACCGGGTTTGACTTCCCAGACGAAGATGCCATGTATCTAAAAATGAAAGATTGCGATGAACCGTTACCCAGTGAAGGGCCAGAACCAGGTTCCCAGTGAGGACTTATCTTTGACGGAGCAGTCAATCATTACGGAAACGGAATTGGGGCAATCATTGTTACCCCTCAGGGTACCCACATTCCTTTCACCGCCAGACTTACGTTCAAATGTACGAACAACGAGGCCGAATACGAAGCTTGTATTATGGGTCTCGAAGAAGCAATTGATTTAAGGATTAAAAACTTGGACGTATACGGCGATTCAGCCTTGGTTATCAATCAGATAAAAGGAGATTGGAACATATACCAATCAGGACTGATCCCTTACAGGGACTATGCAAGGAGGTTGCTACCTTTCTTCAACAGAGTCGAGTTTCATCACATCCCTCGTGAGGAGAATCACATGGCTGATGCATTAGCCACTATCTCTTCCATGATTAGTGTAGGTCAATGGAATGACATACCTAAGATCGACATAATGCGCCTTGAATGGCCCGCTTACATCTTCACGATTGAAGCAGTCATAGACGACAAACCTTGGTATCACGATATCAAATGCTTCCATCAGAAATGAGAGTACCCATCTGGGGCACTCAGAAAAGACAGGAAAACCCTCAGAAGATTGGCTGGAAGCTTCTTCCTGAGCAGTGACACTCTTTATAAGAGGAATTTCGACTTGGTCTTGCTCCGATGTGTAGACAGACCAGAAGCAGACATTCTTATGAAAGAAATTCATGAAGGATCCTTTGGCACTCATGCCAATGGATACACTATGGCGAGAAAAATTCTGAGAGCAGGGTACTACTGGTTGACCATGGAATTCGACTGCTACAAGTACATGAGGAGGTGTCACATATGTCAGATATACTCCGACAAAACTCATGTACCGCCATCACATATCAAAGTTATTTCTTCCCCGTGGCCTTTTTCCACATGGGGAATCGACATGATTGGCTTGATCGAACCTAAGGCTTCAAACGGACATCGGTTCATCCTGGTAGCCATTGACTATTTCACCAAGTGGGTCGAAGCAGCATCATTCACCAATGTGACCCGACAAGTGGTAGTCCGATTTATCAAAAATAATATCATTTGCTGTTATGGTGTTCCGAGCCAGATCATTACAGATAATGGATCTAACTTGAACAACAAGATGATGAAAGAGTTGTGCGTTGAGTTCAAGATCGAACACCATAACTCATCTCCCTACCGACCCAAGATGAACAGAGCGGTAGAGGCAGCTAATAAGAACATCAAGAAGATCGTTCAAAAGATGATTGTGACCTACAAAGACTGGCACGAGATGCTACCGTTCGCTCTTCACGGTTATCGTACATCTGTCCGCACTTCAACAGGGGCTACCCCTTTCTCTCTAGTGTATGGCATGGAAGCAATGCTCCCCATAGAAGTAGAGATCCCATCAATCCGAGTACTGATGGAAGCTAAGCTCACCGAAGCTGAATGGTGTCAAAGCCGACACGATGAACTGAATCTGATCGAAGAAAAGAGAATAACGGCACTATGCCATGGTCTGATGTATCAATAGAGAATGAAGAAGGCGTTCGACAAAAAGGTTCGACCCCGCATCTTCAGGAAAGGAGACCTCTTGCTCAAGAAGATACAATCATTTCTCACTGACCCTTAGGGCAAGTGGACTCCAAATTATAATGGCCCCTATGTGGTCACGAAAGCTTTCTCAGGCGGTGCCTTGAGACTTGCAACCATGGACGGAGAGGAATTTGCCTACCCCACGAATGTTGATATAGTCAAGAAATACTTCGCCTAAACTAAAAAAAAAACGTCTCGGTGGATTGAAAACCCGAAAGGGCTGTCCAGGCAAAAGTTAGAGACATGAAAAAAAATCATCCCGATGGATTGGAAACATCATAGTACAATCCAGGCAAAAATTAGGGATAATGGCAAGTAACTATATTCAACAGAGGCAAGTCCCTCAGCAGCAGTTACATCATCCATCGGAGGAAAACTCCAGTCAAGGTCATCTTCGACAGAAGCTCAGGATGCCCAGAATTCAAAGTTGGTAGAAGGATAGTGGTCATTATGTTTCAACGTAGCCCTTTTCCCTGTAAATTACCATTTTCTAACTTTGTATATACTCTTTGGAATCACGCGTTTGGCTGATCTCCATCTTATCAATAAAATTTGAGCCCTTGTACTTTTGTTTGTAATTCTTATTTGTTTTAGCCTTACAGAACGACGTTGTTAACATGATTAACGATTCTTGAAATAAAACAAAAATGAATTTACTTGTTAAAACTTTTTCTGCTTTTAAAATAAAGTCGGCAATTTCTTTTGACTGTTGAACATTAGAAGAGCATCAACCGCTTCTCCAGAAGTAAACAAACTCCAAAGTGCAGAATCAAAGTACTCCTTCTAGGCTAGTACGCCTGAACGGAGGATCAACTGTATGAGATGCGGCTTTCCCATCTGATACCCACGGCCGAGTTCTTATCTCCTAAGCCTGATCAACGGTATTCCCCGTAGGGACTATCTCTCTTAAGCAAGGTAGAATTTCTACTTTTTTTACCAACGGTACTTCTTCGCCCCGCGATGGCCTAGTATCCAGTCATGTTCACTTGTCAGTCTGTATGTCGCATCAGTTTTGTCAGCATACATATACATACATGCATCATGCATTTGATTTGCATTCGCTTCATATTGCATCACTATCGCTCTAGCCGGTCATGTCCCTTAGCGATAGGAGTCCTCTCAATCGAGTTGTCAATTCTTACCTCGTCCAGAAACGCTGCGTTTGAACAACCTCGCCGCCAGTTTATTTCTGGAAAAAAGTTGGTCCTTGACCACTTTGATAACTTGAACCTCTGAAAAACCAGAGAACTTTCAGTCAGCATCACTCTTCGCCATTGAAGATGATATCCTTGCTTTCCCAAATTGAGGAAAATCCACAGAGAGAGCCTCGTAATCAGAGATTTGGCAGCACGCCAGTTTCGAGCCGAAAGGATCGCTGATGAAAAGGTCATCGGCACCTCAAAATTGGACCACATCATATGGAATTTCTCTGAGAAGATCCCGAGAAAACTATGATATACGACCCCAAGCGGAAGCAGTCTCTCAAGATACTCAGTTTCCCCAGATGGAGTTGGCAAATGGCGTCTCCAAACAGAGAAGTTTGTGCACCACTACAACTCAGATGAATGGGTTCCCCAGCAAGTCTGACATCAGATCTTTTTCCGTCAAATGGCATCTCCCCAGGAAAATTCGGCGAAAAGTTTGAGGAAAACCGCTACGCATGGCGTCCCGTGTCAATTAAGTTTATTGACAAAAGAAACTAAGACCAGTTCCTTGGTAGGAAACCAGGATCGAGGGGAAGTTTAAATCAGAAACTTAGACCAGATCCTTGGTAGGAAACCAGGATCGAGGGGAAGTTTAAATCAGAAACTTAGACCAGTTCCTTGGTAGGAAACCAGGATCGAGGGGAAGTTTATAATCAGAAACTTAGACCAGTTCCTTGGTAGGACACCAGGATCGAGGGGAAGTTTATAATTAGAAACTTAGACCAGATCCTTGGTAGGAAACTGGGATCGAAGGGAAGTTTACCTTTTCTAAGCATCATTGCTTAGCTAAAGAATGTGAATGCATAAGCTACCATTCATAACCATCATCAAAATTTCGGGTATTCCGATATTTAATCCTCTTGCACCCCGAATGCCCGAATACCTTCGTCATTCACACCTTCGGGTCCAAGAAGATTAAATAGGGGCATCTGTCATACCCCAAATTTTGACCACCAAAATTTCCCATCAGTGTGAGAATCATCATCACAGTGTGGAGGAACCATTATACTTCATCAGTCTCCCCAAAGATGGGTGAGCATCCACTACAATCAAAATTAGGGTTTCGAGCCCTCTCAGAGCCTTAGACAAAGGATAAATCAAGGAATGACATGATCTTTAACTTGTCTACACTCTAAAATATCCACAATGGATCAAAAGGACTCCCACTTCAAGGATTAAGCACAAGGCTGCTCCCTTTTAGGTGGATCAAGTCTCAAGATCACCAGTATCACCAAATTAGGGTTTTGGTCGACCAGGGCCTCCAGATGAAAAATTTCATCTGGATACAAGCCAAGGATCCAAAACACAACCTAATATTCTCCATGGAGCCTTATGGACCCAACCATCAAGTCAATTTTGCGTCAGGGGATGCATACATCAAAAATCAGGAATTAGGGTTTCTTGACATAATTCACCCCTAAGTTGACTTTTGGGACAAATCATGAACCAAGACCTCAAGAGAAGGTTTGAGGGTCTCTAATGAACTATATTGATCCATTTGGAACAATGGATTAATCCAAGTTTGAGCAACAAGTCTCAATTTCATCTGCACCACAATTAGGGTTTCGCGAGGAAAGTCAACTGTAACTTTGACTTTTGACCAGGACATGCTCCCAAATCCTAAGACATGACTCAATATACCCCATGACACCCATGTAACATGTCCATCAGGTATGATTTAGGTCAAGGACATGATTTCCTGAAGAATTGCACAGTTTGGAATTCATCTGATAAAAAGTCAACTGTGCGCAAAAGTCAACTTTGACTTTTTGAGATTTTTCACCAAAATGGATTTTTAACCCTAAAATGATGTTAATGTATGATTTGAATCATCATTCATCAAGAAAAATCAAGAAAAGTTAGATAACTTGTAAAAGGGGTAACCATAAAAACTTAGAAAATTTTCTAAGTTAAAAATAAAGTGGCTAGGGTACCAACTTTGGAGGATCATAACTCCTAAACCACAAGGCCATTTTTTCCCATCCAAAGATGGATTTGTAGCCCTCATTACCCTCTACAAAAACTTCAACTAGACCTAAGTCCAATTCATTAAGGATTTTGAGTTATGGAGTGATCAAAATGGCTGAAAAATGAAAATGTCAGTTTTTCCAACACTTAGTGAAATTTTCTCTAAGTCCAAATCTGTCTTCATTTTTTTCCAATGTAGGGGGATTTTTCACTTGGATTCAGAAGAGATCAAAACTAAACATGTTCAAACAGTTGTTGTATCATGTAAGGGCTTTCCAAAATGGCCAAGAACATTGCCAAATTCCATTTGGGCTATGAGTTATGACATTGTCAAGTTGCCTTGTTGAAATCTGTCAAGGCAAGGCAGAATTTGCATTTTTGCTCGATTTGTCAAAATTGTGCAAATCCAAACACTCCTATCCACTTGGACACATCTGAGGATTGAATCTAAAGGGGACAATCACTGAGCCAAGCCTCAAAAGTCCTTGGAACAAGAAAAAGCATGTTGAACCTAGAATTGCCAAAATAGGGACAAGACTCCAAATTTGGATTGGAGCATTCAATGGAAGCATCAAGGTGGCATGGACTGAGCCATTTTCATTTGAATTCAGTCAAGACTTATCCAAGACCATGGGAACCAGCAGCCTGTGCCCTAACCTCTAGTCAATGGCTAGAGGAGACTTGAACTTCCATTGGCCAACATTGAACAAACCTACTCAGCAGTTGGCATTCACTATTCCTTTCAAAACAAACTTGCTATACTATAAATAGAGCTCAATTGTGATCAGTTTAAGTACACCAAAGGCCTACAACACTTGCCTTTCTCAAAATCTCTTTCTCTTGGCAAAAATACCTTTCTTAGCAAGGTAGCTATCGGATTTTGAGCTAGAGGGCAATTCCACTCAAACCAATCACACACACACCTCATATACATCACATATGAGCTGATCAAACACTTAAACAACAACTGGAACACTGATTTCTCAGAATCATCAGTCAATTGCTCAAGGTTTTAACCAAAATGTAGTTGAGATGCCATGAAGTGATCCAGCCAATTTCCGTCAAGTCCAAGCATTCAAACACACTCCATAGGGTGTAGGGAAGCTGTTCAGATCATCACCACTCATCTGTAACACCTCCAAATCAAAAATCACATTGCACTTGCTGTCACGGCCTAGAGGTAAGCACATACTTGGTCATCTCTCAATCTATGCATATTTCCTCGCATAATAATTTGGCCACATGTTCATAATCATGCATAGAATGTTTCCCCTCAATTAATTGCATTGTTTGAATCGTGTATAAAAAATCCTAGCCTTCATGCAGAAATTAGGGTTCTTGAGGATTTTTCGTGATTTCTTGTTATATGTTTAATTTAAATGAAATTAATTGACATAGACATGATCGTGAGGTTGAGACGAGCATAATGGTATGTGGATTGCATGATATAATCAAGTATTCAGTGAGATTGGATAGAAAATGCAAATCTGGCCAAACCCAGAACACGCGCGTGTTCTTGGTGTGTTCTTGGCGCCATTTCTTTCAAATTCAAATATTTGAATTTTGTGATTTTGTTTAATTGATTCAAAAATTAATTTCTCTCCGAGTTTTAATGATTTTGAGTTGATTCTTTTTTTAATAATTCACAAAAATGTTAAAATATTATATTTTCCCAAAAAATCCCAAAAATATTATTTATTTCATATAATTGATATTTTTGCAAAGAATTAATATTTTAATTATTTTTTACATTTAAAATATTGTTTTTCTACATTGATTTTGCAACTTTTAATGCTTTCTAATTATTTTGTTGGTCAATACTTAATTTTTGAAGCATTAATCCAAGATCACAATTTGTTTTTCATATGTTAAATAATTTTGATCATTTTAATTGAATTTTAATTCAATTAAATACATTTTTGAAAACAAATTGGGGTTTTGGATTAATTAAACCCTCATAAATCATTTTAAAAACACTCATGGGCCTCTAATAGAGTGTAAGACCCAATCCTTTTTTGACCAAATCATTTTTGGGTCTCAGTGCATTGTATAAGTCCCGATACCGTCAAAAATAAACGGCGCAATCGTCACCTTTTGAAAAATAACCTTTTAGGCCTCTCCTCGAGCTATAAGACCCATTCAAAACTTTTTGGGCCTCTAATAGAGTGTAAGACCCAACCCCCTTTTAACCAAAACTACTTTGGGCCTCACTTATTGTATAAGTCCCTTCGCGTTAAAAGAAAATCTCGGCGCGATCGCCATTTTAAACGAAAAATCATCTGGGCCTACCCTCGTGTTATAAGCCCCACTCTTTTTCTTTAAACCTTTTTGGGCCTCTTGAGAGAGTGTAAGACCCATCCCTTTGTACAGAAAACATTTTTTGGGCCTCAGTCACTTGTATAAGTCCCTCTGTACAAATTTAAACAGTGCGCTCACTGATAAAACCTTGGGCCTCTCCTTGAGCTGTAAGCCCCAAATCTTTCTTTTTCAAAGCACTTTCTCCTTTGATTTTGAATTATACTGTTGTTTTCAATCTTTCTTTGTTGAACAACTAACCAAACAGCATGGAAGCTCTACAACCGAGTAAGTGGTTATTGCTTTCATTTACCGCTTTCATATACATATAACTGTATTGTGGGGCTGTTTTCACTGTAAGTCTTCTTTCACAAACTTTTATATACTTGTCAAATATCAATTGTGTAATAATAGTATAGATATTTAGAGTTTCCCCAGCAACTACGTCTAGCATTAAGCCCGTTGATCACTCTTAGAAATAGTCTAAACTAGATCCCCGTAGGATTACCAGACACAGTCTTCCCTCCTCTTGGGGTTAAACAATATGGAGATATGAAAGGCAGCATTCTCTGTGAACCCTTTCATAGACTGTCACTCATAGAAGTTGTCAAAGAAACTCTATTCCCCAGAGATGATCTCTTCTCCGTGAATTGCATCTCTTGAGTTTCTTCCAAATTCTCTAACTTTCCTGACTTTGATCTATTCTCGGTGAATAGCATTGCCTTGAATTTCTCGGGGTTTAGGGACCCGCAGGCTTCTTAAAAGCACTTGTCAAGAAACTCTACTCCCCAGAGATGATCTCTTCTCCGTGAATTGCATCTCTTGAGTTTCTTCCAAATTCTCAAACTTTCCTGACTTGATCTATTCCTTGTGAATAGATTGCCTTGAATTTCTCGGGGTTTGGGGACCCATCGACTTCTTAAAAGCATCGGCCTCCTCTTGGGCATCGAACAAGGACCCACAGGCTTCCTAAAAGCAACCCCGCCTCCTCTTGGGCTTAGTACAAGGACCCTACGGCTTCTTAGAAGTATTCACAGCCTCCTCTTAGGCTTCGTATAATGATCTCTTCCTCCGGGAATGATAGCCTCCTCTTGGGCTTAGTACAAGGACCTCTCGGCTTCTTAAAATTTTCCAGCCTCCTCTTGGGCTTCGTACAAATTGTCCCGACGACCTCCTAAAGGTATAGGAACAGAACTTAGTCATCTTCATAGAACAGTCCTTTCAAAGAATCTACTATTGTTTCTCAAAGCATAGTACAAAAGATGAAACTCTAGACTTGGACAGTCTAACATCCTTGAGTCTCAAAGACATTCTCAAGTGACCCCTTTGTTAAATAGGAAGGAAACCCGCAGACTCGGACAGTCTCAATACCCTTTGGATTTCCCGTTTCCTCAAAGAAAAGGAAATAACCCTGACCCTCGAATCAAATCCTTGAGTACAATATTGCTCATATAAGAACTGATTTTCTCTTTAAATCAGTATACTGGACCTGTCACTCAACTGAACAATCGTCATAGCCTCCTCTTAGGGATTTTATAATGATCCTTCTCCAGTGAAGTTAGCCTCTCTCTTGGGCTTTATACAATGATTCTCCCCAGCGGAGTCAAACAACGTTTAGCCTCTCTCTCGGGCTTTGTACGAGACACATAAGAAACTCCCTCGTTGAGTCAATCACCCCTTTTGCCTCCATCTCGGGCTTTATACGAGATACAAAAAGGTTCTTATTGAGCCAAACAAACCATAGCCTCCATCTCGGGCTTTATACGAGATACAAAAACTCTCTTGTTGAAACAAATAGCCTTCATCTCGGGCTTTATACGAGATACCAAAAGATTCCCTCGTTGAGTCAAAACCTTTTTCGCCTCTCTCTCGGGCTTTGTACGAGACACATATTAGCCTCCTCTTAGGCTTTGTATAAGAAAACCATTGGTTGATCCAATCAACCTTTTAGCATCAAAAATGTGCCTCGTTCACAGTACACAAATAACTCCTTTCCCCTTCATCTAATCGCTGTAAGCGGCAAGCCTCTGGATCATCTATATCCATGCCACTGTCCCTCTTTTAGCATGAGAAATTCCTAAGGAAAGGTAGCATTGCTCTACACTGAGTTAAAGTCTTCTCCTTCAGGTTAAAACCCCCTATAGGAAATTATGGCATTACTAGGATCCGCGTATCCCGGTTAAAGTAATCCTCCTATGCAGTCAGTCACCAAACAATTGTGACAAACAGACCCCTTTAGAGATGACAAATTCTCTCTAAGGTCAACACCTTTTAGCTTCACATCTTGGGCTTTGAACAAGACACAAATAGACCCTTCAGCTTCACGTCTTGGGCTTTAATCAAGATATAAATAGACCCTTCAGCTTCACATCTTGGGCTTCGAACAAGATACAAATCACTTTTAGCTTCAAGTCTTGGGCTTTGAACAAGACACCAAAACACCATTTCCTCCCATAGAATAGGAGGAACTACGAACGCTCTGATTTCCCTGTTTTGGTAAACGGGAATACGTAGGCATAAGATTGAAAGAAAGATATTAGCGAGCACAATCAACAAAAAACCTAAATCCCATACTCTCACATCAAAAAGCATCAGTCCTAACATCCTAATCCTTGTTCCCCACTAGAAACATTCTGTCAGATCAGTATTGGCGAAAATATAAATAACCAGTACAAAGGCCCTCCACATTGATCGCATCCATAACCTAACAGACCGCTGTTTAAACTCAGTATGCAAAGCAGGGTTAATTGGAGACATCGATTTCCCTTCCTTCATCAGCTTTAATAGGATAAAAAATGAATCGACCTGTAGTAGGCTCAACCGCAGAGAGCGACCAGCGCTTAAGAACCGCGTCCAAAATCGCTCGCTACAACAGCACAACGAAATTCAAAGTTTTCGCCTTCATGGTTGGATTCTCGGGCTATAATCAAATCAAAATGGAGCCATAAGATATGGAGAGAACTTCATTCATCCCTCATGGGGCACCTTTTATTACAAGGTAATGTCGTTCGGCCTGAATAATGCAGGGGCAACCTATCAAAGGGCCATGACAACTCTGTTTCACGACATGATGCACAAAGAGATTGAAGTGTACGTCGATAACATGATTGCCAAATCTAAAACAGAAGAAGAGCATGTGGAACACCTATCAAAGTTATTCGAGCGTATGAGAAAATACAAACTCCGCTTGAATCCTAATAAGTGCACATTCGGTGTCCGCTCAGGAAAACTCTTGGGATTTATCGTCAGCCATTCAAGAAATTCCTTCTCCAAGGACCGAAAAACAGGTCAGGATTTTTAGAACGTCTGAATTACATCTCAAGATTCATATCCTTCTTGACCGTGACATGTGCGCCGATCTTCAAACTACTCAGAAAGAACCAAAACTGTATATGGACAGAAGATTGCCAAAAAGCTTTCTACAGCATCAAAGAATATCTGTTAAACCCACCGATTATGTCTCCTCCAGTGGAAGGAAGACCACTGATCATCTATTTAATGGTCTTGGAAGACTCCATGGGCTATGTGCTTGGCCAACAAGACGAGACAAAGAGAAAAGAATCTTCCATTTACTACTTAAGCAAGAAGTTCACGGACTGTGAAACTCGATACACTTTGCTCGAGAAAACTTGTTATGCCTTTAGCTTGGGGAGCCAAACGTCTTCGCCAGTACATGATTTGTCACACTACTTGGTTAATCTCCAAAATGGATCCAATCAAGTACGTCTTTGTAAAGCCTGATCTCACGGGAAGGATTGCCCGTTGGTAGATGTTGTTATCAGAACACGACATCGAGTATCATGCTCAGAAAGTCGTCAAAGGAAGTATTTTAATCGATCATTTGGCTCATCAACCGATTGACGATCAGGAATCAGTCGAATTTTACTTCCCAGACGAAGATGTCATGTACTTGAAAGTGAAATATTGCGATGAACCGCTACCCAGCGAAGGTCCAGAACCAGGTTCCCAATGGGGACTAATATTCGACGGAGCTGTCAATGCTTATGGAAACAGAATTGGGGAAATCATCGTAACACCTCAGGGTACCCATATTCCTTTCACTGCCAGATTAACATTCAAATGCCCAAACAATGAGGTCGAATACGAAGCTTGTATCACGGGTCTCGAAGAAGCCATTGATCTAAGGATAAAGGATTTAGATGTGTATGGCGATTCAACCCTGGTTGTAAATCAGATCAAAGGAGAGTGTGTGGCGTGTGATTTTTTGTCGGTGACGCGACCACCCTATCGCCATTTGGTTTCTCCTCACCGCAATGGTGGGGATTGGGTGCTACTTTCTGATTTCTTATTTATCCTGTGAAGTTGGAAAGGAAAGGGAAGCTATCTCTAACTAACCTTGCACGTAAATGTTTTCCTTAACAAATGCTTAAGAGATTGGGGGTCCGGGGTCAGGTTATACAATAGGAAGTTGTCAATTACCCATCCTATATGTGGTTATCCATAGGTTGTTAACAATTTTCTATTGCTTTCTACGTACTGGTGTTTGTCTGTTGATTGGGAAAGTTTCTCCGTTGGGAGCGTTGAGAGAAAGTTTTTGTTGATGTAGGTTTTGTTCCGATGTTTTTGTTAAGGTGCTGGACCTAGAGTTTTTTATTAGTGTGTGAAGGTACTGGACCTAAAGTTTTTGATTGGTGTGCTCGCTAAGATTTCGCAATCTTATGCCTACGTATTCCCGTTTAAATAAAACAGGGAAATCAGAGCAATCGTAGTTCCTCATATTCTATGGGAGGAAAAAATGTTGTTTTGGTGTCTTGTTCAAAGCCCAAGATTAAAGCTAAAGGGTTATTTGTGTCTTGTTCAAAGCCCAAGATTGAAGCTAAAAGGTTTGACTGAGAGAGAATTTGTCATCTCTAAAGGGAGACATCTCGTCTGTTTATCACAACTGTTGGGTAACTGATTATAAAGGAGAATTACTTTAACTGGGATATGTGAATCTAGCAATGCCATAATTTCCTTTATAAGGGATTTGTCCTGAAGGAGAAAACTTTAACTCAGTGTTGAGCAATGCCATTTTTCCTTAGGAGTCTTTCATGCTAAAAGAGGGACATGGGCTTGGATGTAAATAATCCAGAGGCTTGCCACTTATAGTTGTTAGATGAAAGAGGAAATTTACCAGGATAAGAGATGGACTATAACTTTGATTTTTGAATCAATAAGTATGCCACTTACATCACTTATCTAGGATTAAGGTTTGTTCGATTTATCTGTTTGATGCGTGATTGTAGAGAAAAATGTCTTCCTACAGAGAGATTTTTTATTTCCTCTAAGGGGATGTTGATTTTTTTGTGCCTTGATCAAAGCCCAAGGTTGAAGCTAAAAAGATAATTGACTCCCTAGGGGAGTTTATTATTTGTCTTGTACAAAGCCCAAGATTGAGGCTGAAAAAGGCTGACTCAATAAGAGAGTGTTTTTATTTGTGTCTTGTACAAAGCCCAAGATTGAGGCTGAAAAGAGACTGACTCTTTTGGGGATATCATTATACAAAGCCTAAGAGGAGGCTGAAAGTTGACTTTTCCAGGGAAATATTTTGTCTGTCTTGTACAAAGCCCAAGATTGAGGCTAAAATAGAGAGAAAAAACTGACTATGTTTAGGGAGATCAAAACCTAAGAGGAGGCTAAAAGGATTTGAATCCGCTGGGGAAATTTTATATGTGTCTTGTACAAAGCCCAAGATTGAGGCTAAAGAGATTTTTTACTGCACTGGGGAGGGGGTTTTATCTGTCTTGTACAAAGCCCAAGATTGATGCTAAAAGGTTAACTGACTCAGCTGTAGGATATTTATATGGTGTCTTGAACAAAGCCCAAGATTGAGGCTGAAATTATGACTGACTCTACTGGAGAGATATTCATATGGGTGTCTTGTACAAATCCAAGATTGAGGCTGAAAGAGGATTGAATCTGCTGGAGAAATCATTATACAAAGCCTAAGAGAAGGCTAGAAGAATTGACTCAACAAGAGAGTGTTTTTGTTTGTCTTGTACAAAGCCCAAGATTGAGGCTAAAAGAGATTTGACTCAACAAGAGAGTGTTTAAGAAAGAAGATTGACTCAACAAGAGAGTGCTTTAAGGTGATTGACTCAACAAGAGAGTGCTTTAAGGTGATTGACTCAATAAGAGAGTGCTTTAAGGTGATGAGGAAGAAGAAAGAATCATTATACAAAGCCTAAGAGGAGGCTGGCTAAGGAATTTCTTATATAAAGCCTAAGAGGAGGCTATCTTCTGCTGAGGATTATTGAGATCTAGAGGCTGGTCCAAATTAGGGGATCAACTCTTGCTGGGGATTTGCAGACGAGTTGAAAAATCAGATGCCTTGAGGTTCTGATAAAGGATTTATTGATAGTGATTTGACCCTAGCTGGGGAAATGTAAAGTGAAAGTTTAAATATTGAGTTAAAAAACCTATAGAGTTTTTAACTCTGTTGGTGATTAATGAAATGATCAGGGTTTATCCTGTGCTTTTAGGAAACTTGATGGTTTCTTTGAGATCCAAAAGGGGGTGAGACTGTCCGAGTCTACTGGTTGTTTATCTTTGTAAGATGCCCAAGAGGAGGCTGAGACTGTCCAAGTCTACTTGTATAAAGCCCCGGAGGAGGCTGGCGTTTTAAGGGATGAGAATCAATCGTAAATTGGCCAAGGTTTCGACTCTTTGGAAAGACTGCTCTAACAAAGGATGACTAGTTCTGTCCTATACCTGTAAGAGGTCTCTGAGTCCTTGTACTAAGCCCAAGAGGAGGCATGAGAACTTCTAAGAAGCCTGAGGGTCCTTGTACAAAGCCCAAGAGTAGGCTGGGGATGCTTTTAGGAAGCCTGTGGGTCCAAACTTAAGAAAAGTTCCAGAAAGGTTTCACCGAGAATTAATCCTTTCTATAATGAACAGTTCTAGGGTTTGAAGAAATTCAAAAGAGGTTTCACCAAGAATTAATCCTCTCTGGGGAAATGAATTTCTTTGACAATTTTCTAATAGTGACAGTCTGAGAAAAGTTTCACCGGGAATAATGCTTTTCTCTTTGTTCCATATTGTATAAGCCCAAGAGGAGGCAAGATTGTATCTGGAATTCCTATGTGGAACTAGTTTTGACTGTATTGAAAGAGTGACCACTGGCTTTACCTAATCTTAGACCTAATTGTCGGGGAAAACTCTAAACAGATATATACAAGCATATATATACAGATGAAATATATACAAGTATGTAAAAAGAGGGTAGGAGGACTTACAGGTGAGCAAGCTTCCAGCACAAATAAATATATATATGTGCAAGTATGTAAAATAAAGTTGTTTAAAAACTTATAGGTGAGCAAGCTTCCATTGCAACAATTGTATGGTTAGTTGTTCAAGAAATTAAAGAAAGTTTTATGAACAACTATGAGTTTGAACCTAAATCAAAAGGGAAGTTGTTTTGAAAAGATTGGGGCTTATACTCAAGGAGAGGCCCAATGAATTGTTTATTTTTGTACAAGGAGTGGGTCTTACAACTCAAGGAGAGGCCCAATGAATTTTTTTTTTTAAATGGCGATCGCGCCGAGGTTTTTTAAGGTATTGGGACTTATACAATGACTGAGGCTCAAAAAATGTTTTGTATTTACAAAAGGATTGGGTCTTACACTCTACAAAGAGGCCCAAAGTTTATGAAATGTTTGAAAAAGGAAATATTAGGGCTTACAACTCAGGGAGAGGCCCATTGAATAACAGTGATCGCATCATTGTTTTGAAAACTGTACTAGGACTTATACAATGACTGAGGCCCAAATTTATTTATGTAGAAAAAGATGTTGGGTCTTACACTCTATTAGAGGCCCCACAGTTTAAAAAGATTGAAAAATGGAACTTACAACTCAAGGAGAAGCCCAGTTACAAATTTTTTAAAATTGGCGATCGCGCCGAGATTTTATCGGGACTTATACAACGACTGTGGCCCAAAAAGGTTTATGTACAAAAGAGGGTTGGGTATTACACTCTATTAGAGGCCCAAAGTGTTTTGAAAAATAATTGTAAGGGTGGAAATAATCAAAACCCTAATTTTATTTAAAAAAGTATTATAATTGAATAAAAATTCAATTAAAATGATCAAAATTATCAAACAAGTTGTGATCTTGGATTAATGTTTGAAAAATCACGTCTCATTCATAGAATGATTTGAAAATCATTTAAATTTTCAAAATCAAGAGAAAGAAATATTTTTAAATGCATAAAAACAAATAAAAATACAATTCTTTACAAAAATTCCAAATATATGAAATAAATAATATTTTTGTGAGATTTTTGTAGAATAAAATATTTTAACATTTTTGTGAATTTTCAAAAAAAACCAATAAAAAATAATTAAAATTGAGAGAGAAATTAAATTTGGAATTAATTAAGAAAAACCGTAAAATATGTGAAAAATTCCAAAAAGTCAAACTTGATTTTGTGCACAGTTGACTTTTTGTCAGATGAAATCCAAACTGTGCGATCTTTTGTGAAATCAAGTTCTTGACCTAATTCAAACCTAATAGATGGGTTCCATAGGTGTTATAGGGTGTCTTGAATCATTTCCCAAGGTTTGGGGAGCATGTCTTGGTCAAAAGTCAAAGATACAGTTGACTTTTTCTTCAAAACCCTACTTGTGGTCCAGATGAAATTGAAACTTGTGAATCAAGCTTCTTTAATCAATCCATTGTTGGAAATGGATCAATGTAGTGTATTTGAGGCCATCAAATCATGTCTTGAGATCTTGTCTTATGCTTTGCCTCAAAAGTCAACTTAGGGGTGAATTAGGTCAAGAAACCCTAATTCCTGATTTTTTTATGAATGCGTCCCCTGATGCTAAATTGACTTGATGATTGGGTCCATGAGGTCCCTTGGAGTATCTTGAGTCATGCTGAAGTATTGGCTATGCCTAGAAGAAAATTTTCATCTGGAGGCCTTGGTCGGCCAAAACCCTAATTTGGTGACACTGGCGATCTCGAGGCTTGATCCACTTGGAATGTTGCAACCTTGTGCCTGATTCTTGATGTGGGTGTCCCCTTGATCCTTTATGGGTGTTTTAAGAGGTTAAACAAGTTAAAGATCGTGTCATTTCTTGATTGATCTTTTGTCTAAGTGCTCTGAGAGGGCTCAAAACCCTAATTTTTGATTATGGTTAATGCTCAACCCTCTTTGAGGAGGTTGATGAGGCATGAAAGTACATCCATATTGTGGTGATGATTTGCACAACGATGGGAAGTCTTGGTGGTCAAAATTTGGGGTATGACAGATGCCCCTATTTAATCTTCTTGGACCCGAAGATGTGAATGGCGAAGATATTCGGACATTCAGGGTGCAAGAGGATTAAATATCGGAATACCCAAAATTTTGATTGTGGTTGTGAATGGCAGTTTGCTCATCCATCTTCTTTTGCTAAGAAATGATACTTAGAAAAGGGTGAAACTTCCCCTCGATCTTGCTCTTCAGCCAAGAAACTGGTCTCAGATTCTAAAATAAACTTCCCCTCGATCATGGTCTTTAGCCAAGGAACTGGTCTCAGTTTCTTCTTCTCAAGTTCCGTCCTTGACAAGGGACGCTATGTGTAACGGTTTTCATCAAACTTCTCACCGAGTTTTCTGGGGAAACGCCATTTAATGGAAAAAGTTTTGATGTCAAACTTGTTGGGGGTACCCATCTATCTGAGTTGTAGAGGTGTGCAAACTTCTCTGTTGGAGATGCCATTTGTTAACTCTACTGGGGGAAACGAGTCTCTTGAATGACCGTTTTCTGCTTGGGGATATTACATCATACTTTTCTTCGAAATCTTTTCGGAGAAATGCCATGTGATGCAATCCAATTTTGAGGTGCTAATGACCTTGTTGACAGCAAACCTTTCGGAGAGAAACTGCTCTATTACCGAGAGTCTTCGGTTAAGAGGATTTCTCTGGGGATTTTCCTTAATTCGGGAAAGCGAGAATATCATCTTCAATGGTGAAGAGTGATGTTCCAGAAGTGTCTGTCGAACGTGTTCTTGCCTTTCAGAGGTTCAAGTTATCAAAGTATTCGAGGACCGTCTCCAATCCAAAAATAAACAGGGGGAGAGGTCGTTTAGATGATTCATTTCCTAACGAGGAAAGAACTGACAACTTGACTGACGGGAGGACGTTATCACTGGGTGATAAGACTGACCAGAGTGATAGTTATGCAATACGAATGTGAATCAATTATGCATGATGTATGTATGTTTATGCTGACAAAACTGATGCGACATACAGACTAGTGAATGAATTCGACTGGATACCTGGCCACTGCGGGGGAAAAGAAGTCTCATTGGGTCAAGATAGCAATTATGCCTTGCTTAGGAGAAGTATTCCATGTGGGGGAGAAAGAATCGTTGATCGGTCTTAAGAGGTAAGAACTCTGCCAGAGATATCAGATGGGACATTGCATCTGACACAGTTGATCCTTCATTCAAGGGTACTGGTTTAGAAGGAGTAGTTTGATTCTGCACTTTGAGGTTCAATCACCTTCGGAGAAGCTGTCGATGTTCTTTTTGACGTTCAGTAAAAAGAAATGCCATCTTTATTTTAAAAGCAGAAAAAATTTTGACAATCAAATTCATTTTTGTTTTATTTCAAGAATAGTTGATCATGTTAAAACGTCATTCTGTAAAGCTAAAACAAATAAGAATTGCAAACAAAAGCACTAGGGCTCAAATTTTATTGATAGGATAGAAATCAGCCAAGCGCGTGATCCCATAGAGTATTTACAATGTTTAGAAAATGGTAATTTAAGGGGAAAAGGGCTACATTGGAACATAACGACCGTTATCCTTCTACCAACTTTGTATTCTAGACATCTTGAGCTTCTGTCGAAGATGACCTTGGCTGAAGTTTTCCTGATGGATGGCGCTACTATTGAGGAGTTGAACTGATCAGACGTAGTTACTTGCCATTAATCCCTAACTTTTTCCTGGATTGTACTTTGAGGTTTCCAATCCATCGGGATGATTTTTGCTTATGTCTCTAATTTTTCCCTGGACCGCCCTTTCAGGTTTTCAATCCACCGAGACGTTTTTTTTATCATATTTCATTTCATTTAGGCGAAGTATTTCTTGACTACATCAACATTTGTGGGGTAGGAAAACTCCTCTCTATCCATGGTTGCGAGTCTCAAGGCGCCGCCTGAGAAGGCTTTCGTGACCACATATGGGCCGTCATAATTCGGAGTCCATTTTCCCCGGGGATCAGTGAGGAATGATTGTATCTTTTTGAGCACAATGTCTCTTTTTCGAAAGACACGGGGTCAGACCTTTTTGTCGAATGCCTTCTTCATTCTTTGCTGATATAGCTGACCATGGCACAGGGTCGTTATTTTCTTTTCTTTGATTAGATTCAATTCATCGTGTAGACTTTGACACCATTCAGCTTATGTTAGCTTAGCTTTCATCAATACCCGGATTGATGGGATTTCCACTTCTATGGGGAGCACTGCTTCCATGCCATATACTAGAGAGAAGGGGGTCGCCCCTGTTGAAGTGCAGACAAATGTGCGATAACCGTGAAGAGCAAAGGGTAGCATCTCGTGCCAGTCTTTGTAGGTTACAACCATCTTTTGAATGATCTTCTTGATGTTCTTGTTAACCACTTCTACCACTCCGTTCATCTTGGGCCGGTATGGAGATGAGTTATGGTGTTCGATCTTGAACTCGGTGCACAACTCTTTCATCATCCTGTTGTTCAAATTAGATCCATTGTTAGTAATGATCTGGCTCGGAACACCATAATGGCATATGAGATTGTTTTTGATAAATCGGACCACCACTTGTCGGGTTACATTGGCGTATGAAGTCTGTTCGAAGCTTTGGGTTCGATCATGTCGATCATGTCGATCCCCATATAGAAAAAGGCCATGGAGAAGAAAGAACTTTGAGATGCGTTGGCGGTACATGGATTTTGTCAACGTATATCTGACACTTGTGACACTTTCTCATGTACTTGTAGCAATCAGATTCTAGGGTCAACTAATAGTACCCTACTCTTAGAATTTTTCTCGCCATCGTGTGTCCGTTGGCATGAGTGCCAAAGGATCCTTCGTGAATTTCTTTCATTAGCAGGTTGGCTTCTGGTCTGTCCACGCATCGGAGCAAGGCCACGTCAAAGTTTCTCTTATAGAGTGTATCACCGCTCAGAAAGAAGTTGGATGTCAGTTTTCTGAGAGTGTTCATGTCTTTCCTGGTTGCCCCAGGTGGGTACTCTTATTTCTGAAGGAAGCATTTGATATCATGATACCAAGGTTTGTCGTCCATGACTGCTTCAATCGTGAAGATGTAAGCGGGCCATTCTAGGCCCATTAAGTCAATCTTAGGTACGTCATTCCATTGACCTACACTAATCATGGAAGAGAGAGTGGCTAATGCATCAGCCCTGTAATTTTCGTCACGAGGAATGTGATGAAACTCGATTCTGGTGAAGAATGGTAACAACCTCCTCGCGTAATCTTTGTAAGGAATCAACCCTGATTGTAATGTGTTCCAATCTCCTTGATCTAATTAATAACCAGGGCTAAGTCTCCATATACATCCAAGTTCTTAATCCTTAGTCAATTGCTTCTTCGAGACCCATGATACAAGCTTCGTATTCGGCCTCGTTTGAAAGTTAATCGGGAAATGAAAGGAATATGGGTACCCTGAGGTGTTATGATGATTGCTCCAATTCCGTTTCCATAATTGTTGACAGCTCCGTCAAAAATTAGTCCCCATTGGGAACTTGGCTCTGGCCCTTCACTAGGTAGTGGTTCACCGCAGTCTTTCATTTTCAAGTACATGACATCTTCATCTGGGAAGTCAAATCTGCTTGATTCTTGATTGTGAATCGGTTGATGAGCCAAATGGTCGGCTAAAATACTTCCTTTGATGACTTTTTAAGCGTGGTACTCTATGACATATTCTGATAACAACATCTGCCAACGGATAATCCTTCCCGTGAGAGCAGGTTTTTCAAAGGCATACTTGATCGGATCCATCTCGGAGATTAACCAAGTAGTGTGGAAAATCATGTACTGGCGAGGATGTTTGGCCACCCAAGCCAAAGCATAGCAAGTTTTATCAAGCATAGTGTACCAGTTTCACAGTCGGTAAATTTCTTGCTCAAATAGTAGATGTCAGACTCTTTTCTTTTTGTTTCGTCTTGTTGGCCAAGTACACAACCCATGGAGTCTTCCAAGACTGTTAGGTAGATGATTAGTGGTCTTCCCTCCACTTGAGGTGACAGGATTGGTGGATTCATTAGATATTCTTTGATACTGTCGAAAGCATTTTGCCAATCTTTCATCCATATGCAGTCTTGATTCTTTCCGAGTAGTTTGAAGATCGGCCCGCATGTCGCGGTCACGAGGGATATCAATCTCGAGATGTAATTTAGATGTCCCAAAAATCCTCTGACTTGTTTTTCAGTCTTTGAATGCATTTCTTGAATGGCCTTGACCTTGTCGGGATCAACCTCAATTCCGTTTTGGCTGACGATGAACCCTAAGAGTTTCCCTGAGCGAACACCGAACGTGCATTTGTTGGGATTCAAGCAGAGTTTGTATTTTCTCAGACGCTCGAATAACTTTGACAGGTGTGTCACATGCTGCTCTTCTATTTTAGATTTAGCAATCATGTCATCGACATATACTTCGATTTCTTTATGCATCATGTCGTGAAACAGAGTAGTCATGGCCCTTTGATAGGTTTCTCCGACGTTCTTCAAGCTGAACGGCATTAACTTGTAACAAAAAGTGCCCCATGGGGTGATGAATGAAGTTTTCTCCACGTCTTCCGGCGAAATTTTGATTTGATTATAGCCCGAGAATCCATCCAAGAAGGAGAAGACTTTGAATTTGATTGTACTGTCTACCAGCATGTTAATGTGTGGTAAGGGGAAGTCGTCCTTTGGACTTGCTTTGTTCAGATCCCTGTAGTCTACACACATTCTGACTTTTTCGTCCTTTTTCAGAACTGGCACTATGTTGGCTAGCCATTGAGGATATTCTGAGGTGGCGAGGAAACCTGCGTCAATCTGTTTCTGCACTTCCTCCTTGATTCTGATATCCATATCCGGGTGAGTTCTTATTAGCCTTTGTTTCACTGGCGGACATTCTGACTTCAACACTAGATGGTGTTCCACGATGCTGGTATCCAACCCTGGCATGTCCTGATAGGACCAAGAAAATACATCGGGAAACTCTTTGAGAAGTTTTATCAAGCTTTCTTTGACAGTCGGACTAAGCAGTGCTCCAATCTTAACTTCTTTCTTTTCTTCCTCTGAACCCAAGTTGATCGTTTCCAACGGCTCTTTGTGAGGTTCAATAGATCTTTCCTCTTGTCTGAGTAATCGGGAGATCTCTTCTGGAATTTCTACGTCCTCTTCTTCTTCAGCTTCAAATACTGAGAATTCAAAGTTGGGAGAAGGCATTGGATCATATGTTTCAACGGGGTTTAAAATAAACAATCTGCATGACGTGATGATTCGTTTTTTAGAAGAGATAGAGAGAATGCAAGAGTGTGTGTAGTGTATTTTCTGAACAATGCTTGTTATTATTTTTGGGTTGTTTTATGATTACCATTTTCTGAAAAAAGAAAAGTGAAAACAACAATGACTGCGAAAATTACAGAATGACATTGTTTATTTATGATTTTGTCGATTCTTGAAACTACAACCCTATAAAACAAAACTCTGTCGCTTTAGGCGAAGCGAAGAGGGACATTTACATAAAAGTGAGCCCTATAAAAACATTCGTTTCACCTGGGTGGGGTGAAAGGTTAAAACAAAGACGGCAATTACTTAGACTTATGGACGACTTTCGGGACATCGACAACAACCCATTGGTGACAAACTCCTCGGTGAATCACAAAGTCTGGTACCTTCTTTCTTGGTTTGTCCTCAGAAATAATGTTGATTTTTGGCGAAGCAGGATCGTTGGAGTCTTCCTCCCAGGTAGAGTTGTCGTAAATGAACTTTTCTGTTGTATCTTTCACAGTGTTTTTACTCTCAGGCGGATCTCCCCATCCAGTTGGTTGGATGTCTTCGAGCTTGATACAAGAGCTTTCAGGAGCGGTGTACTTGACCAAGAAGTCGTACTTTCCACTCGGCTGACCTAAGGTGTCCCGTACTTCTGTGGGAGTGGTCAAGTCATCTTCCTCGATGACGCTGACCTCGGGAAAAGCATAATTGATGAATTCTTGTCTGGAAGTCTTTGTGGATTCATCGTTGTGCTGGATATCTTCGGAATGTCCTGAGTAATGATCCCATGACTCGGTGGGGAGGTAGGTATTCCTTTCAATATTACTCAGCTGATAAGCATCGTTTGGCTGACTCTTTTGCCCCAAGTCTTTTGGGTATGGCTGTTGTCATACCCTAAATTTTGACCAGGCATTTTTTATTTTTTCTCATTTCATCTGTCTATATTTTCATATTGTATCGTCTGCATATAATATCATATATTTTCTTCATGTATATTTTTTCACTTTTGATACTTGATCTGATACATAATGTTTTTACCATGAACTTATTAATTCCCTTTGTTATCTGATCATATTGACACGATGTTCTTCTGTGTATATTTTCACTTACATGATGTTTTTCCATGAATGTATATCTCTGCTTCCACGATGTTTTGCAGTGAATGTCTGTTATTTTATTACTATGCTTTGCCGTGTACTATCTTTTTATTTTACGCGATGTTTTGTCGTGTGCTTTCTATTTATTTTCACTGTGATGTTTTACCACGTATATCTATAATTTAGTCGCGATGCTTTGCCACGTATCTTTGTCTGCTGATTACATGATGTTGTTCTGTGTACTTCGGTTGATTTTTATTGTCTGATTACCATGATGTTTTTCCATGTGTATTCTATAACTTTTTGTCAAGTTAATCTGTTACACGATGCTTTGCCGTGAATTCTATATCTCTGGCGCTCTTCTGTACCTGTTATTTGTTACTCGCGATGCTTTGCTACGTATCTTTGTCTGCTGATTACATGATGTTGTTCCGTGTACTTCAGTTGATTTTTATTGTCTAATTACCATGATGTTTTTCCATGTGTATGCTGTAGCTTTTTGTCAGTTTAATCTGTTACATGATGCTTTGTCATGAATGTCTGTATCTCTGACGCTCTTCTGCGTACCTGTTATTTGTTACTCGTGATGCTTTGCCGTGTATCATTGTCTGTTGATTACCACGATGTTTTGCTGTGTATGCTTTTATGTCACAATATTCTTCCGTGTATATTTTATCACATTATGTTTTTCCATGTATTCAGTTTCACACACGATGCTCTTTCGTGTATATTTTATCTTGCACGATGTTTTGCCGTGTATATGATTTTATCTCACGATGTTCTTCCGTGTATATTTTATCTATCACGATGCTTTTCCGTGTATATTTTATCACACGATGTTCTTCCGTGTATAGTTTATATGTCACGGTGCTTTGTCGTGTCTTCATTTATTCTGTGATGTTTTGCCACGTATGCATGCTCCCTTAGGATCTCTTAGTTCAAACTTAATTTTCAATTAGGCTTGAAATAAGACAGACATTAGGATATTTAACCAAGCATGATAATTTTAGGTTAGATTTTCTCTCTCGCCGCCGTGCGATTTAAACTTTCTTTTATGTAGTTCACGCCCCTTAAGGGTGAACTACGACCGCTCTGATTTCTCAAGATCCCGTTGAGAATATGTAGGCATAAGACTGTAAAGTCTTAGCGAGCAACCTTTTCTTTTTTTTTCATCATCTCTTTACATCCGACGTTTTCTCAGATATTCATATTTTTAATCTCTTATTTTTGTTTTATCTCTTTCAAACCAACGTTTTCTCGGATATATGCAACCTTTTCTTTTTTTTCATCATCTCTTTACATCAGACGTTTTAACGGATATTCGTATTTTCAATCTCTTATTTTTTTATCTCTTTCAATCCGGCGTTTTCCCGAATATCTGTAACCTTTTCTTTTTTTCATAATCTCTTTACATCTGATGTTTTCCCGGATATTCGTATCTTCACTCTTTTCTTCCCTTTACATCCGATGTTTTCCCGGATATTCATATCGCTTCTTTTTAAAATAACTTTCCTTGTGATTTAGATTCAAATTCATAATTTGTTATCAAAACTTCCTTCAATTCTTGAATAACTAACCATACAACTGTGTTTAGTACACTAGAAGCTTGCTCGCCTGTAAGTTTTTACCAGCTTTCTTTTACATACTTGCTTATATATATTTCAACTGTATATATATACCTGTATATCTGATTAGAGTTTTCCCCGGCAATTAAGTCTAATATTAGATAAAGCAAGTGGTTACTCTTTCAACATAATCAAAACTAGTTCCCCATTGGAATTTCCAGATACAGTCTTGCCTCCTCTTGGGCTTATACAATATGGAACAGAGAAAGGCATTATTCCCGGTGAAACTTTTCTCAGAATGTAACTATTAGAAAATTGTAAAAGAAATTCACTTTCCCCAGAGAGGATTAATTCTCGGTGAAACCTCTCTTGAATTTCTTCAAACCCTAGAACTGTTCACTAAAGAAATGATTAATTCCCGGTGAAACCTTTCTTGAACTTTTCTTAGGTTTGGACCCACATGCTTCTTAAAAGCATCCCCAACCTCCTCTTGAACTTTGTACAAGGTCCCTCAGGCTTCTTAGAAGTTCTCATGCCTCCTCTTGGGCTTAGTACAAGGACCCAGAGACCTCCTACATGTATAGGACATAACCTAGTCATCATTCGTTAGAGCAGTCTTTTCAAAAGTCAAAACATCAGCCTTCTCTTAGGTTTTGTATAATGATTTTCCCTAAGCAGTTTAGCTTCAATCTTGGGCTTTGAACAAGACACAAATACACATCAAGCTTCAACCTTAGGCTTTAAACAAGACTCCAAACATCTTTTTCCTCCTATTAGGAGGAACTACGATTGCTTTGATTTCCCTGTTACCATTATGGGAATATGTAGGCATAAGATTGTGAAATCTTAGCGAGCACACATATCAAAAACCTTAGGTCCAGTACCTTTCCAAAAACATTGAAAAACCCAAAAAAAACAAAAATATTCTCTCATAACCCCCAAAGGAGAAACTTTTCCGTCCCATGACAAACAAACACCAGTAAGTAGGATAATAGAAGAAATTGCTAAATAACCTGTGGATAACCACATATAGGATGGGTAATTGACAACTCCCCATTGTATAACCTGACCCCGGACCCCCAATCTCTTAGCATTTGTTAAAGAAAACATTTGCGTGCAAGGTTAGTTTGACATAGCTTCCCTTTCCTTTCCAGCTTCATAGGATAAATAATAAATCATAAAATAACACCCAATTCCAACCAATGCGGTAAGGTGGTCGCGTCACCGTCAAAAATCGAACACTACAGAAAAATGGCGACTCTGCTGGGGATCCAAACTAGGATTAGAATTCCTAAGAGGTCTAGGTTGTTTAGCATTTTATATACTATATATATATATATATATTTACTGCTTTTCCTACTTGATATCCGTGTTTATTTTTCTGTCAATGGGTATGCGATTGATACACATGTGGAAAGTTTGAGAAAAACAATAAGATAAGTGATGTCATAGACGGGGAACATTTATCGGGAGTGATTCCCGACTAAGTTGAACTTGGTAGACCATCAAATCGTAGGAGATACCTGTGTGGATTCAATGTTGATCGACCAATCATCGTGAAAGCAAATTGTCCCACTGCGATATCCGTGAAACTGAGGATTTAGTAGACATTAACCATATGACCATTTGGTAGTGCAGTGACTATCGGGAATAGTTGATACGCGATACTACACTCGAATTGAGATTCATCCTAGGATGTTACAGCCCGCTCGAGTGAACCAGCTTGTTGTTGATATCTTTAGGAGGGTCAATGATTTTGAGAACCTTAGAACCCGTTTTACATGTACAAAAATTGACCAAAATAGAACAACCTTTGGGGATGGGTAGAGCCATGACTCCATGCTTGTGACGTCGAACCTTTGAACCCCATGTTTGTAATTTTGCTTGTGTTTATACATCCGTGCGTTCTTTAAACTTTTTCAAATCCTTTACATGTAAAATGTATCCTATGTTGCATAAGCATTGCATATCATTTACATCCCTTGCATAAGCCATACATACGTCAAGGTCATCGTCAATTCATTCCAACTGTCTGTCTTACAGTCATGTAAGTCGTCAAACTGATTCCTCATCACCGATACAGAACTGAAACTTCAATCAACTTCAGCTCAGTTACTTCCCAAAGGCAGGACAGCTCATCCTTGTGTTTGATTAGTCACTGACCTTGTTTCTGTCTATTTTACATTTTCCTTGTTTGTATCATATTTATTTGATTTCAAACTTGTTTATCTTTAAATGTCAGTTTTGATGAAATGAGCATGTACAATATTTTGATTCAAATCATCTGTTTATTCACATCTTTATACTTTCTCTTTCAAAAAACAAAAACTTAAAAAAAAACAAAAACTTTCAAAAAATACACCTCTTTTTCAAATTTTTGACTATGCAAATATTTGTGGGACGATGATGAAAACGTAATACCTATAATTGCTGTCGGTACACTTTCGAATAAACTTTGCTAACGATGTAAGACATTTTTTCAATTCCCAAACGCTGGAGATATAAGGAAGATAATCCCTCGTTAACCCCTTTGAGCCTTGAAGTAGGAGTTTCTTTCTTTATAAAAAAACCTGCAATTTTAACCAGGGGCAGGGTAGTTCTCAGTTTAATTTAGGTTGTGTATTCAAGTTCAAAAGTTTACATACAACAAGCAGATGCTGAAAACGTCTTTCAAATCAAAATCCAGTGATGGTCCGTCGCAATCACCAAATCAATCAGTCACTTTCTTTCTAAGAAGAAGTCAAAAGAAAAAAAAATCCGCTAAGTAAAAAAAAGACTTAGGAAAAAACTGGGGCATCCCGTTGACTATAAATTTCAAAACAAATAGGTCAGGAAAAATTTAGGGATAGTACAGAGAAGAGGTCCTTAAATCCTCGATCTTCAAAAGTCCACAAAGATGAAAAAGAACTAAATGTTGTAAAGAAGCAGTAGATGTCGTCTCAACACTTCTGGACCATCGTCATTACTATCATCAGTACAATTCCAAAACCTTTTGGGACCTTAATGCACAATTTAAGTTTAACTGAGCATAGGACTGGAGAACTTCACGAAGTTGGGGTGGGCACAAACAAATTTTGAGCCTTTATCTTTCTTTCATAAACCGTGAATCAGGCCACATTATAACCCTCAAAAGACCTAATTGAAGCAAGGTTATTTCGAGAGCGTACTACAACAACGTTGTATAAATTGACTCCAAAATCATTTTTTTGGAAATCATTTAGTATCATACCTCTGTTTTACTTTTCATTCCGTGTTTTTAATCAGTAATTCATATTACTGTGCTTTTTCTAAAACAATGAATTTGTTTTCAAAATTTTTGCATGAACTTTGCATTAAATTTTCCATGTTTAAATAAACATTTTTGATAGCAAACTAGCTTTCCTCTCAAGGAATTTTCAAAATGGTTTAGAAACTTGGTCAGTGATCCTATCAGGGGCAAGTTCTTTTCAGAGCCTGTTAAGAATCAGTTCAAGATTTTTTCAGTACAAGTCCTTCTCAGAATTGGTTTATTCAGAAAAACTTTCAAGACTGATTACTAGGGTAAGCCTTCCTAGTATACAGCATACAGTTATTATCAGTTCATCTACAACAGTCAGCAAGTCTGGGACAATTCATTTGGAAAAATCCCCAAGTAGCTCTCCAACCTTCCTCCGAGGACTATCAACTCGATACAGTTTATTAGTATGGCGAAGATGTGTTTAACAAACATCATTTTCAATCCCTAAGAAATGGCAGTGATCTCTGTGTTAAGGAATCAGTCTTCTCTGTCACTCCCCAAAAGAGTATAAACTTGTTGATTTTCACTCCCCAAAAGAGTGTAAACTTGTTGATTTTCACTCCCCAAAAGAGTATAAACTTGTTGATTTTCACTCCCCAAAAGAGTATAAACATGTTGATTTTCACTCCCCAAAAGAGTATAAACTTGTTGATTTTCACCCCTCAAAGAGTCTAAACTTGTTGTCAGCATTTTCATTTGAATTACATACATTTAATCATACATCATAACATTTTCATACACTATGCATTCAAGAGTATTTTAATCCTCATTTGCATTCATCAGTGGTCGTGTTATTATCAACATCTTACCTTTCTACAAAGTCCAACTTATCTAGCACCTATACTTTTATGTCTTATCCGATGTTCTTCTGGATATGTCTGTTTGTTCTGTTTTTTTTCAGAACTTTCTTTCTTCATCCGACGTTCTTCCAGATATGTCTCTTTTATTCTGATGTCCTTCCAGAAACTCCTTTCATGTCTATCTGATGCTCTCCTGGAAATGACTTTTTTTCATCTGATGTTTTTCCAGATGTAACTTTTGTTCTGATATGCTTATCTGATGCTTTTTCGGATATGTCCATCATTCTGCCAGTCTTCTAAGAATTTTTCCTATACATTTAACGCTTTTCTAAATGTTTCAAATTTACCCTCAAAGTTATTTTTAATACATTCAAACACTTTTCTGGATGTCATTAATATATCTTCAAGTTTGGTCAACAACTCGGTCCAATGCTTTTCTAGATGCCTTCAAGTTTGTTCCTCTTTTAATTTAATGCTCTTCTGAATGTCTCTGATAATCATGTCTGCTTATGTTCCAAAACCTTATTCAATGTTCTCCTGAATATCTTTTACATTTGTTACTGTTCTTTTCCAGGGTTTTTCAATACATGTCTGAAAATCTCTGATGACTGTAACCTTTTTCCCAGTAAAATTACTTTCACTTTCTGGATGTTCTCGTGTATTCCACAATAAATTTAAACCACTTTCTCAGAAGTCTCTAACATATCCTCAGATCTGGTCTCATTTCACATCTAATGTTTTTCTAGATGTTTCTGATATATTTTCTAGAGTATGACACTTCTTTCGCATCTGATGTTTTTTCGGATGTCTGAATCTCTGTTCTAGGGTTTATCCCTCTCTTTTCAAGAGCTGCTGAATAATTTTTTTCGCATCGGCAAATTTCTACAATATCTTATATCCCCAGAAAATTATTTTGGTCTGTCTCCTGTGGCATCATTCCCCACAGTGTTCAAAAGTCTTTCATTCATCACGTATCATTTCATCTGCATTTACGGTCAAAATTCTTGGTACTCTGATATTTAATCCTCTTATACCTCGAATGTCTAAAACTCTTTGCTATTCATACCTTCAGGTCTAAGAAAATTAAATAGGGGCATCTGTCATACCCTAAATTTTGACCAGGCGTTTTTTATTTTTTCTCATTTCATCTGTCTATATTTTCATACTGTGTCGTCAGCATATAATATCATATATTTTCTTCATGAATATTTTTTCAATTTTGATACTTGATCTGATACATAATGTTTTTACCATGAACTTATTAATTCCCTTTGTTATCTGATCATATTCACACGATGTTCTTCCGTGTATATTTTCACTTACATGATGTTTTTCCATGAATGTATATCTCTGATTCCACGATGCTTTGTCGTGAATGTCCGTTATTTTCTCACGATGCTTTTCCGTGTACTTTCTTTTTATTTTACACGATGTTTTGCCATGTGTTTTCTATTTATTTTCACTGTGATGTTTTACCACGTATATCTATTATTTACTTGCGATGCTTTGCCGCGTATCTTTGTCTTCTGATTACATGATGTTGTTCTGTGAACTTCAGTTAATTTTTATTGACTGATTACCATGATGTATTTCCATGTTTATTATGTAAATTTTTGTCAGTTTAATCTGTTACACGATGCTTTGCTGTGAATGTTTGTATCTCTGACGCTCTTCTGCGTACCTGTTATTTGTTACTCGCGATGCTTTGCCGTGTATCTTTGCCTGCTGATTACATGATGTTGTTCCATGTACTCCAGTTGAATTTTATTGTCTGATTACCATGATTTTTTTCCATGTGTATTCTGTAACTTTTTATCAGTTTAATCTGTTACACGATGCTTTGCCGTGAATGTCTGTATCTCTGACGCTCTTCTGCGTACTTGTTATTTGTTACTCGCGATGCTTTGTCGCGTATCTTTGTCTGTTGATTACCACAATGTTTTGCCATGTATGCTTTTATGTCACGATGTTCTTCCGTGTATATTTTATCACATGATGTTTTTCCTTGTATTCAGTTTCACACACGATGTTCTTCCGTGTATATTTTATCTTACACGATGTTTTACCGTGTATATGCTTTTATCTCACGGTGTTCTTCCGTGTATATTTTATCTATCACGATGATTTTTCGTGTATATTTTATCACACGATGTTCTTCTGTGTATATTTTATCTGTCACGATGCTTTGCCGTGTCTTCATTTATTCTGGGATGTTTTGCCGCGTATGCATGCTCCCTTAGGATCTCTTAGTTCAAACTAAATTTTCAATTAGGCTTGAAATAAGACAGACATTAGGATATTCAACCAAGCATGATAATTTTAGGTTAGATTTTCCCTCTCGCCGCCGTGCGATTTAAACTTTCTTTTATGTAGTTCACGCCTCATAAGGGTGAACTACGACCGCTCTGATTTCTCAAGATCCTATTGAGAATACGTAGGCATAAGACTGTAAAGTCTTAGCTAGCAACCTTTTCTTTTTTTTTTCATTGTCTCTTTACATCCGAAGTTTTCCTGGATATTCGTATTTTCAACCTCTTATTTTTTTATCTCTTTCAATCTGACGTTTTCCCAGATATCTGCTACCTTTTCTTTTTTTTCATTGTCTCTTTACATTCGACGTTTTCCCGGATATTCGTATTTTCAACCTCTTATTTTTTTTATCTCTTTCAATCCGACGTTTTCCCGGATATCTGCAACCTTTTCTTTTTTTTTCATAGTCTCGTTACATCCGATGTTTTCCCGGATATTCGTATCTTCACTCTTTTCTTCCCTTTACATCCGATGTTTACCCAGATATTCATATCGCTTCTTTTTAAAACAACTTTCCTTGTGATTTAGATTCAAATTCATAATTTGTTATCAAAACTTCCTTCAATTCTTGAATAACTAACCATACAGCTATGTTTATAACACTGGAAGCTTGCTCGCGTGTAAGTTTTTACCAGCTTTCATTTACATACTTGCTTAGATTTTTCCCCGGCAATTAAGTCTAAGATTAGATAAAGCTTGTGGTCACTCTTTCAACACAGTCAAAACTAGTTCCCCATAGGAATTTTCCAGATACAGTCTTGCCTCCTCTTGGGCTTATACAATATGGAACAGAGAAAGACATTATTCCTGGTGAAACTTTCTCAGACTGTCACTATTTGAAAATTGTCAAAGAATTCACTTTCCCTAAAGAGGATTAATTCCCGGTGAAACCTCTCTTGAATTTCTTCAAACCCTAGAATTGTTCACTAAAGAAAGGATTAATTCCCGATGAAACCTTTCTTGAACTTTTCTTAGGTTTGGACCCACAGGCTTCTTAAAAGCATCCCCAGCCTCCTCTTGGGCTTTGTACAAGGACACTCAGGTTTCTTAGAAGTTCTCATGCCTCCTCTTGGGCTTAGTACATGGACCTAGAGACCTCCTACAGGTATAGGACAAAACCTAGTCATCATTCGTTAGATCTGTCCTTTCAAAAGTCAAAACATCAGCCTCCTCTTACGTTTTGTATAATGATTTTCCCTAAGCAGTTTAGCTTTAATCTTGGGCTTTGATTAAGACACAAATACACATCTAGCTTCAACCTCGGGCTTTAAACAAGATACCAAACATCTTTTTCCTCCCATAGAATAGGAGGAACTACGATTGCTCTGATTTCCCTGTTATCTGTAGCGTGCGATTTTTGTCGGTGACGCGACCACCTTATTGCAGAATTGTGGGTTTCTCCTCAATGAAGAGGAGGGGGTGCTGCTTTCTAATTTCTTATTTATCCCGTGAAACTGGAAGAGAAGGGAAGCTATCTAAAACTAACCTTGCACACGAATGTTTAACTGAAGAAACGCTTAAAGAGATTCGGGGAGTTCGGGGTCAGGTTATATAATGGGGAGGTGTCAATTACCCATCCTACGTATTCCCGTTTAAACAAAACCGGGAAATCAGAGCAATTGTAGTTCCTCCTATTCTAAGGGAGGAAAAAGATATTTTGGTGTCTTGTTCAAAGCCCAAGATTAAAGCTAAAAGGTTTATTTGTGTCTTGTTCAAAGCCCAAGATTGAAGCTAAAAGGTTCGACTGAGAGAGAATTTGTCATCTCTAAAGGGGAGACATCTGGTCTGTTTATCACAATTGTTGGGTGACTGTTTATAAAGGAGGATTACTTTAACTGGGATATATGAATCCAGCAATGCCATAATTTCCTTTATAGGGGTGTTATCCTAAAGGGGAAAACTTTAACTCAGTGTTGAGCAATGCCATTTTTCCTTAGGAATTTCTCATGCTAAGAGAGGAACAGTGGCATGGATGTAAATAATCCAGAGGCTTGCCGTTTACAGCAATTAGATGAAAGAGAGGATTTACCAGGATAAAAGATGGACAATAACTTGGATATTTGAATCAACAAGTGTGCCACTTACAACAGTTATCTGGAATTAAGGTTTGTTTTGATTTTTCTGTTTTGACATGTGATAATACAGAGAAATGACTTCCTACAGAGAGTTTTTGATTTCCTCTGAGGGGATGTTGATTTTTTTGTGCCTTGATCAAAGCCCAAGGTTGAAGCTAAGAGGTTGATCGACTCCACTAGGGAAGTCCTTATACAAAGCCTAAGAGGAGGCTATAGAAGGATGACTCAACAAGAGAGTGTTTTATATATGTCTTGTACGAAGCCCAAGACTGAGGCTAAAAGAGACTGACTCTTTTGAGGATATCATTATACAAAGCCTAAGATAAGGCTAAAAGTTTGATTTTTCCCGGGAAAAATATTCTGTATGTCTTGTACAAAGCCCAAGATTTAGGCTGAAAAGAAGACTGACTATGTGGGAAAGAAATCTTTATCTGTCTTGTACAAAGCCCAAGATTGAGGCTAAAATGAGACTCTACTGACTCAGTTGAGGATATTTTATGTGTCTTGTACAAAGCCCAAGATTGAGGCTGAAATCAGTTTGACTCAGCGAGAGAGTATTATCTGTCTTACACAAAGCCCAAGATTGAGGCTGAAAAGAGGATTGACTCTGCCTAGGGAATTTATATGGTGTCTTGTACAAAGCCCAAGATTGAGGCTGAAAAGGGTTCGACTCAACAAGAGAGTGCTTTTATCTTTCCTGTACAAAACCTAGTGTAATACCTCAAAATTTTCCCTCTTATCTCTCTCCAATAATTGGCTTATGTTTTATTCATTTGCATTTCATAATAGGTCATACTAAATCATACACATCATCGGTTGCAAGGCATGGTATCAAGTACATCAAGGTGTGGATAGTTCAAAGCCAAAGGACAAGAGAAAGAGCTTTTCCAAACAAGTCACAAGGGCTTCTCATATCTCAATTCATCTCATTTGAGCCCTCAAGGTATCACAAGATGAGAATTCAATAGAAGATTGAAGGAAGTCATATTCTCCTAACCAGTGCAAACTAGGGTTTTGGAATTCTTGAATATAACACTTCAAATGGGCAAGATCTTTGAGCTTGTATCATCTCCAAATGACATATCTCACCTTTGTTTGAGAGGATACACATCATACTCAGAGGAATTTGGATTTGGAGGATGTGCTGATTTCTCCTAGACTGAGGGGTCAAATTAGGGTTTGCCCTAAAATTAGTTTATTTCTGATTTTTTGGGCAAGACTTGATTCTGTTGTATTCTACATGTCCTCAAGGGTCTACGGATGAAGAATTGTCCATCAATTTGATTTAGAAGGGTTTCAATTGATCAATTGATTTAGAATCAAGAGATTTGGGGGAAAGTCAATTGTGCAGAGGAAGAAGTCAACTCTTGACTTTTTGAGGTCAAATTCATGTTCCTCATGTCAAATATGATCATTTGTGAGGATTTGATCAAGAAATAATGGAAGATTCATCAAAAATCAAGAAATATGCAAAGTTGCCAAAAATAGAAACTATGGTTTCTATTTATGGCAAGTTTTGGCAAGGTGAGAGGTTAACTTTAGAGCATTGTTTCTTCATGTTCCAACACCAAATGGAAAGGTTTGGGAGGCCTATCAAAAGTTCATATTTCAAGCTTCAAATCCATACCAAGAACATCCCCATTGGATCAAAATTTAGAGAGATATAATGTTTCAAAGTGGAAAGAAATCAAGGCAAAATAGCAAGTCATGACGAGCCAATGCGCCATAATTTTCACAAACACTTGGTATGCATGTTTTGTCCAACTTCCAAGCCATTTATCTTGATGATAGAAGTTTCAAATGAAAAACAGTTTAACATGACTTTTGTTCATCTCCATCTCTTCTTCAACTTTGATGTTGGACTTTTTTTCATCTGATCAACCATTAGAGAGTTATAGGGGATCAAAGTAGGGGTCACCACTTCTGAACTTCATGCGCACACAAGTTGGTAATGAGCAGGTCATGTTGGCATGATCAGTCAGTTATGATCCAAGCATTTCATGAGAGATTTTAAGCATGTTAGAGACTCCTATTGAGTTTGCATTCCACATCAATATTGATTTCCTTTATTTCCTCTTTCCAAATGGCCCAAAAGCTCACCATTTCATCCCATGGTCATGGAGATTTACTTCTCCAAAGTTCACATCATGCTAGCTGCTTTTCTTCATTACCAAGCAAACCAAACCAAGACAAATCCTTGTTTGTTTTTCTTCTTGACTCTTTCATACGCATGCCATCATACATCATTTCCATTTTAAACCATGCAAACACTTACATATATACATATTCGTGCGTTGTTTTTCCTTATTTATACAAACCATGGAAAAAAGAAACTTGTACAACAAGTTGTTGCTACTGTAAGTTCAGAGCAATGCATCACCACGTTCCATCTTAATCACCACCATATGATTCCATGCTTCCTCCACACATGAACCCGTGCCTTCACTTCACACTCTCACTCTCCATTTTTAATTTCAACTTCGCTCACCTCAACTCCTATTTTCTCACTTCACCCTCAGTTAACTCAACCTGAGTTCTAACTGTAAATTCCTTTAGTTAAGATCTAACCACAGATATATAAGCACCTCTAACAGAAATCATAACTAACTTGGATCATTCTTTACTTGGCTCAAACTTTTGAATCTCTCTCTCTGAGATTTCTCTCTCTCTCTCTCTCTCTCTCTCTCTCTCTCTCTCTCTCTCTCTCGAATCTTCATCCACTCAAGAACTCTCTGCCTTCTCTCCTCTCTTCATCAACAAGCATCAAAGAACTGAAGAAGTAGATCGTGTAGCATAATCTTCTACTTCAATTCCATCTTTTCTTCCTCTGGATTTTTAAGCAGATAGCATCACTCATAGCCTTTATTTGGCTTAAGATCAAGTTCAAGAGAAAAGGAACCTCCTCTCTGGTCTTCTTTTTGAGCAAAGGAAGCATTCACATCACAGGTTTTCTCTCAATCTTGTTGATCTCTTTATACTCTGATTTTGTTTGTTTTATGTGTTTTTAAGCTTAATAAAAGCGATGTGATATCCGGCTAGTTGATATGCACTCTAAGTGCTTAGTTTGATTTTTTAGGGCCTAACTGTTTGTCTTCGATTTGAATTATTCGTGCTTGATCTGTGAAAACGAATGCCATATTTGGAATCCTCATGGATTTTTGAGAGGAATAGTGTGCTCATGTGTCTTTTCTGGGTGTGGAAACCACTGTGGTCGGCGGAGATATCACCGGAGAAGGTGACCGGAATAACCAGTCCGGTCGTCCCCCTTGAACCCTAGGGCTTGCCAGATTTAATCTCAACCACACGTTTCTTTTAATCCAACGAACTTGAATGTGCCAGCGAATAAATGAGGATGATCCCACGAACGTGCCTCATTCTGACTTTGTTTTTTGATCCCATGTGGTTGATGCACTTTATTGTAACGTGTGCGTGAGTTGTGAACCACTGGATCATCATACTTTCTTGATAATCACACGAAGACTGCATCTGATGGCTCAGGATGAGTCAAAGATTTGACTAACATCCATAGTATGGACCTTTTCAGACCATGCGCCTTGGGCCTAGCATTTCTTGCTATCTACACCCCCTCCCCTTAAGCCCAATGTGCATGTCAACTGGTTTTTTGCTATTGTAACACCCCCCTGACTATTTCCCTTTCATTTTATTTTCTTCTTCCTATTTGTTTGGTTTTTAATTTTTTTAAAATACATTTGGGCATCCCAAAATTCTATAAAAATTCATGAAGCATCTAGAAATATTTAAATAATTTTTTTTTTATTTTTATTTCTGATTTCATCATATCTTGCCATATTTTCATGAATTTTCTTTTATTTTATTTTGTGTGAGCAATAAATCATGACCTATGCTTCATTGTGGATTTATTTGACATAGTTATGCACTGAATTTCTTCCTAATAATTGGTACATGCATTTATGATATGTTGAGGCATGCTATCCATTTTTTATGGATTTTTTAGGTTTTTTCTTGTTGACTTTTGAGTGAGATCTTTAAGCTACTTGTTTGTGTGTTTTGTATGGCATTATGAGGCATGTTTGTGCATGTTTGGTAATGGTTTTTGAGCCATTATTTTGAAGTATGTTTGCCCTATGATTGCACCTTATTTCATTTGTCTTTTCTTAATTTCCTCATCATTTAAGCATGATTTTTTGGATTGTTTGAAAGCATGTTTGTTTTGGGTAAATGTTAGAAGACATATGCTTAGGGTTTATTGATTGTTGGTTGCCATTCTTCTTTGAACCCTATTGAGACCTATTGGTACATGTTATGTCAATATTATAGGTCACTTTTCTCATGTTACAAGTCATTTTTGATGCATCTTTGTTTGATTTATGTGTACATGTTTGGACTTGAAATGTGTTGTGGAACTTATGCATCTTCACTTGTCTCTCTTTGATGACTTGTTTGTATCATAACTTTCATGATATTGCACACTCATTTAAACATGATTCACTTATGTTTTTAATCATCCTCAACCATATTCCATGACCCATAATTGCACATTACAAGTTTTCTTAAGTGCATAAACTGTTGTATGCCTTCTTGACCTAACTTGAAGATGTTTGCTCTTTATCATCAATGTGCTTCAATATGATACTTGTTTGGACTTTGTGCTTCATTTTTTGACTTTTAAACATCATGTTAAGTGTCTTGACCTACTGACTAGCATTAATATGGCATGGTTATTCATTTTCCATTTTCACTTCTTACTTGCATTACAAGTATGCATCATTGTTGAACTTCAATTGTTGTTTGTTCTCTTCTCTTTGCTCTATTCCTCTAAATGCTTACATCCATGAGTTGTATGATCATTTAATGACATTCATATACATTCTTAAATGTCATTTAATTCTGACCTTGATGCTTAGAGGTGCATTCATCCACATTCATGATTTATTTGCATTCATATTGCATTATTAATGTTTCATTTGCATTTGTATGATTTGTTTGGTGCATAGTTTGCTTTTGTTTGTTTTCATATGGTATGTTTACATTAGTAGGATCATTTAACATGTACATACTGACTTTTCATGTCCCTTAACCATTAGGACCCTTCCCTTTTGATTTGAATTTCAGTTTCTTATTAACTTGGTCTTCTTAAAGCAAATAGTTTTGTTTAGTTTAGTTTTTTGTACTTGTTTTCATTTCTTGTGATGATTATGTACTAACCTTTTGTGTAGGGGCAGAGGTAAGTCACTTGGGTATGTGGATGTTAATCCATATTCATTTCTTCCTTCATCTCTTATCTCTTTCAATCCTTTTTCTCTTTTGTGAATAGCATGATATAATGCTTTATGTACAACTTCTTCACACCCCTTTGGGATACTAGCTCATCCTTAATCTTTGATTAAGATGAGGTAGGATAAGCATTAGGTAGTGCTATCCCTCTCTTTTCTTTTAGACTTAGGTGGTTCCTATTACCTCACACAACCATAGGATCTCCATGCATGATAACTTTAGGGTTGTTAGTCCCCCGATTAGACTTTTTCCTTTCTTAACACCTTTGAGTTTCTTCTCTCTCATCTCAAAACAAAAAGCAAAAACATGTAATAAAGGATTAACATGTATTGCACATGAGCCTTGCATGTGGGAAATAAGATAGTGGAAGATCTTCTTTCATTTTCTTAGAGTGTTTAGCGTACGTCCCGTCTTGGGTCGATATGCGAGGCATTCGATCCTATGTCATAGACTTTAATGCAATATGTGTTATAAACACAAAAAAACAATCAAAACACTTCTTCTTAAAAGACAAAAAAAAAACAATTCTTCTCACATCTCCTTCACTCCATTCCTAAAGGAAGCATCATTTCCATTCTACCGCAAACAGGTAAATGCCTAAGACTCCATACAACGAGCTGCGACACCTAACTGCTAGAACGCGAACCTTGACGTACTCCACTAAAAAAACAAACAAAGCAGAGCCATCCCTAGTGAGGGGAACTACGATGCTCTGATTCTCATTCCTGATGAGATACGTAGGCACGAGACGCGACGTCTTGGTGAGCAACTTTCCCCCAAACCGTAGTCTGAACTACGCTGACTCTGACTTTCCCATTACACGAGGGAATACGTAGGCCTAGGACGTGAAGTCCTATCGAGTCACTTCTGTTTCTTTTCTTCCTCGCTTCCTCTTTCTTTTCCGTCCCTGTTCCTTCTTCCTTTCCAGTAGCAGTGGAGCTCTAGACGATGACACCCTTTGATCGATAACAACAAGCGTGGATCCCATCGAGTACGATGGACACGAGGGGGTGCTAATACCTTCTCCTCGCGTAACCGACTCCCTTACCCGTTTCTATTGGTCGCGAGACCATACTTTTCCTTTCCCTCTGGTTTACGTAGTGTTTCCTTTCCCTCTTTTGGGATAAATACACATTGGTGGTGACTCTGTTTTTGCGCCACTTTTGTGTTTGTACTTGGATGAAAATCCCGGGAGAGACAGCTGGCGACTCTGATGGGGACCCTTCTCCCTAAGCGAGTCAATCTTAGCGTTGTGTGCTTTCGATTATAGGGTGTTTTATCTGTTTGCTTTACTCGCTTTATTTATGGCATTGTTGCATGTTTACTGTTTTATTGCATTTACATGCTTTTCATTTACTATTGCCATATATATTGTATGTGCTAGACTGTGTTGGTTTTTCTGTTTGGTGGGATGGGTATTCTGAGAGATAAGCCCACTACCCAGGCTTGAGCATACACATAGGTATTAGAGTGGGCAAGCGTGTCGCTCCCGTGGTGTTTGGCCACGTGTGGGTGTTCACGAGACCTACAACCAGACGAGGTTCTATCCGGAGCTATCTGCTACTGTATGTTTGTTACAGGCCAGTATATATTCTCTGGAGGAATTGTCGACTCTGGTGACCATTCCCGAGAACTCAGTAATGACACTCCTCCCGAGTTGTGATAATGGCAGACCAGAAATGGCAAACCCATTACACATTCTCGATCCGAGGACCCAATGCTGGGAACTCACTATAGGATATCCTTTTTGAAAGCGAATCACTGGAGGCACTCCTCGGTTGGCGATAGTACTGTACCCTGAGGGATGAATGTACTATTGCTTCTCGACCTCAGTGCTAGAAGCTGAGGATCTTTCATTTTCTAGTACCCACATGTGAGAGGGGCGGGTTGTTTACAGGTTTATAGGTAACCTTGACTTTCAGCATACCCGGTACTGTGGAGTTCTTATCAGTATGGTTTATCTGTGTGGTTACTCTGTTGTTTTGGAATTTTGGGGAATTTGAGCCTTAGAATTATTCAACTATTTCAGTCCAGCACAGACACGTGGCACTTTGATCCCATGCTTTGCATTGCATCATCCTTTTTTCTAACATTCATATTTTTCATTTCCAGGTAGTATCTGACATTTTGATTCTAGTCAACGGGCAGTTATAGGGATGGACACCAAAAGGAGTAAGAAGAACACCATTGTGTACAAGTTCCCGAAGCTCATTCTGGGTCAGATTTGTAGCTTACAAGAGATGGCCAGTCCGGAAGTATTAGGAATGTTCAAAGAGAAGTATGGGTGGATCCTATCTTTTGTTCGTAACCTCAGTGAGTATGAATATAATGGCTTGCACACCTTGATGCAGTTCTATGATCCTTCCTTGAGGTGCTTTGTATTGACAGATTATGTTTTGGTTCCAACTCTGGAAGAGTATTCTAATATCTTGGGAATTTCCATTAAAGAGGGTGCTCCTTTCTGTGGGTCCAAGGCAGATCTTGATTTCCAAGTTGTGGCTGGTGCTCTTTATTTGAGCAAGTCAACTTTGGAAGTTGATATTTCTGGTAAGGGAAGGGTTCGTGGCTATCACCTGACATACTTGGCAAACAAGGCTCAAGAAGCAGCTAAGGAGAAGAAGCGGACTGTTTTCAATGCAGTGTTGGCTCTCTGCATATATGGTATTGTCTTGTTCCCGAGTGAGCCTGATTTTGTTGATACGGATGCTATCAAGATATTTGTAACTCAGAATCCGGTGCCGACCTTGTTAGGAGATCTTCATTATGCCTTATACAACAGGAATGAGAAAAGACGAGGTGGGATAGTTCATTGTTGTGCACCTCTTTTCTATAAGTGGTTTACCAATCGTCTACCTAAGTCAGGTGCTTTCAGGGATACAAAGAATTCTTTGAAATGGAGTCAACGTCTGATGGGCCTAGATGCTAAGGATATTGTTTGGGTGAATCATGGAGTGTTGGGTAAAGACATTTTGCACAGCTGTGGTGAATACCCTAACATACCATTGATAGGGAGAAAAGGAGGTATTAATTATAATCCTTCTTTGGCTATCCGGCAGTTTGGATATGCCCTGAAAGATCCACCGGCTGAGAAGGAGGTGGAAGAGTCTTTGTATTTTCACATGGCTGACGGTGGATTAGATATGGCGCAGAAAGCTTCCGAAGCATGGCTCAGTAAACAGAAGAGAGGAAAAGTCGTTTGGGGTTTCCCTAACAATCAAACTTTCCCTCTGTATGAACACTAGATAAACAAGAGGGTCGAAGAGTACTACTTACCTTTTGATTAGGCGCCTCCCTTATATCCCAAAGTGATAGAAGAAAAAATCACCGTACCAATTGAAGAATTTGATGAGCAGCAAAAATTGGTGCATGATTTGAGAGTGGAAAATTCTGGTATGAGTAGTCAGCTGCAGGGTGCCTTACATGACAACTTGGAGTTGAAATGGAAGGTCCAAGATTTGACAGAGCGCCTGGGAAAAAGGGAGAAGGATCTTGATGACAAAGCTCGGCACTGTAGAAAAACCAGTATGACTGCTAAATCTTCTGGCAAGGCCTGTAGGAAAACCAAGAAGATCTTGACTGAGACTGAAGCCAAGCTTGCCATGTATCATGAGATGTGGGAAGAGCTCAAGATTGAGAATGGGGAGTTGAAAGAAGAACTTCAAAGAATGAAGGCAGATAAAAAGCACTTCTCTGGTAAGTGGAAAGGAGCTCAGAAAGAAATTGAAGAGCTCAAGTTGCAAGCGGAAATCAAGAAGTCAAGGCGCGAAGGCAATGATGTTGAGGACCAGATTGCTAGGTTGAATCAAGATGTTGAAAAGAGAAACAGACTGATCAAAGGGCTGATAGAGCGACCTACACATCCAGACACTGTGGACCTTCTTGAGGAAGTTGAAGCTAGCTTGTTTGGAATTGATTTGCAGTGATCTTGTTGCTATATTTTTGTTGGGATTACCATCAGGATTGTTGATGGAATCGCCTTTGATTGTATCAGACCTGTCTGAATGAATTCTTATGACATGATATAAAATTCTTGGTTTAATAATGTATGTATCAACGTCTCTCAGTTTTTGAACGGATGTGCTTCCTTTTTGTTGATTCTATGGTATTTCTGGGTCTTGATTTATTTTCTGATTTTTGGGTCCCATCCCTTGCCTGGTTTCAAAGACTGGAATCAAAGCAGATACGTCCTGGGAATGTTTAAATATGATTGTTTTCATTTTGCATTTGCATCCTCATAATCATAATCATTTTTGCATAACAGGTACTCGTCCCATGGAGTTTCTAACCTTTATTTGGCTGTAGGCAGAATAGTTAATCTCAACATCCATCGCTACGCAACTCGACAAAATCAAGCCAGAATCATGGAACAGGTGCAGGCAGAACTCACTGAAATGAGGACCCGTATGGAACAGTTCATGAACCTCATGCAGGGCATAGCCCAGGGGCAGCAAGACTTGAGAACTGTAGTTCAAAGGTTGGAAGTGGAAATCCCCAATGTTAATCCTCCTGGCGGAGCGGCAGTTGATCCTCCTGGCGGAGTTCCTGGTAGCGTTGGTCATATTAATCACCAACATGTGGAGGACCATCAAGATGATCAGTTCTCTGTGCTGAATGTTGACATGGGGGTTCATAATGATGGTAACGACAGAAGGTATGAAGAGTTGGTTGAGAAGGTAAGAGCCATGGAATGTCAAAACTCCATGGGAATTAATGTTGCTGACATGGGGCTGGTGCAAGGGGTGAGGATCCCTCCAAAGTTATAGCCCCCAACCTTTGACAAGTATAATGGCAGTACTTTCCCTAAGACTCACATTCAGGCATATTTCAGGAAGATTTCTGCATATTCTGACGATGAAAAGCTGTGGATGTACTTCTTTCAAGATAGCCTGTCAGGAGCTTCATTTGAATGGTACATGAAGCTGGAAAGAGCTTATATCAGGAACTGGAGGGACTTGGGCGATGCTTTCTTGAAACAGTATCAGTATAACATTGACATGGCCCCTAATCGTACCCAATTGCAGAATATGACACAAGATCCGAAGGAATGTTTCAAACAATACGCCCAAAGGTGGCGTGAGCTAGCAGCTCGAGTACAACCCCCGATGATGGAAAGGGAAATGGCTGATATGTTTATGAATACTTTACGGGACCCATATCTGGATCGCTTGGCCGGATGTCCATCCACTGGGTTCTCTGACAGTGTGATAGCAGGAGAGAGAATTGAGAACCTATTGAAATCGGGGAAAATTCAAGATGGAAGCGGGGCAGGCTCTTTCAATGAAAAAAGGCTTTTTGGGAATGGCTCGAAGAAACGTGAAGGTGAAACCAGTGCTGCCTATGGACATGGGGGCGAAGGTAAAGGACGTCAGGGCTTGTACCATCAAGCAGCAACTGTAACTATTTCGGTTCCAGTTGTTGAATCTCAGTCACAATCTCAAAGACAATACCAACCGAGGCAGAGATTGAGTGATCGCCACTTTGGCACTTTACCTATGACATATGACCAGATGTTGCAGAATTTGCTCCGCTTAAAGTTGGTACAGTTGAGAACGCTGGCACCACCAACAGGCAGGCTACCTTATGGCTATGATGCAAATGTGAAGTGTGAATTCCACTCGGGTGCGCTCGGTCACCATATAGAGAACTGCAAAGCTTTTAAGCACGTAGTTCAGGACCTGGTTGATTCAAAAGCTATCAACTTCGCTCCTAATCCCAATGTGATTCAAAACCCCATGCCCCCACATGGTGGACCAAAGGTCAATGCAATAGAAGAGGACAAAGGCTTGAATCTGGTGACAGAGGTCAGCAAAGTCAGAACATCTTTGGGGATCATGAAAAAGCGTTTGTTGAAAGGGGGCGTGTTCCCCGGTTTTCTGGAAAATTGCTCAGAATGTTTGACTGCGATGAATGGTTGTGATGAACTGAGGAAGGGCCTTCAGAAGTTGATAGATGAGGGTTATTTACAGTTTGATTAAATGAGAAAGAAGGATCATACGGTCTCGACAATTACCATTTACTTTACTGCGGCAGAGATTCCCGTGCATACGCCAGTACAGGTCCCCGTGCCTGAGCAGTTAGCCCCTGTGACTATAACTGTTCCGGGTCCTATGCCATATGAAAGTACAAAAGCGATCCCGTGGCATTACGGAGCTGATGTTTATTATCAAGGGCAGAAATAGGAAGTGGAGGTTCCCAAGGAAACTGGTTCAAGTGTGGGGAATGTAGGAGGAATGGGTGGTTTTACCCGTATTGGAAGGCTCTTTGCTCCACAGACGCTCCGAAATGATGATGCTGAAGCTTTGGCGAAAGCTAAAGGCAAGCAGGTAGTAAACTAAGAGCCCGTGCAAAGGGCGGAGCCTGGTAATTCCTTTGAAAAAGACGTTGAAGAGTTTATGATGATTAACTGAAAGAGCGATTATAAAATAGTGGATCACCTGCATTAAACTCCTTCCAAGATTTCTATCTTGTCATTACTGTTATGTTCCGAGGCACACCGTAACGCCCTGCTTAAGATTTTAAACATGGTGTATGTTCCACAGGAGATATCGGTGAACCAGCTCGAGAGTGTTATTGCCCATGTCAATGCCAGCAACGAATTGCGGTTTACTGATTTTGATCTAACGCCAGAGGGAAGAAATCATAACAAAGCTCTCCACATCTCCATGGAGTGCAAAGGTGCAGTCTTGTCCCATGTGTTAGTGGATACGGGCTCATCCTTGAATGTACTTCCGAAGAAAGCTTTGGCAAAGTTGGATGTTGAAGGGGTTGTGCTCCGACCATGTGATTTAGTTGTGCGCGCTTTCGTCAGCTCCAAAAGGTCAGTTTTTGGGGAGGTAGAGTTGCCTGTGAAGATTGGACCTCAGGTGTTTAATATGGTTTTCTATGTGATGGATATCCAGTCGGCTTATAGCTGCTTGCTTGGGCGCCCATGGATACATACTGCAGCGGCCGTTTCGTCAACGCTCCATCGAAAGATAAAGTTTGTCGTGGATGGTCAGGTTGTCACAGTATGCGGAGAGAAGGATATATTTGTCAGCCATCTGTCATCGTTCAAATATGTGGAAATGGACGGCGAGATTCATGAAACTCTTTGTCAGGCATTTGAAATAGTGAATATTGAGAATGACCCTCCTTCCAGTGAATCAAAAGCAGGGACTTCCATGGCTTCTTACAAGCAGGCTCTTGAAGTAGTGCAGTCAGGCCATGCTGAAGGTTGGGGTCAGTTGATTGAGTTGCCTTTCAAGGAAGACAAGTCTGGAATTGGTTATCAGCCTCCTCGAACTCCTCTGCCAAAAGGTCAAGAGTGTCAGGGACCTGTCTTTTTCTCTAGTGGGGGGATCATCAACCCTGGTCAAGTCTTTGCTACAACTGAAGACGAGGGGGACAGTGATTATGACATGGACAATTGGGCGCGCCCATGTGTCTCGGGGCAGAAGCTGAACAACTGGTTCTCTGAAGACCTCATCCAAGTTACCCTGCAGAAAGAGTAATTTTCTTTGTTTTTTCATGTTGCATGTAAAATCCTAGGCTCTGCCCAAGGCCTAGTGATATCATTGCAGGGCCGCATTTGTTTCATATGCAAGTTTATCATCAATAAAGGAAGTTTTTTGTGTTCAAAAATTGTGATCCCTGTCTTTCATTTTACACTTTTCGTTTTTATTTCAAATAAAAAATGGCAATGTTTTTCTCCATAGTTTGTTTTCTTTCTTTTCAAAAAGCTCTTTCTAAAATAAAGCATGAACCATCATTCATGCAGAAACAATGCTCCAGATTCTGTTGATAACGATTCTGCTATGGCTCGATATGACTTTGACAATCCAATTTACCAAGCTGAAGAGAGGGATGAGGTAGATTGTGAACTTCTCGAAGAATTGGCCAGATTATTGAAACAGGAGGAAAGAGCTATTCAGCCTCATCAAGAGTCACTAGAAGTTATCAACCTTAGCATCAAGGATGTGAAGAGAGAGGTCAAAATAGGGGCAAGCCTAGCAGAGAACGTGAAGAAAGAGCTGATTGATATGCTATGTGAATATGTTGATATCTTTGCCTGGTCCTATCAAGATATGCCAGGATTAGATGCCAATATTGTCGTGCACATGTTTCCTCTCAAAGAAGGTTGTTCCCCTGCCAAATAGAAACTCAGAAGAACTAAACTAGAAATGGCCATTAAGATCAAAGAGGAGGTGCAGAAACAGTTGGATGCAGGTTTCTTGGACGTCACCAGCTATCCACCATGGGTTGCGAATATTATCCCGGTACCTAAGAAAGATGGTAAGGTCCGGATGTGTGTTGACTATCGTGATTTAAATCGAGCAAGTTCGAAAGATGATTTTCCATTACCTCACATTGATGTATTGGTAGATAACACAACTCAATTCTCGGTATTTTCCTTCATGGATGGCTTTTCCGGTTATAATCAGATAAAAATGGCACTGGAAGACATGGAGAAAACAATGTTTATTACCCCATGGGGCACATTTTGCTATAAAGTGATGTCGTTTGGTTTGAAAAACGCAGGGACAACTTATCAGCGTGCTATGGTGACACTCTTTCATGACATGATTCATAGAGAGATTGAGGTTTATGTCGATGATATGATTGCTAAGTCGCAGACTGAGGAAGAGCACTTGGTGAATCTGAAAAAGCTTTTTGAACGGTTGAGACACTTTAGACTGAGGCTGAACCCGAATAAGTGTACTTTCAGGGTGAGATATGGTAAGCTGTTAGGCTTCATTGTCAGTGAAAGAGGAATCGAGGTTGATCCAGCAAAAGTAAAAGCAATACAAGATATGCCCGAGCCAAGAACATAAAAGCAAGTTCGTGGTATCTTAGGGAGATTGAACTACATTGCTAGATTCATTTCACATCTGACAGCCACTTGCGAGCTAATATTTAAATTGTTGAGAAAATACCAATCAATTCGGTGGAATAATGATTTCCAGAGGGAATTTGACAAAATAAAAGAGTATTTGCAAAAGCCTCTGATTCTTATGCCTCCAGTTCCAGGGAGACCACTGATAATGTATTTGCCGGTACATGAAAATTCAATGGGTTGTGTTCTCGGTCAACAAGACGAGACTGGTAGGAAAGAACATGCCATATACTACCTGGGCAAGAAATTCACAGATTGCAAGTCTAGATACTCAATGCTTGAGAAGACATGTTGTGCACTTGCATGGGCTGCTAAGCGTTTGAGACAATATATGCTGACTCATACAACCTTATTGATATCAAAGATGGATCCAGTCAAGTACATTTTTGAGAAGCCAGCTCTCACCGGAAGGGTTGCCTGTTGGCAGATGGTGTTGACAGAGTATGACATACAATATACTTCCCAAAAAGCCATAAAGGGTAGTATTATGTCTGACTATCTTGTTGAGCAACCAATTGATGATTATCAGCCAATGAAGTTTGAGTTCCCTGATGAAGACATCATGTATTTGAAAATGAAAGATTGTGACGAGCCACCAGTTGATGAAGGGCTAGATCCTGATGACAAGTGGAAATTGATGTTTGACGGGGCCGTTAATGTGAATGGTAGTGGCGTTGGGGTAGTCCTCATGACTCTGAATGGTTCCCATATACCTTTCACTGCTAGACTGACTTTTGATGTCACCAACAATGAAGCCGAATACGAAGCCTGCATCATGGGTATTGAAGAAGCCATTGATTTAAGGGTCAAAACTCTTGATGTATTTGGGGACTCTGCTCTAGTGATCAGTCAGGTCAATGGAGATTGACATACCCATAAACCCCACTTGATCCCTTACAGAGATTATACGAGAAGACTGTTGACTTTCTTCAAAACAGTAATGTTGTATCATGTACCTCGTGATGAGAATCAAATGGCGGACGCTTTGGCAACGTTATATTCAATGATTCAAGTGAATTGGAAGAATCATATACCCAAAATTGATGTGATGCGGCTTGATAGACCTGCTCATGTGTTTGCAGCCGATACAGCGACCGATGATAAACCTTGGTATCATGATATCAAGCATTTCTTAGAGAGTCAAGAATATCCGGCTGGAGCATCTAATAATGACAAGAAGACTTTGAGAAGGTAGCGGGCAGTTTCTTCTTGAATGAAGATGGTGTGTTGTACAAGAGAAATTTTAACATGGTCTTGCTCAGATGCGTGGATAGACACGAAGCAGACATGTTAATGCAAGAAGTGCACGAAGGTTCTTTTGGTACCCATGCTGGTGGACATGCCATGGCAAAGAAATTGTTGCGAGCTGGTTAATACTGGATGACCATGGAGGCTGATTGTTTCAAATATGCTCGAAAATGCCACAGGTGCCAGATTTATGCTGATAAAGTGCATGTGCCATCGAATCCTTTAAACGTGATGAGTTTGCCTTGGCCCTTTGCCATGTGGGGCATTGATATGATTGGGAAGATTGAGCCCACCACCTCTAACAGACATCATTTTATTTTAGTGGCCATTGATTACTTCACCAAGTGGGTGGAAGCTGCTTCATTTGCAAATGTCACCAAGCAGGTGGTTGCCCGGTTTATCAAGAAAGAGATTATTTGTCGTTACGGGGTGCGCGATAGGATCATCACTGATAATGATTCTAATCTCAATAATAAAATGATGCAAGAGCTGTGCCAGAGCTTCAAGATTGAACATCACAATTCTTCTCCTTACCGCCCAAAGATGAATGGTGTCGTCGAGGCAGCCAATAAAAATATCAAGAAGATTGTGCAAAAGATGGTCGTTACATACAAGGATTGGCATGAGATGTTGCCTTTCGCTTTGCATGGGTACCGTACATCAGTACTTATGTCTATTGGGGCAACCCCGTTTTCTCTTGTGTATGGTATGGAAGCAGTCTTACCGTTTGAAGTTGAGATTCCTTCTCTAAGGGTCATGATGGATGTTAAGCTTGATGAGGCTGAATGGGTTCGAACGACGTTCAACGAGTTGAGTCTCATAGAAGAGAGGAGATTGGCAGCAGTGTGTCATGGGCAACTATATCAGAGAAAGATGAAGCGGGCATTCGATCATAAAGTGCGTCCTCGGAATTATCAAACAGGTGACTTGGTGTTGAAAAGGATTCTTCCTCCTAGTACAGATCACAGGGGCAAGTGGACTCCGAATTATGAAGGTCCATATGTGGTCAAGAAGGTTTTCTTGGGCGGAGCCTTGATGCTTATAACCATGGATGGTGAGGATTTTCCGTCGCCTGTGAACTCAGACGCAGTCAAAAAATAATTCGCATAAATGGACCCGCTGGACAGTAAAAAGAGAGTCCAGGCAAAAAAAGGGAATCCCGACGAACCAAAAAAAAAAGAAGAAGGTTCGGGCAAAAATTAGGGATAAAATAAAAAAAAATGAGTACACCCGGTAAGTTGAAAAACCGAAAGGGCAACTTAGCCAATAATGGGTATCCCGGTGGATTGAAAACCTGCAAAGGGAAATCCAGGCAAAAGAGGGATTTAGCGAAAGGCTGCGATCTGAGTAACCTGTATCCCGTCTCGTTTCAACAAGAGGCATTCCGAAGGATAGGAATCGGTCCAATCATCCCCCTCGGAAAGTAAAGCACTTGGAGAGTCTTGAAGACATATGAACCATAGCAGGATTGAAACTCGATGGATTTCCGTTTTCCACATTTCCATTAGGATAGTTTCTTTTCTCTTTTAAGCAATTACCTCTTTCCACGAATTGCCCCGTGATGTAAACGCCTATTTTCGGGCTTTTCAATCAATAAAATTTTCTTTATTCAGAAAATCCATTTCTTGTGTTTTCTTTTAGAGTTTGTTTTGATTGCAAAAACCGTCCGAGTTTTTGATAAACATTGCATTTGAAAACATCGAGCTTTTGCAAAGACATGCGTGCAAAAGAAAAAAAATTAAAATGGCTTTAAATGCCATGTGTTCTTGGGTGATGAATTCAAAACTCAGTGATGCCCTAGGGCATATGTGTACACCCTTTCGTTTGCAGGTGTTAATGTTCGTTGGTTAGCCCATCAATGGCACGTGATGTCTTTAGTGTCTTTTCCAGCAGGACTTAAATAATAGTTCTCCCCAAGCAGAAGCGGTTACCTCAACAGGAAATTTCTTCCTTAAAGTTGTCATCCCCAATAGGAACATGGTTGATCTCAGTCCCTCAACAGGTATTTCCTTTCTCAGCGAGAGGTCGATTGATCTCAGTTCCCTAGCAGCCAGGTCAAAGGATTTTGATTTCCCCAGCGGAGTTCTATGGTTATAGTTCTTCCCCAAGAAGATTGGTTCAGAAGATACATTCCCAGCAAGGTCATCATTCCTTACAGTAATCTCAACAGGTTTGCCAGTTCATAGCCCAGATTAGGAGATCAGGTTAATTTGCCTTCCTCGGCACGGTTTGTGACCACGAGGACAATTCAGTTTGCTATCCCCAGCAGAGTAGACTTCATTTACCTCAGCATTTATTTTGCTGGAGGGGCCTCCTTGCATTTTGCATATAGTAATCATTGCATCCTCAAAAAGCGTAGCATTTCCATCGAGGTGGAGCATTACGCCATGGAAAAATTCAAACATATGCATGCGAAGCATAAGCCAGTTTTGGTACCTCGTGCGAGAGCCCAAAATTGTTTCCCTTCTATCAGATTGACAAAACCAAAAGGAATGCCTCGTTCATTCCCCAACGGACATTTCAAAGTAGTACCAGAGTTTCACCTCTTTCCTCCTCACCAGAGTCCCTTTTTTCGGTTTGTAGATCCTTTTTTATCATACCTCTCAACTGTACATTTCAGGAACCATTCCCGATTGGATTCCTTTAGCCGTTCCCGATAGGCAAACCGGAACCATTCCCGATAGGATTCCTTTAGCCGTTCGCGACAGGCAAACTTTAGCCGTTCCCGACAGGCACCCTTTAAGTTTTAAACCTAGTCGTTCCCGACAGGTCCATTTACCATTCCCGACATGTAAGCCATAGGTTTTCAACTTTAGCCGTTCCCGAAGGCGAACTTTGAGTTTTAAACCTAGTCGTTCCCGACATGCCCATTTACCGTTCCCGACAGGTAAGCCATAGGTTTTCAACTTTAGCCGTTCCCGACGGCCGACCCTTTGAGTTTTAAACCTAGCCGTTCCCGACATGCCCATTTATCATTCCCAACAGGTAAGCCATAGGTTTTCAACTTTAGCCGTTCCCGACAGGCGACCCTTTGAGTTTTAAACCTAGCCTTTCCGGACAGGCCCATTTACCATTCCCGACAAGTAAGCCATAGGTTTTCAACTTTATCCGTTCCCGACAAGCGACCTTTGAGTTTTAAACCTAGTCGTTCCCGATAAGCCCATTTACCGTTCCCGACAGGTAAGCCATATGTTTTTAACTTTAGTCGTTTCCGACAGACACCCTTTGAGTTTTAGACCTAGCTGTTCCCGACAGGCCCATTTACCGTTCCCGACAGGTAAGCCATAAGCTTTCAACTTTAGCCGTTCCCGACAGGCGACCTTTGATTTCATTTATTCCAGACTCTTTTCCACCAACACCCATCATCACAACTGCTGCGTTTGTCATATATCCATTCTTTTTACCCACAGAGCGCAAATTTTTTGGTTATTTTTGTATTCAATCCCTATGTACCTTGAATGTCTGACAGCCGTTACTCTCATCCCTTCAGGTCCACAGTTGATTGAATAGGGCAGCTGTAATACCTCAAAATTTTCCCTCTTATCTCTCTCCAATAATTGGCTTATGTTTCATTCATTTACATTTCATAATAGGTCATACTAAATCATACACATCATTGGTTGCAAGGCATGGTATCAAGTACATTAAGGTGTGGATAGTTCAAAGCCAAAGGACAAGAGAAAGAGCTTTTCCAAACAAGTCACAAGGGTTTCTCATATCTCAATTCATCTCATTTGAGCCCTCAAGGTATCACAAGATGAGAATTCAATAGAAGATTGAAGGAAGTCATATTCTCCTAACCAGTGCAAACTAGGGTTTTGGAATTCTTGAATATAACACTTCAAATGGGCAAGATCTTTGAGCTAGTATCATCTCCAAATGACATATCTCACCTTTGTTTGAGAGGATACACATCGAACTCAGAGGAATTTGGATTTGGAAGATGTGCTGATTTCTCCTAGACTGAGGGGTCAAATTAGGGTTTGCCCTAAAATTAGTTTATTTTTTATTTTTGGGGCAAGACTTGATTCTATGGTATTCTACATGTCCTCAATGGTCTAAGAATGAATAATTGTCCATTAATTTGAGTTGGAAGGGTTTCAATTGATCAATTGATTGAGAATCAGGAGATTTGGGGGAAAGTCAATTGTGCAGAGGACGAAGTCAACTCTTGACTTTTTGAGGTCAAATTCATGTTCCTCATGTCAAATATGATCATTGATGAGGATTTGATCAAGAAATAATGGAAGATTCATAAAAAATCAAGAAATATGCAAAGTTGCCAAAAATAGAAACTAGGGTTTCTATTTATGGCAAGTTTTGGCAAGGTGAGAGGTCAACTTTAGAGCATTCTGTCTTCATGTTCGAAGCACCAAATGGAAAGGTTAGGGAGGCCTATCAAAATTTCATATTTCAAGCTTCAAATCCATACCAAGAACATTCCCATTGGATCAAAATTGAGAGAGATATGATGTTTCAAAGTGGAAAGAAATCAAGGCAAAATAGCAAGCCATTACCAGCCAATGCGCCATAATTTTCACAAACACTTGGTATGCATGTTTTGTCCAACTTCCAAGCCATTTATCTTTATGATAGAGGTTTCAAATGAAAAAAAGTTTAACATGACTTTTGTTCATCTCCAACTCTTCTTCAACTTTGATGTTGGACTTTTTTTCATCTGATCAACCATTAGAGAGTTATAGGGGATCAAAGTAGGGGTCACCACTTCTGAACTTCATGCGCACACAAGTTGGTCATGAGCAGGTCATGTTGGCATGATCAATCAATTATGATCCAAGCATTTCATGAGAGATTTTAAGCATGTTAGAGACTCCTATTGAGTTTTCTTTCCACATCAATATTGATCTCCTTTATTTCCTCTTTCCAAATAGCCCAAAAGCTCACCATTTCATCCCATGGTCATGGAGATTTACTCCTCCAAAGTTTACATCATGCTAGCTGCTTTTCTTCATTACCAAGCAAACCAAACCAAGACAAATCCTTGTTTGTTTTTCTTCTTCACTCTTTCATACGCATGCCATCATACATCATTGCCATTTTAAACCATGCATACACTTACATACATACATATTCATGTGTTGTTTTTCCTTATTTGTACAAACCATGGAAAAAAGAAACTTGTACAACAAGTTGTTACTGGTGTAAGTTCAGAGCAATGCATCACCACCTTCCATCTTAATCACCATCATATGATTCCATGCTTCCTCCACACGTGAACCCGTGCCTTCACTTCACACTCTCACTCTCCATTTTTAATTTCAACTTCGCTCACTTCACCTCCTATTTTCTCACTTCACCCTCAGTTAACTCAACCTGAGTTCTAACTGTAAACTCCTTTAGTTAAGATCTAACCATCGATATATAAGCACCTCTAACAGAAATCATAACTAACTTGGATCATTCTTCACTTGGCTCAAACTTTTCAAACTCTCTCTCTGAGATTTCTCTCTCTCGAATCTACATCCACTCAAGAACTCTCTGCATTCTCTCCTCTCTTCATCAACAAGCATCAAGGAACTGAAGAAGTAGATCGTGTAGCATCATCTTCTACTTCAATTCCATCTTTTCTTCCTCAGGATTTTTAAGCAGATAACATCACTCATATCCTTTATTTGGCTTAAGATCAAGTTCAAGAGAAAAGGAACCTCCTCTCTGGCCTTCTTTTTTAGCAAAGGAATCATTCACATCACAGGTTTTCTCTCAATCTTGTTGATCTCTTTATACTCTGATTTTGTTTGTTTTATGTGTTTTTGAGCTTAATAGAAGCGATGTGATATCCGGCTAGTTGATAGGCACTCTAAGTGCTTAGTTTGATTTTTTAGGGCTCAACTGTTTGTCTTAGATTTGAATTATTCGTGCTTGATTTTTGAAAACGAATGCCATATTTGGAATCCTCGTGGATTTTTGAGTGGAATAGTGTGCTCATGTGTCTTTTCTGGGTGTGGAAACCACCGTGGCCGACGGAGATATCACCGGAGAAGGTGACCGGAATAACCAGTCCGGTCGTCCCCCCTGAACCCTAGGGCTTGCCAGATTTAATCTCAACCACACGTTTCTTTTAATCCAACGAACTTGAATGTGCCAGCGAATAAATGAGGATGATCCCACGCACGTGCCTTATTCTGACATTGTTTTTTAATCCCATGTGGTTGATGCACTTTATTGTAACGTGTGCGTCAGTTGTGAACCATTGGATCATCATACTTTCTTGATCATCACACGAAGACTGCATCTGATGGCTCAGGATGAGTCAAAGATTTGACTAACATCCATAGTATGGACCTTTTCAGACCATGCGCCTTGGGCCTAGCATTTCTTGCTATCTACACCCTCTCCCATTAAGCCCAATGTGCATGTCAACTGGTTTTTTGCTATTGTAACACCCCCTGACTATTTCCCTTTCATTTTATTTTCTTCTTCCTTTTTGTTTGGTTTTTAATTTAAAAAAAATATATTTGAGCATCCAAAACTTCTATAAAAATTCATGAAGCATCTAGAAACATTTAAATAATTTTTGATTATTTTTATTTCTGATTTCATCATATCTTGCCATATTTTCATGAATTTTCTTTTATTTTCTTTTGTGTGAGCAATAAATCATGACCTATGCTTTATTATGCTTCATTATGGATTTTTAGGTCTTTTCTTGTTGACTTTTGACTGAGATCTTTGAGCTACTTGTTTGTGTGTTTTGTATGGCATTATGAGGCATGTTTGTGCTAGTTTGGTAATGGTTTTTGAGCCATTCTTTTGAAGTATGTTTGCCCTCTGATTACACCTTATTTCATTTGTCTTTTCTTAATTTCCTCATCATCTAAGCATGATGTTTTGGATTGTTTGAAAGCATGTTTGTTTTGGGCAAATGTTAGAAGACATATGCTTAGGGTTTATTGATTGTTCGTTGCCATTCTTCTTTGACCCCTATTGAGACCTATTGGTACATGTTATGTCAATATTATAGGTCACTTTTCTCATGTTACAAGTCATTTTTTATGCATCTTTGTTTGATTTATGTGTACATGTTTGGACTTGAAATGTGTTGTGGAACTTATGCATCTTCACTTGTCTTTCTTTGATGACTTGTTTGTATCATAACTTGCATGACCTTGCACACTCATTTAAACATGATTCACTTCTGTTTGTAATTATCCTCAACCATATTCCATGACCCATAATTGCACATTACAAGTTTTCTTAAGTGCATAAACTTTTGTATGCTTGCTTGACCTAACTTGAAGATGTTTGCTCTTAATCATCAATGTGCTTCAATATGATACTTGTTTGGACTTTGTGCTTCCATTATTGACTTTTAAACATCATGTTAGGTGTCTTGAGCTACTTACTTGCATTCCTATGGCATGGTTATTCATTTTCCATTTTCACTTCTTACTTACATTACAAGTATGCATCATTGTTGAACTTCAATTGTTGTTTGTTCTCTTCTCTTTGCTCTATTCCTCTAAATGCTTACATACATGAGTTGTATGATCATTTAATGACATTCATATACATTCTTAAATGTCATTTAATTCTGACCTTGATGCTTACATGTGCATTCATCCACATTCATGATTCATTTGCATTCATATTGCATTATTAATGTTTCATTTGCATTTGTATGATTTGTTTGGTGCATAGTTTGCTTTTGTTTGTTTTCATATGGTATGTGTTGTACCCCAAATTTTACCCTCCGATATTCTGATCGTTTGCATATCCTTTTCATTGGTCTCTGTTTTCGCATTTTAGTAAACATATCAATAATCATGCATTTTTTGTTAGAATTTAATTTATTTTATTTCTTTTTTTCACTAACTATTTTCAATTATTTTTTTTTATTTTTTTTAGTTTTATTATTATTATTTCTTTTTTATTATTATAATTAATTTTATTATTATTAGTTTTATTATCATTATTAGTTTTATTATTATTAGTTTTATTATTACTAAGCTTTATTATTATTATTATTATTACTTTTATTTTGTTTATCTTCATGGTAAGTGGGGACCACTCAATTATTCTAACACTTCACATGGATTGCCAACTTGGATTTATCAATGACCAAAAATCATTCTCACACTTCACTCATCAATGGCCAAGAATCATTCTCATAAAGTCACATGGATTGCCACATCAACACTCCCACTTTATTCACACTATAAATAAGATCTCTCTTTCTCTCATTTGACACCAGATTCACCCCACACAAAGGCTGAATACTCTCTTAATTTTCTCCCTCAATTATTCTTGCAAATTTTCTGGAGAGAAGACTCGTCTTCATTTTTCCCTAACTCGTGTCATTGAAGAGGCAGTGGACTGTCTCCACTAGGTAACATTCACCTCTTTTATTTCTCCGTTTTCAAAAGTACCATGATCATTTATCTATGCTGTTATCAAGTTCATTAGCATGTTAATATTTTTCTGGAAAAAGTATTGTAATATCCTATAATTTTATCTTGGTTTTATTATGAACTAGTGGGATACCCGTGCGGACGCACGGGTTCCGCTGCGGACCTTTGAAATTGGACCAATATATTTTGACAGGAAAAAATGTAAATTCACAATTAGATTATGAAACTCAAATAATAAATACAAAATATTTAAATGTAATGTAAAAAAAAATTAACATAAAGTAGTAAAAGAAAAAAATATAAGTCAATCAAAGAGAAATATTGAAATGAAAGACATATTTATAAAAAATAATTTTTTTTATCAAATTTCCAATTTTTAAAAGAAAGAGAGCATTAATATATATTTCAATTATTCATATATTATCTTTAATAAAATTGTATGTTAAATTAAAAAGAATTTCAAAAAAACAATATTAAATATCAATGTGTTTAAACCGATTTTGCCCCGGTCGTCACCGCGTTTACACGGTACTCGTGTACTACCCGTGCGTTCACAAAAAATTTGCAATGGGAACCCGTGCATTATGACACGGTACTGATGTGTTACCCGTGCATTTGGTCTGGATACCCGTGCGTGCACACGGTATTGGTATAATATCCGTGCGTTGCCACGGTACCGGTGTGTTACCCGTGCGTTCATAGTTATTTTAGTCCGGTTACTAGTGCGCTTATACGACACAGGTGTGACCCAGTCTTTCGCACGATACGTGTAAATCCGGTAGGGAGGCATGTGTTTTGAAAATATAATTAAATTGTTAAAAAGAAAAGAAAAAATAATTTACAAAAATTCTTAATTATGTATAAAAGAAAGTAAATTTTTTAATAAAATATATATTTATAAAAGAAAGTCAAATTCTTAATAAAATTTAGTTAAGAGTTGAGTTCTTAATAAGATATAGTGTTATTTATAAAAATACTTGATATTATTTTGGTTAAAAAAAATTTAATAGGTTCGCAAAATTGTTTTCACAAATTGTAAGAAAATGGTCGACAATATTCGATTGTTCAATATTTCGAAAAGTAGTAAAGTTGAGCCAGTTTATAAGAATAGAGTTTTTACCCGTATGTAAAATGTTTTAATCATAAATGAATTGTTTGACCGTATAAAAACATAATATCTGTTTTGATGTTATTTGATTAAAAAAAAAGAATACGATTTGTTGTGACATAATTAAAAAAGATATTTGAATCATAAGTAAAGTTTTTCCCTTTTTGTTTCCCGTTTGTAAAAATATATTTGTTTTGTAGTAAAAACAATAAGTAGGAAAAAATGGTAGTGAGAATTGAAAATCTTATACAAAAAATCCAATGCAAGTTTTAAACCAATCATTGAAATTTAAAATAAAAAAAGTCTAGAAACTGTATAACGTAAGATATACATTCAAGTCTTCAATAACTATGAAATTGAGCACACAGTAAATTAGTAAAAAAACTTTAAGTAATGTGTCCATAAACCTCAAATTAAAATTAACAAAGCTTGGTAATGCAGTACATCAAAAGGACAAAAAGCATGGAAACTTAATCACGATTTCTAAAACCGGATGATGTCATAAAGTTGTCCCACTTGTAGTCGCGCTCATCGTCGTCATCAGAATCAAACATATCATACTCCGGTTCTTCTTCATCATCAGAATGACATTTGTTAAACCTTCTACTCATTCTTCTTGGTCTTCTGAATCGTCTCCTCTTTCGTCGTTGTCGGACAGCAGCGACCTGAGGTACCTATTGGGAAAAACCATTAACTGATTATTGTGAAGAAGATGAACAGAAAATTTAATATGACATGAATAGAAAAAAGAAAGGAATGTCCCAGAACCGTACCGGCAAGACATGATGAGGATGTTCAACATGGGTAGGTGGTTGGTGCGGCAGGGGGTGTCCCTCGTCGGCAGGTGGTTGATTTTCCTGAACTGGTTCGATGTCAGAAGGTGGTGTTCGATGGAGCGGCGCATCAACGTTATGTTACGTCTGTTGATTTAATAAAAAAGAACGGTAGAAAAGATGAAGCAAGAAAAATGCAGAGTTGTATGTAGGTATTGAAAAAATAAGTAGATAATTTATGATTCGTACCTGGTCTGGTTGATCGACCTGAGATGGGTGTTGCGATGTCGTTATTGGTTGGATTTCAGGCGCAGTCTGCACCTCAGAAGTGTTTGAAACCCGGACAATGTTGTTGGTGGCCATAGTAACAATTATACGTTTCTGAATTTTTGTTTGTGTTGGTCAGAGAAGGAGTGTTGTTTATATATTTTTCCCTGAGACCCATAAGCTTCTCCCTGCACTTGGTAATGTAAAAGAATTAATTATTTTGAAAATTTAATAGTGGAAGTTAGGGAGGCAAAATAATAAGCAGCCATAGGGAAGATTACTGATAAGTTGGAAAACGTGGTGTGCTATGATTTGGCATTAAAGCCATATGGAAGTGACTATGGAAAACAGAAAGCCATGGGGAAGTATAACAGTCTGATATGAAGTTTGAAGAAACTGAGAAAAATTAAATGCACATTTACATATAACAAACCAATTTTTGTTTGAACTGTTAAGTTGCAATAACTGGTAGACTTATGATGTAAGAAATCCTCTTAGTGTGTTAAACTCATATCATAAAAGAGTAAACCAATTCATAAGAATGCCGCAAAGGATTAGACTTGACAGTTATAGAATTTTGAGAAAGTATGAAAGAGAGATGACCTTTAGGGTCGAAGAGTTACCTGATTGGGTGTCTGAATAGAGTCAATAGCAGCACTCCCTCTATAATATCTTCTAACTGCATTGGTAATGTTGTTCCACCCATTTGTTGTTTTGACAGATTTTGTATTGCAGCTCTCCATTTGATTCCTTTAGATATCATGTATAACATCTGGACAAAATTAAACAGTAATTAAAGTTTGTTTCTATAGTAGAACAGAACATTAATTTATATTGCAAATATGTTAGAACCTATGAATCTTTTCAAAAGCAGAGAATCCATGCATACTGATCATGATCATGTCCAGCACGTAAAGCATGTCCAGCACGATAAAGAACAACTCTGTTATACGCAACATGATAAGAAACAATACCTTTGGTTGAATGACTAAAGCAGAAGCCTCAATAGCAGCTGTAACAACACTAACCATGTATCATCAACCCTGAATCCTTTAGACTCTGCTTCCAGCCCCAACCTGCACTCAAACACCGACGATGAGAAAAATCAACATACTTTAGCAACACTACAGATTTTAAAGAAACACCTCTTTGAATCACATTCCTCAATTCCTTATTACACCTTTGCTCAAGATAAAGCTCAATAAGATCAGTATAATAATAATTGCCATATGACATGCAAGTAACATAATGATGTAAATGCACAACTGAGATGAAATGAAATAAATGATATGGTTGGAAAAAAGCATGTGATAAGTTACGGCTGCTAACCCAACTGAGACATCGGCAATGACGGTATCCTAAGAAAAAGATAAACACCATTTAATTATGGTTCTTTTTTTTTATTTTAATAAATATGAAATTACAGCAAGAAAAGCACTTAAAACCAGAATGAAAATCCATTTTTGCAACATGTTATTTCAGTTGAGAAAACTAAAGATGGAGTATAAATAAACCATAAAACTCTGCGAACTGGAACTTTGGTATTATTGCCTGTAGCTTGTAGAACCTGCAAGTTGAAGGACCAAATTCTGCAAGAGACATGAATCAAAGATAAAAGTTTTTCTAACAGTCTTTGCCGACCATTGTTACATGGTTAATGAAATTGGATAGTTGAGCCCTTTGTTGTGTCTGAAAAGTTGAGACAACTAAAACATAAGGACCAATTAATTATTGTTAATTGTTTGATTATAAAAAAAATTAAACTACAGCAAGAAAAGTACTTAAAACCAGAATGACCATCCATTGTTGCACGATATTATCTTCCTTGAGTAAACTATTGCCTGTAGCCTGTAGAACCTGCAAGTTGAAGGACCAAATTATGATTTATACAGTCCAACATTATCTTCATCTTCATTAACTGACAAAAACATAAACTAATAAGAACCATAATAATTAGTTCAGTATCAATTAAAAAACCTAAACAGATCAACTCTGATTCATAGCAATTAATTTTGATTCATAGATTCATAGGTCCACCACGTAAACCATGTCCAGCACCATAAAGAACAAATCTGTTATACGCAACATCATAAGAAACAATACCTTTGGTAGAATGAATAAAGTAGAAGCCTCAATAGCAGCTGTAACAGCAGCAACCATGCATCCTGAATCATGAAACTTTTAGACTCTGCTTCCAGCCCCAACCTGCACTCAAACACCGACAATGAGAAGGATCAACAGATTTTAGAAACACTACAGATTTTAAAGAAACACCTATTTCAATTAGATTCCGCAAAAATTATGCTAAGGACCTGGTCAAACACTACAGCTGAATCAAACCATGGTTATTCAATAGTTCCTACTGCCATAGGCAAAACACTTTTAAATAGTGATAGACATGAGAGTAGAAATTCAAATAACACAATTATCCCTTTTTTGTACCATATGAATTCAAAAACCTAATGTTTGCCATACCCTGCTGAAAAATCAACGCAAAATATTGACAATGCTAAGTGAAAGAAGAAGAAGAAGAAATTTAATTTGCACCAATCACTGACCCAGTTTATCTCAAAGAAGTCTTCTTTAATTTCTACTCATAAAACAGAGGGACCCAATTTAGCTCCATCTTCTTTCAGAGCTAATCATTCCTGAGGCAAAAATTAAAAACACATGGGCAATTAGCATATAGACTGTTGGATATAAGAGATACTTAACAGAATGAACATCAAGTCTATTGTTTCAAACCTGCAACAAACCTCTGAAAGGAGCCAACTCAGTGCCAGGACCTATCTTAAGTACAAAAACATAACCTCAATGAAACTTTGAGAGGAAATAATACAGTTAATCGATTTAAATCCTCAAGGTATAAAAAATGTACAAATTGGAAGGTAACATTTTCTGCATCATCTCCACCAAATCCAAGAAACTGTCTCGATTGGAAATCCAATAAATCACCATCCTTAAAAGAGAATACCAAACACCCCTTCACCCCTCCAAAATTTCACAAAGATAGGTGTAGCTTTTAAGGTGAACACTTCTGAGTTTTGGTCCACCAATAGTCTATTTAAACTATCATACAATACATGTTTAGAAAGGATTACCTTTATGTTTTACATTCAGAGCCTTGTATCACAACATTAGTATGACGCGATTAAAAACTGATAATGACAACATTTCTAAGGAATATATTAAAAGAAATATACATCTATTGAACAGTTGAAGAAAAGGAGTTACCGTTCAGTTTTAGGAGTGTGAAGACTATACCAGTAATGAAGAAAACCATAGAGATGACAACCCAAAAGTGCTACAATAAACAGAATGAAAAGCATTTTAAGTGTAATCAAGCTTCAACAAAATGAGAAAATAGAAGATCAAAAGACTTACATATAAAGCCTTACCGGAAGAGTTCATTTTTTGTGTCAAGTAGCAGAAGGAATGCTTCATCATCATCATCCATAATACTTCATCACCTTCAAACAACATATAACATTAACCACATCAACAGCAGAAACATATTTAACACAACCCTAACAATAAATCAAATTCATAAGAATGGAACAAATCAAGGAGGAGAATAACAAAAGGGCAAGAAAATGAGAAAAGTAGAGTTTACCTGCTGAGGAAACCGTTGTGTTTTACTCGGCTCAACCATCGCACCACCACAAACCGATTCGCACACCCTTATTTTTCCAATTTCCTTTTCCGACCACAACAGCTCACCCTTCTTCAATCAAGCCGTCCCCCATCATCAGCGCTCAGTCACCGTGACTCAGAGGCAGAACCATAACGTCACCACCGATTTACACTTGACATCCGCCTTCTCAGCCGCAATCTCACAGTTTGAATGGAAAGCCATCGGAGAGGAGATACAGAGAGATGATATTTCAGATCTGCTTTGGTTAGGTAGAAGAGAGAGAAAGAATCGTATAAAATGAAGAGAAGGGTAAGAAAAAGAAATATTAGAGAAAAGAATAATTGTCTTTGAACAAAGTGACATCGGCATTTGGTTACATATGGAAAAGAAAAGACATAATTCATTAACCATGAAGTTGCAATAGAACAAAGTGACATCATCGGTTGGAAAAAGTAATATTTGGACACAAATTACCCTCAAAATGGACACATGGCAGCTTGTAAGAAGGGGGAAGAATGGTGTTTTCCAGAGCCTCAACTTTTCTTATATAGTAAGATGATGTTTAAAAGATAAGATAAAAATTCAAAAAGACAAAAAACATGCTTCATCACCACCCTTTTATTATTTCATACTATTTTTATTTTATTTTTCATTTATTTCTTAATTTTGTTTCTCTAGTTTTTATTTTAGGAGCACTTTGAATTTTTAGTTTCAATTTATCATGTTATTTCTTGAATTCATAACTTTTTCTTTCGAATTTTGTTTTGATTTTTATTTTTCGCTTACGATCTTTATTTCGATTTATAGGGCCAATGATATTACAAAATCATGACTTAGTTGATTTATGCAAAATGACTAAAAAGTCTTGATATGTATGAGGCTCATTTCTTTATTTTTGTTGGTCAATGAAAGTCGAATATCAAAAGATTATCGATCCTCCGATTAAATCTTGATCAAGACGAGACTAACTTTATTCTTCATTTCGAGTCCATTTTCTTTACTTTAGGCCGATGACATTGCACAAATCTTGACTTTGATTATTTCAAATCAATAAAGTCTTGATAAATATGAGGCCACTTTTTACTTGTTTTTATTGGTCGATGAAAGTAAAAAATCTAAGATTATCGATTTATCAATTTAAATCTTGATTAAGACGAGACCAACCTTATTTTTTCATTCCGGTTTCATTATCTTTATTTTGGTCGATGACATAACAAACTTCATGGTTTGGTTGACTTCATTGAATCAACAAAACATTGATCAATATGAGACCGCTTTCTCTTTATTTCAGTTTCATTTACTTTTTAGTTTATGAAAGTCAAGAATCATTGATTATCGATTTCTCGATTAAATCATGACTAAGACGAGACTATTTCTACTTCATTTCAATTTTAAGTTATTTGAATACTAACTTTTTCATTTCTCTCTTTAATGAGACTTGTAAATATTTTCTGATAAAGTCTTGTGGACTACTATTCTGGTTGCCTGTTTCATTTGACACATCCTCGATACTATTCCAAAGGAAAGTTCTCCTCAGTTGACTCATAAGTCAATAAACCAATCATACCACCTTGGCCTCATAAGAGCCTTTCCCTTTTCCTGGCCTCATAAGAGCCATGGAATCATAACTTAGCAGTAGGTTAGAGTTTTGAATTCTATGTGATTCTCATCATCATGAGAACTCACTTTTCCCATCATAACTTAGATTTAGAGAGTTTCTTAAAACTCTAAATGAGCTCATACTCATTTCCCCTTGGAACTTTGGCCATAGTCAATGGTTCCTCTTTCACCCTTAGTTAGGTGAACTACGGTTGCTCTGATTCTTTAGTCAGATACGTAGGCACAAGAGGCGACGTCTTGGCGAGAAAACTTAGTGTACATACCCTTAGGTCTTTACCTTAGCATAGATATTTCTTAGCAAGCAAACATAACATAACACAAACTTAAACAAGAGGTTCCCGTAGAGTACTACAGACGTTTAGGATGCTAATACCTTCCCTAGGCGTAACCAACCCCCGAACTTCAGATCTCCCCCCTTTAGGTTTTTCTCGATCTTGAACCTTTCCTTTGGATAAATCAAAGTCGGTTGTGAATTCAAAGAAATGTGATGCAAGTTAATTAATAGCTTGTTATCCGATTCTCACCGCAACAGAAATGGCGACTTCACTGGGGAGGAATTCCCCTAAGAGGGTTAAGCCTATCTTGTTTTTGTTTGTGTTATTTACATGTTTTCTTGTTTGTATACTTGTATATTTATATATGTATATATACCTATTGTGCTTGGGCTTTTTCTGTGTGCAGGGTTATTACTATTGAGTGGTGAGAAAAGTCCTAACCCGGACTTGAGCGTACACTTATGATAGGACGATGGTATATTCAAGGAGGCTTTGAGGGAGTCGATTCCCAAAAAAGTTGACTTGAGACACCATCACTCAGTTGAGGCCCTCTTGGGAGTTTAGTCATGTTGAACGATTCTATTCGTGAAAACGTTACTACTCTCGACCTATGTGCCCGTGATTCTGAGAACCGTAGTTACCTTTTACCCCACTTAGCCTTTTAGGATGTAGTGCGGTGACCATGATGGAGTCTATTTCTGAATTGGTTGTCACACGATACTACACTCAGACGAGATCCTCTTGAGAATTTTATTGATTACCAAGTCATCTGGGAAATCCTTAAAATCCGAAAGATTGGTTGTCGACTCTGGGAACTTCTTAGAACCCTGTTTTATGGCTACAGTAACCCTAGTACACACTCTGTGGTTGGTTCCTTACCCAGACTCCATGCAATGATCTCGAACCCTTGATCCTGTCATGTGTTTCGCTCCCTGTTTTCATTGCATTGCATATCATTTGCATCTTTGCATGATTCATTGCATGCGTCCGTCTATTTTTCCAGTTGCTCATTGCCAATTGTCTCTATCTTCCAGTCGTCAAGTTGATTTCTCGACATCGATACCGGACTAGAGCTAATTACAGACGCAAGATGTCGAAGCAATAGATACACAATGTTGAGGTCCGAATGGAGATCGATGACCTCAAATCAAGTATGACGAAACTCACTGAGATGCTTCAAGTTTTTCTTGCTAGAGGAGAGCCTCCCCAAAGGACAGTCATCCAGGAAGTTTCAAGTGCTGATCCTCCACCGGTTCAAGTGCCACCTTCAACCTGGCCCGAGTTTGGTTTGCCACACAACTATTCTCCACTGATTGCATCTACTGCTATGGTTGGTCAGAATGCTATGCCAGTGTTTCAAGCTCCTGTTTTGGCCGAACCTCAACCTATAGTTCAGACTATTCGAGCTCCCTTTGAGGATCCCCGCTATAAGTACAATGCTGCCAGTGCTCAAGGTGAAGACCGGGAGGACTTTGTTGAACCTGAAGTTGTCCAAGAGCAGTTTCAGAGCATAGAGAGGAGACTCAAAGCCGTTGAGGGCACTGATTTCTTCAATGTGGATGCAAATAGCCTGTGCTTAGTATCAGATCTTGTTATACCTGCTAAGTTCGTAACTCCAGATTTTGTGAAGTACAAGGGTCACTCTTGCCCAAGAGCTCATTTGGTCATGTATCTTCGCAGGATGACTGCTCATGCCAAGAATCAGAAGTTGCTTATCCACTGTTTTCAAGACCGCTTGAGTGGAGCATCACTCAAATGGTACATGGGTCTTGAGCAAAACTCTATCCATAGCTTCCAAGACCTCAAAAATGCCTTCATGAAGCAGTATAAGTATAACCTCGACATGGCTCCTGATCGCCGTCAACTGCAAAACATGTCTCAGAATGATAAGGAATCTTTTAAGGAGTATGCTCAGCGCTGGAGGGAGTTGGCTTCCCAGGTTGAACCTCCTTTGGTTGAGAAAGAGTTAACCGAAATGTTCATGGATACCCTGTCCCCATTCTATTGGGAGAAGATGGTTGGAAGTGTTTCCTCCAATTTCACTAATTTGGTTACTATTGGCCAAAGATTAGAGGAAGGTCTTAAGAAGGGAAAAGTATCCAAGGCTGTTGAAACTTCCAATGCTGTGAAGAAATCTTATGGTAATTTTCAGAAGAAAAAGGAAGAATAGACTAATGCTGTCATGGTTGAAGCAATAAGGCCTCGTTCCCAACCTCGGTATACCATTCGCCTTGTTGTTGCTGTTGTTACTCCTGTGGTTGCTGTGTAACGCCCCAATTTGTTTAATTGTATTTATTTATTTCATTTATGTGAATTTTGTGAAATGTGTGAATTTATTGTATTTTACCTGCTAATTGAGTTAATTGGTTAATTTCTCTGATAGATAAAATAATTGTATTAAATTATAATTTCTTTTCAACTTTTATTTCCCGAAATATATTTCATCAGTATGTTTATGTTTTATCGCATTTTGAGAGCGTTTGGGAGATATTTGAGCTGAGGGGTATTTTGGTCTTTTTGGGAATAGATATTTTTATAAATAGAAAGTGGAAAGAGAAAAGATAGAAAGGAAAAGAAAAAGAAAGAAGAGAAAGAGAAGAGAAGAGAAAAGAGAGGAAAGAAAAGGGAGAAGAGGAAAAGTGGAAAAAATCGACATAACTCCGTTTCAAGCGCGAATAATCGGGTAAGGGTGAGAAGTTTCGATTATATCTTGCTTCCATATGTATATGTGTATGTTTTCTTGGATTGTTTTGGTGATTTTCTTCTAGTTTTCCTTTTAGGCCGAAATGAGAAAAATGAATAGAAATCGATGTTTTTACGGACGAAAGTCAGAATAAATCGTGTAGTAGAGTCGTGTGATGTTGGGTCGTGATTTAGCGTGATCGTTTGATTGAATCGAGTTGAATTTGTAACTTTTGAGTTTTTAATATATATCGATGTTTTTGTGCAAATTGATGTTGTGATCGAGTAAAAGTGTTTAGATATGTCTGGTAATATTGGTATAGGTTAATATTTAATCGGTGAATGTTGTTGGTGTGTTTTCGAGTGGTTTTGATCGAGTTTGGAATCAGGTTAAATTGATAAAATTATGTTTCAAAATATTTCAAAAATGGAAAATGTGTTGGATGGTCTTTTAATGGTGAGAATATTGTAGTACGTTGAATTCTGAGACCGGGGCTTTTTACGGAATCGAAATCGGAGGTCCGGAAGGCTTCCGACGGTAAAAAAATGCATTTTTCTGGGTTCTGACACGGGACGTGTCACACAACATGGGCGGCCGTGTCAGCTCTGCTGTAGGTTTTCTTTCAAAATTGTTTCGATCGTAACTTTTGATCCGTAAGTCCGTTTTGACCCCCGTTCGAAGCGTTGGAAAGCTTATAAAATATTCTTTCTTTTAAAAATGGTTTGGAGGGCAGTAGATGAATTATTTAAGTTGTGGTTTTGTAAAAGTGTCGGGTTGTCGGGTTTTTATCGCGTTAAATGCGGGTGGTTGGTGTTTTACAGTGTGTTGTGCTATTGATATATGATGTGAAGCTTTTATGTGATTTATAGGATGTGGAAGAATGTGATAATTTGTTGTAGTTGCCTGTGGACTAATGGAAAAATACTTTGGGTGATTTGAATTACAAATGTATGTTATTATGAATGTTGTTGTGGTTTGCGGATTGTGATGAAATGCATTGTTTGAAGTGTTTTCAATGCATGAATAATGATGATGAGATAATTCATATTGTTGAATTGTGAATGTATGGAATTGATGAGTAGAAATATATGCATGATTATGGTTGCATATATGTGTGAAGATGCATTTGAATGTCATGAGTCATTGTATGCCAAGCATCATGATATGCATCTTGTGATCGTGTGCCCATGTGTGGTGTGAGTGATCTGATCGTGTGCCCATGTGGGGTGTGAGCGATCCATAAACGTCGTGTGCCCATGTGGGGTGTGAGCGACAGTTTGGTTCCAGAGGGAATCTGCTATAACATCGTGTGCCCATGTGGGGACCGAAAACAATGTTTATAGACGATCGTGTGCCCATGTGGGGACCGAAAGCGATCGGATTGTGTGCCCATGTGGGGACCGAAAGCAATCCATAAATGTCGTGTGCCCGTGTGGGGACCGAAAGCGACGGGTGAACATCGTATGCCCGATGGGGAGTTACACTAAGTAACGAGCGATGGTTCCAATAGTTCCTGAGTGAACTGGTGATGAGACATGAAATGTTGGAAGTCGGTACCGCATGGCACTTGCATAGAGTCGTTGTGTCGGTCTCTGTGCATTTGCACAAATCATGGATTCATTATGTGTGGGAATTGTGAATGGATGCATTATGTGTGGAAAATCATGATTTGATTGATTATGTGTGGAAATGGTGCATTGATTTGTGATGTGTTGAGATTGTGATAGCATTGGTAATTTGATGTGCATACGTGATAAATGCATTGGTTGTGGGCAATATGTTTATACGTAGACATATGTTATGTGATGTGGTGATGTGATTCTTTATGTCATAACTTTGGTGTGCATTATGTGTGAATATGTGATTATGTGGGCATAATTGATATATGCTATATTTTGTGGTGATTTGGTGGTGTGGTTCCATATGTCATAATTGTGGTTGGATTATGTGTGATATGTTTTGTATGGTGGCATGCTATATGTGTTAGTATGTGATGGTATGGGTGAGATTATTTATACATGTGTTTGAATGTGTGTTTGCATATTATTATGCAATCTTGATTTAGTTGTTATTTCTCACCCTTCTGCTGTTTTATGATGCTCTATGAGGCATTGCAGATTAGAGTTGCTGGAGGTCTTTTGTGGGGATTAGCCCTCCGTTCTGTTGTCGGCCTTGGTGTCTGCTCTGATACGTAGCACGGGAGTCGGGGAACGATTATATATATATATATATATATATATATACGTATACATTTGTTGAATGTATTTCGTAGTACTTTTGTATATATAGCGTAGGTTCTAAAAATGATTTATTTTGTAAAACAAGTCGGTTATGGATCTTTCCGCTTTATTCCATAATTGACCTTTCCTTTTGTTGGAAAAAGTTTCCCCTTTGAGGGTATTCTATTTTGTGCTATGTATCAAAAATATTGAGTAGGGATTGTATTTTATTTCTTTAAGTGTGGCATCCCTGTTTCTGTCGGAAAAATAAATTTTTATTCACTCTGATTTATTTATGTATTATTTATTCGCGATGGGAAGTGGGGTGTTACATTAGTGGTATCAGAGCCTGGTTGGTCCGTCCGACCATGTTGTTGAGTCAGTTGGTGTGACAGTTGAATACTATCGTTGTTGTTTGTCTCTTAGTACGTGATTTGTGTGTTGAACACTGTCAGTACTTTCTGGTTTTTCTAGTCCTTTGTCTGGAAGATTTAGATTAAGATAAGTGGGGGAGAAGCTGGTACTTCTCCAAGTTGCTTCAGGTGTGGAGCATTGGCTCAGTGTGCCGTTGGTTGCAAGAGTGTAAGTATTGTTTGGACAGTGTTGTTCCAGATTCCTGAGGGAATGTGGAGGTAAGGTTTATGTCAACTAAGGATTTGTGCCTTAGGTAGTTTTGTGCTGGATGCAAGGGATGCTATTATAGTTTGGTAAAGGCGGTCTATGCCCCATCATGATTGTCGGCTGTCTATTGACAAATTGAGGAACTGATCACCCTTAATCTCTTGTTGATAGCAGACGGGAATTATGTTGGATGGAATGGACGTGTCTTTCCGGCTTTGATAGTGTGTGCAATGAATTGTTTGGAATTAAGGAAATTAGTACAGATTGTTTTGATGAGTCGATGAAGATGCTAATATCGGAAGATGAGCCGGATTAGAGATTTTTGTATGTTGGTCAAATTGGAATGTCTTTGAGAGAGAACGATTGGGTATCGTTAATGGTTGTTCTCAGAGAGTGGAGATTGAACTTAATTGGACGAAGGTGAATAGTTGAGGCTTATATCTACTAAGTAAGTAGGAAACTCTTAGTAGATGGGAATAAGATGTTTGTTTTGTCTGCGATGGTAGTGTCCTGGGAAATTGGCAGGAAGTCACAATGTTAGGCCGTCAGTTGTGCATGGTTTCAGATGTGTTTTTGGAGGAAACATTAAGGTGTTGTCTTAGAGAGCTCCAGCTTTGTTAGTAACAAAAAGGGAATGATGATTGAACGGAATGACAAGCATAATGGGTATAATGGTATTGAGACTTTGGAAAGCAAAACTTAGAGTTCTGGTGAGGTTTGGAGTCCTTGGAGTTTTAGAGCATTAATGGGAATTTTGAGGAAACCCTTGTGTGTGTGGAGGTAATATTGCGATTGAGAGTTCTTTTTGGGTGATTGTTGATACATGTTGGAATTTGTGGAATTGGACGGTCAAGAGAAGAAATTATGTATGGATTACGGATAGTTGAATAAGGTAACGATTGAGAATAAGTGTCCACTTTCAAGAGTAGATGATTGGAATGGTTTGGTTGGACATTACAATGTACAGTGATGTTGTTCGGTGTTAGTAATGCGTCTGGAAGGTTTGTGGAGTATATGAAGCGTATCTTTCATATTTATTTGGATAAGTTCGTAGTGGTTTTAATTGAGGATATTTGGATCTGTTATAAACTCAGAGGAAGAACAAGTAGAGTGTTTGAGAATCGAATTACAAGTGTGGAAAAGAGACAAAGTGGTATGCTAAGTTATTCAAGTGAGAATTTTGGTTGAACAAGGGTAGTTTTCTTGGATATGTTATTTCAGGTAATGGTATTGTTATGGATCCATCGGATGTAGATCTAGTTCTACAAGGAGAGGCTCCGAAGTTGATTACGGAGAATAGAAACTTTTTGGACCTTAGTTGGTTATTACCGGAGGTTATGGAGGGTTTTTCCAAGTTAGCATTTTCGTTACTTCGGTTGACTTGCAAAGGGTAAATCATTTGCTTTGGATGTTCATTGTGAGGTATTGTGACGTGTTTTTGATGAGTTTAGGCAGTGTGTTAATGCAAGAAAGTAAATTCATGGCTTATGCTTTACGACCATTGAGGATTCATAGAAGGATCTATACTATTTAGGATTTGGAATTGGTTGCGGTTGTATTGCATTGGAAAATTTGGAGGTATTATCTTTATGGTTCTGGGTTCTAAGTATTTAGTAATCACAAGAATATTGAGTACCTGTTTGGTCAGAAGGAATATAGTATGAGACCGCGAGGATGGTTGGAATTTGTGATGAGTTATGACTTTAGTTGGAATTATCCCATTGGTGAAGTTAATGTTGTGCCTGATGAGTTAAGTCGAAAGTTTTATACAAATCTATTTTGATGATCAGGGAGTTAGAATTATTCGAGCAGTTCAGAGACTTGTGTCTGGTGTGTAAGCTAACACAATAGAGCGCGAGGTTGGGTATATTAAAGTGCACAGTGACTTTTGGCAGAGGTGAGAAAGAGTTAGACATTGGACGTGAGATTAGCAGACTTGATGGTTGCGAGTAATGAGAGTGCGCAGCGGAAGTATGATGTGACACATTTTGTATTTGCATGTGGGACTTGTAAGAATTCATAGGTTGAACATTGGGAACATGTAGGAATGGTGAGACTATTAGACGTTCAGAATGGAAGTGTTAGGTGAAAGGTTTAAATGTTATCCATGGGCTACTATGTAGATGGATGTTTTGGTTATATGTTCGATTGGTGAATCGTAGCATTGTTGTAATAAGTTTGTGTGACAAGGATGTTGGTATCATGGTTATGTAGAGGTTGTTGAATCGATGTTGTGTCGTGGAACTTGTGTTCTTATTGTGTTTCGGTTCAAGAGTGAACCTGTGTGTGTTCGTAACTTGGGTATTCCTTGAGTCGTGAGTTGGTCGTCAAGTGCATTGTATGGGCTTTGCATCTTGTCGTTGTTGTGGTTTCTGTTAGCAAGGTAGTTTGTCAGTTTGTGTTATTCGTGGTGTGCTTTTGTTGGCATGTTAGTTTGTTGGTCGGATGCAAGAGTCGTATCCGGAGTTGTTCGTATCGGGTATATTTTCGAGGACGAAAATGTCTAAGTGGGGGAGAGTTGTAACGCCCCAATTTGTTTAATTGTATTTATTTATTTCATTTATGTGAATTTTGTGAAATGTGTGAATTTATTGTATTTTACCTGCTAATTGAGTTAATTGGTTAATTTCTCTGATAGATAAAATAATTGTATTAAATTATAATTTCTTTTCAACTTTTATTTCCCAAAATATATTTCATCAGTATGTTTATGTTTTATCGCATTTTGAGAGCGTTTGGGAGATATTTGAGCTGAGGAGTATTTTGGCCTTTTTGGGGGTAGATATTTTTATAAATAGAAAGTGGAAAGAGAAAAGATAGAAAGGAAAAGAAAAAGAAAGAAGAGAAAGAGAAGAGAAGAGAAAAGAGAGGAAAGAAAAGGGAGAAGAGGAAAAGTGGAAAAAATTGACATAACTCCGTTTCAAGTGCGAATAATCGGGTAAGGGTGAGAAGTTTCGATTATATCTTGCTTGCATATGTATATGTGTATGTTTTCTTGGATTGTTTTGGTGATTTTCTTCTAGTTTTCCTTTTAGGTCGAAATGAGAAAAATGAATAGAAATCGATGTTTTCACGGACGAAAGTCGGAATAAATCGCGTAGTAGTGTCGTGTGATGTTGGGTCGTGATTTAGCGTGATCGTTTGATTGAATCGAGTTGAATTTGTAACTTTTGAGTTTTTAATATATATCAATGTTTTTGTGCAAATTGATGTTGTGTTCGAGTAAAAGTGTTTGGATATGTCTGGTAATATTGGTATAGGTTGATATTTAATCGGTGAATGGTTGTTGGTGTGTTTTCGAGTGGTTTTGATCGAGTTTGGAATCGGGTTAAATTGATAAAATTATGTTTCAAAATATTTCAAAAATGGAAAATGTGTTGGATGGTCTTTTAATGGTGAGAATATTGTAGTATGTTGAATTCTGAGACCGGGGCTTTTTACGGAATCGAAATCGGAGGTCCGGAAGGCTTCTGACGGTAAAAAAATGCATTTTTCTGGGTTCTGACACGGGCCGTGTCACACAACATGGGCGGCCGTGTTAGACGTGTCAATCTGCGGCCATTTGGAAGTTTTGGGTGACACGGTCGTGTCACACAACACGGGCGGCCGTGTCAGCTCTGCTGTAGGTTTTCTTTCAAAATTGTTTCGATCGTAACTTTTGATCCGTAAGTCCGTTTTGACCCCCGTTCGAAGCGTTGGAAAGCTTATAAAATATTCTTTCTTTTAAAAATGGTTTGGAGGGCAGTAGATGAATTATTTAAGTTGTGGTTTTGTAAAAGTGTCGGGTTGTCGGGTTTTTATCGCGTTAAATGCGGGTGGTTGGTGTTTTACAGTGTGTTGTGCTATTGATATATGATGTGAAGCTTTTATGTGATTTATAGGATGTGGAAGCATGTGATAATTTGTTGTAGTTGCCTGTGGCCTAATGGCAAAATACTTTGGGTGATTTGAATTACAAATGTATGTTATTATGAATGTTGTTGTGGTTTGCGGATTGCGATGAAATGCATTGTTTGAAGTGTTTTCAATGCATGAATAATGATGATGAGATAATTCATATTGTTGAATTGTGAATGTATGGAATTGATGAGTTGAAATATATGCATGATTATGGTTGTATATATATGTGAAGATGCATTTGAATGTCATGAGTCATTGTATGCCAAGCATCATGATATGCATCTTGTGATCGTGTGCCCATGTGGGGTGTGAGCGATCTAATCGTGGGCCCATGTGGGGTGTGAGCGATCCATAAACGTCGTGTGCCCATGTGGGGTGTGAGCGACGGTTTGGTTCCAGAGGGAATCTGTTATAACATCATGTGCCCATGTGGGGACCGAAAGCGATGTTTATAGACGATCGTGTGCCCATGTGGGGACCGAAAGCGATCGGATTGTGTGCCCATGTGGGGACCAAAAGCAATCCATAAATGTCGTGTGCCCGTATGGGGACCGAAAGCGACGGGTGAACATCGTATGCCCGACGGGGAGTTACACTAAGTAACGAGCGATGGTTCCAATAGTTCCTGAGTGAACTGGTGATGAGACATGAAATGTTGGAAGTCGGTACCGCATGGCACTTGCATAGAGTCGTTGTGTCGGTCTCTGTGCATTTGCATAAATCATAGATTCATTATGTGTGAGAATTGTGAATGGATGCATTATGTGTGGAAAATCATTATTTGATTGATTATGTGTGGAAATGGTGCATTGATTTGTGATGTGTTGAGATTGTGATAGCATTGGTAATTTGATGTGCATACGTGATAAATGCATTGGTTGTGGGCAATATGTTTATACGTAGACATATGTTATGTGATGTGGTGATGTGATTCTTTATGTCATAACTTTGGTGTGCATTATGTGTGAATATGTGATTATGTGGGCATAATTGATATATGCTATATTTTGTGGTGATATGGTGGTGTGGTTCCATATGTCATAATTGTGGTTGGATTATGTGTGATATGTTTTGTATGGTGGCATGCTATATGTGTTAGTATGTGATGGTATGGGTGAGATTATTTATACATGTGTTTGAATGTGTGTTTGCATATTATTATGCAATCTTGATTTAGTTGTTATTTCTCACCCTTCTGCTGTTTTATGATGCTCTATGAGGCATTGCAGATTAGAGTTGCTGGAGGTCTTTTGTGGGGATTAGCCCTCCGTTCTGTTGTCGGCCTTGGTGTCTGCTCTGATACGTAGCACGGGAGTCGGGGAACGATTATATATATATATATATATATATATATATATATATATATGTATACATTTGTTGAATGTATTTCGTAGTACTTTTGTATATATAGTGTAGGTTCTAAAAATGATTTATTTTGTAAAACAAGTCGGTTATGGATCTTTCCGCTTTATTCCATAATTGACCTTTCCTTTTGTTGGAAAAAGTTTCCCCTTTGAGGGTATTCTATTTTGTGCTATGTATCAAGAATATTGAGCAGGGATTGTATTTTATTTCTTTAAGTGTGGCATCCCTGTTTCTGTCGGAAAAATAAATTTTTATTCACTCTGATTTATTTATGTATTATTTATTCGCGATGGGAAGTGGGGTGTTACATTAGTGGTATCAGAGCCTGGTTGGTCCGTCCGGCCATGTTGTTGAGTCAGTTGGTGTGACAGTTGAATACTATCGTTGTTGTTTGTCTCTTAGTACGTGATATGTGTGTGGAACACTGTCATTACTTTCTGGTTTTTCTAGTCCTTTGTCTGTAAGATTTAGATTGAGATAAGTGGGGGAGAAGCTGGTACTTCTCCAAGTTGCTTCGGGTGTGGAGCATTGGCTCAGTGTGCCGTTGGTTGCAAGAGTGTAAGTATTGTTTGGACAGTGTTGTTCCAGATTCCTGAGGGAATGCCGAGGTAAGGTTTATGTCAACTAAGGATTTGTGCCTTAGGTAGTTTTGTGCAGGATGCAAGGGATGCTATTATAGTTTGGTAAAGGCGGTCTATGCCCCATCATGATTGTCGGCTGTCTATTGACAAATTGAGGAACTGATCACCCTTAATCTCTTGTTGATAGCAGACAGGAATTATGTTGGATGGAATGGACGTGTCTTTCCGGCTTTGATAGTGTGTGCAATGAATTGTTTGGAATTAAGGAAATTAGTATAGATTGTTTTGATGAGTCGATGAAGATGCTAATATCGGAAGATGAGCCGGATTAGAGATTTTTGTATGTTGGTCAAATTGGAATGTCTTTGAGAGAGAACAATTGGGTATCGTTAATGGTTGTTCTCAGAGAGTGGAGATTGAACTTAATTGGACGAAGGTGAATAGTTGAGGCTTATATCTACTAAGTAAGTAGGAAACTCTTAGTAGATGGGAATAAGATGTTTGTTTTGTCTGCGATGGTAGTGTCCTGGGAAATTGGCAGGAAGCCACAATGTTAGGCCGTCAGTTGTACATGGTTTCAGATGTGTTTTTGGAGGAAACATTAAGGTGTTGTCTTAGAGAGCTCCAGCTTTGTTAGTAACAAAAAGGGAATGATGATTGAACGGAATGACAAGCATGATGGGTATAATGGTATTGAGACTTTGGAAAGCAAAACTTAGAGTTCTGGTGAGGTTTGGAGTCCTTGGAGTTTTAGAGCATTAATGGGAATTTTGAGGAAACCCTTGTGTGTGTGGAGGTAATATTGCGATTGAGAGTTCTTTTTGGGTGATTGTTGATACATGTTGGAATTTGTGGAATTGGACGGTCAAGAGAAGAAATTATGTATGGATTACGGACAGTTGAATAAGGTAACGATTGAGAATAAGTGTCCACTTTCAAGACTAGATGATTGGAATGGTTTGGTTGGACATTACAATATACAATGATGTTGTTCGGTGTTAGTAATGCGTCTGGAAGGTTTGTGGAGTATATGAAGCGTATCTTTCATATTTATTTGGATAAGTTCGTAGTGGTTTTAATTGAGGATATTTGGATCTGTTATAAACTCAGAGGAAGAACAAGTAGAGTGTTTGAGAATCGAATTACAAGTGTTGAAAAGAGACAAAGTGGTATGCTAAGTTATTCAAGTGAGAATTTTGGTTGAACAAGGGTAGTTTTCTTGGATATGTTATTTCAGGTAATGGTATTGTTATGGATCCATCGGACGTAGATCTAGTTCTACAAGGAGAGGCTCTAAAGTTGATTACGGAGAATAGAAACTTTTTGGACCTTAGTTGGTTATTACCGGAGGTTATGGAGGGTTTTTCCAAGTTAGCATTTTCGTTACTTCGGTTGACTTGGAAAGGGTAAGTCGTTTGCTTTGGATGTTCATTGTGAGGTATTGTGACGTGTTTTTGATGAGTTTAGGCAGTGTGTTAATGCAAGAAAGTAAATTCTTGGCTTATGCTTTATGACCATTGAGGATTCATAGAAGGATCTATACTATTTAGGATTTGGAATTGGTTGCGGTTGTATTGCGTTGGAAAATTTGGAGGTATTATCTTTATGGTTCTGGGTTCGAAGTATTTAGTAATCACAAGAATATTGAGTACCTGTTTGGTCAGAAGGAATATAGTATGAGACCGCGAGGATGGTTGGAATTTGTGATGAGTTATGACTTTAGTTGGAATTATCCCATTGGTGAAGTTAATGTTGTGCCTGATGAGTTAAGTCGAAAGTTTTATACAGGTCTATTTTGATGATCAGGGAGTTAGAATTATTCGAGCAGTTCAGAGACTTGTGTCTGGTGTGTAAGCTAACACAATAGAGCGCGAGGTTGGGTATATTAAAGTGCACAGTGATTTTTGGCAGAGGTGAGAAAGAGTTAGACTTTGGACGTGAGATTAGCAGACTTGATGGTTTTGAGTAATGAGAGTGCGCAGCTGAAGCATGATGTGGCACATTTTGTATTTGTGTGTGGGACTTGTAAGAATTCATAGGTTGAACATTGGGAACATGTAGGAATGGTGAGACTATTAGACGTTCAGAATGGAAGTGTTAGGTGAAATGTTTAAATGTTATCCATGGGCTACTATGTAGATGGATGTTTTGGTTATATGTTCGATTGGTGAATCGTAGCATTGTTGTAATAAGTTTATGTGACAAGGATGTTGGTATCATGGTTATGTAGAGGTTGTTGAATCGATGTTGTGTTGTAGAACTTGTGTTCTTATTGTGTTTCGGTTTAAGAGTGAACCTGTGTGTGTTCGTAACTTGGGTATTCCTTGAGTCGTGAGTTGGTCGTCAAGTGCATTGTATGGGCTTTGCATCTTGTCGTTGTTGTGGTTGCTGTTAGCAAGGTGGTTTGTCAGTTTGTGTTATTCGTGGTGTGCTTTTGTTGGCATGGTAGTTTGTTGGTCGGATGCAAGAGTCGTATCCGGAGTTGTTCGTATCGGGTATATTTTCGAGGACGAAAATGTCTAAGTGGGGGAGAGTTGTAACGCCCCAATTTGTTTAATTGTATTTATTTATTTCATTTATGTGAATTTTGTGAAATGTGTGAATTTATTGTATTTTACCTGCTAATTGAGTTAATTGGTTAATTTCTCTGATAGATAAAATAATTGTATTAAATTATAATTTCTTTTCAACTTTTATTTCCCGAAATATATTTCATCAGCATGTTTATGTTTTATCGCATTTTGAGAGCGTTTGGGAGATATTTGAGCTGAGGGGTATTTTGGTCTTTTTGGGGGTAGATATTTTTATAAATAGAAAGTGGAAAGAGAAAAGATAGAAAGGAAAAGAAAAAGAAAGAAGAGAAAGAGAAGAGAAGAGAAAAGAGAGGAAAGAAAAGGGAGAAGAGGAAAAGTGGGAAAAATCGACATAACTCCGTTTCAAGCGCGAATAATCGGGTAAGGGTGAGAAGTTTCAATTATATCTTGTTTGCATATGTATATGTGTATGTTTTCTTGGATTGTTTTGGTGATTTTCTTCTAGTTTTCCTTTTAGGTCGAAATGAGAAAAATGAATAGAAATCGATGTTTTCACGGACGAAAGTCGGAATAAATCGCGTAGTAGAGTCGTGTGATGTTGGGTCGTGATTTAGCGTGATCGTTTGATTGAATCGAGTTGAATTTGTAACTTTTGAGTTTTTAATATATATCAATGTTTTTGTGCAAATTGATGTTGTGTTCGAGTAAAAGTGTTTGGATATGTCTGGTAATATTGGTATAGGTTGATATTTAATCGGTGAATGGTTGTTGGTGTGTTTTCGAGTGGTTTTGATCGAGTTTGGAATCGGGTTAAATTGATAAAATTATGTTTCAAAATATTTCAAAAATGTAAAATGTGTTGGATGGTCTTTTAATAGTGAGAATATTGTAGTATGTTGAATTCTGAGACCGGGGCTTTTTACGGAATCGAAATCGGAGGTCCGGAAGGCTTTGTCACGGGGCTTTTTAGGTAAAAAAATGCATTTTTCTGGGTTCTGACACGGGCTGTGTCACACAACACGGGCGGCCATGTCAGACGTGTCAATCTGTGGCCATTTGGAAGTTTTGGGTGACACGATCGTGTCACACAACACGGGCGGCCGTGTCAGCTCTGCCGTAGGTTTTCTTTCAAAATTGTTTCGATCATAACTTTTGATCCGTAAGTCCGTTTTGACCCCCGTTCGAAGCGTTGGAAAGCTTATAAAATATTTTTTCTTTTAAAAATGGTTTGGAGGGTAGTAGATGAATTATTTAAGTTGTGTTTTTGTAAAAGTGTCGGGTTGTCGGGTTTTTATTGCGTTAAATGCGGGTGGTTGGTGTTTTACAGTGTGTTGTGCTATTGATATATTATGTGAAGCTTTTATGTGATTTATAGGATGTGGAAGCATGTGATAATTTGTTGTAGTTGCTTGTGGCCTAATGGAAAAATAATTTGGGTGATTTGAATTACAAATGTATGTTATTATGAATGTTGTTGTGGTTTGCGGATTGTGATGAAATGCATTGTTTGAAGTGTTTTCAATGCATGAATAATGATGATGAGATAATTCATATTGTTGAATTGTGAATGTATGGAATTGATGAGTTGAAATATATGCTTGATTATGGTTGCATATATGTGTGAAGATGCATTTGAATGTCATGAGTCATTGTATGCCAAGCATCATGATATGCATCTTGTGATCATGTGCCCATGTGGGGTGTGAGCGATCGGATCGTGTGCCCATGTGGGGTGTGAGCGATCCATAAACGTCGTGTGCCCATGTGGGGTGTAAGCGACGGTTTGGTTCCAGAGGGAATCTGCTATAACATCGTGTGCCCATGTGGGGACCGAAAGCGATGGTTATAGACGATCGTGTGCCCATGTGGGGACCGAAAGCGATCGGATTGTGTGCCCATGTGGGGACCGAAAGCAATCCATAAATGTCATGTGCCCATGTGGGGACCGAAAGCGACGGGTGAACATCGTATACCCGACGAGGAGTTACACTAAGTAACGAGCGATGGTTCCAATAGTTCCTGAGTGAACTGGTGATGAGACATGAAATGTTGGAAGTCAGTACCGCATGGCACTTGCATAGAGTCGTTGTGTCGGTCTCTGTACATTTGTATAAATCATGGATTCATTATGTGTGAGAATTGTGAATGGATGCATTATGTGTGGAAAATGATGATTTGATTGATTATGTGTGGAAATGGTGCATTGATTTGTGATGTGTTGAGATTGTGATAGCATTGGTAATTTGATGTGCATACGTGATAAATGCATTGGTTGTGGGCAATATGTTTATACGTAGACATATGTTATGTGATGTGGTGATGTGATTCTTTATGTCATAACTTTGGTGTGCATTATGTGTGAATATGTGATTATGTGGGCATAATTGATATATGATATATTTTGTGGTGATATGGTGGTGTGGTTCCATATGTCATAATTGTGGTTGGATTATGTGTGATATGTTTTATATGGTGGCATGCTATATGTGTTAGTATGTGATGGTATGGGTGAGATGATTTATACATGTGTTTGAATGTGTGTTTGCATATTATTATGCAATCTTGATTTAGTTGTTATTTCTCACCCTTCTGCTGTTTTATGATGCTCTATGAGGCATTGCAGATTAGAGTTGCTGGAGGTTTTTTGTGGGGATTAGCCCTCCGTTCTGTTGTCGGCCTTGGTGTCTGCTCTGATACGTAGCACAGGAGTCGGGGAACGATTATATATATATATATATATATATATATATATATATATATGTGTATACATTTGTTGAATGTATTTCGTAGTACTTTTGTATATATAGTGTAGGTTCTAAAAATGATTTATTTTGTAAAACAAGTCGGTTATGGATCTTTCCGCTTTATTCCATAATTGACCTTTCCTTTTGTTGGAAAAAGTTTCCCCTTTGAGGGTATTCTATTTTGTGCTATGTATCAAGAATATTGAGCAGGGATTGTATTTTATTTCTTTAAGTGTGGCATCCCTGTTTCTGTCGGAAAAATAAATTTTTAATCACTCTGATTTATTTATGTATTATTTATTCGCGATGGGAAGTGGGGTGTTACAGTTGCTGGACCACGACCAACTCAAGCTTTCCAACGTCCGGCTGCAGGACAGAGCCAGTATCGTAATAGGGGTCAATTTGATCCTATTCCCATGACTTACACTGAACTTTATCCTGGTTTGGTTCAACAAGGTTTAATTACCACAAGGCCTCTACCTCTTCCAAACCCTCTTCCAGCTGGATTTAGATCTGATCTCCACTGTGCATTCCATGAAGGTGCCGCAGGCCACGACTTGGAAAATTGCTATGCACTAAAGGCTATAGTGCATGATTTGATTAAGACTGTAACTCTTAGCTTTCGTGACAATCCCAATGTCCAGAACAACCCTCTGCCGGGGCACGCCAAATGAAGCTACAGTTGACTTCAACATGTTATCCTCCTAAAAGCCAGTGTTTCAGTCAGGACAGCTCATCCTTGTGTTGATTAGTCACTAGGCCTTTGTTTCTTGTTGTTTGTATTTTCTTTCTTTTGTAATAGCTGTTTGCTTTCAACTATGTTTGTACTTTCACAATTAATGAAATGAGCATTTACAACTTTTTGATTCAATTCATTTGTGTCTGCTATTTACTTCTTAATGCTTTCTCTTTCAAAAAAAAAATTTCTCTTGTCCACTTTTTGTTGATTATGCAAAGATTGGAGGGAGGATGATGAAAACGTTATACCCATAATTGTTGTTAGTATGCTTTCAGATCAAGACTTTGCTGACAATGTAAGGTATTGTTTCAATCCCTAAACACTGGAGACATAAGGAAGATAACCCCTCTTTAACCCCTTCGAGCCTAGAAGTAGGAGTTTATTTCTTTACAAACAAAAACCCGCAATCTTAACCTGGGGCAGGGTCGTTCTCAGTTAACTGGATTGTGCATTCAATTACAAGAGCTTCATGCAAGACGACTTTCTACAAAATGTTGCACTCACAATTTTCCTTCGCACACAACAAGCAAGTGTCGAAGATGTCTTTCAAGTCGAAAGCCGATGATGGTTCGCCGTAATCATTAAGCCAGATAGTCACTTTCTTTCAAAAAAGATAAAAATCAAAAAAAGAAAAAGCCCGCTAAGTCGAAACCTATGAAGGAGACTTAGGCAAAATTGGGGCATCCCGCTGACTGTAAGATTCACAAGAAACAGTTCAGGCAAAAGTTAGGGATAATAAAAAAGAGAAATCTTTAAATCCTTACCATAAAAGTCCTCAATGAAAAAACAACTAAATGTTATAGGGAAGTGGTGACTACCATTTAGAGTCCATTGATTTCTGAACCATCATTACTATCATCAGTGTAATTCCTAACCTATGGGAACTTGAGTGCATAGTCTGAGTTAACTGAGAATAGGACTGAAGATCATCACGAAGATTGGGTGGGCACAAATAAACTTTGAGCCTTTATCCTTTGTTTCATAAACTGTGAATCGTGCCACATTACAACCCTTAAAAGACCTAACTGAAGCAAGGTTATTTTGAAAGCATACTACAACAAGGTTGCGTAAACTGACTCCAAAAGATCTTTGCGGATCATCTGCTTTGGTATCACACCTTTTACTTAAAATTTTCACTTTAATGTCTTGAACCACCGTGTTCTGACCAGTATCCCATATACTTTGCACCTCTTTCAAAATGATTTTGATTTCAAAAGTTGCATAAACTTTGCATTTACCATGTGTGTACAAATACTTTGGTTTGCAAACTAGCTTTCTTCTTAAGGAATTTTCAAACATTTGAGAAACTTGGTCGGTGATCCAACCAGGGGCAAGTTCCTTCCATATCCTGTTGAGAATCAGTTCAAGATTTGTGGTTTAATGGCGACTTCTCAAAATTGGTTTATACAGAAGTTTTTCAAGACTCAGACTGGGGCAAGCTTTCCCAGTGTACAGTAAAATAATCATCTTTCAAGACTCAGATTGGGGCAAGCTTTCTAAGAGCACCATGAAACAATCATTTTAGAATCAATCAAACTGAAGCAATGATCAGCTTATCTACAACAGTCAGCTAATCTGGGGCAGTTTACTTGAAGAGTCCCCAAGCAGCTCTTCATCCTTCCTACGAGGATCATCAATTTGGATATAGTTTACCAGTGTGGCAATGATGTGTTCAGCAGTTGCATCTCTAGTCCTAAGCGGAATGGTAGTGATCTCCGTGTGGAGGAATCAGTCTTCCAGTTTTGTATTTTCCACAAAAGAGTCGTGCTGTGTCTTTAGCATCTTCATCTGCATAATTCATATACGTATGCATATCATGAGTGTTTCATCCTCATTTATATTTCTCCCAAGGTCGTGTCATTATCCACGTCTTACCTTACCAAAACGTTACCTGTCCTTTTCATTCAGTGCCATTCCTGAATGTTGTCATTATCTTGCGCATCTAATCTTGTTGATAGATGTTTATCTTCTCTCATTCCAGTGCTATTCCTGGATCTTTATATTCTTTCACTCCAGTGCCATTCCTGGATGTCTTTCTCACTATCATTTGATACTATTCCTGAATATAGTGATTTACCTTTACTTTCGGTGCCATTCCTGAAAGTTCACAGTCATTTAATGTTGTCTTGGATACTATGATCCCTTTTATCCAATGCCTTCTTAGATTTCACCTTTTGTCTCATTCGTATCTGATGCCTTCTCAGATATTATGAGTTATACCTTTCATCTAAAGCCATTATTGGATGACTGGTGTTTTTTTACATTCAATGTCATTCTTGAATGTAGTCTTTGTTCACACTCATCTAAAGCCATTATTAGATATTGTGATTTATACCTTTCATTCAAAGTCGTTATTGGATGTCTGGTTTCTTTACCATCCGATGCCTTTCTGGATGTGTCTCTCTTTCTGATGTTTTTTTCCAGGTCGGGTCTTTGTTCACTTTATCTAAAGCCGTTATTAGATATTGTGATCTATACCTTTCATTCAAAGCTAGTAGTGGATGTCCGGTTTCTCTACCATCTGATGCCTATCCAGATGTGTCTCTCTTTCTGATATTTTTCAGATAGAGTCTTTGTTCACTTTATCTAAAGCCGTTATTAGATATTGTGATTTATACCTTTTGTTCGAAGCCATTATTGGATGACTGGTTTCTTTGCATTCAAAGCCATTCTTGAATGTAGTCTCTGTTCACATTCATCTAAAGCCATTATTAGATATTATGATTTGTACCCTTCATTCACAGCCATTATTGGATGACTGTTTTTTTTTGCCATCTGATGTTTTTCCGGATGTGTCTTTCTCTGTCTTTTCTGGTTTTTCTTGAAGATCCCGTTTGAACTCATCGGTATAAGAAAATCCCAGAAAATCTTTTGTTGGTGTCTATCCTTTTATTCCAAATTGATCCCCAGGGGAGATCATGTCTTCTTTCTGGTTCCATGCCCAGTAAAGAGTGTACTTTCATTTCCCCAGTGTCGTCCGGTCACCTATAAACCTGTCGTCCATCTCCTTGGACTTTTCCGTAGTGGAGAGCCCCTCTCTGGCTCCCATCCCCAGTGAGGGCCTGTAGGATTTCCTCTTTATTTTTCTATCCCCGGTGCATCCTTAGAGTCTCCCCAGTGAGTCTATCGTTGGACAGTCTGTATCCCCAGTGCGTCTTTCTCGTGAATGCTAACCTTATCCTTCCCCAGTAAGCTCACCTATGGTGGATTGCCCTTCATCCTTGGTGTTTTGTTTGTCTGCCCCTTTGCATTTAGCATTCCATCATTTCCATCATATTAGAGTTCATTGCATGTCAGCATTTTTGTCCATAACATTGCATGTCAGTGCGTCTGAGGGCAAAATTTTCAGTTATCTATATTTAAATACCTTCCACCATGATTTCATGAAGACTATCATCACTCATGTCATCCGGTGAAGATATTTAAATAGGGGCAACTGTTGTACCCCAAATTTTACCCTCTGATATTCTGATCGTTTGCATATCCTTTTCATTGGTCTCTGTTTTCGCATTTTAGTAAACATATCAATAATCATGCATTTTTTGTTAGAATTTAATTTATTTTATTTCTTTTTTTCACTAACTATTTTCAATTATTATTATTATTTTTTTTTAGTTTTATTATTATTATTTCTTTTTTATTATTATTATTAATTTTATTATTATTAGTTTTATTATCATTATTAGTTTTATTATTATTAGTTTTATTATTACTAAGCTTTATTATTATTATTATTATTACTTTTATTTTGTTTATCTTCATGGTAAGTGGGGACCACTCAATCATTCTAACACTTCACATGGATTGCCAACTTGGATTTATCAATGACCAAAAATCATTCTCACACTTCACTCATCAATGGCCAAGAATCATTCTCATAAAGTCACATGGATTGCCACATCAACACTCCCACTTTATTCACACTATAAATAAGATCTCTCTTTCTCTCATTTGACACCAGATTCACCCCACACAAAGGCTGAATACTCTCTTAATTTTCTCCCTCAATTATTCTAGCAAATTTTTTGGAGAGAAGGCTCGTCTTCATTTTTCCATAACTCGTGTCATTGAAGAGGCAGTGGACCGTCTCCACTAGGTAACATTCACCTCTTTTATTTCTCCGTTTTCAAAAGTACCATGATCATTTATCTATGCTGTTATCAAGTTCATTAGCATGTTAATATTTTTCTGGAAAAAGTATTGTAATATCCTATAATTTTTGCTTGGTTTTATTATGAATGATGTTTAAAAGATAAGATAAAAATTCAAAAAGACAAAAAACATGCTTCATCACCACCCTTTTATTATTTCATACTATTTTTATTTTATTTTTCATTTATTCCTTAATTTTGTTTCTCTAGTTTTTATTTTAGGAGCACTTTGAAGTTTTAGTTTCAATTTATCATGTTATTTCTTGAATTCATAACTTTTTCTTTCGAATTTTGTTTTGATTTTTATTTTTCGCTTACGATCTTTATTTCGATTTTTAGGGCTGATGATATTACAAAATCATGACTTAGTTGATTTATGCAAAATGACTAAAAAGTCTTGATATGTATGAGGCTCATTTCTTAATTTTTGTTGGTCAATGAAAGTCGAATATCAAAAGATTATCGATCCTCCGATTAAATCTTGATCAAGACGAGACTAACTTTATTCTTCATTTCGAGTCCATTTTCTTTACTTTAGGCCGATGACATTGCACAAATCTTGACTTTGATTATTTCAAATCAATAAAGTCTTGATAAATATGAGGCCACTTTTTACTTGTTTTTATTGGTCGATTAAAGTCAAAAATCTAATATTATCGATTTATCGATTTAAATCTTGATTAAGACGAGACCAACCTTATTTTTTCATTCCGGTTTCATTATCTTTATTATGGTCGATGACATAACAAACTTCATGGTTTGGTTGACTTCATTGAATCAACAAAACTTTGATTAATATGAGACCGCTTTCTCTTTATTTAAGTTTCATTTACTTTTTAGTCGATGAAAGTCAAGAATCATTGATTATCGATTTCTCGATTAAATCATGACTAAGACGAGACTATTTCTACTTCATTTCAATTTTAAGTTATTTGAATACTAACTTTTTCATTTCTCTCTTTAATGAGACTTGTAAATATTTTCTGATAAAGTCTTGTGGACTACTATTCTGGTTGCCTGTTTCATTTGACACATCCTCGATACTATTCCAAAGGAAAGTTCTCCTCAGTTGACTCATAAGTCAATAAACCAATCATACCACCTTGGCCTCATAAGAGCCTCTCCCTTTTCCTGGCCTCATAAGAGCCATGGAATCATAACTTAGCAGTAGGTTAGAGTTTTGAATTCTATGTGATTCTCATCATCATGAGAACTCACTTTTCCCATCATAACTTAGATTTAGAGAGTTTCTTAAAACTCTAAATGAGCTCATACTCATTTCCCCTTGGAACTTTGGCCATAGTCAATGGTTCCTTTTTCACCCTTAGTTAGGTGAACTACGGTTGCTCTGATTCTTTAGTCAGATACGTAGGCACAAGAGGCGACATCTTGGTGAGCAAACTTAGTGTACATACCCTTAGGTCTTTACCTTAGCATAGATATTTCTTAGCAAGAAAACATAACATAACACAAACTTAAACAAGAGGTTCCCGTAGAGTACTACGGACGTTTAGGATGCTAATACCTTCCCTAGGCGTAACCAACCCCCGAACTTTAGATCTCCCCCCTTTAGGGTTTTCTCGATCTTGAACCTTTCCTTTGGATAAATCAAAGTCGGTTGTGAATTCAAAGAAATGTGATGCAAGTTAATTAATAGCTTGTTATCTGATTCTCACCGCAATAGTATGTTTACATTAGTAGGATCATTTAACATGTACATACTGACTTTGCATGTCCCTTAACCATTAGGACCCTTCCCTTTTGATTTGAATTTCATTTTCTTATTAATTTGGTCTTCTTAAAGAAAATAGTTTTGTTTAGTTTAGTTTCTTGTACTTGTTTTCATTACTTGTGATGATTATGTACTAACCTTTTGTGTAGGGGCAGAGGTAAGTCACTTGCATATGTGGATGTTAATCCATATTCATTTCTTCCTTCATCTCTTATCTCTTTCAATCCTTTTTCTCTTTTGTGAATAGCATGATATAATGCTTTGTGTACAACTTCTTCACACCCCTTTGGGATCTTAGCTCATCCTTAATCTTTGATTAAGATGAGGTAGGATAAGCATTAGGTAGTGTTATCCCTCTCTTTTCTTTTAGACTTAGGTGGTTCCTATTACCTCACACAACCATAGGATCTCCATGCATGATAACTTTAGGGTTGTTAGTCCCCCGATTATACTTTTTCCCTTCTTAACACCTTTGAGTTTCTTCTCTCTCATCTCAAAACAAAAAGCAAAAACATTTAATAAAGGATTAACATGTATTGCACATGAGCCTTGCATGTGGGAAATAATATAGTTTAAGATCTTCTTTCATTTTCTTAGAGTGTTTAGCGTACGTCCCGTCTTGGGATATGTGAGGCATTCGATCCTATGTCATAGACTTTAATGCAATATGTGTTATAAACAAAAAAACACAATCAAAACACTTCTTCTTAAAAGACCAAAACAAAAAAAAAAATCTTCTCTCATATCCTTCACTCCATTCCTAAAGGATGCGTCATTTTCGTTCTACCGCAAACAGGTAAATGCCTAAGACTCCATACAACGAGCTGCGACACCTAACTGCTAGAATGCGAACCTTGGCGACTCCACTAAAAAAACAGAAAAAGAAAAGCCATCCCTAGTGAGGGGAACTACGACGCTCTGATTCTCATTCCTGATGAGATACGTGGGCACGAGACAACGACGTCTTGGGAATACGTAGGCCGAACTGTAGTCCGAACTACATTGACTCTGACTTTCCCATTGCACGAGGGAATACGTAGGCCTAGGACGCGAAGTCCTATCGAGTCACTTCTGTTTCTTTTCTTCCTCGCTTCTTCTTACTTTTTCGTCCCTGTTCCTTCTTCCTTTCCAGTAGCAGTGGAGCTCCAGATGATGACACCCTTTGATCGATAACAATAAGCGTGGATCCCATCGAGTACGATGGACGCGAGGGGGTGCTAATACCTTCCCCTCGCATAACCGACTCCCTTACCCATTTCTCTTAGTCGCGAGACCATGCTTTTCCTTTCCCTCAAGTTTACGCAGTGTTTCCTTTCCCTCTCTTGGGATAAATACACATTGCTGGCGACTCTGTTTTCACGCCACTTTCGCGTTTGTACTTGGATGAAAATCCCGGGAGACACACCTAGGATTGTGGCTGAACAAGCTGGAGAAATCATTATACAAAGCCTAAGAGGAGGCTGACTTTTGCTAGGGGAAATCTTTATACCAAGCCTAAGAGGAGGCTGGAAAAGATTGACTCAACAAGAGAGTCTAAAATGGTTAGCTCCAATGGGGAGAAAATATTTTTACAAAGCCCAAGAGGAGGCTAACTTCTGCTGAGGAAAGGAAGGATCATTATACAAAGCCTAAGAGGAGGCTATCTTATGCTGGGGATTATTGAGATCCCGAGGTAGGTCCAAAGTGGGGAATCAACTCTTGCTGAGGATTACATAAGAGTTGAGGTATCAGAGGCCTTGAGGTTCTGATAGGCTAGTGTTATACTGATGATAAACTGACCCTGGTTGGGGGAATTTTTAGGAGAGAGACTGGGTTTTAGAACCCATGGGTTTTCACTTTGCTAGAGATTGATCCAAAATGACCAGGGTTTCTCCTATATTTGTAAGGCGCTTGAGAATGTCTTTGAGATCCAAGTGGGGATTAGACTGTCCAAGTTTACTTGTATGGAAAAGTTTTATCTTTGAACAATGCCCAAGAGGAGGCAAGTGTTTTAAGGGATGAGAACCATCCCTAAAATGGTATGAGATTTGACACTGGAAAGACTGCTCTAGCAAAGGATGACTAAGTTCTGTTTTACACCTTTAAGAGGTCTTCGGGGTCCTTGTATTAAGCCCAAGAGAAGGCATGAGAACTTCTAAGAAGCCGGAGGGTCCTTGTACAAAGCCCAAGAGGAGGCGGGGATGCTTTTAGGAAGCGTGTGGGTCCCAAACTTAAAAAGAGTTCAAGAAAGGTTTCACCGAGAATTAATCCTTTAGTGAACAGTTATAGGGTTTGAATAAGTTCAAGAGAAGTTTCACCGAGAATAATTCATCTCTAGGGAATAGAATTTCTTTGACAATTTCTAATAGTGACAGTCTGAGAAAAGGTTCACCGAGAATACTGCCTTTCTCTTTGTTCCATATTGTTTAAGCCTAAGAGAATGCAAGACTGTATCTGGAATTCCTATGGGGATCTAGTATTGACTGTATTAAAGAATGACCAACTGGCTTTACCTAGTTCTAGACCTAGTTGTCGGGGAAAACTCTAATAAGATGTACTAGTATATATACAGTTGATATATGATAAGTATTTAAAAGGATATGAAAAGAGGACTTACAGGTGAGCAAGCTTCCCACAATACAATTATATAAATTTGACATGTATTTAAAAGAATGAAAGAAGGACTTACATGTGCGCAGCTTCCCACAATACAGTTATATATATTTGACATGTATTTAAATGAATGAAAGAAGGACTTATAGGTGAGCAGCTTCCCACAATACAGTTATATATATAAAAGCATGTAAAGTAAATCTGATAAAAACTTACAGGTGAGCAAGCTTCCATAGCAGTATTGTTAGTTATTCAAGAAATTAAAGAAAGTTTTGACAACAACCATATATTTGAACCTAAATCAAAAGAGAAGTTGTTTTTGAAAAGATTATTGGGGCTTATACTCAAGGAGAGGCCCAGATGAAAAACGGTAATTGTACCATTGTTCTGTAAACTGTACTGGGTCTTATACAATGACTGAGGCCCAAAATTATTTATGTACAAAGGGAGTTGGGTCTTACACTCTATTAGAGGCCCAAAAAAGTTTGAAAAAGAAAAGAAATGGGACTTACAACACAAGGGTAGGCCCAGTTGATTTTGTTTTGAGATGGCGATCGCGGCGAGATTTTCTAAAGCACAATGACACTTATACAATGACTGAGGCCCAAAAATTATTTAGGTACAAAGGGGGTTGGGTCTTACACTCTGTTAGAGGCCCAAAGATTTATTTTTGTACAAGTGATGGGGCTTACAACTCAAGGAGAGGCCCATGGAAAAACAGTGATCGCACAGTTGTTTTGAAAATTGTACTGGGATTTATACAATGACTGAGGCCCAAAAATATTTATATACAAAAGATGGTTGGGTCTTACACTCTATTACAGGTCCAAAATGTTTTGAAATATTTGATAAGGATCAAAAATCAAAGAAACCCTAATTTTCATTTTTTAAAATTAATTCTTTAAAGAAAATTAATAAAAATGATAAAAATACCAAATAAGTTTAAATAAACCACTTGTGATTTTTGGTTAAGGTTTGAAAAATGATGTTTTAATCGCAAGATGATTTAGAACTCATTGGATTTTTATTTTCAAGATAAAAATTCACTTTGAAAATGTTTAAAAACAATAAAAATGAATTTATTCACAAAAATACCAACTATGTTAACTAAATAATATAAATCTAATTTTTTGGTAGAATAAAATACTTTAATATTTTTGTGAATTTTCAGAAAAAGAACCAATAAAAAATGATTAAAATTGAATGAGAAATTAATTTTCCAAATCATTAAAAAAAATAATATGAAAAATAAAATAAAATGGGACAAGTGATCAAAAAAAGAGGTCTGGGGCGAGGGGGTTTCGAACCCCAGACCTATCGCTCGCTCAATAAACACAAACCAGTTGATTAACCACTAGGGCGCAATGCCAATTCATTTAATATATGGCAAGGGAAAAATATATAGCAAACAAGTTGGATTTCTGAAGCATGGCGCCATGGCCATCTTCATCCTCAAGCTCAGATACGTGAAGCCTCCTATCTCACTCATCTCTCAACCATTTCACATGATCCAAATATGAAAATCGTGCGTTTTCAGATGAGGAACACAATGGCAATACTCAATTTTATTGAAATTAAGTGAATCAAAACATATCATGTTAAAACCTGAAGAACCCTAAAATTGGCATGAACTCAATGAAATCCTATACACGAACTGTAAACAACAATTGATTGAGGGTAATTGATCTACAAACATCCAGCAACACAATGGTAACAAGAAAACATGTTTATGATGCATGATTCATTGAGTTTGAGAGTTTAAAGTTTACCTCTGCAAGTGAGGATCGAATTTTGGTTTGGAGGTGTTACAGATGAGTTCCAATGATTTGGATAGCTTCCTTGTACCTTAATGGATGTGTTTGAATGCTTAGGTTGATTGGAAAACCTCTGGATTGATCAGCCTGATTCCTTCTGCAGCAAGTCATGAGTCTTGTGTAATTGTGTGGCCATTTGGTGATTTTGATGTTACAGATGGCATGTAATGGTTTAGATCACTCTTATATATTGTGTGTGAGGTGTGTGAATCATTGGGTTGAGTTGCATTGGCCTCCAACTCAAAACCCGATAGTGCTTTCTCAAGAACAATGAAATTTGGAGTTAAAGAAGGAAATGAGAGAAAGCAATGTTGTAAGCTGCTTTGGTGTAGTTTGAATGATCAATTAGGACCTCTATTTATAGTAGATCAACTCTTGTCTTGGAGGAATATTGAATGGCTACAAGATCAGATCAAATTCAATGGCTTTGGCTTTTTGGCATTTCTTCTCATGCAATGCAAACTAGCCTCTCCCAAGAGCAGGGCTATGTCTTGACAAAATCCACATTCTACAGATGTTTTAATTGTTTTTTAAGTGAGCATCTTGACTGAGTAGAGTGGCTTTATTGAAAGTGCACTATTTCACACAAATGCGTTTGAATTCAAGGCATATATGCCAAAAACTCATCAATTCTCAAGGATAAGCTCTTGGCATTTCAGTCCAAGTTTGTTGGTTGGATCAGATGCATTGTGATCAGATTGAATGCATGTGGCATAGTGATCATTGCTTTTTGGCTCAAAATCTTGTATGGCAAGAAATCTCACAAACTGATTTTTCATGACAGCCTTGCCATGGTGTCTTGCAGCAGCCATAACTCTTGGCTCAAGCTGAGTTGTTTCATGCCAATAAGTTCCTTGGATTGTAGGCAATATGCACAACAACTTTGATGTTTACATCTTGAATTGATTCATCCTAGAACTATGTGAAATAGCCCTCCAAGTTTTGGTGTTTCACTTGATATTTGTCTTGGACAGAACTTCTTCTAAGTGTTGGAAAAGTGGTAAATTCCAAGTTTTTGTCATTTTGATCCAACCATAACTCAGAATCCATGAAGAATTGGAATGAGATGTAGTTGAAGCTTTTGTAGAGTGTAACGAGGGCTTCCCTCTGAGCTTTGAATGGGAGAGAAAGGCCTTAGGGTTTGAGAGATATGGCCTTGCAAAGTTGGTACCCTAGCCACTTTGTTCCATAACTTAGAAAAATTCTAAGTTTTTTATGGTTACCCCTTTAACAAGTTAACTCACTTTCTTTGATTTTTCTTGATGAATGATGAATCAAATCACATATTAACATTGTTTTAGGGTTAAGGAACCTTGGTTGACCAAAAATCCAAAAAGTCAAACTTGGACTTTTGTATAGTTGACTTTTTTCATCAGATGAAATTTTGACTTTGTGATCCTTTTGTGAAATCAATCCTTGGGCTTAATTAAACTTCATGGATGGCCTCAAAGGGTATTTAGGAATGTCTTGGACCCCTCCCCAAGATTTGAGATCAAGGATAGGCCAACAGTCAAGGATAGGGTTGACTTTTTCCATTAGAAACCCTAATTTGTGATCAGATGGTTTTGAGTTCTTGTGGTTTATGATGTGAGCTCTTTGAGTCAATCAAATATTATAAACATGTCAACATGATGTATTTGAGGTCTTTGAAGTTCATTTTGAAGCTTCAAGCAATGCCTCACTTCACAAGTTAACTTAAGGGTTGAATTAGGTCAAAACCCTAATTCCTGATTTTTTTTTATAGATGGACCCTCAAGGTGATTTTGCTATTGGGGATGGGTTCTTGAGATCCTTTTGAGTTTTTTAGACCATACATTGAGACATTGGCTCATGCCCAGATGGAAATTTTCATCTGGAGGCCTCAGTCGACCAAAACCCTAATTTGGTGACACTGGCGATCTTGAGGCTTAATCCACTTGGTATATTGTAACCTTGTGCTTAATTATTGATGTGGGAGACCTCTTGGTCCTCCATGGTTGTTTGAGAGGCTAGCCAAGTTGAAGATCATGTCAATTCTTGATTGATCTTTTGTCTAAATGCTCTGAGAGGGGTTAAAACCCTAATCTTTGATTGTAAAGAATGCCTAACAATCCCTGAGGAGATTGTTGAGGCATGAAAGTACATCCATAATGTGGTAATGATCTTCACAATGATGGGAAATCTTGGTGGTCAAAATTTGGGGTAAGACATATGCCCCTATTTAATCTTCTTGGACCCAAAGGTGTGAATGGCGAAGGTATTCGGGCATTTGGGGTACAAGAGGATTAAATATCGGAATACCCGAATTTTTTATGGTCGCTATGAATGGCTGCTTGCTCATCCATCTTCTTTTGCTAAGTAATAATGCTTAGAAAAGGTAAAACTTCCCCTCGGTCCTGGTCTTCAGCCAAGGAACTAGTCTCAGTTTCTTTTGTAATAAACCTCCCCTCGATCCTGGTTTTCGGCCAAGGAACTGGTCTCAGTTGCTGAAATAAACTTCCCCTCGATCCTGGTCTTCAGCCACGGAACTGATCTCAGTTTCTAAAATAAACTTCCCCTTGATCCTGGTCTTCAGCCAAGGAACTGGTCTTAATTTATTTTGTCAATAAACTTCCCCTCGATCCTGGTCTTCAGCCAAGGAACTGGTCTCAGTTTCTTTTGTCAATAAACTTCCCCTCGATCCTGGTCTTCAGCCAAGGAACTGGTCTCAGTTTCTTTTGTCAATAAACTTTCTTGACAAGGGACGCTATTTGTAGCGGTTTTCCTCAAACTTCTCGCCGAATTTCCTGGGGAGATGCCATTTGATGGGAAAAAGTTTTGATGTCAGACTCGCTGGGGGAACCCATTCCTATGAGTTGTAGAGGTGTTCAAACTTCTCTGTTGGAGACACCATTTGTTGACTCTACTGGGGAAAACGAGTCTCTTGAGAGGCCGTTTTCTGCTTGGGGATATTACATCATACTTTTCCCCGAGATCTTCTCGGAGAAATGCCATGTGATGTAATCCAATTTTGAGGTGCCAATGACTTCATTATCATTGACTCTATTGGAGAGAAAAAATCAATGTGTTGTTGAGAGTCTTTGGTTGAGAGGCTTTCTCTGGGGATCTTCCTTAATCCGGGAAAGCGAAGATATCATCTTCAAAGGTGAAGAGTGACGTTCGTCGACAGTCTTCTTGTCTTTCAGAGGTTCAAGTTATCAAAGTGATCAAGGACCAACTCCAATCCAGAAATAAACTGGAGGAGAGATTGTTCAGACGCAACATTTCTTGACGAGGAAAGAACTGACAACTCGATTGGTGAAAGAACTTTTATCACTTGGGGACAAGATTGACCAGAGTGATTGTAATGCAATATGAATATGTATATGAATCAATAATGCATGAGGTATGTATATATATGTTGACAAAACTGACGTGACATATAGACTAATAGATGAACATGATTGGATACTCGGCCACTGCAGGGAGTAAAAAGTATCGCTGGTTCCAGATAGCAATTCTGCCTTGCTTAGGAAAAATAGTTCCTGCGGGGAATAACGTCGGTCGAACTTAGGAGGTAAGAACCCTGTCGGGGATGTCAAATGAAACATGGTATCTGACATGGGTGATCTTTCATTCCGGTGCTTCATTCTAGAAGGAGTACTTTGATTATGCACTTTGAGGTTTAATTACTTCCGGAGAAGCGATCGATGTTCTTTCCCTGTTCAACAGTCAAAAGAATTGCCATCTTTATTTTAAAAGCAGAAAAAGTTTGACAAGTAAATTCATTTTTGTTCTATTTCAAGAATTATTAATCATATTAAAAACATCATTTTGTAAAGCTAAAACAAATAAAAATTGCAAACAAAAGCACTAGGGCTCAAATTTTATTGATAGGATGGAAATCAGCCAAACGCGTGATCCCATAGAGTATTTACAAAGTTAGAAAATGGTAATTTAAGGGAAAAAGGGTGACATTGAAACATAACGACCATTATCCTTCTACCAACTTTGAATTCTAGACATCTTGAGCTTCTGTCGAAGATGACCTTGACTAGATCTTTCCTGATGGATGGCGTGACTGCTGAGGGATTCAACCTTGTTAGACGTAGTTACTTGCCATTAATCCCTAATTTTTTCATGGATTGTACTTTGAGATTTCCAATCCACCGGGATTAATTTTTTTTACTTGTGTCTCTAATTTTTTCCTGGACCGCCCTTTCGGGTTTTCAATCCACCGACAAGTTTTTTTTTTAGGCGAAGTATTTCTTGACTACGTCAACATTTGTGGGGTAGGCAAATTCTTCTCCGTCCATAGTTGCGAGTCTCAAGGCACCACCTGAGAAAGCTTTCTTGACCACATAGGGGACGTCATAATTCAGAGTCCATTTGCCCCGTGAATCAGTGAGGAATGATTGTATCTTTTTGAGTAGTTTGAAGATTGGCGCGCATGTCGCGGTCATGAGGAAGATAAATCTGGAAATGTAATTCAAATGTCCCAGGAATCCTCTGACTTGTTTCTCAGTCTTTGGAGAAGGCATTTATTGAATGGCCTTGACCTTGTCAGGATCAACCTCAATTCCTTTCTGGCTGACGATGAATCCTGGCAGTTTTCGTGAGCAGACACCGAACGTGCATTTGTTAGGATTCAAGCGGAGTTTGTATTTCCTCAGACGCTCGAATAGTTTTGACAGGTGGATCACATGTTCCTCTTTTATTTTAAATTTGGCAATCATATCATGGACATACACTTCTATTTCTTTGTGTATCATGTCGTGAAACAAAGTAGTCATGGCCCTTTGATAGGTTGCCCCGGAATTCTTCAAACCGAACGACATTACCTTGTAACAAAAGGTGCCCCATGGGGTGATGAATGAAGTTTTCTCCACGTCTTTCGGCGCTATTTTGATTTGATTATAGCCCGAGAATCCATCCATGAAGGAGAAGACCTTGAACTTTATTGTACTGTCTACCAGCATGTCTATGTGCGGCAAGGGAAAATCATCCTTTGGACTGGCTTTGTTCAGATCCCTGTAGTCTACACACATTCTAACTTTTCCGTCCTTTTTCAGAACTGGTACTATGTTGGCTAACCATTGAGGATATTCTGATGTGGCGAGGAAACCTGCGTCAATCTGTTTCTGTACTTCCTCTTTGATTTTGATGGCCATGTCTGGATGAGTCCGTGTTAGTCTTTGTTTTACTGGCGGACATTCTGATCTTAACGGTAGATGATGTTCCACGATGCTGGTATCCAACCCTAGCATGTCCTGATAGGACCAAGTGAATACATCGGGAAAATCCTTGAGAAGTTTTATCAAGCCTTCTTTGACAGTTGGACTGAGCAGTGCCCCCAATCTTGAGTTCTTTTCTTTCTTTTTCTGAACCCAAGTTTACTGTTTCCAACGGCTCTTTATGAGGTTTAATGGACCTTTCCTCTTGCCTGAGTAGTCGAGAGATCTCTTATGGACCTTTCAATGGGGTTTAAAACAAGCAATCTGCATGACGTGATGATTGTTTTTTAGAAGAGATAGAGAGAATGCAATAGTGTGTGCGGTGTATTTTCTGAAAAATGCTTGTTTTTTATTTTGAGTTGCTTTTTTTTAGGATTACCATTTTCTAAAAAAGCGAAAAGCGAAAACAACAGCAAATGCGGAAATTATAGAACGACGTTTATTTTATTTATGATTTTATCGATTCTTGAAACTACAGCCCTAAAAAAGAAAACTCTGTCGCTTCGGGCAAAGCAAAGAAAGACATTTACAGAAAGTGAGCCCTATCAAAACATCTGTTTCACCTAGGCAGGGTGAAAGCTTAAAACAAAGACGGCAATTACTTAGGCTTATGGACGATTTTAGGGACATCGACAATAACCCATTGGCGACGAACTCCTCGGTGAATCACAAAGTCTGGTACCTTCCTTCTTGGTTTGTCTTCATAAATGACGCTGATTTTTGGTGGAGCAGGATCGTTGGAGTCTGTCTCCTAGGCAGAATTGTCGTAGACGAATTCTTCTATTGTATCTTGCACAGTATTTTCATTCTCAGGTAGATCTCCCCATCCAGTGGGCTGGATGTCTTCGAGTTTGATACGAGAGCTTTCAGGGGCGGTGTACTTGACCAGGAAGTCATACTTGCCACTCGGTTGTCCTAAGGCGTCCCATACTTCTTTGGAACTGGAGGAGTCATCCCTCTCGATGACGTTAACCTCAGGAAAAGCGTAGTTAAGGAACTATTGTCCTGCAACCTTCACAAATTCATTGTCGTGCTGGATGTTTTCTGAATGCCCTGAGTAATGATCCCATGATTTGGTGGGGACGCATGTACTCTTTTCAATGATGCTCAACTGATATGTATCGTTGGGCTGATTCTTTTTCCCCAAGTCTTTTGGGTACGGCTACCAGATCGGTAAGTCAGCCATTGGATCAAAATAGTTATAGTCAAAGTTGTCTTTCATTGGAGTGTCCTCCTCTAATGAGTTAGGCGGAGCATGACATCCTTCCGGATCAGAATCTCCGTACATCATCTTGATGTCTAATCTCAGTATATATCTTGGACTCTGTGCGGGATAGCAAAATGGCGTATGCGTTTCTTCTTGAGACATATAACCGTCCTTGTTGAGATAGGACTTCCACTCTACATCTGTATCGAAGGAGTCACCCTCGTTGATGGTATGTACTTCTTGAGATACAGGGTGAAGGAAACCTCCACTGTGGAAGAAACCCTGAATGGGATGAAAACTTTCATCGTTAGTAGCAGTCTGGGTACAGATTGAGGAAAAACCAAGACCCTTCTTTGTCTTGCTATTAGTAGGAATGACAAGTTGTCCCCATCTTTTTGCATTGTTACTTTTGATCACTTCGAGAGCATCTTAGTATGAGGAAATCGACGTTCCCTTTTCTGATTGGTTGTCATTGCTCACCGAAAGTGCTTGGAATTGGGTTCCAACAACCTCCTCTAGTTCTACACAGGTGGACAACGATAAGTTGCTCACGATCAAGGCTTGCTCTCCACAGACTGTGACTAGTTGGTCATTCTTGACGAACTTCAGCTTCTGGTGAAGTGTCGAAGTGACTGCCCCAGCCTCATGTATCCAAGGTCTTCCTAACAAACAGTTGTATGCTGCCCGGATGTCCATGACCTGGAAAGTGACTTGGAAAGTGTGAGGACCGATAGTTATGGGAAGGTTGACTTCGCCAATAACTATTTTTCGGGATTCGTCAAATGCTTTGACGATGACCTCACTGCCTCTCATCGGAGATCCTTGAAATGATAGTCGCATTAGAGTAGATTTTGGCATAACATTTAGAGCTCATCCGGTATCTACCAGTAAGCTGGCTAATGCATCATCCTGGCAGTTGACTGTAATGTTAAGTACCACGTTGTGACTTTTTCCTTCTTCTGGAAGCTCTTCATCACTGAATCCTAAGTTGTTGCAGGAAATGATATTGGAGATGATGCTATCAAACTGTCTTATTGTTACATCTTGTTCCACAAAGGCTTGCTCTAACACTTTCTGTAGAGCTTCCCTGTGAGCTTCGGAACTGAGCAAGAGAGATAGCACAGAGATCCTTCAAGGAGTTTGTAATAGTTGGTCTACAATGTTGTACTCGCTCTTTTGGATGAGCTTCAACATCTCATCATTATTCTTTGAGAGGACAGGATTACTGGATTGACCGACTGGTTAAATAGGAACTTCTGTTTGAGGTTCCTTTTCTTTGGTAGGTTCTCCAACTCCTCGGTTGAAGATTCGACCGCTCCGTGTTACTCGACTGATATCTGCAATATTCACGACGGAGGGTAATGGCGTTTCCTTTCCATTCTCAATTGTTGTTGCACCGTATTTGTAAGGGATAGCTTTATCGGATTTGTACGGTACTGGTCCCGGCAGATAGATAACTACAGGAGCCTTTTGATTTTTCCGACCATCGTAGGCGGCCTCAATTGGTTCGAGGTTGAGAATCTTTCAACTATTAAGGGGAACTCTTGATTCATGGAGTAGAGGGATTATAGAACATATTTCTTTAGGTATTTCTTGTTTAGGGATTAAGACAATGTCTTTGCCTCGATTGGGAAGATAGTCTGACATTATGTTGATCGAACCAGAGCTTGAACATGGTCGAACCTCTTTGTGGTCCAACTGATTTTGAAGGGCTGCTCACACGAGGTAACATCCTTAGTTATCCTCTGAGAAAACTCTACAACGCTCATAGTTGTGTGGTGGCACCCGGCCACGTCCTCTTTGTATGCAGTACAACTTCACTAGATCTGTTTCCATTGATCGAACATCCTGACTTTGACGCCTAGTAGGGTTCCAGTCAGTCATACTGACTTGTTGTGTGTCTTCATCTGGATAGATCGAAAGCCACCAGTGGTTCAACAAGTGTTGAAGCGTTCTTTGAATAAGTGTACATCCTTGATCATCTCCACAACACACTTTACAGCTCTGATAATCATGTGAAGTTAGAAAACTGAGTCAGACTTGCTTAGCATGCAATTCCACCAAGTTGGTATTAATCAAGCGAACATCAAAGATTTGGATCATGTTAACTTGATAATGACTTCTAACACAGTAGTCCTGAATCCATCTGACGCTGGAGGGCCTCATGTACAAAAGAACATCTCTGATTGTTTACCGAGCAGATCATATAGGAACCGTAATCGTGTCGTGGCAGATCATGATGCTGGCTCTGCCTTGAGTGCATTGCCACCAAGTTGACATTTATCGCACGGATGTTGTGGTTTTGAATGATGTTGGAATTTTTATAAGTCATGTTGACTTCACGGATTCAGTGATCTTGGATCCATCCGAGATCCATCTGTTCTTGTAGAGCTGATTGGACCACAGAACAACCTTGATTGTCTTTAGAGAAGATATCACACTAATGATAGTTGTGAAACGGTACATGACCGTATCCACTCTGTCTGCAATGCATTTTGACCAGGTTGGTTCCCAATAGGAGTACATCATGAATTTGATAGCCGTGGTTAGACTCTTCCTCTATCAAATTTACTGCAGCCTTCTCGTGTTGAGGCAACGGGTTCGTCTGAACATTTGGATTTGTATCCTTAAAAGATAGGACCCCACTCCTAATAAGCTTCTGCACATCGGATTTGAAGCTGAGATAGTTTTCTATGTTATGCCCTGGTCCTCCTTGATGGTAAGGGCAAGTCTGATCCATTTTGAACCAAAAAGGAGAATTTTTCGGTATTGTAAGAGGAGACCTGGTTTGGACGTGCCACTTCACTAGTAATAGTGGAAACAGTTCTACGTACAACATTGGTATAGGGTCAAATTCTGGTGGTCGCGTTGTACGGTTGTTATTGTTGTACTGAGGACGAGCGTGCTGAAGAGGCTGTTGTGTCCTTTACTGATATTCTTGTTGATTTGGTTGGCTCTGAGCAACCTGGGGTTGATACGTTGGAACAGGCACAGGGTTGATAGCAGGAGTTACAGCTGCTACTGGTTGGTACCGTTGCCTTTACTTTCCGAGAGAGATATTACCAATATCTTGCTCTTTTTTCTTAGGAAAAGAACTATTGTATCTTTTAGTACTGCTTGATGGTCCTGCGTCTTTGACCAGACATCTTTCTCGGACTGCTTCCTCAAGATGAACTCCCATGCTCACCATCTCATAAAGTCACTGGGCGCACTGGCGACCATTTGGTCGTAGTAAAACGAACTCAAGGTTTTCAAAAAGATTTTCGTCATCTATTTTTCCTCGTGAGGTGGAAAAATCTGGGAGGAAATTTCATTCCATCTCTAAGCATATTCCTTAAAGGTTTCCTTGTCTTTCTGCAACGTGGCTCTGAGTTGATGTTTGTCCGGTGCCATGTCCAGGTCATACTTATATTGTTGAATGAAGGCTGCGTCAAGATCTCTGAAAGTGACGATCTTGGTGCGGTTTAAACCCATGTACCATTTGAGTGCGGCACCGGTTAAACTATCTTGGAAGTAGTGGATCAGTAGCTATTTATTCTATGTCTGAGTTGACATCTTTCGAGCGTACATCACCAAATGACTTTAAGGGCAAGAGTTTCCCTTGTATTTCTCAAATTCGGGCACCTTGAATTTGTGCGGAATTTTCACATTAGGGACTAAACAAAGGTCTGCGGCGTCCTTTCTGAATAAAGCCTGACCGCGAATGGCATGCTGTTCCTTTTGCATCTCCAAGAATTGCTCCTAGAACTCATTTATTCTGTCGTACATACTTTCGTTTCCACCAGAAGGTATCTGTGGAATCTGTCCTTCCTGGACAGTGTGTACCACGGGTGGTGGTATAGTCATTATGGTTGTGACTCTTGGTGCTTCCCTATCCCGAAGTTTGTAACCTTCAGGAGTTTCTGTCATGCTCCTTGCATCTTCACTTTCCCAAAGTTTGTAACCTTCAGGCCCAGCAGTTCCTGCTGCAGTTTTCGGATCTTCTGTGATCGGCGGAATATATCATTCAGGGATATAGTTGAGTGTCATGCCCCAAGGACGATCTTTAGGTATGTTATACCAAGGATCATACGTCTCCACTATGGGCATAGATGTGATCTCTGAGATCACAGTCCGTTGTTGTTGTTTCTGAGCTGCTGCCAGAGATTACATGTCACTGTGAAGTTTTCTCAGATCCTCTTTCAGAGCGTCAATTTCTTCTCTCATCTCTCTGTTCTCTTCCACGAGATCATCCATTTTCTTTTATCGATTGGCCCGAGTATTGTACGAATTAGATAGTTTGACTCTATAACCGAGACACAGACGTGAGATTCGAAGGTGAGAAGAATGCGTTATGTGAGAATGATGAATGATATGCACTAATTATATTAATTAATTTTAATCAAAAGAAACTTCAACAATTGGATTGCAAATATCATACAGTGGAGAGACCCCATTTTATTGAATTCAAAGATTGCGGAAATAGAAATACAGTGATTTACAAAGTGTTGTAAAAGGAAAAGACTAAGCTTATGGATCCTGAGTCTTCTCTGAAGGGAGCTCAGGTGCTGGTTTTGGTATTTTCCTTTTCTTTGACCGGGGCTCTTAAGCCATTGTCGGGTTGTCATTCCTTTGCCAAGTGAAAGGAGAGAGCAAATGTCTCCGATCTTCCTGACTTTCTACAGCATGTTGCTCTAAAATCTCGATCAGAGCATCCTTTTCTTTTAACAGTTGTTGTATTCTGGTACACTCCACATTGAGAATGTGGTACTTGTTCTTCCAAGATTTCTTTTCCCGTTGAACTTTGTTGAGAGTGGCCTGGAGTTTTTCCATATCAGACATAAAATAAAGTACAAATTCCTTTAACGGAAGAACTTCTTGACGAGGGTAAGGCATCCTCAGCTTGAGAGCTCTAGTTTGTAACCAGTGGAGATAAGGTTCCACAGAGACATAGTCTGGTTTTCCTAGAGACTCTCTTCCTTTCCTGTGAACACGCTTCCAGGCATGCACTATTTCTGTCTTTAATGCCCTGTCATTTTCTCCTCCCTTGAAGAAAAGACCTTCCAGATGAACATTATGCAGGATATGTCTCATCTGGTATCCGATTGATGACGAACTAAAACTGGATGATAGTTGATTCCTCCTTTGGTTCCTATGAAGGGTACATTAGGGAAGTTTCCATAACGGTCAATGATTGTTATCCCGTCATAGATCTGATTGTACCAATCTACGTCAGAGTTGGTAAGAGACATGATTTCTGTGACCAGCGCAGAGTACTCTTATGATCCTAAAAAGCGGCAAACTTTGGTAAATGGGAAGTGAACCATTTATATAGCAGGGGTATACAGCATGTGATCATTCCTCCGGTGTATAAATTCCTTAAGTGTATAGAATGATAGGCGTCTGCGAGCAAGGTCGGTACAGGGTTTCCAATCAAAAAAATCTTAATGGCATTGATATCAATGAAGCTATCGATGTTGGGAAAAGGGAATAACCCATATGTAAGTAGAACAAAGATATCTTCGAAAGTAGTAACGTTTCCTATACTGGCAAAGTACAGGGCTTTCTCTATCAAAAACATGGCCGGTAAACCTTGGATTCCATCCTTAGCGGTCATGTGAGTCCTGACTTCTGACTCGTCCAAATAGATTGCTCTTGCAATGGTTTGATCCTTTGGAATTTCTTCCAGTCCAGAAAAGGGAGCTTGGTCAGTGATAGGTAAATCAGTCAGGTGATAGTACTCCTCCAGTGTTGGTGCTAATTGATAATCCGAGAACGTGAAACAGTGATAAACCGGATCATAAAACTGAATCAGTGTGGACAAGATTCCTTCAACTACATGGACTCTTAACAGAGACAGCAGTCCTCCGTACTTAGCTCTGAAAGCATCAGGATTGGTGATCATCCTTGCCAACCCTTTTAAATCCTCTAATTTTGGAACCTTGAAGGTGTACTTGTGAGTCTTCCTTCGACCGAAATCCATAACGTAATCTTTCTCTCTGATATTTACAATCATTGTCTTAGTTTAATTTGAAAAAGAGAGAGACTAGAAAAGAAGATTTTTTCTTTGTTTAAAGGTTTTTAAATGAATGCATGAATGCAGCACACAAAAACATAGAAAAACATGGGTTCAAATGTTCAGCGTCACGAGCATGGAGCCATGGCTCTACTCATTCCCAAAGGTTGTACTATGGTGAATTTTGTACCTGTCCTCAAAATCATTGATCCCCATTGGGATAATAACAGCAAGCTGGTTCACCCGAGCAAGCTGTAGTATCTTAGAGTAATCTTAATTGAGGGTAGTATCGCGTGACAACTATTTTCGATAGCTTCCGCACTACTGAATAGTCACATGGTTTCAGTCTACTAAATCCTCAGTTTCATGGATACCACAATCGAACAATCTGCTTTCACAACCGAAGTAGTTAGGCATTGAATCCGCAAAGGGTGTCTCCACTGATTTGATGGTCTACTGGGATCGCTTATTCAAGAATCACTCCCTGTAAGACCACCCGTCTATGTCATCACCTATCTTAGGTATCACTCAAACTTTCCACATGCGGCATCACCTGCATTCCCATTAGCAGAAAAATAAACACGAATATCAAGTAGGAAAAGCGATATATACATTCATTCCTAAAACTAACATCCTAGACCTCTTAGGAATTCTAGTCTATAATCCTATACAAACAAAATGACTCCCCAACAGAGTCGCCATTTATATGTGGAAAATGGGGACGATGATGACTAAGGCAACAAATATCCTAGTTAATGACTCCCCAGTAGAGTCGCCATTTTACTGTTGGAAAATAGGGACGATGATGACTAAGGTAAGACAGATCCTAGTCAATGACTCCCCAGCAGAGTCTCCATTTTACTGTAGCATGCGATTTTTGTCGGTGACGCGACCACCTTATCGTAGAGAATTGGATTTCTCCTCAATGAAGAGGAAAGGGTGATACTTTCTGATTTCTTATTTATCCCGTGAAGCTGGAAGGGAAAGGGAAGCTATCTAAAACTAACGTTGCACGCGAATGTTTAACTGAACAAACGCTTAAAGAGATTCGGGGAGTTCGGGGTCAGGTTATACAATGGGGAGTTGTCAATTACCCATCCTATATGTGGTTATCCACAGGTTGCTAGCTTTAAGTTCTGCTTTGTATTTGATGGTGTTTATACGGTAATGGGTTAGGAAAGTTTCTTGGAAAAAATGAGAGGGAGAGTGAGTTTTTATTGATGTTCGGGTTTTCCGATGTTTTTGGTAAGGTACTAGACCTAATTTTTTATTGATATCAAGGTACTGGACCTAGATTTTTTTATTAATATGCTCGCTAAGATTTCGCAATCTTATACCTACGTATTCCCGTTTAAAAGAAACACGGAAATCAGAGCAATCGTAGTTCCTCCTATTCTAAGGGAGGAAAAAGATATTTTGGTGTCTTGTTCAAAGCCCAAGATTGAAGCTAAAAGGTTTATTTGTGACTTGTGCAAAGCCCGAGATTGAAGCTAAAAGGTTTGACTGAGAGAGAATTTGTCATCTCAAAAGGGGAGACATCTGGTCTGTTTATCACAGTTGTTGGATGACTGTTTATAAAGGAGGATTACTTTAACTGGGATATATGAATCCAGCAATGCCATAATTTCCTTTATAGGGGTGTTATCCTGAAAGGGAAAACTTTAACTCAGTGTTGAGCAATGCCATTTTTCCTTAGTAATTTCTCATGATAAAAGAGGGACAGTGGCATGGATGTAAATAATCCAGAGGCTTGCCGCTTACAGCAATTAGATGAAAGAGAGGATTTACCAGGATAAAAGATGGACAATAACTTGGTTATTTGAATCAACAAGTGTGCCACTTATAGCAGTTATCTGGAATTAAGGTTTGTTTTGATTTTTCTATTTTGACACGTGATAATACATAGAAATGACTTCCTACAGAGATTTTTTGATTTCCTCTGAGGGGATGTTTATTTTTGTGTGCGTTGATCAAAGCCCAAGGTTGAAGCTACGAGGTTGATCGACTCCACTAGGGAAGTTCTTATACAAAGCCTAAGAGGAGGCTATAGAAGGTTGACTCAACAAGAGAGCGTTTTATATACGTCTTATACAAAGCCCAAGATTGAGGCTAAAAGAGATTGACTCTTTTGAGGATATCATTATACAAAGCCTAAGAGGAGGCTAAAAGTTTGACTTTTCCGGGGAAAAATATTTTGTCTGTCTTGTACAAAGCCCAAGATTGAGGCTGAAAAGAAGGCTGACTCTGTGGGAAAGAAATATTTATCTATCTTGTACAAAGCCCAAGATTGAGGCTAAAATGAGACTCTGCTGACTCAGCTGAGGATATTTTATGTGTCTTGTATAAAGCCTAAGATTGAGGCTGAAATGAGTTTGACTCTGCGGGAGGTATTATCTGTCTTGTACAAAGCCCAAGATTGAGGCTGAAGAGAGGATTGACTCTGCCGAGGGAATTTATATGGTGTCTTGTACAAAGCCCAAGATTGAGGCTGAACAGGGTTTGACTCAACAAGAGAGTGCTTTTATCTGTCATGTACAAAGCCCAGGATTGTGGCTGAACAAGCTGGAGAAATCATTATACAAAGACTAAGAGGAGGCTGACTTTTGCTAGGGGAAATATTTATACCAAGCCTAAGAGGAGGCTGGAAAAGATTGACTCAACAAGAGAGTGTTTTATCTGTCTTGTACAAAGCCCAAGAATATCGGCTAAAAAGGGTTGACTCAACAAGAGAGTGCTGAAAGGTGATTGACTCAACAAGAGAGTCTGAAAAGGTGATTGACTCAGCAAGAGAGTCTGAAAAGGTTAGCTCCGATGGGGAGAAAATCTTTGTACAAAGCCCAAGAGGAGGCTAGCTTCTGCCAAGGAAATGAAGGATCATTATACAAAGAGTAAGAGGAGGCTATCTTCTGCTAGGGATTATTGAGATCCCGAAGTAGGTCCAAAGTGGGGAATCAACTCTTGCTGAGGATTACAGAAGCGTTGAGGTATCAGAGGCCTTGAGGTTCTCATAGGGTAGTGTTATACTGATGATCAACTGACCCTGGTTGGGGGAATTTTTTAGGAGAGAGGCAAGGTTTTAGAACCCATGAGTTTTAACTTTGCTGGAGATTGATCCAGAATGACCGAGGTTTCTCCTATATTTATAAGGCGCTTGAGAATTTCTTTGAGATCCAAGAGGGGATTAGACTCTCCAAGTCTACTGGTATGGAAAAGTTTTATCTTTGCATGATGCCCAAGAGGAGGCAAGTGTTTTAAGGGATGACAATCAACCCTAAAATGGTCTGAGATTTGACACTGGAAAGACTGCTCTAGCAAAGGATGACTAAGTTCTGTCTTACACATTTAAGAGGTCTTCGGGGTCCTTGTATTAAGCCCAAGAGAAGGCATGAGAACTTCTAAGAAGCCGGAGGGTCCTTGTACAAAGCCCAAGAGGAGGCGGGGATGCTTTTAAGAAGCCTATGGGTCCCAAACTTAAGAAGAGTTCAAGAAAGGTTTCACTGAGAATTAATCCTTTAGTGAACAGTTCTTGGGTTTGAAGAAATTCAAGAGAAGTTTCACCGAGAATAATCCATCACTAGGGAATAGAATTTCTTTGACAAATTCTAATAGTGACAGTCTGATAAAAGGTTTACTGAGAATATTGCCTTTCTCTTTGTTCCATATTGTTTAAGCCCAAGAGAATTCAAGAATGTATCTGGAAATCCTATGGGGATCTAGTTTTGACTGTATTAAAGAATGACCAACTGGCTTTACCTAGTTCTAGACCTAGTTGTCGGGGAAAACTCTAAGCAGATGTACTAGTATATATACAGTTGATATATGACAAGTATTTAAAAGGATATGAAAGGATATTTCACATGTATTTAAAAGAATGAAAGAAGGACTTACAGGTGCACAGCTTCCCACAATATAGTTATTTATATTTGACATGTATTTAAAAGAATGAACGAAGGACTTACAGGTGAGCAGCTTCCCACAATACAGTTATATATATAAAAGCATGCAAAGTAAAGCTGATAAAAACTTACAGGTGAGCAAGCTTCCATAGCTGTATTGTTACTTATTCAAGAAATTAAAGAAAGTGTTGACAAAAACCGTATATTTGAACCTAAATCAAAAGAGAAGTTGTTTTTGAAAAGATTATTGGGGCTTATACTCAATGAGAGGCCCAGATGAAAAACGGTAAGTGTACCAATGTTCTGTAAACTGTACTGGGTCTTATACAATGACTGAAGCCCAAAATAATTTATTTACAAAGGGAGTTGGGTCTTACACTCTATTAGAGGCCTACAAAAGTTTGAAAAAGAAAAGAAATGGGACTTACAACACAAGGGTAGGCCTAGTTGATTTTGTTTTGAGATGGCGATCGCACCAAGAGTTTATAAAACATAGTGGGACTTATACAATGACTGAGGCCCAAAAATTATTTAGGTACAAAGGGAGTTAGGTCTTACACTCTGTTAGAGGCCCACAGATTTATTTTTGTACAAGTGATGGGGCTTAGAACTCAAGGAGAGGCCCATGGAAAAACAGTGATCGCACCGTTGTTTTGAAAATTGTACTAGGACTTATACAATGACTAAGGTCCAAAAATATCTATGTACAAAAGATGGTTGGGTCTTACACTCTATTAGAGGCCCAAAATGTTTTGAACTATTTGATAAGGATCAAAAATCAAAGAAACCCTAATTTTCATTTCTTAAAAGTAATTCTTTAAAGAAAATTAATAAAAATGATAAAAGTAATTCTCACCACAACAGACCTCCAAATCCAAATACCACACAACATCACACATAGTTCATTTATCTAACACCAATGCATATTAATCGTACAAAATGCAATTATCACCAAAAATATCAATTCATCAAGTCCACACACGGTTAATCTATTCAAAATTCTCACACATAGTCAATCATATTCATGATTCATGCAAATGCACAGAGACCGACACAACGACTCTATGAACATGCCATGCGGTACCGACTCCCAATATTTCTCATCACTAGTTCACTCAGGAACTATTGGAACCATCGCTCGTTACTTAGTGTAACTCCCCGTCGGGCATACAATGTTCCCCGTCGCTTTCGGTCCTCTTTGTATAAGGCTCACGACGTTTATGGATCGCTTTCGGTCCTCTTTGTATAAGGCTCACGATCCGATCGCTCACACCCCACATGGGCACACGATCGTCTATAACCATCGCTTTCGGTCCTCTTATTTTTAAGGCTCACGATATATCAAATCGCTTTCGGTCCTCTTATTTTTAAGGCTCAAGATGTTATAGCAGATTCCCTCTGGAATCAATCCGTCACTCAGGACGTCACAAGAATGCATATCATGATGCTTGGCATATAATGACTCATGACATTCAAAATACACACATATATGCGGCCACAATCATGCATATATCATCAAAACATCACACATTTCATTTACTTGCCTTTCGGCCATAAATCATCATCATCATCATCACATGTCATTACAAGTATTTTCATCACACAACGGCACATGGCATAATACACATCATTTACACACCATTAAAACGGCGAAAGTCGACAAATGACACTATTCACATTTCCCGAAATAATTAAATCGGCTACTAATCCTAAAAAACCATTTTTATAAGGAAGGACATCTCATTAGCTTCATATCGCTTCGAACGGCGGCCAAAACGGACTTACGGTTCGAAGGATATGAATTTTCAAAGTTTTGGATTTTTCAAATTTTTGCCTTGGTTAATCGGTTAACCCAATTGGTTAACCGGTTAACAGTATGAAACTCACGTAAAAACACTCAAATTTTTCACGTGTTAATCGATTAACACATTTGGTTAATCGATTAACACTGCTGCAGAACCACCAAAAACTCTATTTTAATGACATAAAAACCAACCAAAACCCGATTAAATCCCGTAGACTCATTCCAACAATTTCACCCGATTAAATACCAGCCAATGACAATTATACCAGACTTATCCAAACACCATTCAATTAATCACTCCTCAATTCACCCCAAATTCCTCAATATATATAAAAAATTCAAAAGTTATAAAATCAACCAAATTCAATCAAACAATCATACTAAATCACGGCCTAACATCACTCGACTCCACTACGTGACTTAATCCGACTTTTGTCCGCGAAAACATCGATTTTTATTCATTTTTACTCATTTTTAACCTAGAAATGAAAACTATGGTAAACAAAATAAACATTCAACCACATACATACATAATCATACACAAGCATAAGATAATCGAGTTTCACACCCTTACCCGATTAATTCGCGTTTGAAAAGTCGGTTGAATCGGTTCCTAAATCCACAAGTTTTTCCTCTTTTTCTTCTTTTTCCTCTTCTCTTTCTCTTCTCCTTTTTCTTCTTCTCTTTTCTCTCTATTTTTACTACTTTTCTATTTTTATAAAAATCAAAATATCTAACCACCCAAAAAGACTAAAATACCCCTACACTCAATTTTCTCGCAAACGTTCCTAAAACGCGATAAAATATCACAACATTGAAAAATAACATATTTTCAGATAAAAGTCAAAAATAAAATAAAATAATCAAACGACTCGATTAAATAAAACTCACACAAAACTGGGGCGTTACAACTCTCCCCCACTTTGAAATTTTCGTCCTCGAAAATATTACCTGAGACGAACAACTCCGGATACGACTCCCACATCCGACTCTCCATCTCCCAAGTCAAATTGCCCTCAGCAGCGCCTCCCCACGCCACTTTCACAAGTGCAATATCCTTGCCTCTCAACCGCTTCACCTCGCGATCCAAAATCCTAACTGGTAATGCCTCAACTATAAGGTTCTCCCTTACCTCAACCTCGTCCATCAGAATCATATGCGACGGATCCGGAACATACTTCCAAAGCTGTGAAACATGGAACACATCGTGCAAATTCGACAGATTAGGCGGCAACGCCACCCTATAAGCCACACCACCCACTCTCGCGGATATCTGGTAAGGACCAATAAACCGAGAAGTAAGCTTCTTTGACTTCAATCCACGACCAACACCCGTTACCGGCGTAACCCTCAGAAATACATGATCACCCTCTTGGAACTCAAGATCCTTCTGTCTCCGATCATGATAACTCTTTTGTCTACTCTGAGCAGCTTTCATCTTCTCACGAATACACTTCACTTTCTTCGTCGTCTGTTGTACCAACTCTGGTCCAACCACCGAACTCTCACCAGATTCGTGCCAACACAAAGGTGTTCGAAACCTTCGTCCATACAATGCTTCAAACGGTGCCATTCCAATACTAGAATGGAAACTGTTATTATACGTAAATTCAATCAATGCAAGATAACTATCCCACGCACCACCTTGTTCCAAAACACACGCTCTCAACAAATCTTCCAACGAGTGAATCGTCCTCTCCGTCTGACCATCCATCTGCGGATGATAAACTGAACTCAATCTCAATTTAGAACCCAACACCTTCTGTAAACTTTCCCAAAATCTCGATGTAAACCTAGGATCTCGATCAGAAACAATACTTAATGGAACCCCATGCAACTTCACAATCACACTGATGTAAATCTCCGCCAACCTCTCCAAAGTAAAACTGATGTCAATCGGAATAAAATGAGCCGATTTAGTCAGCCTATCAACAACCACCCAAATAGCATTATGCCCTCGCTGAGTATTTGGAAACCCCGTTACAAAATCCATGGAAATGCTATCCCACTTCCACTCAGGAATATCCAACGGCTGCAACAAACCACTAGGCCTCAGATGTTCCACCTTCGATTTCTGACAAGTCAAACATGCATAAACAAACTGAGCCACATCTCTTTTCAATCCAGACCACCAGAAAATCTTCTTCAAATCTTGGTACATCTTATTTGCTCCCGGATGTATACTCAAATTACTCCGGTGTCCTTCTTCCAAAATCATCCTTTTCAACTCCGCATCGTCAGGAATACAAATCCCACCTCGGAATCTCAAAACACCATTAATATCCACCTTAAAATCACTATTCGCATCTTTTTCTCCCACCAACATCAAATCCACAAATTTCACATCCAGCTTTTGTTTCTCACTAACAGTCATCAGAAAATCATTAGTAATCATTAGCATCCTAAGCCTAACGCTATCCGACGTAACTTCACAAACCAAACTCAAGTCTCTAAATGATTCCAAAAGTTCCCACTCCTTAACCATTAAAGTGGACATATGCAACGATTTCTGACTCAATGCATCGGCTACCACATTAGCTTTACCAGGATGGTAATTCAAGCTAAAGTCGTAGTCCTTCAAGAATTCCAACCATCTACGTTGCCTCATGTTTAGCTCTTTTTGATCGAACAAATATTTCAAACTTTTGTGATCACTAAAGACTTCAAACCTTGCACCGTAGAGATAATGCCTCCAAATCTTCAACACAAAAACCACATCTGCTAATTCAAGATCATGAGTAGGATAATTTTTCTCATGAACTCTTAATTGCCTTGAAGCATAAGCCACCACCTTACCTTCCTGCATCAGAACACCACCTAGACCAATCAAATAAGCATCACAATAAACCACAAATGGTTCATTAGGATTCGGCAAAATCAGAATCGGAGTTGTCGTCAATCTTCTCTTCAGCTCATTAAAACTTTCCTCACACCGAATATCCCAAATGAACGCTTGCCCTTTACAAGTCAACTGGGTCAAAGGAAGTGCTAGTTTAGAAAAACCTTCAATGAACCTTCGATAATATCCGACCAACCCCAAAAAGCTTCGAATTTCAGTAACATATCTCGGAGCCTTCCATTGTAGAACTGCTTCTACTTTAGATGGATCCACAGAAATACCATTACCTGAAATCACGTGTCCAAGAAAACTCACTTCCGATAACCAGAATTCACACTTAGACAATTTGGCAAAGAGCTTCCTTTCTTTCAAAACCTGCAAAACAATACGTAAATGTTCCGCATGTTCCTCCCGAGACTTAGAATAAATTAAGATATCATCAATAAACACCACCACAAAACGATCCAACTGCTCGTGGAAAATACGATTCATGTACTCCATAAACACACCTGGCGCATTAGAAACCCCGAACGGCATCACAGAATATTCATATTGACCGTAACGCGTCCTAAAGGCCGTCTTCTGGATATCTTCTTCCTTCACCCTAATCTGATGATACCCTAATCTCAAATCAATCTTACTGAACACACAAGCACCAACCAACTGATCCATCAGATCATCAATCCTTGGAAGAGGATACTTATTCTTAATCGTCACCTTATTCAACTGACGATAATCGATACACAACCGCATACTTCCATCTTTCTTTTTCACCAATAAAACTGGAGCACCCCAAGGAGAAACACTAGGTCTTACAAACCTCTTTTCCAACAACTCACTCAATTGTTTCTTTAACTCCACCAACTTAGATGCCGACATACGATAAGGTGCCATAGAAACAAGTCTAGTACCAGGAACTAGATCTATAGAAAACTCCACCTCTCTCTCTGGTGGCAAGTCTGAAATATCCTTAGGAAATTCACACACAACAGGAAACACATCAAGTGAAACTTGACTATCCACCGTTAACGATGCAAACAATCCAAACAACTGAGCTTCATCCGCAAAAAGTCTCTTCAACTCTTTGGTAGATAAGAAACTCGAGTCTTCGTCTTCCTCAAGAGAAGGAAACCTTACCAACTTATGATAACAATCAATATGAACTCGATTGAATTGCAACCAATTCATTCCCAGAACCACATCTAAACCCTCCAACGGCAAACACACTAAATCCATGACTAAGTCTTTACCATAAATGGTCAAAGGACAACTTAAACAAACTAAAGAAGTAGTTACTGACCCCATTGCTGGAGTATCAATAACCATCTCACCATCCATCGAAGACAACACAAGATTTAAATGCTCTGCGCACTCAGACGAAATAAACGAATGAGTCGCTCCAGTATCAATAATAGCAACTAAAGGCGTACTATTAATAAAACAAGTACCTCTGATCAGACGATCTGCACTGGAAGTCTAAGTTCTTGCCAAAGAAAATACCTTCCCACTAGATGAAGCTTGCTTCGGTTTCTGACACTTCGTACTAATATGACCAGGTTCACCACAGTTGAAACACTTAACCACATTCTTCCTTGCACAATCAACAGCAACATGTCCTACACCTCCACAATTAGAACACTTCCTCAAATCTTTCTTACACTCGGACTGACGATGTCCCACATCACCACACCTAAAACATCTCAGAGGCCCAGACATACCTCCTCCACCTGACCATCGATCAAAAGTACCCCTTTGTTTACCTTTATCAGCTGATGTCACATACGGACCACCACGGAACTGTTGCTTCCCTTTCCTGTCACTTACACTTTTGTAATGTGTAGAACGAGCCTTACTATCCTCTTCATAAATCCTACAACACTTCACCAAATTAGCAACCCTTCTTATCCTCTGATAACCGATTTCCTGCTTAATCTCAGGACGCAATCCACTTTCATACTTCACACACTTAGAAAATTCCGCGGTCGCTTCAGCATAATGAGGATAAAACTACACAAGTTCCACAAACTTAGCAGTATAATCAATGACAGACATATTACCTTGTTTCAGTTCCAAGAACCCAATTTCCTTCTTTCCCCTCACATCCTCCAGAAAATACTTCCTCAGAAACTCCTGGCTAAACAATTCCCAAGTTACCTCTTCATCACCAGCTTCTAACACAGGACGTGTACTAACCCACCAGTCATCCGCTTCTTCCTGTAACATGTGAGTTCCCAGTCTCACCTTACTGTCCTCAGCACAATCCATAACTCTGAAAATTCTCTCAATCCCTTTCCGCCAAATCTGTGCACCATCAGGATTATGTCTCCCTTTGAAGACAGGCGGTCTATTCTTTCTAAACTCATCATTCTCTCCAGCATTAGGTGCACCCTGCACAGCTCGTGCCATAGCTTGCATAGCAGCAGCCAAAGCAGCATCGTTTCTTCCAGCCATATTCTGTTCATTTCCAATAACAACACTTATGGTTAAACACATAGCCAACTCCAAACACAACGACCAACAAGGACTGACACAACTGACACGGACTAGCTCTGATACAACTTAATGTGACACCCCCAATCTATACCCCCAAATAAGTAAAGCGGTAAAAGAAAATTCAAAATTTTGTCAGAGTATAATTGAAATTCACAGCATAGACCGAAGGGTCACATCAATTTGAAACAATACATACAACACCTGCTCATAAAGATATGCAACAATGGGGTAGCAATCAACAGAGGAACTCAGTTCCTTACACCCACATTTTAGTTTTTAGAATAAAAGCGGGAAATCTAAAACTGAATAACATATATATATATATATATATATATATATCACGTGAAGAGTTGTCATACATCAAGTAATACATGCACAAGCCAAAAGATATATATACATAATACACAATAATCACTAACGGCCTCCCTAACTACCCGGTGTCACATATCAGAGCCGACCGACAAAAGAATGAAGACGCAAAGCTTCACAAAAATACCTCCAGCGACTCTAATCTGCAATGCCTCATAGAGCATTATAAAACAGCAGAAGGGTGAGAAAAAAAATCATAATACAATTGCATATAGTTATATATTACACAACAATACACATAGAGATTTCTCACCACAACACACCTCCGAATCCAAATACCACACAACATCACACATATTTCATTTATCTAACACCAATGCATATTAATCGTACACAATGCAATTATCACCAAAAATATCAATTCATCAAGTCCACACACGGTTAATCTATTCAAAATTCTCACACATAGTCAATCATATTCATGATTCATGCAAATGCACAGTGACCGACACAACGACTCTATGCACATGCCATGCGGTACCGATTCCCAATATTTCTCATCACTAGTTCACTCAGGAACTATTGGAACCATCGCTCGTTACTTAGTGTAACTCTCCGTCGGGCATACGATGTTCCCCGTCGATTTCGGTCCTCTTTGTATAAGGCTCACGACGTTTATGGATCGCTTTCGGTCCTCTTTGTATAAGGCTCACGATCTGATCGCTCACACCCCACATGGGCACACGATCGTCTATAACCATCGCTTTCAGTCCTCTTATTTTTAAGGCTCACGATATATCAAATCGCTTTCGGTCCTCTTATTTTTAAGGCTCACGATGTTATAGCAGATTCCCTCTGGAATCAATCTGTCACTTAGGACGTCACAAGAATGCATATCATGATGCTTGGCATATAATGACTCATGACATTCAAAATACACACATATATGCGACCACAATCATGCATTTATCATCAAAACATCACACATTTCATTTACTTGCCTTTCGGCCACAAATCATCATCATCACATGTCATTACAAGTATTTTCATCACACAACGGCACATGGCATAATACACATCATTTACACACCATTAAAACGGCAAAAGTCGACAATCGACACTATTCACATTTCCCGAAATAATTAAATCGGCTACTAATCCTAAGAAAACCATTTTTATAAGGAAGGACGTCTCATTAGCTTCCTATCGCTTCGAACGGCGGCCAAAACGGACTTACGGTTCGAAGGATATGAATTTTCAAAGTTTTGGATTTTTCAAATTTTTGCCTTGGTTAATCGGTTAACCCATTTGGTTAACCGGTTAACAGTATGAAACTCACGTAAAAACACTCAAATTTTTCACGTGTTAATCGATTAACACATTTGGTTAATCGATTAACACTGCTGCAGAACCACCTAAAACTCTATTTTAATGACATAAAAACCAACCAAAACCCGATTAAATCCCGTAGACTCATTCCAACAATTTCACCCGATTAAATACCAGCCAATGACAATTATACCAGACTTATCCAAACACCATTCAATCAATCACTCCTCAATTCACCCCAAATTCCTCAATATATATCAAAAACTCAAAAGTTACAAAATCAACCAAATTCAATCAAACAATCATACTAAATCACGGCCTAACATCACTCGACTCCACTACGCGACTTAATCCGACTTTTGTCCCCGAAAACATCGATTTCTATTCATTTTTACTCATTTTCAACCTAGAAATGAAAACTATGGTAAACCAAATAAACATTCAACCACATACATACATAATCATACACAAGCATAAGATAATCGAGTTTCACACTCTTACCCGATTAATTCGCGTTTAAAATGTCGGTTGAATCGGTTCCTAAATCCACAAGTTTTTCCTCTTTTTCTTCTTTTTCCTCTTCTCTTTCTCTTCTCCTTTTTCTTCTTCTCTTTTCTCTCTATTTTTACTACTTTTCTATTTTTATAAAAATCAAAATATCTAACCACCCAAAAAGACTAAAATACCCCTACACTCAATTTTCTCGCAAACGTTCCCAAAACACGATAAAATATCACAACATTGAAAAATAACATATTTTCAGATAAAAGTCTAAAATAAAATAAAATAATCAAACGACTTGATTAAATAAAACTCACACAAAACTGGGGCGTTACAACTCTCCCCCACTTAGAAATTTTCTTCCTCGAAAATATTACCTGAGACGAACAACTCCGGATACGACTCCCGCATCCGACTCTCCAACTCCCAATTCAAATTGCCCTCAGCAGCGCCTCCCCATGCCACTTTCACAAGTGCAATATCCTTGCCTCTCAACCGCTTCACCTCGCGATCCAAAATCCTACCTGGTAATGCCTCAACTATAAGGTTCTCCCTTACCTCAACCTCGTCCATCGAAATCACATGCGACGGATCCGGAACATACTTCCAAAGCTTTGAAACATGGAACACATCGTGTAAATTCGACAGATTCGGCGGCAACGCCACCCTATAAGCCACACCACCCACTCTCGCGGATATCTGGTAAGGACCAATAAACCGAGAAGTAAGCTTCTTTGACTTCAATGTACGACCAACACCCGTTACTGGCGTAACCCTCAGAAATACATGATCACCCTCTTGGAACTCAAGATCCTTCCGTCTCCGATCATGATAACTCTTTTGTCTACTCTGAGCAGCTTTCATCTTCTCACGAATACACTTCACTTTCTTCGTCGTCTGTTGCACCAACTCTGGTCCAACCACCGAACTCTCACTAGATTCGTGCCAACACAAAGGTGTTCGACACCTTTATCCATACAATGCTTCAAACGGTGCCATTCCAATACTAGAATGGAAACTGTTATTATACATAAATTCAATCAATGCAAGATAACTATCCCACGCACCACCTTGTTCCAAAACACACGCTCTCAACAAATCTTCCAACGAGTGAATCGTCCTTTCCGTCTGACCATCCGTCCGCGGATGATAAACTGAACTCAATCTCAATTTAGAACCCAACGCTTTCTGTAAACTTTCCCAAAATCTCGATGTAAACCTAGGATCTCGATCAGAAACAATACTTAACGGAACCCCATGCAACTTCACAATCACACTGATGTAAATCTCCGCCAACCTCTCCAAAGTAAAACTGATGTCAATCGGAATAAAATGAGCCGATTTAGTCAGCCTATCAACAACCACCCAAATAGCATTATGCCCTCGCTGAGTATTTGGCAACCCCGTTATAAAATGACTCAATGAGGGAGTCTCTTATGTGTCTCGTACAAAGCCCGAGAGAGAGGCTAAACGTTGTTTGACTCTGCTGTGGAGAATCATTGTACAAAGCCCAAGAGGAGGCTAACTTCACTGAAGAAGGATCATTATACAAAGCTTAAGAGGAGGCTATGGTGTTGTTTCCGTTGAGTGACAGGTCCAGTATACTGATTTTAAAGAGAAAATTAGTTCTTATATGTGTAATGTTGGCACTCAGGGCTTTGATTCGAGGATCAGGGTGGGAAATCCGAAGGGTATCGAGACTGTCCAAGTCTACGGGTTTTCTTCCTATTTAACGAAGGGGGCACTTGAGAATGTCTTTTAGACTCAAGGAGATTAGACTGTCCAAGTCTAGAGTTTCATCTTTTGTACTATGCTTTGAGAAACAGTAGTAGACTCTTTGAAAGGACTGCTCTATAAAGATGACTAAGTTCTGTTCCTATACCTCTAGGAGGTCGTCGGAACAATTTGTACGAAGCCCAAGAGGAGGCTGGAAACTTTTAAGAAGCCGATAGGTCCTTGTACGAAGCCCAAGAGGAAGCTATCATTCTTGGAGGAAGAGATCATTATACAAAGCCTAAGAGGAGGCTGTGAATACTTCCAAGAAGCTTATGGGTCCTTGTACTAAGCCCAAGAGGAGGCGGGGATGCTTTTAGGAAGCCTGTGGGCCCTTGTACGATGCCTAAGAGGAGGCCGATGCTTTTAAGAAGCCCGTGGGTCCCCAAACCCCGAGAAATTCAAGACAGGCTATTCACAAGGAATAGATCAAGCCAGGAAAGTTCGAGAATTTGGAAGAAACTCAAAGATGCCATTCACGGAGAATACATTCATCTCTGGGAGTAGAATTTCTTGACAATTCCTAATGAGGACAGCCAAAGAGAAGATTGTATCTGGTGATCCTATTGGGGATCTAGTTGTCTAATTCTACGAATAAACGAAACGGCGTCACCTAGTTCTAGACGTAGTTGCCGGGGAAACTCTAAATATCCATACTATTATTACACAGTTGATATGAGTTTATGAAAGAAGACTTACAGCGAAACAGGCCCATAATACAGTTATATGTATCTGAAAGCGGTAAATGAAAGCGTATAAATACTTACTTGGTTGTAGAGCTTCCATGCTGTTTGGTTAGTTGTTCAACAAAGACAGATTGAAAACAACAGTATATTCAAAATTAAAGGAGAAAGTGCTTTGAAAAAGAAAGATTTGGGGCTTACAGCTCAAGGAGAGGTCCAGGGTTTTATCAGTGAGCGCACTGTTGAATTTGTACAGAGGCACTTATACAAGTGACTGAGGCCCAAGAAAGGTTTTCGGTACAAAGGGATGGGTCTTACACTCTCTCAAGAGGCCCAAAAAGTTTTAAAGAAAAAGAGTGGGGCTTATAACACGAGGGTAGGCCCAATTGATTTTTCGTTTAAAATGGCGATCGCGCCGAGATTTTCTTTTAACGCAGAGGGGCTTATACAATGTTTGAGGCCCAAAATGGTTTTGGTTAAAAGGGGGTTGGGTCTTATACTCTATTAGAGGCCCAAAAGTTTTGAATGGGTCTTATAGCTCAAGGAGAGGCCCAGATGGTTATTTTTTCAAAAGGCAACGATCGCGCCATTTGTTTTTGACGGTATCGGGACATATACAATACACTGAGGCCCAAAAATGATTTGGTCAAAAAAAGATTGGGTCTTACACTCTATTAGAGGCCCAAAGTGTTTTGAAAATGATTTATGAGGGTTGAATTAATCCAAAAACCCTAATTTGTTTTCAAAATGTGTTTTAATTGAATAAAAATTCAATTAAAATGATCAAAATTGTTAAACATAGGAAAAAAAAATTGGTATCTTGGATTAATGCTTCAAAAATTTAGTATTGACCTACAAAATAATTAGAAAGCATTAAAAGTTGCAAAATCAAGGTGGAAAAAATATTTTAAATGTTAAAAACAATTAAAATATTAATTCTTTGCAAAAATATCAATTATATAAAATAAATAATATTTTTGGGATTTTTTGGGAAAATAAAATATTTTAACATTTTTGTGAATTATAAAAAAAAGAATCAACTCAAAATCATTAAAACTCAGAGAGAAATTAATTTTTGAATAAATTAAATAAAATCACAAAATTCAAATATTCAAATATTGGAAAATGGCGCCAAGAACGAAGGCAAGAACACGCGCGTTTTTCAGTTTTGCCCAGATTTGCATTTTCTCTCCAATCTCACTGAATACTTAATCATATCATGTAATCCACATACCAATCAACTCGTTTCAACCTCACGATCATATCTATGGTATTTAACTTCATTTAAATTAAACATATAACAAGAAATCATGAAAAATCCTCAAGAACCCTAATTTATGCATGAAGGCTAGGATTTTTGATACACGGTTCAAACAATGCAATTAATTGAGGGGAAACATTCCATGAATGATTATGAACATATGGCCAAATTATTGTGCAGCAAAAATTGCATGGATCATAGAGTTAGAAGAGCTCATGCTTACCACTTGCAGCTGGTGATCGTGATTTGTGTTGGAGGTGTTACAGCTAGGTTCTAATGATATGGATAGCTTCCCTAGGTGCCATGGAGTGTGTATGAATGCTTGGAATGGATTGAAATGATCTGGAACTTGAGATGGTACCCCAACTGGAAATCTGTCAAGAACTTAAGCAATTGGCTGGTGATTTTGTGAAATCTGTGGTCCAGATGTTATGTGAGTGTTTGGATCACTTCTATATGATGTATGTGAGGTGTGTGAGTGATTGGTTTGGTTGGAAAAGCTTTCAAACTCAAAACCCGATAGTGACTTGGCTTAGAAGGAAAAATTGGAGTGAAAGAAGAGATTTTGAGGAAAGCATCTGTTTGATGGCTTTTGGTGTACTTAAACTGATCACAATTGAGCTCTATTTATAGTAGAGCAAGTTTGTTTTGCAAGGAATAGTGAATGGCAACTGCTGAGTAGGTTTGGCCAATGTTGGCAAATGAAAATCCAAGTCTCCTCTAGCCATTGACTAGAGGTTAGGGCACAGGCTGCTGGTCCCCTTGGTCTTAGATAAGTCTTGACTGAATTCAGCTCCTAAGAGCTCAGTTCATGCCACCTAGATGCTTCCATTGAATGCTCTAATTCAAAATTGGAGTCTTGTCCCTATTTTGGCTATTCTAGGTTCAACATGCTATTTCTTGTTCCAAAGACTTTGGAGGCTTGGCTCAGTGATTGTCCCCTTTAGATTCAATCCTCAGAGGTGTCCAAGTGGATAGGAGCATTTGGATTTGGCTGATTTTGGTAAATCGAGCAAAAATGAAAAATCTGCCTTGCCTTGACAGATTTCAACAAGGCAACTTGCCAATGTTATATCTCATGACTCAAGTTGAATTTGGTAATGTTCTTGGTCATTTTGGAAATCCCTTACATGATACAACAACTGGTTGAACATGTTTGGTTTTGATCTCTTTTGAATCCAAGTGAAAAATCCCCCATACATTTGGCAAAAAGTAAGGTAAAATCTGACTTAGTGAAATTTTCACTAAGTGTTGGAACAAAGTGACTTTTCTTGATTTTGATCACTCCATAACTCAAAATCCATGAGGAATTTGGACATAGGTCAGTATGAAGCTTTTGTAGAGGGCAATGTGATCTACAAATCAAGCTTTGAATGGGGAACAATGGCCTTGTGGTTTAGGAGTTATGGTCCTCCAAAGTAGGCACATTAGTGTCACTTTTTCCATAACTTAGATATTTTTCTAAGTTTTTATGGTTACCCCTTTTACAAGTTATCCCATTTTCTTTGATTTTTCTTGATGAATGATGATTCAAATCATACATTAACATCATTTTAGGGTTAAAAATCTATTTTGGTGAAAAATCTCAAAAAGTCAAAGTTGACTTTTGTGCACAGTTGACTTTTTATTAGATGAATTCCAAACTGTGCAATTCTTCAAGAAATCATGTCCTTGACCTAAATCAAACTCGAGGGACATGTTACATGGGTGTCATAGGGTATATTGAATCATGTCTTAGGGCTTGGGAGCATGTCCTGGTCAAAAGTCAAAGTTACAGTTGACTTTCCTCGCAAAACCCTAATTGTGGTGCAGATGAAATTGAGACTTGTTGCTCAAGCTTCTTGGATTAATCCATTGTTCCAAATGGATCAATATGGTATATTAGACACCCTCAAATCATGTCTTGAGGTCTTGGTTCATGATCTGTCTCAAAAGTCAACTTAGGGGTGAATTAGGTCAAGAAACCCTAATTCCTGATTTTTTGTGGATGCAACCCCTGAGGCAAAATTGACTTGATGATTGGGTCCATGAGGTCCCATGAAGTATATTAGGTTATTTTTTGGATCATTGGCTTGTGCCCAGATGAAAAATTTCCATTTGGAGGCCCTGGTCGACCAAAACCCTAATTTGGTGACACTATCGATCTTGAGACTTGATCCACCTAGAAGGGAGCAGCCTTGTGCTTAATCCTTGAAGTGGGAGTCCATTTGATCCATTGTGGATGTTTGAGAAGTTATACAAGTTGAAGATCATGTCATTCCTTGATTGATCCTTTGTCTAAGAACTCTGAGAGGGCTTGAAACCCTAATTCTTGATAGTAGCGAATGCTCAACAATCTATGAGGAGATTGATGAGGCATAAAGGTACATCCATATTATGATGATGATTTGCACAATGATGGGAAATCTAAGTGGTCAAAATTTGGGGTATGACAGATGCCCCTATTTAATCTTCTTGGACCCGAAGGTGTGAATGACGAAGGTATTCGGGCATTCGGGGTGCAAGAGGATTAAATATCGGAATACCCGAATTTTGATGGCTATGAATGGCAGCTTGCTCATTCATCTTCTTTAGCTAAGCGATGATGCTTAGAAAAGGTAAAAAACTTCCCCTCGATCCTGGTTTCCTACCAAGGAACTAGTCTAAGTTTCTTTTGTCAACTTCCCCTCGATCCTGGTTTCCTACCAAGGAACTGGTCTCAGTTTCTTTTAAAGTAAACCTCCCCTCGATCCTGGTTTCCTACCAAGGAACCGGTCTAAGTTTCTTTTGTTAACTTCCCCTCGATCCTGGTTTCCTACCAAGGAACTGGTCTCAGTTTCTTTTGAAGTAAACCTCCCCTCGATCCTGGTTTCCTACCAAGGAACTGGTCTAAGTTTCTTCCGTCAATAAACTTTATTGACAAGGGACGCTATTTGTAGCGGTTTTCCTCAAACTTCTCTCCGGATTTTCCTGGGGAGATGCCATTTGACGGAAAAAATGATGTCAGATCTGCTGGGGAAACCAGTCGTCTGAGTTGTAGAGGTGCACAAACTTCTCTGTTTGGAGACGCCATTTGTTTCTACTTGGGGAAAGAAGGTCTCTTGAGAGACTGCTATCACTTAGGATCTTACATCATACTTTTCTCGGGATCTTCCCGGAGAAATGCCATATGATGGGGTCCAATTTTGAGGTGCCGATGACCTTTTCATCAGCGATCTTTTCGGAGCAAAACTGGCATGCTGCCGAATCTCTGATTACGAGGCTTTCTCTGTGGATTTTCCTTAATCCGGGAAAGCAAGGATATCATCTTCAATGGCGAAGAGTGACATCTGTTGAAAGTTTCTCTGGCTTTTTAGAGGTTCAAATTATCAAAGTGGTCAAGGGCCAATTTCAATCCAGAAATAAACTGGAGGTGAGATTGCTCAGACACAGTATTTCCTGACGAGGAAATAACTGGGAACTCGATTGAGAGAACTTCTATCACTAGGGGACAAGACCGACTAGAGTGATAGTGATGCAATATGAAATGTTAATGCAAATCAATAATGCATGATGTATGTATGTATATGCTGACAAAACTGATGCGACATACAGACTGACGAGTGAACACGACTGGATACTCGGCCATCGCGGGGCGAAGAAGTACCGTTGGTTCAAGATAGTAATTCCACCTTGCTTAGGAGAGATAGTCCCCGTTGGGAGCTATGTTGGTCAGGCTTTGGAGGTAAGAACTCGGCCGAGGGTATCAGATGGGAAAGCCGCATCTCATACAGTTGATCCTTCGTTCAGGCGTACTGGCCTAAAAGGAGTACTTTGATTCTGCACTTTGAAATTCAAACGCCTTTGGAGACGCAATCGACGTTTTTTCCATGTTCACCAGTCAAAAGCAATTGCCCCCTTTAATTTCAAAGCAAAAAAAGTTTTAATAAGTAAATTCATTTTTGTTTCATTTCAAGAATCGTTAATCATGTTAAAATGCCATTCTGTAAAGCTAAAACAAATAAGAATTACAAATAAAAGCACAAGGGATCAAATTTTATTGATAAGATGGAGATCAGCCAAACGCGTGATTCCAAAGAGTATATACAAAGTTTGAAAATGGTAATTTACAGGGAAAAGGGCTACGTTGAAACCTAACAACCACTATCCTTCTACCAACTTTGAATTCAGGACATCCTGAGCTTCTGTCGAAGATGACCGTGACTGGAGTTTTCCTCCGATGGATGATGTAACTGCTACTGAGAGACTTGCCTCTGTTGAACATAGTTACTTGCCATTATCCCTAATTTTTGCCTGGATTGTACTATGAGATTTCCAATCCATCGGGATGATTTTTTTTTCATGTCTCTAACTTTTGCCTGGACCGCCCTTTCGGGTTTTCAATCCACCGAGACGTTTTTTTTTTTAGTTTAGGCGAAGTATTTCTTAACTACATCAACATTTGTGGGGTAGGCAAATTCCTCTCCGTCCATGGTTGCAAGTCTCAAGGCACCATCTGAGAAAGCTTTCGGGACCACATTGGGGCCATCATAATTTGGGGTCCATTTGCCCCGAGAATCAGTGAGAAATGATTGTATCTTCTTGAGCACGAGGTCTCCTTTTCTGAATACACGAGGTCGAACCTTTTTGTCGAACGCCTTCTTCATTCTCTGCTGATACAACTGACCGTGGCATAGTGCCATGATTCGCTTCTCTTCGATCAGGTTTAATTCGTCGTGTCGACTTTGACACCATTCAACTTCTAAAAGCTTAGCTTCCATCAATACCCGGATTGATGGGATCTCTACTTCTATGGGGAGCACTGCTTCCATGCCATACACTAGAGAGAAAGGGGTTGCCCCTGTTGAAGTGCGGACAGATGTTCGACATGCTCACTCTCTGTTTTTGGTTTTGCAATCATATCATCGACATATACCTCGATTTCTTTGTGTATCATGTCATGAAACAGAGTAGTCATGGCCCTTTGATAGGTTGCCCCGGCGTTCTTCAAACCAAACGGCATTACCTTGTAACAAAAGGTACCCCATGGGGTAATGAACGAAGTTTTCTCCATGTCTTTCAGCACCATTTTGATCTGGTTATAGCCCGAGAATCCATCCATGAAGGAGAAAATTTTGAACTTTGTTGTGCTGTCTACCAGCATGTCAATGTGTGGTAAAGGAAAGTCATCCTTTGGACTTGCCTTGTTCAGATCTCTGTAATCTACACACATTCTGACCTTTCCGTCCTTTTTGGGAACGGGTACAATGTTGGCTAACCATTGAGGATATTCAGATGTAGCGAGGAAACCCGCATCAATCTGTTTCTGTACCTCCTCTTTGATTTTGATGGCCATGTCCGGGTGAGTCCGTCTCAACCTTTGCTTTACCGGCGGACATTCCGATCTTAATGGTAAGTGATGTTCCACGATGCTGGTATCCAACCCTGGCATATCCTGATAGGACCAAGCGAATACATCGGGAAATTATTTGAGAAGCTTTATCAAACCCTCTCTGGCAGTTGGACTGAGCAGTGCCCTAATCCTGATTTCTTTTCTCTCTTTTTCTGAACCCAAGTTTACCGTTTCCAACGGCTCTTTGTGAGGTTCAATGAACCTTTCCTCTTGTCTGAGTAATCGGGAGATCTCTTATGGAATTTTTTCGTCATTTTCTTCTTCAGCCTCGTATACTGGGAACCCAAAGTTGGGAGAAGGCATCTGATCGTATGTTTCAACGGGGTTTAAAACAAGCAATCTGCATGACGTGATGATTCGTGTTTAGAAGAGATAGAGAAAATGCAAAAGTGTGTGCAGTGTATTTATTTTACTGCTTGTTTTTATTTTTAATTGTTTTTTAGGATTACCATTTTCTAAGAAAGCAAAAAGAGAAAACAGCAAATAGTGCAGAAATTACAGAACGACGTTATTTTATTTATGAACAAGTCGATCCTTGAAACTACAGCCCTATAAAACAAAACTTTGTCGCTTTGGGCGAAGCGAAGAGGGAAAGTTTACAGAAAGCGAGCCCTATCAAAACATCCGTTTCACCTGGGCAGGGTGAAAGGTTTAAAGATGACAATTACTTTGACTGATGAACGACCTTCGGGACCTCGACGACAACCCATTGGCGGCGAACTCTTCGGTGAACCACAAAGTCCGGCACCTTCCTCGATTTGTCTTCAGAAATAACAATGATTTCTGGTGGAGCAGGATCATTGGAATCTGTCTCCCAGGCAGAGTTGTCGTAGGAGGATTCCTCTATTACATTTTGCAGAGTATTTGTGCTCTCAGCTGTATCTCCCCATCTAGTTGACTGGATATATTCGAGCCTGATACGAGAGCTTTCGGGAGCGGTGCACTTGACCATATAGTCAAATTTTCCACTTGGTTGTCCCAAGGTGTCCCAAACTTCTTTGGAACTGGAGGAGTCATCTCTCTCGATGATGTTGACCTCGGGAAAAGCATAGTTGATGAATTCCAGTCCAGCAAACGTTGCAAATTCATTGTCATGTTGAGTAGTTTCTGAATGACCTGAGTGTTGATCCCATGACATGGTGGGGACACAGGTATTTTGTTCAATGATACTCAACTGAGTTTCATTACTCGGCTGACTTTCTGGCCCCAAGTCTCCTAGGTAAGGCTGCCACATTGGCAGGCCATCCATCGGGCCATAGTAATTGTAGTCAAAGTTGTCTTTCATCAGAGTGTCTTCCTCTAATGAATTTGGTGGAGCACGGCATCCTTCTGGATCACAATCCCCGTATATCATTTCGATGTCTGACCTGGGTATAAATCTTGGACTTTGTGCGGGGTAGTAAAATGGCGTAGGCACCTCTTCCTGAGACATATAACTGTCCCCATTAAGATAGGACTTCCATTCTTCATCTGTGTCTGAGGGATCCTCCTCATTGATAGCATGGACTATTTGAGACACTGGGTGACGGAAACCTCCACTGTGGAAGAAGTTTTGAAGGGGATGAAGACTTTCATCGTTGGCAGCTGTCCGGGTATAGGTTGCAGAAAAACCAAGACCCTTCTTTATTTTATTGTCAATAGGAATGACGAGCTGTCCCCATCCAGTTGTATCGGTACTCTCAACTGCTTTGATAGCATCTTTGTATGAGGAAATTGAAGTTCCTCCTCCGGATTATTCGTCCTTGTGTAGCGAAAGCGCTTGGAACTGAGTTCCGATCATCCCTTCTGGTTCCACATAGGTGGATGACGATAAATTGCTAACGAGCAAGGCCTGTTCCCCACAGACTGTGATGAGTTGGCCGTTCTAGACGAACTTTAGCTTTTGGTGGAGGGTTGAAGTGACCGCTCCAGCCTGATGTATCCAAGGTCTTCCTAATAAACAACTGTATGTTGCCCGGATGTCCATGACTTGGAAAGTGACTTGGAAAGTGTGAGGACCGATAGTTATGGGAAGATTAACTTCGCCGATAACTGTTTTTCTGGATCCGTCGAACGCTTTGACGACGACCTCGCTGGTTCTCATCGGAGGGCCTTGGAACGATAATTGGGTCAAAGTGGACTTTGGCATAACATTCAGGGCTGACCCTTTGTCTACCAGTACGCTGGCTAAAGCATCGTCCTGGCAGTTAACTGTAATATTGAGCGCCATGTTATGACGGCTACCCTCTACGGGTAATTCCTCATCACTAAATCCCAAATTGTTACATGAAGTGATGTTAGAGACAATACTATCGAACTGTCTGATTGTTACATCCTGTTCCACAAAGGCTTGCTCCAAGACTTTCTGTAGAGCCTCCCTGTGGGCTTCTGAACTGAGTAACAGTGATAATACCGAGATCTTTTAAGGAGTTTGTAACAGTTGATCAACAATGTTGTATTCACTCCTTTGGATGAGCTTCAGCATCTCATCATCATTTTTTGAAAGGTCGGGATTACTGGATTGACCGACTGATGGATCGGGAGCTTCTGTCTAAAGTTCCTTTTCCTTGTTAGGTTCTCCAACTCCTCGGTTGAAGATTTGACCGCTCCGTGTTACACGACTGATGTCTGCAATATTCACAACGGAGGGTAATGGAATTTCCATTCCATTCTCGACTATTGTTGCACCGTATTTGTAAGGGATAGCCTTAGTTGATTCATACGGTAGTGGTCCTGGTAGATAGATAACTACAGGAGCCTTCTGATTTTTCTGACCATCATAAGTAATCTCGATCCGTTCCTGGTTGGGAATTCTAGATTCGTCAACTAGAGGAATGATGGCAAAAACATCCCTGGTCCTATGATGACCAGAGATTGTGACAACATCCTCGACTTGATCGGCAAGGTAGTTCGGCGACCAATTGATGGGTTCAGAACCCAGATATGGGCGAATCTCTCCACGATCCACCTGACCCTGAAGAGCTGCTCTCACAAGGTAACACCCTTGGTTACTTTCCGAACAGACACTACAACGGTCATAGTTGTGTGGTGGCACCTGGCCACGCCCACTTTGAATACAATGCATCTTGAACAGATTGGTCTTCAACAAGAGTACATCATGAATTTGATAGACATTGTTAGTCTCTTTCTCAATTAGGTTGACTGCAGCTTTCTCATGTTGAGGCAGCGGGTTCGTAAGAACATTAGGATTTGTATCCTTGAAGGATAAGACCCCGCTCCTAACAAGCTTTTGCACGTCGGACTTGAAATTGAGACAATTCTCAATGTTATGCCTTGATCCTCCTTGATGATAAGGGCATGTTTGATCATCCTTAAACCAAAAAGGCGGATTTTTCGGTATTGTAAGAGGAGACTTAGTCTGGATGTGCCCCTTAGCCAGTAGTAACGGAAATAGTTCTGCGTACAAGATGGGTATAGGACCAAACCTTGATGGTCGTGTTGTACGGTTGTTATTTAATGGAGGACGAGTCTGCTGAAGAGGCTGTTGTGTCCTTTCCTGATCAGGTTGGCTCTGCGCAACCTGAGGTTGATACGTAGGAATAGGCGCAGGGTTGATAGTAGGAGTCACAACTGCTACCGGTTGATAACGTTGCCTTTGCTTTCCGAGAGAGATATTCCCAATATCTTGCTCGTTTTTCTTAGGGAGAGCATTACCGTATTTTTTAGTACCGCTCATCGATCCAGTGTCTTTTACCAAACGTCCTTCTCGGACGGCTTCCTCAAGACGTACGCCCATGCCGACCATCTCGGTGAAATCACTAGGTGCACTGGCAACCATTCGGTCATAGTAAAATGAGCTTAAGGTTTTTAAGAAGATCTTTGTCATCTCTTTTTCCTCAAGAGGTGGACAAATTTGAGCGGCAATTTCACGCCACCTTTGAGCATACTCCTTAAAGGTTTCCTTGTCCTTTTGCGACATCGATCTGAGTTGATCTCTGTCGGGTGCAATGTCCAAATTATATTTATATTGTTGGACGAAGGCAGTACCAAGATCTCTGAATGTACTGATCGTAGTACGGTTTAAACCCATGTACCATTTTAATGCGGCACCGATTAAACTATCCTGAAAGTAGTGAATCAGTAAGTCCTGATTCTCCGTCTGAGCTGACATTCGACGAGCGTACATCACTAAGTGACTCTGAGGGCAAGAGTTGCCCTTGTACTTTTCAAAGTCGGACACTTGGAACTTGTGCGGAACTTTCACATTGGGGACCAAGCAAAGGTCTGCGGCGTCCTTTCCAAATAGATCCTGGCCGCGAATGGCTTGTAGTTCTTTCTGCATTTCCAAGAACTGTTCCTGGAATTCATCCATTCGGTCAAACATAGTTTCCTTTTTACCAGAAGGTATCGGTGGAATCTATCCTTCCGGGACAGTGTGCACCACAGGGGGTGGTACCGTGACTACGTCAGTGAGTCTTGGCGTTTCCCGAAGTTTGTAACCTTCAGGAGTCTTCAGTATGCCCCTGGCATCTTCGCTTTCCCAAAGTTTGTAACCTTCAGGCCCAGTGGCGTCTGTTGTGATTCCCTGATCTTCAGAGATCGGCGGAACATATCCTTCTGGGATATAGTTAACAGGCATGCCCCAAGGACGATCTTTCGGCATTTAATACCTAGGATCATACTTTTCCACTATGGGCGTTGAGGTGATCTCTGAGATCACAGTTCGTTGTAGCTGAGCTTCTGCCATGGCTTGCATGTCGTTACGAAGCTTTCTCATATCCTCTCTCAGAGCGTCGATCTCTTCCTTCAACTCTCTGTTTTCTTCCTCAAGATCATCCATCTTTTTCTGACGATTGGCCCGAGTATTGTACGAATGAGACAGTTTGACTCTAGAACCGAGACACAAACGTGAGATTCGTAGGTAAGAAGAATACGCGATGTGAGAATGATGAATGCAATGATTATATTAATTATTTTTTTGGTTTAATCAAAATAAACTTCGACAATTAGATTGCAAATATCAAACAATGGGGAAACCCCTTTTTATTGAATTCCAAAGGATTACAGAAATGGAAATACAGTAGATTACAAGGTGCAAAAACAGAAACCTAAGCTAATGGGTCCCGAGTCCTCTCTGAAGAGAAACCGGGTGCTGATTCTGGTATCTTCCTTTTCTTTGACTGGGGCTCTTGGGCCGTTGTCGGGTTGTCATTCCTTTGCCAGGTGAAAGGAGTGAGCAAATTCCTTTGGTCTTCTTGATTCTCTACAGCATGTTGCTCCAAAATTTCAATCAGAGCATCCTTCTCTTTCAGTAGTTGCTGTATTTTGGTACACTCTACGTCGAGGGTGCGGTACTTGTTCTTCCAAGACCTCCTCTCTCGTTGAACTTTGTTGAGAGTAACCTGAAGCTTTTCAGTTTCCGTCATGAAGTACATGACAGATTCCCTCGGCGGAAGAATTCCGTAGCGAGGATAAGGCATTTTTAGCTTGAGAGCTCTAGTTTGTACCCAGTGGAGATAAGGCTCCACCGAGACACAGTCGGGTTTTCCCAGAGACTCTCGTCCTTTCTTATGAACATGTTTCCAAGCGTTCACTATTTATGTCTTTAGTGCTCTGTCACTTTCTCCTTCCTTGAAGAAAAGACCTTCCAGATGAGCATTAAGTGGTACATGCCTCATCGGGTATCCAAATTGACGGCGAACCAATATCGGATGATAGTTGATTCCTCCCTTAGTTCCTATAAAGGGTACGTTGGGGAAGTTTCCACAACGGTCGATGATCCTGATTCCATCATAAATCCTACTGCACCAATCTATATCAGAGTTGGTGAGGGACATGATCTTCTGTGACCAACGTAAGGCACTCTTGTGATCCCAGAAAGCGGCAGACTTAGGCAAATAGGAGATAAACCATTTATAAAGCAGAGGTACACAGCATGTGATCTCCCCTCCGCTGTACAAATTTCCTAAGTGTACAGAATGATACGCATCTGCGAGCAAAGTTGGCACAGGATTTCCAATGAGAAAAACCTTAATGGCGTTGATATCGACGAAGTTATTGATGTTGGGAAACAAAAATAACCCGTAGGTGAGCAAGACAAAGACGCTTTCAAAAGCAGTCACGTTCCCTATACTAGCGAAGTACAGAGCTTTCTTTGTCAAGAACTGGGCTGGCAAACCTTGGATGCCACCCTTAGTGGTTAGGTGAGTCCTGACCTCAGACTCGTCCAAATGAATTGCTCTTGCAATGGTCTGATTCTTTGGAATTTCTTCCAGTCCAGAAAATGGAGCTCGATCAGTGATATGTAGATCGATCAGATGAGAATACTCCTCCAGCGTTGGTGCTAGCTGGTAATCCGGGAATGTAAAGCAGTGATAAACCGGATCGTAGAATTGAACGAGCGCGTCCATGATTCCCTCAATCACATGGACCCTTAACAGAGGTAGCAGACCTCCGTACTTGGCTCTGAAGGCCTCCTGGTTTGTGATCATTCTCGCCAAACCTCTCAAATCCTCTAGTTTTGGAACCGTGAAGGTGTACTTATGAGTTCTCCTTCTACCAAAATCTATTAGCACAATCCTTTTCTCTGATATTTGCAATCACAGTCTTAGTTTAATTTGAAAAACAGAGAGACTAGAAGAGAAAATTTTTTTTAATGTTTTAATGTTTTTTAAATGAATGCATGAATGCAGCACACAAAAACATAGAAAAAACATGGGGTCAAAGGGTCGTTGTCATGAAGTCAAGGCTCTACCCATCCCCAAAGGTTTATACTAAGGTGATTTTTGTACTTGTAATCATTATCATCAGATCCTCACAGGAAAGCAAAACAACAAGCGGATCGCCAGCGAGTTGTAGAGCAATCTTAGAGTAAGTGCCATTCACCGAGAATAGATCACCAGCCTCAAATGAGGGTAGTATCGCGTAACAACTATTCCCGATAGTTTCCGCACTACAAAAGGGTTTGGCTCCTCAGCTTCTCAGACATTACAATTGGCCCATTGTATAGGTGAGAGAATGGGTTGCATTAGTCAGCCTCCACTGAGGTTGATGGTCGACCTCGTCGCCATCACTTATCTTAAGTGTATACTCAATCTTTCCACATGCGGCATCACACGCATTCCCATTAGTAGAAAAATAAACACGTATAGCAATTAGGAAAAGCAGTATATATATTCGTCCTAAATCATCCTAGACCTTTTAAAAGCTATGAATCCTAAGTTCCTGACAGAAAATGGGTTCCCCGGCGGAAGCACCAATCTGTGGTTTTCACACAAGAGAAGAGAAAAAAGGTTAGAAGTGCCCCACGGTGGGCGCCATTTTTCTGTAGCGAGCGATTTTGGACGCGGATCTTAAGCGCTTTCGCTCTTTGGGTTTACTACAGGTCGATTCATTTTTTATCCTATTAAAGCTGATGAAGGAAGGGAAATAGATGTCTCCAATTAACCCTGCTTGCATACTGAGTTTAAACAGCGGTCTGTTAGGTTACAGATGCGATCAATGTGGTGGGGCCTTTCTTGTATTATTTTGACAGAATGACAGATTTCTGGACGGGAACAAGGATTAGGATGTTAGGACTGATGCTTTTTTATAGATATATGAGAGTATGGGATTTAGGGTTTTTGTTTAGTGTGCTCGCTAATATCTTTTCTTTCGATCTTATGCCTACGTATTCCCGTTTACCAAAACAAGGAAATCAGAGCGTTCGTAGTTCCTCCTATTCTATGGGAGGAAATGGTTGTTTTTGGTGTCTTGTTCAAAGCCCAAGACGTGAAGCGAAAGGTAGTTTGTATCTTGTTCAAAGCCCAAGATGTGAAGCTAAAGGGTGTTGATTTTAAAGAGAATTTGTCATCTCTAAAGAGGGGGTTGTTTGTCACAACTGTTTATAAAGGAGAATTACTTTAACTGGGATGTGTGAATCTGGCAATGCCATAATTTCCTTTAAAGGGAATTTTAACCTGAAGGAGAAGACTTTAACTCAGTGTAGAGCAATGCTATCTTTCCTTAGGAATTTCTCATGCTAAAAGAGGGACAGTGGCATGGATGTAGATGATCCAGAGGTTTGCCGCTTACAACAATTAGATGAAGGGGAAGGAGTTGATGTTTGTGTACTGTGAACGAGGCACAGCTTTGATGCTAAAAGGTTGATTGGATCAACCAGTGGTTTTCTTATACAAAGCCTAAGAGGAGGCTAATATGTGTCTCGTACAAGGCCCGAGAGAGAGGCTAAAAGGTTTTGACTCAACAAGGGAGTCTTTTGGTATCTCGTATAAAGCCCGAGATGAAGGCTATTTGACTCAACAAGAGAGTTTTATTTGTATCTCGTACGAAGCCCGAGATGGAGGTGAAAGGGGTAATTGACTCAATGAGGGAGTCTCTTATGTGTCTCGTACAAAGCCCGAGAGAGAGGCTAAACGTTGTTTGACTCTGCTGTGGAGAATCATTGTACAAAGCCCAAGAGGAGGCTAACTTCACTGAAGAAGGATCATTATACAAAGCCTAAGAGGAGGCTATGGTGTTGTTTCCGTTGAGTGACAGGTCCAGTATACTGATTTTAAAGAGAAAATCAGTTCTTATATGAGTAATGTTGGCACTCAGGGCTTTGATTCGAGGATCAGGGTGGTTCCCGTTCTTTAAGGAAGTGGGAAATCCGAAGGGTATCGAGACTGTCTAAGTCTACGGGTTTTCTTCCTATTTAACGAAGGGGTCACTTGAAAATGTCTTTGAGACTCAAGGAGAATAGACTATCCAAGTCTAGAGTTTCATCTTTTGTACTATGCTTTGAGAAACAGTAGTAGACTCTTTGAAAGGACTGCTCTATGAAGATGACTAAGTTCTGTTCCTATACCTCTAGGAGGTCGTCGGGACAATTTGTACGAAGCCCAAGAGGAGGCTGGAAGCTTTTAAGAAGCCGATAGGTCCTTGTATGAAGCCCAAGAGGAGGCTATCATTCCCGGAGGAAGAGATCATTATACAAAGCCTAAGAGGAGGCTGTGAATACTTCTAAGAAGCTGACGGGTCCTTGTACTAAGCCCAAGAGGAGGCGGGGATGCTTTTAGGAAGCCTGTGGGTCCTTATACGATGCCCAAGAGGAGGCCGATGCTTTTAAGAAGCCCGTGGGTCCCCAAACCCCGAGAAATTCAAGACAGACTATTCACAAGGAATAGATCAAGCCAGGAAAGTTCGAGAATTTGGAAGAAACTCAAAGATGCCATTCACAGAGAATACATTCATCTCTGGGAGTAGAATTTCTTGACAATTCCTAATGAGGACAGCCGAAGAGAAGACTGTATCTGGTGATCCTATTGGGGATCTAGTTGTCTAATTCTACGAATAAACGAAACGGCGTCACCTAGGTCTAGACGTAGTTGCCGGGGAAACTCTAAATATCTATACTATTATTACACAGTTGATATGAGTTTATGAAAGAAGACTTACAGCGAAACAGCCCCACAATACAGTTATATGTATATGAAAGTGGTAAATGAAAGCATATAAATACTTACTCGGTTGTAGAGCTTCCATGCTGTTTGGTTAGTTGTTCAACAAAGACAGATTGAAAACAACAGTATATTCAAAATCAAAGGAGAAAGTGCTTTGAAAAAGAAAGATTTGGGGCTTACAGCTCAAGGAGAGGCCCAGGGTTTTATTAGTGAGCGCACTGTTGAATTTGTACAGAGGGACTTATACAAGTGACTGAGGCCCAAGAAAGGTTTTATGTACAAAGGGATGGGTCTTACACTCTCTCAAGAGGCCCAAAAAGTTTTAAAGAAAATGAGTGGGGCTTATAACACGAGGGTAGGCCCATTTGATTTTTCGTTTAAAATGGCGATCGCGCCGAGATTTTCTTTTAACACAGAGGGGCTTATACAATGTCTGAGGCCCAAAATGGTTTTGGTTAAAAGGGGGTTGGGTCTTACACTCTATTAGAGGCCCAAAAGTTTTGAATGGGTCTTATAGCTCAAGGAGAGGCCCAGATGGTTATTTTTTCAAAAGGCGACGATCGCGCCGTTTGTTTTTTACGGTATCGGGACTTATACAATACACTGAGGCCCAAAAATGATTTGGTCAAAAAAATATTGGGTCTTACACTCTATTAGAGGCCCAAAGTGTTTTGAAAATGATTTATGATGGTTGAATTAATCCAAAAACCCTAATTTGTTTTCAAAATGTGTTTTAATTGAATAAAAATTCAATTAAAATGATCAAAATTGTTTAACATAGGAAAAACAAATTGTGATCTTGTATTAATGCTTCAAAAATTTAGTATTGACCTACAAAATAATTAGAAAGCATTAAAAGTTGCAAAATCAAGGTGGAAAAAATATTTTAAATGTTAAAAACAATTAAAATATTAATTCTTTGTAAAAATATCAATTATATAAAATAAATAATATTTTTGGGATTTTTTGGGAAAATAAAATATTTTAACATTTTTATGAATTATAAAAAAAAGAATCAACTCAAAATCATTAAAACTCATATAGAAATTAATTTTTGAATCAATTAAATAAAATCACAAAATTCAAATATTCAAATATTGGAAAATGGCGCCAAGAACAAAGGCAAGAACACGCGCGTTTTTCAGTTTTGCCCAGATTTGCATTTTCTCTCCAATCTCACTGAATACTTAATCATATCATGTAATCCACATACCAATCAACTCGTTTCAACCTCACGATCATGTCTATGGTATTTAATTTCATTTAAATTAAACATATAACAAGAAATCAAGAAAAATCCTCAAGACCCTAATTTCTGCATGAAGGCTAGGATTTTTGATACACGATTCAAACAATGCAATTAATTGAGGGGAAACATTCCATGCATGATTATGAACATATGGCCAAATTATTGTGCAGCAAAAATTGCATGGATCATAGAGTTAGAAGAGCTCATGCTTACCACTTGCAGCTGGAGATCGTGATTTGTGTTGGAGGTGTTACAGCTAGGTTCCAATGATCTAGATAACTTCCCTGGGTTCCATGGAGTGTGTATGAATGCTTGGAATGGATTGAAATGATCTGGAATTTGAGATGGTACCCCAACTGCAAATCTGTGAAGAACTTAAGAAATTTGCTGGTGATTTTGTGAAATCTGTGTTCCAGATGTTATGTGAGTGTTTGGATCACTTCTATATGATGTATGTGAGGTGTGTGAGTGATTGGTTTGGTTGGAAAAGCTTTCAAACTCAAAACCCGATAGTGACTTGCCTTAGAAGGCAAAATTGGATTGAAAGAAGAGATTTTGAGGAAAGCATCTGTTTGATGGCTTTTGGTGTACTTAAACTGATCACAATAGAGCTCTATTTATAGTAGAGCAAGTTTGTTTTGCAAGGAATAGTGAATGGCAACTGCTGAGTAGGTTTGGCCAATGTTGGCAAATGAAAATCCAAGTCTCGTCTAGCCATTGACTAGAGGTTAGGGCACAGGCTGCTGGTCCCCTTGGTCTTGGATAAGTCTTAACTGAATTCAGTTGCTAAGATCTCAGTTCATGCCACCTTGATGCTTCCATTGAATGCTCTAATCCAAAATTGGAGTCTTGTCCCTATTTTGGCAATTCTAGGTTCAACATGCTATTTCTTGTTCCAAAGACTTTGGAGTCTTGGCTCAGTGATTGTCCCCTTTAGATTCAATCCTCAGAGGTGTCCAAGTGGATAGGAGCATTTGGATTTGGTTGATTTTGGCAAATCGAGCAAAAATGCAAAATCTGCCTTGCCTTGACAGATTTCAACAGGCAACTTGCCAATGTTATATCTCATGACTCAAGTTGAATTTGGTAATGTTCTTGGTCATTTTGGAAAGCCCTTACATGATACAACAACTGTTTGAACATGTTTGGTTTTGATCTCTTTTGAATCCAAGTGAAAAATCCCCCTACATTTGGCAAAAAGTAAGGTAAAATCTGACTTAGTAAAATTTTCACTAAGTGTTGGAACAAAGTGACTTTTCTTGATTTTGATCACTCCATAACTCAAAATCCATGAGGAATTTGGACATAGGTCGGTATGAAGCTTTTGTAGAGGGCAATGTGATCTACAAATCAAGCTTTGAATGGGGAACAATAGCCTTGTGGTTTAGGAGTTATGGTCCTCCAAAGTTGGCACATTAGTGTCACTTTTTCCATAACTTAGATATTTTTCTAAGTTTTTATGGTTACCCCTTTTACAAGTTATCCCATTTTCTTTGATTTTTCTTGATGAATGATGATTCAAATCATACATTAACATCATTTTAGGGTTAAAAATCTATTTTGGTGAAAAATCTCAAAAAGTCAAAGTTGACTTTTGTGCACAGTTGACTTTTTATCAGATGAATTCCAAACTGTGCAATTCTTCAGGAAATCATGTCCTTGACCTAAATCAAACTTGAGGTACATGTTCCATGGGTGTCATAGGGTATATTGAATCATGTCTTAGGGCTTGGGAGCATGTCCTGGTCAAAAGTCAAAGTTACAGTTGACTTTCCTCGCGAAACCCTAATTGTGGTGCAGATGAAATTGAGACTTGTTGCTCAAGCTTCTTGGATTAATCCATTCTTCAAAATGGATTAATATGGTATATTAGAGACCCTCAAATTATGTCTTAAGGTCTTGGTTCATGATTTGTCCCAAAAGTCAACTTAGGGGAGAATTAGGTCAAGAAACCCTAATTCCTGATTTTTTGTGGATGCATCCCCTGAGGCAAAATTGACTTGATGATTGGGTCCATGAGGTCCCATGAAGTATATTAGGTTATGTTTTGGATCATTGGCTTGTTCCCAGATGAAAAATTTCCATTTCGAGGCCCTGGTCGACCAAAACCCTAATTTGGTGACACTGTCGATCTTGAGACTTGATCCACCTAGAATGGAGAAGCCTTGTGCTTAATCCTTGAAGTGGGAGTCCTTTTGATCCATTGTGGATGTTTGAGAAGTTAGACAAGCTGAAGATCATGTCATTCCTTAACTGATCCTTTGTCTAAGAACTCTGAGAGGGCTTGAAACCCTAATTCTTGATAGTAGCGAATGCTCAACAATCCTTGAGGAGATTGATGAGGCATGAAGGTACATCCATAATATGATGATGATTTGCACAATGATGGGAAATCTAAGGGGTCAAAATTTGGGGTATGACAATATGCACTAAAGATGCATCATAAACATTTAGGAGATGTAAAACATGCAATGATGCAATATGAAACACCACAACCAGTAGGAAACCACTTCATAAATGTCATCAAGTATCCATGTATTATCATCCTTAATATGAGAATAAAAATTAAGAAGAAGAAGTGGGAAGAAGTAGAACAATGTCACACAAGAATTCACAATGTTGTTTATTTACAAAACAAGTCACAAAGGAGAGGGAAAGGTAATTATGAATGCAAATGAACATGGATCAGTAGCATACATGTTATAAGAAGACATGAGAATGCACAAATGAACAAGTTTGGTTCATACACAAGTCACATTAGAGATTAAGAAGAAGAGAACACAAGTTGAAGTTCATACCAAATGAAACATGCTTCAAATGTTCATGTGATTGCAATGCATATGATATGACATTATGAGTCAATAAAAATAGATGAAATGGTTTATATACAGTAGAGGGACATATAAGAATGAATGTTAATGGCATACCACTATGAGATACACACAAGATATGTTGAAGAAGAACAAGTGATAGATGCACAATTAAGTATGAATGCAAGATGAACATCAATTGCAAAACATGTCAAAATGAAATATGGAAGACCTATAATTTGACATACATGACCTATAATATCTAAGAGATGACCTATAAAATGATCACACAAGTCCTAATGCAATGGCACAAGTGCCTCTTAATCAAACAAAATTTAGAAATCAAACAAAAGCACACAAATGTGACTTATTACAATCAACAAGGCAAAAAATAGAAAGAGACTTGGAAAAAATATGAAATTAATTCACAAAGTTCCTAAGTCAGAAGCTAAAGACATGTCAAAAGGTCATCGCAAAATTCAAGAAGAAACTAATCCAAACAAGTCATCAAAATTACATTGAAACACATCAAAAAATGCACCAAGATGAATATCAAAAGGTATGATAAAATGACTTTAAAAAACAAAAGAAAAATGTTTTTAAATGCATTAAGATGTTGTTTAGACATGACAAAAATAATGAGTGCAAAATAATTTTAGAACTATGCAAAAATAAATGTGAAATGGGCATGTGTAATGAAGAACAACATTTAAAAGGAAATTAAAAGAAAATTATGCAAATATGACTAAAATCAATTAAAATCAGAATTAAAAAATATGAAAAATTATTAAAATGTGTTTTGATGATATTTGAATTTATTTAGAATTTTTAGAGTTGAATTAGTATTTTTAATAAAAGAAAATGGAAACAGTATGAAAAAGAAATTAGAAATAAAAGAAATAAAAGGGAGGAGGTGAAAACATAGCAAAAATGAAGTTCAAAAGAGTGTTTGGGCTTAAAGCGTGGGTGTGAAAAGCAATTAGAGTCTAGGTCCAAAGAACACGCGTGTGTGTGGAAGCTCAGTCAAGTGTTGACTCAATCAGAGCCAGATGATTATGTCAATCAGATCAATCAAGAAAAGTATCACAATCAAAAGGATCATCACGCAAGCACATGTTAATTAAGATGAACCACACACATGCAATCAAGTCTGAGAGAAAAAAGAAGTCATGCGTAATGCACATGATCATTAATGTGCTGGCAAATTATTATGCGTTAGATCAAATGAAATCAACGGCTGTGATTTAAAATCCAAAACCCTAACTGAAAACTTTCACCGGCCGGAGAAGGACCTCCGGTCATCTTCTCCGCGAAGCACCACAACCTGCAACTCTCAAACTCTCCAGAAATTTACACAATGCACATCAAAATGATCATGAAGTTACGTAGAACACGGATCCATGCTCAAATTTTACAAACAAAGCGCACACAAACAGATTCGAAGCCAAGAAGTTTTGCCCTAGATTCTGCAACTATGCATCTAACATGCCTATCAACTAGCCGGAGGTACCAGAGCTCCTATTGAGTTATAATCAACATGAAACAAGCTAAAAAATAATGAAATCGCACAAGAAAAGTTGAAGGAGTTCAAACCTGGATTGAAGCTTCTTGAGGATTGTTGAGAAAACCAGAGGTGTAGGCTTGTTCTTGAGCTTGAATTGAGCAAAATAAATGCTATGGAATATTGATTTCTGAAGAGAACAAAGAAATTCAACCTTGAGAAAGTGCTACACTTGATCCTGATTCAACTTGTTCTTGATCCAAGAGAAACAATGATGAACAATGGATGAAGCTTAGAGTGAAAATGTGGAGAACTCGTGTGAAAAGAGCGAGAGAGTTCAGAGAGAAACTTGAGCTTTGAGGTGTGAGAGTGAAAAATGAGGTGTGTTCCTTGCAAATTCTGTTAAAGCTTTATTTATATGGCTGGTTAAAATGTTAACTACAAGAGTTAACAGTTGGAAATGTGGTTAAATGAGTTGAGTTAACTGGGTTCTGAGTTAACAGAATGAGCCAAGGTAGTTATGCCACGAGTTAGTGAGTTTTGCTATGGTGATGAGGGAGCATGTTGGTTTATGGTGATGATTTTAGAATGAAGGGTGATGATGGCATCAGTGCAGCAACAAGCCTTTCTTGTACCATAAGTTTTGTATTTTTGAAATGTTTCTTCTTTGGTGTATGGTAAAGGTATGTGCATGATGTGTAAGAATTGTGTTTGTCTAAATGAAGTAATGTGCGACTGGTGTGTAGTATTTGTATGCGTGCAAACAAGATGAAACATCAACAACAAAGCCATAACATCTCATTTTGGTTAGCAAGAATACCATGAAAACTGTGAAGTTTGATGGAAGATTTCTTCATGTACAAGGCATGAAATGAAATGATTTTGGTGGCTATGGAAAGAGGAAATGTAATAGAGCATGTTTGGTGTTGAAATTAGATTGAATGGAGGCTTGGAAGATGATCAAAAATGACTTAGAAATCAAGTGTGCAAAACTGACCCATGGGCGTGGGCAAGCTGTGACATGTATGGCAACATGGCCTATGGGAATTCAGTGTGAAACCTCTCCCTTTGAACCCTCATATGACTTTTATAACTTATTCAAATGAAAAAACTCAAAACATGAAAGTTGTAGAGAACATGGAAATGAACAACTTTCATGTTGGAAAGTTTTTCATTTGATGCTTCCTTTATAGAGAAACTTGGTTTGACATTTGGAACACCACATGTTTGATGAAATTATGGCCTGGAGGCCTGAACACAAGTTGAAGAAGAGAACACAAGTTGAAGTTCATACAAAATGAAACATGCTTCAAATGTTCATGTAATTGCAATGCATATGATATGACATTATGAGTCAATAAAAATAGATGAAATGGTTTATATACAGTAGAGGGACATATAAGAATGAATATGAATGGCATACCACTATGAGATACACACAAGATATGTTGAAGAAGAACAAGTGATAGATGCACAATTAAGTATGAATGCAAGATGAACATCAATTGCAAAACATGTCAAAATGAAATATGGAAGACCTATAATTTGACATACATGACCTATAATATCTAAGAGATGACCTATAAAATGATCACACAAGTCCTAATGCAATGGCACAAGTGCCTCCTAATCAAACAAAATTTAGAAATCAAACAAAAGCACACAAATGTGACTTATTACAATCAACAAGGCAAAAAATAGAAAAAGACTTGGAAAAAATATGAAATTAATTCACAAAGTTCCTAAGTCAGAAGCTAAAGACATGTCAAAAGGTCATCGTAAAATTCAAGAAGAAACTAATCCAAACAAGTCATCAAAATTACATTGAAACACATCAAAAAATGCACCAAGATGAATATCAAAAGGTATGATAAAATGACTTTAAAAAACAAAAGAAAAATTTTTTTAAATGCATTAAGATGTTGTTTAGACATGACAAAAATAATGAGTGCAAAATAATTTTAGAACTATGCAAAAATAAATGTGAAATGGGCATGTGTAATGAAGAACAACATTTAAAAGGAAACTAAAAGAAAATTATGCAAATATGACTAAAATCAATTAAACTCAGAATTAAAAAATATGAAAAATTATTAAAATGTGTTTTGATGATATTTGAATTTATTTGGAATTTTTAGAGTTGAATTAGTATTTTTAATAAAAGAAAATGGAAACAGTATGAAAAAGAAATTAGAAATAAAAGAAATAAAAGGGAGGAGGTGAAAACATAGCAAAAATGAAGTTCAAAAGAGTGTTTGGGCTTAAAGCGTGGGTGTGAATAGCAATTAGAGTCTAGGTCCAAAGAACACGCGTGTGTGTGGAAGCTCAGTCAAGTGTTGACTCAATCAGAGCCAGATGATTATGTCAATCAGATCAATCAAGAAAAGTATCACAATCAAAAGGATCATCACGCAAGCACATGTTAATTAAGATGAACCACACACATGCAATCAAGTCTGAGAGAAAAAAGAAGTCATGCGTAATGCACATGATCATTAATGTGCTGGCAAATTATTATGTGTTAGATCAAATGAAATCAACGGCTGTGATTTAAAATCCAAAACCTTAACTGAAAAGTTTCACCGGCCGGAGAAGGACCTCCGGTCATCTTCTCCGGCGAAACACCACCACCTGCAACTCTTAAACTCTCCAGAAATTGACACAATGCACATCAAAATGATCATGAAGTTACGTAAAACACGGATCCATGCTCAAATTTTACAAACAAAGCGCACACAAACAGATTCGAAGCCAAGAAGTTGTGCCCTAGATTCCGCAACTATGCATCTAACATGCCTATCAACTAGCCAGAGGTACCAGAGCTCCTATTGAGCTATAATCAACATGAAACAAGCTAAAAAATAATTAAATCGCACAAGAAAAGTTGAAGAAGTTCAAACCTGGATTGAAGCTTCTTGAGGATTGTTGAGAAAACCAGAGGTGTAGGCTTGAATTGAGCAAAATAAATGCTATGGAATATTGATTTCTGAAGAGAACAAAGAAATTCAACCTTGAGAAAGTGCTACACTTGATCCTGATTCAACTTGTTCTTGATCCAAGAGAAACAATGATGAACAATGGATGAAGCTTGGAGTGAAAATGTGGAGAACTCGTGTGAAAAGAGAGAGAGAGTTCAGAGAGAAACTTGAGCTTTGAGGTGTGAGAGTGAAAAATGAGGTGTGTTCCTTGCAAATTCTATTAAAGCTTTATTTATATGGCTGGTTAAAATGTTAACTATAAGAGTTAACAGTTTGAAATGTGGTTAAATGAGTTGAGTTAACTGGGTTCTGAGTTAACAGAATGAGCCAAGGTAGTTATGCCACGAGTTGGTGAGTTTTGCTATGGTGATGAGGGAGCATGTTGGTTTATGGTGATGATTTTAGAATGAAGGGTGATGATGGCATCAGTGGAGCAGCAAGCCTTTCTTGTACCATAAGTTTTGTATTTTTGAATTGTTTCTTCTTTGGTGTTTGGTAAAGGTATGTGCATGACGTGTAAGAATTGTGTTTGTCTAAATGAAGTAATGTGCGACTGGTGTGTAGTATTTGTATGCTTGCAAACAAGATGAAACATCAACAACAATGCCATAACATCTCATTTTGGTTAGCAAGAATACCATGAAAACTGTGAAGTTTGATGGAAGATTTCTTCATGTACAAGGCATGAAATGAAATGATTTTGGTGGCTATGGAAAGAGGAAATGTAATAGAGCATGTTTGGTGTTGAAATTAGATTGAATGGAGGCTTGGAAGATGATCAAAAATGACTTAGAAATCAAGTGTACAAAACTGAACCATGGGCGTGGGCAAGCCGTGACATGTATGGCAACATGGCCTATGGGAATTCAGTGTGAAACCTCTCCCTTTGAACCCTCATATGACTTTTATAACTTGTTCAAATGAAAAAACTCAAAACATGAAAGTTGTAGAGAACATGGAAATGAACAACTTTCATGTTGGAAGTTTTTCATTTGATGCTTCCTTGATAGAGAAAACTGGCTTGACATTTGGCACACCACCTGTTTGATGAAATTATGGCCTGGAGGCCTGAACACAAGTTGAAGAAGAGAACACAAGTTGAAGTTCATACAAAATGAAACATGCTTCAAATGTTCATGTAATTGCAATGCATATGATATGACATTATGAGTCAATAAAAATAGATGAAATAGTTTATATACAGTAGAGGGACATATAAGAATGAATGTGAATGGCATACCACTATGAGATACACACAAGATATGTTGAAGAAGAACAAGTGATAGATGCACAATTAAGTATGAATGCAAGATGAACATCAATTGCAAAACATGTCAAAATGAAATATGGAAGACCTATAATTTGACATACATGACCTATAATATCTAAGAGATGACCTATAAAATGATCACACAAGTCCTAATGCAATGGCACAAGTGCCTCCTAATCAAACAAAATTTAGAAATCAAACAAAAGCACACAAATGTGACTTATTACAATCAACAAGGCAAAAAATAGAAAGAGACTTGGAAAAAATATGAAATTAATTCACAAAGTTCTTAAGTCAGAAGCTAAAGACATGTCAAAAGGTCATCGCAAAATTCAAGAAGAAACTAATCCAAACAAGTCATCAAAATTATATTGAAACACATGAAAAAATGCACCAAGATGAATATCAAAAGGTATGATAAAATGACTTTAAAAAACAAAAGAAATTTTTTTTTAAATGCATTAAGATGTTGTTTAGACATGACAAAAATAATGAGTGCAAAATAATTTTAGAACTATGCAAAAATAAATGTGAAATGGGCATGTGTAATGAAGAACAACATTTAAAAGGAAATTAAAAGAAAATTATGCAAATATGACTAAAATCAATTAAAATCAGAATTAAAAAATATGAAAAATTATTAAAATGTGTTTTGATAATATTTGAATTTATTTGGAATTTTTAGAGTTGAATTAGTATTTTTAATAAAAGAAAATGGAAACAGTATGAAAAAGAAATTAGAAATAAAAGAAATAAAAGGGAGGAGGTGAAAACATAGCAAAAATGAAGTTCAAAAGAGTGTTTGGGCTTAAAGCGTGGGTGTGAATAGCAATTAGAGTCTAGGTCCAAAGAAAACGCGTGTGTGTGGAAGCTCAGTCAAGTGTTGACTCAATCAGAGCCAGATGATTATGTCAATCAGATCAATCAAGAAAAGTATCACAATCAAAAGGATCATCACGCAAGCACATGTTAATTAAGATGAACCACACACATGCAATCAAGTCTGAGAGAAAAAAGAAGTCATGCGTAATGCACATGATCATTAATGTGCTGGCAAATTATTATGTGTTAGATCAAATGAAATCAACGGCTGTGATTTAAAATCCAAAACCCTAACTGAAAAGTTTCACCGGCCAGAGAAGGACCTCCGGTCATCTTCTCCGGCGAAACACCACCACCTGCAACTCTCAAACTCTCCAGAAATTTACACAATGCACATCAAAATGATCATGAAGTTACGTAGAACACGGATCCATGCTCAAATTTTACAAACAAAGCGCACACAAACAGATTCGAAGCCAAGAAGTTTTGCCCTAGATTCCGCAACTATGCATCTAACATGCCTATCAACTAGCCGGAGGTACCAGAGCTCCAATTGAGCTATAATCAACATGAAACAAGCTAAAAAATAATTAAATCGCACAAGAAAAGTTGAAGGAGTTCAACCCTGGATTGAAGCTTCTTGAGGATTGTTGAGAAAACCAGAGGTGTAGGCTTGAATTGAGCAAAATAAATGCTATGGAATATTGATTTCTGAAGAGAACAAAGAAATTCAACCTTGAGAAAGTGCTACACTTGATCCTGATTCAACTTGTTCTTGATCCAAGAGAAACAATGATGAACAATGGATGAAGCTTGGAGTGAAAATGTGGAGAACTCGTGTGAAAAGAGAGAGAGAGAGTTCAGAGAGAAACTTGAGCTTTGAGGTGTGAGAGTGAAAAATGAGGTGTGTTCCTTGCAAATTCTATTAAAGCTTTATTTATATGGCTGGTTAAAATGTTAACTATAAGAGTTAACAGTTGGAAATGTGGTTAAATGAGTTGAGTTAACTGGGTTCTGAGTTAACAGAATGAGCCAAGGTAGTTATGCCACGAGTTGGTGAGTTTTGCTATGGTGATGAGGGAGCATGTTGGTTTATGGTGATGATTTTAGAATGAAGGGTGATGATGGCATCAGTGCAGCAGCTAGCCTTTCTTGTACCATAAGTTTTGTATTTTTGAAATGTTTCTTCTTTGGTGTATGGTAAAGGTATGTGCATGATGTGTAAGAATTGTGTTTGTCGAAATGAAGTAATGTGCGACTGGTGTGTAGTATTTGTATGCGTACAAATAAGATGAAACATCAACAACAACGCCATAACATCTCATTTTGGTTAGCAAGAATACCATGAAAACTGTGAAGTTTGATGGAAGATTTCTTCATGTACAAGGCATGAAATGAAATGATTTTGGTGGCTATGGAAAGAGGAAATGTAATAGAGCATGTTTGGTGTTGAAATTAGATTGAATGGAGGCTTGGAAGATGATCAAAAATGACTTAGAAATCAAGTGTGCAAAACTGAACCATGGGCGTGGGCAAGCTGTGACATGTATGGCAACATGGCCTATGGGAATTCAGTGTGAAACCTCTCCCTTTGAACCCTCATATGACTTTTATAACTTGTTCAAATGAAAAAACTCAAAACATGAAAGTTGTAGAGAACATGGAAATGAACAACTTTCATGTTGGAAAGTTTTTCATTTGATGCTTCCTTGATAGAGAAAACTGGCTTGACATTTGGCACACCACCTGTTTGATGAAATTATGGCCTGGAGGCCTGAACACAAGTTGAAGAAGAGAACACAAGTTGAAGTTCATACAAAATGAAACATGCTTCAAATGTTCATGTAATTGCAATGCATATGATATGACATTATGAGTCAATAAAAATAGATGAAATGGTTTATATACAGTAGAGGGACATATAAGAATGAATGTGAATGGCATACCACTATGAGATACACACAAGATATGTTGAAGAAGAACAAGTGATAGATGCACAATTAAGTATGAATGCAAGATGAACATCAATTGCAAAACATGTCAAAATGAAATATGGAAGACCTATAATTTGACATACATGACCTATAATATCTAAGAGATGACCTATAAAATGATCACACAAGTCCTAATGCAATGGCACAAGTGCCTCCTAATCAAACAAAATTTAGAAATCAAACAAAAGCACACAAATGTGACTTATTACAATCAACAAGGCAAAAAATAGAAAGAGACTTGGAAAAAATATGAAATTAATTCACAAAGTTCTTAAGTCAGAAGCTAAAGACATGTCAAAAGGTCATCGCAAAATTCAAGAAGAAACTAATCCAAACAAGTCATCAAAATTATATTGAAACACATGAAAAAATGCACCAAGATGAATATCAAAAGGTATGATAAAATGACTTTAAAAAACAAAAGAAATTTTTTTTTAAATGCATTAAGATGTTGTTTAGACATGACAAAAATAATGAGTGCAAAATAATTTTAGAACTATGCAAAAATAAATGTGAAATGGGCATGTGTAATGAAGAACAACATTTAAAAGGAAATTAAAAGAAAATTATGCAAATATGACTAAAATCAATTAAAATCAGAATTAAAAAATATGAAAAATTATTAAAATGTGTTTTGATAATATTTGAATTTATTTGGAATTTTTAGAGTTGAATTAGTATTTTTAATAAAAGAAAATGGAAACAGTATGAAAAAGAAATTAGAAATAAAAGAAATAAAAGGGAGGAGGTGAAAACATAGCAAAAATGAAGTTCAAAAGAGTGTTTGGGCTTAAAGCGTGGGTGTGAATAGCAATTAGAGTCTAGGTCCAAAGAACACGCGTGTGTGTGGAAGCTCAGTCAAGTGTTGACTCAATCAGAGCCAGATGATTATGTCAATCAGATCAATCAAGAAAAGTATCACAATCAAAAGGATCATCACGCAAGCACATGTTAATTAAGATGAACCACACACATGCAATCAAGTCTGAGAGAAAAAAGAAGTCATGCGTAATGCACATGATCATTAATGTGCTGGCAAATTATTATGTGTTAGATCAAATGAAATCAACGGCTGTGATTTAAAATCCAAAACCCTAACTGAAAAGTTTCACCGGCCGGAGAAGGACCTCCGGTCATCTTCTCCGGCGAAACACCACCACCTGCAACTCTCAAACTCTCCAGAAATTTACACAATGCACATCAAAATGATCATGAAGTTACGTAGAACACGGATCCATGCTCAAATTTTACAAACAAAGCGCACACAAACAGATTCGAAGCCAAGAAGTTTTGCCCTAGATTCTGCAACTATGCATCTAACATGCCTATCAACTAGCCGGAGGTACCAGAGCTCCAATTGAGCTATAATCAACATGAAACAAGCTAAAAAATAATTAAATCGCACAAGAAAAGTTGAAGGAGTTCAACCCTGGATTGAAGCTTCTTGAGGATTGTTGAGAAAACCAGAGGTGTAGGCTTGAATTGAGCAAAATAAATGCTATGGAATATTGATTTCTGAAGAGAACAAAGAAATTCAACCTTGAGAAAGTGCTACACTTGATCCTGATTCAACTTGTTCTTGATCCAAGAGAAACAATGATGAACAATGGATGAAGCTTGGAGTGAAAATGTGGAGAACTCGTGTGAAAAGAGAGAGAGAGAGTTCAGAGAGAAACTTGAGCTTTGAGGTGTGAGAGTGAAAAATGAGGTGTGTTCCTTGCAAATTCTATTAAAGCTTTATTTATATGGCTGGTTAAAATGTTAACTATAAGAGTTAACAGTTGGAAATGTGGTTAAATGAGTTGAGTTAACTGGTTCTGAGTTAACAGAATGAGCCAAGGTAGTTATGCCACGAGTTGGTGAGTTTTGCTATGGTGATGAGGGAGCATGTTGGTTTATGGTGATGATTTTAGAATGAAGGGTGATGATGGCATCAGTGCAGCAGCTAGCCTTTCTTGTACCATAAGTTTTGTATTTTTGAAATGTTTCTTCTTTGGTGTATGGTAAAGGTATGTGCATGATGTGTAAGAATTGTGTTTGTCGAAATGAAGTAATGTGCGACTGGTGTGTAGTATTTGTATGCGTACAAATAAGATGAAACATCAACAACAACGCCATAACATCTCATTTTGGTTAGCAAGAATACCATGAAAACTGTGAAGTTTGATGGAAGATTTCTTCATGTACAAGGCATGAAATGAAATGATTTTGGTGGCTATGGAAAGAGGAAATGTAATAGAGCATGTTTGGTGTTGAAATTAGATTGAATGGAGGCTTGGAAGATGATCAAAAATGACTTAGAAATCAAGTGTGCAAAACTGAACCATGGGCGTGGGCAAGCTGTGACATGTATGGCAACATGGCCTATGGGAATTCAGTGTGAAACCTCTCCCTTTGAACCCTCATATGACTTTTATAACTTGTTCAAATGAAAAAACTCAAAACATGAAAGTTGTAGAGAACATGGAAATGAACAACTTTCATGTTGGAAAGTTTTTCATTTGATGCTTCCTTGATAGAGAAAACTGGCTTGACATTTGGCACACCACCTGTTTGATGAAATTATGGCCTGGAGGCCTGAACACAAGTTGAAGAAGAGAACACAAGTTGAAGTTCATACAAAATGAAACATGCTTCAAATGTTCATGTAATTGCAATGCATATGATATGACATTATGAGTCAATAAAAATAGATGAAATGGTTTATATACAGTAGAGGGACATATAAGAATGAATGTGAATGGCATACCACTATGAGATACACACAAGATATGTTGAAGAAGAACAAGTGATAGATGCACAATTAAGTATGAATGCAAGATGAACATCAATTGCAAAACATGTCAAAATGAAATATGGAAGACCTATAATTTGACATACATGACCTATAATATCTAAGAGATGACCTATAAAATGATCACACAAGTCCTAATGCAATGGCACAAGTGCCTCCTAATCAAACAAAATTTAGAAATCAAACAAAAGCACACAAATGTGACTTATTACAATCAACAAGGCAAAAAATAGAAAGAGACTTGGAAAAAATATGAAATTAATTCACAAAGTTCTTAAGTCAGAAGCTAAAGACATGTCAAAAGGTCATCGCAAAATTCAAGAAGAAACTAATCCAAACAAGTCATCAAAATTATATTGAAACACATGAAAAAATGCACCAAGATGAATATCAAAAGGTATGATAAAATGACTTTAAAAAACAAAAGAAATTTTTTTTTAAATGCATTAAGATGTTGTTTAGACATGACAAAAATAATGAGTGCAAAATAATTTTAGAACTATGCAAAAATAAATGTGAAATGGGCATGTGTAATGAAGAACAACATTTAAAAGGAAATTAAAAGAAAATTATGCAAATATGACTAAAATCAATTAAAATCAGAATTAAAAAATATGAAAAATTATTAAAATGTGTTTTGATAATATTTGAATTTATTTGGAATTTTTAGAGTTGAATTAGTATTTTTAATAAAAGAAAATGGAAACAGTATGAAAAAGAAATTAGAAATAAAAGAAATAAAAGGGAGGAGGTGAAAACATAGCAAAAATGAAGTTCAAAAGAGTGTTTGGGCTTAAAGCGTGGGTGTGAATAGCAATTAGAGTCTAGGTCCAAAGAACACGCGTGTGTGTGGAAGCTCAGTCAAGTGTTGACTCAATCAGAGCCAGATGATTATGTCAATCAGATCAATCAAGAAAAGTATCACAATCAAAAGGATCATCACGCAAGCACATGTTAATTAAGATGAACCACACACATGCAATCAAGTCTGAGAGAAAAAAGAAGTCATGCGTAATGCACATGATCATTAATGTGCTGGCAAATTATTATGTGTTAGATCAAATGAAATCAACGGCTGTGATTTAAAATCCAAAACCCTAACTGAAAAGTTTCACCGGCCGGAGAAGGACCTCCGGTCATCTTCTCCGGCGAAACACCACCACCTGCAACTCTCAAACTCTCCAGAAATTTACACAATGCACATCAAAATGATCATGAAGTTACATAGAACACGGATCCATGCTCAAATTTTACAAACAAAGCGCACACAAACAGATTCGAAGCCAAGAAGTTTTGCCCTAGATTCCGCAACTCTGCATCTAACATGCCTATCAACTAGCCGGAGGTACCAGAGCTCCAATTGAGCTATAATCAACATGAAACAAGCTAAAAAATAATTAAATCGCACAAGAAAAGTTGAAGGAGTTCAACCCTGGATTGAAGCTTCTTGAGGATTGTTGAGAAAACCAGAGGTGTAGGCTTGAATTGAGCAAAATAAATGCTATGGAATATTGATTTCTGAAGAGAACAAAGAAATTCAACCTTGAGAAAGTGCTACACTTGATCCTGATTCAACTTGTTCTTGATCCAAGAGAAACAATGATGAACAATGGATGAAGCTTGGAGTGAAAATGTGGAGAACTCGTGTGAAAAGAGAGAGAGAGAGTTCAGAGAGAAACTTGAGCTTTGAGGTGTGAGAGTGAAAAATGAGGTGTGTTCCTTGCAAATTCTATTAAAGCTTTATTTATATGGCTGGTTAAAATGTTAACTATAAGAGTTAACAGTTGGAAATGTGGTTAAATGAGTTGAGTTAACTGGGTTCTGAGTTAACAGAATGAGCCAAGGTAGTTATGCCACGAGTTGGTGAGTTTTGCTATGGTGATGAGGGAGCATGTTGGTTTATGGTGATGATTTTAGAATGAAGGGTGATGATGGCATCAGTGCAGCAGCAAGCCTTTCTTGTACCATAAGTTTTGTATTTTTGAAATGTTTCTTCTTTGGTGTATGGTAAAGGTATGTGCATGATGTGTAAGAATTGTGTTTGTCGAAATGAAGTAATGTGCGACTGGTGTGTAGTATTTGTATGCGTACAAATAAGATGAAACATCAACAACAACGCCATAACATCTCATTTTGGTTAGCAAGAATACCATGAAAACTGTGAAGTTTGATGGAAGATTTCTTCATGTACAAGGCATGAAATGAAATGATTTTGGTGGCTATAGAAAGAGGAAATGTAATAGAGCATGTTTGGTGTTGAAATTAGATTGAATGGAGGCTTGGAAGATGATCAAAAATGACTTAGAAATCAAGTGTGCAAAACTGAACCATGGGCGTGGGCAAGCTGTGACATGTATGGCAACATGGCCTATGGGAATTCAGTGTGAAACCTCTCCCTTTGAACCCTCATATGACTTTTATAACTTGTTCAAATGAAAAAACTCAAAACATGAAAGTTGTAGAGAACATGGAAATGAACAACTTTCATGTTGGAAAATTTTTCATTTGATGCTTCCTTGATAGAGAAAACTGGCTTGACATTTGGCACACCACCTGTTTGATGAAATTATGGCCTGGAGGCCTGAACACAAGTTGAAGAAGAGAACACAAGTTGAAGTTCATACAAAATGAAACATGCTTCAAATGTTCATGTAATTGTAATGCATATGATATGACATTATGAGTCAATAAAAATAGATGAAATAGTTTATATACAGTAGAGGGACATATAAGAATGAATATGAATGGCATACCACTATGAGATACACACAAGATATGTTGAAGAAGAACAAGTGATAGATGCACAATTAAGTATGAATGCAAGATGAACATCAATTGCAAAACATGTCAAAATGAAATATGGAAGACCTATAATTTGACATACATGACCTATAATATCTAAGAGATGACCTATAAAATGATCACACAAGTCCTAATGCAATGGCACAAGTGCCTCCTAATCAAACAAAATTTAGAAATCAAACAAAAGCACACAAATGTGACTTATTACAATCAACAAGGCAAAAAATAGAAAGAGACTTGGAAAAAATATGAAATTAATTCACAAAGTTCTTAAGTCAGAAGCTAAAGACATGTCAAAAGGTCATCGCAAAATTCAAGAAGAAACTAATCCAAACAAGTCATCAAAATTACATTGAAACACATGAAAAAATGCACCAAGATGAATATCAAAAGGTATGATAAAATGACTTTAAAAAACAAAAGAAAATTTTTTTTAAATGCATTAAGATGTTGTTTAGACATGACAAAAATAATGAGTGCAAAATAATTTTAGAACTATGCAAAAATAAATGTGAAATGGGCATGTGTAATGAAGAACAACATTTAAAAGGAAATTAAAAGAAAATTATGCAAATATGACTAAAATCAATTAAAATCAGAATTAAAAAATATGAAAAATTATTAAAATGTGTTTTGATAATATTTGAATTTATTTGGAATTTTTAGAGTTGAATTAGTATTTTTAATAAAAGAAAATGGAAACAGTATGAAAAAGAAATTAGAAATAAAAGAAATAAAAGGGAGGAGGTGAAAACATAGCAAAAATGAAGTTCAAAAGAGTGTTTGGGCTTAAAGCGTGGGTGTGAATAGCAATTAGAGTCTAGGTCCAAAGAACACGCGTGTGTGTGGAAGCTCAGTCAAGTGTTGACTCAATCAGAGCCAGATGATTATGTCAATCAGATCAATCAAGAAAAGTATCACAATCAAAAGGATCATCACGCAAGCACATGTTAATTAAGATGAACCACACACATGCAATCAAGTCTGAGAGAAAAAAGAAGTCATGCGTAATGCACATGATCATTAATGTGCTGGCAAATTATTATGTGTTAGATCAAATGAAATCAACGGCTGTGATTTAAAATCCAAAACCCTAACTGAAAAGTTTCACCGGCCGGAGAAGGACCTCCGGTCATCTTCTCCGGCGAAACACCACCACCTGCAACTCTCAAACTCTCCAGAAATTTACACAATGCACATCAAAATGATCATGAAGTTACATAGAACACGGATCCATGCTCAAATTTTACAAACAAAGCGCACACAAACAGATTCGAAGCCAAGAAGTTTTGCCCTAGATTCCGCAACTATGCATCTAACATGCCTATCAACTAGCCGGAGGTACCAGAGCTCCAATTGAGCTATAATCAACATGAAACAAGCTAAAAAATAATTAAATCGCACAAGAAAAGTTGAAGGAGTTCAACCCTGGATTGAAGCTTCTTGAGGATTGTTGAGAAAACCAGAGGTGTAGGCTTGAATTGAGCAAAATAAATGCTATGGAATATTGATTTCTGAAGAGAACAAAGAAATTCAACCTTGAGAAAGTGCTACACTTGATCCTGATTCAACTTGTTCTTGATCCAAGAGAAACAATGATGAACAATGGATGAAGCTTGGAGTGAAAATGTGGAGAACTCGTGTGAAAAGAGAGAGAGAGAGTTCAGAGAGAAACTTGAGCTTTGAGGTGTGAGAGTGAAAAATGAGGTGTGTTCCTTGCAAATTCTATTAAAGCTTTATTTATATGGCTGGTTAAAATGTTAACTATAAGAGTTAACAGTTGGAAATGTGGTTAAATGAGTTGAGTTAACTGGGTTCTGAGTTAACAGAATTAGCCAAGGTAGTTATGCCACGAGTTGGTGAGTTTTGCTATGGTGATGAGGGAGCATGTTGGTTTATGGTGATGATTTTAGAATGAAGGGTGATGATGGCATCAGTGCAGCAGCAAGCCTTTCTTGTACCATAAGTTTTGTATTTTTGAAATGTTTCTTCTTTGGTGTATGGTAAAGGTATGTGCATGATGTGTAAGAATTGTGTTTGTCGAAATGAAGTAATGTGCGACTGGTGTGTAGTATTTGTATGCGTACAAATAAGATGAAACATCAACAACAACGCCATAACATCTCATTTTGGTTAGCAAGAATACCATGAAAACTGTGAAGTTTGATGGAAGATTTCTTCATGTACAAGGCATGAAATGAAATGATTTTGGTGGCTATGGAAAGAGGAAATGTAATAGAGCATGTTTGGTGTTGAAATTAGATTGAATGGAGGCTTGGAAGATGATCAAAAATGACTTAGAAATCAAGTGTGCAAAACTGAACCATGGGCGTGGGCAAGCTGTGACATGTATGGCAACATGGCCTATGGGAATTCAGTGTGAAACCTCTCCCTTTGAACCCTCATATGACTTTTATAACTTGTTCAAATGAAAAAACTCAAAACATGAAAGTTGTAGAGAACATGGAAATGAACAACTTTCATGTTGGAAAATTTTTCATTTGATGCTTCCTTGATAGAGAAAACTGGCTTGACATTTGGCACACCACCTGTTTGATGAAATTATGGCCTGGAGGCCTGAACACAAGTTGAAGAAGAGAACACAAGTTGAAGTTCATACAAAATGAAACATGCTTCAAATGTTCATGTAATTGTAATGCATATGATATGACATTATGAGTCAATAAAAATAGATGAAATAGTTTATATACAGTAGAGGGACATATAAGAATGAATATGAATGGCATACCACTATGAGATACACACAAGATATGTTGAAGAAGAACAAGTGATAGATGCACAATTAAGTATGAATGCAAGATGAACATCAATTGCAAAACATGTCAAAATGAAATATGGAAGACCTATAATTTGACATACATGACCTATAATATCTAAGAGATGACCTATAAAATGATCACACAAGTCCTAATGCAATGGCACAAGTGCCTCCTAATCAAACAAAATTTAGAAATCAAACAAAAGCACACAAATGTGACTTATTACAATCAACAAGGCAAAAAATAGAAAGAGACTTGGAAAAAATATGAAATTAATTCACAAAGTTCTTAAGTCAGAAGCTAAAGACATGTCAAAAGGTCATCGCAAAATTCAAGAAGAAACTAATCCAAACAAGTCATCAAAATTACATTGAAACACATGAAAAAATGCACCAAGATGAATATCAAAAGGTATGATAAAATGACTTTAAAAAACAAAAGAAAATTTTTTTTAAATGCATTAAGATGTTGTTTAGACATGACAAAAATAATGAGTGCAAAATAATTTTAGAACTATGCAAAAATAAATGTGAAATGGGCATGTGTAATGAAGAACAACATTTAAAAGGAAATTAAAAGAAAATTATGTAAATATGACTAAAATCAATTAAAATCAGAATTAAAAAATATGAAAAATTATTAAAATGTGTTTTGATGATATTTGAATTTATTTGGAATTTTTAGAGTTGAATTAGTATTTTTAATAAAAGAAAATGGAAACAGTATGAAAAAGAAATTAGAAATAAAAGAAATAAAAGGGAGGAGGTGAAAACATAGCAAAAATGAAGTTCAAAAGAGTGTTTGGGCTTAAAGCGTGGGTGTGAATAGCAATTAGAGTCTAGGTCCAAAGAACACGCGTGTGTGTGGAAGCTCAGTCAAGTGTTGACTCAATCAGAGCCAGATGATTATGTCAATCAGATCAATCAAGAAAAGTATCACAATCAAAAGGATCATCACGCAAGCACATGTTAATTAAGATGAACCACACACATGCAATCAAGTCTGAGAGAAAAAAGAAGTCATGCGTAATGCACATGATCATTAATGTGCTGGCAAATTATTATGTGTTAGATCAAATGAAATCAACGGCTGTGATTTAAAATCCAAAACCCTAACTGAAAAGTTTCACCGGCCGGAGAAGGACCTCCGGTCATCTTCTCCGGCGAAACACCACCACCTGCAACTCTTAAACTCTCCAGAAATTTACACAATGCACATCAAAATGATCATGAAGTTACGTAAAACACGGATCCATGCTCAAATTTTACAAACAAAGCGCACACAAACAGATTCGAAGCCAAGAAGTTTTGCCCTAGATTCCGCAACTATGCATCTAACATGCCTATCAAATAGCCGGAGGTACCAGAGCTCCTATTGAGCTATAATCAACATGAAACAAGCTAAAAAATAATTAAATCGCACAAGAAAAGTTGAAGGAGTTCAAACCTGGATTGAAGCTTCTTGAGGATTGTTGAGAAAACCAGAGGTGTAGGCTTGAATTGAGCAAAATAAATGCTATGGAATATTGATTTCTGAAGAGAACAAAGAAATTCAACCTTGAGAAAGTGCTACACTTGATCCTGATTCAACTTGTTCTTGATCCAAGAGAAACAATGATGAACAATGGATGAAGCTTGGAGTGAAAATGTGGAGAACTCGTGTGAAAAGAGAGAGAGAGTTCAGAGAGAAACTTGAGCTTTGAGGTGTGAGAGTGAAAAATGAGGTGTGTTCCTTGCAAATTCTATTAAAGCTTTATTTATATGGCTGGTTAAAATGTTAACTATAAGAGTTAACAGTTGGAAATGTGGTTAAATGAGCTGAGTTAACTGGGTTCTGAGTTAACAGAATGAGCCAAGGTAGTTATGCCACGAGTTGGTGAGTTTTGCTATGGTGATGAGGGAGCATGTTGGTTTATGGTGATGATTTTAGAATGAAGGGTGATGATGGCATCAGTGCAGCAGCAAGCCTTTCTTGTACCATAAGTTTTGTATTTTTGAAATGTTTCTTCTTTGGTGTATGGTAAAGGTATGTGCATGATGTGTAAGAATTGTGTTTGTCTAAATGAAGTAATGTGCGACTGGTGTGTAGTATTTGTATGCGTACAAATAAGATGAAACATCAACAACAATGCCATAACATCTCATTTTGGTTAGCAAGAATACCATGAAAACTGTGAAGTTTGATGGAAGATTTCTTCATGTACAAGGCATGAAATGAAATGATTTTGGTGGCTATGGAAAGAGGAAATGTAATAGAGCATGTTTGGTGTTGAAATTAGATTGAATGGAGGCTTGGAAGATGATCAAAAATGACTTAGAAATCAAGTGTGCAAAACTGAACCATGGGCGTGGGCAAGCTGTGACATGTATGGCAACATGGCCTATGGGAATTCAGTGTGAAACCTCTCCCTTTGAACCCTCATATGACTTTTATAACTTGTTCAAATGAAAAAACTCAAAACATGAAAGTTGTAGAGAACATGGAAATGAACAACTTTCATGTTGGAAAATTTTTCATTTGATGCTTCCTTGATAGAGAAAACTGGCTTGACATTTGGCACACCACCTGTTTGATGAAATTATGGCCTGGAGGCCTGAACACAAGTTGAAGAAGAGAACACAAGTTGAAGTTCATACAAAATGAAACATGCTTCAAATGTTCATGTAATTGCAATGCATATGATATGACATTATGAGTCAATAAAAATAGATGAAATGGTTTATATACAGTAGAGGGACATATAAGAATGAATGTGAATGGCATACCACTATGAGATACACACAAGATATGTTGAAGAAGAACAAGTGATAGATGCACAATTAAGTATGAATGCAAGATGAACATCAATTGCAAAACATGTCAAAATGAAATATGGAAGACCTATAATTTGACATACATGACCTATAATATCTAAGAGATGACCTATAAAATGATCACACAAGTCCTAATGCAATGGCACAAGTGCCTCCTAATCAAACAAAATTTAGAAATCAAACAAAAGCACGCAAATGTGACTTATTACAATCAACAAGGCAAAAAATAGAAAGAGACTTGGAAAAAATATGAAATTAATTCACAAAGTTCTTAAGTCAGAAGCTAAAGACATGTCAAAAGGTCATCGCAAAATTCAAGAAGAAACTAATCCAAACAAGTCATCAAAATTATATTGAAACACATGAAAAAATGCACCAAGATGAATATCAAAAGGTATGATAAAATGACTTTAAAAAACAAAAGAAATTTTTTTTTAAATGCATTAAGATGTTGTTTAGACATGACAAAAATAATGAGTGCAAAATAATTTTAGAACTATGCAAAAATAAATGTGAAATGGGCATGTGTAATGAAGAACAACATTTAAAAGGAAATTAAAAGAAAATTATGCAAATATGACTAAAATCAATTAAAATCAGAATTAAAAAATATGAAAAATTATTAAAATGTGTTTTGATAATATTTGAATTTATTTGGAATTTTTAGAGTTGAATTAGTATTTTTAATAAAAGAAAATGGAAACAGTATGAAAAAGAAATTAGAAATAAAAGAAATAAAAGGGAGGAGGTGAAAACATAGCAAAAATGAAGTTCAAAAGAGTGTTTGGGCTTAAAGCGTGGGTGTGAATAGCAATTAGAGTCTAGGTCCAAAGAACACGCGTGTGTGTGGAAGCTCAGTCAAGTGTTGACTCAATCAGAGCCAGATGATTATGTCAATCAGATCAATCAAGAAAAGTATCACAATCAAAAGGATCATCACGCAAGCACATGTTAATTAAGATGAACCACACACATGCAATCAAGTCTGAGAGAAAAAAGAAGTCATGCGTAATGCACATGATCATTAATGTGCTGGCAAATTATTATGTGTTAGATCAAATGAAATCAACGGCTGTGATTTAAAATCCAAAACCCTAACTGAAAAGTTTCACCGGCCGGAGAAGGACCTCCGGTCATCTTCTCCGGCGAAACACCACCACCTGCAACTCTCAAACTCTCCAGAAATTTACACAATGCACATCAAAATGATCATGAAGTTACGTAGAACACGGATCCATGCTCAAATTTTACAAACAAAGCGCACACAAACAGATTCGAAGCCAAGAAGTTTTGCCCTAGATTCCGCAACTATGCATCTAACATGCCTATCAACTAGCCGGAGGTACCAGAGCTCCAATTGAGCTATAATCAACATGAAACAAGCTAAAAAATAATTAAATCGCACAAGAAAAGTTGAAGGAGTTCAAACCTGGATTGAAGCTTCTTGAGGATTGTTGAGAAAACCAGAGGTGTAGGCTTGAATTGAGTAAAATAAATGCTATGGAATATTGATTTCTGAAGAGAACAAAGAAATTCAACCTTGAGAAAGTGCTACACTTGATCCTGATTCAACTTGTTCTTGATCCAAGAGAAACAATGATGAACAATGGATGAAGCTTGGAGTGAAAATGTGGAGAACTCGTGTGAAAAGAGAGAGAGAGAGTTCAGAGAGAAACTTGAGCTTTGAGGTGTGAGAGTGAAAAATGAGGTGTGTTCCTTGCAAATTCTATTAAAGCTTTATTTATATGGCTGGTTAAAATGTTAACTATAAGAGTTAACAGTTGGAAATGTGGTTAAATGAGTTGAGTTAACTGGGTTCTGAGTTAACAGAATGAGCCAAGGTAGTTATGCCACGAGTTGGTGAGTTTTGCTATGGTGATGAGGGAGCATGTTGGTTTATGGTGATGATTTTAGAATGAAGGGTGATGATGGCATCAGTGCAGCAGCAAGCCTTTCTTGTACCATAAGTTTTGTATTTTTGAAATGTTTCTTCTTTGGTGTATGGTAAAGGTATGTGCATGATGTGTAAGAATTGTGTTTGTCTAAATGAAGTAATGTGCGACTGGTGTGTAGTATTTGTATGCGTACAAATAAGATGAAACATCAACAACAATGCCATAACATCTCATTTTGGTTAGCAAGAATACCATGAAAACTGTGAAGTTTGATGGAAGATTTCTTCATGTACAAGGCATGAAATGAAATGATTTTGGTGGCTATGGAAAGAGGAAATGTAATAGAGCATGTTTGGTGTTGAAATTAGATTGAATGGAGGCTTGGAAGATGATCAAAAATGACTTAGAAATCAAGTGTGCAAAACTGAACCATGGGCGTGGGCAAGCTGTGACATGTATGGCAACATGGCCTGTGGGAATTCAGTGTGAAACCTCTCCCTTTGAACCCTCATATGACTTTTATAACTTGTTCAAATGAAAAAACTCAAAACATGAAAGTTGTAGAGAACATGGAAATGAACAACTTTCATGTTGGAAAATTTTTCATTTGATGCTTCCTTGATAGAGAAAACTGGCTTGACATTTGGCACACCACCTGTTTGATGAAATTATGGCCTGGAGGCCTGAACACAAGTTGAAGAAGAGAACACAAGTTGAAGTTCATACAAAATGAAACATGCTTCAAATGTTCATGTAATTGTAATGCATATGATATGACATTATGAGTCAATAAAAATAGATGAAATAGTTTATATACAGTAGAGGGACATATAAGAATGAATATGAATGGCATACCACTATGAGATACACACAAGATATGTTGAAGAAGAACAAGTGATAGATGCACAATTAAGTATGAATGCAAGATGAACATCAATTGCAAAACATGTCAAAATGAAATATGGAAGACCTATAATTTGACATACATGACCTATAAAATCTAAGAGATGACCTATAAAATGATCACACAAGTCCTAATGCAATGGCACAAGTGCCTCCTAATCAAACAAAATTTAGAAATCAAACAAAAGCACACAAATGTGACTTATTACAATCAACAAGGCAAAAAATAGAAAGAGACTTGGAAAAAATATGAAATTAATTCACAAAGTTCTTAAGTCAGAAGCTAAAGACATGTCAAAAGGTCATCGCAAAATTCAAGAAGAAACTAATCCAAACAAGTCATCAAAATTACATTGAAACACATCAAAAAATGCACCAAGATGAATATCAAAAGGTATGATAAAATGACTTTAAAAAACAAAAGAAAATTTTTTTTAAATGCATTAAGATGTTGTTTAGACATGACAAAAATAATGAGTGCAAAATAATTTTAGAACTATGCAAAAATAAATGTGAAATGGGCATGTGTAATGAAGAACAACATTTAAAAGGAAATTAAAAGAAAATTATGTAAATATGACTAAAATCAATTAAAATCAGAATTAAAAAATATGAAAAATTATTAAAATGTGTTTTGATGATATTTGAATTTATTTGGAATTTTTAGAGTTGAATTAGTATTTTTAATAAAAGAAAATGGAAACAGTATGAAAAAGAAATTAGAAATAAAAGAAATAAAAGGGAGGAGGTGAAAACATAGCAAAAATGAAGTTCAAAAGAGTGTTTGGGCTTAAAGCGTGGGTGTGAATAGCAATTAGAGTCTAGGTCCAAAGAACACGCATGTGTGTGGAAGCTCAGTCAAGTGTTGACTCAATCAGAGCCAGATGATTATGTCAATCAGATCAATCAAGAAAAGTATCACAATCAAAAGGATCATCACGCAAGCACATGTTAATTAAGATGAACCACACACATGCAATCAAGTCTGAGAGAAAAAAGAAGTCATGCGTAATGCACATGATCATTAATGTGCTGGCAAATTATTATGTGTTAGATCAAATGAAATCAACGGCTGTGATTTAAAATCCAAAACCCTAACTGAAAAGTTTCACCGGCCGGAGAAGGACCTCCGGTCATCTTCTCCGGCGAAACACCACCACCTGCAACTCTTAAACTCTCCAGAAATTTACACAATGCACATCAAAATGATCATGAAGTTACGTAGAACACGGATCCATGCTCAAATTTTACAAACAAAGCGCACACAAACAGATTCGAAGCCAAGAAGTTTTGCCCTAGATTCCGCAACTATGCATCTAACATGCCTATCAACTAGCCGGAGGTACCAGAGCTCCTATTGAGCTATAATCAACATGAAACAAGCTAAAAAATAATTAAATCGCACAAGAAAAGTTGAAGGAGTTCAAACCTGGATTGAAGCTTCTTGAGGATTGTTGAGAAAACCAGAGGTGTAGGCTTGAATTGAGCAAAATAAATGCTATGGAATATTGATTTCTGAAGAGAACAAAGAAATTCAACCTTGAGAAAGTGCTACACTTGATCCTGATTCAACTTGTTCTTGATCCAAGAGAAACAATGATGAACAATGGATGAAGCTTGGAGTGAAAATGTGGAGAACTCGTGTGAAAAGAGAGAGAGAGTTCAGAGAGAAACTTGAGCTTTGAGGTGTGAGAGTGAAAAATGAGGTGTGTTCCTTGCAAATTCTATTAAAGCTTTATTTATATGGCTGGTTAAAATGTTAACTATAAGAGTTAACAGTTGGAAATGTGGTTAAATGAGTTGAGTTAACTGGGTTCTGAGTTAACAGAATGAGCCAAGGTAGTTATGCCACGAGTTGGTGAGTTTTGCTATGGTGATGAGGGAGCATGTTGGTTTATGGTGATGATTTTAGAATGAAGGGTGATGATGGCATCAGTGCAGCAGCAAGCCTTTCTTGTACCATAAGTTTTGTATTTTTGAAATGTTTCTTCTTTGGTGTATGGTAAAGGTATGTGCATGATGTGTAAGAATTGTGTTTGTCTAAATGAAGTAATGTGCGACTGGTGTGTAGTATTTGTATGCGTACAAATAAGATGAAACATCAACAACAATGCCATAACATCTCATTTTGGTTAGCAAGAATACCATGAAAACTGTGAAGTTTGATGGAAGATTTCTTCATGTACAAGGCATGAAATGAAATGATTTTGGTGGCTATGGAAAGAGGAAATGTAATAGAGCATGTTTGGTGTTGAAATTAGATTGAATGGAGGCTTGGAAGATGATCAAAAATGACTTAGAAATCAAGTGTGCAAAACTGAACCATGGGCGTGGGCAAGCTGTGACATGTATGGCAACATGGCCTATGGGAATTCAGTGTGAAACCTCTCCCTTTGAACCCTCATATGACTTTTATAACTTGTTCAAATGAAAAAACTCAAAACATGAAAGTTGTAGAGAACATGGAAATGAACAACTTTCATGTTGGAAAATTTTTCATTTGATGCTTCCTTGATAGAGAAAACTGGCTTGACATTTGGCACACCACCTGTTTGATGAAATTATGGCCTGGAGGCCTGAACACAAGTTGAAGAAGAGAACACAAGTTGAAGTTCATACAAAATGAAACATGCTTCAAATGTTCATGTAATTGTAATGCATATGATATGACATTATGAGTCAATAAAAATAGATGAAATAGTTTATATACAGTAGAAGGACATATAAGAATGAATATGAATGGCATACCACTATGAGATACACACAAGATATGTTGAAGAAGAACAAGTGATAGATGCACAATTAAGTATGAATGCAAGATGAACATCAATTGCAAAACATGTCAAAATGAAATATGGAAGACCTATAATTTGACATACATGACCTATAATATCTAAGAGATGACCTATAAAATGATCACACAAGTCCTAATGCAATGGCACAAGTGCCTCCTAATCAAACAAAATTTAGAAATCAAACAAAAGCACACAAATGTGACTTATTACAATCAACAAGGCAAAAAATAGAAAGAGACTTGGAAAAAATATGAAATTAATTCACAAAGTTCTTAAGTCAGAAACTAAAGACATGTCAAAAGGTCATCGCAAAATTCAAGAAGAAACTAATCCAAACAAGTCATCAAAATTACATTGAAACACATGAAAAAATGCACCAAGATGAATATCAAAAGGTATGATAAAATGACTTTAAAAAACAAAAGAAAAATTTTTTTAAATGCATTAAGATGTTGTTTAGACATGACAAAAATAATGAGTGCAAAATAATTTTAGAACTATGCAAAAATAAATGTGAAATGGGCATGTGTAATGAAGAACAACATTTAAAAGGAAATTAAAAGAAAATTATGCAAATATGACTAAAATCAATTAAAATCAGAATTAAAAAATATGAAAAATTATTAAAATGTGTTTTGATAATATTTGAATTTATTTGGAATTTTTAGAGTTGAATTAGTATTTTTAATAAAAGAAAATGGAAACAGTATGAAAAAGAAATTAGAAATAAAAGAAATAAAAGGGAGGAGGTGAAAACATAGCAAAAATGAAGTTCAAAAGAGTGTTTGGGCTTAAAGCGTGGGTGTGAATAGCAATTAGAGTCTAGGTCCAAAGAACACGCGTGTGTGTGGTAGCTCAGTCAAGTGTTGACTCAATCAGAGCCAGATGATTATGTCAATCAGATCAATCAAGAAAAGTATCACAATCAAAAGGATCATCACGCAAGCACATGTTAATTAAGATGAACCACACACATGCAATCAAGTCTGAGAGAAAAAAGAAGTCATGCGTAATGCACATGATCATTAATGTGCTGGCAAATTATTATGTGTTAGATCAAATGAAATCAACGGCTGTGATTTAAAATCCAAAACCCTAACTGAAAAGTTTCACCGGCCGGAGAAGGACCTCCGGTCATCTTCTCCGGCGAAACACCACCACCTGCAACTCTTAAACTCTCCATAAATTTACACAATGCACATCAAAATGATCATGAAGTTACGTAGAACACGGATCCATGCTCAAATTTTACAAACAAAGGGTACACAAACAGATTCGAAGCCAAGAAGTTTTGCCCTAGATTCCGCAACTATGCATCTAACATGCCTATCAACTAGCCGGAGGTACCAGAGCTCCTATTGAGCTATAATCAACATGAAACAAGCTAAAAAATAATTAAATCGCACAAGAAAAGTTGAAGGAGTTCAAACCTGGATTGAAGCTTCTTGAGGATTGTTGAGAAAACCAGAGGTGTAGGCTTGAATTGAGCAAAATAAATGCTATGGAATATTGATTTCTGAAGAGAACAAAGAAATTCAACCTTGAGAAAGTGCTACACTTGATCCTGATTCAACTTGTTCTTGATCCAAGAGAAACAATGATGAACAATGGATGAAGCTTGGAGTGAAAATGTGGAGAACTCGTGTGAAAAGAGAGAGAGAGTTCAGAGAGAAACTTGAGCTTTGAGGTGTGAGAGTGAAAAATGAGGTGTGTTCCTTGCAAATTCTATTAAAGCTTTATTTATATGGCTGGTTAAAATGTTAACTATAAGAGTTAACAGTTTGAAATGTGGTTAAATGAGTTGAGTTAACTGGGTTCTGAGTTAACAGAATGAGCCAAGGTAGTTATGCCACGAGTTGGTGAGTTTTGCTATGGTGATGAGGGAGCATGTTGGTTTATGGTGATGATTTTAGAATGAAGGGTGATGATGGCATCAGTGGAGCAGCAAGCCTTTCTTGTACCATAAGTTTTGTATTTTTGAATTGTTTCTTCTTTGGTGTTTGGTAAAGGTATGTGCATGATGTGTAAGAATTGTGTTTGTCTAAATGAAGTAATGTGCGACTGGTGTGTAGTATTTGTATGCTTGCAAACAAGATGAAACATCAACAACAATGCCATAACATCTCATTTTGGTTAGCAAGAATACCATGAAAACTGTGAAGTTTGATGGAAGATTTCTTCATGTACAAGGCATGAAATGAAATGATTTTGGTGGCTATGGAAAGAGGAAATGTAATAGAGCATGTTTGGTGTTGAAATTAGATTGAATGGAGGCTTGGAAGATGATCAAAAATGACTTAGAAATCAAGTGTACAAAACTGAACCATGGGTGTGGGCAAGCCGTGACATGTATGGCAACATGGCCTATGGGAATTCAGTGTGAAACCTCTCCCTTTGAACCCTCATATGACTTTTATAACTTGTTCAAATGAAAAAACTCAAAACATGAAAGTTGTAGAGAACTTGGAAATGAACAACTTTCATGTTGGAAGTTTTTCATTTGATGCTTCCTTGATAGAGAAAACTGGCTTGACATTTGGTACACCACCTGTTTGATGAAATTATGGCCTGGAGGCCTGAACACAAGTTGAAGAAGAGAACACAAGTTGAAGTTCATACAAAATGAAACATGCTTCAAATGTTCATGTAATTGTAATGCATATGATATGACATTATGAGTCAATAAAAATAGATGAAATGGTTTATATACAGTAGAGGGACATATAAGAATGAATGTGAATGGCATACCACTATGAGATACACACAAGATATGTTGAAGAAGAACAAGTGATAGATGCACAATTAAGTATGAATGCAAGATGAACATCAATTGCAAAACATGTCAAAATGAAATATGGAAGACCTATAATTTGACATAGATGACCTATAATATCTAAGAGATGACCTATAAAATGATCACACAAGTCCTAATGCAATGGCACAAGTGCCTCCTAATCAAACAAAATTTAGAAATCAAACAAAAGCACACAAATGTGACTTATTACAATCAACAAGGCAAAAAATAGAAAGAGACTTGGAAAAAATATGAAATTAATTCACAAAGTTCTTAAGTCAGAAGCTAAAGACATGTCAAAAGGTCATCGCAAAATTCAAGAAGAAACTAATCCAAACAAGTCATCAAAATTACATTGAAACACATCAAAAAATGCACCAAGATGAATATCAAAAGGTATGATAAAATGACTTTAAAAAACAAAAGAAAAATGTTTTTAAATGCATTAAGATGTTGTTTAGACATGACAAAAATAATGAGTGCAAAATAATTTTAGAACTATGCAAAAATAAATGTGAAATGGGCATGTGTAATGAAGAACAACATTTAAAAGGAAATTAAAAGAAAATTATACAAATATGACTAAAATCAATTAAAATCAGAATTAAAAAATATGAAAAATTATTAAAATGTGTTTTGATGATATTTGAATTTATTTGGAATTTTTAGAGTTGAATTAGTATTTTTAATAAAAGAAAATGGAAACAGTATGAAAAAGAAATTAGAAATAAAAGAAATAAAAGGGAGGAGGTGAAAACATAGCAAAAATGAAGTTCAAAAGAGTGTTTGGGCTTAAAGCGTGGGTGTGAAAAGCAATTAGAGTCTAGGTCCAAAGAACACGCGTGTGTGTGGAAGCTAAGTCAAGTGTTGACTCAATCAGAGCCAGATGATTATGTCAATCAGATCAATCAAGAAAAGTATCACAATCAAAAGGATCATCACGCAAGCACATGTTAATTAAGATGAACCACACACATGCAATCAAGTCTGAGAGAAAAAAGAAGTCATGCATAATGCACATGATCATTAATGTGCTGGCAAATTATTATGCGTTAGATCAAATGAAATCAACGGCTGTGATTTAAAATCCAAAACCCTAACTGAAAAGTTTCACCGGCCGGAGAAGGACCTCCGGTCATCTTCTCCCGCGAAACACCACCACCTGCAACTCTCAAACTCTCCAGAAATTTACACAATGCACATCAAAATGATCATGAAGTTACGTAGAACACGGATCCATGCTCAAATTTTACAAACAAAGCGCACACAAACAGATTCGAAGCCAAGAAGTTTTGCCCTAGATTCTGCAACTATGCATCTAACATGCCTATCAACTAGCCGGAGGTACCAGAGCTCCTATTGAGCTATAATCAACATGAAACAAGCTAAAAAATAATTAAATCGCACAAGAAAAGTTGAAGGAGTTCAAACCTGGATTGAAGCTTCTTGAGGATTGTTGAGAAAACCAGAGGTGTAGGCTTGAATTGAGCAAAATAAATGCTATGGAATATTGATTTCTGAAGAGAACAAAGAAATTCAACCTTGAGAAAGTGCTACACTTGATCCTGATTCAACTTGTTCTTGATCCAAGAGAAACAATGATGAACAATGGATGAAGCTTGGAGTGAAAATGTGGAGAACTCGTGTGAAAAGAGAGAGAGAGTTTAGAGAGAAACTTGAGCTTTGAGGTGTGAGAGTGAAAAATGAGGTGTGTTCCTTGCAAATTCTGTTAAAGCTTTATTTATATGGCTGGTTAAAATGTTAACTATAAGAGTTAACAGTTGGAAATGTGGTTAAATGAGTTGAGTTAACTGGGTTCTGAGTTAACAGAATGAGCCAAGGTAGTTATGCCACGAGTTGGTGAGTTTTGCTATGGTGATGAGGGAGCATGTTGGTTTATGGTGATGATTTTAGAATGAAGGGTGATGATGGCATCAGTGCAGCAGCAAGCCTTTCTTGTACCATAAGTTTTGTATTTTTGAAATGTTTCTTCTTTGGTGTATGGTAAAGGTATGTGCATGATGTGTAAGAATTGTGTTTGTCGAAATGAAGTAATGTGCGACTGGTGTGTAGTATTTGTATGCGTACAAATAAGATGAAACATCAACAACAACGCCATAACATCTCATTTTGGTTAGCAAGAATACCATGAAAACTGTGAAGTTTGATGGAAGATTTCTTCATGTACAAGGCATGAAATGAAATGATTTTGGTGGCTATGGAAAGAGGAAATGTAATAGAGCATGTTTGGTGTTGAAATTAGATTGAATGGAGGCTTGGAAGATGATCAAAAATGACTTAGAAATCAAGTGTGCAAAACTGAACCATGGGCGTGGGCAAGCTGTGACATGTATGGCAACATGGCCTATGGGAATTCAGTGTGAAACCTCTCCCTTTGAACCCTCATATGACTTTTATAACTTGTTCAAATGAAAAAACTCAAAACATGAAAGTTGTAGAGAACATGGAAATGAACAACTTTCATGTTGGAAAATTTTTCATTTGATGCTTCCTTGATAGAGAAAACTGGCTTGACATTTGGCACACCACCTGTTTGATGAAATTATGGCCTGGAGGCCTGAACACAAGTTGAAGAAGAGAACACAAGTTGAAGTTCATACAAAATGAAACATGCTTCAAATGTTCATGTAATTGTAATGCATATGATATGACATTATGAGTCAATAAAAATAGATGAAATAGTTTATATACAGTAGAGGGACATATAAGAATGAATATGAATGGCATACCACTATGAGATACACACAAGATATGTTGAAGAAGAACAAGTGATAGATGCACAATTAAGTATGAATGCAAGATGAACATCAATTGCAAAACATGTCAAAATGAAATATGGAAGACCTATAATTTGACATACATGACCTATAATATCTAAGAGATGACCTATAAAATGATCACACAAGTCCTAATGCAATGGCACAAGTGCCTCCTAATCAAACAAAATTTAGAAATCAAACAAAAGCACACAAATGTGACTTATTACAATCAACAAGGCAAAAAATAGAAAGAGACTTGGAAAAAATATGAAATTAATTCACAAAGTTCTTAAGTCAGAAGCTAAAGACATGTCAAAAGGTCATCGCAAAATTCAAGAAGAAACTAATCCAAACAAGTCATCAAAATTACATTGAAACACATGAAAAAATGCACCAAGATGAATATCAAAAGGTATGATAAAATGACTTTAAAAAACAAAAGAAATTTTTTTTTAAATGCATTAAGATGTTGTTTAGACATGACAAAAACTAATGAGTGCAAAATAATTTTAGAACTATGCAAAAATAAATGTGAAATGGGCATGTGTAATGAAGAACAACATTTAAAAGGAAATTAAAAGAAAATTATGTAAATATGACTAAAATCAATTAAAATCAGAATTAAAAAATATGAAAAATTATTAAAATGTGTTTTGATGATATTTGAATTTATTTGGAATTTTTAGAGTTGAATTAGTATTTTTAATAAAAGAAAATGGAAACAGTATGAAAAAGAAATTAGAAATAAAAGAAATAAAAGGGAGGAGGTGAAAACATAGCAAAAATGAAGTTCAAAAGAGTGTTTGGGCTTAAAGCGTGGGTGTGAATAGCAATTAGAGTCTAGGTCCAAAGAACACGCGTGTGTGTGGAAGCTCAGTCAAGTGTTGACTCAATCAGAGCCAGATGATTATGTCAATCAGATCAATCAAGAAAAGTATCACAATCAAAAGGATCATCACGCAAGCACATGTTAATTAAGATGAACCACACACATGCAATCAAGTCTGAGAGAAAAAAGAAGTCATGCGTAATGCACATGATCATTAATGTGCTGGCAAATTATTATGTGTTAGATCAAATGAAATCAACGGCTGTGATTTAAAATCCAAAACCCTAACTGAAAAGTTTCACCGGCCGGAGAAGGACCTCCGGTCATCTTCTCCGGCGAAACACCACCACCTGCAACTCTTAAACTCTCCAGAAATTTACACAATGCACATCAAAATGATCATGAAGTTACGTAGAACACGGATCCATGCTCAAATTTTACAAACAAAGCGCACACAAACAGATTCGAAGCCAAGAAGTTTTGCCCTAGATTCTGCAACTATGCATCTAACATGCCTATCAACTAGCCGGAGGTACCAGAGCTCCTATTGAGCTATAATCAACATGAAACAAGCTAAAAAATAATTAAATCGCACAAGAAAAGTTGAAGGAGTTCAAACCTGGATTGAAGCTTCTTGAGGATTGTTGAGAAAACCAGAGGTGTAGGCTTGAATTGAGCAAAATAAATGCTATGGAATATTGATTTCTGAAGAGAACAAAGAAATTCAACCTTGAGAAAGTGCTACACTTGATCCTGATTCAACTTGTTCTTGATCCAAGAGAAACAATGATGAACAATGGATGAAGCTTGGAGTGAAAATGTGGAGAACTCGTGTGAAAAGAGAGAGAGAGTTCAGAGAGAAACTTGAGCTTTGAGGTGTGAGAGTGAAAAATGAGGTGTGTTCCTTGCAAATTCTGTTAAAGCTTTATTTATATGGCTGGTTAAAATGTTAACTATAAGAGTTAACAGTTGGAAATGTGGTTAAATGAGTTGAGTTAACTGGGTTCTGAGTTAACAGAATGAGCCAAGGTAGTTATGCCACGAGTTAGTGAGTTTTGCTATGGTGATGAGGGAGCATGTTGGTTTATGGTGATGATTTTAGAATGAAGGGTGATGATGGCATCAGTGCATCAGCAAGCCTTTCTTGTACCATAAGTTTTGTATTTTTGAAATGTTTCTTCTTTGGTGTATGGTAAAGGTATGTGCATGACGTGTAAGAATTGTGTTTGTCTAAATGAAGTAATGTGCGACTGGTGTGTAGTATTTGTATGCGTGCAAACAAGATGAAACATCAACAACAATGCCATAACATCTCATTTTGGTTAGCAAGAATACCATGAAAACTGTGAAGTTTGATGGAAGATTTCTTCATGTACAAGGCATGAAATGAAATGATTTTGGTGGCTATGGAAAGAGGAAATGTAATAGAGCATGTTTGGTGTTGAAATTAGATTGAATGGAGGCTTGGAAGATGATAAAAAATGACTTAGAAATCAAGTGTGCAAAACTGAACCATGGGCGTGGGCAAGCTGTGACATGTATGGCAACATGGCCTATGGGAATTCAGTGTGAAACCTCTCCCTTTGAACCCTCATATGACTTTTATAACTTGTTCAAATGAAAAAACTCAAAACATGAAAGTTGTAGAGAACATGGAAATGAACAACTTTCATGTTGGAAAGTTTTTCATTTGATGCTTCCTTGATAGAGAAAACTGGCTTGACATTTGGCACACCACCTGTTTGATGAAATTATGGCCTGGAGGTCTGAACACAAGTTGAAGAAGAGAACACAAGTTGAAGTTCATACAAAATGAAACATGCTTCAAATGTTCATGTAATTGCAATGCATATGATATGACATTATGAGTCAATAAAAATAGATGAAATGGTTTATATACAGTAGAGGGACATATAAGAATGAATGTGAATGGCATACCACTATGAGATACACACAAGATATGTTGAAGAAGAACAAGTGATAGATGCACAATTAAGTATGAATGCAAGATGAACATCAATTGCAAAACATCTCAAAATGAAATATGGAAGACCTATAATTTGACATACATGACCTATAATATCTAAGAGATGACCTATAAAATGATCACACAAGTCCTAATGCAATGGCACAAGTGCCTCCTAATCAAACAAAATTTAGAAATCAAACAAAAGCACACAAATGTGACTTATTACAATCAACAAGGCAAAAAATAGAAAGAGACTTGGAAAAAATATGAAATTAATTCACAAAGTTCCTAAGTCAGAAGCTAAAGACATGTCAAAAGGTCACCGCAAAATTCAAGAAGAAACTAATCCAAACAAGTCATCAAAATTACATTGAAACACATCAAAAAATGCACCAAGATGAATATCAAAAGGTATGATAAAATGACTTTAAAAAACAAAAGAAAAATGTTTTTAAATGCATTAAGATGTTGTTTAGACATGACAAAAATAATGAGTGCAAAATAATTTTAGAACTATGCAAAAATAAATGTGAAATGGCCATGTGTAATGAAGAACTACATTTAAAAGGAAATTAAAATAAAATTATGCAAATATGACTAAAATCAATTAAAATCAGAATTAAAAAATATGAAAAATTATTAAAATGTGTTTTGATGATATTTGAATTTATTTGGAATTTTTAGAGTTGAATTAGTATTTTTAATAAAAGAAAATGGAAACAGTATGAAAAAGAAATTAGAAATAAAAGAAATAAAAGGGAGGAGGTGAAAACATAGCAAAAATGAAGTTCAAAAGAGTGTTTGGGCTTAAAGCGTGGGTGTGAAAAGCAATTAGAGTCTAGGTCCAAAGAACACGCGTGTGTGTGGAAGCTAAGTCAAGTGTTGACTCAATCAGAGCCAGATGATTATGTCAATCAGATCAATCAAGAAAAGTATCACAATCAAAAGGATCATCACGCAAGCACATGTTAATTAAGATGAACCACACACATGCAATCAAGTCTGAGAGAGAAAAGAAGTCATGCATAATGCACATGATCATTAATGTGCTGGCAAATTATTATGCGTTAGATCAAATGAAATCAACGGCTGTGATTTAAAATCCAAAACCCTAACTGAAAAGTTTCACCGGCCGGAGAAGGACCTCCGGTCATCTTCTCCGGCGAAACACCACCACCTTCAACTCTCAAACTCTCCAGAAATTTACACAATGCACATCAAAATGATCATGAAGTTACGTAGAACACGGATCCATGCTCAAATTTTACAAACAAAGCGCACACAAACAGATTCGAAGCCAAGAAGTTTTGCCCTAGATTCTGCAACTATGCATCTAACATGCCTATCAACTAGCCGGAGGTACCAGAGCTCCTATTGAGCTATAATCAACATGAAACAAGCTAAAAAATAATTAAATCGCACAAGAAAAGTTGAAGGAGTTCAAACCTGGATTGAAGCTTCTTGAGGATTGTTGAGAAAACCAGAGGTGTAGGCTTGAATTGAGCAAAATAAATGCTATGGAATATTGATTTCTGAAGAGAACAAAGAAATTCAACCTTGAGAAAGTGCTACGCTTGATCCTTATTCAACTTGTTCTTGATCCAAGAGAAACAATGATGAACAATGGATGAAGCTTGGAGTGAAAATGTGGAGAACTCGTGTGAAAAGAGAGAGAGAGTTCAGGGAGAAACTTGAGCTTTGAGGTGTGAGAGTGAAAAATGAGGTGTGTTCCTTGCAAATTCTGTTAAAGCTTTATTTATATGGCTGGTTAAAATGTTAACTATAAGAGTTAACAGTTGGAAATGTGGTTAAATGAGTTGAGTTAACTGGGTTCTGAGTTAACAGAATGAGCCAAGGTAGTTATGCCACGAGTTGGTGAGTTTTGCTATGGTGATGAGGGAGCATGTTGGTTTATGGTGATGATTTTAGAATGAAGGGTGATGATGGCATCAGTGCATCAGCAAGCCTTTCTTGTACCATAAGTTTTGTATTTTTGAAATGTTTCTTCTTTGGTGTATGTTAAAGGTATGTGCATGACGTGTAAGAATTGTGTTTGTCTAAATGAAGTAATGTGCGACTGGTGTGTAGTATTTGTATGCGTGCAAACAAGATGAAACATCAACAACAATGCCATAACATCTCATTTTGGTTAGCAAGAATACCATGAAAACTGTGAAGTTTGATGGAAGATTTCTTCATGTACAAGGCATGAAATGAAATGATTTTGGTGGCTATGGAAAGAGGAAATGTAATAGAGCATGTTTGGTGTTGAAATTAGATTGAATGGAGGCTTGGAAGATGATCAAAAATGACTTAGAAATCAAGTGTGCAAAACTGAACCATGGGCGTGGGCAAGCTGTGACATGTATGGCAACATGGCCTATGGGAATTCAGTGTGAAACCTCTCCCTTTGAACCCTCATATGACTTTTATAACTTGTTCAAATGAAAAAACTCAAAACATGAAAGTTGTAGAGAACATGGAAATGAACAACTTTCATGTTGGAAAGTTTTTCATTTGATGCTTCCTTGAAAGAGAAAACTGGCTTGACATTTGGCACACCACCTGTTTGATGAAATTATGGCCTGGAGGCCTGAACACAAGTTGAAGAAGAGAACACAAGTTGAAGTTCATACAAAATGAAACATGCTTCAAATGTTCATGTAATTGCAATGCATATGATATGACATTATGAGTCGATAAAAATAGATGAAATGGTTTATATACAGTAGAGGGACATATAAGAATGAATGTGAATGGCATACCACTATGAGATACACACAAGATATGTTGAAGAAGAACAAGTGATAGATGCACAATTAAGTATGAATGCAAGATGAACATCAATTGCAAAACATGTCAAAATGAAATATGGAAGACCTATAATTTGACATACATGACCTATAATATCTAAGAGATGACCTATAAAATGATCACACAAGTCCTAATGCAATGGCACAAGTGCCTCCTAATCAAACAAAATTTAGAAATCAAACAAAAGCACACAAATGTGACTTATTACAATCAACAAGGCAAAAAATAGAAAGAGACTTGGAAAAAATATGAAATTAATTCACAAAGTTCCTAAGTCAGAAGCTAAAGACATGTCAAAAGGTCATCGCAAAATTCAAGAAGAAACTAATCCAAACAAGTCATCAAAATTACATTGAAACACATCAAAAAATGCACCAAGATGAATATCAAAAGGTATGATAAAATGACTTTAAAAAACAAAAGAAAATTTTTTTTAAATGCATTAAGATGTTGTTTAGACATGACAAAAATAATGAGTGCAAAATAATTTTAGAACTATGCAAAAATAAATGTGAAATGGGCATGTGTAATGAAGAACAACATTTAAAAGGAAATTAAAAGAAAATTATGCAAATATGACTAAAATCAATTAAAATCAGAATTAAAAAAATATGAAAAATTATTAAAATGTGTTTTGATGATATTTGAATTTATTTGGAATTTTTAGAGTTGAATTAGTATTTTTAATAAAAGAAAATGGAAACAGTATGAAAAAGAAATTAGAAATAAAAGAAATAAAAGGGAGGAGGTGAAAACATAGCAAAAATGAAGTTCAAAAGAGTGTTTGGGCTTAAAGCGTGGGTGTGAAAAGTAATTAGAGTCTCGGTCCAAAGAACACACGTGTGTGTGGAAGCTCAGTCAAGTGTTGACTCAATCAGAGCCAGATGATTATGTCAATCAGATCAATCAAGAAAAGTATCACAATCAAAAGGATCATCACGCAAGCACATGTTAATTAAGATGAACCACACACATGCAATCAAGTCTGAGAGAAAAAAGAAGTCATGCGTAATGCACATGATCATTAATGTGCTGGCAAATTATTATGCGTTAGATCAAATGAAATCAACGGCTGTGATTTAAAATCCAAAACCCTAACTGAAAACTTTCACCGGCCGGAGAAGGACCTTCGGTCATCTTCTCCGGCGAAGCACCACCACCTGCAACTCTCAAACTCTCCAGAAATTTACACAATGCACATCAAAATGATCATGAAGTTACGTAGAACACGGATCCATGCTCAAATTTTACAAACAAAGCGCACACAAACAGATTCGAAGCCAAGAAGTTTTGCCCTAGATTCTGCAACTATGCATCTAACATGCCTATCAACTAGCCGGAGGTACCAGAGCTCCTATTGAGCTATAATCAACATGAAACAAGCTAAAAAATAATGAAATTGCACAAGAAAAGTTGAAGGAGTTCAAACCTGGATTGAAGTTTCTTGAGGATTGTTGAGAAAACCAGAGGTGTAGGCTTGTTCTTGAGCTTGAATTGAGAAAAATAAATGCTATGGAATATTGATTTCTGAAGAGAACAAAGAAATTCAACCTTGAGAAAGTGCTACACTTGATCCTAATTCAACTTGTTCTTGATCCAAGAGAAACAATGATGAACAATGGATGAAGCTTGGAGTGAAAATGTGGAGAACTCGTGTGAAAAGAGAGAGAGAGTTCAGAGAGAAACTTGAGCTTTGAGGTGTGAGAGTGAAAAATGAGGTGTGTTCCTTGCAAATTCTGTTAAAGCTTTATTTATATGGCTGGTTAAAATGTTAACTATAAGAGTTAACAGTTGGAAATGTGGTTAAATGAGTTGAGTTAACTGGGTTCTGAGTTAACAGAATGAGCCAAGGTAGTTATGCCACGAGTAGGTGAGTTTTGCTATGGTGATGAGGGAGCATGTTGGTTTATGGTGATGATTTTAGAATGAAGGGTGATGATGGAATTAGTGCAGCAGCAAGCCTTTCTTGTACCATAAGTTTTGTATTTTTGAAATGTTTCTTCTTTGGTGTATGGTAAAGGTATGTGCATGACGTATAAGAATTGTGTTTGTCTAAATGAAGTAATGTGCGACTGGTGTGTAGTATTTGTATGCGTACAAACAAGATGAAACATCAACAATAATGCCATAACATCTCATTTTGGTTAGCAAGAATACCATGAAAACTGTGAAGTTTGATGGAAGATTTCTTCATGTACAAGGCATGAAATGAAATGATTTTGGTGGCTATGGAAAGAGGAAATGTAATAGAGCATGTTTGGTGTTGAAATTAGATTGAATGGAGGCTTGGAAGATGATCAAAAATGACTTAGAAATCAAGTGTGCAAAACTGAACCATGGGCGTGGGCAAGCTGTGACATGTATGGCAACATGGCCTATGGGAATTCAGTGTGAAACCTCTCCCTTTGAACCCTCATATGACTTTTATAACTTGTTCAAATGAAAAAACTCAAAACATGAAAGTTGTAGAGAACATGGAAATGAACAACTTTCATGTTGGAAAGTTTTTCATTTGATGCTTCCTTGATAGAGAAAACTGGCTTTACATTTGGCACACCACCTGTTTGATGAAATTATGGCCTGGAGGCCTGAACACAAGTTGAAGAAGAGAACACAAGTTAAAGTTCATACAAAATGAAACATGCTTCAAATGTTCATGTAATTGCAATGCATATGATATGACATTATGAGTCGATAAAAATAGATGAAATGGTTTATATACAGTAGAGGGACATATAAGAATAAATGTGAATGGCATACCACTATGAGATACACACAAGATATGTTGAAGAAGAACAAGTGATAGATGCACAATTAAGTATGAATGCAAGATGAACATCAATTGCAAAACATGTCAAAATGAAATATGGAAGACCTATAATTTGACATACATGACCTATAATATCTAAGAGATGACCTATAAAATGATCACACAAGTCCTAATGCAATGGCACAAGTGCCTCCTAATCAAACAAAATTTAGAAATCAAACAAAAGCACACAAATGTGACTTATTACAATCAACAAGGCAAAAAATAGAAAGAGACTTGGAAAAAATATGAAATTAATTCACAAAGTTCCTAAGTCAGAAGCTAAAGACATGTCAAAAGGTCATCGCAAAATTCAAGAAGAAACTAATCCAAACAAGTCATCAAAATTACATTGAAACACATCAAAAAATGCACCAAGATGAATATCAAAAGGTATCATAAAATGACTTTAAAAAACAAAAGAAAAATGTTTTTAAATGCATTAAGATGTTGTTTAGACATGACAAAAATAATGAGTGCAAAATAATTTTAGAACTATGCAAAAATAAATGTGAAATGGGCATGTGTAATGAAGAACAACATTTAAAAGGAAATTAAAATAAAATTATGCAAATATGACTAAAATCAATTAAAATCAGAATTAAAAAAATATGAAAAATTATTAAAATGTGTTTTGATGATATTTGAATTTATTTGGAATTTTTAGAGTTGAATTAGTATTTTTAATAAAAGAAAATGGAAACAGTATGAAAAAGAAATTAGAAATAAAAGAAATAAAAGGGAGGAGGTGAAAACATAGCAAAAATGAAGTTCAAAAGAGTGTTTGGGCTTAAAGCGTGGGTGTGAAAAGTAATTAGAGTCTCGGTCCAAAGAACACGCGTGTGTGTGGAAGCTCAGTCAAGTGTTGACTCAATCAGAGCCAGATGATTATGTCAATCAGATCAATCAAGAAAAGTATCACAATCAAAAGGATCATCACGCAAGCACATGTTAATTAAGATGAACCACACACATGCAATCAAGTCTGAGAGAAAAAAGAAGTCATGCGTAATGCACATGATCATTAATGTGCTGGCAAATTATTATGCGTTAGATCAAATGAAATCAACGGCTGTGATTTAAAATCCAAAACCCTAACTGAAAACTTTCACCGGCCGGAGAAGGACCTCCGGTCATCTTCTCCGGCGAAGCACTACCACCTGCAACTCTCAAACTCTCTAGAAATTTACACAATGCACATCAAAATGATCATGAAGTTACGTAGAACACGGATCCATGCTCAAATTTTACAAACAAAGCGCACACAAACAGATTCGAAGCCAAGAATTTTTGCCCTAGATTCTGCAACTATGCATCTAACATGCCTATCAACTAGCCGGAGGTACCAGAGCTCCTATTGAGCTATAATCAACATGAAACAAGCTAAAAAATAATGAAATCGCACAAGAAAAGTTGAAGGAGTTCAAACCTGGATTGAAGCTTCTTGAGGATTGTTGAGAAAACCAGAGGTGTAGGCTTGTTCTTGAGCTTGAATTGAGCAAAATAAATGCTATGGAATCTTGATTTCTGAAGAGAACAAAGAAATTCAACCTTGAGAAAGTGCTACACTTGATCCTGATTCAACTTGTTCTTGATCCAAGAGAAACAATGATGAACAATGGATGAAGCTTGGAGTGAAAATGTGGAGAACTCGTGTGAAAAGAGAGAGAGAGTTTAGAGAGAAACTTGAGCTTTGAGGTGTGAGAGTGAAAAATGAGGTGTGTTCCTTGCAAATTCTGTTAAAGCTTTATTTATATGGCTGGTTAAAATGTTAACTACAAGAGTTAACAGTTGGAAATGTGGTTAAATGAGTTGAGTTAACTGGGTTCTGAGTTAACAGAATGAGCCAAGGTAGTTATGCCACGAGTTGGTGAGTTTTGCTATGGTGATGAGGGAGCATGTTGGTTTATGGTGATGATTTTAGAATGAAGGGTGATGATGGCATCAGTGCAGCAGCAAGCCTTTCTTGTACCATAAGTTTTGTATTTTTGAAATGTTTCTTCTTTGGTGTATGGTAAAGGTATGTGCATGATGTGTAAGAATTGTGTTTGTCTAAATGAAGTAATGTGCGACTGGTGTGTAGTATTTGTATGCGTGCAAACAAGATGAAACATCAACAACAATGCCATAACATCTCATTTTGGTTAGCAAGAATACCATGAAAACTATGAAGTTTGATGGAAGATTTCTTCATGTACAAGGCATGAAATGAAATGATTTTGGTGGCTATGGAAAGAGGAAATGTAATAGAGCATGTTTGGTGTTGAAATTAGATTTAATGGAGGCTTGGAAGATGATCAAAAATGACTTAGAAATCAAGTGTGCAAAACTGAACCATGGACGTGGGCAAGCTGTGACATGTATGGCAACATGGCCTATGGGAATTCATTGTGAAACCTCTCCCTTTGACCCCTCATATGACTTTTATAACTTGTTCAAATGAAAAAACTCAAAACATGAAAGTTGTAGAGAACATGGAAATGAACAACTTGCATGTTGGAAAGTTTTTCATTTGATGCGTCCTTGATAGAGAAAACTGGCTTGACATTTGGCACACCACCTGTTTCATGAAATTATGGCCTGGAGGCCTGAACACAAGTTGAAGAAGAGAACACAAGTTGAAGTTCATACAAAATGAAACATGCTTCAAATGGTCATGTAATTGCAATGCATATGATATGACATTATGAGTAAATAAAAATAGATGATATGGTTTATATACAGTAGAGGGACATATAAGAATGAATGTGAATGGGATACCACTATGAGATACACACAAGATATGTTGAAGAAGAACAGGTGATAGATGCACAATTAAGTATGAATGCAAGATGAACATCAATTGCAAAACATGTCAAAATGAAATATGGAAGACCTATAATTTGACATACACGACCTATAATATCTAAGAGATGACCTATAAAATGATCACACAAGTCCTAATGCAATGGCACAAGTGCCTCCAAATCAAACAAAATTTAGAAATCAAACAAAAGCACACAAATGTGACTTATTACAATCAACAAGGCAAAAAATAGAAAGAGACTTGGAAAAAATATGAAATTAATTCACATAGTTCCTAAGTCAGAAGCTAAAGACATGTCAAAAGGTCATCGCAAAATTCAAGAAGAAACTAATCCAAACAAGTCATCAAAATTACATTGAAACACATCAAAAAATGCACCAAGATGAATATCAAAAGGTATGATAAAATGACTTTAAAAAACAAAATAAAAATGTTTTTAAATGCATTAAGATGTTGTTTAGACATGACAAAAATAATGAGTGCAAAATAATTTTAGAACTATGCAAAAATAAATGTGAAATGGGCATGTGTAATAAAGAACAACATTTAAAAGGAAATTAAAAGAAAATTATGCAAATATGACTAAAATCAATTAAACTCAGAATTAAAAAAATATGAAAAATTATTAAAATGTGTTTTGATGATATTTGAATTTATTTGGAATTTTTAGAGTTGAATTAGTATTTTTAATAAAAGAAAATGGAAACAGTATGAAAAAGAAATTAGAAATAAAAGAAATAAAAGGGAGGAGGTGAAAACATAGCAAAAATGAAGTTCAAAAGAGTGTTTGGGCTTAAAGCGTGGGTGTGAAAAGCAATTAGAGTCTCGGTCCAAAGAACGCGCGTGTGTGTGGAAGCTCAGTCAAGTGTTGACTCAATCAGAGCCAGATGATTATGTCAATCAGATCAATCAAGAAAAGTATCACAATCAAAAGGATCATCACGCAAGCACATGTTAATTAAGATGAACCACACACATGCAATCAAGTCTGAGAGAAAAAAGAAGTCATGCGTAATGCACATGATCATTAATGAGCTGGCAAATTATTATGCGTTAGATCAAATGAAATCAACGGCTGTGATTTAAAATCCAAAACCCTAACTGAAAACTTTCACCGGCCGGAGAAGGACCTCCGGTCATCTTCTCCGGCGAAGCACCACCACCTGCAACTCTCAAACTCTCCAGAAATTTACACAATGCACATCAAAATGATCATGAAGTTACGTAGAACATGGATTCATGCTCAAATTTTACAAACAAAGCGCACACAAACAGATTCGAAGCCAAGAAGTTTTGCCCTAGATTCTGCAACTATGCATCTAACATGCCTATCAACTAGCCGGAGGTACCAGAGCTCCTATTGAGCTATAATCAACATGAAACAAGCTAAAAAATAATGAAATCGCACAAGAAAAGTTGAAGGAGTTCAAACCTGGATTGAAGCTTCTTGAGGATTGTTGAGAAAACCAGAGGTGTAGGCTTGTTCTTGAGCTTGAATTGAGCAAAATAAATGCTATGGAATATTGATTTCTGAAGAGAACAAAGAAATTCAACCTTGAGAAAGTGCTACACTTGATCCTGATTCAACTTGTTCTTGATCCAAGAGAAACAATGATGAACAATGGATGAAGCTTGGAGTGAAAATGTGGAGAACTCATGTGAAAAGAGAGAGAGAGTTCAGAGAGAAACTTGAGCTTTGAGGTGTGAGAGTGAAAAATGAGGTGTGTTCCTTGCAAATTCTGTTAAAGCTTTATTTATATGGCTGGTTAAAATTTTAACTACAAGAGTTAACAGTTGGAAATGTGGTTAAATGAGTTGAGTTAACTGGGTTCTGAGTTAACAGAATGAGCCAAGGTAGTTATGCCACGAGTTGGTGAGTTTTGCTATGGTGATGAGGGAGCATGTTGGTTTATGGTGATGATTTTAGAATGAAGGGTGATGATGGCATCAGTGCAGCAGCAAGCCTTTCTTGTACCATAAGTTTTGTATTTTTGAAATGTTTCTTCTTTGGTGTATGGTAAAGGTATGTGCATGATGTGTAAGAATTGTGTTTGTCTAAATGAAGTAATGTGCGACTGGTGTGTAGTATTTGTATGCGTGCAAATATGATGAAACATCAACAACAATGCCATAACATCTCATTTTGGTTAGCAAGAATACCATGAAAACTATGAAGTTTGATGGAAGATTTCTTCATGTACAAGGCATGAAATGAAATGATTTTGGTGGCTATGGAAAGAGGAAATGTAATAGAGCATGTTTGGTGTTGAAATTAGATTTAATGGAGGCTTGGAAGATGATCAAAAATGACTTAGAAATCAAGTGTGCAAAACTGAACCATGGACGTGGGCAAGCTGTGACATGTATGGCAACATGGCCTATGGGAATTCATTGTGAAAAGTCGCCCTTTGAACCCTCATATGACTTTTATAACTTGTTCAAATGAAAAAACTCAAAACATGAAAGTTGTAGAGAACATGGAAATGAACAACTTTCATGTTGGAAAGTTTTTCATTTGATGCTTCCTTGATAGAGAAAACTGGCTTGACATTTGGCACACCACCTGTTTGATGAAATTATGGCCTGGAGGCCTGAACACAAGTTGAAGAAGAGAACACAAGTTGAAGTTCATACAAAATGAAACATACTTCAAATGGTCATGTAATTGCAATGCATATGATATGACATTATGAGTCAATAAAAATAGATGATATGGTTTATATACAGTAGAGGGACATATAAGAATGAATGTGAATGGGATACCACTATGAGATACCCACAAGATATGTTGAAGAAGAACAAGTGATAGATGCACAATTAAGTATGAATGCAAGATGAACATCAATTGCAAAACATGTCAAAATGAAATATGGAAGACCTATAATTTGACATACATGACCTATAATATCTAAGAGATGACCTATAAAATGATCACACAAGTCCTAATGCAATGGCACAAGTGCCTCCAAATCAAACAAAATTTAGAAATCAAACAAAAGCACACAAATGTGACTTATTACAATCAACAAGGCAAAAAATAGAAAGAGACTTGGAAAAAATATGAAATTAATTCACAAAGTTCCTAAGTCAGAAGCTAAAGACATGTCAAAAGGTCATCGCAAAATTCAAGAAGAAACTAATACAAACAAGTCATCAAACTTACATTGAAACACATCAAAAAATCCACCAAGATGAATATCAAAAGGTATGATAAAATGACTTTAAAAAACAAAAGAAAAATGTTTTTAAATGCATTAAGATGTTGTTTAGACATGACAAAAATAATGAGTGCAAAATAATTTTAGAACTATGCAAAAATAAATGTGAAATGGGCATGTGTAATAAAGAACAACATTTAAAAGGAAATTAAAAGAAAATTATGCAAATATGACTAAAATCAATTAAAATCAGAATTAAAAAAATATGAAAAATTATTAAAATGTGTTTTGATGATATTTGAATTTATTTGGAATTTTTAGAGTTGAATTAGTATTTTTAATAAAAGAAAATGGAAACAGTATGAAAAAGAAATTAGAAATAAAAGAAATAAAAGGGAGGAGGTGAAAACATAGCAAAAATGAAGTTCAAAAGAGTGTTTGGGCTTAAAGCGTGGGTGTGAAAAGCAATTAGAGTCTCGGTCCAAAGAACACGCGTGTGTGTGGAAGCTCAGTCAAGTATTAACTCAATCAGAGCCAGATGATTATGTCAATCAGATCAATCAAGAAAAGTATCACAATCAAAAGGATCATCACGCAAGCACATGTTAATTAAGATGAACCACACACATGCAATCAAGTCTGAGAGAAAAAAGAAGTCATGCGTAATGCACATGATCATTAATGAGTTGGCAAATTATTACGCGTTAGATCAAATGAAATCAACGGTTGTGATTTAAAATCCAAAACCCTAACTGAAAACTTTCACCGGCCGGAGAAGGACCTCCGGTCATCTTCTCCGGCGAAGCACCACCACCTGCAACTCTCAAACTCTCCAGAAATTTACACAATGCACATCAAAATGATCATGAAGTTACGTAGAACATGGATTCATGCTCAAATTTTACAAACAAAGCGCACACAAACAGATTCGAAGCCAAGAAGTTTTGCCCTAGATTCTGCAACTATGCATCTAACATGCCTATCAACTAGCCGGAGGTACCAGAGCTCCTATTGAGCTATAATCAACATGAAACAAGCTAAAAAATAATGAAATCGCACAAGAAAAGTTGAAGGAGTTCAAACCTGGATTGAAGCTTCTTGAGGATTGTTGAGAAAACCAGAGGTGTAGGCTTGTTCTTGAGCTTGAATTGAGCAAAATAAATGCTATGGAATATTGATTTCTGAAGAGAACAAAGAAATTCAACCTTGAGAAAGTGCTACACTTGATCCTGATTCAACTTGTTCTTGATCCAAGAGAAACAATGATGAACAATGGATGAAGCTTGGAGTGAAAATGTGGAGAACTCATGTGAAAAGAGAGAGAGAGTTCAGAGAGAAACTTGAGCTTTGAGGTGTGAGAGTGAAAAATGAGGTGTGTTCCTTGCAAATTCTGTTAAAGCTTTATTTATATGGCTGGTTAAAATTTTAACTACAAGAGTTAACAGTTGGAAATGTGGTTAAATGAGTTGAGTTAACTGGGTTCTGAGTTAACAGAATGAGCCAAGGTAGTTATGCCACGAGTTGGTGAGTTTTGCTATGGTGATGAGGGAGCATGTTGGTTTATGGTGATGATTTTAGAATGAAGGGTGATGATGGCATCAGTGCAGCAGCAAGCCTTTCTTGTACCATAAGTTTTGTATTTTTGAAATGTTTCTTCTTTGGTGGATGGTAAAGGTATGTGCATGATGTGTAAGAATTGTGTTTGTCTAAATGAAGTAATGTGCGACTGGTGTGTAGTATTTGTATGCGTGCAAACAAGATGAAACATCAACAACAATGCCATAACATCTCATTTTGGTTAGCAAGAATACCATGAAAACTATGAAGTTTGATGGAAGATTTCTTCATGTACAAGGCATGAAATGAAATGATTTTGGTGGCTATGGAAAGAGGAAATGTAATAGAGCATGTTTGGTGTTGAAATTAGATTTAATGGAGGCTTGGAAGATGATCAAAAATGACTTAGAAATCAAGTGTGCAAAACTGAACCATGGACGTGGGCAAGCTGTGACATGTATGGCAACATGGCCTATGGGAATTCATTGTGAAAACTCTCCCTTTGAACCCTCATATGACTTTTATAACTTATTCAAATGAAAAAACTCAAAACACGAAAGTTGTAGAGAACATGGAAATGAACAACTTTCATGTTGGAAAGTTTTTCATTTGATGCTTCCTTGATAGAGAAAACTGGCTTGACATTTGGCACACCACCTGTTTGATGAAATTATGGCCTGGAGGCCTGAACACAAGTTGAAGAAGAGAACACAAGTTGAAGTTCATACAAAATGAAACATGCTTCAAATGGTCATGTAATTGTAATGCATATGATATGACATTATGAGTCAATAAAAATAGATGATATGGTATATATACAGTAGAGGGACATATAAGAATGAATGTGAATGGGATACCACTATGAGATACACACAAGATATGTTGAAGAAGAACAAGTGATAGATGCACAATTAAGTATGAATGCAAGATGAACATCAATTGCAAAACATGTCAAAATGAAATATGGAAGACCTATAATTTGACATACATGACCTATAATATCTAAGAGATGACCTATAAAATGATCACACAAGTCCTAATGCAATGGCACAAGTGCCTCCAAATCAAACAAAATTTAGAAATCAAACAAAAGCACACAAATGTGACTTATTACAATCAACAAGGCAAAAAATAGAAAGAGACTTGGAAAAAATATGAAATTAATTCACAAAGTTCCTAAGTCAGAAGCTAAAGACATGTCAAAAGTTCATCGCAAAATTCAAGAAGAAACTAATACAAACAAGTCATCAAAATTACATTGAAACACATCAAAAAATGCACCAAGATGAATATCAAAAGGTATGATAAAATGACTTTAAAAAAGAAAATAGAAATGTTTTTAAATGCATTAAGATGTTTTTTAGACATGACAAAAATAATGAGTGCAAAATAATTTTAGAACTATGCAAAAATAAATATGAAATGGGCATGTGTAATGAAGAACAACATTTAAAAGGAAATTAAAAGAAAATTATGCAAATATGACTAAAATCAATTAAAATCAGAATTAAAAAATATGAAAAATTATTAAAATGTGTTTTGATGATATTTGAATTTATTTGGAATTTTTAGAGTTGAATTAGTATTTTTAATAAAAGAAAATGGAAACAGTATGAAAAAGAAATTAGAAATAAAAGAAATAAAAGGGAGGAGGTGAAAACATAGCAAAAATGAAGTTCAAAAGAGTGTTTGGGTTTAAAGCGTGGGTGTGAAAAGCTATTAGAGTCTAGGTCCAAAGAAGACGCGTGTGTGTGGAAGCTTAGTCAAGTGTTGACTCAATCAGAGCCAGATGATTATGTCAATCAAATCAATCAAGAAAAGTATCAAAATCAAAAGGATCATCACGCAAGCACATGTTAATTAAGATGAACCACACACATGCAATCAAGTCTGAGAGAAAAAAGAAGTCATGCGTAATGCACATGATCATTAATGTGCTGGCAAATTATTATGCGTTAGATCAAATGAAATCAACGGCTGTGATTTAAAATCCAAAACCCTAACTGAAAAGTTTCACCGGCCGGAGAAGGACCTCCGGTCATCTTCTCCGGCGTAGCACCACCACCTGCAACTCTCAAACTCTCCAGAAATTTACACAATGCACATCAAAATGATCATGAAGTTACGTAGAACACAGATCCATGCTCAAATTTTACAAACAAAGCGCACACAAACAGATTCGAAGCCAATAAGTTTTGCCCTAGATTCTGCAACTATGCATCTAACATGCCTATCAACTAGCCGGAGGTACCAGAGCTCCTATTGAGCTATAATCAACATGAAACAAGCTAAAAAATAATGAAATCGCACAAGAAAAGTTGAAGGAGTTTAAACCTGGATTGAAGCTTCTTGAGGATTGTTGAGAAAACCAGAGGTGTAGGCTTGTTCTTGAGCTTGAATTGAGCAGAATAAATGCTATGGAATATTGATTTCTGAAGAGAACAAAGAAATTCAACCTTGAGAAAGTGCTACACTTGATCCTGATTCAACTTGTTCTTGATCCAAGAGAAACAATGATGAACAATGGATGAAGCTTGGAGTGAAAATGTGGAGAACTCGTGTGAAAAGAGAGAGAGAGTTCAGAGAGAAACTTGAGCTTTGAGGTGTGAGAGTGAAAAATGAGGTGTGTTCCTTGCAAATTCTGTTAAAGCTTTATTTATATGGCTGGTTAAAATGTTAACTACAAGAGTTAACAGTTGGAAATGTGGTTAAATGAGTTGAGTTAACTGGGTTCTGAGTTAACAGAATGAGCCAAGGTAGTTATGCCACGAGTTGGTGAGTTTTGCTATGGTGATGAGGGAGCATGTTGGTTTATGGTGATGATTTTAGAATGAAGGGTGATGATGGCATCAGTGCAGCAGCAAGCCTTTCTTGTACCATAAGTTTTGTATTTTTGAAATGTTTCTTCTTTGGTGTATGGTAAAGGTATGTGCATGATGTGTAAGAATTGTGTTTGTCTAAATGAAGTAATGTGCGACTGGTGTGTAGTATTTGTATGCGTGCAAACAAGATGAAACATCAACAACAATGCCATAACATCTCATTTTGGTTAGCAATAATACCATGAAAACTATGAAGTTTGATGGAAGATTTCTTCATGTACAAGGCATGAAATGAAATGATTTTGGTGGCTATGGAAAGAGGAAATGTAATAGAGCATGTTTGGTGTTGAAATTAGATTTAATGGAGGCTTGGAAGATGATCAAAAATGACTTAGAAATCAAGTGTGCAAAACTGAACCATGGACGTGGGCAAGCTGTGACATGTATGGCAACATGGCCTATGGGAATTCATTGTGAAAACTCTCCCTTTGAACCCTCATATGACTTTTATAACTTGTTCAAATGAAAAAACTCAAAACATGAAAGTTGTAGAGAACATGGAAATGAACAACTTTCATGTTGGAAAGTTTTTCATTTGATGCTTCCTTGATAGAGAAAACTGGCTTGACATTTGGCACACCACCTGTTTGATGAAATTATGGCCTGGAGGCCTGAACACAAGTTGAAGAAGACAACACAAGTTGAAGTTCATACAAAATGAAACATGCTTCAAATGGTCATGTAATTGCAATGCATATGATATGACATTATGAGTCAATAAAAATAGATGATATGGTATATATACAGTAGAGGGACATATAAGAATGAATGTGAATGGGATACCACTATGAGATACACACAAGATATGTTGAAGAAGAACAAGTGATAGATGCACAATTAAGTATGAATGCAAGATGAACATCAATTGCAAAACATGTCAAAATGAAATATGGAAGACCTATAATTTGACATTCATGACCTATAATATCTAAGAGATGACCTATAAAATGATCACACAAGTCCTAATGCAATGGCACAAGTGCCTCCAAATCAAACAAAATTTAGAAATCAAACAAAAGCACACAAATGTGACTTATTACAATCAACAAGGCAAAAAATAGAAAGATACTTGGAAAAAATATGAAATTAATTCACAAAGTTCCTAAGTCAGAAGCTAAAGACATGTCAAAAGGTCATCGCAAAATTCAAGAAGAAACTAATACAAACAAGTCATCAAAATTACATTGAAACACATCAAAAAATGCACCAAGATGAATATCAAAAGGTATGATAAAATGACTTTAAAAAAGAAAATAAAAATGTTTTTAAATGCATTAAGATGTTTTTTAGACATGACAAAAATAATGAGTGCAAAATAATTTTAGAACTATGCAAAAATAAATATGAAATGGGCATGTGTAATGAAGAACAACATTTAAAAGGAAATTAAAAGAAAATTATGCAAATATGACTAAAATCAATTAAAATCAGAATTAAAAAATATGAAAAATTATTAAAATGTGTTTTGATGATATTTGAATTTATTTGGAATTTTTAGAGTTGAATTAGTATTTTTAATAAAAGAAAATGGAAACAGTATGAAAAAGAAATTAGAAATAAAAGAAATAAAAGGGAGGAGGTGAAAACATAGCAAAAATGAAGTTCAAAAGAGTGTTTGGGTTTAAAGCGTGGGTGTGAAAAGCTATTAGAGTCTAGGTCCAAAGAAGACGCGTGTGTGTGGAAGCTTAGTCAAGTGTTGACTCAATCAGAGCCAGATGATTATGTCAATCAAATCAATCAAGAAAAGTATCAAAATCAAAAGGATCATCACGCAAGCACATGTTAATTAAGATGAACCACACACATGCAATCAAGTCTGAGAGAAAAAAGAAGTCATGCGTAATGCACATGATCATTAATGTGCTGGCAAATTATTATGCGTTAGATCAAATGAAATCAACGGCTGTGATTTAAAATCCAAAACCCTAACTGAAAAGTTTCACCGGCCGGAGAAGGACCTCCGGTCATCTTCTCCGGCGTAGCACCACCACCTGCAACTCTCAAACTCTCCAGAAATTTACACAATGCACATCAAAATGATCATGAAGTTACGTAGAACACAGATCCATGCTCAAATTTTACAAACAAAGCGCACACAAATAGATTCGAAGCCAAGAAGTTTTGCCCTAGATTCTGCAACTATGCATCTAACATGCCTATCAACTAGCCGGAGGTACCAGAGCTCCTATTGAGCTATAATCAACATGAAACAAGCTAAAAAATAATGAAATCGCACAAGAAAAGTTGAAGGAGTTTAAACCTGGATTGAAGCTTCTTGAGGATTGTTGAGAAAACCAGAGGTGTAGGCTTGTTCTTGAGCTTGAATTGAGCAAAATAAATGCTATGGAATATTGATTTCTGAAGAGAACAAAGAAATTCAACCTTGAGAAAGTGCTACACTTGATCCTGATTCAACTTGTTCTTGATCCAAGAGAAACAATGATGAACAATGGATGAAGCTTGGAGTGAAAATGTGGAGAACTCGTGTGAAAAGAGAGAGAGAGTTCAGAGAGAAACTTGAGCTTTGAGGTGTGAGAGTGAAAAATGAGGTGTGTTCCTTGCAAATTCTGTTAAAGCTTTATTTATATGGCTGGTTAAAATGTTAACTACAAGAGTTAACAGTTGGAAATGTGGTTAAATGAGTTGAGTTAACTGGGTTCTGAGTTAACAGAATGAGCCAAGGTAGTTATGCCACGAGTTGGTGAGTTTTGCTATGGTGATGAGGGAGCATGTTGGTTTATGGTGATGATTTTAGAATGAAGGGTGATGATGGCATCAGTGCAGCAGCAAGCCTTTCTTGTACCATAAGTTTTGTATTTTTGAAATGTTTCTTCTTTGGTGTATGGTAAAGGTATGTGCATGACGTGTAAGAATTGTGTTTGTCTAAATGAAGTAATATGCGACTGGTGTGTAGTATTTGTATGCGTGCAAACAAGATGAAACATCAACAACAATGCCATAACATCTCATTTTGGTTAGCAAGAATACCATGAAAACTATGAAGTTTGATGGAAGATTTCTTCATGTACAAGGCATGAAATGAAATGATTTTGGTGGCTATGGAAAGAGGAAATGTAATAGAGCATGTTTGGTGTTGAAATTAGATTGAATGGAGGCTTGGAAGATGATCAAAAATGACTTAGAAATCAAGTGTGCAAAACTGAACCATGGACGTGGGCAAGCTGTGACATGTATGGCAACATGGCCTATGGGAATTCATTGTGAAAACTCTCCCTTTGAACCCTCATATGACTTTTATAACTTGTTCAAATGAAAAAACTCAAAACACGAAAGTTGTAGAGAACATGGAAATGAACAACTTTCATGTTGGAAAGTTTTTCATTTGATGCTTCCTTGATAGAGAAAACTGGCTTGACATTTGGCACACCACCTGTTTGATGAAATTATGGCCTGGAGGCCTGAACACAAGTTGAAGAAGAGAACACAAGTTGAAGTTCATACAAAATGAAACATGCTTCAAATGGTCATGTAATTGCAATGCATATGATATGACATTATGAGTCAATAAAAATAGATGATATGGTATATATACAGTAGAGGGACATATAAGAATGAATGTGAATGGGATACCACTATGAGATACACACAAGATATGTTGAAGAAGAACAAGTGATAGATGCACAATTAAGTATGAATGCAAGATGAACATCAATTGCAAAACATGTCAAAATGAAATATGGAAGACCTATAATTTGACATACATGACCTATAATATCTAAGAGATGACCTATAAAATGATCACACAAGTCCTAATGCAATGGCACAAGTGCCTCCAAATCAAACAAAATTTAGAAATCAAACAAAAGCACACAAATGTGACTTATTACAATCAACAAGGCAAAAAATAGAAAGAGACTTGGAAAAAATATGAAATTAATTCACAAAGTTCCTAAGTCAGAAGCTAAAGACATGTCAAAAGTTCATCGCAAAATTCAAGAAGAAACTAATACAAACAAGTCATCAAAATTACATTGAAACACATCAAAAAATGCACCAAGATGAATATCAAAAGGTATGATAAAATGACTTTAAAAAAGAAAATAGAAATGTTTTTAAATGCATTAAGATGTTTTTTAGACATGACAAAAATAATGAGTGCAAAATAATTTTAGAACTATGCAAAAATAAATATGAAATGGGCATGTGTAATGAAGAACAACATTTAAAAGGAAATTAAAAGAAAATTATGCAAATATGACTAAAATCAATTAAAATCAGAATTAAAAAATATGAAAAATTATTAAAATGTGTTTTGATGATATTTGAATTTATTTGGAATTTTTAGAGTTGAATTAGTATTTTTAATAAAAGAAAATGGAAACAGTATGAAAAAGAAATTAGAAATAAAAGAAATAAAAGGGAGGAGGTGAAAACATAGCAAAAATGAAGTTCAAAAGAGTGTTTGGGTTTAAAGCGTGGGTGTGAAAAGCTATTAGAGTCTAGGTCCAAAGAAGACGCGTGTGTGTGGAAGCTTAGTCAAGTGTTGACTCAATCAGAGCCAGATGATTATGTCAATCAAATCAATCAAGAAAAGTATCAAAATCAAAAGGATCATCACGCAAGCACATGTTAATTAAGATGAACCACACACATGCAATCAAGTCTGAGAGAAAAAAGAAGTCATGCGTAATGCACATGATCATTAATGTGCTGGCAAATTATTATGCGTTAGATCAAATGAAATCAACGGCTGTGATTTAAAATCCAAAACCCTAACTGAAAAGTTTCACCGGCCGGAGAAGGACCTCCGGTCATCTTCTCCGGCGTAGCACCACCACCTGCAACTCTCAAACTCTCCAGAAATTTACACAATGCACATCAAAATGATCATGAAGTTACGTAGAACACAGATCCATGCTCAAATTTTACAAACAAAGCGCACACAAATAGATTCGAAGCCAAGAAGTTTTGCCCTAGATTCTGCAACTATGCATCTAACATGCCTATCAACTAGCCGGAGGTACCAGAGCTCCTATTGAGCTATAATCAACATGAAACAAGCTAAAAAATAATGAAATCGCACAAGAAAAGTTGAAGGAGTTTAAACCTGGATTGAAGCTTCTTGAGGATTGTTGAGAAAACCAGAGGTGTAGGCTTGTTCTTGAGCTTGAATTGAGCAAAATAAATGCTATGGAATATTGATTTCTGAAGAGAACAAAGAAATTCAACCTTGAGAAAGTGCTACACTTGATCCTGATTCAACTTGTTCTTGATCCAAGAGAAACAATGATGAACAATGGATGAAGCTTGGAGTGAAAATGTGGAGAACTCGTGTGAAAAGAGAGAGAGAGTTCAGAGAGAAACTTGAGCTTTGAGGTGTGAGAGTGAAAAATGAGGTGTGTTCCTTGCAAATTCTGTTAAAGCTTTATTTATATGGCTGGTTAAAATGTTAACTACAAGAGTTAACAGTTGGAAATGTGGTTAAATGAGTTGAGTTAACTGGGTTCTGAGTTAACAGAATGAGCCAAGGTAGTTATGCCACGAGTTGGTGAGTTTTGCTATGGTGATGAGGGAGCATGTTGGTTTATGGTGATGATTTTAGAATGAAGGGTGATGATGGCATCAGTGCAGCAGCAAGCCTTTCTTGTACCATAAGTTTTGTATTTTTGAAATGTTTCTTCTTTGGTGTATGGTAAAGGTATGTGCATGACGTGTAAGAATTGTGTTTGTCTAAATGAAGTAATATGCGACTGGTGTGTAGTATTTGTATGCGTGCAAACAAGATGAAACATCAACAACAATGCCATAACATCTCATTTTGGTTAGCAAGAATACCATGAAAACTATGAAGTTTGATGGAAGATTTCTTCATGTACAAGGCATGAAATGAAATGATTTTGGTGGCTATGGAAAGAGGAAATGTAATAGAGCATGTTTGGTGTTGAAATTAGATTTAATGGAGGCTTGGAAGATGATCAAAAATGACTTAGAAATCAAGTGTGCAAAACTGAACCATGGGCGTGGGCAAGCTGTGACATGTATGGCAACATGGCCTATGGGAATTCAGTGTGAAACCTCTCCCTTTGAACCCTCATATGACTTTTATAACTTGTTCAAATAAAAAAACTCAAAACATGAAAGTTGTAGAAAACATGGAAATGAACAACTTTCATGTTGAAAAGTTTTTCATTTGATGCTTCCTTGATAGAGAAAACTGGCTTGACATTTGGCACACCACCTGTTTGATGAAATTATGGCCTGGAGGCCTGAACACAAGTTGAAGAAGAGAACACAAGTTGAAGTTCATACAAAATGAAACATGCTTCAAATGTTCATGTAATTGCAATGCATATGATATGACATTATGAGTCAATAAAAATAGATGAAATGGTTTATATACAGTAGAGGGACATATAAGAATGAATGTGAATGGCATACCACTATGAGATACACACAAGATATGTTGAAGAAGAACAAGTGATAGATGCACAATTAAGTATGAATGCAAGATGAACATCAATTGCAAAACATGTCAAAATGAAATATGGAAGACCTATAATTTGACATACATGACCTATAATATCTAAGAGATGACCTATAAAATGATCACACAAGTCCTAATGCAATGGCACAAGTGCCTCCTAATCAAACAAAATTTAGAAATCAAACAAAAGCACACAAATGTGACTTATTACAATCAACAAGGCAAAAAATAGAAAGAGACTTGGAAAAAATATGAAATTAATTCACAAAGTTCCTAAGTCAGAAGCTAAAGACATGTCAAAAGGTCATCGCAAAATTCAAGAAGAAACTAATCCAAACAAGTCATCAAAATTACATTGAAACACATCAAAAAATGCACCAAGATGAATATCAAAAGGTATGATAAAATGACTTTAAAAAACAAAAGAAAAATGTTTTTAAATGCATTAAGATGTTGTTTAGACATGACAAAAATAATGAGTGCAAAATAATTTTAGAACTATGCAAAACTAAATGTGAAATGGGCATGTGTAATAAAGAACAACATTTAAAAGGAAATTAAAAGAAAATTATGTAAATATGACTAAAATCAATTAAAATCAGAATTAAAAAAATATGAAAAATTATTAAAATGTGTTTTGATGATATTTGAATTTATTTGGAATTTTTAGAGTTGAATTAGTATTTTTAATAAAAGAAAATGGAAACAGTATGAAAAAGAAATTAGAAATAAAAGAAATAAAAGGGAGGAGGTGAAAACATTGCAAAAATGAAGTTCAAAAGAGTGTTTGGGCTTAAAGCGTGGGTGTGAAAAGCAATTAGAGTCTCGGTCCAAAGAACACGCGTGTGTGTGGAAGCTCAGTCAAGTGTTGACTCAATCAGAGCCAGATGATTATGTCAATCAGATCAATCAAGAAAAGTATCACAATCAAAAGGATCATCACGCAAGCACATGTTAATTAAGATGAACCACACACATGCAATCAAGTCTGAGAGAAAAAAGAAGTCATGCGTAATGCACATGATCATTAATGAGCTGGCAAATTATTATGCGTTAGATCAAATGAAATCAATGGCTGTGATTTAAAATCCAAAACCCTAACTGAAAAGTTTCACCGGCCGGAGAAGGACCTCCGGTCATCTTCTCCGGCGAAGCACCACCACCTGCAACTCTCAAACTCTCCAAAAATTTACACAATGCACATCAAAATGATCATGAAGTTACGTAGAACACGGATCCATGCTCAAATTTTACAAACAAAGCGCACACAAACAGATTCGAAGCCAAGAAGTTTTGCCTTAGATTCTGCAACTATGCATCTAACATGCCTATCAACTAGCCGGAGGTACCAGAGCTCCTATTGAGCTATAATCAACATGAAACAAGCTAAAAAATAATGAAATCGCACAAGAAAAGTTGAAGGAGTTCAAACCTGGATTGAAGCTTCTTGAGGATTGTTGAGAAAACCAGAGGTGTAGGCTTGTTCTTTAGCTTGAATTGAGCAAAATAAATGCTATGGAATATTGATTTCTGAAGAGAACAAAGAAATTCAACCTTGAGAAAGTGCTACACTTGATCCTGATTCAACTTGTTCTTGATCCAAGAGAAACAATGATGAACAATGGATGAAGCTTGGAGTGAAAATGTGGAGAACTCGTGTGAAAAGAGAGAGAGAGTTCAGAGAGAAACTTGAGCTTTGAGGTGTGAGAGTGAAAAATGAGGTGTGTTCCTTGCAAATTCTGTTAAAGCTTTATTTATATGGCTGGTTAAAATGTTAACTATAAGAGTTAACAGTTGGAAATGTGGTTAAATGAGTTGAGTTAACTGGGTTCTAAGTTAACAGAATGAGCCAAGGTAGTTATGCCACGAGTTGGTGAGTTTTGCTATGGTGATGAGGGAGCATGTTGGTTTATGGTGATGATTTTAGAATGAAGGGTGATGATGGCATCAGTGCAGCAGCAAGCCTTTCTTGTACCATAAGTTTTGTATTTTTGAAATGTTTCTTCTTTGGTGTATGGTAAAGGTATGTGCATGACGTGTAAGAATTGTGTTTGTCTAAATGAAGTAATATGCGACTGGTGTGTAGTATTTGTATGCGTGCAAACAAGATGAAACATCAACAACAATGCCATAACATCTCATTTTGGTTAGCAAGAATACCATGAAAACTATGAAGTTTGATGGAAGATTTCTTCATGTACAAGGCATGAAATGAAATGATTTTGGTGGCTATGGAAAGAGGAAATGTAATAGAGCATGTTTGGTGTTGAAATTAGATTGAATGGAGGCTTGGAAGATGATCAAAAATGACTTAGAAATCAAGTGTGCAAAACTGAACCATGGGCGTGGGCAAGCTGTGACATGTATAGCAACATGGCCTATGGGAATTCAGTGTGAAACCTCTCCCTTTGAACCCTCATATGACTTTTATAACTTGTTCAAATAAAAAAACTCAAAACATGAAAGTTGTAGAGAACATGGAAATGAACAACTTTCATGTTGAAAAGTTTTTCATTTGATGCTTCCTTGATAGAGAAAACTGGCTTGACATTTGGCACACCACCTGTTTGATGAAATTATGGCCTGGAGGCCTGAACACAAGTTGAAGAAGAGAACACAAGTTGAAGTTCATACAAAATGAAACATGCTTCAAATGTTCATGTAATTGCAATGCATATGATATGACATTATGAGTCAATAAAAATAGATGAAATGGTGTATATACAGTAGAGGGACATATAAGAATGAATGTGAATGGCATACCACTATGAGATACACACAAGATATGTTGAAGAAGAACAAGTGATAGATGCACAATTAAGTATGAATGCAAGATGAACATCAATTGCAAAACATGTCAAAATGAAATATGGAAGACCTATAATTTGACATACATGACCTATAATATCTAAAAGATGACCTATAAAATGATCACACAAGTCCTAATGCAATGGCACAAGTGCCTCCTAATCAAACAAAATTTAGAAATCAAACAAAAGCACACAAATGTGACTTATTACAATCAACAAGGCAAAAAATAGAAAGAGACTTGGAAAAAATATGAAATTAATTCACAAAGTTCCTAAGTCAGAAGCTAAAGACATGTCAAAAGGTCATCGCAAAATTCAAGAAGAAACTAATCCAAACAAGTCATCAAAATTACATTGAAACACATCAAAAAATGCACCAAGATGAATATCAAAAGGTATGATAAAATGACTTTAAAAAACAAAAGAAAAATGTTTTTAAATGCATTAAGATGTTGTTTAGACATGACAAAAATAATGAGTGCAAAATAATTTTAGAACTATGCAAAACGAAATGTGAAATGGGCATGTGTAATAAAGAACAACATTTAAAAGGAAATTAAAAGAAAATTATGCAAATATGACTAAAATCAATTAAAATCAGAATTAAAAAAATATGAAAAATTATTAAAATGTGTTTTGATGATATTTGAATTTATTTGGAATTTTTATAGTTGAATTAGTATTTTTAATAAAAGAAAATGGAAACAGTATGAAAAAGAAATTAGAAATAAAAGAAATAAAAGGGAGGAGGTGAAAACATTGCAAAAATGAAGTTCAAAAGAGTGTTTGGGCTTAAAGCGTGGGTGTGAAAAGCAATTAGAGTCTCGGTCCAAAGAACACGCGTGTGTGTGGAAGCTCAGTCAAGTGTTGACTCAATCAGAGCCAGATGATTATGTCAATCAGATCAATCAAGAAAAGTATCACAATCAAAAGGATCATCACGCAAGCACATGTTAATTAAGATGAACCACACACATGCAATCAAGTCTGAGAGAAAAAAGAAGTCATGCGTAATGCACATGATCATTAATGAGCTGGCAAATTATTATGCGTTAGATCAAATGAAATCAACGGCTGTGATTTAAAATCCAAAACCCTAACTGAAAAGTTTCACCGGCCGGAGAAGGACCTCCGGTCATCTTCTCCGGCGAAGCACCACCACCTGCAACTCTCAAACTCTCCAGAAATTTACACAATGCACATCAAAATGATCATGAAGTTACGTAGAACACGGATCCATGCTCAAATTTTACAAACAAATCGCACACAAACAGATTCGAAGCCAAGAAGTTTTGCCTTAGATTCTGCAACTATGCATCTAACATGCCTATCAACTAGCCGGAGGTACCAGAGCTCCTATTGAGCTATAATCAACATGACACAAGCTAAAAAATAATGAAATCGCACAAGAAAAGTTGAAGGAGTTCAAACCTGGATTGAAGCTTCTTGAGGATTGTTGAGAAAACCAGAGGTGTAGGCTTGATCTTTAGCTTGAATTGAGCAAAATAAATGCTATGGAATATTGATTTCTGAAGAGAACAAAGAAATTCAACCTTGAGAAAGTGCTACACTTGATCCTGATTCAACTTGTTCTTGATCCAAGAGAAACAATGATGAACAATGGATGAAGCTTGGAGTGAAAATGTGGAGAACTCGTGTGAAAAGAGAGAGAGAGTTCAGAGAGAAACTTGAGCTTTGAGGTGTGAGAGTGAAAAATGAGGTGTGTTCCTTGCAAATTCTGTTAAAGCTTTATTTATATGGCTGGTTAAAATGTTAACTACAAGAGTTAACAGTTGGAAATGTGGTTAAATGAGTTGAGTTAACTGGGTTCTGAGTTAACAGAATGAGCCAAGGTAGTTATGCCACGAGTTGGTGAGTTTTGCTATGGTGATGAGGGAGCATGTTGGTTTATGGTGATGATTTTAGAATGAAGGGTGATGATGGCATCAGTGCAGCAGCAAGCCTTTCTTGTACCATAAGTTTTGTATTTTTGAAATGTTTCTTCTTTGGTGTATGGTAAAGGTATGTGCATGATGTGTAAGAATTGTGTTTGTCTAAATGAAGTAATGTGAGACTGGTGTGTAGTATTTGTATGCGTGCAAACAAGATGAAACATCAACAACAATGCCATAACATCTCATTTTGGTTAGCAAGAATACCATGAAAACTATGAAGTTTGATGGAAGATTTCTTCATGTACAAGGCATGAAATGAAATGATTTTGGTGGCTATGGAAAGAGGAAATGTAATAGAGCATGTTTGGTGTTGAAATTAGATTTAATGGAGGCTTGGAAGATGATAAAAAATGACTTAGAAATCAAGTGTGCAAAACTGAACCATGGACGTGGGCAAGCTGTGACATGTATGGCAACATGGCCTATGGGAATTCATTGTGAAAACTCTCCCTTTGAACCCTCATATGACTTTTATAACTTGTTCAAATGAAAAAACTCAAAACATGAAAGTTGTGGAGAACATGGAAATGAACAACTTTCATGTTGGAAAGTTTTTCATTAGATGCTTCCTTGATAGAGAAAACTGGCTTGACATTTGGTACACCACCTGTTTGATGAAATTATGGCCTGGAGGCCTGAACACAAGTTGAAGAAGAGAACACAAGTTGAAGTTCATACAAAATGAAACATGCTTCAAATGGTCATGTAATTGCAATGCATATGATATGACATTATGAGTCAATAAAAATAGATGATATGGTTTATATACAGTAGAGGGACATATAAGAATGAATGTGAATGGGATACCACTATGAGATACACACAAGATATGTTGAAGAAGAACAAGTGATAGATGCACAATTAAGTATGAATGCAAGATGAACATCAATTGGAAAACATGTCAAAATGAAATATGGAAGACCTATAATTTGACATACATGACCTATAATATCTAAGAGATGACCTATAAAATGATCACACAAGTCCTAATGCAATGGCACAAGTGCCTCCAAATCAAACAAAATTTAGAAATCAAACAAAAGCACACAAATGTGACTTATTACAATCAACAAGGCAAAAAATAGAAAGAGACTTGGAAAAAATATGAAATTAATTCACAAAGTTCCTAAGTCAGAAGCTAAAGACATGTCAAAAGGTCATCGCAAAATTCAAGAAGAAACTAATACAAACAAGTCATCAAAATTACATTGAAACACATCAAAAAATGCACCAAGATGAATATCAAAAGGTATGATAAAATGACTTTAAAAAAGAAAATAAAAATGTTTTTGAATGCATTAAGATGTTGTTTAGACATGACAAAAATAATGAGTGCAAAATAATTTTAGAACTATGCAAAAATAAATATGAAATGGGCATGTGTAATGAAGAACAACATTTAAAAGGAAATTAAAAGAAAATTATGCAAATATGACTAAAATCAATTAAAATCAGAATTAAAAAATATGAAAAATTATTAAAATGTGTTTTGATGATATTTGAATTTATTTGGAATTTTTAGAGTTGAATTAGTATTTTTAATAAAAGAAAATGGAAACAGTATGAAAAAGAAATTAGAAATAAAAGAAATAAAAGGGAGGAGGTGAAAACATAGCAAAAATGAAGTTCAAAAGAGTGTTTGGGCTTAAAGCGTGGGTGTGAAAAGCTATTAGAGTCTAGGTCCAAAGAACACGCGTGTGTGTGGAAGCTTAGTCAAGTGTTGACTCAATCAGAGCCAGATGATTATGTCAATCAAATCAATCAAGAAAAGTATCAAAATCAAAAGGATCATCACGCAAGCACATGTTAATTAAGATGAACCACACACATGCAATCAAGTCTGAGAGAAAAAAGTAGTCATGCGTAATGCACATGATCATTAATGTGCTGGCAAATTATTATGCGTTAGATCAAATGAAATCAACGGCTGTGATTTAAAATCCAAAACCCTAACTGAAAAGTTTCACCGGCCGGAGAAGGACCTCCGGTCATCTTCTCCGGCGTAGCACCACCACCTGCAACTCTCAAACTCTCCAGAAATTTACACAATGCACATCAAAATGATCATGAAGTTACGTAGAACACGGATCCATGCTCAAATTTTACAAACAAAGCGCACACAAACAGATTCGAAGCCAAGAAGTTTTGCCCTAGATTCTGCAACTATGCATCTAACATGCCTATCAACTAGCCGGAGGTACCAGAGCTCCTATTGAGCTATAATCAACATGAAACAAGCTAAAAAATAATGAAATCGCACAAGAAAAGTTGAAGGAGTTCAAACCTGGATTGAAGCTTCTTGAGGATTGTTGAGAAAACCAGAGGTGTAGGCTTGTTCTTGAGCTTGAATTGAGCAAAATAAATGCTATGGAATATTGATTTCTGAAGAGAACAAAGAAATTCAACCTTGAGAAAGTGCTACACTTGATCCTGATTCAACTTGTTCTTGATCCAAGAGAAACAATGATGAACAATGGATGAAGCTTGGAGTGAAAATGTGGAGAACTCGTGTGAAAAGAGAGAGAGAGTTCAGAGAGAAACTTGAGCTTTGAGGTGTGAGAGTGAAAAATGAGGTGTGTTCCTTGCAAATTCTGTTAAAGATTTATTTATATGGCTGGTTAAAATGTTAACTACAAGAGTTAACAGTTGGAAATGTGGTTATATTAGTTGAGTTAACTAGGTTCTGAGTTAACAGAATGAGCCAAGGTAGCTATGCCACGAGTTGGTGAGTTTTGCTATGGTGATGAGGGAGCATGTTGGTTTATGGTGATGATTTTAGAATGAAGGGTGATGATGGCATCAGTGCAGCAGCAAGCCTTTCTTGTACCATAAGTTTTGTATTTTTGAAATGTTTCTTCTTTGGTGTATGGTAAAGGTATGTGCATGATGTGTAAGAATTGTGTTTGTCTAAATGAAGTAATGTGCGACTGGTGTGTAGTATTTGTATGCGTGCAAACAAGATGAAACATCAACAACAATGCCATAACATATCATTTTGGTTAGCAAGAATACCATGAAAACTATGAAGTTTGATGGAAGATTTCTTCATGTACAAGGCATGAAATGAAATGATTTTGGTGGCTATGGAAAGAGGAAATGTAATAGAGCATGTTTGGTGTTGAAATTAGATTTAATGGAGGCTTGGAAGATGATCAAAAATGACTTAGAAATCAAGTGTGCAAAACTGAACCATGGACGTGGGCAAGCTGTGACATGTATGGCAACATGGCCTATGGGAATTCATTGTGAAACCTCTCCCTTTGAACCCTCATATGACTTTTATAACTTGTTCAAATGAAAAAACTCAAAACATGAAAGTTGTAGAGAACATGGAAATGAACAACTTTCATGTTGGAAAGTTTTTCATTTGATGCTTCCTTGATAGAGAAAACTGGCTTGACATTTGGCACACCACCTGTTTCATGAAATTATGGCCTGGAGGCCTGAACACAAGTTGAAGAAGAGAACACAAGTTGAAGTTCATACAAAATGAAACATGCTTCAAATGGTCATGTAATTGCAATGCATATGATATGACATTATGAGTCAATAAAAATAGATGATATGGTTTATATACAGTAGAGGGACATATAAGAATGAATGTGAATGGGATACCACTATGAGATACACACAAGATATGTTGAAGAAGAACAAGTGATAGATGCACAATTAAGTATGAATGCAAGATGAACATCAATTGCAAAACATGTCAAAATGAAATATGGAAGACCTATAATTTGACATACATGACCTATAATATCTAAGAGATGACCTATAAAATGATCACACAAGTCCTAATGCAATGGCACAAGTGCCTCCAAATCAAACAAAATTTAGAAATCAAACAAAAGCACACAAATGTGACTTATTACAATCAACAAGGCAAAAAATAGAAAGAGACTTGGAAAAAATATGAAATTAATTCACAAAGTTCCTAAGTCAGAAGCTAAAGACATGTCAAAAGGTCATCGCAAAATTCAAGAAGAAACTAATCCAAACAAGTCATCAAAATTACATTGAAACACATCAAAAAATGCACCAAGATGAATATCAAAAGGTATGATAAAATGACTTTAAAAAACAAAAGAAAAATGTTTTTAAATGCATTAAGATGTTGTTTAGACATGACAAAAATAATGAGTGCAAAATAATTTTAGAACTATGCAAAAATAAATGTGAAATGGGCATGTGTAATAAAGAACAACATTTAAAAGGAAATTAAAAGAAAATTATGCAAATATGACTAAAATCAATTAAAATCAGAATTTGAAAAATATGAAAAATTATTAAAATGTGTTTTGATGATATTTGAATTTATTTGGAATTTTTAGAGTTGAATTAGTATTTTTAATAAAAGAAAATGGAAACAGTATGAAAAAGAAATTAGAAATAAAAGAAATAAAAGGGAGGAGGTGAAAACATAGCAAAAATGAAGTTCAAAAGAGTGTTTGGGCTTAAAGCGTGGGTGTGAAAAGCAATTAGAGTCTCGGTCCAAAGAACACACGTGTGTGTGGAAGCTCAGTCAAGGGTTGACTCAATCAGAGCCAGATGATTATGTCAATCAGATCAATCAAGAAAAGTATCACAATCAAAAGGATCATCACGCAAGCACATGTTAATTAAGATGAACCACACACATGCAATCAAGTCTGAGAGAAAAAAGAAGTCATGCGTAATGCACATGATCATTAATGAGCTGGCAAATTATTATGCGTTAGATCAAATGAAATCAACGGCTGTGATTTAAAATCCAAAACCCTAACTGAAAACTTTCACCGGCCGGAGAAGGACCTCCGGTCATCTTCTCCGGCGAAGCACCACCACCTGCAACTCTCAAACTCTCCAGAAATTTACACAATGCACATCAAAATGATCATGAAGTTATGTAGAACATGGATTCATGCTCAAATTTTACAAACAAAGCGCACACAAACAGATTCGAAGCCAAGAAGTTTTGCCCTAGATTCTGCAACTATGCATCTAACATGCCTATCAACTAGCCGGAGGTACCAGAGCTCCTATTGAGCTATAATCAACATGAAACAAGCTAAAAAATAATGAAATCGCACAAGAAAAGTTGAAGGAGTTCAAACCTGGATTGAAGCTTCTTGAGGATTGTTGAGAAAACCAGAGGTGTAGGCTTGTTCTTGAGCTTGAATTGAGCAAAATAAATGCTATGGAATATTGATTTCTGAAGAGAACAAAGAAATTCAACCTTGAGAAAGTGCTACACTTGATCCTGATTCAACTTGTTCTTGATCCAAGAGAAACAATGATGAACAATGGATGAAGCTTGGAGTGAAAATGTGGAGAACTCGTGTGAAAAGAGAGAGAGAGTTCAGAGAGAAACTTGAGCTTTGAGGTGTGAGAGTGAAAAATGAGGTGTGTTCCTTGCAAATTCTGTTAAAGCTTTATTTATATGGCTGGTTAAAATGTTAACTACAAGAGTTAACAGTTGGAAATGTGGTTAAATGAGTTGAGTTAACTGGGTTCTGAGTTAACAGAATGAGCCAAGGTAGTTATGCCACGAGTTGGTGAGTTTTGCTATGGTGATGAGGGAGCATGTTGGTTTATGGTGATGATTTTAGAATGAAGGGTGATGATGGCATCAGTGCAGCAGCAAGCCTTTCTTGTACCATAAGTTTTGTATTTTTGAAATGTTTCTTCTTTGGTGTATGGTAAAGGTATGTGCATGATGTGTAAGAATTGTGTTTGTCTAAATGAAGTAATGTGCGACTGGTGTGTAGTATTTGTATGCGTGCAAACAAGATGAAACATCAACAACAATGCCATAACATCTCATTTTGGTTAGCAAGAATACCATGAAAACTATGAAGTTTGATGGAAGATTTCTTCATGTACAAGGCATGAAATGAAATAATTTTGGTGGCTATGGAAAGAGGAAATGTAATAGAGCATGTTTGGTGTTGAAATTAGATTTAATGGAGGCTTGGAAGATGATCAAAAATGACTTAGAAATCAAGTGTGCAAAACTGAACCATGGACGTGGGCAAGCTGTGACATGTATGGCAACATGGCCTATGGGAATTCATTGTGAAAACTCTCCCTTTGAACCCTCATATGACTTTTATAACTTGTTCAAATGAAAAAACTCAAAACATGAAAGTTGTAGAGAACATGGAAATGAACAACTTTCATGTTGGAAAGTTTTTCATTTGATGCTTCCTTGATAGAGAAAACTGGCTTGACATTTGGCACACCACCTGTTTGATGAAATTATGGCCTGGAGGCCTGAACACAAGTTGAAGAAGAGAACACAAGTTGAAGTTCATACAAAATGAAACATGCTTCAAATGGTCATGTAATTGCAATGCATATGATATGACATTATGAGTCAATAAAAATAGATGATATGGTTTATATACAGTAGAGGGACATATAAGAATGAATGTGAATGGGATACCACTATGAGATACACACAAGATATGTTGAAGAAGAACAAGTGATAGATGCACAATTAAGTATGAATGCAAGATGAACATCAATTGCAAAACATGTCAAAATGAAATATGGAAGACCTATAATTTGACATACATGACCTATAATATCTAAGAGATGACCTATAAAATGATCACACAAGTCCTAATGCAATGGCACAAGTGCCTCCAAATCAAACAAAATTTAGAAATCAAACAAAAGCACACAAATGTGACTTATTACAATCAACAAGGCAAAAAATAGAAAGAGACTTGGAAAAAATATGAAATTAATTTACAAAGTTCCTAAGTCAGAAGCTAAAGACATGTCAAAAGGTCATCGCAAAATTCAAGAAGAAACTAATCCAAACAAGTCATCAAAATTACATTGAAACACATCAAAAAATGCACCAAGATGAATATCAAAAGGTATGATAAAATGACTTTAAAAAACAAAAGAAAAATGTTTTTAAATGCATTAAGATGTTGTTTAGACATGACAAAAATAATGAGTGCAAAATAATTTTAGAACTATGCAAAAATAAATGTGAAATGGGCATGTGTAATAAAGAACAACATTTAAAAGGAAATTAAAAGAAAATTATGCAAATATGACTAAAATCAATTAAAATCGGAATTAAAAAAATATGAAAAATTATTAAAATGTGTTTTGATGATATTTGAATTTATTTGGAATTTTTAGAGTTGAATTAGTATTTTTAATAAAAGAAAATGGAAACAGTATGAAAAAGAAATTAGAAATAAAAGAAATAAAAGGGAGGAGGTGAAAACATAGCAAAAATGAAGTTCAAAAGAGTGTTTGGGCTTAAAGCGTGGGTGTGAAAAGCAATTAGAGTCTCGGTCCAAAGAACACGCGTGTGTGTGGAAGCTCAGTCAAGTGTTGACTCAATCAGAGCCAGATGATTATGTCAATCAGATCAATCAAGAAAAGTATCACAATCAAAAGGATCATCACGCAAGCACATGTTAATTAAGATGAACCACACACATGCAATCAAGTCTGAGAGAAAAAAGAAGTCATGCGTAATGCACATGATCATTAATGAGCTGGCAAATTATTATGCGTTAGATCAAATGAAATCAACGACTGTGATTTAAAATCCAAAACCCTAACTGAAAACTTTCACCGGCCGGAGAAGGACCTCCGGTCATCTTCTCCGGCGAAGCACCACCACCTGCAACTCTCAAACTCTCCAGAAATTTACACAATGCATATCAAAATGATCATGAAGTTACGTAGAACACGGATCCATGCTCAAATTTTACAAACAAAGCGCACACAAACAGATTCGAAGCCAAGAAGTTTTGCCCTAGATTCTGCAACTATGCATCTAACATGCCTATCAACTAGCCGGAGGTACCAGAGCTCCTATTGAGCTATAATCAACATGAAACAAGCTAAAAAATAATGAAATCGCACAAGAAAAGTTGAAGGAGTTCAAACCTGGATTGAAGCTTCTTGAGGATTGTTGAGAAAACCAGAGGTGTAGGCTTGTTCTTGAGCTTGAATTGAGCAAAATAAATGCTATGGAATATTGATTTCTGAAGAGAACAAAGAAATTCAACCTTGAGAAAGTGCTACACTTGATCCTGATTCAACTTGTTCTTGATCCAAGAGAAACAATGATGAACAATGGATGAAGCTTGGAGTGAAAATGTGGAGAACTCGTGTGAAAAGAGAGAGAGAGTTCAGAGAGAAACTTGAGCTTTGAGGTGTGAGAGTGAAAAATGAGGTGTGTTCCTTGCAAATTCTGTTAAAGCTTTATTTATATGGCTGGTTAAAATGTTAACTACAAGAGTTAACAGTTGGAAATGTGGTTAAATGAGTTGAGTTAACTGGGTTCTGAGTTAACAGAATGAGCCAAGGTAGTTATGCCACGAGTTGGTGAGTTTTGCTATGGTGATGAGGGAGCATGTTGGTTTATGGTGATGATTTTAGAATGAAGGGTGATGATGGCATCAGTGCAGCAGCAAGCCTTTCTTGTACCATAAGTTTTGTATTTTTGAAATGTTTCTTCTTTGGTGTATGGTAAAGGTATGTGCATGATGTGTAAGAATTGTGTTTGTCTAAATGAAGTAATGTGCGACTGGTGTGTAGTATTTGTATGCGTGCAAACAAGATGAAACATCAACAACAATGCCATAACATCTCATTTTGGTTAGCAAGAATACCATGAAAACTATGAAGTTTGATGGAAGATTTCTTCATGTACAAGGCATGAAATGAAATAATTTTGGTGGCTATGGAAAGAGGAAATGTAATAGAGCATGTTTGGTGTTGAAATTAGATTTAATGGAGGCTTGGAAGATGATCAAAAATGACTTAGAAATCAAGTGTGCAAAACTGAACCATGGACGTGGGCAAGCTGTGACATGTATGGCAACATGGCCTATGGGAATTCATTGTGAAAACTCTCCCTTTGAACCCTCATATGACTTTTATAACTTGTTCAAATGAAAAAACTCAAAACATGAAAGTTGTAGAGAACATGGAAATGAACAACTTTCATGTTGGAAAGTTTTTCATTTGATGCTTCCTTGATAGAGAAAACTGGCTTTACATTTGGCACACCACCTGTTTGATGAAATTATGGCCTGGAGGCCTGAACACAAGTTGAAGAAGAGAACACAAGTTGAAGTTCATACAAAATGAAACATGCTTCAAATGGTCATGTAATTGCAATGCATACGATATGACATTATTAGTCAATAAAAATAGATGATATGGTTTATATACATTAGAGGGACATATAAGAATGAATGTGAATGGGATACCACTATGAGATACACACAAGATATGTTGAAGAAGAACAAGTGATAGATGCACAATTAAGTATGAATGCAAGATGAACATCAATTGCAAAACATGTCAAAATGAAATATGGAAGACCTATAATTTGACATACATGACCTATAATATCTAAGAGATGACCTATAAAATGATCACACAAGTCCTAATGCAATGGCACAAGTGCCTCCAAATCAAACAAAATTTAGAAATCAAACAAAAGCACACAAATGTGACTTATTACAATCAACAAGGCAAAAAATAGAAAGAGACTTGGAAAAAATATGAAATTAATTCACAAAGTTCCTAAGTCAGAAGCTAAAGACATGTCAAAAGGTCATCGCAAAATTCAAGAAGAAACTAATCCAAACAAGTCATCAAAATTACATTGAAACACATCAAAAAATGCACCAAGATGAATATCAAAAGGTATGATAAAATGACTTTAAAAAACAAAAGAAAAATGTTTTTAAATGCATTAAGATGTTGTTTAGACATGACAAAAATAATGAGTGCAAAATAATTTTAGAACTATGCAAAAATAAATGTGAAATGGGCATGTGTAATAAAGAACAACATTTAAAAGGAAATTAAAAGAAAATTATGCAAATATGACTAAAATCAATTAAAATCGGAATTAAAAAAATATGAAAAATTATTAAAATGTGTTTTGATGATATTTGAATTTATTTGGAATTTTTAGAGTTGAATTAGTATTTTTAATAAAAGAAAATGGAAACAGTATGAAAAAGAAATTAGAAATAAAAGAAATAAAAGGGAGGAGGTGAAAACATAGCAAAAATGAAGTTCAAAAGAGTGTTTGGGCTTAAAGCGTGGGTGTGAAAAGCAATTAGAGTCTCGGTCCAAAGAACACGCGTGTGTGTGGAAGCTCAGTCAAGTGTTGACTCAATCAGAGCCAGATGATTATGTCAATCAGATCAATCAAGAAAAGTATCACAATCAAAAGGATCATCACGCAAGCACATGTTAATTAAGATGAACCACACACATGCAATCAAGTCTGAGAGAAAAAAGAAGTCATGCGTAATGCACATGATCATTAATGAGCTGGCAAATTATTATGCGTTAGATCAAATGAAATCAACGGCTGTGATTTAAAATCCAAAACCCTAACTGAAAACTTTCACCGGCCGGAGAAGGACCTCCGGTCATCTTCTCCGGCGAAGCACCACCACCTGCAACTCTCAAACTCTCCAGAAATTTACACAATGCACATCAAAATGATCTTGAAGTTACGTAGAACATGGATTCATGCTCAAATTTTACAAACAAAGTGCACACAAACAGATTCGAAGCCAAGAAGTTTTGCCCTAGATTCTGCAACTATGCATCTAACATGCCTATCAACTAGCCGGAGGTACCAGAGCTCCTATTGAGCTATAATCAACATGAAACAAGCTAAAAAATAATGAAATCGCACAAGAAAAGTTGAAGGAGTTCAAACCTGGATTGAAGCTTCTTGAGGATTGTTGAGAAAACCAGAGGTGTAGGCTTGTTCTTGAGCTTGAATTGAGCAAAATAAATGCTATGGAATATTGATTTCTGAAGAAAACAAAGAAATTCAACCTTGAGAAAGTGCTACACTTGATCCTGATTCAACTTGTTCTTGATCCAAGAGAAACAATGATGAACAATGGATGAAGCTTGGAGTGAAAATGTGGAGAACTCGTGTGAAAAGAGAGAGAGAGTTCAGAGAGAAACTTGAGCTTTGAGGTGTGAGAGTGAAAAATGAGGTGTGTTCCTTGCAAATTCTGTTAAAGCTTTATTTATATGGCTGGTTAAAATGTTAACTACAAGAGTTAACAGTTGGAAATGTGGTTAAATGAGTTGAGTTAACTGGGTTCTGAGTTAACAGAATGAGCCAAGGTAGTTATGCCACGAGTTGGTGAGTTTTGCTATGGTGATGAGGGAGCATGTTGGTTTATGGTGATGATTTTAGAATGAAGGGTGATGATGGCATCAGTGCAGCAGCAAGCCTTTCTTGTACCATAAGTTTTGTATTTTTGAAATGTTTCTTCTTTGGTGTATGGTAAAGGTATGTGCATGATGTGTAAGAATTGTGTTTGTCTAAATGAAGTAATATGCGACTGGTGTGTAGTATTTGTATGCGTGCAAACAAGATGAAACATCAACAACAGTGCCATAACATCTCATTTTGGTTAGCAAGAATACCATGAAAACTATGAAGTTTGATGGAAGATTTCTTCATGTACAAGGCATGAAATGAAATGATTTTGGTGGCTATGGAAAGAGGAAATGTAATAGAGCATGTTTGGTGTTGAAATTAGATTTAATGGAGGCTTGGAAGATGATCAAAAATGACTTAGAAATCAAGTGTGCAAAACTGAACCATGGACGTGGGCAAGCTGTAACATGTATGGCAACATGGCCTATGGGAATTCATTGTGAAAACTCTCCCTTTGAACCCTCATATGACTTTTATAACTTGTTCAAATGAAAAAACTCAAAACATGAAAGTTGAACAGAACATGGAAATGAACAACTTTCATGTTGGAAAGTTTTTCATTTGATGCTTCCTTGATAGAGAAAACTGGCTTTACATTTGGCACACCACCTGTTTGATGAAATTATGGCCTGGAGGCCTGAACACAAGTTGAAGAAGAGAACACAAGTTGAAGTTCATACAAAATGAAACATGCTTCAAATGGTCATGTAATTGCAATGCATATGATATGACATTATGAGTCAATAAAAATAGATGATATGGTTTATATACATTAGAGGGACATATAAGAATGAATGTGAATGGGATACCACTATGAGATACACACAAGATATGTTGAAGAAGAACAAGTGATAGATGCACAATTAAGTATGAATGCAAGATGAACATCAATTGCAAAACATGTCAAAATGAAATATGGAAGACCTATAATTTGACATACATGACCTATAATATCTAAGAGATGACCTATAAAATGATCACACAAGTCCTAATGCAATGGCACAAGTGCCTCCAAATCAAACAAAATTTAGAAATCAAACAAAAGCACACAAATGTGACTTATTACAATCAACAAGGCAAAAAATAGAAAGAGACTTGGAAAAAATATGAAATTAATTTACAAAGTTCCTAAGTCAGAAGCTAAAGACATGTCAAAAGGTCATCGCAAAATTCAAGAAGAAACTAATCCAAACAAGTCATCAAAATTACATTGAAACACATTAAAAAATGCACCAAGATGAATATCAAAAGGTATGATAAAATGACTTTAAAAAACAAAAGAAAAATGTTTTTAAATGCATTAAGATGTTGTTTAGACATGACAAAAATAATGAGTGCAAAATAATTTTAGAACTATGCAAAAATAAATGTGAAATGGGCATGTGTAATAAAGAACAACATTTAAAAGGAAATTAAAAGAAAATTATGCAAATATGACTAAAATCAATTAAAATCGGAATTAAAAAAATATGAAAAATTATTAAAATGTGTTTTGATGATATTTGAATTTATTTGGAATTTTTAGAGTTGAATTAGTATTTTTAATAAAAGAAAATGGAAACAGTATGAAAAAGAAATTAGAAATAAAAGAAATAAAAGGGAGGAGGTGAAAACATAGCAAAAATGAAGTTCAAAAGAGTGTTTGGGCTTAAAGCGTGGGTGTGAAAAGCAATTAGAGTCTCGGTCCAAAGAACACGCGTGTGTGTGGAAGCTCAGTCAAGTGTTGACTCAATCAGAGCCAGATGATTATGTCAATCAGATCAATCAAGAAAAGTATCACAATCAAAAGGATCATCACGCAAGCACATGTTAATTAAGATGAACCACACACATGCAATCAAGTCTGAGAGAAAAAAGAAGTCATGCGTAATGCACATGATCATTAATGAGCTGGCAAATTATTATGCGTTAGATCAAATGAAATCAACGACTGTGATTTAAAATCCAAAACCCTAACTGAAAACTTTCACCGGCCGGAGAAGGACCTCCGGTCATCTTCTCCGGCGAAGCACCACCACCTGCAACTCTCAAACTCTCCAGAAATTTACACAATGCACATCAAAATGATCTTGAAGTTACGTAGAACATGGATTCATGCTCAAATTTTACAAACAAAGTGCACACAAACAGATTCGAAGCCAAGAAGTTTTGCCCTAGATTCTGCAACTATGCATCTAACATGCCTATCAACTAGCCGGAGGTACCAGAGCTCCTATTGAGCTATAATCAACATGAAACAAGCTAAAAAATAATGAAATCGCACAAGAAAAGTTGAAGGAGTTCAAACCTGGATTGAAGCTTCTTGAGGATTGTTGAGAAAACCAGAGGTGTAGGCTTGTTCTTGAGCTTGAATTGAGCAAAATAAATGCTATGGAATATTGATTTCTGAAGAAAACAAAGAAATTCAACCTTGAGAAAGTGCTACACTTGATCCTGATTCAACTTGTTCTTGATCCAAGAGAAACAATGATGAACAATGGATGAAGCTTGGAGTGAAAATGTGGAGAACTCGTGTGAAAAGAGAGAGAGAGTTCAGAGAGAAACTTGAGCTTTGAGGTGTGAGAGTGAAAAATGAGGTGTGTTCCTTGCAAATTCTGTTAAAGCTTTATTTATATGGCTGGTTAAAATGTTAACTACAAGAGTTAACAGTTGGAAATGTGGTTAAATGAGTTGAGTTAACTGGGTTCTGAGTTAACAGAATGAGCCAAGGTAGTTATGCCACGAGTTGGTGAGTTTTGCTATGGTGATGAGGGAGCATGTTGGTTTATGGTGATGATTTTAGAATGAAGGGTGATGATGGCATCAGTGCAGCAGCAAGCCTTTCTTGTACCATAAGTTTTGTATTTTTGAAATGTTTCTTCTTTGGTGTATGGTAAAGGTATGTGCATGATGTGTAAGAATTGTGTTTGTCTAAATGAAGTAATATGCGACTGGTGTGTAGTATTTGTATGCGTGCAAACAAGATGAAACATCAACAACAGTGCCATAACATCTCATTTTGGTTAGCAAGAATACCATGAAAACTATGAAGTTTGATGGAAGATTTCTTCATGTACAAGGCATGAAATGAAATGATTTTGGTGGCTATGGAAAGAGGAAATGTAATAGAGCATGTTTGGTGTTGAAATTAGATTTAATGGAGGCTTGGAAGATGATCAAAAATGACTTAGAAATCAAGTGTGCAAAACTGAACCATGGACGTGGGCAAGCTGTGACATGTATGGCAACATGGCCTATGGGAATTCATTGTGAAAACTCTCCCTTTGAACCCTCATATGACTTTTATAACTTGTTCAAATGAAAAAACTCAAAACATGAAAGTTGTAGAGAACATGGAAATGAACAACTTTCATGTTGGAAAGTTTTTCATTTGATGCTTCCTTGATAGAGAAAACTGGCTTGACATTTGGCACACCACCTGTTTGATGAAATTATGGCCTGGAGGCCTGAACACAAGTTGAAGAAGAGAACACAAGTTGAAGTTCATACAAAATGAAACGTGCTTCAAATGGTCATGTAATTGCAATGCATATGATATGACATTATGAGTCAATAAAAATAGATGATATGGTTTATATACAGTAGAGGGACATATAAGAATGAATGTGAATGGGATACCACTATGAGATACACACAAGATATGTTGAAGAAGAACAAGTGATAGATGCACAATTAAGTATGAATGCAAGATGAACATCAATTGCAAAACATGTCAAAATGAAATATGGAAGACCTATAATTTGACATACATGACCTATAATATCTAAGAGATGACCTATAAAATGATCACACAAGTCCTAATGCAATGGCACAAGTGCCTCCAAATCAAACAAAATTTAGAAATCAAACAAAAGCACACAAATGTGACTTATTACAATCAACAAGGCAAAAAATAGAAAGAGACTTGGAAAAAATATGAAATTAATTCACAAAGTTCCTAAGTCAGAAGCTAAAGACATGTCAAAAGGTCATCGCAAAATTCAAGAAGAAACTAATCCAAACAAGTCATCAAAATTACATTGAAACACATCAAAAAATGCACCAAGATGAATATCAAAAGGTATGATAAAATGACTTTAAAAAACAAAAGAAAAATGTTTTTAAATGCATTAAGATGTTGTTTAGACATGACAAAAATAATGAGTGCAAAATAATTTTAGAACTATGCAAAAATAAATGTGAAATGGGCATGTGTAATAAAGAACAACATTTAAAAGGAAATTAAAAGAAAATTATGCAAATATGACTAAAATCAATTAAAATCGGAATTAAAAAAATATGAAAAATTATTAAAATGTGTTTTGATGATATTTGAATTTATTTGGAATTTTTAGAGTTGAATTAGTATTTTTAATAAAAGAAAATGGAAACAGTATGAAAAAGAAATTAGAAATAAAAGAAATAAAAGGGAGGAGGTGAAAACATAGCAAAAATGAAGTTCAAAAGAGTGTTTGGGCTTAAAGCGTGGGTGTGAAAAGCAATTAGAGTCTCGGTCCAAAGAACACGCGTGTGTGTGGAAGCTCAGTCAAGTGTTGACTCAATCAGAGCCAGATGATTATGTCAATCAGATCAATCAAGAAAAGTATCACAATCAAAAGGATCATCACGCAAGCACATGTTAATTAAGATGAACCACACACATGCAATCAAGTCTGAGAGAAAAAAGAAGTCATGCGTAATGCACATGATCATTAATGAGCTGGCAAATTATTATGCGTTAGATCAAATGAAATCAACGGCTGTGATTTAAAATCCAAAACCCTAACTGAAAACTTTCACCGGCCGGAGAAGGACCTCCGGTCATCTTCTCCGGCGAAGCACCACCACCTGCAACTCTCAAACTCTCCAGAAATTTACACAATGCACATCAAAATGATCTTGAAGTTACGTAGAACATGGATTCATGCTCAAATTTTACAAACAAAGTGCACACAAACAGATTCGAAGCCAAGAAGTTTTGCCCTAGATTCTGCAACTATGCATCTAACATGCCTATCAACTAGCCGGAGGTACCAGAGCTCCTATTGAGCTATAATCAACATGAAACAAGCTAAAAAATAATGAAATCGCACAAGAAAAGTTGAAGGAGTTCAAACCTGGATTGAAGCTTCTTGAGGATTGTTGAGAAAACCAGAGGTGTAGGCTTGTTCTTGAGCTTGAATTGAGCAAAATAAATGCTATGGAATATTGATTTCTGAAGAAAACAAAGAAATTCAACCTTGAGAAAGTGCTACACTTGATCCTGATTCAACTTGTTCTTGATCCAAGAGAAACAATGATGAACAATGGATGAAGCTTGGAGTGAAAATGTGGAGAACTCGTGTGAAAAGAGAGAGAGAGTTCAGAGAGAAACTTGAGCTTTGAGGTGTGAGAGTGAAAAATGAGGTGTGTTCCTTGCAAATTCTGTTAAAGCTTTATTTATATGGCTGGTTAAAATGTTAACTACAAGAGTTAACAGTTGGAAATGTGGTTAAATGAGTTGAGTTAACTGGGTTCTGAGTTAACAGAATGAGCCAAGGTAGTTATGCCACGAGTTGGTGAGTTTTGCTATGGTGATGAGGGAGCATGTTGGTTTATGGTGATGATTTTAGAATGAAGGGTGATGATGGCATCAGTGCAGCAGCAAGCCTTTCTTGTACCATAAGTTTTGTATTTTTGAAATGTTTCTTCTTTGGTGTATGGTAAAGGTATGTGCATGATGTGTAAGAATTGTGTTTGTCTAAATGAAGTAATATGCGACTGGTGTGTAGTATTTGTATGCGTGCAAACAAGATGAAACATCAACAACAGTGCCATAACATCTCATTTTGGTTAGCAAGAATACCATGAAAACTATGAAGTTTGATGGAAGATTTCTTCATGTACAAGGCATGAAATGAAATGATTTTGGTGGTTATGGAAAGAGGAAATGTAATAGAGCATGTTTGGTGTTGAAATTAGATTTAATGGAGGCTTGGAAGATGATAAAAAATGACTTAGAAATCAAGTGTGCAAAACTGAACCATGGACGTGGGCAAGCTGTGACATGTATGGCAACATGGCCTATGGGAATTCATTGTGAAAACTCTCCCTTTGAACCCTCATATGACTTTTATAACTTGTTCAAATGAAAAAACTCAAAACATGAAAGTTGTAGAGAACATGGAAATGAACAACTTTCATGTTGGAAAGTTTTTCATTTGATGCTTCCTTGATAGAGAAAACTGGCTTGACATTTGGCACACCACCTGTTTGATGAAATTATGGCCTGGAGGCCTGAACACAAGTTGAAGAAGAGAACACAAGTTGAAGTTCATACAAAATGAAACGTGCTTCAAATGGTCATGTAATTGCAATGCATATGATATGACATTATGAGTCAATAAAAATAGATGATATGGTTTATATACAGTAGAGGGACATATAAGAATGAATGTGAATGGGATACCACTATGAGATACACACAAGATATGTTGAAGAAGAACAAGTGATAGATGCACAATTAAGTATGAATGCAAGATGAACATCAATTGCAAAACATGTCAAAATGAAATATGGAAGACCTATAATTTGACATACATGACCTATAATATCTAAGAGATGACCTATAAAATGATCACACAAGTCCTAATGCAATGGCACAAGTGCCTCCAAATCAAACAAAATTTAGAAATCAAACAAAAGCACACAAATGTGACTTATTACAATCAACAAGGCAAAAAATAGAAAGAGACTTGGAAAAAATATGAAATTAATTCACAAAGTTCCTAAGTCAGAAGCTAAAGACATGTCAAAAGGTCATCGCAAAATTCAAGAAGAAACTAATCCAAACAAGTCATCAAAATTACATTGAAACACATCAAAAAATGCACCAAGATGAATATCAAAAGGTATGATAAAATGACTTTAAAAAACAAAAGAAAAATGTTTTTAAATGCATTAAGATGTTGTTTAGACATGACAAAAATAATGAGTGCAAAATAATTTTAGAACTATGCAAAAATAAATGTGAAATGGGCATGTGTAATAAAGAACAACATTTAAAAGGAAATTAAAAGAAAATTATGCAAATATGACTAAAATCAATTAAAATCGGAATTAAAAAAATATGAAAAATTATTAAAATGTGTTTTGATGATATTTGAATTTATTTGGAATTTTTAGAGTTGAATTAGTATTTTTAATAAAAGAAAATGGAAACAGTATGAAAAAGAAATTAGAAATAAAAGAAATAAAAGGGAGGAGGTGAAAACATAGCAAAAATGAAGTTCAAAAGAGTGTTTGGGCTTAAAGCGTGGGTGTGAAAAGCAATTAGAGTCTCGGTCCAAAGAACACGCGTGTGTGTGGAAGCTCAGTCAAGTGTTGACTCAATCAGAGCCAGATGATTATGTCAATCAGATCAATCAAGAAAAGTATCACAATCAAAAGGATCATCACGCAAGCACATGTTAATTAAGATGAACCACACACATGCAATCAAGTCTGAGAGAAAAAAGAAGTCATGCGTAATGCACATGATCATTAATGAGCTGGCAAATTATTATGCGTTAGATCAAATGAAATCAACGGCTGTGATTTAAAATCCAAAACCCTAACTGAAAACTTTCACCGGCCGGAGAAGGACCTCCGGTCATCTTCTCCGGCGAAGCACCACCACCTGCAACTCTCAAACTCTCCAGAAATTTACACAATGCACATCAAAATGATCTTGAAGTTACGTAGAACATGGATTCATGCTCAAATTTTACAAACAAAGTGCACACAAACAGATTCGAAGCCAAGAAGTTTTGCCCTAGATTCTGCAACTATGCATCTAACATGCCTATCAACTAGCCGGAGGTACCAGAGCTCCTATTGAGCTATAATCAACATGAAACAAGCTAAAAAATAATGAAATCGCACAAGAAAAGTTGAAGGAGTTCAAACCTGGATTGAAGCTTCTTGAGGATTGTTGAGAAAACCAGAGGTGTAGGCTTGTTCTTGAGCTTGAATTGAGCAAAATAAATGCTATGGAATATTGATTTCTGAAGAAAACAAAGAAATTCAACCTTGAGAAAGTGCTACACTTGATCCTGATTCAACTTGTTCTTGATCCAAGAGAAACAATGATGAACAATGGATGAAGCTTGGAGTGAAAATGTGGAGAACTCGTGTGAAAAGAGAGAGAGAGTTCAGAGAGAAACTTGAGCTTTGAGGTGTGAGAGTGAAAAATGAGGTGTGTTCCTTGCAAATTCTGTTAAAGCTTTATTTATATGGCTGGTTAAAATGTTAACTACAAGAGTTAACAGTTGGAAATGTGGTTAAATGAGTTGAGTTAACTGGGTTCTGAGTTAACAGAATGAGCCAAGGTAGTTATGCCACGAGTTGGTGAGTTTTGCTATGGTGATGAGGGAGCATGTTGGTTTATGGTGATGATTTTAGAATGAAGGGTGATGATGGCATCAGTGCAGCAGCAAGCCTTTCTTGTACCATAAGTTTTGTATTTTTGAAATGTTTCTTCTTTGGTGTATGGTAAAGGTATGTGCATGATGTGTAAGAATTGTGTTTGTCTAAATGAAGTAATATGCGACTGGTGTGTAGTATTTGTATGCGTGCAAACAAGATGAAACATCAACAACAGTGCCATAACATCTCATTTTGGTTAGCAAGAATACCATGAAAACTATGAAGTTTGATGGAAGATTTCTTCATGTACAAGGCATGAAATGAAATGATTTTGGTGGCTATGGAAAGAGGAAATGTAATAGAGCATGTTTGGTGTTGAAATTAGATTTAATGGAGGCTTGGAAGATGATCAAAAATGACTTAGAAATCAAGTGTGCAAAACTGAACCATGGACGTGGGCAAGCTGTGACATGTATGGCAACATGGCCTATGGGAATTCATTGTGAAAACTCTCCCTTTGAACCCTCATATGACTTTTATAACTTGTTCAAATGAAAAAACTCAAAACATGAAAGTTGTAGAGAACATGGAAATGAACAACTTTCATGTTGGAAAGTTTTTCATTTGATGCTTCCTTGATAGAGAAAACTGGCTTGACATTTGGCACACCACCTGTTTGATGAAATTATGGCCTGGAGGCCTGAACACAAGTTGAAGAAGAGAACACAAGTTGAAGTTCATACAAAATGAAACGTGCTTCAAATGGTCATGTAATTGCAATGCATATGATATGACATTATGAGTCAATAAAAATAGATGATATGGTTTATATACAGTAGAGGGACATATAAGAATGAATGTGAATGGGATACCACTATGAGATACACACAAGATATGTTGAAGAAGAACAAGTGATAGATGCACAATTAAGTATGAATGCAAGATGAACATCAATTGCAAAACATGTCAAAATGAAATATGGAAGACCTATAATTTGACATACATGACCTATAATATCTAAGAGATGACTTATAAAATGATCACACAAGTCCTAATTCAATGGCACAAGTGCCTCCAAATCAAACAAAATTTAGAAATCAAACAAAAGCACACAAATGTGACTTATTACAATCAACAAGGCAAAAAATAGAAAGAGACTTGGAAAAAATATGAAATTAATTCACAAAGTTCCTAAGTCAGAAGCTAAAGACATGTCAAAAGGTCATCGTAAAATTCAAGAAGAAACTAATCCAAACAAGTCATCAAAATTACATTGAAACACATCAAAAAATGCACCAAGATGAATATCAAAAGGTATGATAAAATGACTTTAAAAAACAAAAGAAAAATGTTTTTAAATGCATTAAGATGTTGTTTAGACATGACAAAAATAATGAGTGCAAAATAATTTTAGAACTATGCAAAAATAAATGTGAAATGGGCATGTGTAATAAAGAACAACATTTAAAAGGAAATTAAAAGAAAATTATGCAAATATGACTAAAATCAATTAAAATCGGAATTAAAAAAATATGAAAAATTATTAAAATGTGTTTTGATGATATTTGAATTTATTTGGAATTTTTAGAGTTGAATTAGTATTTTTAATAAAAGAAAATGGAAACAGTATGAAAAAGAAATTAGAAATAAAAGAAATAAAAGGGAGGAGGTGAAAACATAGCAAAAATGAAGTTCAAAAGAGTGTTTGGGCTTAAAGCGTGGGTGTGAAAAGCAATTAGAGTCTCGGTCCAAAGAACACGCGTGTGTGTGGAAGCTCAGTCAAGTGTTGACTCAATCAGAGCCAGATGATTATGTCAATCAGATCAATCAAGAAAAGTATCACAATCAAAAGGATCATCACGCAAGCACATGTTAATTAAGATGAACCACACACATGCAATCAAGTCTGAGAGAAAAAAGAAGTCATACGTAATGCACATGATCATTAATGAGCTGGCAAATTATTATGCGTTAGATCAAATGAAATCAACGGCTGTGATTTAAAATCCAAAACCCTAACTGAAAACTTTCACCGGCCGGAGAAGGACCTCCGGTCATCTTCTCCGGCGAAGCACCACCACCTGCAACTCTCAAACTCTCCAGAAATTTACACAATGCACATCAAAATGATCATGAAGTTACGTAGAACATGGATTCATGCTCAAATTTTACAAACAAAGCGCACACAAACAGATTCGAAGCCAAGAAGTTTTGCCCTAGATTCTGCAACTATGCATCTAACATGCCTATCAACTAGCCGGAGGTACCAGAGCTCCTATTGAGCTATAATCAACATGAAACAAGCTAAAAAATAATGAAATCGCACAAGAAAAGTTGAAGGAGTTCAAACCTGGATTGAAGCTTCTTGAGGATTGTTGAGAAAACCAGAGGTGTAGGCTTGTTCTTGAGCTTGAATTGAGCAAAATAAATGCTATGGAATATTGATTTCTGAAGAAAACAAAGAAATTCAACCTTGAGAAAGTGCTACACTTGATCCTGATTCAACTTGTTCTTGATCCAAGAGAAACAATGATGAACAATGGATGAAGCTTGGAGTGAAAATGTGGAGAACTCGTGTGAAAAGAGAGAGAGAGTTCAGAGAGAAACTTGAGCTTTGAGGTGTGAGAGTGAAAAATGAGGTGTGTTCCTTGCAAATTCTGTTAAAGCTTTATTTATATGGCTGGTTAAAATGTTAACTACAAGAGTTAACAGTTGGAAATGTGGTTAAATGAGTTGAGTTAACTGGGTTCTGAGTTAACAGAATGAGCCAAGGTAGTTATGCCACGAGTTGGTGAGTTTTGCTATGGTGATGAGGGAGCATGTTGGTTTATGGTGATGATTTTAGAATGAAGGGTGATGATGGCATCAGTGCAGCAGCAAGCCTTTCTTGTACCATAAGTTTTGTATTTTTGAAATGTTTCTTCTTTGGTGTATGGTAAAGGTATGTGCATGATGTGTAAGAATTGTGTTTGTCTAAATAAAGTAATATGCGACTGGTGTGTAGTATTTGTATGCGTGCAAACAAGATGAAACATCAACAACAGTGCCATAACATCTCATTTTGGTTAGTAAGAATACCATGAAAACTATGAAGTTTGATGGAAGATTTCTTCATGTACAAGGCATGAAATGAAATGATTTTGGTGGCTATGGAAAGAGGAAATGTAATAGAGCATGTTTGGTGTTGAAATTAGATTTAATGGAGGCTTGGAAGATGATCAAAAATGACTTAGAAATCAAGTGTGCAAAACTGAACCATGGACGTGGGCAAGCTGTGACATGTATGGCAACATGGCCTATGGGAATTCATTGTGAAAACTCTCCCTTTGAACCCTCATATGACTTTTATAACTTGTTCAAATGAAAAAACTCAAAACATGAAAGTTGTAGAGAACATGGAAATGAACAACTTTCATGTTGGAAAGTTTTTCATTTGATGCATCCTTGATAGAGAAAACTGGCTTGACATTTGGCACACCACCTGTTTGATGAAATTATGGCCTGGAGGCCTGAACACAAGTTGAAGTTCATACAAAATGAAACGTGCTTCAAATGGTCATGTAATTGCAATGCATATGATATGACATTATGAGTCAATAAAAATAGATGATATGGTTTATATACAGTAGAGGGACATATAAGAATGAATGTGAATGGGATACCACTATGAGATACACACAAGATATGTTGAAGAAGAACAAGTGATAGATGCACAATTAAGTATGAATGCAAGATGAACATCAATTGCAAAACATGTCAAAATGAAATATGGAAGACCTATAATTTGACATACATGACATATAATATCTAAGAGATGACCTATAAAATGATCACACAAGTCCTAATGCAATGGCACAAGTGCCTCCAAATCAAACAAAATTTAGAAATCAAACAAAAGCACACAAATGTGACTTATTACAATCAACAAGGCAAAAAATAGAAAGAGACTTGGAAAAAATATGAAATTAATTCACAAAGTTCCTAAGTCAGAAGCTAAAGACATGTCAAAAGGTTATCGCAAAATTCAAGAAGAAACTAATCCAAACAAGTCATCAAAATTACATTGAAACACATCAAAAAATGCACCAAGATGAATATCAAAAGGTATGATAAAATGACTTTAAAAAACAAAAGAAAAATGTTTTTAAATGCATTAAGATGTTGTTTAGACATGACAAAAATAATGAGTGCAAAATAATTTTAGAACTATGCAAAAATAAATGTGAAATGGGCATGTGTAATAAAGAACAACATTTAAAAGGAAATTAAAAGAAAATTATGCAAATATGACTAAAATCAATTAAAATCGGAATTAAAAAAATATGAAAAATTATTAAAATGTGTTTTGATGATATTTGAATTTATTTGGAATTTTTAGAGTTGAATTAGTATTTTTAATAAAAGAAAATGGAAACAGTATGAAAAAGAAATTAGAAATAAAAGAAATAAAAGGGAGGAGGTGAAAACATAGCAAAAATGAAGTTCAAAAGAGTGTTTGGGCTTAAAGCGTGGGTGTGAAAAGCAATTAGAGTCTCGGTCCAAAGAACACGCGTGTGTGTGGAAGCTCAGTCAAGTGTTGACTCAATCAGAGCCAGATGATTATGTCAATCAGATCAATCAAGAAAAGTATCACAATCAAAAGGATCATCACGCAAGCACATGTTAATTAAGATGAACCACACACATGCAATCAAGTCTGAGAGAAAAAAGAAGTCATGCGTAATGCACATGATCATTAATGAGCTGGCAAATTATTATGCGTTAGATCAAATGAAATCAACGGCTGTGATTTAAAATCCAAAACCCTAACTGAAAACTTTCACCGGCCGGAGAAGGACCTTCGGTCATCTTCTCCGGCGAAGCACCACCACCTGCAACTCTCAAACTCTCCAGAAATTTACACAATGCACATCAAAATGATCTTGAAGTTACGTAGAACATGGATTCATGCTCAAATTTTACAAACAAAGTGCACACAAACAGATTCGAAGCCAAGAAGTTTTGCCCTAGATTCTGCAACTATGCATCTAACATGCCTATCAACTAGCCGGAGGTACCAGAGCTCCTATTGAGCTATAATCAACATGAAACAAGCTAAAAAATAATGAAATCGCACAAGAAAAGTTGAAGGAGTTCAAACCTGGATTGAAGCTTCTTGAGGATTGTTGAGAAAACCAGAGGTGTAGGCTTGTTCTTGAGCTTGAATTGAGCAAAATAAATGCTATGGAATATTGATTTCTGAAGAAAACAAAGAAATTCAACCTTGAGAAAGTGCTACACTTGATCCTGATTCAACTTGTTCTTGATCCAAGAGAAACAATGATGAACAATGGATGAAGCTTGGAGTGAAAATGTGGAGAACTCGTGTGAAAAGAGAGAGAGAGTTCAGAGAGAAACTTGAGCTTTGAGGTGTGAGAGTGAAAAATGAGGTGTGTTCCTTGCAAATTCTGTTAAAGCTTTATTTATATGGCTGGTTAAAATGTTAACTACAAGAGTTAACAGTTGGAAATGTGGTTAAATGAGTTGAGTTAACTGGGTTCTGAGTTAACAGAATGAGCCAAGGTAGTTATGCCACGAGTTGGTGAGTTTTGCTATGGTGATGAGGGAGCATGTTGGTTTATGGTGATGATTTTAGAATGAAGGGTGATGATGGCATCAGTGCAGCAGCAAGCCTTTCTTGTACCATAAGTTTTGTATTTTTGAAATGTTTCTTCTTTGGTGTATGGTAAAGGTATGTGCATGATGTGTAAGAATTGTGTTTGTCTAAATGAAGTAATATGCGACTGGTGTGTAGTATTTGTATGCGTGCAAACAAGATGAAACATCAACAACAGTGCCATAACATCTCATTTTGGTTAGCAAGAATACCATGAAAACTATGAAGTTTGATGGAAGATTTCTTCATGTACAAGGCATGAAATGAAATGATTTTGGTGGCTATGGAAAGAGGAAATGTAATAGAGCATGTTTGGTGTTGAAATTAGATTTAATGGAGGCTTGGAAGATGATCAAAAATGACTTAGAAATCAAGTGTGCAAAACTGAACCATGGACGTGGGCAAGCTGTGACATGTATGGCAACATGGCCTATGGGAATTCATTGTGAAAACTCTCCCTTTGAACCCTCATATGACTTTTATAACTTGTTCAAATGAAAAAACTCAAAACATGAAAGTTGTAGAGAACATGGAAATGAACAACTTTCATGTTGGAAAGTTTTTCATTTGATGCTTCCTTGATAGAGAAAACTGGCTTGACATTTGGCACACCACCTGTTTGATGAAATTATGGCCTGGAGGCCTGAACACAAGTTGAAGAAGAGAACACAAGTTGAAGTTCATACAAAATGAAACGTGCTTCAAATGGTCATGTAATTGCAATGCATATGATATGACATTATGAGTCAATAAAAATAGATGATATGGTTTATATACAGTAGAGGGACATATAAGAATGAATGTGAATGGGATACCACTATGAGATACACACAAGATATGTTGAAGAAGAACAAGTGATAGATGCACAATTAAGTATGAATGCAAGATGAACATCAATTGCAAAACATGTCAAAATGAAATATGGAAGACCTATAATTTGACATACATGACCTATAATATCTAAGAGATGACTTATAAAATGATCACACAAGTCCTAATTCAATGGCACAAGTGCCTCCAAATCAAACAAAATTTAGAAATCAAACAAAAGCACACAAATGTGACTTATTACAATCAACAAGGCAAAAAATAGAAAGAGACTTGGAAAAAATATGAAATTAATTCACAAAGTTCCTAAGTCAGAAGCTAAAGACATGTCAAAAGGTCATCGTAAAATTCAAGAAGAAACTAATCCAAACAAGTCATCAAAATTACATTGAAACACATCAAAAAATGCACCAAGATGAATATCAAAAGGTATGATAAAATGACTTTAAAAAACAAAAGAAAAATGTTTTTAAATGCATTAAGATGTTGTTTAGACATGACAAAAATAATGAGTGCAAAATAATTTTAGAACTATGCAAAAATAAATGTGAAATGGGCATGTGTAATAAAGAACAACATTTAAAAGGAAATTAAAAGAAAATTATGCAAATATGACTAAAATCAATTAAAATCGGAATTAAAAAAATATGAAAAATTATTAAAATGTGTTTTGATGATATTTGAATTTATTTGGAATTTTTAGAGTTGAATTAGTATTTTTAATAAAAGAAAATGGAAACAGTATGAAAAAGAAATTAGAAATAAAAGAAATAAAAGGGAGGAGGTGAAAACATAGCAAAAATGAAGTTCAAAAGAGTGTTTGGGCTTAAAGCGTGGGTGTGAAAAGCAATTAGAGTCTCGGTCCAAAGAACACGCGTGTGTGTGGAAGCTCAGTCAAGTGTTGACTCAATCAGAGCCAGATGATTATGTCAATCAGATCAATCAAGAAAAGTATCACAATCAAAAGGATCATCACGCAAGCACATGTTAATTAAGATGAACCACACACATGCAATCAAGTCTGAGAGAAAAAAGAAGTCATACGTAATGCACATGATCATTAATGAGCTGGCAAATTATTATGCGTTAGATCAAATGAAATCAACGGCTGTGATTTAAAATCCAAAACCCTAACTGAAAACTTTCACCGGCCGGAGAAGGACCTCCGGTCATCTTCTCCGGCGAAGCACCACCACCTGCAACTCTCAAACTCTCCAGAAATTTACACAATGCACATCAAAATGATCATGAAGTTACGTAGAACATGGATTCATGCTCAAATTTTACAAACAAAGCGCACACAAACAGATTCGAAGCCAAGAAGTTTTGCCCTAGATTCTGCAACTATGCATCTAACATGCCTATCAACTAGCCGGAGGTACCAGAGCTCCTATTGAGCTATAATCAACATGAAACAAGCTAAAAAATAATGAAATCGCACAAGAAAAGTTGAAGGAGTTCAAACCTGGATTGAAGCTTCTTGAGGATTGTTGAGAAAACCAGAGGTGTAGGCTTGTTCTTGAGCTTGAATTGAGCAAAATAAATGCTATGGAATATTGATTTCTGAAGAAAACAAAGAAATTCAACCTTGAGAAAGTGCTACACTTGATCCTGATTCAACTTGTTCTTGATCCAAGAGAAACAATGATGAACAATGGATGAAGCTTGGAGTGAAAATGTGGAGAACTCGTGTGAAAAGAGAGAGAGAGTTCAGAGAGAAACTTGAGCTTTGAGGTGTGAGAGTGAAAAATGAGGTGTGTTCCTTGCAAATTCTGTTAAAGCTTTATTTATATGGCTGGTTAAAATGTTAACTACAAGAGTTAACAGTTGGAAATGTGGTTAAATGAGTTGAGTTAACTGGGTTCTGAGTTAACAGAATGAGCCAAGGTAGTTATGCCACGAGTTGGTGAGTTTTGCTATGGTGATGAGGGAGCATGTTGGTTTATGGTGATGATTTTAGAATGAAGGGTGATGATGGCATCAGTGCAGCAGCAAGCCTTTCTTGTACCATAAGTTTTGTATTTTTGAAATGTTTCTTCTTTGGTGTATGGTAAAGGTATGTGCATGATGTGTAAGAATTGTGTTTGTCTAAATAAAGTAATATGCGACTGGTGTGTAGTATTTGTATGCGTGCAAACAAGATGAAACATCAACAACAGTGCCATAACATCTCATTTTGGTTAGTAAGAATACCATGAAAACTATGAAGTTTGATGGAAGATTTCTTCATGTACAAGGCATGAAATGAAATGATTTTGGTGGCTATGGAAAGAGGAAATGTAATAGAGCATGTTTGGTGTTGAAATTAGATTTAATGGAGGCTTGGAAGATGATAAAAAATGACTTAGAAATCAAGTGTGCAAAACTGAACCATGGACGTGGGCAAGCTGTGACATGTATGGCAACATGGCCTATGGGAATTCATTGTGAAAACTCTCCCTTTGAACCCTCATATGACTTTTATAACTTGTTCAAATGAAAAAACTCAAAACATGAAAGTTGTAGAGAACATGGAAATGAACAACTTTCATGTTGGAAAGTTTTTCATTTGATGCATCCTTGATAGAGAAAACTGGCTTGACATTTGGCACACCACCTGTTTGATGAAATTATGGCCTGGAGGCCTGAACACAAGTTGAAGTTCATACAAAATGAAACGTGCTTCAAATGGTCATGTAATTGCAATGCATATGATATGACATTATGAGTCAATAAAAATAGATGATATGGTTTATATACAGTAGAGGGACATATAAGAATGAATGTGAATGGGATACCACTATGAGATACACACAAGATATGTTGAAGAAGAACAAGTGATAGATGCACAATTAAGTATGAATGCAAGATGAACATCAATTGCAAAACATGTCAAAATGAAATATGGAAGACCTATAATTTGACATACATGACATATAATATCTAAGAGATGACCTATAAAATGATCACACAAGTCCTAATGCAATGGCACAAGTGCCTCCAAATCAAACAAAATTTAGAAATCAAACAAAAGCACACAAATGTGACTTATTACAATCAACAAGGCAAAAAATAGAAAGAGACTTGGAAAAAATATGAAATTAATTCACAAAGTTCCTAAGTCAGAAGCTAAAGACATGTCAAAAGGTTATCGCAAAATTCAAGAAGAAACTAATCCAAACAAGTCATCAAAATTACATTGAAACACATCAAAAAATGCACCAAGATGAATATCAAAAGGTATGATAAAATGACTTTAAAAAACAAAAGAAAAATGTTTTTAAATGCATTAAGATGTTGTTTAGACATGACAAAAATAATGAGTGCAAAATAATTTTAGAACTATGCAAAAATAAATGTGAAATGGGCATGTGTAATAAAGAACAACATTTAAAAGGAAATTAAAAGAAAATTATGCAAATATGACTAAAATCAATTAAAATCGGAATTAAAAAAATATGAAAAATTATTAAAATGTGTTTTGATGATATTTGAATTTATTTGGAATTTTTAGAGTTGAATTAGTATTTTTAATAAAAGAAAATGGAAACAGTATGAAAAAGAAATTAGAAATAAAAGAAATAAAAGGGAGGAGGTGAAAACATAGCAAAAATGAAGTTCAAAAGAGTGTTTGGGCTTAAAGCGTGGGTGTGAAAAGCAATTAGAGTCTCGGTCCAAAGAACACGCGTGTGTGTGGAAGCTCAGTCAAGTGTTGACTCAATCAGAGCCAGATGATTATGTCAATCAGATCAATCAAGAAAAGTATCACAATCAAAAGGATCATCACGCAAGCACATGTTAATTAAGATGAACCACACACATGCAATCAAGTCTGAGAGAAAAAAGAAGTCATGCATAATGCACATGATCATTAATGAGCTGGCAAATTATTATGCGTTAGTTCAAATGAAATCAACGGCTGTGATTTAAAATCCAAAACCCTAACTGAAAACTTTCACCGGCCGGAGAAGGACCTCCGGTCATCTTCTCCGGCGAAGCACCACCACCTGCAACTCTCAAACTCTCCAGAAATTTACACAATGCACATCAAAATGATCATGAAGTTACGTAGAACATGGATCCATGCTCAAATTTTACAAACAAAGCGCACACAAACAGATTCGAAGCCAAGAAGTTTTGCCCTAGATTCTGCAACTATGCATCTAACATGCCTATCAACTAGCCGGAGGTACCAGAGCTACTATTGAGCTATAATCAACATGAAACAAGCTAAAAAATAATGAAATCGCACAAGAAAAGTTGAAGGAGTTCAAACCTGGATTGAAGCTTCTTGAGGATTGTTGTGAAAACCAGAGGTGTAGGCTTGTTCTTGAGCTTGAATTGAGCAAAATAAATGCTATGGAATATTGATTTCTGAAGAGAACAAAGAAATTCAACCTTGAGAAAGTGCTACACTTGATCCTGATTCAACTTGTTCTTGATCCAAGAGAAACAATGATGAACAATGGATGAAGCTTGGAGTGAAAATGTGGAGAACTCGTGTGAAAAGAGAGAGAGTTCAGAGAGAAACTTGAGCTTTGAGGTGTGAGAGTGAAAAATGAGGTGTGTTCCTTGCAAATTCTGTTAAAGCTTTATTTATATGGCTGGTTAAAATGTTAACTACAAGAGTTAACAGTTGGAAATGTGGTTAAATGAGTTGAGTTAACTGGGTTCTGAGTTAACAGAATGAGCCAAGGTAGTTATGCCACGAGTTGGTGAGTTTTGCTATGGTGATGAGGGAGCATGTTGGTTTATGGTGATGATTTTAGAATGAAGGGTGATGATGGCATCAGTGCAGCAGCAAGCCTTTCTTGTACCATAAGTTTTGTATTTTTGAAATGTTTCTTCTTTGGTGTATGGTAAAGGTATGTGCATGATTTGTAAGAATTGTGTTTGTCTAAATGAAGTAATGTGCGACTGGTGTGTAGTATTTGTATGCGTGCAAACAAGATGAAACATCAACAACAATGCCATAACATCTCATTTTGGTTAGCAAGAATACCATGAAAACTATGAAGTTTGATGGAAGATTTCTTCTTGTACAAGGCATGAAATGAAATGATTTTGGTGGCTATGGAAAGAGGAAATGTAATAGAGCATGTTTGGTGTTGAAATTAGATTTAATGGAGGCTTGGAAGATGATCAAAAATGACTTAGAAATCAAGTGTGCAAAACTGAACCATGGACGTGGACAAGCTGTGACATGTATGGCAACATGGCCTATGGGAATTCATTGTGAAACCTCTCCCTTTGAATCCTCATATGACTTTTATAACTTGTTCAAATGAAAAAACTCAAAACATGAAAGTTGTAGAGAACATGGAAATGAACAACTTTCATGTTGGAAAGTTTTTCATTTGATGCATCCTTGATAGAGAAAACTGGCTTGACATTTGGCACACCACCTGTTTGATGAAATTATGGCCTGGAGGCCTGAACACAAGTTGAAGAAGAGAACACAAGTTGAAGTTCATACAAAATGAAACATGCTTCAAATGGTCATGTAATTGCAATGCATATGATATGACATTATGAGTCAATAAAAATAGATGATATGGTTTATATACAGTAGAGGGACATATAAGAATGAATGTGAATGGGATACCACTATGAGATACACACAAGATATGTTGAAGAAGAACAAGTGATAGATGCACAATTAAGTATGAATGCAAGATGAACATCAATTGCAAAACATGTCAAAATGAAATATGAAAGACCTATAATTTGACATACATGACCTATAATATCTAAGAGATGACCTATAAAATGATCACACAAGTCCTAATGCAATGGCACAAGTGCCTCCAAATCAAACAAAATTTAGAAATCAAACAAAAGCACACAAATGTGACTTATTACAATCAACAAGGCAAAAAATAGAAAGAGACTTGGAAAAAATATGAAATTAATTCACAAAGTTCCTAAGTCAGAAGCTAAAGACATGTCAAAAGGTCATCGCAAAATTCAAGAAGAAACTAATCCAAACAAGTCATCAAAATTACATTGAAACACATCAAAAAATGCACCAAGATGAATATCAAAAGGTATGATAAAATGACTTTAAAAAACAAAAGAAAAATTTTTTTAAATGCATTAAGATGTTGTTTAGACATGACAAAAATAATGAGTGCAAAATAATTTTAGAACTATGCAAAAATAAATGTGAAATGGGCATGTGTAATAAAGAACAACATTTAAAAGGAAATTAAATGAAAATTATGCAAATATGACTAAAATCAATTAAAATCGGAATTAAAAAAATATGAAAAATTATTAAAATGTGTTTTGATGATATTTGAATTTATTTGGAATTTTTAGAGTTGAATTAGTATTTTTAATAAAAGAAAATGGAAACAGTATGAAAAAGAAATTAGAAATAAAAGAAATAAAAGGGAGGAGGTGAAAACATAGCAAAAATGAAGTTCAAAAGAGTGTTTGGGCTTAAAGCGTGGGTGTGAAAAGCAATTAGAGTCTTGGTCCAAAGAACACGCGTGTGTGTGGAAGCTCAGTCAAGTGTTGACTCAATCAGAGCCAGATGATTATGTCAATCAGATCAATCAAGAAAAGTATCACAATCAAAAGGATCATCACGCAAGCACATGTTAATTAAGATGAACCACACACATGCAATCAAGTCTGAGAGAAAAAATAAGTCATGCGTAATGCACATGATCATTAATGAGCTGGCAAATTATTATGCGTTAGATCAAATGAAATCAACGGCTGTGATTTAAAATCCAAAACCCTAACTGAAAACTTTCACCGGCCGGAGAAGGACCTCCGGTCATCTTCTCCGGCGAAGCACCACCACCTGCAACTCTCAAACTCTCCAGAAATTTACACAATGCACATCAAAATGATCATGAAGTTACGTAGAACATAGATCCATGCTCAAATTTTACAAACAAAGCGCACACAAACAGATTCGAAGCCAAGAAGTTTTGCCCTAGATTCTGCAACTATGCATCTAACATGCCTATCAACTAGCCGGAGGTACCAGAGCTCCTATTGAGCTATAATCAACATGAAACAAGCTAAAAAATAATGAAATCGCACAAGAAAAGTTGAAGGAGTTCAAACCTGGATTGAAGCTTCTTGAGGATTGTTGAGAAAACCAGAGGTGTAGGCTTGTTCTTGAGCTTGAATTGAGCAAAATAAATGCTATGGAATATTGATTTCTGAAGAGAACAAAGAAATTCAACCTTGAGAAAGTGCTACACTTGATCCTGATTCAACTTGTTCTTGATCCAAGAGAAACAATGATGAACAATGGATGAAGCTTGGAGTGAAAATGTGGAGAACTCGTGTGAAAAGAGAGAGAGTTCAGAGAGAAACTTGAGCTTTGAGGTGTGAGAGTGAAAAATGAGGTGTGTTCCTTGCAAATTCTGTTAAAGCTTTATTTATATGGCTGGTTAAAATGTTAACTACAAGAGTTAACAGTTGGAAATGTGGTTAAATGAGTTGAGTTAACTGGGTTCTGAGTTAACAGAATGAGCCAAGGTAGTTATGCCACGAGTTGGTGAGTTTTGCTATGGTGATGAGGGAGCATGTTGGTTTATGGTGATGATTTTAGAATGAAGGGTGATGATGGCATCAGTGCAGCAGCAAGCCTTTCTTGTACCATAAGTTTTGTATTTTTGAAATGTTTCTTCTTTGGTGTATGGTAAAGGTATGTGCATGATGTGTAAGAATTGTGTTTGTCTAAATAAAGTAATATGCGACTGGTGTGTAGTATTTGTATGCGTGCAAACAAGATGAAACATCAACAACAGTGCCATAACATCTCATTTTGGTTAGTAAGAATACCATGAAAACTATGAAGTTTGATGGAAGATTTCTTCATGTACAAGGCATGAAATGAAATGATTTTGGTGGCTATGGAAAGAGGAAATGTAATAGAGCATGTTTGGTGTTGAAATTAGATTTAATGGAGGCTTGGAAGATGATCAAAAATGACTTAGAAATCAAGTGTGCAAAACTGAACCATGGACGTGGGCAAGCTGTGACATGTATGGCAACATGGCCTATGGGAATTCATTGTGAAAACTCTCCCTTTGAACCCTCATATGACTTTTATAACTTGTTCAAATGAAAAAACTCAAAACATGAAAGTTGTAGAGAACATGGAAATGAACAACTTTCATGTTGGAAAGTTTTTCATTTGATGCATCCTTGATAGAGAAAACTGGCTTGACATTTGGCACACCACCTGTTTGATGAAATTATGGCCTGGAGGCCTGAACACAAGTTGAAGTTCATACAAAATGAAACGTGCTTCAAATGGTCATGTAATTGCAATGCATATGATATGACATTATGAGTCAATAAAAATAGATGATATGGTTTATATACAGTAGAGGGACATATAAGAATGAATGTGAATGGGATACCACTATGAGATACACACAAGATATGTTGAAGAAGAACAAGTGATAGATGCACAATTAAGTATGAATGCAAGATGAACATCAATTGCAAAACATGTCAAAATGAAATATGGAAGACCTATAATTTGACATACATGACATATAATATCTAAGAGATGACCTATAAAATGATCACACAAGTCCTAATGCAATGGCACAAGTGCCTCCAAATCAAACAAAATTTAGAAATCAAACAAAAGCACACAAATGTGACTTATTACAATCGACAAGGCAAAAAATAGAAAGAGACTTGGAAAAAATATGAAATTAATTCACAAAGTTCCTAAGTCAGAAGCTAAAGACATGTCAAAAGGTTATCGCAAAATTCAAGAAGAAACTAATCCAAACAAGTCATCAAAATTACATTGAAACACATCAAAAAATGCACCAAGATGAATATCAAAAGGTATGATAAAATGACTTTAAAAAACAAAAGAAAAATGTTTTTAAATGCATTAAGATGTTGTTTAGACATGACAAAAATAATGAGTGCAAAATAATTTTAGAACTATGCAAAAATAAATGTGAAATGGGCATGTGTAATAAAGAACAACATTTAAAAGGAAATTAAAAGAAAATTATGCAAATATGACTAAAATCAATTAAAATCGGAATTAAAAAAATATGGAAAATTATTAAAATGTGTTTTGATGATATTTGAATTTATTTGGAATTTTTAGAGTTGAATTAGTATTTTTAATAAAAGAAAATGGAAACAGTATGAAAAAGAAATTAGAAATAAAAGAAATAAAAGGGAGGAGGTGAAAACATAGCAAAAATGAAGTTCAAAAGAGTGTTTGGGCTTAAAGCGTGGGTGTGAAAAGCAATTAGAGTCTCGGTCCAAAGAACACGCGTGTGTGTGGAAGCTCAGTCAAGTGTTGACTCAATCAGAGCCAGATGATTATGTCAATCAGATCAATCAAGAAAAGTATCACAATCAAAAGGATCATCACGCAAGCACATGTTAATTAAGATGAACCACACACATGCAATCAAGTCTGAGAGAAAAAAGAAGTCATGCATAATGCACATGATCATTAATGAGCTGGCAAATTATTATGCGTTAGTTCAAATGAAATCAACGGCTGTGATTTAAAATCCAAAACCCTAACTGAAAACTTTCACCGGCCGGAGAAGGACCTCCGGTCATCTTCTCCGGCGAAGCACCACCACCTGCAACTCTCAAACTCTCCAGAAATTTACACAATGCACATCAAAATGATCATGAAGTTACGTAGAACATGGATCCATGCTCAAATTTTACAAACAAAGCGCACACAAACAGATTCGAAGCCAAGAAGTTTTGCCCTAGATTCTGCAACTATGCATCTAACATGCCTATCAACTAGCCGGAGGTACCAGAGCTACTATTGAGCTATAATCAACATGAAACAAGCTAAAAAATAATGAAATCGCACAAGAAAAGTTGAAGGAGTTCAAACCTGGATTGAAGCTTCTTGAGGATTGTTGAGAAAACCAGAGGTGTAGGCTTGTTCTTGAGCTTGAATTGAGCAAAATAAATGCTATGGAATATTGATTTCTGAAGAGAACAAAGAAATTCAACCTTGAGAAAGTGCTACACTTGATCCTGATTCAACTTGTTCTTGATCCAAGAGAAACAATGATGAACAATGGATGAAGCTTGGAGTGAAAATGTGGAGAACTCGTGTGAAAAGAGAGAGAGTTCAGAGAGAAACTTGAGCTTTGAGGTGTGAGAGTGAAAAATGAGGTGTGTTCCTTGCAAATTCTGTTAAAGCTTTATTTATATGGCTGGTTAAAATGTTAACTACAAGAGTTAACAGTTGGAAATGTGGTTAAATGAGTTGAGTTAACTGGGTTCTGAGTTAACAGAATGAGCCAAGGTAGTTATGCCACGAGTTGGTGAGTTTTGCTATGGTGATGAGGGAGCATGTTGGTTTATGGTGATGATTTTAGAATGAAGGGTGATGATGGCATCAGTGCAGCAGCAAGCCTTTCTTGTACCATAAGTTTTGTATTTTTGAAATGTTTCTTCTTTGGTGTATGGTAAAGGTATGTGCATGATGTGTAAGAATTGTGTTTGTCTAAATGAAGTAATGTGCGACTGGTGTGTAGTATTTGTATGCGTGCAAACAAGATGAAACATCAACAACAATGCCATAACATCTCATTTTGGTTAGCAAGAATACCATGAAAACTATGAAGTTTGATGGAAGATTTCTTCTTGTACAAGGCATGAAATGAAATGATTTTGGTGGCTATGGAAAGAGGAAATGTAATAGAGCATGTTTGGTGTTGAAATTAGATTTAATGGAGGCTTGGAAGATGATCAAAAATGACTTAGAAATCAAGTGTGCAAAACTGAACCATGGACGTGGACAAGCTGTGACATGTATGGCAACATGGCCTATGGGAATTCATTGTGAAACCTCTCCCTTTGAATCCTCATATGACTTTTATAACTTGTTCAAATGAAAAAACTCAAAACATGAAAGTTGTAGAGAACATGGAAATGAACAACTTTCATGTTGGAAAGTTTTTCATTTGATGCATCCTTGATAGAGAAAACTGGCTTGACATTTGGCACACCACCTGTTTGATGAAATTATGGCCTGGAGGCCTGAACACAAGTTGAAGAAGAGAACACAAGTTGAAGTTCATACAAAATGAAACATGCTTCAAATGGTCATGTAATTGCAATGCATATGATATGACATTATGAGTCAATAAAAATAGATGATATGGTTTATATACAGTAGAGGGACATATAAGAATGAATGTGAATGGGATACCACTATGAGATACACACAAGATATGTTGAAGAAGAACAAGTGATAGATGCACAATTAAGTATGAATGCAAGATGAACATCAATTGCAAAACATGTCAAAATGAAATATGAAAGACCTATAATTTGACATACATGACCTATAATATCTAAGAGATGACCTATAAAATGATCACACAAGTCCTAATGCAATGGCACAAGTGCCTCCAAATCAAACAAAATTTAGAAATCAAACAAAAGCACACAAATGTGACTTATTACAATCAACAAGGCAAAAAATAGAAAGAGACTTGGAAAAAATATGAAATTAATTCACAAAGTTCCTAAGTCAGAAGCTAAAGACATGTCAAAAGGTCATCGCAAAATTCAAGAAGAAACTAATCCAAACAAGTCATCAAAATTACATTGAAACACATCAAAAAATGCACCAAGATGAATATCAAAAGGTATGATAAAATGACTTTAAAAAACAAAAGAAAATTTTTTTTAAATGCATTAAGATGTTGTTTAGACATGACAAAAATAATGAGTGCAAAATAATTTTAGAACTATGCAAAAATAAATGTGAAATGGGCATGTGTAATAAAGAACAACATTTAAAAGGAAATTAAATGAAAATTATGCAAATATGACTAAAATCAATTAAAATCGGAATTAAAAAAATATGAAAAATTATTAAAATGTGTTTTGATGATATTTGAATTTATTTGGAATTTTTAGAGTTGAATTAGTATTTTTAATAAAAGAAAATGGAAACAGTATGAAAAAGAAATTAGAAATAAAAGAAATAAAAGGGAGGAGGTGAAAACATAGCAAAAATGAAGTTCAAAAGAGTGTTTGGGCTTAAAGCGTGGGTGTGAAAAGCAATTAGAGTCTTGGTCCAAAGAACACGCGTGTGTGTGGAAGCTCAGTCAAGTGTTGACTCAATCAGAGCCAGATGATTATGTCAATCAGATCAATCAAGAAAAGTATCACAATCAAAAGGATCATCACGCAAGCACATGTTAATTAAGATGAACCACACACATGCAATCAAGTCTGAGAGAAAAAAGAAGTCATGCGTAATGCACATGATCATTAATGAGCTGGCAAATTATTATGCGTTAGATCAAATGAAATCAACGGCTGTGATTTAAAATCCAAAACCCTAACTGAAAACTTTCACCGGCCGGAGAAGGACCTCCGGTCATCTTCTCCGGCGAAGCACCACCACCTGCAACTCTCAAACTCTCCAGAAATTTACACAATGCACATCAAAATGATCATGAAGTTACGTAGAACATGGATCCATGCTCAAATTTTACAAACAAAGCGCACACAAACAGATTCGAAGCCAAGAAGTTTTGCCCTAGATTCTGCAACTATGCATCTAACATGCCTATCAACTAGCCGGAGGTACCAGAGCTCCTATTGAGCTATAATCAACATGAAACAAGCTAAAAAATAATGAAATCGCACAAGAAAAGTTGAAGGAGTTCAAACCTGGATTGAAGCTTCTTGAGGATTGTTGAGAAAACCAGAGGTGTAGGCTTGTTCTTGAGCTTGAATTGAGCAAAATAAATGCTATGGAATATTGATTTCTGAAGAGAACAAAGAAATTCAACCTTGAGAAAGTGCTACACTTGATCCTGATTCAACTTGTTCTTGATCCAAGAGAAACAATGATGAACAATGGATGAAGCTTGGAGTGAAAATGTGGAGAACTCGTGTGAAAAGAGAGAGAGTTCAGAGAGAAACTTGAGCTTTGAGGTGTGAGAGTGAAAAATGAGGTGTGTTCCTTGCAAATTCTGTTAAAGCTTTATTTATATGGCTGGTTAAAATGTTAACTACAAGAGTTAACAGTTGGAAATGTGGTTAAATGAGTTGAGTTAACTGGGTTCTGAGTTAACAGAATGAGCCAAGGTAGTTATGCCACGAGTTGGTGAGTTTTGCTATGGTGATGAGGGAGCATGTTGGTTTATGGTGATGATTTTAGAATGAAGGGTGATGATGGCATCAGTGCAGTAGCAAGCCTTTCTTGTACCATAAGTTTTGTATTTTTGAAATGTTTCTTCTTTGGTGTATGGTAAAGGTATGTGCATGATGTGTAAGAATTGTGTTTGTCTAAATGAAGTAATGTGCGACTGGTGTGTAGTATTTGTATGCGTGCAAACAAGATGAAACATCAACAACAATGCCATAACATCTCATTTTGGTTAGCAAGAATACCATGAAAACTATGAAGTTTGATGGAAGATTTCTTCATGTACAAGGCATGAAATGAAATGATTTTGGTGGCTATGGAAAGAGGAAATGTAATAGAGCATGTTTGGTGTTGAAATTAGATTTAATGGAGGCTTGGAAGATGATCAAAAATGACTTAGAAATCAAGTGTGCAAAACTGAACCATGGACGTGGACAAGCTGTGACATGTATGGCAACATGGCCTATGGGAATTCATTGTGAAACCTCTCCCTTTGAACCCTCATATGACTTTTATAACTTGTTCAAATGAAAAAACTCAAAACATGAAAGTTGTAGAGAACATGGAAATGAACAACTTTCATGTTGGAAAGTTTTTCATTTGATGCTTCCTTGATAGAGAAAACTGGCTTGACATTTGGCACACCACCTGTTTGATGAAATTATGGCCTGGAGGCCTGAACACAAGTTGAAGAAGAGAACACAAGTTGAAGTTCATAGAAAATGAAACATGCTTCAAATGGTCATGTAATTGCAATGCATATGATATGACATTATGAGTCAATAAAAATAGATGATATGGTTTATATACAGTAGAGGGACATATAAGAATGAATGTGAATGGGATACCACTATGAGATACACACAAGATATGTTGAAGAAGAACAAGTGATAGATGCACAATTAAGTATGCATGCAAGATGAACATCAATTGCAAAACATGTCAAAATGAAATATGGAAGACCTATAATTTGACATACATGACCTATAATATCTAAGAGATGACCTATAAAATGATCACACAAGTCCTAATGCAATGGCACAAGTGCCTCCAAATCAAACAAAATTTAGAAATCAAACAAAAGCACACAAATGTGACTTATTACAATCAACAAGGCAAAAAATAGAAAGAGACTTGGAAAAAATATGAAATTAATTCACAAAGTTCCTAAGTCAGAAGCTAAAGACATGTCAAAAGGTCATCGCAAAATTCAAGAAGAAACTAATCCAAACAAGTCATCAAAATTACATTGAAACACATCAAAAAATGCACCAAGATGAATATCAAAAGGTATGATAAAATGACTTTAAAAAACAAAAGAAATTTTTTTTTAAATGCATTAAGATGTTGTTTAGACATGACAAAAATAATGAGTGCAAAATAATTTTAGAACTATGCAAAAATAAATGTGAAATGGGCATGTGTAATAAAGAACAACATTTAAAAGGAAATTAAATGAAAATTATGCAAATATGACTAAAATCAATTAAAATCGGAATTAAAAAAATATGAAAAATTATTAAAATGTGTTTTGATGATATTTGAATTTATTTGGAATTTTTAGAGTTGAATTAGTATTTTTAATAAAAGAAAATGGAAACAGTATGAAAAAGAAATTAGAAATAAAAGAAATAAAAGGGAGGAGGTGAAAACATAGCAAAAATGAAGTTCAAAAGAGTGTTTGGGCTTAAAGCGTGGGTGTGAAAAGCAATTAGAGTCTTGGTCCAAAGAACACGCGTGTGTGTGGAAGCTCAGTCAAGTGTTGACTCAATCAGAGCCAGATGATTATGTCAATCAGATCAATCAAGAAAAGTATCACAATCAAAAGGATCATCACGCAAGCACATGTTAATTAAGATGAACCACACACATGCAATCAAGTCTGAGAGAAAAAAGAAGTCATGCGTAATGCACATGATCATTAATGAGCTGGAAAATTATTATGCGTTAGATCAAATGAAATCAACGGCTGTGATTTAAAATCCAAAACCCTAACTGAAAACTTTCACCGGCCGGAGAAGGACCTCCGGTCATCTTCTCCGGCGAAGCACCACCACCTGCAACTCTCAAACTCTCCAGAAATTTACACAATGCACATCAAAATGATCATGAAGTTACGTAGAACATGGATCCATGCTCAAATTTTACAAACAAAGCGCACACAAACAGATTCGAAGCCAAGAAGTTTTGCCCTAGATTCTGCAACTATGCATCTAACATGCCTATCAACTAGCCGGAGGTACCAGAGCTCCTATTGAGCTATAATCAACATGAAACAAGCTAAAAAATAATGAAATCGCACAAGAAAAGTTGAAGGAGTTCAAACCTGGATTGAAGCTTCTTGAGGATTGTTGAGAAAACCAGAGGTGTAGGCTTGTTCTTGAGCTTGAATTGAGCAAAATAAATGCTATGGAATATTGATTTCTGAAGAGAACAAAGAAATTCAACCTTGAGAAAGTGCTACACTTGATCCTGATTCAACTTGTTCTTGATCCAAGAGAAACAATGATGAACAATGGATGAAGCTTGGAGTGAAAATGTGGAGAACTCGTGTGAAAAGAGAGAGAGTTCAGAGAGAAACTTGAGCTTTGAGGTGTGAGAGTGAAAAATGAGGTGTGTTCCTTGCAAATTCTGTTAAAGCTTTATTTATATGGCTGGTTAAAATGTTAACTACAAGAGTTAACAGTTGGAAATGTGGTTAAATGAGTTGAGTTAACTGGGTTCTGAGTTAACAGAATGAGCCAAGGTAGTTATGCCACGAGTTGGTGAGTTTTGCTATGGTGATGAGGGAGCATGTTGGTTTATGGTGATGATTTTAGAATGAAGGGTGATGATGGCATCAGTGCAGTAGCAAGCCTTTCTTGTACCATAAGTTTTGTATTTTTGAAATGTTTCTTCTTTGGTGTATGGTAAAGGTATGTGCATGATGTGTAAGAATTGTGTTTGTCTAAATGAAGTAATGTGCGACTGGTGTGTAGTATTTGTATGCGTGCAAACAAGATGAAACATCAACAACAATGCCATAACATCTCATTTTGGTTAGCAAGAATACCATGAAAACTATGAAGTTTGATGGAAGATTTCTTCATGTACAAGGCATGAAATGAAATGATTTTGGTGGCTATGGAAAGAGGAAATGTAATAGAGCATGTTTGGTGTTGAAATTAGATTTAATGGAGGCTTGGAAGATGATCAAAAATGACTTAGAAATCAAGTGTGCAAAACTGAACCATGGACGTGGACAAGCTGTGACATGTATGGCAACATGGCCTATGGGAATTCATTGTGAAACCTCTCCCTTTGAACCCTCATATGACTTTTATAACTTGTTCAAATGAAAAAACTCAAAACATGAAAGTTGTAGAGAACATGGAAATGAACAACTTTCATGTTGGAAAGTTTTTCATTTGATGCTTCCTTGATAGAGAAAACTGGCTTGACATTTGGCACACCACCTGTTTGATGAAATTATGGCCTGGAGGCCTGAACACAAGTTGAAGAAGAGAACACAAGTTGAAGTTCATAGAAAATGAAACATGCTTCAAATGGTCATGTAATTGCAATGCATATGATATGACATTATGAGTCAATAAAAATAGATGATATGGTTTATATACAGTAGAGGGACATATAAGAATGAATGTGAATGGGATACCACTATGAGATACACACAAGATATGTTGAAGAAGAACAAGTGATAGATGCACAATTAAGTATGCATGCAAGATGAACATCAATTGCAAAACATGTCAAAATGAAATATGGAAGACCTATAATTTGACATACATGACCTATAATATCTAAGAGATGACCTATAAAATGATCACACAAGTCCTAATGCAATGGCACAAGTGCCTCCAAATCAAACAAAATTTAGAAATCAAACAAAAGCACACAAATGTGACTTATTACAATCAACAAGGCAAAAAATAGAAAGAGACTTGGAAAAAATATGAAATTAATTCACAAAGTTCCTAAGTCAGAAGCTAAAGACATGTCAAAAGGTCATCGCAAAATTCAAGAAGAAACTAATCCAAACAAGTCATCAAAATTACATTGAAACACATCAAAAAATGCACCAAGATGAATATCAAAAGGTATGATAAAATGACTTTAAAAAACAAAAGAAATTTTTTTTTAAATGCATTAAGATGTTGTTTAGACATGACAAAAATAATGAGTGCAAAATAATTTTAGAACTATGCAAAAATAAATGTGAAATGGGCATGTGTAATAAAGAACAACATTTAAAAGGAAATTAAATGAAAATTATGCAAATATGACTAAAATCAATTAAAATCGGAATTAAAAAAATATGAAAAATTATTAAAATGTGTTTTGATGATATTTGAATTTATTTGGAATTTTTAGAGTTGAATTAGTATTTTTAATAAAAGAAAATGGAAACAGTATGAAAAAGAAATTAGAAATAAAAGAAATAAAAGGGAGGAGGTGAAAACATAGCAAAAATGAAGTTCAAAAGAGTGTTTGGGCTTAAAGCGTGGGTGTGAAAAGCAATTAGAGTCTTGGTCCAAAGAACACGCGTGTGTGTGGAAGCTCAGTCAAGTGTTGACTCAATCAGAGCCAGATGATTATGTCAATCAGATCAATCAAGAAAAGTATCACAATCAAAAGGATCATCACGCAAGCACATGTTAATTAAGATGAACCACACACATGCAATCAAGTCTGAGAGAAAAAAGAAGTCATGCGTAATGCACATGATCATTAATGAGCTGGAAAATTATTATGCGTTAGATCAAATGAAATCAACGGCTGTGATTTAAAATCCAAAACCCTAACTGAAAACTTTCACCGGCCGGAGAAGGACCTCCGGTCATCTTCTCCGGCGAAGCACCACCACCTGCAACTCTCAAACTCTCCAGAAATTTACACAATGCACATCAAAATGATCATGAAGTTACGTAGAACATGGATCCATGCTCAAATTTTACAAACAAAGCGCACACAAACAGATTCGAAGCCAAGAAGTTTTGCCCTAGATTCTGCAACTATGCATCTAACATGCCTATCAACTAGCCGGAGGTACCAGAGCTCCTATTGAGCTATAATCAACATGAAACAAGCTAAAAAATAATGAAATCGCACAAGAAAAGTTGAAGGAGTTCAAACCTGGATTGAAGCTTCTTGAGGATTGTTGAGAAAACCAGAGGTGTAGGCTTGTTCTTGAGCTTGAATTGAGCAAAATAAATGCTATGGAATATTGATTTCTGAAGAGAACAAAGAAATTCAACCTTGAGAAAGTGCTACACTTGATCCTGATTCAACTTGTTCTTGATCCAAGAGAAACAATGATGAACAATGGATGAAGCTTGGAGTGAAAATGTGGAGAACTCGTGTGAAAAGAGAGAGAGTTCAGAGAGAAACTTGAGCTTTGAGGTGTGAGAGTGAAAAATGAGGTGTGTTCCTTGCAAATTCTGTTAAAGCTTTATTTATATGGCTGGTTAAAATGTTAACTACAAGAGTTAACAGTTGGAAATGTGGTTAAATGAGTTGAGTTAACTGGGTTCTGAGTTAACAGAATGAGCCAAGGTAGTTATGCCACGAGTTGGTGAGTTTTGCTATGGTGATGAGGGAGCATGTTGGTTTATGGTGATGATTTTAGAATGAAGGGTGATGATGGCATCAGTGCAGTAGCAAGCCTTTCTTGTACCATAAGTTTTGTATTTTTGAAATGTTTCTTCTTTGGTGTATGGTAAAGGTATGTGCATGATGTGTAAGAATTGTGTTTGTCTAAATGAAGTAATGTGCGACTGGTGTGTAGTATTTGTATGCGTGCAAACAAGATGAAACATCAACAACAATGCCATAACATCTCATTTTGGTTAGCAAGAATACCATGAAAACTATGAAGTTTGATGGAAGATTTCTTCATGTACAAGGCATGAAATGAAATGATTTTGGTGGCTATGGAAAGAGGAAATGTAATAGAGCATGTTTGGTGTTGAAATTAGATTTAATGGAGGCTTGGAAGATGATCAAAAATGACTTAGAAATCAAGTGTGCAAAACTGAACCATGGACGTGGACAAGCTGTGACATGTATGGCAACATGGCCTATGGGAATTCATTGTGAAACCTCTCCCTTTGAACCCTCATATGACTTTTATAACTTGTTCAAATGAAAAAACTCAAAACATGAAAGTTGTAGCGAACATGGAAATGAATAACTTTCATGTTGGAAAGTTTTTCATTTGATGCTTCCTTGATAGAGAAAACTGGCTTGACATTTGGCACACCACCTGTTTGATGAAATTATGGCCTGGAGGCCTGAACACAAGTTGAAGAAGAGAACACAAGTTGAAGTTCATACAAAATGAAACATGCTTCAAATGGTCATGTAATTGCAATGCATATGATATGACATTATGAGTCAATAAAAATAGATGACATGGTTTATATACAGTAGAGGGACATATAAGAATGAATGTGAATGGGATACCACTATGAGATACACACAAGATATGTTGAAGAAGAACAAGTGATAGATGCACAATTAAGTATGAATGCAAGATGAACATCAATTGCAAAACATGTCAAAATGAAATATGGAAGACCTATAATTTGACATACATGACCTATAATATCTAAGAGATGACCTATAAAATGATCACACAAGTCCTAATGCAATGGCACAAGTGCCTCCAAATCAAACAAAATTTAGAAATCAAACAAAAGCACACAAATGTGACTTATTACAATCAACAAGGCAAAAAATAGAAAGAGACTTGGAAAAAATATGAAATTAATTCACAAAGTTCCTAAGTCAGAAGCTAAAGACATGTCAAAAGGTCATTGCAAAATTCAAGAAGAAACTAATCCAAACAAGTCATCAAAATTACATTGAAACACATCAAAAAATGCACCAAGATGAATATCAAAAGGTATGATAAAATGACTTTAAAAAACAAAAGAAAATTTTTTTTAAATGCATTAAGATGTTGTTTAGACATGACAAAAATAATGAGTGCAAAATAATTTTAGAACTATGCAAAAATAAATGTGAAATGGGCATGTGTAATAAAGAACAACATTTAAAAGGAAATTAAATGAAAATTATGCAAATATGACTAAAATCAATTAAAATCGGAATTAAAAAAATATGAAAAATTATTAAAATGTGTTTTGATGATATTTGAATTTATTTGGAATTTTTAGAGTTGAATTAGTATTTTTAATAAAAGAAAATGGAAACAGTATGAAAAAGAAATTAGAAATAAAAGAAATAAAAGGGAGGAGGTGAAAACATAGCAAAAATGAAGTTCAAAAGAGTGTTTGGGCTTAAAGCGTGGGTGTGAAAAGCAATTAGAGTCTTGGTCCAAAGAACACGCGTGTGTGTGGAAGCTCAGTCAAGTGTTGACTCAATCAGAGCCAGATGATTATGTCAATCAGATCAATCAAGAAAAGTATCACAATCAAAAGGATCATCACGCAAGCACATGTTAATTAAGATGAACCACACACATGCAATCAAGTCTGAGAGAAAAAAGAAGTCATGCGTAATGCACATGATCATTAATGAGCTGGCAAATTATTATGCGTTAGATCAAATGAAATCAACGGCTGTGATTTAAAATCCAAAACCCTAACTGAAAACTTTCACCGGCCGGAGAAGGACCTCCGGTCATCTTCTCCGGCGAAGCACCACCACCTGCAACTCTCAAACTCTCCAGAAATTTACACAATGCACATCAAAATGATCATGAAGTTACGTAGAACATGGATCCATGCTCAAATTTTACAAACAAAGCGCACACAAACAGATTCGAAGCCAAGAAGTTTTGCCCTAGATTCTGCAACTATGCATCTAACATGCCTATCAACTAGCCGGAGGTACCAGAGCTCCTATTGAGCTATAATCAACATGAAACAAGCTAAAAAATAATGAAATCGCACAAGAAAAGTTGAAGGAGTTCAAACCTGGATTGAAGCTTCTTGAGGATTGTTGAGAAAACCAGAGGTGTAGGCTTGTTCTTGAGCTTGAATTGAGCAAAATAAATGCTATGGAATATTGATTTCTGAAGAGAACAAAGAAATTCAACCTTGAGAAAGTGCTACACTTGATCCTGATTCAACTTGTTCTTGATCCAAGAGAAACAATGATGAACAATGGATGAAGCTTGGAGTGAAAATGTGGAGAACTCGTGTGAAAAGAGAGAGAGTTCAGAGAGAAACTTGAGCTTTGAGGTGTGAGAGTGAAAAATGAGGTGTGTTCCTTGCAAATTCTGTTAAAGCTTTATTTATATGGCTGGTTAAAATGTTAACTACAAGAGTTAACAGTTGGAAATGTGGTTAAATGAGTTGAGTTAACTGGGTTCTGAGTTAACAGAATGAGCCAAGGTAGTTATGCCACGAGTTGGTGAGTTTTGCTATGGTGATGAGGGAGCATGTTGGTTTATGGTGATGATTTTAGAATGAAGGGTGATGATGGCATCAGTGCAGTAGCAAGCCTTTCTTGTACCATAAGTTTTGTATTTTTGAAATGTTTCTTCTTTGGTGTATGGTAAAGGTATGTGCATGATGTGTAAGAATTGTGTTTGTCTAAATGAAGTAATGTGCGACTGGTGTGTAGTATTTGTATGCGTGCAAACAAGATGAAACATCAACAACAATGCCATAACATCTCATTTTGGTTAGCAAGAATACCATGAAAACTATGAAGTTTGATGGAAGATTTCTTCATGTACAAGGCATGAAATGAAATGATTTTGGTGGCTATGGAAAGAGGAAATGTAATAGAGCATGTTTGGTGTTGAAATTAGATTTAATGGAGGCTTGGAAGATGATCAAAAATGACTTAGAAATCAAGTGTGCAAAACTGAACCATGGACGTGGACAAGCTGTGACATGTATGGCAACATGGCCTATGGGAATTCATTGTGAAACCTCTCCCTTTGAACCCTCATATGACTTTTATAACTTGTTCAAATGAAAAAACTCAAAACATGAAAGTTGTAGCGAACATGGAAATGAATAACTTTCATGTTGGAAAGTTTTTCATTTGATGCTTCCTTGATAGAGAAAACTGGCTTGACATTTGGCACACCACCTGTTTGATGAAATTATGGCCTGGAGGCCTGAACACAAGTTGAAGAAGAGAACACAAGTTGAAGTTCATACAAAATGAAACATGCTTCAAATGGTCATGTAATTGCAATGCATATGATATGACATTATGAGTCAATAAAAATAGATGACATGGTTTATATACAGTAGAGGGACATATAAGAATGAATGTGAATGGGATACCACTATGAGATACACACAAGATATGTTGAAGAAGAACAAGTGATAGATGCACAATTAAGTATGAATGCAAGATGAACATCAATTGCAAAACATGTCAAAATGAAATATGGAAGACCTATAATTTGACATACATGACCTATAATATCTAAGAGATGACCTATAAAATGATCACACAAGTCCTAATGCAATGGCACAAGTGCCTCCAAATCAAACAAAATTTAGAAATCAAACAAAAGCACACAAATGTGACTTATTACAATCAACAAGGCAAAAAATAGAAAGAGACTTGGAAAAAATATGAAATTAATTCACAAAGTTCCTAAGTCAGAAGCTAAAGACATGTCAAAAGGTCATTGCAAAATTCAAGAAGAAACTAATCCAAACAAGTCATCAAAATTACATTGAAACACATCAAAAAATGCACCAAGATGAATATCAAAAGGTATGATAAAATGACTTTAAAAAACAAAAGAAATTTTTTTTTAAATGCATTAAGATGTTGTTTAGACATGACAAAAATAATGAGTGCAAAATAATTTTAGAACTATGCAAAAATAAATGTGAAATGGGCATGTGTAATAAAGAACAACATTTAAAAGGAAATTAAATGAAAATTATGCAAATATGACTAAAATCAATTAAAATCGGAATTAAAAAAATATGAAAAATTATTAAAATGTGTTTTGATGATATTTGAATTTATTTGGAATTTTTAGAGTTGAATTAGTATTTTTAATAAAAGAAAATGGAAACAGTATGAAAAAGAAATTAGAAATAAAAGAAATAAAAGGGAGGAGGTGAAAACATAGCAAAAATGAAGTTCAAAAGAGTGTTTGGGCTTAAAGCGTGGGTGTGAAAAGCAATTAGAGTCTTGGTCCAAAGAACACGCGTGTGTGTGGAAGCTCAGTCAAGTGTTGACTCAATCAGAGCCAGATGATTATGTCAATCAGATCAATCAAGAAAAGTATCACAATCAAAAGGATCATCACGCAAGCACATGTTAATTAAGATGAACCACACACATGCAATCAAGTCTGAGAGAAAAAAGAAGTCATGCGTAATGCACATGATCATTAATGAGCTGGCAAATTATTATGCGTTAGATCAAATGAAATCAACGGCTGTGATTTAAAATCCAAAACCCTAACTGAAAACTTTCACCGGCCGGAGAAGGACCTCCGGTCATCTTCTCCGGCGAAGCACCACCACCTGCAACTCTCAAACTCTCCAGAAATTTACACAATGCACATCAAAATGATCATGAAGTTACGTAGAACATGGATCCATGCTCAAATTTTACAAACAAAGCGCACACAAACAGATTCGAAGCCAAGAAGTTTTGCCCTAGATTCTGCAACTATGCATCTAACATGCCTATCAACTAGCCGGAGGTACCAGAGCTCCTATTGAGCTATAATCAACATGAAACAAGCTAAAAAATAAAGAAATCGCACAAGAAAAGTTGAAGGAGTTCAAACCTGGATTGAAGCTTCTTGAGGATTGTTGAGAAAACCAGAGGTGTAGGCTTGTTCTTGAGCTTGAATTGAGCAAAATAAATGCTATGGAATATTGATTTCTGAAGAGAACAAAGAAATTCAACCTTGAGAAAGTGCTACACTTGATCCTGATTCAACTTGTTCTTGATCCAAGAGAAACAATGATGAACAATGGATGAAGCTTGGAGTGAAAATGTGGAGAACTCGTGTGAAAAGAGAGAGAGAGTTCAGAGAGAAACTTGAGCTTTGAGGTGTGAGAGTGAAAAATGAGGTGTGTTCCTTGCAAATTCTGTTAAAGGTTTATTTATATGGCTGGTTAAAATGTTAACTACAAGAGTTAACAGTTGGAAATTTGGTTAAATGAGTTGAGTTAACTGGGTTCTGAGTTAACAGAATGAGCCAAGGTAGTTATGCCACGAGTTGGTGAGTTTTTCTATGGTGATGAGGGAGCATGTTGGTTTATGGTGATGATTTTAGAATGAAGGGTGATGATGGCATCAGTGCAGCAGCAAGCCTTTCTTGTACCATAAGTTTTGTATTTTTGAAATGTTTCTTCTTTGGTGTATGGTAAAGGTATGTGCATGATGTGTAAGAATTGTGTTTGTCTAAATGAAGTAATGTGCGACTGGTGTGTAGTATTTGTATGCGTGCAAACAAGATGAAACATCAACAACAATGCCATAACATCTCATTTTGGTTAGCAAGAATACCATGAAAACTATGAAGTTTGATGGAAGATTTCTTCATGTACAAGGCATGAAATGAAATGATTTTGGTGGCTATGGAAAGAGGAAATGTAATAGAGCATGTTTGGTGTTGAAATTAGATTTAATGGAGGCTTGGAAGATGATAAAAAATGACTTAGAAATCAAGTGTGCAAAACTGAACCATGGATGTGGACAAGCTGTGACATGTATGGCAACATGGCCTATGGGAATTCATTGTGAAACCTCTCCCTTTGAACCCTCATATGACTTTTATAACTTGTTCAAATGAAAAAACTCAAAACATGAAAGTTGTAGAGAACATGGAAATGAACAACTTTCATGTTGGAAAGTTTTTCATTTGATGCTTCCTTGATAGAGAAAACTGGCTTGACATTTGGCACACCACCTGTTTGATGAAATTATGGCCTGGAGGCCTGAACACAAGTTGAAGAAGAGAACACAAGTTGAAGTTCATACAAAATGAAACATGCTTCAAATGGTCATGTAATTGCAATGCATATGATATGACATTATGAGTCAATAAAAATAGATGATATGGTATATATACAGTAGAGGGACATATAAGAATGAATGTGAATGGGATACCACTATGAGATACACACAAGATATGTTGAAGAAGAACAAGTGATAGATGCACAATTAAGTATGAATGCAAGATGAACATCAATTGCAAAACATGTCAAAATGAAATATGGAAGACCTATAATTTGACATACATGACCTATAATATCTAAGAGATGACCTATAAAATGATCACACAAGTCCTAATGCAATGGCACAAGTGCCTCCAAATCAAACAAAATTTAGAAATCAAACAAAAGCACACAAATGTGACTTATTACAATCAACAAGGCAAAAAATAGAAAGAGACTTGGAAAAAATATGAAATTAATTCACAAAGTTCCTAAGTCAGAAGCTAAAGACATGTCAAAAGGTCATCGCAAAATTCAAGAAGAAACTAATACAAACAAGTCATCAAAATTACATTGAAACACATCAAAAAATGCACCAAGATGAATATCAAAAGGTATGATAAAATGACTTTAAAAAAGAAAATAAAAATGTTTTTAAATGCATTAAGATGTTTTTTAGACATGACAAAAATAATGAGTGCAAAATAATTTTAGAACTATGCAAAAATAAATATGAAATGGGCATGTGTAATGAAGAACAACATTTAAAAGGAAATTAAAAGAAAATTATGGAAATATGACTAAAATCAATTAAAATCAGAATTAAAAAATATGAAAAATTATTAAAATGTGTTTTGATGATATTTGAATTTATTTGGAATTTTTAGAGTTGAATTAGTATTTTTAATAAAAGAAAATGGAAACAGTATGAAAAAGAAATTAGAAATAAAAGAAATAAAAGGGAGGAGGTGAAAACATAGCAAAAATGAAGTTCAAAAGAGTGTTTGGGCTTAAAGCGTGTGTGTGAAAAGCAATTAGAGTCTCGGTCCAAAGAACACGCGTGTGTGTGGAAGCTCAGTCAAGTGTTGACTCAATCAGAGCCAGATGATTATGTCAATCAGATCAATCAAGAAAAGTATCACAATCAAAAGGATCATCACGCAAGCACATGTTAATTAAGATGAACCACACACATGCAATCAAGTCTGAGAGAAAAAAGAAGTCATGCGTAATGCACATGATCATTAATGAGCTGGCAAATTATTATGCGTTAGATCAAATGAAATCAACGGCTGTGATTTAAAATCCAAAACCCTAACTGAAAACTTTCACCGGCCGGAGAAGGACCTCCGGTCATCTTCTCCGGCAAAGCACCACCACCTGCAACTCTCAAACTCTCCAGAAATTTACACAATGCACATCAAAATGATCATGAAGTTACGTAGAACACGGATCCATGCTCAAATTTTACAAACAAAGCGCACACAAACAGATTCGAAGCCAGGAAGTTTTGCCCTAGATTCTGCAACTATGCATCTAACATGCCTATCAACTAGCCGGAGGTACCAGAGCTCCTATTGAGCTATAATCAACATGAAACAAGCTAAAAAATAATGAAATCGCACAAGAAAAGTTGAAGGAGTTCAAACCTGGATTGAAGCTTCTTGAGGATTGTTGAGAAAACCAGAGGTGTAGGCTTGTTCCTGAGCTTGAATTGAGCAAAATAAATGCTATGGAATATTGATTTCTGAAGAGAACAAAGAAATTCAACCTTGAGAAAGTGCTACACTTGATCCTGATTCAACTTGTTCTTGATCCAAGAGAAACAATGATGAACAATGGATGAAGCTTGGAGTGAAAATGTGGAGAACTCGTGTGAAAAGAGAGAGAGAGTTCAGAGAGAAACTTGAGCTTTGAGGTGTGAGAGTGAAAAATGAGGTGTGTTCCTTGCAAATTCTGTTAAAGGTTTATTTATATGGCTGGTTAAAATGTTAACTACAAGAGTTAACAGTTGGAAATTTGGTTAAATGAGTTGAGTTAACTGGGTTCTGAGTTAACAGAATGAGCCAAGGTAGTTATGCCACGAGTTGGTGAGTTTTTCTATGGTGATGAGGGAGCATGTTGGTTTATGGTGATGATTTTAGAATGAAGGGTGATGATGGCATCAGTGCAGCAGCAAGCCTTTCTTGTACCATAAGTTTTGTATTTTTGAAATGTTTCTTCTTTGGTGTATGGTAAAGGTATGTGCATGATGTGTAAGAATTGTGTTTGTCTAAATGAAGTAATGTGCGACTGGTGTGTAGTATTTGTATGCGTGCAAACAAGATGAAACATCAACAACAGTGCCATAACATCTCATTTTGGTTAGCAAGAATACCATGAAATCTATGAAGTTTGATGGAAGATTTCTTCATGTACAAGGCATGAAATGAAATGATTTTGGTGGCTATGGAAAGAGGAAATGTAATAGAGCATGTTTGGTGTTGAAATTAGATTTAATGGAGGCTTGGAAGATGATCAAAAATGACTTAGAAATCAAGTGTGCAAAACTGAACCATGGACGTGGGCAAGCTGTGACATGTATGGCAACATGGCCTATGGGAATTCATTGTGAAAACTCTCCCTTTGAACCCTCATATGACTTTTATAACTTGTTCAAATGAAAAAACTCAAAACATGAAAGTTGTAGAGAACATGGAAATGAACAACTTTCATGTTGAAAAGTTTTTCATTTGATGCTTCCTTGATAGAGAAAACTGGCTTGACATTTGGCACACCACCTGTTTGATGAAATTATGGCCTGGAGGCCTGAACACAAGTTGAAGAAGAGAACACAAGTTGAAGTTCATACAAAATGAAACATGCTTCAAATGGTCATGTAATTGCAATGCATATGATATGACATTATGAGTCAATAAAAATAGATGATATGGTTTATATACAGTAGAGGGACATATAAGAATGAATGTGAATAGGATACCACTATGAGATACACACAAGATATGTTGAAGAAGAACAAGTGATAGATGCACAATTAAGTATGAATGCAAGATGAACATCAATTGCAAAACATGTCAAAATGAAATATGGAAGACCTATAATTTGACATACATGACCTATAATATCTAAGAGATGACCTATAAAATGATCACACAAGTCCTAATGCAATGGCACAAGTGCCTCCAAATCAAACAAAATTTAGAAATCAAACAAAAGCACACAAATGTGACTTATTACAATCAACAAGGCAAAAAATAGAAAGAGACTTGGAAAAAATATGAAATTAATTCACAAAGTTCCTAAGTCAGAAGCTAAAGACATGTCAAAAGGTCATCGCAAAATTCAAGAAGAAACTAATACAAACAAGTCATCAAAATTACATTGAAACACATCAAAAAATGCACCAAGATGAATATCAAAAGGTATGATAAAATGACTTTAAAAAAGAAAATAAAAATGTTTTTAAATGCATTAAGATGTTGTTTAGACATGACAAAAATAATGAGTGCAAAATAATTTTAGAACTATGCAAAAATAAATATGAAATGGGCATGTGTAATGAAGAACAACATTTAAAAGGAAATTAAAAGAAAATTATGCAAATATGACTAAAATCAATTAAAATCAGAATTAAAAAATATGAAAAATTATTAAAATGTGTTTTGATGATATTTGAATTTATTTGGAATTTTTAGAGTTGAATTAGTATTTTTAATAAAAGAAAATTGAAACAGTATGAAAAAGAAATTAGAAATAAAAGAAATAAAAGGGAGGAGGTGAAAACATAGCAAAAATGAGGTTCAAAAGAGTGTTTGGGCTTAAAGCGTGGGTGTGAAAAGCTATTAGAGTCTAGGTCCAAAGAACACGCGTGTGTGTGGAAGCTTAGTCAAGTGTTGACTCAATCAGAGCCAGATGATTATGTCAATCAAATCAATCAAGAAAAGTATCAAAATCAAAAGGATCATCACGCAAGCACATGTTAATTAAGATGAACCACACACATGCAATCAAGTCTGAGAGAAAAAAGAAGTCATGCGTAATGCACATGATCATTAATGTGCTGGCAAATTATTATGCGTTAGATCAAATGAAATCAACGGCTGTGATTTAAAATCCAAAACCCTAACTGAAAAGTTTCACCGGCCGGAGAAGGACCTCCGGTCATCTTCTCCGGCGTAGCACCACCACCTGCAACTCTCAAACTCTCCAGAAATTTACACAATGCACATCAAAATGATCATGAAGTTACGTAGAACACGGATCCATGCTCAAATTTTACAAACAAAGCGCACACAAACAGATTCGAAGCCAAGAAGTTTTGCCCTAGATTCTGCAACTATGCATCTAACATGCCTATCAACTAGCCGGAGGTACCAGAGCTCCTATTGAGCTATAATCAACATGAAACAAGCTAAAAAATAATGAAATCGCACAAGAAAAGTTGAAGGAGTTCAAACCTGGATTGAAGCTTCTTGAGGATTGTTGAGAAAACCAGAGGTGTAGGCTTGTTCTTGAGCTTGAATTGAGCAAAATAAATGCTATGGAATATTGATTTCTGAAGAGAACAAAGAAATTCAACGTTGAGAAAGTGCTACACTTGATCCTGATTCAACTTGTTCTTGATCCAAGAGAAACAATGATGAACAATGGATGAAGCTTGGAGTGAAAATGTGGAGAACTCGTGTGAAAAGAGAGAGAGAGTTCAGAGAGAAACTTGAGCTTTGAGGTGTGAGAGTGAAAAATGAGGTGTGTTCCTTGCAAATTCTGTTAAAGATTTATTTATATGGCTGGTTAAAATGTTAACTACAAGAGTTAACAGTTGGAAATGTGGTTAAATGAGTTGAGTTAACTGGGTTCTGAGTTAACAGAATGAGCCAAGGTAGTTATGCCACGAGTTGGTGAGTTTTGCTATGGTGATGAGGGAGCATGTTGGTTTATGGTGATGATTTTAGAATGAAGGGTGATGATGGCATCAGTGCAGCAGCAAGCCTTTCTTGTACCATAAGTTTTGTATTTTTGAAATGTTTCTTCTTTGGTGTATGGTAAAGGTATGTGCATGACGTGTAAGAATTGTGTTTGTCTAAATGAAGTAATATGCGACTGGTGTGTAGTATTTGTATGCGTGCAAACAAGATGAAACATCAACAACAATGCCATAACATCTCATTTTGGTTAGCAAGAATACCATGAAAACTATGAAGTTTGATGGAAGATTTCTTCATGTACAAGGCATGAAATGAAATGATTTTGGTGGCTATGGAAAGAGGAAATGTAATAGAGCATGTTTGGTGTTGAAATTAGATTGAATGGAGGCTTGGAAGATGATAAAAAATGACTTAGAAATCAAGTGTGCAAAACTGAACCATGGGCGTGGGCAAGCTGTGACATGTATGGCAACATGGCCTATGGGAATTCAGTGTGAAACCTCTCCCTTTGAACCCTCATATGACTTTTATAACTTGTTCAAATGAAAAAACTCAAAACATGAAAGTTGTAGAGAACATGGAAATGAACAACTTTCATGTTGGAAAGTTTTTCATTTGATGCTTCCTTGATAGAGAAAACTGGCTTGACATTTGGCACACCACCTGTTTGATGAAATTATGGCCTGGAGGCCTGAACTTGCCTTGCCATGCCTTGAAATTTGCCTTGATTTTGCTCTACTTTGATTGATCATAACTCTCTCAATTTTGATCCAATGTAAGAGTTCTTTATATGAATTTTAAGCTTGGAATGTGATCTTTTATTGGCTCAACTTGGGCCTGAAGTTTGGAGCTCTTATCTTGAAGAAAGAATGCCTTGAAGATGGGTGCAAAATGGTCCAAACTTGCCATTTTTGGAAATCCTAAGTTTCTAAAAATGGAAACTTTGTACATTTCTTGATTTTTGATGATTCCTACAGATGTAACTTGAATTTCATGAATTTGCCTTTAAAAAGTCAAGAGTTGACTTTTTCCTTTGCACAGTTGACTTTTCCCCAAATTTCTTGATTCTCAAGCAACTAATCAATTGAACCTCTTCTGAAATGAACCAATGGGCAATCTTCCATCCCTAGATACTTGACATCATGTAGAAAACATTGAGACCAAGTTTGAACCAAAATTTCATTAGGAGATTACTTGAATCCAAAACCCTAATTTTGACTGCTTTTGATTGGAGATGATGAACTGTCCAATCTTTCTGATGAATTCCCATCTTCCAATGACTTGTGGGATCAAATGAGATGATATATGACATAAGAGACCCTTGAGGCTTGCTTGAAGACCCTTGGCTCTTGCTCTCTTACTTTGGATGGACCAATACCTGAAAACCACTAATTACATGCCCTATGCATGAACCAATGTTGAATGTTTTATTTTTCTATGACTTGAATGAAATGCAATGCAATGAAAGCACATGCTAAATGATATGAAAGATGAGAGGGCAAATTTTGGGGTATGACAGCTGCCCCTATTCAATCACTGTAGACCTGAATGGATGATAGCGATTGCTTTCAGACTTTCAAGGTATGGAGGGATTGAATATTGAAGATAACCAGAAATTTGCACTCTATGGAGAAGAAGAAAAGGGATATAAACCCGACCAAATGAACTCTGCTTGGATAAAACTCTGATGAGAAGAATAGCACTGGAGAGATGTCCTTTGAACGATGCCAAATGACTACTGGCTTGCCATACTGCGGATGGACTTGGAAAACGTCTTTTGTACGTTGCCAGATGACTACTGGCTTGCCACACTTTGGGTGGACTTTAACAATGTCTTTTGTACGACGCCAGACGACTACTGTCTTGCCACGCTACGGGTGGACTTTAACAATGTCTTTTGTATGACGCCAGACGACTACTGGCTTGCCACGCTGCGGGTGGACTTTAACAATGTCTTTTGTATGACGCCAGACGACTACTGGCTTGCCACGCTGCGGGTGGACTTTAACAATGTCTTTTGTAGGACGCCAGACGACTACTGGCTTGCCACACTGCGGGTGGACTTTAACAATGTCTTTTGTACGACGCCAGACAACTACTGGCTTGCCACATTGCGGGTGGACTTTAACAACGTCTTTTATACGATGCCAGACGACTACTGGCTTGCCACACTGCGGGTGGACTTTAACAATGTCTTTTGTACGACGCCAGACGACTACTGGCTTGCCACGCTGCGGGTGGACTTTAACAATGTCTTTTGTACAATGCCAGACGACTACTGGCTTGCCACTCTGCGGGTGGACTTTCGCCAATCTGCGGTTGGTCTTGAAACTGTCTTTTAAATAGAGTTAGACGACTACTAACTTGACACACTGTGAGTGGACTTTCGCCAATCTACGGTTGGACTTTACCCTGCTTTGCCACCCTAAGATGGACTTTTGTCAATCTGTGGTTGGACTTTACTGATTTTCCACCCTAAGATGGACTTTTGCCAATCTGTGGTTGGACTTTGCTGCATTGCCACCCTAAGATGGACTTTTGCCAATTTACGGTTGGACTTCGCTGATTTGCCACCCTAAGATGGACTTGTGCCAATCTGCGGTTGGTCTTGAAGCTTTGTTTGCCACCCTAAGATGGACTTTCGCCAATCTGCGGTAGGACTTTTGAAATATGCCTTTTGGATGATGTCAGTTGACTACTGACTGACCACACTGCGGGTGGACTTTTGCAAAAATTCAACACTGGATTACGCTCTGCATACATATCAAACATCCCTGCTGACTCTGCTGAGGAACAATGATCAATGATTTGACCTCAGAAGCTCCTAAAAGGATGATATCTCTGCTGGAGAATGAATGAACAATCCGTCTGATTATTTCATCTGCCTGGGGGGTAAATTCTGATCATAGCAACTCCGCTGGAGGAATGACAACTTTCCAACTTGGCTGGGGAAAGTATGTACTAACACTCTGCTGAGGAAAAGAATTTGTCGATCTGCTAAACCTTTGAGGGGAGAAAAACAGCAACTCAGCTGGGGAGCATTACTGACAAGATTCAATGCTGAACTCTGTGGGGATACAACTACCAGAGATACGATCTTGCTGGGGACCGGAGCTACTCCATCGGGGATAGGCAAGTCCTGGTTAGAATATGTTCTGTTGCGACTAACTGGGAAAGAGTCTCTAGAGTTCTGCTGGGAAAACTCAAAGAAAATCCACTGTGATCTGTTGAGGAGCAAAGCTGTCGAGCTTAAAATAAGAGTCACAATGTCCCACGCTAGGCAACCCTTCCGCTTGATGACTCCACTGGGGATAATGAGTTCACAACAAACTCTGCTGGGGAAAACCGCTTCAAAGCGTCTCGTGCTGGGGATGTCCCTTAAGAGGATTGTACAGAAGACCAAGCATCTTTAAACTCTTAAACCAATGCCAAGGCTTGAGCTGAAAATACAATAATTGAGAGGTCACTCTACTGGAGATAATAGATCTGGAACACATCTTGTCGGAAGGATTTCACGATGCCCCATGCTTGGGAGGGTTACAAACTCGCTTTTGCCCCAGATTAAGCGGCTGATCTGAAGAAATCGTCCCAAGAGGAATTTACAGAAGATTTGGCATCTTAAAACTGCTGGACACTCACTGAGTCTTGAACATTAACTGCGATGTCTGCGAAGCAACTCTACTAGGGAATTTGCAACCTTTATCGACACAGAAAAGCTTGTAACTGTTGGAAGTTCCGAATGGGAGAATCAACTTAATAAGATCCAACGATCTTTGCCTCGTTGATCTCATCTTGCTGTAATCGACCGCCGATCAAATGGTGGACTCAATCAGTAAAAGTTGTGACAAAGAGGTGATACGAAAACCCTTCCCTGAATATGATTGCCCCGGTATTCTGCATAGGGATAAGTGATTACTCGTCTAGAAGAAATGACCCATGCTTTTGAAAAGGTTTGTACTTGTTACCTGCAACAAAAGAATACGCACACATGCCCCAGGATATTGCGTGGTTTGAATCCACCATCCAGGATTACTCAACATTCAAAGTGATTTTAAATGTTTTTCTGCGCATGTTACTGTAAGGCCACAATGTTTTCAAATGCAATGTTTTATCAAAAATTCGGACGTTTTTTGCAAACAAAGCAGTAAAAACAAAATAAGGACGTTTTTTGCTGAAATTCAATTTATTGAAAAATGCCTAAAATCGGCAAATACATTTGGAAGCAAACCCTGGAAAGAGGATATTGCTGTAAATTGAGAAAAGAAACTATCCTAATGGCAATGTGAAAACGGCATTCCACTGATTTTCAATTCTGCTATAGCCAGTATGTCTTCAAAACTCCCCGACCTTGCCTTCTGAGGAGTGATTGGACCGATTTCTATCCTTTGGAATGTCAGTTGCTGAAACGGTGATGGAGTACAAATAACTCTGACCGCAATCGTTCTCTTAATTCCCTCTTTTGTATGGACCGCCCTTTCGGGTTTTCAATCCACCGGGATACCCCTTTTTGCCTAAGTTTCCCTTTCGGGTTTTCAACTTACCGGGTGTACAATTTTTTTCATTTATATCCCTAATTTTTGCCCAAAACTTTTTATTCTGTTTTTATGGTTCGCCGGGATGCCCTTTTTTTTCCTGGAGTCTCTCTTTTTTTTAATCCAGCGGGTCTATTTATGCGAAGTATTTATTTGACTGCGTCTGAGTTAACTGGGGATGGAAAGTATTCGCCGTCCATAGTTGTAAGCAATAAGGCTCCACCCGAGAAGACCTTTTTAACCACGAATGGACCTTCATTGTTGGGAGTCCATTTGCCCCTATGATCTGTACTAGGAGGAAGGATCCTTTTGAGTACTACATCTCCAACTTTGTAAACCTGCGAACGCACCTTCTGATCAAATGCCTGCTTCGTCCTTCGTTGGTATAACTGCCCTTGAGACACAGCTGCCAGTCGTTTCTCTTCAATAAGGCTCAACTGATTAAATCTGGTGCGAGCCCATTCAGCTTCGTCTAATTTGACATCCATCATGACTCTGAGGGATGGAATCTCAACTTCAACCGGTAGGACTGCCTCCATACCGTACACAAGTGAGAATGGTGTTGCCCCAGTAGACGTGCGTACTGACGTTCGATACCCATACAAGGCGAACGGTAGCATCTCGTGCCAATCTTTATATGTGACAACCATTTTTGGCACAATCTTCTTAATATTCTTATTGGCCGCCTCAACAACGCCATTCATCTTCGGGCGATACGGAGAAGAATTGTGATGCTCAATTTTGAAGTCTCGACATAAGTCAACCATCATTTTGTTATTCAAATTAGAACCATTATCAGTAATAATTCTCTCGGGTACTCCATATCGACAAAATATATCCCGTTTCAGGAAACGAGCTACCACCTGCTTAGTGACGTTGGCATAAAATGCTGCTTCAACCCACTTCATGAAATAATCTATGGCGACCAAGATGAAATGATGGCTGTTTGAAGAAGTAGGCTCAATTTTTTCGATCATATCAATGCCCCACATTGCAAAGTGCCAAGGAGAGGACATGACACTCAATGGATTTGAAGGCACATGCACTTTGTCTGCATAAATCTGGAACTTGTGACATTTGCGGGCGTACTTGCAATAATCTGTCTCCATTGTCAACCAATAATACCCCGACCTCAATAGTTTCTTCTCCATTGCATGTCCTCTGGCATGGGTACCGAAAGAGCATTCATGCACTTCTTGCATTAACAGGTCTGCTTCGTGTCTATCCACGCATCTAAGCAGAACCATGTCAAAACTCCATTTGTACAACATGTCATCTTGGTTCAGGAAGAAGCTACCAGACAATCTCCTCAAAGTCTTCTTATCTTTGGTAGATGCCCCAGGCGGGTACTCCTGACTTTTCAAAAAACATTTGATGTCATGAAACCATGGCTTGTCATCGGACGTTTCATCAACAACAAACACAAATGCAGGTCTGTCAAGACGAGACACATCAATCTTGGATACATGGTTCCACCTTTGCACTTTGATCATAGAAGACAATGTGGCAAAGGCATCAGCAAACTTATTCTCATCTCGAGGAATATGATACAACTTTACTGTTGTGAAAAACATCAACAGTCTCCTCATATAATATCTATACGGAATCAGATGTATCGGGTGCGTGTACCAATTCCCATTCACTTGATTGATTACCAAAGCTGAATCACCAAAGATATCGAGGGTCTTAATTCACAAATTAATCGCCTCCTCAATTCCTATTATACAAGCTTCATATTCTGCTTCATTGTTGGTGCATCTAAAAGTTACTCGGGTAGTGAAGGGCATGTGAACACCCTCCGGCGTGATAAGAACTGCTCCAACTCCACATCCATTCATGTTGACGGCCCCATCAAACATCAAACTCCATTTGGATTCAGGGTCTGGCCCCTCTTCCGGGAGTGGTTCCTCGCAGTCTTTAACTTTGAGAAACATGACGTCCTCATCAGGGAAATCGAATTTCATGGGTTGGTAATCGTCAATCGGCTGTTGCGCAAGATAGTCTGACAAGATACTTCCTTTGATGGTTTTCTGCGAAGTATACTGGATGTCATATTTTGTCAAAACCATTTTACATCATGCAACTCTGCCTGTCAGTGCTGGTTTTTCAAAAATGTACTTGACCGGATCCATTTTGGAAATCAACAAAGTTGTGTGCGTGAGCATATACTGCCTCAATCGCTTAGCAGCCCATGCCAGTGCACAATATGTCTTCTCAAGCATCGAGTATCGGGACTCGCAGTCAGTGAATTTTTTGCTCAGGTAGTAGATAGCATGCTCTTTCCTACCTGTCTCGTCGTGTTAACCGAGAACACAACCCATAGACTCTTCAAGCACTGTCAAGTACATTATCAAAGGTCTCCCTGGAACCGGAGGTATTAAAATTGGAGGTTCCTGCAAATATCTTTTTATTTTATCGAATGCCACTTGGCAATCATTATTCCACCTGACCGTTTGATCTTTTCTTAGCAGTTTGAATATTGGTTCGCACGTGGCTGTTAGGTGAGATATAAACCTTACAATGTAGTTCAATCTACCCAAGAAACCACGAACCTCTTTTTCTATTTTCGGCTCAGGCATGTCTTGTATTGCTTTCACTTTGGCAGGATTGACCTCAATCCCTTTTTCACTTACGATGAAACCCAGCAGCTTTCCAGAATGCCCCCCGAAAGTGCACTTGTTCGGATTCAACCTCAAACGGAACTTTCTCAACCTTTCAAACAACTTCTTCAAGTTAATCAGGTGTTCTTCTTCTGTTCGCGACTTGGCAATCATGTCGTCCACATAACGTTCAATCTCTTTATGAATCAAATCGTGAAATAATGTTACCATTGCCCGTTGATACGTTGCCCCTGCGTTTTTCAAACCAAAAGGCATCACTTTATAACCGAAGGTACCCTATGGGGTAATGAATGTGGTCTTCTCCATATCCTCAGGTGCCATCTTGATCTAATTGTACCCGGAGAAACCGTCCATGAATGAGAACACTGAAAACTGAGCCGTATTATCAACCAGCACGTCGATATGAGGTAAATAAAAGTCATCTTTCGGACTTACTCTGTTTAGATCCCGATAATCCATGCACATTTTGACCTTACCATCTTTCTTCGGCACAGGAATAATATTTGCAACCAATGGTGGGTAATTGGTGACGGCCAGAAATCCCGCATCTAACTGTTTTTGTACCTCCTCTTTGATTTTGAGAGCCATTTCTGGTTTAGTTCTCCGAAGTTTCTGTCTGACAGGAGGACAACCCTCTTTCAACGGCAACCTGTGCACAACAATGTCTGTATCTAACCCCGACATATCTTGATATGACCAAGCAAAGATGTCAACATATTCCTGCAGCATACTGGTCTGCTCTTTCTTTCCCTCGGCCTGCACACTGGCTCAAATCTTAATTTCTTTCCTTGCGTCCTCGGAACCGATGTTGATAACCTCAATTGTCTCTTGGTGAGGTTGAATGACCCTCTCCTCCCGCTTCAGCAATCTAGCCAATTCCTCGGGAAGTTCACAGTCTTCTTCATCCCCTTCTTCGGCTTGATAAATTGGATTGTCAAAGTCATACATGGCCATAACATAACCGTTATCAGTGGAATCCGGAGGATCAAGTCTGCACGAGGGGGTTCATGCTTTATTTTAGAATTTATTTTGAAAAAACAAAAAGAAAACAAGACATTGTCATTTTTAAATTTTTTTGTGCAAAAATAAAAAATGAAAGACAGGGAACGAAATTTGAATGCAAAACGTCCTTTATTAATGATTAAAAAATTGAAAATGAAAATGTGTGGCCTTACAAATGAATCTGTACGCCTTGGGCAGAGTGCTAGATTTTAACATGCATTATGGTTAGAGAAAAGCAAAGAAAATTACTCTGTTTGCAAAGTAACTGGAATGATTTCCTCAGCGGACTAGTTTTGCAATTGTTGTCCTGAACCACGTGGGCGTACCCAATTGTCCAAGTCACAATCACTGTCGATGCCATCTTCTGCAGCCGCACAAGACTGGTCTGGGTAAATGATTCCGCCACTGCTGAATATGATGGGTCCACTGTACTTTGCGGCCGAATCCAGAGATGGTTGGTAGCCAATACCAAACTTATCCTCTTTCACTGATGTCTTGATCAGCTTGCCCCAACCCTGGGCATTACCTGCTCTAACAACCTCAACAGCTTGCTTATAAGACGAAATTGACGTGCCGGCTCTAGCTGGTGTAGGAGAAGATTCAGGTACTTTATCAATATTCACTGCCTCGAACGACTGGCAAAGCGTTTCATGGATTTCCCCATCCATCTCAACATACTTGAATGTGGACAAATGACTGGCAAAAATGTCCTCTTCACCACACACAGTTACTACTTGTCCTTCAAACACGTATTTCAGCTTCTGATGTAATGTGGATGTAATAGCCCCGACCGCATGAATCCATGGGCGACCTAATAAACAACTATAAGTAGGTTGTATATCCATCACGTGGAATGTATACTTGAACACTTGAGGTCCAATTTGTACAGGTAATTCCACTTCACCGAATACAGATCATTTTGACCCATCAAACGCTCTGACAACCAGATCACTCAGCCTCAAAATTAATCCATCAACCTCCAGTTTCATCAGCGCCTTCTTAGGCAAGACATTAAACGAAGAACCAGTGTCTACGAGCACGTGGGACAACACCGCGCCCTTACACTCCATAGTAATATGCAGAGCTTTGTTGTGGTTTCTACCTTCAGAAGTCAAATCTCGGCTCGTGAAACCCAACCCATGGCTGACATTGACATTAGAAATCACACCCTCGAGCTGATTGACAGTAATTTATTGTGGAACATAGGCCATCTTTAATACCTTAAGCAAAGCCTCTCGGTGTGCATCAGAGCACATCAGTAATGACAAAATTGAGATCTTTGAGGGCGTCTGGTTCAATTGATCAACGATTTTGTAATCACTTTTCTTTATTATTCTCATAAACTCCTCTACCTCGCTGTCGAAAGTAATTTTGGGATCTGCTTCAGGCACGGGCACACTCTCAGCCACTTGTTTTCCTTTAGCTCTTGCCGCAGCCTCGACTTCTTTATCACTTCGAAGCGTTTGTGGAGCAAACAACCTTCCACTCCTAGTAAAGCCGCCTAAACCACCTACATTATCAACATTTGAACTAGCCGATGTTCCAACTTCCAGCTTCTTCCCCTCATGGTACACATCCGCCCCATAGTGCCATGGGAATTCTTTCTCAGAGGTAAACGGAATCGGCCCTGGCACCGTGATGGTAACGGGACTGGGTATTTCCGGCACAACAATCGCTACAGGAGCTGCCCTTGCAGGTACCTGAATTTCAACAGGGATATAATAAATTGTCACAGCTGACACCTCATCATTATCTTTCACAACACGGTCAAACTGTAAACGGCATTCACTAATAAGATTCTGTAAACCAATCCTCAGTCTGTCACAGCCATTATCTTGACCCATACATTCCAAACAATCTCGATCATAACCCAGGAACACCTGTCCCTGCAACAACCGATCTTTCACTACCAGTAATGAAGTCTTCACCCGATTGATATCTGTCACCAAGTTCAACCCCTTTCCATCCTCAATGGCTTGCATATTTGCCCCGCCATGGTCCAGCATAGGGTTCTGGATAATATTAGGAGGTGGAGAAAAGTTGATTGCTTTAGCATCTATCAGATTCTGCACCTTATTTTGAAATGCCCAGCACTTTTCGGTGGTGTGCCCCGGAGCACCTGAATGGAAATTGCAGCGGGCATTAGCATCATAATTGGGTGGCAAGTTACCAACAACAGGAGGTCTCATGGTACGAAGTTCGACCAATTTCAATTGGAGTAACTGAGGTAACAATGCTGAGTAAGTCATAGGAAGAGGGTCAATTTTGCGGTCCCTCTGGCTAGACCTTTGATGGAATGGTGGTCGCTGCTGTTGTTGTTGAACCTGCTGTTGCTGAACAGGTGGTGTTGGAATTGTCACTGCACCACTTGGTGATAAGCTTGAGAACGTCCTTTTCCTCATCCTCTGTACACAGCGCTTGTCTCGCCTTCTCTTCTACTCTGCCCATTAGTAAAAGGTTTCTTTGTTCCTGAAGAACCAGCACCACTTACATCCTGACTTCCCTAATTTCAACAAATTCTCAATCCTTTCACCAGCGATTACGATATCAGAAAATCCTTGCAGGGTACCCATGAACATATCCGCCATTTCTCTCTCAAGCAAAGGGGGTTGAACCTGGGCGGCCATTTCTCTCCATCTCTGCGCGTACTCCTTAAAGCTTTCCTTAGTGCCCTGCGACAACCCTTGTAGCTGAGTGTGGTTGGGAGCCATATCGATATTATACTGATATTGTTTCAGAAATGCTTCTGCCAAATCTTTCCAGCTTCTCACAGCGACCCTGTTCAGTTTCATGTACCAAGTTAATGAAGCTCCAGCCAAACTGTCTTGGAAATAGTGCATCCACAACTTCTCATCGTCAGTGTGGGATGAGATCCTCCCAAAATAAGCCTGAATATGTGTCTGGGGACACGTATTGCCGTGATATTTGTCAAAAGTGGGTGGCTTGAATTTTGGAGGAATTTTAACTCCCGGTACGAGACCCAGATTAGTAACATCAATGCCTAGAGAGTTCTTGCACTCCATAGCCCTGATTTTCTCAGCCAGCTCATTATACCTTCTATCATTGGGGTTACCCATATCAGCATCCAGCAAGGTGAATTGATCTTCCTGAACATCTTCCAGACCAATATTTCTGGCATTCCCAGTACCCAGATTACCATTAGGAATCGGAGTACCAACAAGAGGAGGATTGACCCTTGTCTGTGAATTGTCAACGTGATTACATTCTGGCGTGGCCTCTGGACGCTCGACTAGAAATCTCAACCTCTCTTGGTTCTGTGCCATACCAATCATGAGATCCATGAACTGGTCCATGCGGGTCCTCATCTCAGCCAAATCATTCTGAATTTGATCAACCATTCTGTTTCGATTGCCTCATGTGGAGTAGCGATGTATGTGATCGGTAGCAATACTTCATGTTGACAGAATAAATATGAGAACCAGATAGGGTACCTGAAAAACAAACAAAATGCAAAAATGAAATGTATGCAATGCAATGCTATGTTTTTTACTCCCATGCCTTTTCGTGCCCCGATTCCAGTATTTCAGAAGTTCGCAGCATTCAGATAACACACGAGATACAGTAGCTGATAAGAATATTCATCCAGACCAGTGCACAAATAAGTGTAGAATCCTGTGAAGTGATGTTGTAGCCAGGTGTCAGTGAAAAGTGATGTAGTATCAAGAAAGCCACTAGAGAAAAAACTGAGCATATCATAACTGGAAGAAAACCCAAAGGGACTGAGTCTGAACAAGTATTTGAAAACATACAACCCAAATTCAAAAATTAAAGCAGTGATTCCTACAACAATTATGTAGGTAATCGGATAGTATCAACATAATGAAATCTAAAACGGATGAAACACCACATCCTGCAACCCTAGACTGAGCCTCTTGACCTCCTCAAATAGCACAGCATTCTCGGGATCTTCCGATGCCTCAATCAGGCCTCTGATCAAGCGTTCTCTCAAACTGAAGGATTCGTACAAAGTGTTGATATTCAGACACAATTCTTCCCTATTAGTACTACCATAGCCTGGCTCTGTCATGGACTTCTTCACTTCTGCCCAGATCTTGAGATCATCTATTTCAACCTGAGCTTCCTGTAATAGCTTCTGACTTTCTTCCAAACTATCCCAGCAACTCCGTCGTTGAACATGCGCAGCTTTCAGTTCTTCCTCTGAGGTCCTGGCCTTAGCTTCCAATTCTTCAACCTTAGCTTTAAACTCTTCCTCTACCTTGGCTTGGCGCTTCTGTTCATCGACCCATTTTTGTTGCCACAAGGTAATAGGCTCATTAGCTTCCTTCAAAACCTTCTTGAGATTCTGGCGTTCTCTGGCATTATTCTTATCAATTAAGCCTCGTCTTTAGAAATAAATTAGCCCCCCTTCGAGTTCTTCTTTCCTGCTTTCAGCCATCTTCTCAGCAATGTGGACTTTCTCTTCCAACCCTCTATTAGCAAATGCAGCTTCCTGATACAAGTTGGTGACGTCCGCATTCTCAACCCTGAGTTCATGAACTAAAGCTTCCATCTTTTGGAATTCTTTAATTGGCACTGAGGTCCTGGGCTCTACTACCTTGGGATATAATGGAGGCTCGACAAAGAATGGCAACAGTGTGACGGCTACCCGGCGCTTCAGCCACTCAGTATAAGAAGGATAAGTCATAGGATCAGGTCTCCCAAACTCCATCTTACCTTTCTTAACCCGAGTGTTCTAGGCTTCAGCAATAGAAAATGACACCTGTTCGTCATCTTTAGCAAGATAAAACAAGGATTCTGCCACATCTTTTTCCAAAGAAGGTTCTTTTAATGCATACGCAAACTACTTCAGCGTGAGAATAGGATTGTAGTTGATTCCTCCCCTCCTTCCTACCAGGGGCACATTTGGAAAAGCTCCGCAACTAATAAGAATAGGTATACCCACCATATCTTTCCGATACCACCAGACTATATCTTTAGCCGTCAAACCCATTAGCCTCTTGGAGCACTTAACAGTTCCTCTGAGATCTACGAAAGCTCATGTCTTTGGCAAATGTCTATAAAACCAAGCATGGAACAAGGGAGCACAACATACTACCAACCTTCCTCATTTTTTCTCATTCTTGTAATGCATGGAATGGTATACATCGCCCAACAAAGTTGGGATTGGATTCTTCTTGACAAAGATACTGATTGCATCCATATCAATAAATCCAGCTACATTCGGAAACAGACAAATTCCGTACACACAAAGAGCTAAAATTGCATTAGAGGTAACCAAATCACCATCAGCAAAACTCTTCTTTGCTTCTTCAATCAGAAAGTCTAGATGGAACCCTTTATAGCCATCCTTTTCCTTAATATTATCCTTAACGACAAATACCCTCAAATGAATAGCCTCTACAATGACATTGTCAGGAATAACACTCTTTGAACTGTAGTGAGGAGGAGTATCCTTGACAGAAATCTTCAGAATATCAGAGAATTCTTCCAAGGTAGGTACCAACAGATAATCATTGAATGTGAAGCAACGCAACTGAGGGTCATAAAACTGCAAGAGAGTGTGCAGAGTATCATGCTGATCTGGAGTAAGAAGGCTCACATAACCCAAGATATCCCCAAACCTCTTTCTGAGCTTATCCAGTTGGTTACTGTCCATTAAATCTGCCAATTCTTTGATTTGTCCCACTTTAGGCTTCGGAAACCAGTAATGCACATTGTTCTTTCTTGGAGGACCTTCCATTTGACGTAGAGAAAATACCCACCGAAATCGGAAACAATACTGAGACCTGGGAAAGAAAAAACATAAAATGTTAATGATGTATGCAATGATATGCAGCTAGGCATGTGATCAGAGCTAGAATCTGTAGTGTCGTGCAATAACTGTGAGGGAGCCAAGTGTCTGTGTAGCATCATATCAAGAATATCAGACCCATGCACCAGTAAAGAACCAGATCCAGAATACCAGAACAAAGTACCCAAATCACTGATCATATGAGAACCACACAAAAGGGTAGGTAGAAGATCAAGGCTACCTACGAACCTGTAAACATTCCCCCAATCTCACAGGTGTGTTCTAAAAGGTAGGATCCTCAGATTTGGATCTCGGAATGAGAAGCAATAGCACATTCAGCCCGTAGGATACAATGATATCGCCAAACAAAGAGATCATCATCTGATTCACCACAAAATAAAGGGCATCCTATGAAAGTTCCAGAGTGGGCCCTCGGGTGCGAATGGGTTTGCCACAGAATGTGGGCTGCCACTGTCACCACTAAAGAGGGATGTTTCCACTAAGGTCCTCAATGATCGGTCACCAGATGCACATAACTCCCAAAGTCATACCCTGAATGAGGAAGACCCTCAAATCAAGATAATCCTAATAAAGTCGCACTCTGGCTGTGGAACTCACAACTACTCCCATGGCTAAATACCATGAGAGCCCTGTGACTGTCCACTCTAAGTACTAAAGTACACTCGCGCCTGGGTAATGGGCTCATCTCATAGTAACAATCCCATCCCGCCAAAGGAAACCAGACAGTCCAGAATATATGATGCATGATATAAATAAAATGCAATAAAGGCGGTAAAGTAAAGCGATAAAGCTGTAAATAAAAGCAGTAAAGCTAAACTAAAGCAAACAAAAATCAAACACCCAATAAGCCAAACTAACAAGCGCTAGGAGAGACTCGCATCGGGGAGGGACCAGCAAGAGGTCAACTTTCCCCGGGAGAGTCGCCAGCTGTCGCTCCCGGGACTTTCATCCAGGTACAAACGCGAAAGTGGTGCGGAAAGAAAGAAAGAGAGTCGCCAGCCAAGCATTTTTATTCCAAAGAAAAGGAAAGGTAATGCTGCACAAACCCGGGAGAAAGGAAAGAACGAGGTCTCGCGAACCAAAGAGAACGGGTAAGGGAGTCGGTTACGTGAAGGGAAGGTTATCGCACCCCTTCACGTCCGTCGTACTCGACGTGATCCACGCTTGAAGTACTGCTCAAAGGTTGATAGAAAAGATGCTGAAAAAGGAATGGAAAGTGAACAAGAAACAAATGTGGGGAAAATAAAAGAAGTGCTCGAATGGGCCCTACCCCACTGCCTACGTATCTCATCGGGAATATGAGAATCAGAGCGACGTAGTTCCCCTGACTAAGGGAAAACTGTTTGTGTTTTTTAGAGAACAGCTAATGTTCTAGCTCAAGTGTTGCAGGCTCGCTGAATCGAGTGCATTACCGTATTGCAAGAGAACGAGGAGAAGCACGTTCGTACGTTGAGAGTGAGTGAGATGAGAAGAGAATTCCCGAAGGAAATACGTTATTGTTTGTTTTAAGTGTTTTAGAAGTTTTTTATTTGAAGTGTTTTGCATAGGTAAGTGTACCTAAGTATTTTTCAATGGAATGGGCATCTCATACATCATTCCAAAATGAAATGATGATGAAGTACACTAAGTATGAGGAAGATCCTCAAACTTACTTCCTAGGTTAAAGGCTTAAGTACACTAGCCTATTCTCTTTATTAAATGTTTTTGTTGTTTTTCAATGAAGAAGTGTTTTTGGTTTTGTTTGTGAAATCACTTCATGTTAAAGACTTGTACCTCGTGCTAGAAAACCTACAACACATTCCAAGATGGAATGTTTGCAAGCCCCCCCATGGAATAAGGCTCATGACACATGAAGATGTTTCAACCTTTATTAGGTGTTTTGAATTTGTTTTGAGATGAGATGAGAGAAGAGAGACTCAAAAGAAATAAAGGTAAAGACTAAAGGGGACTAAGACTCACCATAATGTTATCATGCTTGGGTGTTTCTAATGAGTTAAGTGTGGTTTGAAAACCCTAAGCTAAAAGAAGAGAGAAGAAGAAGTTCTAACTTACTTCAAAGATTGAAGTTAAGTTAAGAACTCAAAGGGATAAAAAAAAGTTGAACAAAGAAAGTATTGAAATGATTTGCACAAACACAAAAGATAAATCTTTAAAGAGATGAGGGAAGAAGGTGTGTGTGGAAGCATCTACAAGCAAAGGTTAGTTCAAAATAATTCAAATATTGAAGTTCAAGTGAAGGATGTAAGCAAATAAATCCTAGTGTTCTAAAGGAAGCTCTAGGAAGCTTCTAAAGAGATAGACCTAAAAAGAATGAATCACTAAAGGTTGGTACTGACCTAGGGTAGTAGCAAAGCCTACTCACATCTACCAATGGTTACAAAGGCTTACAATATCAATCTATGCCTAAACAATCTACCAAACATCAAAGGATTGCAATGATATGCACTAAAGATGCATCATAAACATTTAGGAGATGTAAAACATGCAATGATGCAATATGAAACACCACAACCAGTAGGAAACCACTTCATAAATGTCATCAAGTATCCATGAATTATCATCCTTAATATGAGAATAAAACTCAAGAAGAAGAAGTGGGAAGAAGTAGAACAATGTCACATAAGAATTCACAATGTTGTTTATTTACAAAACAAGTCACAAAGGAGAGGGAAAGGCAATTATGAATGCAAATGAATATGGATCAGTAGAATACATGTTATAAGATGACATAGAATGCACAAATGAACAAGTTTGGTTCATACACAAGTCACATTAGAGATTAAGAAGAAGAGAACACAAGTTGAAGTTCATACAAAATGAAACATGCTTCAAATGTTCATGTAATTGTAATGCATATGATATGACATTATGAGTCAATAAAAATAGATGAAATGATTTATATACAGTATAGGGACATATAAGAATGAATGTGAATGGCATACCACTATGAGATACACACAAGATATGTTGAAGAAGAACAACTGATCGATGCACAATTAAGTATGAATGCAAGATGAACATCAATTGCAAAACATGTCAAAATGAAATATGGAAGACCTATAATTTGACATACATGTCCTATAATATCTAAGAGATGACCTATAAAATGATGACACTAGTCCTAATGTAATGGCACAAGTGCCTCCTAATCAAACAAAATTTAGAAATCAAACAAAAGCACACAAATGTGACTTATAACAATCAACAAGGCAAAAACTAGAAAGAGACTGGGAAAAAATATGAAATTAATTCACAAAGTGCCTAAGTCAAAAGCTAAAGACATGTCAAAAGGTCATGGCAAAATTCAAGAAGAAACTTATCCAAATAAGTCATCAAAATTACATTGAAACACATCAAAAGAATGCACCAAGATGAATATCAAAAGGTATGATAAAATGAATTTAAAAAATAAAATAAAAATGATTTTAAATGCATTAAGATGTTGTTTAGACATGATAAAAATTATGTGTGCAAAAGCATTTTAGAACTATGCAAAAATAAATGTGAAATGGGCATGTGTAATGAAGAACAACATTTAAAAAGAAATTAAAAGAAAATTATGTAAATATGACCAAAATCAATTAAAATCAGAATTAAAAAATATGAAAAATTATTAAAATGTGTTTTGATGATATGTGAATTGATTTGGAATTTTTACAGTTAAATTAGTATTTTTAATAAAAGAAAATGGAAACAGTATGAAAATGAAATTAGAAATAAAAGAAATAAAAGGAAGGAGGTGAAAACATAGCAAAAATGAAGTTCAAAAGAGTGTTTGGGCTTAAAGCGTGGGTGTGAAAAGCAACTAGAGTCCAGGTCCAAAGAACACGCGTGTGTGTGTGGAACCTTAGTCAAGTGTTGTCTCAATCAGAGCCACATGATTATGTCAATCAGATCAATCAAGAAAAGTATCACAATCAAAAGGATCATCACGCAAGCACATGTTAATTAAGATGAACCACACACATGCAATCAAGTCTGAGAGAAAAAAGAAGTCACACGTAATACACATGATCATTAATGTGCTGGCAAATTATTATACGTTAGATCAAATGAAATCAACGAATGTGTTTTAAAATCCAAAACCCTAACTGAAAACTTTCACCGGCCGGAGAAGGACCTCCGGTCATCTTCTCCGGCGAAGCACCACCACCTGCAACTCTCAAACTCTCCAGAAATTTACACAATGCACATCAAAATGATCATGAAGTTATGTAGAACACGGATCCATGCTCAAATTTTACAAACAAAGCGCACACAAACAGATTCGAAGCCAAGAAGTTTTGCCCTAGATTCTGCAACTATGCATCTAACATGCCTATCAACTAGTCGGAGGTACCAGAGCTCCTATTGAGCTATAATCAACATGAAATAAGCTAAAAAATAATGAAATTGCGCAAGAAAATTTGAAGGAGTTCAAACCTAGATTGAAGCTTCTTGAGGATTGTTGAGGAAACCAGAGGTGTAGGCTTGTTCTTGAGCTTGAATGGAGCAAAATAAATGCTATGGAATGTTGATTTCTGAAGAGAAAAAAGAAATTCAACCTTGAGAAAGTGCTACACTTTATCCTGGTTCAACTTGTTCTTGATCCAAGAGCAACAATGATGAACAATGGATGAAGCTTGGAGTGAAAATGTGGAGAACTCGTGTGAAAAGAGGGAGAGAGTTCAGAGAGAAACTTGAGCTTTGAGGTGTGAGAGTGAAAAATGAGGTGTGTTCCTTGCAAATTCTGTTAAAGCTTTATTTATATGGCTGGTTAAAATGTTAACTACAAGAGTTAACAGTTGGAAATGTGGTTAAATGAGTTGAGTTAACTGGGTTCTGAGTTAACAGAATGAGCCAAGGTAGTTATGCCACGAGTTGGTGAGTTTTGCTATGGTGATGAGGGAGCATGTTGGTTTATGGTGATGATTTTAGAAAGAAGGGCATCAGTGCAGCAGCAAGCCTTGCTTGTACCATAAGATTGTTATTTTTGAAATGTTTCTTCTTTGGTGTATGGTAAAGGTACGTGCATGATGTGTAAGAATTGTGTTTGTCTAAATGAAGTAATGTGTGACTGGTGTGTAGTATTTGTATGCGTGCAAACAATTTGAAACATCAACAACAATGCCACAACATCTCATTTTGGTTAGCAAGAATACCATGAAAACTGTGAAGTTTGATGGAAGATTTCTTCATGTACAAGGCATGAAATGAATTGATTTTGGTGGCTATGGAAAGAGGAAATTTAATAGAGCATGTTTGGTGTTGAAATTAGATTGAATGGAGGCTTGGAAGATGATAAAAAATGACTTAGAAATCAAGTGAGAAAAACTGAACCATGGGCGTGGGCAAGCTGTGACATGTATGGCAACATGGCCTATGGGAATTCAGTGTGAAACCTCTCCCTTTGAACCCTCATATGACTATTATAATTTGTTCAAATGAAAAAACTCAAAACATGAAAGTTGTAGAAAACATGGAAATGAACAGCTTTCATGTTGGAAAGTTTTTTATTTGATGCTTCCTTGATAGAGAAAACTTTCTTGACATTTGGCACACCACCTGTTTGATGAAATTATGGCCTGAAGGCCTGAACTTGCCTTGCCATGCCTTGAAATTTGCCTTGATTTTGCTCTACTTTGATTGATCATAACTCTCTCAATTTTGATCCAATGGAAGAGTTCTTTACATGTATTTGATGCTTGGAATATGATCTTTGATTGGCTTAACTTGGGCCTGAAGTTTGGAGCTCTTATCTTGAAGAAAGAATGCCTTGAAAATGGGTGCAAAATGGTCCAAACTTGCCATTTTTGGAAATCCTAAGTTTCTAAAAATGGAAACTTTGTACATTTCTTGATTTTTGATGATTCCTCCATCATTTCTTGTTAAAATCTTGTCCAATGAACATATGTAACTTGAATTTCATGAATTTGCCCTTAAAAAGTCAAGGGTTGACTTTTTCCTTTGCACAGTTGACTTTTCCCCAAACTTCTTGATTCTCAAGCAACTAGTCAATTGAACCTCTTCTGAAATGAACCAATGGGCAATCTTCCATCCCTAGATACTTGACATCATGTAGAAAACATTGAGATCAAGTTTGAAAATTTCATTAGGTCACTGCTTGAATCCAAAACCCTAATTTTGACTGCTTTTGATAGGAGATGATGAACTGTCCAATCTTTCTGATGAATTCCCATCTTCCAATGACTTGTGGGATCAAATGAGATGATATATGACATAAGATACCCTTGAGGCTTGTTTGTAGACCCTTGGCTCTTGCTCTCTTGCTTTGGATGGACCAATACCTGAAAACCACTGATCACATGCCCTATGCATGAACCAATGCTGAATGCTTTATTTTTCTATGACTTGAATGGAATGCAATGCAATGAAAGCACATGCTAAATGATATGAAATATGTGAGGGCAAATTTTGGGGTATAAAAAAGGCGTACTCCCATGTTTACCACTTCGGTGAAATTGTTGGGCGCACTTGCCACCATTCGGTCGTAATAGAATGAACTCAAGGTTTCCAAAAAGATCTTTGTTATCTCTTTTTCCTCAAGAGGGGGACAAATCTGGGCGGAAATTTCACGCCATCTCTGAGCATATTCTTTGAAAGTTTCTTTGTCCTTCTGCGACATTGCTTTGAGTTGATCTCTATCCTGTGCCATGTCCAGATTATATTTGTACTGCTGAACGAAGGCAGCGCCGAGATCTCTGAAAGTACTGATCTTGGTGCAGTTTAAACCCATGTATCATTTGAGCGCGACACCGGTTAAACTGTCTGTCTTGGAAGTAATGGATCAGTAGTTGTTGATTTTCTATTTGATTTGACATCTTTCGAGCGTACATCACCAAATGACTTTGAGGGCAAGAGTTGCCTTTGCATTTTTCAAAGTCAAGAACCTTAAATTTGTGTGGGATCTTTACATTTGGGACCAGACAGAGGTCTGCGGCGTCCTTTCCGAATAAATCCTGACAGTGAATGACATGTAGTTCCTTCTGCTTCTCCAGGAATTGTTCCTAGAACTCATTCATTCTTTCGTACATGTCTTCGTTTCCACCAGAAATTACTTGTGGAATCTGTCCTTCCGGGACAGTATATACCACTGGTTGTGGTATAGACATTACAACGGTGACTCTTGGAGCTTCAGTATCCTGAAGTCTGTAACCTTCAGGTGTTGCTGTTATAAACCTTGCATCCTCATTTTCCCAATGTCTATAACCTTCAGGCCCAATGGTTCTTGCTGCAGTTTCTGGGTCTTCAGTGACCGGCGGGATGTATCCTTCAGGGACAAAGTTGAGAGGCATGCTCCAGAGACCACTTTTAGGCATGTTGTATCGAGGATCATATGTCTCCACTATGGGCGTAGATGTGATCTCTGAAACCATAGTCCTTTTTTGTTGCCTCTGAGCTGCTGCCAGGGATTTCATGTCATTGTGAAGTTTTTCCAAACTTTCCTTTAGAGCGTTGACTTCTTCTCTCAGCTCTTTGTTCTCTTCCTCGAGATCATCCATTTTCTTTTGTTGATTGGCCTGAGTATTGTACGAGTGAGACAATTTGACTCTAGAATTACGACACAGACGTGAGACTCGAAGATAGGAAGAATGCGTTATGTGAGAATGATGAATGATATGCAATGATATATATATTTTTTGTTTTAATCAAAAAGAAACTTCAACAAATAGATTGCAAATATCATATAGTGGGGAGACCCCGATTTATTGAATTTTAAAGATTGCAGAAAGGGAAATACAGTATTTTATAAAGTGCTATAAGGAACATGGCTAAGCTTATGGATCCTGAGTCCTCTCTGAAGAGAGCTCAGATGCTGGTTCTGGTACTTTCCTTTTCTTTGACCAGGGCTTTTCAGCCGTTGTCGGGTTGTCAGTCCTTTGCCAAGTGAAATGATCGAGCAAATTCTTTCAGTCTTCTTGACTTTCTACAACATGCTTCTCTATTATCTTAATTAGAGCATCCTTTTCTTTTAACAGTTCCTGAACCTTGGTATACTCCATGTTGAGGATTCGATACTTGTTTTTCCAAGAGCTCTTCTCGCGTTGAACTTTGTTAAGAGCTACCTGGAGTTTTTCTGAGTCAGACATGAAATAAAGGACAGATTCCTTTAACGGAAAAAATTCTTGGCGAGGGTAAGGAATCCTCAGCTTGAGGGCTCTAGTTTGCACCCAGTGGAGATAAGGTTCCATGGAGATACAATCTGGTCTTCCTAGAGACTCTCTTCCTTTCCTATGAACATTTTGCCAGGCATGCACTATTTCTTTCTTTAGTGCCCTGTCATTTTCCCCTTCCTTGAAGAAAAGACCTTTCAGATGAACATTATGCGGGATATTTTTCATCGGGTATCCGAGCTGACGGCGAACTAAAATTGGATGATAGTTGATTCCACCTTTAGTTCCTACGAGGGGTACGTTAGGGAAATTTCCACAACGGTCAATGATTTTGATCCCTTCGTAAATCCTATTATACCAATCTAAGTCAGAGTTGGTAAGGGACATAATCCTTTATGACTAACGTAGAGTACTCTTATGATCCCAAAAAGCAGCAGACTTGGATAAATGGGAAATTAACCATTTGTAGAGTAAAGGTACACAGCATGTGATCATTCCTCCGCTGTACAAATTCCTTAAGTGTACAGAATGATAAGCATCTGCGAGCAGAGTTAGTATGGGGTTTCCAATCAGAAATATCTTAACTGTGTTGGCATCAATGAAGTTGTCAATGTTGGGAAAGAGGAAAAGCCAGTATGTGAGTAGGACAAATATATCTTCGAAGGCAGTTATGTTTCCTATACTAGCAAAGTACAAAGCTTTCTCTATCAGGAATTTAGCCGGTAAACCCTGGATTCCTCCCTTAGTGGTCATGTGAGTCTTGACTTCTGACTCGTCCAAATAGATTGCTCTTGCAACGACCTCATCCTTTGGAATTTATTCCAGTCCAGAAAGCAGAGCTTGATCAGTGATAGGTAAATCAATCAGATGAGAGTACTACTCCAATGTTGGTGCCAGTTGATAATCCGGGAATGTGAAGCAGTGATAAACTGGATCGTAGAACTGAATTAGCATAGACAGGATTCCTTCAACTACGTGGACCCTTAACAGAGACAGTAATCCTCCGTGCTTAGCTCTGAAAGCATCAGGGTTGGTGATCATCCTTGCCAACCTCCTTAAATTCTCTAGTTTAGGAGCCTTGAAAGTGTATTTGTGGGTCTTTCTTCTACCGAAATCCATAACCCAATCTTTCTGATATTTGCAATTATTGATTTAGTTTACTTTGAAAAGAAGAGCAGAGAGAAGAGAAGATTTTTTTTTGTTTAAGAGTTTTTTAAATGAACAACGTCATGAGCATGGAGTCATGGCTCTATCCATCCCTAAAGGTTGTATTCTGGATAATTTTTGTACCTGTAGAACAGATCCTAAGGTTCCCAAAATCATTAACCCCCTAGAGATATCAACAACAAGTTGGTTCACTCGAGCGAGCTGTAGCATCCTAGGGTAATCTTAATTTAGTGTAGTATCGCGTATCAACTATTCCCGATAGTCACCGCACTACCAAGTGGTCATAAGTTTAATGTCTACTAAATCATCAGGGTCACAGGTGCCATACTGGAAAACTCTACTTTCACGACCATGGGCGTTCAGCAGAAAGAATCCACACGGTCCTCGCCTGATTTGCTGGTCTACCAGGTTCGCTTATTCGGGATTCACTCCCTATAAGACCCCCCGTCTATGCCACCCTTTATCTTAGGGTTCTCTCAAACTTTCCACATGCGTATTAATCGCATTCCCATTGACAAAAAAATAAACACGAATATCAAGTAGGAAAAGCGGTATATAGTATATATAGTATGTAGAAATTTTCTAACAACCTAGACCTCTTAGGAATTCTAGTCCTAGAAAAAGACAGATCCTAAACAAAGACGTCCCCAGCAGAGTTGCCATTTTTCTGTTGGAAAAATAGCGATTAAGACATAATCCTAAAGACTCCCCAGCAGAGTCGCCATTTTTCTGTAGCATGCGATTTTTTGTGGGTGACGCGACCACCTTATTTCCATTTGGTTTCTCCTCACCGCAACGGTGGGGATTGGGTGCTACTTTCTGATTTCTTGTTTATCCTGTGAAGCTGGAAAGGAAAGGAAAGTGATCTCAAACTAACCTTGGACGCAATTGTTTTCCTTAACAAATGCTTAAGAGATTGGGGGGTCTGGGGTCAGGTTATACAATGGGGAGTTGTCAATTACCCATCCTATATGTGTAGCACCCCAAAATTTGCTCTCCTACCTTTAGTACTAACTGGCTTATGTTTCATCTCATTTTGCATTATCATGTGTGCATATCATTGGTTCTTAGCATGGGGTCAAGGGCCTGAGGCAAGTTCAAGAGGAGAAGATGTTCTTCAAAGGGTCAAGCAAGAGTCCTTGTATTGTGGATCACTCTTCCCTAATCTGTGCAGAAATTAGGGTTTTGAGAATCTTGGGTTTATTGCTCCAATGGGAAAGCTTCTTGGGTTTTTATCATCACCAAATGGCATATCTTATCTTTGTTGGAGAAGATACACATCATATTCAGAGGAATTTGGATTTGGAGACTGTGCTATTTCCTCCTAGACTGAGGGTACCAAGATTAGGGTTTGCTATAAAGTCAGTTTATTTCTGATTTTTTTGGGCAAGACTTGATTCCATAGTATTCCTTGGGTCCCTAAGTGTCTAGGAATGAAAGATTGTCCATCAGTTTGGTTCAGGAGAGATTCAATTGGCCAATGGATTGGGAATCAGGAGAATCAAGAGAAAAGTCAACAGTGAGAGGGGAGTCAACTGTGAAAGCTTGAGGTTCTCTTCAAGGTTTTCAAGGTCTCACATCCTCATAAGGTTTTCTAGAGTCAAATTTCATACCACTTATCAAGAATCAAGGGTTGGTACAAAAGTTACTAAATATGGAAATGACCTATAATTTGAAAGTTTCCTTTTTGGGCAAGTTCTTACACTACATTCAACTTGACTTTTCATCATCAAAGAAGCTTCAAATGAATTTTCCTCAAACATGAAAGTTGAAGATCTTTTTCTCCCCTTCCCAACAAGTACTAGTGCGTCTCCATATCATTTGTTAAACTCAAGTTATGATCAAAAGAAGGCAAAGTGGTTTTTTAGGGTTTTCTCATGGTTCCATTTGCATTTTGGGACATAGTGACCTATAATTAATTCCATTGCTTCAAGACATATTCCAACATCAAAGTACACTCCCTAAGGAGCATGGTTGGCCTTTAAATCAAGTGGATCCATGGTTTATTCATTACTTATTTTTCATTATGCAAAATTGCCAAATTATTGAAATCTCATGAACCAAGACATCTCAAGGCCCAAATCAAATTCAGGTGTGATTAGCAATTGAAACTTAAGTGATCCATCATGAAATATTTGGGTGTACATGCATAGAAGAGGGTGTATCTCACATAATGCAATTTTCTAAAATCATCCAAAACTCATTAAGTGGGGAATTACCAAGACCCAAATGCTGATAAGTGGTTTAACCTAGCCTATTTAAGCTAACTCATGCTAGGGTTAGAGGGGATTACAGGTTATTTTGGTGAAGTTTTCAAGTGAACCCTAAAAAAGATCTCTCCTTCGTATCTCTCCATCCCTCAGGGTTTCTTCAAAAGTTCTTCCACAATCTTCTTTCTGGGGATCCACAGAGCACAAATCATCCCTCATTTGAAGCTAATAGCAAGGGAATAAGTTGCTTGATCTCAGGTTAGTGATGTTTTCCATGGTCTTAAAACTCTCTTTTTAAATACGCATAATGTTGTGTGGCATCCATGGATCATTCTGATATATTTTGTTTTGCATTTGGACGTGTGGATTGGTTGCATCGTGTGTTTAAAGTTTTGAACCCTAACCTTTTTTCATTCGAATCTCCTTATGCATTGATTATTTGTGATTTTTTATTGGATATTTGAGATCCTCACGAAATTCTGGTCAGGTAGGTATACTCATATGCAATTTCTGGGTTTTTTTTTGTGGTGGTCGTCGGAGAAGACGACGGGAGCTAGGGCTCCGGCGTCTGGTCTTGATCTCCGGCCGGCTAGGGTTTTGGGTGAGGACGATGCAATTGTGTCCATCCATGCATTTGGTCTAACGGTCATCAGCTGGCCACGTTTATTTTTTTCTGATTTTTATTTAGTGTTTGTGTGCTTCCTAGCCCATGGTTCTTATCGTGTACGTGTAATCATGTTCACACATCATGCTTACTTTTGTTAAATGTTGACTAATCTGATACGTTGGTTTGATCTGGTGGACAAGAGGGTGACAACGCATTAAAAAAGTCATGTGCCTAGCACATGGGATCATGCAGTGTGCTGGTGGATTTTGTGTGCGCGTGTGTTTGTTTGTTACTGTGTGCGTGAGATCTGAACCATTGATTATGCCTACTTGACTGCTATGTTGACTTAGTGACGTGCGTGAGATTGATCATGGGGCTGATATCAAATATGATCGTTGACTGAGTCCATGTGTTCTCCTTTTTTATTTTATTTTCGCTGACTTTTTTTGTTGGTTTGGGTTCGCTAATTACACCCCCTTTAAGCCCACTTTTCTCATTTCAACGTATTTGGGCTGCTAAACACACCCCCATGTTATTTCTTTATTCTTATTTTTTATTTTTATTTAATTATTACATTTTCATATTTATAATTTTATAAAATTTTCCCAAATTTCATTTTCCATTTTTATTTTATTTTTAGTGGCTGAAATAATTATTTAATTATTTTATTTTTGAATTATTCATATCATGCATACCTAAACTTGTAGAATTTTGTTCTCATAGCATACAAAACCTTTTGAACTCATTCTTTTTGAATTTTTCACCAACATAATGAATTGCATAAAAATATTTTTCTCTCATTTTTAAAATCATTTCATATTGCATTTTAGTCCTTTTCTTTAGCACATTGAATCATATTTCTCATCTGAATTTGCATAATTGTTTGAGTGACTTTTATTTTGAATTTTGGCTTGAATTTTGGACATGTTGTTTGCTTCTGGTTGAGATATGTTGATAATTAATTTGGTGATTTAGAAGACATTTTGCTAATTGTTTGATTGCTTTTATTTGAGGTCTTTTTTGTATGCATATCTCTGATCATGTCTAGTTACCTGTTTGAAAAGGCACTTGTGCCATTGCTTGGGGGTTTGTTTCTTTGATTTCTTAATTCATGTTTGAATTGTTATAGGTCACTTAATCACTATTATATGTCATTGTTTGAGTTTCATTTTCCTTAATGCTACTTGTGTCTGTTTTGTACTAACCTTTTATGCAGAGGCTGAGGTAAGTTATTTGAGGGTGTGGATAGTTATCCATGTCCACTCTCACTCTTTCTGTCTCTCATCTTTTCTTTTATTTAGGCTTAGGTTGTCGTCAAACCTCACTAACCGTTGGTCACCCATGCATGATAACATTAGGACTCTTAGTTTCCCTTTAGAGTTTCCTTTGTGTCTTCTCTCTTCTCATCTCAAAACTTCTTGAAAACACTTAATAAGGATAAAGTGTATTGCGCACGAGCCTTGAGCATAGGGAATGAGAAATGAGGGGCTTCCTCTCATCTTTCTAGAGTGCTTAGCGAGCGTCCTGTCTTGGGATGATTCGTTAAGTATTCGTCCCTGTGCCCTAGACTTTGGTGCAATGCAAGTTATGAACTAACCCAAGTCACTTCTGTCTTAAAAAATACAAACAAACTTCAAACCTTTTTGTCCTTCGGGATTGCCAAACTAAAGGCTATTTTCAAAAAGGGCACGTTACTTTCCGTCTGAGTCGCAAATAGGCATCGACCCTAACTGCCGGACGCGAACTTAACGTCGCTCATAAAAAACACAAAAAGAACTTGGTCCGAACTACGTTGACTCTGAATTCCCCATTGTACAAAGGGGGTACGTAGGCCTAGGGCGTCGACGTCCTACCGAGTCTGTCTTAGTTTTTCCCTTCCTCGTGTCAGTACAACCATAGATTTTAGGATAACTCACCCTTAGATTAGACAACAAGCGTGGATCCCATCGAGTACGATGGACGCGTGGGGTGCTAGCACCTCCCCCTCACGTAACAGACTCCCGAACCCAGGCTATGGTTATGATGACCATTCCTTTCCCTCTTCCTCAGTTTTATGCGGTGTTCCCTTTCCCTCTCTTGGGATAAATTTACACGGCTGGCGACTCTATTTTTCCGCGCCACTCTCGCATTTGTACCTGGTTGAAAATCCTGGGAGCGACAGCTGGCGACTCTGTTGGGGACTCTGGTTGACCTATGTTGGTCCATCCCTAAGCGAGTCAATCATAGCGCTTGCTTGTCTTTGTTCTCTTTGGGTGTTTTTGTTTTTTGTTTTGCTTTATTTGTTGTATTTTATTTTTACCACATTTTCTGCATTGCATTTCATTTTTATTACTGTCATACTAGATATTGCTGTGTTGTGCTGGCTGTTTCTGTTTTGCAGGTTGGGTTGTTCTGAGAGATAAGCCCAATACCCAGGCTTGAGTACACCCTAGGACTAGAGTGGAGAGTAGTGGGACCTACGTGCCTGCTTGGTACGTTTGTGTGTTCATGAAATTCACAACCAGACGAGGCTATCTTGGGACGCATTCTAACGTGTGTGTCTTGCGCATGTTAGGATGTCGATCTAGAGAGCTGTCGACTCTGGTGACCGATCATCGAGGACCTTAGTGGAAACATCCCTCTTTAGTGGTGACAGTGGCAGACCACATCCTGTGGCAAACCCATTCGCACCCGAGGGCCCACTTTGGAACTCGCATAAGATGGCCCCTATCTTTTGAAGAGAATCAGTGGAGGCACTCCTCGATTGACGATAGTACTGTACCCCGAGGGATGAATATACTATTGTTTCTCAACCTTAGTGCCAGAAGATGAGGACCTTCCGTTTTGGAGAATCAGTTGAGGCCTACTCGATTGATGATGATGCCAAACCAGAAATGGTGAACGTATCATCATTTCTCGACCTGAGAGCCCGGGATACTGAACATCTTAGTACCCACACGTGAGAGGGGATGGGTGTTTGCAGGTTTGCAGGTAACCAAAACCTTTAACCTACCCGGTTTTTTCTGAATTTCTCATCAATGTTTGATTATCTGGGTTCCTGGTTATCTCAGTGGTTCGGTATTTTGGAATTCTGGTTTTCTGGGTTGCGGTTCTCGTTCAGTTAGCAGCACAGCACATCCAGCAAGGTTGCCTTGATCCCATGTTTGCATGAGCATATCATTTTTCTTACATTCTGACATGTTTGACATTTTTCAGGGCTTGCATCTTACTCTTGATTCTAGTTTTCTGAGGTTTCCTTGGCATGGATGTCCAGAGAAAGAAGACTGTTGCCTATTAGTTCCCAGATCCGACCTTGACGTTGATTCACAAGCTGATTAGTATGGCTGGTCCCGGAGTTCATACAGAGTTCAGTGGAGGGTATGGGAGACTTCTGAAGTTTGTCTACAATATCTCCAAGTATGAGAAGGATGCCATTCATACACTTCTTCAGTTTTACGATCCGTCTTTGCGTTGCTTCACTTTCCCAGACTACATCTTGGCCCCAACGTTGGAGGAGTTCTCATTTATTTTGGGAATCCCCATCAGGCATGACATAGTATTCTTTTCTGAAGAACACCCCGGGATAAAAGAAATAACTATTGCTCTTCATATTGGTGAATCTGTTCTGAGCAGTAATATTGAGGAAAAACAAGGAGCTAAGGGTTTCTTATTGAAGTTCTTGTTTGATCAAGCTTGCATACATGTTAAAGAGAAGAATTGGACTGCTTTCCAAGCTATTCTGGCTATGTGCATCTATGGAATTGTCCTGTTTCCCAATGTTCCTGATCTGGTGGGTATGCATGCTGTCAGAATCTTTATTTCAAAGAATCCTATACCTACCTTGCTAGGTGATGTGTATCACTCAGTCCACTACAAGAATGAAAATAGGCGTGGAAGAACTGTGAGTTGTTGTGCACCACTCTTATCTACTTGGTTTTTGAGTCATCTCCCCGAAGCTGGCGCCTTCGTTGATACGAAAGATTCTCTGAAGTGGTCAAAGAGGTTAATGGGCTTGACTGCTGACAACATTGTCTGGTTCAACCGTGACTTGCTAGGAATAGAGATTATTTGCAAGTGCGGAGAATTCCCTAATGTACCCTTGATAGGGAGAAGAGGTGGAATTAACTATAATCCTTCCCTTGTTATCAGGCAGTTTGGTTATCCTTTGAAAGATCCACCTGAAGAGCGAGATGTCAGAGAGTCCTTATTCTTCAATGTTACTGGGGATCAAGAGATGATAAGGAAGATTGTGAATGCTTAGAAGCAGGTGACCAAGAAGGGAAAAACTTCATTCGGGAAATGTAACAACCGGGCTTTCCCTTCCTATAAAGAGTGGATTAAGAAGAGAGCAGAAGAGGAGCTTCTTCCCTTCCCGGTAGAACCACCATCTTACCCCTTGCTGATTGAGCCTCCTACCACAGTTGAGATAGAGAAGTTTAACAAGTTGTGGGCTGAAAAGGAAAAGCTGCGAGAAGAAAACAGTGAGCTACTAAGAGAGATTTACCAGTTGAAACATGAACGGGGTGAAGCTGTTCATATTGCCAAGTTGAAGACAGAGCTTCTTGTTGAGGCAGAAAATGAGCTAGCTGACAAGGTCGCATCCAGACAAAGGATGAAACAAGCTCTAGATGGTATCAGTAAGGTTCTCGAGTCTAAGAAGGAAGATTTGGACAAGGCTTTGTTAAAAATTCACAGGTTCAATGCTCACCGAGAAACTGCAATGGCTGAGAATAAGCAAAAAGAAGACGGTTATCTAGCTCAGATTGATCAATTGAAGTCGCAGCTCAAGAAGAAAGACGGTGAGATCCTATCAGGGGTATTCCAGAGACAAGCAGTCGAGGGTCGACTCAATGAAGCCATAGCCTCCATAGAGGAGCTGAAGTGAAGATTCCAAGAAATGAGGGTCCTAGCATGGATGATGTTTCTGGAGAGGACGCTTGGGAGTTGCATTGCCGATACTTGGAAGGGATCATACATAGGAGAGACGTTCTCATTCAAGAGCTAATTCAGAGACCGAAGCATCCCGACACCAAGAAGTTGTTCAAGGAAATTCAAGACTGGAGCAGAAAGCATAGTGGATGGGGGGGATTGACACTCGTGGACTTTGATGATATGCCGTAGTTTTCTATTTTCTTTCATTATTTGGACCACCGCCAGACTTATTGGTTGGGATCTATGATTATTGTGTTCAAACTTGTTATCTTGGATTTGTGATTGTCGTCATTTAGTTTTCCCCTGGTTTTCATAATATATGAGCAGAAGTTCCGTTCTATCTTATTGTTAAACTGGAATCAAGGGGTGGATCGCCCTGCGAATATTCAAACATGTTCATTTGCATTTGCATATTCATAATCATTTTGCATAATCATTTTGCATGACAGGTGTTTATCTCCGGTGTTCTTATCTTGTTCTAATCTCAGTACAGGATTGCAGATCAACACATTCATCGGTATTCTACCAGACAAAATCAGAAGAGACTCATGGATCAGCTACAAAATGAGATGATTGAGATGCGGACTCGCATGAACCAATTCATGGAGTTAATACAAGGGGTTGCTCAAGGCCAAGAACAGTTAAGGACTCTTGTTCAGCCACTGATTGCAAGAGTTGATGATAAGGGTGTCCTTCATGGGGGAATTCATACTGGTGTCAATGGTAATAATGTTTAGAATGGTCCTCTGGGCGGAGGTATTCCTGCTTCTAGTGTTGTGATTCCTCCGGGCGGGGCTGAAAATGTTGGGGGAGGAGGTGTTGGTGTCTGTGCTATGCAAGGCCGTCAGTATGATGATGTTCAAGATGATGCATTTTCTGTGCCAGGTGGGGATACTGGTCCCCAGATTGACAATGATCAGAGATTCAGGTTGATTGAAGAACAACTAAGGGGTGTTGTGAATCAGGATTCTGTGGGTATGGATCTAGAGGATTTGGGGCTGGTTCCAGGCGTTGTTATCCCGCACAAATTTCAGACACCCACTTTCGAGAAGTATAATGGTATGTCTTGCCCAAGGACTCACGTCAGGGCATACGCGAGTAAGATGGCTGCGCATACGAAGAATGAAAAGCTGATGATGCATTGCTTTCAGGATAGCCTATCTGGGGCATCCCTGGAGTGGTATATGCAACTAGAAAGGAAAGATGTGCGTAGTTGGAGAGATCTGGCAGGGCATTTATTAGACACTACCAATATAACACTGACATGGCTCCTAACAGAACACAGCTGCAGAATTTGTCACAGAAGAATAATGAGAGTTTCAAGGAGTACGCTCAGAGGTGGCGTGAACTGGCAGCGAGGGTTCAGCCTCCCATGTTGGAACGTGAAATGATAACTATGTTTATGGCCACCTTGCAGGGTCATTACTATGAAAAGCTGGTATCGTGTATGACTGGAAAGTTTGCTAATTTGATTTTAGTAGGAGAGATGGTGGAAAGCAGAATTAAGGCGGGAAAAATATCAGGCGGTGATGGGTCCTCATCTGGAGGAAATAAGAAGCCTTATGCTAGCGGTTATAAGAAGAAGGAGGGAGATACAAACTCTGTGTCATCATATCGTGGTAGAGAAGGACCTCGTCAGAACTTCAATCAGCAGGTGGCTTCTGTAACCATCCCAGCAGCACCTCAGCAGCCAGCAATGCCTCAACAATAGAATCAGGCTCCTCGCCGGTCGCAACCTCTGACTAGGCGGGATAGGCATTTTGACACTCCACCTCTTCCCTACGCTCAATTATTTCAGTACTTGTTAAAGCTACAGTTAATTCAGAAGAGAACATTGGCTCCACCTACTGGTAATCCACCTCCCGGCTATGACGCCAACGCCCACTGTGAGTTTCATTCTGCGGCACCCGGACATTATATTGAGAACTGTAAAGCTTTTAAGCATCAGGTTTAAGATTTGGTGGATTCCAAGGCCATCAATTTCTCCAATGATGTTCCAAATGTGAATCAAAACCCGATGCCGAATCACGGTGAGCTGAGGGTCAATGCTATTATTAAAGACTATGAAGACTTGAGTTTGATCTCAGAAGTGAAAGAAGTCCAAACTCCCTTGGGTGTGGTGAAGGAAAGACTGTTGAAGGGAGGGGTATTTCCCGGCTGTGATGAAGTTTGTGTAGAATGTGTGTCGCAGCCAGGCGGTTGTGATTTATTGAAAGCAGTTATTCAGAAAATGATCAGTGAAGGGATGTTACAGTTTGACAGAGGTTGTAGGCAGAGTAAAGGTACTGACAGAGAGATTGATGTTGCCACAATAACAATTCCATTCAAGACGATAACTATATCAGCGTCGGCGAGACCAACGCCAGTCACTATCACTGTTCCTAGAGCAGTCCCGTAAGAGAGTACCAAGGCCATCCCATGGAACTATGGGGCCGAGGTGTTTGTTAATGGTAAGAAGCAGGAATTGGAAGAGACATCAGCTGTGAATACAGGGGTTGAAAATCTTGTTGAAGCAGGGGCTATCACTAGGAGTGGTAGAGCCTTTATTCTGTCTGAGGATCAAGCTGGCAGTTCAAGACAAGACAAAGGTAAGCAGATGATGGATGAGTCTGTACAGAGGCAGGAAGCAAATAATTCTATGACAAAGCCGGTGGGGGATACTTTCTCAGAAGACGTAGAAGAGTTTATGAGGTTGATTAGGAAAAGTGATTACAAGATTGTTGATCAACTTCACCAAACTCCATCGAAGATTTCCATTCTATCCTTACTGTTGTGCTCTAAGGCACACCGAAATGCACTGCTGAAGGTTCTGAATATGGCTTATGTACCGCAAGAAATATCTGTCAACCAGTTAGAAGAGGTTGTGGCTCATGTGAATGCTGGTAATGGTTTGGGTTTCACCGATTTAGATCTGACTCCGGCTGGGAGGAATCACAACAACGCCCTACATATTTCAGTGGAATGTCGTGGTTCCTTAATGTTGCATGTGTTAGTTGATACTGGGTCGTCTTTGAATGTGTTACCGAAGAAGGCTCTGATGAAATTGGATACTCGTGGGTTGATTTGTACAGCAAGTGACTTGGTGGTACGTGCTTTTGATGGCTCCAAGAGGTCAGTTTTTGGAGAGTTAGTTCTGCCAATCAAGGTGGGTCCTGAGATTTTCAACACCACCTTTTACATAATGGATATTCAGCCTGCCTATAGTTGTTTGTTGGGTCGCCCTTGGATCCATGGTGCTGGGGCGGTAACATCTACGCTGCACCAGAAGTTGAAGTATATGGTGGATGGCCACGTTGTGACTGTTTGTGGTGAAGAAGATATCATGGTGAGTCACCTATCGACCTACAAGTATGTAGAGGTAGATGGTGAAGTACAGGAAACTCTGTGCCAAGCCTTTGAAGCTGTGAAAATTCCCGAGGAACCCCCAAAGGAAGTCAGTCAGCCTGAGGTGGTTGCCCAACCTGAAGTTGTCAGACAACCAGAGGTTCCAATGTCCTCTTTCAAAGAGGCACACACTATAGTTGAAGCTGGTGGCTCTCAGAAGTGGGGCAGTGTCATTGATGTTCAAAGGAAGCAAGATACTCATGGATTGGGTTACAAGCCACCTAGGCGTCCTGAAGAGCCTCCCAAGTTCTATGGTCCAGTCCGTTTCACCAGTGCCAGTGTTTTCTTCGACAGAGTCAATGCTATTGAGGATGAAGGAGATAGTGATTGTGACATGGATGAATGGATCCGTCCCTGCACCCCTGGTCAGAGTTTAGGCAACAGGTCTTCCAAGAAAGTCATCCAAGTGACGCGCCCGGAGTAATTTACTTTTGTTTTCTGTTATGTTGAGTCATACGTTCTGCCCAAGATGTAGTGATATTTATTTGTAGGGCTTGGATGTTTATTTGCTATTTTTATCATCAATAAAGGACATTTTTCATTCAAATATTTCGATCCCTGTCTTTCTGTTTTTTTACTTTTGCATTAACCCACATCAAAATGGCAATGTGTTTTCTTGTTTGTTGCACTCATAATAAACATAAAACATCCATCATGCAGGTTCCTTTGTTCAGATTCCACCCATCATGACTTAGCTATGGCTCGATATGACTTCGACAATCCCATCTATCAGGCCGAAGAAGAGACTGACGAAGACTGTGACTTACCAGAAGAATTAGCCAGGCTACTGAAACAAGAGGAAAGGGTAATTCTACCTTATCAGGAGGAAGTTGAGACTATTAATCTGGGAACCGAGGATGTGAAACAAGAAGTAAGGATTGGGGATGCCTTGGAAGACACTGTTAAAGGAAGATTGGTTGAGTTGCTTCGAGAGTATGTGGATATCTTCGCCTGGTCATACCAAGACATGCCAGGGTTTGACACTGACATTGTTGCACACCGGTTGTCGCTTAAAGAGGGTTGTACTCCAGTCAAGCAGAAACTGAGAAGGACGAAACCAGATATGGCTGTCAAGATCAAGGAAGAGGTTCAGAAATAGTTGGATGCCGAGTTTCTTGCTGTGACAAATTATCCGCCGTGGGTTGCTAATATTGTACCTGTACCTAAGAAGGATGGGAAGGTCAGGATGTGTGTTGATTACCGAGATTTGAATAGGGCGAGCCCGAAGGATGATTTCCCGCTCCCCCACATTGACGTGTTAATAGATAATAGTGCTCAATATTTTGTGTTTTCCTTCATGGATGGCTTCTCTGGGTATAACCAAATCAAAATGGCCCCAGAGGACATGGAGAAAACTACGTTCATAACACCATGGGGAACATTTTGCTACAAGGTAATGCCCTTTGGATTGAAGAATGCTGGGGCAGCCTATCAGCGGGAGATGGTGACTCTCTTTCATGATATGATTCACAAGGAGATTGAAGTCTATGTTGATGACATGATTGCGAAGTCACAGACAGAGGAGGAACACTTGGTAAACCTCCAGAAGTTGTTTGAAAGGTTGAAGAAGTTTAGACTGAGATTGAATCCGAACAAGTGCACTTTCAGCGTGAGGTCTGGTAAATAGCTGGGATTCATTGTTAGTGAAAGAGGTATCGAGGTTGATCATGCAAAAATAAGAGCCATACAAGAAATGCCTGAGCCAAGAACAGAGAAAGAGGTTCGTGGTTTCTTGGGAAGGTTGAATTACATTGCTAGGTTCATCTCTCATCTGACAGCCACGTGTGAGCCAATTTTCAAGTTGTTAAGAAAGGATCAGGAAGTCAGGTGGAATGAAAATTGTCGAGAGGCATTTGAAAGGATAAAGACGTATTTGCAGGAACCTCCAGTCCTTATGCCACCGGTGTCTGGGAGACCGTTGATTATGTACCTTACGGTTCTTGAGAATTCGATGGGTTGTGTGCTTGGTCAACACGACGAGACAGGTAGGAAGGAGCACGCCATTTACTACCTGAGTAAGAAGTTCACTGATTGCGAATCAAGATACTCTATGTTGGAAAAGACATGTTGCGCACTCGCTTGGGCAGCCAAGTGCCTAAGGCAGTATATGTTAAATCACACAACCTTGTTGATTTCGAAGATGGATCCGATTAAGTACGTGTTTGAGAAGCAAGCACTTTCTGGAAGGATAGCCCGTTGGCAGATGGTTTTGACAGAGTACGATATTCAGTATGTTCCTCAGAAGGCCATTAAGGGAAGTGTTCTGTCAGAATACCTTGCTGAACAGCCGGTCGAGGATTATCAGCCAATGAAGTTTGAGTTTCCAGACGAGCATGTTATGTTTCTGAAAATGAAAGATTGTGAAGAGCCTCTGCCTGATGAAGGACCTGAGATTGGGTCACAGTGGAAGATGATTTTTGATGGGGCTGTCAACTCATATGGTAACGGAATTGGGGTAATCATTACAACCCTAAAGGGTTCTCATATACCTTTCACTGCCCGGTTAGCATTCGTGTGTACCAACAACGAGGCGGAGTATGAAGCATGCATCATGGGGTTAGAAGAAGCAATTGATTTGAGAATTAAGAACCTCGATGTCTATGGTGATTCCGCGTTGGTAGTTAATCAGATTACAGGAGAATGGGAGACTCGTCAGGCGAATTTGGTTCCTTACAACAACTATGCCAGAAGGTTGTTACCTTTCTTCGACAGGGTGGATTTTCATCATGTGCCCCGAGCTGAGAATCAGATGGCCGATGCGTTGGCGACATTGGCATCCATGTATAAGGTGAACAGGTGGAATGAAACTCCGTCAATTAGAATCATGCGTCTTGGACAGACCGGCTTTTGTCTTTGCAATTGAAGATGTGTCTGATGGCAAACCATGGTATCATGATATTAAGGTTTTTCTGAAGAGACAGGAGTATCCAGAGGGTGCCTCCACCAAGGATAAGAAGACTCTGAGGAGGTTGGCAGGAAACTTCTTTCTAAACAAGGATGATGTGTTATATAAGAGGAACTTTGATATGGTCTTGCTACGTTGCGTTGATGAACACGAGGCAGGTTTGTTGATGGAGGAAGTTCACGAGGGTTCTTTCGGTACTCATTCCAGTGGACACACCATGGCTAAAAAGTTGTTAAGGGCGTGATATTATTGGATGACTATGGAGTCTGATTGTTTCAAGTACGCCCGAAAGTGCCATAAATGCCAGATTTATGCAGATAAGATGCATGTACCGCCTACGCCTCTAAACGTGTTATCATCTCCTTGTCCTTTTGCAATGTGGGGCATAGATATGATTGGAAAAATTGAGGCCACTGCTTCTAATGGGCATCGGTTCATTTTGGTTGCCATTGACTATTTCACAAAGTGGGTGGAGGCAGCCTCGTACGCCAACGTCACCAAGCAAGTGGTAGCCCGATTTATAAAGAAGGATATCATCTGTCGTTATGGGGTCCCAGAGAGAATCATTACTGATAATGGCTCGAATTTGAACAATAAGATGATGAAGGAACTATGTCAGAGCTTCAAGATCGAGCATCACAATTCCTCTCTATATCGTCCGAAGATGAATGGTGGTGTTGAGGCAGCAAATAAGAATATTAAGAAGATTGTGCAGAAAATGGTGGTAACATATAAAGACTGGCATGCGATGCTACCTTATGCCCTACATGGTTACCGTACTTCGGTGCGTACGTCAACTGGGGCAACCCCTTTCTCATTGGTGTATGGTATGGAAGCAGTTTTACCCTTAGAGGTTGAGATTCCGTCTTTGAGAGTTCTGGAAGATGTAAAGCATGATGAAGCTGAGTGGGTGCATTCCAGATTAGATCAGTTAAACCTTATTGAAGAAAAGAGATTGGCAGCCATCGCACATGGTCGGTTGTATCAGAGCAGGATGAAGCACGCCTTTGACCAGAAAGTGCGTCCTCGGAGTTTTCAGACAGGTGAATTGGTTTTGAAAAGGATCCTTCCTCCTCAGACAGATCACAGGGGCAAATGGACTCCAAACTATGAGGGGCCATATGTAGTGAGAAAGGTTTTCTCTGGTGGAGCCTTACTACTTTCCACTATGGATGGCGAAGATTTTACATCCCCTGTGAACGCAGACGTAGTCAAAAAATACTTCGCATAAAAGAGACCCGCTGGACATAAAAAGAAAGTCCAGGCAAAAAAGGGGCATCCCGGCGAACCATAAAGAGGAAAAGGTTCGGGCAAAAGTTAGGGATAAAATGTAAAAAGAAACGTGTAAACCCGCAAAGTTGAAAACCTGAAAAGGCGACTTTGGCAAAAATGGGTATCCCGATGGATTAAAAACCCGAAAAGGGCGATCCAGGCAAAAGTTAGGGATCTATAAGCGAAAGGCTATGGTCTGCGTTCGATCTGTGAGCACTTTCAATATCTGGAAATTCTGAAAGAAAGGAATCAGTACAGTTAGTCTCTTCGAAGGTCAATACATTTGTGGATAAGCAAGACATGTGGGTCATAGTTGAGTCGAATCATGGTGGATATCTGTTCCCGCATTGCCGACATATGTATTTTCCTTTTGTTTTTGCGCAATTACCTCTTTTAGGAATTGCTTCTGATTGTAAATGCCTATTTACATGCCACTTTTCTCAATAAAATATTCATTTCACTCAAAGAGCTTTCCATTGTTTGTTTTACTTTTACTGTTTTTTTTGCAAAAACATCCGATATTTTTGATAAAGACTACATATAAAACTCCGACCTTTGCGGAGCATAACAAAAAGCAGTAGAAATTACTTAGGCGTTAATGGTAATAGTCATGTTGTGGCACATTCTATTTGTTGTTGTTTGACTTCCAGGGCAACAGCGTTGTACTCCCCCAGTAGGGTTGCTCTCCCAGCATTGAAATTGCACTTTTCCTCAGCAGAGCAGACCTTCCCAAGCAGGAGACCTGGAAAGTATTTTCTCTGAATCAAGACGTTATCTCCCCACAGAATCAGGGTTTTCACTTCCCCCATCCAGTCAGGAAGCGTGCTTTCGCCGACAATGTCATATTCTAGTCCCCAACAAGAAGGGAGTAAAGTCATTCAACCCATCAGCAGGCTAAGTTCAGCAGTATCCCCAAGCATGATGGTATTATGGGCTGGCATCCCTAGCAAGCTCTAAGCCCATTGGTTATTAGCAATCCTCAGTAACAGACTTCCGATTCCGTTATTGGCATTCACTCTCAACTCCTCAGCAAAGGAGAAATCTCAGGTTTTGGATATTACCTTCAGTAGAGGACATGTGTAATCCCCGGTGGTATGGATGTTCTTTCGGGATTTCATCCCCAACAGAAGTTGTTGATCCAAAGAGTCGATCAGTATGACCCTTCTCAGCAGAGTTCCTGGATTCAGAGGACAATTTATTTTTGTCATCCCCAGCTGAATTGGTCTTTTCTCTCCAACATTTATTTTGCTGGGGGGACCCCTTTTGCATATCATAAGCATTGGCATTGCATCCTCAAAACGCATAGCATTTCCACTTTGTGTGGAGCATTACGGCAAAATTCAAACATTTGCATTCGAAGCATAAGCCAGGTTTGATGTTTTCCTCGCCAGTTCTCTTCCCCGAAAGAGATGGAATAACTCAGGAGATTTTGGAGGGATGCGTTCCTCATACTTGTGCTCCCCGGCAAAATCTTTTATTTAGACTTCTCCTTTCAACGACGGAGTCATCTTATCTATGGATCGTGAGTCCGTTAGAAGTTTGCCTTTGTTTGGCCTTTCTTTTTTGTGAAATCTAGTTCTCGCCTGGTAGTCAGTTCTCGCCTGACATATTTTGTTTGCCAATTTCCCTTTCCCAGTAGGGGTGGTTTAAACCAGAAGTTTTGTTTCACATTATACCCGGCGAAGTCCACTTTATGTTGATTATCCTTTGCGGGTGCAATTGAGGTTGTATTCTGAAATTCTGGTACATGTGCAGAATTCAAATGTCCTAGAACATGCTGTTCGACATCTGGTCTGACATGATCACAAAAGGCAAGGTATATTGCAATAATCATGGTACTGAAAAGAAATAAGAGCAAGACACACAGAATTATTAACCCAGTTCGGTTCTAACACACCTACTCTGGGGGCTACCAAGCCAGGGATGAAGTCCACTATCAGCAGTATCAATTCAAAGCTAAACTACCCGTTTACAGCTTATCACTTAATCCCTACCTAATGACCCTTCTACCTAGATCCTCTCTAGGTATGAGAAACCCTTCTCACTCCCAATCATCGCAATGATGTCTAGCAGTTGACAATCCGGCACTGCATCAACGACTCTTTACCTATACAATAATTCAACAAGGAAGACACCCTTCCAAGACACACTCTTATGATACATCAACATCTGATGAGAACAATACTTAGCTAAGTATAATGCCAAACTCCATCGTTTGTTAGCTTTTTCCCTTAACTAAGAACACAACCTGGAGTTGTTTCAAAGCTTCCTCCAAAGACACAACGTACTGCCTCTTACCTACAGGTTTTGAGGAATACGGGTAACCTTCCCACAAGTCGGGAGGTTTACCTAGACAGAACCCTAGTCTTCTACATGTTGAGCTCTGCTCTTCCAGGGTTACAAACCCTTCTATTTATAACCTGTACCCACTGGATTTGGGCCTTCAATCACAGCTTCAATAGCTGTTATAAACCTGCAAAATACACTCCAAGAAAATAGGTATTCAATATAATATTTCCTAATATGTCTCCATATTTAGAAAGTCTTGATTTCTGATTGAATCTTCTAGACCTTTAAAAATGCACCACATAGAATGCATAATTTTCTCTTAAAATTCTGCACAATTCAGAACATAGCTGAATCTCATTAATCCAGCTCAGCAGGCGCGATGTCGAATGCTTCCTCATAAGACATCTTCTTCGACATGTTGTTCCAGTTGTTGAATAACTTCAACACAACATGTTCTGGCATTTCAAAAGGGCATCTAGTTGTACCTGTTCTTCTTAGCAAGTTTTATACATCCTATTCTCTATTACATTATTGTTACTATTATTTGTTTTACAAAAATTAAGCCAATCCTAGAACAAGAGAACTAACAATCTCCCCCTTTGGCAAATTTTGGCTAAACAAATAATCTACAAACAATTACATTCCAGGAGTTTGCAGCAAAAAAAATACAACCAACAGCTGTAGTGTTCAGAGTCTACAGCACACAGCACCAGATCTTCAGTTTAAAAAAATGTCTCACCATCTTTGTTTGACATCTTCTTTGCAGCATTCTGAAGAACTCCACTGCATGCATCATCACCAACAAACAACAATCTTCAGGATAAAAGGAAGGAAGGTCCTGAAGTTTATTGATGCACACGAGGAAGAAGATAGCAGAACACAGCTTGTACTCCCCCTCAAACCAGGAACCTCTTCTTAACTTGAAGACCAATGGTGGCATAAGAGAACTCTTAATTGCTCTTTGAAGGGCATAAGAGGAAACTTAAGACCAAACCCTCCACCACTCTTGGTAACTCAGATCACAGGTCACAAAACGATATCCAAAAAGAAACATGATAGACATTTGCTATGACATGTTTGGACAACATATGCAATCACAGACTCCTGTCTGAACCTCTGAGCAACAATCCCTTTCTCCCCCTTTTTGGCCAAAAATTAACAAAGGAGGCCATCACAAAACCAGACCCGAACAAAACCCATAGTGTTTATGAGAACAACCCTTACCTGATGGTAGAGGATAGGAGAAGCTTCTATAAATAGCAGAGCAGTTTCTTAGATGTTAATGATCTTTAATTCTTGGTCAAAGAGAATGTTAATTGAGAAAGGAAAACCTGTGGCTTAATTCAAGGTGCACCGTCCAAACTGCCTTTGAACGCCTTTAATAACTCTTAGACCAGTCCTGCATGTCTAGTCAGCACATACTAGGCTCCCTTCTTACGCGTGGCTGGATGTACAGTTTAGAATATTCCTTTATTTGGCTTAGGGAAACATGTCTTGAGTGCTGTTCTGACATCTTACCAAAATAGTTTATCTGCTTGTTCACAATGTTATCAACCCAAGACTCCTCAGAAATTTACACAGTCCAAGCATATTTTCTTGGATTCCTTCAAAAACAGCAGAGAAAAAGTAGAGTCACATAGATACAACAATTCTCCTTTTCAGACTTCTCCTGCATAGGCACTAACTCCACACAGCTATGATATGTCCCATCATGATGTTTGACATTACATAGGACAAAATTGACCAGCACACAAGCTGCAATAGGCTATTCAATGCCTTTCACCAATAATGCCACAGTCTGGTAAATGTTGAGCAAGACCTCACCATGGGGATTTTAGATACAAGGTCTGCCAAGTCCAATAAACAAAATCCCACTTGATTTGAAATTTCTCACATATTCCAAACAAATGTCTTGCAACACAAGATAAGGACTGCCACCACCTTTTACTTGTATTATAAGGAACCTCCTGGCAAAAACCTTATAACACCCTAATAGAGTCTTCAACATGAAAGTAGCCATGTTTTCCAGAGCTACTTGCCCTCAAGATTAGAATCTGCCCATTCTAATCCACATTATGTCAGAACTGCCACTTCAGACTATAATGTTGCTTCTTCCAACTCCATAAGTATGGTACATGCCAAACAATAATGTTGTAATAAAATGTAGGACATCAACACACCACTTGATCACAACCAGCACCAGCAGTTAAACCAAAAGCAAACTAATCAGACAACCAGACAAGACCTAGGCTCATCCTACTAGGAGAACCTCTACCAAGACACCAAACACGAAGTTCTGGTATCCAATGTGCCAAAAAAAACAGGTTCCCGAGAAAACAAATTCCCACGCCAACGACAACTTTGACTGGTCAGGCGATACAACCAAGGTCTCTTTATCCATTATAAATACCAAGCCTCCTTGCTCCTACCAGTACACCAAGGAAAGAAACATGAGTCAGTCTAACAAGAATGCAGGAAGGAGACACATGCATGAGGACAAGAAGCCAGATCCTCAGAAGTTGACGGACACAACACTGTCCACAGATGGAGCATCTTCAGGAGCAACACGAACACGAAAGACATCAGAAACAAGGATGAAGACCATCAAGAAAACCCAAGTGCAACTTCAAGCTTCTGGTGACGAATGGGACGAAGATTGGAAAGCTTTTCTTGATTCGGGGGGTTGGGATAATCTTTAGACTCTTTGTTTGTTGCCTTTTCTAATCTTGTATGTTTTCACCAGTGTAATAAAATTCTGTTTAAATTCTGTTCCATTTATACTAAGCAAAAGCAATAAGGATCACAATAGCACAAGACACATTATAGCACACTTAATCTTCTTGTATGCAAATCCCAAAAGCAGCAGAATTATCAATCTCCCCCTTAACATCACACGTCCAGCTGCATAGAATTGTAACACTTTCCCCCTACCAAGAATAACATGTGCTTCTTTGTACCTTTGAAGAATGGAAAACATAAGACGCATCTTTATGTCTTCAAGAGCTCACTCTTTGTTCAACTAACAAGTTGAACACAATCATCACTTGTACCAATACTCACATGATCCCAATCTGATCAACTTTTCTCTATCTAAGACCACCAGAACTCCTATGCAAGAAGAATACCTTAAATGAATGGAGAACATGAGACTCATCTTCATGTATTCAAGAGCGCACTCTCTGTTCAACACACCTGCTGAACACATTCACTTACTGCTTGACCCTTACATCAGTCCATAAGTCTAGTAGAAACTTGTGATCTCAGGAGACAGACACCATAACATTCTGAACAGAATGTTCTGTCAACAGATGTTAAGACATCAGTCTTGACATCATGAAAAGAATCCAACTGCACTAAGAAAAACACCCCATTCCAAAACAAGGTCTCCAAACTTCCCATCACATCATAGAAGATCACAAGAACAGTATTCTTTCATCCAACTTTCCAAAGCCAATCATTCCCTATCATATGGAATACTTCTTCATGTCCAAGATGTCTGCTAGAGTTAAATCTTAGGGTCTCCACTCCTGCAACAAGGACCAGAAATAAACTCACCTCAGGAGTAAATAACACATTGATCACACTTAGACCAACTCACACATCTAAGAAACTTCTTAGACATACCACCCAGATACCTCCTCTTCCAGACCAGGAGTAGGTTCTAAACCCATGTGATCAAACGACATTTGTTTAGCACCCAGAGCATCTACTATGCCATTCCTTTAGACACCAGAATTCTGCATAATTCTGACAAGATGTTCTAACACAAGATAGGACATTATTCCATAAAAAACAAAGACTGGAGATTAACCCTTTTAAGAAAAGAAGCAAAAGTAAATTACTTCTCACTATCTTTAGATCTCTTCCTTACAACTTCACTTATCAATGCCTTTATGAGTGGACTTGAACAATAATCTTCAAGTATCGTTGACAAAGTAAGTTGAAGTAGTCTTGCAAATATCCCATCGCCATAGTATATACACTTAGAGAAGCACATCCTTCTCAATTGCAACCTCAAGAGTTTTTCAGATATATATGCAGCGGACCAAGACACAAACTCCTCAAGACCTTCAAGTGTCACATATCAGCCCTAGCATCATAATCCAGGTGACACCACAATACCACAGGTTTTAAAATAAATCAAACCTAGCATAACCACAACACAACAGTTTTTCAACCACTCCCCCAAGTCTTCAGCACACGCCACTGTCTGTCACGAACAGTCTATCCTCCACTTCTAGGGACCATTCTCACACCTATATGAACTACTCCAAGTTCAAAGAACTTTTCAGTAGAAAGCTTCAACCTTGACCTTGAACCAAAAAGTATCTTCCCTTGGATCTCATCCAGATACAGAACAGAATGACCTGCTTTGATACCAATTGAAATTCTGGTACATGTGCAGAATTCAGATGTCCTAGAACATGCTGTTCGACATCTGGTCTGACATGATCACAAAGGGCAAGGTATATTGCAATAATCATGGTACTGAAAAGAAATAAGAGCAAGACACACATAATTGTTAACCCAGTTCGGTTCTAACACACCTACTCTGGGGGCTACCAAGCCAGGGATGAAGTCCACTATCAACAGTATCAATTCAAAGCTAAACTACCCGTTTACAGCTTATCACTTAATCCCTACCTAATGACCCTTCTACCTAGATCATCTCTAGGTATGAGAAACCCTTCTCACTCCCAATCATCGCAATGATGTCTAGCAGTTGACAATCCGGCACTGCATCAACGACTCTTTACCTATACAATAATTCAACAAGGAAGACACCCTTCCAAGACACACTCTTATGATACATCAACATCTGATGAGAACAATACTTAGCTAAGTATAATGCCAAACTCCATCGTTTGTTAGCTTTTTCCCTTAACTAAGAACACAACCTGGAGTTGCTTCAAAGCTTCCTCCAAGGACACAACGTACTGCCTCTTACCTACAGGTTTTGAGGAATACGGGTAACCTTCCCACAAGTCGGGAGGTTTACCTATACAGAACCCTAGTCTTCTACATGTTGAGCTCTGCTCTTCCAGGGTTACAAACCCTTCTATTTATAACCTGTACCCACTGGATTTGGGCCTTCAATCACAGCTTCAATAGCTGTTACAAAACTGCAAAATACACTCCAAGAAAATAGGTATTCAATATAATATTTCCTAATATGTCTCCATATTTAGAAAGTCTTGATTTCTGATTGAATCTTCTAGACCTTTAAAAATGCGCCACATAGAATGCATAATTTTCTCTTAAAATTCTGCACAATTCAGAACATAGCTGAATCTCATTAATCCAGCTCAGCAGGCGCGATGTCGAATGCTTCCTCATAAGACATCTTCTTCGACATGTTGTTCCAGTTGTTGAATAACTTCAACACAACATGTTCTGGCATTTCAAAAGGGCATCTAGTTGTACCTGTTCTTCTTAGCAAGTTTTATACATCCTATTCTCTATTACATTATTGCTGCTATTATTTATTTTACAAAAATTAAGCCAATCCTAAAACAAGAGAACTAACATATTCGTTTTGTGGGTGCGATTGAGGTCGTATTCATATTTTCCTTGTGGGTAGAGTGATTGAGGTCAGTCTTCCTTTGCGGGTGCAATTGAGGTTGTATTCATTTTGTGGGTGTGATTGAGGTCGTATTCATATTTTCCTTGTGGGTAGAGTGATTGAGGTCAGTCTTCCTTTGCGGGTACAATTGAGGTTGTATTCGTTTTGTGGGTGCAATCGAGGCCGTATTCGTGTTTTCTTTGTGGGTAGAGTGATTGAGGTCAGTCTTCCTTTGCGGGTACAATTGAGGTTGTATTCGTTTTGTGGGTGCAATCGAGGTCGTATTCGTGTTTTCTTTGTGGGTAGAGTGATTGAGGTCAGTCTTCCTTTGTGGATACAATTGAGGTTGTATTCGTTTTGTAGGTGCGATTGAGGTCGTAGCCATATTTTCTTTATGGGTAAAGTGATTGAGGTTAGTCTTCCTTTGCAGGTACAATTGAGGTTGTATTCGTTTTGTGGGTGCGATCGAGGTCGTATTCATGTTTTCTTTGTGGGTAGAGTGATTGAGGTCAGTCTTCCTTTGTGGGTACAATTGAGGTTGTATCGTTTTGTGGGTGCGATCGAGGTCGTATTCGTGTTTTCTTTGTGGGTAGAGTGATTGAGGTCAGTCTTCCTTTTAGGGTACAATTTAGGTTGTATTCGTTTTGTGGGTGCGATTGCGGTCGTATTCGTATTTTCTTTGTGGGTAGAGTGATTGAGGTCAGTCTTCCCTCGAGGGTACAATTGAGGTTGTATTCGTTTTGTGGGTGCGATTGAGGTCGTATTCGTGTTTTTCTTGTGGATATGGTTGAGGTCATATTCCTTATTTTTCAGCACGCTCCATCTCGTTATTCTCATCATTAGCAAATTTTTGGGGCTCTTTCGGTATTCAATCCCCGTGTATCCTAGAATGTCTGAAAGCCGTCGCTATCATACCTTCAGGACCAAGTTGATTGAATAGGGGCAGCTGTAGCACCCCAAAATTTGCTCTCCTACCTTTAGTACTAACTGGCTTATGTTTTATCTCATTTTGCATTATCATGTGTGCATATCATTGGTTCTTAGCATGGGGTCAAGGTACCTGAGGCAAGTTCAAGAGGAGAAGATGTTCTTCAAAGGGTCAAGCAAGAGTCCTTGTATTGTGGATCACTCTTCCCTAACCAGTGCAGAAATTAGGGTTTTGAGAATCTTGGGTTTATTGCTCCAATGGGCAAGCTTCTTGGGTTTTTATCATCACCAAATGGCATATCTTATCTTTGTTGGAGAAGATACACATCATATTCAGAGGAATTTGGATTTGGAGACTGTGCTATTGCCTCCTAGACTAAGGGTACCAAAGTTAGGGTTTGCTATAAAGTCAGTTTATTTCTGATTTTTTTGGGCAAGACTTGATTCCATGGTATTCCTTGGGTCCCTAACTGTCTAGGAATGGAAGATTGTCCATCAGTTTGGTTCAGGAGAGATTCAATTGGCCAATGGATTGGGAATCAGGAGAATCAGGAGAAAAGTCAACAGTGAGAGGGGAGTCAACTGTGAAAGCTTGAGGTTCTCTTCAAGGTTTTCAAGGTCTCACATCCTCATAAGGTTTTCAAGAGTCAAATTTCATACCACTTATCAAGAACCAAGGGTTGGTACAAAAGTTACTAAATATGGAAATGACCTATAATTTGAAAGTTTCCTTTTTGGGCAAGTTCTTACACTACATTCAACTTGAATTTTCATCATCAAAGAAGCTTCAAATGAATTTTCCTCAAACATGAAAGTTGAAGATCTTTTTCTCCCCTTTCCAACAAGTACTAGTGGGTCTCCATATCATTTGTGAAACTCAAGTTATGATCAAAAGAAGGCAAAGTGGTTTTTTAGGGTTTTCTCATGGTTCCATTTGCATTTTGGGACATAGTGACCTATAATTAATTCCATTGCTTCAAGACATATTCCAACATCAAAGTACACTCCCTAAGGAGCATGGTTGGCCTTTAAATCAAGTGGATCCATGGTTTATTCATTACTTATTTTTCATTATGCAAAATTGCCAAATTATTGAAATCTCATGAACCAAGACATCTCAAGGCCCAAATCAAATTCAGGTGTGATTAGCAATTGAAACTTAAGTGATCCATCATGAAATATTTGGGTGTACAGGCATAGAAGAGGGTGTATCTCACATAATGCAATTTTCTAAAATTATCCAAAACTCATTAAGTGGGGAATTACCAAGGCCCAAATACTGATCAGTGGTTTAACCTAGCCTATTTAAGCTAACTCATGCTAGGGTTAGAGGGGATTACAGGTTATTTTGGTGGAGTTTTCAAGTGAAACCTAAAAAAGATCTCTCATTCGTATCTCTCCATCCCTCAGGGTTTCTTCAAAAGTTCTTCCACAATCTTCTTTCTGGGGAACCACAGAGCACAAATCATCCCTCGTTTGAAGCTAATAGCAAGGGAATAAGTTGCTTGATCTCAGGTTAGTGATGTTTTCCATGGTATTAAAACTCTCTTTTTAAATACGCATAATGTTGTGTGGCGTCCATGGATCATTCTGATATATTTTGTTTTGCATTTGGATGTGTGGATTGGTTGCATCGTGTGTTTAAAGTTTTGAACCCTAACCTTTTTTCATTCGAATCCCCTTATGCATTGATTATTTGTGATTTTTGATTGGATATTTGAGATCCTCACGAAATTCTGGTCAGGTAGGTATACTCATATGCAATTTCTGGGTTTTTTTGGGTGGTGGTCGCCGGAGAAGACGACCGGAGCTAGGGCTCCGGCGTCTGGTCTTGATCTCCGGCCGGCTAGGGTTTTGGGTGAGGACGATGCAATCGTGTCCGTTCATGCATTTGATCTAACGGTCATCAGCTGGCCACGTTTTATTTTTTTTCTGATTTTTATTTAGTGTTTGTGTGCTTGCTAGCCCATGGTTCTTATCGTGTACGTGTAATCATGTTCACACATCATGCTTACTTTTGTTAAATGTTGACTAATCTTATTCGTTGGTTTGATCTGGTGGACAAGAGGGTGACAACGCATTAAAAAAGTCATGTGCCTAGCACGTGGGATCATATGGTGTGCTGGTGGATTTTGTGTGCGCGTGTGTTTGTTTGTTACTGTGTGCGTGAGATCTGAACCATTGATTATGCCTACTTGATTGCTATATTGACTTAGTGACGTGCGTGAGATTGATCATGTGGCTGATATCAAATATGACCGTTGACTGAGTCCATGTGTTCTCCTTTTTATTTTATTTTCGCTGACTTTTTTTTGTTGGTTTGGGTTCGCTAATTACACCCCCCTTTAAGTCCACTTTTCTCATTTCAACGTATCTAGGCTGCTGAACACACCCCCATGTTATTTCTTTATTCTTATTTTTTATTTTTTATTTAATTATTACATTTTCATTTTAATTTTTTAAAAAATATATAATTGCATTAAAAAATTCCCAAAAAATTCATGCATCATATTTATAATTTTATAAAATTTTCTCGAATTTCATTTTCCATTTTTATTTTATTTTTAGTGGCTGAAATAATTATTTATTTATTTTCTTTTTGAATTATTCATATCATGCATACCTAAACTTTTAGAATTTTGTTTTTATAGCATACAAAACCTTTTGAACTCATTCTTTTTGCATTTTTTCACCAACATATTGAATTGCATTAAAATATTTTTGTATCATTTTTAAAATCATTTCATATTGCATTTTAGTCCTTTTATTTAGCACATTGAATCATATTTCTCATCTGAATTTGCATAATTGTTTGAGTGACTTTTATTTTGAATTTTGGCTTGAGTTTTGGACATGTTGTTTGCTTCTAGTTGAGATATGTTGATAATTAATTTGGTGATTTTAGAAGACGTTTTGCTAATTGTTTGATTGCTTTTATTTGAGGTCTTTTTTGTATGCATATCTCTGATCATGTCTAGTTACCTGTTTGAAAAGGCACTTGTGCCATTGCTTGGGGGTTTGTTTCTTTGATTTCTTAATTCATGTTTTAATTGTTATAGGTCACTTAATCACTATTAAATGTCATTGTTTGAGTTTCATTTGCCTTAATGCTACTTGTGTCTATTTTGTACTAACCTTTTATGCAGAGGCTGAGGTAAGTTATTTAAGGGTGTGGATAGTTATCCATGTCCACTCTCACTCTTTCTGTCTCTCATCTTTTCTTTTCTTTAGGCTTAGGTTGTCGTCAAACCTCACTAACCGTAGGTCACCCATGCATGATAACATTAGGACTCTTAGTTTCCCTTTAGAGTTTCCTTTGTGTCTTCTCTCTTCTCATCTCAAAACTTCTTGAAAACACTTAATAAGGATAAAGTGTATTGCGCATGAGCCTTAAGCGTAGGGAATGAGAAATGAGGGGCTTCCTCTCATCTTTCTAGAGTGCTTAGCGAGCGTCCTGTCTTGGGACGATTCGTTAAGTATTCGTCCCTGTGCCCTAGACTTTGGTGCAATGCAAGTTATGAACTAACCCAAGTCACTTCTGTCTTAAAAAATACAAACAAACTTTAAACCTTTTTGTCCTTCGGGATTGCCAAACTAAAGGCTATTTTCAAAAAGGGCACGTTACTTTCCGTCTAAGTCGCAAACAGGCATCGACCCTAACTGCCGGACGTGAACTTAACGTCGCTCATAAAAAACACAAAAAGAACTTGGTCCGAACTACGTTGACTCTGAATTCCCCATTGCACAAAGGGGGTACGTAGGCCTAGGGCGTCGGCGTCCTACCGAGTATGTCTTAGTTTTTCCCTTCCTCGTGTCAGTACAGCCATAGATTTTAGGATAACTCACCCTTAGATTAGACAACAAGCGTGGATCCCATCGAGTACGATGGACGCGTGGGGTGCTAGCACCTTCCCCTCGCGTAACCGACTCCCGAACCCAGGCTATGGTTGCGATGACCATTCCTTTCCCTCTTCCTCAGGTTTATGCGGTGTTCCATTTCCCTCTCTTGGGATAAATTTACACGGCTGGCGACTCTGTTTTTCCGCGCCACTCTCGCGTTTATACCTGGTTGAAAATCCTGGGAGTGACAGCTGGCGACTCTGCTGGGGACTCTGGTTGACCTATGCTGGTCCATCCCTAAGCGAGTCAATCCTAGCGCTTGCTTGTCTTTGTTCTCTTTGGGTGTTTTTGTTTTTTGTTTTGCTTTATTTGTTGTATTATATTTTTACCGCATTTTCTGCATTGCATTTCATTTTTATTACTGTCATACTGGATATTGCTGTGTTGTGCTGGCTGTTTCTGTTTTGCAGGTTGGGTTGTTCTGGCTGTTTCATTTTTATCCATAGGTTGTTAACAATTTTCTACTGCTTTCTACTTACTGGTGTTTTTCTGTTGATTGGGAAAGTTTCTCCGTTGGGAGCATTGAGAGAGAGTTTTTGTTGATGTCGGTTTTATTCCGATGTTTTTGGTAAGGTGTTAGACCTAAAGTTTTTGATTATTGTGTGAAGGTACTGGACCTAAAGTTTTTGACTGGTGTGCTCGCTAAGATTTCGCAATCTTATGCCTACGTATTCCCGTTTAAAGGAAACAGGGAAATCAGAGCAATCGTAGTTCCTCCTATTCTATGGGAGGAAAAAGATGATGTTTTGGTGACTTGTTCAAAGCCAAAGATTGAAGCTAAAGGGTTATTTGTGTCTTATTCAAAGCCCAAGATTGAAGCTAAAAGGTTTGACTGAGAGAGAATTTGTCATCTCTAAAGGGAGACATCTCGTCTCTTTATCACAACTGTTGGGTGACTGATTATAAAGGAGAATTACTTTAACTGGGATATGTGAATCCAGCAATGCCATAATTTCCTTTATAAGGGATTTGTCTTGAAGCAGAAAACTTTAACTCAGTGTTGAGCAATCCCATTTTTCCTTAGGAGTCTTTCATGCTAAAAGAGGGACATGGGCTTGGATGTAAATAATCCAGAGGCTTGCCACTTATAGTTGTTAGATGAATGAAGAAATTTACCAAGATAAGAGATGGACTGCAGGTTGGATTTTTGAATCAACAAGTGTGCCACTTACAACAGTTATCTGGGATTAAGGTTTATTTGATTTATCTGTTTGATGTGTGATTGTACAGAGAAATGCCTTCCTACAGAGAGATTTTTTATTTCCTCTGAGGGGATGTTGATTTTTGTGTGCCTTGATCAAAGCCCAAGGTTGAAGTTAAAAAGTTGATTGACTCCCTGGGGGAGTTTATTATTTGTCTTGTACAAAGCCCAAGATTGAGGCTTAAAAAGACTGACTCAACAAGAGAGTGTTTTTATTTGTGTCTTGTACAAAGCCCAAGATTGAGGCTGAAAAGAGACAGACTCTTTTGGGATATCATTATACAAAGCCAAAGAGGAGGCTGAAAGTTGACTTTTCCGGGGAAATATTTTGTCTGTCTTGTACAAAGCCCAAGATTGAGGCTAAAATAGAGAGAAAAACTGACTCTATTTAGGGAGATCAAAGCCTAAGAGGAGGCTAGAAGGATTTGACTCCGCCGGGGAAATTTTATATGTGTCTTGTACAAAGCCCAAGATTGAGGCTAAAGAGATTTTTGACTCCACTGGTGAGGGGGTTTTATCTGTCTTGTACAAAGCCCAAGATCGAGGCTAAAAGGTTAACTGACTCAGCTGTAGGATATTTATATGGTGTCTTGTACAAAGCCCAAGATTGAGGCTGAAATTATGACTGACTCTACTGGAGAGATATTTATGTGGGTGTCTTGTACAAAGCTCAAGATTGAGGCTGAAAGAGGATTGAATCTGCTGGAGAAATCATTATACAAAGCCTAAGAGGAGGCTAGAAGAACCGACTCAACAAGAGAGTGTTTTTGTTTGTCTTGTACAAAGCCCAAGATTGAGGTTAAAAGAGATTTGACTCAACAAGAGAGTGTTTAAGAAAGAAGATTGACTCAACAAGAGAGTGCTTTAAGGTGATTGACTCAACAAGAGAGTTCTTTAAGGTGATTGACTCAACAAGAGAGTGTTTTAAAGTGATGAGGAAGAAGAAAGAATCATTATACAAAGCCTAAGAGGAGGTTGGCTGGGGAATTTCTTATATAAAGCCTAAGAGGAGGCAATCTTCTGCTGAGGATTATTGAGATCCAGAGGCAGGTCCAAATTGGGTAATCAACTCTTACCGGGGATTTGCAGAAGAGTTGAAATATCAGATGCCTTGAGGTTCTGATAAAGGTTTTATTGATAGTGATTTGACCCTAGCTGGGGAAATGTAAAGTGAAAGTTTAAAGATTGACTTAAAAAAACCTATAGAGTTTTTAACACTGTTGGTGATTAATGAAATGATTAGGGTTTATCCTGTGCTTTTAGGAAACTTGATGGTTTCTTTGAGATCCAAAAGGGGGTGAGATTGTCTGAGTCTATTGGTTTTTTATCTTTGTATGATGCCCAAGAGGAGGCTGAGACTGTCCAAGACTGCATGTATAAAGCCCAAGAGGAGGCTGGTGTTTTATGGGATGAGAATCTACCCTAAATTGGCCAAGGTTTCGACTCTTTGGAAAGACTGCTCTAACAAAGGATGACCAGGTTCTGTCCTATACCTGTAAGAGGTCTCTGAGTCCTTGTACTAAGCTCAAGAGGAGGCATGATAACTTCTAAGAAGCCTGAGGGTCCTTGTACAAAGCCCAAGAGGAGGCTGGGGATGCTTTTAGGAAGCCCGTGGGTCCAAACATAAGAAAAGTTTCAGAAAGGTTTCACCGAGAATTAATCCTTTATGTAATGAACAGTTCTAGGGTTTGAAGAAATTCAAAAGAGATTTCACCGAGAATTAATCCTCTCTGGGGAAATGAATTTCTTTGACAATTTTCAAATAGTGACAGTCTGAGAAAAGTTTCACCGGGAATAATGCCTTTCTCTTTGTTCCATATTGTATAAGCCCAAGAGGAGGCAAGACTGTATCTGGAATTCCTATGGGGAACTAGTTTTGACTGTATTGAAAGAGTGACCACTGGCTTTACCTAATCTTAGACCTAATTGTCGGGGAAAACTCTAAACAGATATATACAAGTATATATATATAGATGAAATCTATACAAGTATGTAAAAAGAGGGTAGGAGGACTTACAGGTGAGCAAGCATCCAGCACAAATAAATATATATATGTGCAAGTATGTAAAAGAAAGTTGTTTAAAAACTTACAGGTGAGCAAGCTTCCATTGCAACAACTGTGTGGTTAGTTGTTTAAGAAATTAAAGAAAGTTTTAATAACAACTATGAGTTTGAACCTAAATCAAAAGGGAAGTTGTTTTGAAAAGATTGGGGCTTATACTCAAGGAGAGGCCCAATGAATTGTTTATTTTTGTACAAGGGGTGGGTCTTATAACTCAAGGAGAGGCCCAATGAATTTGTTTTGAAAATGGTGATCGCGCCGAAGTTTTTTAACGTATTGGGACTTATACAATGGCTAAGGCCCAAAAAATGTTTTGTATTTACAAAAGGATTGGGTCTTACACTCTACAAAGAGGCCAAAGTTTAAGAAATTTTTGAAAAAGGAAAGAATGGGGCTTACAACTCAGGGAGAGGCCCAATGATTAACAGTGATCGCACCATTGTTTTGAAAACTGTACTGGGACTTATACAATGATTGAGGCCCAAATTTATTTATGTACAAAAAGATGTTGTGTCTTACACTCTATTAGAAGCCCCAAAGTTTAAAAAGATTGAAAAATGGGACTTACAACTCAAGGAGAAGCCCAGTTGAAAATTGTTTAAAATTGGCGATCGCGCCGAGATTTTATCGGGACTTATACAATGACTGAGGCCCAAAAAGTTTTATGTAGAAAAGAGGGTTGGATCTTACACTCTATTAGAGGCCCAAAGTGTTTTGAAAAAGATTTGTAAGGGTGGAAATAATCAAAACCCTAATTAGATTTTAAAAAGTATTTTAATTGAATAAAAATTCAATTAAAATGATCAAAATTATCAATCAAGTGGGGAAAACAAGTTGTGATCTTGGATTAATGTTTGGAAAATCATGTCTCATTCATAGAATGATTAGAAAATCATTTGAATTTTCAAAATCAAGAGAAAGAAATATTTTTAAATGCATAAAAACAAATAAAAATACAATTCTTTACAAAAATACCAAATATATGAAATACATAATATTTTTGTGAGATTTTTGTAGAATAAAATATTTTAACATTTTTGTGAATTTTCAAAAAAAGAACCAATAAAAAATAATTAAAATTGAGGGAGAAATTAATTTTGGAATTAATTAAGAAAAAACATAAAATATGTGAAAAATTCCAAAAAGTCAAACTTGATTTTTTGCACAGTTGACTTTTTGTCAGATGAAATCCAAACTGTGCGATCCTTTGTGAAATCAAGTTCTTCACCTAATTCAAACCTAATGGATGGGTTCCATAGGTGTTATCGGGTGTCTTAAATCATGTCCCAAGGTTTGGGAGCATGTCTTGGTCAAAAGTCAAAGATAGAATTGACTTTTTCTTCAAAACCCTAATTGTGGTCCAGATGAAATTGAAACTTATGAATCAAGCTTCTTGGATCAATCCATTGTAGTAAATGGATCAATGTAGTGTATTTGAGGCCCTCAAATTATGTCTTGAGGTCTTGGCTCATGCTTTGCCTCAAAAGTCAACTTAGGGGTGAATTAGGTCAAGAAACCCTAATTCTTGATTTTTTTTATGAATGCATCCCCTGAGGCTAAATTGACTTGATGATTGGGTCCATGAGGTCCCTTGGAGTATCTTGAGTCATGCTTTGAAGTATTGGCTCATGCCTAGAAGAAAATTTTCATCTAGAGGCCTTGGTCGACCAAAACCCTAATTTGGTGACACTGGCGATCTCGAGGCTTGATCCACTTGGAATGTTGCAACCTTGTGCCTGATTCTTGATGTGGGAGTCCCCTTGATCCTTTATGGGTGTTTTAAGAGGTTAGACAAGTTGAAGATCATGTAATTTCTTGATTGATCTTTTGTCTAAGTGCTCTGAGAGGGCTCAAAATCCTAATTCTTGATTATGGTGAATGCTCAACCCTCTTTGAGGAGGTTGATGAGGCATGAAAGTACATCCATATTGTGGTGATGATTTGCACAATGATGGGAAGTCTTGGTGGTCAAAATTTGGGGTATGACAGAGTGGAATACATACCAATCATGATTGATTCCTTACAAAGACTACGCGAGAAGGTTGTTACCATTCTTCAACTGAATAGAATTTCATCATATCCCTCATGAAGAAAATCACACGGCTAATGCACTAGCCACCCTATCCTCCATGATTAGTGTGAGTCAATGGAATTACGTACCTAAAATTGACATAATGCGCCTTGAAAGGCCCACTTACATCTTCACAATTGAAGCAGTCATAGATGACAAACCATGGTATCATGATATCAAGTGCTTCCTTCAAAGACAAGAGTACCCACCTGGGGTATCAAGAAAAGATAGGAAGACTCTCAGAAGACTGGCAGGAAATTTCTTCCTGAACAGTGATACACTCTATATGAGAAACTTTGACATGGTTTTGCTCAGATGAGTAAACAGACAAGAAACAAACAAGTTAATGAAAGAGATTCACGCAGGATCCTTTGGCACTCATGCCAATGAACATACAATGGCAAGAAAAATTCTAAGAGCATGATATTATTGGCTGACAATGGAATCCGATTGCTACAAGTACATGAGGAGGTGTCACAAGTGTCAGATATACGCAGACAAAATCCATGTACCGCCAATGCATCTCAAAGTTCTTTCTTCTCCATGGCCTTTTTCTATATGGGGAATCGACATGATTGGCATGATTGAACCCAAAGCTTCAAATGGACATTGATTCATACTAGTTGCCATTGACTACTTCACCAAGTGGGTCGAAGCTGTGTCATACACCAATGTAACTCGACAAGTGGTGGTCCAATTTATCAAGAACAATCTCATCTGTCGTTATGGTGTTCCAAGCCAGATCATTACGGATAATGGGTCTAACTTGAACAACAAGATGATGAAAGATTCGTGTGCTGAGTTCAATATCGAACACCATAACTCATCTCCATACCGACCTAAAATGAATGGAGCGGTAGAAGTGGTTAATAAGAACATAAAGAAAATAATTCAGAAGATGGTTGTAACCTACAAAGATTGGCACGAGATGCTACCCTTTGCTCTTCACGATTATCGCACATTTGTCTGCACCTCAACAGGGGAAACCCCTTTCTCTCTAGTATATGGCATGGAAGCAGTGCTCCCCATAGAAGTAGAGATACCATCAATCAAGGTATTGATGGAAGTCAAGCTAACAGAAGTTGAATGGTGTCAGAGCCGACACCAAGAATTAAATATGATCGAAGAAAAAAGAATGATGGATTTATGCCATGGTCAATTATACCAGCAAAGAATGAAGAAGGCGTTTGATAAAAATATCTGACCCCGTTTCTTTAGGAAAGGAGACCTTGTGCTCAAGAAGATACAATATTCTTCACTAATTCTAGTGGCAAATGGACTCCGAATTACGATGGCCCATATGTTGTTAAGAAAGCCTTCTCAGGCGGTGCCTTAGGACTCGCAACCATGGATGGAGAGGAATTTACCTACCCCACGAATGTTGATGTAGTCAAGAAATATTTCGCCTAAATAAAAAAAACGTCTCGGTGGATTGAAAACCCAAAAAGACGGTCCAGGCAAAAATTAGAGACATAAACAATGATCATCCCGATGGATTGAAAACCCGAAAGGGCAATCTAGAAAAAAATTAGGGATTCATGGCAAGTAACTGCATCCGAAAAGTTTGGCTCCTTAGAGGCAAAGTCATCTGTTAAGAAATTCTCGATCAAGGTCATCTTTGACAGAAGCTCAAAATGTCCGAAATTCAAAGTTGGTGGATGGATAACAGTCGTTATGTTTCAATATAGCCCTTTTCCCTTTAAATTACCATTTTCTAAACTTTGTAATGTTCCATGTAATCACGCATTACGCTGATTTCCATTCTAACAATAAAATTTGAACCTGTGTGCCTTTTGTTTACAATTCTTATTTGTTCTGCTTTGCAAAATGACATTTTAATATGATCAACGATTCTTGAAACAAAAATGAATTTACTTTGGTTTTCAAATTTACTTTTTGCCTTCAAAACAAAGATGGCAATCTCCTTTTGATTAATGAGCACAAAAAGGAATATCGACTGCTTCTCCGTGTAGCGAGCAATTTTTGTCGGTGACGCGACCACCTTATCGCTGAAGTTCGGGTTTTCCTCCTCAAGGAGAAAGGGTGCTACTTTCTGATTTCTTATTTATCCCATGAAGCTGGAAGGGAAAGGGAAGCTATCCAAAACTAACCTTGCACATGATTGTTTAACCGAACAAATGCTTAAAAGAGATTGGGGGGTCCGAGGTCAGGTTATACAATGGGTAGTTGTCAACTACCCATCCTATATGTGGTTATCCACAGGATATTAGCTTTAGGGTTTTTCTTTGTAATTGATGGTGTTTATCTGGTAATGGGTTAGGAAAGTTTATTGGGAAATTTGAGTATGACAGGGAGAGTGAGTTTTTGTTGATGTTCGGGTTCTTCCCGATGTTTTTGGTAAGGTACTAGACCTAAGTTTTGGTTGATGTATGAAGGTACTAGACCTAGAGTTTTTGATTGGTATGCTCGCTAAGATTTCGCAATCTTATGCCTACATATTCTCGTTTAAAAGAAACAAGGAAATCAGAGCAATCATAGTTCCTCCTATTTTATGGGAGGAAAAAGATGTTTGGTGTCTTTTTCAAAGCCCAAGATTGAAGCTAAAAGGTTATTTGTGTCTTGTTCAAAGCCCAAGATTAAAGCTAAAAGGTTTATTGACTCGGCTAAGGATTTCCTTATATAAAGCCTAAGTGGAGGCTAAATAGGATCGACTCAACAAGAGAGTGTATATATATATATATATATATATATATATATATATATATATATATATATATATATATATATATCTTGTACAAGGCCCAAGATTGAGGCAAAAAAGAGACTGACTCTTTGGGGGATGTCATTATATAAAGCCTAAGAGGAGGCTACATGCTTGACTTTTCTGGGGAAAATGTTCTTTCTGTCTTGTACAAAGCCCAAGATTGAGGCTAAAAGGGATTTTGACTCCGCTAGAGAGTATTATCTATCTTGTACAAAGCCTATGATGGATGCGGAAAAAGGTTGACTCTGGTTAGGAATTATTTCTCGAAGTCTTAAGGAAGGCTCGGAGGAAATAACTCCGCTGGGGAAAATGTTTGTCCCCAAGCTTAAGAGAAGGTTATGAAATTTTATATCTTGTACAAAGCCCCAGATAGAGGCTAAAAAGGTTTGACTCAACAAGAGAGTGCTTTTATCTGTCTCATACAAAGCCCGAGATTGAGGCTAAACAAGCTGGAGAAATCATCGTACACAGCTCGAGAGGAGGTTAACTCCTACTAGGGGAAATCATTCAAAAAAGCGTAAAAGGAGGCAATTGACTCAACAAGAGAGTGTTTTTTATCTGTCTCGTACAAAGCCCGAGATTGAGGCTAAAGGGTTGACTCAATAAGAGAGTACTGAAAGGTGATTGACTCAACAAGAGAGTCTGAGACGACGATTGACTCAACAATAGAGTCTGCAAAGTGATTGACTCAACAAGAGAGTCTGAAAAGTGATTGACTCAACAAGAGAGTCTGAAAAGGTTATCTACGCAGGGGATAATCATTTGTACAAAGCTCAAGATGAGGCAGACTATGCTGAGGAAAGACCATTATACAAAGCCTAAGAGGAGACTATCTTCTGCCGGGGGTTATTGAGATCCCGAGGCAGGTCCAAATGGGGAAATCAACTCTTGCAGGGGAATGCAGGAGAATTGAAAGATCAGAAACCTTGAGGTTTTGATTTGAGATAGTGTTAACCCGACGATACACTGACCCTGGTTGGGGAATTTTATGAGAGAGACGGGATTTTAGAACCCACAAGTTTTAACTCTTGCTGGAGATTAATCCAGGATTCGGGGATTTACCTATGTTTTGTAGGGACCTTGAGGATGTCTTTGAGACTCAAGGGTATTTAGACTATCTAAGTCTACTGGTATGGAAGAGTTTTATCTTTTGTATGACGCCCAAGAGGAGGCCGACTCTTTTTAGGGATGAGTATCAACACTAAAATTGGTCTGAGGTTTTTGACTCTTTTTAGAAAGACAGCTCTAACGAAGGATGACTAAGTTCTGTCCTATACCTTTAAAAGGTCTTCAGGATCCTTGTATTAAGCCCAAGAGAAGGCATGAGAACTTCTAAGAAGCCGGAGGGTCCTTGTACAAAGCCTAAGAGGAGGCGGGGATGCTTTTAGGAAGCCTGTGGGACTCAAACCAAGAAAAGTTCAAGTAATGCTATTCATCGAGAATAGATCATTTAGTGAAATTTCTGAGTTTGAAGAAATTTAAGAGATGCTATTCACCGAGAATAGATCAACTCCGGGGAGTAGAATTTCTTGGACAATTTCTAATGTGACAGTCTGAGAAAAGGTTCACGAAGAATACTGCCTTTCTCTTTGTTCCGTATTGTTTAACCCCAAGAGAAGGCAAGACTGTATCTGGAAATCCTACGGGGATCTAGTTTTGTTTATATTTAAGAGTGACCAACAGGCTTTACTTAGTTCTAGACCTAATTTTTGGGGAAAACTCTAAATAACTATACTAGTATATATACAGTTGATTTTTGACAAGTATTTTAAAAGGGTATGAAAGAAGACTCAAAGTGCGCAGCTTCCCACAATATAGTGATATATATTTGACATGTATTTAAAAGAATGAAAGAAGACTCACAGTTTGCAGCTTCCCACAATACAGTTATATATATTAAAGCAAGTAAAATGAAAGTGGATAAAACTTACAGGTGAGCAAGCTTCCATGGTGTATTGTTAGTTGTTCAAGGAAATTAAAGAAATTTTTGATAACAACTGTGTATTTGAACCTAAATTAAAAGGGAAGTTGTTTTTGAAAAGATTGTTAAGGCTTATACTCAAAGGGGAGGCCCAAGGTTTTAACAATGATCGCATCGTTGTTTTGAAGATCACATCGGGACTTGTACAACGACTGAGGCCCAAGATGGTTTATTTACAAAAGGGTTGGGTTTTATAACTCTTTTAAGAGGCCCAAATATGTTTTTAAGAAAAGGAATGGGACTTATAGCTAAAGGAGAGGCCCAGTTGGCTTGATTTCTGAACTGGCGATCGTGCCGAGGTTTTTTGAAAGTGTGTTGGGACTTATACAATGTCTGAGGCCCAAAATGGTTTTGGTTAAAAGGGGATTGGGTCTTATACTCTATTAGAGGCCCAAAGTTTTAAATAATGAATAAAGATGGGTCTTATAGCTCGAGGAGAAGCCTAGTTGGTTTTGTTAAAAAGGCGACGATCGCGCCGAACTTTTGAAAATATACAGAGGGACTTATACAATGTGTAAGGCCCAAAATGGTTTTATTTACAAAAGGGATGAGAATTACACTCTATTAGAGGCCCAAGAGTGTTTGAAAAGGATTTGTGAAGATGAAAATCAAAGAAACCCTAATTTCAATATTTTTTTAAAGTAATCCTTTTAATAACATGAATAAAATGACAAAAATACCAAATAAATCTAAATAAACTACTTGTGATTTTTGGTTAAGGTTTGAAAAATGAAGTTTTAATCACAAGATAATGTAGAACTCATTTTGTTTTATTTTTCAAGGTGAATATTCATTTTTAAAATGTTTAAAATTAATAAAAATGAATTTATTTACAAAAATATCAACTATATTAAATAAATAATATAAATTTGATTTTTTTGTGGAATAAAATATTTTAACATTTTTGTGATTTTTTGCAAAAAGAACCAATAAAAAATCATTAAAATTGAAGGAGAAATTAATTTTCCAAATCATTTAAAATATAACAAAATATAAAAAAATGGAAAAAGTGGTAAAAAGAAGATCTTGGGCGAGGGGGATTCGAACCCCATACCTCTTAGGTGCAGCACACGCCTTCTACCACTGGGGTGGTGATACATCCGTGTATTAAAACCACCCCAAGAATATATGAGGCATGCCTTTTTTTTGGCCTGGCCAAGGCAAGGCAAGGCAAGGTTTTGGCCAAAAACGTGAAGGTTGTAACTTTCTCATTTCTCCATGGATTGGGACAAAATTTAGGTCTATCATGCCTAGAATTTCACAAGGAATCCAATGGTGGTGGTGGTTTTTTCAGATGAGGCTCCTATTTCAAAACTCGATAGTGGTGGTTTCTATACTAACACATGGTACAAGCAAGAATCACATGGCAAATTGATTCAAACACAACATATATAACATGTATGAGATGTTTATGATCAGTGGACTTCAAAACAATGCATATTTCAAAGAGTTCAAGTTGTGATGCCAAGTTTCTTGTGCCAGAAGTAATTTGATGCTTTAGACACTCTCAATTGATCCCTTAGAAGCTTTTAGAATGGTTGGAACCAGCTGGAATCCTCAGGAACAAGTTTGAGCTCTTTCTTGCAAAAGGGGCCAAAGTGACCAATATGTCAACTCTCTCAAATGGTGTTCCAGATGTGGGGAACCATTTGGGACAGTTCAAGGATGATATTTGGAGTGTGTTTGAGGTCTTGTCTGGTTTTGAAGGTGACTGAATCAAGACATGGCTTGAAAATGGCAAAAAAAAGTCCAACTTTGAGGTTTTGAGAGGGGACTTTATGATTTTGGTATTACAAGTCACAGATGAGAGTTTGGACAGCTTAGATATGACATATTGGATGTGTTTGGATCATGAGCTGTGATGGAAATGCTCTCTAACTCAAAAACTCAGAGATACCTTGCAAAAGAAGGCATTTTGGCCTAAAGAGAGGGATTTTGAGGAAAGCATCAGTTTGGTTGCTTTGGTGTACTCAAACTGATCACAATTGATGTCTATTTATAGTAGAGCAAGTTTGTTTTTCAAGCAATAGTGAATGGCAACTGCATCAGGCCTTTGGCCAATGTTATGGAAAAGGAATCTCAAGTCTCCTCTAGCCATTGACTTGAGATTAGGGTGCAGGCTTTGTAGCTTTGGTTCAGAGATAACCTTGGACTAAATTCAGTTGGAATAGGCTCAGTTCATGCCACCTTGGTGCATCCATTGAATGCTTGAAAAGAAAATTGGATATTTGGCATCTTTGTAGCTCTTTTAGGTTTGGCATGTGTCATACCCCAAATTTTGACCACTAAGATTCCCCATTATTGTGCAAATCATCATCACAATATGGGTGAACCATCATACTCCTTAGTCTCCCCAAAGATGGGTGAGCATCCACTACAATCAAAACTTAGGGTTTCAAGCCCTCTCAGAGCTCTTAAACAAAGGATCAATCAAGGAATGACATGATCTTCAACTTGTCTAAACCTCTCCAACATACACAATGAATCAAGAGGACTCACACTTCAAGGATCAAGCACCAGGCTGCAACATTCCAAGTGGGTTAAGCCTCAAGATCTCCAGGGTTACCATATTAGGGTTTTGGTCGATCAGGGCCTCCAGATGGAAATTTTCCTCTGGGCATGAGCCAATGCTTCATAATACAACATAAGATGCTCCAAGGGACACCATGAACCCAATCAGCAAGTCAATTTAGCCTCAGGGGATGCATTCATCAAAAATCAGGAATTAGGGTTTCTTGACCTAATTCACCCCTAAGTTGACTTTTAGGGCAAAACATGAGCCAAGACCTCAAGAGAGGATTTGAGGGTCTCTAACATACTACATTGATCCATTTGCAACAATGGATTAATCTAAGAAGCTTGATCAACAAGTTTCAAATTCATCAGAACCACAATTAGGGTTTCGTCGAAAAAGTCAATTGTGCCCTTGACTTTTGACCCAAGCATGCACCCAAACCTTGGGACATGATTCAATACACCCAATAACACCTATGGAACATGTCCATCAAGTTTTATTTAGGTCAAGGGCATGATTTCATAGAGGATTGCACAGTTTGGAATTCATCTGACAAAAAGTCAATTGTGCACAAAAGTCAACTTTGACTTTTTGAGATTTTTCACAAATATGGTTCTTTGACCCCAAAATGATGTTCATGTGTGATTGGAATCATCATTCATCAAGAAAAATCAAGAAAAGTGGGATAACTTGTAAAAGGGGTAACCATAAAAAACTTAGAATTTTTTCTAAGTTATGGAACAAAGTGGCTAGGGTACCAACTTTGGAGGATCATAACTCGTAAACCACAAAGCCATTTTTCCTCATCCAAACTGAATTTGTATCTCTCATGGCCCTCTACAAAAGCTTCAAACACAACTCATTCCAATTCCTCATGGATTTCAAGTTGTGGAATGATCAAAATCACAAAAAGTGAAGATGTCACTTTTTTCCAACACTTAGTGAAATTTTCACTCAGTCAGAATCTGCCTTCACTTTTTTCCAAATGTAGGGGAATTTTTCACTTGGATCCAAAAAGTATCAAAACCAATTATGGTCAAACAGTTATTGTATCATATGAGGGCTTTCCAAAATGGCCAAGAACTCTATCAAATTCCACTTGAGCCATGAGATATGACAATGGCAATATGCCTTACTAAAAACTGTCCAAGCAAGGCAGATTTGTGCATTTTGCTCGATTTGCCAAATATGTGCAAATGACAAGAAACTCTATCCATCTGAACACCTCAAGGGGGGACCAAGGAGGAACCAACTCTGATCCCAAGCCTCCCAAGTCTTTGGAACAAGAAGTAGCATGCCAAACCTAGAAATCCCTAAAAGAGGGACAAGACTCCAATTTTGGATTGAAGCATTTAATGGATGCACCAAGGTGGCATGAACTAACACATTTGTAACTGAATTCAGTAAAGACTTATCCAAGACCAAGGGAACCAGCAGCCTGTGCCCTAACCTCTAGTCAATGGCTAGAGGAGACTTGGATTCTCATTGCTCAACATTGGCCAAACCCATGCTGCAGTTGCCATTCACTATTGCAGTCAAAACAAACTTGCTCTACTATAAATAGAGCTCAATTGTGTTCAGTTTGAGTACATTAAAGCCATCAAACAGATGCTTTCCTCAAAATCTCCTTCTCACTTCCAATTTTTCCTTCTAAGGCAAGTCACTATTGGGTTTTGAGTTTGAGAGCTATTCCAATCAAACCAATCACACACACACACACACCTCATAAACATCATATAGCAGTGATCCAAACACTCACATAACATCTGGAACACCAAAATCACAAAATCACTAGCCAATTGCTCAAGTTCTTGACAGATTTGCAGTTGGGGTACCATCTCAAGTTCCAGATCATTTCAATCTACTCCAAGCATCCAGACACACTCCATGGAACCTGGGGAGTTATCCACATCATTGGAACCTAGCTGTAACACCACTAACAGAAAACACGATCACCGGCTACAAGAGGTAAGCATGAGCTCTTCTAACTCTATGATCCATGCATTTTTTGCTGCACAATAATTTGGCCATATGTTCATAATCATGCATAGAGTGTTAACCCTTAATCAATTGCTTTGTATAAACCGTGTATGGAATTTCTGAACCTTCATGCAGAATTTAGGGTTCTTGAGGTTTCTCTTTGATTTCTTATTCCATGCTTAAAATAAATGAAATTAAAGACCATATACATGATAGTGGGGTAAAAACGAGTAGATTGATATGTAGATTGCATGATATCCTCAAGTATTCAGTGAGATTAGATGGAAAAGGAAAATCTGTAGAAATAGAGGGTGGCGCGTGTTCTTGCCATTGTTCTTGGCGCCCTTTTTCAAAATTTGAATATTTGAATTTTGTGATTTTATTCAATTGATTCAAAAATTAATTTCTCTCTGAGTTTTAATGATTTTGAGTTGATTCATTTTTTAATAATTCACAAAAATGTTAAAATATTTTATTTTAGTAAAAAATCCCAAAAATCTTATTTATTTCACATAATTGATATTTTTGCAAAGAATTAATATTTTAATTGGTTTTGACATTTAAAATATTTTTTCCTTCTTGATTTTGCAAATTTTAATGATTTCTAACCATTTTGTAGGTCAAAACTTGACTTTTAAAACATTAATCCAAAATCACAATTTGTTTTTCACATGCTTAACAATTTTTTGGTCATTTTAATTGAATTTTTATTCAATTAAAACACATTTGAAAACAAATTAGGGTTTTGATTAATTCAACCCTCATTAAACTTTTTCAAACACTTTTTGGGCCTCTAATAGAGTGTAAGACCCAACCCCTCTTTGAAACCAAAATATTATGGGCCTCAGTCATTGTATAAGACCCACGGTGTTTTCAAAGATCTCGGCGCAATTGCCAGTTTAAAATAAAACCCTGGGCCTCTCCTCGAGCTATAAGTCCCATTCCTTTTCTTAAAAAACACTTTGGGCCTCTAATAGAGTGTAAGACCCAACCCCTCTTTGAAACCAAAATATTTTGGGCCTCAGTCATTGTATAAGACCCACGGTGTTTTCAAAGATCTCGGCGCAATCGCCAGGTTAAAATAAATCATATGGGCCTATCCTTGAGCTATAAGACCCATTCAAAAACATATTGTGCCTCTAATAGAGTGTGGGACCCAATCCCTCTTAGAAACTAAAAAGGTTTGGGCCTCAGTGTATTGTATAAGTCTCGATACCATAAAAAACTTCGGCGCAATCGCTGCTTTTAAACAAAATCATCTGGGCCTACCCACGTGTTATAAGCCCCATTCCTTCTCTTTAAACATTTTTTGGGCCTCTTGAGAGAGTGTAAGACCCATCCCTTTGTACAGAAAACCTTTTTCGGGCCTCAGTCACTTGTATAAGTCCCTGTACAAATTCAAAACAACAGTGCAATCACTGATAAAACCTCAGGCCTCTCCTTGAGTTGTAAGCCCCGACAATCTTTTCAAAGCACTTTCTCCTTTGATTTTCAAATATACTGTTGTTTTCAATCTTTCTTTGTTGAACAACTAACCCAACAACATGGAAGCTTTAAAACCGAGTAAGTGTTTACCCGCTTTCGTTACCGCTTTCATATATCTAACTGTATTGTGGGCCTGCACACTGTAAGTGTTCTTTCACATACTTTATATAGCGTGTAATACTAGTATAGCTATTTAGAATTTTCCCCGGCAACTACGTTTAGCACTAGATAAAGCCCTGTTGATCACTCTTAAAAATAGACAAAACTAGATCCCCCATAGGAGCACCAGATACAGTCTTCTCTTCGGCTGTCACTCCTTAGAAATTGTCAAAGAAACTCTAACTCCCCAGGGATGATCTTTTCTCCATGAATGGCATATCTTGAATTTCTTCCAAATTCTTGAACTTTCCTGGCTTGATCTATTCTCTGTGAATAGCCTGTCTTGAATTTCTCGGGGTTTGGGGACCCACAGGCTTCTTAAAAGCATCCCTGCCTCCTCTTGGGCGTTGTACAAGGACCCGTCGGCTTCTTAGAAGTTTTCACAGCCTCCTCTTAGGCTTTGTATAATGATTCTTCCTCAGCGAAGATAGCCTCCTCTTGGGCTTCGTACAAATTGTCCCTTCGGCTTCTTAAAAGTTTCCTGCCTCCTCTTGGGCTTTGTACAAATTGTCCCGACGACCTCTTAAAGGTATAGGAATAGAAACTAGTCATCTTAATAGAGAAGTCTTTCAAAAGAGTCTAGACCTCCATCCCTTAACATTCCAGCCTTCACTCAGGCATCATACAACATGCCTTCGCTATCTGGGAATCTATTTCTCAAACACCAGTAGACTTAAAAAGTCTCAATACCCTTGGGATTTCCCATTTCCTTAAAGAACAGGAAATAACCCTGATCCTCTGATCACAACCTTACTCATAATCTTTCTCTTCATAAGAATTGATTTTCTCCTTTATCCAACACACTGTACTTGTCACTCAACTGAAACAGTCACCGGCTCAATAGCCTCCTCTTGGGCTTTGTACAAATGATTCTCCCCAGCGGAGCTAACCTTTTCTAACTCTCTTGTTGAGTCACCCAACCTTTTAGCCTCCATCTCGGGCTTCGTACGAGATACAAATCACTCTTTTGTTGAGTATAAAAGACTCTCTTGTTGAATCACCTATCCTTTAGCCTCCGTCTTGGGCTTCGTACAAGACACAAATCACTTTCTTGTTGAGTATAAAAGACTCTCTTGTTGAGTCACCAACTTTTAGCCTCCGTCTTGGGCTTCGTACAATACCCAAAACCACTCTCTTGTTGAGTATAAAAGACTCTCTTGTTGAGTCATCAATCATTTCGCCTCCGTCTTAGGCTTCGTACAAAAAATACCAGTATAAACCTTTTGTGGGGGGGGGGGGGGGTAGAGCCTGAACTTCATGACACCGACCCTTTGACCCCATGTTTTTTCTATGTTTTTGTGTGTTGCATTCATGCATTCATCTGAAAAACATTAAAACAGATAAAATCTTCTCTTCTAGTCTCTCCTTTTCAAACTAAACTAAGACAATGATTGCAAATGTCAGATAAAAGGGATTGCGCTAATGGATTTTGGTAGAAGGAAAACTCATAAGTACACCTTCATGGTTCCAAAACTAGAGGATTTAAGAGGTCTGGCTAGGATGATAACCAACCACGAAGCTTTCAGAGCCAAGTATTGAGGACTGTTGTCCTTGTTAAGGGTTCACGTAATTGAAGGGCTCATGTCCACGCTAATCCAGTTCTACGATCCGGTCTATCACTGTTTCACATTCCCAGATTATCAGCTAGCACCAACGCTGGAGGAATACTCTCACCTGACTGATCTGCACATTACTGATCAAGCTCCATTTTCTGGACTGGAAGAAATTCCAAAGGATCAAACCATTTCAAGAGCAATCTATTTGGACGAGTCAGAGTTCAGGACTCATATGACTACTAAGGGTGGAATCCAGGGTTTACCAGCCCAATTATTAACAAAGAAGGCTCTATACTTTGCTAGTATAGGGAACGTGGACGCTTTCGAGAGCATCTTTGTTTTGCTCACCTACGGGTTATATCTGTTTCCCAACATCGATAACTTCGTAGATATCAACGCCATTAAGATTTTCCTGATTGGAAACCCTGTAGCGACTTTGCTCGCAGATGCTTATCATTCAGTACACTTAAGGAATTTGTATAGCGGAGGAATGATCACATGCTGTGTACCCCTGCTATATAAATGGCTCGCTTCCCATTTGCCAAAGTCTGCTGCATTTTGGGATCAAAAGAGTACTTTACGTTAGTCGTAGAGAATCATGTCTCTTACCAACTCTGACATCGATTGGTACAATCGAATCTATGACGGGATCAGAATCATCAACCGTTGTGGAAATTTCCCAAATGTATCCCTTATAGGAACTAAGGGAGGAACCAATTATCATCCAGTTTTAGTGCGTCGTCAATTTGGATGCCCGATGAGGCACATCCCGTGTAATGCTCATCTGAAAGGTCTTTTCTTCAAGGAAGGAGAAAACGACAAGGCACTAAAGAAAGAAATAGTGCATGCTTGGAAACACGTTCATCGAAAAGGACCAGAGTCTCTAGGAAAATCGGACTGTGCCTCGGTGTAACCTTATCTCCACTGGGTACAAACTAGAGCTCTCAAGCTGAGGATGCCTTACCCTCGCCAGGAAGTTCTTCCATTAAGGGACTCTGCCCTTTATTTTATGTCTGAGACGGAAAAACGTCAGGTTACTCTCAGCAAGATTCAGCAGGAGAAGAGGTCTTGGAGGAACAAGTATCGTATTCTCAATGTGGAATGCAAGAAACTACAGCAACTGTTAAGGGAAAAGTATGCTCTGATTAAGATTTTAGAGAAACACGCTGTAGAGAATCAGGATGACCAGAGGAGTTTGCTCGCTCCTTTCACTTGGCAAAGGAATGACAGCCCGACAATGGCCCGGGAGCCCCGGTCAAAGAAAAGGAAAATGCTGGAACCAGCACCTGAGTTCCCCTCGGAGAGGACTCATGATCCATAAGTTTAGATTTTCTTTTACAGCACTTTGTAATCTACTGTATTTCTATTTCTGCAATCCTTTGAATTCAATAAAACGGGGTTTCCCCACTGTTTGATATTTGCAATCTAATTGTCGAAGTTTACTTTGAATAAACAAAACAAATGTACAATTAATATAATCATTGCATATCATCCATCATTCTCGCATAACGCATTCTTCTTACCTACGAATCTCACGTTTGCATCTCGATTCTAGAGTCAAACTGTCTCATTCATACAATACTCGGGCCAATCGTCAGAAAAAGATGGATGATCTCGAGGAAGAGAACAGAGAGTTGAGAGAAGAAATCGACACTCTGAAAGAGGATCTGAGAAAGCTTCATAACGACATGCAAGCTCTAGCAGAAGCTCAGATGCAGCAACAAAGGACTGTGATATCAGAGATCACATCAACGCCCATAGTGGAAAAGTATGATCCTAGGTACAAAATGCCGAAAGATCGTCCCTGGGGCATGCCAATTAACTATATCCCGGAAGGATATATTCCGCCGATCACTAGAGATCTGGAAACTTCAGCAGGAGCCGCTGGGCCTGAAGGTTACAAACTTTGGGAAAGCGAAGATACCAGGGGCATACCAACAACTCCTGAAGGTTACAAACTTCGGGAGGCACCAAGATTCGCTGCCGTAGTAACTGTACAACCCCCTGTGGTGCACACTGTCCCGGGAGGACAAGTTCCACTAATACCTTCTGGAAGGAGGGAAACTATGTTTGACCGAGTGAATGAGTTCCAGGAACAGTTCCTGGAAATGCAGAAAGAACTGCAAGCCCTTCGCGGTCAGGATTTATTTGGGAAGGATGCCACAGACCTTTGTTTGGTCCCTAATGTGAAGGTCCCGCACAAATTCCAGGTGCCCGATTTTGAAAAGTACAAGGGCAACTCTTGCCCTCAAAGCCATTTGGTAATGTATGCTCGGCGGATGTCAGCTCAGACAAAGAACCAGAAGCTATTGATCCACTACTTCCAAGATAGTTTAACCAGTGCCGCACTCAAATGGTACATGGGTTTAAACCGCAATGAGATAAGCACTTTCAGAGATCTTGGCGCTGCCTTCGTTCAACAATATAAGTATAATTTGGACATGGCACCGGACAGAGATCAGATCAGATCAATGTCACAAAAGGACAAGGAAACCTTTAAGGAGTATGCTCAGAGATGGCGTGAAATTACCGCTCAGATTTGTCCACCTCTTGAGGAAAAAAAGATGACAAAGATCTTCTTGAAAACCTTAAGCTCTTTTTACTACGAAAGAATGGTCACCAGTGCGCCCAGTGACTTTACCAAAATGGTAGGCATGGGAGTTCGTCTTGAGGAAGTGGTCCGAGAAGGACGTTTAGTTAAAGACGCTGGATCATTAAGTAGTACAAAACGATACGGTAGTGCTCTCCCTAAGAAAAAAGAGCAGGATATTGGGAATATCTCTCTTGAAAAGCAAAGGCGACGATATCAACCAGTAGCAGCTATAACTTCTGCTATTAATCCTGCGCCTATTCCTACCTATCAACCTTAGGTTGCTCAGAGCCGACCAAATCCACAACAATTTCTGCAAAGGACACAACAGACTCGTCCTCCATACAACAACAACCGTACAACTCAACCACCAGGATTCGATCCTATACCGGTGTTGTACACCGAACTGTTTCCCTTATTACTGGTCAAGGGACATGTCCAGAACAAGGCTCCTCTTACGATACCGGAAAATCCGCCTTTTTGGTTCAAGGCAAATCAGACTTGCCCTTATCATCAAGGAGGACCTGGGCATAACATACAAAACTGCCTCAGTTTCAAATCCGATGTGCAAAAGCTTGTTAGGAGCAGGGTTTTATCCTTCAAGGATACGAATCCAAATGTTCTCACGAACCCGCTGCCTCAACACGAGAAAGCTGCAGTTAATTTGATAGAGGGAGAGTCTAGCGACAACTATCAAATTCATAATGTACTCTTATTGAGGGCCAACTTGGTCAAGATGCATTGTAGACAGAGCGGATACGGCAATGTGCCACCTCATAACTATCACCAGTGTGATATCTTCTCTAAAGACAATCAAGGATGTTCTGTGGTGCAATCCGCTCTACAGGAACAGTTGGATCTCGGATGGATCCAACAACACCGAATTCGTGGGGTTAACATGGTCTATACGAATTCCAACATCATTCAGAATCACAATATTCTAGGAATGAATGTCAACTTGGTTGCGATGAACTCAAGGCAAAGCCAGTATCATAATCTGCCGCGGCACAATTACAATTCCTGTCCGATCTGCTCAACAAACAATCAGGGATGTTCTTTTGTACAAGAGGCCCTACAGCGTCAGATGGATCTTGGGTGGATCCTAGACTATAACGATAGGGATCATTATCAGATCAACATGGTTCAAATCTTCGATATTCGTTTGATGAATACCAGCTTGGTGGAGTTACACGCTAGGCAAGTCCAGCTCGGTTTTCTCATTTCACATGATTATCTAAGCTGTAAAGTATGTTGTGAGAGTAACCAAGGGTGTGCTCTCGTTCAAAGGACTTTGCAACACTTGTTGAACCACTGGTGGCTTCCGATCTATATAGATGAAGACACGCAATATATTAGTGTGGTTAACGGGAACCCTACTCGGCATCAGAGCTAGGATGTCCGATCAACAGAAACCGACCTAGTAAGGTTACACTGCATTCAAAGCGGACGTGGGCAAGTGCCACCGCATAACTACGAACGTTGTAGGGTCTGCTAGGAAAATAATCAAGGGTGCTACCTCGTGCGAGCAGCCCTTCAGAGTCAGTTAGACCGCCAAGAGATTCAAAATACTCAGTCTCGGGGTCTATCAACTGGACGCTAGACTATTTCGCTGATCAAATCAAGGATGTTATTGTAATTTCTGATCATGAGAGAACCAAGGATTTTTGTACCATCATCCCTCTACTTGACGAATCAAAGGTCCCTAACGGGGAATTGATTGAAGTCACTTACGACAGTCAGAGAAGTCAGAAGGCTCCTGTAGTTATCTATCTACCGGGACCATTACCGTATGAATCAAATAAGGCGATCCCTTACAAATACGGTGCAACAATAGTTAAGAATGGAAAGGAAGTTCCATTACCCTCCGTCGTGAATATTGCAGACATTAGTCGAGTAACACGGAGTGGTCGAATCTTTAACAAAGGAGTTGGAGAACCTAACAGAGAAAAGGAACCTCAAACGGAAGTTCCCAATCCACCAGTCGGTCAATCCAGTAATCCCGACCTTTCAAAGAACGATGATGAGATGCTGAAGCTCATCCAAAGGAGTGAATACAACATTGTTGATCAGCTGTTACAAATTCCTTCAAAGATCTCAGTGTTATCACTTTTACTCAGTTCCGAAGCCCATAGAGAGGCTCTACAGAAAGTCTTAGAGTAGGCCTTTGTGGAACAGGATGTGTCAATACGACAGTTCGATAGCATCATCTCTAACATCACTTCCTGAAACAACTTGGGATTTAGTGATGAGGAATTGCCGGGAGAAGGCAAGAGCCACAACATGGCGCTCAATATCACAGTCAACTGCCAGGACGATGCCTTGGCCAGTGTACTGGTAGACACCAGATCGACTCTCAACGTCATGCTGAAGTCCACTCTGATGCAACTATCATTCAAAGGACCTCTGATGAGAGGCAGTGAGGTCATTGTCAAACATTTGACGGATCTTGGAAAATGGTTATTGGCGAAGTCGATCTTCCCATAACTATCGGTCATCACACTTTCCTAGTCACTTTCCAGGTCATGGGCATCCAGGCAATGTACAGTTGCTTATTAGGAAGACCTTGGATACACCAGACTAGGGCATTCACTTCGACGCTTCACCAGAAGCTGAAGTTTGTCAAAAACGACCAACTTGTCACGGTCTGCGGAGAACACGCCTTGATCGTGAGTAACTTATCAACATCCACCTGTGTGGAACCGGAGGAGATAATCGGAACCCAGTTCTAAGCGCTTTCGGTAAGCAATGAGGATCAACTAGAGAAAGGAACATCGATTTCGTCGTACAAAGACGCTCTCAAAGTAATTGAGAGCAACATCGCAAAAGGATGGGGACAGCTTGTCATTCCTACTAATAATAAGAAAAAGAAGGGTCTTGGTTTTTCTGCAACCTGTACCCAGACAGCTTCTAACGATGAGAGGCTTCCACCCATTCAGGATTTCTTCCATAGTGGAGGTTTCCTTCACCCTGTGTCTTAAGAAGTACATACCATCAACGAGGGAGATACCTTCGATACCGATGAATAATGGGAGTCCTATCTTAACAAGGACGGTTATATGTCTCAGGAAGTGGTGCCTACGCCATTTTGCTATCCCGCACAGAGTCTGAGATTTATACCACGGTCAGATGTCGAAATGATATACGGAGATTGTGATTCAGAAGGATGTCGTGCTCCGCCAAATTCATTAGAGGAAGACACTCCGATGAAAGACTACTTTGACCACGACTACTATGGCCCAATGGATGGTCTGCCTATGTAGCAGCCGTACCCAGGAGACTTGGGGCCAGAAAATCATTCGAACAATGAAAATCGGCTGAGCATCATTGAATAGAATACTTGCATCCCACCATGTCATGGGATCAACACTCAGGACATTAAGAAAGTATTCAGCACGACGACGAATTGGCAAAACTTGTCGGACTAGAGTTCATCAACTATGCTTTTCCCGAGGTCAATGTCATCGAGAGAGATGACTCCTCCAGTTCCAAAGAAGTATGGGACACCCTGGGACAACCGAGTGGGAAGTACGACTTTATGGTCAAATACACCGCTCCTGAAAGCTCTCGTATCAGGCTCGAAGGCATTCATCCAACTGGGTGGGGAGATCCACCTGAGAGCACAAATACTATGCAAAATACAACTGAGGAATCCTCCTACGACAACTCTGCCAGGGAGACAGATTCCAATGATCCTGCTCCACCAGAAATCAGCTTTATTTTTGAAGACAAATCAAGGAAGGTACCAGACTTTGTGATTCACCGAGGAGTTCGCCGCCAATGGGTTACTGTCGATGTTTCGAAGATTGTTCTTAAGTAAAAGTAATTGCCATCTTTATTTTAAACTTTCACCCTGCCCAGGTGAAACGGGTGTTTTGATAGGGCTCAGTTTCTGTAAATACCCCTCTCCTCTTTGCCCAAAGCGACAGAGTTTAATTTATAGGGCTGTAGTTTCAAGAATCGACAAAATCATAAATAAATAAACGTCATTCTGTAATTTCCGCATTAATTGCTATTTTCTCTTTTTGCTTTTTCAGAAAATGGTAATCCTAAAAAATAACAAATAAAAACAAACAGTAAAAAAATACAATGCACACACTCTTGCATCTTCTCTATCTCTTCTAAACACAAATCATCACGCATGCAGATTGCTTGTTTTAAACCCCATTGAAACATACGATCCGATGCCTTCTCCCAACTTTGAATTCCCGGTATTTGGGGCTGAAGAAGAAGATGACAGCAAAATTCCAGAAGAGATCTCCCGATTACTCCGACAAGAGGAAAGGTCCACTAAACCTCACAAAGAGCTGTTGGAAACATTCAACTTGGGTTTAGAGGAAGAGAGAAAAGAAGTCAAGATTGGGGCATTACTCAGTCCGAATGTCAAAGAAGGTTTGATAAAACTTCTCAAAGAGTTTCCCGATGTATTCACTTGGTCCTATCAGGATATGCCAGGGTTGGATACCAACATCTTGGAACATCGTCTACCGTTAAGGTCAGAATGTCCGCCAGTAAAACTGAGGTTGAGACGGACTCATCCGGACATGGCCATCAAAATCAAAGAGGAAGTACAGAAACAGATTGACGCGGGTTTCCTCGCCACATCAGAATATCCTCAATGGTTAGCCAACATCGTACCAGTTCCAAAAAAGGACGAAAATGTCAGAATGTGTGTAGATTACAGAGATCTAAACAAGGTTAGTCCAAAGGACGACTTTCCTTTACCACACATTGACATGCTGGGAGACAGTACAACAAAGTTCAAAGTTTTCTCCTTCATGGATGGATTCTCGGGCTATAATCAGATCAAAATGGCGCCGAAAGACATGGAGAAAACCTCCTTCATCACCCCATGGGGTACCTTTTGTTACAAGGTAATGTCGTTCGATTTGAGAAACGCCGGGGCAACCTATCAACGGGCCATGACTACTCTATTTCATGACATGATACACAAGGAAATCGAGGTATATGTCAATGATATGATTGCCAAATCTAGAACAGAGGAGGAGCATGTGACCCACATGTCAAAACTATTCGAGCGGTTGAGAAAGTACAAACTCCGCTTGAATCCCAACAAGTGCACCTTCGGTGTCCGTTCAGGGAAACTGCTAGGGTTCATCGTCAGCCAGAAAGGAATTGAGGTTGATCCTGAAAAAGTCAAGGTCATTCAAGAAATGCCTTCTCCGAAGACTGAAAAACAAGTCAGAGGAGTCCTGGGACGTTTGAACTACATCTCCAGATTTATATTCCTCATGACCGTGACCTGCGCACCAATTTTCAAATTACTCAAAAAGGATTAGGACTGCGTTTGGACAGATGATTGCTAAATCGCCTTCGACAGTATCAAGGAATACCTGTCGAACCCACTGATTCTATCACCTCCAGTGGAAGGAATACCACTAATAATTTACTTAACAGTCTTGGAAGACTCAATGGGGCGTGTGCTTCGCCAACAAGACGAAACAAAAAGGAAAGAGTCTGCCATTTACTATCTGAGCAAGAAATTCACCGACTGCGAGGCTCGGTACACTATGCTTGAGAAAACTTGCTGTGCTCTAGCTTGGGCAGCCAAACGTCTTCGCCATTACATGATTCGCCACACTACTTGGTTAATCTCAGAAATGGATCCGATCAAGTACGTTTTTGAAATACCCGCTCTCACAGGAAGGATCGCCCGTTGGCAGATGTTACTATCAGTGAAATTCTGGTATATCAGACTACAGATGTCCTATAGAATGTTTGGACATCTGATCTAAACAAAACAGCATGGCAAGGTATAAACAAATAAAACCAGTACAGAAAAGCATAAACCACACACAGAATTTGTTCACCCAATTTGATCTAACTATCTACATCTGGGGGCATACACACCCAGGAAGGAAGTCCACTCTTAGCAGTATCAAATTACAGACTCAACAACCAAGTTGACAATCTCCTAACTTAATAACTACCCAATGACCCTTCTACATAAGTCCTCCCTAGGTAAGAGACTTCATCTCACTTCCAATCATCGCAATGATGTCTAGCAGTCAACACCTCAGCCACTGCATCAACAGCTTGATTTCCAACAGCTCTTCAATCACAGAAAAATAGAAGAGACACTTCAATAACAATATATAGACATGACACACATGACTAAGAACAATACTTAGAGTTGCTTAACAGCTTCCTCCAAGGATAACATTCACTCTTGCTTAAAAGCTTCGAGGAGTACAGTGACCATCTCACAATCTGAGTGGTTCACACATACCAACTCTCCTAGAGAGTGGTTCACAAGAATGAAACCCTAATAATTTTACATCTTGGAATCATTATTTAATCAGGTTACAAACACTCCTATTTATAACCTACATCCCAACTGGATTTGGGCTTCAAATCATAGCATATCAGCTGCTACAAATCAGCAAAAACTTCTTCTATATAATAGGTCTTCAATCAAATATTTCCTAATATGTCTCCATATTTAGAAAGTAGTGAAAATCCGAAAACCAACACAAAATCTCAACTCAATTACTTTGGACGCCATATAGGATAACTAAATATTCACAGAATATTCAGTAACAAATAACAACTAACAGAATCTTCCTTTTAATCCAATAACAAACGCGATGTCCTATGATCCAGGATGGGACATCTTTATCCGACATGTTGAATGCAGTAAGTTAGAACATCTTGTTTCAACATCTTGATTAACCATCACATGACAACAACATTATTTTAGCAAAATTGTAGCCAATTACAAGAACCAACAATCAAAATATGACATAGAGTACCACGCTCAGAAAGCTGTTAAGGGAAGTATTCTAGCCGATCATTTGGCCCATCAACCGATTGACGATCAGGAATCAGTCGGGTTTGACTTCCTAGACGAAGATGTCATGTATTTAAAAATGAAAGACTGTGATGAACCACTACCCAATGAAGGGCCGGAACCAGGTTCCCAATGGGGCCTAATCTTTGACGTAGCCGTCAATCATTACGGAAACAGAATTAGGGCAATCATCATAACACCTCAGGGTACCCACATTCCTTTCACCGCCCGACTGACATTCAAATGTACAAACGTCGAGGCCGAATACGAAACTTGTATCATGGGTCTCGAAGCGATTGACTTGAGAATCAAGAACTTAGATGTGTTAGTTCTGAATTGGCAGCAATTTTGGTAAAACAATGTGGTACATCAAGATGTCTTGCTTGATTTCTTGACATGTGATTCTAACATTCTGCAGGTGGTGTGTTTTTAGTATTGCAGGATGTTGGGTAAGATGTTCTGACATGGTTAATCAGACATCAGTACAGATACGGCAGTATTATTGTCATGACAGGTATGTCATAACATCTTGGTTCTTGCACAACAGTTGCTGCTGTTATGTGACAAATGTTGCAGGAGGTGTTATGACATCTTAGTCTGGTATAGCAAGTGTTGCGGTTTTGCTGTCATGTGATTTTTAATCAAGATGTCAAAGGAGATGTCACGACATCTTTGTCTGGGACAGCAAGTACTGCTATTGTATATCTCTTGACGGATTTGATTTGATTTAATGAGATCTATTTGGATATACCTCATCATTATACGCAGATCAAGGAGATTTATTAGGAACAAAGTGCAGATTTAATTGGATTTCATAAAAAGGATCTTGGAGACTTTTTTGGAACCTATTTGGAGATTTGTTCCTATTTTTATGGAGAAGATCTTGCAGTTGAATAAAAAAATGAAGATTTAAAATATACATAAGATCCTGGAAATATTATGGAGCTGATTCAAGTCAGAATCAAGAAGAATATTGAAGAGTAATGACTTTCTAATTATGGAGATAAATTAGGAAGGATTTGATTGAAGACCTATTTTGTAGGAGAATCTTTTGCAGATTTGTAGCAGCTGATATGCTGTGATTAGAAGCCCAAATCCAGTTGGGAAAAAATTATAAATAGAATGCTTGTAACCTAGAATATGCACGAGTCCAAGATGTAGATCATTAGGGATTTGTCTAAGTGAACCACTCGGGTTGTGAGATGGTCACTGTGTTCTCACTCAGAAACTTGTAGGTAATGAGTTTTGTATTGTTCTTAGAGGAAGCTTTGAAGCAACTCCAAGGTGTGTCTTTAAAGTGTGTCTTCAACTTTTCTGTGATTGAAGAGTTATTGGAAATCAAGCTGTTGATGCAGTGGCTGAGGTGTTGACAGCTAGACATCATTGCGATGATTAGAAGTGAGATGGAGTCTCTTATCTATGGTGGACTTAGGTAGAAGGGTCATTGGGTAGTGATTAAGTGAGTAGATCATCAACAGGTGTGTTGATTGTATGGTCTATGAATTGATACTGCTGATAGTGAACTTCCTTCCTGGCTTGGTATGACCCCAGATGTAGGTTGTTAGACCGAATTGGGTGAACAATTCTTGTGTGCACTTTACTTTTCAGCAACTTCTTTAATTGTCTATATCTTGTATATGTTGTTGATAACATACCAGATGTCTCGACATGTAATGTGACATCTGGGTCTGTCATACCAGAATTTCAATTGGTATCAGAGCAGGCATCATGTTCATTTTTCTGGGTGAGATCCTTGGGAAGATACTTTCTGGTTCATGTGCAAGGAAAATAGTTTTGCAGAGAAGTTGTATGGACTTGGTCAGTTCATATGTTGTTTGAATGGTCCCTTGAAGTGGAGGATGGACTATGCATGATAGGGTGTGTATTAGCTCTATTTAAAGTTGTCAGGTGTTTAGCTTTGGTGGTGAGCTGCTTTGTAGGGTGATTTATTTTCAACCTATGCTGACCTGTTGCACCTGGAGTGTGGTGTTTGTGCAATGGTTATTAAGTTTTGCCTGAAGGTTGTTGAGGGGTTTTCTTTATCTGTGTTCCGCTGCATATGTATCTGTCAGAAAACTCCTGGTGTTTTTGTGTGTTGAGGCCACAACACTCTGTTCTCCTCTGAAGGTGTATCACATGGTGTGGTGATACTTAAGGATAACTTCAACTAGCTTGTTAGAGCTGCAAAAGATACTTGAGGTTCATCCCAAGTCCACTCATAAAGGCACTTTGATATGAGTTTGTTGAAAAGAGATCTGAAGAAAGTTAGAAGCAATTTATTCTTGCTTCCAACCCTAAAAGGCCAATCTCCAGGCTTTGATAAATGATCTCTTGGTGTGTTTCTTGAGAAGGGAACTAATGTCCTACCAGATGTTGGAACAGCAAACCAGCAGATTATGCAGAATCTTGTTGGATAAAGGTATGGCATAGCAGATGCTTGGGGGCTGAACAAATGTGTATTGATCACATATGTTTGGAACCTACTCCTGGCTTGGAAGATGAGGCATCTGGGTTGTGTGTCTAAGAAGTTTCTATCAAGAAACATGTCTTAGATAAGTGTGTTGGTCAAGAGATGATTAACATATTGTCACTCATTAGATTAGTGTATTTCTGATCAAAGTGAGTAGGAGTACAAAGGCTGTTTTTTTTTTGTGTGGAGGTCAAGCTCAAATGTCAAAGACATTCTCTCTGAAATCTGAAAGTTCCTTCTGATCAAAGCAGCCAGTTGTATGCAATCTTGTTTATGGCCATGGAGCAAATTCTGTTTGTAAGGAGTTATATGTGTGTACCAACCACAGGATGTGCATCTATTGGATGGGAGAATGAATAATGCCCTTAGGAGTTCTTAGCAGTTAATAAAGGAGAGTCCTTAATCTGATGATGGAAGAACTCGAAGAAATGTCAGACATAATGTCTTGACATCTTTGTATTGAGAATATATTTTTCTCAATATGTCTGGTGCTGTTTCTCAAAAATAGGATGGAGGTTGTTTACTCAAACTTTATATCACTATCAAGTCTATGAGAGAATGGAACTCTTGTTCTAGTGGAAGAGAAACTCAAAGGGCTGTGCACAGAGGAGATATATTAACCTAACTGGTTGGCTGGTGTCTTCATTGTTGGATTGTCATCCAAACCATCTAGGATGAGCATTTCAGATTTGTGTTTGGAGCAAGGAGGAGTTGGTGTTTTTTTTGGGACCAAAGGATTATGGTTCCCTGGTATCTGCATGAGAAGTTTCTTTTTAAGCTGGAGTTCAGTTATGTGGCATCCTTGTAGGTTGAAGTCTTGGGGGAAGCATATTTTTTTTGAACAATTTGTTTGTGATGACCAGTCAATGTTTTTCTTGTATGCTCCAGAAACCTGTTAGAGGGGATCTCCTCTTTAGGTGCAGAAGGATGGCATCCAACATCTCAAAGTCAGACAGGAGGTTTGAACATTAGAAGTTTGAAAAGAAGATTCTTGAGATGTCTTGCTTGATGTCTTGACATGTGATTCTAACATTCTGCAGGTGGTGTGTTTTTAGTATTGCAGGATGTTGGGTAAGATGTTCTGACATGGTTAATCAGACATCAATACAGATATAGCAATATTACTGTCATGAGAAGTATGTCATAACATCTTGGTTCTGGCACAGTGTAGCGAGCGATTTTGGACGCGGTTCTTAAGCGCTGGTCGATCTCTGCGGTTTGAGCTTTGACTACAGGTCGATTCATTTTTTATCCTATTGTGAGCTGAATAAGGAAGGGAAATAGATGTCTCCAATTAACCCTGCTTGCATACTAAGTTTAAACTGCGGTTTGTTAGGTTACGAATGCTATCAATGTGGGGGGCCTTTGTACTGGTTATTTGTATTTTCGCCAATACGGTTTTCTTTCTTTTTATCTAGGCAGAAGGTTTCTGGCGGGGAACAAGGATTAGGATGTTAGGACTGATGCTTTTGAATTACTGCTTTTGATTGATGGAGATATGGGATTTGGATTTTTTGTTGATTGCGCTCGCTAAGATTTTTCTTTCAATCTTATGCCTACGTATTCCCGTTTACCGAAACAGGGAAATCAGAGCGTTCGTAGTTCCTCCTATTCTATGGGAGGAAATGGGTGTTTTAGTGTCTTGTTCAAAGCCCAAGACGTGAAGCTGAAAAGTCTATTTGTGTCTTTTTCAAAGCCCAAGACGTGAAGCTGAAAGACCTCGGCTTTAGAGAGAATTTGTCATCTCTAAAGAGGGGAGAAGGAGAATTACTTTAACTGGGATACGCGGATCCGAGCAATGCCATAATTTCCGAAGAAAGGGTTTTAACCTGAAGGAGAAGACTTTAACTCAGTGTAGAGCAATGCCATCTTTCCTTAGGAATTTCTCATGCTAAAAGAGGGACAGTGGCGTGGATATAGATGATCCAGAGGCTTGCCGCTTACAGCGATTAGATGAAGGGAAAGGAGTTGTTGATGTTTATGTACTGTGAACGAGGCACAGCTTTGATGCTAAAAGGTTGATTGGATCAACCAGTGGTTTTCTTATACAAAGCCTAAGAGGAGGCTATTATGTGTCTCGTACAAAGCCCGAGAGAGAGGCTAAAAGGTTTTGACTCAACGGTGGAATCTTTTGGTATCTCGTATAAATCCCGAGATGGAGGCTAAAAGTTGTTTGACTCTGCTAGGGAGAGTCATTGTACAAAGCCCAAGAGGATGCTATGTCAGTTAAGTGACAGGTCCGGTATACTGATTTTGAAAGAGAAAATCAGTTCTTATATGAGCATCACTGTACTCATAGGTTAGATCTGAGGATCGGGGTGGTTTCCTTTTCTTTGAGGAAACGGGAAATCCAAAGGGTATTGAGACTGTCCAAGTCTGCGGGTTTCCTTCCCATTTAACGAAGGGGTCGCTTGAGAATGTCTTTGAGACTCAAAGAAGTTAGACTGTCCGTGTCTAGAGTTTCATCTTTTGTACTATGCTGTGAGAAACAGTAGTAGACTCTATGAAAGGACTGTTCTATGCAGATTACTAAGTTCTGTTCCTATACCTCTAGGAGGTCGTCGGGACTATTTGTACGAAGCCCAAGAGGAGGCTGGAAACTTTTAAGAAGCCGACGGGTCCTTGTACTAAGCCCAAGAGGAGGCTATCATTCTCGGAGGAAGAGATCATTATACGAAGCCTAAGAGGAGGCTGTGAATACTTCTAAGAAGCCGTAGGGTCCTTGAATAATGCCCAAGAGGAGGCGGGGTTGCTTTTAGGAAGCCTGTGGGTCCTTGAACAATGCCCAAGAGGAGGCCGATGCTTTTAAGAAGCCTGTGGGTCTATCATCTCCTTTCCATTAGGAGAGATAGCTCTTTTAAAGATAAAAACCACTGGTAAACGTGCGAGGTTTACTATCCAGCGACTTTTAGCTTTTAAAGAGGGTTCCTTAGTTAAGGTCCAAGATTATGACCGTAGTGGGTACCCAAACCCCGAGACATTCAAGGCAAGCTATCCACAAGGAAAAGATCAAGTCAGGAAGGTTCGAGAATTTGGAAGAAACTCAAAGATGCCATTCACGGAGAATACATTCATCTTGGGGAGTAGAGCTTCTTGACGATTCCTAAGGAGGACAGCCAAAGAGAAGACTGTATCTGGTGCTCCTATTGGGGATCTAGGCGTCTATTTCTACGAATAAATGAAACGGCGTCACCTAGTTCTAGACGTAGTTGCCGGGGAAACTCGAAATATCTATACTATTATTACACAGTAGATATGAGTTTATGAAAGGAGACTTACAGTGAGCAGCCCCACAATACAGTTTATAATATGAAAGCAGTAAACGAAAGCGATAACCACTTACTCGGTTGGAGTGCTTCCATGCTGTTTGGTTAGTTGTTCAACAAAGAAAGATTGAAAACAACAGTATATTCAAAATCAAAGGAGAAAGTGCTTTGAAAAAGAAAGATTTGGGGCTTACAGCTCAAGGAGAGGCCCAGGGTTTTATCAGTGAGCGCACTGTTTGACTTTGTACAGAGGGACTTATACAATTGACTGGGGCCCAAAACGGTTTTCTGTATAAAGGGATGGGTCTTACACTCTCTCAAGAGGCCCAAAAAGGTTTAAAGGAAAAAGAGTGGGGCTTATAACATGAGGGTAGGCCCAAATGATTTTTCGTTTAAAAATGGCGATCGCGCCGAGGTTTTCTTTTAACGCGGAGGAACTTATACAATAAGTGAGGCCCAAGATGTTTTGGTTAAAAGGGGGATTGGGTCTTACACTCTAATAGAGGCCCAAAGTGTTTTGAACGGGTCTTATAGCTCAAGGAGAGGCCCAAAAAGTTTTTATTTTAAACGGGCGACGATCGCGCCGTTTACTTGTACAGAGGGACTTATACAATGAGTGAGGCCCAAAAAGTTTTTGTACAAGGGGGGATGGGTCTTACACTCTCTCAAGAGGCCCAAAAAGTTTTGAAAATGATTTATGAGGGTTGAATTAATCCATAACCCTAATTTGTTTTCAAAATGTATTTAATTGAATAAAAATTCAATTAAAATGATCAAAAATTGTTTAACACATGGAAAACAAATTGTGATCTTGGATTAATGCTTCAAAAATTAAGTATTGACCTACAAAATAATTAGAAAGCATTAAAAGTTGCAAAATCAATGTAGAAAAAATATTTAAAATGCCAAAAACAATCAAAATATTAATTCTTTACAAAAATATCAATTATATGAAATAAATAATATTTTTGGGATTTTTTGGGAAAATAAAATATTTTAACATTTTTGTGAATTATTAAAAAAAGAATCAACTCAAAATCATTAAAACTCAGAGAGAAATTAATTTTTGAATCAATTAAACAAAATCACAAAATTCAAATATTTGAATTTCTAAAAATGGCGCCAAGAACAAGCTGAAGAACACGCGCGTGTTCTTGGTTTCTCAGATTTGCATTTTCTATCCAATCTCACTGAATACGTAATCATATCATGCAATCCACATATCATTATGCTCGTCTCAACCTCACGATCATGTCTATATCCATTAATTTCATTTAAATTAAACATACAACAAGAAATCACGAAGAGACCTCAAGAACCCTAATTTCTGCATGAAGGCTAGGATTTTTGATACACGATTCAAACAATGCAATTAATTGAGGGAAAACATTCCATGCATGATTATGAACATATGGCCAAATTATTGTGCGAGGAAATATGCATAGATTGAGAGATGCCCAAGTTTAGGCTTACCTTTAGGTCGTGACAGCAAGTTCAAAGTGATTTTTGATCTGGAGGTGTTACAGATGAGTTGTGATGATCTGAACAGCTTCCCTACACCCTATGGATTGTGTTTGGATGGTTGAACTTGATTGAAATTGGCTGGATCATTTTGTGGTACCTCAACTGCACTTTGGTTAAAACCTTGAGCAACCAGCTGGTGATTTTGTGAAATTGGTGTTTCAGAAGTAATCTAAGTGTTTGATCAGCTCATATGTGATGTATGTGAGGTGTGTGAGTGATTGATTTGATTGGAATTGCTCTCAAACTCAAAACCCGATAGTGCCTTGCCTTAGAAGGCAAATTTGGAGTGAAAGAAGAGATTTTGAGGAAAGCATCTGTTAGATGGCTTTGGTGTCCTCAAACTGACCACAATTGAGCTCTATTTATAGTAGAGCAAGTTTATTTTGCAAGGAATAGTGCATGGCAGCTGGTAAGTAGGTTTGGCCAATGTTGGCAAATGAAAATCCAAGTCTCCTCTAGCCATTGACTAGAGGTTAGGGCACAGAGCTTTGGTTCCCTTGGTCTTGGATAAGTCTTGACTGATTTCAGATGAGAATGGCTCAGTCCATGCCACCTTGATGGTTCCATTGAATGCCTCATTCCAAATTTGAAGTCTTGTCCCTATTTTGGCCATTCTAGGTTCAACATGCTATTTCTTGTTCCATGGACTTTGGAGGCTTGGCTCAGTGATTGTCCCCTTTAGATTCAATCCTCTGAGGTGTCCAAGTGGATAGGAGCAATTGAATTTGGCTGATTTTGGCAAATCGATCAAAGTTGCAAATTCTGCCTTGCCTTGACAGATTTTAGCAAGGCAACTTGCCAATGTCATATCTCATGGTGTAAGTTGAATTTGGCAATGTTCTTGGCCATTTTGGAAAGCTCTTACATGATACAACAACTGTTTGAACAAGTTTGGTTTTGACCTCTTTTGATTCCAAGTGAAAAATCCCCCTACATTTGGCAAAAAGTGAGGCAGAATCTAACTTAGTGAAAATTTCACTAAGTGTTGGAAAAAGTGACATTTTCACTTTTCAGCCACTTTGATCACTCCATAACTCAAAATCCTTAATGAATTGGAATGACTTGTAGTTGAAGTTTTTGTAGGTGATAATGAGGGCTACAAATCCATCTTTGGATGAGAAAAAATGGCATTGTGGTTTAGGAGTTATGGTCCTTCAAAGTTGGTACCCTTGCCACTTTATTTTTAACTTAGAAAAATTTCTAAGTTTTATGGTTACCCCTTTTACAAGTTATCTCACTTTTCTTGATTTTTCTTGATGAATGATGATTCAAATCATACATTAACATCATTTTAGGGTTAAAAATCCATTTTGGTGAAAAATCTCAAAAAGTCAAAGTTGACTTTTGTGCACAGTTGACTTTTTATCAAATGAATTCCAAACTGTGCAATTCTTCAGGAAATCATGTCCTTGACCTAAATCAAACTTGATGGACATGTTCCATGGGTGTCATAGGGTATATTCAATCATGTATTAGGGTTTGGGAGCATGTCTTGGTCAAAAGTCAAAGTTACAGTTGACTTTTCCCTTAAAACCGTAATTGTGGTGCAGATGGAATTGAGACTTGTTGCTCAAACTTCTTGGATTAATCCATTGTCCCAAATGGATCAATATGGTATATTAGAGACCCTCAAATCATCTCTTGAGGTCTTGGCTCATGATTTGTCCCAAAAGTCAACTTAGGGGTGAATTAGGTCAAGAAACCCTAATTCCTGATTTTTGATGAATGCATCCCTTGAGGCAAAATTGACTTGATGCATGGGTTCATGAGGTTCCATGAAGTATATTAGGTTATGTTTTGGATCAATGGCTTGTGCCCAGATGAAACTTTTCATCTGGAGGCCCTGGGTGATCAAAACCCTAATTTGGTGACACTGGCGATCTTGAGGCCTGATCCACCTAGAAGGGAGCAACCTTGTGCTTAATCCTTGAAGTGGGAGTCCTTCTGATCCTTTGAGGATGTTTGAGAGATTAGACAAGTTGAAAATCAAGTCATTTCTTGATTGAGCCTTTGTCTAAAGCTCAGAGAGGGCTTGAAACCCCAATTTTGATTGTAGTGGATGCTCACCCATCTTTGGGGAGACTGATGAAGCATAAAGGTACATCCATATTGTGGTGATGATTTGCACAATGATGGGAAACTTTAGTGGTCAAAATTTGGGGTATTACAGATGCCCCTATTTAATCTTCTTGGACCCGAAGGTGTGAATGACGAAGGGATTCGGGCATTCGGGGTGCAAGAGGATTAAATATCGGAATACTCGAAATTTTGATGGTGGTTATGAATGGTAGCTTACGCATTCATCTTCTTTAGCTAAGCAATGATGCTTAGAAAAGGTAAACTTCCCCTCGATCCTGGTCTTTAGCCAAGGAACTGGTCTCAGTTTTCTGAAGTAAGCTTCCCCTCGTTCTTGGTTTCCTACCAAGGAACTGGTCTCAGTTTCTGAAATAAACTTCCCCTCATTATTGGTTTCCTACCAAGGAACTGGTCTTAGTTTCTGATTTAAACTTCCCCTCGTTCTTGGTTTCCTACCAAAGAACTGGTCTTAGTTTCTTTTGTCAATAAACTTTATTGACATGGGACGCTATTTATAGCGGTTTTCCTCAAACTTCTCGCCGAATTTTCCTGGGGAGATGCCATTTGAGTGGAAAAAGTTTTGATGTCAGACTTGCTGGGGAACCCATTCGTCTGAATTGTAGAGGTACACAAACTTCTCTGTTTTGGAGACGCCATTTGTCGATTCTACTGGAGAAAGCGAGTCTCTTGAGAGACTGTTTTCGTTTGGGGTTACATCATACTTTTCTCGGGATCTTCCGGGAGAAATGCCATATGATGGGATCCAATTTTGAGGTGCCAATGACCTTCTCATCAGTGGTTTTTCGGAGCAAAACTGGTGTGCTACCGAATCTCTGATCACGAGGCTTTCTCTGTGGATTTTCCTTAATCCGGGAAAGCAAGGATATCATCTTCAATGGCGAAGAGTGATGTTTATTGAAAGTTTTCTCTGGCTTTTCAGAGGTTCAAGTTATCAAAGTGGTCAAGGACCAACTTCTTTCCAGAATTAAACTGGAAGCGAGGTTGTTCAGACACAGTATTTCCTGACGAGGCAAGAACTGACAACTCGATTGAGAGGACTTTTACCACTAGGGGACAAGACCGACTAGAGTGATAGTGATGCAATATGAAATGTGAATGCAAATAAAAAATGCATGATGTATGTATGTATATGCTGACAAAACAGACGCGACATACAGACTAATGGATGAACACAATTGGATACTCGGCCATCGCGGGGCGAAGAAGTACCGTTGATTCAAAATAGCAATTCCACCTTGCTTAGGAGAGATAGTCCCGTTGGGAGCTATGTTGATCGGGCTTAGGAGATGAGAACTCGGTCGAGGACGTCAGACAAAACATGGTCTCTGACATTATTGATCCTTCATTCAAGAGTATTGGTCTAGAAGGAGTACCTTGATTCTGCACTTTGAAGTTCGCTTACTTCGGGAGAAGCGATCGATGTTCTTCTGATGTTCAACAGTCAAAAGAAATGACATCTTTAATTTAAAAGCAGAAAAAGTTTAACAAGTAAATTTATTTTTGTTTTATTTCAAGAATCGCTGATTAAGTTTAAACAACGTCGTTTTGTAAAGCTAAAACAAATAAGAATTACAAACAAAAGCACAAGGGCCCAAATTTTATTGATAAGACAGAGATCATCCAAACGCGTGATTCCAAAGAGTATTTACAAAGTTTGAAAATGGTAATTTACAGGGAAAAGGGCTACGTTGAAACATAACGACCACTATCCTTCTACCAACTTTGAATTCGGGACATCCTGAGCTTCTGTCGAAGATGACCTTGACTGGAGTTTTCTGACAGATGATGTAACTGCTGCTGCTGCTGAGGGACTTGCCTCTGTTGAACATAGTTACTTGCCATTATCCCTAACTTTTGCCTGGATTGTACTATGAGATTTCCAATCCATCGGGATGATTTTTTTCATGTCTCTAACTTTTGCCTGGACCGCCCTTTCGGGTTTTCAATCCACCGAGACGTTTTTTTTTTTTAGTTTTAGGCGAAGTATTTCTTGACTACATCAACATTCGTGGGGTAGGAAAATTCCTCTCCGTCCATGGTTGCAAGTCTCATGGCGCCGCCTGAGAAAGCTTTCGTGACCACATAGGGGCCATCATAATTTGGGGTCCATTTGCCCCGAGAATCAGTGAGAAATGATTGTATCTTCTTGAGCACGAGGTCTCCTTTTCTGAAGACACGAGGTCGGACCTTTTTGTCGAACGCCCTCTTCATTCTCTGTTGGTACAACCGACCGTGGCATAGTGCCGTGATTCGCTTCTCTTCGATCAGGTTCAGTTCTTCGTGTCGATTTTGACACCATTCAGCTTCGGTAAGCTTAGCTTCCATCAATACCCGGATTGATGGGATCTCTACTTCTATGGGGAGCACTGCTTCCATGCCATATACTAGAGAGAAAGGGGTTGCCCCTGTTGAAGTGCGGACAGATGTTCGATAACCGTGAAGAGCAAAGGGTATCATTTCGTGCCAATCTTTATAGGTTACAACCATCTTTTGAATAATCTTCTTGATGTTCTTGTTAGCCGCTTCTACCGCTCCGTTCATCTTGGGTCGGTAGGGAGATGAGTTATGGTGTTCGATCTTGAACTCTGCACACAACTCTTTCATCATCTTATTGTTCAAGTTAGATCCATTATCAGTAATGATCTCGCTTGGAACACCATAACGGCAGATGATATTGTTTTTGATAAATCGGACCACCACTTGTCGGGTTACATTGGCGAATGACACTGCTTCGACCCACTTGGTGAAATAGTCAATGGCTACAAGGATAAACCGATGTCCGTTTGAAGCCTTGGGTTCAATCAAGCCAATCATGTCAATTCCCCATATGGAGAAAGGCCACGGGGAAGAAAGAACTTTGAGATGTGATGGCGGTACATGAATTTTGTCGGAGTATATCTGACACTTGTGACACTTCCTCACGTACTTGTAGCACTCGGATTCCATTGTTAACCAATAGTACCCTGCTCTGAGAATTTTTCTCGCCATTGTGTGTCCGTTGGCATGAGTGCCAAAGGATCCTTCATGAATTTCTTTCATGAGCATGTCTGCTTCTGGTCTGTCGACGCATCGGAGCAAGACCATGTCAAAATTTCTCTTATAAAGAATGTCACCGCTCAGGAAGAAGTTTCCAGCCAATCTTCTGAGGGTTTTCCTGTCTTTTCTGAGTGCCCCAGATGGGTACTCTTGTTTCTAAAAGAAACATTTGATATCGTGATACCAAGGTCTGTCATCTATGACTGCTTCAATCGTGAAGACGTAAGTGGGCCGTTCAAGGCGCATGATGTTGATCTTAGGTATGTCATTCCATTGACCTACACTAATCATGGAAGAGAGAGTGGCTAATGCATCAGCCATGTGATTCTCATCACGAGGGATGTGATGAAAGCCGACTCTATTGAAGAAGGGTAACAACCTTCTTGCATAGTCTTTGTAAGGAATCAATCCAGATTGGTATGTGTTCCAATCTCCTTTTATTTGGTTAATAACCAAGGCTGAATCGCCGTATACGTCCAAGTTTTTGATCCTTAAATCAATCGCTTCTTCGAGACCCATGATACATGCTTCGTATTCGGCCTCGTTGTTCGTACATTTAAACGTAAGTCAGGCAGTGAAAGGAATGTGGGAACCCTGAGGGGTAATAATGATTGCCCCAATTCCGTTTCCATAATGATTGACTGCTCCGTCAAAGATAAGTCCCCACTGGGAACCTGGTTCTGGCCCTTCACTGGGTAGCGGTTCATCGCAATCTTTCATCTTTAGATACATGACATCTTCGTCTGGGAAGTCAAACCCGATTGATTCTTGATTGTCAATCGGTTGATGAGCCAAATGATCGGCTAAAATACTTCCTTTAACGGCTTTCTGAGCGTGGTACTCTATGTCATATTCTGATAACAGCATCTGCCAGCGGGCAATCCTTCCCGTGAGAGCAGGTTTTTTGAAAACGTACTTGATTGGATCCATTTCGGAGACCAACCAAGTAGTATGACGAATCATGTACTGGCGAAGATGTTTGGCTGCCCAAGCCAAAGCGCAACAAGTTTTCTCAAGCATTGTGTACCGAGTCTCGCAGTCGGTGAATTTCTTGCTTAGATAGTAAATGGCAGACTCTTTCCGTTTAGTTTCGTCTTGTTGGCCAAGTACACATCCCATTGAGTCCTCTAGGACTGTGAGGTAAATGATCAGTGGTCTTCCTTCCACTAGAGGTGATAGAATCGGAGGATTCAACAAATATTCCTTGATACTGTCGAAGGCGGTTTGGCAATCTTCTGACCAAACGCAATCCTGGTTCTTTTTGAGTAATTTGAAAATCGGCGCACACGTCGCGGTCATAAGGAATATGAATCTGGAGATGTAGTTCAAATGTCCCAGGAATCCTCTGACTTGTTTTTCAGTTTTCGGAGAAGGCATTTCTTGAATGGCCTTGACCTTGTCAGGATCAACTTCAATCCCTTTCTGGCTGACGATGAACCCTAGTAGTTTCCCTGAACGGACACCGAAGGTGCACTTGTTAGGATTCAAGCGGAGCTTGAATTTTCTTAGACGTTCGAACAATTTTGACAGATGTTCAACGTGCTCATCCTCTGTTCTTGATTTTGCAATCATATCATCGACATACACTTCGATTTCCTTGTGTATCATGTCATGAAACAGAGTAGTCATGGCCCTTTGATAGGTTGCCCCGGCGTTCTTCAAACCGAATGGCATTACCTTGTAACAAAAGGTACCCCATAGGGTAATGAACGAAGTTTTCTCCATGTCTTTCGGCGCCATTTTGATCTGATTATAGCCCGAGAATCCATCCATGAAGGAGAATACTTTGAACTTTGTTGTGCTGTCAACCAGCATGTCAATGTGTGGTAAAGGAAAGTCATCCTTTGGACTTGCCTTGTTTAGATCTCTGTAATCAACACACATTCTGACCTTTCCATCCTTTTTGGGAATGGGTACGATGTTGGCTAACCATTGAGGATATTCAGATGTAGCAAGGAAACCCACGTCAATCTGTTTCTGTACCTCCTCTTTGATTTTGATAGCCATGTCCGGGTGAGTCCGTCTCAACCTTTGCTTTACTGGCGGACATTTCGATCTTAACGGTAAGTGATGTTCCACGATGCTGGTATCCAACCCTGGCATATCCTGATAGGACCAAGCGAATACATCGGGGAATTCTTTGAGAAGCTTTAGCAAACCCTCTCTGGCAGTTGGACTGAGCAGTGCCCCAATCCTGATTTCTTTTCTCTCTTGCTCTGAACCCAAGTTTACCGTTTCCAATGGTTCTTTATGAGGTTCAATGGACCTTTCCTCTTGTATGAGTAGTCGGGAGATCTCCTCTGGAATTTCGTTGTCATTTTCTTCTTTAGCCTCGAATACCGGGAACTCAAAGTTGGGAGAAGGCATCGGATCATGTGTTTCAACTGGGTTTAAAACAAGCAATCTGCATGACGTGATGATTCGTGTTTAGAAGAGATAGAGAAAATGCAAGTGTGTGCAGTGTATCTGCTTGTTTTTATTTTTGAATGTTTTTTTTTTTTAGGATTACCATTTTCTGAAAAAGCAAAAAGAGAAAACAACAATTAATGCGGAAATTACAGAACGACGTTATTTTATTAATAAACAAGTCGAATCTTGAAACTACAACCCTATAAAACAAAACTCTGTCGCTTTGGGCAAAGCGAAGAGGGAAATTTACAGAAAGTGAGCCCTATCAAAACATCCGTTTCACCTGGGCAGGGTGAAAGGTTAAAAGATGGCAATTACTTTGACTGATGAACGACCTTCGGAACCTCGACGGCAACCCATTGGCGGCGAACTCCTCGGTGAATCACAAAGTCTGGCACCTTCCTCGATTTGTCTTCAGAAATGACGCTGATTTCTGGTGGAGCAGGATCATTGGAATCTGTTTCCCAGGCAGAATTGTCGTAGGAGGATTCCTCTGTTGCATTTTGTATAGCATTGGTGCTCTCAGCTGTATCTCCCCATCCAGTTGGCTGGATATCTTCGAGCTTGATACGAGAGCTTTCGGGAGCAGTGTACTTGACCATAAAGTCATATTTTCCGCTTGGTTGTCCCAGAGTGTCCCAAACTTCTTTGGAACTGGAGAAGTCATCCCTCTCGATGACGTTGACCTCGGGAAAAGCATAATTGATGAACTCTAGTCCTGCAAACGTTACGAATTCATCGTCATGTTGAGTAATTTCCGAATGACCTGAGTGTTGATCCCATGACATGGTGGGGACATAGGTATTCTGTTTAATGACGCTCAGCTGAGTTTCATTGTTCGGCTGACTCTCTTGCCCCAAGTTTCCTGGGTAAGGCTGCCACATTGGCAGGCCATCCATCGGGCCATAGTAATTGTGGTCAAAGTTGTCTTTCATCAGAGTGTCCTCCTCTAATGAATTTGGCGGAGCACGGCATCCTTCCGGATCACAATCTCCGTAGATCATTTCGACATCTGATCTTGGTATAAATCTCGGACTTTCTGTAGGAAAGCAAAAAGGCATAGGCACCTCTTCCTGAGACATATAATCGTCCTTGTTAAGATAGGACTTCCATTCTTCATCCGTTTCAGAGGGATCTTCCTTATTGATAGCATGAAATTTCTGAGACACTAGGTGAAGAAAACCTCCACTGTGGAAGAAGTTTTGAAGGGGATGAAGACTTTCATCGTTGGCAACTGTCTGGGTACAGGTTGCAGAAAAACCAAGACCCTTTTTTGTTTTATTGTCAATAGGAATGACAAGCCATCCCGATCCTGTCGTATCGGTACTCTCGACCGCTTTGATAGCATCTTTGTATGAAGAAATTGAAGTTCCTTCTTTGAACTGATTGTCCTTGCTCACCGATAGTGCTTGGAACTGAGTTCCAATAACCTCCTCGGGTTCCACACAAGTAGATGATGATAGGTTACTCACAAGCAAGGCTTGTTCCCCACAAACCGTGACAAGTTGGCCGTTCTTGACGAACTTTAGCTTTTGGTGGAGGGTCGAAGTAACCACTCCAGCCTGATGTATCCAAGGTCTTCCTAATAAACAACTGTATGTTGCCCGGATGTCCATGACCTGGAAAGTGTGAGGACCAATAGTTATGGGAAGATCAACTTCGCCGATAACTGTTTTTCTGGATCTGTCGAATGCTTTGACGACGACCTCGCTGACTCTCATCGGAGGGCCCTTGAATGATAATTGCATCAAAGTGGACTTCGGCATAACATTCAGGGCTGACCCTGTGTCTACCAGTACGTTGGCTAAAGCATCGCCCTGGCAGTTAACTGTAATGTTGAGCGCCATGTTATGACGGCGACCCTCTTCGGGTAATTCCTCATCACTAAATCCCAAATTATTGCAGGAAGTGATGTTAGAGACAATGCTATCGAATTGTCTGATTGTTACATCCTGTTCCACAAAGGCTTGCTCCAAGACTTTCTGTAGAGCCCCTCTGTGTGCTTCTGAACTGAGTAACAGTGATAATACTGAGATCTTTGAAGGAGTCTGTAACAGTTGATCAACAATGTTATATTCACTCCTTTGGATGAGCTTTAGCATCTCATCTTTGTCTTTTGAAAAGTCGGGATTACTAGATTGACCGACTGGCGGATCAGGAATTTCTGCCTAAAGTTCCTTTTCTTTGTTGGATTCTTCAACCCCTCGGTTGAAGATTCGACCGCTCCGTGTTACACGACTGATGTCTGCAATATTCACGACGGAGGGTAATGGAATTTCCTTTCCATTCTCGATTATTGTTGCACCATATTTGTAAGGGATTGCCTTAGCTGATTTATACGGTAGTGGCCCCGGTAGATAGATGACTATCGGAACCTTTTAATTTTTCTGACCATCATAAGTAATCTCGATCCGTTCCTGGTTGGGAACTTTAGATTCGTCAAGTAGAGGAATGATGGCAAAAACATCCCTGGTCCTATGATGACCAGAGATTGTGACAACATCCTCAACTTGATCGGCAAGGTAGTTCGGCGTCCAGTTGATGGGTCCAGAATCTGGATATGGACGAATTTCTCCATGATCGACCTGACCCTGAAGAGCTGCTCTCACCAGGTAACACCCTTGGTTACTTTCTGAACAGACGCTACAACTGTCATAGTTGTGTGGTGGTACCTGGCCACACCCACTTTGAATACAATGTAACCTCACTAGGTTACCTTCCATTGATCGGACATCCTGACTTTGACGACGAGTAGGATTCCTGTTATTGACACTAATCTGCTGAGTATCTTCATCCATGTAGATTGGCATCCACCAGTGATTTAACAAGTGTTGAAGTGCCTCCTGGACAAGGGTACAACCTCGATCGTTTTCGCAACCTGCTTTACCATTTTGATAGTCATGTGATATTAAGAATCCAAGTCGGACCTGCTCAGCATGTAACTCTACCAGGTTGGTATTCATTACGCGGATATCGAAGATCTGAACCATGTTGATTTGATAGGAGTTCCTATCATGGTAGTCTTGGATCCATCTAAGATCCATCTGACGCTGGAGGGCCTCTTGTATGAAAGAGCATCCCTGTTTGTTTACCGAGCAAATCAGACAGGAACTGTAATCGTGTCGCGGCAGATTATGATACTGGCTTTGCCTTGAGTGCATCGCCACCAAGTTGACATTCATCGCACGGATGTCGTGGTTTTGAATGATGTTGGAGTTCGTATAGACCATGTTAACTCCACGAACTCGGTGCTTTTGGATCCATCCGAGATCCATCTGTTCCTGTAGAGCTGATTGCACTACCGAACATCCTTGGTTATATTTAAAGCAGATATCACACTGGTGATAGTTATGAGGTGGCACATGGCCATATCCACTCTATCTACAATGCATCTTGACCAGATTGGTTTTCAACAAGAGTACATCGTGAATTTGATAGACATTGTTAGTCTCTTTCTCAATCAGATTGACTGCAGCTTTCTCATGTTGAGGCAGCGGGTTCGTGAGAACATTAGAATTCGTATCCTTGAAAGATAGGACCCCACTCCTAACAAGTTTTTGCACGTCGGACTTGAAATTGAGACAAGTCTCAATGTTATGCCCTGATCCTCCTTGATGATAAGGGCATGTCTGATCCACCTTAAACCAAAAAGGTGGATTTTCCGGTGCTGTAAGAGGGGACTTAGTCTGAATGTGCCCCTTGGCTAGCAGTAACGGAAACAATTCAGCGTACGATACGGGTATAGGATCAAATACTGGTGGCCGTGTTGTACGGTTGTTGTTATATGGAGGACGAGCCTGCTGAAGAGGCTGTTGTGTCCTTTGTTGGTCAGGTTGGCTCTGCGCAACCTGAGGTTGATACATAGGAACAGGTGCGGGGCCGATAGCAGGAGTTACAGCTGCTACTGGCTGATAACGTCGCCTTTGCTTTCCGAGAGATATATTCCCAATATCTTGCTCTTTTTTCTTAGGGAGAGCACTACCGTATTTTTTAGTACCGCTCGTTGATCCAGTGTCTTTTACCAAACATCCTTCTCGGACGGCTTCCTCAAGACGTACACCCATACCGACCATTTCGGTGAAATCACTGGGCGCACTGGCAACCATTCGGTCATAGTAAAATGAGCTTAAGGTCTTTAAGAAGATTTTTGTCATCTCTTTTTCCTCAAGAGGTGGACAAATTTGAGCGGCAATTTCATGCCACCTTTGAGCATACTCCTTAAAGGTTTCTTTGTCCTTTTGCGACATTGATCTGAGTTGATCTCTGTCGGGTGCCATGTCCAAATTGTACTTGTATTGTTGGACGAAGACAGTACCAAGATCTCTGAATGTACTGATCGTAGTACGGTTTAAACCCATGTACCATTTGAGTGCGGCACCGGTTAAACTATCCTGGAAGTAGTGAATCAGCAGGTCCTGATTCTCCGTCTGAGCTGACATCCACCGAGCGTACATCACCAGATGGCTCTGAGGGCAAGAGTTACCCTTGTATTTTTTAAAGTCGGGCACTTGGAACTTGTGCGGGACTTTCACATTTGGGACCAAGCAGAGGTCTGCGGTGTCCTTTCCAAATAGATCCTGACCGCGAATGGCTTGCAGCTCTTTCTGCATTTCCAAGAACTGCTCCTAGAATTCATCCATTCTGTCAAACATAGTTTCCTTCTTACCAGAAGGTGTCTGTGGAATCTGTCCTTCCGGGACAGTGTGCACCACAGGGGGTGGTACCGTGACTACGGCAGTAAGTCTTGGCGCCTCCCGAAGTTTGTAACCTTCAGGAGTCTTGAGTATGCCCCTGGCATCTTCGCTTTCCCGAAGTTTGTAACCTTCAGGCCCAGCGGCTTCTGTTGTGATTCCCTGATCTTCAGTGATCGGCGGAACATATCCTTCCAGGATATAGTTAACAGGCATGCCCCACGGACAATCTTTCGGCATCTGATACCTAGGATCATACTTTTCTATGATGGGCGTTGAGGTGATCTCTGAGATCACAATTCTTTGTAGCTGAGCTTCTGCCATGGCTTGCATGTTGTTACGAAGCTTTCTCATATCCTCTCTCAGAGCGTCGATCTCTTCTTTAAACTCTCTATTTTCTTCCTCAAGATCATCCATCTTTTTCGGACGATTGGCCCGAGTATTATACGAATGAGACAGTTTGACTCTAGAATCGAGACACAAACGTGAGATTCGTAGGTAAGAAGAATACGCGATGTGAGAATGATGAATGCAATGATTATATTAATTTTTGTTTTTTTTTGTTTAATCAAAATAAACTTCGACAATTAGATTGCAAATATCAAATGGCGGGGAAACCCCTTTTTATTGAATTCCAAAGGATTACAGAAATGGAAATACAGTAGATTACAAAGTGCAGAAACAGAAACCTAAAATAATGGGTCCCGAGTCCTCTTCTTTGACCGGGGTGCTTGGGCCGTTGTCGGGTTGTCATTCCTTTGCCAGGTGAAAGGAGCGAGCAAATTCCTTTGGTCATCTTGATTCTCTACAGCATGCTGCTCCAAAATTTCAATTAGAGCATCTTTCTCTTTTAGTAGTTGTTGTATTTGGATACACTCTACGTCGAGGGTGCGGTACTTGTTCTTCCAAGATCTTCTTTCCTTTTGAACTTTGTTGAGAGTAACCTAAAGCTTTTCAGTTTCCATCATGAAGTACATGACAGTTTCCCTCGGTGGAAGAATTCCGTAACGAGGATAAGGCATCTTTAGCTTGAGAGCTCTAGTTTGTACCCAATGGAGATAAGGCTCCACCGAGACACAGTCCGGTTTTCCCAGAGACTCTCGTCCTTTCTTATGAACATGTTTCCAAGCTTGCACTATTTCCATCTTTAGTGCTCTGTCATTTTCTCCTTCTTTGAAGAAAAGACCTTCCAGATGAACACCCAGTGGGATGTGTCTCATCGGGTATCCAAATTGACGAAGAACCAATGTCGGATGATAGTTGATTCCTCCTTTAGTTCCTATGAGGGGTACGCTGGGGAAGTTTCCACAACGGTCAATGATTTTGATTCCCTCATAAATCCTATTACACCAATCTATATCGGAATTGGTGAGAGACATGACCTTTTGCGACCAACGTAATACACTCTTGCAATCCCAAAAAGCAGCAGACTTGGGCAAGTGAGAGATAAACCATTTGTAGAGCAAAGGTACACAGCATGTGATCTCCCCTCCACTGTACAAATTTCCCAAGTGTATAGAACGATACGCATCTGCGAGCAAAGTTGGCACAGGGTTTCGAATGAGAAAAACCTTAATAGCGTTGATATCGACGAAGTTATTGATGTTAGGAAACAAAAATAACCCGTAGGTGAGCAAGACAAAGATGCTTTCAAAAGCAGTCATGTTCCCTATACTAGCGAAGTACAGGGCTTTCTTTGTCAAGAACTGGGCTGGCAAACCTTGGATGCCACCCTTAGTGGTCATGTGAGTCCTGACCTCAGACTCGTCCAAATGAATTGCTATTGCAATAGTCTGATTCTTTGGAATTTCTTCCAGTCCAGAAAATGGAGCTCGATCGGTGATATGTAAATCAGTCAGATGAGAATACTCCTCCAGCATTGGTGATAGCTGGTAATTCGGGAATGTGAAACAATGATAAACCGGATTGTAGAACTGAATGAGAACGTCCATGATCCCCTTAATCACATGGACTCTTAACAGTGGTAGCAAATCACCGTGCTTGGCTCTGAAAGCCTCTGGGTTAACGATCATCCTTGCTAACTTTCTCAAATCCTCTAGCTTTGGAACCTTGAAGGTATACTGGTGAGTTCTTCTTCTACCGAAATCCATTAATGCAATCTTTTTCTCTGATATTTGCAATCACAGTCTTAGTTTAATTTGAAAAATAGAGAGACTAGAAGAGAAGTTTTTTGAATGTTTTAATGTTTTATTAAATGGATGCATGAATGCAGCACACAAAAACATAGAAAAAACATGGGGTCAAAGGGTCGTTGTCATGAAGTCAAGGCTCTACCCATCCCCAAAGGTTTATACTAGGGTGATTTTTTGTACCTGTACTCATTATCATCAGCTCCTCCCAGGAAAGCAAGACAACAAGCGGATCGCCAGCGAGTTGTAGAGCAATCTTAGAGTAAGTGCCATTCACCGAGAATAGATCACCAGCCTCAAATGAGGGTAGTATCGCGTAATAACTATTTCCGATAGTTTCTGCACTACGAAAGGGTTTGGCTCCTCAACTTCTCAGACTTAACAACTGGCCCATTGGCTAGAAGAGTGAATGGGTTGCGTTGGTCAGCCTCCACTGAGGTTGATGGCCGACCCCGTCGCCATCACTTATCTTAAGTGTATACTCATTCTCACCACATGCGGCATCACACGCATTCCCAGTAGCAGAAAAATAAACACATATAGCAATTAGGAAAAGCAGTATATATATTTGTCCTAATCATCCTAGACTTATAAAGCTAAGAATCCTAAGTTCCTGACATAAATGGCTCCCCGGCTGAGTTACCACTCTGTAGTTTTTCACACAAGAGGTGAAAAGGAAGACCGTGCCTAGATCTAACTTTGAAAGGCCCCACGGTGGGCGCCATTTTTTCTATAGCGAGCGATTTTGGACGCGATTCTTAAGCGTTGGTCGCTCTCTGCGGTTTGAGCTTTGACTACAGGTCGATTCATTTTTTATCCTATTGTGAGCTGAATAAGGAAGGGAAATAGATGTCTCCAATTAACCCTGCTTGCATACTGAGTTTAAACAGCGGTCTGTTAGGTTATGAATGCTATCAATGTGGGGGGACCTTTGTACTGGTTATTTGTATTTTTGCCAATACGGTTTTCTTTCTTTTTATCTAGGCAGAAGGTTTCTGGCGGGGAACAAGGATTAGGATGTTAGGACTGATGCTTTTGAATTACTGTTTTTGATTGATGGAGATATGGGATTTGGGTTTTTTGTTGATTGCACTCGCTAAGATTTTTCTTTCAATCTTATGCCTACGTATTCCCGTTTACCGAAACAGGGAAATCAGAGCGTTCGTAGTTCCTCCTATTCTATGGGAGGAAATGGGTGTTTTGGTGTCTTGTTCAAAGCCCAAGACGTGAAGCTGAAAAGTCTATTTGTGTCTTGTTCAAAGCCCAAGACGTGAAGCTGAAAGACCTCGGCTTTAGAGAGAATTTGTCATCTCTAAAGAGGGGAGAAGGAGAATTACTTTAACTGGGATAGGCGGATCCGAGCAATGCCATAATTTCCGAAGAAAGGGTTTTAACCTGAAGGAGAAGACTTTAACTCAGTGTAGAGCAATGCCATCTTTCCTTAGGAATTTCTCTTGCTAAAAGAGGGACAGTGGCATGGATATAGATGATCCTGAGGCTTGCCGCTTACAGCGATTAGATGAAGGGAAAGGAGTTGTTGATGTTTGTGTACTGTGAACAAGGCACAACTTTGATGCTAAAAGGTTGATTGGATCAACCAGTGGTTTTCTTATACAAAGCCTAAGAAGAGGCTATTATGTGTCTCGTACAAAGCCCGAGAGAGAGGCTAAAAGGTTTTGACTCAACGGTGGAATCTTTTGGTATCTCGTATAAAGCCCGAGATGGAGGCTAAAAGTTGTTTGACTTTGCTAGGGAGAGTCATTGTACAAAGCCCAAGAGGAGGCTATGCCAGTTAAGTGACAGGTCCGGTATACTGATTTTGAAAGAGAAAATCAATTCTTATATGAGCATCACTGTACTCATAGGTTAGATCTGAGGATCGGGGTGGTTTCCTTTTCTTTGAGGAAATGAGAAATCCAAAGGGTATTGAGACTGTCCGAGTCTGCGGGTTTCCTTCCTATTTAACGAAGGGGTCGCTTGAGAATGTCTTTGAGACTCAAGGAAGTTAGACTGTCCGTGTCTAGAGTTTCATCTTTTGTACTATGCTGTGAGAAACAGTAGTAGACTCTATGAAAGGACTGTTCTATGCAGATGACTAAGTTTTGTTCCTATACCTCTAGGAGGTCGTCGGGACAATTTGTACGAAGCCCAAGAGGAGGCTGGAAACTTTAAGAAGCCGACGGGTCCTTGTACTAAGCCCAAGAGGAGGCTATCATTCTCGGAGGAAGAGATCATTATACGAAGCCTAAGAGGAGGTTGTGAATACTTCTAAGAAGCCGTAGGATCCTTGAATAATGCCCAAGAGGAGGCGGGGTTGCTTTTAGGAAGCCTGTGGGTCCTTGAACAATGCCCAAGAGGAGGCCGATGCTTTTAAGAAGCCCGTGGGTCTATCATCTCCTTTCCATTAGGAGAGATAACTCTTTTAAAGATAAAAACCACTGGTAAACGTGTGAGGTTTACTATCCAGCGACTTTTAGCTTTTAAAGAGGGTTCCTTAGTTAAGGTCCAAGATTATGACCGTAGTGGGTACCCAAACCCCGAGACATTCAAGGCAAGCTATCCACAAGGAATAGATCAAGTCAGGAAAGTTCGAGAATTTGGAAGAAACTCAAAGATGCCATTCACGGAGAATACATTCATCTTGGGGAGTAGAGCTTCTTGACGATTCCTAAGGAAGACAGCCGAAGAGAAGACTGTATCTGGTGCTCCTATTGGGGATCTAGGCGTCTATTTCTACGAATAAATGAAACGGCGTCACCTAGTTCTAGACGTAGTTGTCGGGGAAACTCGAAATATCTATACTATTATTACACAGTAGATATGAGTTTATGAAAGGAGACTTACAGTGAGCAGCCCCACAATACAGTTTATAATATGAAAGCAGTAAACGAAAGCGATAACCACTTACTCGGTTGGAGTGCTTCCACGCTGTTTGGTTAGTTGTTCAACAAAGAAAGATTGAAAACAACAGTATATTCAAAATCAAAGGAGAAAGTGCTTTGAAAAAGAAAGATTTGGGGCTTACAGCTCAAGGAGAGGCCCAGGGTTTTATCAGTGAGCGCACTGTTTGACTTTGTACAGAGGGACTTATACAAGTGACTGGGGCCCAAAATGGTTTTCTGTACAAAGGGATGGGTCTTACACTCTCTCAAGAGGCCCAAAAAGGTTTAAAGGAAAAAGAGTGGGGCTTATAACACGAGGGTAGGCCCAAATGATTTTTCGTTTAAAAATGGCGATCGCGCCGAGGTTTTCTTTTAACGCGGAGGGACTTATACAATAAGTGAGGCCCAAGATGTTTTGGTTAAAAGGGGGATTGGGTCTTACACTCTAATAGAGGCCTAAAGTGTTTTGAACGGGTCTTATAGCTCAAGGAGAGGCCCAAAAAGTTTTTATTTTAAACGGGCGACGATCGCGCCATTTACTTGTACAGAGGGACTTATACAATGAGTGAGGCCCAAAAAGTTTTTGTACAAGGGGGGATGGGTCTTACACTCTCTCAAGAGGCCCAAAAAGTTTTGAAAATGATTTATGAGGGTTGAATTAATCCAAAACCCTAATTTGTTTTCAAAATGTATTTAATTGAATAAAAATTCAATTAAAATGATCAAAAATTGTTTAACACATGGAAAACAAATTGTGATCTTGGATTAATGCTTCAAAAATTAAGTATTGACCTACAAAATAATTAGAAAGCATTAAAAGTTGCAAAATCAATGTAGAAAAAATATTTAAAATGCCAAAAACAATCAAAATATTAATTCTTTACAAAAATATCAAGTATATGAAATAAATAATATTTTTGGGATTTTTTGGGAAAATAAAATATTTTAACATTTTTGTGAATTATTAAAAAAAAAATCAACTCAAAATTATTAAAACTCAGAGAGAAATTAATTTTTGAATCAATTAAACAAAATCACAAAATTCAAATATTTGAATTTCTAAAAATGGCGCCAAGAACAAGCTGAAGAACACGCGCGTGTTCTTGGTTTCTCAGATTTGTATTTTCTATCCAATCTCACTGAATACGTAATCATATCATGCAATCCACATATCATTATGCTCGCCTCAACCTCACGATCATGTCTATATCCATTAATTTCATTTAAATTAAACATACAACAAGAAATCACGAAGAGACCTCAAGAACCCTAATTTCTGCATGAAGGCTAGGATTTTTGATACACGATTCAAACAATACAATTAATTGAGGGAAAACATTCCATGCATGATTATGAACATATGGCCAAATTATAGTGCGAGGAAATATGCATAGATTGAGAGATGCCCAAGTTTAGGCTTACCTTTAGGTCGTGACAGCAAGTTCAAAGTGATTTTTGATCTGGAGGTGTTACAGATGAGTTGTGATGATCTGAACAGCTTCCCTACACCCTATGGATTGTGTTTGGATGGTTGGACTTGATTGAAATTGGCTGGATCATTTTGTGGTACCTCAGCTGCACTTTGGTTAAAACCTTGTGGAACCAGCTGGTGATTTTGTGAAATTGGTGTTTCAAAAGTAATCTAAGTGTTTGATCAGCTCATATGTGATGTATGTGAGGTGTGTGAGTGATTGGTTTGATTGGAATTGCTCTCAAACTCAAAACCCGATAGTGCCTTGCCTTAGAAGGAAAAATTGGAGTGAAAGAAGAGATTTTGAGGAAAGCATCTGTTAGATGGCTTTGGTGTCCTCAAACTGACCACAATTGAGCTCTATTTATAGTAGAGCAAGTTTGTTTTGCAAGTAATAGTGCATGGCAGCTGGTAAGTAGGTTTGGCCAATGTTGGCAAATGAAAATCCAAGTCTCCTCTAGCCATTGACTAGAGGTTAGGGCACAGAGCTTTGGTTCCCTTGGTCTTGGATAAGTCTTGACTGATTTCAGATGAGAATGGCTCAGTCCATGCCACCTTGATGGTTCCATTGAATGCCTCATTCCAAATTTGAAGTCTTGTCCCTATTTTGGCCATTCTAGGTTCAACATGCTATTTCTTGTTCCATGGACTTTAGAGGCTTGGCTCAGTGATTGTCCCCTTTAGATTCAATCCTCTGAGGTGTCCAAGTGGATAGGAGCAATTGAATTTGGCTGATTTTGGCAAATCGACCAAAGTTGCAAATTCTGCCTTGCCTTGACAGATTTTAGCAAGGCAACTTGCCAATGTCATATCTCATGGTGTAAGTTGAATTTGGAAATGTTCTTGGCCATTTTGGAAAGCTCTTACATGATAAAACAACTGTTTGAACAAGTTTGGTTTTGATCTCTTTTGATTCCAAGTGAAAAATCCCCCTACATTTGGCAAAAAGTGAGGCAGAATCTGACTTAGAGAAAATTTCACTAAGTGTTGGAAAAAGTGACATTTTCACTTTTCAGCCACTTTGATCACTCCATAACTCAAAATCCTTAATGAATTGGAATGACTTGTAGTTGAAGTTTTTGTAGGTGATAATGAGGGCTACAAATCCATCTTTGGATGAGAAAAAATGGCCTTGTGGTTTAGGAGTTATGGTCCTTCAAAGTTGGTACCCTTGCCACTTTATTTTTAACTTAGAAAAATTTCTAAGTTTTATGGTTACCCCTTTTACAAGTTATCTCACTTTTCTTGATTTTTCTTGATGAATGATGATTCAAATCATACATTAACATCATTTTAGGGTTAAAAATCCATTTTGGTGAAAAATCTCAAAAAGTCAAAGTTGACTTTTGTGCACAGTTGACTTTTTATCAGATGAATTCCAAACTGTGCAATTCTTCAGGAAATCATGTCCTTGACCTAAATCAAACTTGATGGACATGTTCCATGGGTGTCATAGGGTATATTCAATCATGTATTAGGGTTTGGGAGCATGTCTTGGTCAAAAGTCAAAGTTACAGTTGACTTTTCCCTTAAAACCGTAATTGTGGTGCAGATGGATTTGAGACTTGTTGCTCAAACTTCTTGGATTAATCCATTGTCCCAAATGGATCAATATGGTATATTAGAGACCCTCAAATCATCTCTTGAGGTCTTGGCTCATGATTTGTCCCAAAAGTCAACTTAGGGGTGAATTAGGTCAAGAAACCCTAATTCCTGATTTTTGATGAATGCATCCCTTGAGGCAAAATTGACTTGATGCATGGGTTCATGAGGTTCCATGAAGTATATTAGGTTATGTTTTGGATCAATGGCTTGTGCCCAGATGAAACTTTTCATCTGGAGGCCCTGGGTGATCAAAACCCTAATTTGGTGACACTGGCGATCTTGAGGCCTGATCCACCTAGAAGGGAGCAACCTTGTGCTTAATCCTTGAAGTGGGAGTCCTTCTGATCCTTTGAGGATGTTTGAGAGATTAGACAAGTTGAAAATCAAGTCATTTCTTGATTGAGCCTTTGTTTAAAGCTCAGAGAGGGCTTGAAACCCTAATTTTGATTGTAGTGGATGCTCACCCATCTTTGGGGAGACTGATGAAGCATAAAGGTACATCCATATTGTGGTGATGATTTGCACAATGATGGGAAACTTTAGTGGTCAAAATTTGGGGTATTACACACGGCAGTTGCTGCTGTTATGTGACAGATGTTGCAGGAGATGTCATGACATCTTAGTCTGGTATAGCAGGTGTTGCTGTTTTGCTGTCATGTGATTTTTAATCAAGATGTCAAAGGAGATGTCACCACATATTTGTCTGGGACAGCAAGTACTACTGTTGTATATCTCTTGACGGATTTGATTTGATTTGATGAGATCTGTTTGGATATACCTCATCATTATACGCAGGCCAAGGAGATTTATTAGGAACAAAGTGCAGATTTAATTGGATTTCATAAAAAGGATCTTGGAGACTTTTTAGGAAACTATTTGGAGATTTGGTTTTGGACGCGCATTTGTTTGCAGACTGTCATAAAAATTGAAAGTTGTTTTATTTTTTTTTTTACAAATAAGATATTACTTTATAAGAGAGAATCCAGTTTTTAAATATCTACTCAATTTTTTTAATAAGTTCTCTTAATCTATTTCACATATTTGAAAAACAAAATAGTCGATAAATTTATATTATTCAATATTTGGATCAGTAGTAAAGTTGTTCCCGTTTATAACAATAGATTTTTTTCCCGTATATAAAAATATTTTAATCAACAATGTATTTTATCTCATATATATATATATATATATATATATATATATATATATATATATATATATATATATATATATATATTATATTTGTTTTAACGCTATTTATTAAAATATTTGAATCAATAGTGAAGTTGTTCCCGTATATAATAATATTTGAATCAAAATATTATTTTTGTTTTGACAATATTTATAAAAATATTTGAATCAATAGTAAAATTGTTCTCGTTTATAATAATAGTATTTTCTCCTGTTTATTAAAATATTTTAATCAACAATATATTTTTTCCCATATATAAATATTAATTTTGTTTTGACACTATTTATAAAAATATTTGAATCAATAGTAAAGTTGTTCCCGTATATAAAAATATATTATCAGTAATGGAGAATATGTTATAAGACAGAATACAACGATCGATAAATTGCTATTATTCAGTATTTGGATCAGTAGTAAAGTTGATCCCGTTTATAACAATAGTATTTGTTTCTGTGTATAAAAATATTTTAATCAATAATATATATTTTTCCCGTATATAAATATTTTTTTTACATTATTTATAAATATATATGAATCAATAGTAAAGTTGTTCCCGTGTATAATAATAATTAAATTCAAATATTATTTTTGTTTATATTTATAAAAATATTTGAATCAATAGTAAAGTTGTTCCCGTTTATAACAATAATATTTTCTTCCATATATAAAAACATTTTTAATCAACAATGTCTTGTTTCCCGTATATTTGAATCAAAATATAACAATATTTGAATCAAAATTATAGTTGTCTCTGTTTATATTTGAATCAATTTCTTTTCTTTCATATATAACAATATTTGAATCAAAATTATAGTTGTCTCTGTTTATAACAGTAATATTTTATCTAATATAAAAAAATTGAATCAAAATTAAAGTTGTGCCCGTTTAAAACAATAAAATATTTTGCGTATCTAAAAAATATTGAATCAAATTTAAACTTCTTTCCGTTTATAACAATATTATTTTTTCGTATATAACAAAATTTGAATTAACAATGTATTTTTTTTCTATATTTAAATATTATTATTGTTTTGACATTAGGCATTACAAAATTATGAATCAATAATATAGTTGTTCCGTTATAATTCAATAATTTAATCAATACCTTGATTTTCCCCGTTTCATATAATTTCAATATTAGGAGAACATAAAATTTATTATATGTTTAAATAAATATTATTTTTCTAATTAGCCATATATATACTTCACAAATATTCTTTTAATTATTTTAATAACCATAACAATCCAATTTCATATTTGAATGTTTAATTTGTTTCGTATTCTAATAGTGAGATTTGATTGAATGAGATACAATAGATTTCATTATATTTCATTCAATTAAATCCATTATTTCCAAATTCAATTAATTGTGCTATTATTTCATTTAATTTTTGTTTATTATATTCAAATATTCTTTAAATTAATTTAGTAGCATCATATATTAAAGTGGGAAATTAAAAGTTAAAAACATCAAAACATTAAAAAATCGTCAAAGAATCAAAGATATATTCAAACCTATATTTTATTGTGATATTTTAAACCTAAATTATATTGTGTTACCCTTAGAGTAGATACTTATGAGTACTTATGAGTATAGATAGATAGATGATTGATACTTATGACTGTCATCCTTGCATTGGCATTAAGAATAAGCTTTTAAGAAAGTCTAGTTTTTTTTCTTTTTGCAAATGCAATTACACAGAAAATAGATCAAAGCAAATATAAAGATTAACCACTATTTCAAACTGAACATGCGGAAAAAAATTTGACCAACAAAGAAAAATAGCTCCACAATGGCAGCAACAATGTCTCCATTAGCAACTTTGACAGCTTTAACAGCTCTTGATCTTGGCCCACCAGCTTGAGTCACCACCAACTCGATATTCTTGGGATCAACACCAGTCTCGTCGACGTTTTCCTCTTCTGGAGCAATACCAGAGGATTCTGGCTTCGCTCCAACATTGCTCAAATTAGGAGCCTTGAACTGCTCTGCTGCCTGACTTTGTACCTGTGAACTCAAGTCCTCAATCTTAGCTTCACCAAAAATAATGTGGGTGTCGGAAGTTGGGCTCTTAAAAACATCTGATGAACAAATACAAAACAAACATTCAATTTAGACAAATACTAAACAATTATAACTCGGAAAAATCAGTCAAGTTAAATAAATATGTCAAATGCTAACATTCTTACTCTTCTTGACTGTCACACGGCTGACACCAGTAACAGGTTTCATCCCAACTTTAAGCATTGCGTTGCGGCTCTTCTTTTCACTTCTGGTCTATTTGGACCTACCAGACGCATCACCTTCTAGTCCTGAATCTAACCAGCAAAAAAGAATCCACTGAACTATTACAGAAGAATAATATTTAACACCAAACATTAGTATGACTTTATAAAGGAAGATCCTAATTAAAAAATGAAATTCAAAAAGAATGCAGACAAATATTTTCAAGCACACAATTTAAAATTTAAAGATAGGTCACCTGAAGAACAATTTAAGCAAAACTAATCTAATTGACTACAAATTTTTTTAACTTCGAACTAATCCCTACCAAATTAATGGAGGAATGCCACTAAACCTTGGACAAATGCAAAATGGGGCAAGTCACAGAAACAACAACTATTAATCTTCATCATTCTAGAAATTACTTTTCTTAATAAAAGCAAGGCTACGAAAGGTTACGGAGAACCATGGTCACTTACACACCTCAAGAATACATAACTGGTTGTTTTCGGCAATGATTTTGTAGCTTGTGTGGTTTTGAACCCTACAGATTTGCAGTGAATATGACAGTGCTCCAAAAGAGAAGTGATATTGCCAAAGATGATTAACAGCAACAGAGAGAAACAGAGAGATGTGACTGCATAGATGACAACCTTGTTACAAAATTAAAATATACCTTTGACAAACCACAACACAAGTAGGTCAAAATTGAGTACAAAATACAGCTATATCTGATACAAATTTCAGGTATAAAGGATGGGAAACAGAGATGTGTCACTTATAAACGTTAAACTTTGTCAAGAATCATACATTCAAACAACAAAAAACTTGAATGCAAAAGTTGTATTTGTAAACATATATCAAAACCAAATTCATTCATATCAATAGAAATCTATTTCATTCAAACTGGTGGATTCAGAAAGAAAGTTACAACATTAAGAAAAATAAAACTCCTAAATGTCAAATCTAAAAGGGCTGAACGACATGAAATTGCTCCAATCGATTGGTGCTAAGTCTTCATCATCTGAATCAAACGTACGTTTCTTCCGTATCCTTCTTGCTCTGTTAATTCTCCTCCTCCTCCGTGTTCTTTCAACTGAGACCGACTGTAGCCTCTGCACAGCTTCCTCGGGTTGGACTTCTTGGGTATGAACTGGTTGTTGGACATCAGAAGTGGGTCTCTGAACATCTGAGATTGGTTGTTGAACATCTGGACTTTGTTGTGTATGGACAGCATCACTGGAACTCATGTTCGTTTTCCTTCTTGAGTGATGTTGGTTGTGTGATAAAATGAGGAGGAAAAGGTTTATATAATGGTTTAGGTTGAGATTCTAAACGTTTTGTTTTGGGCTGTAATTATTGGTTGGGTAGTTCAATAACCACTGCTGGTAATTGAATATCAATGGTCAAGTTTATCATTTATTTTAAAATACATAATTATTTAATATGGGGCATTGGGAAGCAAAACATTGGTAAATATATTTCAAAAGCATAAATATAATTTGAATATTTCATACCTATATAAATAAAAATTAAGAAACACACAATAATATAAAACCAAGGGATATTACATGTGCTATTTAAAAGAATAGAATGTTATGTTGCAGAAAGTACACGTACCTTATATATCGTCCAGGAAATTAAGAAACACAAAATTATATAAAACTATGGGAATGAAGAGGATGTAATGTAACACCTGTGACATTCCAATAATGAAATAGTTAGTAGAAAAACAGATTCAGGAAGGAACATCATCTGCAAAATATTCCGGAACGATGTTCAACGATACTTACACTATTCAGAAAACACTTCATTAACTTTGTATGGTCGCATCATCTAATCTGTTGACCATCTGAAAAAGGAAAAAACATTAATAACATTATAGATTGAGTTATGTATTCAAACATTACAGTGTCAGAAATAAATAATACAACACTACCAATGTTTAAACCGAAATGGACTTACAAAGTTAGTAATCCAACTATTTCAAATCAATTCAATGTGTCCTTTTTCAGAGGATCTTGTAATTTCCTGTTTTACGCTTGAGACAATCAACACAAAACAACTATTATCAATTGCATACACAAACATTTAATCAAACATTATCTGCAAAATAATGAAACAGTTAGTAGAAAAACAGATCCAGGAAGTCAATGTAACATCTGACATTCCAATAATGAAACAGTTAGTAGAAAAACAGATTCAAGAAGGAACATCATCTGTAAAATATTCCGGAACAATGTTCAACGATACTTACACTATTCATAAAACACTTCATTAACTTTGTATGGTCACATCATCCAATCTGTTGACCATCTGAAAAAATGAAAAAACATTAATATCATTATAGATTGAGTTATGTATTCAAACATTACAGTGTCAGAAATAAATAATACAACACTACCAATGTTTAAACCGAAATGGAGTTACAAAGTTAGTAATCCAACTATTTCAAATCAATTCAATGTGTCCTTTTTCGAAGGATCTTGTAATTTCCTGTTTTACGCTTGAGACAATCAACACAAAACAACTATTATCAATTGCATACGCAAACATTTAATCAAACATCTACCATTCGTAGATTTTCATCACAAACACCCAAGTGTCTCAACCTTCAAACTTCAGGTTTCTGATTTCAACATTAAATGAAAAAAGAAAAATAATGAAAACCAACTTATCTCTTTATTATTCGGCGTACGCAATTACTAAGGATGGTATCTCAAAAGCACCACTTCTTTTCTCAGGTCCATTTTTTTCCACAGATCTTTTCAACTGTTAAGACATAAAGAAAAGCAAGCTTACTTCATCTACAAGAACTAAAATGTTTTTTTTAACATACATTAAATTCACATGTTTTTCAGGTAAAAGCAAAAGCAAGCTTACTGCCTCTTCAGTCGAAAATCGGAGTTCTTTCTGCCCTGATCACTCAAGCCCTAACCTGCAATGCTCTATAGATTGAAAGTAATATATCAAAAACACAAAATCCAAAAATAAATATCCAAAATAATGCCTTCAATGCGTCAAAATCAGAACCACAGAGAAGGACGAGCGAGAATGATAGATATGAATCTCAGATAATGATTTGACCTTAAAATCTGAACCATAGTTTTGTAGATCGAACTGATTTCTCACAAAAACAAACCCTAAACCCTAAAATAAGAAAAAGAAGAAAAACGATTACCAGATTTATCAAAGAAACGAAGTGACGAAGAACAAATCCTTACCAGTTTTGCGACCATTTCCATCCCCACCACCATCGTCCGAACACAACAATGACGAAGACGAAGATCAGAGACAAAGCAAGAGAATCTCACGGTGTTAGTCAGAAAGAGAAAGAGGGAAAGACAAAGCATGAAAGAGAAATGAAGAGTGAGAATGAGAAAGAAGCTGCCACATACCGTGAAAGAAAAATGAAGAGAAGAGAGACAAGACCTTGCATGTCAGCAACTTTTAATTAAAGTAAACTATAACAAATAATATAATTGGATATGAAGTAAATGACATCATCATTTGATTCAATTTTAACCAACAAAGACTTACAACAATAACTATATAGTTAGATTACAATAGTGTGACATCAATAGTTGGAAAAAGTAATTTTTGGACACTTTTTACCCTTAGAATTAGGATGTGGCATTAAAAGAGATAGGGGCAAAAATGAGTTTTCCAGAGCCCTTTCTTTTCTTATATTATAGATATTGAAGAGTAATGACTTTCTAATTATGGAGATAAATTAGGAAGGATTTGATTGAAGACCTATTTTGTAAGAGAATCTTTTGCAGATTTGTAGCAGCTGATATGCTGTGATTAGAAGCCCAAATCCAGTTGGGAAAAAGTTATAAATAGAATGCTTGTAACCTAGAATATGCACAAGTCCAAGATGTAGATCATTAGGGTTTTGTCTAAGTGAACCACTCAGGTTGTGAGATGGTCACTGTGTTCTCACTCAGAAACCTGTAGGTAATGAGTTTTGTATTGTTCTTGGAGGAAGCTTTGAAGCAACTCCAAGGTGTGTCTTCGAAGTGTGTCTTCTACTTTTCTGTGATTGAAGAGTTGTTGGAAATCAAGCTGTTGATGTAGTGGCTGAGGTGTTGACTGCTAGACATCATTGCGATGATTGGAAGTGAGATGGAGTCTCTTATCTAGGATGGACTTAGGTAGAAGGGTCATTGGGTAGTGATTAAGTGAGTAGATCATCAACGGGTGTGTTGATTGTAGGGTCTAGGAATTGATACTGCTGATAGTGAACTTCCTTCCTGGCTTGGTATGCCCCCAGATGTAGGTTGTTAGACCGAACTAGGTGGACAATTCTTGTGTGCACTTTACTTTTCAGCAACTTCTTTAATTGTCTATATCTTGTATATGTTGTTGATAACAGACCAGATGTCTCGACATGTTATGTGACATCTGGGTCTGTCATACCAGAATTTTAGGATGTATATGGCAATTCAGCCCTGGTTATCAATCAGATAAAAGGAGATTGGAACATATACCAATCAGGACTGATTCCTTACAAAGATTACGCAAGAAGGTTGTTACTCAACAGAATCGAGTTTCACCATATCTCTCGTGAAGAGAATCACCTGGCTGATACGTTAGCCACCCTCTCTTCCATGATTAGCGTAGGTGAATGGCATGACTTACCTAAGATCGACATAATGCACCTAGAACGTCCCGCTTATATCTTCGCGATTGAAGCAGTCATAGACGATAAACCTTGGTATCACGATATCAAATGTTTCCTTCAGAAACAAGAGTACCCACATGGGGCATCCAGAAAGGACAGAAAAACCCTCAGAAGGCTGGCAGGCAGCTTCTTCCTGAGCGGTGATACACTTTATAAGAGAAATTTTGACATGGTCCTGCTCCGATGTGTAGACAGACCAGAAGCAAACATGCTGGTGAAGGAAATTCACGAAGGATCCTTTGGCGCTCATGCCAATGGACACACAATGGCGAGAAAAATTCTAAGAGCAGGTTACTACTGGTTAACCATGGAATCCGACTGCTACAAGTACATAAGGAGGTGTCATAAGTGTCAAATATACTCGGACAAAATCCATGTACCGCCAACGCATCTCAAAGTTCTTTCTTCCCCATGGCCTTTTTCCATATGGGGAACCGACATGATTGGCATGATTGAACCCAAGGCTTCTAGTGGACATCGATTCATTCTAGTAGCCATTGATTACTTCACCAAATGGGTCGAAGCAGCGTCATTCGCTAATGTAACCCGACAAGTGGTGGTCCGATTTATCAAAAACAATATCATCTGCCGTTATGGTGTTCCGAGCCAAATCATTACCGATAATGGATCTAATTTGAACAACAAGATGATGAAAGAATTGTGCGCTGAGTTCAAGATCGAACACCATAACTCATCTCCCTACCGACCTAAGATGAACAGAGCGGTAGAAGCGGCTAATAAGAACATCAAGAAGATCGTTCAAAAGATGGTTGTAACCTATAGAGACTGGCATGAAATGCTACCCTTTGCTCTCCACGGTTATCGCACATCTGTCTGCACTTCAAAGGGGCAACCCCTTTCTCTCTAGTATATGGCATGGAAGCAGTGTTCTCCATAGAGGTAGAAATCCCATCAATCTATGTATTGATGGAGGCTAAGTTAACAGAAGCCGAATGGTGTCAAAATCGACACGATGAACTGAATCTGATCGAAGAGAAACGAATAACAGCATTATGCCATGGTCAGTTGTATCAACAGAGAATGAAGAAGGCCTTCGACAAAAAGGTCCGACCTCGCGTCTTCAGGAAAGGAGACCTCGTGCTCAAGAAGATACAATTATTTCTCACTGATTCCCGGGGCAAATGGACACCGAATTACGACGACCCCTATGTGGTCAAGAAGGCTTTCTCAGGCAGCGCCTTGAGACTTGCAACCATGGACGGAGAGGAATTTTCCTACCCCACGAATGTTGACGTAGTCAAGAAATACTTCGCCTAAATAAAAAAAAAACGTCTCGGTGGATTGAAAACCCGAAAAGGAGGTCCAAGAAAAAATTAGAGACATGATCAAAAATCATCTCGATGGGTTGGAAATCTCAAAGTACAATCCGGCAAAAAATTTAGGGATAATGGCAACTAACTACGTCTAACAAAGGGGTAAGTCCCCAGCAGCAGTTACACCATCCATCAGAAAAACTCCAGTCAAGGTCATCTTCGACGGAAGCTCAGGATGCCCAAAATTCAAATTTGGTAGAAGGATAGCGGTCGTTATGTTTCAATGTAGCCCTTTTCCCTAAAATTACCATTTTCTAACTTTGTAAATACTCTATGCAATCACGCGCTTGGCTGATCTCCATTCTATCAATAAAATTTGAGCCTTAGTGCTTTTGTTTACAATTCTCATTTGTTTTAGCTTTACAGAATGACATTTTAACATGATTAACGATTCTTGAAATAAAACAAAAATGAATTTACTTGCTAAGCTTTTTCCGCTTTTAAAATAAATATGGCATTTCCTTTTAACTGTTGAACGTCAAAAGAACATCGGTCGCTTCTCCAGAAGTAATCGAACTTCAAAGTGCAGAATCTAAGTACTCCTTCTAAACCAGTGCGCCTGAACGAAGGATCAACTGTGTCAGAGACCGTGTTTCATCTGACACCCCCGACAGAGTTCTTATCTCCTAAGCACGACTAACGGTTGTTCCCCAAGGGGACTATCTCTCCTAAGCAAGGCGGAATTGCTACTTTTGTACCAAGTGATACGATTCATCTCCCGCTATGGCCGAGTATCCAGTCGTGTTCATCTATCAGTCTGTATGTCGCGTCAGTTTTGTCAGCATATACATACATACATCATGCATTACTATTTTGCATTCATATTTGTGTTGCATCACTATCACTCTAGTCGGTCTTATCCCTAGTGATAAAAGTCCTCTGTCAATCGAGTTGTCGGTTCTTTCTTCATCAGGAAGCGAATCATCTAAGTAATCTTTCCCCAGTTTATTTCTGGATAAGAGAAGGTCTTCGACCACTTTGATAACTTGAATCTTTGAAAGGGCAAGAAAACCCTCAGCCGATGTCACTCTTCGCCATTGAAGATGATATCTTCGTATTCCCAGATTGAGGAAAATCCCTAGAGAAAGCCTCTCAACTAAAGACTTTCAATAGCACATTGGTTCTTCTCTCCAGAAAGTCAATGTTAACAAAGTCATCGGCACCTCAAAATTGGGGTACATCATATGGTATTTCTCTGAGAAGGCCTCGAGAAAAGTATGATGTAATATTCCCCAAGCAGATAGCAGTCTCTCAAGAGACTCGCTTTCCTCAGTAGAGTCGACAAATGGCGTCTCCAACAGAGAAGTTTGTGCATCTCTACAATCAAAACTTTTTCCGTCAAATGGCATCTCAACAGGAAAATTCGGCGAGAAGTTTAAGGAAAAACCGCTACAAATAGCGCCCCTTGTCAATAAAGTTTATTGACAAAAGAAACTGAGACCAGTTCCTGGGTAGGAAACCAGGATCGAGGGGAAGTTTCTTTTAGCAACTGAGACCAGTTCCTGGGTAGGAAACCAGGATCGAGGGGAAGTTTCTTTCAGCAACTGAGACCAGTTCCTGGCTAGGAAATCAGGATCAAGGGGAAGTTCATTTCAGAAAATTAGACCAGTTCCCTGGCTAAAGACCATGATCGAGGGGAAGTTTTACCTTTTCTAAGCATCAACGTTTAGCTAAAGAAGATGAATACACAAGCTACCATTCATGACCACCATCAAAATTTCGGGTATTCCGATATTTAATCCTCTTGCACCCTGAATGCCCAAATATCTTCGTCATTCACACCTTCGGGTCCAAGATGATAAAATAGGGGCATCTGTCGTACCCCAAATTTTTACCACTAAGATTCCCCATCATTGTACAAATCATCATCACCATATGGGTGAACCATCATACTCCTTAGTCTCCCCAAAGATGGGTGAGCATCCACTGCAATCAAAACTTAGGGTTTCAAGCCCTCTCAAAGCTCTTAAACAAAGGATCAATCAAGGAATGACATGATCTTCAACTTGTCTAAACCTCTCCAACATCCACAATAAATCAAGAGGACTCCCACTTCAAGGATCAAGCACCAGACTGCAACATTCCAAGTGGGTTAAGCCTCGAGATCTCCAGGGTCACCAAATTAGGGTTTTGGTCGATCAGGGCCTCCAGATGGAAATTTTACTCTGGGCATGAGCCAATGCTTCACAATATAACATAAGATGCTCCAAGGGAAATCATGAACCCAATCAGCAAGTCAATTTAGCCTCAGGGGATGCATTCATCAAAAATCAGGAATTAGGGTTTCTTGACCTAATTCACCCCTAAGTTGACTTTTGGGGCAAAACATGAGCCAAGACCTCAAGAGAGGATTTGATGGTCTCTAACATACTACATTTATCCATTTTCTACAATGGATTAATTCAAGAAGCTTGATCAACAAGTTTCAAATTCATCAGAACCACAATTAGGGTTTCGCGGAAAAAGTCAACTGTGCCTTTGACTTTTGACCCAGGCATGCTCCCAAACCTTAGGACATGATTCAATACACCCTATAACACCTATGGAACATGTCCATCAAGTTTGATTTAGGTCAAGGAAATTATTTCATAGAGGATTGCACAGCTTGGAATTCATCTGTCAAAAAGCCAACTGTGCACAAAAGTCAACTTTGACTTTTTGAGATTTTTCACAAACATGGTTCTTTGACCCCAAAATGATGTTAATGTGTTATTGGAATCATCATTCATCAAGAAAAATCAAGAAAAGTGGGATAACTTGTAAATGGGGTAACCATAAAAAACTTAAAAAATTTTCTAAGTTATGGAACAAAGTGGCTAGGGTACCAACTTTGGAGGATCATAACTCCTAAACCACAAAGCCATTTTTCTCCATCCAAAGCTGGATTTATAGCTCTCATGGCCCTCTACAAAAGCTTCAAACACAACTCATTCCAATTCCTCATGGATTTCAAGTTATGGCATATGATCAAAATCACAAAAAGTGAAAATGTCACTTTTTTCCAACACATAGTGAAATTTTCACTAAGTCAGAATCTACCTTCACTTTTTTCCAAATGTATGGGCATTTTTCACTTAGATCCAAAAAGTATCAAAACCAATTATGATCAAACAGTTATTGTATCATATGAGGGCTTTCCAAAATGGCCAAGAACTCCATCAAATTCCACTTGAGCCATGAGATATGACAATGGCAATATGCCTTGCTGAAAACTGTCCAAGCAAGGCAGATTTGTGCATTTTGCTCGATTTGCCAAATTTGTGCAAATGACAAGCAACTCTATCCATCTGAACACCTCAAGGGGGGACCAAGGAGGAACCAACTCAGATCCCAAGCCTCCCAAGTCTTTGGAATAAGAAGTAGCATGCCAAACCTAGAAATCCCTAAAAGAGGGACAATACTCCAATTTTGGATTGAAGCATTTAATGGATGCACCAAGGTGGCATGGACTGACATATTTGCAACTGAATTCAGTCAAGACTTATCCAAGACAAAGGGAACCAGCAGCCTGTGCCCTAACCTCTAGTCAATGGCTAGAGGAGACTTGGATTCTCATTACTCAACATTGGCCAAACCAATGCTGCAGTTGCCATTCACTATTGCAGCCAAAACAAACTTGCTCTACTATAAATAGAGCTCAATTGTGTTCAGTGTGAGTACACCAAAGCCATCAAACAGATGCTTTCCTCAAAATCTCCTTCTCACTTCCAATTTTGCCTTCTAAGGCAAGTCACTATCGGGTTTTAAGTTTGAGAACTATTCCAATCAAACCAATCACATACACACCTCATAAACATCATATAGAAGTGATCCAAACACTCACATAACATCTGGAACACCAAAATCACAAAATCACTAGCCAATTGCTCAAGTTCTTGACAGATTTGCAGTTGGGGTACCATCTCAAGTTCCAGATCATTTCAATCCACTCCAAGCATCCAGACACACTCCATGGCACCTAGGGGAGCTATCCACATTATTGGAACCTAACTGTAACACCTCTAACACAAAACACGATCACCAGCTGCAAGAGGTAAGCATGAGCTCTTCTAACTCTATGATCTATGCATTTTTTGCTGCACAATAATTTGGCCATATGTTCATAATCATGCATAGAGTGTTTACCCTCAATCAATTGCTTTGTATAAATCGTGTATGGAATTTCTGAACCTTCATGCAGAATTTAGGGTTCTTGAGGTTTCTCTTTGATTTCTTATTCCATGCTTAAAATAAATGAAATTAAAGACCATAGACATGATCGTGGGGTAAAAACGAGTAGATTGATATGTAGATTGCATGATATCATCAAGTATTCAGTGAGATTGGATGGAAAACGTAAATCTGCAGAAACAGAGGGTGGCGCGTGTTATTGCCATTGTTCTTGGCGCCCTTTTTTAAAATATGAATATTTGAATATTGTGATTTTATTTAATTAATTCAAAAATTAATTTCTCTCTGAGTTTTAACGATTTTGAGTTGATTCCTTTTTTAATAATTCACAAAAATGTTAAAATATTTTATTTTACCAAAAAATCCCAAAAATATTATTTATTTCACATAATTGATATTTTTGCAAAGATTTAATATTTTAATTAGTTTTGACATTTAAAATATTTTTTCCTTCTTGATTTTGCAAATTTTAATGATTTCTAACCATTTTGTAGGTCAAAACTTGATTTTTAAAACATTAATCCAAGATCACAATTTATTTTTCACATGCTTAACAATTTTTGGTCATTTTAATTGAATTTTTATTCAATTAAAATACATTTGAAAACAAATTAGGGTTTTGATTAATTCAACCCTCATTAAACTTTTTCAAACACTTTTTGGGCCTCTAATAGAGTGTAAGAACCAATCCCTCTTTGAAACCAAAGTATTTTGGGCCTCAGTCATTGTATAAGACCCACGGTGTTTTCAAAGATCTCGGCGCAATCGCTAGATTAAAGTAAAACCCTAGGCCTCTCCTCGAGCTATAAGTCCCATTCCTTTTCTTAAAAATCACTTTGGGCCTCTAATAGAGTGTAAGACCCAACCCCTCTTTGAAACCAAAATATTTTGGGCCTCAGTCATTGTATAAGACCCACGGTGTTTTCAAAGATCTCGGCACAATCGCCACTTTAAAATAAATTATCTGGGCCTCTCCTTGATCTATAAAACCCATTCAAAAACATTATGGGCCTCTAATAGAGTGTAAGACCCAACCCCTCTAAGAAACTAAAAAGGTTTGGGCCTCAGTGTATTGTATAAGTCCTGATACCATCAAAAACTTCGGCGCAATCGCCGCTTTCAAACAAAATCATCTGGGACTACCTCGTGTTATAAGCCTCATTCCTTCTCTTTAAACATTTTTGGGCCTCTTGAGAGAGTGTAAGACCCATCCCTTTGTACATAAAACCTTTTTCTGGCCTCAATCACTTGTATAAGTCCCTGTACAAATTCAAAACAACAGTGCAATCGCTGATAAAACCTCGGGCCTCTCCTTGAGCTGTAAGCCCCGACAATCTTTTCAAAGCACTTTCTCCTTTGATTTTCAAATATACTGTTGTTTTCAATCTTTCTTTGTTGAACAACTAACCCAACAGCATGGAAGCTCTACAACCGAGTAAGTGTTTACCCGCTTTCGTTACTACTTTCATATATATAACTGTATTGTGGGGCTGCTCACTGTAAGTCTTCTTTCACATACTTTATATACCGTGTAATACTAGTATAGCTATTTAGAATTTTCCCCGGCAACTACGTCTAGCACTAGGTAAAGCCCTGTTGATCACTCTTAAAAATAGACAAAACTAGATCCCCCATAGGAGCACCAGATACAATCTTCTCTTCGGCTGTCACTCCTTAGAAATTGTCAAAGAAACTCTAACTCCTCAGGGATGATCTTTTCTCCGTGAATGGCATCTCTTGAGTTTCTTCCAAATTCTCAAACTTTCTTGGCTTGATCTATTCTCTGTGAATAGCCTGTCTTGAATTTCTCAGGATTTGGGGACCCATAAGCTTCTTAAAAGCATCCCCGCCTCCTCTTGGGCGTTGTACAAGGACCCTTCGGCTTCTTAGAAGTTTTTATAGCCTCCTCTTAGGCTTTGTATAATGATTCTTCCTCAGCGAAGATAGCCTCCTCTTGGGCTTCGTACAAATTGTCCCTTTGGCTTCTTAAAAATTTCCTGCCTCCTCTTGGGCTTTGTACAAATTGTCCTGACGGCCTCTTAAAGGTATAGGAACATAAACTAGTCATCTTAATAGAGCAGTCTTTCAAAAGAGTCTAGACCTCCATCCCTTAACATTTCAGCCTTCACTCAAGCATCATACAACATGCCTTTGCTATCTGGGAATCTATTTCTCAAACACCAGTAGACTTAAACAGTCTCAATACCCTTGGGATTTCCCATTTCCTTAAAGAACAGGAAATAACCCAGATCCTCTAATCACAACCTTATTCATAATCTTTCTCTTCATAAGAACTGATTTTCTCTTTTATCCAACACACTGGACTTGTCACTCAACTGAAACAGTCACCAGCACAATAGCCTCCTCTTGGGCTTTGTACAAATGATTCTCCCCAGCGGAGCTAACCTTTTCAGACTCTCTTGTTGAGTCACCTAACCTTTTAGCCTCCATCTCGGGCTTCGTACGAGATACAAATCAGTCTCTTGTTGAGTATAAAAGACTCTCTTGTTGAGTCACCCATCCTTTAGCCTCCGTCTTGGGCTTCGTACAAGACACAAATCACTCTCTTGTTGAGTATAAAAGACTCTTTTAATGAGTGACCAACTTTTAGCCTCCGTCTTGGGCTTCGTACAAGACACAAAACCACTCTCTTGTTGAGTATAAAAGACTCACTGGTTGAGTCATCAATCATTTCGCCTCCGTCTTGGGCTTCATACAAGACACAAAAACAATCTCTTGTTGAGTATAAAACACTCTCTTGTTGAGTCAGTCCCCTTTTAGCCTCCGTCTTGGGATTTTTACAAGACACAAAAACACTCTCTTGTTGAGTATAAAAGACTCTCTTGTTGAGTCACCCATCCTTTAGCCTCCATCTCGGGCTTTGTACGAGATACAAAAACACTCGCTTGTTGAGTATAAAAGTCTCTTATTGAGTCATCAATCCTTTATCCTCCGTATTGGGCTTCATACAAGACACATAATCACTCTCTTGTTGAGTATAAAAAGCCCCGGTTGAGTCAATCAACCTTTTAACATCAAAGTTGTGCCTTGCTCAAAACATACAAACATCAACAGCTCTTCTTTAGAGATGACAAATTCTCTCTCAGTCAGGACCCTTCAGATTCACATCTTGGGCTTTGAACAAGATACAAATCACCTTCAGCTTCACGTCTTGGGGTTTGAAGAAGACACCAAAACAATCTTTTTCCTCCCATAGAATTGGAGGAACTACGATCGCTCTGATTTCCCTATCCTGGGAATCTGTAGGCATAAGATTGAAAAATCTTAGCGAGCATACTAATCAAAAACCCAAAATCCCATATATCAATCGAAAAGCATCACTCCTAACCTTCTACCGATAACCTAGATACTATTTTTAGTTAATAACCCAAAGGGAGAACCCCCCATTTTGATAGCATTTGTAAACCAACAGTTTTGACTGTTTAACCTCAGTTTGCAAGCAGGGTTAATTGGAGACATCTATTTCCCTTCCTTCATCAGCTTAAATAGGATAAAAAATTAATCGAACTGTAATACCAAAGCGATAGTGATTCGAAACCACAAAAATTGTGCTACAGCGTTCTACTTGTAGATTCTTGGACTTTGGAGGCTTGGATATTAGATCATCCCCCTTGGATTTGATCCTCTAATGTGTCCAAAATAATGACAAGGCTTAGAATTATCAGATTTGGACAAATCGAGCAAAATGCACAAATTTTGCCTTGTAAAAATCAGTTCATGATGCCATGTTCCAAGGGCTGTATCTCCTTGCTCAAATGGAATTTGGAGATGATGTGGTACTTGTTGGAAAGCCCTCATGGAATACTTTAATTTTGATCTCCACCTCTAGACCTGGTTTGACTTGGATCAAGGTGAAAAATGTCCCTACATTTTGGAAAATGTTAGGCAGATTCTGACTTAGCGAAAATTTCACAAGTGTTGGAAAAATGTGATTTTCATGTATTTAGCCATTTTGATGACTTTCTAACTAAAAATCCATGAAGAATTGGAATGAGATGTAGTTGACACTTTTAAAGTATGCCATGAGAGCTACAAATCCATCTTTGGACCATCCAAAATGGTTGCTTGGATCTCAAGTTATGATCCTTGGAAGTTGGTACCCTAGCCACTTTGTTTCATAACTTAGAAATTTTTTTAAGTTTTTCATGGTTACCCCGTTTACAAGTTATCCCACTTTTCTTGATTTTTCTTGATGAATGATGATTCCAATAACACATTAACATCATTTTTGGGTTAAGGGACCTTGGTTGATCAAAAAATCAAAAAGTCAAACTTTGACTTTTTGTACAGTTGACTTTTTCAGCAGATGAAATCCAAACTGTGCGATCCTTTATGAAATTACGTCCCTGACCTAAATCAAACTTAATGGATGGATTCCATAGGTGTTATAGGGTGTATTGAATCATGTCCCAAGGTTTGGAAGCATGTCTTGGTCAAAAGTCAAAGGTACAGTTGACTTTTCCCGCGAAACCCTAATTGTGGTCCTGATGAATTTGAAACTTGTGGATCACGCCTCCTGGGTCAATCCATTGTTGAAAATGGATCAATGTAGTGTATTGGGGACCCTCAAATCATGTCTTAAGGTCTTGGCTCATGTTTTGTCCCAAAAGTCAACTTAGGGGTGAATTAGGTCAAGAAACCCTAATTCCTGATTTTTTTGTAAATGCATCCCCTGAGGCTAAATTGACTTGATGATTGGGTCCATGAGGTCCCTTGGAGTATCTTGGGTTATATTTTGAAGCATTGGCTCATGCCCCAAGGAAAAATTCCACCTGAAGGCCCTGGTCGACCAAAACCCTAATTTTGGTGATACTGGCGATCCTGAGGCTGGATCCACTTGGAATGTTGTAACCTTGTGCTTGATTCTTTGATGTGGGAGTCCTCTTGATCCTTCATTAGTGTTTGAGAGACTAGAAAAGTTGGAGATCATGTCATTTCTTGATTGATCCTTTGTCTAAGTGCTCTGAGAGGGCTTGAAACCCTAATTCTTGATTGTAGTGAATGCTCAATCCTCTTTGAGGAGATTGAGAAGCCATATAGGTACATCCATATTCTGATGATGATTTTCACAATGGGAAATCTTAGTGGTCAAACTTTGGGGTATGACAGATGCCCCTATTTAATCTTCTTGGACCCGAAGGTGAGAATGGCAAAGGTATTCGGGCATTCATGGTGCAAGAGGATTAAATATCGGAATACCCGAAATTTTGATGGTGGTTATGAATGGCAGTTTTCTCAGCCATCTTTTTTTCTAAGCAATGATGCTTAGAAAAGGTTAAAACTTCCCCTCGATCCTGGTCTTCAGCCAAGGAACTGGTCTCAGATTCTGATTTAAACTTCCCCTCGATCCTGGTTTCCTACCAAGGAACTGGTCTCAGTTTCTGATATAAACTTCCCCTTGATCCTGGTTTCCTACCAAGGAACTGGTCTCAGTTTTTTTTGTCAATAAACTTTCTTGACAAGGGATGCTATTTGTAGCGGTTTTTCCTCAAACTTCTCGCCGAATTTTCCTGGGGAGATGCCATTTGATGGAAAAAGTTTTGATGTCAGACTTACTGGGGGAACCCATATATCTGAGCTGTAGAGGTGTTCAAACTTCTTTGTTGGAGAAGCCATTTGTCGACTCTACTGGGGAAAGCAAGTCTCTTGAGAGACTGCTTCCGCTTGGGGATATTACATCATACTTTTCTCTGAGATCTTCTCGGAGAAATGCCATACGATGTACCCCAATTTTGAGGTGCTGATGAATTCATTAACATTGACTTTCTGGAGAGAAGAACCAATGTGTTATTGAGAGTCTTTACTTGCGAGGCTTTCTCTGGGAATTTTCCTTAATCCGGGAAAGCAAAGATATCATCTTGAATGGAGAAGAGTGATGTTTGTCGAAATTTTTCTTGTTTTTTAGAGGTTCAAGTTATCAAAGTGGTCAAGGACCTTTTCCAATCCAAAAATAAACAGGAGGAGAGATCGCTCAGATGAGGCGTTTCCTGACGAGGAAAGAACTTACAACTCGATTGAAAGGACTTTTATCACCAGGGGATAAGACCGACCAGAGTGATAGTGATGCAATATGAATATGAATGCGAATCAATAATGCATGATGTATTTATGTTTATGCTGACAAAATTGACACGACATATAGACTAACAGACAAACACAACTGGATACTCGGCCATTGCTGGGGACGAAGAAATACCATTTGTTCAAGATATCAATTTTGCCTTGCTTAGGAGAGATAGTCCCCGTGAGGAACAACCGTTGGTCGGGCTTAGGAGATAAGAACTCTTCCAGGGATATCAGATGGGAAAATCACATCTGATACAGTTGATCATTCATTTAGGCGTACTGGTTTTAGAAGGAGTACTTTGATTCTGCACTTTGAAGCTCAATTGCTTTCGGAGAAGCGATCGGTGTTCTTTCGATGTTCGACAGTCAAAAGAAATTGCCATCTTAATTTTAAAAGCAGAAAAATTTTGACAAGTAAATTCATTTTTGTTTCATTTCAAGAACCGTTGATCATGTTAAAAATGTCATTATGTAAAGCTAAAACAAATATGAATTACAAACAAAAGCACTAGTGCTCAAATTTTATTGATAGAATTGAAATCAACCAAGCGCGTTATTCCATAGAGTATTTACAAAGTTTAGAAATGGTAATTTTAAGGGAACAGGGCTACAACATAACGGCTATTATCCTTCTACCAACTTTGAATTCTGGGCATCCTGAGCTTCTGTCGAAGATGACCTTGACTGGAGTTTCCTTGATGAATGGCATGACTGCTGAGGAGTTGAACTGATCAGACGTAGTTACTCGCCATGAATCCCTAACTTTTGCCTGGATTGTTCTTTGATATTTCCAATCCATCGGGATGATTTTTGATTATGTCTCTAATTTTTTCGTGGACCACCCTTTCAGGTTTTCAATCCACCCAGACATTTTTTATTTATTTAGGCGAAGTATTTCTTGACTACGTCAACATTCATGGGATAGGCAAATTCTTCTCCATCCATGGTTGTGAGTTTCAAGGCGCCACCTGAGAAAGCTTTCTTGACCACATAGGGGCCGTCATAATTCGGAGTCCACTTGCCCCGAGAATCAGCGAGGAATGATTGTATCTTTTTGAGAACGAGGTCTCTTTTCTTGAAGACGCGAGGTCGGACCTTTTTGTGAAACACTTTCTTCATCCTTTGCTGATACAGCTGACCATGGTATAGTGCCGTTATTCGTTTTTCTTCAATCAGATTCAATTCATCATGTCAACTCTGACACCATTCAGCTTCTGTTAGCTTAGCTTCCATCAATACCCAGATTGATGGGATCTCTACTTCTATGGGGAGCACTGCCTCCATGCCATATACTAGTGAGAAAAGGGTTACCCCTGTTGAAGTGCGGACAGATGTGCGATAACCGTGAAGGGCAAAGGGTAGCATCTCGTGCCTATCTTTGTAGGTTACAACCATCTTTTGAACGATCTTTTTTATGTTCTCGTTATCTGCTTCTACCGCTCCATTCATCTTAGGTCGGTAGGGAGATAAATTATGGTGTTCGATCTTGAACTCAGCGCACAATTCTTTCATCATCTTATTGTTCAAGTTGGATCCATTATCCGTAATGATCTGGAAAGGAACACCATAATGGAAAATGAGATTGTTTTTGCTAAAGCGGACCACGACTTGTCAGGTCACATTGGCGTATGACGCTGCTTCGACCCACTTGGTGAAAAAGTCAATGGCTACTAAGATGAACTGATGTTCGTTTGAAGCTTTTGGTTCGATCATGCCAATCATGTCGATTCCCCATATGGAAAAAGGCCATGGGGAAGAGAGAACTTTGAAATGCATTGGTGGTACATGGATTTTGTCTGCGTATATCTAACACTTGTGACATCTCCTCATGTACTTGTAGCAATCGGAGTCCATGGTCAACCAATAGTACCCAACTCTTAGAATCTTTCTCTCCATTGTGTGTCCATTGGCATGAGTGCCAAAGGATCCTTCGTGGATTTCTTTTATCAGCATTTCTGCTTCTGGTCTGTCTACACATCGAAGCAAGACCATGTCAAAGTTTCTCTTATAGAGTGTATCACCGCTCAGGAAGAAGTTTCCTGCTAATCTTCTGAGGGTATTTCTATCCTTTCTGGATGCCCTAAGTGGGTACTCCTGTTTCTGAAGGAAGCATTTGATATCGTGATACGAAGGTTTGTCATCTATGACTACTTCAATCACGAAGATGTAAGAAGGCCGTTCCAGGCATATTATGTCAATCTTAGGTATGTCATTCCATTAACCTACACTAATCATGGAAGAGAGAGTGGCTAATGCATCAGCCATGTGATTCTCTTCACGAGGGATATGATGAAACTCGATTCTGTTGAAGAATTGTAACAACCTTCTCGCATAGTCTTTGTAAGGAATCAGTCCTGATTGGTATGTGTTCTAATCTCCTTTGATTTGATTGATAACCAGGGCTGAGTCGCCATATTCATCCAAGTTCTTGATCCTTAAGTCGACCGCTTCTTCGAGACCCATGATACAAGCTTCGTATTCGACCTCGTTGTTTGTACACTTGAATGTTAATCTGGCAGTGAAAGGAATATGGGTACCCTGAGGTGTTATGATGATGGCCCCAAATCCGTTTCCATAGTGATTGACAGCTCCGTCAAAGATAAGTCCCCATTGGGAACCAAGTTCTGGCCCTTTACTGGGTAGCGGTTCCTTGCAATCTTTCATTTTTAAATACATGACGTCTTCGTATGGGAAGTCAAATCTGACAGATTCCTGATCGTCAATCGGTTGATGAGCCAAATGATCGGCTAAAACACTTCCTTTAACGGATTTCTGAGCGTGGTACTCAATGTCGTATTCTGATAACAACATCTGCCAACGGGCAATCCTTCCCGTGAGAGCAGGCTTTCCAAAGAAAAACTTGATCGGTGAATTTCTTAAGCATAGTATACCGAGTCTCGCAGTCGGTGAATTTCTTGCTAAAATAGCAAATGGCAGACTCTTTCCTTTTTGTTTAGTCTTGTTGGACAAGTACACAACCCATTGAGTCTTCAAAGACTGTTAAGTAGATGATCAGTGGTCTTCCTTCCACTGGAGGTGATAGAATCGGTGGGTTCAATAGGTATTCCTTGATACTGTCAAAGGCGGTTTGGCAGCCTTCTGTCCAAACACAGTCCTGATTCTTTTTGAGTAATTTGAAGATTGGCGCGCATGTCGCGGTCATGAAGAATATAAATATGGAAATATAGTTCAGACGTCCCAGGAATCCTCTAACTTGTTTTTCAGTCTTTGGAGAATGCATTTCTTGAATGGCCTTGACCTTGTCAGGATCAACCTCAATTCCTTTCTGGCTGACGATGAACCCTAACACTTTTCCTGAACGGACACCGAATGTACATTTGTTAGGATTCAAGCGGAGTTTGTACTTTCTCAGACGCTCAAATAGTTTTGACAGGTGGGTCACATGCTCCTCTTCTGTTTTAGATTTGGCAATCATATCATCTACATACACTTCGATCTCTTTGTGTATCATGTCATGAAACAGAGTAGTTATGGCCCTTTGATAGGTTGCCCTGGAGTTCTTCAAACCGAACGACATTACCTTGTAACAAAAAGTGCCCCATGGGGTGATGAATGAAGTTTTCTCCATGTCTTTCGGTGCCATTTTTATCTTATTATAGCCCGAGAATCCATCCATGAAGGAGAATACTTTAAACTTTGCAGTACTGTCTACCAGCATGTCAATGTGTGGTAACGGAAAGTCATCTTTTGTACTGGCTTTGTTCAGATCCCTGTAGTCTACACACATTCTGACCTTTCCGTCCTTTTTCGAAACTGGTACTATGTTGGCTAACCATTGAGGATACTCTAATGTGGCGAGGAATCCTGCGTCAATCTGTTTTTGTACTTCCTCTTTGATTTTGATGTCCATGTCTGGATGAGTCCGTCTCAACCTTTGTTTCACTGGCGGACATTCCGATCTCAATGGTAGATGATGTTCCACGATGCTGGTATCCAAACCTGGCATGTCCTGATAAGACCAAGCGAATAATTGGGAAACTCTTTGAGAAACTTTGTTAAACTTTCTTTGGTAGTTAGACTAAGCAGTGCCCCAATCTTGACTTCCTTTCTCTCTTCCACTGAACCCAAGTTGTCTGTTTCCAACAGCTCTTTGTGAGGTTCAATGGACCTTTCCTCTTGTCTGAGTAATCGGGAGATCTCTTCTCGAATTTCTTTGTCATTTTCTTCTTCAGCCTCAAATACCGGGAATTCAAAAATGGGAGAAGGCATTGGATCGTATGTTTCAATGGGGTTTAAAACAAGCAATCTGCATGACGTGATGATTTATTTTTAGATGGGATAGAGAGAAATGCAAGAGTGTGTGTAGTGTATTTTCTGAAAAATGCTTGTTTTCATTATTTGTTGTTTTTTAGGATTACCATTTTTTGAAAAAGCGAAAAGAGAAAACAGTAATAAATGCCGAAATTACAGAACGACGTTATTTTATTTATGATTTGGTCGATTCTTGAAACTACTGCCCTATAAAACAAAACTCTGTCGCTTTGGGCAAGGCAAAGAGGTACATTTACAGAAAGTGAGCCCTATCAAAACATCTGTTTCACCTTGGCAGGGTGAAAGGTTAAGATAAAGATAGCAATTACTTAGACTTATGAACGAATTTCGAAATGTTGATAGCAACCCATTGGAGGCAAACTCCTCAGTGAATCACAAAGTCTGGTACCATCTTTCTTGACTTGTCTTCAGAAATGTCGCTGATTTATGGTGGAGCAGGATCCTTGGAATCTGTCTCCCAGGCAGAGTTGTCGTAGGAGGATTCTTCAGCTATTTCTTGAATAGTGTTTGTGCTCTCAGGTGAATCTCCCCATCCAGTTGGCTGGATGTCTTCGAGCTTGATAGGAGAGATTTCAGGAGCGGTGTACTTAACCAAGTAGTCGTACTTTCTACTTGGTTGTCCTAAGGTGTTCCACACTTCTTTGGAACTGGAGGAGTCATTCCTCTCAACGACGTTGACCTCAGGAAAAGCATAGTTGATGAATTCTAGTCCTGCAAGCTTTGCAAATTCATCGTCGTGCTGGATATTTTGTGAATGCCCTGAGTAATGATCCCATGACATGGTGGGGACGTCGATATTCTTTTCAATGATGCTCAGCTGATATTTATTGTTCAGCTGATTCTCTGGCCCCGAGTCTCCTGGGTACGGTTGCCACATAGGTAGGCCATCCATTGGGCCATAATAGTCGTGGTCAAAGTTATCCTTCATCAGAGTCTCTTCCTCTAATGAGTTTGGTGGAGTACGACATCCTTCCGGATCACAATCTCCGTATATTATTTTGACGTCTGACCTTGGTATAAATCTCGGACTCTGTGCGGGATAGCAAAATGGCGTAGGCACCTCTTCCTGAGACATATAACTATCCTCGTTAAGATAGGACTTCCACTCTTCATCTGTATCGGAGGAACTTCCTTTGTTGATGGTATGTACTTCTTGAGACACTGGGTGAAGGAAGCCTCCACTGTGGAAGAAGTCCTGAATGGGATGAAAACTTACATCGTTAGTAGCAGTTTGGGTACAACTTGAAGAAAAACCAAGGCCTTTCTTTGTCTTGTTATCCGTAGGAATTACAAATTGTCCCCATCCTTTTGCATTGTTACTTTTAATCACTTCGAGAGCATCTTTGTATGAGGAAATCGATGTTCCTTTTTCTGATTGATTCTCATTGCTCACCGACAATGCCTGGAACTGAGTTCCAACAACATCCTCGGGTTCTACACAAGTGGACGATGATAGGTTACTCACGATCAAGGCTTGTTCTCCACAAACTGTGACTAGTTGGTCATTCTTAACGAACTTCAGCTTCTGGTGAAGTGTCAAAGTGACTGCCCCAGCCTCGTGTATCCAAGGTCTTCCCAGCAAACAGCTGTATGTTGCTCGGATGTCCATGACCTGGAAAGTGACTTGGAAAGTGTGAGGACCGATAGTTATGGGAAGGTCGACTTCGCCGATAACCGTTTTTCAGGATTCGTCAAATGCTTTGACGATGACCTTAGTACCTCTCATCGGAGATCCTTTAAATGATAGTCGCATTAAAGTGGACTTCGGTATAACATTCAAAGCCGATCAGGTGTCTACCAGTACGCTGGCTAAAGCATCATCCTGGCAGATAATTGTAATATTGAGCGCCATGTTGTGACTTTTACCTTCTTCTAGCAATTCTTCATCATTAAACCCCAAGTTGTTGCTGGAAGTGATGTTGGAGATGATGTTGTTGAATTGTCTTATTGTTACATCCTGTTCCACAAAGGCTTGCTCTAAGACTTTCTGTAGAGCCTCTCGGTGGGCTTCGGAACTGAGTAACAGAGACAGCACAGAGATTTTTGAAGGAGTTTGTAACAGCTGATCAACAATGTTGTATTCACTCTTTTGGACGAGCTTTAGCATCTCACCACCGTTCTTTGAAAGGTAAGGATCACTGGTTTGCCTGATTGGTTGAATGGGAACTTCGGTTTGAGGTTCCACTTCTTTGTTAGGTTCTCCAACTCCTCGGTTGAAGATTCAACCGCTCCGTGTTACCCAACTGATGTCTGAAATATTCACGATGGAGGGTAATGGAATTTCCTTTCCATTCTCAATTGTGGTTGCACTGTATTTGTAAGGGATAACCTTAGTTGATTCAGACGGTAGTGGTCCCGGCAGATAAATAACTATAGGAGCCTTCTGATTTTTTTGACCATTGTAAGTAATTTCAATCATTTCCTGGTTGGGAACTTTCGATTCATTAAGTAGAGGGATTATGGTACAAACATCTTTGGTTCTCTTATGATCAGAGATTACGACAACATCTTTGATTTGATCAGCGAAAAAGTCTGACATCAAATTGGTTGACCTAAAACCTGGACACGGTTGGATCTCTTTGTGGTCCAACTGACTTGAAGGGCTGCTCGCACGAGGTAACATCCTTGACTATCCTCTAAGCAAAGTTCATAGTTGTGTGGTGGCACCCGGCCACGTCCGCTTTGTATGTAGTGTAAGCTCACTAGATCCGTTTCCATTGATTGAACATCCTGACTATGATGCCTAGTGGGGTTCCCATTAGTCATGCTGACTTGTTGTGTGTCTTCGTCTAAATAGATCGGAAGCCACCAGTGGTTTAACAAGTGTTGCAAAGTTATTTGAACGAGAGCACATCCTTGGTCGCTCTCACGACATACTGTACAGTTCTGATAATTATGCGAAGTCAGAAAACTGAGCTGGACTTGCGTAGCGTGTAATTCCACTAAGCTGGTATTCATCAGACGAATATCAAAGATTTGAATCATGTTAACTTGATAAGGATTTCTATCATGGTAGTCCTGAATCCACCCAAGATCCATCTGACGCTGGAGGGCCTCTTGTATAAAAGAGCATCCCTGGTTGTTTACCGAGAAAGTCAGCTAGGAATCGTAATTGTGCCGTGGCAGATTATGATGTTGGCTTTGCCTTGAGTGCATTGCCACCAAATTGACATTCATTGCCAGGATGTTGTGGTTCTGAATGATGTTAGAATTAGTATAAGTCATGTTGACTTCACGAATTCGGTGGTCCTGGATCCATCCGAGATCCATCTGTTCCTGTAGAGCGGATTGCACCACAGAACATCCTTGATTGTCTTTAGAGCAGACATCACATGATGATAGTTATGAGACGGTACGTGACCGTATCCACTTTGTCTGTAATGCATCTTGACCAGGTTGGCTCCCAATAAGAGTACATCGTGAATTTGATAGATGTGGTTAGACTCTTCTTCTATCAAATTTACTACAGCTTTCTCGTGTTGAGGCAACGGGTTAGTATGAACATTTGGATTTGTATCCTTGAAGGATAATACCCCGCTCCTGACTAGCTTTTGCACATCAGATTTGAAACTGAGACAGTTTTCTATGTTATGCCCTGGTCCTCCTTGATGGTAAGGGCAATTCTGATCCGCTTTGAACCAAAAAGGCGGATTTTCCGGTATTGTAAGAGGAGGCCTGGTTTGGACGTGCCCCTTGACCAGTAGTAATGGAAACAGTTCTGCATACATCATTGGTATAGGGTCAAATCTTGGTGGTCGCGTTGTACGGTTGTTGCTGTACTGAGGACGAGCCTGCTAAAGAGGTTGTTGTGTCCTTTGCTGATATTGCTGTTGATTCGGTTGGCTCTGAGCAACCTGAGGTTGATACGTAGAAATAGGCGCATGGTTAATAGCAGAAGTTACAGCTGCTACTGGTTGGTACCGTTGCCTTTGCTTTCCGAGAGAGATATTACCAATATCCTGCTCTTTTTTATTAGGGAGACACTACCGTATCTTTTAGTGTTGCTTGATGATCCAGCATCTTTAACTAAACGTCCTTCTCGAACTGCTTCTTCAAGACGAACTCCCATGTCGACCATTTAAGTGAAGTCGCTGGGCACACTGGCGGTCATTCTGTCGTAGTAAAATGAGCTCAAGGTTTTCAAGAAGATCTTTTTCATCTCCTTTACCTCAAGAGGTGGACAAATCTGAGCGAAAATTTCATGCCATCCCTGAGCATATTCCTTGAAGGTTTCCTTGTCCTTATGCAACATGGCTCTAAGCTGATTTCCATCCGGTGCCATGTCCAGGTTATATTTATATTGTTGAACAAAGGCAGCGCCAAGATCTCTGAAAGTTACAATCTTAGTGCGGTTTAAACTCATGCACCATTTGAGTGCGGCACCGGTTAAACTATCCTGGTAGTAATGGATCAGTAGCTGTTGGTACTTTGTATGTGTTGACATCCTCCGAGCGTACATCACCAAATGGCTTTGAGGGCAAGAGTTACCCTTGTATTTCTTAAATTCGGGCCCCTTGAATTTGTGCGGAACTTTCACATTTGGGACCAAACAAAGGTCTGTGGCGTCCTTTCCGAATAGATCCTGACCGTGAATGGCTTGTAGTTCCTTCTGCATCTCCAGGAATTATTCCTGGAACTCCTTCATTCTGTTGTACATACTTTCATTTCCACCAGAAGGTATATGTGGAATCTGCCCTTCCGGGACAGTGTGTACCACGGGTGGTGGTATAGTCATTACGCCAGTGACTCTTAGTGCTTCCCTCTCCTAAAGTTTGTAACCTTCAGGAGTTGCTGTTATGCCCCTTGCATCTTCGCTTTCCCAAAGTTTGTAACCTTCAGGCCCAGCGTCTCCTGCTGCAGTTTCTGGATCTTTCGTGATCGGCGGAATATATCCTTCTTGGATATAGTTAATAGGCATTGCCCCATGGACGATCTTTAGGCATCTTGTATCGAGGATCATACTTTTCCACTATGGGTGTAGATGTGATCTCTGAGATCACAGTCCATTGTTGTTGCATCTGGGCTGCTGCCAGAGATTGCATGTCATTGTGAAGTTTTCTCAAATCTTCTTTCAAAGCGTCGAGTTCTTCCCTCTACTCTCTGTTCTCTTCCTCAAGATTGTCCATTTTATTTTGGTGACTGGCCCGAGTATTGAACAAATGAGACAGTTTGACTCTAGAATCGAGACACAAACGTGAGATTCGTAGAGAAGAAGAATGCGTTATGTGAGAATGATGAATGATATGCAATGATTATATTAATAATCTTTTTTGTTTAATCAAAAGAAACTTCAACAATCAGATTCCAAATATCATACAATGGGGAAACCCCGTTTTATTGAATTCAAAGATTACGTAAATGGAAATACAATAATTACAAATTACTGTAAAATGAAATGTCTAAGCTAATGGATCCTGAGTCCTTTCTGAGGAGGGCTCAGGTGCTAGTTCTGGTACTTTCCTTTTCTTTGACCGGGGCTCTTGAGCCGTTGTCGAGTTATCATTCCTTTGCCAAGTGAAAGAAGTGAGCAAGTTCCTTTGGTCTTCTTGATTCTCTACAACATGTTGCTCTAAAATCTAGATCAGAGCATCCTTTTCTTTTAACAATTATTGTATTTTGTTACCCTCCACATTGAGAATACGGTACTTGTTCTTCCAATACTTCTTCTGCTGTTGAACTTTGTTGAGAGTAACCTGAAGTTTTTCCGTATCAGACATAAAATAAAGGATAGATTCCTTTAGTGGAAGAACTTCCTGACGAGGGTAAGGCATCCTCAGCTTAAGAGCTCTAGTTTGTACCCAGTGGAGATAAGGTTCGACCGAGACACAATTTGGTTTTCCTAGAGACTCTCTTCCTTTCTTGTGATCATGTTTCCAAGCATGCACTATTTCTGTCTTTAGTGCTCTGTCATTTTCTCCTTCCTTGAAGAAAAGATCTTCCAGATGAGCATTACGCGGGACATGCCTCATCGGGTATCCAAATTGATGACGAACTAAAACTGGATGATAATTGATTCCTCCTTTAGTTCCTATGAGGGGTACATTAGGGAAATTTCCACAATGGTCAATGATTCTGATCCCGTTATAGATTCAATTGTACCAATGTATGTCAGAGTTGGTAAGAGACGTGATTCTCTACGACCAACGTAAAGTACTCTTATGATCCCAAAATGCAGCAGACTTTGGCAAATGGGAAGTGAACCATTTGTAAAGCAGGGGTACACAGCATGTGATCATTCCTCCGCTGTACAAATTCCTTAAGTGTACAGAATGACAAGCATCTGCGAGCAGGGTCGGTACAGGGTTTCCAATCAGAAAAACCTTAATGGCATTGATATCAACGAAGTTATCAATGTTGGGAAACAGAAATAACCCGTAGGTGGGCAAAACAAAGATGCTTTCGAAAGCAGTCATGTTCCCTATACTGGCAAAGTACATGGCTTTCTTTATCAAAAATTGGGCTGGTAAACCTTGGATTCCACCCTTAATGGTCATGTGAGTCCTGACTTCTGACTCGTCCAAATAGATTGCTCTTGCAATGGTTTGATCTTTTGGAATTTCTTCCAGTCCAAAAAAGGGAGCTTGGTCAGTAATGGGAAAATCAGTCAGGTGAGAGTGCTCCTTCAGTGTTGGTGCTAGTTGATAATCCTGGAATGTAAAACAGTGATAGACCAGATCGTAGAACTGAATGAGTGTAGACAGGATTCCTTCAATTACATGGACCCTTAATAGAGACAGCAGTCCTCCGTACTTAGCTCTGAAAGCATCAGGGTTGGTGATCATCCTTGCCAAATCCTCTAGTTTTAGAACCTTGAAGGTGTACTTGTGACTCTTCCTTCTACCGAAATCTATAGCGCAATCTTTTTCTCTGATATTTGCGATCATTGTCTCAGTTTAATTTGAAAAAGAGAGACTAGAAGAGAAAAATTTTCTTTGTTTACAAGTTTTTTAGATGAAATGAATGCATGAATGCAGCACACAAAAACATAGAAAAAACATGGGGTCAAAGGTTCGGTGTCATGAAGTCATGGCTCTACCCATCCCCAAAGGTTATACTCATGATTTTTTTTACCTATTGTCGCTCCCGCGATTTTCATCCAAGTACAAACGCGAAAGTGGCACCGAAACAGAGTCGCCAGCAATGTGTATTTATCCCATGAGAGGGAAAGGAAACACTGCGTAAACCTGGGGAGAAGGAAAGAGCATGGTCTTGCGACCAAGTGAACTGAGTTCGGGAGTTGGTTACGCGTGAGGAAGGTATTAACACCCCCACGCGTCCATCGTACCTGATGGGATCCACGCTTGCTAGTCTCGATCAAAGGGTGTCGTCGTCTGGAGCTCCACTGCTACTGGAAAGGGAAAGGAACAGGAAGGGAAAAGATAAAACAAGAAACAAATGTAGGGAAAATAAAATAAGTGCTTGAATGGGCCCTACCCCACTGCCTACGTATCTCATCGGGAACATGAGAATCAGAGCGACGTAATTCCCCTCACTAGGGACGCTTTGTTTATGTTTTTTAGTGAACGGCTAAGTTCTAGCTTAGGTGTTGCAGGCTCGCTGGACCGAGTACGTTACCATCTTGCAGGAGAACGAGTAGGAGCACGTTCATACGTTGAGAGTGAGTGAGATGAGAAAAGAATTCCCGAAGGAAAGACGTTATTGTTGGTTTGAATTTTTTTGAACAAGAAGTGTCTTTTACAATTATTTGTAACTTTCATTGAACCAAAGTCTTAAATACAGGAACGAATACTTCGCGCATCGTCCCTAACAGGACGTACACTAGGTATCCTAGAAGAATGAGAGGAAGCCCCTCGTTCCCCATTTCCCACATAGAAGGCTCAAGCGCAATACACGTTAACCTTTATTAAGTGTCTTTTACTTTTATTTTGAGATGAGAAGAGAAACGACACAAGGGAAAATCTAAAGGGAAACTAAGAGTCCTAATGTTATCATGCATGGATGTCCTATGGTTAGTGAGGTTTAGGAGAAAAGACTACCTAAAACCTAATGCTAATCCTACTCCAAGCTTAATCAAAAATTAAGTTGGACTAGGTAGCTCTAAAGGGAAAGAATCCAAGACTTGAACAAGTCTTGAGATTCATGGGATGAGAAAGAGTGAGAGAGAAGAAAAGAGAAGAAGAAGAAGAGAGATGAGATACAATAAGTGGCAGCAAGCACAACATATCATAAATGTCCAACTCAAATCAACAATCATGTTTCAAAGATCAATGCAAAACAATTCAAGTAAGCATGCAAAGATAAACATGAAAGAATGTAAGCATACTTGTATGAAATGCACAATTAAGCATACATGGACTTCATATCAAAATGAAATGAGAAAGGCAAGATGAAGATGAAAACAAGTCAGAACCAAGATCATATTATCATCAACAATTCATGTGTGCAAAAGTGATTCAAAACATGAAGCATTAAGATCCAAAGAAGTTCACAAAAGGAAAGGTAATGATATTCATCATACAATTCAAACCAAATGCATTCAACTATGCTCAAGTAACATGAAAACCAAGTATAGAACTCAAGAGGAAGTAGCATATGCATCAATATCATATCAAAACCAAACTCAAGTCATACAAGTCCAAACATCAATCAACACTTTCAAAACATGCACCAAAGTAAACTACAAAAAGAGGACAAAGTTCCAACACTTAAGCATACTCAAACATGATTCAAACATGATCCATAAATTGCAAAATTTAGTCTCAAAGGACCTTAACCAGGGGTAAACATCATGTCAAAAGTTCATTCAAAGAATCACAAAGGAAACTAATCAATTAAGCATGGAAAATTAACTTGTGTAAAGAGATGTCAAGAGATGATCATGCATAAGTCACTTAAGCACAAATAAGCAAACATGTATCGTATGACATTCAACAATTGTGAAATTTAAACTGAAATTATCTAGGTCAGAAGACAATCACATGCTAAAAGATCTCACAAAAATTCACAAGTTAAGTAATTCAAACAATTAAGCAAAGATCAAGTAAGCACCATGATTCAATATGCAAAAGAAGGGGACCAAAATGCAATATGAAAAAGTTTTAAAAATGAATCAAAAATGTTTTTATGCAATTAAATGTGTTGGTGAAACAATGCAAAAAGAACAAGTTCAAGATCATTTATAGATGATGAGAAATAAATTCTACAAGTAGAAGTGTGCACATGTGAGACAATTCAAAAAGAAAATCAATTAAACAATTAATTAAGACACCAAAAATAAAACAAAATAAGAAAATAAAATTTCAAAAATTATATAAAACCCTAAAAATGCTTCATGAATTTTTTTATAATTTTTGGATGCATTAAAATGATTTTAAAAATTAAAATGCAAATGCAACAATAAGAAAATAAAAACTAAAGAAATAAACAAGGAGGGGTGCATACAGCAATAAAAACACGTTGAAAAATAAACATGGGCTCAGAGAGGGGGTTCAGAAAGCAAGGCCCAAGACAAAAAGTCCAAAGGCGCAGTCAAAGAGGAACACATGGATCCGGTCAACATTCAGAACTCACACCAGCCAATAGATTAATCTCATGCTTCACAACCAGTCAAATAATCAACAAGGTAAGCAAGATCAATGGACCAGATTAAAAGCACACCATAATCAAAATATACACGCGCGCACACAATCATTCAGAACACCATAGAAAACCACGTGAGCATCACATGTATTTTTTAATGCGTTGTCACCATCTCATCCACATGATTAATCAGACGCATCATATTAAGTCAACAATTCAAATATTAATCAAGATCAATGGCTAGGATCTGAGGCACATGTTAACAAGCATGGACTAACACACACGTAGCCAATGAAATAAAATCAGCAAATAAGAAAACGTGGCAACATGTGGAACATTGGATCAAGCAAATGGACGGTTGGATTGCATCTTCTTCCCTTAAACCCTTGGCCGGCCGGAAAACTTACCAGTCGCCGGAGCTAGGGTTCTGGTCACCCTCTTCGGTGAGCTGCAACTCCAAATTCTCCAGAAATTGCTCATGAGTATACCATTTTGATCAGAAAAATAAGAGGATCACAAATATCATGCTCATTTCAACAAACACTCAACATACAATGCAAATCGAGCAAAAGAAAATTTAGATCCAAAACTTTAAACTCAAAATACACACAATCTACACGTCCAAAATTCAAACAAAACACATCATCATGCTCAGTGAACCTCATAGATCATTATGCACACTTAAAATTCAAGTTCTAAGAGCATGAAAAGTTCACCAACCTGAGATCTTGAAGAGCTTAAAATACTCCTAGAAAACTATAGATAAGCTGCAGATCTAGCCTTAGGAACCTCTAATTGAAAAATAAATGTAATTAGAGCTTGAATATGGTCTGGATCTCGAGTTTTGAACTTGGATCCTCTTGAACTGAACTTGGTGAAAACCTTGCTCTCAGCTAAAAATGACAGTTGATTCTTGTTCTACTCTTTTCACTGATCAAGAATATGAAAGAATTTCTCAAGAAAACCTTGTGGAGAGGGAGAATCGAAAATGGGAAAGTGAGGAGTGAAAAATGGATTCTGATCCAAAATGAATGCATGACCTAATTTTGGAGGCATGAGTTAGCTTATATACTCTCCATTAGTTCCCTGATTATGATTAGCAAGTGATTAAACCTTTGGTTAATGAGATTGGAGTGGTTTTACAAAAATGCATTTTGTGTTGTACACCCTTGTTCACACGTGCACATCCCATGAAATCAGCATGATTCACCTCCAATTTACTTACTATCACATTTGAATTGAACTTGGGCCTTGCACTTGCTTGGTTTGTGAGTTTTGAATAAATTTGCATTTTTGAACTTTGTGAAAATAATGAGAAATATGGCATGAAATAACTTGATTCAAAAGCCAAACTTGTGCCAAATGAAGTTTACTTTGATGTTGCAATGTGACATGAACCAATAAAACCAATTACAAGTCCATTTGTGCCAAAATGCAAAAGTGGAAAAAAGTGATATATGGAAAACCTCAAAATGCACCTTGCATTGTTTTGACCATAACTAGAGTTCCACAAATGATATGGAGATGTTCTCATTATAGGTCATTTTCCAAATTTAGTAACTTTTGTACAAACTCTTGATTCTTGATGAATGATGTGAAACTTGACCCTTGAAGGCCATATGAGGATGTGAGACCTTGAAAACCATGAAAAGAACCAATGACCAAGATTCCATCCATGAACACTTAAGAACATAAGGAATACCATGAGATCAAGTCTTGCCCCAAAAAATCAGAGATAAACTGATTTTAGGTCAAACCCTAATTTGGCACCCTCTGGTTCGGAGGAAATAGCACATCCTCCAAATCCAAATTCCTCTGAATATGATGTGTATCCTCTCAAACAATGATGAGATATGCCCTTTGGAGATGATAAAAACTCAAAGAGCTTGCCCATTTGAGGGCCAAATCCCAACTTTTTACTGCCTTGTGTAGGAGATCATGCACTGTCCAATCTTCTTGATGAATTCTCCTCTTCCCATGACTTGTGAGATCAAATGGAGATGATACATGATGTAAGAGATCCTTGAGGCTTGTGCAAAACACTTGGTCTTCTTCTTTAGCTTTGGATGATCAACACCTTAGAGGATCACCTGATCACATGCCCTTATGCAAGATGCAATGCTAAATGCCTGATGTTTTATTTTTCTATGCTTGAATTCAATGCAATGCAATGCAAGCTCATGCTAAAAGATATGAAGAAAAGAGAGGGCAAATTTTGGGGTATTACACCTATCCTCAAAATCATTGACTCCTCTTGGGATAACGACAGTAGGCTGGTTCACCCGAGCGAGCTGCAGTATCTTAGAGTAATCTCAAATGAGGGTAGTATCGTGTGGCAACTATTTCCGATAGCTTCGTCACTACAAAATAGTAACATGGTTTCAGTCTACTAAAATCCTCAGTTTCTCAGATACCACAATCGAACAATCTGCTTTCAACAACCGAAGTCGTATAGGCTTTGAATCCGCAAAGGTATCTCCACTGATTCGATGGTCGACCGAGATCTCTTATTTAGAAGTCACTCCCTGTAAGATTACCCATCTAGTGCCATCACTTATCCTAGGTGTCTCTCAAACTTTCCAGATGCGGCATCACCCGCACTCCCATTAGCAGAAAAATAAACACGGATATCAATTAGGAAAAGCAGTATATATATTTATCCTAAAACTAACATCCTAGACCTCTTAAGAGCTATAATAATCCTAGTCTTAAACAGACAATGACTCCCCAGCAGAGTCGCCATTTTTCTGTCGAAAAATGGGGACGATACCCCAAGGATCATTCTAAGGACTCCCCAGCAGAGTCGCCATTTTTCTGTAGCGAGCGATTTTTGTTGGTGACGCGACCACCTTATCGCTGAAGTTTGGGTTTTCCTCCTCATGGAGAAAGGGTGCTACTTTCTGATTTCTTATTTATCCCATGAAGCTGGAAGGGAAAGGGAAGCTATCTAAAACTAACCTTGCACGCGATTATTTAACCGAACAAACTCTTAAAAGAGATTGGGGGCCCGGGGTCAGGTTATGCAATGGGTAGTTGTCAATTACCCATCCTATATGTGGTTATCAATAGGATATTAGCTTTAGGGTTTCGTTTTGTAATTGATGGTGTTTATCTGGTAATGGGCTGGGAAAGTTTATTGGGAAATTTGAGTATGACAGGGAGAGTGAGTTTTTCTTGATGTTCGGGTTCTTCCCGATGTTTTTGGTAAGGTACTGGACCTAAGTTTTGGATGATGCATGAAGGTACTGGACCTAGAGTTTTTGATTGGTATGCTCGCTAAGATTTTGTAATCTTATGCCTACGTATTCCCGTTTAAAAGAAATAAGGAAATCAGAGCAATCGTAGTTCCTCCTATTCTATGGGAGGAAAAAGATGTTGGTGTCTTATTCAAAGCCCAAAATTAAAGCTAAAAGGTTATTTGTGCCTTGTTCAAAGCCCAAAATTAAAGCTAAAAGGTTTATTAACTCGGCTAGGGATTTCCTTATATAAAGCCTAAAAGGAGGCTAAATAGGATCGACTCAACAACAGAGTGTATATATATATATCTTGTACAAGGCCCAATAAGAGACCCAATAAGAGAGTCTGCAAAGTGATTGACTCAACAAGAGTGTCTGAAAAGTGATTGACTCAACAAGAGAGTCGGAAAAGGTTATCTACACAGGGGAGAATCATTTGTACAAAGCCCAAGAGGAGGCTGACTATGCTGAGGAAAGACCATTATACAAAGCCTAAGAGGAGGCTATTTTCTACCGGGGGTTATTGAGATCCCGAGGCAGGTCCAAATGGGGAAATCAACTCTTGCAGGGGAATGCAGAAGAATTGATAGATCAGAAACCTTGAGGTTTTGATTTGAGATAGTGTTATCCCGATGATACACTGGCTCAGGTTGGGGAATTTTATGAGAGAGACGGGATTTTAGAACCCACAAGTTTTAACTATTGCTGGAGATTAATCCAGGATTCGGGGTTTTTCCTATGTTTTGTAGGGACCTTGAGAATGTCTTTGAGACTCAAGGGTATTTAGACTATCTAAGTCTACTAGTATGGAAGAGTTTTATCTTTTGTATAATGCCCAAGAGGAGGCCGACTCTTTTAAGGGATGAGTATCAACCCTAAAATTGGTCAGAGGTTTTTGACTCTTTTTAGAAACACAGCTCTAACGAAGGATGACTAAGTTTTGTCCTATACCTTTAAAAGGTCTTCAGGGTCCTTGTATTAAGCCCTAGAGAAGGCATGAGAACTTCTAAGAAGCCGGAGGGTCCTTGTACAAAGCCCAAGAGGAGGCGGGGATGCATTTAGGAAGCCCGTGGGACTCAAACCAAGAAAAGTTCAAGAAATGCTATTGATCGAGAATAGATCATTTAGTGAAAGTTCTAAGTTTGAAGAAATTTAAGAGATGAAATTCACCAAGAATAGATCAACTCCGAGGAGTAGAATTTCTTGGACAATTTCTAATGTGTCAATCTGAGAAAAGGTTCACGAAGAATACTGCCTTTCTCTTTGTTCCGTATTGTTTAACCCCAAGGGAAGGAAATACTATATCTGGAAATCCTACGGGGATCTAGTTTTGTTTGTGTTTAAGAGTGACCAAAAGGCTTTACTTAGTTCTAGACCTAATTGCCGGGGAAAACTCTAAATAACTATACTAGTATATATACAGTGGATATATGACAAGTATTTTAAAAGGGTATGAAAGAAGACTCACAGTGCGCAGCTTCCCAAAATACAGTTATATATATTTGACATGTATTTAAAAGAACGAAAGAAGACTCACAGTGTGCAGCCTCCCACAATACAGTTATATATATATATTAAAGCAAGTAAAATGAAAGCGGATAAAACTTACAGGTGAGCAAGCATCCATGTTGTATTGTTAGTTGTTCAAGGAAATTAAAGAAAGTTTTGATAACAACTGTGTATTTGGACCTAAATCAAAAGGGAAGTTGTTTGAAAAGATTGTTGGGGCTTATACTCAAAGGGGAGGCCCAAGGTTTTAACACTGATCGCACCGTTGTTTTGAAGATCGCATCGGGACTTATACAACGACTAAGGCCCAAGAATGTTTAATTACAAAAGGGTTGGGTCTTACAACTCTTTTAAGAGTCCCAAAGATGTTTTTAAGAAAAGGAATGAGACTTATAGCTCAAGGAGAGGCCCAGTTGGCTTGATTTTTGAACTGGCAATCGTGCCGAGGTTTTTTGAAAGTGTGTTGGGACTTATACAATGTCTGAGGCCCAAAATGGTTTTGGTTAAAAGGGGATTGGGTATTATACTCTATTAGAGGCCCAAAGTGTTAAAAAATGAATAAAGATGGGTCTTATAGCTCGAGGAGAAGCCCAGTTGGTTTTGTTAAAAAAACGACGATCGCGCCGAACTTTTGAAAATATACAGAGGGACTTATACAATGTGTGAGGCCCGAAATGGTTTTATTTACAAAAGGGAGGGGACTTACACTCTATTAGAGGCCCAAGAGTGTTTGAAAAGGATTTGTGAAGGTGAAAATCAAAGAAACCCTAATTTCAACATTTTTTAAAAGTAATCCTTTTAATAACATGAATAAAATGACAAAAATACCAAATAAGTCTAAATAAACTACTTGTGACTTTTGGTTAAGGTTTGAAAAATGAATTTTTAATCACAAGATGATTTAGAACTCATTTGGTTTTGTTTTTCAAGGTGAATATTCATTTTTAAAATGTTTAAAATTATTAAAAATGAACTTATTTACAAAAATATCAACTATATTAAATAAATAATAGAAATTTGATTTTTTTTGTGGAATAAAATATTTTAACATTTTTTTATTTTTTGCAAAAAGAACCAATCAAAAATCATTAAAGTTGAAGGAGAAATTAATTTTCCAAATCATTTAAAATATAACAAAATATTTAAAAAATGGAAAAAGGTGATAAAAAGAGGGTCTGGGGCGAGGGGGATTCGAACCCCAGACCTCTTAGGTGCAGTGCGTGCCTTCTACCACTGGGGTGGCGATACATCCGTGTATCAAAACCACCCCATGAATATATGAGGCATGCCTTGTTTTTGGCCAGGCCAAGGCAAGGTTTTGGCCAAAAACTTGAAGGTTGTAACTTTCTCATTTCTCCATGGATTGGGACAAAATTTAGGTCTATCCTACCTAGAATTACACAAGGAATCCAATGGCGGTGGTGGTTTTTTCAGATGAGGCTCCTATTTCAAAACCCGATAGTGTTCTTGAAATAGGCCTATAATTGCATTTTCTATACTAACACATGGTACAAGAGAGAATCACATGGCAAATTGATTCAAACACAACATATATAACATGTATGAGATGTTTATGATCAGTGGACTTCAAAGCAATGCATATTTCAAAGAGTTCAAGTTGTGATGCTTACCTCTTTAGCTTTTTGGGCTATCTGCCAAGTTTCTTGTGCCAGAAGTAATTTGATGCTTTAGACACTCTTAATTGATCCCTTAGAAGCTTTTAGAATGGTTGGAACTAGCTGGAATCCTCAGGAACAAGTTTGAGCTCTTTCTTGCAAAAGGGGCAAAAGTGACCAATATGGCAACTCTCTTAAATGGTGTTCTAAATGAGGGGAACCATTTGGGATAGTTCAAGGATGATATTTGGAGTGTGTTTTAAGTCTTGTCTGGTTTTGAAGGTGACTGAATCAAGACATGACTTGAAAAATGCAAAAAGTCCAATTTTGAGGTTTTGAGATGGCATTTTGTGATTTTGGTGTTGCAGGTCACATATGAGAGTTTGGACAACTTAGATATGACACATTGGATGTGTTTGGATCATGAGCTATGATGGAAATGCTCTCTAACTTAAAAACTCAGAGATACCTTGCAAAAGTAAGCATTTTGGCCTAAAGCGAGGGATTTTGAGGAAAGCATCAGTTTGGTTGCTTTGGTGTACTCAAACTTATCATAATTGATGTCTATTTATAGTAGAGCAAGTTTGTTTTGCAAGCAATAGTGAATGGCAACTGCAGCAGGCCTTTGGCCAATGTTATGCAAAAGGAATCTTAAGTCTCCTCTAGCAATTGACTTGATATTAGGGTGCAGGCTTTGTAGCTTTGGTTCAGAGATAAAGTTGGACTGAACTCAGTTGGAATAGGCCCAGTTCATGCCACCTTGGTGCATCCATTGAATGCTTGAAAACAAAAGTGGATATTTGGCATCTTTGTAGCTCTTTTAGGTTTGGCATGCTACTTGTAGATTCTTGGACTTTGGAGGCTTGGAGATCAGATCTTCCCCCTTGGATTTGATCCTCTAATGTGTCCAAAATGATAACAAGGCTTAGAATGATCAGATTTGGACAAATCGAGCAAAATGCACTAATTCTGCCTTGTAAAAATCAGTTCATGATGCCATGTTCCAAGGGCTGTATCTCCTTGCTCAAATGGAATTTGGAGATGATCTGGTACTTGTTGGAAAACCCTCATGGCATACTTTAACTTTGATGTCCACCTCTAGACCTGGTTTGACTTGGATCAAGGTGAAAAATGTCCCTACATTTTGGAAAAAGTAAGGCAGATTATGACTTAGTGAAAATTTCACTAAGTGTTGGAAAAATGTGATTTTCATGTTTTTAGCCATTTTGATCACTTTCTAACTAAAAATCCATGAAGAATTGGAATGAGATGTAGTTGACACTTTTAAAGTATGCCATGAGAGCTACAAATCCATCTTTGGACGATCCAAAATGGTTGCTTGGATCTCAAGTTATGATCCTTGGAAGTTGGTACCCTTTTACAAGTTAACTCATTTTCTTTGGTTTTTCTTGATGAATGATGATTCTAATCACACATTAACATCATTTTAGGGTTAAGGAACCTTGGTTGACCAAAAAATCAAAAAGTCAAACTTTGACTTTTTATACAGTTGACTTTTTCAGCAGATGAAATCCAAACTGTGCGATCCTTTATGAAATTAAGTCCCTGACCAAAATCAAACTTAATGGATGGATTCCATAGGTGTTATATGGTGTATTGAATCATGTCCCAAGGTTTGGGAGCATGTCTTGGTCAAAAGTCAAAGGTACAGTTGACTTTTCCTGTGAAACCCTAATTGTGGTCCTGATGAATTTGAAACTTGTGGATCAAGCCTCCCGGGTCAATCCTTTGTTGCAAATGGATCAATGTAGTGTATTGGGGACCCTCAAATTATGTCTTGAGGTCTTGGCTCATGTTTTATCCCAAAAGTCAACTTAGGGGTGAATTATGCCAAGAAACCCTAATTCTTGATTTTTGGTAAATGCATCCCCTGAGGCTAAATTGACTTGATGATTGGGTCCATGAGGTCCCATGGAGTATCTTAGGTTATATTTTGAAGCATTGGCTCATGCCCAGAGGAAAAATTCCACCTGGAGGCCATGGTCGACCAAAACCCTAATTTTGGTGATACTGGCGATCCTGAGGGTTGATCCACTTGGAATGTTGCAACCTTGTGCTTGATTCTTTGATGTGGGAGTCCTCTTGATCCTTCATGGGTGTTTGAGAGACTAGACAAGTTGACGATCATGTCATTTCTTGATTTATCCTTTATCTAAGTGCTCTGAGAGGGCTTGAAACCCTAATTCTTGATTGTAGTTAATGCTCAATCCTCTTTGAGGAGATTGAGGAGCCATATAGGTACATCCATATTATGATGATAATTTTCAAAATGATGGGAAATCTTAGTGGTCAAAATTTGGGGTATGACACTCCGGCAGTGATCTAAATTTAAAATACAGAATCAAAGTACTTCCGGAATAAAGGATCAACTACTTCAGACGAAATGATCCATGTATCATCCCCGACAGAGTTCTCACCTCTAAAAACCAATTGTTGGTTTTTCTCCCCAGTAGGGCCCATCCCTGGAAAAATAAGAAAACTGATTTCCATCCCTAGCAGGTTTGTATCTCTGGAAATCGGAACAAATACAGGAATCCCTATTCACAAGTAAACATACAACTTTTGAAATCTCCAAAGATACCCCATCTCCCAAAGTGGCTAAGTATCTAGTTGAACTCATCGTCAGTCCGTATGTCATGTCTGTTTTATCAGGATAAACATACATACATCATGCATGATTGATTCATATTCATACTCATATTGCATTATTATCACTCTGGTCGTACTCATCCCCAAGTGATAAATGTCTTCTCTTCGATAGAGTTGTCAGTTCTACTTACCACGTCAGATAGGACAAAATTCTGGTCTAAGTTCTTTCCTCGTCAGGGAAATGTACCGTTTAAACGATCTCTCTCCGGTGTATTCCTGGATTGAAAACGGTCCTCAACCACTTTGTTAACTTGAACCTCTGAAAGGCAAGAAGCCATTTGGATATGCACATTTTTGGGACATCACTCTTCACCGTTGAAGATAATATTTTGCTTTCCCGAATTAAAAAAAAATCCCCAGAGAAAGCCTCTCAACGAAAGACTCACAATAAAACAGCAGTTTCTCCCTGAAAAATTGTTTTCAATAAAGTCATCAGCACCTTAAAATTGGATTACATCACATGGCATTTCTCCGAAAAGGTCTCGAAGGGAAGTATGATGTAACATCACCAAGCAAAAAGCAATCTCTCAAGAGACTTGTTTTCCCCAGTAGGTCGACAAATGGCATCTTCACAGAGAAGTTTGCACACCTCTATAAGTTCAGACAAATGGTTATCCCCCGCAAGTCTGACATCAAATCTTTTTCTATCAAATGGCGTCTCCCCAGTAAATCCCGGTGAGAAGTTTGATGAAGACCGCTACAAATAGCGTTCCTTGTCGAAGGAGGAACTCGACAAGAAGAAACTAAGACCAATTCCATGGCTGAAGACCAGGATCGAGGGGAATTTTATTTCAAAAGAAAACTGAGACCAGTTCGATGGCTGAAGACCAGGATCGAGGGGAAGTTATTTCAAAAGAAAACTGAGACCAGTTCCATGGCTGAAGACCAGGATCGAGGGGAAGTTTATTTCAAATGAAAACTAAGACCAGTTCCATTGCTGAAGACCAGGATCGAGGGGAAGTTTTACTCTTTTCTAGGTAGCATTACTTTGTAAAAGAAGATGGACGAGTAAATCAGCTACCATTTACAACCACAATCAAAATTTTGGGTATTCCGATATTTAATCCTCTTTTACCTTGAATGCTGAACGTCTTCACCATTCATACCTTCAGGTCCAAGAAGATTAAATAGGGGCATCTTTCATACCCTAAATTTTGACCACAAGATTTCCCACCATTGTGCAAATCATCACCACAATATGGATGTACCTTCATAGATAGTTGAGCATTCACTACAATCAAAGAATTAGGGTTTTGAGCCCTCTTAGAGAACTCAAACAAAGGATCAATCAATAATGGACATGATCCTCAACTTGTCAAGCCTCTCAAACATCCATGAAGTATCAAGAGGTCTCCCACATCATGAATTAAGCATGAAAATGCAACATCTCAAGTTAATAAAGACTCAAGATCATCAGTGTCACCAAATTAGGGTTTTGGTTGACCAAAGCCTCCAGAGAGAAATTTTCATCTGGGCATGAGTAAATACTTCAAAACATGATCCAAGAAACTCAAAGGGACCTCATGGACCCAATCATAAGTTCAAAATAGCCTTAGGGGATGCATTCATCAAAAATCAGGAATTAGGGTTTCTTGACTTAATTCACCCCTAAGTTGACTTTTGAAGCAAGGCATGAGCCAAGACCTCAAGAAGTGTTTTGAAAACCTCTAATACATCATATTGATCCATTTACAAGAATTGGATTGATTCAAAGAACTTGGTTCATAAGCAATACAAGGATTTAAATTCATCTGGACCAATTAGGGTTTTCTGATGAAAAGTCAACTATAACTTTGACTTTTGACCAAGACATAATCCCAAACCATGGGACATGATCCAAGAAACTCTAAAACACCTCTGGAATCCCTCCATTAAGTTTGAATTAGGTCAAGAACTTGATTTCATAGAGGATCACAAGGTTTGAAATTCATCATACAAAAAGTCAATTGTGCCCAAAAATCAAGTTTGACATTTTTGAATCATTTATTGACAAACAAGGCTTTCCTAAGTAAAAAAACAATGTTAACTTATGGTTTGGATCATCATCCATCAAGAAAAATCAAGAAAAGTAGGGTTACCTGCAAAAGGGGCAACCATAAGAAACTTGAAAATTTACTAAGTCATGAAAAAAAGTGATTTATACCCAACTTTGCAAGACCATAACTTGTGATCCAAGCAACCTTTTTCTTCCATCCAAAGCTCAAATGAAAGCTCTCATTACATACTTCAAGATTGTCAACTACAACATGTTCCAAATCCTCATGGATTTTGAGTTATGGATTGATCAAAATCACAAAAAATGAAAAGTGACACTTTTTTTCAACACTTAGTGAAATTTTGGACATAATCTGTTTTACATTTTCACCAACTTTTAGGCCATTTTCCATTATGATCCAAGATGATTCAAGACCAAAGTTAAACATCAAAGTTGAAGTATGTTATAGGGGCTTTCCAAAAAGTACAAGAGCCTCCCATGATTCAACTTGAGTAAGGAGTTATAACCCTCCAAAAATTGCATTTTTCACCCTACCTACACAAAGGCATGAAAACCAAACTTGTGCCGCACGATTTTGTCACTCAAATTTTGCCATTTTGCCAACCTTGTCATCTTCCAAAAGCATAAAACTTCTGATGACTCTCTTGGTTCTTGATCAAGAAGTCAAGAATTCAACTTGGCATGTGCAAAAACCATCATGACATGAACTTTGGAATTCAATTTTGGCAAGGTAACATCAATGCAATACATTGAGGAATCATGAACCAGACCATAACACTCCATGCCAGTCAAGATTCAAGTCCAAACTCTAACCATTCAAACCTACAGAATTGAATGGAGGCAAGATAAGTGAGTTGACTTGGCACTTTTGGATTATCCAAGTCAATGGCTACAAGCTAGATGCCATGATCAGCCTCCAATCAATATTGCTCCCAAAAAAACTTCCTCTACTATAAATAGAGGTCATGTGTGACTGATCAAACCACCCCAAAACATCTGAATTCATGTTTTCTTTCACTTCACTCTCCAAAACCCGATTTTGCTTCTTCTTGAAGTAACTATCGAATTTTTCATAAGAAACCAAATCCATCAAAACCAACCATCCTAACACCTCACATATGTCATATACAAGTCATCCATAACCTCAAAACACATTTGGAACACCAGAATCACTAAGTCACCAGCCATTTGCTCAAGCTTTTTGGCCTATTTGCAGTTGGGGTACCACAACAAGTTCCAGGTTGTTTCAATCCATTCCAAGCTTCCAAATACCTTACATAAGGTCCATTGAAATTGTCCAGATCATCACACAACATCTGTAACACCTCTACATCAGAATTCAATTTCTTCTTGCAAGTGGTAAGCCTGAACTCTCAAACTCTATGATCCATGCATCATAAATATGTTTTCAAGTTACAAACATGTTTATGCACTTATGTAGAGTGTTTCCCCTCAATCAATTGCTTTGTAGCTATCATGTATATGATTTCATAGTGTTCTTGTAGAAATTAAGGTTCATGTGTTCATCATTTGATTTCTCACTACACACTTAATATAAATGCAATTAATTTATGTCACTGAAATCCTCGTTCAAAAACACACAACTTTCATGTTTACAAAAGTCAAAACCATTACGTATTGAGAGAGATATGTGAGGTTTTGCAAAACGGCCATGGTGGGAAGTCGCGAGGAAGAAGATGACCGTTGGTGCCATAATTTGAATTTATGAATTTTTCTTTTATTTTCTTAATTGATTTCAAAAATTAATTTCTCTCTCAATTTTTATCATCTTTTACTGGTTCTTTTTTTATTTTAAAAATTGACAAAAAGTTTAAATTATTTTATTCTACAAAAAAATCAAATTTATATTATTTATTTAATATAGCTTGAATTTTTGTAAATAATTTCATTTTTATTTATTTTTAAACATTTTAAATGAAATTTCCACCTTGATTTTTCAAATTCAAATGAATTCCAAGTTTTCATATTACTAAACATGATTTTTCAAAACATTTTTTAAAGTTTACAACTTGTTTTTGAATATAAATGATATTTTATATCATTTTTTATTTAATTTCCATTGATAAATTGTTTTCTAAATTAGAATTAGGTTTTTTTTCTTAATTTTGATTTTTCAAACTTCATTTGAAACACTTTTGGGCCTCTAATAGAATGTAAGACTCATCCCCTTTGTAAATACAAAATTTTGGGCCTCAATCATTGTATAAGTCCCGATACGATTTTCAAAATAAACGGTGCGATCGCTGTTTTTCAAACTCAAAGTTTTTCTCAAAACGTTTTTCAATTTCTTGAAACCCTAATCAATCATACAGTGGTAGTCAATACAATATATCGCAATACACTTGGGTCTCCTCTCAGAATGTAAGTCACAACATCTTTTTCAATGCATATTTGTTTATATATATATGTCAAATCACTTATATGTATATATATACTGGTGCATATTTGTTTAGAGTTTCCCCAGCAGTTAAGTCTACACTTAGGTCAAACCAGAGGATACTTTCAACTTAGTCAAAACTAGTTCCCTCATAGGAAATTCCCTATACAGTCTGCCTCCTCTTGGGCTTATTCAATATGGAACAGAGAAAGGTATTATTCCCAATGAAACTTTTCTCAAGACTGTTAAAACTTAGAAATATATGTATACAAGAAATTCATTTACCCAGAGGGATTAATTCCCGGTGAAACCTCTTCTGAATTTCTTCATAACTTAGAAATGTTCAACAAAGAAATGACTAATTCCCGGTGAAACATTTCTTGAACTCTTCTAAGGCTTGGATCCACAGGCTTCCTAGAAGTATCCCCAGCCTTCTCTTGGGCTTAGTACAAGGACCAACAGACTTCTTAGAAGTTCCCTAGCCTCTTATTGGGCTTAGTACAAGGACCCAAAGTCTTCCTAAAGGTATAGGATAGAAATTAGTAATCTCTACTAGTTCAGTCCCCAAGAGAGTCAAAATTCCAGAACATCAGACAATTCTAGGGTTGATCTTCATCGCTTAAACCAAAAGTCTCCTCTTGGGCATCATACAAAGACCTCTCTCTACAACAGAGCCTACCACTTCTTGAAAGACTTGGACAATCTCAGCGTCCTCTTGGGCTTTATTCAAGTAGACTTGGAAAGTCTGATCTCCTCTTGGATCTCACACAAAGACCCTCAAGTTTATTTAAAGCATAGGAAAAACCCTGATCATTCTACCAATGTACTAGTCTCCAACAGAGTTGAAAACCTCTAAGGTTTTCAAACTCATCTTAACATCCCCCCTGACCCCCAACAAGGCTTAACTTTCACCTTAAAAATCCTCAGCCAGGGTCAATTTACCATCAACAAATCCCCAATAAAATCAATGTCTCATGGTATCTGATACTTAAACTCTTCACTAATTCCCAGCAAGAGTAAATCCCTTTGGATTCCCCAATACAATTTGGACCTGCTCCTGGATTTCCATAAATCCTCAGCAAGAGATAGCCTCTTCTTAGGCTTCATATAAGAATTTCCTCAGTCAGCATCAATCTTGGGCTTTGTACAAGACAGATAAAACCCTCCCCATAGGAGTCACTTTCTTTTAGCTTCAACCTTGGGCTTTGATCAAGGAACACAAAAATTAGCATCCCCTCAGGTGAGACCATGGGTCCTCTTTGCAGGAGGATATTTCCTCTATACATCACATATCAAAACAAATAATCAAAACCTTTCCAGATAATTGCTGTAAGTGGCACACTTGTTGATTCAAAATCCAAGCTGGACTCCTTCTCTTATCCTGGTTAAAATTCATCTTTCATCTAACAGTTGTAAGTGACAAGCCTCTGTATCCCTAACATCCAAGACAATGTCCCTCTCTTAGCATGAAAGATTCATAAGGAAAAAGTGGTATTGCTCTACTCTGAGTTAAAGCTTTCTTCCTTCATGACATCTCTCTTATAAAGGAAATTATGGCATTGATGGATTTCTCACATCCCAGTTAAAGTAATTTCCCTTATAAACAATTACCTGACCTTTTGTGATAAATAGGTGAGATATTCTCCCTTTAGAGATGACAAATTCTCTCTCAGTCACCCCTTTAGCTTCAATCTTGGGCTTTAAACAAGACACAAATACTATGATAGCTTCAATCTTGGGCTTTGAACAAGACACCACATATCTTCCTCCCATAGAATAGGAGGAACTATGATTGCTCTGATTTCCTAAATCTCTTTATAGGAATACGTAGGCATAAGATTGTGAAATCTTAGCGAGCACACGAATACAAAACTTTAGGTTCAGTACCTTCCCAAAAACAACGGAAAGCCCAAAAACCACAAAAACATTCTCTCAACACTCCCAAAGGAGAAACTTTCCCAATCCACAACAGATAAACACAAGAAAGCATTTCAAGTTAACAGAAAAACATGCAATAAAAGGTTCCTATGGATTACCATAGATACACTAGGTGTTAATAGCTTCCCTTTGTATAACCAGACCCCGATCTCTTAGCATTTGTTAAAGAAAACATTTGTGTTAGTTCTTGGATTGGCTGGAATTTTGGTAAAACAAACTATATTCAATGTTGATGTCAAGGTACTGATGTTGCAACATTGAGATTTAACACTGGAACAGCAAGCTGTGATGTTGTTAGGGTTTGCGTGTTAGCTGGAATTGTGGAGAGCAAGCTGTCTCATTGGATGCGAATATCTTGGGATAGATATTTTCTGCTGCATAGGAGATCTGTTGCAGATTTGTAGGAGATTTAAAAGGTTGAAGATTTAAAAAGATTTTAGGAGAAAATCTGTTTTAAATATTCAGTTTTAAATAACAAATCTGGTCAGATATTGTAGCAAGTCCAAGACTAATTCAAGGAGCTATATAAAGCGCACAAGACCAAAGGAAAAAGTACGGAAAAGATTCAGAAGATCAGGAGCTGGAGGCTTAGTATCTAGATTCCTGTTTATTTTGTCCATTGTGCAGAGTGTGTTGTTGTGACATCACACCTTAACATCACACATCTGATACCAAAATTTCAATTGGTATCAGAGCAGGCATCCTGTCTGTCTCTGGGTGAGATCTAGGGAAGTTACTTTCTGGTGTAAAGATGGACAAAGAAGTTGGAGGATTCGTCAACAAACCCCCTATTTTGGATGGATCCAATTATGACTATTGGAAGCCAAGGATGACCACTTTCTTAAAATCCTTGGACAACAGGGCTTGGAAGGCTGTTATTAAAGAGTGGAAAACACCTGTTGTGTGTGAAAAAGATGATGCTGGCAAAGACAAAGAAGGCATCTCAAAGCCAAAGCCTGAAGAAGAATGGACCAAGGAAGAAGATGAGCTTTCCCTTGGAAATTCCAAATCTCTAAATGCAATTTTCAATGGAGTGGATAAGAATATCTTCATGTTAATCAATACCTGTGAAGTTGCTAAGGAAGCGTGGGATATTTTGTAGGCTACACATGAAGGAACATCTAGAGTTAAGTTGTCAAGACTTCAGCTGTTAACATCAAAATTTGAAAGCTTAAAGATGAAGGAAGATGAGACTATTCATGACTTCCACATGAGTGTTCTTGAGCTGGCCAATGCATCTAGTGCTCTTGGAGAGAAAATGTCTGAAGAAAAGCTTGTAAGGAAGATTCTTAGGTCCCTTCCTAAGAGGTACAAGATGAAGGTGACTGCTATTCAAGAGGCTCAAGACATCAGTAAAATGAGAGTAGATGAGCTCATTGGATCTCTTCAAACTTTTGAGCTTGGTTTGAATGAAGAAGAACCAGAAAAGAAGCCCAAGGGTATTGCTTTGGTCTCCACTCCTGCAGAAGATAAGGAAGTCAAAGATTCTCAGTAAGATTTGTCTCAAGCCATTGTAATGTTGGGAAGGCAGTTCAACAAAGTGTTAAAAAGATGGAACAATAACTACAAGCCTAGTGTCAAGAACAGTTCTTCTGACATCAGCAAGCCAAAAGAGAAAGATGAAGAGAAGACTGCCCAGGATAAAGGTGTTCAGTGCTTTGAATGTGAAGGGTATGGACATGTCAAGAAAGAATGTCCCACATTCTTGAAGAAGCAGAAGAAGGGCATGTCAGTTTCCTGGTCTGAATCTAATAGTGAAAGTGATGGTGAGTCAGCAAGGCATGCTAGAGCCTTAACAGGAACTGTTGTGTCTGATGATGATAGTGATGAAGAAATAACTTATGGGGAGCTAGCTTCTACTTATCGAGAGCTGTGTTTGAAAAATGCTGAGATTTATCAAGAAAACAAGTATCACAAGCAACAGATTGCTCAGCTTGAAAATGAAAAAGCTGATTGGGAAAATAAAATTATACTAGTTAAGTCTCAACTGGATCAGATGACAAAATTCATTAGGATGATGAACAGTGGTACTGCTAATCTTGATAAGATTCTTTAGTCAGAGAAAGCTGCTGGAGATAAATCAGGCATAGGATATGTGGCCAGCACTTCAGGAACAAAAAGGGAGATGTCTCAACCTTTGTCTCAACATCAACCTAAGAGACAGGGTCCTACCCCAAAGAAGGTTGTTCAGCCCCAGAATGCTGAGAAGAAGAATGGTCCTCATCAGAGGAAGATGCAGCCTCAAGGAGCTAGTCAGTATATGCCTCCCCAATATCACCAGAGCATGCAAGTTGTCAGGGTCAAGCAGAACATGTGTCATCAGAGGTTTCAACATCAGGAAAACTGGTATGGTTATGGATACAACAATGCTGTGCCTTATTACTATGGAAGAAGGAAGCCTCATCACCATAGAAGACAGCCTAAGAGACATCATCATCAGTACAGGAGAAGACAATCCAACTATGGAATAAGGAGACAACATTATGGGTGGCAGCCACAACATTATCAAAGTGGAAGAAGATTTAACCACTTTAGAAACGACAGAGTCAGATGCTTCTATTGTGGCAGGATTGGACATATGTAGTCCTCGTGCTTCAAGCTTCACGGTTATCCTAATTCTTCTCCTCAACCCAAACAGCAAGAGGTAAGGCCTAAGGTGATGAAGCAATGGATACCTAAAGTTACCAGCTTGATAGCTCACACTTCCTTAAGGGTTTCTACCAAAGATGACTGGTATTTTGATAGTGGGTGTTCAACACACATGACTGGAGTAAAGAATCTGCTTGTTGATGTGAAACCTCAGTCTTCAGGCTATGTTACATTTGGTGATGGGATCAAAGGAGAGATAAAGGGGATTGGTAAACTAAACTGTGCTAGTGCTCCCAGACTGGAGAATGTTCTTCTTGTTAAAGGACTAACAGCAAATTTGATGTCAAAATCTGGCATCAGAAGTTGGGACATCTTCACCTAAAGGGAATGAAGAGAATTATCTCCTCAGAAGCAGTCAGAGGGATTCCTAAACTTAGTATTGAGGAAGGAAAGGTGTGTGGAGACTGTCAAAAAGGAAAGCAGACAGAGATGTCTCATCCGAAGCTTCAACATGACACCACCTCCAAGGTATTGGAACTCCTTCATATGGATTTGATGGGACCTATGCAGGTTGAAAGTCTGGGTGGAAAGAAATATGCTTATGTAGTTGTGGATGACTACTCAAGATACACCTGGGTGAATTTCATCAAAGACAAATCTGAGGTGTTTGATGTCTTTAAAGAGCTCTGTCAAAAACTCCAAAGAGAAAAGGAGAGTAAGGTCATCAGAATAAGAAGTGATCATGGAAGAGAGTTTGAGAATAGCAAGTTTGAAGAATTTTGCTCGGCTGAAGGTATAAGTCATGAGTTTTCATCGCCTATCACCCCTCAGCAAAATGGAGTTGTTGAGAGGAAGAACGGAACTATATAAGAGTCGGCTAGAGCAATGATTCATGCCAAGAAACTTCCTTATCACTTCTGGGCTGAAGCCATGAACACTGCCTGCTACATTCACAACAGGGTTACCCTAAGAAGAGGCACTTCATCTACTCTATATGAACTATGGAAGGGAAGAAAACCTAATGTTAAGTACTTCCATGTTTTTGGTAGTAGATGTTACATCCTGGCAGATAGAGAGCAGAGAAGGAAATTGGATTCCAAAAGTGATGAAGGAATATTTTTGGGGTACTCCATCAATAGCAGAGCATATAGAGTCTTCAACTCCAGGACCAAAGTAATGATGGAGTCAATCAATGTTGTGATTGATGATGAAGATAAGCAGGAAGTTGAGGATGTCATAGAAGATGTTGGAACATTAGCTGATGAAGTTTCTGTAGAAGTTGAAGAAAGAAAACCATCTCCTGGTACTGCTGATACTGAGCCTGAGCAACCTCAGAAAGATCCTTCTATCAGAATTCAGAAGGATCATCCAAAGGAGCTAATTATAGGTGATCCAAATTCTGGAGTAAGGACTAGGTCAAGAGAAATCATAGCTAGTTCATGCTTTGTATCCAAAATTGAGCCAAAGAATGTCAAGGAAGCTCTAACAGATGAGTTTTGGATCAATGCTATGCAGGAAGAACTGGAGCAGTTAAGAAGAAATGATGTCTGGGATCTTGTACCAAGACCTGAAGGGGTGAATGTTATTGGAACAAAGTGGATCTACAAAAACAAGTCTGACGAGCTTGGAGTGGTTACAAGAAACAAAGCGAGACTTGTTGCACAAGGTTATACTCAAGTTGAGGGAGTTGACTTTGATGAGACGTTTGCTCCATTAGCTAGATTAGAATCCATCAGACTACTCTTGGGTATGGCTTGTAACCTAAGATTCAAGCTGTTCCAAATGGACGTAAAGAGTGCTTTTCTGAATGGCTATCTGAATGAAGAAGTCTATGTAGATCAACCTAAAGGATTCACTGATCCAAACTTCCCCAATCATGTGTTCAAATCGAGGAAAGCGCTGTATGGCTTGAAACAAGCTCCAAGGGCCTGGTATGAGAGGCTGACAGAATTCTTAGTAGCAAATGGTTATAGAAAATGAGGGATTGACAAAACCTTGTTTGTCAAGGAAGAAGGCGGGAAATTAATGGTAGCCCAAATTTATGTGGATGACATTATATTTGGGGGGATGTCAGATACTATGGTGAAACAGTTTGTTCAACAAATGCAATCAGAATTTGAAATGAGTTTGGTTGGAGAACTTAGCTACTTTCTTGGATTACAAGTCGGACAAATGGAGGATTCTATCTTTATTTCTCAAAGCAAATATGCTAAGAGCATAGTAAAGAAATTTGGCCTGGATAATGCCAATAACAAAAGGACACCTGCTCCCACCCATTTGAAGCTATCCAAGGATGAGAATGGTGTGAGTGTGGACCAAAGCTTATACAGAAGTATGATTGGGAGTCTACTGTATCTCACAGCAAGCAGACCTGACATTTCCTTTGCTGTTGGAGTGTGTGCCAGATATCAATCTGATCCTAAGGTGAGTCACATGAATTAAGTGAAAAGGATTCTGAAATATGTGAATGGCACAAGTGACTATGGGATGCTATATAGCCATGATTCTGGGACTGATTTAAGAGGATACTGTGATGTTGATTGGGCTGGAAGTGCAGATGATAGGAAAAGCACTTCAGGAGGTTGTTTCTTTCTAGGGAACAATCTGATTTCCTGGTTCAGCAAGAAGCAGAATTGTGTATCTCTCTCAACTGCTGAAGCAGAGTATATAGCAGCAGGAAGTAGTTACTCTCAGCTGGTTTGGATGAAGCAGATGTTGAGTGAATACAATGTCAAACAAGATGTTATCACACTATACTGTGATAATCTGAGTGCCATTAATATATCTAAAAATCCTATACAGCATAGTAGGACAAAGCACATAGAGATAAGGCATCACTTCATAAGGGATCTGGTTGAAGACAAAATTGTTACCTTGGAGCATGTAGCCACAGATAACTAGTTGGCTGACATATTCACTAAAGCCTTAGATGCAAACCAATTTGAAAGGTTAAGAAGCAAATTGGGAATCTGCATTTATGAAGACTAAATGTGCTAGAAAGGGGTTGTGGGCAGTTGGAGTTATTTTTGAAAATGTTTAGTCAACTTCCAGGTGAAGGTTGTCAAATTGTGGCTAAAAAGGGGGAGAAGTAGCCAAAGAAAGTTTGTAGTGCTGTCAAAGGAATATGCAAAAATTAAGGGGGAGTAATTGCTGAACAGCTGCTATGCTGGTTGTTGCATTGAGGGGGAGTGCTCATTGCTGCTAATGTTGAATTTTTGTGTGCAGCTGGTTATAGATTAAAGCTGTTTTAATGCTGCTGCTTGGAGTTTCAAGATTATTGATTGAAGTTTTTCCGCAGCTGAAGTCTCTAAATGTGCAGAGTGCAGAGATTGTTTTAGCCAAAATTAGCACAAGGGGGACATTGTTAGTGTAGCGAGCGATTTTGGACGTGGTTCTTAAGCGCTGGTCGCTCTCTGCGGTTTGACTACAGGTCGATTTATTTTTTATCCTATTGTGAGCTGAATAAGGAAGGGAAATAGATGTCTCCAATTAACCCTGCTTGCATACTGAGTTTAAACAGCGGTCTGTTAGGTTACGAATGCTATCAATGTGGGGGGGCCTTTGTACTGGTTATTTGTATTTTCGCCAATACTGTTTCTTTCTTTTCTTTCTAGGACTTTATAGCGGGGAACAAGGATTAGGATGTTAGGACTGATGTTTTTGAATTACTGCTTTTTGATTGATGGAGATATGGGATTTGGGTTTTTTGTTGATTGCGCTCGCTAAGATCTTTTCTTTCGATCTTATGCCTACGTATTCCCGTTTACCGAAACAGGGAAATCAGAGCGTTCGTAGTTCCTCATATTCTATGGGAGGAAATGGGTGTTTTGGTGTCTTGTTCAAAGCCCAAGACGTGAAGCTAAAGGTGGTTTGTATCTTGTTCAAAGCCCAAGATGTGAAGCTGAAAAGTCTATTTGTGTCTTGTTCAAAGCCCAAGACGTGAAGCTGAAAGACCTCGACTTTAGAGAGAATTTGTCATCTCTAAAGAGGGGAGAAGGAGAATTACTTTAACTGGGATACGCGGATCCGAGCAATGCCACAATTTCCGAAGAAAGGGTTTTAACCTGAAGGAGAAGACTTTAACTCAGTGTAGAGCAATTCCATCTTTCCTTAGGAATTTCTCATGCTAAAAGAGGGACAGTGGCGTTGATATAGATGATCCAGAGGCTTGCCGCTTACAGTGATTAGATGAAGGGAAAGGAGTTGTTGATGTTTGTGTACTGTGAACGAGGCACAGCTTTGATGCTAAAAGGTTGATTGGATCAACCAGTGGTTTTCTTATACAAAGCCTAAGAGGAGGCTATCATGTGTCTCGTACAAAGCCCGAGAGAGAGGCTAAAAGGTTTTGACTCAACGGTAGAATCTTTTGGTATCTCGTATAAAGCCCGAGATGGAGGCTAAAAGTTGTTTGACTCCGCTAGGGAGAGTTATTGTACAAAGCCCAAGAGGAGGCTATGTCAGTTAAGTGACAGGTCCGGTATACTGATTTTGAAAGAGAATATCAGTTCTTATATGTGCATCACTGTACTCATAGGTTAGATCTGAGGATCGGGGTGGTTTCCTTTTCTTTGAGGAAACGGGAAATCCAAAGGGTATTGAGACTGTCCGAGTCTGCGAGTTTCCTTCCTATTTAACGAAGGGGTCACTTGAGAATGTCTTTGAGACTCAAGAAAGTTAGACTGTCTGTGTCTAGAGTTTCATCTTTTGTACTATGCTGTGAGAAACAGTAGTAGACTCTATGAAAGGACTGTTCTATGCAGATGACTAAGTTCTGTTCCTATACCTCTAGGAGGTCGTCGGGACAATTTGTACGAAGCCCAAGAGGAGGCTGGAAATTTTTAAGAAGCCGACGGGTCCTTGTTCGAAGCCCAAGAGGAGGCTATCATTCCCGGAGGAAGAGATCATTATACGAAGCCTAAGAGGAGGCTGTGAATACTTCTAAGAAGCCGTGGGGTCCTTGAATAATGCCCAAGAGGAGGCGGGGTTGCTTTTAGGAAGCCTGTGGGTCCTTGAACAATGCCCAAGAGGAGGCCGATGCTTTTCAAAAGCCCGTGGGTCTATCATCTCCTTTCCATTAGGAGAGATAACTCTTTTAAAGATAAAAACTACTGGTAAACGTGCGAGGTTTACTATCCAGCGACTTTTAGCTTTTAAAGAGAGTTCCTTAGTTAAGGTCCAAGATTATGACCGTAGTGGGTACCCAAACCCCAAGACATTCAAGGCAAGCTATCCATAAGGAATAGATCAAGTCAGGAAAGTTCGAGAATTTGGAAGAAACTCAAAGATGCCATTCACGGAGAATACATTCATCTTGGGGAGTAGAGCTTCTTGTCGATTCCTAAGGAGGACAGCCGAAGAGAAGACTGTATCTGGTGCTCCTATTGGGGATCTAGGCGTCTATTTCTACGAATAAATGAAACGGCGTCACCTAGTTCTAGACGTAGTTGCCGGGGAAACTCAAAATATCTATACTATTATTACACAGTAGATATGAGTTTATGAAAGGAGACTTACAGTGAGCAGCCCCACAATACAGTTTATAATATGAAAACAGTAAACGAAAGCGATAACCACTTACTCGGTTGGAGTGCTTCCATGCTGTTTGGTTAGTTGTTCAACAAAGAAAGATTGAAAACAACAGTATATTCAAAATCAAAGGAGAAAGTGCTTTGAAAAAGAAAGATTTGGGGCTTACAGCTCAAGGAGAGGCCCAGGGTTTTATCAGTGAGCGCACTGTTTGACTTGGTACAGAGGGACTTATACAACTGACTGGGGCCCAAAAATGGTTTTCTGTACAAAGGGATGGGTCTTACACTCTCTCAAGAGGCCCAAAAAGGTTTAAAGGAAAAAGAGTGGGGCTTATAACACGAGGGTAGGCCCAAATGATTTTTCGTTTAAAAATGGCGATCGCGCCGAGGTTTTCTTTTAACGCGGAGGGACTTATACAATAAGTGAGGCCCAAGATGTTTTGGTTAAAAGGGGTATTGGGTCTTACACTCTAATAGAGGCCCAAAGTGTTTTGAACGGGTCTTATAGCTCAAGGAGAGGCCCAAGGGTTATTTTGAAAAGGCGACGATCATGCCGTTTGTTTTTTACGGTATCGGGACTTATACAATATATACTGAGGCCCAAAATGATTTGGTCAAAAAAAGGATTGGGTCTTACACTCTATTAGAGGCCCAAAAAGTTTTTAGAAAAAGAAATGGGTCTTACTACTCGAGGGTAGGCCCAGGTTTATTTTTAAAATAGGCGACGATCGCGCCGTTTACTTGTACAGAGAGACTTATACAATGAATGAGGCCCAAAAAGTTTTTGTACAAGGGGGGATGGGTCTTACACTCTCTCAAGAGGCCCAAAGAGTTTTGAAAATGATTTATGAGGGTTGAATTAATCCAAAACCCTAATTTGTTTTCAAAATGTATTTAATTGAATAAAAATTCAATTAAAATGATCAAAAATTGTTTAACACATGGAAAACAAATTGTGATCTTGGATTAATGCTTCAAAAATTAAGTATTGACCTACAAAATAATTAGAAAGCATTAAAAGTTGCAAAATCAATGTAGAAAAAATATTTAAAATGCCAAAAACATTCAAAATATTAATTCTTTACAAAAATATCAATTATATGAAATAAATAATATTTTTGGGATTTTTTGATAAAATAAAATATTTTAACATTTTTGTGAATTATTAAAAAAAGAATCAACTCAAAATCATTAAAACTCAGAGAGAAATTAATTTTTGAATCAATTAAACAAAATCACAAAATTCAAATATTTGAATTTCTAAAAGTGGCGCCAAGAACAAGCTGAAGAACACGCGCGTGTTCTTGGTTTCTCAGATTTGCATTTTCTATCCAATCTCCATGAATACGTAATCATATCATGCAATCCACATATCATTATGCTCGTCTCAACCTCACGATCATGTCTATGTACTTTAATTTCATTTAAATTAAACATACAACAAGAAATCACGAAGAGACCTCAAGAACCCTAATTTCTGCATGAAGGCTAGGATTTTTGATACACGATTCAAACAATGCAATTAATTGAGGGAAAACATTCCATGCATGATTATGAACATATGGCCAAATTATTGTGCGAGGAAATATGCATAGATTGAGAGATGACCAAGCATGTGCTTACCTCTAGGCCGTGACAGCAAGTTCAAAGTGATTTTTGATCTGGAGGTGTTACAGATGAGTTGTGATGATCTGAACAGCTTCCCTACACCCTATGGATTGTGTTTGGATGGTTGGACTTGATTGAAATTGGCTGGATCATTTTGTGGTACCTCAGCTGCACTTTGGTTAAAACCTTGAGCAACCAGCTGGTGATTTTGTGAAATTGATGTTTCATAAGTAATCTAAGTGTTTGATCAACTCATATGTGATGTATGTAAGGTGTGTGAGTGATTGGTTTGATTGGAATTGCTCTCAAACTCAAAACCCGATAGTGACTTGCCTTAGAAGGCAAAATTGGAGTGAAAGAAGAGATTTTGAGGAAAGTATCTGTTAGATGGCTTTGGTGTACTCAAACTGACCACAATTGAGCTCTATTTATAGTAGAGCAAGTTTGTTTTGCAAGGAATAGTGCATGGCAGCTGGTAAGTAGGTTTGGCCAATGTTGGCAAATGAAAATCCAAGTCTCCTCTAACCATTGACTAGAGGTTAGGGCACAGAGCTTTGGTTCCCTTGGTCTTGGATAAGTCTTGACTGATTTCAGATGAGAATGGCTCAGTCCATGCCACCTTGATGGTTCCATTGAATGCCTCATTCCAAATTTGAAGTCTTGTCCCTATTTTGGCCATTCTAGGTCCAACATGCTATTTCTTGTTCCATGGACTTTGGAGGCTTGGCTCAGTGATTGTCCCCTTTAGATTCAATCCTCTGAGGTGTCCAAGTGGATAGGAGCAATTGAATTTGGCTGATTTTGGAAAATCGACCAAAGTTGCAAATTCTGCCTTGCCTTGACAGATTTTAGCAAGGCAACTTGCCAATGTCATATCTCATGGTGTAAGTTGAATTTGGCAATGTTCTTGGCCATTTTGGAAAGCTCTTACATGATACAACAACTGTTTGAACAAGTTTGGTTTTGATCTCTTTTGATTCCAAGTGAAAAATCCCCCTACATTTGGCAAAAAGTGAGGCAGAATCTGACTTAGTGAAAATTTCACTAAGTGTTGGAAAAAGTGACATTTTCACTTTTCAGCCACTTTGATCACTCCATAACTCAAAATCCTTAATGAATTGGAATAACTTGTAGTTGAAGTTTTTGTAGGTGATAATGAGGGCTACAAATCCATATTTGGATGAGAAAAAATGGCCTTGTGGTTTAGGAGTTATGGTCCTTCAAAGTTGGTACCCTTGCCACTTTATTTTTAACTTAGAAAATTTTCTAAGTTTTATGGTTAACCCTTTTACAAGTTGTCTCACTTTTCTTGATTTTTCTTGATGAATGATGATTCAAATCATACATTAACATCATTTTAGGGTTAAAAATACATTTTGGTGAAAAATCTCAAAAAGTCAAAGTTGACTTTTGTGCACAGTTGACTTTTTATCAGATGAATTCCAAACTGTGCAATTCTTCAGGAAATCATGTCCTTGACCTAAATCAAACTTGATGGACATGTTCCATGGGTGTCATAGGGTATATTCAATCATGTATTAGGGTTTGGGAGCATGTCTTGGTCAAAAGTCAAAGTTACAATTGACTTTTCCCTTAAAACCCTAATTGTGGTGCAGATGGAATTGAGACTTGTTGCTCAAACTTCTTGGATTAATCCATTGTCCCAAATGGATCAATATGGTATATTAGAGACCCTCAAATCATCTCTTGAGGTCTTGGCTCATGATTTGTCCCAAAAGTCAAATTAGGGGTGAATTAGGTCAAGAAACCCTAATTCCTGATTTTTGATGAATGCATCCCTTGAGGCAAAATTGACTTGATGCATGGGTTCATGAGGTTCCATGAAGTATATTAGGTTATGTTTTGGATCAATGGCTTGTGTCCAGATGAAACTTTTCATCTGGAGGCCCTGGGTGATTAAAACCCTAATTTGGTGACACTGGCGATCTTGAGGCTTGATCAACCTAGAAGGGAGAAACCTTGTGCTTAATCCTTGAAGTGGGAGTCCTTTTGATCCTTTGAGGATGTTTGAGAGATTAGACAAGTTGAAAATCAAGTCATTTCTTGATTGAGCCTTTGTCTAAAGCTCAGAGAGGGCTTGAAACCCTAATTTTAATTGTAGAGGATGCTCACCCATCTTTGAGGCATTTGGTGAGGCATGATGGTTCATCCATATTGTGATGATGATTTGCACAATGATGGGAAATCTTAGTGGTCAAAATTTGGGGTATGACAGATGCCCCTATTTAATCTTCTTGGACCCGAAGGTGTGAATGACGAAGGTGTTCGGGCATTCGGGGTGCAAGAGGATTAAATATCGGAATACCCGAAATTTTGATGGTGGTTATGAATGGTAGCTTACGCATTCATCTTCTTTAGCTAAGCGATGATGCTTAGAAAAGGTAAACTTCCCCTCGATCCTGGTCTCCTACCAAGGATCTGGTCTTAGTTTCTTTTGTCAACTTCCCCTCGTTCTTGGTTTCCTACCAAGGAACTGGTCTTAGTTTCTGATTTAAACTTCCCCTCGATCCTGGTTTCCTACCAAGGAACTGGTCTTAGTTTCTGATTTAAACTTCCCCTCGATCCTGGTTTCCTACCAAGGAACTAGTCTTAGTTTCTTTTGTCAATAAACTTTACTGACAAGGGACGCTATGCGTAGCGGCTTTCCTTCAAACTTCTCGCCGAATTTTCCTGGGGAGATGCCATTTGAGTGGAAAAAGTTTTGATGTCAGACTTGCTGGGGAACCCATTCGTCTGAATTGTAGAGGTACACAAACTTCTCTGTTTTGGAGACGCCATTTGTCGATTCTACTGGGGAAAGCGAGTCTCTTGAGAGACTGTTTTCGTTTGGGGTTACATCATACTTTTCTCGGGATCTTCCCGGAGAAATGCCATATGATGGGATCCAATTTTGAGGTGCCAATGACCATCTTATCAGTGGTTTTTTGGAGCAAAACTGGCGTGCTGCCGAATCTCTGATCACGAGGCTTTCTCTGTGGATTTTCCTTAATCCGGGAAAGCAAGGATATCATCTTCAATGGCGAAGAGTGATGTTTATTGAAAGTTTTCTCTGGCTTTTCAGAGGTTCAAGTTATCAAAGTGGTCAAGGACCAACTTCTTTCCAGAATTAAACTGGAAGCGAGGTTGTTCAGACACAGTATTTCCTGACGAGGCAAAAACTGACAACTCGATTGAGAGGACTTCTACCACTAGGGGACAAGACCGACTAGAGTGATAGTGATGCAATATGAAATGTGAATGCAAATAAAAATGCATGATGTATGTATGTATATGCTAACAAAACAGACGCGACATACAGACTAATGGATGAACACAATTGGATACCCGGCCATCGCGGGGCGAAGAAGTACCGTTGATTCAAAATAGCAATCCCACCTTGCTTAAGAGAGATAGTCCCGTTGGGAGCTATGTTGATCGGGCTTAGGAGATGAGAACTCGGCCGAGGATGTCAGACGAAACATGGTCTCTGACATTATTGATCCTTCATTCAGGAGTACTGGTCTAGAAGGAGTACTTTGATTCTGCACTTTGAAGTTTGCTTACTTCGGGAGAAGCGATCGATGTTCTTCTGATGTTCAACAGTCAAAAGAAATGCCATCTTTAATTTAAAAGCAGAAAAAGTTTAACAAGTAAATTTATTTTTGTTTTATTTCAAGAATCGCTGATTAAGTTTAAACAACGTCGTTCTGTAAAGCTAAAACAAGTAAAGAATTACAAACAAAAGCACAAGGGTTCAAATTTTATTGATAAGATGGAGATCAGCCAAACGCGTGATTCCAAAGAGTATATACAAAGTTAGAAAATGGTAATTTACAGGGAAAAGGGCTACGTTGAAACATAACGACCACTATCCTTCTACCAACTTTGAATTTGGGACATCCTGAGCTTCTGTCGAAGATGACCTTTACTGGAGTTTTCCTGACGGATGATGTAACTGTTGTTGCTGCTGAGGGACTCGCCTCTGTTGAACATAGTTACTTGCCATTATCCCTAACTTTTGCCTGGATTGTACTATGAGATTTCCAATCCATCGGGATGATTTTTTTCATGTCTCTAACTTTTGCCTGGACCGCCCTTTCGGGTTTTCAATCAACCGAGACGTTTTTTTTTTTTAGTTTTAGGCGAAGTATTTCTTGACTACATCAACATTCGTGGGGTAGGCAAATTCCTCTCCGTCCATGGTTGCAAGTCTCAAGGCGCCGCCTGAGAAAGCTTTCGTGACCACATAGGGGCCATCATAATTTGGGGTCCATTTGCCTCGAGAATCAGTGAGAAATGATTGTATCTTCTTGAGCACAAGGTCTCCTTTTCTGAAGACACGAGGTCGGACCTTTTTGTCGAATGCCCTCTTCATTCTTTGCTGATACAACTGACCATGGCATAGTGCCGTGATTCGTTTTTCCTCGATCAGATTCAATTCGTCGTGTCGACTTTGGCACCATTCAGGTTCGGTGAGCTTAGCTTCCATCAATACCCGGATTGATGGGATCTCTACTTCTATGGGGAGAACTGCCTCCATGCCATATACTAGAGAGAAAGGGGTTGCCCCTGTTGAAGTGCGGACAGATGTTCGATAACCGTGAAGAGCAAAGGGTAGCATTTAGTGCCAATCTTTATAGGTCACAACCATCTTTTGAACGATCTTCTTGATGTTCTTGTTAGCCGCTTCTACCGCTCCGTTCATCTTGGGTCGGTAGGGAGATGAGTTATGGTGTTCGATCTTGAACTCTGCACACAACTCTTTCATCATCTTATTATTCAAGTTAGATCCATTATCAGTAATGATCTCGCTTGGAACACCATAACGGCAGATGATATTGTTTTTGATAAATCGGACCGCCACTTGTCGGGTTACATTGGCGAATGACGTTGCTTCGACCCACTTGGTGAAATAGTCAATGGCTACCAGGATGAACCGATGTCCGTTTGAAGCCTTGGGCTCAATCATACCAATCATATCGATTCCCCATATGGAAAATGGCCACGGGGAAGAAAGAACCTTGAGATGTGATGGCGGTACATGAATTTTGTCGGAGTATACCTGACACTTGTGACACCTCCTCGTGTACTTGTAGCAGTCGGATTCCATGGTCAACCAATAGTACCCGGCCCTGAGAATTTTTCTCGCCATTGTGTGTCCGTTGGCATGAGTGCCAAAGGATCCTTCATGAATTTCTTTCATGAGCATGTCTGCTTCTGGTCTGTCGACGCATCGGAGCAAGACCATGTCAAAATTTCTCTTATAAAGAGTGTCACCGCTCAGGAAGAAGTTTCCAGCCAATCTTCTGAGGGTTTTCCTATCTTTTCTGAGTGCCCCAGATGGGTACTCTTGTTTCTGAAGGAAGCATTTGATATCGTGATACCAAGGTCTGTCGTCTATGACTGCTTCAATTGTGAAGATGTAAGCGGGTTGTTCAAGGCGCATGATGTCGATCTTAGGTATGTCATTCCATCGACCTACACTAATCATGGAAGAGAGAGTGGCTAATGCATCAGCCATGTGATTCTCATCACGAGGGATGTGATGAAAGTCGACTCTGTTGAAGAAGGGTAACAACCTTCTTGCATAGTCTTTGTAAGGAATTAATCCTGATTGGTATGTGTTCCAATCTCCTTTTATCTGGTTAATAACCAAGGCTAAATCGCCGTATACGTCCAAGTTTTTTATCCTTAAATCAATCGCTTCTTCGAGACCCATGATACATGCTTCGTATTCGGCCTCGTTGTTCGTACATTTGAACGTAAGTCTGGCAGTGAAAGGAATGTGGGAACCCTGAGGGGTAACAATGATTGCCCCAATTCCGTTTCCATAATGATTGACTGCTCCGTCAAAGATAAGTCCCCACTGGGAACCTGGTTCTGGCCCTTCACTGGGTAGCGGTTCATCGCAATCTTTCATCTTTAGATACATGACATCTTCGTCTGGGAAGTCAAACCCGATTGATTCTTGATCACCAATCGGTTGATGAGCCAAATGATCGGCTAAAATACTTCCTTTAACGGCTTTCTGAGCATGGTACTCTATGTCATATTCTGATAGTAACATCTGCCAACGGGCAATCCTTCCCGTGAGAGCAGGTTTTTCGAAAACGTACTTAATTGGATCCATTTCGGAGACCAACCAAGTAGTATGAAGAATCATGTACTGGCGAAGATGTTTGGCTGCCCAAGCCAAAGCGCAACAAGTTTTCTCAAGCATTGTGTACCGAGTCTCGCAGTCGGTGAATTTCTTGCTTAGATAGTAGATGGCAGACTCTTTCCTTTTAGTTTCGTCTTGTTGGCCAAGTACACATCCCATTGAGTCCTCTAGGACTGTGAGGTAAATGATCAGTGGTCTTCCTTCCACTGGAGGTGATAAAATCGGAGGATTCAACAGATATTCCTTGATACTGTCGAAGGCGGTTTGGCAATCTTCTGACCAAACGCAATCCTGATTCTTTTTGAGTAATTTGAAAATCGGCGCACACGTCGCGGTCATAAGGAATATGAATCTGGAGATGTAGTTCAAACGTCCCAGGAATCCTCTGACTTGTTTTTCAGTTTTCGGAGAAGGCATTTCTTGAATGGCCTTGACCTTGTCAGGATCAACTTCAATCCCTTTCTGGCTGACGATGAACCCTAGTAGTTTCCCTGAACGGACACCGAAGGTGCACTTGTTAGGATTCAAGCGGAGCTTGAATTTTCTTAGATGTTCGAACAATTTTGACAGATGTTCAACATGCTCACTCTCTATTTTTGATTTTGCAATCATATCATCGACATACACTTCGATTTCCTTATGTATCATGTCATGAAACAGAGTAGGCCCTTTGATAGGTTGGCCCGGCGTTCTTCAAACCGAACGGCATTACCTTGTAACAAAAGGTACCCCATGGGGTAATGAACGAAGTTTTATCCATGTCTTTCGGCGCCATTTTGATCTGGTTATAGCCCGAGAATCCATCCATGAAGGAGAATACTTTGAACTTTGCTGTGCTGTCAACCAACATGTCAATGTGTGGTAAAGGAAATTCGTCCTTTGGACTTGCCCTGTTCAGATCTCTGTAATCGACACACATTCTAAGCTTTCCATCCTTTTTGGGAACGGGTACGATGTTGGCTAACCATTGAGGATATTCAGATGTAGCAAGGAAACCCGCATCAATCTGTTTCTGTACCTCTTCTTTGATTTTGATGGCCATGTCCGGGTGAGTCCGTCTCAACCTTTGCTTTACTGGCGAACATTCCGATCTTAACGGTAAGTGATGTTCCACGATGCTGGTATCCAACCCTGGCATATCCTGATAGGACCAAGCGAACACATCGGGGAATTCTTTGAGAAGCTTTATCAGATCTTCTCTGGCAGTTGGACTGAGCAGTGCTCCGATCCTGATTTCTTTTCTCTCTTTTTCTGAACCCAAGTTTACCGTTTCCAACGGCTCTTTGTGAGGTTCAATGGACCTTTCCTCTTGTCTGAGTAGTCGGGAGATCTCTTCCGGAATTTCGTCGTCAACTTCTTCTTCAACCTCGAATACTGGGAACTCAAAGTTGAGAGAAGGCATCGGATCGTATGTTTCAATGGGGTTTAAAACAAGCAATCTGCATGACGTGATGATTTGTGTTTAGAAGAGATAGAGAGAAATGCAAGTGTGTGCAGTGTATTGATTTTACTGCTTGTTTTTATTTTTGAATGTTTTTTAGGATTACCATTTTCTGAAAAAGCAAAAAGAGAAAACAGCAATTAATGCGGAAATTACAGAACGACGTTATTTTATTAATGCACAAGTCGAATCTTGAAACTACAGCCCTATAAAACAAAACTATGTCGCTTCGGGCAAAGCGAAGAGGGATATTTACAGAAAGCGAGCCCTATCAAAACATCCGTTTCACCTGGGCAGGGTGAAAGGTTAAAGATGGCAATTACTTTGACTGATGAACGACCTTCGGAACCTCGACGGCAACCCATTGACGGCGAACTCCTCGGTGAATCACAAAGTCTGGCACCTTCCTTGATTTGTCTTCAGAAATAACGCTGATTTCTGGTGGAGCAGGATCGTTGGAATCTGTTTCCCAGGAAGAATTGTCGTAGGAGGATTCCTCTGTTGCATTTTGCATAGCATTTGTGCTCTCAGCTGTATCTCCCCATCCAGTTGGCTGGATATCTTCGAGCCGGATACGAGAGCTTTCGGAAGCAGTGTACTTGACCATAAAGTCGTATTTTCCACTCGGTTGTCCCAAGGTGTCCCAAACTTCTTTGGAACTGGAGGAGTCATCCCTCTCGATAACGTTGACCTCGGGAAAAGCATAGTTGATGAATTCTAGTCCTACAAACGTTGCGAATTCATCTTCATGTTGAGTAGTTTCTGAATGACCTGAGTGTTGATCCCATGACATAGTGGGGACATAGGTATTCTGCTCAATGACACTCAGCTGAGTTTCATTGTTCGGCTGACTCTCTTGCCCCAAGTTTCCTGGGTAAGGCTGCCACATTGGCAGGCCATCCATCGGGCCATAGTAATTGTGGTCAAAGTTGTCTTTCATCAGAGTGTCCTCCTCTAATGAATTTGGCGGAGCACGGCATCCTTCCGGATCACAATCTCCATATATCATTTCGACATCTGACCATGGTATAAATCTCGGACTTTCAGTAGGAAAGCAAAAAGGCATAGGCACCTCTTCCTGAGACATATAACCATCCTTGTTAAGATAAGACTTCCATTCTTCATCCGTGTCAGAGGGATCTTCTTCATTGATAGCATGAACTGTCTGAGACACTGGGTGAAAGAAACCTCCACTGTGGAAGAAGTTTTGAAGGGGATGAAGACTTTCATCGTTGGCAGCTGTCTGGGTACAGGTCGCAGAAAAACCAAGACCCTTCTTTGTTTTATTGTCAATAGGAATGACAAGCCGTCCCCATCCTGTTGTATCGGTACTCTCGACCGCTTTGATAGCATCTTTGTATGAAGAAATTGAAGTTCCTTTTTTGAACTGATTGTCCTTGCTCACCGATAGCGCTTGGAACTGAGTTCCAATAACCTCCTCGGGTTCCACACAAGTAGATGATGATAGGTTACTCACAAGCAAGGCTTGTTCCCCACAAACCGTGACAAGTTGATCGTTCTTGACGAGCTTTAGCTTTTGGTGGAGGGTCTAAGTAACCGCTCCAGCCTGATGTATCCAAGGTCTTCCTAATAAACAACTGTATGTTGCCCGGATGTCCATGACCTGGAAAGTGATTTGGAAAGTGTGAGGACCAATAGTTATGGGAAGATCAACTTCGCCGATAACCGTTTTTCTGGATCCGTCGAATGCTTTGACGACGACCTCGCTGACTCTCATCGGAGGGCCCTTGAATGATAATTGCATCAAAGTGGACTTCGGCATAACATTCAGGGCTGACCCTGTGTCTACCAGTACGTTGGCTAAAGCATCGCCCTGGCAGTTAATTGTAATGTTGAGCGCCATGTTATGACGGCGACCCTCTTCAGGTAATTCTTCATCACTAAATCCCAAATTATTGCAGGAAGTGATGTTAGAGACAATGCTATCGAATTGTCTGATTGTTACATCCTGTTCCACAAAGGCTTGCTCTAAGACTTTCTGTAGAGCCTCTCTATGTGCTTCTGAACTGAGTAACAGTGATAATACTGAGATCTTTGAAGGAGTCTGTAATAGTTGATCAACAATGTTATATTCACTCCTTTGGATGAGCTTTAGCATCTCATCTTTGTCTTTTGAAAAGTCGGGATTACTAGATTGACCGACTGGCGGATCAGGAATTTCTGCCTGAAGTTCCTTTTCTTTGTTGGATTCTCCAACCCCTCGGTTGAAGATTCGACCGCTCCGTGTTACACGACTGATGTCTGCAATATTCACGACGGAGGGTAATGGAATTTCCTTTCCATTCTCGATTATTGTTGCGCCGTATTTGTAAGGGATAGCCTTAGTTGATTCATACGGTAGTTGCCCCGGTAGATAGATGACTATGGGAACCTTCTGATTTTTTTGACCATCATAAGTAATCTCGATCCATTCCTGGTTAGGAACTTTAGATTCGTCAAGTAGAGGAATGATGGCAAAAACATCCCTGGTCCTATGATGACCAGAGATTGTGACAACATCCTCAACTTGATCGGCAAGGCAGTTCGGCGTCCAGTTGATGGGTCCAGAATCTGGATATGGACGAATTTCTCCATGATCGACCTGACCCTGAAGAGCTGCTCTCACCAGGTAACACCCTTGGTTACTTTCCGAACAGACGCTACAACTGTCATAGTTGTGTGGAGGCACCTGGCCATGCCCACTTTGAATACAATGTAACCTCACTAGGTTACCTTCCATTGATCGGACATCCTGACTTTGACGACGAGTAGGATTCCTGTTATTGATACTAATCTGCTGAGTATCTTCATCCATGTAGATTGGCATCCACCAGTGATTTAACAAGTGCTGAAGTGCCTCCTGGACAAGGGTACAACCTCGATCGTTTTCGCAACCCGCTTTACAATTTTGATAGTCATGTGATATTAAGAATCCAAGTCGGACCTGCTAAGCATGTAACTCTACTAGGTTGGTATTCATTACGCGGATATCGAAGATCTGAACCATGTTGATTTGATAGGAGTTCCTATCATGGTAGTCTTGGATCCATCCAAGATCCATCTGACGCTGGAGGGCCTCTTGTATGAAAGAGCATCCCTGTTTGTTTACCGAGCAAATCAGACAGGAACTGTAATCGTGCCGCGGCAGATTATGATACTGGCTTTGGCTTGAGTGCATCGCCACCAAGTTGACATTCATCGCACGGATGTCGTGGTTTTGAATGACGTTAGAATTTATATAGACCATGTTAACTCCACGAACTCGGTGCTCTTGGATCCATCCGAGATCCATCTGTTCCTGTAGAGCTGATTGCACTACCGAACATCCTTGGTTATCTTTAGAGCAGATATCACACTGGTGATAGTTATGAGGTGGCACATGGCCATATCCACTCTGTCTACAATGCATCTTGACCAGATTGGTTTTCAACAAGAGTACATCGTGAATTTGATAGACATTGTTAGTCTCTTTCTCAATCAGATTGACTGCAGCTTTCTCATGTTGAGGCAGCGGGTTCGTGAGAACATTGGGATTCGTATCTTTGAAAGATAAGAGCCCGCTCCTAACAAGCTTTTGCACGTCGGACTTGAAATTAAGACAAGTCTCAATGTTATGCCCTGAACCTCCTTGATGACAAGGGCATGTCTGATCCACCTTAAACCAAAAAGGCAGATTTTCCGGTACGGTAAGATGAGACTTAGTCTGAATGTGCCCCTTGGCTAGCAGTAACGGAAATAATTCAGTGTACGATACGGGTATAGGATCAAACCCTGATGGCCGTGTTGTACAGTTGTTGTTATATGGAGGACGAGCCTGCTGAAGAGGCTGTTGTGTCCTTTGCTGATCAGGTTGGCTCTGCGCAACCTGAGGTTGATACATAGGAACAGGCGCGGGGCCGATAGCAGGAGTTACAGCTGCTACTGGCTGATAACGTCGCCTTTGCTTTCCGAGAGAGATATTCCCAATATCTTGCTCTTTTTTCTTAGGGAGAGCACTACCATATTTTTTAGTACCGCTCGTCGATCCAGTGTCTTTTACAAAACGTCCTTCTCGGACGGCTTCCTCAAGACGTACACCCATGCCGGCCATTTCGGTGAAATCACTGGGCGCACTGGCAACCATTCGGTCATAGTAAAATGAGCTTAAGGTCTTTAAGAAGATTTTTGTCATCTCTTTTTCCTCAAGAGGTGAACAAATTTTAGCAGCAATTTCACGCCACCTTTGAGCATACTCCTTAAAGGTTTCTTTGTCCTTTTGCGACATTGATCTGAGTTGATCTCTGTCGGGTGCCATGTCCAAATTGTACTTGTATTGTTGGACGAAGGCAGTACCAAGATCTCTGAATGTGCTAATCGTAGCACGGTTTAAACCCATGTACCATTTGAGTGCGGCACCGGTTAAACTATCTTGAAAGTAGTGAATCAGTAGGTCCTGATTCTCCGTCTGAGCTGACATCCGCCGAGCGTACATCACCAGATGGCTCTGAGGGCAAGAGTTACCCTTGTATTTTTCAAAGTCGGGCACTTGGAACTTGTGCGGGACTTTCACATTTGGGACCAAGCAGAGGTCTGCGGCGTCCTTTCCAAATAGATCCTGACCGCGAATGGCTTGCAGCTCTTTCTGCATTTCCAAGAACTGCTCCTGGAATTCATCAATTCTGTCAAACATAGTTTCCTTCTTACCAGAAGGTGTCTATGGAATCTGTCCTTCTGGGACAGTGTGCACCACATGGGGTGGTACCGTGACTACGACAGTAAGTCTTGGTGCCTCCCGAAGTTTGTAACCTTCAGGAGTCTTGAGTATGCCCCTGGCATCTTCGCTTTCCCGAAGTTTGTAACCTTCAGGCCCAGCGGCTTCTGTTGCAATTCCCTGATCTTTAGTGATCGGCGGAACATATCCTTCCGGGATATAGTTAACAGGCATGCCCCACGGACGATCTTTCAGCATCTGATACCTAGGATCATACTTTTCTATGATGGGCGTTGAGGTGATCTCTGAGATCACAGTTCTTTGTAGCTGAGCTTCTGCCATGGCTTGCATGTCGTTACGAAGCTTTCTCATATCCTCTCTCAGAGCGTCAATCTCTTCTTTCAACTCTCTGTTTTCTTCCTCAAGATCATCCATCTTTTTCTGACGATTGGCCAGAGTATTATACGAATGAGACAGTTTGACTCTAGAATCGAGACACAAACGTGAGATTCGTAGGTAAGAAGAATACGCGATGTGAGAATGATGAATGCACTGATTATATTAATTATTGTTTTTTTTTGTTTAATCAAAATAAACTTCGACAATTAGATTGCAAATATCAAACAGTGGGGAAACCCCTTTTTATTGAATTCCAAAGGATTACAGAAATGGAAATACAGTAGATTACAAAGTGCAGAAACAGAAACCTAAACTAATGGGTCCCGAGTCCTCTCTGAAGAGAAATCGGGTGCTGATTCTGGCATCTTCCTTTTCTTTGACCGGGGCTCTTGGGCCGTTGTCGGGTTGTCATTCCTTTGCCAGGTGAAAGGAGTGAGCAAATTCCTTTGGTCATCTTGATTCTCTACAGCATGTTGCTCCAAAATTTCAATCAGAGCATCTTTCTCTTTTAGTAGTTGCTGTATTAGGATACACTCTACGTCGAGGGTGCGGTACTTGTTCTTCCAAGATCTTCTTTCCTTTTGAACTTTGTTGAGAGTAACCCGAAGCTTTTCAGTTTCCGTCATGAAGTACATGACAGTTTCCCTCGGTGGAAGAATTCCGTAACGAGGATAAGGCATCTTTAGCTTGAGAGCTCTAGTTTGTACCCAATGGAGATAAGGCTCCACCGAGACACAGTCCGGTTTTCCCAGAGACTCTCGTCCTTTCTTATGAACATGTTTCCAAGCTTGCACTATTTCCATCTTTAGTGCTCTGTCATTTTCTCCTTCTTTGAAGAAATGACCTTCCAAATGAACACCCAGTGGGATGTGTCTCATTGGGTATCCAAATTAACGAAGAACCAATGTCGGATGATAGTTGATTCCTCCTTTAGTTCCTATGAGGGGTACGCTAGGGAAGTTTCCACAACGGTCAATGATTCTGATTCCCTCATAAATCCTATTACACCAATCTATATCGGAATTGGTGAGAGACATGATCTTTTGCGACCAACGTAAGACACTCTTGCAATCCCAAAAAGCAGCAGACTTGGGCAAGTGAGAGATAAACAATTTGTAGAGCAAAGGTACACAGCATGTGGTCTCCCCTCCACTGTACAAATTTCCCAAGTGTACAGAATGATACGCATCTGCAAGCAAAGTCGGCACAGGGTTTCCAATGAGAAAAACCTTAATAGCTTTGATATCGACGAAGTTATTGATGTTAGGAAACAAAAATAACCCGTAGGTGAGCAAGACAAAGATGCTTTCAAAATGCAGTCATGTTCCCTATACTAGCGAAGTACAGGGCTTTCTTTGTCAAGAACTGGGCTGGCAAACCTTGGATGCCACCCTTAGTGGTCATGTGAGTCTTGACCTCAGACTCGTCCAAATGAATTGCTATTGCAATAGTCTGATTCTTTGGAATTTCTTCCAGTCCAGAAAATGGAGCTCGATCAGTGATATGTAAATCAGTCAGATGAGAATACTCCTCCAGCGTTGGTGATAGCTGGTAATCTGGGAATGTGAAACAATGATAAACCGGATCGTAGAACTGAATGAGCCGTCCATGATCCCCTTAATCACATGGACTCTTAACAGTGGTAGCAAACCACCGTGTTTGGCTCTGAAAGCCTCTGGGTTAACGATCATCCTCGCTAACTTTCTCAAATCCTCTAGCTTTGGAACCTTGAAGGTATACTGGTGAGTTCTCCTTCTACCGAAATCCATTAATGCAATCTTTTTCTCTGATATTTGCAATCATAGTCTTAGTTTACTTTGAAAAACAGAGAGACTAGAAGAGAAGTTTTTTGAATGTTTTAATGTTTTATTAAATGGATGCATGAATGCAGCACACAAAAACATAGAAAAAACATGGGGTCAAAGGGTCGTTGTCATGAAGTCAAGGCTCTACCCATCCCTAAAGGTTTATACTAGGGTGATTTTTGTACCTGTACTCATTATCATCAGCTCCTCCTAGGAAAGCAAGACAACAAGCGGATCGCCAGCGAGTTGTAAAGCAATCTTAGAGTAAGTGCCATTCACCGAGAATAGATCACCAGCCTCAAATGAGGGTAGTATCGCGTAACAACTATTTCCGATAGTTTCCGCACTACGAAAGGGTTTGGCTCCTCAGCTTCTCAGACTTAACAACCGGCCCATTGGCTAGAAGAGTGAATGGGTTGCGTTGGTCAGCCTCCACTGAGGTTGATGGTCGACCCCGTCGCCATCACTTATCTTAAGTGTATACTCATTCTCACCACATGCGGCATCACACACATTCCCAATAGCAGAAAAATAAACACGTATAGCAATTAGGAAAAGCAGTATATATATTTGTCCTAATCATCCTAGACTTATAAAGCTATGATTCCTAAGTTCCTGACAGAAATGGGTTCCCCGGCGGAAGCCCCAATCTGTGGTATTCACATAAGTGAAGAGAAAAAGAGTTTGTCTAAGGTTTTCACCTTAAATGTTTAAGAAAGAATTTTTGGGCCCCACGGTGGGCGCCATTTTTTCTGTTGGCGGCCACCGCCATGAAAATGACTTACCCAAGGTTTAAATTGTAAGAAGGAAAGAACCGGCCCCATGGTGGGCGCCATTTTTTCTGTAGCGAGCGATTTTGGACGCGGTTCTTAAGCGCTGGTCGCTCTCTGCGGTTTGACTACAGGTCGATTCATTTTTCATCCTATTGTGAGCTGAATAAGGAAGGTAAATAGATGTCTCCAATTAACCCTGCTTGCATACTGAGTTTAAACAGCGGTCTGTTAGGTTACGAATGCTATCAATGTGGGGGGGCCTTTGTACTGGTTATTTGTATTTTTGCCAATACTGTTTCTTTCTTTTCTTTCTAGGACTTTATAGCGGGGAACAAGGATTAGGATGTTAGGACTGATGTTTTTGAATTACTGCTTTTTGATTGATGGAGATATGGGATTTGGGTTTTTTGTTGATTGCGCTCGCTAAGATCTTTTCTTTCGATCTTATGCCTACGTATTCCTGTTTACCGAAACAGGGAAATCAGAGCGTTCGTAGTTCCTCCTATTCTATGGGAGGAAATGGGTGTTTTGGTGTCTTGTTCAAAGCCCAAGACGTGAAGCGAAAGGTGGTTTGTATCTTATTCAAAGCCCAAGATGTGAAGCTGAAAAGTCTATTTGTGTCTTGTTCAAAGCCCAAGACGTGAAGCTGAAAGACCTCGGCTTTAGAGAGAATTTGTCATCTCTAAAGAGGGGAGAAGGAGAATTACTTTAACTGGGATACGCGGATCCGAGCAATGCCATAATTTCCGAAGAAAGGGTTTTAACCTGAAGAAGAAGGCTTTAACTCAGTGTAGAGCAATGCCATCTTTCCTTAGGAATTTCTCATGCTAAAAGAGGGACAGTGGCGTGGATATAGATGATCCAGAAGCTTGCCACTTACAGCGATTAGATGAAGGGAAAGGAGTTGTTGATGTTTGTGTACTGTGAACGAGGCACATCTTTGATGCTAAAAGGTTGATTGGATCAACCAGTGGTTTTCTTATACAAAGCCTAAGAGGAGGCTATTATGTGTCTCGTACAAAGCCCGAGAGAGAGGCTAAAAGGTTTTGACTCAACGGTGGAATCTTTTGGTATCTCGTATAAAGCCCGAGATGGAGGCTAAAAGTTGTTTGACTCCGCTAGGGAGAGTCATTGTATAAAGCCCAAGAGGAGGCTATGTCAGTTAAGTGACAGGTCCGGTATACTGATTTTGAAAGAGAAAATCAGTTCTTATATGAGCATCACTGTACTCATAGGTTAGATCTGAGGATCGGGGTGGTTTCCTTTTCTTTGAGGAAACGGGAAATCCAAAGGGTATTGAGACTGTCCGAGTCTGCGGGTTTCCTTCCTATTTAACGAAGGGGTCACTTGAGAATGTCTTTGAGACTCAAGGAAGTTAGATTGTCCGTGTCTAGAGTTTCATCTTTTGTACTATGCTGTGAGAAACAGTAGTAGACTCTATGAAAGGATTGTTCTATGCAGATGACTAAGTTCTGTTCCTATACCTCTAGGAGGTCTTCGGGACAATTTGTACGAAGCCCAAGAGGAGGCTGGAAACTTTTAAGAAGCCGACGGGTCCTTGTACGAAGCCCAAGAGGAGGCTATCATTCCCGGAGGAAGAGATCATTATACGAAGCCTAAGAGGAGGCTGTGAATACTTCTAAGAAGCCGTGGGTCCTTAAATAATGCCCAAGAGGAGGCGGGGTTGCTTTTAGGAAGCCTGTGGGTCCTTGAACAATGCCCAAGAGGAGGCCGATGCTTTTAAGAAGCCCGTGGGTCTATCATCTCCTTTCCATTAGGAGAGATAACTCTTTTAAAGATAAAAACCACTGGTAAACGTGCGAGGTTTACTATCCAGCGACTTTTAGCTTTTAAAGAGGGTTCCTTAGTTAAGGTCCAAGATTATGACCGTAGTGGGTACCCAAACCCCGAGACATTCAAGGCAAGCTATCCACAAGGAATAGATCAAGTCAGGAAAGTTCGAGAATTTGGAAGAAACTCAAAGATGCCATTCACGGAGAATACATTCATCTTGGGGAGTAGAGCTTCTTGACGATTCCTAAGGAGGACAGCCGAAGAGAAGACTGTATCTGGTGCTCCTATTGGGGATCTAGGCGTCTATTTCTACGAATAAATGAAACGGCGTCACCTAGTTCTAGACGTAGTTGCCGGGGAAACTCAAAATATCTATACTATTATTACACAGTAGATATGAGTTTATGAAAGGAGACTTACAGTGAGCAGCCCCACAATACAGTTTATAATATGAAAGCAGTAAACCAAAGCGATAACCACTTACTCGGTTGGAGTGCTTCCATGCTGTTTGGTTAGTTGTTCAACAAAGAAAGATTGAAAACAACAGTATATTCAAAATCAAAGGAGAAAGTGCTTTGAAAAAGAAAGATTTGGGGCTTACAGCTCAAGGAGAGGCCCAGGGTTTTATCAGTGAGCGCACTGTTTGACTTGGTACAGAGGGACTTATACAAGTGACTGGGGCCCAAAAATGGTTTTCTATACAAAGGGATGGGTCTTACACTCTCTCAAGAGGCCCAAAAAGGTTTAAAGGAAAAAGAGTGGGGCTTATAACACGAGGGTAGGCCCAAATGATTTTTCGTTTAAAAATGGCGATCGCGCCGAGGTTTTCTTTTAACGCGGAGGGACTTATACAATAAGTGAGGCCCAAGATGTTTTGGTTAAAAGGGGGATTAGGTTTTACACTCTAATAGAGGCCCAAAGTGTTTTGAACGGGTCTTATAGCTCAAGGAGAGGCCCAAGGGTTATTTTGAAAAGGCGACGATCGCGCCGTTTGTTTTTGACGGTATCGGGACTTATACAATATATACTGAGGCCCAAAATGATTTGGTCAAAAAAAGGATTGGGTCTTACACTCTATTAGAGGCCCAAAAAGTTTTAAGAAAAAGAAATGGGTCTTACTACTCGAGGGTAGGGCCAGGTTTATTTTTAAAAAAGGCGACGATCGCGCCGTTTACTTGTACAGAGAGACTTATACAATGAATGAGGCCCAAAAAGTTTTTGTACAAGGGGGAATGGGCCTTACACTCTCTCAAGAGGCCCAAAGAGTTTTGAAAATGATTTATGAGGGTTGAATTAATCCAAAACCCTAATTTGTTTTCAAAATGTATTTAATTGAATAAAAATTCAATTAAAATGATCAAAAATTGTTTAACACATGGAAAACAAATTGTGATCTTGGATTAATGCTTCAAAAATTAAGTATTGACCTACAAAATAATTAGAAAGCATTAAAAGTTGCAAAATCAATGTAGAAAAAATATTTAAAATGCCAAAAACAATCAAAATATTAATTCTTTACAAAAATATCAATAATATGAAATAAATAATATTTTTGGGATTTTTTGATAAAATAAAATATTTTAACATTTTTGTGCATTATTAAAAAAAGAATCAACTCAAAATCATTAAAACTCAGAGAGAAATTAATTTTTGAATCAATTAAACAAAATCACAAAATTCAAATATTTGAATTTCTAAAAATGGCGCCAAGAACAAGCTGAAGAACACACGCGTGTTCTTGGTTTCTCAGATTTGCATTTTCTATCCAATCTCCATGAATACGTAATCATATCATGCCATCCACATATCATTATGCTCGTCTCAACCTCACGATCATGTCTATGTACTTTAATTTCATTTAAATTAAACATACAACAAGAAATCGCGAAGAGACCTCAAGAACCCTAATTTCTGCATGAATGCTAGGATTTTTGATACACGATTCAAACAATGCAATTAATTGAGGGAAAACATTCCATGCATGATTATGAACATATGGCCAAATTATTGTGCGAGGAAATATGCATAGATTGAGAGATGACCAAGCATGTGCTTACCTCTAGGCCGTGACAGCAAGTTCAAAGTGATTTTTGATCTGGAGGTGTTACAGATGAGTTGTGATGATCTGAACAGCTTCCCTACACCCTATGGATTGTGTTTGGATGGTTGGACTTGATTGAAATTGGCTGGATCATTTTGTGGTACCTCAGCTGCACTTTGGTTAAAACCTTGAGCAACCAGCTGGTGATTTTGTGAAATTGATGTTTCAGAAGTAATCTAAGTGTTTGATCAGCTCATATGTGATGTATGTGAGATGTGTGAGTGATTGGTTTGATTGGAATTGCTCTCAAACTCAAAACCCGATAGTGACTTGCCTTAGAAGGCAAAATTGGAGTGAAAGAAGAGATTTTGAGGAAAGCATCTGTTAGATGGTTTTGGTGTACTCAAACTGACCACAATTGAGCTCTATTTATAGTAGAGCAAGTTTGTTTTGCAAGGAATAGTGCATGGCAGCTGGTAAGTAGGTTTGACCAATGTTGGCAAATGAAAATCCAAGTCTCCTCTAGCCATTGACTAGAGGTTAGGGCACAGAGCTTTGGTTCCCTTGGTCTTGGATAAGTCTTGACTGATTTCACATGAGAATGGCTCAGTCCATGCCACCATGATGGTTCCATTGAATGCCTCATTCCAAATTTGAAGTCTTGTCCCTATTTTGGCCATTCTAGGTCCAACATGTTATTTCTTGTTCCATGGACTTTGGAGGCTTGGCTCAGTGATTGTCCCCTTTAGATTCAATCCTCTGAGGTGTCCAAGTGGATAGGAGCAATTGAATTTGGCTGATTTTGGCAAATCGACCAAAGTTGCAAATTCTGCCTTGCCTTGACAGATTTTAGCAAGGCAACTTGCCAATGTCATATCTCATGGTGTAAGTTGAATTTGGCAATGTTCTTGGCCATTTTGGAAAGCTCTTACATGATACAACAACTGTTTGAACAAGTTTGGTTTTGATCTCTTTTGATTCCAAGTGAAAAATCCCCCTACATTTGGCAAAAAGTGAGGCAGAATCTGACTTAGTGAAAATTTCACTAAGTGTTGGAAAAAGTGACATTTTCACTTTTCAGCCACTTTGATCACTCCATAACTCAAAATCCTTAATGAATTGGAATGACTTGTAGTTGAAGTTTTTGTAGGTGATAATGAGGGCTACGAATCCATCTTTGGATGAGAAAAAATGGCCTTGTGGTTTAGGAGTTATGGTCCTTCAAAGTTGGTACCCTTGCCACTTTATTTTTAACTTAGAAAAATTTCTAAGTTTTATGGTTACCCCTTTTACAAGTTATCTCACTTTTCTTGATTTTTCTTGATGAATGATGATTCAAATCATACATTAACATCATTTTAGGGTTAAAAATCCATTTTGGTGAAAAATCTCAAAAAGTCAAAGTTGACTTTGGTGCACAGTTGACTTTTTATCAGATGAATTCCAAACTGTGCAATTCTTCAGGAAATCATGTCCTTGACCTAAATCAAACTTGATGGACATGTTCCATGGGTGTCATAGGGTATATTCAATCATGTATTAGGGTTTGGGAGCATGTCTTGGTCAAAAGTCAAAGTTACAGTTAACTTTTCCCTTAAAACCCTAATTGTGGTGCAGATGGAATTGAGACTTGTTGCTCAAACTTCTTGGATTAATCCATTGTCCCAAATGGATCAATATGGTATATTAGAGACCCTCAAATCATCTCTTGAGGTCTTGGCTCATGATATGTCCCAAAAGTCAACTTAGGGGTGAATTAGGTCAAGAAACCCTAATTCCTGATTTTTGATGAATGCATCCCTTGAGGAAAAATTGACTTGATGCATGGGTTAATGAGGTTCCATGAAGTATATTAGGTTATTTTTTGGATCAATGGCTTATGCCCAGATGAAACTTTTCATCTGGAGGCCCTGGGTGATCAAAACCCTAATTTGGTGACACTGGCGATCTTGAGGCTTGATCCACCTAGAAGGGAGCAACCTTGTGCTTAATCCTTGAAGTGGGAGTCCTTTTGATCCTTTGAGGATGTTTGAGAGATTAGACAAGTTGAAAATCAAGTCATTTCTTGATTGAGCCTTTGTCTAAAGCTCAGAGAGGGCTTGAAACCCTAATTTTGATTGTAGTGGATGCTCGCCCATCTTTGAGGCATTTGGTGAGGCATGATGGTTCATCCATATTGTGATGATGATTTGCACAATGATGGGAAATCTTAGTGGTCAAAATTTGGGGTATGACAGTTAGTTCTTGGATTGGCTGGAATTTTGGTAAAACAAAGTATATTCAATGTTGATGTCAAGGTACTGATGTTGCAACATTGAGATTTAACACTGGGCTGTGTTAAGTAAGTAATATGCTGAAGTTGGATGTCTGATGTCACATAGGCGATGTTGTAACATCAGATCTGCAGAATTAACAACAGCAGGTTGTGATGTTGTTAGGGTTTGCGTGTTAGCTAGAATTGTGGAGAGCAAGCTGTCTCATTGGATGTGAATATCTTGGGATAGATATTTTCTGTTTCATAGGAGATCTGTTGCAGATTTGTAGGAGATTTAAAAGGTTGAAGATTTAAAAAGATTTTAGGAGAAAATCTGTTTTAAATATTCAGTTTTAAATAACAAATCTGGTCAGATATTGTAGCAAGTCCAAGACCAATTCAAGGAGCTATATAAAGCGCACAAGACCATAGGAAAAAGTACGGAAAACATTCAAAAGATCAGGAGCTGGAGGCTTAGTATCTAGAGTTTGTTTAGAGTGCTTGTATTTACACTATTCTAGGGTTTGAATAGGTGTTGTGTTTCTGTCCTCTCTAGAAGCTGTGAAGCAATAGAGAGTGGTTGCTTGATCGAAGCTAGGAAGCAAGATCAAGGGTACTCAAAGTGGTTTCTTTGAGTGTTTGTAAGGGATTGAGTGGTGTTCTCATACCTAGGTGGTTTCTTAGGTAGGAAGTCATTAGTAGAGTATAAGTTTAGGAGATTGTCAACTGGTTGTTGAGTCTGTAAATTATATCTACAAGTAGTGAATTCCATCCCTGGCTTGGTAGCCCCCAGAGTAGGTTGGTTGTAACCGAACTGGGTCAACAATTCTTGGTGTTATTTTGCTATTTATTTTGTCCATTGTAGAGTGTGTTGTTGTGACATCACACCTTAACATCACACGTCTGATACCAGAATTTCAATTTGCGTGCAAGGTTAGTTTTAGATATCTTCACTTTCCTTTCCAGCTTCATAGGATAAATACAGAAATCAAAAAGTAGCACCCAAATCTAATTTGCGGTAACGTGGTCGCGTCACCGAAACAAATCGCACGCTACACTTCTCACTCTTTGTTTTACCGGAGGACATTCTGTTTTCACTGGTAAGTTATGTTCCACGATGCTGGTATCCAACCCTGGCATGTCCTGGTTGGACCAAGCACACACATCTAGAAACTCTTTGAGAAGTTTTATCAAGCCTTCTCTGGCAGTTGGACTGAGCAGTGCTCTAATCTTAACTTCTTTCTTTTCTTCTTCTGAACCTAAATTGACTGTTTCCAACGGATCTTTGTAAGGTTTAATGGATCTTTCCTCTTGTCCGAGCAGTCGGGATATTTCTTTTTGAATTTCTTCGTCCTCTTCTTCTTCGGCTACAAATATCGGGAACTCAAAGTTGGGATAAGGCATTGGATCGTATGTTTCAAGGGGGTTTAAAACAAGTAATCTGCACAACGTGATGATTCCTTTTTAGAAAAGGCAGAGATAATGTAAAAGTGTGTGCAGTGTATTTTTTTTAAATAGTTTGTCTTTATTTTTTATTTTTTTATTTTTAGGATTACCATTTTCTGAAAAAGCGAAAAGTGAAAATAACAATGAATGCGGGAATTCATAATGACATTATTTATTTATGATTTGTCGATTCTTGAAATACAACCCTATAAAACAAAACTCCGTCGCTTTGGGTGAAGCGAAAAGGGATATTTACAGAAAAGTGAGCCCTATATAACATCCATTTCACCCGGGCAAAGTGAAAGGTCAAAATAAAGATACGACAATTACTTCGATTTATGAACGACATTCGGGACATCACGAACTCCTCTATGGATCACAAAGTCCGATACTTTCCTTCTTGGTTTGTCTACAGTAATAACACTGACTTCTGGTGGAGTGGGATCATTCGAGTCTTCTTCCCATGCAGAGTTATCATAAGAGGACTCTTCTATTGTATCCCCAATAGTGTTTTCATTCTCAAAAGGATCTCCCCGTCTAGTTGGCTGGATGTCCTCATATCTTATGCGAGAGCTTTCGGGAGCAGTGTACTTTACTAGAAAGGTGTACTTGCCGCTTGGCTGCCCCAAGGTATACTAGGTTTCAGTGTGAATAAATGAGTCATCTTCTTCAATGACATTGACCTCAGGAAATGCATACTTAATAAATTCTTGTTCTACGATCTTTGAAAATTCATCAACGTGGAGTTGGACATTTCCGGAATGTTCTGGGTAAGGATTCCATAACTCTGGGAGAACAAACGTACTCTTTTCAAGATCATTCAGCAGATAGGCATTATCTGGCCGACTCTTTTGCCCCGAGTCTTCCATGTAAGGCCTCCATATACGCAAGTCATCTAGGGGATCATAAGAATCGTAGTCAAAGTTGCCTTTCATCAGAGTGTCTTCCTCTAATGAGTTGGGTGGAGCACGACATCCTTTAGGATCACAATCTCCGTAGATCATTCTAACGTCTGACCTTGGTATATATCTGGGACTTCACTTTGGAGAGCAGAATTGTATGTGCGTTTCTCCCTGAGATATATAACCTTCATCATTAAAATAGGATTTCCACTCTTCATATGTATCAGAAGAGTCGTTCTCCTCGATGGTGTGGACTTCTTGAGATATCAGGTGAAGGAAACCTCCACTGTGGAAGAAATATTAAATGGGACGAAAGCTTTCATCCTTCTTTGTAATCTGGGTACATGTCAGAGAAAAACCAAGACCTTTTCTTGTCTTGTTACCGGCAGGAATTATAATATGTCCCCATCCTTTTATGTTATCACTCCTCATTACTTGGAGAGCGCCTTTGTATGAGGAAATTGACGTTCCTTTGTGTTGGTGATTCTCATTGCTGACTGAGAGCACCTAAAATTGAGTTCCAACAACCTCCTCTGGTTCTAAATATGAAAATGATGATAGGTTGCTCACAATTAAAGCTTGTTCTCCCCATACTGTGACCAATTTGTCGTTCTTGACAAACTTCAGCTTCAGGTGAAGTGTCGAAGTGACTGCCCGTACTTTATGTATCCATGGTCGTCCCAATAAACAGCTGTATGTCACTCGGATGTCCATGACCTGGAAAGTGACTTGGAAAGTGTGAGGACCGATGGTTATGGGAAGATCGACTTCGCCGATAACTGTTTTCCTGGATCCGTCAAAGGCTTTGACGATGATCTCACTGCCTCTCATGGGAGTACCTTGAAAAGATAGTCATACCAAAGTTGACCTTGGCATGACGTTTAAGGATGAACCCGTGTTTACCAGTACGTTGGCTAAAGCATCGTCCTGGAAACTAACTGTGATATTGAGTTCCATGTTATGGTTCTTGCCTTCCTCTAGAAGTTCTTCATCACTGAAACCCAAATTGTTGCAGGAAGTGATGTTGGAGATAATGCTGTAAAACTGACCCACTGTCACATCTTGTTCTTCAAAGGCTTGTTCCAAGACTCTCTATAGAGCTTCTCTGTGAGCTTCTGAACTGAGCAGGAGAGATAACATAGAGATTAGAGACGGAGTTTGCAACAATTGAGCCATAATGTTGTACTTGCTTTTCTGGATGAGCTTTAGCATTTCATCATTGTTCTTTACGGGTTTCGTGTTGCTGGATTGACCAATTTGTTGATTAGGAACTTCAGCTTGTGGTTCCTTTTCTTTTGCAGGTTCTCCAACTCCTCTTTTGAAGATTCGATCGCTCCGAGTAACTCGACTAATATCAACAATGTTTATAACGGATAGCAGTGGAATTTATTTTCCATCTTCTATGGTCGTCGTGTAACGACCCAAAAATCTAAATTTATTTATTTATTTAATTTGGAAGGAATTAAGAGGTTTTTGGTAATTTTGGATTAAAGGAGTAATTTTAATAATTTTAATAAGATAAATAATCATGTATTATTTAGATTATTATTATTATTAATAAATAAGAAAAAGGGCAAGGTGGTCTTATTGGAAATTGAGTAAGGATAGGATGGGAAGTTTATAAGTTGGGATTTCTCACTAAAGAAGAAAAGAAGCGATCATTTCTAACTGATCGTGTTTTTGGTGAAGAACACTGAAGAAGAGAAGAGGAGGAGAAAACCTAGGATTCTGAAGGATTTCGAGGAGAATCTTGGAGAAAGAAGGAGAAAGCCGCAAATTTCTCTAAGGTATGGGGAGTTTTTCATGGTTTATTATCGTTATATAGGAATTGGTTGTTAATAGATTAGGTATTCATGAGTTTATATAATTTTGGTGTTTGATTGATGAAGATTACGTTATTCATGAACGATATGATGATATACGATGTAAATGTTGATGAACGTGTATCGTGTAAGCATTTTTTATCAATTTTCGTTTTGGGAAAACTGAGTTTTGGGGGTATTTCGAGTCAAAAACGCAGGAAAACACTATTCGGGGAAATTTGGGTTTTGTCGCATCCTGACACGGGCCGTGTCACACAACACGGGCACCCGTGTCAGCCTACTGGTTGAGAAAAATAAAGTTGTTTGTTGCAGAGCTCCTGACACGGGCAGTGTCACAGGACACGGGCGGCCGTGTCAGCTTGCTGGTCGTGAATGAAAAATTGATTTTTTGGAAATTGGTCCCAGGGCTTCTGACACGGGTCGTGTCACAGGACACGGGTGGCCGTGTCAGGCTGCTGACTTGCTACTTTTTTGATGTTAGGAATCGTGTCTCAGGTTTCTTGACACGGGCCGTGTCACAGGACACGGGCGGCCGTGTCAGACAACTGTCTTGATGAATTTTTGCTGTTTTGATGTTCTTTTGCTGATTTTGGTGGTTTGGTACTTGATATTATATTAATGATAAAACATGATTATATGATGATTTCTTGTTGAGATGATATGATAATAAACATAATTATATGGTGAATTCTTGTTGAAACGATGAGATGATGAATATAATTACATGATGAATTATTGTTGAATATGATATGACGATAAACATGATGGTATGACGAATTCTTGTTGAAATGATGTGATGATAAACATGATTATAGGATGAATTCTTGTTGAATATGATATGGCGATAAATATGATTATATGGCGATTTTCTTGTTAATTATATGGTGATTTTTGGTGAAATATGAAATGCATGATGCACATGTGGATTTTTGATGATTTGAGGAGTTTGGCATCATTGCATTTTCATAGCATTTTTTTATGTTGGGGCTTCGGCCTATTGGTAGCTCCAATCCCATTGTGTGGATTGGAGTGATATGGTGATTATGTTGTGCTCCCTTGGGGAGGGTTGATGGCCAGTGTCCATCACATGGAGAAATTGGTACCACATGCATTTGCTGCATCACATTATAGTTGACGTTGCATTAACATGAAGTATCGGTGATGGTGTTTTGAAGATTTTGGTGATAATGCCATGTTGTCGTTGTTGCTTATTCTATTTATTTTCCATGTCCTTATATTTCTATAATGAACTATGATTACTCACCCTGCCTGTGTATGGTGACAGTTTATGCGCCATCCTGCAGATATTCAGGAGTAGCTTATCGGTGCGTGAAGTTCTAGCTTGGAGCTTTTTTTAGCTTATTCCTGTAGCGTTATATGGTGTCTTGCTCTGGTAGATGTAACATCGTGGGGGAAATGCTTAAGTGAATATTATGTGGTTTGTTAGGATGATTTTTATGAGTTACTATGTGTAAAATGTTAGTTGATAATGATTGTTAACAATGACCATAGGTCTTGATGGTTTGATGAAATATATGAAGTTAATTTGAGGTTATGATTCCGCTGCAAAGTTAAATTGTGAATTTGTCTTGAATTATTAAAGAAGTGGATATTTTAAATGTTTTGAAAACCCGTGTTACGGAGCAAGATTTGTTGTTAAGATGTTTAATAAAGAAAATGTGACACCTTTCTTGTTGATTTCTACTCTGATAATATGAAATATTTTCTAAAAATTGTATGTGGGTAGAAGGGTGTTACATTAGTGGTATCAGAGCAGGTCGGTCTGTCCGGCCAAGTTGTCTATGTTGTTTACCCCTTAGTACGTGACATGTGTGTGAACACTGTCGGTACTTGTTTGTTTTCTAATTGTTGGCTTTCGGTGTTGACTTGAATCTAGTAGGGGAGAAGCTATTGCTTCTCGGGAATGTTTGGTGGCGAAGTGTTGGCTCAGTGTGTCTAGGATTGCAAGAGTGCAAATGTTGTTAGGATGGTGTTGTTTCCGATCCCAGAGGGAATGCGGAGATAAGCTTGAGTCAACAAAGGAATGGTGCATGAGGTAACTATGTGCACAAGATGCAAGGAACACTATTGGAGTTGGTAGGCATGGTTTATGCCCCATCATGATTGTCGGCTATCTATTAACAAATTGAGGAACTGATCACCCTTAATCTCTTGTTAATAGTAGACGGAATCGTGTTGGATGGAATAGATGTGTCTTACCATCTTAGATGGTGTGTCCGGTGAAGTAAGACGGAGTAAGTTGAGTGCTTACAGGGGGTTTTATGAGCCGAATGCAGGTTATTACATTTGAAGGTAAATAGAGTTCGAGTTTCTTGTTTGCCTGTCAAGTTTGAGATTCCTGGAGGGAGAACAAGCCGGTATGGTTAATGTTGTTTCTCGGAGGATAGATGGTATTGTGATGACTAGTGATATGCAAGAGGAGTATAATTGCGATTTGCCTCTGGAGTATAGATTAGAGTTGGAGACAGTGAAGAAATAGTGTTTTACCGGATAAACGAGGAAGATGACTCTTAGAGAGTGAAGCTTATATAAGTGTATGTGTATGATGACGGCTTTATGGGATGTGAGGAGATTAATGACGGCAAGTTAAGGAGATGATTGAAAATAAGGATCTACTCCGAAAAAAAAAAAAAAAAAATTGACGATTTGATGGATCAACTGATAGGCTAGTATGTCTTCAGTATAATTAGATTGATGTTGGATTATTTTTGGAATTGGACGAAAAACAAGAATAGTTGGAAGACATTAGAAGCAAGAGAGAGGTAGAACTCATATTTATCGATTTCGGTTTCTATTTTTTTCGCAGTTATGGAACAGCCTTCAGAAAAAGGGGCATAACTTTTCGTTCGTAAATCCGATGGAAGCGATTCCAGAATTTTTGGAAAGCTTGCGAAATTCCCTACAGTTTGCACACAAATTTTGTCCTCAGCGTGTTTTTGAAGAGAGAGAAAAACGAGTTTGAATATTTGGGTCTGGTGCTGATTTTGGTGGAAAATTGTATACGGGATTTCTTGACCAGCCTCCATTACAAGGACGATAACTTTTTACTTGTAACTCGGATTTAAGCGATTATTGAATTTCTGGAATCCACAGGAAATTTTCTTCATTTTGGAATATGATTTTATACCAGGGAGGTCTGTATTGAGGGAGATAATCACGTTTGAAGTTAAAAGATTTTTACTAGAAATGAGTAAGATGAGAACAAGTGTAAGATGTTGTTAAGGGGTGAAATGTTGGTATTAGAAAGAATGCGACGGTATTGGAGAAATGCAGTGAAATGTATACTTATGTTGAATGAGGATGATTAGAGTGGAGATAATGTTAAGAGGGAAACAAATTCAAGAGAGAAAATTGGTATCATGCTTGTAAAGAAAACAACTTGGGTCAAGGAGAATCAAAAAGAGTTTCTATGGCAACCGAATATGAAAATGATATTATTGAGATTTACAATTCGGAATGAGATTCAAAAGTTAAAATATATGGATCCTTGATGTAGAGGTATTTGGATGAAAAACCAAATATTTATGGATGTCGTTAAAGTTTCCTATGTGGATAGAGACTTCAAATGGAATGGGATAAATTGTGATGTATTTGGTATTATGGCATGTCCTAAGTTGGAGATACCTAACAATTATGTGATGTCAAGCAAGTGTGAGAGAGACTTGTCTTGCTAGTTTGGCAGTGTGTGAAGTAAATAGGCCTCCTATCGGGAAGCTAGTCGTTTCCCATCGATTTAAAAGAGTCAGAGGCTAAATGTGAAGCTTGCGAGGATGATGCACACCATTGGACATCCTAGAATGAAGTTGATATGGGAAAAGTTTCCATTTCGATAGAAATGTTGAGTATATATTCGTTTGAAGAATATCAATATTATGGAATTAATGTGGCATGACAGAACTACCGGTGTTATAAGTTATGTTGATGTTCTTATGACGGTGTTTATGGCAATGGTAACGACACGATTGTGTTCCGGCCTAAGAGTGAATGAGATTCTAAAGTGATGAGACAGGGAGTGAAATGAATTTGTACGTTCATAACTCAGGAGTATTACATCTTGTGGATCGTTATGGTTAACGATGTGGAATTTGGATTAGTGGAATGTGAGTGGTTGTTGAATGAGGGCTCTAATTAAAAGGAGTAATTTTCTTGGACTGTAATTTCTAGTGTTGAAATTGTTGTGAATTTTTCTAAGGATAATATGGTGTTGCAATAAGGAATTCTGAAGTCCGTGGTTGAGATTCGAGGTTTCGTGGTTTAGATGGTTACTATCAAAGAATCATTGTGGATTTTCCTAAGTGCGGTTACCATTAACTTGGTGGACACGCAAAGGCCGAGCTTATGTGTAAGAGGTGGCATGTAGAGAGAATTCGGGTGATTAAAGAAGTTGACTACTGCTTTGGTATTGATTTTGATTAATTAGAATGTGTTTTATCTGGTGCATTGTGATACGTTTAAGATGGGTCTTAAGAGTGTTATTACTTATGGGTCAAAACTACTGGAAACCAATGGGGGAAATAATCCTACGCATGATTAGGAACCAACAACTGTAATGTTAGTGACAAGATTTGTAGGTATGAATTGTTTGACTTGAGTTATTAAAGGCTATGTTTTAGATTTAAATTGAGATTGGTTGATCAAATGACGTTGGTTAACCAAGGAATTAGTAGTGAAATCTCGAGTTGATGAGAAAGGTGCATGATATTCGGAAACAAAAACGTGTGTTCCAGAGCCTAAGGAGAATGTTTTAGTAAAAGAGATATTGGATTTGGTTATGCTTGTTCGATTCAATGGAAATGGGATAGCATTTCCATGCATTTTGTGATTGGGTTACTGAAGATTGCAAGAGATAATGACTAGATTTGGGGATTGTGGATAGGTTAGCTAAATCGGCGCATTTCTTGCCGATAAAGATTAATCGTTCTATGCAGAAGTTAGCTGAGTTGTATTTTGATGTGATTATGAAGTTGCATGGGATGCCTTCGATTGTTGTGTCAGATAAAGACCTGCGGCTTACGGCAAGGTTTGGCAAGAGTTTACAAGATGCTTTGGGTACTGAATTAAGGATGAGTTCTATTTATCATTCGCAGACGGAATGGTCAGACGGAAAGAGCAACCTAATCTTCAAAAGATTCACTAAGGACTTATGTGCTGGCCCAAAGAGGATCTTGGGATAGTCACTTGTGAACTTACACGATGAGTTTCATGTGACACAGTTGAGGAAAATATATTTCGGATCCGTGACATGTGATTCAAATGGATGATGTTTAGGTGAGGGATAACTTGACAAGTGGAAGTTTTGCCTGTGAGGATTGATAGCCAAGAATTGAAGCGACTGTGAAGTAAAGAGATTGATTGCTTTAGTAAAGGTGTTGAGGGGCGGACTAACTGGTGAGAGTTGGACTTGGGAGTGTGAGGACCAGAAGAAGGAGTCGTATCCGACTCTGTTTACTTCAGGTAATTTTCGAGGACGAAAATTCTTAAAGTAGGGGAGAGTTGTAACGACCCAAAAATCTAAATTTATTTATTTATTTAATTTGGAAGGAATTAAGAGGTTTTTGGTAATTTTGGAGAATTTTGGATTAAAGGAGTAATTTTAATAATTTTAATAAGATGAATAATCATGTATTATTTAGATTATTATTATTATTAATAAATAAGAAAAAGGGCAAGGTGGTCTTATTGGAAATTGAGTAAGGATAGGATGGGAAGTTTATAAGTTGGGATTTCTCACTAAAGAAGAAAAGAAGCGATCATTTCTAACTGATCGTGTTTTTGGTGAAGAACACTGAAGAAGAGAAGAGGAGGAGAAAACCTAGGATTCTGAAGGATTTCGAGGAGAATCTTGGAGAAAGAAGGAGAAAGCCGCAAATTTCTCTAAGGTAAGGGGAGTTTTTCATGGTTTATTATCGTTATATAGGAATTGGTTGTGAATAGATTAGGTATTCATGAGTTTATATAATTTTGGTGTTTGCTTGATGAAGATTACGTTATGCATGAACGATATGATGATATACGATGTAAATGTTGATGAAAGTGTATCGTGTAAGCATTTTTTATCAATTTTCGTTTTGGGAAAACTGAGTTTTGGGGGTATTTCGAGTCGAAAACGCAGGAAAACACTATTCGGGGAAATTTGGGTTTTGTCGCATCCTGACACGGGCCGTGTCACACAACACGGGCACCCGTGTCAGCCTACTGGTTGAGAAAAATAAAGCTGTTTGTTGCAGAGCTCCTGACACGGGCAGTGTCACAGGACACGGGCGGCCGTGTCAGCTTGCTGGTCGTGAATGAAAAATTGATTTTTTGGAAATTGGTCCCAGGGCTTCTGACACGGGTCGTGTCACAGGACACGGGTGGCCGTGTCAGGCTGCTGACTTGCTACTTTTTTGATGTTAGGAATCGTGTCTCAGGTTTCTTGACACGGGCCGTGTCACAGGACACGGGCGGCCGTGTCAGACAACTGTCTTGATGAATTTTTGCTGTTTTGATGTTCTTTTGCTGATTTTGGTGGTTTGGTACTTGATATTATATTAATGATAAAACATGATTATATGATGATTTCTTGTTGAAATGATATGATGATAAACATAATTATATGGTGAATTCTTGTTGAAACGATGAGATGATGAATATAATTACATGATGAATTATTGTTGAATATGATATGACGATAAACATGATGGTATGACGAATTCTTGTTGAAATGATGTGATGATAAACATGATTATAGGATGAATTCTTGTTGAATATGATATGGCGATAAATATGATTATATGGCGATCTTCTTGTTGATTATATGGTGATTTTTGGTGAAATATGAAATGCATGATGCACATGTGGATTTTTGATGATTTGAGGAGTTTGGCATCATTGCATTTTCATAGCATTTTTTTATGTTGGGGCTTCGGCCTATTGGTAGCTCCAATCCCATTGTGTTGATTGGAGTGATATGGTGATTATGTTGTGCTCCCTTGGGGAGGGTTGATGGCCAGTGTCCATCACATGGAGAAATTGGTACCACATGCATTTGCTGCATCACATTATAGTTGACGTTGCATTAACATGAAGTATCGGTGATGGTGTTTTGAAGATTTTCGTGATAATGCCATGTTGTCGTTGTTGCTTATTCTATTTATTTTCCATGTCCTTATATTTCTATAATGAACTGTGATTACTCACCCTGCCTGTGTATGGTGATGGTTTATACGCCATCCTGCAGATATTCAGGAGTAGCTTATCGGTGCGTGAAGTTCTAGCTTGGAGCTTTTTTTAGCTTATTCCTGTAGCGTTATATGGTGTCTTGCTCTGGTAGATGTAACATCGTGGGGGAAATGCTTAAGTGAATATTATGTGGTTTGTTAGGATGATTTTTATGAGTTACTATGTGTAAAATGTTAGTTGATAATGATTGTTAACAATGACCATAGTTCTTGATGGTTTGATGAAATATATGAAGTTAATTTGAGGTTATGATTCTGCTGCAAAGTTAAATTGTGAATTTATCTTGAATTATTAAAGAAGTGGATATTTTAAATGTTTTGAAAACCCGTGTTACGGAGCAAGATTTGTTGTTAAGATGTTTAATAAAGAAAATGTGACACCTTTCTTGTTGATTTCTACTCTGATAATATGAAATATTTTCTAAAAATTGTATGTGGGTAGAAGGGTGTTACACGTCGCACCGTACTTGTACGAAATAACCTTTTCTGACTTGTATGGTATTGGGCCTGGCAGGTAAATAACCATTGGGGATTTTTGGGCCTTTTGACCTTCGTAGGCAACCTCAATCGGCTCTAGGTTGGGAACTTTTCTATTGTCAAGAGGGGTCTTTGACTCATTGAGTAGAGGAATTATGGTGCAAACATCCTTGGTAATTCCATGATTGACAGGTTCTCTTTTATTGGAGACTACGATAATGCTTTTGTCTATTAGTCTTCGGTCCTTGTTTTGAACAGGGAGGCAACCTGGTACCATGTTGATTGATTGAGAATTCAAGCATGGTTGAGTTTCCCTTCAGTCTAATTGATGCTGGAGAGCTGCTCGCACAAGGTAGCATCCTTGGTTATTTTCTGAACATATTCCACAGTGTTCATAATTATGAGGTGGTATCCGACCGTACCCACTTTGTATGCAGTGCATCCTTACCAGATCCGTTTCTAGTAAGCGAATATCACAGCTTTGGTGTCTATCAAGATTTCCATTAGTTATGCTAACTTGTTGCGTGTCTTCATCCTGGTAGATTGGGAGCCACCAGTGGTCCAACAGATGTTGAAGAGTTCTTTGTACAAGTGCATAACCTTGATCGTCTTCGGAACATTCTTTGCAGTCTTGATAATTATGCGGGGACAAGAAACCAAGTTTGACCTGTTTGGCATGCAATTCCACTAGGCTAACATTCATTAAGCGAATGTCGAAGATCTGAACCATGTTGACTTGATGATCATTCCTTTCATGGTAGTCTTGGATCCATCCAAGATCCATTTGATGCTGCAGGGCCTCTTATACAAAAGAGCATCCCTGATTGTCTTTTGAGCAAATCGGGTAAGTGTTGTAGTCATGCAGCGGCAAGTTGTAATACTGACTTTGTCTTGAATGCATTGCCACTAAATTGACGTTTAATGCACGAATGTCATGATTTTGAACAATGTTTGGATGTGCATTGGCCATGTTTACTTCACGAATCCTGTGATCCTGAATCCAACCTAGATCCATTTGCTCTTGAAGAGCTGCTTGTACAATAACACATCCTTGGTTATTTTTAGAGCAAATACCACATTGGTGATAGTTGTGAGATAGTACATGGCCGTACCCACTCTGTCTGCAAAGCATTTTCACCGAGTTTGTTCCCAATAGGTACACATTGCAAATTTGATAGTTGCCGCCGATTTCTCCTTCTATCCAGTTTACTGAAGTTTTCTCATGTTGTGGCAACAGATTTGTCTGAACATTCAGGTTTGTATATTTGAAAGATAAAACTCCATTTCTAATGAGATTTTGTACATCACATTTAAAGCTGAGGAAATTCTCAATGTTATGTCCTGATCCTCCTTAATGGTAAGGGCAAGTTTGATCTGCTTTGAACCAAAAAGGTGGATTGTCAGGCACTGTGAGAGGGGTCCTGGTTTGGACGTGCCCCTTGGCCAGCAGAAGTGGAAATAAATCTACATATAACATTGGTATAGGGTCAAACCCTGGTGATTGTGTAGTATGATTGTTATTGTTGTACTGCGGACGAGCCTGCTGAAGAGGCTGTTGCTGCCTTTGCTGATATTGTTGTTGATTTGGCTGGCTCTGAGCAGCCTGAGGTAGATATGTTGAAGCTGGCGCTGGGTTGATAGCGGGAGTTATTGCTGCTACATGTCGAGGTAGATACGTTTGTCTTTTCTTACCCAGAGAGATATTACTGATATCTTGCTCTTTCTTCTTTTGGAAAGCACTACCGTATCTTTTATTATTTCTGGATGGTTCTGCATCTTTGACCAATCGTCATTCTCAGACTGCTTCTTCATGGTGTACCCCTATGTTCACCATTTCAGTGAAGTCACTAGGTGCACTTACAACCATTCAATCATAATAAAATGAGCTCAATGTCTTCAGGAAGATCTTTGTCATTTCCTTTTCCTCGAGAGGAGGACAGATCTGGGCGGCGATTTCACGCCATCTTTGGGCATACTCCTTGAAGGTTTCTTTATCCTTTTGGGACATTTCTCTGAGATGGTCCCTATCTAGTGCCATGTCCAAGTTGTATTTATACTGCTGAACAAAAGTTGCCCCAACGTCTCTGAAAGTAATGATCTTGGTGCAATTTAAACCCACGTACCATTTGAGTGCAACACCGGTTAAACTGTCTTGGAATTAATGGATTAGTAGTTGTTGTTTTTCTGTATAGGTAGACATTTTTCGAGCGTACATTACCAAATAACTTTGAGGGCAAGAGTTGCCTTTGTATTTTTCAAAGTCAGGCACCTTGAATTTGTGTGGTATCTTTACATTAGGGACCAAACAGAGGTCAGCGACGTCCTTGCCAAATAAGTCATGTCCACGAATGGCATGCAGTTCTTTCTGCATTTCCAAGAACTGTTCCAGGAATTCATTCATGCTTTCGTATACCTTTTCATTTCTGCCAGAAACGGCCTGGAGAACCTGTTCTTCCGGGATAGTGTGTACCACCGGTTATGGTATAGACATTACGGCGGTAACTCTTGGTGCTTCAGTGACCTAAAGTTTGTAACCTTCAGGAGTTTCTGTCTTAAACTTTGCATCTTCATTTACCTGAAATTTGTAACCTTCAGGCCTGGAGGTTCCTGCTACGGCTTTCGTGTCTTTAGTGACCGGAGGTACATATCCTTCTGGTATGAAATTGAAAGGCATGCCCCAGGGAAAACCTTTAGGCATGTTGTACTAAGGATGACTTCCAGGTGTCTCAAACATTGGTGTGGACATAATCTCTGAGATTGTAGTCCTTTAAGGTTGTTGATCCTGAACTGCTGCTAGGGATTCCATTGTGTTGTGGAGTTTCCCTAAAATCTTCTTCAGAGCATTGATTTCTTCTCTCAGCTCTTTGTTATCTTCTTCAAGATCGTCCATTTTCTTTTGTCGATTGGCCCGAGTATTGTACGAATGAGACAGTTTGACTATAGAGTGCGACACACGTGTGAGACTCAATGACAAAGATGTGTTATGTGAGAATGATGAATGATATGCAGAAAAATAAGAATGATCCTTTTTTTTAGTTTTTGTTTTCAAAAGAACTTTTAACAATTATATTGCAAATATCATACAGCGGGAGAAACCATTTTATTGAACTCGAAAGATTGAAGTATTTTACAGGGAAAAGTACATTATTATACAAAGTACGAGAAGGAAAATTAGGCCTAGGGATCCTGAGTTTTTCTGAAGAAAGCTCAGATGCTGGTTCCTAAATTTTTCTTTTCTTTGATCGGGCCCCTTCAACCATTGTTGGGTCGTGGATCCTTTGCAAAGTGAAAGGAGAGAGCAAATTTCTTCGTTCCTCCTGACTTTCTATAGCATGCTGCTCTAATATCTCAATCAGAGCATCCTTTTCCTTCAATAGTTCTTGGATATTAGTGCACTCCAAATTAATAATTTGGTACTTGTTCTTCCAAGAGTTCTTCTCACGTTGGACTTTGTTAAGAGCAATCTGGAGTTTCTGCGCATCGGACATGAAATAAAGGACAGATTCCCTAAAGGGAAAAACTACTTGATGAGGGTAAGGTATCTTTAGTTTGATGGCTCTAGTTTGTACCCAGTGGAGGTAAGGCTCTGTTGAGATGCAATTTGGTCTTCCTAAAGACTCTCTCCCCTTCCTATGAACATGCTGCCAGGCATGCACTATTTGTTTCTTTAGTGCCCTGTCATTTTCTCATTCCTTGAATAAAAGACCCTCCAGATGAATATTATGTGGGATATTATTCATTGGGTATCCGAGTTGATGGCGAGCTAAAATTGGATGGTAGTTGATTCCTCCCTTAGTGCTAATGAGGGGTACGTTGGGGAAATTTCCACATTTGTCAATGATTTGTATTCCTTCATAGATCCGGTTGTGCCAATCTATGTCAGAGTTGGTAAGTGACATAATCTTCTGTGACCATCACAGACTACTCTTGTGATCCCAAAAAGCAGCAGACTTGGGTAAGTGGGAAATAAACCATTTGTAGAGTAATGGTGCAAAGCATGTGATCATCCCTCCACTGTACAAATTCCTTAAGTGTACAGAATGATAAGCATCTGCAAGCAAGGTTGGGACTGGGTTCCCAATTAAGAATATCTTAAAAGCATTGGTGTCGACGAAGTTGTCAATGTTGGGAAAGAGGAGTAACCCATATATGAGCGGAACAAAGATATCTTCGAAAGCAGTTATATGTCCTATACTGGCAAAGTATAGGGCTTTCTCCATCAGGAATTTAGCTGGTAAACCCTGGATTCCTCCCTTGGTGGTCATGTGAGTTCTGATATCTGACTCTTCCAAAGAGATTGCTCTTGCAATGGCTTGATCTTTTGGAATTTCTTCCAGTCCAGAAAATGGATCTTGATCAGTGATAGGTAAATCAATCAGGTGAGAGTACTCTTCCAACGTGGGTGTGAGCTGATAATCTGGAAAAGTGAAGCAGTGGTATACTGGATCGTAGAATTGAACCAATATAGACAGGACTCCTTCTACAATGTTGATCTTCAAAAGAGACAACAGTCCTCCGTGCTTAGCTCTGAAAGCTTCGGGATTAGTAATCATCCTTCCCAGTTTTCTTAGGTCTTCCAGTTTTGGAACCTTGAAGGTGTACTTGTGCATTTTTCTTCTACCAAAATCCATAATGCAACATCTGATATTTGCAATTGTTGTTCCAGTTCTTTTAAAAAAGATTTTTTCTTGTTTATAAGGAGTTTTTTAATGAAATTCGTGGATACATAAATGCAGCAAACAAAAACATATGAAAAAATGGGTTTAAGGGTTCATCGTCACGAGCATGGAGCCATGGATCTACCCATTCCCAAGGTGTGTACTAAAGGTCAATTTTTGTACCTGTAGAACAGGTTCTAGCAAAGGTTCCCAAAATCATTGACCCCTCTCAAGGATATTAACAGCAAACCGACTTACTCATGAGAGTTGTAATATCCCAAGATGAATCTCCTTTGAGTATAGTATCGCGTATCAACTATTCCCGATAGTTACCGCACTACCTAATGGTCAAATGGTTAAATGTTTATTAATCCTCATTTTCAAGGGTATCCAATGGGAAAAAACAATGCTTTCATGACTTGCTCGTTCAACATTGGTAATTCCACGAGGGTACCTCCACTAATTAGGCGGACTCTCAAGTTAGCTTGGTCGGGATTCACTCCCTATAAGCCTTCCTGAATATGTCACCACTTATCTTAATGTTCTCTCGGACTCACCACATGTGCATTAATCGCATTCCCAGATAACGGTAATTTAAACAAATATATCAAGTAATATGACAACATATGATATATATAAATGTAAAAGCAAGTAAAATAGCAGAATAAATGCAAAGCAAGGCCTAGACCTCTTAGGAAATCTAATTCTAATGCCTCCCTATCAGAGTCGTCATTTTTTTGTAGTGTCGGTTTTTTGGTGACGCGACCATCTACTGATTATTTGGTGCTACTTTCTGATTTATGTATTTATCCTATAAAGCTTGAAAGGAAGGGGAAGATATCTTAAACTAACCCTGCACGCAGGTTTTTTCTTTAACAAATGCTAAGAGATTGGGGATCGGGGTCTGGTTGCACACAGGAAAACTATTAACACCTAGAGCATCTCTAGTTGTCCATAGAAAGCTTTATTTGCAGGTATTTCTGCTGTTTGAAATGCTTTCTTGTGATTATCTGCTGTTGATTGGGAAAGTTTCTCCTTTGGGAGGACTGAGAAAATGTTTTTGTTGTTTTTGGGTTTTCTATTTTTTTGGGAAGGTACTGGACCTAAGATTTTGGATTTGTGTACTTGCTAAGATTTCGCAATCTTATGCCTACGTATTCCCGTAAAGAGATTTGGGAAATCAGAGCAATCATAGTTCCTCCTATTTCTATGGGAGGAAAGATATTTGGTGTCTTGTTCAAAGTCCAAGATTGAAGCTATCAGAGTATTTGTGTCTTGTTCAAAGCCCAAGATTGAAGCTAAAGTTTGGTTGAGAGAGAGAATTTGTGATCTCAAAAGGGAGATATCTCACCTATTCATCACAAAATGTTGAGTAATTGGTTATAAGCGAAATTACTTAAACTGGGATGCATGGAATCCAACAATGCCATAATTTCCTTTATAAGAGAAGTGTCGTGAAGGAAGAAGCTTTAACTCAGTGTAGAGCAATGCCACTTTTTCCTTTATGAATCTTTCATGCTAAGAGAGAGACACTGGCTTGGATGTATGGAATCCAGAGGCTTGCCACTTATAGTTGTTAGATGAAAGAGGAATTTTTACCATGATAAAGGAGGTACTCCAGCTTGGATTTTGAATCAACAAGTGTTCCACTTACAGCAGTTTATCGGGGAAAAAGGGTTTAATTGTTTGTTTTGATATGTGATGTATAGAAGAGGTATCTTCCTACAGAGAGAACTCATGGTCTCATCTGAGGGGATGTTGATTTTTATGTGCCTTGTTCAAAGCCCAAGGTTGAGGCTGAAATAAAATGACTCCTCCTGGGAGTGTTATATTTGTCTTGTACAAAGCCCAAGATTGAGGCTGATTGGGGAAATTCTTATATGAAGCCTAAGAGGAGGCTATCTCTTGCTGAGGATTTATTGAAATCTAGGAGAAGGTGTAAATTGTATTGGGGAATCTAAAGGGAAAATAAATCTTGCTGGGGAATCAGGGAAGAGTTGAATTTCCAGATGCCATGAGTATCTGTTCCTTTTGAAGATTTATTGATGGTAGGTTGACCCTGGTGTTCGCATGCTGTCTTCGCGCGAACAACCGCTGGCCTCCTATCGTAGGTTTACTTGCGGGATCGGCCACAGAATCCCAGAACAATGGGCTGAAGTGTACATTTTGTTAAGATGATGGTTTTGACTTAAAAAGTTCGAAGCAACTTGAAAAACTAGGATTGATGAATAAACAGAAAAATGAAATAAAATACAAGTGAACAACAAGATAACTTAAACTTTGATTGTAAATTGCATTAAAAAAGTGTGGACGTTATCATACATTTTGCGGGAGTGACTCGTTTCTCTTAATGCTCGGTACTTAGAGTGTTTCCCTTTGTAATGTTACAAAATGTGACCCCTCAAATGGAAATAACTATTGCTTTATATAGGCTAACAAAATAACTATTCATCTCCCCAGATTGGTTTAGGTTGCAACACGTGTCACCCCACTATCTTTCTAACTTCCCATGTTCTTCGAGTTTTCAACTTTTCCCTCTTAAAGTTGTGTTATCCTTGTGTCGGCTTCGTATGCCACTACTTTACATCCTCTGAAAATAATGCCTCTAAGTCTTCTTATGACACGACCTTCCTCTATGTCGGTCCAACGCTCCAGCCTCCTCTTGGCGTTGACTTGCTTCAGATATTCCACCATTTCTTCATTCTCTTTATTTGGTCGAAATCTCTTAGCCAATAAGTCCCCCCCCCCCAAAAGGCCAGTTTCAATTGATCACCGTGTAGACTGAGAAATATGGAGTTTTTCTTTTCTACGAGATTTCGACGACGCTTTTGGTTTTGACTCAACAAACAGCGTTTTGTCTTCTGTCGAGCCATGTGTCACTCGCCGTCTAACATTATGATGGCAAATTTTATACCGCGATTTCCAAGACAACGTCATGATGGCTAGTCCCGTCCTAAGTTATGGGTCTCGAAACCACCCCACTTACTCAAGAAATTGAACAGTTTGTGATCTTTCATTTGCATGCGTTTTTTCTATAAATACCACTAAGCCCAGCTGGTTTTCTTTTTCACCTTCTCTTCATAGCTTCTTCTTCTTCAACTCTTCATTGTTCTTGAAAAAGCCTCTGTATTCTCTTTTCCAATGGCCTCATCCACAAACGCTATTGCTTCTACCACTCACACCACTAGAAATAACCCCATTACTTTCGTTCTTACAGAAAAAGAATCCCTCAGGCCTCTTCCTCAACCGTCGTCTACTGATGAAGCGGTGGTGGACAACTGGCGTCATCAGATGATCATCCCTTTCGCAATGGCTGGTAAGATCCATGCTTTTCACAGCTCATACCCGGACAAATAACAAAACCACCAAGAACTTCAAGAGTTCTTTCCTTATTCCGTGCCTACTATCCCACCAGCTTTCGAGAAAGGTGGCACTTTAGACCTAAAATTCATGTCACCCAAGTCTAGAATCTTTAGATCCATGCCTACACCAGGAAACAAGGACTACATTGCTTGGCTCGACAGAGTCGAAGGCCAGCGCAAGGAGCAATGGAAGACGGCTGGCATTTTCGACGCCATTCAACTTTCAAGAAATGCTCACAGGGTCAACCCTTGCTTGCTGCTTGCATCGGTGTACTTTTGGGAATGGTCGACCAACACATTCCACCTCCCCTGTGGCATGTTTACACCAACACTTTTTGATGTGGAGGCCATTAATGGCTTTTCGTCACTAGGCGAAATGTTCGACCCGACCCTGGAAATAAACAACTCCTTCAACTTTGAGTGTGCTAGTTTCCAAAACTACATTGAAGATCATCACGACAAACGCTCTAAGGAGGTGTCCGATGAAGAACATATCACTTTTCTGACACTGTGGCTGTCTTACTATTTGTTTTGCCCTGGTTCTCTGTAGATAGCCAAAAGTTATATCAACCTGGCCATCCAGATTCATGAGGGTCGACAGGTATCTCTGGGCAAGCTTCTACTAGCCTCCCTTTACCATTCCCATGGTTTGTCAACCATGCGATTGAAACTCCTCCATCAAACTACCAAGACTTTAAATATTTCAGGGGCCATATGGTTGTTGCACCATTGGCTCAATGCCACTTTCGAGCATAACTCAGAATACCCCGCCTCTGCCATAATGGAGCGTTTAACCAAATATTGTTCCGTAGAAGGCATGCGGCTCGCCTTGATGACCACCCATGAAACCCCCAAGAAAACCCTTTTTATGAGGTATCTCAATATGTTTGTGGAGACCACTTCCTTCGTCCCCAGCATGGCGCCTTTTGTGGAACGCAAATTTGGTCCGACATGGTTTAAAAATTCGTTTCCTGGATTCTCCCCCAAAGCCGCGACGCAGTCGAATTCCATATGTAGGGCGTTTCTAACTCGCACCATGCTATCCTTTTGGATCGAGACGAGGAATACAGGCTATGGGTTTATGAACTACCAGCCTAATTCGGTGGCCTGACAATTTGGCTTGAACTAAATGCTGCCGAAATCCTTGGTGAAACATTCTGCCGACATTGTGCGGTCTGGTCGACACTTGAACTTGGTAAGTCATAAGGCTTGCCTGAAATTTGCCAAATCTACGCAACATCTTGAACTGCCTGTCTTTGCGTTCCTACCCTCCTTTTTCACTACACAAGAGGTCGACGTCTGGTGGTCGGACTACCAAACTCAAATTTTCGCGCCAAACCTTTTCCTGGAAAACGTGGTCGACGCTTTTGCTTTCCTTGCTGGCGAAGCTCCTAATCCACCAATTGTCGTTCCTGTCGAGAACCCCCAAGCTGCTAACGCCACAGAAAATCCATCAAAGAAGGTAAACTCTGGGCTCTTCAATTCTATTTCATCCATTATCTTTAACTAACCATTTTGGCTTATCTCTAGAGTCAGAAACGGGAACCGCTGCTGCGTCGACCTCTACCAGGCTTGCCAAGAAACCCAAAACCACAATTCCATAGGTATATCTTGTCTCCTTATTCCTTCACATTTGCTTCTGCCATTCGTCTGACTTTTTGTCTGCATAGGCTTCTGAGAAAGTCCCGTCTCCTGAGGGGTCCGTGTCGGACGAAAGTACCCAATCCTGGGTCTTCCCTACTACAGCTCTAGCGTCTGCTCCAGCCACTCCATTGGTGAGAAAGAAAAAAGCTTTAATCAAGAAAACGCCTTCAACAGCGGCTATATCTACTATGGATCTTGTTGTCCCTAAGAACCTTGATGAAGTCTTCAAGCCCATTAAAGCTGAAGCACCCCCTAAAACACCTCCTCCAAAATCTGTAAAGGTATTCATCCTCTCTGCTCCATTATTTCAGATGGCATTTGGGCAATCTTCTCACTAAATCTTGTCTTGCAAGAAACTGTGGTTACTTTGACTACTGCAGAAAAAGATGATACTGAACCAGCTGCCAACACCAATCCTGCTAAAACCACAACCGTGTTGAGTCCTCAGATAGTCGACGAATTCCAGATGACCTCGACAGAGGAGAATTAGTGGCAAAAATGCCCCCTCCTCAACATGTCAACATTGAGGTTGGAGATGACGGTGCAACCCCTGGTGATAATATAAATCCTTTAATTGTTGCCACCGCTGCTGACGTCGACGTGAACCCTAAAGTTCCTGAAAGTGGCTCCAACAGATCTCCACCTGTTGTCGACAAAGTCCTTACCCCAGAGGAGATTCTGGAAACTAAACAAAAAAACCCAGCAGCGACCCTGAAGGCATTGCACAAGCTTCACCAAGAGTCTGAGGACGCTCAACCCACTAGTTCGAAGGCCATACCAACCCCAGACCTGGATGCCTCATTCTCTCTCAAGCTCCAACAATTGAGGACATACCTATTGGAAGAAGAATTTTTGGCGGCCGTCGCCGAAGAGGCTGTTGTAGCTTGGGATGTGTTCAAGATCTTGGATGAACTTGCTGAATTTCAACTTCCTGCTCCCATGGCCACGTACTTAATTGAGTTTGAGGCCTTTTTCACGCAATTGGCCAAGGACCTTTCCATGTGTAATCAGGCTGACGCTCAAATCAGGCTGAAAAACAACGACATGAAACTCGAGTGGTATCTCAATTCACTTTGTGAGAAGAAACTTGGGGATTTCGAGGCTAAGAAGCAAGAGCGCTCCGACAAACGTCGTGCTTTTGATCAGCAGATATCTGACTACCATGCTAAAATAGCAGAACAGACAAAAAAGATTGCTGAGGTCGAACAACAACAAGCCTCTTTGGATTCCACTGAACCCTTGCCCACTTAGGAGACAATCGATCAATAAATCGCCCAAGGAATTGCTCATGTCGAAGCGGCCATCAAGATAAAGGATGCCATTGGCCGAATGCAGAAAAAGAAGGTGCTCCTCGAGAGCAAGGTTGTTCATGAGAAAACTCTTTTTGAAGATTTTAAGGCTAGATTCCCTGCTTTTCCTTAGTGCTCATGTCGAACAACTGTAATTTCACCTAGATATTTTGTAAGCCATTTTGGCCTCCTAGCCTATTTTGACTTTCATTAATGAGAAATTTATTTTTTAATGTGAACCTCTTGTAGAATAGGTTTATATTTCTTCAAATATTTCTCATTTACCCTTAAGACTCGTTGGTCCATTCCTACTTCCTGGACCTCATATGCATTGTTGTGGAAAACTTGGTTCACTTTGAACGGTCCCTCCCAATTTGGTGACCATTTCCCTAACGTTCGATCCCGTCGATCCATGGGTAACACCGCTTTCCACACATAGTCGTTAATAGTGAAGGTCTTCTTTTTGACCCTCTTATTATATGCCTTGGCAACTCATGCCTTCTGACTCAATAACATATTCAACGCTGCCATTCTTTCTTTGTCTAAATCCACGATTTCATCTAGCATCATACACCAGTATTGTTCCGACGGAATTTCATGTTGTCGTTGCACTCTGACTGATTGCAGGCATATTTCTACTGGTAACACATCGTCATGCCAAAAAAACCAAACGAAATGGAGTCAAATTTGTTGATTCTTTGGGGATGCTCGACAAGCCCATAAAATTTGATTCAGCGTTTTGTGCCAATTTTTTGGTTTTTCGGCCACGTTTTTCTTGATGAGCCCAATTACGACTTTATTAGCTGCTTCGACCTGACCATTTGCCTGAGCATAATATGGTGTCGAAGTAACCAACTTGAAGCCCGTTTCTGCTGCGAATTCTTGCATTTTCTGTCCAACGAATACATAGCCTTGATCCATCGTGATGGTTTCAGGTATCCCGAATCTATACAAAATATGATTATGGATTAATTCTATCACAAACTCTTGATCTACTTTCACCAGGGGCACAACCTCTATCCATTTGGTGAAATAGTATATCCCTACGCGGATGAATCTTTGTTGTTTCGACGAGGCTGGTCAAATCTCCCCTATGACGTCCAAAGCCCAACCTCGAAAGGGCCATGGATTGATGATAACGTGTAATTCGCTGGCTGGCACATGCTGAATGTTTGCATGTTTCTAACAGTCTTGGCATCCCTTCGCGAAGTCCACGCAATCTTTGAGCATGCTTGGACAATAGACACCCTGTCGAAGTAGTAACCATTTCATCGTGTGGCCAGCTTGGTGAGCACCACACGTCCCACTATAAACTTCAGAAATTGCCAAGTAGGCATCTGTGTCCCCTAAACATTTGAGCAATATTCCTTCTGGAGTCTTCTTTAGCAACTCGTTTCCCATCAGGACATAACTCAATGCTCTATATTTAGTCCTCTTATCAGCGCTGCCCACCGGATTCTCCATATACTCGATGATTAGTCTTCTTCAATCTGTTGATGACAGATTGCTGATAGCAAAAACTTCGTAACTTTCCAACCCTTCGATCAAGCTTTCCGACGAGGCGTTGGCCCTCACTGCCTTAAGTATTGACCAGTCTGATGGTGGCCGTATGTTCGACATCATCTTTTCCCTAGTTTCAATGAAGTCCTTCAGCTTTCCTTCCGACACCCTGTAACCAGAGGCGATATGTGCTAGCTCATTAGCCTCTTGGTTTTCTATCCTGGGCACGTGCGTAATGCTGACAACTTCAAAATGTTCCAAAAGGCGCTTCTCCATCGAGAAGTAAATCAAAAGGTGCTCTTTGACGCGCTTATATTCTTTCGTAATTTATTTGATCACCAGTTCTGAGTCTCCTCTTATTTCGACTTCCTTGGCACCCAAGTCCTTGAGTATTTTGAGGCCAGTGATTAAGGCTTTATACTATGCCTCGTTATTGGAACATTTCTCGTCAACCTTGCATTTGAACTTAATTGGAATACCCTGCGAGGATACTATCAGGATTCCAATGCCTGCCCCGTTTCTATGGCTCGACCAATCAAAGTATAACTTCCACAGGGAAATATCGATACTACACATTGATGGTTCGACCAATGCATGGTCGACAATTAAGTCTGCCACTATTTGACCTTTCATAGCCCTTAGAGGAACGTATGTCCGGGAAAACTCAGTCAATGCTAGTGTCCATTTCCTAATTCGACTATGCAAAATAGGTTTGGACAACATATGCTTAATAACATCAAAATGAGATGAAACATAAACATCAACTGGTTTAATATATTGCATTAGTTTCATACATGAGAAGTACAGACATAGACACAATTTTTCAATCATAGTGTACCTAGTTTCAGCAACTATTAACATTCTACTAAGGTAATAAATGGGTCTTTCGATGCCACTACTATCTTCTTGTGCTAACATGCTTCCTATGGTCGTATCCGACGCTGCAATGTACAACTTCATGTTTTTATTCATGCTAGGTGGCAATAGAATTAGAGGCCTTGTAAGATATTCCTTGATTGCATCGAAAGCCTCCTGCTGCTCCTGTCCCCAATGGAACTCATTTTCCTTCTTGGCTTTAAGTAATGGCGAGAATACCTTCGTCTTTCCACTTAGATTAGATATGAACCTTCTCAAGAAGTTTATCTTCCCCAACAAATACTGGAGCTGCTTCTTTGTCGAAGAAGGCTTGAGATCCAAGATTGCTTTCGTCTTGTTCTGGTTTATCTCAATGCCTTTCTTGTGGACCCTGAATCCTAGGAAATCCCCTGCACGGACACCAAAGGCACATTTTAGTGGATTCATTTTTAATCCATATTTTCTCATTCTCTCGAATGAACGTCGAAGGTGGTCTAGGCGACCATTCTCCGATGAGGATTTTATCACAATGTCATCAATATACACCTGCATAAAATTCACAATAAAATCATGGAATATAGCATTCATAGCTCTTTGATAGGTTGGCCCAGCATTTTTTAAACCAAAGGGCATTACAACCCATTCGTATGTTCCCAAAGCCCCAGGGTATCGAAACGCGGTTTTGGGAACATCCTCTTCGGCTATGAGAATTTGGTTATAGCCGGAGTAGCCATTGAGCGTACTTAAATATTCAAAACCTGCCGCTGAGTTGACAAGCATCTCTGCCACAGGCATCGAATATTCATCTTTTGGGGTAGCGTTGTTTAGATCCCTAAAGTCTATACAGACTTGAAGGGTCCCATTTTTCTTGATAACGGACACTATGTTTGCTATCAATTCGACGTACCTTGCAGTTCTGATGAACCGACTTTTGAGCGGTCTCTCGATCTCCTGCTTGATCTTCGAAGTAACCTCTGGGGCGAATCGTCGAGGCTGCTACTTTACTGGCCTTTTACCTTGCTGAATTGGAAGTCGATGCTTCACCACACTTCGACTCAAACTAGGCATTTCGCCATAATCCCAGGCGAAGCAATCCTTGAACTCCTTTAATACCTCAATTAGCTTGGCCTTCATCTTTGACCCAACTTTGGTGCTCACATAAGTAGTTCTTTTGGTAACCCCACCTCCTAAGTCAACCTCTTCGAGTGGGTCCTGCGCCTGCATTATTTGCAGCTCACTACTTGGATCTTTCTCGAACCCCAAAGGCTCATTGTCATAGATATAATCAAGCCTCTGGCTTTCTGAAGCTGTTGTCTGGCCTTGTGGCCCACTTGCTTGTGCGTCGTAGTCGGCTCTGCTAGCTATCTTCTGTTGTTCTTCTGCTTCTACTGCCGACATTCTTTTGTTTTCAGCCAGATAGGCCGAAATTCGAGTCATGTTTTCTGACTCAGTAGTCATTCTCACCGACTACTAGCCACCCCGTGGGTGGATTATTTTCTGTTGGCTCCATGGTTTCGTCAGCAGCATCCTAGATAAACCCATAGTCGGGATCTAAGTTCAGGATGCGACCAGTGTCGACGGAAGTATAGGTGCCCGACTCGTCATCACAAGGAGCCACATTTGCTAGGTGTTGATCAAAGGACTTCTTGCTGCCCTTAGCTTCGTCGATCTTATAATAACTTTGATCAGCCTCAATATTCTCGACGATGCCATATTTTCTCTAGAAGGTCAATCTCTGGTGCATTGTTGACGGCACTGCCCCTATTCCATGAATCCACTCCCGACCCAACAACAAGTTGAAATTTGCTTTTGAGTTGATAACCATAAAGAGTGTTGATCTGTTGGTCGTACCCACTGCTAAGTCCACTTGGACAACTCCCATGATGTTACTGGTCTCTCTTTCGTAGTTGGATAGAACCATGTTGTGTTGTTGGAGGTCAACCTCTGGCTTTCCAATCTTTTTGAATAAGTTGTGAGGCATTAGATTGATAATTTCCCCACCATCCACAAACACCTTGTTGACTGCCACTCCATCAACCTTCACCTTTATGAATAAAGGCTTCAGATGGTACATCATCCCAGGACTGGGTCTCTCAAACATGGTCGTTTGTTCCTCGAACACACCATTGTTCATTACATAATAGCATAGCGGTTTGTCCTACCCATTTTCATTAAGTACGAAATCCTCTTCTGCTTCAGAGATTTTCGACACCACATCGTATTCACCTGGCAGTACTGACACGATGCCACAGTTCAAGACGAAGTCTTCATAATAAGTGTCATCATTGGTGTCATTGTACATGTCTTCGTCGAAGTCCCCGTCTGGCGAAGGGGTATACTCTTTGTCTGACTGAGGAGAATACTTTGGCTCTTCCTCATCTGACTGAGGAGTGTATTCTGGTTCCTTCTTGCTTTCGATCACTAAAGTACATTTTGAGCTTTGGGTCAAAACTACCCCTTTCTCTCCTGACACTTCCACGGTTACTTCCATGGTCTGATTTGTCATAACTTTGTTCTTTTCTACCCATCTTCATCTTTGGTGTTGTCGCTTTTGTCCAGAAGTTCCGACAGGCTTCAATTGTGAAGTAGCAACCTTTTTCTCAACGTTCTTGTTTCGCTGATAGCGTCTCCACTGAATCCTGGTCATAGGGTTTTTTCCTTTGTAGTTGGAGGACACCGTATAGCCCCTGGGTTCGACTCTTTTGTCAGAGACTTTTGCTTCTTTTTCCAAGTCTAAGACCTTTCATTTTGGCGTTTTGCTCCTTTTCTGGCTTACTGGTGCCACCTATTTCTCCTGTGGGGTGTCCGAAGGTGGCACAAAATTCTGGGTTGTGCCTCTTGAAACAACTTCTTGTATTCCTCGTTTCGACGAGGGGCACCGCTCCGGTCAAATACGAACCTTGGGATATGTGGCTTGTCTTCTCGCGGTATTTCCTTCTTGCTCGCCTCGTATCTCTCAGCAGCTTTCTCATAAAAAATAGCATTGCACCTATGGCATAATACTGCCTTCGACCCACTTACCCTACATTTTTCTTGGAAATCTGCCAAGCTTTCGCCAGCTTGAGGGTAAACTGCCTCGAGTTCCTCCTCAGCTCTTTTGTCGGAACCGTCAGTGGCTTCGAGCATCATGCATTCCACAAATTCAGTTGTCGATTATTTGCTGAGACCCTCAATAGCCTCAACCATCATGCACTCATATAGTTCTGAATACAAAGCCTCTTTGACCTTCAGCGGGTCGGTGTCAACCTGTATCTTTGGCCTTTCGCCAAATTGAAGTCGGCCCTCCTTCAAAGTCTTCTGCACCAAATCCCTGAAAAGAACACATTGAGCTGTTTTATGACCAAGGAAATTATGAAATTTACAAAATCCCTTTTTCTTCTTTTGTTCTAAAGGGGGGTCTTTTAAACCGGGAGGAACAATTATCTGACCATCTTTAACTAACAAGTCAAATATTTCGTCACATTTAGAAACGTCAAATGTATAAGTCTTAGCAACGTATTTATCTGTTTTTCCAGTTTCGACGGGATTTTTCCCATTTGATGGTTTTAGTAATTTGCATGTGTATGGGGGGCCTGGCTTGAGTTCTTTCTTACGGTATCTGTTAGTCCGATTTTTCTTAGCTTTCAGCCGTTCGACTTGTCGGACTCGGTCAGCCAGCTGCGCCATATCCCTGAGATATTGCGTGTCCAGCTTTTTCCTAATGGAATAGTCTAAACCGCCAGCTGGCATTTCGACTAGCTCATGTTCAGGGACTTGAGTGAAGCATCGTGCTTTCAAAAGTCTAAACCTGTTAAGATATTGGTCTACCGACTCTGTGCCTTCCGTTTGACATTGGCTAATTCTTTCAAACTAATTTTCGACTGGCCCATGTAAAACTGCTCATGAAACAATCTTTCTAATTGTGCATGTAGCGTGCGATTTTTGTCGGTGACGCGACCACCTTATCACAGAGAATTGGGCTTTCTCCTCAATGAAGATGATGGGGGTGCTACTTTCTAATTTCTTATTTATCCCGTGAAGCTGGAGGGAAAGGAAAGCTATCTAAAACTAACTTTGCACGCGAATGTTTAACTGAACAAATGCTTAAAGAGATTCGGGAAGTTCGGGGTCAGGTTATACAATGGGGAGTTGTCAGTTACCCATCCTATATATGGTTATCCACAGGTTGTTAGTTTTAGGTTTCGCTTTGTACTTGATGGTGTTTATCTGTTAATGGGTTGGGAAAGTTTCTTGGGAAATATGAGAGAGAGAGAGTGAGTTTTTTTTGTTGATTTTCGGGTTTTTCGATGTTTTTGGTAAAGTATTGGACCTAAGTTTTGATTGGTATGAAGGTACTAGACCTAGAATTTTTTATTAGTATGCTCGCTAAGATTTCGTAATCTTATGCCTACGTATTCCCGTTTAAACGAAACAGAGAAATCAGAGCAATCGTAGTTCCTCTTATTCTAAGGGAGAAAAAAAATGATGTTTTGGTGTCTTGTTCAAAGCCCAAGATTGAAGCTAAAAGGTTTGACTGGGAGAGAATTTGTCATCTCTAAAGGGGAGACATCTCATCTGTTTATTACAACTGTTGGGTGACTGATTATAAAGGCGGATTACTTTAAATGGGATATATGAATCCAGTAATGCCATAATTTCCTTTATAGGGGTGCTATCCTGAAGGAGAAAACTTTAACTCAGTGTTGAGCATTGCCATTTTTCCTTAGGAATTTCTCATACTAAGAGAGGGACAGTCATGTGGATGTAAATAATCCAGAGGCCTGCCGCTTACAAAAATTAGATGAAAGAGAGGATTTACCAGGATAAAAGATGGACAATAACTTGGATATTTGAATCAACAAGTGCGCCACTTACAACAGTTATCTGGGATTAGGGTTTGTTTTGGATATCTGTTTTGATAAGTGATAAACAGAGAAATGACTTCCTACAGAGGGATTTTGATTTCCTCTGAGGGGATGTTGATTTTTGTGGGCCTTGATCAAAGCCCAAGGTTGAAGTTAAGAGGTTGATTGACTCCACTGAGGAAGTCTTTATACAAAGCCTAAGAAGAGGCTAGAAAAGGCTGACTCAACAAGAGAGTTTTTATCTGTCTTGTACAAAGCCCAAGATTTAGGCTAAAAGAGACTGACTCTTTTAGGGATATCATTATACAAAGCCTAAGAGGAGGCTAAAAGTTTAACTTTTCTGGGGAAAATATTCTGCTTGTCTTGTACAAAGCCCAAGATTGAGGCTAAAAGGGATTTTGACTCCGCTGGGGAGGGTTTGTATGTGTCTTATACAAAGCCCAAGATTGAGGCTGAAAAGAAGACTGACTCTGTGGGAAAGAAATCTTTATCTGTCTTGTACAAGGTCCAAGATTGATGCTGAAAGAAACTTTACTGAATCGACTGAGGATATTTTAGGTGTCTTGTACAAAGCCCAAGATTGAGGCTGAAAGAAGTTTGACTCAGCTGGAGAGTATTATCTGTCTTGTACAACGCCCAAGATTGAGGCTAAAAAAGAGGACTGACTCTGCTTAGGGAAATTTATATGGCGTCTTGTACAAAGTCCAAGATTGAGGCTGGAAAGGGTTTGACTCAACAAGAGAGTGCTTTTATCTGTCCTGTACAAAGCCCAAGATTGTGGCTAAACAAGTTGGAGAAATCATTATACAAAGCCTAAGAGGAGGCTAACTTCTGCTAGGGGAAATCATTATACAAATCCTAAGAAGAGGCTGAAAAAGATTGTCTCAACAAAAGAATGGTTTTATCTGTCTTGTACAAAGCCCAAGATTGAGGCTAAAAAGGGTTGACCCAACAAGAGAGTATTGAAAAGTGATTGACTCAACAAGAGAGTCTGAAAAGGCGATTGACTCAACAAGAGAGTCTGAAAAGGTTAGCTCTGCTAAGGAAGAATCATTATACAAAGCCCAAGAGGAGGCTAACTGTGCTGAGGAAAGGAAGGATCATTATACAAAGCCTAAGAGGAGGCTAGCTTCTGCTGGGGATTATTGAGATCCCGAGGTAGGTCCAAATGGGGAATCAACTCTTGCTGAGGGTTACAGAAGAGTTGAGATATTAGAGACCTTGAGGTTCTGATTTGGGATAGTGTTATACTGATGATAAACCGACCCTGGCTGGGGAAATTTAGGAGAGAGACTGGGTTTTAGAACCCATGAGTTTTAACTCTGCTGGAGATCTATCCCAAAATGTCTGGGGCTTCTCCTATATTTATAAGGTGCTTAAGAATGTCTTTTAGATCCGAGAGGGGATTAGACTGTCCAAGTCTACTGGTATGGAAGAGTTTATCATTGTATAACGCCCAAGAGGAGGTTGACTCTTTTAAGGGATGAGTATCAACCCTAAAATTGGTCTGAGGTTTTGACTCTTTTTAGAAAGACAGCTCTAAAAAAGGATGACTAAGTTCTATCCTATACCTTTAAGATGTCTTCAGGGTCCTTTTATTAAGCCCAAGAGAAGGCATGAGAACTTCTAAGAAGCCGGAGGGTCCTTGTAAAAAGCCCAAGAGGAGGAGGGGATGCTTTTAGGAAGCCTGTGGGTCCCAAACTTAAGAAAAGTTCATGAAAGGTTTCACCGAGAATTAATCCTTTAGAGAACACTTCTAGGGTTTGAAGAAATTCAAGAGAGGTTTCACCGATAATTAATCCTCTCTGGGGAAATGAATTTCTTTGAATATTTTCTAATAGTGACAGTATGAGAAAAGTTTCACCGAGAATAATGTCTTTCTCTTTGTTCCATATTGTTTAAGCACAAGAGAAGACAAGACTGTATCTGGAAATCCTATGGGGATCTAGTTTTGACTGTATTAAAGAGTGACCAACTGGCTTTACTTAGTTCTAGACCTAGTTGTCGGGGAAAACTCTAAGCAAATATACTAGAATATATACAGTTGATATATGGCAAGTATTTAAAAGGATATGAAAGGAGGACTTACATGTGAGCAAGCTTCCCACAATACATTTATATATATTTGACATGTATTTAATAGAATGAAAGAAGGACTTACAGGTGAGCAAGCTTCCCATAATACAGTTATATATATAAGCAAGTAAAAGAAAGAAGATAAAAACTTACAGGTGAGCAAGCTTCCATATCTGTATTGTTAGTTGTTCAAGAAATTAAAGAAAGTTTTGATAACAACTGTATATTTGAACCTAAATCAAAAGGGAAGTTGTTTTTGAAAAGATTGTTGGGGTTTATACTCAAAGAGAAGTACAGATGAAAAACAGTAATTTTACCGTTGTTTTATAAACTATAGTGGGACTTATACAATGACTGAGGCCCAAAGAGGTTTTCTGTACAAAAGGATGGGTCTTACAACTCAAGGAGAGGCCCAAAAGTTTGAAAAAAGAATTGAAATGGGACTTATAACACAAGAGTAGGCCCAGTTGATTTTGTTTTGAAATGGCATTCGCGCCGAGATTTTCTAAAATACAGTGGGACTTATACAATGACTGAGGCCCAAAAATTATTATATACAAAAGAGGGTTGGGTCTTACACTCTATTAGAGGCCCGAAGGTTTATTTTTGTACAAGTGATGGGGCTTGCAACTCAAGGAGAGGCCCATGGAAAAACAGTGATCGCACCGCCGTTTTGAAAATTGTATCGGGACTTATACAATGACTGAGGCCCAAAAATATTTATGTACAAAGGGGGTTGGGTCTTACACTCTATTAGAGGCCCAAAAGTTTGAAATGTTTGATAAGGATCAAAAATCAAAGAAACCTTAGTTGCATTTTCTTTTAAAAGTAATTCTTTAAAGAAAATTAATAAAATGATAAAAATACCAAATGAGTTTAAATAAACTACTTGTTATTTTTGGTTAAGGTTTGAAAAATGAGGTTTGAATCACAAGATGATTTAAAACTCACTTGAATTTGATTTTCGAGATAAAAATTCACTTTTAAAATGTTTAAAAATAATAAAAATGAATTTATTCACAAAAATACCAACTATATTAATTAAATAATATAAATCTGATTTTTTTGTAGAAGAAAATACTTTAATATTTTTGTGATTTTTCAGAAAAAGAACCAATAAAAAATGATTAAAATTGAATGAGAAATTAATTTTCCAAATCATTAACAAAAATAATATGAAAAATAAAATAAAATGGGACAAGTGATAAAAAAAGAGGTCAAGGGCGAGGGGGATTCGAACCCCAGACCTCTCGCTCGCTCAATACACATAAACCAGCTGATCAACCACTGGGGCGTAATGCCAATTCATTTATTATATGGCAAGCAATAAATATATAGCAAACTTGGTTGAATTTCTAAAGAATGGCGCCATGGCCATCTTCATCCTCAAGCTCAAATACGTGAAGCCTCCTATCTCACTCATCTCTCAACCATTTCACATGATCCAAATATGAAAATCGTGTGTTTTCAGATGAGGAACACAATGGCAATACCCAATTTTATTGAAATTAAGTGAATCACAACATAATATGATAAGACCTGAAGAACCCTAAAATTGGCATAAACTTAATGAAATCCTATACACGAATTGTAAATAACAATTGATTGAGGGTAAATGATCTTCAAACATCCAGAAACACAATGGTAACAAGAAAACATGTTTATGATGCATGATTCATTGAGTTTGAGAGTTTAAGGTTTACCTCTACAAGTGAGAATCAAATTCTGATTTGGAGGTGTTACAGTTGTGTTCCAATGATTTGGACAACTTCCTTGTACCTCAAGGGATGTGTTTGAATGCTTAGGTTGATTAGAAAAGCTCTGGATTAGCCAACTGGACCCAACCTGCAGCTGCTTTGTAACTTTGAGCAATTGAGTTGTGATTTGATGATTGTGCTTGAAGAAACGAAAAACACAAGAAGGGGGGTTGAATTGGGGATTTCAAAAATTAAAGCACAAAGAACACGTTGGTTATCCTGGTTCGTTTGAACTCAAACTACTCCAGTCCACCCGCCAAGGTGATTTCGCCTCTCTCTCTCTTGAGGACTTAATCCACTAATCAATAAAGATTACACATTCACAGAGACAACTGTCACTGTCTTCTTGAGTATTAACCACAACTCAGTTTTCTCAAGGAATTTCAAATGAAAATGAACAAGTGTATAATATGCTTCTAATAAGCTATATCACAACTGTGATGTTTACACAATATTTTTTTTCGAATTGAAAACAGATGAAAAATTGATGAATTTGTAAAGAGTATGCGCGCAAGTGTGTTTTGGTCATCTGCAGGGGCTCCTTTAAATAGATGAAATGATTTGATCCGATGGAGACGTGAGAGCTATTTTTGGAGGTTGATAAAATGCCATTGAATGCTCTTTCCAAAAATACAGATTTTGTCTGGCACAATCCGTTACTTTGTGATACTCATAACTGTGAAGGATAGCGTATCAGAGTCCATGTTGATTTGTTGAATTATCAGAGTTCTAGCTTAAGGCGGCTTTGGTGCTGAAGCGTGAGACATTCTTCATTAGAGCTTCGCTTGATTAGTACTTCGCTAGTTTAGAGCTTGTGATACTTCCATATCAGAGCTTCACTTGATTAGAACTTCGCTTAGATTAGATCTTGTGATACTTCTATATCAGAACTTCGTTACATTAGAACTTCTCTACATATCATAATAAATGAATTAAGGAGCATCAAGTTTTAAATAATGTAGTGTTTGTTATCATCAAAACTATTAGGAATGTAGAATCAATTTTTGTTCTAACAATCTCCCCCTTTTTGATGATGACAAAAACTTATATTTTGATAATTAAATAAAAGAGTATGGAGAATAGAGGACTCCCCCTGAGTTGAAGATTTCCTTGAAAATGTTTTGATTTAAGATTTCCAAGAAGTTCTGATTGCCATTTTCCTGCTTTCTTAACAATATGTGGAAACAGAGGTTAAAATGTTCGAGACATAGTCCCGGTGCACTGTTATATTTCAAAATATTCTACGTTCTCCCCCTTTGTCATTAATCAAAAAGTAAAAAGATACATGAGAACACAAGTAAGCAATATGAGCAAGATAAAGCACAAAGTAAGCAAGGCAACAGAAACATAAGGCAATAGAAACATAAAAGAATCTAAGGTTGAGGAGCAGGTGGAAGTCTTGTGAACAATGCTTCCAGAAGGCCTTTGATCTGATTAGCGGATTCTTCTTGCTTACCAAGCATCCCTTTAATTTCTGCGTTTGTTTCATCCTGTTTGTCCAATCTTTTTCTTACTGCCTCATTCTCTTTCTTCAACTCATCCAGAGTTTTCAGCACTAGAGCAGATGAAGTTGACTCTTCAGAAGGTACCAAATCCTCAGAGCTTTTAGCAGAATCTTTCTTTAGAGAGGCTTCAGGTGATTTTTCTTTGACTTCAGTAATAACCAGAGTTTGATGCTCAGAGATTTCTTCCCGAGGTTCTAAAACCATAGGAGCTTTCCAGCCTAGAGGAAGAATGGGTTTCTTTTCCCAGAATCTTAGAACCTGCTCATTGAAGATCTTCATATGGTCACAGAAGTTCTGTTGGGCTATGTCATAGCTGAGTTCCTTCATCTTCTGAGATTCAGAATTAAACCACTTTCTGAATTTGGTCCAGAGATAGTCAGAAGCAACTGGATTCAGATTCTCCATACAACCCTGCTTCAGAAAGTTAATCCATTCCTGCATTTCTACCTCGAATGCCAATAAAGAGTTACCAACATCTGATTTGGAGATTATTGGTTTTGGTTTGGGAATGGCTACTTTGTGAGAGGTTGAGGTAAGTTTGTCTAGAGCTTCTAAGTCAATTATAGTTCTGAGGGGATCATCTGAGAGATTTGTTGGAGGAGAGTCAGAAATGAGAATGGGAGAGGTAGGTGATGTAATTTCTGAAGAGATGACATCTTGTGGGGGACTGGTGAAATTGGGTGAGGGTTGAAAGAAGTTGATAGGACAGTTGATACCAGGAATAGAGGTGTCAGAGGTTTGAATTTGATGTTCTAGTTGGGAAGAAGTGAAGAGAGGTTCAAGATCAATGTCAGATAGAACTTGTACAAGTTCTGGTTGTGGTTCAATAAAATCAGATGGAGTGGGGTCAATGTCAATGTCAAAATCGTCAAGAGTTTGTGGTGAAGGTGATGGATTTTCAGAAGGTTTAGGAGAAGATGGGGTTTCAGATGTTGATACCAATATGGATTCGACGACAGAAATGAAAGAAGAGTTACCTTTCTTTTTAGCAGCTTTAGCAGCTTTGGGAGTTTTCTGAGGAGTTCCTTCAGAGGCTTTTCTTTTTCTTGATGTTCTGGTGGCAACTTCTAGAGGTGCTTGCTTGAGTTGTTGCATAGAAACTTCTGGAAGGGTTCCATCAGCTTTACACGCATCCATATATTTGAGAACAATTTCTGGATGAGTATCTGCTGAGAAGAGAGGAAAATCTTTGTGGTGATGACTTCCTTAGAGATTTGGGTTGGATCCTTCTTGATGGTCTCAATGATTTTCATCTTCTTGAGGTTCTTTGCATTGAGAGGTCTTCCAGCAATAGTTTCTAGATCAGAGATTTTCTGTGCTTCAGTTAGGTGTTCTATCAGCTTATTCTCTGTTAGAATATCTGAGATTAGTCTACCTAGAGGGATCCAATCTCTCTTGGTTCTTTCGTCTTCTCTTGTTTCCTTGACACTGTTCTTCAGATGATTGAATAGACTGTGAGGAAGATTCGCTTTGGTAAATGTGGAGATGAGGTACAAAAGATATTGTTGATCGTTGTTGATGTAGTCAGACGAGCTTGAAGGTTTTCTGTGATAGATACACCCAAGAATGATTCTGGCCCAAATTCTGTGACGATCCTTTAGGTCTTTGATTTTGTTGGAGTGTTGTCCGGAGGTGAAGATTTCCTTTGAGATAGTATTTAGATCAGTCCCCTTTTCCATCTCACTGCATCTAATTCCTGATCCATCATGATCAATCAGTTTACCAATAAGATCTTCGGTGATGACAATCTTTTTTCCCATTACATACGAAGTTACTTGATGTTTTGAGACCGGTGCAAAAATGCAGAATTACTTAACGAGTTGGGGAAAAACTGGACCCATTAAGCGATTAAAGTATTTGCTCCATCCTTGAAACTCAACCTCAGGAGTAAGGTCATACCCATTTTCTTTCATGCTTTCAAAATCAACGATGAGTTCACAGAGAACTTCAAGAGAGGCAATGGGAGTGAGAAGAGTTCTTGAGGGCTCAACGTACCTTTCTTCAATGACTTGGTCAGCAGATTCTTGAGACATTGCTTGTTGAGAGCTTTGTTGAGAGCAGGAGGCCATTGTTCACAGACTTAGGGTTTTGGGAACACACAGAGGAACAAGAATTGTAGAAAGCAAAACAAGAAATGCAAAAGCAAAACAAGAAATGCAAATAAGAAGGAGAAAGCGATAGAGAGCTAAGTGAGTGATAGTGAGCGTGTGATGTGACGCCCCCAATCTACACCCCCAATAAACATGCATTTAAAGCTATAAAAGAAAATTCAAAATTTGATCAGAGTATATTTAAAAACATGGCATAGACGGGAGAATCACATCAAATTGAAACCAAACAATTCATACAACACCTGCCCATACAGATATGCAACAGTGGGGTAGCAATCAACAGAGGAAACTTCGTTCCTTACACCCACATTTTCAGAAATTAGAATTAAAGCGGAAAAATCTAAAATCTGATTAACATATATACATGTATCATGTAAAAAGTTTGTCATACACCAAGTTGTACATGTACAAAACAAAATATACATAGTACACAATAAACACAAATGGCCACCCTAGCTACCCGGTGTCACATATCAGAGCCGACCGACAAAAGGGATGAAGACACAAAGCTTCACCAAAGACCTCCAGCAACTCTAATCTGCAATGCCTCATAGAGCATTATAAAACGAGTAGAAGGGTGAGAAAAACAACCATAATATAAATGCATATAATTATATATATCAACATAAAAATACACATATCAAATTTCCTCACCACAATGATCACATGCCTACATATAAAGCATATACAGATTATATTCACATAATCCCACATCACACATCATGCATATGTTTATATACAAAACATATCATTCATAATTCAATGCATTTAACACAAATGCACAACAATTCACAATTGCTATCACAAGCTCAAACACACAATGTCTCACACATAATCACCAAAATCATGATTTTCCACATATAACCAATGCAATCACAATTCATGCAGATGCAAAGAGACCGACACAACGACTCTCTATGCAAATGCAAATGAAAATGCGGTACCGACTCCAGGATTTCATATCCCATCACTAGTTCACTTAGGAACTCTGCTGGAACCATCGCTCGTTACATCACTGTAACTCCCCGTCGGGCCTACGATGTTCACCCCACCGCTCACACCTCCACCAAGAGAGGCTCACGATGTTTATGGATCGCTCACACCTCCACCAAGAGAGGCTCACGACCCGATCGCTCACACCTCCACCAAGAGAGGCTCACGATCGTCTACAACCATCGCGCACACCTCCACCGAGAGAGGCTCACGACCCGATCGCTCACACCTCCACCAAGAGAGGCTCACGACGTTGTAGCGGATTCTCATTAGAATCCCTCAACACAAGAATGCACATCATTATGCTTCACATACAAAATGACTCAAGACATTCTTGAAATGCATACATATTCACAATGTATTCATGCATTTATCTCATACAATCACATACAATCAATATACATTCACACCAATGCACTATTGTATGATTCACATCATTTCACATAAGCAATGCATTTCACAAACCACAACAACAACATTATCACAACATCTCATTACATGTATTCACATCATATAACAGCACACAAGCCATACGATATCCATTTTCAAAGCACATTACATAATACACATCAATTATGCACACTTATAACGACAAAAGTCGACAATCGACACTATTCACCTTTTCCGACATAATTAAATCGGCCAACAATCTCAAAAACCCATTTTTATAAGAAAGGACATTTCATAAGCTTCCCAACGGTATAAAGAACGTCTCGATCCGAGTTACGGATCAAAAGCTACGGAATTTAGAAAACAGATAAAATTTTGAAGTCCCAGACCGCGCTGAGCGGCCTCTCGAGCGCGCTGAGCGGGCTCGCTACTGCCTGGTGAGGTTACATTTTTTCAAAAGCGCGCTGAGCGGGCACCTGCGCGCTGAGCGGGCTCTGCGATTTTCAAAAAAATTACTCTTCGGAAATCCACCCCAAAAATCCCATTTTTCACCCAAATTCAATTCTAACAGCAAAACAAACATCAACGATTATTCATACACACATTGTGATCATACAACACAGTTTATATCGATTTCCGACCGTGAAAACCTCGATTTCTACTCGTTTATCTCATTTCGACCTATATTTGAAAAACCAACAAAACTTCCACACAAACATACATAATCATACGCAAAAATAGTATAATCGAATTTCGCACCCTTACCCGATAAATTCGCGTTTGAAAAGTCGGTTGAATCGGTTCCAAAATCACAAGTTTTTTTACTCTTTTTCTTCTCCTCTTTATCTTCTCTTTTCTTTCTTCTTCTCTTTCCTTTCTTCTTCTCTTTCTATTCTTTTCTTTTTACTTTTTCTCTCTTTCTATTTCTATTTATTCTTAACTTACAAAATAAATCAAAATGCCCAAAATACCCCTACACTCAAATATCTCGCAAATGTTCCCAAAACGCGATAAAATATCACAACATTGAAAAATAACATAATTTCAGATAAAAGTCGAAAATAAAATAATATAATAATAAAATAATCAAAAACGACTCACCTAAATAAAAATACCAAAACTGGCAAAACTGGGGCGTTACAACTCTCCCCCACTTAGAAATTTTCGTCCTCGAAAATATAACTGATCCCAACGACTCCAGACACGGCCCTCGCATCCGACCAATCAAACATTAGACCAACCAAAAGCACACCACAATCAACACAACTGACAAACCACCTCGCTAACAGCAGATACAACAACGACACGACAACGACGACAACAACAACGACAAGATGCAAAGCCCATACAATGAACTTGACGACCAACTCACAATTCAAGGAAAACCACGATACCAACACACAGGTTCACTCTAGAACCGAAACACAACAAGATCGTTACCCTACCATAGGTAACACTCCCTTAATTCCCTACAAAGGAATTAGCCACTCGCACTCGAACCAACACGATGGAAACGAGGCAACAACACCAACAAGAACCTGAAGTTCCACGACGCCACAAGGTCTCAACAACATCAACAAAACCAGAATACCAACACCCTTGTCGTACAACCTTATTATATCAAGGCTAGGATTCACCAATCGTACATACAACCAAACCATCCACCTACTTAGTATCCCCTGAATACCATTCAAACCTTTTCACCTAACACTTCCATTCCGAAACGTCCATTGATCTCATCATTCCTACAGATTTCCAATGTTCAACCTAAGAACTCTTACAAGTCAGACACGCATATACGAAATGTGCCACATCACGCTTCCGCTGCGCACTCTGATGACCCGTAACCATCCAAACTACCAATCTCACGTCCAAAGTCTAACTCTTTCGCATACTCACCAAACCCCTGTTCATTTTTAATATTTCCATTCTCACACTCTTCTGTGTTATCTCACACACCAGACACAAGCCTCTGGACTGCTCAAATAACTCAAATTCTCTGACCATTAAAACAGATATACATAGAAATTTCCGACTTAACTCCTCTGATACAACAATAACTCTTCACAAATGATAATCCAAGTCAAATTCATAACTCATCACAATTCCAACCATTCTCGTTGTCTCTATCCCTTCAGACCAAACCAGTATTCGATATTCTTGTAATTACCAAACACTTCGAATCTAGAATCATAAAGATAATACTTCCAATATAATCCAACATAATACCACCAACTACACTCATCAAGATGCATCCCGAACAATCGACTTCACCTTTGCAAGTCAACTGAAGTAACGAAAACACTAATCTTGGAAAAGCCTTCCATACCCTTCGATAATAACCAACAAAATCCAACAAATTTCTAATTACCTTTAACTAACTTCGAAGCCTCTACTCAAACCATCACTACGCTTATCAAACATTCCAACAATTATAATTCTAATCAAACTCAACCAATACCATACCCTTTACTTAATCCTGAAAGTAAACACTTATTCTCAATCGTCACTCTATACCACTGTCCGTACTCCACACACAATTCCTGCTCCTGACAATCCAAATTCCATCCTATTGCAACAACCAACCAAAAAGGAACTATCCAAGAATTTCAAATCGTTTGCAATTCGTCACAATTCAAAACTTAAGCTATGCAAAACACAACCGCAAGTTCCCATACTACTCACTTAGCAACTATAGCCTCGACCGTTCACTGTTGTCCAACTAAGTTCACACTCTACTCTCTGAGAACAACCCTTAGTAATACCCAATCATTATCCCTTAAAGACATTCCAACTTAATCCACATACACAAACCTCTAATCCGTCTCATCTTTTAATATAAGAATTCTCATCGACTCAACAACGCCATCTGTAACCATCAAACAAAAATCTTGATTCCGCATCACCGTCAAATATAAAACCTTCCTCAACTTGACAAAATAACCCGCAATTATTTCCTTAAATTTCAAGTAATCCATTCCGCACCACTATCAAAGCCGGAAAGACACGTCCATCCCATCCAACATAATTCCCGTCTGCTATCAACAAGAGATTAAGGGTGATCAGTTCCTCAATTTGTCAATAGACAGCCGACAACCATGATGAGGCATAAACCGTCTCCACCAACTATAATAGCATTTCTTACATCCTATACACAAAACTACCTAAGGCACAATTCCTTAGTTGACATAATCCTTACCTCCGCATCCCTTCTTGAACTAGAAACCACACTTATAACCTTGCAATACATAACACATTGAGCCAGCGCCCTACACCTGACACAACATGGAGAAGTACCAGCTTCTCCCCCACTTATCTCATTCTAATCCTTCCAACTATAAACACACTAATTCCATCCCAAGCCTTTACCACAAATGCTCAAAGAACAATTTAAACAAACCAGAGAAGTAATTACAGACCCCTATGCAGAAACATCGATAACCATCTTACTACCCCAAGAAAACCACAACAAATTCAAACACTTCACGCACTCACACGAAATAAACGAATGAGTCGTCCCAATATCAATAATAGCAATTAAAGGCATACTATTAATAAACAAGTACCTTGAGTCAAACGATCCGCACTAGTAGTCTCATCTCCTGCCAATGCAACAACCTTCCTACCAGTCTGAGCTCTCTTCGGTTTCGTACACCCCGTACTGATATGACCTGTTTCACCGCAGTTGAAACACTTCACCCCAATTCTCCTACAATCAACTGCGACATGTCCCGAACCTCCACACTTGAAACATTTCAGTTTATTCCTCCTACAATCCATCTGACGATGTCCTACGTCCCCACACTTGTAACACTTACTGTAACACCTCGGTGGACTAGACATTCCTCCCCCACTACGAGACTGTTGTTTTCCTTTCCTGTCATTCACATTCTCATAGGGAGTAGCACGCACCTTACGATTCTCTTCATAACTCCTACAACTGTCCACCAAATCAGAAAGCCTTCTAATCCTCTGATAACCGATTGCCCGTTTAATCTCCGGACGCAATCCGTTCTCATACTTCACACACTTAGAAAATTCAGCAGTCGCTTCCGGATAATGAGGATAGAACTGCAGAAGTTCCACAAACCTTGCAGTGTAGTCAACCACAGACATATTGCCTTGTTTTAATTCCAAAAACTCAATCTCTTTCTTTTCCTTCACACCCTCCAGATAATACCTCCTCCGAAACTCTCGGCCAAATAAATCCCAAGTAACCTCTTCCTCATCCACTTCCAACACTTGGCGCAAACTAACCCACCAATCAGCCGCTTCTTCTTCCAGCATGTGAGTACCCAGTCTCACCTTATCCTCTTCATCACAATCCGTCACATGGAAGATTCTTTCAACCTCCTCAAACCAAAATTGTGCACCATCAGGATCATATCTTCCCTTGAAGATAAGCGGTTCACTCATCCCTAACTCATTATTACCCGCAACATTCGGTACACCCTGCACAGCCCGAGCCATATTCTGTTCATTTCCAATAACAGTAACTATGGTTAAACAGACAGCTCACCGAACCACAAAGACCAACAAGGACTGACACAAACTGACACGGACTGGCTCTGATACCACTTAATGTGACGCCCCCAATCTACACCCCCAATAAACATGCATTTAAAGCAATAAAAGAAAATTCAAAATTTGATCAGAGTATATTTAAAAACATGGCATAGACGGGAGAATCACATCAAATTGAAATCAAACAATTCATACAACACCTGCCCATACAGATATGCAACAGTGGGGTAGCAATCAACAGAGGAAACTTCGTTCCTTACACCCACATTTTCAGAAATTAGAATTAAAGCGGAAAAATCTAAAATCTGATTAACATATATACATGTATCATGTAAAAAGTTTGTCATACACCAAGTTGTACATGTACAAAACAAAATATACATAGTACACAATAAACACAAACGGCCACCCTAGCTACCCGGTGTCACATATCAGAGCCGACCGACAAAAGGGGTGAAGACACAAAGCTTCACCAAAGACCTCCAGCAACTCTAATCTGCAATGCCTCATAGAGCATTATAAAACGAGCAGAAGGGTGAGAAAAACAACCATAATATAAATGCATATAATTATATATATCAACATAAAAATACACATATCAAATTTCCTCACCACAATGATCACTTGCCTACACATAAAGCATATACAGATTATATTCACATAATCCCACATCACACATCATGCATATGTTTATATACAAATCATATCATTCATAATTCAATGCATTTAACACAAATGCACAACAATTCACAATTGCTATCACAAGCTCAAACACACAATGTCTCACACATAATCACCAAATCATGATTTTCCACATATAACCAATGCAATCACAATTCATGCAGATGCAAAGAGACCGACACAACGACTCTCTATGCAAATGCAAATGCCAATGCAAATGCGGTACCGACTCCAGGATTTCATATCCCATCACTAGTTCACTCAGGAACTCTGCTGGAACCATCGCTCGTTACATCATTGTAACTCCCCGTCGGGCCTACGATGTTCACCCACCGCTCACACCTCCACCAAGAGAGGCTCACGATGTTTATGGATCGCTCACACCTCCACCAAGAGAGGCTCACGACCCGATCGCTCACACCTCCACCAAGAGAGGCTCACGATCGTCTACAACCATCGCGCACACCTCCACCGAGAGAGGCTCACGACCCGATCGCTCACACCTCCACCAAGAGAGGCTCACGACGTTGTAGCGGATTCTCATTAGAATCCCTCAACACAAGAATGCACATCATTATGCTTCACATACAAAATGACTCAAGACATTCTTGAAATGCATACATATTCACAATGTATTCATGCATTTATCTCATACAATCACATACAATCTATATACATTCACACCAATGCACTATTGTATGATTCACATCATTTCACATAAGCAATGCATTTCACAAACCACAACAACAACATTATCACAACATCTCATTACATGTATTCACATCATATAGCAGCACACAAGCCATACGATATCCATTTTCAAAGCACATTACATAATACACATCAATTATGCACACTTATAACGACAAAAGTCGGCAATCGACACTATTCACCTTTTCCGACATAATTAAATCGGCCAACAATCTCAAAAACCCATTTTTATAAGAAAGGACATTTCATAAGCTTCCCAACGATATAAAGAACGTCCCGATCCGAGTTACGGATCAAAAGCTACGGAATTTAGAAAACAGATAAAATTTTGAAGTCCCAGACCGCGCTGAGCGGCCTCTCGAGTGCGCTGAGCGGGCTCGCTACTGCCTGGTGAGGTTACATATTTTCAAAAGCGCGCTGAGCGGGCACCTGCGCGCTGAGCGGGCTCTGCGATTTTCAAAAAAATTCCTCTTCGCAAATCCACCCTAAAAATCCCATTTTTCACCCAAATTCAATTCTAACAGCAAAACAAACATCAACAATTATTCATACACACATTGTGATCATACAACACAGTTTATATCGATTTCCGACCGTGAAAACCTCGATTTCTACTCGTTTATCTCATTTCGACCTATATTTGAAAAACCAACAAAACTTCCACACAAGCATACATAATCATACGCAAAAATAGTATAATCGAATTTCGCACCCTTACCCGATAAATTCGCGTTTGAAAAGTCGGTTGAATCGGTTCCTAAATCACAAGTTTTTTTCCTCTTTTTCTTCTCCTCTTTATCTTCTCTTTTCTTTCTTCTTCTCTTTCCTTTCTTCTTCTCTTTCTATTCTTTTCTTTTTACTTTTTCTCTCTTTCTATTTCTATTTATTCTTAACTTACAAAATAAATCAAAATGCCCAAAATACCCCTACACTCAAATATCTCGCAAATGTTCCCAAAACGCGATAAAATATCACAACATTGAAAAATAACATAATTTCAGATAAAAGTCGAAAATAAAATAATATAATAATAAAATAATCAAAAACGACTCACCTAAATAAAAATACTAAAACTGGCAAAACTGGGGCGTTACATGTGAGGGTGTTAGAAGTGACATATTTATAAGAGTGACCAAGAAATAAATAGCAATTAAAAACAATAAACATAATGATTAATAGCTGTAATGATTTCTGATAAGGGAGATAGCGTGAGAAATTTTGGGAACAGTTACCGATGTGACTTGGCGCCTCGATATGTCAACACAGACGTTTCAGTTTTCCAGAGTTTGACACGTGTTCATCGTCAGAGAAAATCTGGAGCGTAGGTTGACAAGTGTTTGCTAGAGTGAACTTAATGATCTATCCTTGAAATGAAAAGTTCAAATCTTCTGAATAGATTCTGAGGCAATCTTTCTTCTCACTTCTGAAGAATTATTGGTCAGATGTTCACAAAAAGAAATTTTGAGAGTTAAAAATATAGAAATTACATTTTCATTCTGGACATAATTCCATACAGAGATTTTTCAGAATGAAATTAAATCTATCTTCAGCAAGGGGTTTGGTGAACACATCAGCCCATTGATGGTCTGTGTCTATAAATTTTAAACAAAGAATTCCCTTCTGAGTATAGTCCCTAATGAAGTGATGTTCAATTTCTATATGTTTAGCCCTAGAATGCAAAATAGGATTTTTAGAAAGACAGATGGCAGAAGTATTGTCACAGAGGATAGGGATGTTACTCTCGTAAATGTGAAAATCTTCAAGCTGATTCTTCATCCAGCGCATCTGAGTACTACATCCAGCTGCAACTATATATTCAGCTTCAGCCGTTGATAGTGCAATGGTGGATTGTCTTTTGCTGGACCAAGAGATTAAGTTGTCTCCCAGAAACTGGCAGCTTCCAGAGGTACTTTTTCTTTCTATTCTATCTCCAGCAAAGTCAGCGTCACAATATCCTAACAATTTGTATTCTCTAGACTTTCTATAGCAAAGACCAAGATTAGTAGTACCTTTCAGATATCTGAAAATTCGCTTAACTGCTGTTAAGTGAGATTCTCTAGGATCTGATTGGAATCTAGCCCAAAGACAGACGCTATAGAGAATATCAAGTCTTGAAGCACTTAAATAAAGGAGAGAACCAATCATACCTCTGTAGAGCTTCTGTTCTACTTTCTTACTTACCTCATCCTTTTCCAGAATGCATGTGGGATGCATAGGAGTTTTGGAAGGCTTACTTTCTGACATTTCAAATTTCTTCAGAAGATCTCTGGCATACTTGCTTTGATGTATGTAAGTTCCTTCTGGAGTTTGATTGATTTGAATTCCCAAGAAAAACTTGAGTTCTCCCATCAAGCTCATTTCAAATTCTGCCTGCATAGTCTTAGCAAATTCTTTGCCCAAGGAGCTTTTAGTGGATCCAAAAATTATATCATCTACGTATATTTGACAGATCAGAATGTGATTTTTAAATGACTTACAGAATAAAGTTGTGTCCACCTTCCCTCTGGTAAAATCATTTTCTAAGAGAAAGTTACTTAGTCTCTCATACCAAGCTCTGGGAGCTTGTTTTAAACATATTCTGGATGTTTTGTGTTTTCAAAACCAGGGGGTTGATGCACGTAAACTTCTTCATCAATGTAACCATTTAAAAACGCACTTTTGACATCCATCTGATAAAGAGTGATGTCATTATTTACAGCAAATGAAATTAAAAGTCTGATAGACTCTAACCTTGTGACTGGAGCAAAGGTTTCTGTATAGTCTATCCCTTCTTGCTGACTATAACCTTGTGCAACCAGTCGTGCTTTGTTTCTGACAACTTCTCCTTGTTCATTCAGTTTGTTTCTGAAGACCCATTTGGTTCCAATGATGTTGAAGCCTTTGGATTTAGGGACTAGATCCCATACGTCGTTTCTGGTGAACTAATTCAATTCTTCCTGCATTGCGAGTATCCAATCATTGTCTGAGAGTGCTTCGTCAATAGAAGTGGGTTCAACCAGAGAGACTAATCCCACGAGAGATTCTTCAGTCTTTTTGAATGAGGATCTTGTTCTGATTGGGTCATCCTTCTTTCCCAGAATTTTGTCTTCGGGATGTGTTAGAGAACTTCTGGATTGTCTTTTCTGGATGGGTTCTTCAGAATTAGAGTTTCCTTTTGTTGTGTTTGACTATTTTTCTGATGATCTGGTTTCAGTGCCTATAATTTGAACTTCTATTTCTGCAAGAGATTCATCATGCTTTGGCTTTTGAAGGCCAAGCTTATCATCAAATCTGACACAAATGGATTCTACCACATTTCGTGTTTCTGTGTTATATACTTTGTATCCTTTTGAACGTTCAGAGTATCCTAACATGAAACTTTTTTGTGCCTTAGAATCAAACTTGTTCAGAGGATCATTAGTGTTTAAGATAAAGCATGTACATCCAAATGGATGGAAGTATGAAATGTTGGGCTTTCTGTTCTTCCACAATTCATATGGAGTCTTTTCCAGAATAGGTCTTATAGAGATTCTATTCTGAATGTAACATGCTGTATTAACGGCTTCTGCCCAAAAGTGTTTAGCCATGTTAGTCTCATTGATCATGGTTCTGGCCATTTCTTGTAGAGTTCTATTCTTGCGTTCTACAACTCCATTTTGTTGTGGAGTTCTAGGACAAGAGAAATCATGAGAAATGCCATTTTCATTAAAAAATGTTTCTAAATTTTTGTTTTCAAATTCCCCACCATGATCACTTTTGACTTTTACAATTCTAAACTCTTTTTCATTCTGAATTTGGTTACAGAAAGTAGAGAATACAGAGAGTGACTCGTCCTTGTGTTTTAAGAACTTTACCCATGTACATCTGCTATAGTCATCTACGATCACTAATCCATACTTCTTGCCACTGATGGATGCAGTTTTCACTGGTCCAAACAGATCTATATGTAGAAGTTCTAATGGTCTGGAGGTAGAGACAACATTTTTTGGTTTAAAAGAGGGTTTTGAAAACATGCCTTTTTGACATGCTTCACACAGAACATCTGAGCTGAACTTCAAGTTAGGAAGTCCTCTGACCAGATTGAGTTTGTTAATCTGAGATATTCTTCTCATACTAACATGCCTCAATCTTCTGTGCCAGGCCCATTGCTCGTCGTCAGCAGACAAAAGACATTTTACATTCTGACTTTTTAGTTTAGAAAGTTTTATTTTATAAATGTTGTTCTTTCTCTTTCCATTAAAGAGGATCGTTCCATCTTTCTGACTAATTGCCTTGCAGGACTTTTGATTGAAGATTATATCATAACCGTTATCACTTAATTGACTTATGGATAACAAGTTATGCATTAATCCTTCTACTAATAAAACATTAGATATAGAGGGTAGAGTACTGTTACCTATGGTTCCCGAGCCAATGATTTTACCTTTTTGATTGCCTCCGAAACCCACATACCCTCCAACTTTAAGTTCCAGACTTTGGAACATATGCTTTCTTCCCGTCATGTGTCGCGAGCATCCAGAGTCCAGGTACCATGATTGGTGTTTCAATCTTGCTGTTAAAGACATCTGCAACATATAGGATTTTATCCTTATGTACCCATATTTCTTTGGGTCCTTGTTTGTTACTGGTCACAAAATTCTGATTGAGTTTTGGTGTCTCAATAGAATTTGAAGAGTAAGATTCACTAGTATATTTTATATCATGTTTGTGTCCATATGTGAAGTGAGAGTTTAAAGGAGCGTATTTTATGATCATATCATCAACTTGTTTAGGTTTATATGGAGCTTATCCTTTAGGATTAACATATCCTATGCCTTTTCTCCCATTTCTACTAACTCCATAGATCATTGAAGCCATTTTGCTTCTGTCTATGTTTTTAGCTAGAAATTTTTTAAAATCATAGTCGTAATGTTTTAAAATGTTATCAGAACTAGTGGGAACTACTGAGTCAGATTTTTTCTGAGATTTTTGAGATTCAAAAGAGTTGAGTTTTGAAATGGTTTCTTTTAACTCAGAATTTTCTACTTTCAGTTTTCTGTTCTCTTCAGACTCAGATACCAGATCATGTTTCAGATTCTTATATTTGAGCTGAAGTTTCTGATAGTTTTCAAGAATTTCTGACAGACTTTCTTCTAATTGAGATCTAGAAAATTTAGAGAATACCTCTTTAGTTTCTGAGTCAGAGTCTGATTTTGATGAGTTGGAATCATCTGATATGTTGGCCATTAGGGCAATGTTGGCGTGTTCATTTTCTGATTCGGATTCTGCTTCAGAAGATTCCGAGTCATCCCAGATAGCCATAAGACTTTTCTTTCTTTCCTTGTTGAACTTCTTATTTGGCTTTTCTTTTTGCAGCTTAGGACAATCACTTTTGTAGTGTCCAGGTTCCTTGCATTCGTAACACACTACCTCTTTGTTTCTTAACTTTTTGTGTCCATAAGATGGTTCAGAATGACTGCTTGATCTTCTAGAGTTTCTGAATTTCCTTTGCCTATTTTTCCATAGTTGTTGGATTCTTCTGGAAAGGACTGATAGTTCATCTTCTTCTGAGGAGCCACCAAAGCTTTCTTCTTCTGCCTGAAAAGCTTTAGTTTCATATTTATATTTAGATTTAAGAGCAACAGACTTACCTTTCTTTTGGGGTTCATCTTCTTCTAGTTCTATCTCGTGACTTCTTAGAGAGCTGATCAGTTCTTCAAGAGATATTTCGTTGAGGTTCTTGGAGAGCTTTAGTGCTGTGACCATGGGTCTCCACACTTTTGGTAAGCTTCTGATGATCTTCTTGACATGATCTGCTGTTGAGTACCCTTTATTCAGAACTTTTAGTCCAGCAACCAGAATTTGAAACCTTGAGAACATTTTCTCAATTGTTTCATCTTCTTCCATTTTGAAGGCTTCATACTTCTGGATGAGTGCTAAAGCTTTAGTCTCTTTGACTTGAGTGTTGCCTTCATGCGTCATTCTCATAGAATCAAATATGTGTTTGGCTGATTCTCTGTTAGTGATCTTCTCATATTCTGTGTGGGAGATCGCACTAAGGAGAATCGTTCTGGCCTTGTGATGATTTCTGAAATCTTTCTTCTGTTGATCCGTCATATTTTTCCTTTCAATCTTCTGACCGTCTTTTCTAACAGGATGAGTGTAACCATCAGTTACCATATCCCAGAGATCGTCGTCATGAGCCAGAAAAAACTTTCAATTAAGTCTTTCTAGTAATCAAAGTTTTCACCGTCAAACACTGGTGGTTTGCCACTGATTTTGTCATTGTAGATCTGAACGGGTTCCGCCATAGTGTTTTTCGTGAAGGATCTTTTATCTGACATGGTTAAGTGTTAGCACCCAGAACCAGGCGCTCTGATACCAATTGAAGAAACGAAAAACACAAGAAGGGGGGTTGAATTAGGGTTTTCAAAAATTAAAGCACAAAGAACACGTTGGTTATCCTGGTTCATTTGAACTCAAACTACTCCAGTCCACCCGCCAAGGTGATTTCGCCTCTCTCTCTTAAGGACTTAATCCACTAATCAATAAAGATTACACATTCACAGAGACAACTGTCACTGTCTTCTTGAGTTTTAACCACAACTCAGTTTTCTCAAGGAATTTCAAATGAAAATGAACAAGTGTATAATATGCTTCTAATAAGCTATATCACAACTGTGATGTTTACACAATATTTTTTTTCGAATTGAAAACAGATGAAAACTTGATGAATTTGTAAAGAGTATACGCGCAAGGGTGTTTTGGTCATCTGCAGGGGCTCCTTTAAATAGATGAAATGATTTGATCCGTTGGAGACGTGAGAGCTATTTTTGGAGGTTGATAAAATGCCATTGAATGCTCTTTCCAAAAATACAGATTTTGTCTGGCACAATCCGTTACTTTGTGATACTCATAACTGTGAAGGATAGCATATCAGAGTCCATGTTGATTTGTTGAATTATCAGAGTTTCTGGCTTAAGGCGGCTTTGGTACTGAAGCGTGAGACATTCTTCATCAGAGCTTCGCTTGATTAGTACTTCGCTAGTTTAGAGCTTGTGATACTTCCATATCAGAGCTTCACTTGATTAGAACTTCGCTTAGATTAGATCTTGTGATACTTCTATATCAGAACTTCGTTACATTAGAACTTCTCTACATATCATAATAAATAAATTAAGGAGCATCAAGTTCTAAATAATATAGTGTTTGTTATCATCAAAACTATTAGGAATGTAGAATCAATTTTTGTTCTAACAGTGCTGTTACAGATTGAATGTGATGGTTTAGATCACTCCTATATGTTGTATATGAGGTGTGTGAACCTTTGGTTTGAGTTGCATTGGCCTCCAACTCAAACCCCGATAGTACTTTCTCAAGAACAATGAAATTTGATGAGTGAGAAGGAAATGAGAGAAAGCAATGTTGTAAGCTGCTTTGGTGTAGTTTGAATGATCAGTTAGGACCTTTTTTTTATAGTAGAGGAGTTATGTTGAAATGTTTCTCTTGAAGCTTAGAGGATAAGGACATGGTTCAATGGTCTTGGCTTGGCATAAATGCCTCTAGCATAAGGTATAATAGTTATTCCAAATAGATCAGCTATGCCTTGACTGAAATCACATTCTTCAGTCCTTTTAATTGTTGTTTAATCAAAGAACTTGACTGAGGAGAGTAAGAATCTTGAATGTGCACTACTCCACATTAATTCCCTTTGAATTCAAGGCATATATGCCAAAAACTCATCAATTCTCAAGGATAAGCTCTTGGCATTTCAGTCCAAGTTTGTTGGTTGGATCAGATGCATTGTGATCAGATTGAATGAATGTGGCATAGTGATCATTGCTTTTTGGCTCAAAATTGTGTATGGAAAGAAATATCACAAACTGATTTTTCATGACAGCCTTGCCATGGTGTCTTGCAGCAGCCATAACTCTTGGCTCAAGCTGAGTTGTTTCATGCCAATGAGTTCTTTGGATTGTAGGAAATATGCTTAACAACTTTGATGTTTAAATCTTGAATTGATTCAACTTAGAACTATGTGAAACAGCCCTCCAAGTTTTGGTGTTTCACTTGTTTTTCTGACTTAGACAGAATTTTGTCTAAGTGTTGGAAAAGTGGTAAATTCCAAGTTTTTGTCATTTTGATCCAACCATAACTCAGAATCCATGAAGAATTAGAAACTCTTGTAGTTGACACTTTTGAAGTATGTAATGAGAGCTTCCATCTGAGCTTTGAATGGGAGACAAAGGCCTTAGGGTTTGGGAGATATGGCCTTGTAAAGTTGGTGCCCTAGCCACTTTGTTCCATAACATAGAAAAATTCTAAGTTTTTTATGGTTACCCCTTTAACAAGTTACCTCACTTTCTTTGATTTTTCTTGATGAATTATGATTCAAACACATATTAACATTGTTTTAGGGTTAAGGAGCCTTGGTTGACCAAAAATCCAAAAAGTCAAACTTGGATTTTTGTACAGTTGACTTTTTCATCAGACGAAATTTTGACTTTGTGATCCTTTTGTGAAATCAATCCTTGGGCTTAATTAAACTTCATGGATGGCCTCCAAGGGTATTTAGGAATATCTTGGACCCCTCCCCAAGGTTTGAGATCAAGGGTAGGCCAACAGTCAAGGATATGGTTGACTTTTTCCATCAGAAACCCTAATTTGTGATCAGATGCTTTTGAGTTCTTATTGCTTATGATTTGAGCACTTTGAGTCAATCAAATCTTGTAGACATGTCAATATGATGTATTTGAGGTCTTTAAAGTTCATTTTGAAGCTTCAAGCCATGCCTCACTTCACAAGTTAACTCAAGGGTTGAATTAGGTCATTGAGGTATTGGCCTATGCCTAGATGGAAATTTCCATCTGGGGATCCTGTTCGACCAAACCCTAATTTGGTGACACATACGATCTCGAGGCTTGATCCACTTGAAATGTTGCAACTTTGTGCTTGATTCTTGATGTGGGAGTCCTCTTAATCCTTTATAGGTGTTTGAGAGATTAGACAAGTTGAAGATTATGTCATTTCTTGATTGATCCTTTGTCTAAGTGCTTTGAGAGGGCTCAAAACCCTACTTCTTGATTGTAGTGGATGCTCAATCATCTTTAAAGAGACTGATGAGGCATGAAAGTATATCCATACTCTGATGATGATTTGAACAATGATGGAAAATCATGGTGGTCAAAATTTGGGGTATGACAGATGCCCCTATTTAATCTTCATGGACCCGAAGGTGTGAATGGCGGAGGTATTCGGGCATTCGGGGTGCAAGAGGATTAAATATCGGAATACTCGAAATTTTGATGGTGATTATGAATAGCAGTTTGCTCATCCATCTTCTTTTGCTAAGCAATGATGTTTTTTGAAAAGGGTGAAACTTCCCCTCGATCCTGGTCTTCAGCCAAGGAACTGGTCTCAGTTTCTGATATAAACATCCCCTCAATCGTGGTTTTCAGCCACGGAACTGGTCTCAATTTCTGCTATAAAATTCCCCTCGATCCTGGTCTTCATCCAAGGAACTGGTCTCAGTTTCCACTATAAACATCCCCTCGATCCTGGTCTTCAGCCAAGGAGCTGGTCTCAGTTTCTTTTGTTAATTAACTTTTTTGACAAGGGACGCTATTTGTAGCGGTTTTCCTCAAACTTCTCGCCGAATTTTCTTGGGGAGATGCCATTTGATGGGATAAAGTTTTGATGTCAGACTTGCTGGGGAACCCATTCGTCTGAGTTGTAGAGGTGTGCAAACTTCTCTGTTTAGAGACGCCATTTGTTGACTCTACTGGGGAAACTGACTCTCTTGAGAGACTGCTTTCTGCTTGAGGATATTACATCATACTTTTCTTCAAGATCTTCTTGGAGAAATGCCATGCGATGTAACCCAATTTTGAGTTGCTGATGACTTCATTAACATTGACTTCCTGAAGAGAAAAACCAATGTGTTGCTGAGAGTCTTTAGTTGTGAGGCTTTCTCTAGGGATTTTCCTTAATCCGGGAAAGCGAAGTTATCATCTTCAATGGTGAAGAGTGACGTTTGTCGAATGCCTTCTTGCCTTTCAGAGGTTCAAGTTATCAAAGTGGTCGAGGATCATCTCCATTCCAGAAATACACTAGAGGAGAGAAATGGTTCAAACAAAACATTTCCTAACGAGGAAAGAACTGACAACTCGATTGTTAAGAGGACTTTTATCACGAGGGGATAAGACCGACTAGAGTGATAGTAATGCAATATGAATATGAGTATGAATATGTATGTATGTTTATGTTGACAAACTGACGCGACTTATAGACTAATGGATGGACACGACTGAATACTCGACCATTGCTGGGGACAGAGAAGTACCATTTGGTCCAAGATAGCAATTCTGCCTTGCTTAGGAAAAATAGTTCCTACGGGGAACAACATTGTTCGAACTTAGGAGGTAAGAACTCTGCCGGGGATATTAGATGGAATGTGGTCTCTGACACAGTTGATCCTTCACTCAGGCGTACTGGTTTAGAAGGAGTGCTTTGATTCTGCACTTTGAGGTTCAGTCACTTCCAGAGAAGTTATCGATGTTCTTTCGATGTTCAACAGTTAAAAGGAATTTCCATCTTTATTTTAAAAGAAGAAAAATTTTTGAAAAGTAAATTCATTTTTGTTTTATTTCAAGAATCGTTAATCATGTTAAAAACATCATTCTATAAAGCTAAAACAAATAATAATTGCAAACAAAAGCACTAGGGCTCGGATTTTATTGATAGGATGGAAATCAACCAAGCGCGTGATTCCATAGAGTATTTACAAAGTTTAGAAAATGGTAATTTAAGGGAAAAGGGCTACATTGAAACATAACGATTATTATCCTTCTACCAACTTTGAATTCTAGACATCCTGAGCTTCTGTCGAAGATGACCTTGACTGAAGTTGCTTGATGGATGACACTACTGCTGAGAATTTAACCTTGTCGGACATAGTTACTTGCCATGAATCCCTAACTTTTGCCAGGATTGTCTCTTTTGAGGTTTCCAATCCACCAGGATGATTTGTGCTTATGCTTCTAATTTTTTCCCGGACTTCCCTTTTGGGTTTTCAATCCACCGAGACATTTTTTTTTATTTAGGCGAAGTATTTCTTGACTATATCAACATTCGTGGGGTAGGAAAATTCTTCTCCATCCATGGTTGCGAGTCTCACAGCGCCTCCTGAGAAAGCTTTCTTGACCACATGGGGGCCATCATAATTCGGAGTCTGTTTTCCTCGAGAATCAGTGAGAAATGATTGTATCTTTTTGAGCACAAGGTCTCCTTTCCTAAAGACACGGGGTCGAACCTTTTTGTCAAACGCTTTCTTCATTCTTTGCTGATATAGCTGACTGTGGCATATAGCCGTTATTCAATTTTCTTCTATCAGATTCAGTTCGTCGTGTCGACTTTGACACCATTCAACCTCTGTTAGCTTAGCTTCCATTAATACCCAGATTGATGGGTGTAACACCCCAAAATTTGCCCTAGTGTTTCTAACCCTTGTGGCTTATGCTTTATTTCATTTACATCCTCATTTCTGAATTTGCATAGTTCTTTTGAGCATGGGATCGAAGTATCTTCTAGCAGCTCATGGCGTCATCAGTGCCAGTATCATTTCCAACAATGTTCAGAGCCAAGCAGATAATTTTCAAAGTCTTTTTGAGCATTTATTTTTCTCGTCAGTCATTCCGATAAACAGAAGCTTCAGCAGTCATTTTTATCCAAGCAATCCGATATCAGGCATTATTAATCCAGCAGGATATTTTGAGATATCAGTAAGAATTTGTGTTTCATTTCAGGTGTTACTCAGTGGAAATATCAAACTTCGAGTTTCAGAGGTTTAACAAGTTCAGAACAACTGTCAGAAGTAACTTTTCCAAGTTTCCCTCCAAAAGGCGCCAAAATTAAAAATTTGCTCTGTGTAACCGATTACAGCTTATCTGATAACCGGTTACCCTTTGGTTTTTCTGCACATTTTTTCAGATTTTGAACTGAGTAACCGGTTAGCAGATATGCTGTAACCGGTTACTCTGGGCAAAATTTGAAAATTTCAGATTGCATCATTGGTGATCATGTGCTTGGCATGTGCACGTGGGGGAAGGATCTAGAATTGATATTTTCATCATTTTCCACCCAAAATTCAGATTCCTTCCAACATTTTCCACTCTAATTCCTCATTTCCTTTCCTAATCCACTTTTCACCCCAATTTCCACCCACTAAACCTCACTCCAAACCACATTTGAATTCCTAACCTAGCTTCTATTTAAATCAATTCATTCCAAACCTCACATAACTTAGATCCATTTTTTGAATTTTCTACACATCTCTCTCCAATTCTCTCAAACTTTTCTCTCATTTCCCAAAACCCTCACTCAAAGTTTCATCATCAAAGTTCATCAAATTTCACCTTGGAATTTGTTGATCTTGAAACTAAACCACCATCCATTCATCAATTCTTGAAAGAATCTTGGATTTGCAACTGTTTTGGAGTGTGGAACCACTTTTGTAGCAGTTTTTCATTATTTGAGTTGTTTTAGCTTGGATCTTGGTTGTTCTTGCTTGGATCTTGAAGTTCATCACATAGATCTTTGGTTTTCTTGCTTGGATTCACCAATTTTCGTGCTCAACAATCACCAAGGCAAATCTCAGTCTTGTAGGTTGGTTTTCCTTAGATCTATGCTTGATTTAGCTTAATTTCAACTCATGCATTGTAGATCTTTGGTTTGGGATGTGATTTGATCCATTTGCTTGATTTGATTTGTGATCTTGTTGTTTAATTGATGAAATTGATGTTTCATTACTGATATTTGATGTGAATTCTCGTGCATTGTTGATTACATGGTCATTGGATATGATTGCATGAGTGATAAGCTGCTGAAAAGTGATTCTGAACACTTATTTTCGAATTCTGCTGTTGTGTAACCGGTTACAGTATATCTGCTAACCGGTTACACTATGTATTTTTCAGCGTGTTTGTGCATTTTTGAACTGTGTAACCGGTTATCAGTTATGCTGTAACCGGTTACCACTGAAGCAGAATGGTATTTTTGTGCATTTTCTTGCTTGTTTGACTTCCATAACATGTTTAAACTTCATGGATTAATGCATTGATGATTGGTGGATTGTTCTTGAGCTATTTCAACACACACCACTGTATGAACATGATTTTTCGACATGCGTTCTTTTGTTTTTTCATTGAACATTAATGCTTGCGTTGTTGATTAATTGTTGTGATGATCATGTAATGCACACACTTTGAGCTTGTTAATTGCTAATTGATGATGATGATTGCTGGATAATTATGTGCATGTTCATTTGCTTTCGATTTCATGAGGTGCATACTTGATTAAACTTGATCATATGCTTAATATTATGCATTCTTTCATAATGTGATGCATTCTTCCACAATGCTTTCAAGTCTATTCCATGTGAGTTCTAATGTATTTGTGGTCATGTTCAATTATTTGATACGCATGATGTTTGATGCATGATCGTTTTGCGATGTTGAATCAAGTTGTGATGCATGCTGCCCTACCCTTTCCATGGCTGTTTATGTACATACATGCTGTCATATGTGTTGCCTCACATACACATGCTATTTGTGGCTTTTTACACCTGTTTTCATGCTGAGTTTCATGCTGTTGAATGTTGTTTGGTGTATGTGCATGATTTCATTGCTGTTCTGAAGCAAATGTGCTGTTGTAGGTGTTGTACCTTCTCTTTTGACTCTCTTTCACCCATGAATCTCAAGACTTGTTTAAGTCTTGGGTTCTCTCTCTTTAGAGCTACCTAGTCCAACTTAATTTTTGATTAAGCTTGGAGTAGGATTAGCATTAGGTTTTAGGTAGTTGTCTCTCCTAAGCCTCACTAACCATATGCCATCCGTACATGATAACATTAGGACTCTTAGTCCCCCTTTAGAGTTTCATTTTGGGTCTTCTCTCTTCTCATCTCAAAACTTCTTGAAAACACTTAATAAAATATAACGTATATTGCGCACGAGCTTTAAGTGTAGGAAATGAAGAACGAGGGGTCTCCCCTCCTCTTCTAGGGTGTTTAGCATACGTCCCATTTGGGGGCGACCATGCGATTTACTCGTTCCCGCATGGTAGACTTTGGTTCAATGTAAGTTACGAACTAACTTAAAACACTTCTGTCTTAAAAAACACCAAACAAATTCAAATCTTTTTATCCTTCGGGATTGATGGGTTTCAAACTTCTTTTCTTCAGAAAAGAGCTCATCGCTCATAAAAAGCACTTACCCATTCATGGTCGTACCCGCGAACTACATTAGCTCTGATTCCTCTCTCTCGTCCGATTGAGGATATGTAGGCACAAGACAGCGATTGTCTTGGCGAGCAACCTTCCCCCACAGTTCCCGTCCGAACTACGTTGACTCTAACTTTCCCATTGCACTGAGGGAGTACGTAGGCCTAGGACAATGATAACGTCTTATCGAGTCACTTCCTTTTCTTTTCTTCTTTGTTTCTCCGTTCTTTCTGTTCTCGTTTCTTCACTGCTCTAGTAGCAGTGGAGCTCCAGATGACAACACCCTTTGATGCAGACGACAAGCGTGGATCCCATCGAGTACGATGGACGTGTTGGGTGCTAACACCTTCCCTTCGCGTAACCGACTCCCGTACCCGTTTCTCTTGGTCGTGAGACCATGTTCTTTCCCTTCCCTCAGGTTTTGGCAGTGTTCCCTTTCCCTCTCTCGGGATAAATACACATTGCTGGCGACTCTGTGTTTTCTGCGCCACTCTCGCGTTTGTACCGTTGGATGCGAATCTTTCAGGAGCGACAGCTGGCGACTCTGTTGGAGACTCTGGTTGACCTCTTGCTGGTCCATCCCCTTTAGCGAGTCTATCCTAGCGCTTGTCTGTTTGTATTTTCATTGGGTGTTTATTATGGTGCTTTATTTTGTTGTATATTACTGTATTACTGTATTGTTGTTTTACTTGTTTTACTGTATTTACAGCTTTTATTGCATTGCATTTCATTTTATTACTGTCATACTGGATATTGCTGTGTTCTGCTGCTGGATTTTCTGTTTGTAGGGTGGGTTGGATTCATGAGAGAAAAGCCCAATACCCAGGCTTGAGCATACACCTATGATTAGCGTGGAAAGTAGTGTGACTTGTTTGGCATTTGGCCAGACTTAGTATACATGAAAACTCCACATCCTAACGAGGTTTCCTTGGTAATGTTCTATCCTGCTCATTTGGGGCAGATGATGGAATATAACCTGGAAACTGTCGACTCTGGCGACCGTCTCCCGAGGACTCAGCAACGCCTCTCCTCCCGAGATGTGACAGTGGCAGACCACGTTCTGTGGCAAACCCATTGCACATTCTCGATCTGAGGACCCAATGCTGGGAACTTACTATAGGATGACCTTATTTTTGAGGGGAATCAATTGAGGCCTCCTCGATTGGTGATGATGCCAAACCAGAAATGGTGAATGTATCATCATTTCTCGACTTGAGAGCCCGTGATATTGAGGATCCTTGGCTTTCTAGAACCCACATGTGAGAAGGGATGGGTGTTTACAGGTTTGCAGGTAACCGAAACCTTCAACCTACCCGGTTTTCTGGATTTCTCATCAATCTATTGTTATTATCCTGATATTCTGGAAATTTGATTGGGTCGTTATTCTGGATTTTTGGGTTTCTGGTATTTAGGGTCTATTCATCCAGCAGAACAACAGCAGTTTTGAGCATCATGGATACCTTGATCCCATGTTTGCATTTCGCATCATCATTTTGCATTCTAACATGTTTATTCATTTGTAGGGTTGCATCCTAACTTTGATTCCGGTTGTCCGAAGACTGTCCATGATGAGTATTAGCATTGGAGAGAGAAACAATATCATCCTGTACAAGTTCCCAGAGCTTCATTTAGATGCTGTGCACAAGATCTCGGCTATGGCAAAACCTGGGGTATTGGCAGATTTTGGAGGAGAATATGGGAGGATTCTGAGTTTCGCCCGGAATGTTACCAACTATGAGTTCAGGGCCCTGCACACTTTGGCACAGTTCTATGACCCTCCCCTTCGGTGTTTTCTGTTTACAGATTATCTTTTGGCCCCAACGTTGGAAGAGTATGATCTCATTTTGGATGTTTCAGTCAAAGAAGAAGCTTTCTTCTATCCTTCTAAGGAATTTCATGATCTGGAAAGGGTTGCTGCTGCTTTACGTTTGGATTAGTCTTTGTTGAAGAAAAATATTGCTAGTAAAGGGGGTTATCAAGGCTTTCACACGAAGTTTTTGATCGAGCAGGCTGCTACTTGTGCTAAGGCTAAGTGTTGGCCGGTGTTCAATGCTATCCTGGCTATGTGTGTTTATGGAACGGCGTTGTTCCCTAATGTGAAGGATTTTGTAGACGTGCACGCCGTCCGAATATTCACCACGAAGAATCCGGTACCTACCTTGCTTGGGGATCTGTATTATTCAATGCACTATAAGAATGAGAAGAGGAGAGGCGAACCTCTTTACTTTTGTGCTCCAATTTTCTATAAGTGGTTTGCTGATCGCCTTCCCAACTCTGGGGCATTCGAAGACACTAAAGAAACTTTGGATTGGTCAAAGAGATTAATGGGATTAAGGGCTGACAACTTGATTTGGATCAATCGTGATTTGCTGGGCCAAGAGATCCTAATTAGTTGCGGAGGTTACCCAAACGTACCTTTAATAGGAAGAAAGGGGGGAATTAATTACAACCCCATTCTTGCTATTAGGCAATTTGGGTATGCTTTGAAAGAGCCACCAAAGGGCCAAGGTGTTCGAGAGTCTCTATTTGTGAGTGAGGAAGTCAATCTGGAGGTGTTAAAAGAAGCTGCAAATGCTTGGAAAGATCGCCACAAGAGAGGAAAGACTTCTTTTGGAAAGTGTAACAGCAAAGCCTTCCCTGCGTACGAAGACTGGATTCAGAGGAGAGTAGAGAGTGTACTTTTACCGTTCTGCAGAGAACCTCTATCTTACCCCTTGCTGATTGAATCTCCGACCATGATTGAGATAGAGAAGTATAACAAACTATGGGCTGAAAAAGAGAAGCTTCGAGAGGAGAACAGTGAGTTACAAAAGGAAATTTACCAGTTGAAACATGAGCGAGGTGAAGCTATTCATATTGCCAAGTTAAAGACGGAGCTTCTCGCTAAGAAAGAAAAGGAGCTAGCTGAAGAGGTCGCAGCTAAGCAAAAGGTAGGGCAAGCTCTAAGAGATGTTAGTAAGATTCTCAAATCCAAGAAGGAAGACCTAGCCAAGGCTTGGTCGAAGATTCACAAGTTCAATGCTTACCGAGATACTGCAATCACAACCAACAAGCAAAAGGAGGATAAGTATTTGGAGCAGATTGAGAGTCTGAAGTTGAAGCTCAGGAAGAAAGATGAGGAGATCTTGTCAGGGACGTTCCAAAGACACACAGTCGAGGAACGACTCAATGAAGCCATAGTAACCATAAAAGAGCTGAAGATACAAGCGGAGGTGAAGAGGTCTAAGTGGGAAAAGCTCTAGCTCAGGCAGTGGTCCTCAAAGGGTGCAAGATCATGATGATTGAAGAGAACTCTACTCTGTAGTTTGTAGTTTGTTTGTTCTTTGTATTTTGGGTCACCACCAGAATTGTTGGCTGGGACCTTTGCTTATTTTGTTTCAGGCTCTTTATGGTACCTTGGGTTGTAATTTCTGACAGTGATTTTCTCTGATTTATATATGAGCAGCAGTTTCATCCTATCTTATCTTTAAACTGGAATCAAGGGGTGGATCGCCCTACGAATGTACAAACATGTTTGTATTTGCATTTGCATAATCATAATCATTTTTGCATAGCAGGTTATCTCAGATTCTCTGGTTTTCTTATGCTCTCTCTTTTTGATAGTCAGGATTGATCAACCAGCTCATCGGTATTCTACCAGGCTTAATCAAAGCAGAGTGATGGACAGAGTTTAGGCAGACATGGCAGCTATGCATGCTCGCATCGATCAATTCATGGAGATGATGCAAGGTGTGGTACAGAGTCAGAATGAGTTCAGAACTCTAGTTCAGCCTTTGGTGTCGCAGGTTGATGAAAATGGTATCTTACACGGTGGTTTTCTTAATCGTGTTATTCCTCCGGGCGAGGTGGTGCTGGTATCAACATTCTTATTCCTGGTGCTGGTGGACAGGGTGGTATTCCTTCAGTGGTTGGAGAAGGAAGCACTGTTCGAGCTATCCATGGCCATCGTATTGATGATCAATAGGATGATGTTTTTTCAGTCAGAAGCTTGGGCGCTGGCCTACCTGTGGTCAGTGATGAGAGGATCCGTTTAATCGAGGCGCAACTAAAAGGGGTTGTGAAGCAGGATGATCTGGGAATAGATTTGGACGACCTAGGGTTGGTCCCTGATATTGTCATTCCACACAAGATTCAGATTCCTACACTAGAGAAGTATAATGGTTCTACTTGCCTGAGAACTCATGTAAAGGCTTATACCAGGAAGATGGCTGCCCATGCCAAGGATGAAAAGTTAATGATGCACTTTTTCCAAGACAGCCTGTCTGGCGCGTCTTTGGAATGGTATATGGCACTAGAGAGTAGAGATGTTCGTACTTGGAGAGAGCTAGCTGCAGCCTTTATTAAGCATTACCAGTACAACACAGACATGGCTCCCAACAGAACTCAGCTGTTGAGCATGTCCCAGAAAAATGATGAAAGTTTCAAAGAATACGCGCAAAGGTGACGTGAATTGGCGGCTAGGGTACAGCCACCAATGCTGGAAAAAGAGATGTTGGATATGTTTATGGACACACTGCCTAAGCACTATTATGAAAAGCTATTGCCTTGTTCACTAGGCAAGTTTGCAGATGTGATTGCTATCGGACAGAAGGTAGAGGTCGAAATTAAGGCTGGAAAAGTTTCTAGTGGTGACGGATCGTCTTTCGGGCATGGAAAGAAGCCATTTGATGGTTATAAGAAGAAAGGAGAGGCCAGCACTGTATCATCTCACAGGGGAAAAGGGAAACAACGTCAGAGCAATAATCAACAAGTAGCATCGGTAACTATCCCAGCAACGTTACCTCCACCACAGAAACAGAGGAATAATGCTAATCAGAACAGACAGCAGGGCCAGTATCAGAACAGACAAAGGAATGCAGAGAGGCATTTTGATCAACCACCAATGTCATATGCACAGTTGTTGCAACATTTGCTGCAGTTGCGTCTAGTTGAGCTCCGTACCCTGGCTCCACCCACAGGGGAACTCCCACGAGGCTACGATGCTAACGCACACTGCGATTTTCACTCTGGTGCTCCGGGGCACACTGTGGAGAAGTGTAGGGCATTTCATCATAAGGTGCAAGACCTTGTGGACTCCAAGGCTATCAATTTCTCGAATGTTGGGCCCAATGTTATTCAAAACCCGATGCCTGATCACAATGGGCTGAGGGTGAATGCGATAATTGAGGAAGGTGAAGCTTTGAATTTGATCATGGACGTTGAGGAGTTGAAGACTCCGCTGGCTGTGATTAAAAACAGGTTATTGAAGGGTGGCGTCTATCCGGGTTGTGATGAGAATTGCTCAGATTGTTTGGCGAAGGATAATGGTTGTGATTCATTGAAGATGGGTATCCAGAGTATGATTAATGAGGGTTATTTATAGTTTGATCGGTGTAATCAACAAGAAGAGGTTATTAGTGAGAAGGTTGCTACTATCACCATTCCGTTCAAAATAATTACTATTTCTGGTCCGGCAAGGCCACCTCCAGTTATTATCACAAGGGCTGGACCCATTCCGTATGAAAGCACTAAGGCTATTCCTTAGAATTACGGCGCAGAGGTGTTTGTCAATGGACAAAAGCAGGAGTTAATGAATACTTCACCAGCGAGTTCTAGTCCTAAGGTTAAGGTTGAGACTGATGCTATAACAAGAAGTGGTAGAGTGCTTACTCCTATTAGTGATCAACCCAGTACTTCAAGTCAAGATAAGGGAAAACAGGTAGCTGATGGTTCTGTTCAGACTCCAGTGGTTATTAATTCTACAGTAAAGCCGGTTGATGATGCTTTTTCTAAAAATGTAGAGGAGTTTATGAGACTCATCTGGAAAAGTGATTACAAGATCGTGGACCAGTTACATCAGACCCCGTCCAAGATCTCTATTTTGTCTTTGCTATTGTGTTCTGATGCTCACAGGAATGCTCTTCTGAAAGTTTTGAATGCGGCCTATGTTCCTCAAGAGATTTCTGTTAACCAGCTGGAAGGGGTTGTAGCGCACGTGAATGCAGGTAATGGCTTAGGCTTTACAGATCTTGATTTGACTCCCGCAGGGAGGAATCATAACAATGCCCTGCATATTTTGATTGAGTGCCGTGGTTCACTGATGTCACATGTGTTAGTTGATACTGGATCATTATTGAATGTATTTCCAAAGAAAGCATTAATGAAGTTAGATACCAGGGGACTTATTTGTACACCAAGTGACTTGGTGGTGCGAGCTTTTGATGGCTCGAAGAGATCTGTCTTTGGTAAGATTGTGCTTCCGATCAAGGTTGGACCGGAAATCTTTGATGCAACATTTTATATAATGGATATTCAGCCAGCGTACAGCTATTTGTTGGGTCGTTCTTGGATCCATGGTGCGGGCGCCTCCACTTTGCATCAAAAACTGAAATACATGGTAGACGGCCACGTAGTGACAGTGTGCGGAGAAGAAGACATAATGATTAGTCAGCTGTCAACCTTCAAATACGTGGAAGTGGATGGTGAAATCCATGAGACGTTGTGTCAGGGGTTTGAGAAGGTGAAAGTTTCTGAAGAGGTTGTCCAGTCTGAAGCTATAGAGCAGCCTGCAGGGGCAAATCAGCCTGAAGTTTCTATGTCTTCGTTTAAAGACGCCAAAGCTGTGGTTGAGGCTGGTAGCTCATAGAGGTGGGGCCAAATGGTTGAAGTTCAGGAGAAGAGGGATACCTATGGACTAGGGTACAAACCACCTAGGCGTCAGGAAGAGCCTCCGAAGTTCTATGGCCCAGTCCGTTTCACCAGTGTCAGTGTTTTCTTCGACAGAGTTAATGCCATTGAGGAAGAAGGGGACAGTGATTGTGACATGAATAGCTGGATCCACCCTTGCATCCCAGGAGAAAGTCTGTGCAACTGGTCTTCTGAGAAAGTCATTCAAGTGATTGGCTTCGAGTAATTGCTTTGTTTTCCTATTATGTTAATCCTGCGTTCTGCCCAAGGCGTAGTGATTTTATTTGTAGGGCTTTTAACAGTTGCATGTTTTGCTTTATCATCAATAAAGGACTTTTCACATTCAAATATTTTGATCTCTGTCTTTCTGTTTTATTTTTATGCATTAAAAACCCACATCAAAATGGAAATGTGTTTCTTGTTGTTGCATACATAATAAAACATACCTCATCAATCATGCAGGTCTTTTTGTTCAGATGACACCGATCATGACTCAGCTATAGCTCGGTATGACTTTGACAATCCAATCTATTAGGCTGAAGAAGAGACTGACGAAGATTGTGAACTGCCCGAAGAGTTGGCCAGATTATTGAAGCAAGAGGAGAGTGTCATCCTACCTCATAAAGAGGAAATTGAGATTGTGAATCTGGGAACCGAGGACACCAGAAAGGAAGTAAGGATAGGGGCTGCATTGGAAGACAGTGTCAAGGGAAGATTAATTGAAATGCTCCGTGAGTATGTGGATATCTTCGCCTGGTCTTACCAAGACATGCCTGGGCTCGATACTGATATTGTTGTACACTGGCTACCACTTAAAGAAGGTTGTGCTCCGGTCAAACAAAAGGTGAGAAGAACTAAACCGGAGATGTCTGTCAAAATCAAGGAAGAGGTTCAGAAACAGCTAGGTGCCGATTTTCTTGCCGTGACAAATTATCCTCCATGGGTTGCTAACATCTTGCCTGTACCTAAGAAGGATGGGAAGGCCAGGATGTGTGTTGATTACAGGGATTTGAACAGAGCAATCCCAAAGGATGATTTCCCGCTCCCTCACATTGACGTGTTAGTTGACAATACTGCTCAGTATTCTGTGTTTTCCTTCATGGATGGCTTCTCTGGGTATAACCAAATCAAGATGGCCCCAGAGGACATAGAGAAGACAACATTCATAACACCATGGGGAACTTTCTGCTACAAGGTGATGCCCTTTGGATTGAAGAATGCAGGGGCAACCTATCAGCGGGCGATGGTGACTTTCTTTCAAGATATGATTCACAAAGAGATTGAGGTCTATGTTGATGACATGATTGCGAAGTCATAGACGGAGGAAGAACATCTGGTGAATCTTCAGAAGTTATTTGAAAGGTTAAGAAAATTCAGACTGAGGTTGAATCCAAACAAGTGCACCTTCGGTGTGAGATCAGGAAAACTGCTGGGGTTTATTGTTAGTGAAAAGGGTATCGAGGTTGATCCTGCAAAGGTAAAAGCCATACAAGAAATGCCTGTGCCGAAAACAGAAAAAGAGGTATGTGGTTTCTTGGGGAGATTAAACTACATTGCTAGGTTAATCTCGTACCTCACAGCCACGTGTGAACCAATCTTCAAGTTGCTAAGAAAAGATCAAGCGGTCAGGTGGAATGAAAATTGTCAAAAGGCATTTGAAAAGATTAAAGAATACTTGCAGGAACCTCCGGTCCTTATGCCACCAGTGCCAGGAAGGCCTTTGATTATGTATCTCATGGTTCTTGAGAACTCAATGGGTTGTGTGCTCGGTCAACACGACGAGTCAGGTAGAAAAGAGCACACCATCTACTACCTGAGTAAAAATTTTACTGATTGTGAGTCGAGGTACTCGATGCTGGAGAAAACATGTTGTGCACTCGCTTGGGCCGCTAAGCGTTTGAGGCAGTATATGTTAAACCACACAACCCTCTTGATTTCGAAGATGGATCCGATCAAGTATGTGTTTGAGAAGCAAGCACTTTCTGGTAGAATAGCCCGTTGGCAGATAGTTTTGACAGAATACGATATTCAGTATGTTTCCCAAAAGGCCATTAAGGGAAGTGTTTTGTCAGAATATCTTGCCGAACAGCCAATTGAGGATTATCAACCGATGAAGTTATAATTTTCGGATGAGCATATCATGTATCTGAAGATGAAGGATTATGAATAACCTTTGCCTGATGAAGGACCTGAGATTGGATCTCAGTGGAAGATGGTCTTTGATGGAGCTGTTAATTCATATGGTAACGGAATCGGGGAAATCATTACGACTCCACAGGGTTCTCATATACCCTTCACTGCCCGATTAGTGTTCGTATGCACCAACAATGAGGCAGAGTATGAAGCATGCATCATGGGGTTAGAAGAAGCGATTGATTTGAGAATCAAGAACCTCGATGTTTATGGTGATTCTGCGTTGGTGGTTAATCAGATTACAGGTGAATGAGAGACTCCTCAAGTGAATCTTGTTCCATATAATAACTATTCCAGAAGGTTGTTACCTTTCTTTGACAGAGTGGACTTCCATCACATTCCCCGGATAGAGAATCAGATGGTTGATGCGTTGGCAATGTTGTCATCAATATATCAAGTGAATCATTGGAATGAAACTCCTTCAATCAGAATCATGCGCTTGGACAGACCTGCTTTTGTATTTGCAGTTGAAGGGGTATCAGATGGCAAGCCTTGGTATCATGACATAAAAGTCTTTTTGAAGAGTCAAGAATACCCAGCTGGGGCATCTTCCAAGGATAAGAAGACATTGAGGAGGTTATCATGAAACTTCTTTTTGAACAAGGACAATGTGTTATACAAGAGAAACTTTGACATGGTCTTGCTACGTTGTGTTGATGAACACGAGGCAGGCCTGTTAATGGAAGAAGTTCACGAAGGTTCCTTCGGTACTCATGCCAATGAGCATGCTATGGCAAGAAAATTCTTAAGAGCGGGGTATTATTGGATGACTATGGAGTCTGATTGTTTTAAATACGCCCGGAAATGTCATAAATGCTAGATTTATGCTGATAAGGTGCACGTACCACCTACCCCTCTGAATGTTTTGTCGTCACCTTGGCCTTTTGCCATGTGGGGCATTGACATGATTGGGAAGATCGAGCCGACTGCTTCGAATGGACATCATTTTATCCTGGTGGCTATTAATTATTTCACAAAGTGGGTGGAAGCAGCATCGTATGCCAACGTCACCAGGCAAGTGGTAGCCCGGTTTATTAAGAAGGACATCATCTGCCGGTATGGAGTCCCGGAGAGAATCATTACTGATAATGGTTCAAATTTGAACAATAAGATGATGAAGGAGCTATGCTAGAGCTTTAAGATTGAACATCACAATTCTTCTCCCTATCGTCTGAAGATGAATGGGGCTGTTGAGGCGACAAATAAGAACATTAAGAAGATTGTGCAGAAGATGGTAGTGACGTACAAGGACTGGCATGAGATGTTGCCTTACGCTTTGCATGGATATCATACTTCGGTACGCACATCAACTGGGGCAACCCCTTTCTCACTGGTGTATGGTATGGAAGCAGTCCTACCATTAGAAGTTGAGATTCCTTCTTTGAGAATTCTGACAGACGTGAAGCTTGATGAAGCTGAGTGGGTGCGTTCCCGGCTGAATGGACTGAACCTCATTGAAGAGAAGAGACTGAAAGCCATTGCGTATGGCCGGTTGTATCAGAGTAGGATGAAAAAAGCATTTGATCAGAAAGTGCGTCCTCGGTGTTTTCAGGCTGGTGAATTAGTTCTGAAAAGGTTTACTCCTCCTCAAACAGATCACAGGGGCAAGTGGACTCCGAATTACGAAAGTCCATACGTAGTAAGACAGGTTTTCTCTGGTGGAGCCTTATTACTCTCAACTATGGATGGTGAAGATTTTACGTCCCCTGTGAACGCGGATGTAGTTAAAAAATACTTTGCATAAAAGAGACCCGCAGAACATAAAAAGAAGGTTCAGGAAAAAATGGGGCATCCTGGCGAACCATAAAAAGAAAAGGTTCGGGAAAAAATTAGGGATAAAAGGAAAAAAGAATAAACCCGCAAGGTTGAAAACCTGAAAAGGAAACTTTGGCAAAAATGGGTATCCCGGTGGATTGAAAACCCGAAAAGGGCGATCCAGGCAAAAGTTAGGGATTTAAAAGCAAAGACTACGATCCGCGTTCGATCTGTGATCACTATTCACACTTGGAAAATTCGAAGGAAAGGAATCAGTCCAGTCAGTCACCTTCAAAGGCCAAAGTATCTGCGGATAAACAAGTCATATGGGTTATAGCTGAGTCGAGTCATGGTGGATATCTGTTCCCTCACATTGCCGACATGTGTATTTTCTTTTACTTTTTACGCAATTACCTCTTTTCAGGAATTGCTTCCAGATGTAAATGCCTATTTACAGGCTGATCATTCAATAAAGTTTGCATTTCAATCAAAGAGCTGTTGTTTTTGTTTTACCTGTTTTGTTTGTGAAAATGTCTGATATTTTTTATAAACATTACATGCTAAATGTTGAGCTTTGTGAAACAAGTTGGAAAACAGTGGCAATTGCTTAGGCAACAGTCACTATGATGATAATAAAAGTAATGATTTTTGCACGTAGACCTTTCTGTTGGTTTTGCAGGATGACAGGTGTACCTCCCCAGTAGAGCTCTCCCCAACTTTGAAGTCTGATCGTCCTCAGTAGTTTATTACTCTTCCCCATCAGAGTATCGAGGATCGTTTTCCTCAGTAGTATAAAGAGGTGATTCCCCAAGCGGAGTCATTGAGGATCGTTTCACTCAACAGGATATAAGAGGTTTTCCCCCAGCCAGAGTTGTGATTTGGCTCATTTTTCCTCAGCAGGTAGCCAACGATTGTCATTTTTATAGCCTCTCCTGCAAGAGATTGATGAAGTATCTTCTTTGATCAAATAGGGTGTTTCCCCACAGAATATGGGGCAGTCATTTTTTCCTCAGCTAGTCAGGAAACATGTGTTCATCCCCTAGCAGAGTGGATGATGACAACTACTATTTTCCAAGCAGAAGTGCCGATGATGTTCAGCGCTCTTCAGCAGGATAAAGGTGCTCATATCCCCAAGCAGAGTCTGGTGGTGAATGGTATCCCCAGCAGGTCTTAAGTCCAATCGTTTTTGGCAGGCGTCAAATCCAAGTTTTGAAGTATTTGGTGATCCCCGGCAGAGGAGTTTCCATCTTCAGTATTCATCTCCCTCCCCAGCTGAGTGGGTATTATCTCGGAGTTTCGTCCATCTCCAGCAGAATTGTGGATCTTGATACTCCCCAGCTGAGTGGGTATTCTCTCGGAGTGTTGTCCATCTCTAGCAGAATTGTTGATCTTGATATTCCCCGGCTGAGTGGGTATTCTCTCGGAGATTCATCCATCTCCAGCAGAGTTGTTGATCTTTCCGTCCCCAACAGAGTGGGTATTCTCTCGGAGATTCGTCCATCTCCAGCAGAATTGGTGATTGTGATCTTCCCTAGCAGGGTGAAGTTTTTTTTTCCTCAACATGTTTTTGTTGGTTTGATGACAATGTAGTTTGTCGTCCTTGGTGGAGCTGCTTCTGTTCTCAGCGTTTATTTCACTGGGACGGTCTTTTTGCATTGCATAAGCATTTTTTTACATGGCATCCTCCTAAATGCGTAGCATTTCCACTTCGCGTGGAGCATTACGGCAAAATTCAAATATATGCATCTGAAGCATAAGCCAGGTTTGAGTTTTCCTTCGTCAGGAAAACCGGATTTCAGGAGAACATCATTCGAATTTACTCCACGAGTGTTGGGTTTAGTCATTCAAAGCAATATTTGACATTCCCTTGCAGAGTTGTTTGCCGAGATCGTTAATCCATGATTTCTTTTCACCCCTTTCGTCCAGGTGGTCTTTTGATTCATCCCTTCGAGGTTTTTACGATGAAACTCGTCCGTGTTTCCTTCGGCACCCAGCCGTGTTTGAACCCTTTTGTTTCAATACCCGTCCGTATTAACCTTTTGATGACACTCGTCCGTGTTTCCTTCGGCACCCGTCCGTGTTTGAACCTTTTTGTTTCAATACCCGTCCGTATTGACCTTTTGATGACACTCGTCCGTGTTTCCTTCAGCACCCGTCTGTGTTTGAACTTTTTTGTTTCAATACCCGTCCGTATTGACCTTTTGATGACACTCGTCCGTGTTTCCTTCGGCACCCGTCCGTGTTTTCATGACCTTTACTCAATACTGTTTTTCTAGACACCCGTCTGTGTTGCCTTCCATTCCCCAGCGAGATCAATCCCCAATAAAAGTTGCTTTTCAACCTTTTCGATACCCGTCCGTATTGAAACTTTTTACACTGTCCGTGTACCTTTTCGATACCCGTCCGTATTGAAACTTTTTACACCCGTCCGTGTACCTTTTCGATATCCGTCCATATTGAACCTTTTTTACACCCGTCCGTGTACCTTTTTGATACCCGTCCGTATTGAAACTTTTTACACCCGTCCGTGTACCTTTTCGATACCAGTCCGTATTGAAACTTTTTACACCCGTCCGTGTAACTTTTCGATACCCGTCCGTATTGAAACTTTTACACCCGTCCGTGTACCTTTTCGATACCCGTCCGTATTGAATCCTTTCACACCCGTCCGTGTACCTTTTCGATACCCGTCCGTATTGAAACTTTTACACCCATTCGTGTACGTTTTCGATACCCGTCCGTATCTGATATCTTTGATTCCTTGACACCCGTCCGTGTTTATCCCCAGCATAGTTAACACTCGTTTGTGTTTATTTCAAGACATTTCAATACATTGTTTGTATTGGTTTCCAACACTCGTCTGTGTTGTGACAGAGCAACATTTATTGCTTGTTCCCTAGTGGAGTCGTCCCTCCTTTGAGGATTGCAAATTTCAGGTTTCTTTTGGTATTCAATCTCCGTGAATCCTTTAAACGCATGACAGCCGTTGCTATCATACCTTCAGGACCAAGTTGATTGAATAGGGGCAGCTGTAACACCCCAAAATTTTCCCTAGTGTTTCTAACCCTTGTGGCTTATGCTTCATTTCATTTGCATCGTCATTTCTGCATTTGCATAGTTCTTTTGAGCATGGGATCGAAGTATCTTCCAGCAGCTCATGGCGTCATCAGTGCCAGTATCATTTCCAACAATGTTCAGAGCCAAGCAGATAATTTTCAAAGTCTTTTTGAGCATTTATTTTGCTCGTCAGTCATTTCGATAAACAGAAGCTTCAACAGTCATTTTTATCCAAGCAATCTGATATCAGGCATTATTAATCCAGCAGGATATTCCAAGATATCATCAAGAATTTGTGTTTCATTTCAGGTGTTACTCAGTGGAAATATCAAATTTCGAGTTTCAGAGGTTTAACAAGTTCAGAACAACTGTCAGAAGTCACTTTTCCAAGTTTCCCTCCAAAAGGCGCCAAAATTCAAAATTTGCTCGGTGTAACCGATTACAGCGTATCTGATAACTGGTTACCCTTTGGTTTTTCTGCGCATCTTTTCAGTTTTTGAACTGAGTAACCGGTTAGCAGATATGCTGTAACCGATTACTCTGGGCAAAATTTGAAAATTTCAGATTGCATCATTGGTGATCATGTGCTTGGCATGTGCACGTGGGGGAAGGATCTAGAATTGATATTTTCATCATTTTCCACCCAAAATTCAGATTCCTTCCAACATTTTCCACTCTAATTCCTCATTTCCTTTCCTAATCCACTTTTCACCCCAATTTCCACCCACTAAACCTCACTCCAAACCACATTTGAATTCCTAACCTAGCTTCTATTTAAATCAATTCATTCCAAACCTCACATAACTTTGATCCATTTTCTGAATTTTCTACACATCTCTCTCCAATTCTCTCAAACTTTTCTCTCATTTCCCAAAACCCTCACTCAAAGTTTCATCATCAAAGTTCATCAAATTTCACCTTGGAATTTGTTGACCTTGAAACTAAACCACCATCCATTCATCAATTCTTGAAAGAATCTTGGATTTGCTACTGTTTTGGAGTGTGGAATCACTTTTGTAGCAGCTTTTCATTATTTGAGTTATTTTAGCTTGGATCTTGGTTGTTCTTGCTTGGATCTTGAAGTTCATCACATAGATCTTTGGTTTTCTTGCTTGGATTCACCAATTTTCGTGCTCAATAATCACCAAGGCAAATCTCAGCCTTGTAGGTTGGTTTTCCTTAGATCTATGCTTGATTTAGCTTAATTTCAACTTATGCATTGTAGATCTTTGGTTGTGATGTGATTTGATCCATTTGCTTGATTTGATTTGTGATCTTGTTGTTTGATTAATGAAATTGATGTTTGATTACTGATATTTGATGTGAATTCTTGTGCATTGTTGATTACATGGTCATTGGATATGATTGCATGAGTGATAAGCTGCTGAAAAGTGATTCTGAACACTTATTTTTTAATTCTGCTGCTGTGTATCCGGTTACAGCATATCTGCTAACCGGTTACACTGTGTATTTTTCAGCGTGTTTGTGCATTTTTGAACTGTGTAACCGGTTATCAGTTATGCTGTAACCGGTTACCACTGAAGCAGAATGGTATTTTTGTGCATTTTCTTGCTTGTTTGACTTCCATAACATATTTAAACTTCATGGATTAATGCATTGATGATTGGTGGATTGTTCTTGAGCTATTTCAACACACACCACTGTATGAACATGATTTTTCGACAAGCGTTCTTTTGTGTTTTCATTGAACATTAATGCTTGCGTTGTTGATTAATTGTTGTGATGATCATGTAATGCACACACTTTGAGCTTGTTAATTGCTAATTAATGATGATGATTGCTGGATAATTATGTGCATGTTCATTTGCTTTCGATTTCATGAGGTGCATACTTGATTAAACTTGATCATATGCTTAATATTATGCATTCAGTCATAATGTGATGCATTCTTCCACAATGCTTTCAAGTCCATTCCATGTGAGTTCTAATGTGTTTGTGGTCATGATCAATTATTTGATACGCATGATGTTTGATGCATGATCGTTTTGCCATGTTGAATCAAGTTGTGATGCATGTTGACCTGCCCTTTCCATGGCTGTTTATGTACATACATGCTGTCATATGTGTTGCCTCGCATACACATGTTATTTGTGGCTTTTTACACCTGTTTTCATGCTGAGTTTCATGCTAGTGAATGCTGTTTGGTGTATGTGCATGATTTCATTGCTGTTCTGAAGCAAATGTGCTGTTGTAGGTGTTGTACCTTCTCTTTTCACTCTCTTTCACCCATGAATCTCAAGACTTGTTTAAGTCTTGGGTTCTCTCCCTTTAGAGCTACCTAGTCCAACTTAATTTTTGATTAAGCTTGGAGTAGGATTAGCATTAGGTTTTAGGTAGTTGTCTCTCCTAAGCCTCACTAACCATAGGTCATCCGTACATGATAACATTAGGAATCTTAGTCTCCCTTTAGAGTTTCCTTTTGGGTCTTCTCTCTTCTCATCTCAAAACTTCCTGAAAACACTTAATAAAATATAACGTATATTGCGCTCGAGCCTTAAGTGTAGGAAATGAAGAACGAGGGGTCTCCCATCCTCTTCTAGGGTGTTTAGCATACGTCCCATTTGGGGGCGACCATGCGATTCACTCGTTCCCACATGGTAGACTTTGGTTCAATGTAAGTTACGAACTAACTTAAAACACTTCTGTCTTAAAAAACACCAAACAAATTCAAATCTTTTTATCCTTCGGGATTGTTGGGTTTTAAACTTCTTTTTTTAAGAAAAGAGCTCGTCGCTCATAAAAAACACTTACCCATTCGTGGTCGTACCCGCGAACTACATTAGCTTTGATTCCTCTCTCTCGTCCGATTGAGGATATGTAGGCACAAGATAGCGATTGTCTTGGCGAGCAACCTTCCCCCACAGTTCCCGTCCGAACTACGTTGACTCTGACTTTCCCATTGCACTGAGGGAGTACGTAGGCCTAGGACAATGATAACATCCTATCGAGTCACTTCCTTTTCTTTTCTTCTTCGTTTCTCCGTTCTTTCTGTTCTCATTTCTTCTCCGGTCCAGTAGCAGTGGAGCTCCAGATGACGACACCCTTTGATGAAGGCGACAAGCGTGGATCCCATCGAGTACGATGGACGTGTTGGGTGCTAACACCTTCCCTTCGCGTAACCGACTCCTGTACCTGTTTCTCTTGGTCGTGATACCATGTTCTTTCCCTTCCCTCAGGTTTATGCAGTGTTCCCTTTCCCTCACTCGGGATAAATACACATTGCTGGCGACTCTGTGTTTTCTTTGCCACTCTCGCGTTTGTACCGTTGGATGCGAATCTTTCGGGAGGGACAATGGGATCTCTACTTCTATGGGAAGCACTGCTTCCATGCCATATACTAGAGAGAAAGGGGTTGCCCCTGTTGAAGTGCGGACAGATGTGCTATAACCGTGAAGAGCAAATGGCAGCATCTCGTGCCAGTCTTTGTAGGTTACAACCATCTTTTGAACAATCTTCTTGATGTTCTTGTTAGCCACTTCTACCGCCCCGTTCATCTTAGGTCGGTAGGGAGATGAGTTATCGCGTTTGATTTTGAACTTAGCACACAGCTCTTTCATCATCTTGTTGTTCAACTTAGGCCCATTATCCGTAATGATTTGGCTTGGAACACCATAACGGCAGATGAGATTGTTTTTGATAAAGTGGGCCACCACTTGTCGGGTTACATTGGCGTATGATGTCGCTTCGACCCACTTGATGAAGTAGTCAATGGCTACCAGGATGAACCGATGTCCGTTTGAAGCTTTGGGTTCGATCATGCCAATCATGTCGATTCCCCATATAAAAAAAGGCCATGGGGAAGAGAGAAATTTGAGATGCGTTGGCGGTACATGGATTTTGTCTGCGTATATTTGACACTTGTGACATCTCCTCATGTACTTGTTGCAATCAGATTCCATTGTCAACCAATATTACCCTGCCCTCAGAATTTTTCTCGCCATTGTATACCCGTTGGCACAGTGCCAAAGGACCCTTCGTGAATTTCTTTCATCAGTATGTTTGCTTCTGGTCTGTCTACGCATCGGAGCAAGACCATGTCAATGTTTCTCTTATAGAGTGTATCACCGCTTAGGAAGAAACTGCCAGCCAGTCTTCTGAGAGTCTTCTTGCCTTTCCTGGATGCCCCATGTGAGTACTCTTGTTTCTGAAGGAAGCATTTGATATCGTGATACCAAGGTCTGTCGTCTATGACTGGTTCAATTGCAAAGATGCAAGCGGGCCTCTCAAGGCGCATTATGTCAATCTTAGGTACGTCGTTCCATTGACCTACACTAATCATGGAAGAGAGAGTGGCTAGTGCATCAGCCATGTGATTCTCTTCACGAGGGATATGATGAAACTCGATTCTGTTAAAGACTGATAACAACCTTCTCGTGTAATCTTTGTAAGGAATCAGTCCTGATTGGTATGTGTTCCAATCTCCTTTGATTTGATTGATAACTAGGGCTAATTCTCCATACACATCCAAGTTCTTGATTCTTAAGTTAATCGCTTCTTCGAGACCCATGATACAAGCTTCGTATTCGACCTCGTTGTTTGTACACTTGAATGTTAGTCTGGCAGTGAAAGGAATGTGGGTACCATGAGGTGTTATGATGATTGCCCCAATTCCGTTTCCATAATGGTTGACCGCTCCATCAAAGATTAGTCCCCATTGGGAACCTAGTTCTGGCCCTTCACCAGGTAGCGGTTCATCGCAATCTTTCATTTTCAAATACATGACATCTTTGTCTGGGAAGTCAAATCCGACTGACTCCAGATCTTCAATCGATTGATGAGCAAAATGATCGACTAGAATACTTCCTTTGACGACTTTCTGAGCATGGTACTCGATGTCGTATTCCGATAACAACATTGTAATACCCCAAAATTTTCCCTCTCATTTCTTCATATCATTTAGCATGAGCTTTCATTTCATTGCATTGCATTCAAGCATAGAAAAATAAAACATAGAGCATTGCATGGCATCTTGCATAAGGTCATGGGATCAGTTGCTTCTCAGAGGTTGATCATCCTAAGCAAGGGAACAAGAGCCAAGGGTCTTCCAACCAGCCTCAAGGGTCTCTTATGTCATATATCATCTCACTTTGATCCCACAAGGCATTGAAAGAGGAGAATTCATCAAGAAGATTAGGCAGTGCATCATTTCCTACACAAGGCAGTCTAAAATTGGGATTTGACCCCCAAATGGGCAAGCTCTTTGAGTTTTTATCATCTCCAAATGGCATATCTCATCATTGTTTGAGAGGATACACATCATGAAATTTTGGCACAGATATCAGATGTCCTACGCAGATGTTGAGACACTGATATCCAACACAATGAACAAGATAAAAATAAAATAGCAGTGCAGAAAGTAAATAACACAGTGATATGTTTATCCAGTTCGGTCTAACACACCTACTCTGGGGGCTACCAAGCCAGGGACGAAACCAATATACGATAATATCAATTCACAGATCATACAAACACCGAATAATCTGCTCACTTAATCACTACCCTTCCTATGACTTCTACCTAAGACTCACCTAGGTATGAGGCCCTCCTCAAATCCCTCTACAACCACAACCCGTGATTGGTACCTTTCCACACAAGAAACAAACTAAAAGACACTCTTTCAAAACACACAATTCTCAATACTTCACAGCTTATGAGAATTGACACACAAGAAACTCAATGCTTAAAAGCTTATGAGTAACTTGACAGAACTTACAACACAAAAATTAGTCCTTATACTGTTATCAGAATGATACCAGTTAGGCTCACAAATTACACTTGAAAACCCTAAAAACACACGTAAGTTCCACACCCAAAACTAGGTTTACATCAGTCATTATATAGCAATTAATCTGGACTGAATTGGGCTTCAAAAACGCAGCAAATAGACTACTCACAAATCTACAAAAATAACTCCAACAAAATAGGTCTTCAATCCAAAGTTTCCTATTATGTCTCCATAATTAGAAACAGCAGCAAATCTGAAAACCAACAAATAACCACAATCCAAAAATGCTTTGGATGCCACATAGGATAACCAAATATTCACAGAATATTCAGTAACAATTCACACAACCAGAATCTGCATTAAAACTAAATTCACAGCGCGATGTCCTATGAGCTGGCGTGGAACATCTTCATTCGACATGTTGAAAGCAGCCACTTAGAACATTTAGATTCAACATCTTGCTGCTATAATAGTTTTAGCAAAATAAATGCCAACCACAAAAGCACAGAAATAACAATCTCCCCCTTTGGCTTATTTTGGCTAAAACTACATACTCACAAAAAAACTTTCAAAGAAGCACAACCAGCAAAAAATTTATCCATATATCAGACAGCAGTGAAAACATCAACAACACACAGCAAAAAAAATTCATCATAGCAGCACTCCCCTTCAGCTGCATACAACACTCAGTACAGCAAACAACTCATCATAGCAACCTGGAAAAACTCCCCCTCAACAGCAGCAACATTCCATATTCTCCCCCTCAACTACTGCAGCAACACAGGCACACAAGCACTCTCCACACAAACATCCACACAAACATACTACTCCCCCTTTTTAGCCATAAATATGACAAAGGCAAGTAGAACAAGTTAAGGTAAAATAAACCAGAATAAAGTTCAGAGGAGATACACGGAAAAACTATTCAGGTGTTTCATACAAAAACAACAAAAGCAAAATAAAACTTCTGCAGAAATTAAGCCATTATTCTGCAGTAGCATCATCGTCAGATTCAGCAATGTCTTCACTTTCTCCATCAGCAACAACATCAGTATCAGTATCACCACTCCTAGATCCAGAGTCGTCTGAACTCTGCTCACATTCTCTATCATACACATCACCTTCAGCAGTTCCTTGGTCCTTACCAGTTGTCTCAGCAGAAGCATTCCTTTTCTTCATGAAGGTTTTGATCAACTGTTCTAGTTTGGCCTTCCGATCAGTGTCTCTTCTAATGGATTCTTCTAGTTCCTTGCAAGTTTCTTGAAACTGAGCAACGACTTCATCAACAAGATTAGCATGGCTGGAAGTCTGTGTAGATGTCCCAACAATGTCTGAGACATGTGCTCCACCCAGTAGCTTGTAATGAAGGGACAGAGGAGGTTTCCTTTTGAGTGCAGTGTCACCCCTTAACACAAGATTAGGACACTGTTCTAGAATAATACCACAGAACAAGGAAGGGAAATAGATAGGCATCTTGATCGCAGGCGAGCTAGCTTGTTTCAAAATCTGCTCAAAGATGTATGATCCAAAATCAAAGGAAATCTTCTTCCCTATAGCATATATGAATCTGCCAAGTGTAGAGGAGACAGTAGATGTGTGGTTTGTAGGAACCCAATTTACCACAGCAATCCTGTGGAGGATGGCATATTTGACACTTAGTTTTCTAGACGACAACTTCTCTGCATTTGGCCAATGTCTCATACAGCCACCGGTAATCTCCTTGCAAACAGTATTGTCTGTAACCTCTAACTCAGGTTGAGGTTCCTTGCTCCTGCCCAGATAGTTGTTGATAATGTCAGGTGAAAGGGTGACAGCTTCTCCTCTCACTGATACTTTTCTGAGATTGTTGCCCATGTTCTCATCACACTCTTCAGATATATTCACCACAAATTCTTTAACTAGATTTCCATAGTAGGGTCCTAACTTGGACACTGTTCTCATCAATCCAGCCGCAGCAATGAGCTCCATGATTTCTTTGTACTTTTCGAAGTCCTTCCCCAACTCTCTCTCCAGAGCTATCCTCCTTTGATCTACAATTTTCCATCTATCTGTGTTTCTCATAAAACTTTTAGCAGAAGCCTTTTTGCTGGTGGAGGTTTTCATACCAATGATGTCCTGGACATCTGTTTCAACTTCATAGTTAGATTCACTTTGATCAGTAATTTTTCTCTTCTTAGTGGGCAATACAACCTTGCTCCAATGTTTAGGGGGTCCTGCTTGAACTCTTCTTTCCCCTCCTTCAGATTTTCCATGTAGTCTTGAAGACTTGGAGCCTTCACTTATCATCATTTTTTCTCTTCTTCTCTTAATTTTTCTCAGCATTCCAGCAATAGGTTCCTCATCAGATGTGAGATCATCAACATTAATAACATCATCAGTTCTTCTTACATCTGCTTTCTTCTTACTTCTTCTTTCACGGTCCACATGCATGGGAATACCACCATCAGTCCTATCAGTAGGACTGCTATTGATATCTTCTGTCACGGATGTTGGGACACCAGACCCGACATTTACCTTAATTCCACTCAGAATTGTGGCAATAACCCTCCTAAGTTCCCTATCCTTTTTAACAGCATCATTATCAGTGGAATTCTTGTTTACATCTTTAGAATCCTTTTTCTTCTCAACTAAGCCAGATTTAGACCCCTTTTCAGCCACGTTTTTCTTAGGGCTTACTTGGTCAGCATACAGACTAGTCATGGAGTGGACCTTCTTCCTAGGTGAGAAAGGTTTAGACTTCTTACCTGGAATGTTGACATTTGTTGTGTGAGAAGCTTGTTGTTTGCCTTTAGGGTTAGCCGGCATAACATTCAAAGGAGCAATGTTGAGCACTAGGTCAGAGAGATTTATCATCCGCAGTGATTCTGCATCTCCAACATTGATTCGTGGAGAACCAGTGTTCTCGTGCATGGATTCGGAGTTAGGATGTTGGGACATGTTTAATTGATCACATGGTACAGTCTTGAGAATGTTAGGAGAAAACCCTAAGACGCGAGAGCTTTGAAGAGAGGGTGCAAGAGAAATTTGTGTAGAGTAAGTTTGCTGAAAATATGGTGTGTTTGCCCGCCTATTTATACTTTTAAGGACTGGGCCCAGAGTAGAGCGGTATTCACAGAATTTGATTACCCGACTCGCCTCAATTGCACATTTATCAAATTCTCCTTCTAAACTTACCTTGCTGGCATACTTACTAAGTTTAAGCTCATTATTACATTTCACCAAGCAAACATCATGAGTTGCTTTACAATTTATCAGCACCTGTTCTATCTTGACAGTTTTCCCAATATCTTTCTTAGTCTCCAAGCTTCTTTCAGTGTTCTCAGAACTCCACGGATAGCAATTATCTGACGCTCTCTTACCTCTCATGATAACCTTACCCTTCTTGTTTGTTATCTGACATTCAGAATTGGTAAAGTTGACCTTGAGACCTTGATCACATAATTGACTTATGCTGATCAAGTTTGCATCTAAACCTTCAACAAGTAATACCTCCTCCAGATTGGGTTGTGCTGCACAGTTCAGTTTTCCAACACCTATTACTCTCCCTTTTGATCCATTGCCAAAAGTCACGTACTTAACAGGATAAGACTTAACATCTGACAGACATCCCATGATACCAGTCATGTGCCTGGAACATCCACTGTCGAAGTACCACTTTTCCCTTGCAAAGACACTGGAGGACTTATGAGCTATGTGTTCCTCTGCAACACTCTTAGGAGTCCACACTTTTGTTGCCCCAACCCACTCTTGTTTCCTACTAGACTGTAAGCCAGTCTTGGGGTGGCCATATAATCTGTAGCAAAAGGGTTTTATATGGCCGAGCCTTCCACAATAGTGGCATTTCCATCTTTGATTCTTTCTTCTTGTGACATTCTTCTGATGTCTATGAGGATGTTGCAACATGTTATACGACATCTTTGATTCTTTCTCAGGTTGAGCAGGTGTCACTTCAGGCCATTTTCCCTTGTCCATCTCGCTGGAACTTTCAAACCCGAGACCTCTAACATCTCCAACATCTCTTCCTGACTTCAGAATCTCATCAAGCACATCAAAGCTGCTATTAAGCATTCTGACTGTCTTGATGACATTATCCAGTTTAGAGTTTAGAGTAACCACTTCACTTTTTAGATTAGAGATAGTAGCCAAATGCTCTACCTTTTCAGCTTTTAGATGAGCAATGATTTTCTTCTGTTCTTCTTTCTGCTGACACACTTCTTCACTTTTAATGCATAAGTTCTTATAGGAAGCAGCTAGCTCTTCAAAAGTAAGATCACCACTGACTGATTCTTCATTAGACTCACACACACCTGTTAATGTTGTGACCCTCTTTCCAGACTTCTCATCAGTTTTAGTTTCAGAATCGTCTTCTGACCATGAGACTGATAGCCCCTTCTTTTCCTTCTTGAGATATGTGGGGCACTCAGACTTTATATGCCCAAAGCCTTCACACTCATGACACTGAGATCCTCTCTCTTGGTTAGAATTACCTTCAGTATTGGTATTTCTCCCAGCATTCTGACTTTTGCTGATGTCAGATGCCTTGTCCTTAACATTTGATCTTGACTTCCAATTCACCTTTCTGAGTACTTTGTTAAATTGCTTGCCTAGTAACACCAGATCTTCTGAGAGGCCTTCATCTCTATCCAGATTACTTTCCCTTTCTGAATCACTTTCCTTTGACACAAAAGCTATACCCTTCTTCTTTTCAGTCTTTTCACTGATCCCCAATTCAAATGTTTGAAGTGATCCCACAAGTTCATCCACTTTCATTTTATCTATGTCCTGAGCTTCCTCAATAGCAGTCACTTTCATGTTAAACCTCTTAGGTAGAGATCTGAGGATTTTTATGACCAGTTTGCTGTCAGACATCTTCTCACTTAGAGCACTTGAAGCATTAGCTATCTCAATAATGTTCATGTGAAAGTCATGAATGCTCTCATCTTCCTTCACCTTCAAATTTTAAAACCTGGTAGTGAGAATTTGAAGTTTTGACATCTTTACTTTAGAGGTCCCTTCATGAGCAGTCTTCAAGACCTGCCAAGCCTCTTTAGCAATGGTGCAGTGTTTAATCAACCTGAAGATATTCTTGTTAACACCATTAAACAAAGCATTCATGGCTTTGGAGTTCCCTACGGTCATTCATGGCTTTGGAGTTCCCTACGGACCCTTTGTAATATGCATCATCCCAGTCTTCCTCTTCCTTCACCACATCAGTAGGGGTACCTTTTTCATCTTTAACCTTAGGGGGCTCCCATCCTTTTATAACAGCTTTCCATGCTTGATCATCCATGGATTTGATGAAAGCTATCATCCTTGGTTTCCAATAGTCATAATTGGAACCATCAAGCAGAGGTGGTTTATTCAAAAATCCTCCATCCTTGTCCATTGTACCAGAAAGTACCTTCCCTGAATATCACCCAGAACCAAATAAGGGTGCAAGCTCTGATACCAATTGAAATTCTGGCACAGATATCAGATGTCCTACGCAGATGTTGAGACACTGATATCCAACACAATGAACAAGATTAAAATAAAATAGCAGTGCAGAAAGTAAATAACAGAGTGATATGTTTACCCAGTTCGGTCTAACACACCTACTCTGGGGGCTACCAAGCCAGGGACGAAACCAATATACGATAGTATCAATTCACAGATCATTCAAACACCGAATAATCTGCTCACTTAATCATTACCCTTCCTATGACTTCTACCTAAGACTCACCTAGTTATGAGGCCCTCCTCAAATCCCTCTACAACCACAACCCGTGATTGGTACCTTTCCACACAAGTAACAAACTGAAAGACACTCTTTCAAAACACACAATTCTCAATACTTCACAGCTTATGAGAATTGACACACAAGAAACTCAATGCTTAAAAGCTTATGAGTAACTTGACAGAACTTACAACACAAAAATCAGTCCTTATACTGTTATCAGAATGATACCAGTTAGGCTCACAAATTACACTTGAAAACCCTAAAAACACACGTAAGTTCCACACCTAAAACTAGGTTTACATCAGTCAATATATAGCAATTAATCTGGACTGAATTGGGCTTCAAAAACGCAGCAAATAGACTGCTCACAAATCTGCAAAAATAACTCCAATAAAATAGGTCTTCAATCCAAAGTTTCCTATTATGTCTCCATAATTAGAAACAACAGCAAATCCGAAAATCAACAAATAACCACAATCCAAAAATGCTTTGGATGCCACATAGGATAACCAAATATTCACAGAATATTCAGTAACAATTCACACAACCAGAATCTGCATTAAAACTGAATTCACAGCGCGATGTCCTATGAGCTGGCATGGAACATCTTCATCCGACATGTTGAAAGCAGCCACTTAGAACATTTAGATTCAACATTTTGCTGCTATAATAGTTTTAGAAAAATAAATGCCAACCACAAAAGCGCAGAAATAACACTTCATATTCAGAGGAATTTGGATTTGGAGGATGTGTTATTTCCTCCTAACTAGAGGGTACCATAATTAGGGTTTGACCTAGAATCAGTTTATCTCTGACTTTTTGGACAAAACTTGATCTCATGGTATTCCTTATGTTCTTAAGTGTATATGGATGGAAAATTGCTCATCAATTGGTTTCAAAAGGGTTTCAATTAATCAGTTGCTTGATAGTCAAGAAATTGGGGAAAAAGTCAACTGTGTAGTGAAAAAAGTCAACTCTTGACTTTTTAAGGTCAAATTCATGAAATTCATGTTACATATGTTCAATGGAAAAAATTTGATCGAGAAATGATGGAGGAATAATGAAAAATCAAGAATTTACAAAACTGCCAAAAATAGAAACTTTAGGGTTTCCAAAAGTAGTAAGTTTGGACCATTTTGCACCCTACTTTGAGGCTCTCTTTCTTCAAGATTAAAGCTCCAAACTTCAGGTCCAAGTTGAGCCAATTAAATTTCATGTTCTAAGCTTCAAATCCATATAAAGAACATCTCCATTGGATCAATATTGAGGGAGATATGATTGATTAAAGTTTGGTAAAACTAGGTCCAAAACCAAGTCATGGCCAAGCATGACCAGGCCCACGCGCCATAATTTTGACAAACACTTGGTGTGCCAAATGTCAAGCTTAATTTCTCCAAGATAAATGCTCCAAATGAAAAACTTTTCAACATCAAAGTTGTTCCTTGCCATGCCCTCTTCAATGTTGATGTTGGACAAATTTTGATTTTATCAAGTTATGATGGAGATATATTGGTCCCAAGTAGGTATGTTCATGCTGAAATGCCTTGCCAACCAACCACTTGCCACGCCCACCAACCAGTTTTGAATCATTGTGTTCATAGCCATTTTTAAGTGTGTTTAAGGCTTCATTTCAATCCAATTGTCACACCAATATTATTCTATGATGCACCATCTTTCTAATGCCATCAATACTTCATTGTTTCATTCACTAACAAGAGAGAAATTCACCCTCAAACATCCACTGTTCCATTGAAACGTGTTGTTGCTACAAAGCCAGAAAAATGAATTTTTGTTGTTGTCGTCTTAACATTCACACGCACACACCCTATGTCTCTTTGCCTCATTAAACCAAACACATTTCACATACACCATGCGTACATGCTTCATTATATATGGAAGAGGAAAGAAATAAAAACTTGTGCAGCAAGTTTCTGCTGCACCACTAACCTCACACAAGTTCATCACTACCTTTCTTTTCACCTCTATTCCACCATAACATTCCAAACATGCTACACCATATCATTCCTCTCCTCACTCGCCCTAACTAACTTGACTCAGTTAGTTAGGGATAACTCACTTTAACCATATCAACTCACCCTAACTCACTCACTTAACCACAGGTTAACACATTAGACCACACATATAAATCAGAATTTCACTCTAAAATTGATTTTCAACTCTCATTTTCTCACTCTCCCTCTCAAACACTTCAAGCTTTCTCTAAAAAATTTCTCTCTGAGTTTTCCATTCTCTCTCTGGATTTCACACGAAATTCTCTATCATCTTTCATCTCCATCATCATCATTGTTCCATTTTGGATCAAGAACAAGAGTAGACAGATTTAAATCATCAAGTTCAGCTTCCATACAGTTGAATTTTCAGTTGGATTCTCTTCACGATTTCAAGCTCCAAAGCCTTTATTTGGCCAGTTAAAGCTAAAGGAGGAAGCATACTCTCTGGTATTCTTGTAAGATCCAAAGTTTCATCACATTTCAGGTTCCATTTCTCAACTTTTTTTCTACTAAATTCAGCTTGCTTCATGTTGTTTAGAGCTTACTAGAAGCCATGCGTGAGTCCTAGCTAGTTGATAGGCTCTTTAGGAGCTTAGGTGTGATTTTAGGGCAAATTGTTTGGGCTCGGTTTGTGTTGTATGTGCATGATCTATGAGAAATAATTGTGTATTCTTGATATCCATAACTTCCTCTTCATTTTGGTATGCGAATTGTGCATTTCTAGGAAAATTGAAGTTTGCAGGTGGTGGTTGCTCGCCGGAGAAGATGACCGGAGGTCCTTCTCCGGCCGGTGAGGTTTTACTTAGGGTTTAAGTTCTAGTTTAAATCCTGACCGTTGCTGGCTCTTGATCTAACGATTGTGGTGTGTTTGATTTACATGACTCTCGTGTGTGCGTTGCATCATAACTACCATGCGCATTGATCATGAACCATACGATTGAATTACTTTACTTGACTGATTTGATCAAATGCACCAGAACTTGCCAACACATTACTGATGCATGTGCTTATCACGTGCCTTGTTTTTAATTCTGAGGAGTTGCATGTGGGTGCGTGTGTGATAATGTCATGTTCTTGATTTGTGAGACGTTGGATTACAAGATTGATTGTTGACTTTTTAATCTCATGGCTATGATTGCATCTGACTATTGATTGCACACACGCGCTATCACACTCAACCACATTTTTAATTGGGTTGGACCATTGTTATTTGTACCCCCTCCTCTGAGCCCATTCTTATTTTGAACGTGATATTTTACTTCTCTGCACCCCTGCTTTCTTTTTTCTTTATTTTAATTTCTTTTTTATTTTTCAAAAATACCAAAACCTCATGAAAAATTCTACAAAAATTCATGTGATATCTTAACATGTTTAAATAATTTTCTATTATTTTTATTTTTGATTTTGTCAATATTTACATATCATTCCATAATTTTATTTTATTTCTTTTAAAACTTGTTTCTATTTTCATATCTTCATTTCAAAGATTTATTTCTCATAGCTCCTTAAATATTTTTGCATCAATCTTTTTGTATCCATTCAGTGACATCCAAAAATTCCTAAAACTATTTTTGTTTCATTTTTAGAACTTTCTTTTATTGAATTTAGGTCCTCCATCTTTGCACTTTGGTTCATTATTCATAAGTGACTATTGCTTGATTGTTTGAGGTCCTTTCTTTCTGAATTTTTGTATAGGATTTTGGTATAATATTTGCCTCTAGTTGAGGTCTCTTGAGACCTAATTTGGTGATTTTTGAATCAAGTTTGGTATTTGTTTGATGACTCTTGGTTGAGGTCCCTTTTTGTGAACTTCTTTGATCATGTTTGTTTACTTGCTTGAGAAGGCACTTGTGCCATTGCATGATATCATTTGTCTTGCCTCCTTGAGCCATGTTTAGATCCTTATAGGTCTGTTGATTGAATTTATAGGTCATTGTTTTGAATTTGATGCTTTCTTTATGCACATGTTCAATACTTGTTTCATATGTTTCCTTTTAACCTAATTCCTCACTCTTTTTCATCTAAGTTCCAACTTGACTTGTAATTGGTTTGTTGATGCCATACCATACTATCCATTTGCATTTCATATGATGTATGCCTCTAACTTTAAAGCATTGCATTTATCCCATATGCCATTTATGTTTTACTTTGCACCCTTGAACAGGTTTCATCCAAATGCATGTTTCTATTTCTTCTAGTTTCTAAATAACTTGTAATTGCTTGAATGTGATTGTCTTGTGCATCTTATGTTCATATTAATATGTCATATTACTTTTGATTGTGATACTTGAGTTTCATCTTGAACTTTTTTAGGTTTGACTTATGCCTTAAATAATTTCTTTCCATGTTAAATCCATGTTCATATCTTCTCACTTCTTCTCCTAATCACTCTTAATGTTTGGATGCTTGATTGTATGCCTCATATGACATTTGTACATCATGTTTAGGCACATGTTTAGGTCATCCACATTCTGACTTTGACATTACTTGAAGCATTATTGCATGACCACCTTGCATATACACTAATTCTTCATCTAGTTCTTTCATAACCCATTTCTTTGTGATTTAAGACATTGTTTGTGTGCGTTTGATTTGTGTTTGATCTTATATCATTAGAGGACATTCTTATGATGTGCATTCTGACTTTGTGCTCCCCTTAACCTTTAAAATGCTTTTACTTTGGTTATTGATTTGTTTAAGCCTTACTTGTTCATCTTAATTTGTTTCTTCACTTGTAGATAATTGTACTAACCATTTCAGGGGCTAATGGTAAGTCCTTTGAGTGTGGATAGGCATCCACATTCTAATTTCTTCCCTCATCTTTTAATAATTCAATTTGTGTTGTTTAAGCATTCAATAATGCTTTGCTTTCATAATCTTCTTTCTTCCCTCTTAGAAACAACTTAACTTCCATCTTGGAAGTAAGTTGCTTTCTTTCTTTCTTTTTCTCTTTTCTTTTAGGATTAGGTTCCTTAAACCTCATTAACCATAGGATCACCAAGCATGCTAACACTAGGGTGATTCTTAGTCCCCATTAGATTTTTACCTTTGATCCGCTTTTGAGTCTTTCTTCCCTCCTCTCAAAACAAAAAGTAAAAAATACTTAATAAAGGCATAACTAATATTGTATTTGAGCCTTTCATGGGAGAATAAGATAGTGATGGGTCTTCTCTCACTCTCTTAGAATGTTTAGCATACGTCCCGTCTGGGGACGATGTGCGAGGCATTCGATCTTACATGAAGGACTTAAATACAATGTGCGTTACAAAACACAAAACAATCAAAACACTTCTTTCATAAAAGACAAAAACAAACAAACAAATTCTCTTCTCATCTCCTTTATTCTATTCCTTAAGGATGCGTCATTTCCGTTCTACCGCAAATAGGTAACGCCTAAGTCTCCATACAGCGAGATGCAACACCTAAACTGCTAGGACGCGAACGTTGATGTATTCCACTAAAAATAGAAACAATCCATCCCTAGTGAGGGGAACTACGTCGCTCTGATTCTCATGTTCCCGATGAGATACGTAGGCAGTGGGGTAGGGCCCATTCGAGCACTTCTTTTAGTTTCCCTACATTTGTTTCTTCATTCCTTTCCATTCTCGTTCCTTTTCCTTTCCAGCTAGCATTTCCTTTTCCAGTATCTTTTCCTTACACCCTTTGATCGAGACAAGCAAGCATGGATCCCATCGAGTATGAGGGACGCGTGGGGGTGCTAATACCTTCCTCGCGTGTAACCGACTCCGAACCCAGTTCTCTTGGTCGCAAGACCATGCTCTTTCCTTTCCCTCAGGTTTGTGCGGTGTTTCCTTTCCCTCTCTTGGAATAAATATACATTGCTGGTGACTCTGTTTCGGTGCCACTTTCGCGTTTGTACTTGGATAAAAATCCCGGGAGCGACAAACATCTGCCAACGGGCAATCCTCCCTGTGAGAGCAGGCTTTTCAAAGACATACTTGATCGGATCCATTTCGGAGATTAACCAAGTAGTGTGACAAATCATGTACTGGCGAAGACGTTTGGCTGCCCAAGACAGAGCACAAGAAGTTTTCTCAAGCATAGTGTACTGAGGCTCGCAGTCTGTGAATGTCTTGCTCAAGTAGTAGATGGCAAACTCTTTTCTTTTTGTTTTGTCTTATTGACCAAGTACATAACCCATGGAGTCTTCCAAGACTGTTAAGTAGATAATCAGCGGTTTTCCCTCTACTAGAGGTGACAGGATAGGTGGGTTCAACAGTTATTCCTTGATACTGTTGAAGGCGGTTTGGCAGTCTTCTGTCCATACGCAGTCCTGATTCTTTTTGAGTAATTTGAAGATTGGCGCGCATGTCGCAATCATGAGGAATATAAATCTGGAAATGTAATTCAAACACCCTAGGAATCCCCTGACTTGTTTCTCAGCCTTTGGAGAAGACATTTCTTGAATGGCCTTGACCTTGTCAGGATCAACCTCAATTCCTTTCCGGCTGACAATGAACCCTAGCAGTTTTCCTGAGCAGACACCGAACGTGCACTTGTTAGGATTCAAGCGGAGTTTATATTTCCTCAGACGCTCGAATAGTTTTGACAGGTGGGTCATATGATCCTCTTTCGTTTTAGATTTGGCAATCATGTCATCGACATATACCTCGATTTCTTTGTGCATCATGTCATGAAATAGAGTAGTCATGGCCCTTTTATAGGTTGCCCCGACGTTCTTCAAACCGAATGGCATTACCTTGTAACAAAAGGTGCTCTATGGGGTGATGAATGAAGTTTTCTCCATGTCTTTCGGTGCCATTTTGATTTGATTATAGCCCGAGAATCCATCCATGAAGGAGAATACTTTGAACTTTATTGTACTGTCTACCAGCATGTATATGTGCGGTAGTGGAAAGTCATCCTTTGGACTGGCTTTGTTCAGATCCCTGTAATCTACACACATTCTGACTTTTCTGTCCTTTATCGGAACTGGCACTATGTTGGCTAACCATTCCGGATATCCTAAGGTGGCGAGGAAACCCACGTCAATCTGTTTCTGTACTTCCTCTTTGATTTTGATGGTCATGTCTGGATGAGTCCGTCTTAGTCTTTATTTTACTAGTGGATATTCTGATCTTAGCGGTAGATGATGTTCCACGATGCTGGTATCCAACCCTGGCATGTCCTGATAGGACCAAGCAAATACATCGCGAAACTCTTTTCTTGACTTCTTTTCTCTCTTCTTCTGAACCAAAGTTGACCATTTCCAACGGTTCTTTGTGAGGTTCAATGGACCTTTCCTCTTGTCTGAGTAATCGGGAGATCTCTTCTGAAATTTCTTCGTCCTCTTCTTCTTCAGCCTCAAATACCCGGAATTCAAAGTTGGGAGAAGGCATTGGATCGTATGTATCAATGGGGTTTAAAACAATCAATCTGCATGATGTGATGATTTTTTTTTAGAAGAGATAGAGAGAATGCAAGAGTGTGTGCAATGTATTTTTCTGAAAAAAGCTTGTTTTTATTATTTCGAGTCATTTTTAGGATTACCATTTCTTGAAAAGCGAAAAGTGAAAACAGCAATAAATGCATAAATTACAGAACGACATTTATTTATTTATGATTTGGTCGATTCTTGAAACAACAGCCCTATAAAACAAAATTCTGCCGCTTTGGATGAAGTGAAGAGGGACATTTACATAAAGTGAGCCCTATCAAAACATCTGTTTCCCCTGGGCAGGGTGAAAGGTTAAAACAAAGATGGCAATTACTTAGACTTATGGACAATTTTTAGGACATCGACAGCATTGGCGGCGAACACCTCAGTGAATCACAAAGTCTGGTACATTCCTTCTTGGTTTGTCTTCAGAAATAACGCTGATTTCTGGTGGAGCAGGATCGTTGGAGTCTGTCTCCCAGGCAAAATTGTCGTAGACAAACTCTTCTGTTGTATTTTGTACATTATTTTCATTCTCAGACAGATCTCCCCATCCAGTGGGCTGGATGCCTTCGAACCTGATACAAGAGCTTTCAGGAGCGGTGTACTTGACCAAGAAGTCGTACTTGCCACTCGGTTGTCCTAAGGTGTCCCATACTTCTGTGGAACTGGAGGAGTCATCCTTCTCGATGACGTTGACCTCGGGAAAAGCATAGTTAATGAACTCTTGTCCTGCAATCATTACAAATTCATCATCGTGTTGGATGTTTTATGAATGCCCTAAGTAATAATCCCATGGTTTGGTGGGGACCCAGGTATTATTTTCAATGATACTCAGCTGATATGCATTGTTTGGCTGACTTTTTTGCCCCAAGTCTTCTGGGTATGGTTGCCAGATCGGCAAGTCATCCATTGGGTCATAATAGTCATAGTCAAAGTTGTCTTTCATTGGAGTATCCTCCTCTAATGAGTTGGGTGGAGCACGACATCCTTCCGGATCACAATCTCCGTACCTCATCTTGACGTCTGATCTAGGTATATATCTCAGACTTTTCGTTGGATAGAAAAATAGCGTATGCGTTTCTTCCTGAGACATATAGACGTCCTTGTTGAGATAGGACTTCCATTCTTCATCTGTATCGGAAGAGTCACCCTTGTATTTTTCAAATTTGGGCACCTTGAATTTGTGAGGGATTTTCACGTTGGGGACCAAACAAAGGTATGCGACGTCCTTTCCGAATAGATCCTGACCACGAATGGCATGCAGTTTCTTCTGCATCTCCAAGAATTGCTCCTGGAACTCATTCATTCTGTCGTACATACTTTCGTTTCCATCAAAAGGTATTTGTGGAATCTGTCCTTCCGGGACAGTGTGTACCACGGGTGGTGGTATAGTTATTACAGCAGTGACTCTTGGTGCTTCCCTATCCCGAAGTTTGTAACCTTTAGGAGTTGCTGTCATGCCCCTTGCATCTTTGCTTTCCCGAAGTTTGTGACCTTCAGGCCCATCAGTTCCTGCTGCAGTTTCCGGATCTTCCGTGATCGGCAAAATATACCCTTCAGGGATATAGTTGAGTGGCACGCCCCATGGACGATCTTTAGGCATGCTATACCGAGGATCATACGTCTCTACTATAGGCGTAGATGTGATCTCTGAGATCACAATCCCTTGTTATTCTTTCTGAGCTGCTGCCAGAGATTGCATGTCACTGTGAAGTTTCCTCAGATCTTCTTTCATAGTGTTGATTTCTTCTCTCAGCTCTCTGTTCTCTTCCTCGAGATCATCGATTTTCTTTTGTCGATTGGCCCGAGTATTATACGAATGAGACAGTTTGGCTCTAGAATCGAGACACAAATGTGAGATTCGTAGGTAAGAAGAATGCGTTATGTGAGAATGATGAATGATATGCAATAATTATATATAATTTTTTTTGTTTTAATCAAAAGAAACTTCAACAATTGGATTGCAAATATCATACAGTGGGGAAACCCCATTTTATTGAATTCAAGGATTGCGAAAATGGAAATACAGTATTTTACAAAGTGCTGTAAAAGAAAATTTCTAAGTTCATGGATCCTGAGTCCTCTCTGAGGAGAGCTCAGGTGCTGGTTCTGGTATTTTCCTTTTCTTTGACCGGGGCTCTTGAGTCGTTGTCGGGTTGTCAGTCCTTTTCCAAGTGAAAGGAGCGAGCAAATTCCTTCGGCCTTCTTGATTTTCTACAACATGTTGCTCTAAAATCTCGATCAGAGCATCTTTTTCTTTTAACAGTTGCTGAATTTTGGTACACTCCATATTGAGAATGCGGTACTTGTTCTTCCAATATTTCTTTTCCCGTTGAACTTTGTTGAGAATGACCTGGAGTTTTTTTGCATCAGACATAAAATAAAGGATAGATTCCTTTAGTGGAAGAACTTCTTGACGTGGGTAAGGCATCCTCAGCTTGAGAGCTCTAGTTTGCACCCAGTGGAGATAAGGTTCCACAGAGACAGAGTCCAGTTTTCCTAGAGACTCTCTTCCATTCCTGTGAACATGTTTCCAGGCATGCATTATTTCTGTCTTTAGTGCCCTGTCATTTTCTCCTCCTTTGAAGAAAAGACCTTCCAGATGAACATTACGCGGGATATGTCTCATCGGGTATCCGAATTGACGAGAACTAAAATTTGATGATAATTGATTCCTCCTTTAGTTCCTATGAGGGGTTCATTAGGGAAGTTTCCACAACAGTCAATAACTCCTATCCCGTCATAGATTCGATTGTACCAATCTATGTCAGAGTTAGTAAGAGACATGATTCTCTGTGACCAATGCAGAGTACTCTTATGATCCCAAAAAGCGACAGACTTAGGTAAAATGGGAAGTGAACTATTTGTATAGCAGGGGTACACAGCATGTGATCATTCATCCACTATACAAATTCCCTAAGTGTACAGAATGATAAGCATCTCCGAGCAAGGTCGGCACGGGGGTTCCAATCAGAAATATCTAAATGGCATTGGTATCGACAAAGTTATCGATGTTGGGAAAAAGGAATAACCCATATGTAAGCAGAACAAAGATATCTTCGAAAGCAGTAATGTTTCCTATACTGGAAAAGTACATGGCTTTCTCTATCAAAAACTTGGCTGGTAAACCTCGGATTCCATCCTTAGCGGTCACGTGAGTCCTGACTTCTGACTCATCCAAAAAGATTGCTCTTGCAATGGTTTGATCCTTTGGAATTTCTTCCAGTCCAGAAAAGGGAGCTTGGTCAGTGATAGGTAAATCAGTCAGGTGAGAGTACTCCTCCAGTGTTGGTCCTAGCTGATAATCCGGGAATGTGAAATAGTGATAAACTGAATCATAAAACTGAAGCAGCGTGGACAGGATTCCTTCAACTACATTGACTCTTAATAGAGACAGCAGTCCTCTGTACTTAGCTCTGAAAGCATCAGGGTTGGTGATCATCCTTTCCAACCCTCTCAAATCCTCTAGTTTTGGAACCTTGAAGGTGTACTTGTGCATCTTCCTTCTACCGAAATCCATAACGCAATCTTTTTCTCTGATATTTCCAATCATTGTTTTAGCTTAATTTGAAAAAGAGAGACTAGAAAAGAAGATTTTTTCTTTGTTTAAAAGTTTTTTAGATGAGTGCATGAATGCAACACACAAAAACATAGAAAAAACACGGGTTCAAAGGTTCAGCGTCACGAGCATGGAGTCATGGCTCTACCCATCCCAAAGGTTGTACTATGGTGAATTTTTGTACCTGTACTCAAAATCATTGACCCCCCTTGGGATAACAACAACAGGTTGGTTCACCCGAGCGAGCTGTAGTATCTTAGGGTAATCTCAATTGAGTATAGTATCGTGTGACAACTATTTCTGATAGCTTCTGCACTACTAAATAGTCACATGGTTATAGTATACTAAATCCTCAGTTTCATGGATACCACAATCGAACAATCTGCTTTCACAACCGAAGTCGTTAGACATTGGATTCGCAAAGGGTATCTCCACTGATTTGATGGTCTACCGGGATCGCTTATTCGGGAATCACTCCCTGTAAGACCACCCGTCTATGACATAACCTATCTTAGGTATCACTCAAACTTTCCACATACGACATCACTCTCATTCCCATTAGCAGAAAAATAAGCACGGATATCAAGTAGGAAAAGCGATATATATATATATATATATATATATATATATATATTCATTCTTAAAACTATTATCCTAGACCTCTTAGGAGCTATAATCCTAGTCCTAAACAAATAAAATGACTCCCCAGCAGAGTCGCCATTTATCTATAGCGTGCGATTTTTGTAGGTGACACGACCACCTTATCGCATGAGGGGGTGCTACTTTCTGATTTCTTATTTATCCCGTGAAACTGGATGGGAAAGGGAAGCTATCTAAAACTAACCTTGCACGTGAATGTTTAACTGAACAAATGCTTAAAGAGATTCGGGGAGTTCGGGGTCAGGTTATACAATGGGGAGTTGTCAGGTACCCATCCTATATGTGGTTATCCACAGGTTGTTAGTTTTAGGTTTCGGTTTGTACTTGATGGTGTTTATTCGTTAATGGGTTGGGAAAGTTTCTTGGGAAATATGAGAGAGAGAGAGAGTGAGTGAGTTTTTTTGTTGATTTTTGGGTTTTCCGATGTTTTTGATAAGGTACTGGACCTAAGTTTTGATTTGTATGAAGGTATTGGACCTAGATTTTTTTATTAGTATGCTCGCTAAGATTTCGCAATCTTATGCCTACGTATTCCCATTTAAATAAAACAGGGAAATCAGAGCAATCGTAGTTCCTCCTATTCTAAGGGAGAAAGAAAATAATGTTTTGGTGTCTTGTTCAAAGCCCAAGATTGAAGCTAAATGAGTATTTGTGTCTTGTTCGAAGCCCAATATTGAAGCTAAAAGGTTTGACTGAGAGAGAAGTTGTCATCTCTAAAGGGGAGACATCTCGTCTGTTTATTACAACTGTTGGGTGACTGATTATAAAGGAGGATTACTTTAACTGGGATATATGAATTCAGTAATGCCATAATTTCCTTTATAGGGGTGTTGTCCTGAAGGAGAAAACTTTAGCTCAGTGTTGAGCAATGCCAGAATTTCTCATACTAAGAGAGGGACAATAGCGTGTATGTAAATAATCCAGAGGCTTACCGCTTACAGCAATTAGATGATAGAGAGGATTTACCAGGATAAAAGATGGACAATAACTTGGATATTTGAATCAACAAGTGCGCCACTTACGGCAGTTATCTGGGATTAGGGTTTGTTTTGAATGTCTGTTTTGATAAGTGATAAACAGAGAAATGACTTCCTACAGAGGGATTTTGATTTCCTCTTAGGGGATATTGATTTTTGTGTGCCTTGATCAAAGCCCAAGGTTGAAGCTAAGAGGTTGATTGACTCCACTGAGGAAGTCTTTATACAAAGCCTAAGACGAGGCTAGAAAAGGCTGACTCAACAAGAGAGTTTTTATCAATCTTGTACAAAGCCCAAGATTGAGGCTAAAAGAGACTGACTCTTTTGGGGATATCATTATACAAAGTCTAAGAGGAGGCTAAAAGTTTGACTTTTTTGGGGAAAATATTATGTCTGTCTTGTACAAAACCCAAGATTGAGGCTAAAAGGGATTTTGAATCCGCTGGGGAGGGTTTGTATGTGTCTTGTACAAAGCCCAAGATTGAGGCTGAAAAGAATACTGACTCTGTGGGAAAGAAATCTTTGTCTGCCTTGTACAAGGCCCAAGATTGAGGCTGAAAGAAACTTTACTGACTCGACTGAGGATATTTTAGGTGTCTTGTACAAAGCCCAAGATTGAGGCTGAAAGAAGTTTGACTCAGTTGGAGAGTATTATCTGTCTTGTTCAAAGCCCAAGATTGAGGCTAAAAAAGAGGATTGACTCTGCTTAGGGAAATTTATATGGTGTCTTGTACAAAGCCCAAGATTGAGGCTGGAAAGGGTTTGACTCAACAAGAGAGTGCTTTAATCTGCCCTATACAAAGCCCAGGATTGTGGCTGAACAAGCTGGAGAAATCATTATACAAAGCCTTAGAGGAGGCTAACATATGCTAGGGCAAATCATTATACAAAGCCTAAGAAGAGGCTGAAAAAGATTGTCTCAACAAAAGAATGGTTTTATCTGTCTTGTACAAAGCCCAAGATTGAGGCTAAAAAGGGTTGACCCAACAAGAGAGTATTGAAAAGTGATTGACTCAACAAGAGAGTCTGAAAAGGTGATTGACTTAACAAGAGAGTCTGAAAAGGTTAGCTCTGCTAAGGGAGAATCATTGTACAAAGCCCAAGAGGAGGCTAACTGTGTTGAGGAAAGGAAGGATTATTATACAAAGCCTAAGAGGAGGCTAGCTTCTGCTGGGGATTATTGAGATCCCAAGGCAGGTCCAAATGGGGAATCAACTCTTACTGAGGGTTACAAAAGAGTTGAGATATTAGAGACCTTGAGGTTCTGATTTGGGATAGTGTTATACTGATGATAAACCGACCCTGGCTGGGGAAATTTAGGAGAGAGACTGGGTTTTAGAACCCATGGGTTTTAACTCTGCTGGAGATCTATCCCAAAATGATCGGGGTTTCTCCTATATTTGTAAGGTGCTTGAGAATGTCTTTCATATCCAAGAGGGGATTAGACTGTCCAAGTCTACTGGTATGGAAGAGTTTATCTTTGTATAACGCGCAAGAGGAGGCTGACTCTTTTAATGGATGAGTATCAACCCTAAAATTAGTTTAAGGTTTTGACTCTTTTTAGAAAGACATCTCTAACAAAGGATGACTAAGTTTTGTCCTATACCTTTAAGAGGTCTTCAGGGTCCTTGTATTAAGCCCAAGAGAAGGCATGAGAACTTCTAAGAAGCCGGAGGGTCCTTGTACAAAGCCCAAGAGGAGGCGGGGATGCTTTTAGGAAGCCTGTGGGTCCCAAATTTAAGAAAAGTTCAAGAAAGGTTTCACCGAGAATTAATCCTTTAGAGAACAGTTTTAGGGTTTGAAGACATTCAAGAGAGGTTTCACCGAGAATTTATCCTCTCTGGGGAATTGAACTTCTTTGACAATTTTCTAATAGTGACAGTCTGAGAAAAGTTTCATCGAGAATAATGCCTTTCTCTTTGTTCCATATTGTTTAAGCCCAAGAGAAGGCAAGACTACATTTGGAAATCCTATGGGGATCTAGTTTTGACTGTATTAAAGAGTGACCAACTGGCTTTACCTAGTCCTAGACCTAGTTGCTGGGGAAAAATCTAAGCAGATATACTAGTATATATACAGTTGATATATGACAAGTATTTAAAAGAATATGAATGGAGGACTTACAGGTCAGCAATCTTCCCACAATACAGTTATATATATTTGACATGTATTTAAAAGAATGAAAGAAGGACTTACAGGTAAGCAAGCTTCCTATATTACAGTTATATATATAAAAGCAGGTAAAAGAAAGCTGATAAAAACTTACAGGTTAGCAAGCTTCCATAGCCGTATTGTTAGTTGTTCAAGAAATTAAAGAAAGTTTTGTTAACAACTGTATATTTGAACCTAAATCAAAAGGGAAGTTGTTTTTGAAAAGATTGTTGGGGTTTATACGCAAAGAGGGGTCCAGATGAAAAACGGTAATTTTACCGTTGTTTTATAAACTGTACTAGGACTTATACAATGACTGAGGCCCAAAGACGTTTTCTGTAGAAAGGGATGGGTCTTACAACTCAAGGAGAGGCCCAAAAGTTTGAAAAAAGAAAAGAAATTGGACTTACAACACAAGGGTAGGCCCAGTTGATTTTGTTTTGAAATGGCGATCGCGCCGAGATTTTCTAAAACACAGTGGGACTTATACAATGACTGAGGCCCAAAAAATATTATATACAAAAGAGGGTTGGGTTTTACACTCTATTAGAGGCCCAAAGGTTTATTTTTGTACAAGTGATGGGGCTTACAACTCAAGGAGAGGCCCATGGAAAAATAGTGATCGCACCGTCGTTTTGAAAATTATATCTAGACTTATACAATGACTGAGGCCCAAAAATATTTATGTACAAAGGGGGTTGGGTCTTACACTATATTAGAGGCCCAAAAGTTTGAAATGTTTGATAAGGATCAAAAATCAAAGAAACCCTAGTTTCATTTTCTTTTAAAAGTAATTCTTTAAAGAAAATTAATAAAATGATAAAAATACCAAATGAGTTTAAATAAACTACTTGTTATTTGTGGTTCAGGTTTGAAAAATGAGGTTTTAATCAAAAGATGATTTAGAACTCACTTGATTTTGATTTTCAAGATAAAAATTCACTTTTAAAATGTTTAAAAACAATAAAAAAGAATGTATTCACAAAAATACCAACTATATTAAATAAATAATATAAATCTGATTTTTTGTAGAATAAAATACTTAAATATTTTTGTGATTTTTCAGAAAAAGAACCAATAAAAAATGATTAAAATTGAATGAGAAATTAATTTTCCAAGTCATTAACAAAAATATTATGAAAAATAAAAAAAAATGGGACAAGTGATAAAAAATGGGAGGTCTGGGGCGAGGGGGATTCAAACCCCAGACCTCTCACTTGCTCAATACACATAAACTAGTTGATCAACCATTGAATGCCAATTCATTTATTATTTGGCAAGCAATAAATATGTAGCAAACTTGGTTGAATTTCTGAAGAATGGCGCCATGGCCATCTTCATCCTCAAGCTCAAATACGTGAAGCTTCCTATCTCACTCATCTCTCAACCATTTCACAAGATCCAAATATGAAAATCGTGCTTTTTCAGATGAGGAACACAATGGCAATACCCAATTTTATTGAAATTAAGTGAATCACAACATAATATGATAAGACCTGAAGAACCCTAAAATTGGCATGAATTTAATGAAATCCTATACACGAATTGTAAACAACAATTGATTGAGGGTAAATGATATACAAACATCCAGAAACACAATGGTAACAAGAAAACATGTTTATGATGCATGATTCATTGAGTTTGAGAGTTTAAGGTTTACCTCTGCAAATGTGAATCGAATTCTAATTTGGAGGTGTTACAGTTGTGTTCCAATTATTCAGACAACTTCCTTGTACCTCAAGGGATGTGTTTGAATGCTTAGGTTGATTGGAAAACCTCTGGATTAGCCAACTGGACCCAACCTGCAGCTGCTTTGTAACTTTGAGCAATTGAGGTGTGATTTGATGATTTTGATGTTACAGATTGAATGTGATGGTTTAGATCACTCCTATATGTTGTATATGAGGTATGTGAACCATTGGTTTAAGTTGCATTGGCCTCCAACTCAAAACTCGATAGTACTTTCTCAAGAACAATAAAATTTGATGTGTGAGAAGGAAATGAGAGAAAGCAATGTTGTAAGCTGCTTTGGTGTAGTTTGAATAATCAGTTATGACCTATATTTATAGTAGAGGAGTTGTGTTGAAGTGGTTCTCTTGAAGCTCAGACGATAAGGCTATGGTTCAATGGTCTTGGCTTGGCATAAATGCCTCTAGCATAAGGTGTAATAGCTATCCCAAATAGATCAGCTATGCCTTGACTGAAATCACATTCTTCATCCTTTTAATTGTTGTTTAATCAGAGAACTTGACCGAGGAGAGTTAGAATCTTGAATGTGTAGTATTCCACATTAATGCCCTTTGAATTCAAGGCATATATGCCAAAAACTCATCAATTCTCAAGGATAAGCTCTTGGCATTTCAGTCCAAGTTTGTTGGTTGGATCAGATGCATTGCGATCATATTGAATGAATGTCACATAGTGATTATTTCTTTTTGGCTCAAAATCGATTATGGCAAGAAATCTCACAAATTGATTTTTCATGACAACCTTGCCATGGTGTCTTGCAGCATCCATAACTCTTGGCTCAAGTTGAGTTGTTTCATGCCAATGAGTTCATTGGATTGTAGGAAATATGCACAACAACTTTGATGTTTACATCTTGAATTGATTCAGCCAAGAACTATGTGAAACAACCCTCCAAGTTTTGGTGTTTCACTTGTTTTTCTGACTTAGACAGAATTTTGTCTAAGTGTTGGAAAAGTGGTAAATTCCAAGTTTTTGTCATTTTGATCCAACCATAACTCAAAATCCATGAAGAATTGGAAAGTCTTGTAGTTGACACTTTTGAAGTATGTAATGAGGGCTTCCATCTAAGCTTTGAATGGGAGAAAAAGGCCTTAGGGTTTGGGAGATATGGCCTTGCAAAGTTGGTACCTTAGCCACTTTGTTCCATAACTTAGAAAAATTCTAAGTTTTTTATGGTTAACCCGTTAACAAGTTACCTCACTTTCTTTGATTTTTCTTGATGAATGATGATTCAAATCATATATTAACATTGTTTTAGGGTTAAGGAGCCTTAGTTGACCAAAAATCCAAAAAGTCAAACTTGGATTTTTGTACAGTTGACTTTTTCATTAGATGAAATTTTGACTTTGTGATCCTTTTGTGAAATCAATCCTCGGGCTTAATTAAACTTCATGGATGACCTCCAAGGGTATTTGGAATTTGTTGGACCCGTCCCCAAGGTTTGAGATTAAGGGTAGGCCAACAGTCAAGGATAGGGTTGACTTTTTTCATCAGAAACCCTAATTTGTGATCAGATGGTTTTGAATTCTTGTGGCTTATGATTTGAGCTCTTTGAGTCAATCAAATCTTGTAGACATGTCAATATGATGTATTTGATGTCTTTGAAGTTCATTTTTTTGATAGATGGGCCTTCAAGGTGATTTTGCCATTGTGGATTGGCTCTTGAGATCATTTTGAGCTTTTTGGACCATACATTAAGGTATTGTCTCATGCCTATATGGAAATTTCTATCTAGGGATCCTGGTCGACCAAACCCTAATTTGGTGACACGGGCGATCTTGAGGCTTGATCCACTTGGAATGCTGCAACTTTGTGCTTGATTCTTGATATAGGAGTCCTATTAATCCTTTATATGTGTTTGAGAGATTAGACAAGTTGAAGATCATGTCATTTCTTGATTGATCCTTTTTCTAAGTGCTCTGAGAGGGCTCAAAACCCTACTTCTTGATTGTAGTGGATGCTCAATCATCTTTGAAGAGACTGATGAGGCATGAAAGTACATCCATACTGTGATGATGATTTGAACAATGATGGAAAATCTTGGTGGTCAAAATTTGGGGTATGACAGTACCCACGTGTGGATGGACTGAAGGGGCAACGTGGTAAACCATGTAAACGCATTCTTCATGACGGAACTTGGGAAATACTTCATTCTCAAGTCCTCATTATTTGCCCACCGGCTTCGGTTTGATACCTGGCTACGTGCTCGATGGTGGATTCCCCAGTCTCACCAGCGAACTTGGTGAACTTTGGCACTTTCCAACCCCTAGGTAATTCCGTCTGGAAGACAAAATATGGTAAAGGGGACGTGTACGTTGGCCGTCGAAGGCCTGGATTTGCCCCATTGCGGACCATAATGCGTTCGACCATGGCTTCCAAGTTTGGTTCACCGGCTAAAGCATCATGTCGAACTTGTCTGACCACATAGTTGAGATCTTGGTTCCTATGAACTAGCACAGGAGGCCTTTGGGCCATTCTAGGGATTTGTTCAACCTCCTGAGGTTGTTCAATTGTTTCACTGAAGACCTCGTCTTGACAAACGGGTGTCTCTGGTCGGGGCGGAGGGGTCTGTCGGCCCTGTGCTCTAGGAGCACCTAGGAAGTCACCTATCCGTGTCATTTGAGTTGCCAACTATTGGTAACTCTGGGTCGAATTTAGTATTAATGGCCTTAATATGGTGCCCATTTGTTGAGTCAACATGTGAAACATCTCGTGATTACTCTCATCCATCTGCTACCTCATGACCGCAACAGAACTTGGCGTGAACGTGGGTATCGATTGGGATAACAGACTAAAACCTGGGGGTCGAGTGACTTGGTTCGCCAAATGCCCTAAGCCTTGGTCTGGTGAGAAAACTGGGGACGAACTTTCCCCAAACACCGGACCACTAGAATGTAGACTCGACATGAACTCTGTCGGCATCCCAAAAGATCGAGGGATGGGAATTGTTATACTAGGCACATGCTGCCCTGTAGTCCCTGCCATTGTTGGCTTCGGGTCGTGTCGACGTGATGTCACGGTTGCCGCTCTAGGGGCAGTTGAAGCCGCTGTCATGGTCCCAAAGCCAACATTAGTTATTTGCGCTACAATTGTACTTTCCGTCGAAGACGGTTCTTTGTTCGGACATGGTGTCACTATCTTACCACCGCGCAAATGCATACACTCAACTCAAACGTGTCCCACCGGGTGTGCCAATTTGTTCGCACACAGTCTTTGCACGAACAACCACTGGCCTCCTATCGTAGGTTTGCTTGTGGGATCGGCCACAGAATCCCAGAACAATGGGCTGAAGTGTATAATTTGTTAAGATGATGGTTTTGACTTAAAAAGTTCGAAGCAACTTGAAAAACTAGGATTGATGTATAAACAGAAAAATGAAAGAAAATACCAGTGAACAACAAGATAACTTAAATTTGATTGTAATTTCCATTAAAAAAGTGTTGACGCTATCGTACATTTTGCGGGAGTGACTCGTTTCTCTTAACGCTCGGTACTTAGAGTGTTTCCCTTTGCAATGTTACAAAATGCGACCCCCCAAATGGAAATAACTATTGCTTTATATAGGCTAACAAAATAACTGTTAATCTCCCAAATTGGTTTTGGTTGTGACACGTGTCACCCCACTATCTTTCTAACTTCCCATGTTCTTGGAGTTTTCAACTTTTCTCGCTAAAAAATGTGTTATCATTGTGTTGGCTTTGTATGCCACTACTTTACATCCTCCGACAACAATGCCTCCAAGTCTTCTTCCGACATGACCTTCATCTTTGTCGGTCTAATGCTCCAGCCTCCTCTTGGCGTCGACTTGCTTCGGATATTCCACCATTTCTTCATTCTCTTTATTTGGTCGAAATCTCTTAGCCAACACCTGGCTGGGGATTTTCAAGGTGAAAGTTAAGCCTTGTCGGGGGTCAGAGGGGTTTAGAGGTGAGTTTGAAATCCTTGGAGGTTTCAACTCTCCTGGGAATTGGTGTATTGGTAAAATGATTAGGATTTATCCTATATTTTTAGGAAGCCTGTAGGTCCTTGTGTTAAGTCCAAGAGGAGACTATGATAATGAGACTTTCAAAGTCTACTTGTTTGAAGCCCAAGAGGAGGGTGACTCTGTCCAGGTCTCTTAAGGAGAGGTAGACTCTGGTTGAAAAAAAATGTCTTTTGATGATGCCTAAGAGGAGGCTGTTGCTTTAAAGGATGAAAATCAACCTTGGAATGATTGGGTATTGTGGAGTTTTGACCCCCCCCCCCCCTGAGGAGTGAACTGGAAGAGATGACTAATTTCTATCATATGCTTTTACGAAGCCTTTGGGTCCTTGTACTAAGCCCAAGAGGAGGATGGGGTGAACTTCTAAGAAGCCTGTTGGTCATTGGATGAAGCCCAAGAGGAGGCTGAGGAACTTCTATGAAGCCTATGGGTCCAAACCTATGAAAAGTTCAAGAAAGGTGTCACTGGGCATAAGTCCTTTCTTTGTTGAACAGTTCTAAGGTTTGAAGAAAATCAAAAGAGGTTTCACCGGGAATTAATCCTCTATGGGGAAATGAATTTTGTTTATATGTTTCTAAATTTTGACAGTCTTGAGAAAAGTTTCACCAGGAATAATGCCTTTCTCTGTTCAATATTAAATAAAGCCCAAGAGGAGGCAGACTGTGTTGAGGGAAGTTTCCTATGGGAAACTAGTTATTGACTATGTTAGAAGTAACCTCTGGTTTGACCTAAGTGTTGACCTAACTGCTGGAGAAACTCTAGACAGATATGCACAAGTATATACAGATAAGTGTATTAACAGGTATATAAACAAGTATGCATTGATTTAAAAAGATGTTGGGTCTTACACTCTGAAAAGAGGCCCAAGTGTGTTGTGATTGATTATATTGACTTCAACTATATGATTAGGGTTTTAAGAAATTGAAGAAAGTTTTGAGAAAGTTTTGAGAAAACTTTGAGTTTGAAGTTAAATTGAAAGAAAGTATTTTAAAAGAAAAGAAAGTTTGGGGCTTATAACTCAAAGAGATGCCCAAGTGGTCTAAGAGCAGTTTCACCGGGAATAATGCTCCTCTTAGTACCAGATTAAAAACAGACAGATCATTTTAAAAACAGAGGTATGGGGCTTACAACTCAAAGAGAGGCCCATGGAAGTTATTTATAGTTCTAAAATAAAGTTTATGAACAAAAAGTTGGGGCTTATACTCAAGGAGAGGCCCAGATGACTTATTTGAAAATAGTGATCGCACTGCAATATCGAAAGACGTTGTGGGACTTATACTACAGCAGAGGCCTAGGAATTATTTATTTACAAAAGAGGTTGGGTCTTACACTCTATTAGTGGCTCAAAATGTGTTTGAAAAAAAGAAAAGTGGGTCTTATACTCAAGGAGAGACCCAAATGAAAAATAATGAACGCGCCGTTATTTTGAAAATCGCACCGAGACTTGTACTATGACAGAGGCCCAAAAATTAACTAACTACCTATAAATAGAAAATGCTACCAAACCCCCTTAATTACCCTTTCAGTAAATTTTAATTACCCTATTAAAAAGCCCTTATAAGTCTTTTACTAATTGAACAATCACTCTCCAATTACAATGCCTCATTTTGCCACTTGGCAAAAGTAATTTGAAATTCTTTTTCAAATTTTGGACATGCTTTTACCGGGTAACACACCATCCCTCTATTCGTCCAACATCCCCCTCTCTCTCCAACAACACCTTTTTTCCCAATCTCCTTTTTCAGACCTAACTCCTCCATCCTCATTCTTCTTCTTTCTTTCATCCATCTTCAATCTCGTTTACTTGTTCGGAATGAAACTGCTGGGAAATCTCGTCACCGACCAAGAAGAAGACGAAAGTTCAATATGAAACTGTTGGGAAATCTCGTCACCGACCAAGAAGAAGACGAAAGTTCAACATGAAACTGCTGGGAAATCTTCGCCTACTTGTTCGGAATCTAAAGGCTTAGACAAGCTTCTGGTACTTGATTTGATTAATTAGAAACAATTAAGTATCATTTCTGTAATTTTGGTTGTGATTGTGTTGTTGTTAACTGAGCTTATTTTGTTAAGTTGTTAAGTCCCAGCAAATTAGCTAAAATCTTTGTCTATTAATTTTCATTTTCGAAGTCGATTTCTGTTACGAATGGGTTCGAGTTTGTTTCGGTTTCGATTGGTAGTGTTGTATTTATGCATCGAGATGCTGATACATTATATGGTGTTTTTGCCTCTGTTTAGCATAATTATGTTCATGTTTTGTTTTTGGCAAATGGTTTTAATGTTTTAATAGTGACTTTGCTCCCAAAAATCAGGTTGTGACCCCTACTGGTAATGTGGTGGATGATCTGTCTCTCAAGGTTGAACCAGGATCTAATCTTTTGATTACAGGTAGCCAGCTAAACTCTCTTCTCGATGTTATTTTATTATACATTTCTTCTGTTGCAAAAGTTGTTGTAAAATATTATTTGTAATTGTTGATAGTTTGACATGTTATTGGCAATTCTTTTGCTGAAGGTCCAAATGGAAGTGGAAAGAGCTCGCTTTTCCGTGCTTTAGGCGGTCTTTGGCATTTGATATCTGGACATATTGTGAAACCTGGCTTTGCCTCTATCTTAATAAAGAGATTTTCTATGTACCTCAAAGAACATACACTGCTGTGGGAACACTTTGTGATCAGTTGATTTATCCTCTTACTGCCAATCAAGAGGTTAAACCACTCACAGATTATGGGATGGTGGAGCTTTTGAAAAATGTAAAGTTCACAGCTAACCCTATATCTTTCTCAATGCCATGTACATCTGTAGTAGTTTATTGCTAATTTTGTTGACATATTGTTATCATTCACTAAAGTTACACGTGTATATGTTCCAAGTTGACCTTGAATACCTGATGGAACGTTACCCGTCTAAAAAATAGGTAAACTGGGGCGCTGAACTTTCATTGGGTGAGAAACAGAGATTGGGCATGGCCAGACTTTTCTACCACAAACCTAAATTTGATATTCTTGATGAGTGCACAAGTGTTGTCACTACTGACATGGAAGAGTGGTTTTGTGCTAAAGTTCGGGCCATGGGAACATCATGCATTACCATATCACATCATCCAGCGTTGGTTGCATTTCATGATGTGGTTTTATCCTTAGATGGTGAAGGAGGATGGAGTGTTCATTTCTTCTCCTCTCTCTTTCTCACAAGCAAATATAGTACAACACAAACAAAATCACTACTTAGTGACTTGCTCGCGATATATTCGAGTTAAGGAGTGGGAATCGAGTGCTCGGAACCTATGCAGTTTCTTTCACTCATAAGGTTGTAATAACTTCTATGTAATGTTCATCAAAGAAATAACACGAGTTTTCTATAATGTAACAAATCAGAGCAGTTTGATATTCAGGCCTTTAATCTCATATGTTTATGATGTTGTTATTGTTTACAGGATCCCATCAGGAGTTTTAATGGAAAACGCTAATGCAAAATTAGAAGAATCTTGTCCAGGAGTGGTTTCTTGTGCTGATATTGTTGCATTGGCTACAAGTGAAGCAATTGTCATGGTTGTATCCTAATTCCTAACTTCATTATATTTCACTTTTTGCTAAAAAAATTGAATTTTCATCATTGAAATTGTTAACTAGATAGGTACTTATTGGTATTTTACCAAAGCAATGACAATCATGAGCCTGATTTCGAAAACTCAGAGTGAAAATCAGTTAGCTTGTGTGAATTGCTCATCACTCTATTTTGACTGTGAGTTATTTCTTTATCAATGTTTATCATTTCATTTTAAATTGATTTTTACTCATTTTATCTTTATTGGTCCTATAAACTTTAACGTGTCTCGTCGTTACAGGTTTTAACTCTTGAATGGTCATCTGGGACGGGGTCCTTAAGATGCATCGGTCATGCAGATCTTACACTTAACGGCACTTTCGCAGACTTGATTTTACTTCCAAGTCTAGGATCAAGGGATTTGAATAGCAAAGACGATCTTTTTGTGCTAACAAACCCTGGACAAATACACTATTACGATAATGATTGCTTGTCTGCGTTATTGTCTCAGCAGAATAGGACATCATCTGTATCTGCGCAGGAGTTTCCGGTGCTAATACCTATGGCCAATCCATCTTTGACCGTTGCAAAACTCATCAAGTTGCCGAGTCAGTTAAACTCATCGAAAAATCTAGCTAAGGTAAGTTTTTGTCTGCCAGTACTTTATGCAAAACCTGGTGTCCGATCTTTGTTCATCTCGTGGTTTTTCAACTTCTTTTTTCATTTATCTTACGTAGCCTTAATTCTGAAAACTAGCACAAAACCTGGCTCAGCTAGCTTTGCAAATTGGCCCTTAACTGGAGGTGTTCCCAGCCAATTGTCCATAGTTAAAGATGCTGGAGTTGACATAATTTATTTTACGGGTTCTTCTAATGGATCTGTTTTTCTGTTTGATGCCACACATCCAATCTTGTCTTATATTTGCTGCATAGAAGGAGAGGTAAGAATTCCATAATGTTGTTATCCCAAAATAATCGTCGGATTATAAAAACGTTTTAACTTTAATCATAACCATTTCCAAAGTCATACATTTGTTGATAATATATCAAAGTCAAACTGTTATGTTACATTATTTTCACAAATCTCCCGTGTGTTTTGTAGGTTAATGTAAAATTTAGTGGAGACAATTTTGACAAAGAGGAGCATCGGAGCTGGTAAAATTTAGCAAATGGAAAAAATTTAGTGGAAGTAGCATAGTGACAAAGAGGAGCATCGGAGCTGGTAAACTTTAGCAAATGGAAAAAATTTAGTGAAAGTAGCATAGTGAAACACAATTTTGAAATGCAGATGCGTACATGACTAACATTTTAATGCTCATATTGATGTTTATTTCACAGGGTGACTTAACAGGTTATATTCAAAAGAAATGGCATTTATCCCCATCAAAGGTTCTACGGTTTTCTCTTCATTTTCAGCGACTATGCTGCACGGAATCTCTATGAAAAAATCTTTGGAAAATCATTCACATCATTTTTTAATATATATTAGCCCTTATATGGTCATTGATTTCCAAAGAGGAGATATTTAAACTTGTGACAGGTTGTTGTAGGCTCAGAGGATTTATCTGCCAATCATGATGTCATGCAAATAGTTGAGGTATGAATGTTGTCAAATTTACATTTTGATATGTAATTTTGTGTATGCTTTTAACTAATATCAATAATCCCTGTTACATTCATAGGTCTTGGATGAGCGTTTACGTGATAAGCATTTGCTTGCTTTATTAGAGAAGTACCACAAATCTCAGAAGTATGTCTTCCTGTGATTCTCTGTTCATTCAATTGGGTCTTTGTTAAGGCTGTCAACTCCCTCTTTTTACTAAGATCTTGTATCTTTTTTAGGAATTGAGTATTGGTTTTTGTTTTGTACAAATGGGAAACCACACGAGTTGAAAAAATGCTTCAGCAAGGGTACTTTTTTACTATTGTAGCAATATGCTAAATTTTTTTAAAATAATATATACCTTTGGTTACAAGTTTAGCATATTGCTATTTTACTATTGTCTATATATCTTATATCTTATTGTTTAGACAAAATTAATGTGATACTGGTTTGTTTGATGATGAAGTCAGACAAGGGTCTAACTTCTCTTTAGGGAGTTAAGTAAGTAATTTCAAAAGACGGTGGATAAATCAACGGTTGAAATGAAATTTCATATCTGTAGAGTATTGTTGATTGTTATATCTTATAATGTGGTGCAACAGAGTACTGCATATCTGGTACTCTAAAGAAACATCAATTATGACGTCATGTTTGATACAAAATAATTTACTGATCCCATACCGTAGCAGCGGACTTGTATTTTAATCAACATTACTCTATGGTAAATTTATTATTTATGAACAGAGATGTCAGAATTATTGACATTTATTTTTTTGTCAAACAGGTGCTTTGGGCTTGCTTTGACAGGCTAGAGCTTGGTCTATCTTCTTTCAAACATGCTCTCTTACTTAGATATTCCAATGGATTTCAAGTTCTTGATGTTGAACTTTTGAAACTAAAACACACATTCAATCATTGCTCTAACTTTTTCACTGTTTTATTTCAGATAGAGTCGTCCACTGAAGTAGCGCCCCTTAAGGATTGTTGATGATTCAAATTAAGGGAGTTCCAAGTGAGTTGCTTTGTTCCCTGTTTAAGATTTTCCATAGTAAAGTTTAGAGTGTAAAATTTTCAGTTTTAACACAAATTGAACAATAAGAAGTGCTTGTATACAAGTGTCGTATGAGTGTCATTCTACGGGTGCCAGACACTAATTAAAAAAGTATCGAAGTAAGGATAAACACTATTTTTTGGTGACTCTTGTCTGTGAAAAGATACTCTCCTGATATAGTTGATTATATAAACACTCTGGAAACATCACATGTAGGGAAATTTTGAACCAGAAATCAGTATTTGATGAGATTGTTTTTGAAGCCCAGGAATCATTGCTCCCCAACATGGATGTATATGTTACATGAGTCTACATTGGCAATTACATTTGAAAATATGTTTAGATAGATATGACTTCTTTAGGTTGTCCTACTGTTTGTTTTTTTAAAATAATGCACAAAAATGATGCTAACTATATGTTTAAATACTTACGGTATGTTATTGGCAGTTACTTTTGGAATTTATCCCTATACTACTAAAATGATGTTTACCGTATGTTTCGAATCTTATTGCATGACCTCTAGAATCAATGAGTTAGAATTTAATCCTCTCAAAAGTATACCATCAGCAATGACAGAAGCATATTATGCATGTTATATGTGCCAATCGTTTTTCACTACTTTGTATTGTACCCAAAATCAAGTTTTATGCCAATATGTTCTAACAAGTTTTATGAAATATTTGTGTGATTGTTCTAAGTGTTTCCGTTTTCCAAAGTTATCGGCAAATGGATGGACTCGATTTTGATATTATACATAAATTTATACAGTTGTTCATGTCAGGTGCGACCTGTATTGGAATTTGGATATGAAAACCTTTTTACTTGTGAGATTGTTGCTAAAAACTAGAACACCTTCTATCATGAAGTCTTCCGTGGGTAAAATGGTTGTGGATCTAAGTTTTTCTCATTGATTACCACATAAAATTGATACTTAGTTTATAATCTATGATGATTATTATTTTCTTGAATATGCTTCTAAAATATGTTGATTGATGTCATTATTCTTGTGCATGGTTGCAGGGGGCTTGCAGTTTAGGGTATATTGGAGTATTGGTCCAAGTTGAAGCCTATTATTATGGAAGAATGGGGTGAGAATAGGGAAGTTTTGATAGATCTTTTTAGAAAGGTCATAGATAAATTTAAGGATTTCATGGTAAGCCGTTATATTATTTTGGCATAACTTTTTTTTATCTATAGATAAATTTATTTGTATAATATTACATTTATGCAGGGTAAATATAAGTTTGTATCAGAATCTGAATGCAGTATTATAAGAATGAAGTGGAAAAGCACATGAGGTGGAAACTATATGAATAATATAATTAAGAGTGTTAACTATCAGTACATAGCTAATTGTAATGATTTTATACACTTTCTATGATAAATGGAATGATTTATAAATATAAGATCCAATTTGAATGTCTGATTGCTACATTGTACAGTGAAGTAATCATATAGTAAGATTTTTTGGTATACAATGTTTGGTTGCTGCATTGTACAAATTTATCTTATAAACTGAAAAATAATCTGCTATACAATGTTTCACTAATATTATACTACTTCAAATTATTGTTTTAATACTATTGCTCTTTCATTATAATAACCACCACCTAAATGTACTAATGTGTTTATCATGTGCATCAAAAATGTCTTAGATATTTTAATTTTTTTTTATAATTATCTGAAATATAACATAGTACTATTTAAATAATATTTCACAATTATAACTTATATATTTTCAATTGTATTAGTCATTTTTTCTTTAAAATAAATTATAGTCATTGGTCAAAGGTCAAATGATTCAAATATCTAATAATATTTTTGTTTCAATTCTCCAAAAGTTAAATATTGATAGAAACAAATCTACTCTCTCTTACCTCAGTGTATGTAAAATTTTTGTAAGGACTAAAATATGTCATTTTTTTATATGAACTAAAAATGAAATGTGAGATATTTATACGGACTAAAAACATATTTAACCCAAAGTTTAATATATCTGTTGTAAGTCATTTTTAATGATATCATCACTTTACACTTTGCCATATACTGAGGAGGGTTTATTATCTGTTGATGAGAATAGGGTTGGCAACTTCTGTGAATTTTATCACTGAAACTCATTATTTTTACGGATCACTATCACCACAATACCATTTTTATTTTAATCAACAAAATATTTGTAAATATTTATAATTATTAGATATATTATATTTATTATGTTGGTGATTTTCTACCTATTTATTTTTTAAATATTTTTAATTATTGCTGATTTTATAATAACAATTATATATCAGCAACAATAAAATCTTTATCGAATAATTTAGATATAAATGAACTTACCCGTGCAGACGCACGGGTCTTCTACTAGTTATTTATTTAAAAAAGTAGTTGGGTCTTACACTCTATTAGAGGCCCAAAAGTGTTTCAAATGAAGTTTAAAAATTTAAAATCAAGGAAAAACCCTAATTTTAATTAAAATACAATTTTTCAAAGAAAATTAAATAAAAAATGATATAAAATATCAAATATATTCAAAAAGCACGTTGTGAACTTTGAAAAATGTTTGAAAATAGATGTTTTAATTCACAAAATGATTTGAACTCAATTGATTTTAAAAAATCAAGAAAAAGAATTTATTTAAAATGTTTAAAATAATTAAAAAACAAATTCTTTGAAATATTCAAAAATATATCAAATAAAAAATATTTTTTTGTGGAATTAATAATTAAAATTTATAAAGATTTATGTTTAAAAAGTCATTTGAAAAAGATTAAAAATGAGAGAGATATGAATTTTTAAAATTAATTGAAAATGTTAAATATATTTAAAAAATCAAAAATTTGAAAAAGGGCGCCAACGACTCCTTCTTCTTCCTCGTGTCTGCCCGCCATGGATGATTTGCAAAAGCTCACATATCTCACTCAATATGCATTGAAAATGACTTTTGTAAACATGAAAGTTGCTCGTTTTTTAACAAGGATTTCAATGATACCAATTAATTGCATTTATTTTAAGTGTGGAGGGAGAAATCATGTGAAGAACAAATGAACCCTAATTTTTACAAGAACACTATGAAATTCCATACACGATAGCTAAAAAGCAATTAATTGAGGGGAAACACTCTGCCCAAGTGCAGAAACATGTTTGTAACTTGAAAACACATTTATGATGAATGGATCATAGAGTTTGAGAGGTTCGGCCTTACCTCTGCAAGATGAATTCGAATCCTCAATTGTAGGTGTTATAGATGTGTTTGAATGATCTGGACAACTTCAATGAACCCTAGTGATTGTGTTGAGAAGCTTGGAATGGATTGAAAACCTCTAGATTGGTGGGCACGACTCCAACTGCAGATGGTTTTGGGGTGGGGTATGAACTTGATGAAACCGATGTTACAGATGTCATTCAAGTGTTTAGACCATTCATATATAATGTATGTGAGGTGTTAGAATCATTGGTTTAAGCTGAATTTCTCTCTATTTCAAAACACGATTCTCACTTCTTTGAAAATAGAATTTTGAGGTTCAAGAAGGAAATGGTGGAAAACATGGATTCTGATGTTTTGGGGTATGTTGATCAGTTACAAATGACCTCTATTTATAGTAGAGGGAGTTTGTTTTGCAAGGAATGGTGAATGGAGGCTGATCATAATGTGTAGCTTGGTAGCTATTGACTTGGATGTTTCAAAGTGCCAAGTCTCCTCTAGCTTGACTCAATTCAATTTCTACAGGTTTGAACACTCAGAGCATTGGAATGAATCTTGACTAGTTTGGATTGATATGGCTTGGTCCATGACACCTCAATGCATTGCATTAATGTAACATTTCCAAATTTGAAATTCAAGGTTCATGTCATGATGGATTTGCACATGCTAAGTGGAATTCTTGCCTCTTTGATCAAGTAACAAGTGAGTCATCAAAATTTTTGTGTTTTTGGAAGATGACAGAGTTGGCAAAGTGACAAAATTTATGGAGGAAATGGTGTGGCACAAGTTATGCACCAATGTTGTCTTGAAAAACTAGAATTTTCTGTCATGTTGCAAGGCTTGTAACTTCTTGCTCAAGTTGAATTATAATGAGTTCTTGTACTTTTTAGAAAGCCCACATATCATACTTGAACTTTTATGTTTAACTTTGGTCTTGATTCATCTTGGATCATGATGGAAAATGCCTCCAAAGTTGGACAAAACATGAGACAGATTCTGCCTCAAATTTTTCTAAGTGTTAAGAAAAGGTTCATTTCTTAATTTTTGTGATTTGGTCAATCCATAACTCAAAATACATGAAGATTTGGAATATGGGGTAGTTGACAATCTTGTAGTATGTAATGAGAGCTTTCATTTGAGATTTGGATGGAAGAAAAAGGTTGCTTGGATCACAAGTTATGGTATTGCAAAGTTGGGTAAAAACCACTTTTTTTCATAACTTAGTGAAATTTTAAGTTTCTTAAGGTTGTCCCTTTTGCAAGTAACCTCACTTTTCTTGATTTTTATTGATGGATGATGATCCAAACCACGAATTAACATTGTCTTTGACTTAAAAAAGCCATGTTTGTCAAAAAATCTTAAAAGTCAAACTTTGTTTTGGGTACATTTGACTTTTTATCAGATGAATTTCAAGCTTTGTGATCCTTTATGAAATCAAGTTCTTTGGCTAAATTAAACCTAATGGATGGATTCCATAGGTGTTTTAGAGTGTCTTGAATCATTTCCCAAGGTTTGAGACCATGTCTTGGTCCAAAGTCAAAGGTATGGTTGACTTTTTCTTAGTAGTTTGTGGTCCAGATGAATTTGAATCTTTGTATTGCTCATCAACCAAGTTCTTTGTGTCAATTTAAACTTGTGAGAGGGTCAATATAGGATATTTGGAGGTCTTCAAAACACTTCTTGAGGTCTTAGCTCATGCCTTGCTTCAAAAGTCATCTTAGGGGTGAATTAGGTCAAGAAACCCTAATTCCTGATTTTTGTTGAATGCATCTCTTGAGGCTATTTTGAACTTATGATTGGATCCATGAGGTCCCTTTGAGTTTCTTGGATCATGTTTTGAAGTAATGGCTCATGCCCAGATGAAAATTTCCCTCTGGGGGCCTTGGTCGACCAAAACCCTAATTTGGTGACACTAGTGATCTTGAGGCTTGATCAGTTTGAAATGTTGCATTTTTGGGCTTGACTCTTGATGTGGGAGACCTCTTTATCCTTAATGGATGTTTGAGAAACTTGGAGAGTTAAAGATCATGTCAATTATTGATTGATCATTTGCCTGAGTGCTCTGAGAGGGCTCAAAACCCTTGCTTCTTGATTGAGGTGAATGCTCAACACTCTTTGAGAGGATTGATGAGGCATGAAGATAAATCCATATTGTTGTTATTATTTACACAATGATGTGGAATCTTGTGGTCAAAATTTACGGTATAGCATTAAGCTTGGAATTTAAGAGGGTTATCTCCCTTTGAAGATGAGAGACAAAACCTAAGAGTTCCTTCTTCTCATTCTCCAATTCAGCTATGGCCATTCTATGATTTTCCTCACATTTGTTGCAGGTTTCCTCATAGCCCACATCTAGATCTTCATAGCGATCATTTTCATCACAAGCTTTTACTTCATTAGCCCATCTTCTAGAGAGAGCACTAACAAGTTCAACAGTCTCTGTGTTGGATTCATCTTCTGACTCATCATCATCAGACCAAGAAACAGTCAACCCCTTTTTCTGCTTCTTGAGATAGTTGGGACATTATGGCCTAATGTGACCAAAACCTTCACACATATAACACTGAATCCATTTACTTTAATCTGACTTTTCTTCAGTTCTGGCATTCCTTTGAGACTCATAGTTATTCCTGATGTCAGATGTGATGTCCTTGACACCTGATCTTCCTTTTCTGTCCATTCTCTTCAGAATTCTATTGAACTGCTTCCCAAGTAAAACACTGGTATTTGGCAGTCCCTCATCAGTATCCAGGTTAGCTTGACCCTCTTTATCTTCAGTATTGGATACAAAATCAATGCTTTTGTTCTTCTTTTCAATTCTATCATTCAGGGTCAATTCAAATGTTTGAAGTGATCCCACTAGCTCATCAACTCTCATACTACTGATGTTTTGGGCTTTTTCAATGGTTGTGACCTTTTTGTCAAATTTCTTTGGGAGAGACCTAATAATCTTCCTAACCATCTTTTCTTCTGATATCTTTTCTCCCAAGGCATTAAAGGCATTAGCTATTTCAAGAACACTCATGTGAAAGTCATGAATACTTTCATCTTCCCTCATCTTTAGGTTTTCAAATTTGGTAGTGAGCAGCCGAAGTCTAGACATCTTTACCTGGGATGTTCCTTCATGAGTTGTCTTGAGAATTTCCCAAGCATCCTTAGCCACAGTACCAGTGTTGATCAACTTAAACATGTTCTTGTCAACTCCATTGAATAGAGCATTCAAGGCTTTAGAGTTTTCAAGAACAGTCTCATCTTCCTCCTTGGTCCATTCCTCTTCTGGTTTCAAGGTCTCCTTTCGATCCTTATCTTTAACCACAAGGTACTCTCAACCCTTGATGATAGCCTTCAAAGTTTTACTATCCGTAGATTTTAAGAAAGCCACCATATGTTCCTTCCAATAGTCATAGTTAGTACCATTTAAGATTAGAGGCTTGTTAACATTTCCTCCTCCTTCCTTGTCCATAGTACCCGAATACAAACTCCCTAGAACTCACCCCAAAAATAGAACAGGGTGACCTGGTTTGATGACAATTGAAATTCTGGCACGCATATACCAGATTTCGAGACATATGTCACAACACTAGGATAAAAAAAGCTTGATCACACAAATAAAAAAATGCAGAAACTTAAATGAAAGAAAAATAAACTAACACCAATAGTTGTTAACACAGTTTGGTACAACTCACCTACATCTGAGGGCTACCAAGCCAAGAAGGAAATTCACTATGATAATATTAGTTCAAAGATAAACTCCTCCGTTTACAATTTCCCGCCTAATCCCTACCTTGTGCAACTTCTACCTAGACAATCTCTAGATATGAGATCCCCCTCTCACTTCCTAATCAGTCACAAACCAGAGACAATTCAACAACTACCCAAAATAGAAGTACCAACCCTTCCAAGTACAATACTGGGTTTTTCTTAAAAGCTTCAACCAAGAACAACACACTCTTTCTTAAAAGCTTTAGAGTGAATAAATAACAATGAACAATTAGTCTACCTCAATGCATTAGAAGATACATGAGTGACATACAAATAACACGCACTAAACCCTAAAGACTAACCAAGACACGACTAATCCTGATGCTTCAATCTTCACGTGATGTCCACCTTTCAGTAGCGTTAGGTCTTTTCTTTATATAACCTTCTGTCCACTTGGGTATGGGATCTTGAAGCGCAAAATCAACAGGAATCAGCTTTAAATCATAAGCATAATTTCCTGCACAATAATAGGAACAAAATACAAAATTTTCTAAAAAGGCTCAAGGATCCTTTTTAAGAAAAACCAACAAATCTGTCACAACAGAAGTTCCCACAATATCCTCTCTTGGATAACGCAATCGTGTGAATTAAAACACACTAAAAATACAAAAACAGTCATACCCTAACTTTCTGGTGTAATACCCCAAATTTTTACCACAAGATTTCCCATCATTGTGCAAATCATCACCACAATATGGATGTATCTTCATATCTCATCAATCATCTCAAAGATTGTTGAGCATTCACTCCAATCAAGAATTAGGGTTTTGAGCCCTCTCAGAGTACTCAGACAAATGATCAATCAAGAATGGACATGATCCTCAACTTGACAAAGCCTCTCAAATATCCATGAAGTATCAAGAGGCCTCCCACATCAAGAATTGAGCATGAGAATGCAACACTTCAAGCTAATCAAGCCTCAAGATCATCAGTGTCACCAAATTAGGGTTTTGGTTGACCAAGGCCTCTAGAGAGAAATTTTCATTTGGGCATGAGCCAATACTTCAAAACATGATCCAAGAAGCTCAAAGGGACCTTATGAACTCAATCACAAGTTCAAAATAGCCTTAGGGGATGCATTCATCAAAAATTAGGAATTAGGGTTTCTTGACCTAATTCACCCCTAAGATGACTTTTGAAGCAAGGCTTGAGCCAAGACCTCAAGAAGTGTTTTGAAGACCTCCCATACAACATACCGATCCATTGACAAGATTGGATTGATTCAAAGAACTTGGTTCATAAGCAGTACAAGGATTCAAATTCATCTGGACCAATTAGGGTTTTCTGATGAAAAGTCAACTGTACCTTTGACTTTTGACCAAGACATGATCCCAAACCTTGGGACATGATTCAAGACACTCTATAACACCTATGGAATACATCCATTAGGTTTGAATTAGGTCAAGAACTTGATTTCATAGAGGATCACAAAGTTTAAAATTCATCTGATAAAAAGTCAACTGTGCCAAAAAACCAAGTTTAACTTTTTGAATTTCTTCGTAAACAAGGCTTCCCTAAGTCAAAAACAATGTTAACTTATGGTTTTGATCATCATCCATCAAGAAAAATCAAGAAAGGAGGGGTTACTTGCAAAAGGGGCAGCCATAAGAAACTTGAAATTTCACTAAGTTTGCAAGACCATAACTTGTGATCCAAGCAACATTTTTATCTCATCCACAGCTCAAATGAAAGCTCTCATTACATACTTTAAGATTGTCAACTGCAACAGATTCCAAATCCTCATGGATTTTGAGTTATGGATTGATCAAAATCACAAAAATATGAAAATGGCCATTTTTCCGACACTTAGTGAAATTTTGGACAGAATCTGTTTTGCATTTTCACCAACTTTGAGGCCATTTTTCATTATGATCCAAGATGATTCAAGACCAAAGTTAAACATCAAAGTTGAAGTATGTTATTGGGGATTTCCAAAAAGTACAAGAGCCTCCCATGAATCAACTTGAGCAAGGAGTTATAAGCCTCCAAAAATGGCATTTTTCACCCTGCCCACACAAAGGCATGAAAACATAACTTGGTTCCCACGATTTATTGAGCCAAATTTGGACACTTGCATCATTTCATTTCTGTCCAAAATCAACTTGAATAATGAGGGATCTGATCATAAAGCCACCAAGTCAAAAATTATATTCCTTGGCATGTGAAATTCAATGTTGCAAATCCAAAAATTTCAACTTTGTCATGAGGCATTGAATGGATGCATAGAGTTGGCATGTATCAGTCCACAACATTGTAAATGAGTCAAGATAAACTCAAGCATCAGAAGACCATAGGCCTGCAAGATTGACCCAAGTCAATGGCTAGAGGAGGCTTTGGATACATGACAAAGTTCAATGGATAATGGAGTGATCCAGCCTCTAATCACTATTGCTCCCAAAATAAAGTTGCTCTACTATAAATAGAGGTTCTTTCTTATCAATTCAAGTAGACCAAAGCATAACAACTCATGCTTTCCTTCCAATCACTCTAAAAACACCAGAATTTGCTTCTCTTATAAGTCACATTCAAATTTTCAAATAGAGAGCAATTCCATCCAAACCAACCATCCTAACACCTCACATATGTCATATACAAGTGATTCATAACTGCAAAACACATCTGAAACACCAGAATCACAAAGCCACCATTCATTTTCTCAAGCTTTTTGGCCTATTTGCAGTTGGGGTACCACAACAAGTTCCAGGTTGTTTCAATCCATTCCAATCCTCCAAACACACTACTTGAGGTCCAAGGAAGCTGTCCAGATCATCAAAACACTTTTGTAACACCTACAACTGAGGATTCAATTTCCTCTTGCAGAGGTAAGCCTGACACTCTCAAACTCTATGATCCATGCATCATAAATGTGTTTTTAAGTTACAAACGTGTTTCTTCACTTATGTAGAATGTTTCTCCTCAATCAATTGCTTTGTAGCAATCGTGTATAGGATTTCATAGTGTTCTTGCAGAAATTAGGGTTCATGTGTTCATCTTTTAATTTCTCACTCCACACTTAATATAAATGCAATTAATTTATATCACTGAAATCCTTGTTCAAAAATACACAACTTTCGTGTATACAAAAGTCAAAACCATTACGTATTGAGAGAGATATGTGAGGTTTTGCAAAACGGCCATGGAGGGAGGTCGTGAGGAAGAAGACTGTAACACCCCATTTCTACCCGGCGGATAATTATAAAATCAGAGTTTCAAAATTTCAACATACAAATGAGATGCTACACTTTCAACTTAAAAACGACTTCATATTATCGCATGTTAATCAGATACATAACACTTTAACTCGGATGAACCGATAACAACAAAATTAGTCTTTAAAATAAAACAACTTTTATTAACTAAATAGCGGAATCATACTTTTCAACTCAAACGACATAACATCTTTTGTTCATCTAAAAACAACTACAACATAACAAGTATTCAATGACATCAACTGATAATTCAACAAAAGAAATATAACAACTATAAAACAACGATCGTTCATCCCCCCGAGTGTTACGTATCAGAGTAAGACCCTCTTGACTTGCAATAAAGCAACATAAGGACTCCAAAAAGCTATTCCGGACTGCCACTGCTATTCTTGAGTACCTGCCCATTTCCCATGGTAGGGGAAATATCAGCAGAAGGGGTGAGATATCTAACAATATAATAAGATGTATGATAAATAATATATTAGAATTTAGATCATATAAAATTACCACTTTACAGCTTATAACAAGAATTATCACAAATAGTCATCAGCATAATATCACAACAAAGTCATCAACTTAATATCACCGCCATTTAAGCAACTTAATATAACAACTTTCAAACCACAAATATAACAACAAAACCCTCAACATAATAACAACATTTTTATAGCTTTCAGACGGTACCTGTCACAACAAGTCAACAACATAATAACAACGAATATATCATCACAGCACTAGAATATGCAGCTTATAATGTGATTCATACAATGCACATGCATGTGGTACCATTGGAGCAGAACTCCCAACTTAAAAATTGCCAAGTAATAGAGGCATCAAACAAGGCATAAGCCTTCAACTTTCAACTTTTCGTCAATCCAGACCAATTTAATAATTTTGCCAATCCAGGCCAACTTAATAAATTTGCCAATCCAGGCTAACTTGGTATGCTATGCTATGCATGCGACAACAACTACAACATCAACTTATTCAACAACAACACAACTGTAACTTAACAACAATTTCAACTTTGGCCACCGGCCTACAACTTAATATTTACCAATTAATAGAGGCAATTCAACAACAACAAACATCCTGCAACTTCGCATCATCAACAACAACAACATATCAGCATCAATAATTAACAGCAACTAATCACCAACAAAACAACATTGGCCGTAGGCCTCACAATTCAATACCACCTACAAATTCATATATTTCAGCAAGGTACACAACCCAACGAATCAACCAAAATAAGCTACAAATAAATCGTATAACTATTCGGACAGTTTTCGACTAAAACCGGTTACTTAATTATCGGCTAAATTCTAATATTTCTACTCCGAGCTACTATTCTTATTAGTCCTCTATTAAATTAATATTTCCTTACAACCAAAAATATATAATTCAGTCACTATTGTTTTATACCCATATTACTAGTTCTGTTATTCACTTAATAACTATTGGCACTGGTCACGGTATCATTCATCTACTATTTATAATTCTCTGCTACCAATAATAATACTACTAATTATCTTCTAAATTAATTAAATTTATCAAAAGGGAGACTACTGTAATTAATGAAGCCAATTCCGCAACTTATTAAATTCATCTCTGCCAAATACTACTGATAACTCTGCTACATCGCTGCTACTGAAAACCCTGCTACTAACTACATATACTATCTCTGAAATTAACAGATTGTTCCTACTAAATTAATTTCCTAAACTGCTACTACTATAACCTGCTAAATATTATAAACTTTTAGTTTCCCAACATATATGGATGAGACGCTACCGCATTGTTCCAATTTACTATTTAGCTGTTCTCTCTTAACTATTATAATTAAACTTTTCAAATCAATCCAGGCATCAACAAGGCATAAGCCTTCAACTTAATTTGCCAATAATTAGAGGCAATGCAACAACTATAGCACTCAAAACAACATACAACAACGACGTAATGCATATGAATACCATATCACCTATACATTATCTCTCCACTGACCAACATACAACATACACCTGTTTAAACATGCAAACATCGCACAACTAATTTCCACATTTCACGGTTTGACATAACACAACACAAAAGGCAAACACACACCGCACGTCGAATAGTTGGAATTATGTCATTAAAAATAAATTTAACAGAAAGTACATAAAATCAGCTTCCCAACGATTCGAACGGCGGCCCAAACGAATTTACGAGTCCAAAGATATGAATTTTCAAAGTTGTTCAACAAACACTTACACTGACATCATACACTGACACCACAAAACCTCATTACACAACAGTTAATTTTAATTCCAGAACTTGAAACTATTTTTATAAGAAGTTACACTGTATTAGCTTTCCACAAGTTCAAACGGCGCGTCAAATGGACACCCGAAGCTCAAGTTATGAATTTTTAAAGTTTCAAAAAATCTGTCATTACAGTGTTAATCGATTACCCAAATTGGTTAACCGATTAACCATGCCAAAATGCCTAAAAACACGTATTTTTAATGTGTTAATCGATTACCCACATATGGTAATCGATTAACAGTCAATTAGAAGCAGTTTTCTGTCAAATTTTCACGAAAAATCACTTTTTAAACCCATTCCAACATCCCCAAACATCACATATCACATAAATCGAACCTCAAAGTCAGTATTCAACATTATGCATACGTTAGGAACTCTTATAACACTTAAAATCACAATTCAACCAAATAATTTACACACTTCAGGCATTTTTAAACAAAAACCCAAATCCCACATACTATTCATCAACTACCCTATTATAGAGTCAGAATCCCACCCTTACCTCGGATTGGAGATTGCTCTATCCACCGGATTGAATCCTTTTTGCCATACCTTTCACTTTTCCTCTTTTCCTCCTCTGTCCATACAACACTTTCTCTTCTCTTCTTCTTCCCCTTATTCTCTTTCTCTTACGTACAACCTGCCTCTTTCTTTTTCTTTACAAACCCTTTTCTTTTCTTTTTACTGATAACCTATTTTCTTTCTTTCTCATAACCAAATAATTATAATAATACCTTTATTTAATCTATTGGGTTTCACTTTCACACCCCCACTTTTCCTTCCTGCAACCAAATATTAAACTCAACCAATAAACTCATTTTTATTATAATTTCTTTATCAATATTATTGCTAATATTATTTCTCCATCTTAACCAACTTAATTAATTAAATATCAGCTTATTCACAACACTTCTCAACATAACACAACTCCAACAATTCCAACAAATGATTTGAAAATATTTCAAAAATATTTAATTAAATAATTAATTAAATACCGAGCGTTACAACTCTCCCCCACTTAGAATATTTTCGTCCTCGAAAATCTACCGATACTACCACCTTAAACGCAACCTTCGCATCCAACTCTTTGACCCTCAAGTCGCGTTTGGCAACACTTCGATCACTACTTTTTCCGACGTGCAACCACAACTCTACACGATTCAAATCCAATATATACATGCTAATCATCCAACATCTCTGCGACGTAATTGTTACTAGCTTATCAACCACTTCAACCATACCTTGACATATCAAGTTTTAAAGTATCAATAACCATAACACGCTCATACTTGGATACCCAACATCACACTACCGTCTTATCAACATTTTTCCACACCAATCACATACCCAACTTTATTCCTATAAATGTACATGTCAATTATCAACAACTTCATTCCTATCGTCGTATCGCTCTTATAGTGACATCAACATAGCCTACGTATGCAACTTCGTCATACTATGAAATATCATTCCTCCTTATAGCAACAATCCATCATAAAATCGTTGCTCACTTGATATTTTCAATCTTTCACTTTGCGACGTTAGCTCGCATATAAACCAGCTACTCCGAATCGTTCAATACTTCTCAACTCTTTCCTGGCTACTTCTCTATTAATTCACACCAACTAGTGAGCAACTATTCTCACGATACAACATCCATCACTTTATGCACTATTAAGATAGCAAGTCAAGTCTACATCATCCAACACGATCTCGTCCACTATCAACAAGAGATTAAGGGTGATCAGTTCCTCAATTTGTCAATAGACAGCCGACAACCATAATGGAGTACAAACTATCATTACCAACATTAATAGTGTTCTTTTCCAACTTGTACTCAAGTCACCTACAGCACCATAATCCAATAATCTTCAAAGTTATCCGAAAATACGAACACCGAGGTTATGCAGCTACATACTACCACACACCTTACGATAACATCAGAACGAAATTTTCTTTGTACCAGTAACAACACTTACCATTCTTGAAATCGTACTTATCTCCTCGCATTTCCGACTTTGTCTCGCGATCCAAAACATTCCAACAACTTTTACAATCACTCACAAGGATCCCACGACACGGTCTACAGTAATCTGTCGTGCCATCACCATTCAAACATCGAATTCCTACGCAAAGGCTACTCAAACCGACAACTTCACAGTCCGCCAGCAGTGCTGAAACATCGTAACCTTCTAAATTCCATCTCCTAGAAATTATCCTTGTTACTTAACAATCACCTTTAGAACCATCAGGGATTTACACTCTACTCGTATATCAACAATCGTTACATTGCTCCTCATCCTTCGAGAGGTAAACATCAACAACGTCGGATCATCCTCTTTCAAGACGCTCCAACTTTATTGACAGACAAAATCTTGAATATATGTCACCTTCGGATTCGGAAAACAGCAAAACTTCCGCAATAATTGCACTGTCGCCAACAGCAGCATACTGAACCAACATCTTACAACCAAGACATATCCGAGAAGCAAAGCTTCTCCCCCACTTATCTTCAACCCAACTCCTGCATACGATCGATTAGAAAGCAAACAAGTACCGACAGTGTTTCACACACTTGTCGTATACCAAGGGACAAACAACATTTAGACAACATTGGCCAGAAAGACCACCCAGGCTCTGATACCACTAATGTAACACCCCATTTCTACCCGGCAGATAATTATAAAATCAGAGTTTCAAAATTTCAACATACAAATGAGATGCTACACTTTCAACTTAAAAATGACTTCATATTATCGCATGTTAATCAGATACATAACACTTTAACTCGGATGAACCGATAACAACAAAATTAGTCTTTAAAAAAAAAACAACTTCTATTAACTAAATAGCGGAATCATACTTTTCAACTCAAACGACATAACATCTTTTGTTCATCTGAAAAAAACTACAACATAACAAGTATTCAATGACATCAACTTATAATTCAACAACTAAAATATAACAACTATAAAACAATGATCGTTCATCCCCTCGAGTGTTATGTATCAGAGCAAGACCCTCTTGATTTGCAATAAAGCAACAAAATTACTCCAAAAAGCTATTCCGGACTGCCACTGCTATTCTTGAGTACCTGCCCATTTCCCATGGTAGGGGAAATATCAGCAGAAGGGGTGAGATATCTAACAATATAATAAAATGTATGATAAATAATATATTAGAATTTAGATCATATAAAATTACCACTTTACAGCTTATAACAACAATTATCACAACCAGTCATACGCATAATATCACAACAAAGTCATCAACTTAATATCACCGCAATTTAACCAACTTAATATAACAACTTTCAAACCACAAATATAACAACAAAACCCTCAACAGGTTATAAAAACATTTTCATAGCTTTCAGACAGTACCTGTCACAACAAGTCAACAACATAATAACAACGAATATATCATCACAACACTGGAATATGCAGCTTAGAATGTGACTCATACAATGCACATGCATGTGGTACCATTGGAGCAGAACTCCCAACTTAAAAATTTCCAAGTATTAGAGGCATCAAACAAGGCATAAGCCTTCAACCTTCAACTTTTCGCCAATCCAGGCCAATTTAATAATTTTTCCAATCCAGGCCAACTTAATAATTTTTCCAATCCAGGCCAACTTGGTATGGTATGCTATGCATACGACAACAACTACAGCATCAACTTATTCAACAACAACACAACAACAACACAATTGCAACTTAACAACAATTTCAACTTTGGCCACCGGCCTACTACTTAATATTTGCCAATTAATAGAGGCAATTCAACAACAACAAACATCCTACAACTTCGCATCATTAACAACAACAACATATCAGCATCAATAATTAACAGCAACTAATCAACAACAAAACAACATTGGTCGTAGGCCTCACAATTCAACACCACCTGCAAATTCATATTTTTCAGCAAGGTACACAACCCAACGAATCAACCAAAATAAGCTACAAATAAATTGTATAATTATTCGGACAGTTTTCGACTAAAACCGGTTACTTAATTATCGGCTAAATTCTAATATTTCTACTCTGAGCTACTATTCTTATTAGTCCCCTGTTAAATTAATACTTCCTTACAACCAAAAATATATAATTCAGTCACTATTGTTTTATACCCATATTACTAGTTCTGTTATTCACTTAATAACTATTGGCACTGGTCACGTAATCATTCATCTACTATTTATAATTCTCTGCTACCAATAATAATACTACTAATTATCTGCTAAATTAATTAAATTAATCAAAAGGGAGACTACTGTAATTAATGAAGCCAATCCTGCAACTTATTTAATTCATCTCTGCCAAATACTACTGATAACTCTGCTACACCGCTGCTACTGAAAACTCTGCTACTAACTACATATACTATCTCAGAAATTAACAGGTTATTCCTACTAAATTAATTTCCTAAACTGCTACTACTATAACCTGCTAAATGTTATAAACTTTTAGTTTCCCAACATATATGGATGACACGCTACTGTATTGTTCCAATTTACTATTTAGCTGTTCTCTCTTAACTATTATAATTAAACTTTTCAAATCAATCCAGGCATCAACAAGGCATAAGCCTTCAACTTAATTTGCCAATAATTAGAGGCAATGCAACAACTATAGCACTCAACAACAACATACAACAACGACGTAATGCATATGAATACCATATCACCTATACATTATCTCTCCACTGACTAACATACAACATACACCTGTTCAAACAAGCAAACATCGCAATCCACCATGACAACGCGCATCGCACAACTAATTTCCACATTTCACGGTTCGACATAACACAACACAAAAGGCCAACACACACCGCACGTCGAATAGTTGGAATTCTGTCATTAAAAATAATTTTAACAGAAAGTACATAAAATCAGCTTCCCAACGATTCGAACGGCAGCCCAAACAAATTTACGAGTCCAAAGATATGAATTTTCAAAGTTGTTCAACAAACACTGACACTGACATCATACACTGACACCACAAAACTCATTACACAACAGTTAATTTTAATTCCAGAACTTGAAACTATTTTTATAAGAAGGTACACTGTATTAGCTTTCCACATGTTTAAACGGCGCGTCAAACGGACACCCGAAGCTCAAGTTATGAATTTTTAAAGTTTCAGAAAATCTGTCATTACAGTGTTAATCGATTACCCAAATTGGTTAACCGATTAACCATGCCAAAAATCCCAAAAACACGTATTTTTAACGTGTTAATCGATTTCCCACATATGGTAATCGACTAACAGTCTATCAGAAGCAGTTTTCTGTCAAATTTTCACGAAAAATCACTTTTTAAACCCATTCCAACATCCCCAAACATCACATATCACATAAATCGAACCCCAAAGTTAGTATTCAACATTATGTATACATTAGGAACTCTTATAACACTTAAAATCACAATTCAACCAAACAATTTACACACTTCAGGCATTTTTATACAAAAACCCAAATCCCACATACTATTCATCAACTACCCTATTATAGAGTCAGAATCCCACCCTTACCTCGGATTGGAGACCGCTCTATCCACCGGATTGAATCCTTTTTGCCATACCTTTCACTTTTCCTCTTTTCCTCCTCTGTCCGTACAACACTTTCTCTTCTTTTCTTCTTCCCCTTATTCTTTTTCTCTTACGTACAGCCTGCCTCTTTCTTTTTCTTTACAAACCCTTTTCTTTTCTTTTTACTGATAACCTATTTTCTTTCTTTCTCATAACCAAATAATAATAATAATACCTTTATTTAATCTATTGGGCTTCACTTTCACACCCCCACTTTTCCTTCCTGCAACCAAATATTAAACCCAACCAATAAACTCATTTTTATTATAATTTCTTTATCAATATTATTGCTAATATTATTTCTCCATCTTAACCAACTTAATTAATTAAATATCAGCTTATTCACAACACTTCTCAACATAACACAACTCCAACAATTCCAACAAATGATTCGAAAATATTTAGAAAATATTTAATTAAATAATTAACTAAATACCGGGCGTTACAACTCTTCCCCACTTAGAATATTTTCATCCTCGAAAATCTACCGATACTACCACCTTCAACGCAACCTTCGCATCCAACTCTCTGACCCTCAAGTCGCGTTTAGCAACACTTCGATCACTACTTTTTCCGACGTTCAACCACAACTCTACACGATTCAAATCCAATATATACATGCTAATCATCCAACATCTCCGCGACGTAATTGTTACTAGCTTATCAACCACTTCAACCATACCTTGACATATCAACTTTTGAAGTATCAATAACCATAACACGCTCATACTTGGATACCCAACATCACACTACCGTCTTATCAACATTTTTCCACACCAATCACATACCCAACTTCATTCCTATAAATGTACATGTCAATTATCAACAACTTCATTCCTATCGTCGTATCGCTCTTATAGTGACATCAACATAGCCTACATATGCAACTTCGTCATATTATGAAATATTATTCCTCCTTATAGCAACAATCCATCATAAAATCGTTGCTCACTTGATATTTTCAATCTTTCACTTTGCGACGTTAGCTCGCATATAAACCAGCTACTCCGAATCATTCAATACTTCTCAACTCTTTCCTGGCTACTTCTCTATTAATTCACACCAACTAGTGAGCAACTATTCTCACGATACAATATCCATCACTTTATGCACTATTAAGATAGCAAGTCAAGTCTACATCATCCAACACGATCTCGTCTACTATCAACAAGAGATTAAGGGTGATCAGTTCCTCAATTTGTCAATAGTAAGCCGACAACCATAATGGAGTACAAACTATCATTACCAACATTAATAGTGTTCTTTTCCAACTTGTACTCAAGTCACCTACAGCACCATAATCCAATAATCTCCAAAGTTATCCGAAAATGCGAACACCGACGTTATGCAGCGACATACTACCACACACCTTACGATAACATCAGAACGAAATTTTCTTTGTACCAGTAACAAAACTTACCATTCTTGAAATCATACTCATCTCCTCGCATTTCCGACTCTGTCTCGCGATCCAAAACTTTCCAACAACTTCAACAACTTTTACAATCACTCACAAGGATCCCACGACACGGTCTACAGCAATCTGTCGCGCCATCACCGTTCAAACGTCAACTTCTTACGCAAAGGCTACTCAATCCGACAACTTCACAGTCCGCCAGCAGCGCTGAAACATCGCAACCTTCTAAATTCCATCTCCTAGAAATTCTCCTTGTTAATCACCTTCAGAACCATCAGGGATTTACACTCTACTCGTATAACAACAACCATTACATTACTCCTCATCCTTCGAGAGTTAAACATCAACAACGTCGTATCATCCTCTTTCAAGGCGCTCCAACTTTATTGACAGACAAAATCTTGAATCTATGTCATCTTCGGATTCGGAAAACAACAAAACTTCCACAATACTTGCACTGTCGCCAACAGCAGCATACTTAACCAACATCTTACAACCAAGACATATCCGAGAAGCAAAGCTTCTCCCCCACTTATCTTCAACCCAACTCCTGCATACAATCAATTAGAAAGCAAACAAGAACCGACAGTGTTTCACACACTTGTCGTATACCAAGGGACAAACAACATTTAGACAACATTGGCCGGACAGACAAACCAAGCTCTGATACCACTATTGTAACACCCCATTTCTACCCGACAGATAATTATAAAATCAGAGTTTCAAAATTTCAACATATAAATGAGATGCTACACTTTCAACTTAAAAACGACTTCATATTATCGTATGTTAATCAGATACATAACACTTTAACTCGGATGAACCGATAACAACAAAATTAGTCTTTAAAATTAAACAACTTTTATTAACTAAATAGCAAAATCATACTTTTTAACTCAAACGACATAACATCTTTTGTTCATCTGAAAACAACTACAACATAACAAGTATTCAATGACATCAACTTATAATTCAACAACTAAAATATAACAACTATAAAACAACGATCGTTCATCCCCCCGAGTGTTACGTATCAGAGCAAGACCCTCTTGACTTGCAATAAAGCAACATAAGGACTCCAAAAAGCTATTTCGGACTGCCACTGCTATTCTTGAGTACCTGCCCATTTCCCATGGTAGGGGAAATATCAACAGAAGGGGTGAGATATCTAACAATATAATAAGATGTATGATAAATAATATATTAGAATTTAGATCATACAAAATTACCACTTTACAGCTTATAACAACAATTATCACAACCAGTCATCAGCATAATATCACAACAAAGTCATCAACATAATATCACCGCAATTTAACCAACTTAATATAACAACTTTCAAACCACAAATATAACAACAAAACCCTCAACAGGTTATAACAACATTTTCATAGCTTTCAGACAGTACCTGTCACAACAAGTCAACAACATAATAACAACGAATATATCATCACAATACTGGAATATGCAGCTTAGAATGTGACTCATACAATGCACAGGCATGTGGTACCATTGGAGCAGAACTCCCAACTTAAAAATTTCCAAGTAATAGAGGCATCAAACAAGGCATAAGCCTTCAACCTTCAACTTTTCACCAATCCAGGCCAACTTAATAATTTTTCCAATCCAGGCCAACTTAATAATTTTTCCAATCCAGGCCAACTTGGTATGCTATGCTATGCATACGACAACAACTACAGCATCAACTTATTCAACAACAACACAACTGCAACTTAACAACAATTTCAACGTTGGCCATCGGCCTACAACTTAATATTTGCCAATTAATAGAGGCAATTCAACAACAACAAACATCCTGCAACTTCGCATCATCAACAACAACAACAATATATCAGCATCAATAATTAACAGCAACTAATCAACAACAAAACAACATTGGCCGTAGGCCTCACAATTCAACACCACCTGCAAATTCATATTTTTCAGCAAGGTACACAACCCAACGAATCAACCAAAATAAGCTACAAATAAATCGTATAATTATTTGGACAGTTTTCGACTAAAATCGGTTACTTAATTATCGGCTAAATTCTAATATTTCTACTCCGAGCTACTATTCTTATTAGTCCTCTGTTAAATTAATACTGCCTTACAACCAAAAATATATAATTCAGTCACTATTGTTTTATACCCATATTACTAGTTCTGTTATTCACTTAATAACTATTGGCACTGGTCACGGTATCATTCATCTACTATTTATATTTCTCTGCTACCAATAATAATACTACTAATTATCTGCTAAATTAATTAAATTAATCAAAAGGGAGACTACTGTAATTAATGAAGCCAATTCTGCAACTTATTAAATTCATCTCTGCCAAATACTATTGATAACTCTGCTACATCGCTGCTACTGAAAACCCTGCTACTAACTACATATACTATCTCTGCAATTAACATATTGTTCCTACTAAATTAATTTCCTAAACTGCTACTACTATAACCTGCTAAATATTGTAGACTTTTAGTTTCCCAACATATATGGATGAGACGCTACCGCATTGTTCCAATTTACTATTTAGCTGTTCTCTCTTAACTATTATAATTAAACTTTTCAAATCAATCCAGGCATCAACAAGGCATAAGCCTTCAACTTAATTTGCCAATAATTAGAGGCAATGCAACAACTATAGCACTCAACAACAACGTCGTAATGCATATGAATACCATATCACCTATACATTATCTCTCCACTGTCCAACATACAACATACACCTGTTCAAACATACAAACTTCGCAATCCACCACGACAACACGCATCGCAATACTAATTTCCACATTTCACGGTTCAAAATAACACAACACAAAAGGAAAACACACACCGCGTGTCGAATAGTTGGAATTCTGTCATTAAAAATAATTTTAATAGAAATTACATAAAATCAACTTCCCAACGATTCAAACAGTGACCCAAACGAATTTACGAGTCCAAAGATATGAATTTTCAAAGTTGTTCAACAAACACTGACGCTGACATCATACACTGACACCACAAAACCTCATTACACAACATTTAATTTTAATTCCAGAACTTGAAACTATTTTTATAAGAAGGTACACTGTATTAGCTTTCCACAGGTTCAAACGGCGCGTCAAACGGACACCCGAAGCTCAAGTTATGAATTTTTAAAGTTTCAGGAAATCTGTCATTACAGTGTTAATCGATTACCCAAATTGGTTAACCGATTAACCATTCCAAAAAGCCCAAAAACACGTATTTTCAACGTGTTAATCGATTACCCACATATGGTAATCGATTAACAGTCTATCAGAAGCAGTTTTCTGTCATATTTTCACGAAAAGTCACTTTTTAAACCCATTCCAACATCCCTAAACATCACATATCACAGAAATCGAACCTCAAAGTCAGTATTCAACATTATGCATACATTAGGAACTCTTATAACACTTAAAATCACAATTCAACCAAACAATTTACACACTTCAGGCATTTTTATACAAAAACCCAAATCCCACATGCTATTCATCAACTACCCTATTCTAGAGTCAGAATCCCACCCTTACATCGGATTGGAGACCGCTCTATCCACCGGATTGAATCCTTTTTGCCATACCTTTCACCTTGCCTCTTTTCCTCCTCTGTCCGTACAACACTTTCTCTTCTCTTCTTCTTCCCCTTATTCTCTTTCTCTTACGTACAGCCTGCCTCTTTCTTTTTCTTTACAAACCCTTTTCTTTTCTTTTTACTGATAACCTATTTTCTTTCTTTCTCATAACGAAATAATAATAATAATACCTTTATTTAATCTATTGGGCTTCACTTTCACACCCCCACTTTTCCTTCCTGCAACCAAATATTAAACCCAACCAATAAACTCATTTTTATTATAATTTCTTTATCAATATTATTGCTAATATTATTTCTCCATCTTAACCAACTTAATTAATTAAATACCAGCTTATTCACAACACTTCTCAACATAACACAACTCCAACAATTCCAACAAATGATTCAAAAATATTTAATTAAATAATTTATTAAATATCGGGCGTTACAAAGACGACCGTTGGCGCCATATTTTTAAATTTTTGAATTTTTGGTCATTTTCTTAATTGATTTCAAAAATTTATTTCTCTCTTAATTTTTATCATTTTTTATTGGTTCTTTTTTTAAAAATTCAAAAAAATGTTTAAATATTTTATTCTACAAAAAACTCAAATTTATATTATTTATTTGATATAGTTTGAATTTTTGTAAATAATTTCATTTTATTTGTTTTTCTAACATTTTTAAATGAGATTTACACCTTGGTTTTTCAAATTCAAATCAATTCCAAGTTTTCATGCGATTAAACATGATTTTTCAAAACATTTTTCAAAGTTGACAGCCTGTTTTTGAATAGATTTGATATTTTATATCATTTTTTATTTAATTTTCTTTGAAAATTATATTTTATTAATTAAAATTAGGGTTTTTCTTAATTTTGATTTTTTCAAACTTCATTTGAAACACTTTTGGGCCTCTAATAGAGTGTAAGACCCACTCCATCTTGTACACAAATATTTTGGGTCTTAGTCATTGTATAAGTCTCTCCGTGGTTTTCAAAATCACGGCGCAATTGTCACCTTTTTAAATAAATCATGTGGGGCTCTCCTTGAGTATAAGCCCCATTATTTTTTTTACAAACACTTTTGGGCCTCTAATAGAGTGTAAGACCTAAACCCTTTTGTACATAAAAACAATTTTGGGCCTCTACTATAGTATAAGTCCCACAATGTCTGTCGGTATCGCAGTGCGATCAATGTTTTCAAATAAGTCATCTGGGCTTCTCCTTGAGTATAAGCCCCAATCTTTTATACATAAACTTTGTTTTCAATAACAAACAACTTTCACAGGCCTCTCCTTGAGTTATAAGCCTCATACCTCTATTTTTCAAAGTCATCTATCTATTTTAAAACTAGTACAAAGAGGAGCATTATTCCCGGTGAAACTACTCTTAGACCACTTGGGCCTCTCTTTGAGCTATAAGCCCCAAACATTCTTTTCTTTTCAAACAACTTTTTTTTAATTCAAATTCAAAATTTTCCCAAAACTTTCTTCAATTTCTTGAAACCCTAATCAATCATACAGTTGTAGTTAATACAACAGATCATAATACACTTGGGCTTCCTCTCAGAATGTAAGTCCCCACATCTTTTTCAATGCATTTTTGTTTATATATATTTGTCAATTTAATTGTCTGTATATACTTGTGCATATCTTGCTTAGAGTCTCCCCAACAATTAGGTCTATGTTTAGGTCAAACCAAAGGTTACTTTCAACTTAGTCAAAACTAGTTCCCTCATAGGAAATTCCCTATACAATCTGCCTCCTCTTGGGCTTATTGAATATGGAACAAAGAAAGGCATTATTCCTGGTGAAACTTTTCTCAAGACTGTCAAAATTTATATATATATATATATATATATATATATATATATATATATATATATATATGCACAAGAAATTCATCTCCCCAAAAAGGATTAATTCCAGGTGAAACCTCTTTAAAATTTCTTCAAACCTTAGAACTGTTCAACAGAGAAAGGATTAATTCCCGGTGAAACCTTTCTTGAACTTTTCTTTGGCTTGGACCCACAGGCTTCCTAAAAGCATCTCCAGCCTCCTCTTGGGCTTAGTACAAGGACCAACAGGCTTCTTAGAAGTTCCCCAGCCTCCTCTTGGGCTTAGTATAAGGACCCAAAGGCCCCTTAAAGGCATATGATAGAAATTAGTCATCTCTACTAGTTCAATCCCCAGGAGAGTCAAAATTCCAAAACATCATACCATTCTAGGGTTGATCTTCATCCCTTAAACCCTCAGCCTCCTCTTGGGCATCATACAAAGACCCCTCTCTACAACTATAGCCTACCACTTCTTAAGAGACTTGGACAGTCTCAGCCTCCTCTTGAGCTTCATTCAAGTAGACTTGGAAAGTCTCATCTCCTCTTGGATCTCACCTAGGGACCCTCAAGTTTCCTAAAAGCATAGGAAAAACCCAGATCAGAATACCATTACATCAGTTTCTAGCAGAGTTAAAACCTCTAAGGTTTTCAAGCTCAACTTTAAACTTCCCTAACCCCCAACAAGATTTAAGCTTTTACCATAAAAATCCCCAACCAGGGTCAATTTACCATCAACAAATCCCCAGTAGAATCAGAGCCTCATGACATCTGATATTTCAACTCTTCCCTGATTCTCAGTAAGAGTAAACCCTTTGGATTCCCCAATACCATCTGGACCTGCTTTTGGATTTCCACAAATCCTCAGCAAAATATAGCCTCATCTTAGGCTTCATATAAGATTCTCCTCAGTTAGCCTCAACCTTGGGCTTTGTACAAGACAAATAAAATATTCCCAGTGGAGTCATTTTCCTTCAGCCTCAACCTTGGGCTTTGTACAAGACATATAAAACCCTCCTCAGTAGAGTCAGTTTCCTTTAGCTTCAACCTTGGGCTTTGATCAAGGCACACAAAAATCAACATCCCCTCAGATGAGACCATGAGTCCTCTCTGAAGTAGGATGTTTCCTCTATACATCACACATTAAAACAAATAATCAGAAACCTTTTTCCAGATAATTGCTGTAAGTGACACACTTGTTGATTCAAAATCCAAGCTGGAGTCCTTCCTTTATCCTGGATAAAATACATCTTTCATCTAACAGCTGTAAGTGGAAAGCCTCTAGATTCCTAACATCCAAGCCAATGTCCCTCTCTTAGCATAAAATATTCATAAGGAAAAAGTGGCACTACTCTACACTGAGTTAAAGCTTTCCTCATTCATGACATCACCCTTATAAAGAAAATTATAGCATTGCTGGATTCACATATCCCAGTTAAAGTAATTTCCCTTATAATCAATTTCTCAATTTGTGATGAATAGGTTAGATATTCTCCCTTTAAAGATGACAAACTCTCTCTCAGTCACCCTTTTAGCTTCAATCTTGGGCTTTGAACAAGACATAAATACTCAGCTAGCTTTAATATTGGGTTTTGAACAAGACACCAAATATCTTTCCTCCCATAGAATAGGAGGAACTACTGTTGCTCTGATTTCCCGACTCTCTTTATGGGAATACGTAGGCATAAGATTACGAAATCTTAGCGAGCACACAAATCAAAAACTTTAGGTCCAGTACCTTCCCAAAAACAACAGAAAACCCGAAAATAACAAAAACATTCTCTCAGAACTCCCAAAGGAGAAACATTCCCAAGCCACATCAAATAAACACAAGAAAGCTTTTTAAGTTAACAGAGATACATGCAATAAAAGGTTCCTATGGATTACCATGGATACACTAGGTGTTAATAGCTTCCCTTTGTATAACTAGACCCCATTCCCCGATCTCTTAGCATTTGTTAAAGAAAACATTTGCGTGCAAGGTTAGTTTTAGATATCTTCTCTTTCCTTTCCAGCTTCATAGGATAAATAAGAAATCAGAAAGTAGCAGCCAAATCCCAACATTCTGGTAAGGTGGTCGCGTTGCCGACAAAATTTTTCTAAGTTATGAGACAAAAGTAATTTGGTACTAACTTTGCAAGGTCATAACTCCTAAATCACAAGGCCTTTTTCTCCCATCCAAAACTCAAATGAAAGTTCATCTTACATACTTCAAATATGTCAACTACATCTCATTCCAAATCCTCATGGATTTTGACTTATAGATTGATCAAAATCACAAAAAATGAAAATGAACATTTTCATTCCAACACTTAGTGAAATTTTCAAGACAGAATCTGTTTCACTTTTTCCAAACTTTGAGGCCATTTTTCACCTTGATCCAAGCTAAATCAAGACCAATCTTAGACATCAAAGTTAAAGTATGTCATGAGAGCTTTCCAAAGAGTACAAGAACTACCATTAAGTCAACTTGATCAAGGAGTTATGGACCTCACAACATGCCTTGCTCAAACTGGTTTTCAAGGAAGATTTGGTGCATTTCTTGTGCCACACGATTTCTATTTCAAATTCTGTTATCTTGCAAGCTTTGTCCTCTTCCAAGATCAGAGAGAATCTTGATGACTCACTTGATATTTTCAAAGTTTGACCATTGAGTCAAGAATCCAATCCCTTCGGCATGTGATCATCAATGTTGTAAATCCAAAAACCAAGCTTTGTTATTTGGAATTGATGTGGTGCATTGAGCTATCATGAACCATTTGAGTGAGTTACCATTTTGGTCATTTTTGCCACTTTTGCAAGAAAGAGCCAACTCTTGTTACTGAGGTTTCCAGCTGGTTTTGATCATCCTAAAAGTTTCTAAGGGATCAATCAAGAGTGTCTAAAGCATTGGATCACTTCTGGCACAAGGGTCTTGACAGTTAGCACAAGGAGCTTCAAGAGGTAAATGCATCACAACTTGAACTCTTAAAAATATGCATTTCTTTGATGTCCATTGATCATGGACATCTCATACATATCGTATGTGTTGTGTTTGAACCAAATTAGCATGCTATTGTTGCTTGTATGATAAGATAACATAGAACTTGCAAATCAAGGGCCAGACCAAGGCGCCTTGGGCATGCCTAAAACCTTGTCACCCTTATATGCACATGGGGTGGTTTTGATACACGGATGTATCACCACCCCAGTGGTAGCGCGTATGTGAGTTTGGTTTAGAGGTCGTGGGTTCAAGACCCACCCAGACCATTTTGCCATTTTCTCTCATATTTTGCTATTTTTCATTTTTTATGGTTTTTATTAATTAATTCCAAAATTAATTTCTCTCTCAATTTTAAATATTTTTTATTGGTTATTTTTTTAAAAATTCACAAAAATGATAAAATATTTTATTCCAAAAAGATATTTGAATTTATATTATTTTATTCCAAAAAAACCATTTTGTACAATAACCCTCCGGCTTCTTAGAAGTTCTCATGCCTTCTCTTGGGCTTAATACAAGGACCCTGAAGACCTCTTAAAGGTATAGGACAGAACTTAGTCATCCTTTATTAGAGCAGTCTTTCTGAAGAGTCAAAACTTCAGACCAATTTATGGGTTGATTCTCATCCCTTAAAGCATCAGCCTCCTCTGGGGCTTCATACAAAGATAAACTCTTCCATGCCAGTAGACTTGGACAGTCTAATCTCCTCTTGGGTCTCAAAGACATTCTCAAGTGCCCTACAAGCACAGGATAAACCCTGGTCATCTCATCAATCACCAGTAGAGTTAAGACCCTCACAGGTTTTAAAACTCATCTTAAACTCTCCCTTTGATTTTCCCCAGCTAGGGTCAAACCAGTATCAATAAACCTTTATCAGAACCTTAAGGAATCTGATATTCCAACTATTCTATAATCCTCAGTAAGAGTTGATTCCCCACTTTGGACCTGCCTCTGGATCTCAATAATCCTCAGCAGAAGTCAGCCTCCTCTTAGGCTTTGTATAAGAATCATAAACACTCTCTTGTTGAGTCAACCTTTTCATCTTCAATCTTGGGCTTTGTACAAGACACCATAAAAACACTCTCTTGTTGAGTCAAATACTTTTTCAGCCTCAATCTTGGGCTTTATACAAGATACCTGAAATATCCTCAGCTGAGTCAATCATCTCCCTTCAACCTCAATCTTGGGCTTTGTAAAAGACACGTATAAATTTCCCTAAGCAGAGTCAATCCTCTCTTCAGCCTCAATCTTGGGCTTTGTGCAAGACACATATAAATTTCCCTAAGCAGAGTCAATCCTCTCTTCAGCCTCAATCTTGGACTTTGTACACGACAAATCATACTCTCCAGCAGAGTCAATCTTCTTTTAGCCACAATCTTGGGCTTTGTACAAGACAGATAAAATCTCTCACCAGTAGAGTCAATTTCCCCTTTTAGCCTCAATCTTGGGCTTTGTACAAGACACATAGAAATATTCCCCAGTGGAATCAAAAAAACCTTTTTAGCCTCAATCTTGGGCTTTGTACAAGACAGACAAAACATTTCCCCGAAAAAGATAACTTCTAGCCTCCTCTTCGGCTTTGTATAATGATATCCCCAAAAGAATCAAATCTTTTAGTCTAAATCTTGGGCTTTGTACAAGATAGATAAACACTCTCTTGTTGAGTCAGTCTTTTGTAGCCTCCTCTTAGGATTTGTAAAATGATCTCTTCAAAGAGACAGTCTCTTTTAGCCTCAATCTTGGGCTTTGTACAACACAGATAATAAACTCCAGTAGAGTTAATCAATCTTTTAGCTTCAACCTTGGGCTTTGATCAACGCACACAAAAATCAAACATCCCCTCAGAGGAAATCAAAACCTCTCTGTAGGAAGACAATTCTCTGTATATCACACATAAACAGAAAATCAAAACAAGCCCTAATTCCAGAAAACTGCTGTAAGTGGCACACTTGTTGATTCAAATATCCAAGCTGTAGTCCATCTTTTATCCTGGCAAATCCCTTCTTTCATATAATTGCTGTAAGTGGAAAACCTCTGGATTATTTACATCCACGCCACTGTCCCTCTCTTAGCATGAAAGATTCCTACGGAAAAATGGCATTGCTCAATACTTAGTTAAAGTTTCCCCCTTCAGGATAAATCCCTCATAAAGGAAATTATGGCATTGTTGGATTCATATATCCCAGTTAAAGAAATTCTCCTTTATAATCAGTAACGGTCATACCCCAAATTTTGACCACTAAGATTCCCCATCATTGTGCAAATCATCATCACAATATGGATGAATCATCATACCTCATTAGTCTCCCCAAAGATGGGTGAGCATCCACTACAATCAAACTTAGGGTTTCAAGCCCTCTCAGAGCTCTTAGACAAAGGATCAATCAAGGAATGACATGATCTTCAACTTTTTTAACCTCTCAAACACCTATAAAGGATCAAGAGGACTCCCATATCAAGAATCAAGCACAATGTTGCAGCATTCCAAGTGGATCAAGCCTCAAGATCGCCAGTGTCACCAAATTATGGTTTTGGTTGACCAGGGCCTCCAGATGGAAATTTTCCTCAGGGCATGAGCCAATGCTTCAAAGCATAACCTAAGATACTCCAAGTGACATCATGAACCCCAAACATCAAGTCAATTTTGCCTCAGGGGATGCATTCATAAAAAAACCAGGAATTAGGGTTTCCTGACCCAATTCACCCCTAAGTTGACTTTTGGGATAAAACATGAGCCAAGACCTCAAGAGAGGATTTAGGGTCCCTAATACACTACATTGATCCATTTGCAATAATGGATTGATCCAAGAAGCTTGGTTCCCAAGTTTCAAGTTCATTAGAACCACGATTAGGGTTTCGCAGGAAAAGTCGACTGTGCCTTTGACTTTTGACCAAGACATGCTCCCAAACCTTGGAACATGAATCAATACACCCTATAACACCCATGGAATATGTCCATCAAGTTTGATTTAGGTCAAGGACTTGATTTCATAAAGGATCGCACAGTTTGGAATTCATCTGACAAAAAGTCAACTGTGCACAAAAGTCAAACTTTGACTTTTTTGAGATTTTTCACAAATATGGTTCTTTGACCCCAAAATGATGTTAATGTGTGATTGGAATCATCATTCATCAAGAAAAATCAAAGAAAGTGGGATAACTTGTAAAAGGGGTAACCATAAAAAACTTAGAATTTTTCTAAGTTATGGAACAAAGTGGCTAGGGTACCAACTTTGGAGGATCATAACTCCTAAACCACAAGGCCATTTTTCCCCATCCAAAGCTGGATTTGTAGCTCTCATGGTCCTCTACAAAAGCTTCAAACACAACTCATTCCAATTCCTCATGGATTTTAAGTTATGGAATGATCAAAATCACAAAAAGTGAAAATGCCACTTTTTTCCAACACTTAGTGAAATTTTCACTAAGTCACAATCTGCCTTCACTTTTTTCCAAATGCAGGGGCATTTTTCACTTGGATCTAAAAGTATCAAAACCAACTATGATCAAACAGTTGTTGTATCATATGAGGACTTTCCAAAATGGCCAAGAACTCCTTCAAATTGCACTTGAGCCATGAGATATGACAATGGCAATATGCCTTGCTGAAAACTGCCAAAGCAAGGCAGATTTGTGCATTTTTGCTCGATTTACCAAATTTGTGCAAATGACAAGCACACTTATCCATCTGAACACCTCAAGGGGGGACCAAGGAGGAACCAACTCTGATCCCAAGCCTCCCAAGTCTTTGAAACCAAAAGTAGCATGCCAAACCTAGAAATCCCTAAAAGAGGGACAAGACTCCAATTTTGGATTGGAGCATTTAATGGATGCACCAAGGTGGCATGGACTGACACATTTCCAACTGAATTCAGTCAAGACTGATCCAAGACCAAGGGAACCAGCAGCCTGTGCCCTAACCTCTAGTCAATGGCTAGAGGAGACTTGGATTCTCATTGCTCAACATTGGCCAAACCCATTATGCAGTTGCCATTCACTATTGCAGCCAAAACAAAATTGCTCTACTATAAATAGAGCTCATTTGTGCTCAGTTTAAGTACACCAAAGCACTACAACACTTGCTTTCCTCAAAATCTCTTTCTCTAGGCAAAAATGCCTTCTTTAGCAAGGTAACTCTGAGTTTTTGAGTTAGAGAGCAATTCCACTATAGCTCATGATCCAAACACATCCAATATATCATATCTAAGATGTCCAAACTCTCACAAGTGACCTGTAACACCAAAATCACTAAGTCACCTCTCAAAACCTCAAAATAGGCCTTTTTGTGCATTTTTCAAGCCATGTCTTGAATCAGTCACTTTCCAAACCAGATAAAACCTCAAACACACTCCAAATATCACCCTTGAACTATCCAAAATGGTTCCATACATCTGGAACACCATTTGAGAGAGTTGTTATTTTGGCCACTTTTGCCCCTTTTGCAAGAAAGGGCCAGTTTCCACTCCTGAGGTTTCCAGCTGATTCCAACATCCTAAAAGCTTCCAAGGGATCATTTGAGAGTGTTCAAAGCATCAAAACATCTATGGAATAAAGCACTTGGCAGATTGCACAAAAGCTCCAAAAAGAGGTAAGCGTCACAACTTGAATTCTTTGAATCATGCTTTCCTTTGATGTCCACTGATCATGCATCTCTTATGCATGTTATATGTGTTGTGTTTGCACCAATTTATCATGTAATTCATACCTGTATCATGAGGTAGCACAGAAAATGCAATTATAGGCCTATTTCAAAACCACTATCGGGTTTTTCAATAGGAGCATGATCTGAAAAAAAAAACACCACCACCATTGGGTTCCTTGTGAAATTCTAGGCCAGATGCATATAAATTTTGTCTCCATCCATGGAGAAATGAGAAAGTTATGGACTTCACGTTTTCAACCAAAATTTTGCCTTGCCTTGCCTTGGGTCAGGCAAAAAACAAGGCAAACCTTGTATATTTGTGGTTATGTTTCAATAAACGGATGTATCACCACCCCAGTGGTAAGGCGCGCGCCCTATACACAAGAGGTCTGGGGTTCGAATCCCCCTCGCCTCAGATCCTCTATTTTGTTATTTTTCACTTTTTTTATTGTTTTTCTTATTATTTTTAATAATTTGGAAAATTAATAACTCTCTCAATTTTAATTATTTTTTATTGGTTCTTTTTGCAAACAGTCCCAAAAATATTGAAATATTTTATTCCACAAAAAAATTAAGTTTATATTATGTATTTAATATAATTAGTATTTTTGTGAATATATTCATTTTTAATTGTTTTTCAATATTTTAAAAGTGAATGTTCATCTTGAAAATCAAAACCAAATGAGTTTTAATTCGTCTTGTGATTAAAACATCATTTTTCAAACCTTAACCCAAAATCACAAGTTGTTTATTCAAGCTTATTTGGTATTTTATCATTTTTTATTGATTTTCCTTGAGAATTTACTTTTAAAATGATGAAATTAGGGTTTCATTGATTTTCACCCAAACAAATCTTTTTAAACACTCTCTGGGCCTCTAATAGAGTGTAAGACCCAACCCCTTTTGAAAACCAAAATAATTTGGGCCTTAGTCATTGTATAAACCCACTGTGTTTTCAAAAACCTCGGCGCGATCGCCGTTTTCAAACAAACCATCTCAGCCTCTCCTTGAGTTGTAAGCCTCATTCTTTTTTCTAAAAAAATAACTCTCTGGGCCTCTAATAGAGTGTAAGACCCAATCCCCCTTTTGAAACCAAAATAGTTGGGCCTCAGTCATTGTATAAGACCCACGGTGTTTTCAAAACCTCGGCGCGATCGTCGCCTTTTCAAAAATAATCATTGGGCTTCTCCTTGAGCCATAAGACCCATATTTGTCCATTTTTAACCACTCTGGGCCTCTTGATAGAGTGTAAGTCCCATCTCCCTGTATAGAAAACTTTTTAGGCCTCACACATTGTATAAGTCCCTCTGTATAGTTTACAAAACAACAGTGCAATCACTGATAAAACCTTGGGCCTCTCCTTGAGCTGTAAGCCCCAACAATTTCCTTTTCAAAGCACTTTCTCTTTTGATTTTGAAATATAATGTTGTTTTCAATTTCTCATTGTTGAACAACTAACCAAACAGCATGGAAGCTCTACAACCGAGTAAGTGTTTATCCGCTTTCATTTACTGCTTTCATATATATATATATATATATATATATATATATATATATATATATATAAAACTGTATTGTGGGGCTGCTTCACTGTAAGTTTTCTTTCGCAAACTTTTATATACTTGTCAAATATATACTGTGTAATACTAGTATAGTTATTTAGAGTTTTCCCCGGCAACTACGTCTAGCACTAGGTAAAGCCCTGTTGATCACTCTTAAAATACAGATAAAACTAGATCCCCCGTAGGATTCCAGATACAGTCTTCCCTCCTCTTGGAGTTAAACAATATGGAGACGTGAAAGGCAGCATTCTCAGTGAACCCTTTCTCAGACTGTCACCCTTAGAAATTGTCAAAGAAACTCTAACTCCCCAGAGATGATCTTTTCTCCATGAATGGCATCTCTTAAGTTTCTTCCAAATTCTCGAACTTTCCTGGCTTGATCTATTCTCAGTGAATGGCATGTCTTGAACTTCTCGGGGTTTGTGGACCTACAGGCTTCTTAAAAGCATCACCGCCTCCTCTTGGGCGTTGTACAAGGACCCGTCGGCTTCTTAGAAATTTTCACAGCCTCCTCTTAGGCTTTGTATAATGATTCTTCCTCAGCGAAGATAGCCTCCTCTCGGGCTTCGTACAAATTGTCCCTTCGGCTTCTTAAAAGTTTTTCTGCCTTCTCTTGGGCTTTGTACAAATTGTCCCGACGGCCTCTTAAAGGTATAGGAACAGAAACTAGTCATCTTAATAGAGCAGTCTTTCAAAAGAGTCTAGACCTTCATCCCTTAACATACTCGCCTTCTCTCAGGCATCATACAATGTGCCTTCGCTATCTGAGAACCGATTTCTCAAAACACCCGTAGACTTGGACAGTCTCAATACCCTGGGGATTTCCCATTTCCTTAAAGAACAGGAAATAACCCGGATCCTCTGATCCATACCAAGGCACAACCTTGCCTATAATCTTTCTCTTCATAAGAACTAATTTTCTCTTTTATCCAGCACACGGGGCCTGTCACTCACCTGAAACAGTCACCAGCACCGTCAGCCTCCTCTTGGGCTTTGTACAAATTATTCCTCCCCAGTGGAGCTAACCATTTCAGACTCTCTTGTTGAGTCAACCCCTTTTAGCTTCTATCTCGGGCTTCGTACGAGAAATAAAACACTCTCTTGTTGAGTATAAAAGACTCTCTTGTTGAATCAAGCACCTTTTAGCCTCTATCTCGGGCTTCTTACGAGATATAAAACACTCTCTCGTTGAGTATAAAAGACTCTCTTGTTGAGTCAACCACCTTTTAGCCTCTATCTCGGGCTTCGTACGAGATATAAAACACTCTCTCGTTGAGTATAAAAGACTCTCTTATTGAGTCAAGAACCCTTTAGCCTAAAAGGTTTAATGTGTTAACCTGTGTTTAAGTGAGTGAGTTAGGGTGAGTTGATATGGTTAAAGTGAGTTATCCCTAACTAACTGAGTCAAGTTAGTTAGGGCGAGTGAGGAGAGGAATGATATGGTGATGGAAGTTCATGGTGTTATGGTGGAATGGAGGTGAAAAGAAAGGCAGTGATGAACTCGTGTGAGGTTAGTGGTGCAGCAGAAACTTGCTGCACAAGTTTTTATTTCTTTCCTCTTCCATGTATAATGAAGCATGTACGCATGGTGTATGTGAAATGTGTTTGGTTTAATGAGGCAAAGAGACATAGGGTGTATGCGTGTGAATGTTAAGACAACAACAACAACAATTCATTTTTCTGGCTTTGTAGCAACAACACGTTTCAATGGAACAGTGGATGTTTGAGGGTGAATTTCTCTCTTGTTAGTGAATGAAACAATGAAGTATTGATGGCATTAGAAAGATGGTGCATCTTAGAATAATATTGGTGTGACAATTGGATTGAAATGAAGCCTTAAACACACCTAAAAATGGCTATGAACACAATGATTCAAAACTGGTTGGTGGGCGTGGCAAGTGGTTGGTTGGCAAGGCAACTTGGTGCATGGCATTTTAGCATGAACATACCTATTTGGGACCAATATATCTCCATCATAACTTGATCAAATCAAAATTTGTCCAACATCAACATTGAAGAGGACATGGCAAGGAACAACTTTGAGGTTGAAAAGTTTTTCATTTGGAGCATTTATCTTGGAGAAATTCAACTTGACATTTGGCACACCAAGTGTTTGTCAAAATTATGGCGCGTGGGCCTGGTCATGCTTGGCCATGACTTGGTTTTGGACCTAGTTTTACCAAACTTTGATCAATCATATCTCCCTCAATATTGATCCAATGGAGATGTTCTTTATATGGATTTGAAGCTTAGAACATGAACTTTAATTAACTCAACTTGGGCCTGAAGTTTGGAGCTTTTATATTGAAGAAAGAGAGCCTCAAAGTAGGGTGCAAAATGGTCCAAACTTACTACTTTTGGAAATCCTAAAGTTTCTATTTTTGGCAGTTTTGTAAATTCTTGATTGTTCGTTATTCCTCCATCATTTCTTGATCAAATTTTGTCCATTGAACATATGTAACATGAATTTCATGAATTTGACCTTAGAAAGTCAAGAGTTGACTTTTTTCACTGCACAGTTGACTTTTCCCCCAATTTCTTGATTATCAAGCAACTGATCAATTGAAACCCTTCTGAAACCAATTGATGAGCAATTTTCCATCCATATACACTTAAGAACATAAGGAATACCATGAGATCAAGTTTTGTCCAAAAATTCAGAGATAAACTGATTCTAGGTCAAACCCTAATTTTGGTACCCTCTAGTTAGGAGGAAATAGCACATCCTCCAAATCCAAATTCCTCTGAATATGATGTGTATCCTCTCAAACAATGATGAGATATGCCATTTGGAAATGATAAAAACTCAAAGAGCTTGCCCATTTGGGGGTCAAATCCCAATTTTAGACTGCCTTGTGTAGGAAATGATGCACTGCCCAATCATCTTGATGAATTCTCCTCTTCCAATGCCTTGTGGGATGAAAGTGAGATGATATATGACATAAGAGACCCTTGAGGCTTGTTGGAAGACCCTTGGCTTTTGTTCCCTTGCTTAGGATAATCAACCTCTGAGAAACAACTGATCCCATGCCCTTATGCAAGATGTTATGCAATGCTCTATGTTTCATTTTTCTATGCTTGAATGCAATGCATTGAAATGAAAACTCATGCTGAATGATATAAATAAACGAGAGGGCAAATTTTGGGGTATGACAAGGAAGAGAGAAAAGAAGTCAAGATTGGGGCACTACTCAGTCCGACTGTCAAGGAAGACTTGATAAAACTTCTTAAAGAGTTTCCATATGCATTCGCTTGGTCCTATCAGGATATGCCAGGGTTGGATACCAGCATCGTGGAACATCATCTATCACTAAGGTCAGAATGTCGACCGGTAAAATAAAGGTTGAGACGGACTCATCCAGACATGGCCATCAAAATCAAAGAGGAAGTACAAAAACAGATTGACGCGGGTTTCCTGGCTACATCGGAATATGCTCAAAGGGTAGCCAACATAGTACCAGTTCCAAAAAAGGACGGAAATGTCAGAATGTGTGTAGATTACAGAGATCTAAACAAGGCTAGTCTGAAGGACGACTTTCCTTTACCACACATTGACATGCTGGTAGACAGTACAACAAAGTTCAAAGTTTTCGCCTTCATGGATGGATTCTCAGGCTATAATCAGATAAAAATGGCGCCGAAAGACATGGAGAAGACTTTCTTCATTACCCCATGGGGTACTTTCTATTATAAGGTAATGTCGTTCGGGTTGAAGAATGTCGGGGCAACCTATCAACGGGCCATGACTACTCTATTTCATGACATGATACACAAGGAAATCGAGGTATATGTCGATGATATGATTGCCAAATCTAAAACAGAAGAGGAGCATGTGACCCACCTGTCAAAACTATTCGAGCGTCTGAGAAAGTACAGACTCCGATTAAATCCCAACAAATGCACATTCGGTGTCCGTTCAGGGAAACTGCTAGGGTTCATCGTCGGCTAGAAAGAAATTGAGGTTGATCCTGACAAGGTCAAGGCCATTCAAGAAATGCCTTCTCCAAAAACTGAAAAACAAGTCAGGGGATTCCTGGGACGTTTGAATTACATTTCCAGATTTATACTCCTCATTACCGCAACGTGTGCGCCCATCTTCAAATTACTCAAAAAGAATCAGGACTGCGTTTGGACAGATGACTGCCAAAACGCCTTCGACAGTATCAAGGAATATCTGTCGAACCCACAGATTATATCACCTCCAGTGGAAGGAAGACCACTGATCATTTACCTAACAGTCTTGGAAGACTTAATGGGTTGTGTACTTGGCCAACAAGATGGAACGAAAAGGAAAGAGTATGCCATTTACTATTTGAGCAAGAAATTTACTGAGTGTGAAACTCGGTACACTATGCTCGAGAAAACTTGTTGTGCTCTGGCTTCGGCAGCCAAACGTCTTTGCCAATATATGATTCGTCACACTACTTGGTTAATCTCCGAAATGGATCCAATTAAGTATGTCTTTGAAAAGCCTGCTCTCACGGGAAGGATTGCCCGTTGGCAGATGTTGTTATCAGAATACGACATTGAGTACCACGCTCAAAAAGCCGATCATTTGACTCATCAACCGATTGACGAACAAGAATCAATTGGATTTGACTTCACAGACGAAGATGTCATGTACTTGAAAATGAAAGATTGCGATGAATCGCTACCCAGTGAAGGGCCAGAACCAGGTTCCCAATGGGGACTAATCTTTAACGGAGCTATTAATCATTACAAAAACGGAATTGGGGCAATCATCATAACACCTCAGGGTACCCACATTCCTTTCACCGCTAGACTTACGTTCAAGTGTACAAACAACGAGGTCGAATACGAAGTTTGTATCATGGGTCTCGAAGAAGCGATTGACTTAAGAATCAAACACTTGGATGTATATGGCGACTCAGCCTTGGTTATCAATCAAATCAAAGAAGATTGGAACATATACCAATCAGGATTAATCCCTTACAAAGACTATGCGGGAAGATTGTTACCATTCTTCAACATAATCGCGTTTCATCATATCCCTCGTGAAGAGAATCACATGGCTGATGCACTAGCCACCCTCTCTTCCATGATTAGTGTAGGTCAATGGAATGACATTCCTAAGATCGACATAATGCTCCTTGAACAGCCCGCTTACATCTTCACGATTGAAGCAGTCATGGACGACAAACCTTGGTATCACGATATCAAATGCTTCCTTCAGAAACAAGAGTACCCACCCGGGGCATCCAGAAAGGACAGAAAAACCCTCAGAAGACTGGCTGGCAGTTTCTTCCTGAGCGGTGATACACTCTATAAGAGAAACTTTGACATGGTCTTTCTCTGATGTGTAGACAGACCAGAGGCAAACATGTTGCTAAAAGAAATTCACGAAGGATCCTTTGGCACTCATGCCAATGGACACACAATGCCGAGAAAAATTCTATGAGCAGGGTTCTATTGGCTGACAATGGAATCCTACTGCTACAAGTACATGAGAACGTGTCACAAGTGTCAGATATACTCCGACAAGATCCATGTACCCCCAACGCATCATCGCCTTTTCAAAAATAATCATTGGGCTTCTCCTTGAGCTATAAGACCCATCTTTGTTCATTTTTAACCACTCTGGGGCTCTTGATAGAGTGTAAGTCCCATATCCCTTTGTAGAAAACTTTTTAGGCCTCACACATTGTATAAGTCCCTCTGTACAGTTTACAAAACAACAGTGCAATCACTGATAAAACCTTGGGCCTCTCCTTGAGCTGTAAGCCCCAACAATTTCCTTTTCAAAGCACTTTCTCTTTTGATTTTGAAATATAATGTTGTTTTCAATTTCTCATTGTTGAACAACTAACCAAACAGCATGGAAGCTCTACAACCGAGTAAGTGTTTATCCGCTTTCATTTACTGCTTTCATATATATATATATATATATATATATATATATATATGTATTGTGGGGCTGCTTCACTGTAAGTTTTCTTTCGCAAACTTTTATATACTTGTCAAATATATACTGTGTAATTCTAGTATAGTTATTTAGAGTTTTCCCCGGCAACTATGTCTAGCACTAGGTAAAGCCCTGTTAATCACTCTTAAAATACAGATAAAACTAGATCCCCCGTAGGATTCCAGATACAGTCTTCCCTCCCCTTGGGGTTAAACAATATGGAGACGTGAAAGGCAGCATTCTCAGTGAAACCTTTCTCAGACTGTCACCCTTAGAAATTGTCAAAGAAACTCTAACTCCCCAGAGATGATCTTTTCTCCATGAATGGCATCTCTTGAGTTTCTTCCAAATTCTCGAACTTTCATGGCTTGATCTATTCTCAATGAACGGCATGTCTTGAACTTCTCGGGGTTTGGGGACCCACATGCTTCTTAAAAGCATCCCCGCCTCCTCTTGGGCGTTGTACAAGGACCCGTCGGCTTCTTAGAAGTTTTCACAGCCTCCTCTTAGGCTTTGTATAATGATTCTTCCTCAGCGAAGATAGGCTCCTCTCGGGCTTCGTACAAATTGTCCCTTAGGCTTCTTAAAAGTTTTTCTGCATTCTCTTGGGCTTTGTACAAATTGTCCCGACGGCCTCTTAAAGGTATAAGAACAGAAACTAGTCATCTTAATAGAGCAGTCTTTCAAAAGAGTCTAGACCTTCATCCCTTAACATACTCGCCTTCTCTCAGGCATCATACAACGTGCCTTCGCTATCTGAGAACCGATTTCTCAAAACACCCGTAGACTTGGACAGTCTCAATACCCTGGGGATTTCCCATTTCCTTAAAGAACAGGAAATAACCCGGATCCTCTGATCCATACCAAGGCACAACCTTGCCTATAAACTTTCTCTTCATAAGAACTAATTTTCTCTTTTATCCAGCACACGGGGCCTGTCACTCAACTGAAACAGTCACCAGCACCGTCAGCCTCCTCTTGGGCTTTGTACAAATTATTCCTCCCCAGTGGAGCTAACCATTTCAGACTCTCTTGTTGAGTTAACCCCTTTTAGCTTCTATCTCGGGCTTCGTACGAGAAATAAAACACTCTCTCGTTGAGTATAAAAGACTCTCTTGTTGAATCAAGCACCTTTTAGCCTCTATCTCGGGCTTCTTACGAGATATAATACACTCTCTCGTTGAGTATAAAAGACTCTCTTGTTGAGTCAACCACCTTTTAGCCTCTATCTCGGGCTTCGTACGAGATATAAAACACTCTCTCGTTGAGTATAAAAGACTCTCTTGTTGAGTCAAGCACCCTTTAGCCTCCGCCTTGGGCTTTGTACAAGACACATAAAATCACTCTCTCGTTGAGTATAAAAAGACTCTCTTGTTGAGTCAAATCACCTTCTAGCCTCTATCTCGGGCTACGTACGAGATATAAAACACTCTCTTGTTGAGTATAAAAGGACTCTCTTATTGAGTCAACCTTTTTTAGCCTCTTCTTAAGCTTTGTATAATGATACCCCCAAAAGAGTCAGTCTCTTTTTAGCCTCAATCTTGGGCTTTGTACAAGACAGATAAAACGCTCTCTTGTTGAGTCAGTCGCTCGTTAGTACTCTCTTGTTGAGTCAACCTTTCCAGGCTCTATCTCGGGCTCCGTACGAGACACATAAATAAACACCCTCTTGTTGGGTCAATCGCCTCCCTTAGGCTTTGTATAAAGAAAACCCCGGTTGAGTCAATCAACCTTTTAGCATCAAAGTTGTGCCTTGCTCACAACATACAAACATCAATAGCTCCTCTTTAGAGATGACAAATTCTCTCTCAATCAGGACCCTTTAGCTTCATATCTTGGGCTTCGAACAAGATACAAATAGACCCTTCAGCTTCACATCTTGGGCTTAGAACAAGATACAAATCACCTTTAGCTTTACCTCTTGGGCTTTGAACAAGACACCAAAAACAACCTCTTTCCTCCTATTATATGGGAGGAACTACGATCGCTCTGATTTCCCTATTTCGGGAATACGTAGGCATAAGATTGTAAAATCTTAGCGAGCATATCAATCAAAAAAACCCAAAATCCCATACCTTCATACATCAATCGAAAAGCATCAGTCCTAACATCCTAACAATAGCCTAAACACTGTTCTTTTTTAACAAAATAACCTAAGAGAGACCCACAATCTTAATAGCATCTGTAAACCAACAGTCATCTATTTAAACTCAGTTTGCAAGCAGGGTTAATTGGAGACATCTATTTCCCTTCCTTCATCAGCTTCAATAGGATAAAAAATGAATCGAACTGTAGTACCCCAAAGTGATAGTGCTTCACAACCACGCAAAAATTCGCGCTACAGAAAAATGGCGACTTCACTAGGGAAGTCGAGATCTTTCTTCCATATCTTAGGATGAAATTCAAAAGTTCACAGAAATGGAAACTTTGCTGGGGAGCCATTGTCTATTAGGATCATAAGACTAGAGGTCTAGGATGATTAGGACAAATATATATACTGCTTTTCCTAATTGATATATGTGTTTATATTTCTGCTAATGGAAATGCGTGTGATGCCCCATGTGGAAAGATTGAGTATACACCTAAGATAGGTGATGGCAATGCGGGTAATCTTACTGGGAGTGAATTCCAGTTAAGAGCCCCCGATCGACCATCGAACTCAGTGGAGACTCCCTTTGCAGATACATTGCCTATACGACTTCGGTTGTTGAAAGTAGTGTGGTCGACTGGGTTATCTGAGAAGCTGAGGTTTTTACCAGACTTAAGCCATTTTGTAATATGGAAGCTATCGAAAATAGTTGTCACGCAATACTACCTTCATCTGAGATCACTCTAGGATACATCAGTTCGCTGGTGATCCGCTTGCTATTGTTATCCCAGAGGGGTCAATGATTTTGCGGGCAGGTACAAAAAAACACCAGTATAAACCTTTGGGGGGGGGGGGGGGGGGGGGTAGAGCCTTGACTTCATGAGACCGACCCTTTGACCCCATGTTTTTTCTATGTTTTTGTGTGATGCATTCATGCATTCATCTTAAAAACATTAAAACAGAAAAAAATCTTCTCTTCTAGTCTCTCTTTTTCAAACTAAACTAAGACAATGATTGCAAATGTCAGAGAAAAAGATTGCACTAATGGATTTCGGTAGAAGGAAAACTCATAAGTACACCTTCAAGGTTCCAAAACTAGAGGATTTAAGAGGGTTGGCAAGGATGATAACCAACCCTAAGGGTTTCAGAGCTAAGTATGGAGGATTGCTGTCCTTGTTAAGGGTCCATGTAATTGAAGGAATCATGTCTACACTAATCCAGTTCTACAATCCGGTCTATCACTATTTCACATTCCCGGATTATCAACTAGCACCAACGCTGGAGGAATACTCTCACCTGACTAATCTGCACATTACTGATCAAGCTCCATTTTCTGGACTGGAAGAAATTCCAAAGGATCAGACCATTGCAAGGGCAATTTATCTAGACGAGTCAGAAGTCAGGACTCACATGACCGCTAAGGGTGGAATCCAGGGTTTTCCAGCCCAGTTCTTGACAAAGAAAGCTCTATACTTTGTTAGTATAGGGAACGTGGCCGTTTTCGAGAGCATCTTTGTTTTGCTCACCTACGGGTTATTTCTGTTTCCCAATATTGATAACTTCTTAGATATCAACGCCATTAAGATTTTTCTGATTGGAAACCCTGTACCGACTTTGCTCTCAAATGCTTATCATTCGATACACTTAAGGAATTTGTATAGTGGAGGAATGATCACATGTTGTGTACCCCTGCTGTACAAATGGTTCACTTCCCATTTGCCCAAGTCTGCTGCATTTTGGGATCACAAGAATACATTACGTTGGTCGCAGAGAATCATGTCTCTTACCAACTCTGACATCGATTAGTACAATCAAATCTATGACGGGATCAGGATCATTGACCGTTGTGGAAATTTCCCAAATGTACCCCTTATAGGAACTAAGGGAGGAATCAATTATCATCCAATTTTAGTTCGGCGTCAATTTGGATACCCAATGAGTCATATCCCTCGTAATGCTCATCTGGAAGGTCTTTTCTTCAAGGAAGGAGAAAACGACAGAGCACTAAAGAGAGAAATAGTGCATGCTTGGAAACACGTTCATAGGAAAGGAAGAGAGTCTCTAGGAAAACCGGATTGTGTCTCGGTGGAGCCTTATCTCCACTGGGTACAAACTAGAGCTCTCAAGCTAAGGATGCCTTACCCTCGCCGGGAAGTTCTTCCATTAAGGGACTCTGCCCTTTACTTTATGTCTGAGACAGAGAAACTTCAGGTTACTCTCAGCAAGGTTCAACAGGAGAAGAGGTCTTGGAGGAACAAGTACCGTATTCTCAATGTGGAATGCAAGAAACTATAGCAACTATTAAGGGAAAAGGATGCTCTGATTAAGATTTTAGAGCAGCATGCTATAGAGAATCAGGATGACCAAAGGAATTTGCTCGCTCCTTTCACTTGGCAAAGGAATGACAACCCGACAACGACCGAAGAGCCCCGGTCAAAGAAAAGGAAAGTACCAGAATCAGCACTTAAGCTCCCCGCGGAGAGGACTCAGGATCCATTAGCTTAGATTTCCTTTTACAGCACTTTGTAATCTACTGTATTTCCATTTCTGCAATCTCTGAATTCAATAAAATGGGGTTTCCCCACTGTTTGATATTTGCAATCTAATTGTCGAAGTTTACTTTGAATAAACAAAAAAATGTACAATTAATATAATCATTGCATTCATCATTCTCACGTAACACATTCTCCTTCCCTACGGATCTCATGTTTGTGTCTTGATTCTAGAGTCAAACTGTCTCATTCGTACAATACTCGGGCCAATCGTCAGAAAAAGATGGATAATCTCGAGGAAGAGAACAGAGAGTTGAGAGAAGAAATCGACGCTCTGAAAGAAGACTTGATAAAGCTTCACAGTGACTGCAAGCTCTGGCAGAAGCTCGGATGCAACAATAAAGGACTGTGATCTCAGAGATCGTATCGATGCCCATAGTAGAGAAGTATGATCCTAGGTACAGAATGCCGAAAGATCATCCTTGGGGCACGCCTGTTAACTTTATCCCTGAAGGATACATTCCGTCGATCACTGAAGATTTAGGAACTGCAACAGAAACCGCTGGGCCTGAAGGTTACAAACTTCGGGAAAGCGAAGATGCCAGGGGCATGACAATAACTCATGAAGGTTACAAACTTCGGGAAACGCCAAGATTCACTGCCGTAGTAACGGTACCCCTACCCGTGGTGCACACTGTCCCGGAAGGACAGATTCCACATATACATTCTGTTGAAAACACAAGTGTGGACGACAGAATGAAGGAATTCCAGGAGCAGTTCTTGGAGATGCAGAAAGAACTGCAAGCCCTTCGCAGTCAGGATTTATTTGGAAAGGACGTCGCAGACCTTTGTTTGGTCCCTAATGTAAAAGTCCCGCACAAATTCCAGGTGCCCGATTTTGAAAAGTACAAGGGTAACTCTTTCCCTCAGAGTCATTTGGTGATGTACCCTCGGTGAGTGTCAGCTCAGACAAAGAACCTGGAGCTACTGATCCACTATTTCTAGAATAGTTTAACCGGTGCCGCATTAAAGTGGTACATGGGTTTAAACCGCGCTACGATCGCCACTTTCAGAGATCTTGGCGCTGCCTTCGTCCAACAATACAAGTATAACCTGGACATGGCACTAGACAGAGATCAACTCAGATAAATGTCACAAAAGGATAAGGAAACCTTTAAGGAGTACGCTTAAAGATGGCGTGAAATTGCTGCCCAGATTTGTCCACCTCTTGAGGAAAAAGAGATGACAAAGATCTTCTTAAAGACCTTAAGCTCATTTTACTACGACAGAATGGTTGCCAGTGCGCCCAGTGACTTCACCGAAATGGTGGGCATGGGAGTTCGACTTGAGGAAGCCGTCCGAGAAGGATGTTTAGTAAAAGATGTTGGATCATCAGGTAGTACAAAACGATACGGTAGCGCTCTCCCTAAGAAAAAAGAGCAAGATATTGGGAATATCTCTCTCGGAAAGCAAAGGCGACGATATCAACCAGTAGCAGTTGTGACTCCTACTATCAATCCGGCGCCTGTTCCTACGTATCAACCTCTGGTTGCTCAGAGCCAACCTAATCAGCAGCAATATCAGCAAAGGACACAACAGTCTCTTCAGCAGACTCGTCCTCCATATAACAACAACCGTACTACATGACCTCAAGGGTTCGACCCTATACCAGTGTCATACGCAGAATTGTTTCCACTTTTACTAGTCAAGGGCATGTCCAAACCAGGTGTCCTTTTGTACTGGAAAATCTGCCTTTTTGGTTCAAAGCGGATGAGACTTGCCCTTATCATCAAGGAGGACCAGGGCATAACATAGAAAACTGCCTCAGTTTTAAATCCGACGTGCAAAAGCTTGTTAGGAGCGGGGTTTTATCTTTCAAAGATACGAATCCAAATGTTCTCATGAATCCGCTGCCTCGACATGAGAAGGCTGCAGTTAATTTGATAGAGGGAGAGTCCAACAATAACTATCAAATTCACGATGTACTCTTATTAAGGGCCAATTTGGTCAAGATGCATTATAGACAGAGCGGGTATGTCCATGTGCCACCTCATAATTATCACCAGTGTAATATTTGCTCTAAAAACAATCAAGGATGTTTTGTAGTGCAATCAGCTCTACAGAAACAATTGGATCTCAGATGGATCCAAGAGCACCGAGTTCGTGGGGTTAACATGGTCCATATGAATTCCAACATCATTCAGAACCATGACATCCGTACAATGAATGTCAACTTAGTGACGATGCATTCAACGCAAAGCCAGTATCATAATCTGCCGCAGCACGATTACAATTCCTGTCTGACTTGCTCGGTAAATAAACAGGGATGCTCTTTTGTACAAGAGGCCCTCCAGCGTCAGATAGATCTTGGATGGATCCAGGTCTACAATGATAGAAATCCCTATCAGATCAACATGGTTCAAATCTTTGATATTCGGTTGATGAATACCAGCTTGGTGGAGTTACACGCTACACAAGTCCAACTCGGTTTTCTCACTTCGCATGATTATATGAGCTGTAAAGTATGTCGTGAGAGTAGGCAAGGGTGCGCTCTCGTTCAAAGAACTTTGCAACACTTGTTGAACCACTGGTGGCTTCTGATCTATATGGATGAAGACACGCAGCAAATCAGTGTGGTTAATGGGAACCCTACTCGGCATCAAAGTCAGGATGTCCGATCAGTGGAAACAGACCTAGTAAGGTTACACTGTATTTAGAGCGGACGTGGCCAGGTGCCACCACATAACTACGAACTCTGTAGGGTCTGCTCGGAAAATAATCAAGGATTCTACCTCATGCGAACAGCCCTTCAGAGTCAGTTGGACCAAATAGGAATTCAACAATACTCAGTTTCGGGGTCTATTAACTGGACGCCAGACTATTTCGCTGATCATATCAAAGATGTTATTGTGATCTCCGATCATCAAAGGAACGAGGATGTTTGTGCCATCATCCCTCTACTTGACGAATCAAAGGTTCTTAACCGAGAACTGATTGAAGTTTCTTACGACAGTCAGACAAATCAGAAGGTTCATGTAGTTGTCTATCTGCCAGGACCAGTGTCGTGTGAATCAACTAAGGCTATCCCTTACAAATACGGTGCAACAACAATTGAGAATGGAAAGGAAATTCCATTACCTTCCGCCGTGAATATTACAGACATCAATCGAGTAACCCGGAGCGGTCGAATCTTCAACAGAGGAGTTGGAGAACCTAACAGAGAAAAGGAACCTCAAACGGAAGTTCCCAATACACCAGTCGGTCAATCCAGTGATCCCGACCTGGCAAAGAAGGATGATGAGATGCTAAAGCTCATCCAATGGAGTGAATACAACATTATTGATAAATTGTTACAAACTCCTTCAAAGATCTCAGTGTTGTCGCTTCTGCTCAGTTCCGAAACCCACAGAGAGGCTCTACAGAAAGTCTTAGAACAAGCCTTTGTGTAACAAGATGTGTGAATACGACAGTTCGATAGAATCGTCTCTAACATCACTTCCTGCAACAACTTGGGGTTTAGTGATAAGGAATTTCCAGAGGAAGGCAAAAGCCACAACATGGCGCTCAATATCACAGTCAACTACCAGGACGATGCTTTAGCAAGCGTACTGGTAGATACCGAATCGGCTCTCAATGTCATTCGAAATCCACTCTGATGTAACTATCATTCAAAGGATCTCCGATGAGAGGCAGTGATGTCAGCGTCAAAGCATTTGACAGATCCAGGAAAACAGTTATCGGCGAAGTCGACCTTCCCATAACTATCGGTCCTCACACTTTCCTAGTCACTTTCAAGGTCATGGACATCCGGGCAACATACAGTTATTTACACGGAAGACCTTGGATACACCAGGCTGGGGCAGTAACTTCGATACTTCACCAGAAGTAGAAGTTTGTCAAGAACTACCAACTAGTCACGGTCTGTGGAGAATAAGCCTTGATCGTGAGTAACCTTTCATTATCCACTTGTGTAGAACCCGAGGAGGTTGTTGGGACTCAGTTCCAAGAGCTTTCGGTGAGCAATGAGGATCAACTAGAAAAAGGAACATCGATTTCCTCGTACAAAGATGCTCTCAGAGTAATCAAGAGTAACAACGCAAAAGGATGGGGACAGCTTGTCATTCCTACTGATAATAAAACAAAGAAGGGTCTTGGTTTTTCTACAACCTATACCCAGACTGCTTCTAACAATGAGAGGCTTCATCCCATTTAGGATTTCTTCCACAGTGGAGGTTTCCTTCACCCAGTGTCTCAAGAAGTACATACCATCAACGAGGGAGATCCCTCTGACATGGAGGAAAAATGGGAGTCCTATCTTAATAAGGACGGTTATATGTCTCAGGAAGAGGTGCCTACGCCATCTTGCTATCCCATACAGAGTCCAAGATTTATTCCAAGGTCAGACGTCAAAATGATATACGGAGATTGTGATCCGGAAGGATGTCGTGCTGCACCAAATTCATTAGAGGAAGACACTCTGATGAAAGACAACTTTGACCACGACTATTACGGCCCAATGGATGGTCTGCCTATCTGGCAGCCGTACCCAGGAGACTTGGGGCTAGAAAATCAGCCGAACAATGAAAATCAACTGAGCATCATTGAAAAGAATACCTGCATCCCCACCGAATCATGGGATCATTACTCAGGGCATTTTGAAAGTATTCAGTACGACGATGAATTCGTAAAGTTTGTAGGACTAGAATTCATTAACTATGCTTTTCCCGAGGTTAACGTCATCGAAAGGGATGACTCCTCCAGTTCCAAAGAAGTGTGGGACACCCTGGGACAACCGAGTGGAAAATATGACTTTATGGCCAAATACACCGCTCTGGAAAGCTCTCGCTTCAAAATCGAAGACATCCAGCCGACTGGATGGGGAGATATACTTGAGAGCACAAATACTATGCAAAATATTGAGGAATCCTCCTACGACAACTCTGTCTGGGAGACAGATTCCAATGATCCTGCTCCGCCAGAAATCAGCGTCATTTCTGAGGACCAGCCAAGAAGGAAGGTACCAGACTTTGTGATTCACCGAGGAGTTCGCCGCCAATGGGTCGCAGTCGATGTTCCAAAGATTGTTCATAAGTCAAAGTAATTGCCATCTTTATCTTAACCTTTCACCTTGCCCAGGTGAAGCGGATGCTTTGATAGGGCTCACTTTCTGTAAATATCCCTCTTCGCTTAGCCCAAAGCGACAGAGTTATGTTTTATAGGGCTGTAGTTTCAAGAATCGATAAAATCATAAATAAAATAAACGTGGTTCTGTAATTTCCATAGTTATTGCTGTTTTCGCTTTTCTTTTTTCAGAAAATGGTAATTCTAAAAAACAACAAATAATAAAAACAAGCAGTTTTCAGAAAAACACTGCACACACTCTTGCATTCTTTCTATCTCTTCTAAATACAAATCATCACGTCATGCAGATTGCTTGTTTTAAACCTCATTGAAACACGCGATCCGATGCCTTCTCCCAACTTTGAATTCCCGGTATTTGAGGCTGAAGAAGAAGATGACAACAAAATTCTAGAAGAGGTCTTCCGATTACTCAGACAAGAGGAAAGGTCCATTAAACCTCACAAAGAGCCGTTGGAAACGGTCAACTTGGGCTCAAAGGAATGCCGCTCCCGGGATTTTCATCCAAGTACAAACGCGAAAGTGGCGCGGAAATAGAGTCGCCAGCAATGTGTATTTATCCCAAGAGAGGGAAAGGAAACACTGCGTAAACCTGAGGGAAAGGAAAGAGCATGGTCTCACGACCAAGAGAACTGGGTTCGGGAGTCGGTTACGTGCGAAGAAGGTATTAGCACCCCCATGCGTTCATCGTACCCGATGGGATCCACGCTTGCTGCTTCAATCAAAGGGTGTAAGGAAAAGATACTAGAAAAGAAACTGCTAGCTGAAAAGGAAAAGAGAAAGAGGAACAAATGTAGGGAAAATAAAAGAAGTGCTCGAATGGGCCCGACCCCACTGCCTACGTATCTCATCAGGAGCATGAGAATCAGACCGACGTAGTTCCCCTCTCTAGGGATGGATTGTTTGTGTTTTTTAGTGGAATACATCAACGTTCGCGTCCTAGCAGTTTAGGTGTTGTAGCTCGCTGTATGGAGACTTAGGCGTTACCTGTTTGCGGTAGAACGGAAATGACGCATCCTTAAGGAATAGAATGAAGGAGATGAGAAGAGAATTTGTTTGTTTGTTTTTTGTCTTTTAAGAAAGAAGTGTTTTGATTGTTTTATGTTTTGTAACGCACATTGTATTTAAGTCCTTCATGTAAGATCGAATGCCTTGCACATCGTCCCCAGATGGGACGTATGCTAAACATTCTAAGAGAGTGAGAGAAAACCCATCACCATCTTATTCTCCCATGAAAGGCTCAAATACAATATTAGTTATGCCTTTATTAAGTATTTTTTTACTTTTTGTTTTGAGAGGAGGGAAGAAAGACTCAAAAGCGGATCAAAGGTAAAAATCTAATGGGGACTAAGACTCACCCTAGTGTTAACATGCTTGGTGATCCTATGGTTAATGAGGTTTATGGAACCTAATCCTAAAAGAAAAGAGAAGAAGAAAGAAAGAAAGCAACTTACTTCCAAGATGGAAGTTAAGTTGTTTCTAAGAGGGAAGAAGGAAGATTATTAAAGCAAAGCATTATTTAATGCTTAAACAACACAAATTGAATGATTAAAAGATGAGGGAAGAAATTAGAATGTGGATGCATATCCACACTCAAATGACTTACCATTATCCCCTGAAATGGTTAGTACAATTATTTACAAGTGAAGAAACCAGTTAAGATGAACAAATGAAACTTAAACAAATCAAGAATCAAAGTAAAAACATCTTAAAGGTTAAGGGAAGCACAAGGTCAGAATGTACATCATAAGAATGTTCTCCAATAATATGAGAGCAAACACAAATCAAATGCACACAAACACTTCCTTAAATCACAAAGAAATGCATTATGAAAGAATTAGATGAAGAATGAGTGGATATGCAAAGTGGTCATGCAATAATGCTTCAAGTAATGCCAAAGTCAGAATGTGTATGACCTAAACATGTGCCTAAACATGATGTACAAATGTCATGTGAGGCATACAATCAAGCATCCAAACATTAAGAGTGATTAGGAGAAGAAGTGAGAAGATATGAACATGGATTTAACATGGAAAGAAATTACTTAAGGCATAAGTCAAACCTAAAAAAAGTTCAAGATGAAACTCAAGTATCACAATCAGAAGTAATATGACATATTAATATGAACATAAGATGCACAAGACAATCACATTCAAGCAATTACAAGTTATTTAGAAACTAGAAAAAATAGAAACATGCATTTGGATGAAACATGTTCAAGTATGCAAAGTAAAACATAAATGGCATATGGAATGAATGCAATACTTTAAAGTCAGAGGCATAAATCATATGAAATGCAAATGGATAGTATGGCATGGCATCAACAAACCAATTACAAGTCAAGTTGGAACTTAGATGAAAAAGAGTGAGGAATTAGCTTAAAAGGAAACATGTGAAACAAGTATTGAACATGTGAATAAAGAAAGCATAAACTTCAAGCCAATGACCTATAAATTCAATAAATAGACCTATAATGATCTAAACATGGTTCAAGAAGTCAAGGAAGTGATCTCATACAATGGCACAAGTGCCTTTTCAAGCAAGTAAACAAACATGATCAAAGAAGTTCACAAAAAGGGACCTCAAACAAGAGTCATCAAACAAATACGAAACATGATTCAAAAATCACCAAATTTGGTCTCAAGAGACCTCAACCAGAAGCAAATATCATACCAAAATCCTATACAAAAAATCAAAAATAAAGGACCTCAAACAATCAAGCAATAGTCACTCATGAACCATGAACCAAAATGCAAAGATGGAGGACCTAAATGCAATAAAAGAAAGTTATAAAAATGAAACAAAAATATTTTCATGAATTTTTGGATGTTACTGAATGGATGCAAAAAGATTGATGCAAAAATGTTTAAGAATCTATGAGAAATAAATTTTTGAAATGAAGATATGAAAATAGAAACAAGTTTTAAAAGAAATAAAAGAAAATTATGGAATGATATGTAAATATTCACAAAATCAAAAATAAAAATAATATAAAATTATTTAAACATGTTAAAATATCACATGATTTTTTGTAGAATTTATCATAAGGTTTTGGCATTTTTAAAAAACAATTATGAAACAAGTATAAAAAAAGAAATTAAAATAAAGAAAAAAGAAAGCAGGGGTGCAGAGAAGTAAAATATTGCGTTCAAAATAAGAATGGGCTCAGAGGAGGGGGTACAAATAACAATGGTCCAACCCAATTACACTGGTGATTGTGTGTGATAATGTGCGTGAGAAATCAAACACATGGATACCATCCAAGACACACGATCTGGTCAATGCAATCAATTAAACTGAACATGCGCATCCAACCATCCATGACACAAGCATATGATACTAATGATGCACACACATGCACGTAATCAGTCATAGAGAAAAAAAAGAACACGTGAGGAACATGTGAATTTTAATGCGCTGGCACATTGTGGATCATTGGATCAATCAATCAGTCAAATATCAACAAAGTCAAAGCAATCAGGTGGACACCATTGCAAGCACACGTTAATTATCATACACTCACACACACTCAACAATTTCATTAATGCGTTGGCAGGATTTAAACCACACGATGCACTCAATCCAACGACCACGATTCAAACTTGCTAAACCCTAGAATCAAAACTCACCGGCCGGAGAAGGACCTCCGGTCATCTTCTCCGGCGAGCAACCACCACCTGCAAACTTCAATTTTCACAGAAATGCACAATTCGCATACCAAAATGAAGAGGAAGTTATGGAGATCATGAATACACAATTATTTCTCATAGATCATGCACATACAACACAAACCGAGCCAAAACAATTTTCCCTAAAATCACACCTAAGCTCCTAAAGAGCCTATCAACTAGCCAGGACTCACGCATGGCTTCTAGTAAGCTCTAAACAACATGAAACAAGCTGAATTTAGTAGAAAAAAGTTGAGAAATTGAACCTGGAATGTGATGAAACTTTGGATCTTACAAGAATACCAGAGAGTATGCTTCTTCCTTTAGCTTTAACTGGCCAAATAAAGGCTTTGGAGCTTGAAATCGTGAAGAGAATCCAACTGAAAATTCAACTGTATGGAAGCTGAACTTGACGATTTGAATCTGTCTACTCTTGTTCTTGATCCAAAATGGAACAATGATGATGATGGAGATGAAAGGTGATAGAAAATTTCGTGTGAAATCATGGAGAGAATGGAAAACTCAGAGAGAAATTTTTTAGAGAAACTTGAAGTGTTTGAGAGGGAGAGTGAGAAATGAGAGTTCCCAAAATCAATTTTATAGTGAAATTCTGATTTATATGTGTGGTTTAATGTGTTAACCTGTGGTTAAGTGAGTGAGTTAGGGTGAGTTGATATGGTTAAAGTGAGTTATCCCTAACTAACTGAGTCAAGTTAGTTAGGGCGAGTGAGGAGAGGAATGATATGGTGATGGAAGTTCATGGTGTTATGGTGGAATGGAGGTGAAAAGAAAGGCAGTGATGAACTCGTGTGAGGTTAGTGGTGCAGCAGAAACTTGCTGCACAAGTTTTTATTTCTTTCCTCTTCCATGTATAATGAAGCATGTACGCATGGTGTATGTGAAATGTGTTTGGTTTAATGAGGCAAAGAGACATAGGGTGTATGCGTGTGAATGTTAAGACAACAACAACAACAATTCATTTTTCTGGCTTTGTAGCAACAACACGTTTCAATGGAACAGTGGATGTTTGAGGGTGAATTTCTCTCTTGTTAGTGAATGAAACAATGAAGTATTGATGGCATTAGAAAGATGGTGCATCATAGAATAATATTGGTGTGAGAATTGGATTGAAATGAAGCATTAAACACACCTAAAAATGGCTATGAACACAATGATTCAAAACTGGTTGGTGGGTGTGGCAAGTGGTTGGTTGGCAAGGCAACTTGGTGCATGGCATTTCAGCATGAACATACCTATTTGGGACCAATATATCTCCATCATAACTTGATCAAATCAAAATTTGTCCAACATCAACATTGAAGAGGACATGGAAAGGAACAACTTTGATGTTGAAAAGTTTTTCATTTGGAGCATTTATCTTGGAGAAATTCAACTTGACATTTGGCACACCAAGTGTTTGTCAAAATTATGGCGCGTGGGCCTGGTCATGCTTGGCCATGACTTGGTTTTGGACCTAGTTTTACCAAACTTTGATCAATCATATCTCCCTCAATATTGATCCAATGGAGATGTTATTTATATGGATTTGAAGCTTAGAACATGAAATTTAATTAGCTCAACTTGGGCCTGAAGTTTGGAGCTTTTATATTGATGAAAGAGAGCCTCAAAGTAGGGTGCAAAATGGTCCAAACTTACTACTTTTGGAAACCCTAAAGTTTCTATTTTTGGCAGTTTTGTAAATTCTTGATTTTTCGTTATTCCTCCATCATTTCTTGATCAAATTTTGTCCATTGAACATATGTAACATGAATTTCATGAATTTGACCTTAGAAAGTCAAGAGTTGACTTTTTTCACTGCACAGTTGACTTTTCCCCCAATTTCTTGATTATCAAGCAACTGATCAATTGAAACCCTTCTGAAACCAATTGATGAGCAATTTTCCATCCATATACACTTAAGAACATAAGGAATACCATGAGATCAAGTTTTGTCCAAAAATTCAGAGATAAACTGATTCTAGGTCAAACCCTAATTTTGGTACCCTCTAGTTAGGAGGAAATAGCACATCCTCCAAATCCAAATTCCTCTGAATATGATGTGTATCCTCTCAAACAATGATGAGATATGCCATTTGGAGATGATAAAAACTCAAAGAGCTTGCCCATTTGGGGGTCAAATCCCAATTTTAGACTGCCTTGTGTAGGAAATGATGCACTGCCCAATCTTCTTGATGAATTCTCCTCTTCCAATGCCTTGTGGGATCAAAGTGAGATGATATATGACATAAGAGACCCTTGAGGATTGTTGGAAGACCCTTGGCTCTTGTTCCCTTGCTTAGGATGATCAACCTCTGAGAAACAACTGATCCCATGCCCTTTTGCAAGATGCCATGCAATGCCCTATGTTTCATTTTTCTATGCTTGAATGCAATGCAATGAAATGAAAGCTCATGCTGAATGATATAAAGAAACGAGAGGGCAAATTTTGGGGTATGACAAGGAAGAGAGAAAAGAAGTCAAGATTGGGGCACTACTCAGTCCGACTGTCAAGGAAGACTTGATAAAACTTCTTAAAGAGTTTCCATATGTATTCGCTTGGTCCTATCAGGATATGCCAGGGTTGGATACCAGCATCGTGGAACATCATCTATCACTAAGGTCAGAATGTCGACCGGTAAAACAAAGGTTGAGACTGACTCATCCAGACATGGCCATCAAAATCAAAGAGGAAGTACAAAAACAGATTGACGCGGGTTTCCTGGCTACATCGGAATATCCTCTATGGTTAGCCAACATAGTACCAGTTCCAAAAAAGGATGAAAATGTCAGAATGTGTGTAGATTACAGAGATCTAAACAAGGCTAGTCCGAAGGACGACTTTCCTTTACCACACATTGACATGCTGGTAGATAGTACAACAAAGTTCAAAGTTTTCTCCTTCATGGATGGATTCTCAGGCTATAATCAGATAAAAATGGCGCCGAAAGACATGGAGAAGACTTCCTTCATTACCCCATGGGGTACTTTCTGTTACAAGGTAATGTCGTTCGGGTTGAAGAATGTCGGGGCAACCTATCAACGGGCCATGACTACTCTATTTCATGACATGATACACAAGGAAATCGAGGTATATGTCGATGATATGATTGCCAAATCTAAAACAGAAGAGGAGCATGTGACCCACCTGTCAAAACTATTCGAGCGTCTGAGAAAGTACAGACTCCGCTTGAATCCCAACAAATGCACATTCGGTGTCCGTTCAGGGAAACTGCTAGGGTTCATCGTCGGCCAGAAAGGAATTGAGGTTGATCCTGACAAGGTCAAGGCCATTCAAGAAATGCCTTCTCCAAAAATTGAAAAACAAGTCAGGGGATTGCTGGGACGTTTGAATTACATTTCCATATTTATACTCCTCATTACCGCAACGTGTGCGCCCATCTTCAAATTACTCAAAAAGAATCAGGACTGCGTTTGGACAGATGACTGCCAAAACGCCTTCGACAGTATCAAGGAATATCTGTCGAACCCACAGATTCTATCACCTCCAGTGGAAGGAAGACCACTGATCATTTACCTAACAGTCTTGGAAGACTCAATGGGTTGTATACTTGGCCAACAAGATGGAACGAAAAGGAAAGAGTATGCCATTTACTATTTTAGCAAGAAATTCACTGAGTGTGAAACTCGGTACACTATGCTCGAGAAAACTTGCTGTGCTCTGGCTTCGGCAGCCAAACGTCTTCACCAATATATGATTCGTCACACTACTTGGTTAATCTCCGAAATGGATCCAATTAAGTATGTCTTTGAAAAGCCTGCTCTCACGGGAAGGATTGTCCGTTGGCAGATGTTGTTATCAGAATACGACATTGAGCACCACGCTCAAAAAGCCGATCATTTGACTCATCAACCGATTGACGAACAAGAATCAATTGGATTTGACTTCACAGACGAAGATGTCATGTACTTGAAAATGAAAGATTGCGATGAATCACTACCCAGTGAAGGGCCAGAACCAGGTTCCCAATGGGGACTAATCTTTGACGGAGCTTTTAATCATTACAAAAACGGAATTGGGGCAATCATCATAACACCTCAGGGTACCCACATTCCTTTCACCGCTAGACTTACGTTCAAGTGTACAAACAACGAGGTCGAATACAAAGCTTGTATCATGGGTCTCGAAGAAGCGATTGACTTAAGAATCAAACACTTGGATGTATATGGCGACTCAGCCCTGGTTATCAATCAAATCAAAGAAGATTGGAACATATACCAATCAGGATTAATCCCTTACAAAGACTATGCGAGAAGATTGTTACCATTCTTCAACATAATCGAGTTTCATCATATCCCTCGTGAAGAGAATCACATGGCTGATGCACTAGCCACCCTCTCTTCCATGATTAGTGTAGGTAAATGGAATGACATACCTAAGATCGACATAATGCGCCTTGAACAGCCCGCTTACATCTTCACGATTAAAGCAGTCATGGACGACAAACCTTGGTATCACGATATCAAATGCTTCCTTCAGAAACAAGAGTACCCACCCGGGGCATCCAGAAAGGATAGAAAAACCCTCAGAAGACTGGCTGGTAGTTTCTTCCTGAGCGGTGATACACTCTATAAGAGAAACTTTGACATGGTCTTTCTCCGATGTGTAGATAGACCAGAGGCAAACATGTTGCTAAAAGAAATTCACGAAGGATCCTTTGGCACTCATGCCAATGGACACACAATGCCGAGAAAAATTCTATGAGCAGGGTTCTATTGGCTGACAATGGAATCCTACTGCTACAAATACATGAGAACGTGTCACAAGTGTCAGATATACTCCAACAAGATACATGTACCCCCAACGCATCGTCGCCTTTTCAAAAATAATCATTGGGCTTCTCCTTGAGCTATAAGACCCATCTTTGTTCATTTTTAACCACTCTGGGTCTCTTGATAGAGTGTAAGTCCATCTCCCTGTATAGAAAACTTTTTAGGCCTCACACATTGTATAAGTCCCTCTGTACAGTTTACAAAACAACAGTGCAATCACTGATAAAACCTTGGGCCTCTCCTTGAGCTGTAAGCCCCAACAATTTCCTTTTCAAAGAACTTTCTCTTTTGATTTTGAAATATAATGTTGTTTTCAATTTCTCATTGTTGAACAACTAACCAAACAGCATGGAAGCTCTACAACCGAGTAAGTGTTTATCCGCTTTCATTTACTGCTTTCATATATATATATATATATATATATATATATATATATATATATATATATATATATATATATATATATATATATATATATATACATATATATATATATATAACTGTATTATGGGGCTGCTTCACTGTAAGTTTTCTTTCGCAAACTTTTATATACTTGTCAAATATATACTGTGTAATACTATTATAGTTATTTAGAGTTTTCCCCGGCAACTACGTCTAGCACTAGGTAAAGCCCTGTTGATCACTCTTAAAATACAGATAAAACTAGATCCCCCGTAGGATTCCAGATACAGTCTTCCCTCCTCTTGGGGTTAAACAATATGGAGACGTGAAAGGCAGCATTCTCAGTGAACCCTTTCTCAGACTGTCACCCTTAGAAATTGTCAAAGAAACTCTAACTCCCCAGAGATGATTTTTTCTCCATGAATGGCATCTCTTGAGTTTCTTCCAAATTCTCGAACTTTCCTGGCTTGATCTATTCTCTGTGAATGGCATGTCTTGAACTTCTCGGGGTTTGGGGACCCACAGGCTTCTTAAAAGCATCCCCGCCTCCTCTTGGGCGTTGTACAAGGACCCGTCGGCTTCTTAGAAGTTTTCACAGTCTCCTCTTAGGCTTTGTATAATGATTCTTCCTCAACGAAGATAGCCTCCTCTTGGGCTTCGTACAAATTGTCCCTTCGGCTTCTTAAAAGTTTTTCTGCCTTCTCTTGGGCTTTGTACAAATTGTCCCGACGGCCTCTTAAAGGTATAGGAACAGAAACTAGTCATCTTAATAGAGCAGTCTTTCAAAAGGGTCTAGACCTTCATCCCTTAACATACTCGTCTTCTCTCAGGCATCATACAACGTGCCTTCCCTGTCTGAGAACCGATTTCTCAAAACACCCGTAGACTTGGACAGTCTCAATACCCTGGGGATTTCCCATTTCCTTAAAGAACAGGAAATAACCCGGATCCTCTGATCCATACCAAGGCACAACCTTTCCTATAATCTTTCTCTTCATAAGAACTAATTTTCTCTTTTATCCAGCACACGGGGCCTGTCACTCAACTGAAACAGTCACCAGCACCGTCAGCCTCCTCTTGGGCTTTGTACAAATTATTCCTCCCCAGTGGAGCTAACCATTTCAGACTCTCTTGTTGAGTCAACCCCTTTTAGCTTCTATCTCGGGCTTCGTACGAGAAATAAAACACTCTCTCGTTGAGTAAAAAAGACTCTCTTGTTGAATCAAGCACCTTTTAGCCTCTATCTCGGGCTTCTTACGAGATATAAAACACTCTCTCATTGAGTATAAAAGACTCTCTTGTTGAGTCAACCACCTTTTAGCCTCTATCTTGGGCTTCATACAAGATATAAAACACTCTCTCGTTGAGTATAAAAGACTCTCTTGTTGAGTCAAGCACCCTTTAGCCTCCGCCTTGGGCTTTGTACAAGACACATAAAATCACTCTCTCGTTGAGTATAAAAAAACTCTCTTGTTGAGTCAAATCACCTTCTAGCCTCTATCTCGGGCATCGTACGAGATATAAAACACTCTCTTGTTGAGTATAAAAGGACTCTCTTATTGAGTCAACCTTTTTTAGCCTCTTCTTAGGCTTTGTATAATGATACCCCCAAAAGAGTCAGTCTCTTTTTAGCCTCAATCTTGGGCTTTGTACAAGACAGATAAATGCTCTCTTGTTGAGTCAGTCACTCGTTAGTACTCTCTTGCTGAGTCAACCTTTCCAGGCTCTATCTCGGGCTCCGTACGAGACACATAAATAAACACCCTCTTGTTGGGTCAATCGCCTCCCTTAGGCTTTGTATAAAGAAAACCCCGGTTGAGTCAATCAACCTTTTAGCATCAAAGTTGTGCCTTGCTCACAACATACAAACATCAACAGCTCCTCTTTAGAGATGACAAATTCTCTCTCAATCAGGACCCTTTAGCTTCATATCTTGGGCTTCGAACAAGATACAAATAGACCCTTCAGCTTCACATCTTGGGCTTAGAACAAGATACAAACCACCTTTAGCTTCACCTCTTGGGCTTTGAACAAGACACCAAAAACAACCTCTTTCCTCCTATTATATGGGAGGAACTACGATCGCTCTGATTTCCCTATTTCGGGAATACGTAGGCATAAGATTGTAAAATCTTAGCGAGCATATCAATCAAAAAAACCCAAAATCACATACCTTCATACATCAATCGAAAAGCATCAGTCCTAACATCCTACCAATAGCCTAAACACTGTTCTTTTTTAACAAAATAACCTAAGAGAGACCCACAATCTTAATAGCATCTGTAAACCAACAATCATCTATTTAAACTCAGTTTGCAAGCAGGGTTAATTGGAGACATCTATTTCCCTTCCTTCATCAGCTTCAATAGGATAAAAAAATGAATCGAACTGTAGTACCCCAAAGCGATAGTGCTTCACAACCACGCAAAAATTCGCGCTACAGAAAAATGGCGACTTCACTGGGGAAGTCGAGATCTTTCTTCCATATCTTAGGATGAAATTCAAAAGTTCACAGAAATGGAAACTTTGCTGGGGAGCCATTGTCTATTAGGATCATAAGACTAGAGGTCTAGGATGATTAGGACAAATATATATACTGCTTTTCCTAATTGATATATGTGTTTATATTTCTGCTAATGGGAATGCGTGTGATGCCCCATGTGGAAAGATTGAGTATACACCTAAGATAGGTGATGGCAATGCGGGTAATCTTACTGGGAGTGAATTCCAGTTAAGAGCCCCCGATCGACCATCGAACTCAGTGGAGACTCCCTTTGCAGATACATTGCCTATACGACTTCGGTTGTTGAAAGTAGTGTGGTCGACTGGGTTATCTGAGAAGCTGAGGTTTTTACCAGACTTAAGCCATTTTGTAATATGGAAGCTATCGAAAATAGTTGTCACGCAATACTACCTTCTTCTAAGATCACTCTAGGATACATCAGCTCGCTGGTGATCCGCTTGCTATTGTTATCCCAGAGGGGTCAATGATTTTGCGGGCAGGTACAAAAAAACACCAGTATAAACCTTTTGGGGGGGGGGGGGGGGGTAGAGCCTTGACTTCCTGAGACCGACCCTTTGACCCCATGTTTTTTCTATGTTTTTGTGTGATGCATTCATGCATTCATCTTAAAAACATTAAAACAGAAAAAAATCTTCTCTTTTAGTCTCTCTTTTTCAAACTAAACTAAGACAATGATTGCAAATGTCAGAGAAAAAGATTGCACTAATGGATTTCGGTAGAAGGAAAACTCATAAGTACACCTTCAAGGTTCCAAAACTAGAGGATTTAAGGGGGTTGGCAAGGATGATAACCAACCCTGAGGCTTTCAGAGCTAAGTATGGAGGATTGCTGTCCTTGTTAAGGGTCCATGTAATTGAAGGAATCCTGTCTACACTAATCCAGTTCTACAATCCGGTCTATCACTGTTTCACATTCCCGGATTATCAACTAGCACCAACGCTGGAGGAATACTCTCACCTGACTGATCTGCACATTACTGATCAAGCTCCATTTTCTGGACTGGAAGAAATTCCAAAGGATCAGACCATTGCAAGGGCAATTTATCTAGACGAGTCAGAAGTCAGGACTCACATGACCGCTAAGGGTGGAATCCAGGGTTTTCCAGCCCAGTTCTTGACAAAGAAAGCTCTATACTTTGTTAGTATAGGGAACGTGGCCGTTTTCGAGAGCATCTTTGTTTTCCTCACCTACGGGTTATTTCTGTTTCCCAATATTGATAACGTCTTAGATATCAACACCATTAAGATTTTTTTGATTGGAAACCCTGTACCGACTTTGCTCTCAAATGCTTATCATTCGATACACTTAAGGAATTTGTATAGTGGAGGAATGATCACATGTTGTGTACCCCTACTGTACAAATGGTTCACTTCCCATTTGCCCAAGTCTGCTGCATTTTGGGATCAAAAGAATACATTACGTTGGTCGCAGAGAATCATGTCTCTTACCAACTCTGACATCGATTAGTACAATCAAATCTATGACGGGATCAGGATCATTGACCGTTTTGGAAATTTCCCAAATGTACCCCTTATAGGAACTAAGGGAGGAATCAATTATCATCCAATTTTAGTTCGGCGTCAATTTGGATACCCAATGAGTCATATCCCTCGTAATGCTCATCTGGAAGGTCTTTTCTTCAAGGAAGGAGAAAACGACAGAGCACTAAAGAGAGAAATAGTGCATGCTTGGAAACACGTTCATAGGAAAGGAAGAGAGTCTCTAGGAAAACCGGACTGTGTCTCGGTGGAGCCTTATCTCCACTGGGTACAAACTAGAGCTCTCAAGCTAAGGATGCCTTACCCTCGCCGGGAAGTTCTTCCATTAAGGGACTCTGCCCTTTACTTTATGTCTGAGACAGAGAAACTTCAGGTTACTCTCAGCAAGGTTCAAGAGGAGAAGAGGTCTTGGAGGAACAAGTACCGTATTCTCAATGTGGAATACAAGAAACTATAGCAACTATTAAGGGAAAAGGATGCTCTGATTGAGATTTTAGAGCAGCATGCTATAGAGAATCAGGATGACCAAAGGAATTTGCTCGCTCCTTTCACTTGGCAAAGGAATGACAACCCGACAACGGCCGAAGAGCCCCGGTCAAAGAAAAGGAAAGTACCATAATCAGCACTTGAGCTCCCCGCGGAGAGGACTCAGGATCCATTAGCTTAGATTTCCTTTTACATCACTTTCTAATCTACTGTATTTCCATTTGTGCAATCTCTTAATTCAATAAAACGGGGTTTCCCCACTGTTTGATATTTGCAATCTAATTGCCGAAGTTTACTTTGAATAAACAAAAAAATGTATAATTAATATAATCATTGCATTCATCATTCTCACGTAACACATTCTCCTTCCCTACGAATCTCATGTTTGTGTCTCGATTCTAGAGTCAAACTGTCTCATTCGTACAATACTCGGGCCAATCATTAGAAAAAGATGGATAATCTCGAGGAAGAGAACAGAGAGTTGAGAGAAGAAATCAACGCTCTGAAAGAAGACTTGATAAAGCTTCACAGTGACATGCAAGCTCTAGCAGAAGCTCAGATGCAACAACAAAGGACTGTGATCTCAGAGATCGCATCGATGCCCATAGTAGAGAAGTATGATCCTAGGTACAGAATGCCGAAAGATCATCCTTGGGGCATGCCTGTTAACTTTATCCCTAAAGGATACATTCCGTCGATCACTGAAGATTTGGGAACTGCAGCAGAAACCACTGGGCCTGAAGGTTACAAGCTTCAGGAAAGCGAAGATGCCAGGTGCATGACAATAACTCATGAAGGTTACAAACTTCGGGAAACGCCAAGATTCACTGTCGTAGTAACGGTACCCCTACCCGTGGTGCACACTGTCCCGGAAGGACAGATTCCACATATACCTTCTGTTGAAAACACAAGTGTGGATGACAGAATGAAGGAATTCCAGGAGCAGTTCTTGGAGATGCAGAAAGAACTGCAAACCCTTCGCAGTCAGGATTTATTTGGAAAGGACATCGCAGACCTTTGTTTGGTCCCTAAGGTAAAAGTCCCGCACAAATTCCAGGTTCCCGATTTTGAAAAGTACATGGGTAACTCTTTCCCTCAGAGTCATTTGGTGATGTACCCTCGGTGAGTGTCAGCTCAGACAAAGAACCAGGAGCTACTGATCCACTATTTCCAGAATAGTTTAACCGGTGCCGCATTAAAGTGGTACATGGGTTTAAACCGCGCTACGATCGCCACTTTCAGAGATCTTGGCGCTGCCTTCGTCCAACAATACAAGTATAACCTGGACATGGCACTAGACAGAGATCAACTCAGATCAATGTCACAAAAGGATAAGGAAACCTTTAAGGAGTACGCTTAAAGATGGCGTGAAATTTCCGCCCAGATTTGTCCACCTCTTGAGGAAAAAGAGATGACAAAGATCTTCTTAAAGACCTTAAGCTCATTTTACTACGACGGAATGGTTGCCAGTGCGCCCAGTGACTTCACCGAAATGGTGGGCATGGGAGTTCGACTTGAGGAAGTCGTCCGAGAAGGACGTTTAGTAAAAGACGCTGGATCATCAGGTAGTACAAAACAATACGGTAGTGCTCTCCCTAAGAAAAAAGAGCAAGATATTGGGAATATCTCTCTCGGAAAGCAAAGGCGACGATATCAACCAGTAACAGCTGTGACTCCTGCTATCAATCCCGCGCCTGTTCCTACATATCAACCTCTGGTTACTCAGAGCCAACCTAATCAGCAGCAATATCAGCAAAGGACACATTAGTCTCTTCAGCAGACTCGTCCTCCATATAACAACAACCGTACTACATGACCTCAAGGGTTCGACCATATACCAGTGTCGTACGCAGAATTGTTTCCACTTTTACTGGTCAAGGGCATGTCCAAACCAGGTGTCCTTTTACAATACTGGAAAATCTGCCTTTTTGGTTCAAAGCGGATGAGACTTGCCCTTATCATCAAGGAGGACCAGGGCATAACATAGAAAACTGCCTCAGTTTCAAATCCGACGTGCAAAAGCTTGTTAGGAGCGGGGTTTTATCTTTCAAAGATACGAATCCAAATGTTCTCATGAATCCGCTGCCTCAACATGAGAAGGCTGCAGTTAATTTGATAGAGGGAGAGTCCAACAACAACTATCAAATTCACGATGTACTCTTATTGAGGGCCAATTTGGTCAAGATGCATTATAGACAGAGCGGTTATGTCCATGTGCCACCTCATAATTATCACCAGTGTAATATTTGCTCTAAAAACAATCAAGGATGTTTTGTAGTGCAATCAGCTCTACAGAAACAATTGGATCTCAGATGGATCCAAGAACACCGAGATCGTGGGGTTAACATGGTCCATACGAATTCCAACGTCATTCAGAACCACGACATCCGTACAATGAATGTCAACTGAGTGACGATGCATTCAACGCAAAGCCAGTATCATAATCTGCCGCAGCACGATTACAATTCCTGTATGACTTGCTCGGTAAATAAACAGGGATGCTCTTTTGTACAAGAGGCCCTCCAGCGTCAGATAGATCTTGGATGGATCCAGGTCTATAATGATAGAAATCCCTATCAGATCAACATGGTTCAAATCTTTGATATTCGGTTGATGAATACCAGCTTGGTGGAGTTACACGCTACACAAGTCCAACTCGGTTTTCTCACTTCGCATGATTATATGAGCTGTAAAGTATGTCGTGAGAGTAGGCAAGGGTGCGCTCTCGTTCAAAGAACTTTGCAACACTTGTTGAACCACTGGTGGCTTCCGATCTATATGGATGAAGACACGCAGCAAATCAGTGTGGTTAATGGGAACCCTACTCGGCATCAAAGTTAGGATGTCCGATCAGCGGAAACAGACCTAGTAAGGTTACACTGTATTTAGAGCGGACGTGGCCAGGTGCCACCACATAACTACGAACCCTGTAGGGTCTGCTCGGAAAATAATCAAGGATTCTACCTCATGCGAGCAGCCCTTCAGAGTTAGTTGGACCAAATAGGAATTCAACAATACTCAGTTTCGGGGTCTATTAACTGGACGCCAGACTATTTCGTTGATCATATCAAAGATGTTATTGTGATCTCCGATCATCAAAGGAACGAGGATGTTTGTGCCATCATCCCTCTACTTGACGAATCAAAGGTTCTTAACCGGGAACTGATTGAAGTTGCTTACGACAGTCAGAAAAATTAGAAGGTTAATGTAGTTGTCTATCTGCCAGGACCAGTGTCGTATGAATCAACTAAGGCTATCCCTTACAAATACGGTGCAACAACAATTGAGAATTGAAAGGAAATTCCATTACCTTCCGCCGTGAATATTACAAACATCAATCGAGTAACCCGAAGCGGTCGAATCTTCAACAGAGGAGTTGGAGAACCTAACCGAGAAAAGGAACCTCAAACGGAAGTTCCCAATCCACCAGTCGGTCAATCCAGTGATCCCGACCTGGCAAAGAAGGATGATGAGATGTTAAAGCTCATCCAAAGGAGTGAATACAACATTATTGATAAACTGTTACAAACTCCTTCAAAGATCTCAGTGTTGTCGCTTCTGCTCAGTTCCGAAGCCCACAGAGAGGCTCTACAGAAAGTCTTAGAACAAGCCTTTGTGGAACAGGATGTGTGAATACGACAGTTCGATTGAATCGTCTCTAACATCACTTCCTGCAACAACTTGGGGTTTAGTGATAAGGAATTGCCAGAGGAAGGCAAAAGCCACAACATGGCGCTCAATATCACAGTTAACTACCAGGACGATGCTTTAGCCAACGTACTGGTAGATACCGAATCGGCTCTCAACGTCATTCCGAAATCCACTCTGATGCAACTATCATTCAAAGGATCTCCGATGAGAGGCAGTGATGTCAGCGTCAAAGCATTTGACGGATCCAGGAAAACAGTTATCGGCGAAGTCGACCTTCCCATAACTATCGGTCCTCACACTTTCCTAGTCACTTTCCAGGTCATGGACATCTGGGCAACATACAGTTGTTTACACGGAAGACCTTGGATACACCAGGCTGGGGCAGTAACTTCGATACTTCACCAGAAGCAAAAGTTTGTCAAGAACTACCAACTCGTCACGGTCTGTGGAGAACAAGCCTTGATCGTGAGTAACCTTTCATTATCCACTTGTGTAGAACCCGAGGAGGAGGTTGGGACTCAGTTCCAAGAGCTTTCGGTGAGCAATGAGGATCAACTAGAAAAAGGAACATCGATTTCCTCGTACAAAGATGCTCTCAGAGTAATCAAGAGTAACAACGCAAAAGGATGGGGACAGCTTGTCATTCCTACTGATAATAAAACAAAGAAGGGTCTTGGTTTTTCTACAACCTATACCCAGACTGCTTCTAACAATGAGAGGCTTCATCCCATTTAGGATTTCTTCCACATTGGAGGTTTCCTTCACCCAGTGTCTCAAGAAGTACATACCATCAACGAGGGAGATCCCTCTGACATGGAGGAAAAATGGGAGTCTTATCTTAATAAGGACGGTTATATGTCTCAGGAAGAGGTGCCTACGCCATCTTGCTATCCCATACAGAGTCCAAGATTTATACCAAGGTCAGACGTCAAAATGATATACGGAGATTGTGATCAGGAAGGATGCCGTGCTCCACCAAATTCATTAGAGGAAGACACTCTGATGAAAGACAACTTTGACCACGACTATTACGGCCCAATGGATGGTCTGCCTATCTGGCAGCCGTACCCAGGAGACTTGGGGCTAGAAAATCAGCCGAACAATGAAAATCAGCTGAGCATCATTGAAAAGAATACCTGCATCCCCACCGAATCATGGGATCATTACTCAGGGCATTTTGAAAGTATTCAGTACGACGATGAATTCGAAAAGTTTGTAGGACTAGAATTCATTAACTATGCTTTTCCCGAGGTTAACGTCATCGAAAGGGATGACTCCTCCAGTTCCAAAGAAGTGTGGGACACCCTGGGACAACCGAGTGGAAAATATGACTTTATGGCCAAATACACCGCTCTGGAAAGCTCTCGCTTCAGAATCGAAGACATCCAGCCGACTGGATGGGGAGATATACTTGAGAGCACAAATACTATGCAAAATACTGAGGAATCCTCCTACGACAACTCTGTTTGGGAGACAGATTCCAATGATCCTGCTCCGCCAGAAATCAGCGTCATTTCTGAGGACCAGCCAAGAAGGAAGGTACCAGACTTTGTGATTCACCGAGGAGTTCGCCGCCAATGGGTCGCAGCCGATGTTCCAAAGATTGTTCATAAGTCAAAGTAATTGCCATCTTTATCTTAACCTTTCACCTTGCCCAGGTGAAACGGATGCTTTGATAGGTCTCACTTTCTGTAAATATCCCTCTTCGCTTAGCCCAAAGTGACAGAGTTCTGTTTTATAGGGTTGTAGTTTCAAGAATCGATAAAATCATAAATAAAATAAACGTCATTCTGTAATTTCCATAGTTATTGCTGTTTTCACTTTTCTTTTTTCAGAAAATGGTAATTCTAAAAAACAACAAATAATAAAAACAAGCAGTTTTCAGAAAAACACTGCACACACTCTTGCATTCTTTCTATCTCTTCTAAACACAAATCATCACGTCATGCAGATTGCTTGTTTTAAACCCCATTGAAACACGCGATCCGATGCCTTCTCCCAACTTTGAATTCCCGGTATTTGAGGCTGAAGAAGAAGATGACAACAAAATTCCAGAAGAGGTCTTCCGATTACTCAGACAAGAGGAAAGGTCCATTAAACCTCACAAAGAGCCGTTGGAAACGGTCAACTTGGGCTCTAAGGAATGCCGCTCCCGGGATTTTCATCCAAGTACAAACCCGAAAGTGGCGCGGAAATAGAGTCGCCAGCAATGTGTATTTATCCCAAGAGAGGGAAAGGAAACACTACGTAAACCTGAGGGAAAGGAAAGAGCATGGTCTCACGACCAAGAGAACTGGGTTCGGGAGTCGGTTACGTGCGAAGAAGGTGTTGTAGCTCGCTGTATGGAGACTTAGGCGTTACCTGTTTGCGGTAGAACGGAAATGACGCATCCTTAAGGAATAGAATGAAGGAGATGAGAAGAGAATTTGTTTGTTTATTTTTTGTCTTTTAAGAAAGAAGTGTTTTGATTGTTTTGTGTTTTGTAACGCACATTGTATTTAAGTCCTTCATGTAAGATCGAATGCCTTGCACATCGTCCCCAGACGGGACGTATGCTAAACATTCTAAGAGAGTGAGAGAAAACCCATCACCATCTTATTCTCCCATGAAAGGCTCAAATACAATATTAGTTATGCCTTTATTAAGTATTTTTTACTTTTTGTTTTGAGAGGAGGGAAGAAAGACTCAAAAGCGGATCAAAGGTAAAAATCTAATGGGGACTAAGACTCACCCTAGTGTTAACATGCTTGGTGATCCTATGGTTAATGAGGTTTATGGAACCTAATCCTAAAAGAAAAGAGAAGAAGAAAGAAAGAAAGCAACTTACTTCCAAGATGGAAGTTAAGTTGTTTCTAAGAGGGAAGAAGGAAGATTATTAAAGCAAAGCATTATTTAATGCTTAAACAACACAAATTGAATGATTAAAAGATGAGGGAAGAAATTAGAATGTGGATGCATATCCACACTCAAATGACTTACCATTATCCCCTGAAATGGTTAGTACAATTATTTACAAGTGAAGAAACCAGTTAAGATGAACAAATGAAACTTAAACAAATCAAGAATCAAAGTAAAAGCATCTTAAAGGTTAAGGGAAGCACAAGGTCAGAATGTACATCTTAAGAATTTTCTCCAATAATATGAGAGCAAACACAAATCAAATGCACACAAACACTTCCTTAAATCACAAAGAAATGCATTATGAAAGAATTAGATGAAGAATGAGTGCATATGCAAAGTGGTCATGCAATAATGCTTCAAGTAATGCCAAAGTCAGAACGTGGATGACCTAAACATGTGCCTAAACATGATGTACAAATGTCATATGAGGCATACAATCAAGCATCCAAACATTAAGAGTGATTAGGAGAAGAAGTGAGAAGATATGAACATGGATTTAACATGGAAAGAAATTACTTAAGGCATAAGTCAAACCTAAAAAAAGTTCAAGATAAAACTCAAGTATCACAATCAGAAGTAATATGACATATTAATATGAACATAAGATGCACAAGACAATCACATTCAAGCAATTACAAGTTATTTAGAAACTAGAAGAAATAGAAACATGCATTTGGATGAAACATGTTCAAGTATGCAAAGTAAAACATAAATGGCATATGGAATGAATGCAATACTTTAAAGTCAGAGGCATACATCATATGAAATTCAAATGGATAGTATGGCATGGCATCAACAAACCAATTACAAGTCAAGTTGGAACTTAGATGAAAAAGAGTGAGGAATTAGCTTAAAAGGAAACATGTGAAACAAGTATTGAACATGTGAATAAAGAAAGCATCAACTTCAAGCCGATGACCTATAAATTCAATAAACAGACCTATAATGATCTAAACATGGTTCAAGAAGTCAAGGAAGTGATCTCATACAATGGCACAAGTGCCTTCTCAAGAAAGTAAACAAACATGATCAAAGAAGTTCACAAAAAGGGACCTCAAATAAGAGTCATCAAACAAATACCAAACATGATTCAAAAATCACCAAATTAGGTCTCAAGAGACCTCAACCAGAAGCAAATATCATACCAAAATCCTATACAAAAAATCAAAAATAAAGGACCTCAAACAATCAAGCAATAGTCACTCATGAACCATGAACCAAAATGCAAAGATGGAGGACCTAAATGCAATAAAAGAAAGTTATAAAAATTAAACAAAACTATTTTCATGAAGTTTTGGATGTTACTGAATGGATGCAAAAAGATTGATGAAAAAATGTTTAAGAATCTATGAGAAATAAATTTTTGAAATGAAGATATGAAAATAGAAACAAGTTTTAAAAGAAATAAAAGAAAATTATGGAATGATATGCAAATATTCAGAAAATCAAAAATAAAAATAATAGAAAATTATTTAAACATGTTAAAATATCACATGATTTTTTGTAGAATTTATCATAAGGTTTTGGCATTTTTAAAAAACAATTATGAAACAAGTATAAAAAAAGAAATTAAAATAAAGAAAAAAGAAAGCAGGGGTGCAGAGAAGTAAAATATTACGTTCAAAATAAGAATGGGCTCAGAGGAGGGGGTACAAATAACAATGGTCCAACCCAATTACACTGGTGATTGTGTGTGATAATGTGCGTGAGAAATCAAACACGTGGATACCATCCAAGACACACGATCTGGTCAATGCAATCAATTAAACTGAACATGCGCATCCAACCATCCATGACACAAGCATATGATACTAATGATGCACACACATGCACGTAATCAGTCATAGAGAAAAAAAGAACACGTGAGGAACATGTGAATTTTAATGCGCTGGCACATTGTGGATCATTGGATCAATCAATCAGTCAAATATCAACAAAGTCAAAGCAATCTGGTGGACACCATTGCAAGCACACGTTAATTATCATACACTCACACACACTCAACAATTTCATTAATGCGTTGGCAGGATTTAAACCACACGATGCACTCAATCTAACGACCATGATTCAAACTTGCTAAACCCTAGAATCAAAACTCACCGGCCGGAGAAGGACCTCCGGTCATCTTCTCCGGCGAGCAACCACCACCTGCAAACTTCAATTTTCACAGAAATGCACAATTCGCATACCAAAATGAAGAGGAAGTTATGGAGATCAAGAATACACAATTATTTCTCATAGATCATGCACATACAACACAAACCGAGCCAAAACAATTTGCCCTAAAATCACACCTAAGCTCCTAAAGAGCCTATCAACTAGCCAGGACTCACGCATGGCTTCTAGTAAGCTCTAAACAACATGAAACAAGCTGGATTTAGTAGCAAAAAGTTGAGAAATGGAACCTGAAATGTGATGAAACTTTGGATCTTACAAGAATACCAGAGAGTATGCTTCTTCCTTTAGCTTTAACTGGCCAAATAAAGGCTTTGGAGCTTGAAATCGTGAAGAGAATCCAACTGAAAATTCAACTGTATGGAAGCTGAACTTGACGATTTGAATCTGTCTAGTCTTGTTCTTGATCCAAAATGGAACAATGATGATGATGGAGATGAAAGGTGATAGAAAATTTCGTGTGAAATCAGGGAGAGAATGGAAAACTCAGAGAGAAATTTTTTAGAGAAACTTGAAGTGTTTGAGAGGGAGAGTGAGAAATGAGAGTTCCCAAAATCAATTTTATAGTGAAATTCTGATTTATATGTGTGGTTTAATGTGTTAACCTGTGGTTAAGTGAGTGAGTTAGGGTGAGTTGATATGGTTAAAGTGAGGTATCCCTAACTAACTGAGTCAAGTTAGTTAGGGCGTGTGAGGAGAGGAATGATATGGTGATGGAAGTTCATGGTGTTATGGTGGAATGGAGGTGAAAAGAAAGGCAGTGATGAACTCATGTGAGGTTAGTGGTGCAGCAGAAACTTGCTGCACACGTTTTTATTTCTTTCCTCTTCCATGTATAATGAAGCATGTACGCATGGTGTATGTGAAATGTGTTTGGTTTAATGAGGCAAAGAGACATAGGGTGTATGCGTGTGAATGTTAAGACAACAACAACAACAATTCATTTTTCTGGCTTTGTAGCAACAACACGTTTCAATGGAACAGTGGATGTTTGAGGGTGAATTTCTCTCTTGTTAGTGAATGAAACAATGAAGTATTGATGGCATTAGAAAGATGGTGCATCATAGAATAATATTGGTGTGAGAATTGGATTGAAATGAAGCCTTAAACACACCTAAAAATGGCTATGAACACAATGATTCAAAACTGGTTGGTGGGCGTGGTAAGTGGTTGGTTGGCAAGGCAACTTGGTGCATGGCATTCCAGCATGAACATACCTATTTGGGACCAATATATCTCCATCATAACTTGATCAAATCAAAATTTGTCCAACATCAACATTGAAGAGGACATGGTAAGGAACAACTTTGATGTTGAAAAGTTTTTCATTTGGAGCCTTTATCTTGGAGAAATTCAACTTGACATTTGGCACACCAAGTGTTTGTCAAAATTATGGCGCGTGGGCCTGGTCATGCTTGGCCATGACTTGGTTTTGGACCTAGTTTTACCAATCTTTGATCAATCATATCTCCCTCAATATTGATCCAATGGAGATGTTCTTTATATGGATTTGAAGCTTAGAACATGAACTTTAATTAGCTCAACTTGGACCTGAAGTTTGGAGCTTTTATATTGAAGAAAGAGAGCCTTAAAGTAGGGTGCAAAATGGTCCAAACTTACTACTTTTGGAAACCCTAAAGTTTCTATTTTTGGCAGTTTTGTAAATTCTTAATTTTTCATTATTCCTCCATCATTTCTTGATCAAATTTTGTCCATTGAACATATGTAACATGAATTTCATGAATTTTACCTTAGAAAGTCAAGAGTTGACTTTTTCACTGCACAATTGACTTTTCCCCCAATTTCTTGATTATCAAGCAACTGATCAATTGAAACCCTTCTGAAACCAATTGATGAGCAATTTTCCATCCATATACACTTAAGAACATAAGGAATACCATGAGATCAAGTTTTGTCCAAAAATTCAGAGATAAACTGATTCTAGGTCAAACCCTAATTTTGGTACCCTCTAGTTAGGAGGAAATAACACATCCTCCAAATCCAAATTCCTCTGAATATGATGTGTATCCTCTCAAACAATGATGAGATATTCCATTTGGAGATGATAAAAACTCAAAGAACTTGCCCATTTGGGGGTCAAATCCCAATTTTAGACTGCCTTGTGTAGGAAATGATGCACTGCCCAATCTTCTTGATGAATTCTCCTCTTCCAATGCCTTGTGGGATCAAAGTGAGATGATATATGACATAAGAGACCCTTGAGGCTTGTTGGAAGACCCTTGGCTCTTGTTCCCTTGCTTAGGATGATCAACCTCTGAGAAACAACTGATCCCATGCCCTTATGCAAGATGCCATGCAATGCTCTATGTTTCATTTTTCTATGCTTGAATGCAATGCAATGAAATGAAAGCTCATGCTGAATGATATAAAGAAATGAGAGGGCAAATTTTGGGGTATGACAAGGAAGAGAGAAAAGAAGTAAAGATTGGGGAACTACTCAGTCCGACTGTCAAGGAAGACTTGATAAAACTTCTTAAAGAGTTTCCATATGTATTCGCTTGGTCCTATCAGGATATGCCAGGGTTGGATACCAGCATCGTGGAACATCATCTATCACTAAGGTCAGAATGTCGACCGGTAAAACAAAGGTTGAGACGGACTCATCCAGACATGGCCATCAAAATCAAAGAGGAAGTACAAAAACAGATTGACGCGGGTTTCCTGGCTACATCGGAATATCCTCAATGGTTAGCCAACATAGTACCAGTTCCAAAAAAGGACGGAAATGTCAGAATGTGTGTAGATTACAGAGATCTAAACAAGGCTAGTCCGAAGGACAACTTTCCTTTACCACACATTGACATGCTGGTAGACAGTACAACAAAGTTCAAAGTTTTCTCCTTCATGGATGGATTCTCAGGCTATAATCAGATAAAAATGGCGCTGAAAGACATGAAGAAGACTTCCTTCATTACCCCATGGGGTACTTTCTGTTACAAGGTAATGTCGTTCGGGTTGAAGAATGTCGGGGCAACCTATCAACGGGCCATGACTACTCTATTTCATGACATGATACACAAGGAAATCGAGGTATATGTCGATGATATGATTGCCAAATCTAAAACAGAAAAGGAGCATGTGACCCACCTGTCAAAACTATTCGAGCGTCTGAGAAAGTACAGACTCCGCTTGAATCCCAACAAATGCATATTCGGTGTCCGTTCAGGGAAACTGCTAGGGTTCATCGTCGGCTAGAAAGGAATTGGGGTTGATCCTGACAAGGTCAAGGCCATTCAAGAAATGCCTTCTCCAAAAACTGAAAAACAAGTCAGGGGATTGCTGGGACGTTTGAATTACATTTCCAGATTTATACTCCTCATTACCGCAACGTGTGCACCCATCTTCAAATTACTCAAAAAGAATCAGGACTGCGTTTGGACAGATGACTGCCAAAACGCCTTCGACAGTATCAAGGAATATCTGTCAAACCCACAGATTCTATCACCTCCAGTGGAAGGAAGACCACTGATCATTTACCTAATAGTCTTGGAAGACTCAATGGGTTGTGTACTTGGCCAACAAGATGGAACGAAAAGGAAAGAGTATGCCATTTACTATTTGAGCAAGAAATTCACTGAGTGTGAAACTCGGTACACTATGCTCGAGAAAACTTGCTATTCTCTGGCTTCGTCAGCCAAACGTCTTCGCCAATATATGATTCGTCACACTACTTGGTTAATCCCGAAATGGATCCAATTAAGTATGTCTTTGAAAAGCCTGCTCTCACGGGAAGGATTTCCCGTTGGCAGATGTTGCTATCAGAATACGACATTGAGTACCACGCTCAGAAAGCCGATCATTTGACTCATCAATCGATTGACGAACAAGAATCAATTGGATTTGACTTCACAGACGAAGATGTCATGTACTTGAAAATGAAAGATTGCGATGAATCGCTACCCAGTGAAGGGCCAGAACCAGGTTCCCAATGGGGACTAATCTTTGACGGAGCTATTAATCATTACAAAAACGGAATTGGGGCAATCATCATAACACCTCAGGGTACCCACATTCCTTTCACCGCTAGACTTACGTTCAAGTGTACAAACAACGAGGTCGAATACGAAGCTTGTATAATGGGTATCGAAGAAGCGATTGACTTAAGAATCAAGCACTTGGATGTATATGGCGACTCAGCCCTGGTTATTAATCAAATCAAAGAAGATTGGAACATATACCAATCAGGATTAATCCCTTACAAAGACTATGCGAGAAGATTGTTACCATTCTTCAACATAATCGAGTTTCATCATATCCCTCGTGAAGAGAATCACATGGTTGATGCACTAGCCACCCTCTCTTCCATGATTAGTGTAGGTGAATGGAATGACATACCTAAGATCGACATAATACGCGTTGAACAGCCCGCTTACATCTTCACGATTGAAGCAGTCATGGACGACAAACCTTGGTATCACAATATCAAATGCTTCCTTCAGAAACAAGAGTACCCACCCGGGGCATCCAGAAAGGATAGAAAAACCCTCAGAAGACTGGCTGGCAGTTTCTTCCTGAGTGGTGATACACTCTATAAGAGAAACTTTGACATGGTCTTTCTCCGATGTGTAGACAGACCAAAGGCAAACATGTTGCTAAAAGAAATTCACGAAGGATCCTTTGGCACTCATGCCAATGGACACACAATGCCGAGAAAAATTCTATGAGCAGGGTTCTATTGGCTGACAATGGAATCCTACTGCTACAAGTACATGAGAACGTGTCACAAGTGTCAGATATACTCCGACAAGATCCATGTACCCCCAACGCATCTCAAAGTTCTTTCTTCCTAGTGGCCTTTTTCCATATGGGGAATCGACGTGATTGGCATGATTGAGCCCAAGGCTTCAAATGGACATCGGTTCATCCTGGTAGCCATTGACTACTTCACCAAATGGGTCGAAGCCGCGTCATACGCTAATGTAACCCGACAAGTGGTGGTCTGATTTATCAAAAACAATCTCATATGCCGTTATGGTGTTCTGAGCCAGATCATTACTGATAATGAATCCAACTTGAACAACAAGATGATGAAAAAGTTGTACACTGAGTTCAAGATCGAACACCATAACTCATCTCCCTACCGACCCAAGATGAACGGGGCGGTAGAAGCGGCTAACAAGAACATCAAGAAGATCGTTCAGAAGATGGTTGTAACCTACAAAGATTGGCACGAAATGCTACCTTTTGCTCTTCACGGTTATCGTACATCTGTCCGCACTTCAACAGGGGCAGCCCCTTTCTCTCTAGTATATGGCATGGAGGCAGTGCTCCCCATAGAAGTAGAGATCCCATCAATCCGGGTATTGATGGAAGCTAAGTTAACAGAGGCTGAATGGTGTCAAAGTCGACACAACGAACTGAATCTGATCGAGAAAAAGCGAATAACGGCACTATGCCATGGTCAGTTGTATCAACAGAGAATGAAGAAGGCATTTGACAAAAAGGTCCGACCTCGCGTCTTCAGGAAAGGAGACCTCGTGCTCAAGAAGATACAATCATTTCTCACTGATTCCCGGGGCAAATGGACCCCGAATTATGACGGCCCCTATGTGGTCAAGAAAGCCTTCTCAGGCGGCGCCTTGAGACTCGCAACCATGGATGGAGAGGAATTTGCCTACCCCACGAATGCTGATGTAGTCAAGAAATACTTCGCCTAAACTAAAAAAAAAGTCTCGGTGGATTGAAACCCGAAAGGGCGGTACAGGCAAAAATTAGAGACATGATCAAAAATCATCCCGATGGATTGGAAATCATCACAGTACAATCCAGGAAAAAATTAGGGATTCATGGCAAGTAACTACGTCTGACACAGGTAAATCCTCAGCAACAGTTACACCATTCGTCAGGAAAACTCCAGTCAAGGTCATCTTCGACAAAAGCTCAGGATGTCCAGAATTCAAAGTTGGTAGAAGGATAACGGTTGTTATGTTTTAATGTAGCCCTTTTCCCTTAAATTACCATTTTCTAACTTTGTAAATACTCCATGGAATCACGCGTTTGGCTGATCTCCATCCTATCAATAAAATTCGAGCCCTAGTGCTTTTGTTTGCAATTCTTATTTGTTTTAGTTGTATAGCACGACATCTTAACATGATTAACGATTCTTGAAATAAAACAAAAATAAATTTATTTCTAAAATTTTTCTGCTTTTAAAATAAAGATGGAAATTTATTTTGACTGTTGAACATCAGAAGAACATCGATCGCTTCTCCAGAATTAATCGAACCTTGAAGTACAGAATCAAAGTACTCCTTCTAAACCAGTTCACCTGAATGAAGGATCAACTGTGTCTGATGCGAAAGTTCTGTCTGACACCCCCAACAAATTTCTCACCTCCTAAGCCCGACCAACGGTTAGCTCCCAATAGGGATTATCCCTCCTAAGTAAGGCAGAATTGTTATTTTTGAACCAGCGATACTTTTCATCTCCCGTTGTGGCCGAGTATCCAGTCGTGCTCATCCAGTAGTCTGTATGTCGCATCAGTTTTGTCAGCATTTACATACATACATCATGCATTATTATTTTACATGCATATTCATGTCACTATCACTCTGGTCGGTCTAATCCCCCAGTGGTGAAGTCCTCTCAATCGAGTTGTCAGTTCTTTCCTTGTCAGGAAACGTCATGTCTGAACAACCTCTCCTCTAGTTTATGTCAGGATTGAAGATGGTTCTTTGACCACTTTGATAACTTGAACCTATGAAGAACCAGAGAACCTTCGACCAACGTCACTCTTCGCCATTGAAGATGATGTCTTCGCTTTCCCGGATTAAGGAAAATCCCCAGAGGAAGCACGTCAAAATTGGATCACATCATATGGCGTTTCTCCGAGAAGATTCCGAGAAAAGTATGATGTAATATCCCCAAGCAAAAACAGTCTTTCAAGAGACTCGTTTCCCCAGTAGAGCCAATAAATGGCGTCTCCAACATAGAAGTTTGTACACCTCTATAATTCAGACGACTAGGTTCCCCCAGCAACTCTAACATCAGATCTTTTTCCATCAAATGGCATCTCCCCATGAAAGTTTGGCGAGAAGTTTGAGGAAAACCACTACAAACAGCGTCCCTTGTCAAGGAAGTTTATTGACAAAAGAAACTGAGACCAGTTCCTCGGTAGGAAACCAGAATTGAGGGGAAGTTTATTTTAGAAACTGAGACCAGTTCCTTGGTAGGAAACCAGGATCGAGGGGAAGTTTAAATCAGAAACTAAGACCAGTTCCTTAGTAGGAAACCAGGATCGAGGGGAAGTTTATTTCAGCAACTGAGACCAGTTCCTTGGTAGGAAACCAGGATCGAGGGGAACTTTATTTCAGAAACTGAGACCAGTTCCTTGGAAGGAAACCAGGATCGAGGGAAAGTTTATTTCAGCAACTTAGACCAGTTCCTTGGCTGAAGACCAGGATCGAGGGGAAGTTTTACCTTTTCTAAGCATCATTGCTTAGCAAAAGAAGATGAATGCGTAAGCTACCATTCATGACCACCATCAAAATTTCGGGTATTCCGATATTTAATCATCTTGCACCCCGAATGCCCGAATACCTTCGCCATTCACACCTTCGGGTCCAAGAAGATTAAATTGGGGCATCTGTCATACCCCAAATTTTGACCACTAAGATTCTCGAGCTATAATCAAATTAAAATGGTGCCGGAAGATATGGAGAAAACTTAATTCATCACCCCATGGGGCACCTTTTGTTACAAGGTAATGCTGTTCGGTTTAAAGAACACCGGGGCAACCTATCAAAGGGCCATGACGACTTTGTTTCACTACATGATGCACAAAGAGATTGAGGTGTACATCGATGACATGATTGCCAAATCTAAAACAGAAGAAGAGCATGTGACACACCTCTTAAAGTGATTCGAGTGTCTGAGAAAATACAAACTCCGCTTCAATCCCAATAAATGCACATTTGGTGTGCAGTCAGGAAAACTCTTAGGGTTCATCGTCAGCCAGAAAGGGATTGAGGTTGATCCTGACAAGGCCAAGGCCATTCAAGAAATGCCTTCACCAAAGACTGAAAAACAGGTCAGAGGATTTTTGGGACGTCTGAATTATATCTCAAGATTCATATCCCTCATGACCGTGACATGCGCGCCGATCTTCAAACTACTCAGAAAGAACCAAAGTTGTGTATGGACAGAAGACTGCCAAAAAGCTTTTGATAGTATTAAAGAATATATGTTGAATCCGCCTATCCTGTCTTTTCCAGTGGAAGGGAGACCCTTGATCATATACCTAACAGTCTTGGAACACTCTATGGGTTATGTACTCGGCCAACAAGACGAAACAAAAATAAAAGAGTCTGCCATTTACTACCTAAGCAATAAATTCACTGACTGTGAAACTCGGTACTCCATGCTCGAGAAAACTTACTGCGCTCTAGCTTGGGCAGCCAAGCGTCTTTTCCAGTACATGATCTGTTACACTACTTGGTTAATCTCCGAAAAGGACCCAATCAAGTAAGTCTTTGAAAAACCTGCCCTCACAGGAAGGATTGCCTGTTGGCAGATGTTGTTATCGGAATATGACATCAAGTACCACGCTCAGAAAGTCGTCAAAGGAAGTATTTTAGCCGATCATTTGGCTCATCAACCGATTGATGATCAGGAATCAGTCAGGTTTGACTTCCTAGATGAAGATGTCATGTACTTGACAATGAAAGATTGCGATGAACCGCTACCCAGTGAAGGGCCAGAACCAGGTTCCCAATGTGGACTAATTTTTGACGGAGCCGTCAACACTTATGGAAACGGAATTGGGGCAATCATCGTAACACCTCAGGGTACCCATATTCCTTTCACTACTAGATTGACATTCAAGTGCACAAACAGTGAGGCCGAATACGAAGCTTGTATCATGGGTCTCGAAGAAGCTATCTACTTAAGGATTAAGAACTTGGATGTATATGGAGACTCAGACCTGGTTGTCAATCAGATCAAAGGAGAGTGGAACACATATCAATCAGGATTGATTCCTTATAAAGATTAAGCAAGAAGGTTGTTACCATTCTTCAACAGAATCGAGTTTCATCACATCCCTCGTGAAGAAAATCACATGGCTGATGCACTAGCCACTCTCTCTTCCATGATTAGTGTAGGTCAATGGAATGACGTACCGGAGATTGACATAATGCGCCTTGAAAGGCCCACTTATATCTTCATGGTTGAAGCAGTCATAGATGACAAACCTTGGTATCATGATATCAAGTGCTTCCTTCAAAGACAAGAGTACCCACCTGGGGCATCCAGGAAAGACAGGAAGACTCTCAGAAGACTGGCAGGCAACTTCTTCCTGAACGGTGATACACTCTACAAAAGAAACTTTGACATGGTTTTGCTCAGACGCGTAGACAGACCAGAAGCAAACATGTTAATAAAAGAAATTCGTGAAGGATCCTTTGGCACTCATGCCAATGAACACACAATGGCGAGAAAAATTCTAAGAACAGGGTACTATTGCCTGACAATGGAATCCGATTGCTATAAGTACATGAAAAGGTGTCACAAGTGTCAAATATACGTTGACAAAATCCATGTACCGCCAACGCATCTCAAAATTCTTTCTTCTCTATGGCCTTTTTCTATATGGGGAATCGACATGATCGGCATGATTGAACCCAAGGCATCAAACAGACATCGGTTTATCCTGGTGGCCATTGACTACTTCACCAAGTGGGTCGAAGCAGTGTCATACACCATGGTAACCCGACAAGTGGTGGTCCGATTTATCAAGAACAATCTCATCTTCCGTTATGGTGTTCCAAGCTAGATCATTACGGATAATAGATCTAACTTAAACAATAAGATGATGAAAGAGTTGTGCACTGAGTTCATGATCGAACACCATAACTCATCTTCCTACCAACCTAAGATGAACAGAGTGGTAGAAGCAGCTAACAAAAATATCAAGAAAATCATTCAAAAAATGGTTGTAACCTACAAAGACTGGCACGAGATGCTACCCTTTTCTCTTCACGTTTATCGTACATCCGTCCGAACTTCAACAGGGGTAACCCCATTTCTCTCTAGTATATGGCATGGAAGCAGTGCTCCCCATAGAAGTAGAGATCCCATCAATAAGGGTATTGATGGAAGCTAATCTAACAGAAGCATAATGGTGTCAAAGCAGGCACGACGAATTGAACCTAATCGAAGAAAAGTGAATGACAGCTATATACCATGGTCAGTTGTATAAGCAAAGAATGAAGAAGGCGTTCGACAAAAAGGTCCGACCCCGCGTCTTTAGGAAAGGAGACCTCGTGCTCAAGAAGATACAATCATTCCTCACTGATTCCAGGGGAAAATGGACTCCGAATTATGATGGCCCCTATGTGGTCAAGAAAGCTTTTTCAAGTGGCGCCTTGAGACTTGCAACCATGGATGGAGTGGAGATTACCTACCCCGTGAATGTTGATGTAGTCAGGAAATACTTAACCTAAATAAAAAAAAACGTCTCGGTGGATTGAAAACCCGAAAGGGCGGTCCAGGCAAAAATTAGAGACATAAGCAAAAATCACCCCGATGGATTGAAAAACCTCAAATAGTAATCCAGGCAAAAGTTAGGGATTCATGGCAAGTAACTACGTATGACAAAGTCCAGGTCCCCAGCGGTGGCGCCATTCGTCGAAAAAACTTCAGTTAAGGTCACCTTCGATAGAAGCCCTGAATGTCCAGAATTCAAAGTTGGTGGAAGGATAGCTGTTGTTATGTTTCAACGTAGCCCCTTTTCCCTTAAATTACCATTTTTCTAAACTTTGTAAATCCTCTATGGTATCACGCGCTTGGCTGATTTCCATTCTATCAATAAAATTTGAGCCTTAATGCTTTTGTTTGCAACTCTCATTTATTTTTGCTTTACGGAATGACATTTTTAACATGATCAACGATTCTTTAAACAAAAAAATTGAATTTACTTGTCAAATTTTCTTCTTCTTTTAAAATAAAGATGGCAATTCCTTTTGACTATTAAACATAAAAAAGGACATTGATAGTCTCTCCGAAGGTGATTGAACCTCAAAGTGCAGAATCAAAGTACTCCTTCTAAACTAGTGCACCTGAATAAAGGATCAACTGTTTCAGATGCAATGTCTCATCTGATATTCCCGGTAGAGTTCGTACTTCTGAAGACCAATTGATGGTTCTTCCCCCCCCCCTACAGGGTCTACCTCACTTAAGCAAGACAAGATTGCTATTTTGAACCGATGGTACTTTTCATCCCCGGCAGTGGTCGAGTATTCAGTCATGTTTATTCACTAGTATGTATGTCGCGTCAGTTTTGTCAACATAAACATACATACATCATACATAATTTATTCATATTCATATTCATATTGCATTAATATCGTTCTGGTCATACTCATTCCCAAGTGATAAAGTCCTCTTGTCGATCAAGTTATCAGTTTTCCTTTCCGCGTCAGATAAGACAAAGTCCCAATTTGAGTTCTATCCTTGTCAGGAAGTGTATCGTCTGAGCAACCTATCCTCTGTTTATTTCTAGATTGGAAGTTGTCCTCGACCACTTTGATAACTTGAACCTCTGAAAGGCAAGAAGACATTCGACAAACACCTTTGGAACATCACTCTTTACCATTAAAGATGATATTCCTCGCTTTCCCAAATTAAGGAAAATCCCCAGAGAAAGCCTCTCGACAAAAGACTCTCGGTAATACATAAGTTTTTCTCCCAAGAAATTCAATGTTAATAAAGTCATCAGCACCTCAAAATTGGATCACATCACATAATGATCTCGAAAACAAGTATGATGTAATATCCCCAAGCAAAAAGCAGTCTCTCAAGAGACTTATTTTACTCGGAAGAGTCGACAAAGAGCATCTCCCACAGAGAAGTTTGCACACCTCTACATCTCAGACAAATGCCTAGCAAGTCTGACATCAAATCTTTTTTCCATTAAATGACGTCACCCCGGTAAAAACTCGGCGAGAAGTTTGATAAAGACCGCTACACATAGCGTTCCTTGTCAAGAAAAGAAACTCGACATGAAGAAACTGAGACCAGTTCCGTGGCTGAAGACCAGGATCGAGGGGAGGTTTATTTTAAAAGAAACTGAGACCAGTTCCTTGGCTGGAAGACCAGGATCGAGGGGAGGTTTATTTCAAAAGAAATTATGACCAGTTCCTTGGCTGGAAGACCAGGATCGAGGGGAGGTTTATTTCAAAAGAAACTGAGACCAGTTCCGTGGCTGGAAGACCAGGATCGAGGGGAAGTTTATTTCAAAAGAAACTAAGACCAGTTCCGTGGCCAAAAACCAAGATCGAGGGGAAGTTTTACCCTTTTCTAAGTAGCATTGCTTAGCAAAAGAAGATGGATGAGAAAACTGTCATTCATAACCACAGTCAAAATTTTTCGGTATTCCGATATTTAATCCTCTTATACCCTGAATGTCTGAATATCTTCGCCAATCACACCTTCCTGTCCAAGAAGATTAAATAGGGGTATCTGTCATATCCCAAATTTTGACCACCAGATTTCTCATCATTGTGAAAATCATTATCGCAATATGGATGTACCATCATACCTCGTTAATCTTCTCAAGGATTGTTGAGCACTCACTTCAACACAGAATTAGGGTTTTAAGCCCTCTCAGAGTACTCAGACAAAGGATCAATCAAGAATGGACATGATCCTAAACTTGTCTAGCCTCTCAAACACCTATAAAGGATCAAGAGGTCTCCCACATCAAGAATCAAGCACAAGATTGCAACATTCAAAGTGGATCAAGCCTCAAGATCGCCAGTGTCACCAAATTAGGGTTTTGGTCGACCAATGCCTCCAAATGAAAATTTTCATCTGAGCATGATCGAATACTTTAAAGAATGATCCAAAATCCTTCAAGGGATCTCATGGATTCAATCATCAAGTCAAAACAACCTCAGGGGAAGCATTCATCAAAAATCAGGAATTAGGGTTTCTTGACCTAATTCACCCTAAGTTGACTTTTGAGGCAAGACATGAACCAAGACCTCAAGAAATGATTTAAGGGCCTCAAATACACCACATTAATCCATTTACAACAATGGATTGATCCAAGAAGCTTGGCTCACAAGTTTCAATTTCATCTGGACCATAATTAGGGTTTTGAAGAAAAAGTCAATTGTGCCTTTGACTTTTGACCAAGACACGTTCCCAAACCTTGGGACATGATTCAAGACACCCTAAAATACCTATTTAATCCATACATTAGGTTTGAATTAGGTCAAGGACTTGATTTCGTAAAGGATCACACAGTTTGGAATTCATCTCACAAAAAGTCAACTGTGCCTAAAATCAAGTTTGACTTTTTGGAAATTTTCACAAATATGGTTCCCCTAAGTCAAAAACAATGTTAATGTATGGTATTGATCATCATTCATCAAGAAAAATCAAGAAAAGTGAGGTTTCTTGCAAAAGGGGCAACCATGAGAAACCAAAATTTTTTTAAGTTATGAGACAAAATTGATTTGGTACTAACTTTGCAAGGTCATAACTCCTAAACCACAAGGCATTTTTCTCCCATCCAAAGCTCAAATGAAATTTCATCTTACATACTTCAAATATGTCAACTACATCTCATTCCAAATCCTCATGGATTTTGAGTTATGGATTGATCAAAATCACAAAAAAAAAAAATGAAAATGACCATTTTCATTCCAACACTTAGTGAAATTTTCAGGACAGAATCTGTTTCACTTTTTCCAAACTTTGAGGCCATTTTCCCCTTGATCCAAGCTAAATCAAGACCAATCTTGGACATCAAAGTTAAAGTATGTCATGAGAGCTTTCCAAAGAGTACAAGAACTTTCATTAAGTCAACTTGATCAAGGCGTTATGGATCTCACAACATGCCTTTCTCAAACTGGTTTTCAAGGCAGATTTGGTGCATTTCTTGTGCCACACGATTTCTATTTCAAATTTTGTCATCTTGCAAGCTTTGTCCTCTTCCAAGATCAGATAGAATCTTGATGACTCACTTGATATTTTCAAAGTTGGACCATTGAGTCAAGAATCCAATCCCTTTGGCATGTGATCATCAATGTTGCAAATCCAAAAACCAAGCTTTGTCATTTGGAATTGATGTGGTGCATTGAGCTGTTATGAACCAGGCCTTATCAGTCCAATTGAGTCAAGGTTGTTACAAAATCAGAAGACCTAGAGCTACCAAGACCAGCCCAAGTCAATGGCCAAATGAAGACTTGGTACCTTGGCATTTAAGGAAGTGATACAAGGGTATATCCATTGGATAATAGGGTGAACTAGTTGCCATTCACTATTTCTTCAAAAGAAAAACTTCTCTACTATAAATAGAGGTCATTTCTGTGGTTTCAAACCACACCAAAACAATACCAAATCCTTGTTTTCTCACTCTCCCTCTCTTACTTCATTTTCAAGTCATTATGAAGCAATTTGGGAATTCTTGAAACCGGAACAAAAACCACTCAAATAACCATCCTAACACATCATAAATCATCCATTGGAGGTGTTCAAACCTTCATCCACATTGCACAACCTCAAAATCAGAAAGTCAACCTCCAAAACCTCAAATTTTGACTTTTCTGCATTTTACAAGCCATGTCTTGATTCATTCACTTTCAAAACCAAACAAAGCTTCAAATACACTCCAAATATCATCCTCAAACTGTCCCAACTGGTTTCTCTCAACTGGAACACCATTTGAGTGAGTTACCATTTTGGTCATTTTTGCCACTTTTGCAAGAAAGAGCCAACTCTTGTTCCTGAGGTTTCCAGCTGGTTTTGATCATCATAAAAGCTTCTAAGGGATCAATCAAGAGTGTATAAAGCAATGGATCACTTCTGGCATAAGGGTCTTGACAGTTAGCACAAGGGGCTTCAAGAGGTAAGTGCATCACAACTTGAACTCTTAAAAATATGCATTGCTTTGATGTCCATTGATCATGGACATCTCATACATATCATATGTGTTGTGTTTGAACTAATTTACCATACTATTATTGCTTGTATGATAAGATAGCATAGAACTTGCAAATATTGGCCTATTTTGAAATCACTATCGGGTTTTAAAATAGAAGCATCTTTAGAAAATTCCAAAAGCACCATTGGATTCCTCATGAAATTCTAGGTATGATCCATCTAAATTTTGTCCAAATCCATGGCGAAATGAAGAAGTTATGGCCTTTATGCAAGAGACCCAAAATCAGGCCAGCCTTGGGTATGGGCCAGGCCAAGGCGCCTTGGCCAGGCCTAAAACCTTGTCACCCTTATATGCGCATGGGGGTGGTTTTTATACACGGATGTATTACCATCCCAGTGGTAGCGCGCATGTGTGTTTGGTTGGGAGGTCGTGGGTTCAAGACCCACCCAGACCATTTTTCCATTTTCTCTCATATTTTGCTATTTTTCATTTTGTATGGTTTTTATTAATTAATTCCAAAATTAATTTCTCTCTCAATTTTAAATATTTTTGATTGGTTATTTTTTTGAAAATTCATAAAAATGATAAAATATTTTATTCCAAAAAACATTTGAATTTATATTATTGATTTTATATAGTTTGATTTTTTTCAATTAATTTCATTTTATTTGTTTTCAAACATTTTTAAAATGAGATTTCCACCTTGATTTTTCAAAACCAATTGAATTTCAAGCCTTCATGTGATTAAACATGATTTTTAAAAACATTGTTCAAAATTTGCAACTTATTTTTCAATATATTTGGTATTTTATATCATTTATTACTTATTTTTCTTTAAAAATTATATTTGTAAAAGAAATTAGGGTTTCCTCTTGATCAAACTTCTTTTCAAAGACTTTTTGGGCCTCTTGATAGAGTGTAAGTCCCATCCCTTTGTAAATAAACAATTTTTGGGCCTCAGTCATTGTATAAGTCTCGATACATTTAAAAAAATCTTGGCGCGATCGCCGTTTTCAAAACAATTTTCAACTGGGCCTCCCCTTGTGTTGTAAGTCCTATTTTTCTTCTTTTTAAAATATTTTTAGGCCTCTAATAGAGTGCAAGACCCAACCCCCCTTTGTACATAAATAAATTTGGGCCTCAGTCATTGTATAAGTCCCAATATAGTTTTCAAAATAACGGTGGGATCGTTGTTTTTCGTTGGGGCCTCTCCTTCCTTGAGTTGTAAGCCCCATCTCTTGTATAAAAACAAACTCTTGGGCCTATAATAGAGTGTAAGACCCACCTCTTTTGTAAATACAATATATTTGGGCCTCAGTCATTGTATAAGTCCCCTTGTTTTTTCAAAAAGTACGACGCGATCGACGCCTTTTCAAAAAGAATCCATCTGGGCCTCTCCTTGAGTATAAGCCTCAAACTTCCTTTTAAAACAACTTTCATTTTGATTTAGATTCAAATTTATAGCTGTATCAAAAATTTCTTCAATTTCTTGAATAACTAACCATAAAGTTGTGTTTATAATACTAGAAGCTTGCTCACCTGTAAGTTCTACCAGCTTTCTTTTACATATTTGCTTATAAATATTTCATCTGTATATATACGCATGTATATTTGCTTATATTTTCCCCCAACAATTAGGTCTAGGTTTTAGATCAAACCAGTGGTTACTCTTTCAACACAGTCAAAACTAGTTCCCCATAGGAAGTTCCAGATAGAGTCTTGCCTCCTATTGGGCTTATACAATATGGAACAGAGAAAGGCATTATTCCTGGTGAAAATTTTCTCAAGACTGTCACTACTAGAAATTTGTACAAGAAATTCATTTCCCCATAGAGGATTAATTCCCGGTGAAACCTCTCTTGAATTTCTTCAAACCCTAGAACTGTTCACTAAAGAAAGGATTATTCCCGGTGAAACCTTTCTTGAACTTTTCTTAGGTTTGGACCCACGGGCTTCCTAAAAGATTCCCAGCCCCCTCTTGGGCTTTGTACAAGGACCCTCAGGTTTCTTAGAAGTTCTCAGCCTCCTCTTGGGCTTAGTACAAGGACCCAAAGACCTCCTACAGGTATAGGACAAAACTTAATCATCTTTTGCTAGAGCAGTCCTCCAAAGAGTCAAAACATCAGACCAGTTTAGGGTTGATTCTCATCCCTTAAACCATCAGCCTCCTCTAAGGCTTCATACAAAGATCTTTCTCCAGTTAAGAGAAAACCTTCTCATACCAATAAACTTGGACAGTCTCATCTCCTCTTGGATCTCAAAGAAACCCTCAACTTTCCTAAATCACAGGAAAAAACCCTGATCATTTCATCAAACTCCAATAGAGTTAAAACCTCCATAGGTTTTAAACCTCACGACATCTGATATCTCAACTCTTCTTCAAACCTCAGCAAGAGTTGATTCCCCAATTTAGACATGTCTCTGGATCTCAATAATCCTCAGCAGAAGATAGCCTCCTCTTAGGCTTCATATAAGAAATTCCCCAACCATCCTTCTCTTAGGCTTTGTATAATGATTTTCCCTCAGCAAGTTAGCCTCAATCTTGGGCTTTGTACAAGACAGACAAAATATTCTCCAGCTGAGTCAGTCATTTCTTTCAGCCTCAATCTTGGGCTATGTACAAGACAGATAAAACCTCTCCCCAGTGGAGTCAATTCTTTTTAGCCTCAATCTTGGGCTTTGTACAAGAAACATAAAAACACTCTCCCTAAAAGAGTGAATCCCTTTTCAACCTCAATCTTGGGATTTGTACAAGACAGATATAAAACTCCCTAAACAGAGTCAACCTTTTAGCTTTAACCTTGGGCTTTGATCAAGGCACACAAAAATCAACATCCCCTCAGAGGAAATCAAAATCTCTCTGTAGGAAGACATTTCTCTATGCATCACACATCAAAACATATAATCAAACAAACCCTAATCCTAGATAATTGTTGTAAGTGGCACACTTGTGGATTCAAAAATCCAAACTATAGTCCTTCTTTATCCTGGTAAAACTTCCTCTTTCATCTAATTTCTATAAGTGACAAGCCTCTGGATTATTTACATCCAAGCCAATGTCCCTCTCTTAGCATGAAAGACTCCTAAGGAAAAATGGCATTGCTCTACACAGAGTTAAAGTTTTCTCCTTCAGGACAAATCCCATATGAAGGAAATTATGGCATTGTTGGATTCCATACATTCCAGTTAAAGTAATTCTCCTTTATAATCAGTTACCCAACAATTGTGATAAACAGATGAGATATCTCCCTTTAGAGATGAAAAATTCTCTCTCAATCAAACCCTTTAGCTTCAATCTTGGGCTTTGAACAAGACACAAATAACCTCTAGCTCCAATCTCGGGCTTTGAACAAGACACCAATCATCTTTCCTCCCATAAAATAGGAGAACTACGATTGCTCTGATTTCCCTGTTTTCTTTAACGGGAATACGTAGGCATAAGATTGCGAAATCTTAGCGAGCACACGTATCAAAAACCTTAGGTCCAGTACCTTACCAAAAACATCGAAAAACCCGAAAATCAACAAAAATACACTCTCAAACATTCCCAAAAGAGAAAATTTCCCAATTTATGACAGATAAACACCAGTAAGTAGATAACAGAAGAAAATGCCAAACAATCTATGGATAACCATATATACGGTGGGTAATTGACAACTCCCCTGTGTATAATCTGACCCCGGACCCCCCAATCTCTTAACCTTTGTTAAAGAAAACATTTGCGTGTAAGGTTAGTTTTAGATAGCTTCCCTTTCCTTTCCATATTTATAGGATAAATAAGAAATCAGAAAGTAGCACCGAATTCCAACCAATGCTATAAGGTGACCGTGTCACCGACAAAAATCTCACGCTACAAAATGAATGACATCAATGAGTATGGCATCAGTATACAGATGAACTAAGGATTAAAGGTCAGATGAAAAGTGGAAAGAAGTAGGGCAAATTTGGGGGTATGACAAAGGTGTCTCTTAATTCTAGTATTACCACAAGCATTGTTGCATTAGTGTACTGAGTATGATTTTTTGGAGGAGACAGAAGAGTATTATTCCCTGCCAATGCCTTCTTCCACTTTATCATATCAGGGATCAATCCCATGTTATCTGCCAAAGTTATAAATTAGGATTAAATGCACTCTTGGTCCATCTATTTAGGTATTCTTAACATTTTGGTCCTCCTTATTTTAAAACTCATCTTTTTGGTCCCTCAATTTTAATTTCCTTGGGACTTTTTTGGTCCCCTCCACTCTTTCACATGTGGCGTCTTCATTTAATACTTGGCATTATCACTTTGATGACAAGTAAGCATTTGTGACTTTTTATTTCAAATAAATTATTGGCTTAAATGCACTTTTGGTTCCCTAGTTTAGGCGTTTTAAACAATTGGTACCCCTATTACAAAACCAACGAATTTGGCCCCTTAATTTTGATGGACTTTGGATTTGTATGGTCCCTGATCCATTTTTGCCTATGCGTCAACTTCATTAATGACGTGGTAGGTATCATTGGGATCCATGTTAGCAATTCCTAATATATTAAAGTCCACATGGATATTTTAATTTAGAAAATATTAAAAACATTTTGTAAATTAAAAAAACAATTTATAAATTATTGAAAATAGAAAATAAAAGTTTAAATGCCTAATCCCCAATTCACATCCTTCGTTCTTCAGAAGTTTAAAAACTTTAATCCCCCATTGGCACCCATCCTTTAGAACAAGTGAAAAATCCCTATTCCCCCAATCACACCCATCGTTACCCCCTTCGTCTAAAGCGTTCAACTGTGCATATCGTCCAAATCAAATTTGTGAAGTTGTGTTTCTGAGGTTTGTGGTTTAACGAAGATGACAAACTCAGGAATTCAAAAGTAGAGAAATGAAGGGGTCAAATACTGTGTAAGGTGTGTATATTTGTCCTTGTGGTCCCGTTTGTTTAGTATTGTTAATGTATTCTTGCGGTCCCTGGTTTCAGTTATAGTTTAGTTTTGTTAAAGTATTATTGTCGTCCTTGTGGTCCCGTTTGTTTAGCTTTGTTAATGTATTCTTGTGGTCCCTGTGTCAGTTTATGTTTGTTTGATTTCAATTTTGTTTGTTTTTTCTCAGGCTAGCTAAGACTAATAAGATTAGGTTGAGAATACATCATAGGGGAAAATTAGTTGAGACACCTATTAAGTGGTATGTAAGTGGAGAAGTTACTGAGATGAACTGGAGTTGGAATGTCGATTATATATCGTACATGGAATTAGAGGATATGATTAAGGGTGAGGGTTACATAAATATAAAGTACTTGTGGTATTGGACCCCTGCATATAGCTTTTCTCGTGGTCTTAGACCCTTGAACAATGATCAGGATGTACTGCAATTTTCAAAAGATGTTGTAGGATATGATGTAATAGATGTGTATGTGGAGCATAGTATGGGTATTCTTGATATTTTTTATGATAGTGAAATAGATGCTAACATTGAGGATGTTAGTGAAGATGATGTACAAAGTACTGAGTTTAAAAGTGCAGATTTTACTGAGGATTATGTTAAATTAGATGCTAACTTTGAGGCTGATGGTGAAGATGATCTTAATGGTGTTGTTGAAGAAGTTACAACTGATCCTAATGTTGTTTATGAAGAAGTGATTAATGATTCTTATGTGGATGTTAACAATAAAAATGGCAAGAAGGTGTTGATGAGGATTATGTAGCAAGTGATGGTAGTTTTCAGGATAATGAGTTTCAGTTTAGTGAATAATCTGAGGAGAGTGAGATGGACTGGACTAAGGTACTTCCTCAAGAAACTTTAGGTGAGGCTTCTAGCTACCAAAACAAGAAAGACCAGGCTGAGATGGTTCATGATGAGAGTGAGGACTCAAACTATTTATATACACCTCTCAGAGTGATGATGATGATGATGATGATGATGAGGGAATGAAGTTGTTCCCTACCTATAAGTCTAGTCTGGGAATGAAGTTCCAACTAGGGATGATGTTTACCAACAAAAAAGTGATTAGGGATGTTGTCAAGGACTATGGCATGGAAAATCAGAATAATGTATTCATTAAGAAGAATGATTCTAAAAGGATTGTGGTTAAATTCACTAGTGGTTGTAAGTTTTACATGAGATTTAGCAAAAGGATTGGTAACCAATTTTGGCAAGTAGCGAGTTTAATGGAAGATCATACAAGCCATAAGACTACTAACAACATAAGTGCAAAGACAAAGTGGCTTACCAATAAGTTTGCAAACATCCTTAGACATAGTCCTCATATGAAACCATCAGGCCTCATAGCTGAAGTTGTTGAGAGATAGGGAGTGAAACTATCCAATGACCAGGCATATAGGGCCAAAAGGAAAGCAATGAAGTTGGTTTAAGGGGCTAGTATTGAGCAATTCACTTATTTGAGAAGTTATGGACAAGAGTTATGTAAATAAAATCCAAATAGTAATGTTGTAATACAATGTGCTGATAGTAATGGCAACCACATATTTGAAAGAATTTATGTCTACTTAGAGGCTTGCAAGGCAGGTTTTGCAAAGGCATGTAAGTCTCTTATTGGGTTAGATGCATGTTTCTTAAAAGGGGAATATGGTGAACAATTAATGGCAGCAGTAGGGAGGGATGGCAATAACCAAAATTTTCCAATTGTTGAAGCTGGAACAAAAGATTCATGGCAATGGTTTTAGACATTCTTATGCATGAAGTATAGCAGTATGAAGTATAAATTACAGGTCCAAAATATGAGCAATACCAACAACTTGAACAATGCCATTAATTTCATTCAAAATGTATTACAATCCACCTTACACCATTACAACCAAACAACATAGAAACATAACCTTAAAACCTAATCACCTACAACCTATTTCATCAATGTTCTCTGAACAAATGCAAACAACGTAACAAACAACAACATCCATTTTATCTTCAACTATTTCTTCAACAACTTCACTTTCATCTTCAATTCTTCCTCTTTTGCATTGTACGATTTAACCACCACCTTCTATTCATTTATGTTATTAAATAAAACAAAGATTAACTCTTTTGCCTTAGGATTCATCTCCTCATCCAACGAAACAAAGTGATTGCATTTCTTGTATCCTTGAGTCTGTAAGCATCAATGGTGATGAAGTTGTAAACATCAACATACTAGGCCATTAACATTGAATTTGTAAACATTAATGGAGATCCTTATACATACCTTATACATGCCACATCCATAGAAACGACGACCTGGGTTAGCATCTGTCCTTGCCTTCATCAATGGAGCATCCAAACCACACTTGCATACGTACCTCGAACGATTTAAAGATCTATTTCCATGGATAAAAGTAGATTGTCGCGACATCATCAATAGAAACGACGAATTGGGCTTTGAATGATTTTGTTTTTAATCTAGAATGATGAAACACGTTTTTACATGCGATGGAGGATAAAAGAGGATGGAGAACACGATGGAGGAGAAGAAGAAGGTGAAACACAATGAATCATTTTCTATTTTTCAGCAATTTATAAATTGTTTTCTTAATTAAAAAATTGTTTTTAATATTTTCGAAATTAAAATATCCATGTGGGAATTAAAATATTAGCAATTGCTGACATGGATCCCAATGATACCTGCCACGTCATTAATGAAGTTGACACATAGGCAAAAATGGATAGGGGGCCATACAAATCCAAAGTCCATCAAAATTAAATGATCAAATTCGTTGGTTTTGTAATAGGGGATCAATTGTTTAAAACACCCAAACTAGGGGGACAAAAAATGTATTTAAGCCTAAATTAATTAATTTAAAAAAATCTTATAATACATTTAAAATAAAAATTTATTAATGTTTAAAGGTTAAATATGACATTTAATGATCATCTTCATCTTCACATACCTAGAAAAATAAAAACACCAAAAAAATTAAGCATTTTCATTTCCACCAAAACTCATCCCCGCCAACAACAACAACCACAAGAATAATGTCCTCTCTAAACACCCTTCCTTGAAAAGCAGCAAAGGTGGTAAAGGCTTTCAAGGAAAAAACAAAAACAACTACCTGAGAAATGTTTCCGAACTCTTCGTCTTTCATATATGTAGGTAGACATTACAAAAAATAAATGATTCTCAACAAATTATGACACAAATAATGAATACCCGAGAATACGACAATGACACAAACCATGGTTGGGGATTAAACGTGCAATAAATACCCAAAAGGTCGCATGGATATCCGCTAAAGAACAAACACAGGAACATATTTCTAAATTAATTATTTTTCAGATCTAACATTGAGGCACCACTAAAATTATTCCACCATAATATATAGAAAAGTAAAAACTGATATCATTTTATTATGAGCTCCATCTCCAATATTCAACCTTCTTCAAACTTTTCATCTTGTTCTTCATCCAGTTCTTTTTCTTCCTTAGATTTAGCTTTTGTAACTACTCCTCATCTTAATGATGTTTCTCTCACATTCACCACCAGATCTGAATCCTGGTACTCAACTTTAGATTTGAGCCTATGAAGCAGCGAATCCATATTTGACTCTTCTTATTTTGGATTGTATTTTTTTGGATTTTATGAGTTTGTGTAGATAAAGATGATGAAATTAGTTATGGGTTTTTGATGATGAAAATATATTTTATTTTCTCTAACTATTGATACATGGTAATATTAAATATATTTAAATAGTTAAACATGATATGGATATTTTTTAATAAAAATATAATAAATTAATCCATGTAAGATCAGACATATCATCAATGAGTCCAACATGTCAGCAAAAGTGGGCAGGGACCAACAAAATCCAAAGGAAAATAAAATTGAGGAACCAAAAAACTAGGTTTTGAAATAGTTGGATCAGACAGTCAAAATCACATAAATAGGGGACCAAAAATGTATTTAAGCTAATAAATTATTATGTCATAAATTAAAATAACGAGGGAGTCGAGCAAAAGGATGGTTCCCTCCTCTCACCGAATAAATTTTTTCTCTCTTGTGTGTCGGCTACCTCCAACACAGACTGTGTGTCAATATACCGTCTCTTTTGTTGTGGCAGCGACACATCGGAGGGACAACCCCGTCTTCAGAGCTCAGAAGCTCAGAGTCCCCCGGAGAGAAATTAAGTCAACCTTTAACTCCTCATCTTCCATAGTTAACATATACTTGCTTGGAACTGTCACACCCCAAACTTTGACTCTAAATTTCATCATCATTATAGGAACATCATGCATTGCATTGCTAACCATAACCTTGTACAATGTGCTCTTTGTTTGTTTCATATATGAATTAGGATTTTGAACCAAGAGAATCAAGAGGATCTTTATTTGATCAGTCAATGTCTTAGATTGATCATAAACCTACCAAGTGTGTATACCCTCAAGAGGCCTCTCTCCACCAAAAACCACGTGAAATTGATCTCATTACAAGTTCATCAAGATTCAACTTCATCTGACCACAAATTAGGGTTTCATCAGATAAAGTCAACTGTGCCTTTGACTTTTGATCAAGACATGATCTCAAGCCTTGGAACATAATTCAAGATTCTCAAATACATCCTTGGAGTCCATCCATTATGTTTAGAAGACTCAAGAGTTCAAGATCATTGAAGTTCACATAATTAATTTCATTTTATACACAAGCCTTTAACTGCAAAGTCAACTCTTTGACTTTTGAGATTTTTGGTCAAAATTGAAGTCCTCAAGCTAAATTCCATGGAAACATGTTTTATCGTTGAATTTGATCATGAAAAATCAAGAATTTGGAGGTTTCTTATAAAAGGGGTAAAGTAGAAGAAAGTTGAATTTTTTCTAAGTGTGGTGAAAAACCCTAATTTTGTACTAACTTTTAAAGGTCATAACTTTCAATCTAGACCACCATTTTTTGTGTTCCAAAGATCAAATTGAAGCCCTTAAAAAATACTACAACTTTGTCAATGAGGGTCAATCTCCAAAAAGTGAAGGGATTTTGAGTTATGAAGCCATCAAGTAAGTAAACAAACTTCCACACTTAGAAAATCTTCAAGACAATTTTTGCTTCCAAAAAGTACCAAACTTTGGAGCCAGTTTTCATTATGATCCATTGAGAATCAAGAAATTCTTCGAACATGAAAGATGTTGAGCATGTTTGGGGATTTTTAAAAAGTAAAAGAACTCCTTGATCCCATTTTTGAGCTATGAGATTCGAAGGAATGAAGTTGGCCCTCCATACTTGAAATTTAGGTCATTTTTCATGTCATGACTTTGAGCAAAACCAATCCAATGTTGCAAATACTTTTATTGCTGGTCCTCTTGCTTGCATATCTATCATTAAACAGAAGATTACACGAATTTTAGAGGCATTACCCAAAGTTTTCAAGCATTATCCACATGATTATCCAATTTAAGGAAGGTTTTGTCATAAAGATCACAATGCCACTCTTGTAAAGACACTTTAATCACAATGTCAACTCTTCTTGAGACTCCAAAATGTTTCTTCTGCAGAAAGTAAGAGCTGATTTTCAACCACTCTATGCATACCTCCTTGTACTTACACATTGGAACCATGATCTTGCCTGGAACCACATGGTTCACTTCCAGCCAAACCAAACTTACAAAAACTCCAATACCTTGCATTCTGACCATCCATTCCTCGCATAATTTTTTCCTATAAATAGAGGCATATCTTAAGCCTCAAAACTAAAAAAAAAACTCTCAACCCTTCTGAAACAGAATCCACCACACTTGTTATTTTTCACTATTCTTTGGAGTGAAACTTGGTTTCTCCCAAACCAACAACTCTCCACATATACATGTCATCCTAACCTTCTGTCATACCACAAATTTTGACCACCAAGATTTCCCATTGTAATACCCTAATTTTTACCACTAAGATCCCACATATCATTTTACATCTCATATCATAAACAAGATCACCAGTACCCATGTGTTTTTATTACTTGCTTTATATTTGTTTATATTTACTAACCTCTAACCAAAATACCAAAAATATTTTGCAACTTTTACTTTCTTCTTCTTCTCTGTGTGTTTAGGGCTCTGCAGAGAAATTGATGGCAAAGTTATGGCTTGGAATCAAGTGTGGCTATTCAGTTGTGGTTAAGGTCAGATAGAAGTTTGACCTAATCTTGGTCAAACTATCAAGAGATTGCTTCAATATCAAATTGGTTATGGCAGTGGACTATTTCTCAGGCTATGTGTATCCAAAGTCAAGTTGTCTTGTGATTCTTCAGTTTACCAAGCAGTGGCTCATGTGAGGTTTGAGTTCAGAAAGTCAGGTTCAAATTCATCTGAGATTTTCAAATTTATCATATCCATTTCCATTTCAAATTTATCATATCCACATTTATCATATCCATTTCAAACCAATTTTCAAATTCTAAACCATTATCCATCTTTCTTTTTTTAAATCCATAAATATCCATCACCATTTTTATTCATGACCATTATCTTTTTTCCAAACTCTCATTTGAAGTTATTTTTCTAAGATCCATTTTTTTAACCCACTTGTCCAATTTAATATCCATTTTATTAATTCAAAGTCCAAAATCCATCAAGAAATTTACAACAAAAAAATATATATTAAGCCCATTTCACATCTAAGCCCATGTGTTATTTTGAAAAAAATTTCCAAAGAAATAGAAAGGAGCTTGTAAGCTTCATGTTACAAGCCTTGCACGTAACAAGCCATGCCAAAAGCCACCAAGCCGCAAATGTTAAAAAAAAGCTGCAAAAGCAAAATGCAAAATGAACAAATACACTTCATCAAGCCGGAACGAGCAAAACTCATCTTCTCTCCAAGCCGTGAGCCAGCTACTACGTCATGCAAGTAACACACACATGCCAAGCTACAACAAAACGTGACCTGCACAAGCAAAGCGCTGCGCATTAATCCCAAAACTGCAGCAAAGCAATTCAAAACGACACTGAGCTACACACAAAATGCAAACGCAGCAGTCCCTCATTCCAAAACGCAGAACAAGCAAAGCAAAACGCAGCTGATTTTCTCGATTCAAAAAGTTTCAGAATCAATTCAAAAACTCACCCAATTCCATCTATAAATAGAGCCATTTCCTTCTTCAATTTCTCAAGCTTTCAAAGCCACTAAACCCCTACCAAAATCACAACTCAAACCATTTCTCCACTCTCTCTTCAAGCTTCAACCAAAATTCCAGCCACAACAATTTATCAATACGCACACCTTCAACTTCAACAACAACATATATCGCAACAAATCACACAAACAACAACAACACATTTCAATATCAAAGAGGAAGAGGAAGATTTAAGTGTTTCAAACCTTGATTTAAAGGTAATTTGGCGGTTTTCGACGAGATTTCGCGATCTAGATTTGAATCCGTGTTTAAGTTACGTTCGAAATTAATAACGCATTTGAGATGTGCACTTGATTTCGATTGCAACGATGTGAACGTTGAGTCTCGCCACTTCGCCACGACGAACTCGATTCTCTCGTTTCCACCATGTGAAGGGTACCACGGCGTCGGAGCAGAGAAGAAGATGATGAAGTCAATGTTGCAATGTTTCTGATTTTCTCATTTTTTTCATTTTATTGTTTTCTTCTTTTTAAAGGTTTTTTAATCAAAACTTTGGGCCTTGGCCCGTATGGATTTCTATCCATCCCCCATCACCTTGCTATTTTAACCTTTCTTTCTTTTTTTTTTTTAATATTTTTTTCAGTTTCTATCATTTTCTTTATTTTCTCTTTAAATCTTTTTTTTCATATAATTTCCTTTAAATACTTTTCATTTTAGATTTGGATCTTTTTTATTTTTGAAAACATTTCTGGAAGGAAAATCATAAAAAATATATCATATGATTTCATTTTCTTTTAATCTTGATTTTATTTTTGAATTCTATTTTGGATTTTCTTTTTTGTTGGTTGTTTTGGATCTTGAATTTTGATAAAATCTCATTAATATCAATGGATTTTAGGTGTTGATTTTATCCACCAAGATAGGTGTTTGATATTGATGATGATTTAATCGATTTAAGATTCAAATTGTTGATGTTTCTTTTCATCTTGACCTCTTTCTTTCTCTTTTTTTTTTCTTTTTGATCGATGAAAGTCTTATTGGATCTTGAAATTCCTTTGTTGAAATTTGATCAAGACTAGATCGTTACCATTTTTTCTTTTCGTGCGGTATTGCTTTCGGATGACGATTTACATATCGTTCATCTAGCATGCATTAGCATAAAAATATATTGACCGACCTCATTTGTAGGGTAATTACTCCGTAAATTACTCGGGGATTGCTTAACATAGCGCAACATATGTCCCGTAACGGAAAACTATCAAGAATGATTGATTATTTGTCTTTTGGTTCAAAACTTATGAAACTTGTTGTTAGGAGGCTTTGGTCTTATCAATCCTCTAATGAGTTTTCATTAATCTTGACCTAAGTGCAATTATTCAATTATTATTGATCACTTACTCTAACAACTAATCACTAACTTACTAACAATATTATTATATTAATTTTGTTTATGTTTCCTTCTCGCTCCCTATCTCTTTTATTTTTTTTATGCTTCATTATTATCATTTCATATCATGTTTATGTTTCCGCAATTTTTCCTTTGTCCGTTGGACATATGTTTATGCTTCCGCATTTTTTCCTTTGTCCGTTGGACACATGTTTATGCTTGTGCTTTTTTTTTCTTCTTTGTCCATTTGGACTCAAAAACATTAATAAAGGCTTAAATAAAAAAAAACTTAATTCTCCTCATCTTGGACTATTGGTTACTATCCTATGCTTTGGAGTGATCTCTTTATGGACCTCTTTTGAAGTAATATCGGACTTATGGACCTAGAATTAGGACTTCTTATCCCTTTGCTTGGAGTATTGATGGAAGACTTGCCTTTATTCGGCCAATTTGCTTAAGGATGGAATTCTTTTAATATTGCTTTGAAGTGGCTCCATTTTGGTTAGATCCTTCTTTTCCCTAGCTTTTACTTTATGCACTAGGATAGTCACTGCTTCTCCTCCCCATTCTTAAATTTTCAAAATCCTCTCCCTTTTTCAAAACCTTCTTGTTTTCAAACTTAAAACCGCTTTCATAATAAAACCTTGACTTTGGTCAAGTGATTTTTTTTAAACCTTTGTTTTCTTTAATAAATGTCAATCCATCTTAATCATATTTTGACCATTTCATAAAGACATAAAAAAAATACAAAACTCATCCAAATTTTTGTGTGCTTTTATCCACCTTTTTCTTTTAAACCTTTCAAAAAGAATTAGACATGAGTCCTTTTTTTGATGAGATGTAAATCTCCTAACCAGGATATTTTGTTGAAGGTATGGTCATTTTCCACTTAGATGTTGAAGTGATTAGTCTTGTTGATGTTAATCAAAGCAAATCCTTCATCTTCATGTGAAACAAATGCCTCTTTCCCATACCTTTGGGTAATTAGTTGAGTATTCTCTCTTGAGAATGACGGGTTGTCTTTTTCAAGATCAAATAAACCATAACCAATAATTTTCATTCTTTGTACCACAAACTGCGGGGTTTTGATCCTACATTGCACATCGTGGGTACGTAGGCATGAGGCGATAAGTTTCTCCAAACACAAAAATGTTAAAAAATATTTCTCTTCTCACCTCCTCAATCTCTTTACAAGCAAACCATTTTCAGACCAAAAGCATGAATACATCAAAGGGCTCCTATAGAGTATTATAGATGTATTGGGTGCGTAAAACCTTCCCTTTACATAACCAACCCCCTTACCCATTATCTCTTTGTTCTTTTAGAACTCTTTAGGTTTTGTTCGCTCTTTTTTCCTTTCCTTTTTGGATAAAAATAAAAGTGCGGTGGCGACTCTTGTTTATTTTTGAGTTCCCCACTACACCCATCATTGTGCAAATCTTTACCACAATATGGATGTACCATCATGCCTCATCAATCTCCTCAAGGATTGTCGAGCCTTCAATATAATCAAGAATTACGGTTTCCATCCCTCTCTGAGCATTTAGACAAAAGATCAATCAAGAAATGACATGATCTTTAATTTGTCTAACCTCTCAAACATCCATGAAGGATCAAGAGGACTACCACATCAAGAATCAAGAACAAAGTTGCAAAATTCCAAGAGGATTGAGCCTCGAAACACCCGGTGTCACCAAATTAGGGTTTTTATCGACTGAGGCCTCCAGAATGAAATTTTCATAGGGGATTGAACCAAGGCTTCAAAATATGACTCAATATGCTCAAAATAACCCTAGGAGTCCCTTTTTAAAGTTAAATCACCCTCAGAGAATGCATTCCTCAAAAGTCGGGAATTAGGGTATCTCCGCGCCGAACCGCTTCGGAGCCAAAAGTCAAAACATGACTTTTTTTGGCAAAAATGGTCCTTTTGACTCATATTTTCATAAAATAGGATTTATAAAGTCATTTGAACAAGAATTAATCAAGAAATCATGATAACTTGTAAAAGGGGTAATCTTGAAAAATTGAGAATTTTTCTAAGTTACTAAATTTGAATGGTTTTGGTGCCAACTTTCAAGGACCATAACTTTTGATCCAAGCAACCATTTTGAGTGATCCAAAGCCAGATTTGTAGGTCTTCCTACATTCTACAAAAGCTTTAACTACATGAAACTCTAACTCTTCATGGATTTTTAGTTATGGATGGATCAAAGTGGTGAAAAATCAAAGACTTAACACTTAGTACAAAACTGTCTAAGTTTCAGCCTTGAACATCAATGTTTATGGGGATTTTTCAACTAAGTCCAGATAGTTTCAAGACAAACTATGATGACACATGGATTGTACCATATTAGGGCTTTCTAAAAAGTACAAGAGATTTCCATAACTCCATTTGAGCAAGGAGATATGATCCTCCCAAAATGACGCTTTCCAACTGTCATGTACAAGGAAGTTTTGTACATTTTTGCTCGAGCTGGCTGAATTGTGCAACCTTAAGCCTTGTCACACTTCTGAAAACATATAAGAATCTTATCCAAGCAAGTACCTCTGATCCACAAGCCTCACAAGTCCAAGAGCTATCCTTTAGGCATGTGAAAATTCAAGATTCTTACTCAAAATATTCAAAGTTGTCAAGAAGCATTGAATGAGTGCATAGAGGTGGCATGCATCAAGACAATGTTATCCAAGATGAGTCAAGCCTTAGCCCTGCAACAAAGGACCATAGGCCTGCTGCACTGACCCAATTCAATGGCCAAAGAAGACTTGAATTCCTTTATGCAACCATTGGCCATAGACCTGTACCAGTTGCCATTCACTATTGATGCCAAAACAAACTTGTTGCACTATAAATAGAAATCAATTGTGATCAGTTTGAGTACACTAAAGCACCCAAACTGATGCTTTACTCAAAATCTCTCTCTCACACAAAAAATGCCTTCATTTTCAAATCATTATCAAATTTTTCACTAGAGAGTTATTCCATCATAACCAATTGTTCTAACACATCCCATACAACATATGTGAGCTGATCAAACACTCCTCACACTTCTGTAACACCAAAATCACAAAGCTCCAAATCCACTTGAAGCTCATATGCAGCTGAGATGCCATGAAGTGATCCAAGCATCTCCAATCAAGTCCAAGCTTCCCAACACACTCCATAGGGTATAGTGAAGCTGTTCAAATCATCACAACACATCTGAACACCTCTAACTCCAAATTTGAAAGTCTCTTGCACAAGCAAGTTCAACTAAGCCTGAAACCTTCAAACTCCATATTACATACATCATAAATGAATTTTTGAGTTACCATCTTGTTTCTGCATGTATATAGAGTGACAACCCTCAATCAATTGTTATGTATGAATCGTGTATGGAATTTCATAGTGTTTATGCTGAAACTAGGGTTCTTGAGTTAATCCTCTGATTTCTCACTCCACAATTAATATAAATGCAATTAATCTATATGGTTGTGATCCTTTTCAAAAACGAGCAAGATTGGTGTTTGAATCGTGCAAAACCATTGAGTAATCAGAGAGAAAAGTGAGAAAACGCAAATCTGAGCAAAACAGGGTCGCGCGTGTTCTTCCCTTGTTCTTGGCGCCTTTTTTTCAAATTTTCAAATATTTGAAATTTTTATATTTTATTTAATTGATTTCAAAAATTAATTTCTCTCTCATTTTTAATCATTTTTTATTGGTTTTTTTTTTTTAAATAACAAAAATGTTAAATTATTTTACTTTATAATAAAATCCAATTTATATTATTTATTTAATGTAGTTAGAATTTTTGTAATTTATTTCATTTTATTTGTTTTTAAACATTTTAAAATGAAGTTCTCACCTTGATCTTTTCATTCCAAATGAATTTCAAGCTTTCATGTGATTAAACATGACATTTCAAAATATTTTTCAAAGTTGATAACTTGTTTTTGAATATATATGTTATTTTATATCATTTTTTTATTTAATTTCCTTTGAAAATTATATCTTTTAAATTCAAAATTAGGGTTTTCTATAAGTTTTTATTTTTCAAACTTCACATAAACACTTTTGGGCCTCTAATAGAGTGTAAGTCCAATCCCTTTGTAAATAAACCATTTTGGGCCTCAGTCATTGTATAAGTCCCGATACGATTTTAAAAATCTCGGCGCTATCGCCGTTTTCAAAAAAAAAATTCATCTGGGCCTACCCTTGTGTTATAAGTCCCATCTTTATTCTTTTTTAAACACGTTTGGGCCTCTAATAGAGTGTAAGACCCAACCCCCTTTGTACATAAATAAATTTGGGCTAAGTCATTGTATAAGTCCCTACGCGATTTTCAAAATGACGGTGCGATCACTGTGTTTCATTGGGCCTCTCCTTGAGTTGTAATCTCCATCTCTTGTATAAAAATAAACTCTTGGGACTCTAATAGAGTGTAAGACCCATCTCTGTTGTAAATATAATAAATTTGGGCCTCAAGTCATTGTATATGTCCCAATACAGATTTCAAAATAACGGTACGATCACTGTTTTGTATCTGGGCCTCTCTTTGAGTATAAGCCCCAAACTCCCTTTTTAAAACAACTTTCTTTGTTTGATTTGGATTCAAATTCACGGTTGATATCAAAACTTTCTTCAATTTCTTGAATAACTAACCATACAGTTGTGTTTTTAATACTAAAAGCTTGCTCGCCTGTAAGTTCGACCAGCTTTCTTTTACATATTTGCTTATATATATATATATATATATATATATATATATATATATATATATATATATATATATATATGCTAATATACTTGCTTAGAGTTTTCCCTGGCAATTAGGTATAGGATTAGATAAAACCAGTGGTCACTCTTTCAACACAGTCAAAACTAGTTCCCCATAGGATTTTAATACTAAAAGCTTGCTCGCCTGTAAGTTCTACCAGCTTTCTTTTACATATTTGCTTATATATATTTCATATATATATATATATATATATATATATATATATATATATATACTTGCTTAGAGTTTTCCCTGGCAATTAGGTATAGGATTAGATAAAACCAGTGGTCACTCTTTCAACACAGTCAAAACTAGTTCCCCATAGGAAATTCCAGATACGTTCTTGCCTCATCTTGGGCTTATACAATATGGAACAGAGAAAGGCATTATTCCCGGTGAAACTTTTCTCAAGACTGTCACTATTAGAATCTTGTCAAGAAATTCATTTCCCCAGAGAGGATTAATTCCCGGCGAAACCTCTCTTGAATTTCTTCAAATCCTAGATCTGTTCACTAAAGAGAGGATTATTCCCGGTGAAACCTTTCTTGAACTTTTCTTAGGTTTGGACCCACAAGCTTTCTAAAAGCATCCCCAACCTCTTCTTGGGCTTTGTACAAGGTCCCTCAGGCTTCTTAGAAGTTCTCAGCCTCCTCTTGGGCTTTGTACAAGGACCCTCAGGCTTCTTAGAAGTTCTCAGCCTCCTCTTGGGCTTAGTACAAGGACCCAAAAGACCTCCTACAGGTATAGGGCAGAACCTAGTCATCATTTATTAGAGCAGTCCTCTCAAGAGTCAAAACAACAGACCAACTTAGGGTTGATTCTCATCCCTTAAAATATCATCCTCCTCTTGGGCATCATACAAAGATAAACCTTTTCATACCAGTAGACTTAGACAATCTCACTTCCTTTTGGATCTCAAAGAAACCCTCAAGTTTCCTAAAAGCACAGGAAAAACCCTGATCACCTCATCAATTTCCAACAGAGTTAAAACCTTCACAGGTTTCAAAACTCAATCTTTAAACCTTCACTTTAAATTCCCCCAGCTAGGGTCAAATTACTATAAAAAAAACCTCAAGAAATTTGATTCCCCAGCAAGATTTGATTCCCCAATTTGGACCTGTCTCTGGATCTCAATAATCCTCAGTAGAAGTTAGCCTCCTCTTAGGCTTCATATAAGAAATTTCCTAATTAGCCTCCTCTTAGGCTTTGTATAATGATCATCCCTCAGCAGTTTTAGCCTCAATCTTGGGCTTTGTACAAGACACCTATAAATATTCTCCAACTGAGTCAGTCAAAAACTTTTAGCCTTAATCTTGGGCTTTGTACAAGACAGATAAAACCTCTCCATTAGAGTCAATTTCTTTTTAGCCTCAATCTTGGGCTTTGTACAAGACATATAAAACCTCTCCTCAGTGGAGTCAAAACTTTTAGCCTCAATCTTGGGCTTTGTACAAGACATATAAAACCTCTCCCCAGTGAAGTCAATTCTTTTTAGCCTCAATCTTGGGCTTTGTACAAGACAGACAAAATATTCCCCAAAAGAGTCAATCTTTTTCTTTCAGCCAATCAGAGTCAAGCTTTTAGCTTCAACCTTGGGCTTTGATCAAGGCACACAAAAATCAAACATCCCTCAGAGGAAATAAAAAATCTCTCTGTAGGAAGATATTTCTCTGTACAATCACACATCAAAACAGACAATAAACAAACCCCAACCCCAGATAATTGCTGTAAGTGGCACACTTGTTGATTCCAAAATCCAAGCTGTAGTCCATCTCTTATCCTGGTAAATCTCCTTTTTCATCTAATTGTTGTAAGTGGCAAGCCTCTGGATTATTCACACCCAAGCTAATGTCCATCTCTTAGCATGAAAAACTCCTAAAGAAAAATGGCGTTGCTCTACACTGAGTTAAAGTTTTCTCCTTCAGGACAATTCCCTTATAAAGGAAATTATTGCATTGCTGGATTCCATACATTCCAGTTAAAGTAACTACATTTTATAATCAGTTACCCAACAACTGTGATAAACAGATGAGATATCTCCCTTTAGAGATGACAAAATCACTCTCAGTCAAACCTTTAGCTTCAATCTTGGGCTTTGAACAAGACACAAATAACCTTTAGCTTCAATCTTGGGCTTTGAACAAGACACCAATCATCTCTTTCCTCCCATAGATTAGGAGGAACTACGATTGCTCTGATTTCCCTGTTTTCTTTAACGGGAATACGTAGGCATAAGATTGTGAAATCTTAGCGAGCATACATATCAAAAACCTTAGGTCCAGTACCTTACCAAAAACATCAAAAAACCCGAAAATCAACAAAAATAACCTCTCAAACATTCCCAAAGGAGAAACTTTCCCATTTACGACAGACAAACACCAGTAAATATATAACAGAAGAAAATGCCAAACAATCTATGGATAATCATATATAGGATGGGTAATTGACAACTCCCCATTGTATAACCTGACCCCGGACCCCCCAATCTCTTAGCATTTGTTAAAAGAAAACATTTGCGTGCAAGGTTAGTTTTAGATAGCTTACCTTTCCTTTCCAGCTTCATAGGATAAATAAGAAATCAGAAAGTAGCACCCAATTCCAACAAATGGCGATAAGGAGGTCGCGTCACCGACAAAAATCGCACACTACAGAAAAATGACAACTCTGCTGGGGACACAAACTAGGATTAGAATTCCTAAGAGGTCTAGGTTGTTTAGAATTTTCTATTGTATATACTATATATATATATATATATATATTGTTATTCCTACTTGATACCCGTGTGTTTATTTTTCTGTCAAATAGGAAAGCGATTGATATGGATGTGGAAAGTTTGAGAGAACATTAGGATAAGGGTGACATAGACAGGAGAAACTTATAGGGAGTGAATCCCGAACAAGCTATCTTGGTAGCCCGCCGAATCTGTCGAGGCACCCGTATGTAAGTATCGATGTTTAACGACCGATTGTCGTGAAAGTATTGTCTTTCCTAGTATGGTAACCATGACCTTGAGGATTTAGTAGACTTTAACCTTATGACCATTTGGTAGTGCGGTGACTATCGGGAATAGCTGATACGCAATACTACACTCAAATGAGATTTATCCCAGGATATTATAGCTCGCTCTAGTGAATCATCTTGTTGTTGATATCCTTAGGGCGTCAATGACTTTGGGAACCGTAGAACCCGTTCTGAAGGTACAAAACTTGACTAAAATAGTACAACCTTTGGGGATGGGTAGAGCCATGACTCCATGCTCGTTGTAACACCCTTTTCTACCCCACAAATTAATCGCAGTGGAATACACATAAAATCATATTAAATCAGAATTCACCTCAAAGGGTGCACATTTCCCAATAAATTCAAAATAAAACATTTACTCGGTAAACAACGGGTTTTCCTCAATATAACTCAAAATGCCTTCAAAGGCAGCAGAACCACCATAACCACAAAAATCCCACAAGAGGGTTTATTAAAATAAATCATAATCATCAAATAATCAATAAAGTAACAGCCAAATAAAATTCAACATGGTTCGACTCAACGACCCCAACCCGATGTTACACTATAAGAGCAAAGACCCTCTAAGTCGACCAAAAGCAAAATAACTTCAAAGGTCCTCAAAAGTGTCCACAGCTAATCCTGATCACCTGCACGTTACCCACGTGGAGGCAACATTCAAACAGGCAGGGTGAGTACTACAGTTCATAATAATCAATATAAAATAAGATATGCATAAAAACGACATCATCATCATATACATCATCATCAAAGTCATCACAAGGCAAACATCAAAACACGTCATCATAAATCAAAACAAATGCCACATAAATGCAATGCACAACAGGACTCATGCATGTGGTACCAATCGTCATAATCGATGGATTCTTAGGCCCTCACCCTCCAAAGATCCCCGTCAAATAAGATCGATTCTACACAAGAACCGGAGCACGTCATAATCCACTTCACATCCACACAATGGGATGGAAGCCACAAATAGACCGAAGTCTAACATCATCATCACTGCACCTAAGTCCTAACATCGTCACAGAATGCTATGAATGTATGATACACAACGTCATAATCATCATCATAAAAACCATCATTATGTGCATCATCATTCACCAAAACATCATGTTAATCATGTCATCATATATTCATCAAAACATCACAAGTCATCATCTCAATATCGTCAAGAACATCATGGTAAAACATAAGAAATATCACAGCACTAAAATCTCAGAACATCACAGCATCATAAACAAAATTTCACAAACAACCGCAGTTCGCTGCTGAGTTCGCTGTGCGAACACATTCGCTTGGACCTTCGCTTTGTGAAGCTCCAGCGAATTACAGAATCCTAACAAAACCCCCATTCTACCTCTCTTTTCCATTCCATTCGCTGTGTGAATCCCTTCGCTGAGACATTTACTGTGCGAACCCACAACACCACATCTCAGGATTCATCTCAGAATCATCACAGTTATCGCGCATTCGCTGCGCTACTCGCTTTGCGAGTCCAGGAGAATGTTCGTCGTGCGAAGGATTGGTTCACTTTGCGAACCTGCGATTACAGCAAATCACTACTAAGCACCAGTAGCACTACAACTCTAAACGTATCTGCGATTTCATCCCCAAATGACCCAAAAACATCCTGACCACATTCCTAATGCATTATAACCGTTAAGGACATAAAACCTACAACTATTAGGTCGATAAATTCACTATTCTAACTCGAAAATACCTAAACCTTCACAAACTCCCAAGGTTCCCATAAACCCCATAAATCCCTTTCTCATACAAGATCCCATACATCATCAAAAAGGTTTTGCCTCTAAGGCTTACTTTTACCCGAATCAATTCAACCCTTAATAATCCATCATTGATTCTCAGAAATACCTCGAAATCATACATAATTCATAAACCCTTCAAAAACCCCAAAACCCTCAAAATCCACATTCAACACATCACGTTCTATATTGAAAACAATGTAAGGAAATACTCCCCATACCTTAGATTGTCGATTCAGAGCTTTCACCACTGATCCTTTGGAAACCTTCAAGAATCCTCGCCTTTTCCGTTCTTTCCTCAGAGCTCTGCACCTTCTCCTTATTTTCACGTTCTGGCCAACAAATGAAACCTAATCTCAGATTCTCTTTTTGTTAAACCTTTGGGCTTCCAACATGGCTTTTCCAATAATACCCTCACTAATCCTCCTCAAAAGTCCATCTTACCCTTAATTCCTCTAATATTATTTTAAATTAATAATAATACTAATATATTCATATTATGTACTATTAATTAATTAAAATAACCAAAACTCCACCAAAATAGCGACATCGACCCCAACCACCAAAATTCACCGAAAATTCACAAATATTATATTTAAATAATTAAATAAATATTCAAATAAATTTAGGGTGTTACAACTTTCCCCCACTTAAAGAATTTTCGACCTCGAAAATTACCTCAAAGAAACAGAGTCGGATACGACTCCCTCATCTGATCTTCACTTTCCCAAGTCCAACTTTCTCCAGCTGGTCTTCACCACATCACCTTCACCAAAGTTATGTCCTTACCCCGCAGTTGCTTCATCTCTCGACCGTCAATCTGCACAGGTGTAACACCCCCAATCTAATACCCCCAGGCTAATAAAGTGATAAATAAAATTCAAAATTTCATCAGAGTATATTTAAATTATCATGGCATAGACAGGGAGCATCACATCAAATTAAAACAAACATAACATACAACACCTGCTCATAAAGATATGCAACAGTGGGGTAGCAATCAACAGAGGAACTCAGTTCCTTACACCCACATTTCAGATTTTAGAATAAAAGCGGAAAAATCTAAAACTGAATAACATATATATATATATATATATATATATATATATATATCATGAAAGTTTGTCATATACCAAGTTATACATGTACAAGGCAAAAGATATATATACATAGTACACAAATAATCACAACACGGCCACCCTAACTACCCGGTGTCACATATCAGAGCTGACCGACAAAAGAATGAAGACGCAAAGCTTCACAAAAAGACCTCCAGCAACTCTAATCTGCAATACCTCGTAGAGCATTATAAAACAGCAGAAGGGTGAGAAAAACAATCATAATACAGTTGCATAAAATTATATATTAACACAAAAATGCACAAGTATAATGTTCTCACCTCAAATGCACCACAATCGAGTATAACACAACACCATACAAGTATCAGGTATTCGGTACTATCGCAGATCAATCATGATCACAATTGTACATATTTCATCACATTATTCACATTCATAATTAACATACACAATTAATCCATGATTATGCAAATGCACAGAGACCGACACGACGACTCTATGCACATGCCATGCGGTACCGACTTCCAATGTTTCTCATGTCTCATCACCAATTCACTCAGGAACTATTGGAACCATCGTTCGTTACTTAGTGTAACTCCCCGTCGGGCAGACGATGTTCACCCGTCGCTTTAGGTCCTCACATAGGCACACGACATTTATGGATTGCTTTAGGTCCCCACATGGGCACACAATCCGATCGCTTTAGGTCCTCACATAGGCACACGATCGTCTATAACCATCGCTTTAGGTCCTCACATAGGCACACGATGTTATAGCAGATCCCCTCTGGAACCAAACCGTCACTCAGGACGTCACAACAATGCATATCATGATGCTTGGCATACAATGACTCATGACATTTAATATGCACACGCATAAATACATTCATTTCCATCAACACAATCACACTTTGCACTTATGCCCAAAAACAATGCATATAATTATCATATGGCCACAAATCATCACAACACCATTTAGACACACGCATTCACATCATACAACAACACTATGCACGATACTCATCAATTACGCACACTTACAACAACAAAAGTCGACAAACCGACACTATTCCAATTTCCCGACATAATTAAATCGGCTAACAATCTCAAAATTATCTTCATAAGAAAGTACATTTTATAAGCTTTCCAACGATATAAATAACACTTAAATCAGAAATACGGTTCGAGAGTTATGAATTTTTTTAAGGAAAAGAATTATTAAAAAAACTCCCAGCCGCCCGACGAAGCACGCTAACCGCCCGGCGAAACACGCTTCCCCTCTACTTCGCCCGGCGAAGCACAGGCGACGCCAATTCCCCCAAAATGACTCAAAGAGTTAGAAACTTGGCACCTCTGCGCCTCTCAAAACCGCCCGGCGAAAGGACGAACCGCCCGGCGAAGCAGGCACATCGCCCGGCGCTTCACACCAGAAGCAGAATTTCTGCTTCGTTTTTGCACTGTTCCCTACCCCAAAAATTCCATTTTTCTTCCCCAAATCACTTCCATCAGCAAAACCGTTAATAGCAATGGTTCATAAACATATAGAGATCATACAACACAAATTATATCGATTTCCGTCCGTGAAAACATCGATTTCTACTCGTTTACGCGTTTTCGACCTATATCCGAAAAACTACCGAACAAAACAATACAACAAGCAAACACACATACATAATCATACACAACAATTAGATAATCGAGTTTCACACCCTTACCCGATTAAATAACGCGTAGAAAAGTCGGTTGATCGATTCCTAATTCTTCCCAAAATCTCTCTTTTCTTCTCTTCTCCTTTTCTTTTCTTCTTTTCTCTTCTTCTCTTTTTTTTCTCTCTTTCTATTTCTTTTCTTTCTATCTTAATGAAAATAAATCATGAAATGACCAAAATACCCCCACACTCAAATATCTCACAAACGATCCCAAAACCCGATAAAATATCACAATACCGAAAAAATAACATATTTTCACATAAAAGTCGAAAATAAAATAATATAATAATAAAATAATCAAAAACGACTCAATTAAATAAAAATACTAAAACTGACAAAAACTGGGGCGTTACAACAGGCACTGCTTCAACAGTCAAGTTATCCCTCACCTGTACATCATCCATCTGAATCACATGCGACAGATCCAAAATGTACTTCCTCAACTGAGGCACATGGAACACGTCATGCAAATTCGCAAGCGACGGCGGTAAAGCAACTCGATAGGCTACCTCTCCTATCCTCTGCGAGATTTGGTATGGACCAACAAAACATGGAGTGAGCTTCCTAGACTTCAAAGCTCGACCCACACCAGTCACTGGCGTCACTCTCAAAAACACGTGATCCCCCTCTTTAAATTCAAGTGTATTCCTTCTCTTATCATGGTAACTCTTCTGACGACTCTGCGAAGCTTTCATCCTTTCTTGGACCATCTTAATCTTCTCAGTCGTCTCCTGCACAATCTCTAGTTCGAGTACAACACTCTCGACCGATTCATACCAACACAAAGGAGTCCTACACCTCCTCCCATACAAAGCTTCATAGGGCGCCATTCCAATACTAGCATGAAAACTGTTATTGTACGTGAACTCAATCAATGGCAAATGGCTATCCCAAGATCCTCCATGATCCAACACACAAGCTCTCAGCAAATCCTCTAAAGATTGGATAGTCCTTTCTGTCTGACCGTCCGTCTGCGGATGATATGCGGAACTCATCCTCAACTTAGTACCCAACGCATCTTGTAAACTTTTATAGAACCTCAATGTAAATCTCATATCTCTATCTGACACAATAATCGAAGGTTTCTGTAGCGAGCGATTTTGGACGCGGTTCTTAAGCGCTGGTCGCTCTCTGCGGTTGAGCTTAAAACTACAGGTCGATTCATTTTTTATCCTATTGTGAGCTGAATAAGGAAGGGAAATAGATGTCTCCAATTAACCCTGCTTGCATATTGAGTTTAAACAGCGGTCTGTTTGGTTACAGATGCTATCAATGTGGGGGGGCCTTTGTACTGGTTATTTGTATTTTCGCCAATACTGTTTTCTTTCTTTTTACCTTGACAGAAGGTTTCTGGCAGGGAACAAGGATTAGGATGTTAGGACTGATGCTTTTGAATTACTGCTTTTGATATGGGATTTTGGGTTTTTGTTTAGTGTGCTCGCTAAGATTTTTCTTTCAATCTTATGCCTACGTATTCCCGTTTACCGAAACAGGGAAATCAGAGCGTTCGTAGTTCCTCCTATTCTATGGGAGGAAATGATTGTTTTTGGTGTCTTGTTCAAAGCCCAAGACGTGAAGCGAAAGGTGATTTGTGTCTTGTTCAAAGCCCAAGATGTGAAGCTGAAAAGTCTATTTGTGTCTTGTTCAAAGCCCAAGACGTAAAGCTGAAGGGCCTCGACTTTAGAGAGAATTTGTCATCCCTAAAGAGGGGGTTGTATGTCACAACTGTTTATAAAGTATAATTACTTTAATCGGGATACGCGGATCCTAGCAATGCCATAATTTCCTTTAAAGGGGGTTTTAACCTGAAGGGGAAGACTTTAACTCAGTGTAGAGCAATGCTATCTTTCCTTAGGAATTTCTCATGCTAAAAGAGGGACAGTGGCATGGATGTAGATGATCCAGAGGCTTGCCGCTTACAACGATTAGATGAAGGGAGTTGTTTGATGTTTGTTTACTGTGAACGAGGCACAGTTTTGATGCTAAAAGGTTAATTGGATTAACCAGTGATTTTCTTATACAAAGCCTAAGAGGAGGCTGATATGTGTGTCGTACAAAGCCCGAGAGAGAGGCTAAAAGGTTTTGACTCGATGATGGAATCTTTTGGTATCTCGTATAAAGCCCTAGATGTAGGCTATTTGACTCAACAAGAGAGTTTTTTTTTGTATCTCGTATGAAGCCCGAGATGGAGGCTATGGTTTGTTTGGCTCAATAAGAACCTTTTTGTATCTTGTATAAAGCCCGAGATGGAGGCAAAAGGGGTGATTGACTCAACAAGGGAGTCTCTTATGTGTCTCGTACAAAGCCCGAGAGAGAGGCTAAACGTCACTGAAGAAGGATCATTATACAAAGCCTAAGAGGAGGCTGTGGCGACTGTTCAGTTAAGTGACAGGTCCAGTATAATGATTTTGAAAGAGAAAATTAGTTCTTATATGAGCAACACTGTACTCAGGGATTTGATTCAAGGATCTGGGTTATTCATGTTCTTTAAGGAAGCGGGAAATCCAAAGGATATTGAGACTATCTGAGTCTGCGGGTTTCCTTCCTATTTTTGAAGGGGTCACTTGAGAATGCCTTTGAGACTCAAGGAGATTAGACTGTCCATGTCTAGAGTTTCATCTTTTGTAGTATGCTTTGAGAAACAGTACTAGACTCTACAAAAGGACTGTTCTATGCAGATGATTAAGTTCTGTTCCTATACCTCTATGAGGTCGTCGGGACAATTTGTACGAAGCCCAAGAGGAGGCTGGAAGCTTTTAAGAAGCCGACGGGTCCTTGTACAAAGCCCAAGAGGAGGCTATCATTCCCGGAGGAAGAGATCATTATATAAAGCCTAAGAGGAGGTTGTGAATACTTCTAAGAAGCCGTAGGGTCCTTGTACTAAGCCCAAGAGGAGGCGGGGTTGCTTTTAGGAAGCCTGTGGGTCCTTGTACGATGCCCAAGAGGAGGCCGATTGCTTTTAAGAAGCCGATGGGTCCCCAAACCCCGAGAAATTCAAGGCAATGCTATTCACCGAGAATAGATCAAAGTCAGGAAAGTTCGAGAATTTGGAAGAAACTCAAGAGATGCCATTCACGGAGAATACATTCATCTCTGGGAGTAGAGTTTCTTGACAATTCCTAATGAGGACAGCCGAAGAGAAGACTGTATCTGGTGATCCTATTGGGGATCTAGTTGTCTATTTCTATGAATAAACGAAACGGCGTCACCTAGTTATAGACGTAGTTGCCGGGGAAACTCGAAATATCTATACTATTATTACACAGTTGATATGAGTTTATGAAAGAAGACTTACAGTTAAACAGCCCCACAATACAGTTATATGTATATGAAAGCGGTAAATGAAAGCGTATAAACACTTACTCGGTTGTAGAGCTTCCATGCTGTTTGGTTAGTTGTTCAACAAAGAAAGATTGAAAAACAACATTATATTCAAAATCAAAGGAGAAAGTGCTTTGAAAAAGAAAGATTTGGGGCTTATAGCTCAAGGAGAGGCCCAGGGTTTTATCAGTGAGCGCACTGTTTGAATTTGTACAGAGGGACTTATACAAGTGACTGAGGCCCAAAAGGTTTTCTGTACAAAGGGATGGGTCTTACACTCTCTCAAGAGGCCCAAAAAGTTTTAAAGAAAAAGAGTGGGGCTTATAACACGAGGGTAGGCCCAGATGATTTTTTCGTTAAAAATAGCGATCGCGCCGAGGTTTTCTTTTAACGCAGAGGGACTTATACAATAAGTGAGGCCCAAAAAGATTTTGGTTAAAAGGGGATTGGGTCTTACACTCTAATAGAGGCCCAAAATGTTTTGAATGGGTCTTATAGCTCAAGGAGAGGCCCAAGGGTTATTTTGAAAAGGCGACAATCGCGCCGTTTGTTTTTGACGGTATCGGGACTTATACAATATATTGAGGCCCAAAAATGAGTTGGTCAAAAAAAGGATTGGGTCTTACACTCTATTAAAGGCCCAAAAAGTTTTGAAAATGATTTATGAGGGTTGAATTAATCCAAAAACCCTAATTTGTTTTCAAAAATGTATTTAATTGAATAAAAATTCAATTAAGATGATCAAAATTGTTTAACATGTGAAAAACAAATTGTGATTTTGGATTAATGCTTCAAAAATTAAGTATTGACCTACAAAATAATTAGAAAGCATTAAAAGTTGCAAAATCAATGTAGAAAAAATATTTAATATGTCAAAAACAATTAAAATATTAATTCTTTGCAAAAATATCAATTATATGAAATAAATAATATTTTTGGGATTTTTTGATAAAATAAAATATTTTAAGATTTTTGTGAATTATTAAAAAAATAATCAACTCAAAATCATTAAAACTTAGAGAGAAATTAATTTTTGAATCAATTAAATAAAATCACAAAATTCAAATATTTGAATTATTAAAAAATGGCGCCAAGAACACACCAAGAACACGCGCGTGTTCTGGGTTTGGCTGATTTGCATTTTCTCCTCAATCTCACTGAATACTTGATTATATCATGCAATCCACATATCATTATGCTCGTCTCAACCTCACGATCATGTCTATAACACTTAATTTCATTTAAATTAAACATATAACAAGAAATCATGAAAAATCCTCAAGAACCCTAATTTTTGCATGAAGGCTAGGATTTTTGATACACGATTCAAACAATGCAATTAATTGAGGGAAAACATTCCATGCATGATTATGAACATATGGCCAAATTATTGTGCGAGGAAATATGCATAGATTGAGAGATGACCAAGTATATGCTTACCTCTAAGCCGTGACAACAAGTGCAATGTGATTTTTGATTTGGAGGTGTTACAGATGAGTGGTGATGATCTGAACAGCTTCCCTACACCCTATGGAGTGTGTTTGAATGGTTGGACTTGATTGAAATTGGCTGGATCAATTTGTGGTTCCTCAGCTGCAACTTGATTGAAAATTTGAGCAACCAGCTGGTGATTTTGTGAAATTGGTGTTTCAGAAGTGATCTAAGTGTTTGATCAGCTCATATGTGATGTATGTGAGGTGTGTGAGTGATTGGTTTGATTGGAATTGCTCTTAAACTCAAAACTCGATAGTGACTTGCCTTAGAAGGCAAAATTGGAGTGAAAGAAGAGATTTTGAGGAAAGCATCTGTTTGATGGCTTTGGTGTACTCAAACTGATCACAATTGAGCTCTATTTATAGTAGAGCAATTTTGTTTTGCAAGGAATAGTGAATGGCAGCTAGTAAGTAGGTTTGGCCAATGTTGTCCAATGGAAATCTAAGTCTCCTCTAGCCATTGACTAGAGGTTAGGGCACAGAGCTTTGGTTCCCTTGGTCTTGGATAAGTCTTGACTGATTTCAGATGAGAATGGCTCAGTCCATGCCACCTTAATGCTTCCATTGAATGCTTCAATCCAAATTTGGAGTCTTGTCCCTATTTTGGCCATTCTAGGTTCAACATGCTATTTCTTGTTCCATGGACTTTGGAGGCTTGGCTCAGTGATTGTCCCCTTTAGATTCAATCCTCAGATGTGTCTAAGTGGATAGGAGCATTTGAATTTGGCTGATTTTGGCAAATCGAGCCAAAATGCAAAATCTGCCTTGCCTTTGACAGATTTCAGCAAGGCAACTTGACAATGTCATATCTCATGGGGTAAGTTGAATTTGGCAATGTTCTTGGCCATTTTGGAAAGCCCTTACATGATACAACAACTGTTTGAACAAGTTTGGTTTTGATCTCTTTTGATTCCAAGTGAAAAATCCCTCTACATTTGGCAAAAAGTGAAGCAAAATCTGACTTAGTGAAATTTTCACTAAGTGTTGGAACAAAGTGTGATTTCTTGATTTTGATCACTCCATAACTCAAAATCCTTAATGAATTGGACTTAGGTCTAGTTGAAGTTTTTAGAGAGGGTAATGAGGGCTACAAATCCATCTTTGGATGGGAAAAAATGGCCATGTGGTTTAGGAGTTATGATCCTCCAAAGTTAGTGTATTAGTGTCACTTTTTCCATAACTTAGAAATTTTTCTAAGTTTTTATGGTTACCCCTTTTATAAGTTATCCCACTTTCTTTGATTTTTCTTGATGAATGATGATTCAAATCATACATTAACATCATTTTAGGGTTAAAAATCCATTTTGGTGAAAAATCTCAAAAAGTCAAAGTTGACTTTTGTGCACAGTTGACTTTTTATCAGATGAATTCCAAATTGTGCAATTCTTCAGGAAATCATATCCTTGACCTAAATCAAACTTGATGGACATGTTCCATGGGTGTCATAGGGTATATTGGGGCATGTCCTAGGGTTTGGGAGCATGTCCTAGTCAAAAGTCAAAGTTACAGTTGACTTTCCTCGCGAAACCCTAATTGTGGTGCAGATGAAAATGAGACTTGTTGCTCAAGCTTCTTGGATTAATCCATTGTTCCAAATGGATCAATATAGTTCATTAGAGACCCTCAAATCATGTCTTGAGGTCTTGGCTCTTGATTTGTCCCAAAAGTCAACTTAGGGGTGAATTAGGTCAAGAAACCCTAATTCATGATTTTTGATGTATGCATCCCCTGAGGTCAAATTGACTTGATGCTTGGGTCCATGAGGTTCCATGGAGTACATTAGGTTGTGTTTTGGATCTTTGGCTTATGCCCAGATGAAACTTCCCATCTAGAGGCCCTGGTCGACCAAAACCCTAATTTGGTGATACTGGAGATCTTGAGACTTGATCCACCTAGAAGGGAGCAACCTTATGCTTAATCCTTGAGGTGGGAGTCCTCTTGATCCTTTGTGGATATGTTAGAGGCTAGACAAGTTAAAGACCAAGTCCTTCCTTGACTGATCCTTTGTCTAAGGCTCTAAGAGGGCTTAAAACCGTAATTTTGATTGTAGTGAATGCTCAACAACCCTTGAGGCATTTGGTGAGGCATGATGGTTCATCCATATTGTGATGATGATTTGCACAATAATGGGAAATCTTAGTGGTCAAAATTTGGGGTATGACAGTATCCCTTGCAACTTCACAATCTCCCCAATGTACACCTCGGCTAACTTCTGCATAGAATGATTAATCTTCATCGGCAAGAAATGAGCCGATTTAGTTAATTTATCCATAATCACCCAAATGGAATCATTTCCCTTAGCAGTCTTCGGAAACCTCACCACAAAATCCATGGAAATGCTATCCCACTTCCATTCTAGAATTCTCAACGGCTGCATCATACCTAAATGGTTCTGATGCTCAACTTTCGACTTCTGACAAGTCAAACACGCATAAACAAACTCCGCAACATCCTTCTTCATACCTGGCCACCAAAATAACTTTTTCAAATCCTGGCACATCTTCGTAGCACCGGGATGAATACTCAACTTACTTCGGTGTCCTTCTTCAAGAACGCTCTTCTTAATATCTAAGACATCTGGAACACACACCATGTCTCTGAGCATCATCACACCATTCTCGTCAATCTGGAATTCGCCTCCGTTACCTTGGTTGATCAAAGTCAACTAGTCCACAAACTTCAAGTCAGATTGTTATCCCACTCTGATCTCTTCCAGAATGCCACTAGTCAACTTTAACATTCCCAACTTCACACTGTTAGGAGTCTCTTCACATACCAAACTCAAATCTCTGAATTGCTCAATTAATTCCAATTCTTTCATCATAAGCATCGACATATGCACTGACTTCCTGCTTAATGTATCAGCCACTACATTTGCTTTGCCCGGATGATAAATCAAATCAAAATCAAAATCCTTCAACAACTCTAACCACCTTCTCTACCCCATATTCAATTCTTTCTGATCAAATAAGTACTTCAGACTTTTATGATCACTTAACACTTCAAACTTAGAGCCAAATAGATAATGTCTCCAAATTTTCAACACAAGCACCACGGCGGCCAATTCCAAGTCATGGGTAGGATAATTCCTCTCATGAACTCGCAATTGCCTCGAAGCATAGGCAACAACTTGTCCATTATGCATCAATACTCCACCAACACCCATCTTCGAACCATCACAATACACCATAAAAGATTCGCTCGGATTAGGAAAAATTAACACTGGAGCGGTCGTCAACTTCTTCTTCAATTCCATAAAACTCTCTTCACAAGCTACATCCCACACAAACGATTGACCCTTTCGAGTCAACTGAGTCAATGGTAATGCCAACTTAGAAAAGCCTTCAATAAACTTGCGGTAATAACCCGCCAATCCCAGAAAACTTCGTATCTCGGTAGCAGCAGACTTCGGAGTCTCCCACTGTAACAAAACATCAATCTTGGAAGGATCTATTGCAATTCCACCACTTGAAATCAAATGGGCAAGAAAATTCACTTCCTTCAACCAGAATTCACACTTTGACAACTTCATATACAACTTCTTCTCTTTCAACACTCGCAACACGGTTCTCAAATGCTCAGCATGCTCTTCTTCAGACTTAGAATATATCAGGATATCATCAATGAAAACCACCACAAACTGATCCAGATACTCATGAAAAATCAGATTCATATACTCCATGAACACACCAGGTGCATTGGACACACCAAACGGCATCACAGTGTATTCATAGTGACCATACCTCGTTCTGAAAGCCGTCTTCGGAATATCATAAGGCTTAACACGAATCTAATGATAACCAGACCTCAAATCAATCTTACTAAACACACAAGCACCTACTAACTAATCCATCAAGTCGTCGATTCTCGGAAGTGGATATTTATTCTTGATAGTCACTTTATTCAACTGCCAATAATCAACGCACAACCTCATACTTCCGTCTTTCTTCTTCACTAACAGCACAGGAGCACCCCACAGAGAAACACTTGGTCGAACAAACCTCTTCTCAAGCAATTCTTCCAACTGTTTCTTCAATTCACTTAACTCAGAAGCTGACATCCGATAAGGAGCCATCGACACTGGACTCGTACCTGGTATTAAGTCCACCGCAAACTCTACTTCTCGTTCTGGAGGCAAATCACTGATGTCATCTGGAAACACATCTGGAAATTCACAGACAACCGGCAACTCCACACTCACAGTTTCACGATCGATCTGCAACGATGCAAACATTGTAAACACCAGGCTTCATCTTCTATAAGCTCGTCTACTTGCTTAGCAGACAGGAACATCAACTCTCCACTATCACCAAACTCAAGAAACTCCACAGTCTCAGTATAACAATTGATATGAACATGGTTGAACTCCAACCAGTTCATTCCAAGGATTACATAGATTTGGTGCAAGGGTAAACACACCAAATCCATCGCAAAACTCTTCCCAAAAATCGTCAAAGGACATCTTAAACACACAAAATTAGTAGTAACAGATCCATTAGCAGGAGTCTCTATTAGCATACTACCATTCATATTGGACAACTTCAAACTCAATCTATTAGCACATTCAAGCGAGATAAAAGAATGAGTAGCACCAGTATCAATCATAGCAACCAACTCAATATCATTAATAAAACAAGTACCTCAAATCAGGTTGTCCTTCTCTGTCACTTCTACACCACTCAAAGCAAACACCCTGCCACTGGTCTGAGCAGCAGTAGTCGTCTTGTTCGGTTTCTGACACTTGGTACTGATGTGACCCTTCTCACCGCAGTTGAAACAAGTTGGACCCTCATCCTTGCAATCAGTAGCTCTATGACCCTTCTTACCACACTTCTAGCACCTCAACACACTGTTAGTATAAACATCAGCACGGTGACCTTGCTCGCCATACCTATAACACTTTCCAGAAGCGGGAGTTGCTCCCCCACTTGTATTTTTCCCATCTGAAGCCTTCTGCTTCCCTTTATCAGCTGAAGTTGTATAAGGTTTCCCCCTATACTGCCCTTTCTTCTCACTCAACTGCTTGTAGTGAGCAGATCGAGCTCAGCTATCCTCATCGTAAATCCTACTCTTATCCACCAGCTCAGCAAACTTGCAGATCTGTTGATACCCAATACCCTGCTTAATCTCTGGTCTCAGCCCATTCTCAAACTTGAGGCACTTGGACATCTTCGCATCAGCACGGTTGTAGTGAGGACAGAACTTCACCAGCTTCTCGAACTTGGCAGCATACTCTGTAACAGTCATATCTCCTTGCTTCAGCTCAAGGAACTCCACCTCTCTCTTACCCTAAGCATCCTCTGGATAATACTTCCCCAGAAATTCTTGCTTGAACACAGCCCAAGTTATCACAGTGCCAACATCTTCCAGTCTCTGACGGGTGTTATCCCACCAGTCCTCAGCCTCTTCCAACAACATATGAGTTCCAAACTGAACTTGCTGCGCATCAGACATCCCATTCCTCTGAAAATCTTCTCGATCGCCTTCAGCCACTTGTGTGCACTTGTTGGATCGTGAGTACCCTCAAACTCTGGCGGATTGTTCCTTTTGAACTCCCCCAAAGCACAAAACTCATCAGGGTCTCCACCATTCGGATTGAGTTGCGCCACCACATTAGCAACTGATTCCAAAGCATCAGCAATAACACGATCTTTTCTTCCAGCCATCCTGCACACCACTAACAAGGTTAGAAGAACTAAAACATCGAGAGTGTACACACACTTGTCGACTGACAGGGGACTGACATCACATAAAAACTTGGCCGGACGAACCGACTTGCTCTGATACCACTAATGTAACACCCTTTTCTATCCCACAAAATAATCGCAGCGGAATACACATAAAATCATATTGAATCAGAATTCACCTCAAAGCGTGCACATTTCCCAATAAATTCAAAATAAAACATTTACTTCGTAAACAATGGGTTTTCTTCAAAATAACTCAAAATACCTTCAAAGGCAGCAGAACCACCATAACCACAAAAATCCCACAAGAGGATTTATTAAAATAAATCATAATCATCAAATAATCAATAAAGTAACAGCCAAATTAAATTCAACATAGTCCGACTCAACGACCCCAACCTGATGTTACACTATCAGAGCAAAGACCCTCTAAGTCGACCAAAACCAAAATAACTTCAAAGGTCCTCAAAAGCATCCACAGCTAATCCTGATCACCTGCACGTTACCCACGTGGAGGCAACATTCAAGCAGGCAGGGTAAGTACTGCAGTTCATAATAATCAATATAAAATAAGATATGCATAAAAATGGCATCATCATCGTATACATCATCATCAAAGTCATCACAAGGCAAACATCAAAACACGTCATCATAAATCACAACAAATGTCACATAAATGCAATGCACAACAGGACTCATGCATGTGGTACCAATCGTCATAATCGATGGACACTTAGGCCATCACCCTCCAAAGATCCCCGTCAAATAGGATCGATTCTACACAAGAACAGGAGCACGTCATAATCCACTTCACATACACACAATGGGATGTAAGCCACAAATAGACCGAAGTCTAACATCATCATCAATGGACCGAAGTCCTAACATCGTCACAGAATGCTATGAATGCATGATACACAACATCATAATCATCATCATCAAAAACATCATTATGTGCATCATCATTCACCAAAACATCATGTTAATCATGTCATCATATATTCATCAAAACATCACAAGTCATCATCTCAATATCATCAAGAACATCATTGTAAAACATCAGAAATATCACAGCACTAAAATCTCAGAACATCACAGCATCATAAACAAAATTTCACAAACAGTAGCAGTTCACTGCTGAGTTCATTGTGTGAACACATTCACTGGGACCTTCGCTTTGCGAAGCTCCAGCGAATCACAGAATCCCAACAAAACCCTCATTTTGCCTCTCTTCGCCATTCCATTCGCTGTGTGAATCCCTTCACTGGGACATTCGTTGTGCGAACCCACGACACCACATCTCAGGATTCATCTCAGAATCATCACAGTTATCGCGCATTCGCTGCGCTACTCGCTTTACGAGTCCAGGCGAATGTTCATCGTGCGAAGGATTGGTTCGCTTTGCGAACCTGCAATTACAGTAAATCGTTGCTACCCACTATAGTACCATAGCTCCAAACGTATCTGCGATTTCATCCCCAAATGACCCATAAATATCATGACCACATTCCTAATGCATTATAACCTTTAAGGACACAAAACCTACAACTATTAGGTCAATAAATTTCCCTATTCTAACTCGAAAATACCTAAACCTTCACAAACTCCCAAGGTTCCCATAAACCCCATAAATCCCTTTCTCATACAAGATCTCATACATCATCAAAAAGGTTTTGCCTCTAAGGCTTACTTTTACCCGAATCAATTCAACCCTTAATAATCCATCATCGATTCTCAGAAATACCTCGAGATCATCAATAATTCATAAACCCTTCAAAAACCCCAAAACCCTCAAAATCCACATTCAACACATCACGTTTTATATTGAAAACAATTAAAGGCAATACTCTCCATATCTTAGATTGTCGTTTCAGAGCTTTCTCCACTGATCCTTTGGAAACCTTCATGAATCCTCGCCTTTTCCGTTCTTTCCTCAGAGCTCTGCATCTTCTCCTTATTTTCACGTTCTGGCCAACAAATGAAACCTAATCTCAGATTCTCTTTTTGTTAAACCTTTGGGCTTCCAACATGGCTTTTCCAATAATACCCTCACTAATCCTCCTCAAAAGTCCATCTTACCCTTAATTCCTCTAATATTATTTTAAATTAATAATAATACTAATATATTCATATTATATACTATTAATTAATTAAAATAACCAAAACTCTAGGAAAATACCGACATCGACACTAACCACCAAAATTCATCGAAAATTCACAAATATTATATTTAAATAATTAAATAATTATTCAAATAAATTTGGGGTATAACACTCATGTTTTCAAATGTTTTTATGTGCTGCATGTAACACCCCAAATTTGTTAGAATATTTATTTAATTTATTTAAATATAAAATTCGTGAATTTTGGTGGTTTGTGTTGGTGTCGGTATTTTTGTGGAGTGTGGTTATTTTTTTAAATAATAGTATATAATATATAATATATTGTATTATTATTTATTTAAATAATATTAGAGGAATTAAGGGTAAGATGGACTTTTGAGGAGGATTAGTGAGGGTATTATTGGGAAAGCCCATTTTAGAAGCCCAAAGGTTAGGTTTAACAAAAAGGAGAATTTTGGGAAGAATAGGATTCATTTGGTCAGAACGTGAAAATAAGGGAAAAGGTCAGAGCTCTGAGGAAAGAGGGAAAAGCTTAGGATTCGAGAAGGTTTCCAAGAACTCAAGAAAGAAAGCTTGGAATCGACAATCTAAGGTATGGAGAGTATTGCCTTTCATTGTTTTCGATATAGGAATTTGATGTGTTTAAAGCTGATTTTGAGGTTTATGTGATTTTGTGGGTTTTTGAGTAAATTGGTGCTTTAGGGCATTTTTGTGGATTGATTATTAAGGGTTGAATTGAAACGGATAAAAGTGGGCCTTCGAGATAGTATAATTAATCGACCTAATAGTCGTAGGTTTGGTGTCTTTGATTACCGTAATGCCTTAGGAATATTTTGGGGATGTGGTTGTGGTAAAAGGAGGTTGAATTCGTGAGGTTTTTGGGTCTGTATTGCTACTGATGTGTAGCAGCGATTTCCTAAAATCGCGAGTTTGTAAAGCGCATAATTCCTTTGCAAGGCGAACATTCGCCCCAGACTCGCAAAGCGAGCAGCGCAGCGAATGCGTAATGATTTTGTTTGATGATACTGAGATGAACTCTGATTGTGATTTTCAATTCGCACGGCGAACTTCCCAGCAAATGACTTCGGAAACCAAATAGAGGTAGCGAGAGGAGACAGAGTGGGATTTTTATGGTTTTGTCTGGAATTCTGGGATTCGCTGGAAGCTCGCAAAGCGAACATCCTAGCGAATGAGTTCGCACGACGAACTTGGTAGCGAACGACTATTGTTCGCGAATTGTTTTATGATTATTGTGCTGTCTTGATGTTTTGATGCTGTGATTTTTCTGATGATTTACCATGATGTTATTGATGATTTTGAGGTGCCGATTTCATGATGTTTAGACGATATGATTAACATAAGATTTTGATGAATGATGATGCACATGATGACTTTTATTGATGATGATGATATTGACGTTGTGTATCATGCATTCATAGCATTTTAGGACTTCGGTCCAGTGGTGTCTCTAATCCTATTGCATGGATTGGAATGTATGACGTGCTCCGGTTCTTGTGTAAAATCGATCCTAATGACGGGGACCTTAGGAGGGGGATGGCCTAGTGTCCATCAATTGCGACGATTGGTACCACATGCATGAGTCTTGTTGTGCATTACATTTATTTGACATTGATGTAATTTATGATGTCGTGATCTTTGATGTTTTCCTTGTGATGACCCTGATGATGTTGTATATGATGATGACGTCAATTTTAGGTATATATTGTTTTTATATTGATTATAATGAATTGCGATTGCTCACCCTGCCTGTTTGAATGTTGCCTCCACGTGGGTAACGTGCAGGTGATCAGGCCTAGCTGTGGATGCCTTCGAGGACTTTTGGAGTTTTATTTTCTTTTTGTCAATGTTGAGGGTCTTGCTCTGATATTGTAACATTGGGTTGGGTCGTTGAGTCGAACCATGTTGAGTTGTTATTTTTGTAGTTATTTGATTATTATGGCTTTTAAGGAAAACCTTTTGATTTTGGATTATTGTGGTTATGGTGTGTAGCGTGCGATTTTTGTCGGTGACGCGACCACCTTATCGCCATGGGTTTCTCCTCACCTTAATGGTAGAAGTGGGGTGCTACTTTCTGATTTCTTATTTATCCCGTGAAGGTGGAAGAGAAAGGGAAGCTATCTAAAACTAACCTTGCATGGGAATGTTTAACTGAACAAACGCTAAGAGAGATTCGGGGAGTTTGGGGTCAGGTTATACAATGGGGAGTTGTCAATTACCCATCCTATATGTGGTTATCCACAGGTTGTTAGCAATAGGTTCTGATTTTATACTTGATGGTGTTTATCTGTTGATGGGTTGGGAAAGTTTATTCTTTGGGAGATATGAGAGAGAGAGTTTTTGATGATTTTGGTGAGGTACTACACCTAGAGTTTTTGATTGGTATGCTCGCTAAGATTTCGTAATCTTATGCCTACGTATTTCCGTTTAAAGAAACAGGGAAATCAGAGCAATCGTAGTTCCTCCTATTCTATGGGAGGAAAAGAGATGTTTTGGTGTCTTGTTCAAAGCCCAAGATTGAAGTTAAAAGGTTCAGTATTTATGTCTTGTTCAAAGCCCAAGATTGAAGCTAAAGGTTTGACTGAGAGAGAATTTGTCATCTTTAAAGGGAGACATCTCGTCCGTTTACCACAACTGTCGGGTGAATGTTTATAAAGGAGAATTACTTTAACTGGGATATGTGAATCCAGCAATGCCATAATTTCCTTTATCGGGGATTTGTCCTAAAGGGGAAAACTTTAACTCAGTGTAGAGCAATGCCATTTTTCCTTAGGAGTCTTTCATGCTAAGAGAGAGACAGTGGTGTGGATGTAAATAATCCAGAGGCTTGCCACTTACATCAATTAGATGAAAGAGGAATTTTTACCAGGATAAGAGATGGACGATAGCTTGGATGTTTGAATCAACAAGTATACCACTTATAGCAGTTATCTGTGATTTAGGGTTTGTTTGATTTGTTTGTTTTGATGTGTGATAACACAGAGAAATGTCTTCCTATAGAGAGATTTTGATTTCCGTTGAGGGGATGTTGATTTTTGTGTGCCTTGATCAAAGCCCAAGGTTGAAGCTAAGAGATTGATTGATTCCACTAGGGAAGTCCTGATACAAAGCCTAAGAGGAGGTTGGAAAAGGCTGACTCAACAAGAGAGTGTTTATCTGTCTTGTACAAAGCCCAAGATTGAGGCTGAAAAAGAGTCTGGCTCCTTTTGGGGAGATATCATTATACAAAACCTAAGTGGAGGCTAAAAGTTGACTTTTCCGGGGGAATATTTTGTCTATCTTGTACAAAGGCCAAGATTGAGGCTAAAGGGGAAACTGACTATACGGGTGAGAGGTTTTATCTGTCTTATACAAAGCCCAAGATTGAGGCTGAAAAAAGATTGACTCTGCTGGAGAGATTTATACGGTGTCTTGTACAAAGCCTAAGATTGAGGCTGAAAAGAGATTGACTCAGCTGAGGATATTTTAGGCGTCTTGTACAAAGCCCAAGATTGAGGCTAAAAAGATGACTGACTCAACAAGAGAGTGTTTATATGGTGTCTTGTACAAAGCCCAAGATTGAGGCTAAACTTATCGGGGAAAATCATTATACAAAGCCTAAGAGGAGGCTGAAAAAACCGACTCAACAAGAGAGTATTTTTGGTATCATTGACTCAACAAAAGAGTATGGAAAGGTGATTGACTCAACAAGAGAGTCCTTTTGAAGCTAACTCATATGGGAAAAATCTTTATACAAAGCCTAAGAGGAGGCTGAAAAAGGTCGACTCAACAAGAGAGTCCCTTAAGGTGATTGACTCAACAAGAGAATGCTTTTGTTTGTTTTATACAAAACCTAAGATTGAGGCTAAAAAGGGCTAACTCAACAAGATAGTGTTTTAAGAAAGAAGATGGACTCAACAAAAGGGTGTTGTTGGGGCTAATTCTGCTGAGGAAAATCATTATACAAAGCCTAAGAGGAGGCTAGCTTCTGCTGAGGATTATTGAGATCCAGAGGCAGGTCCAAGATGGGGAATTAACTATTGCTGAGGTTTACAGAAGAGTTGAGGTATCAGATGCCTTGAGGTTCTGATTTGGGATAGTGTTATACTAATGATAAGCTGACCCTGGCTGAGGAAATTTAGGATAAAAGACTGGGTTTCTACTGGAGATTTATTAAAATGACCAGGTTTTTTTCCTATGTTTGTAGGGAACTTGAGAATATATTTGACATCAAAGAGGAGATTAGACTATCTGAGTCTACTGGTATGGAAGAGTTTATCTTTGTATGATGCCCAAGGGGAGGCAGGTGTTTTAAGGGATGAGAATCAACCCTTAAAATGATCCGAGGTTTTGACTCTTTAGAAAGACAGCTCTAACAAATGGATGACTAAGTTCTGTCCTATACCTTTAAGAGGTCTTCAAGGTCCTTGTATTAAGCCCAAGAGGAGGCATAAGAACTTCTAAGAAGCTGGAGGGTCCTTTGTAGAAAGCCCAAGAGGAGGCGGGGATGCTTTTAGGAAGCCTGTGGGTCCAAACTTAAGAAGAGTTCAAGAAAATTTTCACCGAGAATAGTCTTTTCTTTAATGAACAGTTCTAGGGTTTGAAGAAATTCAAGAGAGGTTTCATCGAGAATTAATCCTCTCCGGGGAAATGAACTTCTTTGACAATTTCTAATAGTGACAGTCTAAGAAAAGTTTCACCTGGAATAATGCCTTTCTCTTTGTTGCATATTGTTTAAGCCCAAGAGAAGGCAAGACTGTATCTGGAATTCCTATGGGGAACTAGTTTTGACTGTATTGAAAGAGTAACTAACTGGCTCTATCTAATTCTAGACCTAAGTGTCAGAGAAAACTCTAAGCAGATATACAAGTATATACAGTTGATATATGACAAGTATTTAAAAGGATATGAAAGAAGGACTTACAGGTGAGCAAGCTTCCAGCAATACAGTTATATATATGTAAGCATGTAAATGAAAACTAGTAAAAACTTACAGACGAGCAAGCTTCCATTGTAACAGCTGTATGGTTAGTTGTTCAAGAAATTAAAGGAAGTTTAGATAACAACTATGAGTTAGATCTTAAATCAAAAGGGAAGTTGTTTTTTAAAATATTGTTGGGGCTTAACTTAAGGAGAGGCCCAGATGAAAAACAGTAATCGTACCGTTGATCCGAAAATTGTACCGGGACTTATACAACGACTGAGGCTCGAATTAGGTTTTTTGTGCAAAGGAGATGGATCTTACAACTCAAGGAGAATCCAAAAGGTTTGAAAAAGAAAAGAAAATGGGACTTACAACACAAGGGTAGGCCCAATTGATTTTGAAATGAAATGGCGATCGCACCAAGATTTTTGAAATCGCAGTGGGTCTTATACAATGACTGAGGCCCAAAATAGTTTGGTTTTCAAAAGGGGTTGGGTCTTACACTCTATTAGAGGCCCAAAGTGGTTTGAAAATATTTGTTAGGGTGATAGTGATCAAAACCCTAAATTTTGGTTTTAAAATGTATTTTAATTGAATAAAAATTCAATTAAAATAATCAAACATGTGAAAAAAAGGTTGTGATCTTGGATTTATATTTGGAAAACCATGTTTCATTCATGGGATGATTTAAAAATCATTTGAATTTGGCAAAACCAAGAGAAAGAAATATTTTTTATGTTTAAAAACAAATAAAAAAATAATTATTTACAAAAATATCAAATATATGAAATAAATAATATTTAGGTGAAATTTTCATGGAATAAAATAGTTTAATATTTTTTTGAATTTTCAAAAAAAGAATCAATAAAAAATAATTAGAATTGAGAGAGAAATTAATTTTTGAATTAATTAACAAAAACATGAAAATATTAAAAATAGCAAAAATGTGGAAAGGTAGCAAAAAAGGTCTGGGTGGGGTTTGAACCCAAGACCTCATACACAAACACACATGCGCGTTACCACTGGGGTGGTGATACATCTGTGTATCAAAACCACCCGATTAATACATAAGGGGTGCCAAGTTTTCAGGCCTGGCCAAGGCAAGGCAAGGCAAGTTTTGGCAATTTACGTGAAGCCTCTAACTTTCTCATTTCTTCATGGATTTAGACAAAATTTAGGTGCATCTGGCATAGAATTTTACAAGGAATCCAATGGTGCTTTTGGAATTTTCAGAAAGTGTCCCAATTTAAAAACCCGATAGTGGTTTCAAAATAGACCTAGATTTACATGTTATATGCTATCTCATGGTGCAGGCAAGAATTGCATGACAAATTGGTTCAAACACAACATATACAACATGTATGAGATGTTTATGATCAGTGGACATCAAAGGAAAGCATAATTCAAAGAGTTCAAGTTGTCATGCACTTACCTCTTGGAGCTTCTTGTGCTAACTGTCAAGATCCTTGCGCCAGAAGTAATCTAATGCTTTGGATACTCTTGATTGATACCTTATAAGCTTTTAGGATAATTAGAAACAGCTGGAATCCTCAGGAACAAGTTTTAGCTCTTTCTTGGAAAAGGGGCAAAAGTGACCAATATGGCAACTCTGTCAAATGGTGTTCCAAATGAGGGGAACCATTTGAGATAGTTTGAGGATGATATTTGGAGTGTGTTTGAGGCTTTGTTTGGTTTTGGAAGTGACTGAATCAAGGCATGGCTCGAAAAATGCAGAAAAGTCCAATTTTGAGGTTTTGGAAGTGGATTTTCTGATTTTGGTGTTTGAGGTCATAAGTGAGTATTTGAACAGCTTAGATATGACATATTAGAGGTGTTTGGATCATGAGCTTTGGTGGAATTACTCTCTAACTCAAAAACTCAAAGATAACTTGTAAAAGAAGGCATTTTGGCCGATAGAAAGAGATTTTGAGGAAAGCAAGTGTTGTAGTGCTTTGGTGTATTCAAACTGAGCACAAATGAGCTCTATTTATAGTAGAGCAAACTTGTTTTGCAAGCAATAGTGAACGACAGCTGGTACAGGCCTTTGGTCAATGTTGATCCAAGGGAATCTTTAGTTTCCTCTAGCCATTGACTTGAGGTTACGGCACAGGCCTATGGTTCTTTGATTCACTTCTGATTCTTGACTCATTTAGTTAGGAATGTGTCAGCCCATGCGATCTTGGTGTATCCATTGAATGCTTGGAAACAAAATTGGAGTCATGACACCTTTTTAGCCTTTTTAGGTTAGTTATGGCTAAGTGTAGATTCTTGGACTTTGGAGGCTTGGGGATCAGATTATTCTCCTTTTGTTTTATCCTCAGATGTGTCCAAATGGATGAAAATGCTTGGAGTTGTCTAAATTTTCCAAATCGAGCAAATGCACAAAATCTGCCTTGTACAAGGCAGTTGGAAATGGTGATTTTGAGGGGATCATATCTCCCTGCTCAGGTTGAGTTATGGGAGGCTCTTGTGCTTTTTAGAAAGCCCTCATATGATACAAAACATGTGTGATCATAGTTTGTTTTGAAACTATTTGGATCCAACTAAAAAAACCTCATGAACATTGATGTTCAAGGTTGGTAACTTAGGCAGATTTTCACTAAGTGTAGGAAAAAGTGTCATTTTAATGTTTTTGTGATTTTGATCAAACCCTAACTCAAAAACCATGAAGAATTGGAGTCTGAGGTAGTTGAAGCTTTTGTAGAGTGTAGCAAGACCTACAAATCCAGCTTTGGATCACCCAAAATGGTTGCTAAGATCTCAAGTTATGATCCTTGGAAGTTGGTACCAAAATCACTTTTGTTCCATAACTTAAAAAAATTTTGGTTTCTTATGGTTGCCCCTTGTGCAAGAAACCTCACTTTTCTTGATTTTTCTTAATGAATGATGATCAATACCATACATTAACATTACTTTTGACTTAGGGGAACCATATTTGTGAAAAATTCCAAAAAGTCAAACTTGATTTTGTGCACAGTTGACTTTTTATCGGATGAAATCCAAACTGTGCGATCCTTTGTGAAATCAAGTCCCTGACCTAAATCAAACCTAATGGACGGATTACATAGGTGTTATAGGGTGTATTGAATCATGTCCCAAAGTTTGGGAGCATGTCTTGGTCAAAAGTCAAAGGCACAATTGACTATTTCCTTCAAAACCCTAATTGTGGTCCAGATGAAAATGAAACTTGTGAATCAAGCTTCTTGGATCAATCCATTGTTGTAAATGGATCCATGTGGTGTATTTGAGGTCCTCAAATCATGTCTTGAGGTCTTGGCTCATGCATCGCCTCAAAAGTCAACTTAGGGGTGAATTAGGTCAAAAAACCCTAATTCCTGATTTTTTTTATGAATGCATCCCCTAAGGCTAAATTGACTTAATGATTGGGTCCATGAGGTCCCTTGCAGTATCTTGGGTTATGCTTTGAAGTATTGGCTCATGCCTAGAGGAAAAATTCCATCTGGAGGCCTTAGTCGACCAAAACCCTAATTTGGTGACACTGGCGATCTTGAGGCTTGATCCACTTGGAATGGGGAAACTTTGTGCTTGATTCTTGATGTGGGAGTCCTCTTAATCCATTATGGGTGTTTAAGAGGTTTAGAAAAGTTGAGGATCATGTCATTTCTTGATTGATTCTTTGTCTAAGTGCTCTGAGAGTGCTCAAAACCCTAATTCTTGATTGTAGTGAATGCTCAACAATCCTTGAGGAGATTGATGAGTGTATGATGGCACATCCATATTGTGATGATGATTCCCATAATGATGGGAAATATTCGTGGTCAAAATTTGGGGTATGACAGATGCCCCTATTTAATCTTCTTGGACCCGAAGGTGTGAATGGCGAAGATATTCAGACATTCAGGGTGCAAGATTATTAAATATCGGAATACCCGAAATTTTGACGGTGGTTATGAATAGCATTTTGCTCATCCATCTTCTTTTGCTAAGCAATGTTACTTAGAAAAGGGTAAAACTTCCCCTCGATCCTGGTTTTCAGCCACGAAACTCAGTTTCCTCTTGTCGAGTTCCTTTCTCTACAAGGAACGCTATTTGTAGCGGTCTTCATCAAACTTCTCGCCGAGCTCTTGCTGGGGAGACGCCATTTTATGGAAAAGGATTTGATGTCAGATTTACTGGGGGTACCCATCTGTCTGAGCTATAGAGGTGTGCAAACTTCTCTGTTAGAGATGCCATTTGTTAACTCTACTGGGGAAAATGAGTCTCTTGATAGACTACTTTTCCGTTTGGGGATATTACATCATACTTTTCTTAGAGATCTTCTCGGAGAAATACCATGTGATGTGATCCAATTTTGAGGTGCTGATGACTTTATTAACATTGACTTTCTTGGGAGAAAAACCGATGTATCGCCGAGAGTCTTCGGTTGAGAGACTTTCTCTGGGGATTTTCCTTAATTCGGGAAAGCGAAGATATCATCTTCAAGGGTGAGGTTTTTCGAATGTTTTCTTGCCTTTAAGAGGTTCAAGTTATCAAAGTGGTCGAGGGTAGATTCCAATCCAGAAATAAACTGGGGAGAGATTGCTCAGATGATACATTTCCTAACGAGGAAAGAACTTAAACCGGGATTTTGTCTTATCCGACACGGAGAGGAAAACTGACAACTTGATTGACAATTGGATTTTATCACTTGGGGAAATGAGGATGGCCAGAGTGATAATAATGCAATATGATAATGAATGTGAATCAAATATGCATGATGTATGTATGTTTATGCCGACAAAACAGACGCGACATACAGACTAATAGATGAACACGACTGGATACCCAGCCACTGCGGGGTATGAAAAGTACCATTGGTCCAAGATAGTAAGTCTGCCTTGCTTAGGAGAGGTAGACCTTGCGGGGGAGAAAGAATAATTCAATTGGTCTTAAGAGGTAAGACCTCTGCCGTGAATATCAGACGGGATATTATATCTGAAACGGTTGATCCTCTATTCGGCTGTACTGGTTTAGAAGGAGTACTTTGATTCTGCACTTTGAAGTTCAATCACCTTCAGAGAAGCGATCGATGTTCTTTTCGATGTTAAAAGTCAAAAGGAATTGCCATCTTTATTTTAAAAGCAGAAGAAATTTGACAAGTAAATTCATTTTTGTTTTATTTTAAGAATCGTTGATAATGTTAAAAATGTCATTCTGTAAAGCTAAAACAAATGAGAATTGCAAACAAAAGCACTAGGGCTCAAATTTTATTGATAGGATGGAAATCAACCAAGCGCGTGATACCATAGAGCATTTACAAAGTTTAGAAAATGGTAATTTAAGGGAAAAGGGGCTACATTACAACATAACGACCGTTATCCTTCTACCAACTTTGAATTCTGGACATTCTGAGCTTCTGTCGAAGATGACCTTGACTGAAGTTTTCTTGAAGGATGGCATGACTGCTGAGGAGTTAAACTGATCAGACGTAGTTACTTGCCATTAATCCCTAACTTTTGTCTGGATTGTACTTTGAGATTTCCAATCCATCTGGATGATTTTTTTGCTTATGTCTCTAATTTTTGCCTGGACTACCCTTTCGGGTTTTCAATCCACGGAGACGTTTTTTTTTATTTAGGAAAATTATTTCTTGACTACGTCAACATTTGTGGGGTAGGAAAATTCCTCTCCATCCATGGTTGCGAGTCTCAAGGCGCCACCTGAGAAGGCTTTCTTGACCACGTAGGGGCCTTCATAATTCGGAGTCCATTTGCCCCTGGAATCAGTGAAAAATGATTGTATCTTCTTGAGCAGTTTAAAGATCGGCACGCGTGTCGCTAGGCATGGTAAGAAAACCCGGGCCCACCGGGGCCGGCCCCGACCCGGCCCGAAATTAACAGGGGAAACCCGATTTGATTGGGTGTGGGTGCGGGTGTGGGTAAAACCCGGTTTGTAATTGCGGGTGCGGGTGCGGGCGTGGGGGGATGCTACTACCCGCCCGCACCCGCCCCCACCCCCGCCCAGTCTTATAATATTTATTTTAATACCCATATTTTAATTATTTTATATCACATTTATTCACTTTTGAAAAAGTACTTAAAAATCCTCATTAGTCATTTCTCACCATTCACTCAAACTCACATCCTTAGAAACAAGTTTATTATTAAAATGGTTAAGTTTTTAATAAAATTGTTAATTTTTATTACTATTTAAAAAAAATATTTTTTTGCAGGTGGGGGCGGATGCAGGTGCGGGCAAACCCGTTTCTATCGGGGGCGGGTCTGGGTGGTAAATTTTCACCCCCGACTGAGTTTGGGGGCAGGGCGGGTCTATAATAGGGAGCCGGGTGCAGGTGCGGGGCTAGCTAAACCCGCACCCGACCCACCCCGTTGCCATGCCTACATGTCGCGGTCATGAGGGATATAAATCTGGAAATGTAATTTAAACGTCCCAGGAATCCCCTGACTTATTTCTCAGTCTTTGGAGAAGGAATTTCTTGAATGGCCTTGACTTTGTCAGGATCCACCTCAATTCCTTTTTGGCTGACGATGAACCTTAACAGTTTTCCTGAACGAACACCAAATGTGGATTTGTTGGGATTCAAATGGAGTTTGTACTTTCTCAGACGCTCAAATAGTTTGGACAAGTGGGTCACATGCTCCTCTTCTGTTTTAGATTTGGCAATCATATCATCGACATATACTTTGATTTCTTTGTGAATCATGTCGTGAAACAGAGTAGTCATGGCCCTTTGATAGGTTTCCCCGGCGTTCTTCAAATCGAACGACATTACCTTGTAACAAAAGGTGCCCCATGGGGTGATGAACGAAATTTTCTCCATGTCTTCCGGCGCCATTTTGATTTGATTATAGCCCGAGAATCCATCCATGAAGGAGAAAACTTTGAACTTTGTTGTATTGTCTACCAGCATGTCTAAGTGCGGTAAGGGAAATCCATCCTTTGGATTGGCTTTGTTCAGATCCCTGTAATCTACACATATTCTGACTTTTCCATCCTTTTTCGGAACTGGTACTATGTTGGCTAACCATTGAGGATATTCTGAGGTGGCGAGGAAACCCGTGTCAATCTGTTTCTGCACTTCCTCTTTGATTTTGATGGCCATGTCTGGATGAGTCCGTCTTAGTCTCTGTTTCACTGGAGGAAATTCTGATCTTAATGGTAAATGATGCTCCACGATGCTGGTATCCAACCCTGGCATGTCCTGATAGGACCAAGCAAATACATCGGGAAACTCTTTGAGAAGTCTTATCAAACTTTCTTTGATAGTTGGACTGAGCAGTGCCCCAATCTTGACTTCTTTCCTATCTTCTTTTGAACCCAAGTTGGCCATTTCCAATGGCTCTTTGTGAGGTTCAATGGACCTTTCCTCTTGTCTGAGTAATCAGGAGATCTCTTCTGGAATTTCTTCGTTTTCTTCTTCTTCAGCTTCAAATACCGGGAATTCAAAGTTGGAAGAAGGCATTGGATCGTATGTTTCAATGGGGTTTAAAACAAGCAATCTGCATGACGTGATGATTTATTTTTAGAAGAGATAGAGAGAATGCAAGAGCGTTTGCAGTGTATCTTCTGAAAAATGCTTGTTTTTATTTTGAGTTGTTTCTTTAGGATTACCATTTTCTGAAAAAGTGAAAAGTGAAAACAACAATAAATATGGAAATTACAGGACGACACTTAGTTATTTATGATTTAGTCGATTCTTGAAACACAACCCTATAAAACAAAAATCTGTCGCTTTGGGCGAAGCAAAGAGGGACATTTACAGAAAGTGAGCCTTATAAAAACATCTGTTTCACCTGGGCAGGGTGAAAGGTTAAAACAAAGACGGCAATTACTTAGACTTATGGACGACCTTTGGTACATCGACAGCAACCCATTGGCGGTGAACTCTTAGGTGAATCATGAAGTCTGGTACCTTTTTTCTTGGTTTGTCTTCAGAAATGACGCTGATTTCTGGTGGAGCAGGATCGTTGGAGTCTACCTCCCAGGCAGAGTTGTCGTAAACGAACTCTTCTGTTGTGTTTCGTACAGTATTTTCATTCTCAGAAGGATCTCCCCATCCAGTTGGCAGGATGTATTCGAGATTAATACGAGAGCTTTCAAGAGTGGTGTACTTGACCAAGAAGTCTTACTTGCCACACGGTTGTCCTAAGGTGTCCCATACTTCCGTGGAACTGGAGGAGTCATCCCTCTCGATGATGATGACCTCGGGAAAAGCATAGTTGATGAACTCTTGTCCTAAAATCTTTGCAGATTCATCGTTGTGCTGGATATCTTCTGAATGCCCTGAGTAATGATCCCATGATTTGGTGGGGACGCATGTATTCTTTTCAATGATGCTCAGCTGATATGCATCGTTTGGCTGACTTTTTTGCCCCAAGATTTCTGGGTACGGCTGCCAGATAGGCAAGTCATCCATTGGGTCATAATAATCATAGTAAAAGTTGTATTTCATCAGAGTGTCCTCCTCTAATGAGTTGGGTGGAGCACGACATCCTTCAAGATCACAATCTCCGTACATCATCTTGATGTCTGATCTTGGTATATATCTCGGACTTTGCGTGGGATAGCAAAATGGCATATGTGTTTCTTTCTGAGACATATAACCGTCCTCAATGAGATAGGACTTCCACTCTTCATCTGTATTGGAGGAGTCACCCTCATTGATGGTATGTACCTCTTGAGACACAGGGTGAAGGAAACCTCCACTGTGGAAGAAGTCCTGAATGAGATGAAAATTTTCATCTTTCTTTGCAGTTTGGGTATAGGTTGAAGAGAAACCAAGACCTTTCTTTGTCCGGTTATCAGTAGGAATCACAAGCTGTCCCCATCCTTTTGTGTCATTGCTCTCGATCAATTTGAGAGCATCTTTGTACGAGGAAATCGACGTTCCTTTCTCTGATCGATTCTTATTGCTCACCGAAAGTGCTTGGAACTGAGTTCCAACAACTTCCTCTGGTTCTACACTGGATGATGTTGATAACTTGCTCACGATTAAGGCTTGCTCTCCGTAGACTGTGACTAGCTTGTCATTCTTAACGAACTTCAGCTTCTGGTGAAGTGTTGAAGTGACTGCCCAGCCTCGTGTATCCAAGGTCTTCCTAACAAACAGCTGTATGCTGACCGAATGTCCATGACCTGGAAAGTGAATTGGAAAGTGTCAGGACCGATAGTTATGGGAAGGTCGACTTCGCCGATTACTGTTTTTTTGGATCTGTCAAAGGCTTTGACGATGACCTCACTGCCTCTCATCGAAGATCCTTGAAATGATAGTTGCATCAGAGTAGATTTTGGCATAACATTCAGAGCTGATCCGATATCTACCAGTACGCTGGCTAAAGCATCGTCCTGACAGTTGATTGTAATGTTAAGCACCATGTTATGATTCTTGCCTTCTTCCGGCAGTTCTTCATCACTGAATCCTAAACTGTTGCAGGAAGTGACGTTGGAGATGATGCTGTCAAATTGTCTTATCGTCACATCTTGCTCCACAAAGGCTTGCTCTAAGACTTTCTGTAAAGCTTCCATGTGAGCCTCGGAACTGAGTAATAAAGATAGCACAAAGATTCTAGAAGGAGTTTGCAACAATTGGTCTACAATGTTGTACTCGCTCTTCTGGATGAGTTTCAGCATCTCATCGTTGTTTTTGAAAGGTCGGGATTACTGGATTGCCCAACTGGTTGAACTTCTGTTTGAGGTTCCTTTTCTCTGGTGGGTTCTCTGACTCCTCGGTTGAAGATCCAACCGCTCCATGTCACTCGACTGATATATGCGATTTCACGACGAAGGGTAATGGAGTTTCCTTTCCATTTTCGATAGTTGTTGCACCGTACTTGTAAGGGATAGCCTTATCGGATTTGTACGGTATTGGTCCTGGCAGATAGATAACCACAGGAGCCTTTTGATTTTTCTGACCATCATAGCTAGCTTCAATTGGTTCCAGGTTAAGGATCCTTCTATTATCAAGAGGAACTCTTGATTCATCGAGTAGAGGGATTATGGCACAAATGTCTTTGGTCCTCCCATGGTCGGAGATTATGACAACGTATTTGCTTTGATTAGGGAGATAACCTTGCATCACATTAATCGAACCAGAGCTTGAACATGGTCGAATCTCTTTTCGGTCCAACTGATTTTGAAAAGCTGACCGTATAAGGTAGCGTCGTTGGTTATTCTCTGAGTAAACTCTACAGTGCTCATAGTTGTGTGGTGGCACCCAGCCACATCTGCTTTGTAGGCAGTGCAGCTTTACTAGATCTATTTTCATCGAGCGGACATCCTGACTTTGATGCCTATCAGGATTCTTATCAGTTATGATGACTTGTTATGTGTCTTCATCTAGGTAGATCGAAAGCCACCAGTGGTTCAATAGGTGTTGAAATATTCTTTGGACAAGTGCACATCCTTGGTCATCTTCACGACACACTTTACAGTTCTGATAATCATGCGAAGCCAGAAAACTGAGCCTGACTTGCTTAGCGTGTAATTCTACCAGACTGGTATTCATCAAGCGAATATCAAAGATTTGAATCATATTGACTTGATGGCTACTTCTATCACGGTAATCCTGGATCCATCCGAGATCCATCTGACGCTGGAGGGCCTCTTGTATAAAAGAGCATCCCTGATTATTTATTGAGCATATCGGAAATGAATTGTAATCGTGCCATGGCAGATCATGATATTGGCTTTGCCTTGAGTGCATTGCCACCAAGTTGACATTCATCGCCAGAATGTTGTGGTTTTGGACAATGCTGTGATTTGTGTGAGCCATTTTGACCTCACGGATTCGGTGATCTTGGATCCATTCGAGATCCATTGTTCTTGTAGAGCTGATTGCACTACGAAACACCCTTGAATATTCTTTGAGCAGATATCACACCGGTGATAATTAGGAGACGGTACATGGCCATATCCGCTCAGTCTACAATGCATCTTGACCAGATTGGTTCCTAATATGAGTACATCGTGAATTTGAGAGTTGTGGTTAAATTCTTCCTATATCAAATTTACGGTAATTTTCTCATGTTGAGGTAACGAGTTCGTCTGAATGTTTAGATTAGTATCTTTGAAAGATAATACCTCATTCCTGACAAGTTTCTGTATATAAGATTTGAATCTGAGACAGTTCTCGATGTTGTGCCCCCGGTCCTCCTTGATGGTAAGGGCAAGTTTGATCCGCTTTGAACCAAAAAGGAAGATTTTCTGGTACTGTAAGAGGAGACCTGGTTTCGACATGCCCCTTGACCAGTAGTAGTGGAAACAGTTCTGCGTACAACATCGGTATAGGGTCAAACCCTGGTGGTCGTGTAGTACGATTGTTATTGTTGTACTGTGGACGAGCCTGCTGAAGAGGTTGTTGTGTCCTTTGTTGATAATGTTGTTGATTCGGTTGGCTCTGAGCAACCTGAGGAAGATACGTTGGAACAGGCGCAGGGTTAATAGTGGGAGTTACTACTGCTACTGGTTGATACCTTCGCCTTTGCTTACCGAGAGAGATATTATCAATATCTTGCTCTTTTTTCTTTGGGAAAGTACTACCGTATCTTTTGGTACTGCCTGATGGCTCTGTACCTTTGACCAATCTTTCTTCTCAGACTGCTTCTTCAAGGTGTACCCCCATGTTCACCATTTCAGTGAAGTCGTTGGGCGCACTGGCAACCATTCGGTCATAATAGAATGAGCTCAAGGTTTTCAAAAATATCTTTGTCATCTCTTTTTCCTCAAGAGAGGGACAGATCTGGGCGGCAATTTCACGCCATCTCTGAGCATATTCCTTAAAATTCTCCTTGTCCTTCTGCAACATTGCTCTGAGTTGATCTCTGTCTGGTGCCATGTCTAGGTTATACTTATACTGCTGAACAAAGGCAGCGCCAAGATCTCTGAAAGTGACGATCTTGGTGCGGTTTAACCCCATGTACCATTTGAGTGCGGCACCGGTTAAACTATCTTGGAAATAATGGATCAGTAGCTGTTGATTTTGTGTCTGAGTTGACATCTTTCGAGCGTACATCACCAAATGAATTTGAGTGTAAGAGTTACCCTTGTATTTTTCAAAGTCATGAACCTTGAATTTGTGCGGTATTTTCACATTAGGGACTAGACAAAGGTCTGCGGCATCCTTTTCGAATAAATCCTTACCGCGAATGGCATGCAGTTCCTTTTGCATCTCCAAGAACTGTCCCTGGAACTCATTTATCTTCTCGTAGATGTCCTTGTTTCCACCAGAGATTGTTTATGGAATCTGTCCTTCCGGGACATTATGTTCCACTGGTTGTGGTATAGTCATTACGGCGGTGACTCTTGGTTCTTCTATGCCCCAAAGTTTATAACCTTCAGGAGTTACTATCATCACTCTTGCGTCTTCGCTTTCCCGAAGTTTGTAACCTTCAGGCCCAGCGATTCCTGCTGCAGTTTCCTGGTCTTCAGTGACCGGCAGAATGTATCCTTTAGGGACAAAGTTGATAGGCATGCCACAGGGACGATCTTTAGGTATGTTGTACCGAGAATCATACGTCTCCACTATGGGCGTAGATGTGATCTCTGAGATCACAGCCCGTTGTTGTTGCCTCTGAGCTATTGCCAGAAATTGCATGTCACTGTCATACCCCAAATTTTGACCACTTATATTTCCCATCATTGTGCAAATCATCATCATAATATGGATGTACCTTCATGCCTCATCAATCTCCTCAAGGATTGTTGAGCATTCGCTACTATCAAGAATTAGGGTTTCAAGCCCTCTCAGAGTTCTTAGACAAAGGATCAATCAAGGAATGACATGATCTTCAACTTTTCTAACTTCTCAAACATCCACAATGGATCAAAAGGACTCCCACTTCAAGGATTAAGCACAAGGCTGCTCCCTTCTAGGTGGATCAAGTCTCAAGATCGACAGTGTCACCAAATTAGGATTTTGGTCGACCAGGGCCTCCAAATGGAAAATTTTCATCTGGGTACAAGCCAATGATCCAAAACATAACCTAATATACTTCATGGGACCTAATGGACCCAATCATCAAGTCAATTTTGCCTCAGGGGATGCATCCACAAAAAATCAGGAATTAGGGTTTCTTGACCTAATTCACCCCTAAGTTGACTTTTGGGACAAATCATGAACCAATACCTCAAGACATGATTTAAGGGTCTCTAATATACCATATTGATCCATTTGGAACAATGGATTAATCCAAGAAGCTTGAGCAACACGTCTCAATTTCATCTGCACCACAATTAGGGTTTCGCGAGGAAAGTCAACTGTAACTTTGACTTTTGACCAGGACATGCTCCCAAGCCCTAAGACATGATTCAATATACCCTATGACACCCATGGAACATGTCCCTCAAGTTTGATTTAGGTCAAGGACATGATTTCTTGAAGAATTGTACAGTTTGGAATTCATCTGATAAAAAGTCAACTGTGCACAAAAGTCAACTTTGACTTTTTGAGATTTTTCACCAAATTGGATTTTTAACCCTAAAATGATGTTAATGTATGATTTGAATCATCATTCATCAAGAAAAATCAAAGAAAATGGGATAACTTGTAAAAGGGGTAACCATAAAAACTTAGAAAAATTTCTAAGTTATGGAAAAAGTGACACTAATGTGCCAACATTGGAGGACCATAACTCCTAAACCACAAGGCCATTGTTCCCCATTAAAAGCTTGATTTGTAGATCACATTGCCCTCTACAAAAGCTTCATATTGACCTATGTCCAAATTCCTCATGGATTTTGAGTTATGGAGTGATCAAAATCAAGAAAAGTCACTTTGTTCCAACACTTAGTGAAAATTTCACTAAGTCAGATTTTACCTTACTTTTTGCCAAATGTAGGGGGATTTATCACTTGGATTCAAAAGAGATCAAAACCAAACATGTTCAAACAGTTGTTGTACCATGTAAGGGCTTTCCAAAATGACCAAGAACATTACTAAATTCAACTTGAGTCATGAGATATAACATTGGCAAGTTGCCTTGTTGAAATCTGTCAAGGCAAGGCAGATTTTACATTTTTGCTCGATTTGCCAAAATCAGCCAAATCCAAATGCTCCTATCCACTTGGACACCTCTAAGGATTGAATCTAAAGGGGACAATCACTGAGCCAAGCCTCCAAAGTCTTTGGAACAAGAAATAGCATGTTGAACCTAGAATTGCCAAAATAGGGACAAGACTCCAATTTTGGATTAGAGCATTCAATGTAAGCATCAAGGTGGCATGAACTGAGCTCTTAGCAACTAAAATCAGTCAAGACTTATCCAAGACCAAGGGGACCAGTAGCCTGTGCCCTAACCTTTAGTCAATGGCTAGAGGAGACTTGGATTTTCATTTGCCAACATTGGCCAAACCTACTCAGCAGTTGCCATTCACTATTCCTTGCAAAACAATACTTGCTCTACTATAAATAGAACTCAATTGTGATCAGTTTAAGTACACCAAAAGCCATCAAACAGATGGTTTCCTCAAAATCTCTTCTTTCACTCCAATTTTGCCTTCTAAGGCAAGTCACTATCGGGTTTTGAGTTTGAAAGCTTTTCCAACCAAACCAATCACTCACACACCTCATATACATCATATAGAAGTGATCCAAACACTCACATAACATCTGGAACACAGATTTCACAAAATCACCAGCCAATTGCTTAAGTTCTTGACAGATTTGCAGTTGGGGTACCATCTCAAGTTCCAGATCATTTCAATCCATTCCAAGCATTCATACACACTCCATGGCACCTAGGGAAGCTATCCAGATCATTGGAACCTAGCTGTAGCACCTCCAACACAAATCATGATCACCAGCTGCAAGTGGTAAGCATGATCTCTTCTAACTCTATGATCCATGCAATTTTAGCTACACAATAATTTGGCCATATGTTCATAATCATGCATGGAATGTTTCCCCTCAATTAATTGCATTGTTTGAATCGTGTATAAAAAATCCTAGCCTTCATGCAGAAATTAGGGTTCTTGAGGATTTTTCATGATTTCTTGTTATATGTTTAATTTAAATGAAATTAAATACCATAGACATGATCGTGAGGTTGAAACGAGTTGATTGGTATGTGGATTACATGATATGATTAAGTATTCAGTGAGATTGGAGAGAAAATGCAAATCTGGGCAAAACTGAAAAACGCGCGTGTTCTTGCCTTTGTTCTTGGCGCCATTTTCCAATATTTGAATATTTGAATTTTGTGATTTTATTTAATTGATTCAAAAATTAATTTCTCTTTGAGTTTTAATGATTTTGAGTTGATTCTTTTTTTTATAATTCACAAAAATGTTAAAATATTTTATTTTCCCAAAAAATCCCAAAAATATTATTTATTTTATATAATTGATATTTTTGCAAAGAATTAATATTTTAATTATTTTTAACATTTAAAATATTTTTTCCACCTTGATTTTGCAACTTTTAATGCTTTCTAATTATTTTTTAGGTCAATACTAAATTTTTGAAGCATTAATCCAAGATCACAATTTGTTTTTCCTATGTTAAACAATTTTGATCATTTTAATTGAATTTTTATTCAATTAAAACACATTTTGAAAACAAATTAGGGTTTTTGGATTAATTCAACCCTCATAAATCATTTTCAAAACACTTTGGGCCTCTAATAGAGTGTAAGACCCAATCTTTTTTTGACCAAATCATTTTTGGGCCTCAGTGTATTGTATAAGTCCCGATACCGTCAAAAACGAATGGCGCGATCGTCGCCTTTTGAAAAAATAACCATCTGGGCCTCTCCTTGAGATATAAGACCCATTCAAAACTTTTGGGCCTCTAATAGAGTGTAAGACCCAATCCTTTTTTTGACCAACTCATTTTTTGGGCCTCAGTGTATTGTATAAGTCCCGATACCGTCAAAAACAAACGGCGCGATCGTCGCCTTTTGAAAAATAGTCCTGGGCCTCTCCTTGAGCTATAAGACCCATTCAAAACTTTTGGGCCTCTAATAGAGTGTAAGACCCAACCCCCTTTTAACCAAAACCATTTTGGGCCTCAGACATTGTATAAGCCCCTCTGCGTTAAAAGAAAATCTTGGCGCGATCGCCATTTTAAACGAAAAATCAATTGGGCCTACCCTTGTGTTATAAGCCCCACTCTTTTTCTTTAAACCTTTTGGGCCTGTTGAGAGAGTGTAAGACCCATCCCTTTGTACAGAAAACCTTTCTTGGGCCTTAGTCACTTGTATAAGTCCCCCTGTACAAATTCAACAGTGCGCTCACTGATAAAACCTTGGGCCTCTCCTTGAGCTGTAAGCCCCAAATCTTTCTTTTTCAAAGCACTTTCTCCTTTGATTTTGAATATACTGTTGTTTTCAATCTGTCTTTGTTGAACAACTAACCAAACACCATGGAAGCTCTACAACCGAGTAAGTGGTTATCGCTTTCATTTACCGCTTTCATATACATATAATTGTATTGTGAGGCTGTTTCGCTGTAAGTCTTCTTTCATAAACTCATATCAGCTGTGTAATAATAGTATAGATATTTAGAGTTTCCCCGGCAACTACGTCTAGAACTAGGTGACGCCGTTTCATTTATTCGTAGAAATAGACAACTAGATCCCCAATAGGATCACCAGATACAGTCTTCTCTTCGGCTGTCCTCATTAGGAATTGTCAAGAAATTATACTCCCAGAGATGAATGTATTCTCCGTGAATGGAATCTTTGAGTTTCTTCTAAATTCTCGAACTTTCCTGGCTTGATCTATTTCTTGTGAATAGCCTGTCTTGAATTTCTCGGGGTTTGGGGACCCACGGGCTTCTTAAAAGCATCGGCCTCCTCTTGGGCATCGTACAAGGACCCACATGCTTCCTAAAAGCATCCCTGCCTCCTCTTGGGCTTAGTACAAGGACCCGTCAGCTTCTTAGAAGTATTCACAGCCTCCTCTTAGGCTTTGTATAATGATCTCTTCCTCCGGGAATGATAGCTTCCTCTTGGGCTTCGTACAAGGACCTACTGGCTTCTTAAAAGCTTCCAGCCTCCTCTTGGGCTTCGTACAAATTGTCCCGACGACCTCCTAGAGGTATAGGAACAGAACTTAGTCATCTTGATAGAGCAGTCCTTTCAACAAGTCTACTACTGTTTCTCAAAGCATAGTACAAAAGATGAAACTCTAGACTTGGACAGTCTAATCTCCTTGAGTCTCAAAGACATTCTTAAGTGACCCCTTCGTTAAATAGGAAGAAAACCCGTAGACTCGGACAGTCTCGATACCCTTCAGATTTCCCACTTCCTTAAAGAACGGGAACCACCCTGATCCTCGAATCAAAGCCCTGAGTGCCAACATTACTCATATAAGAACTGATTTTCTCTTTAAAATCAGTATAGTGGATCTGTCACTCAACGAAAACAACATCTTAGCCTCCTCTTAGGCTTTATATAATGATCCTTCTTCAGTGAAGTTAGCCTCCTCTTGGGCTTTGTACAATGATTCTCCACAGCAGAGTCAAACAGCGTTTAGCCTCTCTCTCGGGCTTTGTACGAGACACATAAGAGACTCCCTCGTTGAGTCAATTACCCCTTTCGCCTCCGTCTCGGGCTTCGTACGAGATACAAATTAAACTCTCTTGTTGAGTCAAATAGCCTTCATCTCGGGCTTTATACGAGATACCAAAAGACTCCCTCGTTGAGTCAAAACCTTTTAGCCTCTCTCTCGGGCCTTGTACGAGACACATATTAGCCTCCTCTTAGGATTTGTATAAGAAAACCACTAGTTGATCCAATCAACCTTTTAGCATCAAAGCTGTGCCTCGTTCACAGTACACAAACATCAACTCCTTCCCCTTCATCTAATTGCTGTAAGCGGCAAGCCTCTGGATCATCTACATCCATGCCACTGTCCCTTTTTTAGCATGAGAAATTCCAAAGGAAAGATAACATTTCTCTACACTGAGTTAAAGTCTTCTCCTTCAGGTTAAAATCCCCTTTAAAGGAAATTATGGCATTGCCGGATTCACACATCCCGGTTAAAGTAATTCTCCTTTATAAACAGTTGTGACAAACAACCCCCTCTTTAGAGATGACAAATTCTCTCTAAAGTCAACACCCTTTAGCTTCACATCTTGGGCTTTGAACAAGATACAAACTACCTTTCGCTTCACGTCTTGGGCTTTGAACAAGACACCAAAACAACCATTTCCTCCCATAGAATAGGAGGAACTACGAACGCTCTGATTTCCCTATTTTGGTAAACAAGAATACGTAGGCATAAGATAGAAAGAAAAGATCTTAGCGAGCACACTAAACAAAAACCCTAAATCCCATACTCTCATATATCTATCAAAAAGCATCAGTCCTAACATCCTAATCCTTGTTCCCCGCCAAAAATCTGTCATTCTGTCAAAATAACACAAGAAAGGCCCCACCACATTGATCGCATCTGTAACCTAACAGACCGCTGTTTAAACTCAGTATGCAAGCAGGGTTAATTGGAGACATTTATTTCCCTTCCTTCATCAACTTTAATAGGATAAAAAATGAATCGACCTGTAGTAAACCCAAAGAGCGAAAGCGTTTAAGAACTGCGTCCAAAATCGCTCGCTACAGAAAAATGGTGCCCACCGTGGGGCCCTTCTAACCTTCTTTTTTCTTTCTTCACTTGTGTGAAAACCACAGTTTGGGGCTTCCGCCGGGGAACCCATTTTCTGTCAGGAACATAAGATTCTTAGCTTTTAAAAGTCTAGGACATTAGGACAAATATATATACTGCTTTTCCTAATTGCTATACCTGTTTATTTTTCTGCTAATGGGAATGCGTGTGATGCCGCATGTGGAAAGATTGAGTATACACTTAAGATAAGTGATGGCGACGAGGTCGACCATCAACCTCAGTGGAGGCTGACCAATGCAACCCATTCTCTCACCTAGACAATGGGCCGATTGTGGTGTCTAAGAAGCTGAGGAGCCAAACCCTTTTGTAGTGCGGAAACTATCAGAAATAGTTGTCACACGATACTACCCTCATTTGAGGCTGGTGATCTATTCTCGGTGAATGGCACTTACTCTAAGATTGCTCTACAACTCGCTGGTGATCCGCTTGTTGTTTTGCTTTCCTGGGAGGAGCTGATGATAATGAGTACAGGTACAAAAATCACCTTAGTATAAACCTTTGGGGATGGGTAGAGCCTTGACTTCATGACAACGACCCTTTGACCCCATGTTTTTTCTATGTTTTTGTGTGCTGCATTCATGCATTCATTTAAAACATTAAAACATTCAAAAAATTTCTCTTCTAGTCTCTCTGTTTTTCAAATTAAACTAAGACTGTGATTGCAAATATCAGAGAAAATGATTGTGCTAATGGATTTCGGTAGAAGGAGAACTCATAAGTACACCTTCAAGATTCCAAAACTAGAGGATTTAAGAGGTTTGGCGAGGATGATCACAAACCAGGAGGCCTTCAGAGCCGAGTACGGAGGTCTGCTACCTCTGTTAAGGGTCCATGTGATTGAGGGAATCATGGAAGCGCTCGTTCAATTCTACGATCCAGTTTATCACTGCTTTACATTCCCGGATTACCAGCTAGCACCAATGCTGGAGGAGTATTCTCATCTAATCGAGCTCCATTTTCTGGACTGGAATAAATTCCAAAGAATCAGACCATTGCAAGAGCAATTCATTTGGACGAGTCTGAGGTCAGGACTCACCTAACCACTAAGGGTGGCATCCAAGGTTTGCCAGCCCAGTTCTTGACAAAGAAAGCTCTGTACTTCGCTAGTATAGGGAACGTGACTGCTATTGAAAGCGTCTTTGGCTTGCTCACCTACGGATTATTTTTGTTTCCCAACATCAATAACTTCGTCGATATCAACGCCATTAAGGTTTTTCTCATTGGAAATCCTGTGCCGACTTTGCTCGCAGATGCGTATCATTCTGTACACTTAGGAAATTTGTACAGCAGAGGGGAGATCACATGCTGTGTACCTCTGCTTTATAAATGGTTTATCTCCCATTTACCTAAGTCTGCCGCTTTTTGGGATCACAAGAGTGCCTTACGTTGGTCGAAGAAGATCATGTCCCTCACCAACTCTGATATAGATTGGTGCAATAGGATTTATGATGAAATCAGGATCATTGACCGTTGTGGAAACTTCCCCAACGTACCCCTTATAGGAACTAAGGGAGGAATCAACTACCATCCCGTATTAGTTCTTCGTCAATTTGGATACCCGATGAGACACGTCCCACGGGGTGTTCATCTAGAAGGTCTTTTCTTCGAGGAAGGAGAAAGTGACAGAGCACTAAAGATGGAAATAGTGCATCCTTGGAAACACGTTCATAAGAAAGGACGGGAGTCTCTAGGAAAACCAGACTGTGTCTCGGTGGAGCCTTATCTCCATTGGATACAAACTAGAGCTCTCAAGCTAAAAATGCCTTATCCTTGCAACGGAATTCTTCCGCCGGGGGAATCTGTCATGTACTTCATGACGGAAACTGAAAAGCTTCAGGTTACTCTCAACAAAGTTCAACGGGAGAGGAGGTCTTGGAAGAACAAGTACCACATCCTCAACGTAGAGTGCATCAAAATACAACAACTACTGAAAGATAAGGATGCTCTGATTGAAATTTTGGAGCAACATGCTGTAGAGAATCAAGAAGACCAAAGGAATTTGCTCACTCCTTTCACCTGGCAAAGGAATGACAACCCGACAACGGCCCAAGAGCCCCGGTCAAAGAAAAGGAAGATACCAGAATTAGCACCTGATTTCTCTTCAGAGAGGACTCGGGACCCATTAGCTTAGGTTTCTGTTTCTGCACCTTGTAATCTACTGTATTTCCATTTCTGTAATCCTTTGAATTTCAATAAAAAGGGGTTTCCCCACTGTTTGATATTTGCAGTCTAATTGTCAAAGTTTATTTGGATTAAACCAAAAAACAATTAATATAATCATTGCATTCATCATTCTCACACCACGTATTCTTCTTACCTACGAATCTCACGTTTGTGTCTCAGTTCTAGAGTCAAACTATCTCATTCGTACAATACTCGGGCCAATCGTCAGAAAAAGATGGATGATCTTGAGGAAGAAATAGAGAGTTGAAGGAAGAGATCGACGCTCTGAGATAGGATATGAGAAAGCTTCGTAACGACATGCAAGCCATGGCAGAAGCTCAGCTACAACGAACTGTGATATCAGAGATCACCTCAACGCCCATAGTGTAAAAGTATGATCCTAGGTATCAAATGCCGAAAGATCGTCCTTGGGGCATGCCTGTTAACTATATCCTGGAAGGATATGTTCCGCCGATCACTGAAGATCAGGGAATCACAAAAGAAGCCGCTGGGCCTGAAGGTTACAAACTTTGGGAAAGCGAAGATGCCAGGGGCATAATGAAGACTCCTGAAGGTTACAAACTTTGGGAAACGCCAAGATTCACTTCCGTAGTCACGGTACGACCCCCTGTGGTGGACACTGTCCCGGAAGGACAGATTCCACTGATACCTTCTGGTAAAAAGGAAACTATGTTTGACCGAATGGATGAATTCCAGGAACAGTTCTTGGAAATGCAGAAGGAGCTACAAACTATTCGCGGTCAGGATCTATTTGGAAAGGACGCCGCAGACCTCTGCTTGGTCCCCAATGTGAAAGTTCCGCACAAGTTCCAAGTGCCCGACTTTGAAAAGTAGAAGGGTAACTCTTGCCCTCAGAATCACTTAGTGATGTACGCTCGTGGAATGTCAGCTCAGACGGAGAATCAAGACTTACTGATTCACTACTTTCAGGATAGTTTAACCGGTGCCGCATTAAAATGGTACATGGGTTTAAACCGTTCTACGATCAGTACATTCAGAGATCTTGGTACTGCCTTCGTCCAACAATATAAATACAATTTGGACATGGCACCCGACAGAGATCAACTCAGATCGATGTCGCAAAAGGACAAGGAAACCTTTAAGGAGTATGCTCAAAGGTGGCGTGAAATTGCCGCTCAAATTTGTCCACCTCTTGAGGAAAAAGAGATGACAAAGATCTACTTAAAAACCTTAAGCCAACTTTACTATGACCGAATGGTTGCCAGTGCGCCCAGTGATTTCACCGAGATGGTCGGCATGGGCGTACGTCTTGAGGAACCCGTCCGAGAAGGACGTTTGGTAAAAGACACTGGATCGACGAGCGGTACTAAAAAATACGGTAATGCTCTCCCTAAGAAAAAAGAGCAAGATATTGGGAATATCTCTCTCGGAAAGCAAAGGCGACGTTATCAACCGGTAGCAGCTGTGACTCCTGCTATCAGCCCTGCGCCTGTTCCTACGTATCAACCTCAGGTTGCGCAGAGCCAACCAGATCAGCAAAGGACATAACAACCTCTTCAGCAGGCTCGTCCTCCATACAATAACAACCGTACAACACGACCATCAGGGTTTGATCCTATACCTATGTTGTACGCGGAACTATTTTCGTTACTACTGGCTAAGGGGCACATCCAGACTAAGTCTCCTCTTACAGTACCAGAAAATCTGCCTTTTTGGTTTAAGGTGGATCAAACATGCCCTTATCATCAAGGAGGATCAGGGCATAACATTGAGAATTGTCTCAATTTCAAGTCCGATGTGCAAAAGCTTGTTAGGAGCGGGCTCTTATCTTTCAAGGATACAAATCCTAATGTTCTTACGAACCCGTTGCCTCAACATGAGAAAGCTGCAGTCAACCCAATTGAGAAAAAGACTAACAATGTCTATCAAATTCACGATGTACTCTTGTTGAAGACCAATCTGGTCAAGATGCATTGTTGACAGAGTGGATATGGCCACGTGCCACCTCACAATTATCACCAGTGTGATGTCTGCTCTAAAAACAATCAAGGATGTTCGGTAGTGCAATCAGCTCTACAGGAACAAATGGATCTCGGATGGATTCAAGAGCACCGAGTTCGTGGAGTTAACACGGTCTATACGAACTCCAACGTCATTCAAAACCACGACATCTGTGCAATGAATGTCAACTTGGTGGCAATGTACTCAAGGCAAAGCCAGTATCATAATCTGCCACGACACGATTACAGTTCCTGTCTGACTTGCTCGGTAAATAAACAGGGTTGCTTTTTCATACAAGAGACCCTCCAGCGTCAGATGGATCTTGGATGGATCCAAGACTACCATGATAGGAACCCTTATCAGATCAACATGGTTCAGATCTTCGACATTCGCTTGATGAATACCAACCTGGTAGAGTTACATGCTGAGCAGGTCCGACTCGGATTCTTAATATCACACGACTATCAAAGCTGTAAAGCAGGTTGCGAAAACGATCGAGGTTATACCCTTGTCTAGGAGGCACTTCAGCACTTGTTAAATCACTGGTGGATGCCAATCTTTATGGATGAAGATACTCAGCAGATTAGTATCAATAATAGGAATCCCACTCGACGTCAAAGTCAGGATGTCCAATCTGTGGAAGCTAACCTAGTAAGGTTACATTGTATTCAAAGTAGGCGTGGCCAGGTGCCACCACACAACTATGAATGTTGTAGTGTCTGTTCGGAAAGTAACCAAGGGTGTTACCTTGTGAGAGCAACTCTTCAGGGTCAGGTGGATCGTGGAGAGATTCGCCCATATCCGGGTTCTGGACCCATCAATTGGTCGCCGAACTACCTTGCCGATCAAGTCGAGGATGTTGTCACAATCTCTGGTCATCATAGGACCAGGGATGTTTTTACCATCATCCCTCTACTTGACGAATCTAGAATTCCCAACCGGGAACGGATCGAGATTACTTATGATGGTCAGAAAAATCAAAAGTCTCCTGTAGTCATCTATCTACCTGGACCACTACCGTATGAATCAACTAAGGCTATCCCTTACAAATACGGTGCAACAACAGTCGAGAATGGAAAGGAAATTCCATTACCCTCAGTTGTGAATATTGCAGACATCAGTTGTGTAACACGGAGTGGTTGAATCTTCAACCGAGGAGTTGGAGAGCCTAACAAGGAAAAGGAACTTCTGACAGAAGCTCCCGATCCATCAGTCGGTCAATCCAGTAATCCCGACCTTTTGAAAAATGATGATGAGATGCTGAAGCTCATCCAAAGGAGTTAATACAACATTGTTGATCAACTGTTACAAACTCCTTCAAAGATCTCGGTATTATCACTGTTACTCAGTTCAGAAGCCCACAGGGAGGCTCTACAGAAAGTCTTGGAGCAAGCCTTTGTGGAACACGATGTAATAATCAGAAAGTTCGATAGCATTGTCTCTAACATCACTTCCTACAATAATTTGGGATTTAGTGATGAGGAATTACCCGAAGAGGGTCGCCGTCATAACATGGCGCTCAATATCACAGTTAACTGCCAGGACGATGCTTTAGCCAGCGTACTGGTAGACACAGGGTTAGCCCTGAATGTTATGCCAAAGTCCACTTTGACTCAATTATCGTTCCAAGGCCCTCCGATGAGAACCAGCGAGGTCGTCGTCAAAGCGTTCGACGGATCCAGAAAAACAGTTATCGGCGAAGTTGATCTTCCCATAACTATCAGTCCTCACTCTTTCCAAGTCACTTTCCAGGTCATGGACATCCGGGCAACATACAATTGTTTATTAGGAAGACCTTGGATACATCAGGCTGGAGCGGTCACTTCGACCCTCCACCAAAAGCTAAAGTTCGTAAAGAACGGCTAACTCATCACAGTCTGTGGGGAACAGGCCTTGCTCGTCAGCAATTTATCGTCATCCACCTATGTGGAACCAGAAGGGATGATCGGAACTCAGTTCCAAGCGCTTTCGCTACACAAGAACGAACAATCCGGAAGAGGAACTTCAATTTCCTCATACAAAGATGCTATCAAAGCGGTCAAGAGTACCGATACAACCGGATGGGGATAGCTTGTCATTCCTACTAGCAATATAACAAATAAGGGTCTTGGTTTCTCTGCAACCTGTACCTGGACAGCTGCCAATGATTAAAGTTTTCATCCTATTCAAAAATTCTTCCACAATGGAGGTTTCCGTCACCCAGTGTCTCAAATAGTCCATGCTATCAATGAGGAGGATCCCTCCGACACAGATGAAGAATGGAAGTCCTATCTTAATGGGGACGGTTATATGTCTCAGGAAGAGGTGCCTACGCCATTTTGCTATCCCGCACAGAGTCCGAGATTTATACCCCGGTCAGACATCAAAATGATATACGAGGATTGTGATCCAGAAGGATGCCGTGCTCCACCAAATTCATTAGAGGAAGACACTCTGATGAAAGACAACTTTGACTACAATTACTATGGCCCGATGGATGGCCTGCCAATGTGGCAGCCTTACCCAGGAGACTTGGGGCCAGAAAGTCAGCCGAGTAATGAAACTCAGCTGAGTATCATTGAACTGAATACCTGTGTCCCCACCATGTCATGGGATCAACACTCAGGTCATTCAGAAACTACTCAACATGATGATGAATTTGCAACGTTTGCCTGATTGGAATTCATTAACTATGCTTTTCCCGAGGTCAACATCATCGAGAGAGATGACTCCTCCAGTTCCAAAGAAGATTGGGACACCTTGGGACAACCAAGTGGAAAATTTGACTATATGGTCAAGTACACCGCTCCCGAAAGCTCTCGTATCAGGCTCGAAGATATCCAGTCAACTGGATGGGGAGATACAGCTGAGAGCACAAATACTCTGCAGAATGCAACAGAGGAATCCTCCTACGACAACTCTGCCTGGGAGACAGATTCCAATGATCTTGCTCCACCAGAAATCAGTGTTATTTCTGAAGACAAATCGAGGAAGGTGCCAGACTTTGTGGTTCACCGAGGAGTTCGCCGCCAATGGGTTGCCGTCGAGGTTCCGAAGGTCGTTCATCAGTCAAAGTAATTGTCATCTTTAAACCTTTCACCCTGCCCAGGTGAAACGGATGTTTTGATAGGGCTCGCTTTCTATAAATTTTCCCTCTTCACTTCACCAAAAGCGACAGAGTTTTGTTTTATAGGGCTGTAGTTTCAAGGATCGACTTGTTCATAAATAAAATAACGTTGTTCTCTAATTTCCGCACTATTTGCTGTTTTCTCTTTTTGCTTTCTCAGAAAATGGTAATCCTAAAAAACAATTAAAAATAAAAACAAGCAGTAAAATAAATACACTGCACACACTTTTGCATTTTCTCTATCTCTTCTAAACACGAATCATCACGTCATGCAGATTGCTTGTTTTAAACCCCGTTGAAACATACGATCCGATGCCTTCTCCCAACTTTGAGTTCCCGATATTTGGGGCTGATGAAGAAAATTACGACAAAATTCCAGAAGAGATCTCCCGACTACTCAGACAAGAGGAAAGGTTCATTGAACCTCATAAAGAGCCGTTGGAAATGGTAAACTTGGGTTCAGAAAAAGAGAGAAAAGAAATCAGGATTGGGGCACTGCTCTGTCCAACTGCCAGAGAGGGTTTGATAAAGCTTCTCAAAGAATTTCCTGATGTATTCGCTTGGTCCTATCAGGATATGCCAGGGTTGGATACCAGCATCGTGGAACATCACTTACCGTTAAGATCAGAATGTCCGCCGGTAAAGCAAAGGTTGAGACGGACTCACCCGAACATGGCCATCAAAATCAAAGAGGAGGTACAGAAATAGATCGACGCAGGTTTCGTCGCTACATCTGAATATCCTCAATGGTTAGCCAACATCGTACCCATTCCCAAAAAGGACGGAAAGGTCAGAATGTGTGTAGATTACAGAGATCTGAACAAGGCAAGTCCAAAGGACGACTTTCCTTTACCACACATTGACATGCTGGTAGACAGCACAGCAAAGTTCAAAATTTTCTCCTTCATGGATGGATTCTCGGCCTATAACCAGATCAAAATGGCGCCGAAAGACATGGAGAAAACTTCGTTCATTACCCCATGTGGTACCTTTAGTTACAAGGTAATGCCGTTCGGTTTGAAGAACGTCGGGGCAACCTATCAAAGGGCCATGACTACTCTGTTTCATGACATGATACACAAAGAAATCAAGGTATATGTCGATGATATGATTGCAAAATCAAAAACAGAGAGTGAGCACGTCGAACATCTGTCTGCACTTCAACAGGGGCAACCCCTTTCTCTCTAGTGTATGACATGGAAGCAGTGCTCCCCATAGAAGTAGAGATCCCATCAATCCGGGTATTGATGGAAGCTAAGCTTTCAGAAGCTGAATGGTGTCAAAGTCGACACGACGAATTAAACCTGATCGAAGAGAAGCGAATCACGGCACTATGCCCCGGTCAATTGTATCAGCAGAGAATGAAGAAGGCGTTCGACAAAAAGGTTCGACCTCGTGTATTCAGAAAAGGAGACCTCGTGCTCAAGAAGATACAATCATTTCTCACTGATTCTCGGGGCAAATGGACCCCAAATTATGATGGCCCATATGTGGTCACGAAAGCTTTCTCAGGCGGTGCCTTGAGACTTGCAACCATGGACGGAGAGGAATTTGCCTACCCCACAAATGTTGATGTAGTCAAGAAATACTTCGCCTAAACTAAAAAAAAAAACGTCTCGGTGGATTGAAAACCCGAAAGGGCGGTCTAGGCAAAAGTTAGAGACATGAAAAAAAATCATCCTGGTGGATTGGAAACATCACAGTACAATCCAGGCAAAAGTTAGGGATAATGGCAAGTAACTATGTTCAACAGAGGCAAGTCCCTCAGCAGCAGCAGTTACACTGTCCATCAGAGGAAAACTCCAGTCAAGGTCATCTTCGACAGAAGCTCAGGATGCCCCAAATTCAAAGTTGGTAGAAGGATAGTGGTCGTTATGTTTCAACGTAGCCCTTTTCCCTGTAAATTACCATTTTCTAACTTTGTAAATACTCTTTGGAATCACGCGTTTGGCTGATCTCCGTCTTATCAATAAACTTTGAGCCCTTGTGCTTTTGTTTGTAATTCTCATTTGTTTTAACTTTACAGAACGACATTTTGATATGATTAACGATTCTTGAAATAAAACAAAAAATGAATTTACTTGTAAAACTTTTTCTGCTTTAAAATAAAGATGGCAATTTCTTTTGACTGTTGAACATCAGAAGAACATCGGTCGCTTCTCCAAAGGTGTTCGAACCTCAAAGTGCAGAATCAAAGTACTCCTTCTAGACCAGTACGCCTGAATGAAGGATCAACTGTGTCAGAGACCATGTTTCGTCTAACATCCTCGGCCGAGTTCTTACCTCCTAAACCCGACCAACATAGCTCCCAACGGGGACTATCTCTCCTAAGCAAGGTGGAATTGCTATCTTGAACCAACGGTACTTCTTCGCCCCACGATGGCCGAGTATCCAGTCGTGTTCACTCGCCAGTCTGTATGTCGCGTCAGTTTTATCAGCATATACATACATACATCATGCATTATTAATTTGCATTAACATTTCATATTGCATCACTATCACTCTAGTCGGTCTTGTCCCCTAGTGATAGAAGTTCTCTCAATCGAGTTCCCAGTTATTTCCTCGTCAGGAAATACTGTGTCTAAGCAATCTCACCTTCAGCTTATTTCTGGATCAAAATTGGCCCTTGACCACTTTTATAATTTGAACCTCTGAAAAGCCAGAGAAACTTTCAACATATGTCACTCTTCGCCATTGAAGATGATATCCTTGCTTTCCCGGATTAAGGAAAATCCACAGAGAAAGCCTCGTAATCAGAGATTCGGCAGCATGCCAGTTTCGCTTTGAAAAGATCGCTGATGAAAAGGTCATCGGCACCTCAAAATTGGACCCCATCATATGGCATTTCTCCGGGAAGATCCCGAGAAAAGTATGATGTAAGATCCTAAGTGACAGCAGTCTCTCAAGAGACATGCTTTCCCCCAGTAGAAACAAATGGCGTCCCCAAACAGAGAAGTTTGTGCACCTCTACAACTCAGACGACTGGGTTCCCCAGCAGGTCTGACATCATTTTTTCCGTAAAATGGCATCTCCCCAGGAAAATCCGGCGAGAAGTTTGAGGAAAACCGCTACAAATAGCGTCCCTTGTCAATAAAGTTTATTGACGGAAGAAACTTAGACCAGTTCCTTGGTAGGAAACCAGCATCGAGGGGAGGTTTACTTCAAACGAAACTGAGACCAGTTCCTTGGTAGGAAAACAGGATCGAGGGGAAGTTGACAAAAGAAACTTAGACCAGTTCCTTGGTAGGAAACCAGGATCGAGGGGAGGTTTACTTCAAAAGAAACTGAGACCAGTTCCTTGGTAGGAAACCAGGATAGAGGGGAAGTTGACAAAAGAAACTTAGACCAGTTCCTTGGTAGGAAACAAGGATCGAAGGGAAGCTTTTTTCTGATATTTAATCCTCTTGCACCCCGAATGCCCGAATACCTTCGTCATTCACACCTTCGGGTCCAAGAAGATTAAATAGGGGCATCTATCATACCCCAAATTTTGACCACTTAGATTTCCCATCATTGTGCAAATCATCATCATAATATGGATGTACCTTCATGCCTCATCAATCTCCTCAAGGATTGTTGAGCATTCGTTACTATCAAGAATTAGGGTTTCAAGCCCTCTCAGAGTTCTTAAACAAAGGATCAATCAAGGAATGACATGATCTTCAACTTGTCTAACTTCTCAAACATCCACAATGGATCAAAAGGACTCCCACTTCAAGGATTAAGCACAAGGCTGCTCCCTTCTAGGTGGATCAAGTCTCAAGATCGACAATGTCACCAAATTAGGGTTTTGGTCGACCAGGGCCTCCAAATGGAAATTTTTCATTTGGGCACAAGCCAATGATCCAAAACATAACCTAATATACATCATGGGACCTCATGGACCCAATCATCAAGTCAATTTTGCCTCAGGGGATACATCCACAAAAAATCAGGAATTAGGGTTTCTTGACCTAATTCACCCCTAAGTTGACTTTTGGGACAAATCATGAACCAAGACCTCAAGACATGATATGAGGGTCTCTAATATACCATATTGATCCATTTGGAACAATGGATTAATCCAAGAAGCTTGAGCAACAAGTCTCAATTTCATCTGCACCACAATTAGGGTTTCGCGAGGAAAGTCAACTGTAACTTTGACTTTTGACCAGGACATGCTCCCAAGCCCTAAGACATGATTCAATATACCCTATGACACCCATGGAACATGTCCCTCAAGTTTGATTTAGGTCAAGGACATGATTTCCTGAAGAATTGCACAGTTTGGAATTCATCTGATAAAAAGTTAACTGTGCACAAAAGTCAACTTTGACTTTATGAGATTTTTCACCAAAATGGATTTTTAACCCTAAAATGATGTTAATGTATGATTTGAATCATCATTCATCAATAAAAATCAAAGAAAATGGGATAACTTGTAAAAGGGGTAACCATAAAAACTTAGAAAAATTTCTAAGTTATGGAAAAAGTGACACTAATGTGCCAACGTTGGAGGACCATAACTCCTAAACCACAAGGCCATTGTTCCCCATTCAAAGCTTGATTTGTAGATCACATTGCCCTCTACAAAAGCTTCATACTGACCTATGTCCAAATTCCTCATGGATTTTGAGTTATGGAGTGATCAAAATCAAGAAAAGTCACTTTGTTCCAACACTTAGTGAAAATTTCACTAAGTCAGATTTTACCTTACTTTTTGCCAAATGTAGGGGGATTTTTCACTTGGATTCAAAAGAGATCAAAACCAAACATGTTCAAACAGTTGTTGTATCATGTAAGGGCTTTCCAAAATGACCAAGAACATTACCAAATTAAACTTGAGTCATGAGATATAACATTGGCAAGTTGCCTTGTTGAAATCTGTCAAGGCAAGGTAGATTTTGCATTTTTGCTCGATTTGCCAAAATCAGCCAAATCCAAATGCTCCTATCCACTTGGACACCTCTGAGGATTGAATCTAAAGGGGACAATCACTGAACCAAGCCTCCAAAGTCTTTGGAACAAGAAATAGCATGTTGAACCTAGAATTGCCAAAATAGGGACAAGACTCCAATTTTGGATTAGAGCATTCAATGGAAGCATCAAGGTGGCATGAACTGAGCTCTTAGGAACTGAATTCAGTCAAGACTTATCCAAGACCAAGGGGACCAGCAGCCTGTGCCCTAACCTCTAGTCAATGGCTAGAGGAGACTTGGATTTTCATTTGCCAACATTGGCCAAACCTACTCAGCAGTTGCCATTCACTATTCCTTGCAAAACAAACTTGCTCTACTATAAATAGATCTCAATTGTGATCAGTTTAAGTACACCAAAAGCCATCAAACAGATGCTTTCCTCAAAATATCTTCTTTCACTCCAATTTTGCCTTCTAAGGCAAGTCACTATCGGGTTTTGAGTTTGAAAGCTTTTCCAACCAAACCAATCACTCACACACCTCACATACATCATATAGAAGTGATCCAAACACTCACATAACATCTGGAACACAGATTTCACAAAATCACCAGCCAATTGCTTAAGTTCTTGACAGATTTGCAGTTGGGGTACCATCTCAAGTTCCAGATCATTTCAATCCATTCCAAGCATTCATACACACACCATGGCACCTAGGGAAGCTATCCAGATCATTGGAACCTAGCTGTAACACCTCCAACACAAATCACGATCACCAGCTGCAAGTGGTAAGCATGAGCTCTTCTAACTCTATGATCCATGCAATTTTTGCTGCACAATAATTTGGCCATATGTTCATAATCATGCATGGAATGTTTCCCCTCAATTAATTGCATTGTTTGAATCGTGTATCAAAAATCCTAGCCTTCATGCAGAAATTAGGGTTCTTGAGGATTTTTCATGATTTCTTGTTATATGTTTAATTTAAATGAAATTAAATACCATAGACATGATCGTGAGGTTGAAACGAGTTGATTGGTATGTGGATTACATGATATGATTAAGTATTCAGTGAGATTGGAGAGAAAATGCAAATCTGGGCAAAACTGAAAAACGCGCGTGTTCTTGCCTTTATTCTTGGCGCCATTTTCCAATATTTGAATATTTGAATTTTGTGATTTTATTTAATTAAAATTAATTTCTCTTTGAGTTTTAATGATTTTGAGTTGATTCTTTTTTTTATAATTCACAAAAATGTTAAAATATTTTATTTTCCCAAAAAATCCCAAAAATATTATTTATTTTATATAATTGATATTTTTGCAAAGAATTAATATTTTAATTATTTTTAACATTTAAAATATTTTTTCCACCTTGATTTTGCAACTTTTAATGCTTTCTAATTATTTTTTAGGTCAATACTAAATTTTTGAAGCATTAATCCAAGATCACAATTTGTTTTTCCTATGTTAAACAATTTTGATCATTTTAATTGAATTTTTATTCAATTAAAACACATTTTGAAAACAAATTAGGGTTTTTGGATTAATTCAACCCTCATAAATCATTTTCAAAACACTTTGGGTCTCTAATAGAGTGTAAGACCCAATATTTTTTTGACCAAATCATTTTTGGGCCTCAGTGTATTGTATAAGTCCCGATACCGGCAAAAACAAACGGCGCGATCGTCGCCTTTTGAAAAAATAACCATCTGGGCCTCTCCTTGAGCTATAAGACCCATTCAAAACTTTTGGGCCTCTAATAGAGTGTAAGATCCAATCCTTTTTTTGACCAAATCATTTTTTGGGCCTCAGTGTATTGTATAAGTCCCGATACCGTCAAAAACAAACGGCGCGATCGTCGCCTTTTGAAAAATAACCCTGGGCCTCTCCTTGAGCTATAAGACCCATTCAAAACTTTTGGGCCTCTAATAGAGTGTAAGACCCAACCCCCTTTTAACCAAAACCATTTTGGGCCTCAGACATTGTATAAGCCCCTCTGCGTTAAAAGAAAATCTCGGCGCGATCGCCATTTTAAACGAAAAATCAATTGGGCCTACCCTTGTGTTATAAGCTCCACTCTTTTTCTTTAAACCTTTTGGGCCTCTTGAGAGAGTGTACGATCCATCCCTTTGTACAAAAAACCTTTCTTGGGCCTCAGTCACTTGTATAAGTCCCTCTGTACAAATTCAACAGTACGCTCACTGATAAAACCCTGGGCCTCTCCTTGAGCTGTAAGCCCCAAATCTTTCTTTTTCAAAGCACTTTCTCCTTTGATTTTGAATATACTGTTGTTTTCAATCTGTCTTTGTTGAATAACTAACCAAACAGCATAGAAGCTCTACAACCGAGTAAGTGGTTATCGCTTTCATTTACCGTTTTCATATACATATAACTGTATTGTGGGTTGTTTCGCTGTAAGTCTTCTTTCATAAACTCATATCAACTGTGTAATAATAGTATAGATATTTAGAGTTTCCCCGGCAACTACGTCTAGAACTAGGTGACGCCGTTTCGTTTATTCGTAGAAATAGACAACTAGATCCCCAATAGGATCACCAGATACAGTCTTCTCTTCGGCTGTCCTCATTAGGAATTGTCAAGAAATTCTACTCCCAGAGATGAATGTATTCTCCGTGAATGGCATCTTTGAGTTTCTTCCAAATTCTCGAACTTTCCTGGCTTGATCTATTCCTTGTGAATAGCCTATCTTGAATTTCTCGGGGTTTGGGGACCCACGGGCTTCTTAAAAGCATCGGCCTCCTCTTGGGCATCGTACAAGGACCCACAGGCTTCCTAAAAGCATCCTCGCCTCCTCTTGGGCTTAGTACAAGGACCCGTCAGCTTCTTAGAAGTATTCACAGCCTCCTCTTAGGCTTTGTATAACGATATCTTCCTTCGAGAATGATAGCCTCCTCTTGGGCTTCGTACAAGGACCTATCGGCTTCTTAAAAGCTTCCAGCCTCCTCTTGGGCTTCGTACAAATTATCCCGACGACCTCCTAGAGGTATAGGAACAGAACTTAGTCATCTTCATAGAGCAGTCCTTTCAAAGAGTCTACTACTGTTTCTCAAAGCATAGTACAAAAGATGAAACTCTAGACTTGGACAGTCTAATCTCCTTGAGTCTCAAAGACATTCTCAAGTGACTCCTTCGTTAAATAGGAAGAAAACCCGTAGACTCGGACAGTCTCGATACCCTTTGGATTTCCCACTTCCTTAAAGAACGGGAACCACCCTGATCCTCGAATCAAAGCCCTGAGTGCCAACATTACTCATATAAGAAGTGATTTTCTCTTTAAAATCAGTATACTAGACCTGCCACTCAATGGAAACAACACCTTAGCCTCCTCTTAGGCTTTGTATAATGATCCTTCTTCAGTGAAGTTAGCCTCCTCTTGGGTTTTGTACAATGATTCTCCACAACAGAGTCAAACAGCGTTTAGCCTCTCTCTCGGGCTTTGTACGAGACACATAAGAGACTCCCTCGTTGAGTCAATTACCCCTTTCGCCTCCATCTCGGGCTTCGTACGAGATACAAATAAAACTCTCTTGTTGAGTCAAATAGCCTTCATCTCGGGCTTTATACGAGATACCAAAAGACTCCCTCGTTGAGTCAAAACCTTTTAGCCTCTCTCTCGGGCCTTGTACGAGACACAGATTAGCCTCCTCTTAGGCTTTGTATAAGAAAACCACTGGTTGATCCAATCAACCTTTTAGCATCAAAGTTGTGCCTCGTTCATAGTACACAAACATCAACTCCTTCCCCTTTATTTAATTGCTGTAAGCGGCAAGCCTCTGTATCATCTACATCCATGCCACTGTCCCTCTTTTAGCATGAGAAATTCCTAAGGAAAGATAGCATTGCTCTACACTAAGTTAAAGTCTTCTCCTTCAGGTTAAAATCCCCTTTAAAGGAAATTATGGCATTGCCGGATTCACACATCCCGGTTAAAGTAATTCTCCTTTATAAACAGTTGTGACAAACAACCCCCTCTTTAGAGATGACAAATTCTCTCTAAAGTCAACACCCTTTAGCTTCACATCTTGGGCTTTGAACAAGATACAAACTACCTTTCGCTTCACATCTTGGGCTTTGAACAAGACACCAAAACAACCATTTCCTCCCATAGAATAGGAGGAACTACGAACGCTCTGATTTCCCTATTTTGGTAAACGGGAATACGTAGGCATAAGATCGAAAGAAAAGATCTTAGCGAGCACACTAAACAAAAACCTTAAATCCCATACTCTCATATATCTATCAAAAAGCATCAGTCCTAACATCCTAATCCTTGTTCCTCGCCAGAAATCTGTCATTCTGTCAAAATAACACAAGAAAGGCCCCACCACATTGATCGCATCTGTAACCTAACAGACCGCTGTTTAAACTCAGTATGCAAGCAGGGTTAATTAGAGACATCTATTTCCCTTCCTTCATCAGCTTTAATAGGATAAAAAATTAATCAACCTGTAGTAAACCCAAAGAGCGAAAGCGCTTAAGAACCGCGTCCAAAATCGTTCGCTACAGTCACTGTGAAGTTTTCTCAAATCTTCCTTCAGAGCGTCGATTTCTTCTCTTAGCTCTCTGTTCTCTTCCTCGAGATCGTCCATTTTCTTTTGTCGATTGGCCCGAGTATTGTATGAATGAGACAGTTTGACTCTAGAATCGTGACACATACGTAAGATTCGAAGGTAAGAAGAATGTGTTACGTGAGAATGATGAATGATATGCAATGATATATTTATTTTTTTGTTTTTGCTTTAATAAAAAAGAAACTTCAACAAATAGATTGCAAATATCGTACAGTGGGGAGACCCCGTTTTATTGAATTCGAAAGATTGCAGAAATGGAAATACAATATTTTACAAAGTGCTGTAAAAGGAAAAGTCTAAGCTTATGGATCACGAGTCTTCTCTGAGGAGGGCTCAGGTGCTGGTTCTGGTATTTTCCTTTTCTTTGACCGGGGCTCTTGAGCCGTTGTCGAGTTGTCAGTCCTTTGCCAAGTGAAAGGAGCGAGCAAATTTCTCCGGTCTTCTTGATTTTCTACAACATGTTGCTCTAATATCTTAATCAGAGAGTCCTTTTCTCTTAACAGTTGCTGAATTTTGGTACACTCCACATTAAGAATACGGTACTTGTTCTTCCAAGATTTATTTTCCCGTCGAACTTTATTGAGAGTGACCTGGAGTTTTTCCGCATCAGAAATAAAATAAAGGACATATTCCTTTAGCGGAAAAACTTCTTGACCAACGTAGAGTACTCTTATGATCCCAAAAAGCAGCAGACTTGGGTAAATGGGAAGTGAACCATTTGTATAGCAGGGGTACACAACATGTGATTATTCCTCCGTTGTACAAATTCCTTAAGTGTACAGAATGATAAGCATATGCGAGCAAGGTCGGTATCTTAATGGCATTGGTATCGATGAAGTTATCGATGTTGGGAAAAAGGAATAACCCATATGTAAGCAGAACAAAGATATCTTCGAAAGCAATAACGTTTCCTATATTGGCAAAGTATAGGGCTTTCTCTACCAAAAACTTGGCTGGTAAACCTTGGATTCCTTCCTTAGTGGCATGTGAGTCCTGACTTTTGACTCGTCCAAATAGATTTCTCTTGAAATGGTTTGATCCTTTGGAATTTCTTCCATTCCAAAATAGGGAGCTTGGTCAGTGATGGGTAAATCAGTCAGGTGAGAGTACTCTTCCAGTGTCGGTGCTAGTTAATAATCTGGGAATGTGAAACAGTGATAAACTAGACCGTAGAACTGAATCAGCGTAGACAGGATTCCTTCAACTACATGGATTCTTAACAGAGACACCAGTCCTTTGTACTTAGCTCTGAAAGCATCAGGGTTGGTGATCATCCTTGCCAACCCCCTTAAATCCTCTAGTTTTGAAGCCTTGAAGGTGTACTTGTTCGTCTTCCTTCTACCAAAATCCATAACGCTATCCTTCTCTCTAATATTTGCAATCATTGTTTTAGTTTAATTTGAAAAAGAAGAGAGAAGAGAAAAGAACATTTTTCTTTGTTTAAGAGTTTTTTAAATGAATGCATAAATGCAGCACACAAAAACATTGAAAAAATATGGGTTCAAGGGTTCAACGTCACGAGCATGGAGTCATGGCTCTACCCATCCCCAAAGGTTGTATTCTAGTGAACTTTTCTACCTGTAGAATGGTTAAAAGTTCCCAAAATCATTGACCCCCTAGGGATAACAATAACAAGCTGGTTCACCCGAGCGAGCTGTAGCATCCTAGGGTAATCTCAATTGAGTGTAGTATCACGTGTCAACTATTTCCGATAGCTACCCACTACCAAATGGCCATATGGTTACTGTCTACTAAATCCTCAGTTTCACGGATACCACATTGGGACAATCTGCCTTCACAACGGAGCCGTTAAGCATTGAATCCACAAAGGGTATCTCCACTGATTTGATGGTCTACCGAGACAGCTTATTCGAGATTCACTCCCTATAAGACTACCCGTATATGCCATCACCTATCATAGGGTTCTCTCATACTTTCCACATGCGACATCACTCGCATTCCCATTAGAAGAAAAATAAACACGGATATCAAGTAGGAAAAGTGATATATATATATATATATATATATATATATATAGTATAATATGATTCCTTAAACTAACATCCTAGACCTCTTAGGAATTCTAGTCTTAATCCCTGACAGACAAAATGACTCCCCAGCAGAGTCGTCATTTCTCTGTAGCGTGCGATTTTTGTCGGTGATGCGACCACCTTATCGCCATGGGTTTCTCCTCACCGCAATTGTAGGAGTGGGGTGCTACTTTCTGATTTCTTATTTATCCCGTGAAGCTTGAAGGGAAAGGGAAGCTATCTAAAACTAACCTTACACGTGAATGTTTAACTGAACAAATGCTAAGAGAGATTCGGTAAGTTCGGGGTCAGGTTATACAATGGGGAGTTGTCAATTACCCATCCTATATGTGGTTATCCACAGGTTGTTAGCAATAGGTTCTGATTTTATACTTGATGGTGTTTATCTGTTGATGCGTTGGGAAAGTTTCTTCTTTGGGAGATATGAGAGAGAGAGTTTTTGATGATTTTGGTGAGGTACTGGACCTAGAGTTTTTGATTGGTATGCTCGCTAAGATTTTATAATCTTATGCCTACCTATTCCAGTTTAAAGAAACAAGGAAATCAGAGCAATCGTAGTTCCTCATATTCTATGGGAGGAAAAGAGATGTTTTGGTGTCTTGTTCAAAGCCCAAGATTGAAGCTAAAAGGTTGAGTATTTGTGTCTTGTTCAAAGCCCAAGATTGAAGCTAAAGGTTTGACTGAGAGCGAATTTATCATCTCTAAAGGGAGACATCTAGTTCGTTTACCACAACTGTCGGGTGACTGTTTATAAAGGAGAATTACTTTAACTGGGATATGTGAATCCAGCAATGCCTTAATTTCCTTTGTAGGGGATTTGTCCTAAAGGGGAAAAATTTAACTCAGTGTAGAGCAATGCCATTTTCCTTAGGAGTCTTTCATGCTAAGAGAGGGACAGTGGCGTGGATGTAAATAATCCAGAGGCTTGCCACTTATAGCAATTAGATGAAAGAGGAATTTTTACCAGGATAAGAGATGGACGATAGCCTGGATGTTTGAATCAACAAGTATGCCACTTATAGCAGTTATCTGGGATTTAGGGTTTGTTTGATTTGTTTGTTTTGATGTGTGATAACACAGAGAAATGTCTTTCTACAGAGAGATTTTGATTTCCTCTGAGGGGATGTTGATTTTTGTGTTCCTTGATCAATGCCCAAGGTTGAAGCTATGAGATTGATTGACTCCACTGGGGAAGTCCTGATACAAAGCCTAAGAGGAGACTGGAAAAGGCTGACCCAACAAGAGAGTGTTTATCTGTCTTGTACAAAGCCCGAGATTGAGGATGAAAAAGAGACTGACTCCTTTTGGGGAGATATCATTATACAAAGCCTAAGAGGAGGCTAAAAGTTGACTTTTCTGGGGGAATATTTTGTTTGGCTTGTACAAAGCCCAAGAATGAGGCTAAAGGGGAAACTGACTCTACAGGTGAGAGGTTTTATCTGTCTTGTACAAAGCCCAAGATTGAAGCTTAAAAAAGATTGACTCTGCTGGAGAGATTTATACGGTGTCTTGTATAAAGCCCAAGATTGAGGTTGAAAAGAGATTGACTCAGCTGAGGATATTTTAGGTGTCTTGTACAAAGCCCAAGATTGAGGCTGAAAAGATGACTGACTCGACAAGAGAGTGTTTATATGGTGTCTTGTACAAAGCCCAAGATTGAGGCTGAACTTATCGGGGAAAATCATTATACAAAGCCTAAGAGGAGGCTGAAAAAAACGACTCAACAAGAGAGTGTTTTTGGTATCATTGACTCAACAAAAGAGTATGGAAAGGTTATTGACTCAACAAGAGAGTCCTTTTGAATCTAACTCAGCTGGGAAAAATCTGTATACAAAGCCTAAGAGGAGGCTGAAAAAGGTCGACTCAACAAGAGAGTGCCTTAAGGTGATTGACTCAACAAGAGAGTGCTTTTGTTTGTTTTGTACAAAGCCCAAGATTGAGGATAAAAAGGGTTAACTCAACAAGAGAGTGTTTTAAGAAAGAAGATGGACTCAAAAAAAGGGTGCTGTTGGGGCGTATTCTGCTGAGGAAAATCATTATACAAAGCCTAAGAGGAGGCTAGCTTCTGCTGAGGATTATTGATATCCAGAGGCAGGTCCAAGATGGGGAATCAACTTTTGCTGAGGTTTATGGAAGAGTTGAGGTATCAGATGCCTTGAGGTTCTGATTTGGGATAATGTTATACTGATGATAAGCTAACCCTGGTAGGGGAAATTTAGGATAAAAGACTGGGTTTCTACTTGAGATTTATTAAAATGATCAGGGTTTTTTTCCTATGTTTGTAGGGAGCTTGAGAATGCCTTTGAGATCCAAGAGGAGATTAGACTGTTTGAGTTTACTGGTATGGAAGAGTTAATCTTTGTATGATGTCCAAGAGGAGGCAGGTGTTTTATGGGATGAGAATCAACCCTAAAAATGATCCGAGGTTTTGTTGAGTCCAAGAGGAGGCATAAAAAATTCTAAGAAGCCGGAGGGTCCTTGTACGAAGCCCAAGAGGAGGCATACAAACTTCTCAGAAGCTGGAGGGTCCTTGTACGAAGCCCAAGAGGAGGCGGGGATGCTTTTAGGAAGTCTGTGGGTCCAAACTTAAGAAGAGTTCAAGAAAAGTTTCACCGAGAATAATCTTTTCTTTAATGAACAGTCTAGGGTTTGAAGAAATTCAAGAGAGGTTTCACTGGAAATTAATCCTCTCTGGGGAAATGAACTTCTTTGACAATTTTTAATAGTGACAGTCTAAGACAAGTTTCACCGGATATAATGTCTTTCTCTTTGTACCATATTGTTTAAGCTCAAGAGAAAGCAAGACTGTATCTGGAATTCCTATGGGGAAATAGTTCTAGACCTAAGTGGCGGGGAAAACTCTAAGCAGATATACAAGTATATATACAGTTGATATTTGACAAGTATTTAAAAGGATATGAAAGAAGGACTTACAGGTGAGCAAGCTTCCAGCAATACAGTTATATATATGTAAGCATGTAAATGAAAACTGATAAAAACTTACAGGCGAGCAAGCTTCCATTGTAATAGTTGTATGGTTAGTTGCTCAAGAAATTAAAGGAAGTTTTGATAACAACTATGAGTTAGATCTTAAATCAAAAGGGAAGTTGTTTTTGAAAAGATTGTTGGTGCTTATACTCAAGGAGAGGCCCAAATGAAAAACAATAATCGTACCGTTGATCTGAAAATTGTATCGGGACTTATACAATGACCGAGGGCCGAATTAGCTTTTCTGGGCAAAGAGATGGGTCTTACAACTCAAGGAGAAGCCCAAAGGTTTGAAAAAGAAAAGAAAATGGGACTTACAACACAAGGGTAGGCCCAATTGATTTTGAAATGAAATGGTGATCGCGCCAAGATTTTTGAAATCGTAATGGGTCTTATACAATGACTGAGGCCCAAAATAGTTTGGTTTTCAAAAGGGTTTGGGTCTTACACTCTATTAGAGGCCCAAAGTGGTTTAAAAAGATTTGTTAGGGGGATAGTGATCAAAACCTTAAATTTTGGTTTTAAAATGTATTTTAATTGAATAAAAATTCAATTAAAATAATCAAACATGTGAAAAAAAGGTTGTGATCTTGGATTTATATTTGGAAAATCATGTTTCATTCATGGGATGATTTAAAAATCATTTGAATTTGGCAAAACCAAGAGAAAGAAATATTTTTTATGTTTAAAAACAAATAAAAATAATAATTCTTTACAAAAATATCAAATATATGAAATAAATAATATTTTGGTGAAATTTTCATGGAATAAAATAGTTTAATATTTTTGTGAATTTTCAAAAAAAGAATCAATAAAAAATAATTAAAATTGAGAGAGAAATTAATTTTTGAATTAATTAACAAAAACATGAAAATATTAAAAATAGCAAAAATGTGGAAAGGTAGCAAAAAAGGTCTGGGTGGGGTTTGAACCCACGACCTCATACACAAACATACATGCGCGCTACCACTGGGGTGGTGATACATCTGTGTATCAAAACCACCCAATTAATACATAAGGGCTGCCAAGTTTTCAGGCCTGGCCAAGGCAAGGCAATGCAAGTTTTGGCAATTTACGTGAAGCCTCTAACTTTCTCATTTCTTCATGGATTTAGACAAAATTTAGGTGCATCTGGCCTAGAATTTCACAAGGAATCCAATGGTGCTTTTGTAATTTTCAGAAAGTGTCCCAATTTTGAAACCCGATAGTGGTTTCAAAATAGGCCTAGATTTGAATGTTCTATGCTATCTCATGGTACAGGCAAGAATTGCATGACAAATTGGTTCAAACACAACATATACAACATGTATGAGATGTTTATGACCAGTGGACATCTAAGGAAAACATAATTCAAAGAGTTCAAGTTGTCATGCACTTACCTCTTGGAGCTTCTTGTGCTAACTATCAAGATCCTTGTGCCAGAAGTAATCCAATGCTTTGGACACTCTTGATTGATCCCTTAGAAGCTTTTAGGATGATTAGAACCAGCTGGAATCCTCAGGAACAAGTTTTAGCTCTTTCTTGCAAAAGGGGCAAAAGTGACCAATATGGCAACTCTCTCAAATGGTGTTCCAGATGAGGGGAACCATTTGGGACAGTTTGAGGATGATATTTGGAGTGTGTTTGAGGCTTTGTTTGGTTTTGGAAGTGACTGAATCAATGCATGGTTTGGAAAATGCAGAAAAGTCCAATTTTGAGGTTTTGGAAGTGGATTTTCTGATTTTGGTGTTTCAGGTCACAAGTGAGTGTTTGAACAGCTTAGATATGACATATTAGAGGTGTTTGTATCATGAGCTATGGTGGAATTGCTCTCTAACTCAAGAACTAAAAGATAACTTGTAAAAGAAGGCATTTTGGCCTATAGAAAGAGATTTTGAGGAAAGCAAGTGTTGTAGTGCTTTGGTGTACTCAAACTGAGCACAAATGAGCTCTATTTATAATAGAGCAAGTTTGTTTTGCAAGCAATAGTGGATGGCAGCTGGTACAGGCCTTAGAGCAATGTTGATCCAAGGGAATCTTTAGTCTCCTCTAGCCATTGACTTGAGGTTAGGGCACAGGCCTATGGTTCATTGATTCAGTGTTGATTCTTGACTCATTCGGTTAGGAATGTGTCAGTCTATGCCACCTTGGTGTATCCATTGAATGCTTGGAAACAAAATTGGAGTCTTGGCACCTTTTTAGCCTTTTTAGGTTTGTTATGGCTAAGTGTAGATTCTTGGAATTTGGAGGCTTGGGGATCAGATCATTCTCCTTTTGTTTTATCCTTAGATGTGTCCAAATGGATGACAAGGCTTGGAGTTGTCCAAATTTTCCAAATCGAGCAAATGCACAAAATCTTCCTTGTACAAGGCAGTTGGAAATGGTGATTTTGAGGGGATCATATCTCTCTGCTCAGGTTGAGTTATGGGAGGCTCTTGTGCTTTTTAGAAAGCCCTCATATGATACAAAACATGTGTGATCATAGTTTGTTTTGAAAATATTTGGATCCAATAGAAAAAACCACATGAACATTGATGTTCAAGGCTGGTAACTTAGGCAGATTTTCACTAAGTGTAGGAAAAAGTGTCATTTCATGTTTTTGTGATTTTGATCAATCCCTAACTCAAAATCCATGAAGAATTGGAGTTTGAGGTAGTTGAAGTGTTTGTAGAGTGTAGCAAGACCTACAAATCCAACTTTGGATCACCCAAAATGGTTGCTTAGATCTCAAGTTATGATCCTTGGAAGTTGGTACGAAAATCACTTTTGTTCCATAACTTAGAAAATTTTTGGTTTCTTATGGTTGCCCCTTTTGCAAGAAACCTCACTTTTCTTCATTTTTATTAATTAATGATGATCAATACCATACATTAACATTATTTTTTACTTAGGGGAACCATATTAGTGAAAAATTCCAAAAAGTCAAACTTGATTTTGTGCACAGTTGACTTTTTATCGGATGAAATCCAAACTGTGCGATCCTTTGTGAAATCAAGTCCATGACCTAAATCAAACCTAATGTATGGATTCCATAGGTGTTATAGGGTGTATTGAATCATGTCCCAAAGTTTGGGAGCATGTCATGGTCAAAAGTCAAAGGCACAGTTGACTTTTTCCTTCAAAACCCTAATTGTGGTCCAGATGAAAATGAAACTTGTGAATCAAGCTTCTTGGATCAATCCATTGTTGTAAATCGATCCATGTGGTGTATTTGAGGCCCTCAAATCATGTCTTGAGGTCTTGGCTCATGCCTTGCCTCAAAAGTCAACTTAGGGGTAAATTAGGTCAAGAAACCCTAATTCCTGATTTTTTTGATGAATGCATCCCCTAAGGCTAAATTGACTTGATGATTGGGTCCATGAGGCCCCTTGGAGTATCTTGGGTTATGCTTTGAAGTATTGGCTCATGCCCAGAGGAAAAATTCCATCTGGAGGCCTTGGTCGACCAAAACCCTAATTTGGTGACACTGGCGATCTTAAGGCTTGATCCACTTGGAATGTGGCAACTTTGTGCTTGATTCTTGATGTGGGAGTCCTCTTGATCCATTATGGGTGTTTAAGAGGTTTAGACAAGTTGAGGATCATGTCATTTCTTGATTGATCCTTTGTCTAAGTGCTCTGAGAGGGCTCAAAACCCTAATTCTTGATTGTAGTGAATGCTCAACAATCCTTGAGGAGATTGATGAGTGTATGATGGTACATCCATATTGTGATGATGATTCTCACAATGGTGGGAAATCTTGGTGGTCAAAATTTAGGGTATGACATGGTCGTTCCGCTGCTATTTGATGGGTTTTGGATTATTTTGAGAAAAAACCCGTTGTTTACGGAGCAAATGTTTTATGTTGAGTTTATTGAGACATGTGCACCCTTCTGAGGTGATTTTTACTCCGATAATTTGTTTATTTTGTCATGTATATTCGTGGGGTAGAAAAGGGTGTTACATTAGTGGTATCAGAGCAGATCGGTCCATCCGGCCAGGTTTTACGTGATGTCATTCCCCTGTCAGTCGACGAGTGTTTGTACACTGTCGATGTTTTGTTTCTTCTAACCTTGTTGGTGGTATGCAGGATGGCTGGGAGAAATGATTGTGCTATCGCTGATGCATTAGAATCAGTTGCTAATGTAGTGGCTTAACTCAATCCGAATGGTGGAGTTTAGGACGAGTTTTGAGCTTTGGGGAAGTTTCAAAGGAATAATCCACCGACTTTTGTGGGTACTCTTGATCCAGCAAGTGCACACAAGTGGCTGAAGGCGATCGAGAAGATCTTCAGAGTGATGGGGTGTACTGATGAGAAACAAGTTCAGTTTGGAATGCATATGCTGGAAGAAGAGGTTGAGGATTGGTGGGATAACACCCGTCAGAGACTTGCAGATGTTGGCACTGTGATAACCTGGGCTGTGTTTAAACAGGAGTATCTGGGAAAGTATTTTCTAGAGGATGCTTGTGCCAAGAGAGAAGTGGAGTTCCTTGAGCTGAAGCAAGGAGACATGACTGTGGCAGAGTATGCTGCAAAGTTCGAGGCACTAGTGAAGTTCTGTCCGCACTACAACCGTGTTGATGCTGAGATGTCCAAGTGTCTCAAGTTCGAGAACAAACTGAAACCAGAAATCAAGCAGGGTATTGGGTACCAACAGATTCTCAGGTATGCTGAGCTGATGGATAAGAGTAGGATCTACAACGAGGATAGCTGAGCTCGATCTGCTCACTACAAGCAGTTGAGTGAGAAGAAATGGCAGTCTAGGGGAAAACTTTATACAACTTTGTAGCGAGCGATTTTGGACGCGGTTCTTAAGCGCTGGTCGCTCTCTGCGGTTTGAGCTTTGACTACAGGTCGATTCATTTTTTATCCTATTGTGAGCTGAATAAGGAAGGGAAATAGATGTCTCCAATTAACCCTTCTTGCATATTGAGTTTAAACAGCGGTCTGTTAGGTTACGAATGCTATCAATGTGGGGGGGCCTTTGTACTGGTTATTTGTATTTTCGCCAATACGATTTTCTTTCTTTTTATCTAGGCAGAAGGTTTCTGGCGGGGAACAAGGATTAGGATGTTAGGACTGATGCTTTTGAATTACTGCTTTTGATTGATGGAGATATGGGATTTGGGTTTTTTGTTGATTGCGCTCGCTAAGATTTTTCTTTCAATCTTATGCCTACGTATTCCCGTTTACCGAAACAGGGAAATCAGAGCGTTCGTAGTTCCTCCTATTCCATGGGAATAGGAGGAAATGGGTGTTTTGGTGTCTTGTTCAAAGCCCAAGACGTGAAGCGAAAGGTGGTTTGTATCTTGTTCAAAGCCCAAGATTTGAAGCTGAAAAGTCTATTTGTGTCTTGTTCAAAACCCAAGACGTGAAGCTGAAAGACCTCGGCTTTAGGGAGAATTTGTCATCTCTAAAGAGGGGAGAAGGATAATTACTTTAACTGGGATACGCGGATCCGAGCAATGCCATAATTTCCGAAGAAAGGGTTTTAACCTGAAGGAGAAGACTTTAACTCAGTGTAGAGCAATGCCATCTTTCCTTAGGAATTTCTCATGCTAAAAGAGGGACAGTGGCGTGGATATAGATGATCCAGAGGCTTGCCGCTTACAGCGATTAGATGAAGGGAAAGGAGTTGTTGATGTTTGTGTACTGTGAACGAGGCACAACTTTGATGCTAAAAGGTTGATTGGATCAACCAGTGGTTTTCTTATACAAAGCCTAAGAGGAGGCTATTATGTGTCTCGTACAAAGCCCGAGAGAGAGGCTAAAAGGTTTTGACTCAACGGTGGAATCTTTTGGTATCTCGTATAAAGCCCGAGATGGAGGCTAAAAGTTGTTTGACTCTGCTAGGGAGAGTCATTGTACAAAGCCCAAGAGGAGGCTATGTCAGTTAAGTGACAGGTCCGGTATACTGATTTTGAAAGAGAAAATCATTTCTTATATGAGCATCACTGTACTCATAGGTTAGATCTGAGGATCGGGGTGGTTTCCTTTTCTTTGAGGAAACGGGAAATCCAAAGGGTATTGAGACTGTCCGAGTCTGCGGGTTTCCTTCCTATTTAACGAAGGGGTCGCTTGAGAATGTCTTTGAGACCCAAGGAAGTTAAACTGTCTGTGTCTAGAGTTTCATCTTTTGTATTATGCTGTGAGAAACAGTAGTAGACTCTATGAAAGGACTGTTCTATGCAGATGACTAAGTTCTGTTCCTATACCTCTAGGAGGTCGTCGGGACAATTTGTACGAAGCCCAAGAGGAGGCTGGAAACTTTTAAGAAGCTGACGGGTCCTTGTACTAAGCCCAAGAGGAGGCTATCATTCGCGGAGGAAGAGATCATTATACGAAGCCTAAGAGGAGGCTGTGAATACTTCTAAGAAGCCGTAGGGTCCTTGAATAATGCCCAAGAGGAGGCGGGGTTGCTTTGAGGAAGCCTGTGGGTCCTTGAACAATGCCCAAGAGGAGGCCGATGCTTTTAAGAAGCCCGTGGGTCTATCATCTCCTTTCCATTAGGAGAGATAACTCTGTTAAAGATAAAAACCACTGGTAAACGTGCGAGGTTTACTATCCAGCGACTTTTAGCTTTTAAAGAGGGTTCCTTAGTTAAGGTCCAAGATTATGACCGTAGTGGGTACCCAAACCCCGAGACATTCAAGGCAAGCTATCCACAAGGAATAGATCAAGTCAGGAAAGTTCGAGAATTTGGAAGAAACTCAAAGATGCCATTCACGAAGAATACATTCATCTTGGGGAGTAGAGCTTCTTGACGATTCCTAAGGAGGACAACCGAAGAGAAGACTGTATCTAGTGCTCCTATTGGGGATCTAGGCGTCTATTTCTACGAATAAATGAAACGGCGTCACCTAGTTCTAGACGTAGTTGCCGGGGAAACTCGAAATATCTATACTATTATTACACAGTAGATATGAGTTTATGAAAGGAGACTTACAGTGAGCAGCCCCACAATACAGTTTATAATATGAAAGCAGTAAACGAAAGCGATAACCACTTACTCGGTTGGAGTGCTTCCATGCTGTTTGGTTAGTTGTTCAACAAAGAAAGATTGAAAACAACACTATATTCAAAATCAAAGGAGAAAGTGCTTTGAAAAAGAAAGATTTGGGGCTTACAGCTCAAGGAGAGGCCCAGGGTTTTATTAGTGAGCGCACTGTTTGACTTTGTACAGAGGGACTTATACAAGTGACTGGGGCCCAAAATGGTTTTCTGTACAAAGGGATGGGTCTTACACTCTCTCAAGAGGCCCAAAAAGGTTTAAAGGAAAAAGAGTGGGGCTTATAACACGAGGGTAGGCCCAAATGATTTTTCGTTTAAAAATGGCGATCGCGCCGAGGTTTTCTTTTAACGCGGAGGGACTTATACAATAAGTAAGGCCCAAGATGTTTTGGTTAAAAGGGGGATTGGGTCTTACACTCTAATAGAGTCCCAAAGTGTTTTGAACGGGTCTTATAGCTCAAGGAGAGGCCCAAGGGTTATTTTGAAAAGGCGACGATCGCGCCGTTTACTTGTACAGAGGGACTTATACAATGAATGAGGCCCAAAAAGTTTTTGTACAAGGGGGATGGGTCTTACACTCTCTCAAGAGGCCCAAAGAGTTTTGAAAATGATCTATGAGGGTTGAATTAATCCAAAACCCTAATTTGTTTTCAAAATGTATTTAATTGAATAAAAATTCAATTAAAATGATCAAAAATTATTTAACACATGGAAAACAAATTGTGATCTTGGATTAATGCTTCAAAAATTAAGTATTGACCTACAAAATAATTAGAAAGCATTAAAAGTTGCAAAATCAATGTAGGAAAAATATTTAAAATGCCAAAAACAATCAAAATATTAATTCTTTACAAAAAATCAATTATATGAAATAAATAATATTTTTGGGATTTTTTGATAAAATAAAATATTTTAACATTTTTGTGAATTATTAAAAAAAGAATCAACTCAAAATCATTAAAACTCAGAGAGAAATTAATTTTTGAATCAATTAAACAAAATCATAAAATTCAAATATTTGAATTTCTAAAAATGGCGCCAAGAACAAGCTGAAGAACACGCGCGTGTTCTTGGTTTCTCAGATTTTCATTTTCTATCCAATCTCCATGAATATGTAATCATATCATGCAATCCACATATCATTATGCTCGTCTCAACCTCACGATCATGTCTATGTACTTTAATTTCATTTAAATTAAACATACAACAAGAAATCACGAAGAGACCTCAAGAACCCTAATTTCTGCATGAAGGCTAGGATTTTTGATACACGATTCAAACAATGCAATTAATTGAGGGAAAACATTCCATGCATGATTATGAACATATGGCCAAATTATTGTGCGAGGAAATATGCATAGATTGAGAGATGACCAAGCATGTGCTTACCTCTAGGCCGTGACAGCAAGTTCAAAGTGATTTTTGATCTGGAGGTGTTACAGATAAGTTGTGAGGATCTGAACAGCTTCCCTACACCCTATGGATTGTGTTTGGATGGTTGGACTTGATTGAAATTGGCTGGATCATTTTGTGGTACCTCAGCTGCACTTTGGTTAAAACCTTGAGCAACCAGCTGGTGATTTTGTGAAATTGATGTTTCAGAAGTAATCTAAGTGTTTGATCAGCTCATATGTGAGGTATGTGAGGTGTGTGAGTGATTGGTTTGATTGGAATTGCTCTCAAACTCAAAACCCGATAGTGAGTTGCCTTAGAAGGCAAAATTGGAGTGAAAGAAGAGATTTTGAGGAAAGCATCTGTTAGATGGCTTTGGTGTACTCAAACTGACCACAATTGAGCTCTATTTATAGTAGAGCAAGTTTGTTTTGCAAGGAATAGTGCATGGCAGCTGGTAAGTAGGTTTGGCCAATGTTGGCAAATGAAAATCCAAGTCTCCTCTAGCCATTGACTAGAGGTTAGGGCACAGAGCTTTGGTTCCCTTGGTCTTGGATAAGTCTTGACTGATTTCAGATGAGAATGGCTCAGTCCATGCCACCTTGATGGTTCCATTGAATGCCTCATTCCAAATTTGAAGTCTTGTCCCTATTTTGGTCATTCTAGGTTCAACATGCTATTTCTTGTTCCATGGACTTTGGAGGCTTGGCTCAGTGATTGTCCCCTTTAGATTCAATCCTCTGAGGTGTCCAAGTGGATAGGAGCAATTGAATTTGGCTGATTTTGGCAAATCGACCAAAGTTGCAAATTCTGCCTTGCCTTGACAGATTTTAGCAAGGCAACTTGCCAATGTCATATCTCATGGTGTAAGTTGAATTTGGCAATGTTCTTGGCCATTTTGGAAAGCTCTTACATGATACAACAACTGTTTGAACAAGTTTGGTTTTGATCTGTTTTGATTCCAAGTGAAAAATCCCCCTACATTTGGCAAAAAGTGAGGCAAAATCTAACTTAGTGAAAATTTCACTAAGTGTTGGAAAAAGTGACCTTTTCACTTTTCAGCCACTTTGATCACTCCATAACTCAAAATCCTTAATGAATTGGAATGACTTGTAGTTGAAGTTTTTGTAGATGATAATGAGGGCTACAAATCCATCTTTGGATGAGAAAAAATGGCCTTGTGGTTTAGGAGTTATGGTCCTCGAAAGTTGGTACCCTTACCACTTTATTTTTAACTTAGAAAAATTTCTAAGTTTTTATGGTTACCCCTTTTACAAGTTATCTCACTTTTCTTGATTTTTCTTGATGAATGATGATTCAAATCATACATTAACATCATTTTAGGGTTAAAAATCCATTTTGGTGGAAAAATCTCAAAAAGTCAAAGTTGACTTTTGTGCACAGTTGACTTTTTATTAGATGAATTCCAAACTGTGCAATTCTTCAGGAAATCATGTCCTTGACCTAAATCAAACTTGATGGACATGTTCCATGGGTGTCATAGGGTATATTCAATCATGTATTAGGGTTTGGGAGCATGTCTTGGTCAAAAGTCAAAGTTATAGTTGGCTTTTCCCTTAAAACCCTAATTGTGGTGCAGATGGAATTGAGACTTGTTGCTCAAACTTCTTGGATTAATCCATTGTCCCAAATGGATCAATATGGTATATTAGAGACCCTCAAATCATCTCTTGAGGTCTTGGCTCATGATTTGTCCCAAAAGTCAACTTAGGGGTGAATTAGGTCAAGAAACCCTAATTCCTGATTTTTGATGAATGCATCCCTTGAGGCAAAATTGACTTGATGCATGGGTTCATGAGGTTCCATGAAGTATATTAGGTTATGTTTTGGATCAATGGCTTGTGCCCAGATGAAACGTTTCATCTGGAGGCCCTGGGTGATCAAAACCCTAATTTGGTGACACTGGCGATCTTGAGGCCTGATCCACCTAGAAGGGAGCAACCTTGTGCTTAATCCTTGAAGTGGGAGTCCTTCTGATCCTTTGAGGATGTTTGAGAGATTAGACAAGTTGAAAATCAAGTCATTTCTTGATTGAGCCTTTGTCTAAAGCTCAGAGAGGGCTTGAAACCCTAATTTTGATTGTAGTGGATGCTCACCCATCTTTGGGGAGACTGATGAAGCATAAAGGTGCATCCATATTGTGGTGATGATTTGCACAATGATGGGAAACTTTAGTGGTCAAAATTTGGGGTATTACAAACTTCAGCTGACAAAGGGAAGCAAAAGGCTTCAGAGGGGAAAAAGATAAGTGGGGGAGCAGCTCCCGCTTCTGGGAAGTGTTATAAGTGTGGCGACCAAGGCCACCGTGCTGATGTGTGTACCAATAATGTGTTGAGGTGCTACAGGTGTGGTAAGAAGTGGCATAGAGCTACTTATTGCAAAGATGATGGTACAACCTATTTAAATTGTGGAGAGAAAGGTCATATCCGTACCCAATATCAAAAGCCGAAGAAGACCACCACTACTGCTCAGACCAGTGGAAGAGTGTTTGCTTTGAGTGGTGCAGAAGTGCCAGAGAAGGACAACCTGGTCCGAGGTACTTGTTTAATTAATAATATCGAGTTGATTGCTATTATTGATATTGGTGCTACTCATTCTTTTATCTCGCTTGAATGTGCTAATAGACTGGGTTTTAAGTTGTCTGATATGAATGGTAATATGGTAATAGAAACTCCAGCTAATGGTTCTGTTACTACTACCTTTGTGTGTTTGAGATATCCTGTGACGATTTTTTAGAAGAGTTTTGTGATGGATTTGGTGTGCTTACCCTTGCACCAAATCGATGTAATCTTTGGAATGAACTGGTTGGAGTTCAACCGTGTTCATATCAATTGATATAACAAGACTGTGGAGTTTCCTGAGTTTCGTGATACTAGAGAGTTGATGTTCTTGTCTGCTAAGCAAGTGGATGAACTGGTGGAAGACGAAGCCCTGGTGTTTGCAATGTTTGCATCGTTGCAGATTAATCGTGAAGCTGCAAGTGTCGACTTACCTGTTGTATGTGAATTTCCAGATGTGTTTCTGAATGACATCAGTGATTTGCCTCCAGAGCGTGAAGTAGAGTTTGCAGTGGATTTAATACCAGGTACGAGTCCAGTGTCAATGGCTCCTTATCGGATGTCAGCTTCTGAGTTAAGTGAATTAAAGAAACTGTTGGAAGAGTTACTTGAGAAGAGGTTTGTTTGACCAAGTGTTTCTCCGTGGGGTGCTCTTGTGTTGCTAGTAAAGAAGAAAGATGGTAGCATGAGGTTGTGCGTTAATTATTGGTAGTTGAATAAGGTGATTATCAAGAATAAATATCCACTTCTGAGAATCGGCGATTTGATGGATCAGCTAGTAGGTGCCTGTGTGTTTAGCAAGATTGATTTGAGGTTGGGTTATCATCAGATTCATGTTAAGATTGATGTTGTGTTACAGTGGGAGACTCTGAAGTCTGCGACTGAGATATGAAGTTTTCTGGGATTGGCAGATTATTACTGCAAGTTTATCGAGATATTTTCTAAGTTGGCATTACCTTTGACTCAGTTGACTCGAAAGGGTCAAGTTTTTGTGTGGGATGTAGCTTGTGAAGAGAGTTTTGTGGAATTGAAGAAGAAGTTGACGACCGCTCCAGTGTTGATCTTGCCTAATCCGAGCGAATCTTTTGTTGTGTATTATGATGTGTCGAAGATGGGTCTTGGTGGAGTATTGATGCAGAATGGACAAGTTGTTGCCTATGCTTCGAGACAATTGTGAGTTCATGAGAGGAATTATCCTACACATGATTTGGAGTTGGCGGCTGTGGTGTTTGTGCTGAAAATTTGGAGACATTATCTGCTTGGCTCTAAGTTTGAGGTGTTCAGTGATCACAAAAGTCTGAAGTACTTATTTGATCAGAAAGAATTGAATATGAGGCAGAGAAGGTGGTTAGAGTTGTTGAAGGATTTTGATTTTGATTTGAGTTATCATCCGGGAAAAGCAAATGTAGTGGCTGATGCTTTGAGTAGGAAGTCATTACATATGTCGATGCTTATGGTGAAAGAATTGGAATTAATTGAGCAATTTCGAGATTTGAGTTTGGTATGTGAAGTGACCTCTCTTAGTGTGAAGTTGGGAATGTTAAAGTTGACGAGTAGTATTCTGAAAGAGATCAGAGTGGGACAACAATCTGACTTGAAGTTGGTTGTCCAGTTGACATTGATCAATCAAGGTAACGGAGGAGAATTCCGGATTGACGAGAATGGTGTGATGAAGTTTCGGGATAGAGTATGTGTCCCAGATGTTCCAGAAATCAAGAAGAGTATTTTAGAAGAAGGACACCGAAGTGGGTTGAGTATTCATCCCGGTGCTACGAAGATGTACCGGGATTTGAAAAAGTTGTTTTGGTGGCCGAGTATGAAGAAGGATATCGCAAGATTTGTTTATGCGTGCTTGACGTGTCAGAAGTCGAAGATTGAGCACCATAAGCCTTTAGGTATGATGCAGCCATTGAATATTACAGAATGGAAATGGGATAGCATTTCCATGGATTTTGTGTCGGGATTACCGAGAACTGCTAAGGGAAATGATTCAATTTGGATGATCATAGATAGGTTAACTAAATCGGCTCATTTCTTGCCGATGAAGATTAATCATTCTATGCAGAAGCTAGCCGAGATGTACATCGAGGAGATTGTGAAGTTACATGGGATACCTTCGAGCATTGTGTCGGATAGAGATACAAGATTTACATCTAGGTTCTGGAAGAGTTTGCAAGATGCTTTGGGTACTAAGTTGAGGAAGAGTTCTGCCTATCATCCGCAGACGGATGGACAAACAGAAAGGACTATCCAATCCTTATAGGATTTGCTGAGGGCTTGTGCTTTAGATCATAGAGGATCTTGGGATAACCATTTATTGTTGATTGAGTTCACGTACAATAACAGTTTTCATGCTAGTATTGGAATGGCGCCATATGAAGCTTTGTATGGGAGAAGGTGTAGGACTTCTTTGTGTTGGTATGAGTCGGGCGAGAGTGTTGTACTCGGACCTGAGATTGTGCAAGAGATGAATAAGAAGATTAAGATGATCCAAGAAAGGATGAGAGCGTCGTAGAGTCACCAGAAGAGCTACCATGATAAGAGAAGAAAGACACTTCATTTCCAAGAGGGAGATCACGTGTTTTTGAGGGTGACGCCGGTGACTGGCGTGGGTTGAGCTTTGAAGTCTAGAAAGCTTACTCCACATTTTGTTGGTCCATATCAAATCTCGCGGAGGATAGGAGAGGTAGCCTATCGAATCGGTTTACCGCCGTCACTTGCGAATTTGCATGACGTGTTCCATGTGTCTCAGTTGAGGAAGTATATTCCGGATCCGTCACATGTGATTCAGATGGATGATGCACAAGTGAGGGATAGCCTAACAGTGGAAGCATTACCGGTACGAATTGATGGACGAGAAATGAAACAACTGCGAGGTAAAGAGATAACCTTGGTGAAGGTGTTATGGGGTGGACCAGCTGGCGAAAGTTGCACTTGGGAACGTGAAGATCAGATGAGGGAGTTGTATCCGACTCTATTTCCTTGAGGTAATTTTCGAGGGCGAAAATTCTTTAAGTGAGGGAGAGTTGTAACACCCCAAATTTGTTAGAATATTTATTTAATTTATTTAAATATAATAATCATGAATTTTTGTGAATTTTGGTGGTTTGTGTTGGTGTCGGAATTTTTGTGGAGTGTGGTTATTTATTTAAAGGGTTAAATATGTTTAAGGTGCCTATAAATATCCCAACTTTGAGGTTTGGTCACTCAAAATATTTCTTTCAAACATTGATCCTCCTAAAGTTTTCCGTCTCTAAATTTAGTTCCTCCCATTAGTTTCCACTAACGGAGGATGATGTGGCATGCCATGTGGATTTTTTTAATGATGTGGTAGACATGTGGCAATGTCTACGTGGCAAAAATTGCTGACATAAATACCACGTGCCAATTGATTCAATTTTTTTAAATATTAATATCATATCTAAACCCAGAAATGGTAGCTAATTTGTAGCTATTTCCTAGCTAATCCCTAGCTAATCTAAACACACCATCCTATTAGTAATAATCTGTAGCTAATTCCTAGCTAATTTACAGCTAATTTCTAGCTAATTTAAACACCATTTTTTTAGCTAATTCAAAATAGAAAACAATTTGCTGCATTTTTGACACTGCCTAAAATCTAAGAACCAAACAAATCATGAATGTCATACAACAAAATGTAAATTGCATGTCACCTTGATAACACCACGGCAAAACAACATTTCAACAATTTCCTTTACAATTGGAAGAAGGCCAGCATGAAGGTTGCTTATCCATTTTTGCCCATATGCTTACTCTTTTCATGCTCACTTTGTCCATCACCCGGGGTAAAGTTGGTGTGGGAGACTGAGGATTGTTTCATTTCAAGTTTTATGTTTTATTAAACTTCTTATTATTTAATATTTACATATATCATCAACCTTTGTATCCTTCCATGTATATGTCTTTGGTATAAATCTATAACATGTTATACAACATGAAATTTTACATTTTTATTGTACCTTTTCGATGCATGTCAAAACTTTAGTTAAATGGTATTGCTTACTTTTTTTTATCATTCTCAGGTGGTTGAGGCGGCATAAGTAACTACAAATATATGTGGAACTACGTGTCAAGGAGGATCTCTTGACGACGTCATCATATTGTGACTTTATAGAAACATGGAGTGATGGTAATCCAAATTACAAAACCAGTAAAATATAAAGAAAGCATTTTCCTAAAGGTTATTATAAGCCTAATGGAGTGATGGTATACCTCCTTATCTGTTTTAAGATAATGAATTCCATTGTATGCATAATGCAATATATTGTATTATCTTTGTAGTTAACTTTACTATTATATTAGCTGTGTACTTCTCTTATTCTAAAAATTTTAATTTCTTATGAGCATCAGCTTATTGCTATTAAACAACAGTAGTCCAACTTTCTAGGTGAAACTTGTTGATTTTTTAGATAATCAACAATAAACATTTTAGATAATCAACAATAAAAAACGTACACATTTTAGATAATCATTTATTCAACAAAATAACATCCACAATAAGTTTCTAAATGATAGAAAGTTTCATTCATGCTGCTACCTCAAAACCTCTTTCCCATTTCGTTTCCTTCAAAACAACAACACCGCATACTTTATGTGAATTCTCCTTTCAAAGATTGCTCTGTTTCATGGCTTTATAATGGCTTTGAAATTCTCACAAATTTAATACAAAATGATCAAGATTTAATACAAAGTTAAGACAAAATCTCAAGCTTATGATGGACCATTATCAAGGATAATCCAATAAAAAAAAAATAAACCATGCTGATGAATCCACCCAATTAACAGAGCGCAAATTTTAGAATCAGAATTTTCGCAATGAATTTGCTGCAGATTTGCTACAAATTTAGCTACCAATTAGCTACGAATTTTTATGGGTTAAGTAAGGTGTTGACCTTAGCCATGTGGCACGCCACGTCAGCATCTTTGCCTCGCAGGCACTGCCACGTGTATGCCCAATCATCAAAAAATTTCCATATGACATGCCACATAAGCCACCGTTAGTGGAAACTAACGGGAGGGACTAAAGTTAGGGACGGAAAACTTTCAGAGGACCATTGTTTGAAGGAAAATTTTGGAGGGACCAAACTTTAAAGATGGGATATTTGTAGGGACCATATACATATTTAACCCTTATTTAAATAATAGTATATAATATATAATATATTGTATTATTATTTAGGTAAAGTATCCTTTTTGGTCCTTTAACTTTACCTCGGGGTTCATTTTGGTCCCTTAACTTTAAAAAGTGTCATTTTGGTCCCTTAACTCTTCAAAACGTTCCATATTAGTCCTTTTGTCTTATTAGCGACGAATTTTAGCGACTGATTTTTGAATTTTTCCGTCGCTAATAAGACGAAAAGGACTAATATGGAACGTTTTGAAGAGTTAAGGGACCAAAATGACACTTTTTTAAGTTAAGGGACCAAAATGAACCCCGAGGTAAAGTTAAAGGACCAAAAATAATATTTTGCCTATTATTTATTTAAATAATATTAGAGGAATTAAGGGTAAGATGGACTTTTGAGGAGGATTAGTGAGGGCATTATTGGGAATACCCATTTTAGAAGCCCAAAGGTTAGGTTTAACAAAAAGGAGAATTTTGGGAAAAATATGATTCATTTGGTCAGAACGTGAAAAGAAGGGAAAAGGCCAGAGCTCTGAGGAAAGAGGGAAAAGCTTAGGATTCGAGAAGGTTTTCAAGAACTCAAGAAAGAAAGCTTGGAATCGACAATCTAAGGTATGGGGAGTATTGCCTTTCATTGTTTTCGATATAGGAATTCGATGTGTTTAAAGTTGATTTTGAGGTTTATGTGATTTTGTGGGTTTTTGAGTAAATTGGTGCTTTAGGGCATTTTTGTGGGTAGATTATTAAGGGTTGAATTGAATCGGATAAAAGTGGGCCTTCAAGGCTAAACCTTCTGTTGATGATATATGGGATCTTGTAGAGAAAGGGTTTATGGGGTTTATGAGAATCTTTGGGGTTGCGAAGAATTAGGTATTTTAAGGTCAAGATAGTATAATTAATCGACCTAATAGTCGTAGTTTTGGTGTCTTTGATTCCCGTAATGCCTTAGGAATATTTTGGGGATGTGGTTGAGGTAAAAGGAGGTTGAATTCGTGAGGTTTTTGGGTCTGTATTGCTATTGATGTGTAGCAGCGATTTCCTGAAATCTCGAGTTCGCAAAGCGAATAATTCCTTCGCAAGGCGAACATTCGCCCTCGACTCGTAAAGCGAGCAGCGCAGCGAATGCGCGATAATTTTGTTTGATGATACTGAGATGAACTCTGATTATGATTTTCAGTTAACACGACGAACTTCCCAGCGAATGGCTTCGCAAAGCGAATAGACGTAGCCAGAGGAGACAGAGTGGGATTTTTATGGTTTTGTCTGGGATTCGCTGGAAGCTCGCAAAGCGAACATCCTAGCGAATGAGTTCGCACGGCGAACTTGGTAGCGAATGACTGCTGGTCGCGAATTGTTTTATGATTCTTGTGTTGTCTTGATGTTTTGATGCTGTGATTTTTCTGATGATTTACCATGATGTTATTGATGATTTTGAGGTGACGATTTCATGATGTTTTGACGATATGATTAACATGAGATTTTGATGAATGATGATGCACATGATGACTTTTATTGAAGATGATGATATTGACATTTTGTATCATGCATTCATAGCATTTTAGGACTTCGGTCCAGTGGTGGCTCTAATCCCATTGTGTGGATTGGAGTGTATGACGTGCTCCGGTTCTTGTGTAGAATCGATCCTAATGACGAGGATCTTTGGAGGGGGATGTTCTAGTGTCCATCCATTGTGACGATTGGTACCATATGCATGAGTCTTGTTGTGCATTGCATTTATTTGACATTGATGTAATTTATGATGTCGTGATCTTTGATGTTTGCCTTGTGATGACCCTGATGCTGTTGTATATGATGATGACGTCAATTTTATGCATATCTTATTTTTATATTGATTATAATGAATTGCGATTACTCACCCCGGCTGTTTGAATGTTGCCACCACGTGGGTAACGTGCAGGTGATCAGGCCTAGCTGTGGATGCGGTCGAGGACTTTTGGAGTTTTATTTGCTTTTGGTCGATGTAGAGGGTCTTGCTCTGATATTGTAACATCGGGTTGGGTCGTTGAGTCGAACCATGTTGAGTTGTTATTTTTGTTATTATTTAATTATTATGGCTTTTAAGGAAAACCTTTTGATTTTGGATTATTATGGTTATGGTGGTTCCGCTGCTATTTGATGGCCTTTTGATTATTTTGAGAAAAAACCCATTGTTTACGAAGCAAACGTTTTATGTTGAGTTTATTGAGACATGTGCAGCCTGCTGAGGTGATTTTTACTCTAATAATTTGTGTATTTTGATGTGTATATTCGTGGGGTAGAAAAGGGTGTTACACTGCATTCATCTAAAAAAGTCTTTCAAACAAGTTAAAATCTTTTTTCAAAATAAACTAAAACAATAATTGCAAATATCAGAAAGGTTGCGTTATGGATTTCGGTAGAAGAAGGACGCACAAGTACACCTTCAAGGCTCCAAAACTAGAGGAATTAAGGAAGTTGGCAAGGATGGTTACCAACCCTGAGGCTTTCAGAGCTAAGCACAGAGGATTGTTGTCTCTATTAAGGGTACACACAGTTGAAGGAATCCTGTCTTCGTTGTTACAGTTATACGATCCGGTTTATCACTGTTTCACTTTCCTGAATTACCAACTGACACCAACACTAGAAGAGTACTCTCATCTGATTGATTTACCTATCACTAACCTAGCTCCATTTTCTGGACTGGAAGAAATTCCAAAAGAACAAACCATTGCAAGAGCAATCTATTTGGACAAGTCACAAGTTAGGACTCACATAACCACTAAAGGAGGAATCCAGGGTTTACCAGCCAAATTCCTGATGAAGAAAGCTCTATACTTTGCTAGTATAGAAAACATAAATGCTTTTGAGGATATATTTGTTCTGCTCATATATGGGTTATTCCTTTTTCCCAACATCGACAACTTCGTCGATACTAATGCCGTTAAGATATTCTTGATAGGGAACCCCGTACCAACTATGCTCGCAGATGCTTATCATTCTGTACACTTAAGGAATTTGTACAGCGGAGGAATGATTACATGTTGTGTACCCTTACTCTACAAATGGTTCATTTCCCATTTGCCCAAGTCTGCTACTTTTTGGGATCACAAGAGTACTCTACGTTGGTCACAAAGGATTATGTCTCTTACAAACTCTGACATAGATTTGTACAATAGGATTTACGATGGGATAGAAATCATTGACACATGTGGAAATTCCCCTAACGTGCCCCTCATTGGAACAAAATGAGGAATCAACTATCATCCAATTTTAGCTCGTCGTCAACTCGGATACCCGATGAAGAATATTCCACATAATGTTCATCTGGAAGGTCTTTTCTTCAAGGAAGGGGAAAATAACAGGGCACTAAAGAAAGAAATAATGCATGCCTGGCAACATATTCACAAGAAAGGAAGAGAGTCTCTAGGAAGACCAAACTATATCTCCATGGAGCCTTATCTCCACTAGGTGCAAACTAGAGCCCTCAAGCTGAGGATGCCTTACCCTCGCCAAGAAGTTTTTCCATTAAAGGAATCTGTCCTTTATTTCATGTGTGATGCGGAAAAACTCCAGGTCGCTCTCAACAAAGTTCAACGTGAAAAGAGCTCTTGGAAAAACAAATACCGAATCCTTAATTTGGAGTATACCAAGATTCAGGAACTACTAAAGGAAAAGGATGCTCTGATTGAGATATTAGAACATCATGCTATAGAGGGTCAGGAAGATCGAAGAAATTTGCTCTCTCCTTTCACTTGGCAAAGGACTGACAACCCGACAACGGCTGAAGATCCCCGGTCAAAGAAAAGGAAACTACTGGAACCAGTATCTGATCTCTCTTCAGAGAGGACTCAGGATCCATGAGCTTAGACATTCTCCTTACAGGACTTTGTAAAATACTGTACTTTTCATTATAACATACTGCCAGCTTTCGAATTCAATAAAAGGGGTCTCCCCTCACTATATGATATTTGTAATCTATTTGTTGAAGTTTCTTTTTTATTAAAACAAAATACTAAAAATATGTCATTGCATATCATTCATCATTCTCACATAACGTAATTTTCTTCCTATCTTTGAGTCTCACGTACGTGTCGCAATTTTAGAGTCAAACTGTCTCACTCATACAATACTCGGGCCAATCGACAAAAGAAAACGGATGATCTCGAGGAAGAGAATAGAGAGCTGAGAGAAGAAATCGACGCTCTGGAGGAAATTTTGGAAAAACTTCACAGTGACATGCAATCCCTTGTAGCGGCTCAGGAGCAGCGGCATCAAAAGACTATGATCTCAGAGATTACATCTACGCCCATTATGGAGACACATGAGAATCATCCTCGGTACAACATGCCTAAAGGTCATCCCTGGGGCATGCATCTCAACTTTATACCTGAAGGATACATCCCACCGGTCACTGAAGACCCAGAAGTAGTAATAGGAACCACTGGACCTGAAGGTTACAAACTTTGGGAAAACGAAGATGCAAGGTTTACAACAACAACCCCTGAAGGTTACAAACTTCAAGGCACTGAAGCACCAAGAGTCACCACTGTAATGTCTATACCACAACCGGTGGTACACACTGTCCAGAAGGATAGATTCCACAAGTAACTTCTGGTGGAAACGAAGACATGTACGAAATGATGAATGAGTACCAGGAATAATTCTTAGAAATGCAGAAGGAACTGCATGCCATTCGCGGTCAAGACTTATTCGGAAAGGATGCCGCAGACCTCTGTTTGGTCCCTAATGTAAAGATATTGCACAAATTCATGGTGCCTGACTTTGAAAAATACAAAGGCAACTCATGCCCTCAAAGTCATTTGGTGATGTACGCTCGAAAAATGTCAACTCAGACAGAAAATCAATAGCTACTGATGCATTACTTCCAAGACAGTTTAACCGGTGCCGCACTCAAATGGTACATGGGATTAAACCGCATCAAGATCAGTACTTTCAGAGATCTCGGCACAGCTTTCGTTCAGCAGTATAAATACAATTTAGAAATGGCACCAGATAGGGATCAGCTCAGAGCAATATCACAAAAGGACAAAGAAACTTTTAAAGAATAAGCTCAGAGATGACGTGAAATTGCCACTCAGATTTGTCCCCCTCTAGAGGAAAAAGAGATGACCAAGATCTTCTTGAAAACCTTAAGCTCGTTCTATTACGACCGAATGGTCGCCAGTGCGCCCAATGACTTCAGTAAAATGGTGAACATGGGAGTACGGCTTAAAGAAGTGGTCTGAGAAGAACGATTGGTCAAAGATGCAGAGCCATCTAGCAGTACCAAAAGATATGGTAGTGCTTTCCAAAAGAAAAAAGAACAGGAGATCAGTAATATCTCTCTGAGAAAGTAAAGGCGAAGGTATCAACCAGTAGCGGCGATAACTCCTTCTATCAATCTAGCGTCGACTCCAGCTTATCAACCTCAGGTTGCTCAGAGCCAACCAAGTCAACAACAGTATCAGCAAAGGACACAACAACCTCTTCAGTAGGCTCGTCCTAAGTACAACAATAACAATTGTATGACACGACCATCAGGGTTTGATCCTATACCAATCTTGTACGGAGAACTATTTCCACTTCTACTGACCAAGGGGCACGTCCAAACCAGGACTCCTCTTACAGTACCAGAAAATCCACATTTTTTGTTCAAAGCGGATCAAACTTGCCCTTACCATCAAGGAGGATCGGGGCACAACATTGAGAACTGTCTCAGCTTCAAGTATGATGTACAGAAGCTTGTCAGAAACAGGATCTTATCTTTCGAAGATACTAATCCAAATGTTCAGAAGAACCCGTTGCCACAACATGAAAAGACTGCAGTAAAGTTAAAAGAGGAAGAATTTAGCCACAGTTATCAAATTCACGATGTACTCTCACTAGGAACAAATCTGGTGAAGATGCATTGCAGATAGAGCGGGTACGGTCATGTGCCGTCTCAAAATTATCACCAGTGTGATATCTGCTTAAAGAAAAATCAGGATTGTTCCGTAGTACAGTCAGCTCTACAAGAACAGATGGATCTGGGCTGGATTTAGGATCACAGGATCCGAAAAGTCAACATGGCCCATGCACGTCCCAACATTGTTCAGAACCACAACATTCTAGCAATGAATGTCAATTTAGTGGCAATGCATTCAAGGCAGAGTCAATATCATAATCTGCCATGGCACGATTACAACACCTATCCGATCTGCTCAATAAGCAATCAGGGATGCTCTTTCATACCAGAGGACCTCCAACAACAGATGGATCTCGGATTGATCCAGGACTACCGTGAATGAAATATCCATCAAGTCAATATGGTTCAGATCTTCGACATACTCTTGATGAATACCAGTTTAGTAGAACTACATGCTAAACAAGTCAGACTCGGCTTTCTGGCTTCACACGATTATCAAGACTGTGAAGAGTACTGTGAAGACGACCAAGGGTGTGCACTTGTACAAAGAACACTCCAACATCTATTGGACCACTGGTGGCTTCCAATCTATTTGGATGAAGCCACACAATAGATCAGCCTGACCGACGATAATCCTGGTAGACATCAAAGTCAGGATGTCCGCTCAATGGAAACAGATCTAGTAAAGATGGACTGCATACAAAGCGGGCGGGGTTGGGTACCACCGCAAAATTATTAACGCTGTTGAGTGTGCTCGTATGAGCAGCTCTTCAAAGTCAGTTAGACCGGAAAGAGATTTGACCATGTTCAAGTTCTGAGTCGATCAACATAAACTCTCTCCCTCATCAAAGCGAGAACGTTGTCGTAATCTCCGATCATGGGAAAACCAAAGACGTTTGCACCATAATCCCTCTACTCAATGAATCAAGAATCCCTCTTGATAGTAGAAAAGTTCTAAACCAGGAACTGATTGAGGTTGCCTATAACGGTCAGAGAAATCAAAAAGATCCTGTGGTTATCTACCTGCCAGGTCCAATACCGTACAAATCAGAAAAGGTTATCCCTTACAAGTACGGTGCAACGACAATCGAAAATGGAAAGGAAACTCCATTACCATTGCCGACATCAGTCGAGTCACTCAGAGCGGTCGGATCTTCAATAGAGGAGTTGGAGAACCTACCAAAGAAAAGGAACCTAAGACGAAAGTTCCAAATAAACCAGTCGGGCAATCCTGTAATCCTGAACTTACAAAGAACAACGATGAGATGTTGAAGCTCATCCAAAAAAGCGAGTACAACATTGTGGACCAACTGTTGCAAACTCCGTCTCAAATCTCCGTACTGTCTCTCTTGCTAAGTTTCGAAGATCACAAGGAAGCTCTGCAGAAAGTCCTAGAGCAAGCTTTCATGGAACAAGACGTAACGATAAAACAATTTGACAGCATCATTTCCAACATCACTTCCTGCAACAATTTAGGATTCAGTGATGAAGAAATGCCAGAAGAGGGCAAAAATCATAATATGGCGCTTAACATTATAGTTAACTGCCAGGACGATGCTTTAGCCAGCGTACTGGTGGACACAGGGTCATCTTTAAATGTTATGCCAAAATCGACTCTGATACTACTATCATTCCAAGGAGCTCCGATGAGGGGCAGTGAGATCATCGTCAAAGCCTTTGACGAATCTCGAAAATAGTTATCGGCAAAGTAGATCTTCCCATAACCATCGGTCCTCACACTTTCCAAGTCACTTTCCAGGTCATGGACATCTGGGTAGCATACAACTATTTATTAGGAAGACCTTGGATACACGAAGCTGGGGCAGTCACTTCGACACTTCACCAAAAGCTGAAGTTCGTCAAGAATGACAAGTTAGTCACATTCTGCGGAGAGCAAGCCTTAATTGTGAGCCACTTATCATCATTCTCCCATTTAGAACCGGAGGAGGTTGTTGGAACCTAGTTCCAAGCACTCTCGGTGAACAATGAGGATCGACCAGAAAAAGGGACGTTGATTTCCTCATACAAGGACGCTCTCGAAGTGATCAAGAGTGATAACGTAAAGGGATGGGGACAGCTTGTAATTCCTACTGATAACAAGACAAAGAAAGCTCTTGGTTTCTCTTTAACCTGTGTCAGACTACAAAGAAGGACGAAAGTTTTCATCCCATTCAGGATTTCTTCCACAGTGGAGGCTTCCTCTACCCAGTGTCTCAAGAAGTACACACCATCAACAAGAGTGACTCCTCTGATACGGACGAAGAATGGAAATCTTATCTCAACGACAACGGTTATATGTCTCAGGAAGAAGCGCATCTGCCATTCTATTTTCTGAAGCAGAACCCGAGATATATACCAAGGTCAGACGTTCGGATGATCTATGGGAATTGCAATCCTGAGGGATGTCGTGCTCCACCTAACTCTTAGAAGATGAGCTAATGAAAGACAACTTTGATCAAGATTATTATGATCCCTTGGATGACTTGCCTATCTGGAAGCCTTACATGGAAGGCTTGGGGAAAAAGAGTCAGCCCAATGATACCTATCAGCTGAGTAATATTGAAAAGAACACTCACGTCCCCATCGAGTCATAGGGTCATTACTCAGAACATTCCAAAAATATCCAGCACCATAATGATGAATCTGCAAAGACTGAAGGACAAGATTTCATCAACTATGCTTTTCCTGAGGTCAACGTCATCGAGGAAGATGACTCGGCCACTCCCACAGAAGTATGGGACACCTTAGGACAGCTGAGTGGCAAGTATGACTTCTTAGTCAAGTACACCGCTCCTGAAAGCTCTCGCATCAGATACGAGGACATCCAGCTAACTGGATGGGGAGATCCTCTCGAGGGTGAAAACACTAGGGAGGGTACAACAGAAGAGTTCGTTTATGACAAGTCTGCACGGGAGGAAGACTCCAATGATTATACTCCTTCAGAAATCAGCGTTGTTTCTGAGGACAAACCAAGAAAGAATATACCAGACTTCGTGATTCACCGAGGAGTTCGTCGCCAATGGGTTGCTGTCGATGTCCCGAAAGTCGTCCATAAGTCTAAGTAATTGCCATCTTTGTTTTAACCTTTCACCTTACCCAGGTGAAACGGATGTTTTTATAGGGCTCACTTTCTGTAAATGTCCCTCTTCGCTTAGCCTAAAGCAACAAAGTTTTGTTTTATAGGGTTGTGTTTCAAGAATTGACAAAGCGTAAATAAACAATGTCATTCTATAATTCCTGCATTTATTGCTATTTTCACTTTTCATTTTTTTCAGAAAATGGTAATCCTAAAACAACCCAAAATAAAAACAAGCATTTTTCAGAAAATACACTGCACACACTCTTGCATTCTCTCTGTCTTTTCTAAAAACGAATCATCACGTCATGCAGACTGCTTATTTTAAACCCCATTGAAACATACGATCAAATGCCTTCTCCCAACTTTGAATTCCCAGTATTTGAAGCTAAAGAAGAAGAAGATGAAGAAATTCCAGAAGAGATCTCCCGATTACTCTGGAAATAGGAAAGGTCCATTGAGCCTCACAAGGAGCCGTTGGAAACGGTAAATTTGGGATCAGGGGAAGAAAAGAAAGAAGTTAAGATTGGGGCACTGCTCAATCCAACTATCAAAGAAAGCTTAATAAAAATTCTAACATAGTTTCCCGATGTATTTACTTGGTCCTATCAGGACATGCCAGGGTTGGATACCAGCATCGTGGAACATCATTTACCATTAAAAGCAGAATGTCCTCCGGTAAAACAGAGATTGAGACGGACTCACCTGGATATGGCTATCAAGATTAAAGAGGAAGTGCAGAAACAGATCGACGCAGGTTTCCTTGCCACCTCAGAATATCCTCAATGGCTAGCTAACATAGTGTCAGTTCCGAAAAAGGATGAAAAAGTCAGAATGTGTGTAGACTACAGGGATCTGAACAAGGCAAGTCCAAAGGATGACTTCCCCTTACAACACATAGACATGCTGGTAGACAGTACATCGAAGTTCAAAGTCTTCTCCTTCATGGATGGATTCTCGGGCTATAATCAAATCAAAATGGTGTTGGAAGATATGGAGAAAACTTCATTCATCACCCCATGGAGCACCTTTTGTTACAAGGTAATGTCGTTCGGTTTAAAGAACGTCGGGGAAACCTATCAAAGGGCCATGACAACTCTGTTTCACGACATGATGCACAAAGAAATCGAAGTGTATGTCGATGACATGATTGCTAAATCTAAAACAGAAGAGGAGCATGTGACACACCTGTCAAAGCTATTCGAGCGTCTAAGAAGATACAAACTTCGCTTGAATCCCAATAAGTGCGCGTTCGGTGTCCGCTCAGGAAAACTCTTTGGGTTCACCGTCAGCCCAAAAGGAATTGAAGTTGACCCTGACAGGGTCAAGGCCATTCAAGAAATGCCTTCACCAAAGACTGAAAAGTAAGTCAGAAGATTTTTGGGATGTCTGAATTACATCTCAAGGTTCATATCCCACATGACTGCGACATGCGCGCCAATCTTCAAACTACTCAAAAAGAATCAAAGTTGTGTATGGACAGAAGATTGTCAAAAAGCTTTCGACAGTATCAAGGAATATCTATTGAATCCACCAATCCTGTCTCCTCTAGTGGAGGGAAGACCACTGATCATTTACCTAACAGTCTTGGAAGACTCCATGGGCTATGTACACGACCAACAAGACAAAACCAAAAGAAAAGAGTCTTCCATCTACTACTTAAGCAAGAAATTCATTGACTGTGAAACTCGGTACACTATGCTCTAGAAAACTTGTTGTGCTCTAGCTTGGGCAGCCAAACGTCTTCGCCAGTACATGATTTGTCACACTACTTGGTTAATCTCCTAAATGGATCCAATCAAGTATGTCTTTAAAAATCCTACTCTCACGGGAAGGATTGCCAGTTGAAAGATGTTGTTATCGGAATACGACATCGAGTACCATGCTCAGAAAGTCGTCAAAGGAAGTATTTTAGCCAATAATTTGGCTTACTAACCGATTTACGATCAGGAATCAATCGGATTTGACTTCCCAGACGAAGATGTCATGTACTTAAAAATGAAAGATTGTGAAGAACCGCTACCCAGTGAAGGGCCAGAACCAGGATCCCAATGGGGACTAATATTTGACGGAGCTGTCAACACTTACGGAAAGAGAATTGGGGAAATCATAGTAACACCTCAGAGTACCCATATTCCTTTCACTGCCAGGTTGACGTTCAAATGCACAAACAGCGAGGCCGAATACGAAGCTTGTATTATGGGTCTAGAAGAAGAAATTGACTTAAGGATTAAGAACTTGGATGTGTATGGAGACTCAGCCCTAGTTATCAATCAGATCAAAGGAGAGTGGAATACATACCAATCAGGATTGATTCCTTACAAAGATTACGCGAGAAGGTTGTTACCATTCTTCAACAGAATCAAGTTTCATCATATCCCTTGTGAAGAAAATCACATGGCTGATGCACTAGCCACTCTCTCTTCCATGATTAGTGTAGGTCAATGGAACGACGTACCTAAGATTGACATAATACGCCTTGAAAGGCCCACCTACATCTTCATAGTTGAAGTAGTCATAAATAACAAACCTTGGTATCATGATATCAAGTGCTTCCTTCAAAGACAAGAGTACCCACCTAGGGCATCAAGAAAAGACAGGAAGACTCTCAGAAGGCTGGCAGGCAACTTCTTCCTGAACGGTGATACACTCTATAAGAGAAGCTTCGACATGGTTTTGATCAAATGCGTAGACGAACAAGAAGTAAACCTATTGATAAAAGAGATTCACGAAGGATCCTTTGGCATTCATGACAACAGACACATGATGGCAAGAAAAATTCGGAGAGTAGGATATTATTGGTTGACGATGGAATCCGATTGCTACAAGTACATGAGGAGGTGTTACAAGTGTCATATATACGCAGACAAAATCCATGTACCGCCAACACATTTCAAAATTCTCTCTTCTCTGTGGCCTTTTTCATATGGGGAATCGACATGATTGGCATGATTAAACCCAAGGCTTCAAACAGACATCGGTTCATCTTGGTAGCCATTGACTACTTCACCAAGTGGGTCGAAGCAGCGTCATACACCAATGTAACCCGACAAGTGGTGGTCCGATTTATCAAAAACAATCTCATCTGCCGTTATGACGTTCCAAGCTAGATCATTACTGATAATGGATCTAACTTGAACAACAAGATGGTGAAAGAGTTATGCGATGAGTTCAAGATCGAACACCATAACACATCTCCCTACTGACCTAAGATGAACGGAGCGGTAGAAGCAGCTAACAAAAATATCAAGAAAATCATTCAATGGATGGTTGTAACCTATAAAGACTGGCAGGAGATACTACCATTTGCTCTTCATGGTTATCGCACATATGTCCGCACTTCAACAGGGGCAACCCCTTTCTCTCTAGTATATGGCATGGAGGCAGTTCACCCCATAGAAGTAGAGATACCATCAATCAGGGTATTGATGGAAGCTAAGCTAAGAGAAGCTGAATGGTGTCAAAGCAAGCACGATGAACTGAACCTAATTGAAGAAAAGAGAATGACAACTCTATGCCACAGTCAGTTATATCAGTAAAGAATGAAGAAGGCGTTTGACAAAAAGGTCCGACGTTGCATCTTCAGAAAAGGAGACCTTGTGCTCAAGAAGATACAATCATTTCTCACTGATTCTCGGGGCAAATGGACTCCGAATTATGACGGCCCTTATATGGTCAAGAAAGAATTCTCAGGCGGCGCCTAGAGACTCGGAACCATGGATGGGGAGGAGTTTACCTACCCCACAAATGTTAATGTAGTAAAGAAATAATTCGCCTAAAGAAATAAAAAACGTCTTGGTGGATTGAAAACTCGAAAGGGCGGTCCAGGAAAAAATTAGAGACATAAGCAAAAATCATCCCGATGGATTAAAAAACCGCAAAGGTAATCCAGGAAAAAGTTAGGGATTCATGGCAAGTAACTACGTCCAACAAGGTTAAGTCCCAGCATTAACACCATCCATCAGGAAAACTCCAGTCAAAGTCACCTTCGACGGAAGTCCAGAATGTCTAGAATTCAAAGTTGGTAGAAGGATAGTGGTCGTTATGTTTCAATGTAGCCCCTTTCCCCTTAAATTACCGTTTTTCTAAACTTTGTAATGCTCTATAGGATCAAGTGCTCGACTGATTTCCATCCTATCAATAAAATTTGAGCCTTATTACTTACGTTTACAATTCTCATTTATTTTTGCTTTACAGAATGACATTTTAAATATGATCAACGTTTCTTGAAAACAAAACAAAAATGAATTTACTTATCAAATTTTTCTTCTGCTTTCAAAATAAAGATGGCAATTCTTTTTTACTACTGAACACAAAAAGGAACATTGATGGCTTCTCCAGAAGTGATTAAACCTCAAAACGCAGAATCCAAGTACTCCTTCTAAACCAGTGCACCTTAATGAAGGATCAACTGTTTTAGATGAAATGTCTCATCGATATCCCCGACAGAGTTCTCGCCTCTGAAGACCAATTGATGATTTTCTCCCCGCAGGGTCCACCTCTCTTAAGCAAGACAGGATTACTATCTTGAACCAATGGTACTTTTTCATCCCCCCGCAGTGGCCGAGTATCCAGTCGTGTTCATCCACTAGTTTGTATGTCGGTCAGTTTTATCAGCTTAAGCATACATACATCACGCATTATTGATTCATACATATTCATATTGCATTACTATCACTCTAGTCATATTCATCCCCAAGTGATAACGTCCTCTCGCCAATAAGGCTGTCAGTTCTGTCCTCGTCAGGAAATGTATCGTCAGAGCAATTTCTTCCCCAGTTTATTTCTGGATTGGAGACTATCCTTGACCACTTTGATACCTTGAACCTCTAAAAGGCAAGAAGACATTCGACAGACACCTTTAGAACATCACTCTTCACCATTGAAGATGATATTTTTCGCTTTCCAGGATTAAGGAAAATCCCCAGAGAAAGCCTCTCTACTAAAAGACTCTTGGCAATAAATCGGTTTTTCTCCCAAGAAATTCGATGATAATAAACTCATCAGCACCTCAAAATTGGATCACATCACATGGCATTTCTCCGAAAGGATCTCAAAGAAAAGTATGATGTAATATCCACAAGCAAAAGGCATTCTCTCAAAAGACTCATTTTTCCCTAGTAGAGTCAACAAATGGCGTCTCCCACAGAAAAGTTTGCACACCTCTACAATTCAGACAAACGGCTGCCCCCAACAAGTCTGACCTCAAACTTTTCCATCAAATAGCGTATCTCTAGTATAGCTCGGCGAGAAGTTTGATGAAGACCGCTACGAATAACATTCCTTGTCAAGAAAGAAACATGACAAGAAGAAACTGAGACCAGTTCTGTGGCTGAAGACCCAGATCGAGGGGAAGTTTATTTCAAAAAGAAACTGAGACCAGTTTCGTGGCTGAAGACTAGGATCGAGGGGAAGTTTATTTCATAAAATAAACTGAGACCAGTTTCGTGGCTGAAGACCAGGATCGAGGGGAAGTCTATGTTACAGAAAAACTTAGACCAGTTCTGTGGCCAAAAACCAGGATCGAGGGGAAGTTTTTCGCTTTTCTAAGTCGCATTGCTTAGAGAAAGAAGATGGGTGAGAAAACTGCCATTCATAACCTCCGTCAAAATTCCGGGTATTCCGATATTTAATCCTCTTGCACCCTGAATGTCCGAATATCTTCGCCATTCACACCTTTGGGTCCAAGAAGATTAAATAGGGGCATCTGTCATACCCCAAATTTTGACCACCAAGATTTCCCATCATTGTGAAAATCTTTACCACAATATGGATGTACCATCATGCCTCATCAATCTCCTCAAGGATTGTTGAGCCTTCACTATAATCAAGAATTAGGGTTTCCATTCCTCTCTGAGCATTTAGACAAAAGATCAATCAAGAAATGACATGATATTTAACTTGTCTAACCTCTCAAACATCCATGAAGGATTGATAGGACTCCCACATCAAGAATCAAGCACAAAGTTGCAACATTCTAAGTGGATTGAGCCTCGAAACACCCGGTGTCACCAAATTAGGGTTTTTATCGACTGAGGCCTCTAGAATGAAATTTTCATAGAGGATTGAGCCAAGGCTTCAAAATATGACTCAATATGCTCAAAATAACCCTAGGAATCCATTTACAAAGTTAAATCACCCTCAGAGAATGCATTCCTCAAAAGTAAGGAATTAGGGTTTCTCCGTGCCGAACCGCTTCGGAGCCAAAAGTCAAAACATGACTTTTTTGGAAAAAATGGTCCTTGTGACTCATATTTTTATAAAATAGGATTTATAATGCCATTTGAACAATAATTGATCAAGAAATCATGATAACTTGTAAAAGGGGGTAATCTTGAAAAATTGAAAATTTTTCTAAGTTAATAAATTTGAATGGTTTTGGTGGCCAACTTCCAAGGACCATAACTTTTGATCCAAGCAGCCATTTTTAGTGATCCAAAGCATGATTTATATGTCTTCCTACATTCTACAAAAGCTTCAACTACTTGAAACTCTAATTCTTCATGAATTTTTAGTTATGGATGGCTCAAAGTGGTGAAAAATCAAAGACTTAACACTCAGTACAAAACTGTCTAAGTTTCAGCCTTGAACATCAATGTTCATGGGGGATTTTTCAACTAAGTCCAGATAGTTTCAAGACAAACTATGATCACACATGGATTATACCATATTAGGGCTTTCTAAAAAGTACAAGAGATTTTCATAACTCCATTTGAGCAAGGAGATATGATCCTCCCAAAATGACATTTTCCAACTGTCATGTACAAGGCAGTTTTGTGCATTTTTACTCGAGGTGGCTAAATTGTGCAACCATAAGCCATGTCACACTTCTGAAAACATATAAGAATCTTATCCAAGCAAGTACCTATGATCCACAAGCCTCACAAGTCCAAGAGTTATCCTTTAGGCATGTGAAAATTCAAGATTCTTACTCAAAATATTCCAAGTTGTCAAGAAGCATTGAATTAGTGCATAGGGTGGCATGCATCAAGACAATGTTATCCAAGATGAGTCAAGCCTTAGCCCTGCAACAAAGGACCATAGGCCTGCTGCACTGACCCAAGTCAATGGCCAAAGAAAACTTGAATTCCTTTATGCAACCATTGGCCACAGACCTGTACCAGTTGCCATTCACTATTGATGCCAAAACAAACTTGTTGCACTATAAATAGACATCAATTGTGATCAGTTTGAGTACACCAAAGCACCCAAACTGACGCTTTACTCAAAATCTCTCTCTCTCTCTCACACACACCAAAAACTCCTTCATTTATAATTCATTATCGAATGTTTCATTAGAGAGTTATTCCATCACAACCAATTGTTCTAAACACATCCCATACAACATACGTGAGCTGATCAAACGCTCCTCACACTTCTGTAACACCAAAATCACAAAGCTCTAAATCCACTTGAAGCTCATATGCCAGCTGAGATTCCATGAATTAATCCAAGCATCTCCAATCAAGTCCAAGCTTCACAACACACTCCATAGGGTATAGGGGAAGCTATTCAAATCATCACAACACATCTGGAACACCTCTAACTCCAAATTCGAATTTCTCTTGCACAAGTAAGTTCAAGTAAGCCTGAAACCTTTAAACTCCATATTACATGCATCATAAATGAATTTTTGAGTTACCATCTTATTCTTGCATGTATATAAAGTGATAACCCTCAATCAATTGTTATGTATGAATCGTGTATGGAATTTCATAGTGTTCATGCTGAAACTAGGGTTCTTGAGTTAATCCTCTGATTTCTCACTCCACACTTAATATAAATGCAATTAATCTATATGGTTGTGATCCTTGTTCAAAAACGAGCAAGATAGGTGTTAGAATCGTGCAAAACCATTGAGTAATCAGAGAGAAAAGTGAGAAAACGCAAATCTGAGCAAAACAGGGTCACGCGTGTTCTTCCCTTGTTATTGGTGCCTTTTTTTTCAAAATTTCAAATATTTGAATTTTTGATATTTTATTTAATTGATTTCAAAAATTAATTTCTCTCTCATTTTTTTTATCATTTTTATTGGTTATCTTTTTAAAAAATCACAAAAATGTTAAATTATTTTACTTTACAAAAAAATCCAATTTATATTATTTATTTAATATAGCTAGAATTTTTGTAATTTATTTCATTTTATTTGTTTTTAAACATTTTAACGTGAAGTTCTCACCTTGAACTTTTTCATTCCAAATGAATTTCAAGCTTTCATGTGATTAAACATGACTTTTCAAAATAATTTTCAAAGTTGATAACTTATTTTTGAATATATTTGATATTTTATATCATTTTTTTAATTAATTTCCTTTGAAAATTATATCTTTAAAATTCAAAATTAGGGTTTTCTCTAAATTTTGATTTTTCAAACTTCACTTAAACACTTTTGGGCCTCTAATAGAGTGTAAGTCTCATCCCTTTGTAAATAAACCATTTTGGGCCTCAGTCATTGTATAAGTCCCGATACAATTTTAAAAATCTCGGCGCAATCGCCGTTTTCAAAACAATTTTCATCTGGAATACGTAGGCATAAGATTGCGAAATCTTAGCGAGCATACATATCAAAAACCTTAGGTACAGTACCTTAACAAAAACATCGAAAAACCATAAAATCAACAAAAATACCCTCTCAAACATTCCCAAAGGAGAAACTTTCCCATTTACGACAAACAAACACCAGTAAGTAGATAACAGAAGAAAATGCCAAACAATCTATGGATAACTATATATAAGATGGGTAATTGACAACTCCCCATTGTATAACCTGACCCCTGACCCCCCAATCTCTTAGTATTTGTTAAAGAAAACATTTGCGTGCAAGGTTAGTTTTAGATAGCTTCCCTTTCCTTTCCAGCTTCATAGGATAAATAAGAAATCAAAAAGTAGCACCCAATTCCAACCAATGGCGATAAGGTGGTCGCGTCACCGACAAAAATCGCACTCTACACCTTCCATATACATCATATATACATCATCCCAACCGTCAAAAACTTGTTGTAACATCTATACCATCATCTACCATCTTCATCCTCTTATTTGAGAGAAGGTTCGTGGAAGAAAATAGAGGGACTTTCTGACCAGCTTTTCATTGCATTCTTGCTTTCTAAGGATCAAAGAGGTTTTTGCATTATTGCATTCTTTCTCTCTAAGGATCAAAAAGGTTCTTGATTGAGCCAACGAAGCTGAGAACCTTTAGTCACCTTTAACCCCCTTTGCCTTATTAGAACGTAGTGCGATGACTATGTGGGTGTACATCCAAAATAGTTGATACGCGATACTACACTCAAAAGAGGTTCTCTTGAGAATATTATTAACTACTGAGTAATTGGGAAATTGATAATATCCGAAAGATGGACTGCTGACTTTGAGAACTTGTTAGAACCCATTGTACAGGTACACAATAAACCCTAGTACATACTTAATGGGAGGGATAAACCTTTGGCTTCATGCAAGCCTTTAAACCTTGTTTATGTTTAATGTTGTTATGCTTGTGGATACATGCATTCATTCATAAACATCATTTTCATCAAAGTTTCATGGAACTTAGAAACTTTTGTTTGCAAACATCATAGGATTATCATGGATTGTGAAAGGAAAAAGACTTTGAAGTACACTTTCAAGAGTCCTAAGTTGGATGATCTAAGGAGATTGGGAGCTTTGGTTACAGACCAAGAAGGTTTCAAGAACAAGTATGGAAGGCTTTTATCACTGTTGAAGACAAAGATGGAAGATGGACTTCTCTCTACACTACTTCAGTTTTATGATCCAGTCTATCATTGTTTCACCTTCCCCGACAACCAACTTGTGCCTATATTGGAAGAGTATTCTTATCTAGTTGGGTTGCCTATCATTGATGAGTCTCATTTTTCTATCTTGGAGAAAGATCCTAAGGAACAAGACATTGCCAAAGCCACACATTTGGGACTGTCTGAAATCTAAGCCAACGTGACTACTAAAGGAGGAGTCTTTGGGGTTAACCACAAAGTTTTTGATGGATAAAGCTCAATACTATGCTGATAATCTGAGCATAGATGCATTTGAGGCTATTCTTACCTTACCCATCTATGGTGTATTTCTCTTCCCTAGCTTTGAGGACTTCGTCGACATCAACGCTATTAAGATTTTCCTAAAGAAGAACTCAATGCCTACCTTGTTAGCAGATGCTTATCACTCCATTCACCTAAGGTACTTTCATAGAGGAGGAATGATCACATGTTGTATGCCATTATTATACAAGTGGTTTATTTCTCACTTGCCCAAGTCAAGCTCTTTTTGGGATCTCAAGAATGGTTTGTAGTGTTCACAAAAAATTATGTCTCTTACTCACTCTGATATTGATTGGTACAATCGTGTCTTTGATGGGGTCATAATCATTGATAGTTGTGGATACTTTGCAAATGTACCTCTTCTCGGTACCAAAGGAGGGATCGGTTACAATCCAGTCTTGGCTCGTGTCAACTATGTTATCCTTTGAAGGACAAACCCAATGGTGTCCATGTGGATAGTATTTTCTTCAAGGAAGGTGAAGATAGCAAGGAGCTCAAGGAAAATATTGTGTTTGCTTGGCTTCTGTAGCGAGCGATTTTGGACGTGGTTCTTAAGCATTATCGCTCTTTTGGGGGTACTACAGGTCGATTCATTTTTTATCCTATTGAGCTGATGAAGGAAGGGAAATAGATGTCTCCAATTAACCCTGCTTGCATACTGAGTTTAAACAGCGGTCTGTTAAGGTACAGATGCTATATGGTCGTGAGGCCTCTTTCTTCTTACTTTGTTCGGGGTGAAATGACGGGACTGTTCATGGTAGGGTTGTTAGGACTGATGCTTTTCGATTGATATGTGAAGGTATGGGATTTTGGTTTTTTGATTAGGGTGCTCGCTAAGATTTTTCTTTCAATCTTATGCCTACGTATTCCCGTTTACCAAAACAGGGAAATCAGAGCGATCGTAGTTCCTCATATTCTAGGGACGAAATAGTGTTTTGGTGTCTTGTTCAAAGCCCAAGACGTGAAGATAAAAGTGATTTGTATCTTGTTCGAAGCCCAAGATGTGAAGCTGAAGGTGATTTGTATCTTGTTCAAAGCCCAAGATATGAAGCTGAAGGGTCTATTTGTATCTTGTTTAAAGCCCAAGATGTGAAGCTAAAGTTGGTTGGTATCTTGTTCAAAGCCCAAGATATGAAGCTGAATTGGGTTGACTTTAGAGAGAGTTTGTCATCTCTAAAGGGGTTTGTTTATTACGACTGTTGAGTGACTGGTTATAAAGGAGGATTACTTTAACTGGAATATGTGAATCCAGCAGTGCCATAATTTCCTTTATGGGGGATTTTAACCAGAAGGAAAAGACTTTAACTCAGTGTAGAGCAATGCCATCTTTCCATAGGAATTTCTCATGCTAAAAGAGGGATAGTGGCATGGATGTAAATAATCCAGAGGCTTACCGCTTACAGCAGTTAGATGAAGAAGTTGTTGATGTTTGTATACAGTGAACGAGGCACAGCTTTGATGCTAAAAGGTTGATTGGCTCAACCGGGGTTTTCTTATACAAAGCCTAAGAGGAGGCTATTGGCCCAACAAAAGGGTGTTTTTGCGTTTCTCGTATGAAGCCCAAGATAGAGGCTAAACTGGTCAACTCAACAAGAGAGTCTTTTTGTGTCTTGTACGAAGCCCAAGACGGAAGCTAAAAGTTGTTTGACTCAATAAGAGAGCCTTTTTGTATCTCGTACCAAGCCTGAGATGGAGGCTAAAAGGGAAGTGACTCAACAAGAGAGTCTTTTATACTCAACGAGAGAGTGCTTTTGTATCTCGTACGAAGCCCGATATGGAGGCTAAAAGGTGTGACCCAACAAGAGAGTCTTTTATACTCAACAAGAGAGTGTTTTTGTATCTCGTATGAAGCCCGAGATGGAGCCTAGAAGGTGTTTGACTCAACAAGAGATTCTTTTATACTCAACAAGAGAGTGCTTTGTATCTCGTACGGAGCCTGAGATGGAGGATGAAAAGGGATTGACTCAACAAGAGAGTCTTTTTGTATCTCGTACGAAGCCTGAGATGGAGGCTGAAAAAGGGTCAACTCAACAAGAGAGTCTTTTTGTATCTCGTACGAAGCCCGAGATGGAGGCTAAAAGGTTACTGTTTCAGTTGAGTGACAATTTGTATGAAGCCCAAGAGGAGGCTATCATTCCTAGAGGAAGAATCGTTATACGAAGCCTATGAGGAGGCTGTGAATACTTCTAAGAAACCGACGGGTCCTGGTACAACATCCAAGAGGAGGCGGGGATGCTTTTAAGAAGCCTGTGGGTCCCCAAACCCCGAGAAATTCAAGACAGGCTATTCACCAAGAATAGATCAAGCCAGGAAAGTTTGAGAATTTGGAAGAAACTCAAGAGATGCCATTCATGGAGAAAATATCATCTCTGGGGAGTAGAGTATCTTTGACAATTCCTAGGAGGGACAACCGAAGAGAAGACTGTATCTGGTGCTCCTACAAGGGATCTAGTTTTGTCTATTTTAAGAGTGATCAACGGGCTTTACCTAGTTCTAGACGTAGATTCCGGGGAAACTCTAAATACCTATACTATTATTACACAGTTGATATGAGTTTATGAAAGAATACTTACAGTAAAACAGCCCCACAGTACAGCTATATACATATGAAAGCAGTAAATGAAAGCGGGTAAACACTTACTCGGTTGTAGAGCTTCCATGCTGTTTTGTTAGTTGTTCGACAAAGAAAACTTTGAAAACAACAATATATTACATAATTAAAGGAGAAAGTGCTTTGAAAGGAAAAATTGGGGCTTACAGCTCAAGGAGAGGCCCAAGGTTTTATCAGTGATCGCACTGTTGTTTCGCATTTGTATAGAGGGGGACTTATACAAGTGACCGAGGCCCGTAAAAGGTTTTCTGTACAAAGGGATGGGTCTTACACTCTCTCAAGAGGCCCAAAAGGGTTAAAAGAAAAAAGAGTGGGGCTTATAACACGAGGGGTAGGCCCAGATGATTTTTCGTTTGAAATGGCGATCGCGCCGAGATTTTGAAAACGCAGTGGGTCTTATACAACGATTGAGGCCCAAAAATGATTTGGTTTTCAAAGGGATTGGGTCTTACAGTCTAATAGAGGCCCAAAAGTTTTGAATGGGTCTTATAGCTCGAGGAGAGGCCCAGATGGTTTGTTTTTGAATCGGGTGATCATCGCGCCGAACTTTTTGAAATACAATGAGACTTATACAATAAGTGAGGCCCGAGAAAATTTGTATTTACAAAGGATTGGGTCTTACACTCTATTAGAGGCCCAAAAGTGTTTTGAAAAGCAATGAGTCTTACTACTCGAGGGTAGGCCCAAGGTTATTTGTTGAAAGCGACGGTCGCGCCGAAGTTTTTGAAAATACACAAAGGGACTTATACAATAAGTGAGGCCCACAATGGGTTTATTTTACAAGAAGGCTTGGGTCTTACACTCTATTAGAGGCCCAAAAGAGTTTTGAAATGATTTGATGAGGGTTGAATTAATCAAAAACCCTAATTTGTTTTCAACATGTATTTTAATTGAATAAAAATTCAATTAAAATGACCAAAATTGTTTAACATGTGGAAAACAAATTTTGATCTTGGATTAATGTTTCATAAATCAAGTTTTGACCTGCAAAATGATTAGAAATCATTAAAATTTGCAAAATCAAGAAGGAAAAAATATTTTAAATGTCAAAAACAATTAAAATATTAATTCTTTACAAAAATATCAATTATATGAAATAAATAATATTTTTGAGATTTTTTGGGAAAATAAAATATTTTAACATTTTTGTGAATTATTAAAAAAAGAATCAACTAAAAATCATTAAAACTAAGAGAGAAATTAATTTTTGAATTAATTAAATAAAATAACAAAATTCAAATATTTGAATTTTCAAAAAATGGCGCCAAGAACAAGGGCAAGAACGCGCCACCCTCTGTTTCTGCAGATTTGCATTTTCCATCCAATCTCACTGAATACTTGATTATATCATGCAATCTACATATCAATCTACTCGTTTCAAACTCACGATCATGTCTATGGTCTTTAATTTCATTTATTTTTAACATGGAATAAGAAATCAAGACAAAACCTCAAGAACCCTAAAATTTGCATGAAGGCTGAGAATTTTGATACACGATTCAAACAAAGCAATTAATTGAGGGGAAACATTCTATGCATGATTATGAACATATGGCAAAAGTATTGTGCGAGGAAATATACATAGATTAAGAGATGACCAAGTTTAGGCTTACTTGAAGCTCGTGACAGCAATAGCAATGTGATTTTTGAGTTGGAGGTGTTACAGATGAGTTGTGATAATCTGTACAGTTTCCCTACACCCTATGGAGTGTGTTTGAATGCTTGGACTTGATTGGAAATGGCTGGATCACTTCATGGCATCTCAGCTGTAACTTGGTTAAAACCTTGAGCAACTGGCTGGTGATTCTCAGAAATCAGTGTTCCAGATGTTGTTAATGTGTTTGGATCACTTCTATATGATGTTTATGAGGTGTGTGTGTGTGTGATTGGTTTGATTGGAAAATCTCTCAAACTTAAAACCTGATAGTGACTTGCCTTAGAAGGAAAAATTGGAGTGAAAGAAGAGATTTTGAGGACAGCATCTATTTGATGGCTTTGGTGTACTCAAACTGATCACAAATGAGCTCTATTTATAGTAGAGCAAGTTTGTTTTGTAAGGAATAATGAATGGCAACTGCTGCATAGGTTTGGCCAATGTTGAGCAATGAGAATCCAAGTCTCCTCTAGTAATTGAATAGAGGTTAGGGCACAGGCTGCTGGTTCCCTTGGTCTTGGATAAGTCTTGACTGAATTCAGTTGCAAATAGCTCAGTCCATGCCACCTTGGTGTATGCATTGAATGCTCCAATCCAAAATTGGAGTCTTGTCCCTATATTAGGCAATTCTAGGTTTGGCATGCTATTTTTGGTTCCAAAGACTTGGGAGGCTTGGGATCAGAGTTGGTTCCTCCTTGGTCCCCCCTTGAGGTGTTCAGATGGATAGAGTTGCTTATCCTTTGCAAAATTTGGGCAAATCGAGCAAAACTCCAAAATCTGCCTTGCTTTGGCAGTTTTCAACAAGGCAACTTGCCAATGTCATATCTCACGACTCAAGTTGAGTTTGGTGATGTTCTTGGCCATTTTGGAAAGCCCTTATACGATACAACAACTGTTTGATCATATTTGGTTTTGATACCTTTTGGATCCAAGTGAAAAATCCCCCTACATTTGGAGAAAAGTGAAGGCAGATTCTGACTTAGTGAAAATTTCACTAAGTGTTGGAAAAAAGTGACATTTTCACTTTTTGTGATTTTGATCATCCCATAACTCAAAATCCATGAGGAATTTGGAATGAGGTCAGTTTTTAGCTTTTGTAGAGGGCCATGAGATCTACAAATAAAGCTTTAGATGGGGAAAAATGGCTTTGTGGTTTAGGAGTTATGATCCTCCAAAGTTGTTACCCTTGCCACTTTGTTCATAACTTAGAAAATTTTCTAAGTTTTTATGGTTACCCCTTTTACAAGTTATCCCACTTTCTTTGATTTTTCTTGATGAATGAGGATTCAAATCATACATTAACATCATTTTAGGGTTAAAAATCCATTTTTGTGAAAAATCTCAAAAAGTCAAAGTTGACTTTTGTGCACAGTTGACTTTTTATCCGATGAATTCCAAACTGTGCGATCCTTTATGAAATCAAGTCCTTGACCTAAATCAAACTTGATGGATTGATTCCAGAGGTGTTATAGGGTGTATTGAATCATGTCCTAGGGTTTGGGAGCATGTCCTAGTCAAAAGTCAATGGTACAGTTGACTTTTCTCGCGAAACCCTAATTGTGTACTGATGAAATTGAGACTTGTTGCTCAAGCTTCCTGGGATCAATCCATTGTCACAAATGGATCAATGTGGTGTATTAGAGACCCTCAAATCCTCTCTTGAGGTCCTGGCTCGTGATTTGTCCCAAAAGTCAACTTAGGGGTGAATTAGGTCAAGAAACCCTAATTCCTGATTTTTGATGAATGCTTCCCCTGAAGCCAAATTGACTTGGTGATTGGGTTTATGATGTCCCATGGAGCATCATAGGTTATGCTTTTAAGTATTGGCTCATGCCTAGAGGAAAATATGCATCTGGAGGACCTGGTCGACCAAACCCTAATCTGGTGACACTGGCGATCTTGAGGCTTGATCCACCTAGAAGGGAGCAGCCTTGGGCTTAATCCTTGAAGTGGGAGTTCTCTTGATCCATTGTGGATATTTGAGAGGTTAGACAAGTTGAAGATCATGTCATTCCTTGATTGATCCTTTGTCTAAGATCTCTGAGAGGGCTTGAAACCCTTATTTTGATTGTAGTGAATGCTCACTCATCCTTGGGGAGACTGGTGAGGCATAATGGTTCATCCATATTGTGGTGAGGATTTGTAAAATGATGGGAAATCTTAGTGGTCAAAATTTGGGGTATGACAAATGCCCCTATTTAATCTTCTTGGACCTGAAAGTGTGAATGTCGAAGGTGTTCGAGCATTCAGGATGCAAGAAGATTAAATATCGGGATACCCAAAATTTTGATGGTGATTAAGAATGGTGGTTCACACATCCTTCTTCTTTTGCTAAACAATGATGCTTAGAAAAGGTAAACTTCCCCTCGATCCTGGTTTCCTACCAAGGAACTGGTCTTAGTTTCTGAAATAAACTTCCCCTCGATCCTGGTTTCCTACCAAGGAACTGGTCTCAGTTTCTGAAATAAACTTTCCCTCGATCCTGGTTTCCAACATAGGAACTGGTCTCAGTTTCTGATGTAAACTTCCCCTCTATCCTGGTTTCCTACCAATGAACTGGTCTCAGTTTCTTTTGTCAATAAACTTTCTTGACAAGGGACGCTATTCGTAGCGATTTTTCCTCAAACTTCTCGTCGAATTTTCCTGGGAAGATGCCATTTGATGGAAAAAGTTTTGATGTCAAACTTGCTGGGGAACCCAGTCGTCTGAGTTGTAAAGGTGCACAAACTTCTCTATTGGAGACGCCATTTGTTTCTACTAGAGAAAGCGAGTTTCTTGAGAGACTGCTTCCGTTTGGGGTCTTCCATCATACTTTTCTCGGGATCTTCCCGGAGAAATGCCATATGATGGGATCCAATTTTGAGGTGCTGTTGACCTTTTCATCAGTGGTTTTTTCAGAGAAAAATTGTTGTACCGTCGAATCTCTTGATTAAGAGGCTTTCTCTGGGGATTTTCCTAAATTCGGGAAAGCAAGGATATCATCTTCAATGGCGAAGAGTGACATTCGTCGAAAGTTCTCTGGTCTTTCAGAGGTTCAAGTTATCAAAGTGATCAAGGGAGCCAACTTCAATCCAGCAATAAACTGGAGGAGAGATTGTTCAGACGCAACACTTCCTGACGAGAAAGAACCGACAACTCGATTGAGATGACAGTTATCACTAGGGGACAAGACCGACTAGAGTGATAGTGATGCAATATTAATGCCAATGCAAATAAAATACATGATGTATGTATGTATATGCTGTCAAAACTGACGCAACATACAGACTAATGGATGAACATGACGGGATACACGGCCATCGTGGGGCGAAGACATGCCTGTCGGTCTAAAAGTAGCAATTCTACCTTGCTTAGGAGAGATAGTCCCTGCGGGGAATGCCGTTGGTCAGGCTTAGGAGATAAGAACTCGGTCGAGGGTATCAGATGAAACATGGTCTCTGACACAATTGATCCTTCGTTCAGGCATACTGATTTAGAAGGAGTACTTTGATTCTGCACTTTGAAGCTCGATTACTTCCGGAGAAGTGATCGATGTTCTCTCGATGTTCAACAGTCAAAAGAAATTGCCATCTTTATTTTAAAAGCAGAAAAAGTTTTAACAAGTAAATTCATTTTCTTTTTATCTCAAGAATATTTAATCATGTTAACAACGTCATTCTGTAAAGCTAAAACAAATGAGAATTACAAACAAAAGCACAAGGGCTCAAATTTTATTGATAGGATGGAGATCAACCAAACGCGTGATTCCAAAGAGTATATACAAAGTTAGAAAATGGTAATTTAAGGGAAAAGGGCTACTTTGAAACATAACGACCACTATCCTTCTACCAACTTTAAATTCTGGGCATCCCGAGCTTCCGTTGAAGATGACCTTGACTGGAGGTTTCTGACGAACGACGTAACTGCTGCTGAGGGATTTGCCCCTGTTGAACATATTTACTTGCCATTATCCCTAATTTTTGCATGGATTTTACTGTGATGTTTCCAATCCACCGGGATGATTCTTGATTATGTCTCTAATTTTTGCCTGGACCGCCCTTTCGGGTTTTTAATCCACCGAGACATTTTTTTTTTTTAGTTTAGGCGAAGTAATTCTTGACTACATCAACATTTATGGGGTAGGAAAATTTTTCTCCATCCATGGTTGCAAGTCTCAAGGCGCCGCCTGAGAAAGCTTTCTTGACCACATAGGGGCCATCATAATTCGGAGTCCACTTGCCCCGAGAATCCGTAAGAAATGATTGTATCTTCTTGAGCACAAGGTCTCCTTTTCTGAAGACGCGAGGTCGGACCTTTTTGTCAAATGCGTTCTTCATTCTATATTGATACAACTAACCGCGGTACAAAGCCATTATTCATTTTTCTTCGATTAGATTCAGTTCGTCATGTCGACTTTGACACCATTCAGCTTCCGTAAGCTTAGCTTCCATCAATATCCGAATTGATGGGATCTCTATTTTAATGGGGAGCACTGCTTCCATGCCATATACTAGAGAGAAAGGGGTATCCCATGTTGAAGTGTGGACAGATGTGTGATAACAGTGAAGAGCAAAGGGTAGCATCTCATGCCAATCTTTGTAGGTTACAACCATCTTCTGAACAATCTTCTTGATGTTCTTGTTAGCCGCTTCTACCGCTCTGTTCATCTTGGGTCGATAGGGAGATGAGTTATGGTGTTCGATCTTGAACTCAGCACATAACTCCTTCATCATCTTATTGTTCAAGTTAGATCCATTATCAGTAATGATCTGGCTCGGAACACCATAACGGCAGATGATATTGTTTTTGATGAATCATACCACACTTGTCGGGTAACATTGGTGAATGACGCTGCTTCGACCCACTTGGTGAAGTAATCAATGGCTACCAGGATGAACCGATGTCCGTTTGAAGCCTTAGGTTCAATAATACCAATCATGTTGATTCCCCATATGGAAAAAGGCCACGGGGAAGAAAGAACTTTGAGATGTGTCAGAGGTACATGGATTTTGTCAGAGTATATCTGACACTTGTGACACCTCCTTATGTACTTGTAGCAGTCAGATTCCATGGTCAACAAGTCGTACCCTGCTCTGATAATTTTCCTCGCCATTGTGTGTCTGTTGGCATGAGTGCCAAAGGATCCTTCATGAATTTCTTTTATCAGCATGTCTGCCTCTGGTCTGTCTACGCATCAGAGCAAGACCATGTCAAAGTTTCTCTTATAGAGTGTATCACCGCTCAGGAAGAAACTGCCTGCCAGCCTTCTGATGGTTTTTTTGTCTTTTCTTAGTGCCCCAGGTGGGTACACTTGTTTCTGAAGGGAGCATTTGATATCGTGATACCAAGCTTTATCGTCTATGACTACTTCAATCGTGAAGATGTAAGCGGGCCTTTCAAGGCGCATTATGTCGATCTTAGGTATGTCATTCCATTAACCTACACTAATCATGGAAGAGAGAGTGGCTAATGCATCAGCCATGTGATTCTCTTCACGAGGGATATGATGAAACTCAATTCTGACAAAGAAGGGTAACAACCTTCTCGCATAGTCTTTGTAAGGAATCAATCCTGATTCGTATGTGTTCTAATCTCCTTTGATCTGATTGACAACCAGGTCTGAGTCGCCATATACGTCCAAGTTTTTGATCCTTAAGTCAATCGCTTCTTCGAGACCCATGATACAAGCTACGTATTCGGCCTCGTTGTTTGTACATTCGAATGTAAGTCTGGCAGTGAAAGGAATGTGGGTACCTTGAGGGGTAACAATAATTTCCCCAATTTCATTTCCATAATGATTAACTACTCTGTCAAAGATAAGTCCCCATTGGGAACCTAGTTCTGGCCCTTCACTAGGTAGCGGTTCATCCCAATCTTTTATTTTCAAATACATGACATCTTCGTCTGGGAAGTCAAACCCGATTGCTTCTTGGTCGTCAATCGGTTGGTGAGCCAAATGATCGGCTAAAATACTTCCTTTAACGCCTTTATGAGCGTGGTACTCTACATCATATTCTGATAGCAACATCTTCCAACGGGCGATTCTTCCCGTGAGAGCAGGTTTTTCAAAGACATACTTGATTGGATCCATCTCGGAGACCAACCAAGTAGTGTGAAGAATCATGTACTGGCGAAGATGTTTGGCTACCCAAGCCAAAGTACAACAAGTTTTCTCGAGCATCGTGTCCCGAGTCTCACAGTAGGTAAATTTCTTACTCAGATAGTAGATGGCAGACTCCTTCCTTTTGGTTTCGTCTTGTTGGCCAAGTACACATCCCATCGAGTCTTCCAAGACAGTGAGGTAGATGATCAGTGGCCTTCCTTCCACTGGAGGTGATAGAATCAGTGGGTTCAACAGGTATTCCTTAATACCGTTGAAGGCAGTTTGACAGTCTTCTGTCCAAACGCAGTCCTGGTTCTTTTTAAGTAATTTGAAAATTAGCGCACATGTCGCGGTCATGAGGAATATAAATCTGGAGATGTAGTTCAAATGTCCCAGGAATCCTCTGACCTATTTTTCTGTTTTTGGAGAAGGCATTTCTCGAATGGCCTTGACCTTGTTAGGATCAACCTCAATTCCTTTCTGGCTGACGATGAACCCTAAGAGTTTCCCTGAACGGACACCGAAGGTGCACTTGTTAGGATTCAAGCGGAGTTTGTACTTTCTCAAACGCTCGAATAATTTCGACAGGTGGGTCACATGCTCCTCTTCTGTCTTAGATTTTGTAATCATATCATCGACATATACCTCGATTTCCTTGTGTATCATGTCATGAAATAGAGTAGTCATGGCCCTTTGATAGGTTGCCTCGGCATTTTTTAAACCGAATGACATTACATTGTAACAAAAGGTACCCCATGGGGTGATGAATAATGTTTTCTCCATGTCTTTCGGCGCCATTTGGATCTGGTTATAGCCCGAGAATCCATCCATGAAGGAGAAAAGTTTGAACTTTGTTGTACTGTCTACCAGCATGTCAATGTGTGGTAAAGGAAAGTCGTCCTTTGGACTAGCCTTGTTAAAATCTCTATAGTCGACACACATTTTGACCTTTTCGTCCTTTTTCGGAATGGGTACAATGTTGGCTAACCATTGAGGATATTCTGACGTGGCGAGGAAGCCCGCATCAATCTGTTTCTGTACCTCCTCTTTGATTTTGATGGCCATGTCCGGGTGAGTCCTTCTCAACCTTTGTTTAACTGGCGGATATTCCAATCTTAATGGTAGATGATGTTCCACGATGCTGGTATCCAACCCTGGCATGTCTTGATAAGACCAAGCAAACACATCGGGAAATTCTTTGGGAAGCTTTGTCAAACTCTCTTTGCCAGTTGGACTGAGCAGTGCCCCAATCCGGATTTCTTTTCTCTCTTTTTCTGAACCCACATTGATCATTTCCAATGGCTCTTTGTGAGGTTCGATGGACCTTTCCTCTTGTCTGAGTAGTCGGGAGATCTCCTCTGGAATTTCGTTGTCGACTTCTTCTTCAGCCCCAAATACCGAGAATTCAAAGTTAGAAGAAGGCATCGGATCGTATGTTTCAACGGGGTTTAAAACAAGCAATCTGCATGACGTGATGATCCGTGTTTAGAAGAGATTGAGAAAATGCAACTGTGTGCAGTGTATATTTTATTACTGCTTGTTTTTATTATTTGAATTGTTTTTTAGGATTACCATTTTCTGAAAAACGAAAAGAGAAAACAACAATTAATGCGGAAATTACAGAACGACGTTATTTTATTAATGAACAAGTCGATTCTTGAAACTACAGCCCTATAAAACAAAACTCTATCGGTTTGGGCAAAGCGAAGAGGGAAATTACAGAAAGCGAGCCCTATCAAAACATCCGTTTCACCTGGGCAGGGTGAAAGGTTAAAGATGACAATTACTTTGACTTATGAACAATCTTCGGAACATCGACAACAACACATTGGCGGAGAACTCCTCGGTGAATCACAAAGTCAAGTACCTTCCTTGATTTGTCTTCAGAAATAACGTTGATTTCTGGTGGAGCAGGATCATTGGAATCTGTCTCCCAGGCAGAGTTATCGTAGACGAACTCTTCTGTTGTATTTTGTAGAGTATTTATGCTCACAGGAAAATCTCCCCATCCAGTCGGCTAGATGTCTTCGAGCCTGATACGAGAGCTTTCAGGAGTAGTGTACTTGACCATATAGTCGTACTTTCCACTTGGTTGTCCCTAGGTGTCCCACACTTCTTTGGAACTGGAGGAGTCATCCCTTTCGATGATGTTGACCTCGGGAAAAGCATAGTTAATAAATTCTAGTCCTGCAAACATTGCAAATTCATCATCGTGCTGGATATTTTCAGGATAACCTGGGTGTGGATCCCATGACATGGTGGGGACACAGGTATTCTGTTCAATAATGCTCAGCTTATTTTCATTATTCGGCTGACTCTCTTGCCCCAAGTTTCCTGGGTAAGACTGCCACATTGGCAGACCATCCATCCGGCCAAAATAGGTGCGGTCAAAGTTGTCCTTCATCGAAGTGTCCTCCTCTAATGAGTTTGGCGGAGCACGACATCCTTCCGGATCACAATCTCCGTATAGCATTTCGACGTCTGACTTGGGTATAAATCTCGGACTCTGTGCGGGATAGCAAAAGGGCGTAGGCACCTCTTCCTGAGACATATAACCGTCCTCGTTGAGATAGGACCTCCATTCTTCCTCTGTATCTGAGGAATCTCCCTCGTTGATAGTGTGTACTTCTTGAGTCACTGGCTGAAGGAAGCCTCCACTGTGGAAGAGGTTCTGAATGGGATAAAGACTTTCATCATTGGCAGCTGTCTGGGTACAGGTTGCAGAAAAACCAAGACCCTTTTTTGTTTTATTGTTAGTAGGAATGACAAGTTGTCCCTATCCTGTTGTATTAGCACTCCCGACTGCTTTAATAACATCTTTGTATGAGGAAATTGAAATTCCCCATTCTGATTGATTGCCACTGTGTAACGAAAGTGTTCGGAACTGGGTTCCGATTATCCCTTCTGGTTCCACATAAGTTGATGACAATAAATTGCTCACGAGCAAAGCCTGATCCTCACAGACTATGACGAGTTGACCGTTCTGGACAAACTTTAACTTTTGGTGGAGGGTTGAGGTGACCGCCCCAGCCTGATGTATCCAAGGTCTTCCTAATAAACAACTGTACGTTGCCCGGATGTCCATGACCTGGAAAGTGACTTGGAAAGTGTGAGGACGGATGGCTATGGGAAGGTCGACTTCGCTGATAACCGTTTTTCTGGATCCATCGAACGCTTTGACGACGACCTTGCTGGTTTTCATCGAAAGGCCTTTGAATGATAATTGCATCAAGGTGGACTTCGGCATAACATTTAGGGCTGACCCTGCGTCTACCAGTACGCTGGCTAAAGCATCGTCCTGGCAGTTGACTGTAATATTGAGCGCCATGTTATGATGGTGACCTTCTTCAGTTAATTCCTCATCACTAAATCCCAAATTATTGCAAGAAGTGATGTTAGAGACAATGCTATCGAACTGTCTGATTGTTACGTCCTGTTCCACAAAGGCTTGTTCCAAGACTTTCTGTAGAGCCTTTCGGTGTGCTTCTGAACTAAGTAACAGGGATAATACCGAGATCTTTGAAGGAGTCTATAACAGTTGATCGACACTGTTGTATTCACTCCTTTGGATGAGCTTCAGCATCTCATCATCATTTTTCAAAAGGTCGGGACTATTGGATTGACCGACTGGTGGATCGGGAAGTTCCGTCTGAAGTTCCTTTTCTATGTCGGACTCTCCAACTCCTCTGTTGAAGATTTTACCACTCCGTGTTACGCGACTGATGTCTGCAATATTTACGGCGGAGGGTAATGGAATTTCCTTTCCATTTTCAATTATCATTGCACCGTATTTGTAAGGGATTGCCTTAGTTGATTCATACGGTAGTGGTCCCGGCAGATAGATGACTATGGGAACCTTCTGATTTTTCTGACCATCATAAGTAATTTCGATCCTTTCCTGGTTGGGAACTCTTGATTTGTCAAGTAGAGGGATGATGGAGAAAACATCCCTAGTCCTCTGATGATCAGAGATTACGACAACGTCCTCAATTTGATCAGCAAGGTAGTTCGGCGTCCAGTTGATGGGTCCGGAGCCCGGATATGGGAGAATCTCTCCATGATCCACCTGACCCTGAAGAGCTACTCGCACAAGGTAGCATCCTTGGTTACTTTCCAAACAGACTCCACAACATTCATAGTTGTGTGGTGGCACCTGGCCACGCCCGCTTTGAATACAATGTAACCTCACTAGGTTAGCTTCCACAGATCAGACATCCTGACTTTGACGCCGAGTAGGGTTCCTGTTATTGATACTAATTTGCTAAGTATCTTCATCCATATAGATTGGCATCCACCAGTGATTTAACAAGTGTTGAAGTGCTTCCTGGACAAGGGCACAACCTTGATCATTTTTGCATCCCGCTTTACAGCTTTGATAGTCATGTGATATCAGGAACCCGAGTCGGACCTGCTCAGCATGTAACTCTACCAGGTTGGCATTCATTAAGCGAACATAGAAGATCTGAACCATGTTGATCTGATAGTGGTTCCTATCATGGTAGCCTTGGATCCATCCAAGATCCATCTGACGCTGGAGGGCCTCCTGTATGAAGAGCATCCCTGTTTTTTTACCGAGCAAGTCAGACAAGAACTGTAATCGTGCCGCGGCAGATTATGATACTGGTTTGCCTTGAGTGCATTGACACCAAGTTGACATTCATCGCACGGATGTCGTGGTTTTGAATGACGTTGGAATTCGTATAGACCATGTTAACTCCACGAATTCGGTGCTCTTAGATCCATCCGAGATCCATTTGTTCCTGTAGAGCTGATTGCACCACAGAACATCCTCGATTACTTTTAGAGCAGACATCACATTGATGATAATTATAAGGTGGCACATGGCCATATCCACTTTATCTACAATGCATCTTGACCAGATTGGTCCTTAACAAGAGTACATCGTGAATTTGATGGACATTGTTAGACTCTCCCTCTATCAGGTTGACTGCAGCTTTCTCATGTTGAGGCAGCAGGTTCGTGAGAACATTGGGATTCGTATCTTTGAAAGATAAGAGCCCGCTCCTAACAAGCTTTTGCACGTCGGATTTGAAATTAAGACAATTCTCTATGTTATGCCCTGGTCCTCCTTGATGATAAGGGCATGTCTGGTCCACCTTAAACCAAAAAGGCGGATTTTCCAGTACTGTAAGAGGGGACTTAGTCTGGATGTGCCCCTTGACCAGTAGCAATGGAAATAGTTCTGCGTACGATACGGGTATAGGATCAAATCCTTGTGGCCGCGTGGTACGGTTGTTATTGTATTGAGGACGAGCCTGCTGAAGAGACTGTTGTGTCCTTTGCTGGTTAGGTTGGCTTTGCGCAACCTGAGGCTGATATGTAGGAATAGGCGTAGGGTTGATAGCAGGAGTCACAACTACTACTGGTAGATAAAGTCACCTTTGCTTTCCGAGAGAGATATTCCCAATATCTTGATCTTTTTTCTTAGGGAGAGCACTACCTTATCTTTTTGTACTACTTGATGATCCAGCATCTTATACTAAACGTCCTTCTCGGACGACTTCCTCAAGACGAACTCCCATGCCGACCATTTCGGTAAAATCACTGGGCCCACTGGCAACCATTCTGTCATAGTAAAATGAGCTTAAGGTCTTTAAGAAGATTTTTGTCATCTCTTTTTCCTCAAGAGGTGGACAAATTTGAGCATCAATTTCATGCCATCTCTGAGTGTATTCCTTAAAGGTTTCCTTGTCCTTTTGTGACATCAATCTGAGCTAATCTCTGTCCGGTGCCATGTCCAGATTGTATTTGTATTGTCGGACGAAGGCAGTGCCAAGATCTCTGAATGTGCTGATCGTAGCGCGGTTTAAACCTATGTACCATTTTAATGCGGCACCGGTTAAACTATCCTGAAAGTAGTGAATCAGTAAGTCCTGATTCTCTGTCTGAGCTGTTATTCACTGAGCGTACATCACCAGGTGGCTCTGAGGGCAAGAGTTACCCTTGTATTTTTCAAAGTCGGGCACTTGGAATTTGTGCGGGGCTTTCACATTGGGGACCAGACAAAGGTCTGCGGCATCCTTTCCAAATAAATCCTGACCGCGAATGGCTTGCAGTTCCTTCTGCATTTCCAGGAACTGTTCCTGGAATTCGTCCATTCTGTCAAACATAGTTTCCTTTCTACCAGAAGGTATCTGTGAAATCTGTCCTTTCGGGACAGTGTGCATCATAGGGGGTGGTACCGTTACTACGACAGTGAATCTTGGTGCTTCCCGAAGTTTGTAACCTTCAGGAGTCCTCAGTATGCCTCTGGCATCTTCGCTTTCCCGAAGTTTGTAACCTTCAGGCCCAGTGGCTTCTGCTATGATTCCCTGATCTTCAGTTATCGGCGGAACATATCCTTCTGGGAAATAGTTAACAGACATGCCCCAGGGACAATCTTTCGGCATTTGATACCTAGGATAAACCTTCTCCACTATGGGCGTTGAGGTGATCTCTGAGATCACAGTTCTTTGTAGCTGAGCTTCTGCCATGGCTTGCATGTTGTTACGAAGCTTTCTCATATCCTCTCTCCGAGCGTCGATCTCTTCCTTCAACTCTTTGTTCTCTTCCTCGAGATCATCTATCTTTTTCTGACGATTGGCCCGAGTATTGTACGAATGAGATAGTTTGACTCTAGAATCGAGACGCAAACGTGAGATTCGTAGGTAAGAAGAATACGTTACGTGAGAATGATGAATGCAATGATTATATTAATTGTTTTTTGGTTTAATCAAAATAAACTTCGACAATTAGATTGCAAATATCAAACAGTGGGGAAACCCCGTTTTATTGAATTAAAATGATTGCGGAAACAAAAATACAGTATATTACAAGGTACGAAAACAGAAACCTATGCTAATGGGTCCCGAGTCCTCTCTGAGGAGAACTCGGGTGCTGATTCTGGTACTTTCCTCTTCTTAGACCAGGGCTCTTGGGCAGTTGTCGGGTTGTCATTCCTTTGCCAAGTGAAAGGAGTGAGCAAATTCCTTTGGTCATCCTGATTATCTACAGCGTGCTGCTCCAAAATCTCAATTAGAGCATCCTTATCTTTCAGTAATTGCTGTATTTTGATACACTCCACATTGAGAATGCGGTATTTGTTCTTCCAATACCTCCTCTCCTATTGAACTTTGTTGAGAGTAACCTGGAGTTTTTCTGTTTCAGTCATGAAGTACATGACAGATTCCCTTGGCGGAAGAACTCCGTGACGAGCATAAGGCATCTTTAGCTTGAGAGCTCTAGTTTGTACCCAGTGGAGATAAGGCTCCACCGAGACACAGTCCGGTTTTCCTAGAGACTCCCGTCCTTTCTTATGAACATATTTCCAAGCGTGGACAATTTCCGTCTTTAGTGCTCTGTCATTTTCTCCTTCCTTGAAGAAAAGACCTTCCAGATGAGCATTACGTGGGACATGCCTCATCGGGTATCCAAATTGACGACGAACGAGAACTGGATGGTAGTTGATTCCTCCTCTAGTTCCTATGAGGGGTACATTGGGGAAGTTTCCACAATGGTCAATGATCCTGATCCCGTCATAAATCCTATTCCACCAATCTATGTCAGAGTTGGTAAGAGACGTGATTTTCTGCGACCAACGTAAGGCACTCTTGTGATCCCAAAAAACAGCAGACTTAGGCAAATGGGCGATAAACCATTTGTATAGCAGAGGTACACAACATGTGATCTCCCCCCCCCCCCCCCCCCCCGCTGTACAAATTCCCTAAGTGTACAGAATGATACGCGTCTGCGAGTAAAGTTGGCACAGGGTTTCCAATGAGAAAAACCTTAATGGAGTTGATATCGACGAAGTTATTAATGTTGAGCAACAGAAATAACCCGTAGGTGAGTAAAACAAAGATTCTTTCAAAAGCAGTCACATTCCCTATACTAGCAAAATACATGGCCTTCTTTGTCAAGAACTGGGCTGGCAAACCTTGTATGCCACCCTTAGTGGTCATGTGAGCCCTCACCTCTGACTCGTCCAAATAAATTTCTCTTGCAATGGTCTGATCCTTTGGAATTTCTTCCAGTCCAGAAAAAGGAGCTCGATCAGTGATGTGTAAATCAATCAGATGAGAATATTCCTCCAGCGTCGGTGCGAGCTGATAATCTGGGAATGTAAAACAATGATAAACCGGATCGTAAAACTGAATGAGTGCCTCCAGGATTCCCTCAATCACATGGACCCTTAATAGAGATAGCAGACCTCCGTACTTGCCTCTGAAAGCCTCAGGGTTAGCGACCATTCTCGCCAAACCTCGCAAATCCTCTAGTTTTGGAACTTTGAAAGTATACTTATGAGTTCTCCTTCTACTGAAATCCATTAGCGCAATCTTTTTCTCTGACATTTGCAATCATAGTCTTAGTTTAATTTGAAAAAGAGAGACTAGAAGAGAAAATTTTTCTGTGTTTAAATGTTTTTTAAATGAATGCATGAATGCAGCAGACAAAAACATAGAAAAAACATGGGGTCAAAGGGTCGGTGTCATGGAGTCAAGGCTCTACCCGTCCCAAAGGCTTATACTAGTGATTTTTGTACCTGTCTCTCAACATCATCAACTCTTGTCGAGAAAACACCAGCGGGCCAGGAACCGTGCTAGGTGGTGTTTTTCGAAGAATCATCAGAAGAGGGTGGTATCGCGTGACAATCATTTCTGATAGCTTCCGCACACTAAAAGGGGTTTTTCCTAGGTGTATACTCAATCTTTCCACATGCGGCATCACACGCATTCCCATTAGTAGAAAAATAAACACATATATCAATTAGGAAAAGCAGTATATATATTTGTCCTAATGTCCTAGACTTTTAAGAGCTATGAATCATATGTTCCTGACAGAAAATGGCTCCTCGGCGGAGGCGCCACTCTGTGGTTCCTTCCCAATTTAAAGGTTTTTGACCTAAGATCCTAGTGAAGTCAACAAAAAGTCCTATCTAATTCCCAAAGAAAAAAGAAAGAAAGAAAGGGTCCCACGGTGGGCGCCACTTTTCTGTAGCGAGCGATTTTGGACGTGGTTCTTAAGCACTGTCGGTCTTTTGGGGGTACTACAAGTCGATTCATTTTTTATCCTATTGAGCTGATGAAGGAAGGGAAATAGATGTCTCCAATTAACCCAACTTGTTAAGTTACGGATGCTATATGGTTGTGGGGCCTCTTTCTTCTTACTTTGTTCGGGGTGAAATGACGGGACTGTTCATGGTAGGGTTGTTAGGACTGATGCTTTTCGATTGATATGTGAAGGTATGGGATTTTGGTTTTTTGATTAGGGTGTTCACTAAGATTTTTCTTTCAATCTTATGCCTACGTATTCCCGTTTACCGAAACAGGGAAATCAGAGCGATCGTAGTTCCTCCTATTCTATGGGAGGAAATGTTGTTTTGGTGTCTTGTTCAAAGCCCAAGAAGTGGAGCTAAAAGTGATCTGTATCTTGTTCGAAGCCCAAGATGTGAAGTTGAAGGTGATTTGTATCTTGTTCAAAGCCTAAGATATGAAGCTGAAGGGTCTATTTGTATCTTGTTTAAAGCCCAAGATGTGAAGCTAAAGTTGGTTGGTATCTTGTTCAAAGCCCAAGATATGAAGCTGAATTGGGTTGACTTTAGAGAGAGTTTGTCATCTCTAAAGGGGTTTGTTTGTTACGACTGTTGGGTGACCGGTTATAAAGGAGGATTACTTTAACTGGAATATGTGAATCCAGCAGTGCCATAATTTCCTTTATGGGGGATTTTAACCTGAAGTAGAAGACTTTAACCCAGTTTAGAGCAATGCCATCTTTCCTTAGGAATTTCCCATGCTAAAAGAGGGACAGTGGCATGGATGTAAATAATCCAGAGGTTTGCCGCTTACAGCAGTTAGATGAAGGAGTTATTGATGTTTGTATACTGTGAACGAGGCACATCTTTGATGCTAAAAGGTTGATTGGCTCAACCAAGGTTTTCTTATACAAAGCCTAAGAGGAGGCTGTTGGCCCAACAAAAGGGTGTTTTTGCGTGTCTCGTACGAAGCCCGAGATAGAGGCTAAAGGGGTCAACTCAACAAGAGAGTTTTTTTGTGTCTTGTACGAAGCCCAAGACGGAAGCTAAAAGTTGTTTGACTCAACAAGAGAGCCTTTTTGTATCTCGTACCAAGCCCGAGATGGAGCCTAAAAGGGAAGTGACTCAACAAGAGAGTCTTTTATACTCAACGAGAGAGTGTTTTTGTATCTCGTACGATGCCCGAGATGGAGGATAAAAGGTGTGACCCAATAAGAGAGTCTTTTATACTCAACAAGAGAGTGTTTTTGTATCTCGTGCGAAGCTCGAGATGGAGGCTGAAAGGTGTTTGACTCAATAAGAGAGTCTTTTATACTCAACAAGAGAGTGTTTTGTATCTTGTACGGGGCCCGAGATGGAGGCTGAAAAGGGATTGACTCAACAAGAGAGTCTTTTTGTATCTCATACGAAGCTCGAGATGGAGGCTGAAAAAGGGTCGACTCAACAAGAGAGTCTTTTTGTATCTCGTACGAAGCCCGAGATGGAGGCTAAAAGGTTACTGTTTCAGTTGAGTGACCAGTATGTTGGTTCAAAGAGAACATCAGTTCTTATATGAGTAATGTTGTACTCACGGGTTCGATAAGAGGATCGTGATTATTTCCTGTTCTTTAAGGAAACGGGGAGTCCAAAGGAGCTTTAGGCTGTCCGAGTCTACGGGTTTTATCTTTTGTACTCTGCGTAAGAAACAGTAGCAGTGAGATCTAGACTCTTTGAAAGACTGTTCTATTAAGATGACTAATTTCTGTTCCTATACCTCTAGGAGGTCGTCGGGATAATTTGTACGAAGCCCAAGAGGAGGCTGGAAACTTTTAAGAAGCCGAGGGACAATTTGTACGAAGTCCAAGAGGAGGCTATCATTCCCGGAGGAAGAATCATTATACGAAGCCTAAGAGGAGGTTTTGAATACTTCTAAGAAGCCGACGAGTCCTTGTACAATGCCCAAGAGGAGCCGGGGATGCTTTTAAGAAGCCTGTGGGTCCCCAAACCCCGAGAAATTCAAGACAGGCTATTCATCGAGAATAGGTCAACCCAGGAAAGTTCGAGAATTTGGAAGAAACTCAAGAGATGCCATTCACGGAGAAAATATCATCTCTGAGGAGTAGAGTTTCTTTGACAATTCCTAGGAGGGACAACCGAAGAGAAGACTGTATATGGTGCTCCAACAGGGGATCTAGTTTTGTCTATTTTAAGAGTGATCAACGGGCTTTACCTAGTTCTAGACGTAGTTGCCGGGGAAACTCTAAATATCTATACTATTATTACATAGTTGATTTGAGTTTATGAAAGAAGACTTACAGTGAAACAGCCCCATAGTACAATTATATACATATGAAAGCGGTAAATGAAAGCGGGTAAACACTTACTCGGTTGTAGAGCTTCCATGGTGTTTTGTTAGTTGTTCGACAAAGAAAACTTTGAAAACAACAATATATTACATAATCAAAGGAGAAAGTGCTTTGAAAGGAAAAATTGGGGCTTACAGCTCAAGGAGAGGCCAGGGTTTTATCAGTGATCGCACTGTTGTTTCGCATTTGTACAGAGGGACTTATACAAGTGACTGAGGCCCGGGAAAGGTTTTCTGTACAAAGGGATGGGTCTTACACTCTCTCAAGAGGCCCAAAAGGGTTTAAAGAAAAAAGAGTGGGACTTATAACACGAGGGTAGGCCCAAATGATTTTTCGTTTGAAATGTCGATCGCCCCGAGATTTTGAAAACACAGTGGGTCGTATACAATGATTGAGGCCCAAAAATGATTTGGTTTTCAAAGGGGTTGGGTCTTACACTCTAATAGAGGCCCAAAAGTTTTGAATGGATCTTATAGCTCGAGGAGAGGCCCAGATGGTTTGTTTTTTAATCGGGCGATTATCGCGCCGAACTTTTTGAAATGCAACGGGACTTATACAATAAGTGAGGCCCGAGAAAGTTTGTATTTACAAAGGATTGGGTCTTACACTCTATTAGAGGCCCAAAAGTGTTTTGAAAAGCAATGGGTCTTACTACTCGAGGATAGGCCCAGGGTTATTTGTTGAAAGCGACGGTCGCGCCGAAGTTTTTGAAAATACACAGAGGGACTTATACAATAAGTGAGGCCCACAATGGGTTTATTTTATAAAAAGGCTTGGGTCTTACACTCTATTAGAGGCCCAAAAGAGTTTTGAAATGATTTGATGAGGGTTGAATTAATCAAAAACCCGAATTTGTTTTCAAAATGTATTTTAATTGAATAAAAATTTAATTAAAATGACCAAAATTGTTTAACATGTGGAAAACAAATTGTGATCTTGGATTAATGTTTCATAAATCAAGTTTTGACCTACAAAATAATTAGAAATCATTAAAATTTGCAAAATGACGGAAAAAATATTTTAAATGTCAAAAACAATTAAAATATTAATTCTTTGCAAAAATATCAATTATATCAAATAAATAATATTTTTGAGATTTTTTGGGAAAATAAAATATTTTAACATTTTTTTGAATTATTAAAAAAATAATCAACTCAAAATCATTAAAACTCAGAGAGAAATTAATTTTTGAATCAATTAAATAAAATCACAAAATTCAAATATTTGAATTTTCAAAAAATGGCGCCAAGAACAAGGGCAAGAACACGCGCCACCCTCTATTTCTGCAGATTTGCGTTTTCCATCCAATCTCACTGAATACTTGATTATATCATGCAATCTACATATCAATCTACTCGTTTCAACCTCACGATCATGTATATGGTCTTTAATTTCATTTATTTTTAACATGGAATAAGAAATCAAGACAAAACCTCAAGAACCCTAAAATTTGCATGAAGGCTGAAAATTTTGATACACGATTCAAACAAAGCAATTAATTGAGGGGAAACATTCTATGCGTGATTATGAACATATGGCAAAAGTATTGTGCGAGGAAATATGCATAGATTAAGAGATGACCAAGTTTAGGCTTACTTGAAGATCGTGACAACAAGAGCAATGTGATTTTTGAGTTGGAGGTGTTACAGATGAGTTGTGATGATCTGTACAGCTTCCCTACACCCTATGGAGTGTGTTTGAATGCTTGGACTTGATTGGAAATGGTTGGATCACTTCATGGCATCTCAGCTGCAACTTGGTTAAAACCTTGAGCAACTGGCTGGTGATTCTGACAAATCAGTGTTCCAGATGTTGTTTATGTATTTGGATCACTTCTATATGATGTTTATGAGGTGTGTGCGTGATTGGTTTGATTAGAAAAGCTCTCAAACTCAAAACCCGGTAATGTCTTGCCTTAGAAGGAAAAATTGGAGTGAAAGAAGAGATTTTGAGGAAAGCATCTGTTTGATGGCTTTGGTGTACTCAAACTAATCACAAATGAGCTCTATTTATAGTAGAGCAAGTTTGTTTTACAAGGAATAATGAATGGCAACTGCTGCATAGGTTTGGCCAATGTTGAGCAATGAGAATCCAAGTCTCCTCTAGCCATTGACTAGAGGTTAGGGCACGAGCTGCTGGTTCCCTTGGTCTTGGATAAGTCTTGACTGAATTTAGTTGCAAATAGCTCAGTCCATGCCACCTTGGTGTATGCATTGAATGCTCCAATCCAAAATTGGAGTCTTGTCCCTATTTTAGGCAATTCTAGGTTTGGCATGCTATTTTTGGTTCCAAAGACTTGGGAGGCTTGGGATCAGAGTTGGTTCCTCCTTGGTCCCCCCTTGAGGTGTTCAGATGGATAGAGTTACTTGTCCTTTGCAAAATTTGGGCAAATCGAGCAAAACTCCAAAATCTGCCTTGCCTTGGTAGTTTTCAGCAAGGCAACTTGCCAATGTCATATCTCATGGCTCAAGTTGAGTTTGGTGATGTTCTTGGCCATTTTGGAAAGCCCTTATACGATATAACAACTGTTTGATCATATTTGGTTTTGATACCTTTTGGATCCAAGTGAAAAATCCCCCTACATTTGGAGAAAAGTGAAGGCAGATTCTGACTTAGTGAAAATTTCACTAAGTGTTGGAAAAAAGTGACATTTTCACGTTTTGTGATTTTGATCATCCCATAACTCAAAATCCATGAGGAATTTAGAATGAGGTCGGTTTTTAGCTTTAGTAGAGGGCCATGAGATCTACAAATCAAGCTTTGGATGGGGAAAAATGGCTTTGTGGTTTAGGAGTTATGATCCTCCAAAGTTGGTACCCTTGCCACTTTGTTCATAACTTAGAAAATTTTCTAAGTTTTTATGATTACCCTTTTTACAAGTTATCCCACTTTCTTTGATTTTTCTTGATGAATGATGATTCAAATCATACATTAACATCATTTTAAGGTTAAAAATCCATTTTTGTGAAAAATCTCAAAAAGTCAAAGTTGACTTTTGTGCACAGTTGACTTTTTATCTGATGAATTCCAAACTGTGCGATCCTCTATGAAATCAAGTCCTTGACCTAAATCAAACTTGATGTATTGATTCCATAGGTGTTATAGGGTGTATTGAATCATGTCCTAGGGTTTGGGAGCATGTCCTGGTCAAAAGTCAAAGGTACAGTTGACTTTTCTCGCGAAACCCTAATTGTGTACTGATGAAATTGAGACTTGTTGCTCAAGCTTCCTGGGTCAATCCATTGTCACAAATGGATCAATGTGGTGTATTAGAGACCCTCAAATCCTCTCTTGAGGTCCTGGCTCATGATTTGTCCCAAATGTCAACTTAGGGATGAATTAGGTCAAGAAACCCTAATTCCTGATTTTTGATGAATGCTTCCCCTGAAGCTAAATTGACTTGGTGATTGGGTTTATGATGTCCCATGGAGCATCATAGGTTATGCTTTGAAGTATTGGCTCATGCCCAGAGGAAAATCTCCATCTGGAGGCCCTGGTCGACCAAACCCTAATCTGGTGACACTAGCGATCTTGAGGCTTGATCCACCTAGAAGGGAGCAGCCTTGTGCTTAATCCTTGAAGTAGGAGTTATCTTGATCCATTGTGGATTTTTGAGAGGTTAGACAAGTTGAAGATCATGTCATTCCTTGATTGATCCTTTGTCTAAGAACTCTAAGAGGGCTTAAAACCCTTATTTTGATTGTAGTGAATGCTCACCCATCCTTAGGGAGATTGATGAGGCATAATGGTTCATCCATATTGTGGTGAGGATTTGCACAATGATGGGAAATCTTAGTGGTAAAAATTTGGGGTATGACTGCGTCACTTGCATTGGAAGGGAAAGAAAGACTTGGGAAAACCTAAATGTGTTTCTTTGGAACCCTATCTCGAACGGATACGAATTAGGGATATCAAGCTGAAGATGCCTTATCCTCGTCAAGAACCCATGTCTCTAAAGAAAAAGCTCACTCTGATTCTCATGTCTGGAGCAGAGAAGTTGAAGATCCCTTTAAGAAAAGCACAACGAGAAGGAGATGTTTGGAAGAACAAGTATCAAGTTGTTGTCGACGAGAACGCAGAACTCTAAAGATAACTACAGATGAAGACTGAAGAAGTACTCTCTAGTAAGAAGATGAAGGCATAAGAGGATTTACTTTCCTGTAGCCCTCAGTCAACTCCTTGGAAGATGATAGTGGATAAGCTCATAATCGAGAAGACTCAGATGGAGGAGCAGATCAAGAAGCTCAACATGAGGCTGCTAGGAGAATCTCCTTAGGACTTTTGTTAGCTTTTGTTTAGGACTCTTGTAAGAAGTACTAAATTAGTAATCCTCTATTTTGATTAATGAAAATGAGTTTCATTTTGATATTCTTCTTGATGTTTGCAAATATTTATTAAGTTCCACAAAACTTTTGCATTTGTATTTGCATCTCGCATTCATGCATCTGTTATCACATTTGCATTGTATTTCTTCATATAAACTCATTCTGTCTTTTCATCTCCAGTTTTCACGCTGAATCCTCAACATCAATACAATACCTGTGCTCAGGCCAGAAGAAGAATGGCAGAACAAAAGCAAGAGATAGACTGTGTCAACAATGAGTTAGAAGACCTATGTGGTAATGTAGGATAAATCATGGAAATGGTGCAAGTAATCCGTGCCAAGATGGACACTTGGTTAACTGTCGTCTATGAAATTACAAATCCTATAATATAACCTCTATCTGCTACAACTGCTCCTATTACTTGGCCTTTATTTGGTCTTCCCCATGATTTTGTACCCCAACCACAAGTGTTTATTACTACTCAACAAACTGTTCAGTTGACCGCTAATGTTCCCAACATAGTTCCAACCTTTACGCCTGCTGTAGTGCATACTCGTGTGAATCAGCCTTACTTTGATGACCACCAACACATATATGATATACCTGATGGATCTGAGTACGAAGATGAAAAACATGAGAAATTGAGCGAGAATTTTGAAATAATTGAGAAAAGGCTAAGGGCCATGGAGGGTGATCAAATATTTAGGGCTGCTGCCCGAGAGATGTGCTTGGAGTCTAGATTGGTGATTCCTGGCAAGTTCAAAACTCCCAACTTTGACCAATATAAAGGGGCTTCCTGTCTTAAAAACCACCTTATCATGTACTACCACAAAATGGTTGCCCATGTGGATAACAAAAAATTGATGATTCACTGCTTTCAAGATAGTTTAAAGGGAGCATCTTATTAGTGGTATCTGAGTTAGACCAATCACACATCTGCTGCTTCCAATATCTCTTTGATGCTTTCATTAAGCATTATAAATACAATACAGATTTAGCACCAGACAGAATACAACTACTGAGTATGTCACAGAAAAGTTCTGAATCCTTCAAAGAATATGCACAAAGATGGAGGGAGACTACCTCTCAGGTAGAGCCTCCTTTGTCAGAGAAGGAATTAGCATACTGGTTCGTCGATACTCTACGGCTAGAGTTTTATGAGAGAATGGTGGGTAGTGTCACTGCCAATTTTTCTGATTTGGTAGCTGTGGGAATCAAGGTAGAGATGGGTCTGAAAAAATGGAAAGATAAGCAGTCCAGTTGGAAGTTTCAATGGGGTAACTAATCATGCCAAAAAGCCTCCTAGCAGTTTTCATAAGAAGAAAGAAGGAGAAACTAATGTTGTAATGTCTGTCCATAGAAGAAACTAGTCTTGGAAGCATCAACAACAACTTCAGTAACAACAACAATTCATTTAACAATCAGCGTATCAGTTTTCCCCTCAACCATATGTGGTAGCTGTTACCCCTACCTTCAATCAGCAAGTACATGTGTTTCAACAAGCTCCACCAGCTCCTCAGTATCAACAAGTTTCTAACGCTCCTCAAAGGAATCCAATTCAACGCCAGAATAATCAAGTTCAGAATAAAAGACAGGGAGAGAGGCCTCCTATAGCCCTTATCCCTATGAATTACACAAAATTGTACCCGTTCCTCATTGAGCAAGGCTTGGCAACTCCAAGGCCTTTGGGTCCTCTTCCAAATCCACTTCCACCTCATTACAACCCTAATTCCCACTGTCATTTCCATGAGGGGGCTGCTGGACATCATCTTGAAGGCTGTTATGCTTTAAAACATATTGTAAGGGAGTTGGTCGAGAAGAAGATTTTGTCCTTTAATGATACAAATCCAAATGTGAAGAGTAATCCTTTGCTCGCCCATGAGGCATCTATCAATGCCATAGAAGAAGAAGTTGATAAAGTCTTAATCTGTGAAGGATATCAAAACTACATTGCCATTTATGTGAAGTTGATTGAAGCAGGTTTAGCCAAGGTATGTCACAAGAATTATTCCGAATGCGTTTTTCAGCCGAAGGGGTATGAGGGAGTCCAAAGGGACGTCCATATTTTAATTGACCAAGGTGTAATTCAGATTAGCAGATGCGTGAAGAAGAATGAAGTAGTTGTGATTGAGCCAGTGTTAAATTTACCGACTCCTGTGTTCAATTTAGTCGAGCCTACTCACATTGAGGTTGAACCTGTCTTCAATCTTCCTAAACCAGTTTCCAATCTTCCAGATCCAGTTGTGACTCCTATTTAAGGTAAGAAGACTGTTAATGTTTCCAATCATCCGAGATCATTTGTTGAGCGAAGACCCACTCCTTTTCCTTTCAAGAGTACAAAAGTTGTGCCTTGGAATTATGAAGTGGCTGTTAATAATAAAAAATCTATGAATCTAGAAAAAGGGCTAAAGGTTGTTAATGATGAGGTAACAAACATAGCAGGGCTGAGCAGAATGACCCGTAATGGTTGAATTTATAACCCTCTGATCCGTGTGATACCTCAAATGTCAAAAGAAACCACCACTAATGTTCCTTCTAAGGGCTAGATGTTGCCTCTTTCAATGAAGATGAGGAATTCCTCAAAATCATCAAAAGAAGTGATTACAAGATTTTTGACCAATCACATCAAACACCATCAAAAATCTCGATATTGTCTCTCCTTATGTGCTCCCCCGCACATCACAGTGCTCTGTAGAAGCTTCTTGCTCAATCTCATGTGACACAGGATATTACCGTTGAACAATTTGATAGCGTGATAGCTAACATCACCGACTGTAATACATTAAACTTCGATGGAGGGGAATTTACCAAAGAAGGTAACAATCACAAGCATGCCTTGCACATTTCTGTTAAATGTCAAGAGGACACTTGGTGGCAATATACTCAAGGCAAAGCCAACATCATAATTTGCCACGGCACGATTACGATTCCTGTCTGGTCTGCTCGGTAAACAATCAGGGATGCTCTTTTGTGCAAGAGGCCCTCCAGTGTCAGATGGATCTTGGATGGATTCAAGACTACTGTGATAGAAGTCATTATCAGGTTAATATGATTCAAATCTTTGATATTCACTTGATGAATACCAGTCTGGTGGAATTACACGCTAAGCAAGTCCAGCTCGGTTTTCCGACTTCGCACGATTATTAGAATTGTAAGGTATGTCGTGAGAGTGACCAAGGATGTGCACTTGTTCGAAGAAGGCTTCAACACTTGTTGAACCACTGGTGGCTTCCAATCTATATGGACGAAGCTACACAACAGGTCAGTATGACTGACAGGAACCCTACTAGGCATCAAAGTCAGGATATTCGACCAATGGAAATAGATCTAGTGAGGTTACACTACATATAAAGTGGACGTGGTCGGGTGCCACCATATAACTATGAGCACTGTAGAGTTTTCTTAGAAAATAACCAAGGATTCTACCTCATGCGAGCAGCCCTTCAGAGTCAGTTGGACCACAAAGAGATTCGACCATGTCCAAGTTCTGGGTCAACTAATTCGATGCCTGACTTTGTCGCTGATCGAATCAAAGATGTTGTCGTAATCTCTGATCATAAGAGGACCAAAGATGTTTGTACCATCATCCCTTTACTTGACGATTCGAAAGTTCCCAACCATGAACTGATTGAAATGACTTACAATGGTCAGAAGAATCAGAAGGCTCCTGTAGTTATCTATCTACAGGGACCATTACCGTATGAATAAACTAAGGCTATCCCTTACAAATACGATGCAACAACAATTGAGAATGGAAAGGAAATTCCATTACCCTCTGTCGTGAATATTGCAGACATCAGTCGAGAAACACGGAGCGGTCGAATCTTCAACCGATGAGTTAGAGAACCTACCAGAGAAAAGTAACCTCAAACGGAAGTTCCTGATCAAACAGTTGGTCAATCCAGTGATCCCGACCTTTCAAAGAACATCATGAGATGCAGAAGCTCATCCAGAGGATTGAGTACAACATTGTTGATCAACTATTGCAAACTCCTTCAAAAATCTCTGTCCTATCTCTTTTACTCAGTTCCGAAGCTCACAGGGAAGCTCTACAGAAAGTCTTAGATCAGGCCTTTGTGGAACAAGATGTGTCAATAAGACAATTTGACAACATCATCTCCAACATCACTTCCTGCAACAACTTGGGGTTTAGTGATGAGGAACTGCCGGAAGAGGGCCAAAATCATAACATGGCACTCATTATTATAGTTAACTGCCAGGACGATGCTTTAGCCAGCGTACTGGTGGACACCGGATCAGCTCTAAATGTAATGCCGAAGTCTATGTTGATGCGATTATCATTTAAAGGATCTCCGATGAGAGGCAGTGAGGTCACCGTCAAAGCATTTGATGGATCCCGGAAAACAGTTATCGGCGAAGTTGACCTTCCCATAACTATCGGTCCCCACACTTTCCTAGTCACTTTCCAGGTCATGGACATCCGAGCAACATACAACTATTTGTTGGGAAGACCTTGGATACACGAGGCTGGGGCAGTCACTTTGACGCTTCACCAAAAGCTGAAGTTTGTCAAGAACGACCAACTAGTCACAGTCTGCGGAGAGCAAGCCTTGATCGTGAGTAACCTATCGTCGTCCACTTGTGTAGAACCAGAAGAGGTTGTTGGAACCCAATTCCAAGCACTTTTGGTGAACTATGACAATTAATCAAAAGGAGGAACGTCAATTTCCTCGCACAAAGATGCTATCGAAGTGATCAAAAGTAACAATACCAAAGGATAGGGATAGCTTGTCATCCCTACTGACAATAAGAAAAAGAAGGGTCTTGGTTTTTCTTCAACCTGTACCCATACAACTACTAACGATGAAAATCTTCATCCCATTCAGAACTTCTTCCATAGTGGAGGTTTCCTTCACCCAGTGTCTCAAGAAGTACATACCATCAACGAAGGAGATTCCTCCGTTACAGAAGAGTGGAAGTCCTATCTTAATGATGATAGTTATATGTCTCAGGAAGAGGTGCCTACGCCAATTTGCTTTCTGGAGCAAAGTCTGAGAATTATACCAAGGTCAGATGTTAAGATGATATACGGAGATTGCGATCCAGAAGGATGTCGTGCTCCATCAAACTCATTAGAGGAAGACACTCTAATGAAAGATAACTTTGACCACGACTATTATGGCCCGATGGATGGCCTGCCTATCTGGCAGCCTTACCCAGGAAACTCGGGGCAAGAAAATCAGCCGAACGATACATATCAGATAACCATCATTGAAAAGAATACCTGCGTCCCCACCATGTCATGGGATCAACACTCAAGGCATTCTGAAAATATCCAGCATGACGATGAATTTGCAAAGCTTGTTGGACTAGTGTTCATCAACTACGCTTTTCCTGAGGTCAACGTCATCGAAAGGGATGACACCTCCAGTTCCAAAGAGGTGTGGGACACCTTGGGACAACCGAGTGGAAAATTCGACTTTCTGGTCAAATACACCGCTCCCTAAAGCTCTCGTATCAGGCTCGAAGACATCCAGCCAACTCGATGGGAAGATCTTCCTGAGAGTGCAAATGTTGTGCGAGATACAGCTGAAGAATGCTCCTATGATAACTCTGCCTGGGAGACAAATTCCAACGATCCTGCTCCACCAGAAATCAGTGTTAGAAGGAAGGTACCAGACTTTGTGATTCACCGAGGGGTTCGCCTCCAATGGGTTGTTGTCGATGTTCTGAAAGTTGTTCATAAGTCAAAGTAATTGTCGTCTTTACTTTAACCTTTCACCATGCCCAGGTGAAACGGATGTTTTGATAGGGCTCACTTTCTGTAAATGTCCCTCTTCACTTTGCCCAAAGCGACAGAGTTTTATTTTATAGGGTTGTAGTTTCAAGAATCGACAAAATCATAAATAAAGTAACGTCATTCTGTAATTTTCGCATTTATTGCTGTTTTCTATTTTCGATTTTTCAGAAAATGGTAATCCTAAAAAACAGCTCAAATAATTAAAACAAGCATCTTTCAAAAAAATTACACTACACACACTCTTGAATTCTCTCAATCTCTTCTAAAAACAAATCATCACGTCATGCAGATTGCTTGTTTTAAACCCCATAGAAACATACGATCCAATGCCTTCTCCCAACTTTGAGTTCACGGTATTTGAGGCTGAAGAAGAAGATGACGAAGAAATTCCAGAAGAGATCTCCCGATTACTCAGACAAGAGGAAAGGTCCATTGAACCTCACAAAGAGCCATTGGAAACAGTCAACTTGGGTTCAGGGGAGGAGAGAAAGGAAGTCAAGATTGGGGCACTGCTCAGTCCAACTGTCAAAGAAAGTTTTACAAAGCTTCTCAAAGAATTTCTCGATGTATTTGCTTGGTCCTATCAGGACATGCCAGGGTTGGATACCAGCATCGTGGAACATCATCTACCATTAAGATCAGAATGTCCGCCCGTAAAACAGAGGTTGAGAAGAACTCACCCGGACATGGCCATCAAAATAAAAGAGGAGGTACAGAAACAGATTGACGCAGGTTTTCTCACCACATCAGAATATCCTCAATGGCTAGCAAACATAGTACCAGTTCTGAAAAAGGACAGAAAAGTCAGAATGTGTGTTGATTACAGGGGTCTGAACAAAGCCAGTCCAAAGGATGACTTTCCCTTACCGCACATAGATATGCTGGTAGACAATACAACAAAGTTCAAAGTTTTCTCCTTCATGGATGGATTCTCGGGCTATAATCAAATCAAAATGGCGCTGAAAGACATGGAGAAAACTTCCTTCATCACCCCGTGGGGCACGTTTTGTTACAAGGTAATGTCGTTTAGTTTTAAGAACACCGGGGCAACCTATCAAAGGGCCATGACTACTCTGTTTCATGACATGATACACAAAGAAATCGAGGTATATGTCGATGATATGATTTCCAAATCTAAGACAGAACAGGAGCATGTGACCCACCTGTCAAAACTATTCGAGCGTCTGAGGAAGTACAAAATTCGCTTGAATCCCAATAAGTGCACATTCGGCGTCCGCTCAGGGAAACTGCTAGGATTCATCGTCATCCAGAAAGGAATTGAGGTTGATTCTGACAAGGTCAAGGCCATTCAAGAAATGCCTTCTCCAAAGACTGAAAAACAAGTCAGGGGATTCTTGGGTCGTTTGAACTATATTTCCAGATTCATATTCCTCATGACCGCGACATGCGCGCCGATCTTCAAATTACTCAAAAAGAATCAGGATTGCGTTTGGACAGAAGATTGCCAAACCTCCTTCGACAGTATCAAAGAATACCTATTGAACCCACCAATTCTATCACCTTCAGTGGAAGGAAGACCACTGATCATTTACTTAACAGTCTTGGAAGACTCAATGGGTTATGTACTTGGCCAACAAGACGAAACCAAAAGGAAAGAGTCTACCATCTACTATTTGAGTAAGAAATTTACCGACTGCGAGACTCGGTACACTATGCTTGAGAAAACTTGTTGTGCTTTGGATTGGGCAGCCAAACGTCTTCGCCAGTATATGATTCGTCACACTACTTGGTTAATCTCCAAAATGGATCCAATCAAGTATGTCTTTGAAAAACCTGCTCTCACGGGAAGGATTTCCCGTTGGCAGATGTTGTTGTCAAAATACGACATCGAATACCACGCTCAGAAAGCCGTAAAGGGAAGTGTTTTAGCCGATCATTTGGCTCATCAACTGATTGACGATTAGGAATCAGTTGGGTTTGACTTCCCAGACGAAGATGTCATGTACTTAAAAATGAAATATTGCGATGAACCGCTACCTAGTGAAGGGCCAGAACCAGGTTCCCAATGGGGACTTATCTTTGACGGAGTTGTCAATCATTATGGAAACAGAATTCAGGCAATCATCATAACACCTCAGGGTACCCACATTCCTTTCACTGCCAGACTGAAATTCAAGTGTACAAACAACAAGGCCGAATACGAAGCTTGTATCATGGGACTCGAAGAAGAAATTGACTTAAGGATTAAAAACTTGGATGTATATGCCGACTCAGCCCTGGTTATCAATCAGATCAAAGGAGATTGGAACACATACCAATCAAGATTGATTCCTTACAAAGAATACGCGAGAAGGTTGTTACCATTCTTTAACAGAATCAAGTTTCATCATATCCCTCGTGAAGAGAATCACATGACTGATGCATTAGCCACTCTCTCTTCCATGATTAGTGTAGGTCAATGGAATGACATACCTAAGATCGACATAATGTGCCTAGAATAGTCCGCCTACATCTTCATGATCGAAGCAGTCATAGACGACAAACCTTGGTATCACATATATCAAATGATTCCTTCAGAAATAAGAGTACCCACCTGGGGCATCCAGAAAAGACAGAAAGACCCTCAAAAGGCTAGCAGGCAGTTTCTTCCTAAGTGGCGATACACTCTATAAGAGAAACTTTGACATGGTCTTGCTTCGATGTGTAGACAGACTAGAAGCAAACATGCTGATAAAGGAAATTCACGAAGGATCCTTTAGCACTCATGCCAACGGACACACGATGGCGAGAAAAATTCTGAGAGCAGGGTACTACAGATTGACCATGGAATCCGATTGCTACAAGTATATGAGGAAGTGTCACAAGTGCCAGATATACTCAGACAGAATCCATGTACTGCCAACACATCTCAAATTTCTTTCTTCCCCATGGCCTTTTTCCATATGGGGAATTGACATGATTGGCATGATCGAACCCAAGGCTTTAAACAGACATCGGTTTATCCTGGTAGCCATTAACTACTTCACCAAGTGGGTCAAAGCAGCATCATACGCTAATGTAACCCGACAAGTGGTAGTCCGATTTATCAAAAACAATCTCATCGGCCGTTATGGTATTCCAGGCCAGAGCATTACTGACAATGGATCCAACTTGAACAATAAGATGATGATAGAGTTGTGTGCTGAGTTCAAGATCGAACACCATAACTCATCTCCCTACCGACCCAAGATGAACGGAGCGGTAGAAGCGGCTAACAAGAATATCAAGAGGATCGTTCAAAAGATGGTTGTAACTTACAAAGATTGGCACGAGATGTTACCCTTTGCTCTTCACGGTTATCGCACATCTGTCCGCACTTCAACAGGGGCACCCCCTTTCTCTCTAGTATATGGCATGGAAGCAGTGCTCCCCATTGAGGTAGAGATCCCATCAATTCGGGTATTGATGGAAGCTAAGCTAATAGAGGCTTAATGGTGTCAAAGTCGACACGACGAACTAAATCTGATCGAAGAAAAGCGAATAACGGCACTATGCCATGGTCAGTTATACCAGCAAAGGATGAAGAAGGCGTTTGAAAAAAAGGTTCAACCTCGCATCTTCAGGAAAGGAGACCTCGTGCTAAAAAAGATACAATCCTTTCTCACTGATTCCCGGGGAAAATGGACTCCGAATTATGACGGCCCCTATGTGGTCAAGAAAGCCCTCTCAGGTGGTGCCTTGAGACTCGCAACCATGGATAGAGAGGAATTTTCCTACCCCACAAATGTTGACATAGTCAAGAAATACTTCGCCTAAATAAAATAAAAAAAACGTCTCGGTGGATTGAAAACCCGAAAGGGCGGTCCAGGCAAAAATTAGAGACATAATCAAAAATCATCCCGGTGGATTGGAAATATCAAAGTACAATCCAGGCAAAAGGCATGGATTAATGGCAATTAACTACGTCTGATCAGTTCAATTCCTCAGCAGTAATTCCATCCATCAAGAAAAACTGCAGTCAAGGTCTTCTTCGACGGAAGCTCAGGATGTCCCGAATTCAAAGTTGTTAGAAGGATAGTTGTCGTTATGTTTCAATGTTGCCCTTTTCCCTTAAATTACCATTTTCTAAACTTTGTAAATACTCTATGGGATCACGCGCTTGGCTGATTTCCCATCCTATCAATAAAATTTGACCCCTAGTGCTTTTGTTTGCAATTCTTATGTTGTTTTAGCTTTACAGAATGATACTTTTTAACATGATCAACGATTCTTAAAATAAAACAAAAAATGAATTTACTTGTCAAACTTTTTCTGCTTTTAAAATAAAGATGGAAATTTCTTTTGACACTTGAACATCGAAAGAACATCGATCTCTACTCTAGAAGTAATCGAGCTTCAAAGTCCAGAATCAAGGTACTCCTTCTAAGCCAGTGCGGTTGAATGAAGGATCAGCTGTGTCAGATGCGAATATTCTGTCCGACATCCCCGACCGAGTTCTTATCTCCTAAGCCCGATCAACGTTTTTTCCCGCAGGGACCATCTCTCTCCTAAGCAAGCCAGAATTGCTATCTTGAACCAGTGATACTTCTCATTCCCTGCAGTGGCCGAGTATCCAATCGTATTCATCCGCTAGTCTGTATGTCGTGTCAGTTTTGTCAGCATAAAAGTACATACATCATGCATTATTGATTCATATACATGTTCATATTGCATCACTATTACTCTGGCCGGTCCTATCCCCAAGTGATAAAAGTCCTCTCAATCAAGTTGTCAGTTCTTTCCTCGTCAGGAGGTAGGTCATCTAAGCAATCTCTCTCCCAGTTTATTTCTGGATTAGAGATGGTCCTCGACCACTTTGATAACTTGAACCTCTGAAAGGCAAGAAAACCTTCGACAAATGTCACTCTTCACCATTGAAGATGATATCTTCGCTTTCCCGGATTAAGGAAAATCCCGAGAGAAAGCCTCTTAATCAGAGATTCAGCAATACAACAGTTCTTCTTCAGAGAGTTCGCTAACGAAAAGGTCATCAGCACCTCAAAATTAGATTACATCACATGGCATTTCCTCCGAGAAGATCTCGAGGAAAGGTATTATGTAATATTCCCAAGCGAAAGCAGTCTCTCAAGAGACTCGTTTTCCCCAGTAGAGTCGACAAATGGCGTCTCCAAACAAAAAAGTTTGAACACCCCTGCAGCTCAGACGAAAGGGTTCCCCAGCAAGTTTGACATCAAAATTTTTTCCATCAAATGGCATCTCTCTAGGAAAATTCAGCGAGAAGTTTAAGGAAAAAATGCTACGAATAGCGTCCCTTGTCAAGAAAGCTTATTGACAAAAGAAACTGAGACCAGTTCCTTGGTAGGAAACCAGGATCGAAGGGAAGCTTACATCGGAAACTGAGACTAGTTCCTTGGAAGGAAACCAGGATCGAGAGGAAGTTATATCAGAAACTGAGACCAGTTCCTTGGTAGGAAACCAAGATCGAGGGGAAGTTATATCAAAAACTGAGACCAGTTCCTTGGTAGGAAACCAGGATCGAGGGGAAGTTTACATCAGAAACTGAGACCAGTTCCTTGGTAGGAAACCAGGATCGAGGGGAAGTTTTTACCTTTTCTAAGCATTAACGCTTAGAAAAAGAACATGGATGAGAAAACTACCATTCATAACCACCATCAAAATTTTGGGTATTCCGATATTTAATCATCTTGCACCCCGAATGCCCGAATACCTTCGCCATTCACACCTTCGGGTCCAAGAAGATTATATAAGGGCATCTGTCATACCCCAAATTTTGACCACTAAGATTTCCCATCATTGTGCAAATCATCATCACAATATGTATGTACCTTTATGCCTCATCAATCTCCTCAAGGATTGTTGAGCATTCACTACAATCAAGGACTAGGGTTTTAAGCCCTCTCAGAGCCTTAGATAAAGGATCAATCAAGAAATGACATGATCTTCAACTTGTCTAACCTCTCAAACACACATAATTGATCAAGAGGACTCCCACATTAAGAATTAGGCACAAAGTTGCAAGATTCCAAGTGGATCAAGCCTCAGGATCGCCAGTGTCACCAAATTAGGGTTTTGGTTGACCAAGGCCTCCAGATGGAAATTTTCCTCTGGACATGAGTCAATGCTTCAAACAACAACCCAAGATACTCTAAGGGACCTCATTGACACAATCATCAAGTCAATTTAACCTCAGGGGAAGCATTCATAAAAAAACTAGGAATTAGGGTTTCTTGACCTAATTCACCCCTAAGTTGACTTTTGGGGCAAAACATCAACCAAGACCTCAAGACATGATTTGAGGGTCTCTAATAAACCACATTGATTCATTTTCAACAATGGATTGATCCAAGAAGCTTGATCTACAAGTTTCAATTTCATCTGGACCACAATTAGGGTTTTGAAGAAAAAGTCAACTGTACCTTTGACTTTTGACCTGAACATGCTCCCAAACCTTGGGACATGATTTAATACACCATATGAGACCTATGTAACACATCCATTAGGTTTGATTTAGGTCAAGGACTTGATTTCATAAAGGATCACACAGTTTGGAATTCATCTGATAAAAAGTCAACTGTGCACAAAAGTCAAGTTTGACTTTTTGGGGTTTTTCACAATTATGGTTCCTCAACCCTAAAACAATGTTAATATGTGATTTTAATCATCATTCATCAAGAAAAATCAAATAAAGTGAGTTAACTTGTAAAAGGGGTAACCATAAAAAACTTAGAATTTTTCTAAGTTATGGAACAAAGTGGCTAGGGTACCAACTTCCAAGGATCATAACTTGAGATCCAAGCAACCATTTTGGATGGTCCAAAGATGCATTTGTAGCACTCATGGCATACTTTAAAAGTGTCGACTACACCTCATTCTAATTCTTCATGGATTTTTAGTTATGGAGTGATCAAAATGGCTGAAAACATGAAATGTCACTTTTTCCAACACTTAGTGAAATTTTCCCTAAGTCAGAATCTGTCTTGCTTTTTTTCAAAATGTAGGGGTATTTTTCACTTGGATCCAAAAATTTTCAATACAAATTATGATCACACATGTGTTGTGTTACATAATAGCTTTCCAAAATGTCCAAGAACTCTATCAAATTCCATCTGAGCTAGGAGTTATGGTGGTTGCAATGTGTCTTGATGCAAATTGCTTGGCAAGGTAGATTTGTGCACAAAGGCTCGATTTGAACAATTTTTGCTAATGAAAAACAAGTTTATCCATCTGCACACCTCAGGGGGAGATCAAGGAGGAACAAACACTGATCGATAAGCCTCCTAAGTCTTTGGAACTACAAGTAGCATGCCAAACCTAAAAAGCCTAAAGGAGGCCAGGACTCCAATTTTGTTTCCAAGTATTCAATGGATGCACCAAGGTGGCATGGACTGAGCCTATTCCAACTGAATGAGTCAAGGATAAGCTCTGAACCAAAAACACATAGGCCTGTGCTCTAACCTCTAGTCAATGGCTAGAGGAGACTTGAGATTCCAAAGTGATCCAATTGGCCACAGACCTGTACCAGTTGCCATACCCTATTCCTTACAAAAAAAAACTTGCTCTACTATAAATAGAGCTCATTTTTGATCAGTTTGAGTACACCAAAGCACCCAAACTGATGCTTTCCTCAAAATCACATTCTCACTTCCAAAATTACCTTCTAAAGCAAGTCACTATCGGGTTTTGAGTTTGAGAACAATTCCAACCAAACCAATCACACACACACCTCATAAACATCATATAGAAGTGATCCAAACACTTAAACAACATCTGAAACACCAATTTCACAAAATCACTGGCCAATTGCTCAAGCTTTCAACCAAGTTGCAGTTGAGGTGCCATAACCTGTTGCAGTCCATTTCCAATCACTCCAAGCATTCAAACACATTCCATATGGTGTAGGGAATCTGTTCAGATCATCACAACTCATCTGTAACATTTCAACTCAAAAATCAAATTGCTCTTGCTGCCACGACCTTCAAGTAATCCTAAACTTGGTCATTTCATGATTCATGCATATTTCCTCGCACAATAATTTTGGCATATGTTCATAATCATGTATGGAGGGTTTCCCCTCAATTAATTGCTTTGTATGAATCGCGTATCAAAATTCCCAGCCTTCATGCAGAATTTAGGGTTCTTGAGGTTTTGTCTTGATTTCTTATTCCATGCTTAAAATAAATGAAATTAAAGACCATAGACATGATCGTGAGGTGAAAACGAGTAGATTGATATGTGGATTGTGTGATTTCATCAAGTATTCAGTGAGATTGAGGGGAAAACGCAAATCTGAAGAAACAGAGGGCGCTGGCAAGAACTTGGTGTTCTTGGCGCCCTTTTTTGAATTTTTAAATATTTGAATTTTTGTGATTTTATTTAACTGATTCAAAAATTAATTTCTCTTTGGTTTTTAATTATTTTGAGTTGATTCTTTCTTTAATAATTCACAAAAATGTTAAAATATTTTATTTTACAATAATTTCCCAAAAATATTATTTATTTCATATACTTGATATTTTTGCAAATAATTAATTTTTATTTGTTTTTTGACATTTAAAGTATTTTTTCTTTCTTGATTTTCCAAACTTAAATGGTTTCCAATCATTTTGTGGATAAAAACATGATTTTTCAAACATTAATCCAAGATCACAACTTGTTTTTCACACATGTTTGATAATTTTGATAATTTTAATCAAATTTTTATTTAATTAAAATTCATTTTGAAATTAATTTAGTGTTTTGATCTTAATCACCCTAAAAAAATCTTTCTCAAAAGACTTTTGGGCCTCTAATAGAGTGTAAGACCCAACCCCTTTTGTAAATAAATAATTTTTGGGCCTCACATATTGTATAAGTCCCTCTGTATATTTTCAAAACAACGGCACGATCGTCGCCATTTCAAAATCATCAGGGCATCTCCCTGAGTTGTAAGCCCCATATCTTGTACAAAAACACTTTTGGGCCTCTAATAGAGTGTAAGACCAAACCCCTTTTTAAAAACCAAAATAATCTGGGCCTCAGTCATTATATAAGTCCCACTGTGTTTTCAAACCTCGGCGCGATCGCCATTTTTCAAACAAATGATCATAGGGGCCTCTCCTCGAGCTATAAGTCCCATTCCCTTTCTTAAAAAAAACCCTTGTGGGCCTCTTGATAGAGTGTAAGCCCCGCCTCTTTGTACATACATAATTTTGGTCCTTAGTCAGTTGTATAAGTCTCTATACAAAGTCAAAACAACAGTGCAATCACTGTTAAAATTTGGGCCTCTCCCTAAGCTGTAAGCCCCGGTCTATGTTCAAAATACTTTCTCCTTTGATTTTGAATCCAAATGTATAGTTGCTATCAAAACTTTCTTTAATTTCTTTGTTAAACAACTAGCAAAACAGCATGGAAGCTCTACAATGGGTAAGTGTTTATCCGCTTTCTTTTATCTGCTTTCATATACCTAACTGTATTGTGGGAAGCTGCGCATGGTTAGTCTTCTTTCATACCTTTTAAATACTCGTCATATATCAACTGTATATATACTAGTATAGTTATTTAGAGTTTTCCCCGTCAACTACGTCTAGAACTAGGTAAAGCCCTGTTGGTCACTCTTTAAATACAAACAAAACTAGATCCCCATAGGATTTCCAGATATAGTCTTCCCTTCTCTTGGGGTTAAACAATATGGAACAAAGAGAAAGGCAGTATTCTGGGTGAACCTTTTCTCAGACTGTCACCCCTAGAAATTATCAAAGAAATTCTACTCCCCATAGTTGATATATTCTCCGTGAATAGCATCTCTTGAGTTTCTTCCAAACCCTCGAACTTTCCTGGAATGATCTCTTCTCTGTTAATTTCATTTCTTGAACTTCTCTTGGTTTGGGGACCCACAGGCTTCCTAAAAGCATCCCCGCCTCCTCTTGGGCTTTGTACAAGGACCCTTCGGCTTCTTAGAAGTTCTTATGCCTTCTCTTGGGCTTAATACAAGGACCCTAATGACCTCTTAAAGGTATAAGATAGAACTTAGTCATCCTTTGCTAGAGCAGTCTTTCCAGTGTCAAACCTCAGGCCACTTTAGGGTTGATTCTCATCCCTTAAGGCCCTTGCCCTCTTTTGGGCATCCTACAAAAGATAAAACATTTCAACAGCAGTAGAGTTGGACAGTCTAAACCCCCTCTGAGTCTCAAAGACATTCTCAAGTTCCTTTCAAACAATGGAAAAAACACCGATCACTCTGGATAAATCTCCAGCAGAAACTCGGTCTCTCTCATGAGAGTTCCCCACCCTTGGGCCTGCCTATGGGTCTAATCCTCAGCAGTAAGATAGCCTCCTCTTAGGCTTTGTATAATGATCTTTCCTCAACACATTCAGCCTCCTCTTGGGCTTTGTACAATAATTCTCCCCCCCTAGCGGAGCTAACCTTTTCAGACTCTCTGGTTGAGTCCATCACTTTTCAAGACTCTCTTGTTGATTCGATCTCCTTTTAGCCTCAATCTCGGGCTTGGTACGAGACAACAAATCACTCTCTTGTTGAGTATAAAAGACTCTCTTGTTGAGTCAATCAACTTTTAGACTCTCTTGTTGGGTCAATCACCTTCGCAAGACTCTCTTGTTGAGTCAACTCTTTTAGCCTCCGTCTTGGGATTTGTACAAGACACATATAAACCTCCCCAAAGGAGTCAAAAATCCCTTTTAGCCTCAATCTTGGACTTTGTACAAGACAAAAAGAACATTTTCCCCGGAAAAGTCAAACAGTTAGCCTCCTCTTAGGCTTTATATAATGATATCCTCAAAGAGTCAGTCTCTTTTTTGCCTCAATCTTGGGCCTTGTACAAGACATATACACTCTCTTGTTGAGTCGGTCTTATATAGCCTCCTCTTAGGCTTCGTATAAAGAAATCCCTTGCTGAGTCAATCAACCTTTTAGCATCAAACTTGTGCTTTGATCAAAGCACACAAACATCAACAGTTCCTCTTTAGAGATGACAAATTCCCTCTCAGTCAAAACACTTTAGCTTCATATCTTGGGCTTTGAACAAGATACAAATCCCATTTTAGCTTCAATCTTGGGCTTTGAACAAGACACCAAAACATCTTTTTCCTCCCTTAGAATAGGAGGAACTACGATTGCTCTGATTTCCCTGTTTTCTTTTACGAGAATACGTAGGCATAAGATTGTGAAATCTTAGCGAGCAAACTAATCGAAAACTCTAAGTCCAGTACCTTCATACATCAGTCAGAATTTTTTTAGATATAGTATCTTCCCAAAAGCCTCATGAACCGTCAAGACACCCTATTCTTAAGCCAAATAACCTAAGAGAGACCCACTATTTTGATAGCATCTATAAACCAACAGTCATCTGTTCAAACTCAGTATGCAAGCAGGGTTAATTGAAGACATCTATTTCCCTTCCTTAATCAGCTTCACAGGATAAAAAATTAATCGAACTGTAGCACCCCAAAGCGATAGTGATTCGAAACCACAAAAACCGTGCTACAGAAGAATGGCAACCATAGTGGGACAACCGTCTTCCCATCTCCTAGCTAGAATCCCTTAAGTTTAGAAGGTACCACGGTAAATGGTGACTCTGCTGGGGAGTCATTGACTGTTAGGATCATAGGACTAGAGGTCTAGGATGTTAGGACAAATATATATACTGTTTTTCCTAATTGATATCCGTGTTTATTTTTCTGCTAATGGGAATGCTGTGATGCCGTATCTGGAAAGATTGAGTATACACCTAAGATAAGTGATGGCACTATACGGGTAATCTTACAGGGAGTGACTCCCAAATAAGAGGTCCCGGTCGACCATCAAATCAGTGGAGATGCCCTTTGCGGATTCAATGCCTATACGACTTTGGTTGTTTAAAGCAGATTATTCGATTGGGTTATCTGAAAAGCTGAGGATTTTAGTAGACTGAAACCATGTTACTATTTTGTAGTGTGGAAGCTATCGGAAATAGTTTCCACGAGACACTACCCTCATTTGAGATTACTCTAAGATACTGCAGCTCGCTCGGGTGATTCCAGCCTGCTGTTGTTATCCCAAGAGGGGTCAGTGATTTTGAGGACAGGTACAAAAAACCACCAGTATAAACCTTTGAGTTACTGTGCTTCCTGCTGGGGAAACGTCTGGCAAAAGAGAACTCAAACCTGGCTTATGCTTCGAATGAATATGTTTGAATTTTTCTATGGCGTAATGCTCCATATAAAATGGAAATGCTACGCTTTTGGAGGATGCAGTGCAAATGATGCTTATGTTATGCAAAAGAGACACCTTAGTGACATAGACGCTGAAAATGAAAGCAACTCCACCGGGGACGACAAACTAAATTGTCTCCGAGGCCATAAACCCTGCTGAGGAAGTTACATTGAATGAATTTCCTGATCACAACCTCTGCTGAAGATGAAACCCAAAGAGAACTTCCCCTCTGTTGGGGGTTACAAATAACCCTTGTTGAAGATGGAACCTAAAGAGAAACTTCCCCTCTGCTAGGGAATTAAGAATGACAACTGTTGAAGATGGGACCCAAAATCTGATACTGAAAAGTGCCAATAACAATTGGACTTAAAATCTGCTGGGGATGTCAACCGCCATTGAACAAACCGTTGCGAGGATTAACACCAAACTCTGTTTGGAGAGAGGAGTCAATAATACCAAACCTGCGAGGGATATCATTGAACTTAACCTGCTGCTGGAGAAATGACTTTACCCTGTCGGGGATAAAACATACCGTTGCTGGTGAAAATACACCTCCTGATCCGATGAGGAAAATAAATATCTAGACTCGGTGGGGAAGATAAAATCTCCGTCCGAGAAAGATATCCAACAATTCCTCTGATGGAGACGCAACATTATCCACCCTGGGGCAATCAATTTCTGAATGCTTGCTGGGGAATAATAAACCAAACTGACCTGGGAAAGCAATCTTCTGCACTCTTGCTGGGGAGAGTATGCTCTGCTGAGGATGATAAAACTTTAATGTTGGGGAGAGAAACTCTACTAGGGAGAAATAATCTTACTACCCTGCAAACACACAACAACAATAGAATGTTCTATATGCAAAATGGCCACCTCGGTTACCATCCGCAATATCCATTTCCTAAGCAATTCCCATTGTTTTTCGATATGCTTCGCAAACCTTAACGTTTTCACATGCAATGTTTATCAAAAATATTGGACGTTTTTGCAAACAAAACAGTAAAATTAAAAACGAAAATGGAAAGCTCTTTGAGTGAAATGAATATTTTATTGAATGAATTGACCTATAAATAGGCATTTACAACTGGTAGCAATTCCTGAAAAGAGGTAATTGCGGAAAAGTGAAAAGAAAATACACATGGCGACAATGTGGGGAACAAATATCCACCATGCTTCCATTCAGCTATGACCCATATGCCTTGCTTATCCACAGATGCTTTGACTTTCGAAGAGACTGACTGGACTGATTCCTTTCCTTCAAAATTCCCAAATGTTAAAAGTGCTCACAGATCGAACGCAGACCGCAACCTCTTACTTTCAAATCCCTAACTTTTTCCTGGATCACCCTTTTGGGTTTTCAATCCACCGGGATACCCATTTTTGCCAAAGTTGCCTTTTCAGGTTTTCAACTTTGCGGGTTTATTCTTTTCTTTTCTCTTTTATCCCTAACTTTTTTCCCGAACCTTTTCTTTTTATGGTTCACCGGGATGCCCTTTCTTTCCTGGACTTTTCTTTTTATGTCCAGCGGGTCTCTTTTTATGCGACGTATTTTTTGACTGCGTCTGCGTTCACAGGGGATGTAAAATCTTCCCCATCCATAGTCAAAAGTAATAAGGCTCCGCCAGAGAAAACCTTTCTTACTATATATGGCCCTTCGTAGTTCGGAGTCCACTTGCCCTTGTGATCTGTCTGAGGAGAAAGGATCCTTTTCAAAACCAACTCGCCTGTCTGAAAACATCGAGGACGCACTTTCTGATCAATGGCCTTTTTCATCCTGCATCAAGCTTTACATCTGCCAAAATTTTTAAAGAAATAATCTCAACCTCTAATGGTAGGACTGCTTCCATACCATACACCAGTGAAAAAGGAGTTGCCCCGGTTGATGTACGCACTGAAGTACAATAACCGTGTAGAGCAAAAGGCAACATCTCATGCCAGTTCTTATACGTTACCATCATTTTCTGCACAATCTTCTTGATATTCTTATTTTCTGCCTCAATAGCACCATTCATCTTCGGACGATATGGAGAAGAATTGTGATGTTCAATTTTAAAGCTCTGGCATAGCTCCTTCATCATCTTGTTATTCAAATTTGAACCATTATCAGTAATGATTCTTTCCGGGATCCCATAATGACATATGATGTCCTTCTTTATAAATCGAGATACCACTTGTCTGGTGACGTTGGCATACGAGGCTGCTTCCACCCACTTTATGAAATAATCAATGGCAACCAAGATGAAATGATGCCCATTGGAAGCAGTTGGCTCAATCTTTCCAATCATGTCAATGCCCCACAAGGCAAAGGGCCAAGGAGATGTCAATACATTCTGAGGAGTAGGAGGTGCGTGAACCTTATCAGCATAAATCTGACATTTATGGCATTTCCAGGCGTATTTGAAACAATCAGACTTCATAGTCATCCAATAGTACCCTGCCCTCAACAACTTTCTAGCCATAGCATGCCCATTGGCATGAGTACCGAAAGAACCCTCATGAACCTCCTCCATCAACAGGCCTGCCTCATGTTTATCAACACATCGTAGCAAGACCATGTCGAAGTTCCTCTTGTACAATACATCATCTTCATTCAGAAAGAAGTTTCCTGCTAATTTCTTCAAAGTTTTCTTATCCTTGGTAGATGCCCCAACTGGGTACTCTTGACTCTTGAGAAAACACTTAATGTCATGATACCAAGGCTTGCCATCTGATACTTCTTCAACTGCAAACACAAAAGCTTATCTATCAAGCCGCATAATTCTGATTGACAGAGCTTCATTCCACTTATTCACCTTGTACATGGAAGCCAACATTGCCAATGGATCGGCCATCTGATTATCAACCCGGGGTACATGATAAATTCCACCCTATCAAAGAACGGTAACAACCTTCTGGCATAGTTCTTATAAGGCACCAAAATTTCTTGACGAGTCTCCTATTCTCCTTTGATCTGATTAATCACCAACGCAGAATCACCATACACATTGAGGTTCTTGATTCTCAAGTCAATAGCTTCTTCCAACCCCATGATGCATGCTTCATACTCTGCCTCATTATTGGTGCATATGAACGCTAATCGGGCAGTGAAGGGTATATGAGAACCCCTTGAAGTTGTAATGATTGCCCCAATTCTGTTACCATATGAATTAACGGCCCCATCAAAGACTAAGCTCCATTGAGATCCAACTTCAAGTCCTTCGTCAGGCCAAGGCTCATCACAGTCTTTCATCTTCAGAAACATGATATGCTCATCTGGAAATTCAAACTTCATCGGTTGATAATCCTCGATCGGTTGTTGAGCAAGATATTCTGACAGAACACTTCCCTTAATGGCCTTCTGGGAAACATACTGAATATTGTATTCTGTCAAAGCCATCTGCCAACGGGCTATTCTCCCAAAAAGAGCTTGCTTCTCAAACACATACTTAATCGGATCAATCTTTGAAATTAACAGGGTTGTGTGGTTTAACATATACTGCCTCAAACGCTTAGCGGCCTAAGCGAGTGCACAACATGTTTTTTCCAGCATAGAGTATCTCGACTCACAATGAGTGAACTTTTTACTCAGGTAGTAGATAGCATACTCTTTTCTACCTGTCTCGTCGTGTTGACCGAGCACACACCCCATTGAATTCTCAAAAACCGTAAGATACATAATCAACGGTCTTCCTGGCACTGGCGGCATGAGGATCAGAGGTTCCTGTAAATATTCTTTTATTTTATCGAATGCCTTTTGACAATTTTCATTCCACCTGACCTCTTCATATTTTCTCAGCAATTTGAATATTGGTTCACACGTGACTGTAAGATGAGAGATGAATCTAGCAATGCAGTTCAATCTCCCTAAGAAACCACGAACCTCTTTTTCTATTCTCGATTCAGGCATTTCTTGTATAGCTTTTACTTTAGCAGGATCAGCCTCGATACCCCTTTCGCTAACCATAAATCCCAGCAACTTACTAGATCTGACACCAAAAGTTCACTTGTTCGGATTCAACCTCAGTCTGAACTTCCTCAACCTTTCAAACAACTTCTGTAAATTCACCAAGTGTTCTTCCTTCGTTTTTGACTTTGCAATCATGTCATCAACATAAACTTCAATCTCTTTGTGAATCATATCATGAAAGAGAGTCACCATCGTCCGCTAATAGGTTACCCCAGCATTCTTCAATCTAAAGGGCATTACCTTGTAGTAGAAAATTCCCCACGGTGTTATGAACGTCGTCTTCTCCATGTCCTCTGGGGCCATTTTGATTTGGTTATACCCAGAGAAGCCATCCATGAAGGAAAGTACGGAATACTGAGCGGTATTGTCCACTAACACGTCAATGTAAGGAAGCAAGAAATCATCTTTCGGGCTTTCTCTGTTCAAGTCTCGATAATCAACACACATCCTGACCTTTCCATCCCTCTTCGGTACAGGAACGATATTAGTAACCCACGGAGGATAATTTGTTACAGCAAGAAAACCAGCGTCCAACTGTTTCTGAACCTCTTCCTTGATTTTGACAGCCATGTCCGGTTTTGTTCTTCTCAATTTTTGCTTAACCGGAGTATAACCCTCTTTAAGCGGCAACCGGTGTACAAAAATATTCGTGTCAAGCCCGGGCATGTCTTGGTAAGACCAGGCAAAGATATCCACAAACTCTCAAAGCATTTCAACCAATCTTCCCTTAACACTGTCTTCCAAGGTAGCCCCAATTCTTACCTCTTTTCTCACATCCTCGGTGCCTAGATTAACAGTCTCAATGTCCTTTTGATGAGGTAAAATAATTCGTTCCTCCTATTTCAGCAGTCTGGCTAATTCTTCAGGCAAGTCACAATCTTCCTCAACCTCTTCTTCTGCCTGATAAATGGGATTGTCGAAGTCATACCGAGCCATAGCTGAATCATTATCGGTAGAATCTGAACAAATAAACCTACATGATTGATGTTTTGTGTTTATTATGAATGCAACAAACAAAAACACATTGCCATTTTACTTCGAATAAGTGTAAAAAGTAAAAATATAAAAACAGGGATCAACATATTTGAATGCGAAAAACGTCCTTTATTAATGATGAAATTGAAAGCAAAACATCACAGCCCTACAAAAAAGAATCACTACGTCTTTGGCAGAACGTAGGACTTAACATATGCAGAAAACAAAAACAATTACTCTTTGCTGGTAACATTGATGATTTCCTCAGAAGACCAGTTGCACAAATTCTGACCCAGAATACAAGGACGGATCCACTCATCCATATCACAGTCACTGTCACCTTCATCCTCTCCAATAGCGTTGATCCTGTTGAAGAAAACCCCAGCACTTGTGAATTGAATTAGACCACTGTATCTGGGAGGCCCTTGAGATCGTTTGGGTGGCTTGTATCCTAGACCATACGTATCCTTATTCATCGGCACGTTTATCACCTGACCCTATTTCTAGTAATTGCCAGCTTCAACCACTACACGCACATCTTTGAGTGAAGGCATCAAAACTTCAGGCTTATTAACCTCTACCAGAGGCTCCTTAGAAATCTGGACAGCTTCAAAAGCCTGACATAAAGTTTCATGTATTTCCCCCTCCACTTCTACATACTTAAATGTTGATAAATGGCTCACCATTATATCTTCTTCGCCGCAGACTGTGACCACATGACCTTCCACCATATACTTCAACTTTTGGTGCAATGTTGACGTCACCGCCCCAACACCGTGGATCCAAGGGCAGCCCAACAAACAGCTGTATGTAGGTTGGATATCCATGATGTAGAATGTAGTGTTGAAAATTTCAGAGCCAACTTTAATAGGTAACACAATCTCCCCAAACACGGGCCTCTTCGACCCATCAAAAGCTCGCACCACCAAATCACTTGGCGTGCAGATCAAACCTCGTGTATCCAGCTTCATTAAGGCTTTCTTTGGCAACACGTTCCAAGAAGACCCTGTATCAACCAACACGTGAGACATCAAAGAACCTCTGCATTCCAAATAAATATACAAAGCATTTTTTATGATTCCTCCCTGCCGGAGTCAATTCTAAATCGATGAAGCCCAAACCATTTCCAGCGTTTACATGCGCTACAACCCCTTCCTACTGATTCACTGATATTTCCTGTGGTACATACGCGGTATTCAAAACTCTCAACAAAGCATTTATGTGTGATTCTAAGCACAATAATAGCGACATAATGGAGATCTTTGACGGCGTCTGATTGAGCTGATCAACGATCTTGTAGTCACTCTTTCTTATCAATCTCATGAATTTTTCTACATTTTTTGAAAAAGAGTTGTCAACCTGTTTTGGCACCGAATCATTCACAACTGGACTTTGTACAGAATCATCAACTACTTGTTTTCCCTTGTCTTGTCTTGAACTACCCACTTGGTCATTAGATGGAGAGAAAACTCTACCACTCCTTGTGATATCTCCAGCCTCAACAGTATTTTCAATTCCTGAACCCACAACTGACGGCCCTACCAGCTCCTGCTTCTTTCCATTACATAACACCTCGGCCCCATAATTCCACGGAACGGCCTTGGTACTCTCATAAGGTACTGGTCCTGGGACAGTGATGATAATCAGCGCTGGTCTTGCCGGCGCTGATATATTAATTGTTTTGGATGGAATGGATATTGTGGCAATGTCATCCCACTCACCAACAACTTTCCTCTGACAGTTAACCCGATCATATTGCAACTGCCCATCATTGATCAACTTCTGGATACCTGACTTTAGCAAAGCACAACCCTCAGATTGTAGCAACCATTATGGACAACCGTCTGCACACCCAGGAAATACTCCCCCTTTTAACAATCTTTCTTTAACTACTGACAAATGAGTCTTCAACTAATTCACATCAAATATCAAATCCAAAGGTTCCCCATCTTCAACAGCATTAACCCTTGGCCCTCCATGATTTGGCATCGGGTTTTGAATAACATTCGGAGCATTATTGGTGAAATTTATGGCCTTTGAATCCACCAAATGTTGCACTTTGTGGTGAAAAGCACTACATATTTCAATTGTATGCCCCGGGGCACCAGAGTGAAAATCACAGTGTGCATTAGCGTTATAGCCTGGTGGTAGCTTCCCTGTAGGTAGGGCTAAAGTACGGAGCTCAACTAAGCGTAACTGCATCAAATGTTGTATCAACTAGGCATAGGGCATAGGTGGAGGATCAAAATGCCTTTCAGCATTCCTCTTCCTATTCTTATACTAGTTATGAGCATTCCTCTGTTGCTGAGGCGCAGCCGGGCTGGCCACGGAAGCAACCTGTTGAGTAAAGTTCTGACGAGCTCTTCCTTTACCACGATAAGATGAAACAGAACTTGTATCCCCTTCTTTCTTCTTATAATTCCCAGTGTATGGTTTCTTACCTCCTCCAGATGAGGATCCATCATTGGTCAGTATCTTTCCACACTTAATTCCGCTCTCCACTCTTTCACCAGCTAGAACCAAATTTGAGAACCCAACAGCCAAACAACCTACCAACCTTTCATAGTAAGGCCCCTGAAGAGTGGCCATGAACATATTAATCAACTCCCTCTCAACCATAGGAAGTTGCACCCTAGCAGCCAGCTTATGCCACCTCTGGGAGTATTCCTTAAAACTTTCATTGTTCTTTCGTGAAAGGCTCTGTAGTTGCATGCAATTAGGAGCCATGTCTGTGTTATACTGATAATGCCTAACAAATTCTTCAACCAACTCGCGACAACTACGAATACGACTCCTTTCAAGCTGCATGTACCATTCTAGGGATGCCCCGGCCAGGCTGTCTTGGAAGAAATGCATTAACACCTTCTCGTCCTCCGAGTAGGCAGACATCTTCCTATAATAGGCCCTAACGTGAGTCTTAGGGCATGTAACACCAGTATATTTGTCAAAGGTAGGCACTTGGAACTTATGAGGGACTTTCACGCCAGGAACCAAGCCCAAATCATCCATATCCAGACCCAACGAGTTCTGACTCTCATAAGCCCTCATCTTTTCCTCAATCATCTTGAACCTTTTGTCAGCATCAGATGGATGGCCAACATTCCCACCTTGCATAGAGAAAACATCATCTTGCTAATCTTCCATCCAGTGATGGACCCTAGTGCCATGCACCGCACACACACATTACCACCTCCAACCATTGCAGGGATCTCAGCAGCTTCTCCTCCGCCCGGAGGAACAACAACATTAGGAGTAGGAACACCTCCGCTCGGAGGAATAACATGAACACCACCATTAACACCTCCGCCCGGAGGATCAACAGGAGTCGGAATACCACCATGTACAATTCCTTCTTCATCCACCCGTGCTATCAAGGGCTGAACAAGTGTTCTCAACTGTTCTTGGCCTTGGGAAACGTTCTTCGTCATGTCCATAAATTAATTCATGCGGTTGCGGAATTCTTGGAGCTCAGCTTGAACTTGATCCATGACTCTTCGTTGATTCTTACGAGTAGTGTAGCGGTGAGTGCGAAATTCAGTAATCCTGCTACAACACATTAGGCAGAGATAAGGAATCCAAACAGAAACACCTACTATACACATGAGTATGAAAATGCAAATGCAAATGACATGTTTGAATCTTTACAGGGCGATCCACCCCTTGATTCCAGTTTAATAAAAAGCATCAAGACGGAACGAAATACCAATAATAACTGCTCATATATTAGAACATTGAAGGATAAACATCTGTCAATACATACAACCAAAAATAAAGAAATATGTCTGAATACAATAATCAGGTTTCCCAACCAACAAGCCTGGCGGTGATCGGATACAACAGAAAAGAAAAACTAAGGCATGCCATCAAAGTCCACCATGGTCAGCCTTTTCCAATTTTCTCGCTCCTCGCACTAAGCTTGCACCTCTTTGAAAAGCTTTCTCGTATCGGGATACTGCGGCCTCTCGATCAATTCTTGAATAAGAATATCATGCTTGCGCATGACTTCTTCCAAGTACTGATATCCTTCTTCCCAGACGTCTTCACCAAAAACATCTTCCAGTTTAGACCCTCACCTCTCGGTTTCTTCACCTCTGCTCGAATCTTAAGCTCTTCAATGGCTGATAAGGCTTCATTAAGTTAATCTTTAGTTGTTTGCCTCTAAAATATCTCTGTTCTGATTTCTTTCTCTTTCTTTCTAAGCCTCGTCTTCAACCTCTCGATTAGATCTAGAAACTCATCTTCGTTTTGCTTGTTAGCAGTCATTGTGATGTCTCGATGATCATCAAACTTTTGAATTATAACCAGGGCTCTTGTTAGTTTTGCCTTCTTGGATTGAAGCATGTCATGAGCACTTCTCAAATCTCGGCCTACCCGTTGCCTGACTGCGATCTCTTCAGCTAACTCTTCCTCCCTCTTGGCCAGAAGTTTTGTCTTCACCCTAGCAGTGTAGATAGCTTCATTTCGATCATGTTTCAACCGACTGATCTCTCTTTTCAATTCATCATTTTCTTTACGCAGCTCTTCTTTCTCAGCCCACAACTTGTTATATCTCTCCATCTCGATCGTAGTGGGTTGTTCAATCATCAGGGGGTACGAATGTGGCTCTATGGAGAAAGGAAGAAGCTCTTTTTCTACCCTCTTTTGTATCCGCTCTTGATATGGAGGAAAGGTTCTGCAGTTGCTCTTCCCAAAAGAAGCTTTCCATTTCTTATGAACATCTTCCCAAGCATTTACTGTAACACCCCAAATTCGTGAGAATATTTATTTAATTTATTTAAATATAATATTCGTGATTTTTTTGAGAATTTTGGTGGTTTGTGTTGGTGTCGGAATTTTGTGGAGTTTTGGTTATTTATTTAAATAATAGTATATAATATGGAATATATTAGTATTACTATTAATTTAAATAATATTAGATGAACTAAGGGTAAATTGGACTTTTGAGGAGGAGTTCGTGAGGGTAATATTGGGAAAAGCCCAATTTGGAGGCCCAAGGGTTAGGTTTAACAAAACGCAGAAATTGAGAGGAATAGGATTCATTTTGTAGATCGTGAAAAGAAGGAAAAAGGCCAGAGCTCTGAGGAAAGAGGTTCCAAGAACTCAAGAAAGAAAGCTTGGAATCGACAATCTAAGGTATGGGGAGTATTACCTTTCATTGTTTTCAATATAGGGATTCGATGTATTTAAAGTTGATTTTGAGGTTTATGTGATTTTGTGGGTTTATGAGTAAATTGACGCTTTAGGTGTTGTTTTTGTGGATTGATGATGAATATGGAGGGTTAGATTGAATCAGATAAAAGTATACCTTCGAGGCTAATTTCCCTGTTGATGTTGTTTCGACCTCGTAAGGAAAGGGATATATGGAAATTATGAAGGGTTGAATCTTGAAGGTTTATGTAATTTTAAGGGTTAGGATAGCGTGATAAATCGGCCTAATAGGCGTAGGTTTTGTGTCCTTGTTGCCATAATGCCTTAAGAGTGTTTTGGGGATGTTTTTGGGGTAAATGAGGCTGGAATCTTAAGAATTTTTGGGTCTTTTAAGCTACTGATGCGTAGCAGCGATTTCATAAAATCGCGACTTTGCAAAGCGAATAATTCCTTATCAAAGTGAACATTCGCCCCAGATTCGCAAAGCGAATGGAGCAGCGAATGCGTGATGAGGGTGATTGAAATATTGATGTGTAATTCTGAGTGTGAGCTTGAGTTCGCAAAGCGAACCTCCCAGCAAGTGACTTTGCTAGGCGAATAGAGGTAGCGAGAGGAGACAGAGTGGGATTTATCTGGGTTTTGTATGGAGTTTGGGGGTTTGCTGGAAACTCGCAAAGCGAACATCCTAGCGAACAGGTTCGCACGACGAACTTTGTAGCGAACGTCTGCTGTTCGCGAATTTGTTTTGTGATTTCTGTGTTGTCTTGGTGTTTTGAGTTTTGATTATTCTAATGATTTACCATGATGTTATTGATGATTTTGAGGTGATTATTTCATGATGTTTTGATGATATGATTAACATGAGATTTTGATGAATGATGATACACGTGATGACTTTTGTTGATGATGATGATGATATTGATGTTGTGTATCATGCATTCATAGCATTTTAGGGCTTCGGTCCAGTGGTGGCTCTAATCCCATTGTGTGGATTGGAGTGTATGATGTGCTTCAGTTCTTGTGTATAATCGATCCTATTGACGGGGATCTTTGGAGGGTGATGGCGTAGTGTCCATCGATTGTGACGATTGGTACCACATGCATGAGTCTTGTTGTGCATTGCATTTATTTGGCATTGATATTATTTACGATGTCGTGATTTTTTGATGTTTTCCCTTGTGATGACCCTGATGATGTTGTCTATGAGGATGACGGCAATTTTATGCATATCCTATTTTTATATTAATTATAATGAATTGTGATTACTCACCCTACCTGTTTGAATGTTGCCTCCACGTGGGTAATGTGCAGGTGATCAAGCTTAGCTGTGGATGCCTTCGAGGACTTTTGGAGTTTATTTGGGTCGATGTAGAGGATCTTGCTCTGATATTGTAACATCAGGTTGGGTCGTTGAGTCGAACCATGTTGAGTTGTTATTTGATTATTATGGCTTTTAATGAAAACCATTTTGATTTTGGATTATTGAGGTTATGGTGGTTCTGCTGCTATTTGATGGATTTTTGATTATTTTGAGGAAAAACCCGTTGTTTACGGAGAAAATATTTTATTTTGAGTTTATTGAGAAATGTGCACCCTTCTGAGGTGATTTTTACTATGATAATTTGTGTAGTTTGCCGTGTATATTCGTGGGGGTAGAAAAGGGTGTTACATTAGTGGTATCAGAGCAGGTTGGTCCGTCCGGCCAGGTTGTCTAATATTGTTTATTCCATAGTGTGCGACATGTCTGTGAAAACACGGTCGATGCTTGTTTTGTTTTCTATTTGCAGGTTGGGAATGAAACAAGTGTGGAGCGATGGCTAAGTGTGGTGTTGGATGCTACAATAGTTTTGTAAAGATAGTTTGTACTGCCTCATAATAGTCAGTTGTTATTGAAAAATTGAGGAACTGATCACCCTTAATCTCTTGTTGATAATAGACGGGATCATATTGGATGGGATAGACGTGTCTTGCGAGCTTAAGTGGTGTGCGCAGTGAATTGTTTGGAGTTAAGCCAAGTACTTATAGATTGTTTTGATGAGTCGATGCAGGATGATGCTGAGATATTTATGTTGAGGGAAACTTTGAGTATTAGTGAAGGCGGAGAAGTTGGTGTTTTGCCTTTTGTTTGTGAAGTTTTGTAAGTGTTTCCTGATGACGTAAATGATTTGCCTCTAGAGCGTGAGGTAGAGGTTGCGGCAGATTTGATACCAGGTATGAGTCCGGTGTCAATGGCTCCTTACCGGATGTCTGCATCTGAGTTAGGAGAATTGAAGAAACAATTGGAAGATTTGCTTGGGATAAAGTTTGTTTGACCGAGTGTTCTCTGTGGGGTTCTCCTGCGTTGTCGGTGAAGAAGAAATATGGTACTATGAGATTGTGTGTGGATTATAGACAGTTGAATAAAGTGACGATCAAGAATAAGTATCCACTATCTAGGATTGATGATTTGATGGATCAATTGGTGGGAGCTTGTGCTTTAGCAAGATTGATTTGAGGTCTGGTTATCGTTAGATTTGTGTTAAGCCTGATGATATTCCGAAGACAACTTTTAGGACGAGGTATGGTGACTATGAGTATACTGTGAAGTCGTTTGGTGTATCTAATGCACCTAGTGTTCATGGAGTACATGAATCATATTTTTCATGAGTATTTGGATAAATTTGTGGTGGTGTTTATCGATGAAATCTTGATATATTCTAGATCTGAAGAAGAACATGCTGAGCATTTGAGAACTGTGTTGCAAGTATTGAAGGAGAAGAAGTTGTATGCAAAATTGTCTGAGTGTGAGTTTTGGTTGAAGGAAGTGAGTTTTCTTGGCCATGTGATTTCAAGTGGCAGGACTGCTGTTGATCCCTCTAAAATTGACACCGTGTTACAGTGGGAGACTCCGAAGTCTGCTACCGAGATATGAAGTTTTCTGGGATTGGCGGGTTATTACCGCAAGTTTATCGAAGGCTTTTCTAAGTTGGCATTACCTTTGACTAAGTTGACTCGAAAGGGTCAAGCTTTTGTGTGGGACGTAGCCTGCGAATAGAGTTTTGTTGAATTGAAGAAGAGGTTGACGACCGCTCAAGTGTTTATTTTTCTTAATCCGAGCCAATCTTTTGTGGTGTATTGTGATGCGTCCTAGATGGGTCTTGGTGGAGTATTGATGCAGAATGGACAAGTTGTTGCCTATGCTTCGAGACAGTTGCGAGTTCATGAGAGGAATTATCCTACACATGACTTAGAATTGGCCGCTGTGGTGTCTGTGTTGAAGAGTTGGAGACATTATCTATTTGGCTCTAAGTTTGAAGTGTTCAGTGATCATAAAAGTATGAACTACTTATTTGATCAAAAAGAATTAATTATGAGGCAGAGGAGGTGGTTAGAGCTGTTGAAGGATTTTGATTTTGATTTGAGTTATCATCCGGGCAAAGCAAATGTAGGCTGATGCATTGAGCAGGAAGTCATTGCATATGTTGATGCTTGTGGTGAAAGAATTGGAATTAATTGAGCAATTCTGGGATTTGAGTTTGGCATGTGAAGCGACCTCTGGTAGTGTGAAGTTGGGAATGTTGAAGTTGACTAGTGGTATTCTGGAAGAAATCCGAGTTGGACAGCAATCTGATCTAAAGTTGGTTGACCGATTGATTTTGATTAACCAAGGTAACGGACGAGAATTCCAGATTAATGAGAATGGTGTGATGAGGTTTCGGGATAGGGTGTGTGTTCCAGATATTCTAGAAATCAATAAGAGTATTCTAGAAGAAGTACACCGAAGTAGGTTGAGTATTCATCCCGGTGCTACGAAGATGTACCAGGATTTGAAAAGTTGTTTTGGTGGCCAGGGATGAAGAAGGATATTGCGGAGTTTGTTTATGCGTTCTTGACGTGTCAGAAGTCGAAGATTGAGCATCATAAGCCTTTAGGCATGATGCAGCCGATGAATATCCCAGAATGGAAATGGGATAACATTTCCATGGACTTTGTGTCGGGGTTGCCGAGGACGGAAAAAGAGAATGATTCAATTTGGGTGATTATGGATAGATTAACTAAATTGGCTTATTTCTTTCCGATGAAGATTAATCATTCCATGCAGAAGTTAGCCTAGATGTACATTGAGGAGATTCTAAAGTTACATGGGATACATTCGAGTATTGTGTCAGATAGAGATCCGATATTTACACCTAAGTTCTGGGAGAGTTTGCAAGATGCTTTGGGTACTAAGTTGAGGATGAGTTCTGCCTATCATCCACAGACGGACGGTCAGACAGAAAGGACTATCCAATCTTTAGAGGATTTGTTGAGGGCTTGTGTGTTGGATCACAGAGGATCTTGGGATAGCCATTTACCGTTGATTGAGTTCACGTACAATAATAGTTTTCATGCTAGTATTGGAATGGCACCCTATGAAGCTTTATATGGGAGAAGGTGTAGGACTCCTTTGTGTTGGTATGAGTCGGCGAGAGTGGCGAGCTATACTCGGACCTGAGATTGTGCAAGAGACGACTAAGAAGATTAAGATGATCCAAGAAATGATGAAAGCATCGCAGAGTCGCCAGAAGAGCTACCATGATAAGAGGAGGAAGGCACTTGAATTCCAAGAGGGAGATTACGTGTTTTTGAGGGTGACGCTGGTGACTGGTGTGGGACGAACTTTAAAGTCTAGGAAGCTTATTCCACGTTTTGTTGGTCCGTATCAAATTTCATAAAGGGTGGGAGAAATAGCCTATCGGTTTGCTTTACTGCCGTCACTTGCTAATTTGCATGATGTGTTCCATGTGTCTCAGTTGAGGAAGTACGTTTTAGATCCGTCGCATGTGATTCAGATGGATAACGTACATGTGAGAGATAACCTGACAGTGGAAGCCCTACCTGTGCAGATTGATGGTCGAGAGATAAGGCAACTGCGAGGTAGAGAGATAACCTTTGTGAAGGTATTGTGGGGAGGACCAGCTGGAGAAGTTGGACTTGGGAATGTGAAGATCAGATGAGGGAGTCGTATCCGACTCTATTTCCTTGAGGTAATTTTCGAGGGCAAAAATTCTTTTAAGTGGGGGAGAGTTGTAACACCCCAAATTCGTGAGAATATTTATTTAAATATAATATTCGTGATTTTTTTGTGAATTTTGGTGGTTTATGTTGGTGTCAGTATTTTGTGGAGTTTTGGTTATTTATTAAATAATAGTATATAATATGGAATATATTAGTATTATTATTAATTTAAATAATATTAGATGAACAAAGGGTAAATTGGACTTTTGAGGAGGAGTTAGTGAGGGTAATATTGGGAAAAGCCCAATTTAGAGGCCCAAGGGTTAGGTTTAACAAAAAGGAGAAATTGAGAGGAATAGGATTCATTTTGTTAGATCGTGAAAAGAAGGGAAAAGGCCAAAGCTCTGAGGAAAGAGGGAAAAGCTTAGGATTCGAGAAGGTTGCCAAGAACTCAAGAAAGAAAGCTTGGAATCGACAATCTAAGGTATGGGGAGTATTACCTTTCATTGTTTTCAATATAGGGATTCGATGTATTTAAAGTTGATTTTGAGGTTTATGTGATTTTGTGGGTTTATGAGTAAATTGACGATTTAGGTGTTGTTTTTGTGGATTGATGATGAATATGGAGGGTTAGATTGAATCGGATAAAAGTATACCTTCGAGGCTAATTTCCATGTTGATGTTGTTTCGACCTCATAAGGAAAGGGATTTATGGAAGTTATGAAGGGTTAACTCTTGAAGGTTTATGTGATTTTAAGGGTTAGGATAGTGTGATAAATCGGCCTAATAAGCGTAGGTTCTGTGTCCTTGTTGCCATAATTCCTAAGAGTGTTTTGGGGATGTTTGTGGGGTAAATGAGGCTGGAATCGTAAGAGTTTTTGGGTCTGTTATGCTACTGATGCGTAGCAGCGATTTCAGAAAATCGCGACTTTGCAAAGCAAATGATTCCTCCGCAAAGCGAACATTCGCCCCAGATTTCCAAAGCTAATGGAGCAGTGAATGCGTGATGAGGGTGATTGAAATACTGACGTGTAATTCTGATTGTGAGCTTGAGTTCACAAAGCGAACCTCCCAGCGAGTGACTTCGCTAGGCGAATAGAGGTAGCTAGAGGAGACATAGTTGGATTTCTCTGAGTTTTGAATGGAGTTTGGGGGTTCGCTGGAAGCTCGCAAAGCGAACATCCTAGCGAATGGGTTCGCACGGCGAACTTTGTAGCGAACGTCTGCTGTTCGCGAATTTTTTTTTTATTTCTGTGTTGTCTTGGTGTTTTGAGCTGTGATTATTCTGATGATTTACCATGATGTTATTGATGATTTTGTGGTGATGATTTCATGATGTTTTGATGATATGATTAACATGAGATTTTGATGAATGATGATGCACGTGATGACTTTTGTTGATGATGATGATGATGATATTAACGTTGTGTATCATGCATTCATAACATTTTAGGGCTTCGGTCCAGTGGTGGCTCTAATCCTATTGCGTGGATTGGAGTGTATGATGTGCTCCGATTTTTGTGTAGAATCGATCCTATTGACGGGGATATTTGGAGGGTGATGACCTAGTGTCCATCGATTGTGACGATTGGTACCACATGCATGAGTCTTGTTGTGCATTGCATTTATTTGGCATTGATATGATTTATGATGTCGTGATTTTTGATGTTTTCCCTTGTGATGACCCTGACGATGTTGTATATGAGGATGACGTCAATTTTATGCATATCTTGTTTTTATATTGATTATAATGAATTGTTATTACTCACCCTGCCTGTTTGAATGTTGCCTCCACGTGGGTAACATGCAGGTGATCAGGCTTAGCTATGGATGCCTTCGAGGACTTTTGGAGTTTATTTGGTTTTGGTCGATGTAGAGGGTCTTGCTCTGATATTGTAACATCGGGTTGGGTCGTTGAGTCGAACCATGTTGAGTTGTTATTTTTGTTGTTATTTGATTATTATGACTTTTAATGAAAACCCTTTTGATTTTGGATTATTGTGGTTATGGTGGTTCCGCTGCTATTTGATGGCTTTTTGATTATTTTGAGGAAAAACCCATTATTTACGGAGCAAATGTTTTATTTTGAGTTTATTGAGAAATGTGCACCTTTCTGAGGTGATTTTTACTCTGATAATTTGTGTAGTTTGTCGTGTATATTACTGGGGTAGGAATGGGTGTTACATTTACGACTTCTTTCAGCAAATCTGGGCTAACTTCCCCACTGAAAAATAGGGATTCCCGAACATCCTCCTCTTTTGGCAGCTCTCTCAAGGCATATCTGAATTGCCTGACAGCAAGAATAAGGTTGTAACTGATTCCCCCTTTTCTTCCTATCAGAGGCACGTTCGGGAAATTTCCACAATTGATGACAATCTCTTTGCCCAACAAATCATGGTTGACCCATACCAGATTATCTGCCCTAAGACCCATCATCCTTTTAGACCATTCTAACGTCCCTCGAGTATCCACAAATGCCCCAGACTTAGGAAGATGATCAACAAACCACTTGTAGAAAATTGGTGCACAGTAGGAGATAGGCCCTCCTCTCCTCTTTTCATTCTTATAATGCAGCGAGTGGTACAAATCACCAAGCAAGGTAGGTACAGGTTTTTCATGATGAATATCCTGACAGCGTGCATATCCACAAAATCCTTCACATTTGGAAATAAAACAATCCCATAAACACACAGGGCCAAGATTGCATTGAAGACTATCCAGCTCCTAGCCTTAGCATATGTATCAGCTTGACCAACCAAGAACTTCATATGAAACCCTTTACATCCTCCTTTATTAGCGACGTTACTTTCCAAAAGATACTGATCCAAGTGCAGAGCAGCAACAACCTTTTCCAGATTAGGAGCTTCCTCAGAATAATAGAAAGGCGCTTCCTCCTTGATTGAGACACCGAAAATAAGAGCGAAATCATCCAATGTCGGAACCAGAATATAATCAGGAAATAAGAAACAACGCAGTGGAGGGTCATAGAATTGTACCAGAGTGTGTAGAGCCCTAAACTCATAATCAGTGATGTTGCAGACAAAATTCAGAATCTTTCCATAGTCCTTCCTGAAGTCTGCTAAAACACTGGGATCTGCCACAACCATCAGTTTGAGAACAGAATCCAAAGTAGGTTTTGGGAACTAGTACACTATGATATTCTTCTTCTTTTCAGTACTCATCTCTGACAATCTTCGGAAACCAAAATCAAGGATAAGATACAAACCCTGAAAATAAACAAACATGTTAGAATTCAAAATGATGCAGATGCACACATGGGATCAAGGTATCCATAAAGCTTTGCATTGTTGTTGTACTACTGACTAAATAAGACCCAGATTCCAATTTGACCAGAATACCAGAAATCTAGAAATCCAGAATAATAGACCAATAAAAAAACTAAGATACCGAGATGATAAGTCCACACCGATAAGAAAACCAGAATACTGGGTAGGTTGGATGTCAAAGTGACCTGTAAACCTGTAAACACCCAGCCCTTCTCACATGTGGGTTCTAAAACCGAGGATCCTCAGCGTCACGGACTCTCGGGTCGAGAAATGATGATAGATTCACCATTTCTGGTTTGGCATCATCATCAATCGAGGAGGTCTCAACTGATTACCCTCAAAAAGGTCATCTTATAGTAAGTTCCCAGCTTCGGGTCCTTAGATCAAGAAGCATAATGAGTTTGCCATTTCTGGTCTGCCATTATTACCTCTTGGGAGGAGTGCCTCAACTGAGTTCTCGGGAATGGTCGCTAGAGTCGACATCTCTCTAGGCTATATCCTATCGTCTGCCCCAACGCTCAGGATAGAACATCACCAAAGAAAACCTCGTATGGATGTGGAATTTTCATGTATACTAAATCTGGCCAGACGCCACACAAGTCACACTACTTTTCCACTCTAATTCTAGGTGTATACTCAAGCCTGGGTATTGGGCTTATCTCTCACAGAACCAACCCACCCAACAACACAACAGCAGCAGAGCAATATGATAACAATAATAAAATGCGATAAATGCAGTAAAATATAGTAATATACAACAAATAATGCACAACAATAAACACCCAATGAAACAGAAACAAACAAGCGCTAAGATTAACTCGCATAGGGAACCAGAATCATCCCCAGCAGAGTCGCCAGCTGTTGCAACTGCGAAAAACAACCAGCAGAAATAGAACAGAAGAGTTGCCACTAAATGTTATTTATCCCGACGCAGGGAAAGGAAACGATCGAAGAAACCTCAAAAGGGAGAAGACATGGTCGTTGCAACTATAGTCCAGCTTCGGGAGTCGGTTATGCTAGGGGAAGGTATTAGCACCCCCACGCGTCCATAGTACTCGATGGGATCCACGCTTGTTGTCTAATCAAAGGGTGAGTTATCTAAAGCCCACTTCTAAATAGAAACGAGAAGGAAAAAACAGAACTGGACTCGCAAGAATTATCGTAATCCTATGCCAATGAAGAATCAGAGTCGACGTACTTCTACAGACTACGCACTAAAGGGGGGAGGTTGCTCGCCAAGACATCACTGTCTTGTGCCTACATATCCTCAATCGGACGAGAGAGAGGAAGTCAGAGCAGTCGTAGTTCGACATACGAGTCGATAAGTGTTTTTTATATGAGCGACGAGCTCTTTTTCTGAAAATGATTTGAAACCCAACAATCACGAAGGATAAAAAAGATTTGAACTTGGTTTGTGTTTTTTAGACAGAAGTGGATTGAAGTTAGTTTGAAACTCACATTGCACTAAAGTCTATGACATAGGAGCGAATGCGTCGCATGGGCGCCCCCAATGGGACGTATGCTAAACACCCTAGAAAAGTGAAGGGTGGCCCCTCATCCTTCATTTCCCATGTGCTTAAGGCTCGTGGCGCACAATGCTCGTTGTATTTATTAATTGTTTTGGACTTATTTTTGAGATGAGAAGAGAAGACTCAAAGTTGAAAGAAAAAACACTAAGGGATCTCCATCCTAGAAGTTATCATGCAATGGTGGCCCTATAGTTGAGGTTAGAAGGGGAATTCTACCTAATGTTAGCATACATGGATTAGCTCCTAATGTCTATCCTACTCCAAGCTTAATTGAAAATTAAGTTGGACTAGGGAATCCTAAGGGAACATGCAAAAGCAAATCTAAGACTTAAACAAGTCTTAAGATTTAGAGGAGAAGAAAGAAATAAGTGATGAAGGAGAAGATGCAACATTAAACAACTCAAGAGATGAGAAGAATACAAGTAATGAGCAATGAAAACATCATCTCTAATCATTCAAGACCAGCACCAACACCACATGTATACACTTTAAAACAAACTTCAAGAATGGAAGTCAAAACAATTAGGCAAGACAATGCACTAATGAACACACTAATGACTTAAGACCGAACAAGAGGCATGAACAACCATCAAACAAAATGAAGTGAGGTCAAATTATATGAGAAACAAAATGGGGGAGAAAGCAAGTCATGTCACATTTATCTCATGCTAATGATTAAAGGAAGAGCATGAGAGTTCAAAGCATGCATCTTAAACACAAGCAAAGATTTGTTCACACAAAGATCATGTAAGGCACACCTCAAAAGGACAAACATGTGAGATTAATGCATGAACTCAAGAAAGGTAGTAGCATAGTCATGTATATCAATCCAAGCATCAACTCATGAATGGCAAGAAGAATCATCAAGGATTAACTTCAAAGCATGCAACAAAACTAGGCAAACAATCACTTAAGTCATTCATGCAAGCAACAAAAGATCATGTGAGGCAAGAAATGAGAAAAGGTCACTCAATGGACACCATATCAAGAGGATCATAACCTCACACATGTTATTCAAAGCAAACAAGAACCACCAAGCATTCATTAGATCATATGAGAAAGCATCATAAAGAAACTAGTTCACAACACCCAAGAAGTAAGGCCAAAACATAGCCAACTTGAACAATCAACCACAAATAGGAAAATGATTAAATGAGAATTATTCCAAAGCCAAAAACAAGCCAAGACAGTACATGATCGGATTAAATAATCATTTCAAGCTTCACTTAAGTACAAGTGATAAAAAAATCCAAACTAGGTCAAGCATCCAAAGCATTCCATTCAAAGCTCAACCCACATGCAAGCACCAACCAAAATTAGAAGAATGACTTATAAAAATCCAAATAAATCCAGAAACGCATGTTATATCCATAAATAATGAAAGTTCAAAAGATCTCACCAAGAATCACAAGATTTCATCATCAAATGGATCAAAACATCAGACATATCAAGCTAATCAAGGAACAATTGAGGAGCATCAAAAGCCAAATTAAAAACAATAAAAAATTGATCATCAAAGCATCAATATGACATTCAAACATTCCTCAATAAAACATCAGGACATGGAAGAAAAATTATCTCAAGAAAGCATGGCAAAGTCATTCAAAACACAAACCCTAATTCAAGGGTAAACTTGTAAAAGTACTTCACAATTAATTCCCAATAAAATAGGAAAATAAATGGGAAAATAAAATAAAAATCATGAGAATTATCTCAACATGCCAAACAATCAGAAAAATATTTTTGTATTTTTTAAAAAAGGTTTTATCAATTAAAAATAAAATAAAATTGGAAATGAAATAACATAAAAAAATACAAAGAAGAAGCAAGCCATAGGAGGTGCATCAGCAAAACAAACGCAACATGATTCATGTTCATACGCGCTGGGCCTTAAAACCAGGGGGTAGGAAAAGCAAAGGAATCACAAGCCCAATCCACTAAGAGTCAGCAAACAAACAAAAAGGGCTGTGTGGCTTGCCCAGTAGCCTCATTAATTGAGGTGGCATCCACGCAGCAGATCCAAGGGCCATGATTCTGCCAACTCAAACAATTCAAATTTAAAATAAGACTCCAAGGCCACCTCAGCTCACCTCCAACCTTCAGACGTCGGAGCCCTAGCTCCGGTCGTCTTCTCCGACGAGCTGGCCACCGGAGCCACCACCAACCACCCAGAAACATGCACCAAGACCATTGTCTTGCTCAGAATTTCATATAGATTTCAAATCTACCATCCATTTCCAAAAATAATCAAGCTAGCATGGTGAATCGAAGAGGAAACGAATTGAGCATGCACACTGAAGTTGATTAGAACCACACAACAAGCATACATACATGTCCAGAAATGATCAAGCAACTTAGAAACAACAATCACATATCCAAAATACGCATGAGTTGAGATGAAAAAGATGAGAAAGCTTACTGAGTGGAGATGGTCCACTGCCTCTTCAATACTTCAAGTAAGATCACCAAAAGCTGTAGAACACTTCCTTGAACCTTGTAGTTTACAGATCAAAGTTCAATTCACTCATAATGCCATTGTAATTCCTCAACCAGATCCAAGCCAATGATGAAGAATTCTTGAAGTTGAAGAGCTTCCAATGGTGAATTTAGATGATGATTTTTGCATACAGAAGCAAGAACACACTTGGTAGATGATGATTCAACAAGAAAAACTCAAAAACTCTCAGAAATTAAAGGACTCAAAGATGAGAAATTTGGAGAAATTTTGATGCTCAAATCTGAAAATGAGGTCCTCTCCCAATTTGAAATGAAAAGAGCTTTTATATGGAGTGTCTAGGGTTGGAAAAAGGTATGGAAACGAAGCTGAGGTTTGGGAATTTGTTGCTTTGGTTTAGAAGTGAAAAATGTGAAAAATAGGTGCACATGGGATGACACAGGTTATGGTTAGTTTGTAGCAATGGAGAGAGGTCTTGAGAGTGGTTTGGAGAGTGGAAATTGATCAGGAGAAGTGTGTGATCAGATGCTCACGTGAGCATGAGTGCACCATCAAGTTTATGCAAGAAAATTCTTTTCCATTTTAGTGCAAAAATCTCACTATGGTACAAGGTGTGTGTGTCTCAAATTGGTAATATTTGTGACTCATAAATGTGTGGTTTTGGGCAAGGATAGGCGTGGAGCTATAAGAACAAGACTTTCTGCATAATCTTGGTGCATGAGATAGCATTTTCATGCATGGATATCAAGTCCACATAGCTACCATGAAGTCATTAAAACTTCATGCATTTCAATCCAATTTGTGCAAATTGATGCTCATTAGAAAGCTTACACATAAAGGAACAACTTTGATGTTCAACAAAAGTTGAAATTAATCTTGGAAGATGATGAAAATTGAGGTAGAAAACCTTGTCCAAGAACTGTCCAAAAAGACTTAGAAAAAATTCTAAGTTACTAGATTTCACAACTTGAAACCTCAAACTTGCAAGCATCATATCTCGGTGAGTTTTGATCCAAATGAGGACTTCTTGTAATGGTTGAAAATCTTGGATCAAGGCCTACAAATTTCATGTGGATAAGATTTCAAAATGGAGCTTGGATCATGGAGGAAATTGACCTTGAAAGTTGTTAAACAAACATGAGAACTTTCCAAAAATAGTAACTTTCTAAAAACCTAATTTTCCAAAAATGACAACTTTTCCAACTTGATTTTTGATAATTCCTTTGACATTCCTTGATCAAATCTCATCCATTGATCATATTCTACTTGAACAACACAAAGTTGACCTCAAAAAGTTAGGAGTTGACTTTTTCACTACCCAATTGACTTTACCCCTAATTTTACTGATTTTCAATCATCTGATCAATTGATAGCCCTCTGCTTCAAATTGGTTGTCAATCCTCCATCCTTAGATACTTGAGAACATATAGGAGGCCATGGAATCAATTATTGCTTAAGGAATCAGAAATAAACTGATTTTATCACAAACCCTAATTTTGGTCCTCATAGCCTAGGAGATGAATGCACGTCTTCAAAACCCTAATTCCTCTGGTCATGATGTAGAATTCTTTAAATAAAGATGATGTGTGAGACAAAATGATGAAGAGGCTTCCAAATTCTTACTTATAGAGGTGCTACACTCCCAGATGTTCACAACCCTAGCTTGCTGATCAAAAGATAGAAGGAGGTGATCCACTTCAAACCTCTTGCCACTTTCAAACCCCTGAGGACGTGATAGACATATTAGGATGCCTTGAGGTCTAGGAAATAATTATAGCCTGAGTGATGGTGATATTAAGAACATCTCTTCCTTTGATACCTTGAATAATATTCATCTATGCACACATGATGTCTTGCTTTAACTTCTGAGAAACACACTCTCCTCTTGAGCTAACCAAGATACCTTGATCCCATGCTTAGAAACAATGCTATGCAAAAATGATAATGCAAAATGAAATGAAACATAAGCCAGTTAGTCGTAGAAAAAAGGAGGGAAAATTTTGGGGTGTTACAGTAGATACTAGATCATTCCTCAATGTGTTTCCCAAAAGGACTTTTGCAAAGCTTGCATATGAAGGAGCGAAGATGAAACCTAGTGCTCTTGTTGTAAAGGCATTTGATGGTTCGAGAAGGACAGTTATTGGTGAAGTGGAGTTGCCCATTCTTATTGGACCTCATGTTTTTTATATAACCTTTCAGGTTATGGATATCAACCCCAATTATAGCTGCTTGTTGGGAAGGTCGTGGATCCACGCTGCTGGGGAAGTGACCTCAACCCTACATCAAAAACTGAAATTTGTTGTGGACAACAAGCTGGTGACTATATTTGGAGAGGAAGATCTCATGGTGAGCAATCTCTCTTCATTTAAATACATCGAGGCATATGAGGACGCATTGGAAACTTCTTTCCAGGCGCTTGAATTTGCAAATGCAGTCTTGTGAGAGGTAGAGGAGCCTGTGCAGAGGGTCATTCCATCTTTTGTGTCTTAAAAGAGCACCATTTCCACCATTGAGGAGGGTAAACCAGAAGGTTGGGGTGAAGTGATCAACGTTAAAGTCAAGCTAGACTGCTTTGGGTTGGGTTACAAACCAACTATCAGCAAAGGGTCAACTCCTATCAAGGGTCATCCAAAAGAAATCCAAGAAGTGTTCGCCAGTGCTGGTTTCCAAGTGAACATAATTGACGAGGATTCTGAAGATGAAGGCTTACGCAATTTGGTGTACCGTTCTGATGTGGCTTCCAGCAATTGGGACTCCGTGGAGATCCCTGAATTCCCCCCTTTATCAAAGTAACTTTGTTGTTTTATCATTTTAATGTTTTCGAAGATCCATAGCTATGCCCAAGGCTATAGGATTATTTTGTAGGGCCCCCTTCTGATTTTCAAGTCTTAATGAATGAAGGCATTTTGTTAAATTCCCGTTTTGTTCATGTACTGTTTTCTCTTTCACTTTTAAAAGAAAATGGAAATCTTTCAGAAAAAACCACTAAAAAGAAAAAATATTTTCTCATTGTATTACCTTTTATTTTTCATTTTAATAAAAGCAATCATCTAAAACATGCAGAATCATTGATACCCACATTGAATCCAATGAATCTCCAATCTCTCCTAACTTTAACGCACTCATCAACCAAGCTGAAGAAGAGGGTTAGGAAGATTGCGATATCCTAGATGAATTGGCTAAGATGCTTGAATATGAGTACACAGATCTCCAACCTCACTAAGAGTCAGTCGAAACCATCAACTTGGGTAGTGAAGAGGAGAGAAAGGAAATCAAAATCCACACCACACTTGGGGAAGATGCTAGAGCAAGGTTGGTCAAGCTTCTCCAAGAATATTTGGATGTGTTCACATGGTCGTATCAAAATATGCCCGGTTTGGACACAGACATCGTTGTTCATAAGCTACCACTCCGACCCGATTGTCCTCCTGTAAAGCAAAAACTCTGAAGGACAAGACCATACATGGCCTTGAAGATCAGAGAAGAGGAAAAAAGACAAATTGAAGCCGGATTTCTCACTGTTTTAAAATACCCTTTGTGGGTGGCCAATATTGTTCATGTACCGACGAAGGATGGAAAGGTTCAAATGCGTGTCGACTATAGGGACTTAAACAAAGCCAGCCCAAAGGATGACTTCCCTCTTCTGCACATTGATACCTTGGGGGATAATACTACTAGATTCTCTATCTTTTATTTCATGGATGGCTTCTTAGGTTACAACCATATCAAAATGGATCCTAATGACACGGATAAAACTACATTCATCACACCTTGGGGGACCTATTGTTATAAAGTCATGCCATTTGGTCTTAAAAATGTAGGTGCCACTTACCAAAGGGCGATGGTTAAGCTTTTCCATGACATGATGCATAAGGAGATAGAGGTCTATGTCGATGACATGATCGCTAAATCCCAAAGCAAAGAGGACCATGCGAATCATTTGTTTAAGTTGTTCAAACGTCTCATAAAGTTCAGATTGCGATTAAACCCAGCTTAGTGTACTTTTGGTGTTCGGTCTGGAAAATTGCTTGGATTCATTGTTAGCCAACGTGGGATTGGAGTTGAACCAGATAAAGTTAGAGCCATCAAGAAAATCCTGCTCCGTAAACCGAGAAGCAAGTCAGAGGTTTTCTTATAAGACTAAACTACATCTCCAGATTCATCTTCAATATGACTGCTACTTGTGAGCCCATTTTTAAATTGCTCCGAAAGGATCAAGAATTCGAATAGAATTCTGATTGTCAGATAGCTTTTGAAAAGATCAAGGGTTATCTAAAAGAACCTCCAATTCTAATTCCGCATGTGCCAGGGAAACATCTCTTCATGTATCTGACTGTGCTAGAATGGTCTATGGTTTGTGTACAGGGGTAACATGATGAGACTAGATGAAAGGAGCATGCAATCTATTATTTGTGCAAGAAGTTTACCGACTGTGAAAGCAGATATTCACTCTTAGAGAAAACTTGTTGTGCTTTAGAATGGGCTGCTAAATTTCTCAGGAAATATATGATTTGTCACACTACTTTATTGATCTCCAAGATGGATCCAATAAAGTACATTTTTGAAAAGCCTACTCAGACTGGAAGGCTTGCCCGTTGGCATATGTTGTTATCTGAATACGACATCCAGTACGTAACTCAAAAGTCTATTAAAGGAAGTATCTTATCAGATTACCTTGCAGAGCAACCAGTTGAAGAGTATGAGCCTTTGAAGCTTGACTTCCCCGATGAAGACATCATGTTGATAAAGAAATATTGTGAAGAACTTGTTTCAGATGAGGGTCCGGAGATAGGGTCTCGTTGGAAGATGATGTTTGATGGTTCCTCTAATTACAGTGGGCATGGCGTAGGTGCTATTTTGATGAATCCAAATGGTGGTAATACTCTGTTCACAGTAAGGCTATGCTTTGAATGTACAAATATCATCGCAGAATATGAAGCATGCATTATAGGCCTTGAAGCAACCATTGATCTCCGAATCAAAATCCTTGAAGTGAGTGGAGATTCAACTTTGGTGATATACCAAGTTAAGGGTGAATGGGAGACCCGAGATGAAAAGTTGATTCCATACAGTGCTTATATTGTGGACATTGATCAAATACTTTGATGAGATCACTGTTCGACACGTCCCGAGGTCTGAAAACCACAATGCTGATGCGTTGGCTATGCTTGCCTCCACATCGAAGGTAAGATTCGTTAATGAAGCGCCACTTATTTGGATTGAAAGAAATATCGAGCCTGCCTAGTGCTAATTAGTTGAAAAGGAAACTGATGGAAAGCCATGGTTCCACAACATCAAGAGGTATCTGCAAAACCAGGAATATCTAGCTGATGCTACAGCTTTTTATTAAAAGACTTTGAGAAGATTGGCATCCAAATTCTTCCTCAGCAATGATGTGCTGAGTAAAAGAAATCACGACATGGTTCTGCTTAGATGTGTTGACAGACGTGAAGCAGACCTGTTAATTTATGAAATTCATGAGGGGCCATTTGGAACTCATGCCAATGGTCATGCTATGTCCAAAAAGATTTTGAGAGCTGGGTATTACTAGTTGACCATGGAATCTGATTCATCCAATATGTGAGGAAATGCCATAAATGCCAAATTTATGATGATAAGGTGCACGTGCCTCCAACACTGTTGAATGTTTTATCGTCGTCGTGGCCTTTCTCTATGTGGGGAATTGACATGATTGGAGCAATCAAGCCTAAACCTTTCAAAGGCCATCGTTTCATCTTGGTTGACATCGACTACTTCACAAAATTGGTAGAAGCTGCTTCCTACGCCAATGTGACTAAACAAGTGGTTGCCCGCTTCATCAAGAAGGAAATTATCTGTCGTTACGGAATTCCAAGCAAAATTATCACATATAATAGAACTAATTTAAACAATTGAACTATGAAAGAACAGTGTGAATCCTTCAAGATCGAGCACCACAATTCTTCACCTTATCGTCCGAAGATGAATGGAACTATTGAAGCCGCCTACAAGGACATCAAGAAAATCCTGCAAAAGATGGTCAAGACTTACAAGGATTGGCATGAAATGCTACCCTTCGCTTTGCATAGATTCTGGACCTCAGTCCGCACTTCAATAGGGGAAACCTCATTCTCCTTAGTGTATGACATGGAAGCAATTCTCCCGATGGAAGTAGAGATACCATCCTTGAGAATCCTGATGGAAACCAAGTTGGAAGAAGCAGAATGGATTCGAAGCAGATACGACGAGTTGAACCTCATCGACGAAAAATGGATGACAGCCATGTGCCATGGGCTATTATACCAAAAGAGGCTTAAGAGAGCATTCGACAAGAAGGTTCGCCTACGTGAATTCAAATAGGGAGATCTGGTACTAAAGAAAAATTTTCCATCACAGAAAAATGCCCGAGGGAAGTGGGCTCCGAACTACGAAGGCCCATTTATTGCGAAGACAGTCTTCTCAGGAGGTTCCTTAATCCCCACTACAATGGATGATGAACAACTTGCACATCCCGTAAACGCCGATGCAGTAAAAAAATGCCTAAATAAAACCAGCTAGTTCGAAAACCAGAAATGGCGACTTAGGAAATAATGGGTATCCCGATGGATCTAAGCCTATGAAGGAGATTCAGGAAAAAGTTAGGGATGAAATAAAAAAGAGAGCTCGCTAATTTGAAAACTCGAAAGGGCGGTTTAGGCAAAAATGAGCGTCCCGGTGGATTGAAAACCCGAAAGGGCGATCCAGGCAAAAGTTAGGGACAAAAGGCATTTGACTGTATCAGATGGTATTTACTGAAACTGAAGAATCAGCAGAAGATTAATCCAATCGCTCTCATCAGAAGCAAGGATCTGGGACATCTTAGTTATTAGGGATTGCAATAGTTGTTGGATTCAATGTAAACCTTTCCCTATTTCCATTTTCACAATTGTATTACTCCATGGAGCTTTTGCCATTTGCAAGCTACCATTCTTGAATAAAATACAAACTTTGCATATCATTTGTTGTCATTTATATTTTTCTACCTTTTTCCTATTATGCAAAATGTCATTTATTTGTTAATAAAGAATTTTGAAAATAGAAAGGTTTTTTAAAAGAAAATGTTTTGAAAACATCTTGTTAAAACATAAAATCTCTTTTACATATGGGAGGATAAAAAGGAAATCCTACGTATCCCCAAGAGGATTCAAGGTTGAAAAGGCATTGCCATACCAGTTGCAATTGAAAATCCCTACTGAAGTCTAAACTAATATCACTCTTGGAATGGTCAGTTGATCAAATATATAATCATCAAGTTTGAGGATGTTTCCCCAGTGTCCATCCTATGGAATTTTTGTTTGAATTACTGGTGTTGAGGACTCATTTCCCCGCAAAAGTCTCCCCACCAAAACCTTTGTCTCTCCAGGAGTCAGCATTTGCATGCCATAATCATTCATATCATGTTAAATCATGCGCATTTAGCATTAGCTTCATGTCTTGGGTGTTGGTTATCACCAGTTTGCTTTCTCCATGAAGTCCAGTTATCACTAGTGCTTCGTGTTTGTTAAATCTATTCCTTGGTCGTCACCAATTGTCTTTTCCCCAGTTGTCACTAGCGTTCACCATTTAGTTTATTCTTGGTGTCTTGAAATATTTCTTGTTACCAATATTTATTTCCCTAGTAAATCTGCATGAAATCCAATTGTCATTGGTAGTTGTTTTGGTTGTCACCAATATTCCCTTGAAGTTTAGTTGTTATTAGCACCAATCCGTTGAAAGTTGGTCGTGGTACCTTTGCTCGCGGCCTAAGTCCAATTGATTTGGCATGTACAAAAGAGTTTGAATACCCTGTACTTTCCTGATGGTTCCTGAAGATCATGTTTGAATTCTTCGTTTTAAGGAATTTCCATAAAATTGGATGATTGGTAACTCCAATAACGTGTGTTGTTGATCTTATGGTTATAAGGATCCTCTTTGGGCTCGATAATCCTATTGTTATGAGGATATTTTCAACACATTCCTATTGGTATGAGGATTTTATCCAGCTTTGTATCCTATTGTTATGAGGATCCTATAGCCATGATGATCTCGTATTCTAATACTATCGTTATGAGGAACCTATTTTGTTGATTCTATTATTATAAGAATCTATTTTGTCTCCTATTGTTACGAGGAGCCTTGTTTTATCTCTTATCGTTATGAGGAATTCTGGATCAATCCTATTGTTATAAGGATCTTGTTTGCCTAATCCTATTGTTATGAGGATCTTATTCTATTTTGTTTCCTATTTTTATGAGGATTCCTTTCTGTCCTGATCTCTTGTAAGAAGGTCTTACTCTTTTAAGATGTTCTCCGTTGTCATACCCCAAATTTTGACCACTAAGATTTCCCATCATAATGCAAATCATCATCACAATATGGATGTACCAACATGCCTCAATTAATCTCCTCATAGATGTTTGAGCATTCACTACTATCAAAGATTAGGGTTTCAAGCCCTCTTAGAGCTTTTAGACAAAGGATCAATCAAGAAATGACATGATTTTCAACTTGTCTAACCTCTCAAACACCCATAAAGGATCAAGAGGACTCCCACATCAAGAATCAAGCACAAGGCTGCAGCATTCCAAGTGGATCCAGCCTCAAGATCGCCAGTGTCACCAAATTAGGGTTTTGGTAGACTGGGGCCTCTAGATGGAAATTTTCATCTGGGCATGAGCCAATGCTTCAAACCATAACCCAAGATTCTCCAAGGGACATCATGAACCCAATCATCAAGTTAATTTAACCTCAGGGAAGCATTCATAAAAAAAATCAGGAATTAGGGTTTCTTGACCTAATTCACCCCAAAGTTGACTTTTAGGACAAAACATGAGCCAAGACCTCAAGACATGATTTGAGGTTCTCTAATACACTACATTGATTCATTTTCAACAATGTATTGACCCAAGAAGCCTGATCTACAAGTTTCGATTTCATCTGGACCACAATTAGGGTTTCGAGGGAAAAGTAAACTGTGCCTTTGACTTTTGACCAGGACATGCTCCTAAACCTTGGGACATGATTCAATACACCCTATAACACCTTTGGAATATAGCCATTAGGTTGGGTTTAGGTCAAGGGCTTGATTTCACCAAGGATCGCACAATTTGGGATTCATCTGATAAAAAGTCAACTGTGCACAAAAGTCAACATTGACTTTGTGAGATTTTTCACAATTATGGTTCCTTGACCCTAAAATGATGTTAATGTGTGATTGGAATCATCATTCATCACAAAAAATCAAAGAAAGTGGGATAACTTGTAAAAGGGGTAACCATAAAAATTTAGAATTTTTCTGAGTTATGAAATAAAGTGGCTAGGGTGCCAACTTCCAAGGATCATAACTTGAGATCCAAGCAACCATTTAGGCCGGTCCAAAGATGGATTTATAGCTCTCATGGAATACTTCAAAAGTGTCAACTACACCTCATTCCAATTCTTCATGGATTTTAAGTTATGGAGTGATCAAAATGTCTGAAAACATGAAATGTCACTTTTTCCAATACTTAGTGAAATTTTCACTAATTTCACTAAGTCAAAATCTGTCTTGCTTTTTTTTCAAAATGTAGGGGGATTTTTCACTTGGATCCAAAAATTTTCAAGACAAACTATGTTCACACATATGTTGTATCACATAAGGGCTTTCCAAAATGTCCAAGAGCTTCATCAAGCTCCATCTAAGCCAGGAGTTATGACAGCTGCAACATGCCTTGCTACAAACTATCTTGGCAAGGAGGATTTGTGCATGAAGGCACGATTTGCTCAAATTGTGCAATTCCAAGCATGCTTATCCATCTAAACACCTCAAGGGGGAACAACCAAGGGACAAGCACTGATCCATCAGCCTCCCAAGTCTAAGATTCCCAAAGTAGCATGCCAAACCCTAAAAGCCTAAAAGAGGCCAAGACTCCAATTTTGTCTCCAAGCATTCAATGGATGCACCAAGGTGGCATGAACTGAGTCATTTCCAACTGAATGAGTCAAGGATAAGCTTTGAACCAAAGGACCATAGGCATGTGCTCTAACCTCTAGTCAATGGCTAGAGGAGACTTAAGATTTCAAAGTGATGCAATTGGACAATGAGCTGCTGCAGTTGGCATTCACTATTGCTTGCTAAACAAACTTACTCTACTATAAATAGAGCTCATTTGTGCTCAGTTTGAGTACACCAAAGCACTACAACACTTGCTTTCCTCAAAATCTCTTTCTATAGGCCAAAATGCCTTCTTTGGCAAGGTAACTCTGAGTTTTTGAGTTAGAGAGCATTTCCATCACAACTCATGATCCAAACACATCCAATATGTCATATCTAAGCTGTCCAAACTCTCATAATTGACCTGTAACACCAAAATCACAAAGTCCCCTCTCAAAACCTCAAAATTGGGCTTTTTTGCATTTTTCAAGCCATGTCTTGATTCAATCACTTTCAAAACCAGATAAAGCCTCAAACACACTCCAAATATCATCCTTGAACTATCCCAAATGGTTCCCCACATCTGGAACACCATTTGAGAGAGTTGCTATATTGGCCACTTTTACCCCTTTTTCAAGAAAGAGCTCAAACTTGTTCTTGAGGATTCCAGTTGATTCCAACCATTCTAAAAGCTTCCAAGGGATCATTTGAGGGTGTCCAAAGCATCAAATTGTTTCTGGAACAAAGCACCTGACAGATTGCCTAAAAAGCTCCTAAAGAGGTAAGCATCACAACTTGAACTCTTTGAAATATGCATTGCTTTGAGGTCCACTGATCATGCACATCTCATACATGTTATATGTGTTGTGTTTGAACCAATTCCTCATGTAATTCGTGCCTATAACGAGAGATAGCATAGAAAATGCAATTATAGGCCTATTTCAAGAACACTATCGTGTTTTGAAATAGGAGCCTCATCTGAAAAAATCACCACCACCATTGGATTCCTTGTGAAATTCTAGGCAGGTTAGACCTAAATTTTGTCCCAATCCATGGAGAAATGAGAAAGTTACAAGCTTCACGTTTTTGGCCAAAATCTTGCATTGCCTTGCCTTGGCCAGGCCAAAAACAAGGCATGCCTCATATATCCATGGGGTGGTTTTGATACATGGATCTATCACCACCCTAATGGTAAGAGGAACGCACTGCATCCAAGAGGTCTGGGGTTCGAATCCCCCTCGCCCCAGATCCTCTTTTTTACCATTTTTCCACTTTTTTTTTCTCATTTTTCATATTATTTTTAAATGATTTGAAAAATTAATAACTCTCTCAATTTTAATCATTTTTGGTTGATTCATTTTTTGAAAAACTACAAAAATAGTAAAATATTTTATTCTACAAAAAAATCAAATTTATATCAATTATTTAATATAATTGGTATTTTTGTAAATAAATTTCATTTTTATTATTTTTAAACATTTTAAAAATGAATATTCATCTTGAAAATCAAAACCAAATAAGTTTTAAATCATCTTGTGATTAAAACCTTGTTTTTTATACCTTAACCAAAAATCACAAGTGGTTTATTTAAACCTATTTGGTATTTTTATCATTTTTTACCATTCTTTACAAAGATTACACGAGAAGGTTGTTACCAATCTTTAACAGAATCGAGTTTCATCATGTCCCTCGTGAAGCGAATCACATGGCTGATGCATTAGCCACTCTCTCTTCCATGATTAGTGTAGGTCAATGGAATGACATACCTAAGATTGACATAATGTGCCTTGAACGACCCGCTTACATCTTCGCGATCGAAGTAGTCATAGACGACAAATCTTGGTATCATGATATAAAGTGCTTCCTTCAAAAACAAGAGGATGCCTGGGGAATCCAGAAAGGACAGAAAGATCCTCAGAAGGTTGGCTGGCAGCTTCTTCCTGAGCGGTGATACACTCTATAGAAGAAACTTTGACATGGTCTTGCTCCGATGTGTAGACAGACCAAAGCAAACATGCTGATAAAAGAAATTCATGAAGGATCCTTTGGCACTCATGCCAACAGACACACAATGGCGAGAAAAATTCTAAGAGCAGGGTACTATTGGTTAACCATGGAATCCGATTGCTACAAGTACATGAGGAGATGTCACAAGTGTCAGATATACTCAGACAAAATCCATGTACCGCCAACGCATCTCAAAATTCTTTCTTCCCCATGGCCTTTTTCCATATGGGGAATCAACATGATTGGCATGATTGAGCCCAAGGCTTCGAACGGACATTGGTTCATCCTGGTAGCCATTGATTACTTCACCAAGTGGGTCGAAGCAGTGTCATACGCCAATGTAACCCGACAAGTGGTGGTCCGATGTATCAAAAACAATCTCATATGCCGTTATGGTGATCCGAGCTAGATTGTTACTTACAATGGATCCAACTTGAACAATAAGATGATAAAAGAGTTGTGCGCTGAGTTCAAGATCAAACACCATAATTCATCCCCCTACCGACCTAAGATGAACGGAGCGGTAGAAGCGGGTAACAAGAACATCAATAAGATCGTTCAAAAGATGGTTGTAACCTATAAAGACTAGCACCAGGTGTTACCCTTTGCTCTTCATGGTTATCACACATCTGTCCGCACTTCAACAGGGGAAACCCCTTTCTCTATAGTCTATGGCATAGAGCCAGTGCTTCCCATAGAAGTAGAGATCCCATCAATCCGGGTATTGATGGAAGCTAGGCTAAAAGAAGCTGAATGGTATCAAAGTCGACACGACGAACTAAATCTGATCGAAGAGAAGCGAATCACGGCTCTATGCCATGGTCAGTTATACCAACAAATAATGAAGAAGGAATTTGACCAAAAGGTCAAACCTCGCGTCTTCAGAAAAGGAGACCTCGTGCTCAAGAAGATACAATCCTTTCTCACTGATTCCCGGGGCAAATGGACTCCGAATTATGATGGCCCCTATGTGGTCAAGAAATCCTTCTCAGGCGGCGCCTTGAAACTCGCAACCATGGATGGAGAAGAATTTGCCTATCCCACGAATGTTGACGTAGTCAAGAAATACTTCGCCTAAATTAAAAAAATAATAAAAAAAAAGTTTCGGTGGATTGAAAAACCGAAAGGGCGGTCCAGGAAAAAATTAGAGACATGATAAAAATCATCCCGGTGGATTGGAAATCTCAAAGTATAATCCAGGCAAAAGTTAGGGATTCATGGCAAGTAACTACGTCTGATCAGTTCAACTCCTCAACAGTAATGCCATCCATCCGGGAAACTCCAGTCAAGGTCATCTTCGACAAAAGCTCAGGATGCCCAGAATTCAAAGTTGGTAGAAGGATAGCGATCGTTACGTTTCAATGTAGCCCTTTTCCCTTAAATTACAATTTTCTAACTTTGTAAGTACTCTATGGAATCGCGCGCTTGGCTGATTTCCGTCCTATCAATAAAATTTGAGCCTTAGTGCTTTCGTTTGCAATTCTTATTTGTTTTAGCTTTACAGAACGACATTTTAACATGATTTACGGTTCTTGAAATAAAACAAAAATGAATTTACTTGTCGAAACTTTTCTGCTTTTAAAATTAAGATGGCAATTTCTTTTGACTGTTGAACGTCTAAAAGAACACCGATAGCTTCTCCTAAGGCAGTTAAGCTTCAAAGTGCAGAATCAAAGTACTCCTTCTTAACCAGTACACCTGAATGAAGGATCAACTATGTCAGATGTGAATATTCTGTCTGATGCCCCTGGCAGAGTTCTTATCTCTTAAGCCCGATCAACATTGTTCCCCACAGGGACTACTTCTCCTAAGCAAGGCAGAATTTCTATTTTGAACCTAAGATACCTCTTCGTCCCCTGCAGTGGCCGAGTAATTGGTCGTGTTCATGTCTTTAGTATGTATATCGCGTCAGTTTTGTCAGCATAAACATACATACATCATACATTATTAATTTACATTCATATTCATATTGCATCATTATCACTCTAATCGGTCTTATCCCCTAGTGATAAAAGTCGTCTCAATCGAGGTGTCAGTTCTTTCCTTGTCAGGAAATGAATCATCTAAGTAATCTTCCTCCAGTTTATCTCTGGATTAGAGACGGTCCTCGACCACTTTGATAACTTGAACCTCTGAAAAGCAAGAAAACTTTCGACAAACATCACTCTTCGCCATTGAAGATGAATGTCACAACCTGCGAAAAAACAATCGGCGAGAAAAACTAGAACAGAAGAGTCGCCATCGAACGTTATTTATCCCGTCGCAGGGAAAGGAAACAATCGTAGAAAACTTGAAAGAGGGAAAGACATGGTCATCACAACCATAGTCTGGGTTCGGGAGTCGGTTACGCGAGGGGAAGGTGTTAGCACCCCCACGCGTCCATCGTACTCGATGGGATCCACGCTTGTTGTCTAATTAAAGGGTGAGTCATCTAAAGCCTACTGCTAAACAGAAACGAAACGAAAAGGAGAAAAAGAGAGAAAGTGACTCGGTAGGAGATCGTCGTCCTAGGCCTACGTATTCCCTCGTGCAATGGGAAAGTCAGAGTCAACCTAGTTCAGAAAACTACGGGGGGAGGTTTCTCGCCAAGACATCGCCGTCTTGTGCCTACGTATCCTCAATCGGACAAGAGAGAGGAAATCAGAGCAGTCGTAGTTTGACCTACGGGTCGGTGTTTTTTATGAGCGACGTTAAGTTCGCGTCCTACAGTTAGGGTCGATGCCTGTTTGCAACTAAACAAAAAATAACGTGCTCTTTTCTGAAAAAAAGATTTGAAACTCAACAATCCCGAAGGATTAAAAAGATTTGAATTTGTTTGTTTCTTTTAGACAGAAGTAGATTGAAGTTAGTTCATAACTTGTATTGCACCCAAGTCTATAACATAGGAACGAATGCGTCGCATATTGTCCCCAACGGGACGTACACTAAACACCCTAGAAGAACGAAGGGAGACCCCCCATTCCTCACTTCCCACACACAAGGCTCATGCGCAATACGCGTTGACTTCATTAAGTGTCTTAGAATTGTTATGAGATGAGAAGAGAAGACTCAAGTCGAAAAGAAAAGACTACGGGGAAATCTATCCTAATGTTGTCATGCAAAAGTGGCCCTAAGGTCGAGGTAAGAAGGGAAACGTCTACCTAAGTTAGCATGCATAGTTGAAAGCCTAATGTCTATCCTACTCCGAGCTTAATCAAAAATTAAGTCGGACTAGGAGCCTTAAGGGAGCAAGCAAAAGCAAGGTAAAAACCAAAGTGATAAATCAAAAACAGCGGCTACAACAGCGCTCCAGCATCTGCACAACGGTAAATTCCAGCCAATACACCAAACAGCATTCAACAGCTCAAGTTCAAACAGCAGTGGAAAAGGTCAAACAGCAGCAATACAACAGCACATACAGCAGCACATATGCACCAAGACAGCAGTGGAAAACAAGGCAGCTTGCCTTCAAGAATGATTCAAACATGGAATAACGAACATGCATCGAGCATTATACATTCTTTCAATCAAACATGATTACAATCATACCACACACCATGGTAAACAATCTTGAAAAACATCATGAGGTGATGCACAACATTAAGCACATGAACAAGCCAAACCAAGTATGCATCTCATGAAATTAAATGCAAGCAAGCATGCACAACACAACAACTCCAGCAACACCAACAATAATCCACGATGAACATGCTCAAGAAGTGCGTGCAACATGTTCATCACATCAAGAAATCAACAAAACAATCATAAACATTCATCCATGGAAAACAAAGATCGCGTTTCGAAGAATCGTGTTCATGCAAAGGTGTGAGGTAAAACAACTCAAGAATAATCCACAAATCATCGACATATCAATCCTTGAAGCTTAGACATGCAAGAGACCTTAAACAAACAAGAAAATGCAAGAAAAACACACTCTGCTTCAGTGGTAATAGATTACTCACATAGGGTAATCGATTACTCAGTTGAAATTTGACTAAAAACGTGAAAATAAGGCAGAGTAATCGATTACCCTGTTTGAGTAATCGATTACTCAGTTGAAATTTTACTAAAAACGTGAAAACAAGGCAAAGTAATCGATTACCCTGTTTGAGTAATCGATTACCACTAAAACAGAGGCAGAAATTCAACTTTGAAAAGCACTTCTCAGCAGCAAATCACTTATCCAAGCATCCAAATGATCATGTAATCAATAATGCACGAAAATTAAGTTCAAACACAGTATTCAAACATCATTTAAATCCAACAAACATCAACATGAACAATCAAATTCAAGCAAGTGGATCAAATCACATTGAAAACCATGGATCTACATTGCATAAGCTAGACTTAAGCAAAATCAAGTATAGATCTAAGAAAACCCAACCTACAAAGCTGAGAATTGCTTTGGTAAGTGTTGTAAACAGAATTTGATGAATCCAAGCAAGAAATTCCAAGATCTATGAGCTCCTTGCAAGCAAAAGCTGAAAATCCAAGCAAATAAGCTACCAATAATCCAAAATCACTTCCAATAAGCAGTTCTGAAATTCCAGATCTAGATCCAAACAAAATTCACCAATGAAAAGCAACAACGAAGTGATGATGAGAGGCTATAGCTCAAGAATTAACAAGTTCCAATGAAGAAGTTGTTAATCTCTATGAAAGAGCTTTGAGTGTGGTTGAAAATGGAGGTTGAGAGTGAAAAAGTGAGAGAGAATTGAGAGAATTCTGAAAATTGAGAGTGAAAAAATGATCAAGGGTTTTTTTTTGAGAGGTTTGGAGTTGATTAGATTAAATAACCCCTAGGTTAGGAGTTAAGTTATGATTTGGAGTGAGGTTTAGTGGGTGGAAATTGGGGTGAAAAATGAATTAGGAAAGGAAATGAGGAATTGGAGTGGAAAGAATTTAAATTTTGGGTGGAAAATGATGAAAATAGATCAGTTCTAGATCCTTCCCACACAGGCACAAGCCAAGTACATGATCACAAATGCTCAAAAATTATGCAGTGCTAAAAATTGCCACATTTTTGCAATTTTGCCCAAAGTAATTGGTTACTCACTTTGAGTAATCGATTACTCAGTTCAAAAATTCAAAAATTTGGCGCCAAAAGGAGGGAATGTTGCAGAATTTCTTGTTTTCACCCGTTCTAAGCCATGTTAGACCTCTGAAACTTGACATTGGATATTACCACTGAATCATGCCTGAAATATACTGTGAATTCTATTTCGTGCTCAGAGTACTGCTGAAAATAATCTTCTGGTGTTGAATCACTGATAAAAAAAAGAGAGTGTCGGAGCTTCTGACCATCAAATCATCTAATGAGAAAAATAAATGCTCAAAAAGACTTTGAAAGCTATCTGCTTGGCCTTAAACACTGCTGGAATTTCTAATAAACGGGATGAGCTGTTGAAATGCGAGAAAATACCTTGATCCCATGCCCAAATGAACCATGCAAATGCAGAAATGATAATGCAAAAATGAAATGAAACATAAGCCAATTAGAACAAGAACACGAGGGAAAATTTTGGGGTGCTACAGCTGCCCCTATTTAATCAACTTGATCCTAAAGGTATGATATCAACGGTTTTCAGACATTCAAGGATACACGGAGATTGAATACCAAAAGAACCCAGAAATTTGCAAACTACGGGGAAAATGAAATAGAGTGTTTTCTAGCCGAAGGTGGACTATGCTTAAAAGGCAAGACCAGCCGAAGGCGCTCTAAGCAAACAAAGGAAAACGAGGACGTTCGAAGGCGAACTCAAAAAGGAAGACCGGCCGAAGGTGCTCTACCCAACAAAGGAATACGAGGACGGCCAAAGGCGAACTCGAAAAGAAAGATTGGCCGAAGGCGCTCTACCCAACAAAGGAAAACGAGGACGGCCGAAGGCGAACTCGAAAAGGAAGACCGACCGAAGGCGCTCAACCCAACCAAGGAATACGAGGATGGCCGAAGGTGAACTCGAAAAGGAAGACCAGCTGAAGGCGCTCTACCCAACAAAGGAAAACGAGGTCGGCAGAAGGCGAACTCGAAAAGGAATACCGGCCGAAGGCGCTCAACCCAACCAAGGAATATGAGGACGGCCGAAGGCTAACTCGAAAAGGAAGACCGGCCGAAGGCGCTTTACCCAACCAAGGAATACGAGGACGGCCAAAGGCGAACTCGAAAAGGAAGACCGGCCGAAGGCGCTCTACCCAACAAAGGAATACGAGGACGGCCGAAGGCGAACTCAAAAAGGAAGACCGACCGAAGGCGCTCTACCCAAAAAATTAATACGAGGATGGCCGAAGGCGAACTCGAAAAGGAAGACCGGCCGAAGGTGCTCTACCCAACAAAGGAATGCGAGGACGGCCGAAGGAGAACTCGAAAAGGAAGATCGGCCGAAGGTGCTCTACCCAACAAAAGAATACGAGGACGGCCGAAGGCGAACTCGAAAAGGAAGACCGGTCAAAGGCGCTCTACCCAACAAAGGAAAACGAGGATGACCGAAGGCGAACTCGAAAAGAAAGACCGGCCAAAGGCGCCCTACCCAACAAAGGAAAATGAGGACGGCCGAAGATGAACTTGAAAAGGAAGACCGGCCGAAGGCGCTCTACCCAACCAAGGAAAACGAGGACGACTGAAGGCGAACTCGAAATGGAAGACCGACCAAAGGCGCTCTACCCAACAAAGGAAAATGAGGTCGGCCGAAGGCGAACTCGAAAAGGAAGACCGGCCGAAGGCGCTCTACACAACCAAGGAAAACGAGGACGGATGAAGGCGAACTCGAAAAGGAAGACCGACTGAAGGCGCTCTACCAAACAAAGGAATATAAGGACGGCCGAAGGCAAACTCGAAAAGGAAGACCAGCCGAAGGTGCTCTACACAACCAAGGAATATGTGGACAGCCGAAGGCGAACTCGAAAAGGAAGACCGGCCGAAGGCGCTGTAGCCAACAAAGGAAAATGAGGTCGCCCGAAGGCGAACTCGAAAAGGAAGACCGGCCAAAGGCGCTCTACCCAACCAAGGAAAATGAGGACGACTGAAGGCGAACTCGAAAAGGAAGACCGGCCGAAGGCGCTCTACCAAACAAAGGAATACGAGGACGGTCGAAGGCGAACTCGAAAAGGAAGACCGGCAGAAGGCGCTCTACCCAACAAAGGAATACGAGGACGGCCGAAGGCGAACTCGATAAGGAAGACCGGCTGAAGGCGGACTCTGCTGGGGATAACAGGACACCACGGGTAAAAGCAACAATTACGACCCTCGAATTGATCTGGAATCGAAGTTGAGAAAAAGAGAAATCTAAACAGACAACTCCGTAGGGGTGTACCAGAATGTACAACAATATGAAGGACGAATCCACTGGAGACCTCACTGGGGATAAAGTAAAATTTCTTAAGTTATGCCATCTCTGCTGAGGAAGAGAACTGGTAAAGAAAGTACCAAACCTGGCTTATGCTTCGAATGCATATGTTTGAATTTTTCTATGGCGTAATGCTCCGTAAGAAATGGAAATGCTACGCGTTTGGGAGGATGCCATGCAAACGATGCTTATGCAATGCAAAAAGAAACGCTCCTGCAAAATAAATGCTGAAAACGAAGGCAGCTCCACTGGGGATGACAAAATAAATTATCCTCTGAGTCCAAGAACTCTGCTGAGAAGGATCGCAATGAACAACTCCTTTAATCAACAACTTCTGCTGGAGATGAAATCCAAAAGAATATCCACTCTACTGAGGATGATATAACTCTTTGAAAAAGGAAACCAGAACCTGAATCGGAAGAGTTTCAACTATCACTTGGACTTAAAATCTGCTGGGGATGTCAACCACTGTTGACCAAGCTATTGAGATGACTAGCACCAAACTCTGCTTGAAGAATGAACTCTGCTTGAAGAATGAAGTCAATAACACCGAACCTACCGGAGAATATCATTGAATTTAATCTGTTGCCGGGGAAACGCCCTTAACCTGCTGGGGAACGATGTTTGACGACATCAACTCTGCTAGGGGATAACATTGAGTTTACTCCTTTGTTGGAGACTTATCTTCTACCCTTACTCTTCTTGGGGAGACAAATCACAAATACTAGACCTACTGGGGACACCATTGAACTTAACCCGCTGCTGGGGAAATGACTTCGCCCTTATCCTGCTAAGGGTTGGATCATGCTGTTGCTGGTGAAAACATGTTTCTTGACTTGCCGAGGGGAGTAAACACCAAGACTCTATGGGGAAGACAACATCTTTGTCCCAGGAATACCTTCCACAAGTCTCCTGCTGGAGATTACCACAACATCCACCTTGGGGTTATCAACATTAAATGCTGGCTAGGGAACAATCTTCTGTACTCTGACTGGGGAGAGTGACAGCCTGATGAGGATGATGAAACCTCAATGTTATGGAGAATAACTCTGTTGGGGAGAAAAGTCAACGAAACCTGTCGAGGGATATCATTGAGCTTAACCTGCTGTTGGAGGAAATATTTTACCCTGCTGGGGATTAGAGCATGCCGTTGATGACGGAATTACACTTCCTGACCTGCTGAGGAAAGTGAGTACCAGACTCTGTGGGGAAAATAAAGTCTTTACTAGAGACAACCAACACGTCTTCTGCTGGAGATACAACAACATCCATCTTGGAGCAATCCATTTTTGCCAGCTTGCTGGGGAATAATAAACCAACCATGACCTCGGCTGGGGACACAATCCTCTGTACTCTTGCCAGGGAGAGTAAGCTCTGCTGAGGATGACGACCTTTCAGTGCTGGGGAGAGTAACTCTACTAGGAAAAACAATTTCGTTACCCTGCAAACACACAACAACATAATAGTTCGTATGCAAAAATGGCCACCTCGGTTACCATCCACAAAATCCGTTGCCTAAGCAATTTCCATTGTTTTCCATTATGCTCCGCAAAGCTTAACGTTTTCACATGCAATGTTTATCAAAATATCAGACGTTTTCACAAACAAAACAGTAAAAGTAAAAACATAAATGGAAAGCTCATTGAGTGAAATGAAAATTTTATTGATTGAGTTGGCCTGTAAATAGGCATTTACAACCGGTAGCAATTCCTAAAAAGAGGTAATTGCGCAAAAGTAAAAAGAAAATACACATATCGGTAATGTGGGAACAGATGTCCACCATGATTCAATTCAGCTATGACTCATATGCCTTTGCTTATCCATAGATGCTTTGACCTTTGAAGAGACTGACTGGATTGATTCATTTCCTTCGAAATTCCTAAGGGTCAAAAGTGCTCATAGATCGAATGCAGACCGCGGCCTCTCGTTTTCAAATCCCTAACTTTTGCCTGGATCTCCCTTTTCGAGTTTTCAATCCACCAGGATACCCATTTTTGCCAAAGTTGCCTTTTCAGGCTTTTAACTTTGCGGGTTTATTCTTTTTTCCTTTTTATCCCTAATTTTTGCCCGAACCTTCTCTTTTTATGGTTCGCCGGGATGTCCTTTTTTGCCTGGATCTTATTTTTATGTCCAACGAGTCTCTTTTATGCAAAGTATTTTTTGACTACGTCTGCGTTCACAGGGGACGTAAAGTCTTCGCCATCCATAGTTGAGAGTAATAAGGCTCCACCAGAGAAAACCTTTCTTACTACATATGGCCCTTCGTAGTTTGGAGTCCATTTTCCCCTGTGATCTGTCTGAGGAGGAAGGATCCTTTTCAAAACCAATTCACCTGTCTGAAAACACCGAGGACGCACTTTATGATCAAAGGCTTTCTTCATCCTACTCTGGTACAACCGGCCATGTGCAATGGCTGCCAATCTCTTCTCTTCAATGAGGCTCAGCTGATTCAACCTGGCGCGTACCAATTCAGCTTCATCAAGCTTTACATCTGTCAGAATTCTCAAAGAATGAACCTCAACCTCTAATGGTAGGACTGCCTCCATACCATATACCAGTGAGAAAGGAGTTGCCCCCGTTGACGTACGCACCGAAGTACGATAACCGTGTAGGGCATAGGGCAACATCTCATGCCAGTCTTTGTATGTTACCACCATTTTTGGCACAATCTTCTTGATATTCTTATTTGCTGCCTCAACAGCCTCATTCATCTTCGGACGATAGGGAGAAGAATTGTGATGTTTAATCTTAAAGCTCTGACATAGCTCCTTTATCATCTTATTGTTCAAATTCGAACCATTATCAGTAATGATTCTCTCTGGGACCCCATAACGACAGATGATGTCCTTCTTTATAAACCGGGCTACCACTTGTCTGGTGACGTTGACATACGAGGCTGCTTCCACCCACTTCGTGAAGTAATCAATGGCAACCAAAATGAAACAATGCCCATTGGAAGCAGTCGGCTCAATCTTTCCAATCATATCAATGCCCCACACGGCAAAAGGCCAAGGAGATGACAATACATTCAGAGGAGTAGGCGGAACGTGTACCTTATCAGCATAAATCTGGCATTTATGGCATTTCCTGGCATACTTAAAACAATCTGACTCCATAGTCATCCAGTAATACCCTGCCCTCAACAGCTTTCTAGCCATAGCATTGCCCATTGGCATGCGTACCGAAAGAACCTTCATAAACTTCTTCCATCAATAGGTCTGCCTCGTGTTCATCAACACAACGTAGCAGGACCATGTCAAAGTTCCTCTTATACAACACATCATCTTCATTCAAAAATAAGTTTCCTGCCAACCTCCTCAGAGTTTTCTTATCCTTAGTAGATGCCCCGGCTGGGTACTCCTGACTCTTGAGAAAACACTTGATGTCATGATACCAAGGTTTGCCATCTAACACGTCTTCAACTGCAAACACAAAAGTTGGTCTGTCTAGACGCATGATTCTGATGGAGGGAGTCTCATTCCAACGATTCACCTGATACATTGAAGATAACATTGCCAACGCATCTGCCATCTGGTTCTCCACTCGGGGGATATGATGGAAGTCAACTCTGTCAAAGAAAGGTAACAATCTTCTGGCATAGTTGTTGTAAGGCACCAGATTTACCTGACGAGTTTCCCATTATCCTTTAATCTTATTAACCACCAATGCAGAATCACCATAGACATCAAGGTTCTTGATTCTCAAATCGATCGCTTCTTTTAACCCCATGATGCATGCTTCATACTCTGCCTCATTGTTGGTGTATATGAACGCTAATCGGGTAGTGAAAGGTATATGAGACCCCTTCGGGGTTGTAATGATTACCCCGATTCTGTTACCATATGAATTGACGGCTCCATCGAAGACTAGCTTCCATTGAGATCCAATGTCGGGTCCTTCGTCAGGCAAAGGCTCTTCACAGTCCTTCATCTTCAAAAACATGATATGTTCATCTGGAAATTCAAACTTCATCGGTTGATAATCGTCAATCGGTTGTTCGGCAAGGTATTCTGACAAAACACTTCCCTTGATGGCTTTCTGGGAAACATACTGAATATCGTATTCTGTCAAAACCATCTGCCAACGGGCAATTCTCCCAGAAAGTGCCTGCTTCTCAAACACATACTTAATCGAATCCATCTTCGAAATCAATAGGGTTGAGTGGTTTAACATATACTGCCTCAAACGCTTGGCGGCCCAGGCGAGTGTACAACATGTTTTTTCCAGCATTGAGTACCTCGACTCACAATCAATGAACTTTTTACTCAGGTAGTAGATGGCATGCTCTTTTCTACCTGACTCGTTGTGTTGACCGAGCACACACCCCTTTGAGTTCTCGAGAACCGTAAGATACATAATCAATGGCCTTTCTGGCACTGGCGGCATGAGGACCGGAGGTTCCTGCAAATATTCCTTTATCTTTTCAAATGCCTTTTGACAATTTTGATTCCACCTGGCCTCTTGATCTTTTCTTGGCAATTTGAATATCGGTTCACACGTGGCTGTGAGATGAGAGATGAATTTAGCAATGTAGTTTAATCTCCCCAAGAAACCACAGACCTCTTTTTCTGTTCTCGGTTCAGGCATTTCCTGTATGGCTTTTACTTTGGTAGGATCGACCACGATACCTCTTTCACTAACAATAAACCCCAGCAATTTTCCAGATCTCACCCCGAAGGCGCACTTGTTCGGATTCAACCTCAGCTTGAACTTCCTCAACCTCTCGAATAGCTTCTGAAGATTTACCAGATGTTCTTCCTCCGTTTGTGACTTTGCAATCATGTCATCAACATAGACTTCGATCTCTTTGTGAATCATATCATGAAAGAGAGTCACCATTACCCGCTGATAGGTTGCCCTAGCATTTTTCAATCCAAATGGCATTACCTTGTAGCAAAACGTTCCCCACCATTTTATGAACGTAGTTTTCTCCATGTCCTCTGGGGCCATCTTGATTTGGTTATACCCATAGAAGCCATCCATGAAGGAAAATACAGAGTATTGAGCAATGTTGTCCACTAACATGTCAATGTGGGGGAGCGGAAAATCATCTTTCGGGCTTGCTCTATTCAAATCTCTGTAATCAACGCACATCCTGACCTTTCCATCCTTCTTAGGCACAGGCACTATATTAGAAACCCACGGAGGATAATTTGTCTCAGCGAGAAACCCAACATCCAACTGTTTCTGAACCTCTTCCTTGATTTTGAGAGCCATATCTGGTTTCGTCCTTCTCAGTTTCTGCTTAACCGGAGTACAACCTTCTTTGAGCGGCAGTCGGTGTACCACAATGTCAGTGTCAAGCCCAGGCATGTCTTGGTAAGACCAGGCGAAGATATCCACATACTCTTAAAGCATTTCAATCAATCTTCCCTTGACAGTGTCTTCCAAAGCAGCCCCAATCCTTACTTCCTTTTTTGCGTCCTCGGTTCCCAGATTAACTGTCTCAATTTCCTCCTAATGAGGTAGAATGACCCTTTCCTCCTGTTTCAGCAATCTGGCCAATTCTTCAGGTAAGTCACAATCTTCGTCAATCTCTTCTTCAGCCTGATAGATAGGATTGTCGAAGTCATATCGAGCCATAGCTGAATCATTATTGGTGGCATCTGAACAAAGAAACCTGCATGATTGATGATATATGTCTGTTATGAATGCAACAAATAAGAAAACACATTGCCATTTTGATATGAGTTAATGCAAAAAGTAAAAACAGAAACACAGGGATCAAAATATTTGAATGTGAAAATGTCCTTTATTAAAGACAAAGTAAGCAAACAAAAACATCGAAGCCTTACAAACCAGCATCACTACGTCTTGGGCAGAACGTAGGATTTAACATAAACAGAAAACAAAGGCAATTACTCTTGACGGGTCACTTGGATGACTTTCTCAGATGACCAATTGCACAGAGTCTGACCAGGAGTACAGGGGCGGATCCACTCATCCATGTTGCAATTGCTATCCCCCTCATCATCAATGGCATTAACATGATTAAAGAAGACACCAGCACTTGTGAATTGAACCGGACCATAATACCTGGGTGGCTCTTTAGCTCGTCGGGGTGGCTTATACCCCCGTCCATAAGTATCCTTCTTCACCTGAACATCAATGACCTGGCCCCACTTCTGAGAACTACCAGCTTCAGCTACAGCGCGTGCATCTATGAAAGAAAACATCGAAACTTCCGGCTAATTTACCACTTCGGGTTGATTAACCACCTTGGGCTGACTGACTACACTCGAAGGTTCCTCAGGAATTTTCACGGCTTCAAAGGCTTGGCACAGAGTCTCATTTATCTCACCATCTACCTCCACATACTTGAAGGTCGATAGGTGACTCACCATGATATCTTCCTCACCACAGACTATCACAACGTGTCCATCCACCATGTATTTCAGCTTTTGATGCAGAGTGGACATCACTGCCCCAACACTATGGATCCATGGACGATGCAATAAACAACTATAGGCAGGCTAAATTTCCATGATATAGAAAGTGGCTTCAAAAATTTCCGGGCCGACCTTGATCTGTAATACAATTTCTCCAAAAACAGACCTTTTAGAACCATCGAAAGCACGCACCACTAAGTCACTCGGCGTGCAAATCAGCCCACGGGTATCCAACTTCATCAGAGCCTTCTTCGGAAACACATTCAAGGATGACCTAGTGTCAACTAGCACATGTGACATTAAGGAGCCTCGGCATTCCACTGAAATATGTAGAGCGTTGTTGTGATTCCTCCCAACTGGAGTCAGATCTAGGTCTGTGAACCCTAAGCCATTTCATGCATTCACGTGAGCCACAACCCCTTCTAGCTGATTAAAAGATATTTCCTAAGGTACATAGGCTGTGTTCAAAACCTTCAGCAATGCATTTCGGTGCGCCTCAGAGCACAACAACAACGTTAAAATGGATATTTTCGACGGCGTCTGATGCAACTGATCAACAATTTTGTAATCACTCTTCCTGATTAATCTCATGAACTCCTCGACACTTTCTGAGAAAGAGTTGTCAACTTGTTTTGTTGCGGAATCATTCGCGACCTGTTTCTGTACAGAATCATCCATCACTTGTTTCCCTTTATCCTATTTGGAACTGCCAACCTGATTATCTGACGGAATGAAGACTCTACCACTTCTGGTTATAGCCCCTGCGTCAATAGTATTGTCAACCTCTGATTTCACAGCTGATGTTCCTACCAATTCCTGCTTTCTTCCATCAACAAATACCTCAGCCCCATAGTTCCACGGGACGGCTTTGGTACTCTCATACGGGACTGGCCAAGGAACTGTAATGATGATCGGTGTTGGCCTAGCCGGTGCTGATATAATTACTATTTTGAAAGGAATTATAATAGTGGAAACATCATTCCCTTTGTCAGTCATTTCTCTCTACTGATCACATCTGTCAAACTGTAACCGACCTCCATCAATCATTCTCTGAACACCTCATCTCAATAAATCAGAACCGTTGGATTGCAGGCCACATTCAAAACAACCCTCATTACAACCAGGGAACACCCCTTCCTTCAGTAACCTTTCCTTTACCACAAGCAAGGGAGTCCTCAACTCGTTCACATCTAAGACCAAATTCAAAGGATTCATTATCTTTAATAATGGCATTAACCCTTGACCCACTGTGATTCGGCATTGGGTTTTGAATGACATTTGGCACGTCATTGGAGAAATTGATGGCTTTAGAGTCTACCAAATCTTGGACCTTATGCTTAAAAGCTTTACAGTCCTCAATATGGTGTCTTGGAGCTCCAGAGTGAAATTCACAGTGAGCATTGGCGTCAAAACAGGGAGGGGGATTACCGGTAATGTGGGCCAAAGTCCTCTTTTGAATCAATTGTAACTGTAGCAAATGTTGAAATAATTGGGAGTACGGCAGAGGTGGAGTATCAAAATGCCAATTCTGTCTAGGCCTGTACTGTTGTCCGCGAGGAGCCTGATTTTGCTGCTGAGGCGCTGCTTGTTGTTTGGGTGCTGCAGGAATAGTTACAGAAGCCACCTGCTGATTGAAGTTCAGACAATGTTTTCCTTTACCACAATATGAAGAAATAGAATTTGTGTCTCCTTCTTTTTTCTTGTAATTACCTGCATACGGCTTTCTCCCTCCTCCAAATGAGGATCCGCCATTGACCATTATTTTCCCAGTTTTAATCCCGCTTTCAACCTTTTCTCCGACTGCAACTAGGTCAGCAAACCCACCAGTCATACAACTCACCAATCGGTTGTAATATGGCCCCTGAAGAGTGGCCATGAACATGTCAACCATCTCCCGCTCCGCCATGGGAGGTTGGAACCTAGCTGCCAATTCACGCCACCTTTGGGCGTACTCCTTAAAGCTTTCATTATTCTTCTGCGACAAACTTTGTAACTGTGTTCTATTTGGAGCCATGTCGGTAATGTACTGATAATTCTTGAAGAAAGCTTCAACTAGCCTGCGCCAGTTGCAAACATGGCATCTCTCTAACTACATCTACCATTCCAAAGATGCCCCATACAAGTTATCTTAGAAAAAGTGCATCAATAACTTCTCATCATCAGAATAGGCAGCCATCTTTCTAGCATAAGCCCTAACATGAATCTTCGGGCAAGTGACACCGTTATACTTCTCGAAAGTAGGTACTTGAAACTTGTGAGGAATCCTAACACCGAGGACCAGTCCCAAGTCTTCCATATCCAATCCTAGGGAATTCTGATTCTCAAACGCTTTCAACTTCTCCTCAATCAATCAGAATCTCTTATCACTATCAGGATGGGGGCCAGCATCCCCACCTGGCAGAGAAAACACATCATCCTGTTGATCATCATAGCGACAACCATGTACTGCACAGACACTGTTTCCTCCTCCCACAACAGAAGGAATCACAACATTCTCTCCTCCGCCCAGAGGGATAACAATAGAAGGAACAGGAATACCTCTGTCCGGAGGACCACCTTGGACACCATTACCATCAACACCTCCACCCGGAGGAATGACACCATTGTGAAGGCCACCATGAAGGATACCGTCTTCATCAACTCTTGCGACCAGAGGCTGGACCAGGGTCCTTAAATGCTCTTGACCTTGAGCAACACCTTGCATTAACTCCATAAACTGGGCCATGGGAGCCTGCATCGCAATCATCTTAGCTTGCATTTATTCCATGGCTTTTCGTTGATTCAGTCTGATAGAGTACATGTGAATGCGTTGATCAGCAATCCTGTCTGAAGAAAAGAACCGGGTGAGAAAACCGGAGAGAAACACCTGCTATGCACAATGATTATGAATATGCAAATGCAAATGCAAACATCATATTTAAACATTTTCCAGGACGTATCCACTTTGATTCCAGCCTTTGAAACCGGGCAAGGGATTAGACACAACATCAGAAAATAAATCCGGACACAAAGATTCTGCAGAGCCAAAACAAAGGAAGCAAACCCCTATGAGAACAAGAACCGTTGAGACACTAATGTTTGAACCAAACATTTCAATATCACAAGAATTCAAACAAACATGTCTGATATAATCAAAGGCGATTGCATCAACAATCCTGATGGTAATCACAACAAAAGATAAACAGCAATATCACTATTAATCAATCCCAAACAAGCTGGCCTCAACTTCCTCAAGAAGGTTCATTGTGTCAGGATGCGTGGGTCGCTCTATCAGTCCTTTAATCAGCCTGTTTCTCCTTTTAATGTCCTGATTCAATCTAGAAATCTGCTCATCAACGTCTCTGTCTCCTCGCTTTGATCTTTTGACTTCGGCTTGCACTCTAAGCTCTTCAATTTCTTTTTGGGCCTCCTTCCACTCGTCAGAGAAATGCTTCTTTTCTGCTTTCTCCCTTTGAAGCTCTTCTTTCAATTCCCCATTCTCAATCTTGACTTCTTCCCACATCCCCTGGTAGGTGTCAAGTTTGGCCTCCGTCTTGGTCAAGAGCTTCTTGGTTTCCCGGTGGGCTATGCTAGAAGATTCTACAGTCATACTGACTTTTCTACACTGTTTAGCTATGTCAACAAGGTCCTTCTCTTTCTCTTCCAGGCGTTTCATCACTTCTTGAACTTTCCACTTCAACTCCAAGTTATCATGTAGAGCACCTTGTAGCCAGCTACTCATGTCAGAATTTTCTACCCTCAACTCATACACCAACTTCCGTTGCTTGTTATAAACTCTTCGATGGGTACAGTGAGCCTCTCCTCCACAATCTCAGGATACAAGGGAGGCGCCTAGTCAAAGTGCAAATAGAAATCTTCCACTCTCTTCTTAATCCAGTCTACATATGGAGAGAAAGCTTGATTGTTGGATTTGCCCAAAGCAACTTTTCCTTTCTTCCGCCTACTGAACCATGCTTTAGAAGCCTTCTGTGCCATAGCCAAACCATCAGCTGCATGAAAATACAAAGATTCTTCCAAATCTTTCTCAACTGGTGGATCCCTCAGAGGATATCCAAACTGCCTGATGGCCAAAGAAGGATTATAATTGATGCCTCCTTTTCTCCCTATCAACGGAACGTTGGGGAATTCACCACAGCTATGCAAGATCTCTTTACCAAGTAATCCATGATCCACCCAGACGATATCTTTAGCAGCTAGGCCCATCAGATATTGACTCCATTCCAAAGAAGTTTTAGGATCCACAAAAGCACCTGACTGAGGTAGACGGTTTGAGAACCACCTGTAAAATAGAGGTGCACAGCAATGAACCATCCCACCTCATCTCTTCTCATTCCTGTTATACAAGGCATAATGAAGATCCCCCAACAAGGTCGGCACTGGATTCTAAGTCGTAAATATCCTGACAGTATCCATATCAACAAAAATAGGACAATGCCATACACGCAGAGGGCCAGTACTGCATTGAAAACTGTCCACTTCTTCTCTTTAGGTTCTTCTTGAGCCTTCTTCACCAAGTATGTCAAATGATAGCCACAGAACTTTCCTTTGCTAGAAATGTCGGCTTCCAAAGTTGATTTACTCAAATAAAGAGCATCAGCCACAGCTTTGAAATTAGGATCTGCCTTGGATCCAAAGAATGGAGCACCTTCTTTGATGAAAATTCCCAAGATGCTGGCATATTCCTCCAGGGTAGGGACCAATAGATAATCTGTCAAAACGAAACATCTGAAAGGATGATCGTAGAATTGCATCAAAGTATGCAGGCCCCTATATTCATAGTTACTGAGGTTATGAATAAGTGATAGGATACAACCATATTTTTTCCGTGAAAACTCCCGACACTTTCGGACTGGCCATGTCTTGTAGACTGCTAAGCTGACCAAGAGTGAGCTTCGGGAACTTGTAAAGAATGATTTTATTCTTCTTCTTCTCAGTGTCCATCCCGATGAATACCCGTTGACTGGAAACAAAAATCAAATACTACCTGGAAATGAAAAATATGAATGTCAGAAAAAATGATAATGCAATGCAGAGCATGGGATCAAGGTTGCCACACAGGCTGGACAACTGCTGCACTGAACTGACTGAATAATCTCAAGGTTTGGCCCCAAATTCCCAGAATGCCAGAATAACCACACTGATAAATCCACACTTATAAGAAAACCAGAATACCGGGTAGGTTGGAGGTTACGGTTACCTGCAAACCTATAAAAAACCGCCCCTCTCACATGTGGGTTCTAGAAAAAGAAAGGTCCTCAGCTTTTAGCACTGAGGTCGAGAAGCAATAGTACATTCATCCTTCTAGGTACAGTACTATTGCCAATCGAGGAGCGCCTCCATTGATTCTCTTTCAAAAAGGATTTCCTATAGTAAGTTCCCAGCATTGGGTCCTCGGATCAAGAAGCGTAATGGATTTGCCATTTCTGGTCTTCCATTATCACCTCTCGGGAGGAGTGCCGCAACTGACTCCTCGGGAATGGTCACCAGAGTCGATAGTTCATCAAGAGAAGATCCAATGGTCTGCATCAACATGTAGTATCAGACATCTCCCAATAGAACCTCGTTTGACTGTGGGTCTCGCGAACACCCCCATGTGGTTAACACCACGGGAGCGACACGACTATCCAAGCTAATACCTATGTGTATGCTCAAATCTGGGTATTGGGCTTATCTCTCAGAACCCCCCAACCTGCCAAACAGAAAATCCAGTACAGCGCAACACAGTTCAGCATATGACAATAATGAAATGCAATGCAATAAATGCGGTAAAAACAATAATATACAACAAATAAAGCACAATAGTAAACACCCAATGAAAATAAAGAGACAAGCGCTAGGATTGACTCACATAGGGGATGGACCAGCAAGAGGTCAACCTGTTCCCAGTAGAGTCGCCAGCTATTGCAACCTGCGAAAAAACAATCGGCGAGAAAAACTAGAACAGAAGAGTCGCCACCAAACGTTATTTATCACGTCGCAGGGAAAGGAAACGATCGAAGAAAACCTGAAAGAGGGAAATACATGGTCATCGTAACCATAGTCTGGGTTCGTGAGTCGGTTACGCGAGGGGAATGTGTTAGCACCCCCACGCGTCCATCTTACTCGATGGGATCCACGCTTGTTGTCTAATCAAAGGGTGAGTCATCTAAAGCCCACTGCTAAACAGAAACGAAACGAAAAGGAGAAAAAGATAGAAAGTGACTGGTAGGACATCACCGTCCTAGGCCTACGTATTCCCTCGTACAATGGGAAAGTCAGAGTCAACATAGTTCGGAAAACTAAGGGGGGGGAGGTTGCTCGCCAAGACATCGCCGTCTTGTGCCTACGTATCCTCAATTGGACAAGAGAGAGGAAATCAGAGCAGTCGTAGTTCGACCTATGGGTCGGTGTTTTTTATGAGCGACGTTAAGTTCGCGTCCGGAAGTTAGGGTTGATGCCTGTTTGTGACTAAACGGAAAATAACGTGCTCTTTTCTGAAAAAAAGATTTGAAACTCAACAATCCCGAAGGATGAAAAAGATTTGAGTTTGTTTGTGTTTTTTAGACAGAAGTAGATTGAAGTTAGTTCTTAACTTGCATTGCACCCAAGTCTATAACATAGGAATGAATGCGTCGCATATCGTCTCTAACGGGACGTACACTAAACACCCTAGAAGAACGAAGGGAGACCCCCCATTCCTCACTTCCCACATACAAGGCTCATGCGCAATACGTGTTAAATTTATTAAGTCTCTTAGAATTGTTATGAGATGAGAAGAGAAGACTCAAGTCGAAAAGAAAAGACTACGAGGAAATCTATCCTAATGTTGTCATGCAAAAGTGGCCCTAAGGTAGAGGTAAGAAGGGAAACGTCTACCTAAGTTAGCATGCATAGTTGAAAGCCTATTGTCTATCCTACTCCGAGCTTAATTGGAAATTAAGTCGGACTAGGAGCCCTAAGGGAGCAACCAAAAGCAAGGCAAAAACCAAAGCGATAAATCAAAAACGGTGGCTATAACAGCGCTCCAGCACCTGTATAGCGGTAAATTCCAGCCAATACACCAAACAACATTCAACAGCTCAAGTTCAGCACAAAAGGAGGTGTAAAAGGTCAAACAGCAGCACATACAATAGCACGTATGCACCAAGATAGCAGTGGAAAATAGGGCAGCATGCCTTCAAGAATGATTCAAACATGGAATAACGAACATGCATCGAGCATTACACATTCTTTCAATCAAACATGATAACAATCATACCACACACCATGGTAAACAATCTTGAAAAACATCATGAGGTGATGCACAACATTAAGCACATGAACATGCCAAACCAAGTATGCATCTCGTGAAATTAAATGCAAGCAAGCATGCAAATCACAACAACTCCAGCAACACCAACAATAATCCATGATGAACATGCTCAAGAAGTGCGTGCAACGTGTTCATCACATCAAGAAATCAACAAAACAATCATGAACATTCATCAATGGAAAACAAAGATCGTGTGTCGAAGAATCATGTTCATGCAAAGGTGTGAGGTAAAACAATCCTTGAAGTTTAGACATGCAAGAGACCTCAAACAAACAAGAAAATGCAAGAAAAACACACTCTGCTTCAGTGGTAATCAATTACCACATAGGGTAATCGATTACTCAGTTGAAATTAGACTAAAATGTGAAAACAAGGCAGAGTAATCGATTACCCTATTTGAGTAATCGATTAGTTGAAATTTGACTAAAAACGTGAAAACAAGGCAAAGTAATCGATTACCCTGTTTGAGTAATCGATTACCACTGAAACAGAGGCAGAAATTCAACTTTGAAAAGCACTTTTCAGCAACAAATCACTTATCCGAACATCCAAATGATCATGTAATCAATAATGCACGAAAATTAAGTTCAAACACAGTATTCAAACATCATTTAAGTCCAACAATCATCAACATGAACAATCAAATTCAAGCAAATGGATCAAATCACATTGAAAACCATGGATCTACATTGCATAAGCTAGACTTAAGTATAGATCTAAGAAAAACCAACCTACAAAGCTGAGAATTACTTTGGTAAGTGTTGCAAACAGAATTTGATGAATCCAAGCAAGAAATTCCAAGATCTATGAGCTCCTTGTAAGCAAAAGCTGAAAATCGAAGCAAATAAGCTACCAATAATCCAAAATCACTTCTAATAAGCACTTCTGAAATTCCAGATCTAGATCCAAACGAAAATCACCAATGAAAAGCAACAATTAAGTGATGAAGAGAGGCTATAGCTCAAGAATTAACAAGTTCCAATGAAGAACTTGTTAATCTCTATGAAAGAGCTTTGAGTGTGGTTGAAAATGGAGGTTGAGAGTGAAAAAGTGAGAGATAATTGAGAGAATTCAGAAAATCGAGAGTGAAAAAATGATCAAGGGTTTTTTTTTAGAGGTTTGGAGTTGATTAGATTAAATAACCCCTAGGTTAGGAGTTAAGTTTGGGTTTGGAGTGAGGTTTAGTGGGTGGAAATTGGGGTGAAAAATGAATTAGGAAAGGAAATGAGGAATTAGAGTGGAAGGAATTTGAATTTTGGGTGGAAAATGATGAAAATATATAAGTTCTAGATCCTTCCCACACATGCACAAGCTAAGCACATGATCACAAATGCTCAAAAATTATACAGTGCTGAAAATTGCCACATTTTTGCAATTTCACCCAGAGTAGTCGGTTACTCACTTTGAGTAATCGATTACTCAGTTCAAAAATTCAAAAATTTGGCGCCAAAAAGAGGGAATGTTGCAGAATTTCCTGTTTTCACCCGTTCTAAGCCATGTTAGACCTCTGAAACTTGCCATTGGATATTACCACTGAATCATGCCTGAAATAAGATGTGAATTCTGTTTCGTGCTCGAAGTACTGCTTAAAATAATCGTCTGGTGCTGAATCACTGATAAAAAAAAGAGAGTGTCGGAGCTTCTAACCATCAAATCATCTAATGAGCAAAATAAATGCTCAAAAAGACTTTGAAAGCTATATGCTTGGCCTTAAACACTGCTGGAATTTCTTCTAAATGGGATGAGCTGCTGAAATGCGAGAAAATACCTTGATCACATGCCCAAAAGAACCATGCAAATGCAGAAATGACAATGCAAAAATGAGATGAAACATAAGGCAGTTAGAACAAGAACACGAGGGAAAATTTTGGGGTGCTACAATGATATCTTTGCTTTCCCGGATTAAGGAAAATCCCCAGAGAAAGCCTCTTAATCAAAGCTTTGGCAATACGGCCGTTTTTCTCTGGAAAATTCGCTGACGAAAAGGTCATCAACCCTTCAAAATTGGAATACATCACATGGCATTTCCTTCGAGAAGTTCTCGAGGAAAAGTATGATGTAATATCCCCAAGCGGAAGCAGTCTCTCAAGAGACTCGTTTTCCCCAGTAGAGTTAACAAATGGCGTCTCTAATAAAGAAGTTTGTACACCTTTATAGCTCAGACGAATGGGTTTCCCCAGCAAGTCTGACATCAAAACTTTTCCCATCAAATGGCATCTCCCTAGGAAAATTCGGCGAGAAGTTTGAGGAAAACCGCTACGAATAGCGTCCCTTGTCAAAGTTTATTGACAAAAAAAACTGAGACCAGTTCCTTGGTAGGAAACCAGGATCGATGGGAAGTTTACATCAGAAACTGAGACCAGTTCCTTGGTAGGAAACCAGGATCGAGGGGAAGTTTACATCAGAAACTGAGACCAGTTCCTTGGTAGGAAACTAAGATCGAGGGGAAGTTTATATCAGAAACTAAGCCCAGTTCCTTGGCTAAAAACCAGGATCGAGGGGAAGTTTATACCAGAAAACTGAGACCAGTTCCTTGTCTGAAGTCCAGGATCGAGGGGAAGTTTCACCATTTTCTAAGCATCATTGCTTAGCAAAAAAGATGGATGGGCGAGTTGCCATTCATAACCACCATCAAAATTTCGGGTATTCCGATATTTAATCATCTTGCACCCCGAATGCCCGAATACCTTCGCCATTCACACCTTCGAGTCCAAGAAGATTAAATAGAGGCATCTGTCATACCCCATATTTTGACCATTAATATTTCCCATCATTGTGCAAATCATCATCACAATATGGATGTACCAACATGCCTCAATCAATCTCCTCATAGATGTTTGAGCATTCACTACTATCAAAGATTAGGGTTTCAAGCCCTCTTATAGCTTTTAGACAAAGGATCAATCAAGAAATGACATGATCTTCAACTTGTCTAACCTTTCAAACACCCATAAAGGATCAGGAGGACTCCCACATCAAGAATCAAGCACAAGGCTGCATCATTCCAAGTGGATCCAGCCTCAAGATCGCCAGTGTCACCAAATTAGGGTTTTGGTCGACTGGGGCCTCCAGATGGAAATTTTCATCTGGGCATGAGCCAATGCTTCAAAGCATAACCCAAGATGCTCTAAGGGACATCATGAACCCAATCATCAAGTAAATTTAACCACAGGGAAAGCATTCATAAAAAAAAATCAGGAATTATGGTTTCTTGACCTAATTCATTCCTAAGTTGACTTTTGGGACAAAACATGAGCCAAGACTTCAAGACATGATTTGAGGGTCTCTAATTCACTACATTGATCCATTTACAACAATGGATTGACCCAAGAAGCTTGATCTACAAGTTTCAATTTCATCAGGACCACAATTAGGGTTTCGAGGGAAAAGTCAACTGTGTCTTTGACTTTTGACCAGGACATGCTCCCAAACCTTGGGACATGATTCAATACACCCTATAACACCTTTGGAACATAGCCATTAGGTTTGATTTAGGTCAAGGGATTGATTTCAGCAAGGATCGCACAGTTTTGGATTCATCTGATAAAAAGTCAATTGTGCACAAAAGTCAACTTTGACTTTGTGAGATTTTTTACAATTATGGTTCCTTGACCCTAAAATGATGTTAATGTGTGATTGGAATCATCATTCATTGAGAAAAATCAAATAAAGTGGGATAACTTGTAAAAGGGGTAACCATAAAAACTTTGAATTTTTCTAAGTTATGAAATAAAGTGGCTAGGGTGCCAACTTCCAATGATCATAACTTGAGATCCAAGAAACCATTTTGGCTGGTCCAAAGATGGATTTGTAGCTCTAATGGCATACTTCAAAAGTGTCAACTACACCTCATTCCAATTCTTCATGGATTTTAATTTATGGAGTGATCAAAATGCATGAAAACATGAAATGTCAATTTTTCCAACACTTAGTGAAATTTTCACTAAGTCAGAATCTGTCTTGCTTTTTTTCAAAATGTAGGGGGATTTTTCACTTGGATCCAAAAAGTTTCAAGACAAACTTTGTTCACACATATGTTGTATCACATAAGGGATTTCCAAAATGTCCAAGAGCTTTATCAAACTCCATCTGAGCTAGGAGTTATGACAGCTGTAACATGCCTTACTACAAACTGTCTTGGCAAGGCAGATTTGTGCATGAAGGCACGATTTGCTCAAATTGTGCAATTCCAAGCATGCTTATCCATCCGAACACCTCAAGGGGAACAACCAAGGGATAAGCACTGATCCATCAGCCTCCCAAGTCCAAGATTCCGAAAGTAGCATGCCAAACCCTAAAAAGCCTAAAAGAGTCCAAGACTCCAATTTTATCTCCAAGCATTCAATGGATGCACCAAGGTGGCATGAACTAAGCCATTTCCAACTGAATGAGTCAAGGATAAGCTATGAACCAAAGGACCATAGGCTTGTGCTCTAACCTCTAGTCAATGGCTAGAGGAGACTTAAGATTCCAAAGTGATGCAATTGGACAATGAGCTGCTGCAGTTGCCATTCACTATTGCTTGCAAAACAAACTTGCTCTACTATAAATAAAGCTCATTTATGCTCAGTTTGAGTACACCAAAGCACTACAACACTTACTTTCCTCAAAATCTCTTTCTCTAGGCCAAAATGCCTTCTTTTACAAGGTAACTCTGAGTTTTTGAGTTAGAGAACATTTCCATCACAGCTCATGATCCAAACACATCCAATATGTCATATCTAAGCTGTCCAAACTCTCATAAGTGACCTGTAACACCAAAATCACAAAGTCCCCTCTCAAAACCTCAAAATTGGACTTTTTTGCACTTTTCAAGCCATATCTTGATTCGGTCACTTTCAAAACCAGATAAAGCCTCAAACACACTCCAAATATCAGCCTTAAGTTGTCCCAAATGGTTCCCCACATCTAGAACACCATTTGAGAGAGTTGCTATATTGCCCACTTTTGCCCCTTTTGCAAGAAAGAGCTCAAACTTGTTACTAAGGATTCCAGTTGATTCCAACCATTCTAAAAGCTTCCAAGGGATCATTTGAGGGTGACCAAAGCATCAAATTGTTTCTGGAACAAAGCACTTGACATATTGCCCAAAAAGCTCCTAAAGAGGTAAGCATCACAACTTGAACTCTTTGAAATATGTATTGCTTTGAGGTCCACTGATCATGCATATGTCATACATGTTATATGTCTTGTGTTTGAACCAATTCATCATGTAATTCATGTTTGTAACAAGAGATAGCATAGAAAATGCAATTATAAGCCTATTTCAAGAACACTATCGGGTTTTGAAATAGGAGCCTCATCTGAAAAAACCACAACCACCATTGGTTTCCTTGTGAAATTCTAGGCAGGATAGACCTAAATTTTGTCCCAATCCATGGAGAAATGAGAAAGTTACAAGCTTAACGTTTTTGGCCAAAATCTTGCCTTGCCTTGCCTTGTTCAGGCCAAAAACAAGGCATGCCTCATATATCCATGGGGTGGTTTTGATACACGGATGTATCACCACCCCAGTGGTACGAGGCGCGCACTGCACCCAAGAGGTCTGGGGTTCGAATCCCCCTCGCCCCAGATCCTCTTTTTTACCATTTTTCCACTTTTTCTCATTTTTCATATTATTTTTAAATGATTTGAAAAATTAATAACTCTCTCAATTTTAATCATTTTTTGTTGATTCTTTTTCTGAAAAATCATAAAAATAGTAAAATATTTTATTCTACAAAAAAATCAAATTTATATCAGTTATTTAATATAATTGGTATTTTTGTAAATAAATTCATTTTTACTGTTTTTAAACTTTTTAAAAATGAATATTCATCTTGAAAATCAAAACCAAATAATTTTAAAATCATCTTGTGATTAAAACCTCATTTTTCAAACCTTAACCAAAAATCACAAGTGGTTTATTTAAACCTATTTGGTATTTTTATCATTTTTTATTAATTTTCTTTGAAAAATTACTTTTAAAAAGTGAAAATTAGGGTATCTTTGATTTATAATAATACTAAAATATTTCAAAACACTTTTGGGCCTCTTGGTAGAGTGTAAGTCCCATCCCTTTGTAAATAAATAATTTTGGGCCTCAGTGTATTGTATAAGTCCCGATACCGTCAAAAAACTCGACGCGATCGCCATTTTCAAACAAATAACTGGGCCTGCCCTCGTGTTATAAGTCCCATTTCCTTTCTTTAAAGCACTTTTGGGCCTCTTGGTAGAGTGTAAGATCCATCCCTTTGTACATAAAACCTTTTTGGGCCTCAGTCACTTGTATAAGTCCCTGTACAATTTCAAAACAAAAGTACAATCACTGTTAAAATTTGGGCCTCTCCTTGAGCTGTAAGCCCCGATCTCCGTTCAAAATACTTTCTTATTTGATTTTGAATCCAAATGTATAGTTTCTATCAAAACTTTCTGTAATTTCTTTGAACAACAAACCAAACAGCATGGAAGCTCTACAACGGGTAAGTGTTTATCCGCTTTCTTTTATCTGCTTTCATATAAATAACTGTATTGTGAGGCTGCTTCACTGTAAGTCTTCTTTCATACCTTTTAAATACTCGTCATATATCAACTGTATATATACTAGTATAGTTATTTAGAGTTTTCCCCGGCAACTACATTTAGAACTAGGTAAAGCCCGTTGGTCATTCTTGAATACAAACAAAAGTAGATCCCCATAGGATTCCAGATACAGTCTTCCCTTCTCTTGGGGTTAGACAATATGGAACAAAGAGAAAGGCACTATTCTCGGTGAACCTTTTCTCAGACTGTCACCCTTAGAAATCGTCAAAGAAATTCTACTCCACAGAGATGATCTTTTCTCCGTGAATGGCATCTCTTGAGTTTCTTCCAAACCCTCAAGCTTTCCTGGAATGATCTCTTCTCTGTGAATTGCATTTCTTAAACTTCTCTTGGTTTGGGGACTCACGGGCTTCCTAAAAGTACCCCCGCCTCTTCTTGGGCGTTGTACAAGGACCCTTCGGCTTCCTAGAAGTTCTCATGCCTTCTCTTGGCCTTAGTACAAGGACCCTAACGACCTCTTAAAGGTATAAGACTGAACTTAGTCATCCGTTGCTAGAGAAGTCTTTCCAGTGTCAAACCTCAGGCCACTTTAGGGTTGATTCTCATCCCATAAGGCCGTTGCCCTCTTTTGGGCACCCTACAAAAGATAAAACTCTTCAACCCCAGTAGAGTTGGACAATCTAAACCCCCCTTGAGTCTCAAAGACATTCTCAAGTTCCTTTCAAGCATAGGAAAAAACACCGATCACTCTGGATAAATCTCCAGCTGAAACCCGGTCTCTCTCATGAGAGTTCCCCACCCTTGGGCCTGCATGTGGATCTAATCCTCAGCAGTAAGATAGCCTCCTCTTAGGCTTTGTATAATGATCTTTCCTCAACACAGTCAGCCTCCTCTTGGGCTTTATACAATGATCCCCCCAGCGGAGCTAACCTTTTCAGACTCTCTTGTTGAGTTAATCACTTTTCAAACTCTCTTGTTGAGTCAATCATTTTTCAGACTCTCTTGTTGAGTCCATCACTTTTCAAGACTCTCTTGTTGGGTTAATATCCTTTTAGCCTCAATCTCAAGCTTCGTACGAGACAATAAATCACTCTTTTATTGAGTATAAAAGACTCTCTTGTTGAGTCAATCAACTTTCAGACTCTCTTGTTGGGTCAATCACCTTTGCAAGACTCTCTTGTTGAGTCAACTCTTTTAGCCTCCGTCTTGGGCTTTGTACAAGACATATAAAAGCACTCTCTTGTTGAGACAAACTCATTTCAGCCTTCATCTTGGGTACAAGACACATATAAACCTCCCCAACGGAGTCAAAAATCCCTTTTAGCCTCAATATTGGGCTTTGTACAAGACAGAAAGAACATTTTCCCCAGAAAAGTCAAACTGTTAGCCTCCTCTTAGGCTTTATATAATGATATCCCTAAAGAAGAAGTCTCTTTTTTGCCTCAATCTTGGGCCTTGTACAAGACATATACACTCTCTTGTTGAGTCAGTCTTATATAGCCTCCTCTTGGGCTTCGTATAAAGAAATCCCTAGCTGAGTCAATCAACCTCTTAGCATCAACCTTGTGCTTTGATCAAGGCATACAAAAATCAACAATCCCTCTTTAGAGATGACAAATTCTCTCTCAGCCAAAACCCTTTAGCTTCATATCTTGGGCTTCGAACAAGATACAAATCACCTTTAGCTTCATGTCTTGGGCTTTGAACAAGACACCAAAGTATCTTTTTCCTCTCTTAGAATAGGAGGAACTACGATTGGTCTGATTTCCCTGTTTCGTTAAACGGGAATACGAAGGCATAAGATTGCGAAATCTTAGCGAGCATACTAATAAAAAACCTGAGGTCTAGCACCTTCATATCAGTCAAAACTTAGGTCCAGTACCTTACCCAAAACATAAACAAAACTCACTCTCCCTGTCACATTTTCCCAAGAAACTTTCCCAACCCATTAACAGATAAACACGATCAATTACAAAGCAAGACCTAAAAGCTAACAGCCTATGGATAACCACATATAGGATGGGTAATTGACAACTACCCATTGTATAACTTGACCCCGGATCCCCCAATCTCTTTCAAGGTGTTTGTTCAGTTAAACATTCGCATGCAAGGTTAGTTTTAGATAGCTTCCCTTTCCCTTCCAGCTTCACGGGATAAATAAGAAATCAGAAAGTAGAACCCTTTCTCCACGAGGAGAAAACCCAAACTTCAGCGATAAGGTGGTCGCGTCACCGACAAAAATTGCTCGCTACATCTGTAACACCTGTTCATGTCTGAACTTGTTGATCAATCACTTTGAGTATCCCCAGTGTTGTCTTTCTTTTATCCTCAGCGAGTCATTACTCATTGTCGTCTTTGTTTGCATTGTGCATTCATCATAGATCATCATACTAAAGTTCATTGCATGTTAGCATTGTCCCTAGCATTGTCAGAGAGAGTCAGTTTTTTCTATAACATAGCATGCCATTGCATATAGGGGGAAATTTTTGGCTATTTCTATATTTAAATACCTTTCACTTTGATTCCATGAGGGTTGTCCCCACTCATGCCATCTAGTAAAGTTATTCAAATAGGGGAAACTATCATACCCCAAATTTTGACCCTAGATTTCATCATCATTATAGGAACATCATGCATTGCATTCCTAACCCTATCCTTATACAATATGCTTTTTGTTTGTTTCATCTATGAATTAGGATTTTGAACCAAGAGAATCAAGAGGATCTTTATTTGATCAGTCAATGTATTGGATTGATCATCAACCTACCAAGTGTGCATACCCTCAAGAGGCCTCTCTCCACCAAAAACCAAGTGCAAATTGATCTCATTACAAGTTCATCAAGATTCAACTTCATCTGACCACAAATTAGGGTTTCATCAGACAAAGTCAACTATGTCTTTGACTTTTGATCAAGATATGATCTCAAGCCTTGGAACATGATTCAAGATTCTCAAATACATCCTTGGAGTCCATCTATGATGTTTACAAGACTCAAGAGTTCAACATCATTGAAGATCACATAATTAATTTCATTTTATACACAAGCCTTTAACTGCAAAGTCAACTCTTTGACTTTTGAGATTTTTGGTCCAAATTGAAGTCCTCAAGCTAAATTCCATGGAAACATGTTTGATCATTGAATTTTATCATGAAAAATCAAGTGTCGTACCCCAAATTTTGACCACCTTTCTATTTCTTTTTTCGCTTTTTTGTTTTCTTCATCAAATATAATAATAGTAAGTAGTTAAGGGATTGTTTTGGTAGAATAAAGTATGATAGTGTTATCAGTTTAGATAGGGTTAGATTACTATTATTTTTATTTTAATATATAGGGATTAATTAGGGTCATATTAATTTTTAATAGAATTATACTAGGGTCATAGTGGGGTTATTAGATGATTAATGTTAAAATTAATATTATTATTAGTATTAATATTATCAAGGATTTATTATTAAAATTTTTAGTAAATACTCGCTAATGTCATTTTATTTTGAATAAATAAAATGGTATAGTTGGTAGCAAGGGGAGTACAAGGAGTTATAAGAGGGAGAAGTCACGAGTTCGAATCCCATATTTCTCACTTTTAATGTTGTATTTGTTTTTTCTTTACAACTAACTTTTTTTTTCTATTTATATTAAAAAATCAAAAAAATATCATTTTTTAATATTTAATTTTTAATTTTCGTATTTGTATTTAATGCAATTTTAAAAATATGATTTTTTCATTAAAATCCGTATTTTATGGAAAAAATCTCAAAAATCATAAAAATAAAAATAAAAATCAATCAAATATTTTTTTTCTCATTATCATTATTAGGATATTTCTTTTATTTAAAATATATTTTTTTATTTAAATTCACCAAGCCATGAATCCGTCCAGATTCATTTGCTTGGGCTCCAAGAAATAGAGGAAAATCAGGTCAGATTAAAATCTTCCTAAACTGAAAATTTTTATTCAATGTCTGACCTTATTTTTCATCCTTAAATAGAGCTGATTTTCCACATTCTTTCCGACCCACAAATTCACAATAATCAGTATAAAAAAAGTTGTTCTTCACATTGAAGAACAACAACACTAAAAGGGGAAGAGGGGTCGAAATCTTGCGCTAAGGGAAAAGGAGAAAAATAGGGAGAGGAAAGGGAGAATGTCAAGAAATACTAAGGAGAAAAGGGATACGCGAGGAACATAAAGAAAAGAAGAGAGTGTAGCGAGCGATTTTGGACGTGGTTCTTAAACACTGTAGCTCTTTTGGGGGTACTACAGGTCGATTCATTTTTTATCCTATTGAGCTGATGAAGGAAGGGAAATAGATGTCTCCAATTAACCCTGCTTGCATACTGAGTTTAAACAGCGGTCTGTTAAGTTACGGATGATATATGGTCGTGGGGCCTCTTTCTTCTTACTTTGTTTAGGGTGAAATGACAGGACTGTTCATGGGGAAGATGTTAGGACTGATGCTTTTCAATTGATGTATGGAAAGGTACGGGATTTTGGTTTTTTTTTATTAGTGTGCTCGCTAAGATTTTTCTTTCAATCTTATGCCTACGTATTCCCGTTTACCGAAACAGGGAAATCAGAGAGATCGTAGTTCCTCCTATTCTATGGGAGGAAATGATGTTTTGGTGTCTTGTTCAAAGCCTAAGACGTGAAGCTAAAGGTGATTTGTATCTTGTTCAAAGCCCAAGATATGAAGCTGAAGGGTCTATTTGTATCTTGTTTAAAGCCCAAGATGTGAAGCTAAAGTTGGTTGGTATCTTGTTCAAAGCCCAAGATATGAAGCTGAATTGGGTTGACTTTAGAGAGAGTTTGTGATATCTAAAGGGGTTTGTTTGTCATAACTGTTGGGTGACTGGTTATAAAAGAGGATTACTTTAACTGGGATATGTGAATCCGGCAATGCCATAATTTCCTTTATAGGGGTTTTTTGACTTGGAGGAGAAAACTTTAACTCAGTGTAGAGCAATTTCATCTTTCCTTAGGAATTTCTCATGCTAAAAGAGGGACAGTGGCATGGATGTAAATAATCCAGAGGCTTACCGCTTACAGCAGTTAGATGAAGAAGTTGTTGATGTTTGTATACAGTGAACGAGGCACAGCTTTGATGCTAAAAGGTTGATTGGCTCAACCGGGGTTTTCTTATACAAAGCCTAAGAGGAGGCTAAAAGTTTGACTCAACAAGAGAGTCTTTTTGTATCTCGTACGAAGCCCGAGATGGAGGCTGTTGGCCCAACAATAGGGTGTTTTTATGTGTCTCGTACGAGGCCCGAGAGAGAGGCTAAAGGGGTCAACTCAACAAGAGAGTCTTTTTGTGTCTTTTACGAAGCCCAAGACGGAAGCTAAAAGTTGTTTGTCTCAACAAGAGAGCCTTTTTGTATCTCATACAAAGCCCGAGATGGAGGCTAAAAGGGAAGTGACTCAACAAGAGAGTCTTTTAGGTGTCTCGTATGAAGCCCGAGGCAGAGGCTAAAAGGATACTATTTCAGTTGAGTGACCAGTATGTTGATTAAAAGAGAAAATCAGTTCTTATATGATTAATGTTGTACTCATGGGTTTGATCAGAGGATCGGGATTATTTCATGTTCTCTAAGGAAACGGGGAGTCCAAAGGAGCTTTATACTGTCCGAGTCTACGGGTTTTATCTTTTGTACTACGGGTTTTATCTTTTGTACTAAGATGACTAATTTTTGTTCCTATACCTCTAGGAGGTCGTCGGGACAATTTGTACGAAGCCCAAGAGGAGGCTGGAAACTTTTAAGAAGCCGAGGGATAATTTGTACGAAGTCCAAGAGGAGGGTATCATTCCCGGAGGAAGAATCATTATACGAAGCCTAAGAGAAGGCTGTGAATACTTCTAAGAAGCCGACGGGTCCTTGTACAATGCCCAAGAGGAGGCGGGGATACTTTTAAGAAGCCTGTGGGTCCCCAAACCCCGAGAAATTCAAGATAGGCTATTCACCGAGAATAGATCAAGCCAGGAAAGTTTGAGAATTTAGAAGAAACTTAGGAGATACCATTCACGGAGAAAAGATCATCTATGGGGAGTAGAGTTTCTTTGACAATTCCTAGGAGGGACAACCGAAGAGAAGACTGTATCTGGTGCTCCTACAGGGGATATAGTTTTGTCTATTTTAAGAGTGATCAACGGGCTTTACCCAGTTATAGACGTAGTTGCCGGGGAAACTCTAAATATCTATACTATTATTACACAGTCGATATGAGTTTACAAAAGAAGACTTACAGTGAAACAGCCCCACAGTACAGTTATATACATATGAAAGCGGTAAATGAAAGCGGGTAAACACTTACTCGGTTGTAGAGCTTCCATGCTGCTTTGTTAGTTGTTCGACAAAGAAAACTTTGATAACAATATTATATTCCATAATAAAAGGAGAAAGTGCTTTGAAAGGAAAAATTGGGGCTTACAGCTCAAGGAGAGGCCCAGGGTTTTATCAGTGATCGCACTGTTGTTTCGCATTTTTACAGAGCGACTTATACAAATGACTGAGGCCCGGGAAAGGTTTTCTGTACAAAGGGATGGGTCTTACACTGTCTCAAGAGGCCCAAAAGGGTTTAAAGAAAAAAGAGTGGGGCTTATAACACGAGGGTAGGCCCAGATGATTTTTCGTTTGAAATGGCGATCGCGCCGAGATTTTGAAAACGCAGTGGGTCTTATACAATGATTGAGGCCCAAAAATGATTTGGTTTTCAAAGGGGTTGGGTCTTACACTCTAATAGAGGCCCAAAAGTTTTGAATGGGTCTTATAGCTCGAGGAGAGGCCCAGATGGTTTGTTTTAAACAGGCGATGATCGTGCCGAACTTTTTGAAATACAACGGGACTTATACAATAAGTGAGGCCCAAGAAAGTTTGTATTTACAAAGGATTGGGTCTTACACTCTATTAGAGGCCCAAAAGTTTTAAGAAAAGCAATAGGTCTTACTACTCGAGGGTAGGCCCAGGGTTATTTGTTGAAAGCGACGGTCGCGCCGAAGTTTTTGAAAATACACAGAGGGACTTATACAATAAGTGAGGCCCACAATGGGTTTATTTTACAAAAAGGCTTGGGTCTTACACTCTATTAGAGGCCCAAAAGAGTTTTGAAATGATTTGATGAGGGTTGAATTAATCAAAAACCCTAATTTGTTTTCAAAATGTATTTTAATTGAATAAAAATTCAATTAAAATGACCAAAATTGTTTAACATGTGGAAAACAAATTGTGATCTTGGATTAATGTTTAATAAATCAAGTTTTGACCTACAAAATGATTATAAATCATTAAAATTTGCAAAATAAAGAAGGAAAACAATATTTTAAATGTCAAAAACAATTAAAATATTAATTATTTGAAAAAATATCAATTATAGGAAATAAATAATATTTTTGGGATTTTTTAGGAAAATAAAATATTTTAACATTTTTGTGAATTATTAAAAAAAGAATCAACTCAAAATCATTAAAACTCATAGAGAAATTAATTTTTGAATCAATTAAATAAAATCAGAAAATTCAAATATTTGAATTTTGAAAAAAGGGAGCCAAGAACACGCGCGTGTTCTGGGTTTTGCCCAGATTTGCATTTTCTCTCCAATCTCACTGAATACTTGATGGAATAATGCAAACCACATATCAATCTGCTCGTTTCAACCTCACGATCATGTCTATGGTCTTTAATTTCATTTATTTTTAACATGGAATAAGAAATCAAGACAAAACCTCAAGAACCCTAAAATTTGCATGAAGGCTGAGAATTTTGATACACGATTCAAACAAAGCAATTAATTGAGGGGAAACATTCCATGCATGATTATGAACATATGGCAAAAGTATTGTGCGAGGAAATATGCATAGATTAAGAGATGACCAAGTTTAGGCTTACTTGAAGGTCGTGACAGCAAGAGCAATGTGATTTTTGAGTTGGAGGTGTTACAGATAAGTTGTGATGATCTGTACAGCTTCCCTACACCCTATGGAGTGTGTTTGAATGCTTGGACTTGATTGGAAATGGCTGGATCACTTCATGGCATCTCAGCTGCAACTTGGTTAAAACCTTGAGCAACTGGCTGGTGATTCTGAGAAATCAGTGTTCCCGATGTTGTTTAAGTGTTTGGATCACTTCTATATGATGTTTATGAGGTGTGTGTGTGTGATTGGTTTGATTGGAAAAGCTCTCAAACTCAAAACCCGATAGTGACTTGCCTTAGAAGGCAAAATTGGAGTGAAAGAAGAGATTTTGAGGAAAGCATCTGTTTGATGACTTTGGTGTACTCAAAATGATCACAAATGAGCTCTATTTATAGTAGAGAAAGTTTGTTTTGCAAGGAATAGTGAATGGCAACTGCTGCATAGGTTTGACAATTGTTGAGCAATGAGAATCCAAGTCTCCTCTAGCCATTGACTAGAGGTTAGGGCACAGGCTACTGGTTCCCTTAGTCTTGGATAAGTCTTGACTAAATTCAGTTGGAAATGGCTCAGTCCATGCCACCTTGGTGTATGCATTGAATGCTCTAATCCAAAATTGGAGTCTTGTCCCTATTTTAGACAACTCTAGGTTTGGCATGCTATTTTTGGTTCCAAAGACTTGGGAGGCTTGGGATCAGAGTTAGTTCCTCCTTGGTCCCCCATTGAGGTGTTCAGATGGATAGAGTTGCTTGTCCTTTGCAAAATTTGGGCAAATCGAGCAAAACTCCAAAATCTGCCTTGCCTTGACAGTTTTCAGCAAGGCAACTTGCCAATGTCATATCTCATGACTCAAGTTGAGTTTGGTGATGTTCTTTGCCATTTTGGAAAGCCTTCATATGACACAACAACTGTTTGATCATATTTGGTTTTGATACCTTTTGGATCCAAGTGAAAAATCCTCCTACATTTGGAGAAAAGTGAAGGCAAATTCTGACTTAGTGAAAATTTCACCAAGTGTTGGAAAAAAGTGACATTTTCACTTTTTGTGATTTTGATCATCCCATAACTCAAAATCCATGAGGAATTTGGAATGAGGTCTGTTTTTAGCTTTTGTAGAGGGCCATGAGATCTACAAATCAAGCTTTGGATGGGGAAAAATGACTTTGTGGTTTAGGAGTTATGATCCTCCAAAGTTGGTACCCTTGCCACTTTGTTCATAACTTAGAAAATTTTCTAAGTTTTTATGGTTACCCCTTTTACAAGTTATCCCACTTTCTTTGATTTTTCTTGATGAATGATGATTCAAATCATACATTAACATCATTTTAGGGTTAAAAATCCATTTTTGTGAAAAATCTCAAAAAGTCAAAGTTTGACTTTTATGCACAGTGACTTTTTATCCGATGAATTCCAAACTGTGCGATCCTTTATGAAATCAAGTACTTGACCTAAATCAAACTTGATGGATTGATTCCATAGGTGTTATAGGGTGTATTGAATCATGTCCTAGGGTTTGGGAGCATGTCCTGGTCAAAAGTCAAAGGTACAGTTGACTTTTCTCGCGAAACCCTAATTGTGTACTGATGAAATTGAGACTTGTTGCTCAAGCTTCCTGGGATTAATCCATTGTCACAAATGGATCAATGTGGTGTATTAGAGACCCTCAAATCCTATCTTGAGGTCCTAGCTCATGATTTGTCCCAAAAGTCAACTTAGGGGTGAATTAGGTCAAGAAACCCTAATTCCTGATTTTTGATGAATGCTTCCCCTGAAGCCAAATTGACTTGGTGATTGAGTTTATGATGTCCCATGGAGCATTATAGGTTATGCTTTGAAGTATTGGCTCATGCCTAGAGGAAAATCTCCATCTGGAGGCCCTGGTCGACCAAACCCTAATCTGGTGACACTGGCGATCTTGAGGCTTGATCCACCTAGAAGGGAGCAGCCTTGTGCTTAATCTTTAAAGTGGGAGTTCTCTGGATCCATTGTGGATATTTGAGAGGTTATACAAGTTGAAGATCATGTCAATCTTTGATTGATCCTTTGTCTAAGGCTCAAAGAGGGCTTGAAACCCTTAATTTCTTATTGCAGTGAATGCTCACCCATCCTTGGGGATACTGATGAGGCATAATGGTTTATCCATATTTTGGTGAGGATTTTCCCAATGATGGGAAATCTAAGTGGTCAAAATTTGGGGTATGACAGATGCCCATATTTAATCTTCTTGGACCTGAAGGTGTGAATGGCGAAGGTGTTCGGGCATTCGGGGTGCTAGAGGATTAAATATCGGAATACCCGAAATATTGATGGTGATTAAGAATGGTGGTTTACACATTCTTCTTCTTTTGCTAAGCAATGATGCTTAGAAAAGGTAAACTCCCCCTCGATCCTGGTTTCCTACCAAGGAACTGGTCTTAGTTTCTGAAATAAACTTCCCCTCGATCCTGGTTTCCTACCAAGGAATTGGTCTTTTTTTCTGAAATAAACTTCCCCTCGGTCCTGGTTTCCTACCAAGGAACTGATCTTAGTTTCTGAAATAAACTTCCCCTCGATCCTGGCTTCCTACCAAGGACCTGGTCTTAGTTTCTTTTGTCAATAAACTTTATTGACAAGGGACGCTATTCATAGCGGTTTTTTCACAAACTTCTCGCCGAATTTTCCTGGGGAGATGCCATCTCACGAAAAAAAGTTTTGATGTCAGACTTGCTGGGGAACCCAATCGTCCGAGTTGTAGAGTTGCACAAACATCTCTATGGGAGACGCCATTTGTTTCTATTAGGGAAACCGAGTTTCTTGAGAGACTGCTTCCACTTGGGGCCTTACATCATACTTTTCTCGGGATCTTCATAGAGAAATGCCATATAATGGGATCCAATTTTGAGGTGCCGATGACCTTTTCATCAGTGGGTTTTTCAGAGAAAAACTGCCATACCGTCGAATCTCTTGATTAAGAGGCTTTCTCTAGGGATTTTCCTGAATCCGGGAAAGCAAGGGTATCATCTTCAATGGCGAAGAGTGATGTTCGTCGAAAGTTCTTTGGTCTTTCAGAGGTTCAAGTTATCAAAGTGGTCAAGGGAGCCAACTTCATCCAGCAATAAACTGGAGGAGAGATTGTTCAGACGCAACACTTCCTGACGAGGAAAGAACCGACAACTCGATTGAGAGGACAATTATCACTAGGGGACAAGACCGACTAGAGTGATAGTGATGCAATATGAATGCGAATGCAAATAAAATGCATGATGTATGTACGTATAAGCTGACAAAACTGACGCGACATATAGACTAATGGATGAACATGATGGGATACTCGGCCATCGCAAGGCGAAGACGTGCCTGTCGGTCCAAAAGTAGCAATTTTACCTTGCTTAGGAGAGATAGTCCCTACGGGGAATACCGTTGGTCGGGCTTAGGAGATAAGAACTCGGCCGAGGGTATCAGATGAAACATGGTCTCTGACACAGTTGATCCTTTATTCAGGCGTACTGATTTAGAAGGAGTACTTTGATTCTGCACTTTGAAGTTCGATTACTTCTGGAGAAGCGATCGATGTTCTTTCGATGTTCAACAGTCAAAAGAATTGCCATCTTTATTTTGAAAGGCAGAAAAATTTTACCAAGTAAATTCATTTTTGTTTTATTTCAAGAATTGTTAATCATGTTAAAACGTCGTTCTGTAAAGCTAAAACAAATAAGAATTGCAAACAAAAGCACAAGGGCTCAAATCTTATTGATAAGATGGAAATCAGCCAAACGCGTGATCCCAAAGAGTATATACACAGTTAGAAAATGGTAATTGAAGGGAAAAGGGCTACGTTGAAACATAACGGCCACTATCCTTCTACCAACTTTGAATTCTGGGCATCCTGAGCTTCTGTCGAAGATGACCCTGACTGGAGGTTTCCGACGGTGTAACTGCTATTGAGGGATTTGCCTCTGTTGAACATAGTTACTTGCCATTATCCCTAATTTTTGCATGGATTGTACTGTGATGATTTCCAATCCACCGGGATGATTTTTTTTTTATTTTGTCTCTAATTTTTTCCTAGATCGCCCTTTTGGGTTTTCAATCCACCGAGACGTTTTTTTTTTTTAGTTTAGGCGAAGTATTTCTTGACTACATCAACATTCGTGGGGTAGGCAAATTCTTCTCCATCCATGGTTGCAAGTCTCAAGGCACCTCCTGAGAAAGCTTTCTTGACCACATAGGGGCCATCATAATTCGGAGTCCACTTGCCCCGAGAATCCGTGAGAAATGATTGTATCTTCTTGAGCACAAGGTCTCCTTTTCTGAAGACGTGAGGTCGGACCTTTTTGTCAAACGTCTTATTCATTCTTTGTTGATACAACTGACCATGGCATAGTGTCATTATTCACTTCTCTTCAATCAGATTCAGTTCGTCGTGTCAACTTTGACACCATTCGACTTCTGTTAACTTAGCCTCCATCAATACCCGGATCGATGGGATCTCTACTTCTATGGGGAGCACTGCTTCCATGCCATATACTAGAGAGAAAGGGGTAGCCCATGTTGTAGTGCGGACAGATGTACGATAACCTTGAAGAGCAAAGGGTAGCATCTCGTGCCAGTCTTTGTAGGTTACAACCATCTTTTGAACAATCCTCTTGATGTTCTTGTTAGCCGCTTCTACCACTCCGTTCATCTTGGGTCGGTAGGGAGATGAGTTATGGTGTTCAATCTTGAACTCTGTGCACAACTCTTTCATCATCTTGTTGTTCAAGTTAGATCCATTATCAGTAATGATCTGGCTCGAAACACCATAACGGCAGATGATATTGTTTTTGATAAATCGGACCACCACTTGTTGGGTTACATTGGCGTATGATGCTGCTTCGACCCACTTGGTGAAGTAGTCAATGGCTACCAGGATGAACCGATGTCCGTTTGAAGCCTTGGGCTCAATTATGCCAATCATATCGATTCCCCATATGGAAAAAGGCCATGGGGAAAAAAGAACTTAGAGATGTGTTGGCGGTACATGGATTTTGTCGGAGTATATCTGACTCTTGTGACACCTCCTCATGTACTTGTAGCAGTCGGATTCCATGGTCAACCAGTAGTACCCTTCTCTTAAAACTTTTCTCGCCATTGTGTGTCCGTTGGCATGAGTGCCAAAGGATCCTTCATGAATTTCTTTCATCAGCATGTCTGCTTCTGGTCTGTCGACGCATCGGAGCAAGACCATGTCAAAGTTTCTCTTATAGAGCATATCACCGCTCAAGAAGAAGCTTCCTGCTATCCTTCTGAGGGTTTTCCTATATTTTCGTGATGCCCCAGGTGGGTACTCTTGTTTCTAAAGGAAGCATTTGATATCATGATACCAAGGTTTGTCGTCTATGACTACTTCGATCGTGAAGATGTAAGCGGGCCGTTCAAGGCGCATTATGTCAATCTTAGGTATGTCATTCCAATGACCTACACTAATCATGGAAGAGAGAGTGGCTAGTGCATCAGTCATGTGATTCTCATCGCGAGGGATATGATGAAACTCGATTCTGTTGAAGAAAGGTAACAACCTTCTTGCATAATCTTTGTAAGGAATCAATCCTGATTGGTACGTGTTCCAATCTCCTTTGATCTGATTGATAACCAGGGTTGAGTCGCCATATACATCCAAGTTCTTGATCCTTAAATCAATCGCTTCCTCAAGACCCATAATACAAGCTTCATATTCGGCCTCGTTGTTTGTACACTTGAATGTAAGTCTGGAAGTGAAAGGAATGTGGGTACCCTGAGGGGTAACAATGATTGCCCCAATTCTGTTTCTGTAATGATTGACAGCTTCGTCAAAGATAAGTCCCCATTGGGAACCTGGTTCTGGCCCTTCACTGGGTAGCGATTCATCACAATCTTTCATTTTTAGATACATGACTTCTTCGTCTGGGAAGTCAAACCCGATTGATTCTTGATCGTCAATCGGTTGGTGAGCAAAATGATCGGCTAAAATACTTCCTTTAACGGCTTTTTGAGCGTGGTACTCTATGTTATATTCTAATAACAACATCTGCCAACGGGTGATTCTTCCCGTGAGAGCAGGTTTTTCAAAGACATACTTGATTGGATCCATCTCGGAGACCAAACAAGTAATGTGACGAATCATGTATTGGTGAAGACATTTAACTGCCTAAGCCAAAGCACAACAAGTTTTCTCGAGCATCGTGTACCGAGTCTGCAGTCGGTAAATTTCTTGCTCAGATAGTAGATGGCAGACTCCTTCCTTTTGGTTTCGTCTTGTTTGCCAAGTACACATCCCTTCGAGTCTTCCAAGACAGTGAGGTAGATGATCAGTGGCCTTCCTTCCACTAGAGGTGATAGAATCGACGGATTCAACAGGTATTCCTTAATACTGTTGAAGGCGGTTTTACAATCTTCTGTCCAAACGCAGTTCTGGTTCTTTTTATGTAATTTGAAAATCGGCGCACATGTCGGGGTCATGAGGAATATGAATCTGGTGATGTAGTTCAAATGTCCCAGGAATCCTCTGACTTATTTTTCAGTTTTTGGAGAAGGCATTTCTCGAATGGCCTTGACCTTGTCAGGATCAACCTCGATTCCTTTCTGGCTGACGATGAACCCTAAGAGTTTCCCTGAACTGACACCGAAGGTGTATTTGTTGGGATTCAAGCGGAGTTTGTACTTTCTCAAACGCTCGAATAGTTTTGACAGGTGGGTCATATGCTCCTCTTCCGTTTTATATTTTGCAATCATATCATTGACATATACCCTGATTTCCTTGTGTATCATGTCATGAAATAGAGTAGTCATGGCCCTTTGATAGGTTGCCCCGACGTTCTTCAAACCGAACGGCATTACCTTGTAACAAAAGGTACCCCATGGGGTAATGAACGAAGTTTTCTTCCGGCGCCATTTTGATCTGGTTATAGCCCGAGAATCCATCCATGAAGGAGAAAACTTTAAACTTTGATGTACTGTCTACCAGCATGTCAATGTGTGGTAAAGGAAAGTCGTCCTTTGGACTAGCCTTGTTTAAATCTCTGTAGTCGACACACATTCTGACCTTTCCGTCCTTTTTCGGAACGGGTACAATGTTGGCTAACCATTGAGGATATTCTGACGTGGCGAAGGAGCCCGCATCAATCTGTTTCTGTACCTCCTCTTTGATTTTGATGGCCATGTCCAGGTGAGTCCTTCTCAACCTTTGTTTAACTGGCGGACATTCCAATCTTAACGGTAGATGATGTTCCACGATGCTGGTATCCAACCCTGGCATATCCTGATAGGACCAAGCAAATACGTCGGGAAATTCTTTGAGAAGCTCCGTCAGACTCTCTTTAGCAGTCGGGAGATCTCCTCTGGAATTTTGTTGTCGACTTCTTCTTCAGCCCCAAATACCGGGAACTCAAAGTCGGGAGAAGGCATCGGATCGTATGTTTTAACGGGGTTTAAAACAAGCAATCTGCATGACGTGATGATTCGTGTTTAGAGGAGATTGAGAAAATGCAAGAGTATGTGCAGTGTATTTTTTATTACTGCTTATTTTTATTATTTGAATTGTTTTTTAGGATTACCATTTTCTGAAAAACGAAAAGAGAAAACAGCAATTAATGTGAAAATTACAGAACAACTTTATTTTATTAATGAACAAGTCGATTCTTCAAACTACAGCCCTATAAAACAAAACTCTGTCGCTTTGGGCGAAGCGAAGAGGGACAATTTATAGAAAGTGAGCCCTATCAAAACATCAGTTTCACCTGGGCAGGGTGAAAGGTTAAAGATGGCAATTACTTTGACTTATGAACAATCTTCGGAACATCGACAACAACCCATTGGAGGCGAACTCCTCAATGAATCACAAAGTCCAGTACCTTCCTTGATTTGTCTTCAGAAATAACGCTGATTTTTGGCGGAGTAGGATCATTGGAATCTGTCTCCCAGGCAGAGTTGTCGTAGACGAACTCTTCTTTTGTATTTTGCAGAGTATTTGTGCTTTTAGGCAAATCTCCCCATCCAGTCGGCTGGATGTCTTCGAGCCTGATATGAGAGCTTTCAGGAGTGGTGTACTTGACCATATAGTTGTACTTTCCACTTGGTTGTCCCAAGGTGTCCCACACTTCTTTGGAACTGGAGGAGTCATCCCTTTCGATGATGTTGACCTCGGGAAAAGCATAGTTAATGAATTCTAGTCCTGCAAACATTGCGAATTCATCGTCGTGCTGGATATTTTCAGGATAACCTGGGTGTGGATCCCATGACATGGTGGGGACACAGGTATTCTGTTCAATGATGCTCAGCTGATTTTCATTGTTCGGCTGACTCTCTTGTCCCAAGTTTCCTGGGTAAGGCTACCAAATTGGCAGACCATCCATCGGGCCATAATAGCTGCGGTCAAAGTTGTCCTTCATCGAAGTGTCCTCCTCTAATGAGTTTGGCGGAGCACGACATCCTTCCGGATCACAATCCTCGTATAGCATTTCGACGTCTGACCTGGGTATAAATCTCGGACTCTGTGCGGGATAGCAAAAGGGCGTAGGCACCTCTTCCTGAGACATATAACCGTCCTCATTGAGATAGGACCTCCATTCTTCCTCTGTATCTAAGGAATCTCCCTCGTTGATAGTGTGTACTTCTTGAGTCACTAGCTGAAGGAAGCCTCCACTGTGGAAGAGGTTCTGAATGGGACGAAGACTTTCATCGTTGGCAGCCGTCTGGGTACAGGTTGCAGAAAAACCAAGACCCTTCTTTGTTTTATTGTCAGTAGGAATGACAAGCTGCCCCCATCCTGTTGTATTGGCACTCCCGACTGCTTTAATAGCATATTTGTATGAGGAAATTGAAGTTTCTCCTTCTGATTGATCGCCACTGTGTAACGAAAGCATTTGGAACTGAGTTCCGATTATCCCTTCTGGTTCCACATAAGTGGATGAGGATAAATTGCTCACGAGCAAAGCCGATTCCCCACAGACTGTAACGAGTTGACCGTTCTGGACGACCTTTAACTTTTGGTGGAGGGTCGAGGTGACCGCCCCAGCCTGATGTATCCAAGGTCTTCCTAAGAAACAATTGTACGTTGCCCGGATGTCCATGACCTAGAAAGTGACTTGGAATGTGTGAGGATTGATGGTTATGGGATGGTCGACTTCGCCGATAACCGTTTTTATGGATCCGTCGAACGCTTTGACGACGACCTCTCTGGTTCTCATCGGAAGGCCTTTGAATGATAATTGCATCAAGGTGGACTTTGGCATAACATTCAAGGCTGACCCTGTGTCTACCAGTACGCTGGCTAAAGCATCATCCTGGCAGTTGACTGTAATATTGAGCGCCATGTTATGACGGTGACCTTCTTCAGGTAATTCCTCATCACTAAATCCCAAGTTATTGTAGGAAGTGATGTTAGAGACAATGCTATCGAACTGTCGTATTGATACATCTTGTTCCACAAAGGCTTGCTCCAAGACTTTCTGTAGAGCCTCCCTGTGCGCTTCTGAACTTAGTAACAGTGATAATACCGAGATCATTGAAGGAGTCTGTAACAGTTGATCGACAATGTTGTATTCACTCCTTTGGATGAGTTTCAGCATCTCATCATCATTTTTCGAAAGGTCGGGAATATTAGATTGACCGACTGGTGGATCGGGAAGTTCCGTCTGAAGTTCCTTTTCTTTGTCAGACTCTCCAACTCCTCTGTTGAAGATTCTACCACTCTGTGTTACACGACTGATGTCTGCAATATTTACGACGGAGGGTAATGGAATTTCCTTTCCATTTTCAATTATCGTTGCACCGTATTTGTAAGGGATTGCCTTAGTTGATTCATACGGTAGTGGTCCCGGCAGATAGATGACTATGGGAACCTTCTGATTTTTCTGACCATCGTAAGTAATCTCGAACCGTTCTCAGTTGGGAACTCTTGATTCGTCAAGTAGAGGGATGATGGCGAAAACATCCCTAGTCCTCTAATGATCAGAGATTACGACAACGTCCTCAATTTGATCATTAAGGTAGTTCAGCATCCAGTTGATGGGTCTGAAGCCCGGATATGGGCGAGTCTCTCCCCGATCCACCTGACCCTGAAGAGCTGTTTGTACAAGGTAGCATCCTTGGTTACTTCTCGAACAGACTCTACAACGTTCATAGTTGTGTGGAGGCACCTGGCCACTCCCGCTTTGAATACAATGTAACCTCACTAGGTTAGCTTCCACAGATCAGACATCCTGACTTTGACGCCGGGCAGGGTTCCTGTTATTGATACTAATTTGCTGAGTATCTTCATCCTTATAGATTGGCATCCACCAGTGATTTAACAAGTGCTGAAGTGATTCCTGGACAAGGGCACAACCCTGATCATTTTCCCAACCCGCTTTACAGCTTTGATAGTCATGTGATATCAGGAACCCGAGTCGGATCTGCTCAGTATGTAACTCTACCAGGTTGGCATTCATTAAGCAAATATCGAAGATCTGAACCATGTTGATCTGATAGTGGTTCCTATCATGGTAGTCTTGGATCCATCCAAGATCCATCTGACGCTGGAGGGCCTCCTGTATGAAAGAGCATCCCTGTTTGTTTACCGAGCAAGTCAAACAAGAACTGTAATCATACTGCTGGCTTTGCCTTGAGTGCATTGCCACCAAGTTGACATTCATCGCACGGATGTCGTGGTTTTGAATGAGGTTGGAATTCGTATAGACCATGTTAACTCCAAGAACTCGGTGCTCTTGGATCCATCCGAGATCCATTTGTTCCTGTAGAGCTGATTGCACCATAAAACATCCTTGATTACTTTTAGAGCAGACATCACTTTGATGATAATTATGAGGTGGCATATGGCCATATCCACTTTGTCTATAATGCATCTTGACCAGATTGGTCCTTAACAAGAATACATCGTGAATTTGATAGACATTGTTATACTCTTCTTCTATCAGGTTGACTGCAACTTTCTCGTGTTGAGGTAGCGGGTTCGTGAGAACATTGGGATTCGTATCTTTGAAAGATAAGAGCCCGCTCCTAACAAGCTTTTGCACGTCGGATTTGAAATTAAGATAATTCTCTATGTTATGCCCTGGTCCTCCTTGATGATAAGGGCATGTCTGGTCCACCTTAAACCAAAAAGGCAGATTTTCTGGTACTGTAAGAGGGGACTTAGTCTGGATGTGCCCCTTGGCCAGTAGTAACGAAAATAGTTATGCGTACGATATGGGCATAGGATCAAATCCTTGTGGCCGCGTGGTAAGGTGGTTGTTGTATGGAGGACGAGCCTGCTGAAGAGACTGTTGTGTCCTTTGCGATTAGGTTGGCTTTATGCAACCTGAGGCTGATACGTAGGAATAGGCGCAGGGTTGATAGCAGGAGTCACAACTGCTATTGGTTGATAACGTTGCCTTTGCTTTCCGAGAGAGATATTCTCAATATCTTGCTCTTTTTTCTTAGGGAGAGTACTACCGTATCTTTTTGTACTACTTGATGATCCAGCGTCTTTTACTAAACGTCCTTCTCGGATGGCTTCCTCAAGACGAACTCCCATGCCGACCATTTCGATAAAATCATTGGGCGCACTGGCAACCATTCTGTCATAGTAAAATGAGCTTAAGGTCTTTAAGAAGATTTTTGTCATCTCTTTTTCCTCAAGAGGTGGACAAATTTGAATAGCAATTTCACGCCATCTCTGAGCGTATTCCTTAAAGGTTTCCTTGTCCTTTTATGTCATCGATCTGAGCTGATCTCTGTCCGGTGCCATGTCCAGATTGTATTTATATTATTGGACGAAGGCAGTGCCAAGATCTCTGAATGTGCTTATCGTAGCGCGGTTTAAACCCATGTACCATTTTAATGCGGCACCGGTTAAACTATCCTGAAAGTAGTGAATCAGTAAGTCCTAATTCTCTGTCTGAGCTGACATTCACCGAGCGTACATCACCAGGTGGCTCTGAGGGCAAGAGTTACCCTTGTATTTTTCAAAGTCGGGCACTTGGAATTTGTGTGGGACTTTCACATTGGGGACCAGACAAAGGTCTGCGGCGTCCTTTCAAAATATATCCTGATCGAAAATGGCTTGCAGTTCCTTCTGCATTTCCAAGAACTGTTCCTGGAACTTGTACATTCTGTCAAACATAGTTTCCTTTCTACCAGAAGGTATCTGTGAAATCTATCCTTCCGGGACAGTGTGCATCACAAGGGGTGGTACCGTTACTACGGCAGTTAATCTTGGCGCTTCTCGAAGTTTGTAACCTTCAAGAGTCCTCAGTATGCCTCTGGCATCTTCGCTTTCCCGAAGTTTGTAACCTTCAGGCCCAGCGGCTTCTGCTATGATTCCCTGATCTTCAATGATCGGCGGATTATATCCTTCCGGGATATAGTTAACAGGCATGCCCCAGGGACGATCTTTCGGTATTTGATACCTAGGATCAACCTTCTCCACTATGGGCGTTGAGGTGATCTCTGAGATCATAGTTCTTTATAGCTGAGCTTCTGCCATGGCTTGCATGTCGTTACGAAGCTTTCTCATATCCTCTCTTAGAGCGTCGATCTCTTCCTTCAACTCTCTGTTCTCTTCCTCGAGATCATCCATCTTTTTCTGATGATTGGCCCGAGTATTGTACGAATGAGACAGTTTGGAACTAGAATCGAGACGCAAACTTGAGATTCGTAGGTAAGAAGAATACGTTACATGAGAATGATGAATGCAATGATTATATTAATTGTTTTTTGGTTTAATCAAAATAAACTTCGACAATTAGATTGCAAATATCAACAGTGGGGAAACCCCGTTTTATTGAATTAAAAGGATTGCGGAAATGAAAATACAGTAGATTACAAGGTACAGAAATAGAAACCTAAGCTAATGGGTCCTGAGTCCTCTCTGAGGAGAACTCAGGTGCTGATTCTGGTACTTTCCTCTTGTTGGACCGGGGCTCTTGGGCCGTTGTCGGGTTGTCATTCCTTTGCCAGGTGAAAGGAGTGAGCAAATTCCTTTGGTCATCCTGATTCTCTACAGCGTGCTGCTCCAAAATCTCAATCAGAGCATCCTTATCTTTCAGTAATTGCTGTATTTTGATACACTCCACATTGAGAATACAGTATTTGTTCTTCCAAGACCTCCTCTCCTGTTGAACTTTGTTGAGAGTAACCTGGAGTTATTCCATTTCAGTCATGAAGTACATGACAGATTCCCTTGACGGAAGAACTCCGTGACGAGGATAAGGCATCTTTAGCTTGAGAGCTCTAGTTTGTACCCAGTGGAGATAAGGCTCCACCGAGACACAGTTCGGTTTTCCTAGAGACTCCTGTCCTTTCTTATGAACATGTTTCCAAGAGTGCACTATTTTCGTCTTTAGTGCTCTGTCATTTTCTCCTTCCTTGAAGAAAAGACCTTCCAGATAAGCATTACGCGGGACATGCCTCATCGGGTATCCGAATTGACGACGAACGAGAACTGGATGGTAATTGATTCCTCCTTTAGTTCTGATGAGGGGTATGTTGGGGAAGTTTCCACAACGGTCAATGATCCTGATTCCCTCATAAATCCTATTGCACCAATCTATGTCAGAGTTGGTAAGAGACATGATTTTCTACGACCAACGTAAGGCACTCTTGTGATCCCAAAAAGCAGCAAACTTAGGAAAATGGGAGATAAACCATTTATATAGCAGAGGTACACAACATGTGATCTCCCCTCCGCTGTACAAATTCCCTAAGTGTACAGAATGATACGCGTCTGCGAGTAAAGTCGGCACAGGGTTTCCAATGAGAAAAAAAGTTGATATCGACGAAGTTATTAATGTTGGGCAACAGAAATAACCTGTAGGTGAGTAAAACAAAGATGCTTTCAAGAGAAGCCACGTTCCCTATACTAGCGAAATACAGGGCCTTCTTTGTCAAGAACTGGGTTGGCAAACCTTGTATGCCACCCTTAGTGGTCATGTGAGACCTGACCTCTGACTCGTCCAAATAAACTGCTCTTGCAATGGTCTGATCCTTTGGAATTTCTTCCAGTCCAGAAAAAGGATCTCGATCAGTGATGTGTAAATCAATCAGATGAGAATATTCCTCCAGTGTAGGTGTGAGCTGATAATCCAAGAATGTAAAACAGTGATAAATCGGATCGTAAAACTGAATGAGCGCCTCCAGGATTCCCTCAATTACATGAACCCTTAATAGAGATAGTAGACCTCCGTACTTGGCTCTGAAAGCTCCAGGGTTAGTTATCATTCTTGCTAAACCTCTCAAATCCTCTAGTTTTGGAACCTTGAAAGTGTACTTATGAGTTCTTCTTCTACCGAAATCCATTAGCGCAATCTTTTTCTCTGACATTTGCAATCACAGTCTTAGTTTAGTTTGAAAAAGAGAGACTAGAAGAGAAGATTTTTCTGTGTTTAAATGTTTTTTAAATGAATGCATGAATGCAGCACACAAAAACATAGAAAAAACATGGGGTCAAAGGGTCGGTGTCATGGAGTCAAGGCTCTACCCGTCCCAAAGGTTTATACTAGTGATTTTTGTACCTGTCTCTTAACATCATCAACTCTTGTCGAGAAAACACCAGCGGGCCGGGAACTGTGCTAGGTGGTGTTTTTCGAAGAATCATCAGAAGAGGGTGGTATCGCGTGACAACCATTTCCGATAGCTTCCGCACCACTAAAAGAGGTTTTTCCTAGGTGTATACTCAATCTTTCCACATGCGGCATCACACGCATTCCCATTAGCAGAAAAATAAACACATATATCAATTAGGAAAAGCAGTATTTATATTTGTCCTAATGTCCTAGACTTTTAAGAGCTATGAGTCTTATGTTCCTGACAGAAAATGGCTCCCCAGCGGAGGCGCCACTCTGTGGTTCCTTCCCAATTTAAAGGTTTTTGACCTAAGATCCTAGTGAAGTCAACAAAAAGTCTTATCTCAGTAAAATTCCCAAAGAAAAAAGAAAGAAAGAAAGGGCCCCACGGTGGGCGTCACTTTTCTGGTAGCGAGCGATTTTGGACGTGGTTCTTACGCACTGTCACTCTTTTGGGGGTACTACAGGTCGATTCATTTTTTATCCTATTGAGCTGATGAAGGAAGGGAAGTAGATGTCTCCAATTAACCCTGCTTGCATACTGAGTTTAAACAGCGGTCTTTAAGTTACGGATGCTATATGGTCGTGGGGCCTCTTTCTTCTTACTTTGTTTAGGGTGAAATGACAGGACAGTTCATGGGGAAGATGTTAGGACTGATGCTTTTCGATTGATGTATGTGAAGGTACGGGATTTTGGTTTTTTTTTATTAGTGTGCTTGCTAAGATTTTTCTTTCAATCTTATGCCTACGTATTCCCGTTTACCGAAACAGGGAAATCAGAGCGATCGTAGTTCCTCATATTCTATGGGAGGAAATGGTGTTTTGGTGTCTTCTTCAAAGCCCAAGACGTGAAGCTAAAGGTGATTTGTATCTTGTTTAAAGCCCAAGATATGAAGCTGAAGGGTCTATTTGTATCTTGTTTAAAGCCCAAGATGTGAAGCTAAAGTTGGTTGGTATCTTGTTCAAAGCCCGAGATATGAAGCTGAATTGGGTTGACTTTAGAGAGATTTTGTCATCTCTAAAGGGGTCTGTTTGTCACAACTGTTGGGTGACTGGTTATAAAGGAGGATTAATTTAACTGGGATATGTGAATCCAGCAATTCCATAATTTCCTTTATAGGGGTTTTTTTGACCTGAAGGAGAAGACTTTAACTCAGTGTAGAGCAATGCCATCTTTCCTTAGGAATTTCTCATGCTAAAAGAGGGACAGTGGCATGGATGTAAATAATCTAGAGGTTTGCCGCTTACAGCAGTTAGATGAAGGAATTGTTGATGTTTGTATACTGTGAACGAGGCACAACTTTAATGCTAAAAGGTTGATTGGCTCAACCGGGGTTTTCTTATACAAAGCCTAAGAGGAGGCTAAAAGTTTGACTCAACAAAAGAGTCTTTTTGTATCTCATACAAAGCCCGAGATGGAGGCTGTTGGCCTAATAAAAGGGTGTTTTTATGTGTCTCGTACGAGGTCCGAGAGAGAGGCTAAAGGGGTAAACTCAACAAGAGAGTCTTTTTTTGTCTTGTTCGAAGCCCAAGCCGGAAGCTAAAAGTTATTTGACTCAACAAGAGAGCCTTTGTGTATCTCGTACAAAGCCCGAGATGGAGGCTAAAAGGGAAGTGACTCAACAAGAGAGTCTTTTAGGTGTCTCGTATTAAGCCCGAGGCAGAGGCTAAAAGGTTACTGTTTCAGTTGAGTGACCAGTATGTTGATTCAAAGAGAAAATCAGTTCTTATATGAGTAATGTTGTACTCATGGGTTTGATCAGAGGATCGGGATTATTTCCTGTTTTTTGAGGAAACGGGGAGTCCAAAGGAGCTTTAGACTATCCGAGTCTACGAGTTTTATCTTTTATACTATGCGTAAGAAACAGTAGTAGTGAGATCTAGACTCTTTGAAAGACTGTTCTATTAAGATGGCTAATTTCTGTTCCTATACCTCTAGGAGGTCGTCGGGACAATTTGTACGAAGCCCAATAGGAGGCTGGAAACTTTTAAGAAGCCGAGGGACAATTTGTACGAAGCCCAATAGGAGGCTATCATTCCTGGAGGAAGAATCATTATACGATGCCTAAGAGGAGGTTGTGAATACTTCTAAGAAGTCGACGGGTCCTTGTACAATGCCCAAGAGGAGGCGGGGATGCTTTTATGAAGCCTGTGGGTCCCCAAACCCCGAGAAATTCAAGACAGGCTATTCACCGAGAATAGATCAAGCCAGGAAAGTTTGATAATTTGGAAGAAACTCAAGAGATGCCATTCATGGAGAAAAGATCATCTCTGGGGAGTAGAGTTTCTTTGACAATTCCTAGGAGGGACAGCCGAAGAGAAGACTATATCTGGCGCTCCTACAGGGGATCTAGTTTTGATTATTTTAAGAGTGATCAACGGGCTTTACCTAGTTCTAGACGTAGTTGCCGGGGAAACTCTAAATATCTATACTATTATTACACAGTCGATATGAGTTTACGAAAGAAGACTTACAGTGAAACTGCCCCACAGTACATTTATATACATATGAAAGCGGTATATGAAAGTGGATAAACACTTACTCGGTTGTAGAGCTTCCATGCTATTTTGTTAGTTGAAACTTTGATAATAATATTATATTCCATTATCAAAGGAGAAAGTGCTTTGAAAGGAAAAATTGGGGCTTACAGCTCAAGGAGAGGCCCAGGGTTTTATCAGTGATCGCACTGTTGTTTTGCATTTGTACAGAGGGACTTATACAAGTGACTGAGGCCCGGGAAAGGTTTTCTGTACAAGGGGATGGGTCTTACACTCTCTCAAGAAGCCCAAAACGGTTTAAAGAAAAAAGAGTGGGGCTTATAACACGAGGGTAGGCTCAGATGATTTTTCGTTTGAAATGGCGATCGCGCCGAGATTTTGAAAACGCAGTGGGTCTTATACAATGATTGAGGCCCAAAAATGATTTGGTTTTCAAAGGGATTGGGTCTTACACTCTAATTGAGGCCCAAAAGTTTTGAATGGGTCTTATAGCTCGAGGAGAGGTCTAGATGGTTTGTTTCAAACGGGGGATGATCGTGCCGAACTTTTTGAAATACAACGGGACTTATACAATAATTGAGGCCCAAGAAAGTTTGTATTTACAAAGGATTGGGTCTTACACTCTATTAGAGGCCCAAAAGTTTTAAGAAAAGCAATGGGTCTTACTACTCGAGGGTAGGCCCAGAGTTATTTGTTGAAAGCGACGGTCGCGCCGAAGTTTTTGAAAATACATAGAGGGACTTATACAATAAGTGAGGCCCACAATGAGTTTATTTTACAAAAAGGATTGGGTCTTACACTCTATTAGAGGCCCAAAAGAGTTTTGAAATGATTTGATGAGGGTTGAATTAATCAAAAACCCTAATTTGTTTTCAAAATGTATTTTAATTGAATAAAAATTCAATTAAATGACCAAAATTGTTTAACATGTGGAAAACAAATTGTGATCTTGGATTAATGTTTCATAAATCAAGTTTTGACCTACAAAATGATTAGAAATCATTAAAATTTGCAAAATCAAGAAGGAAAAAAATATTTTAAATGTCAAAAACAATTAAAATATTAATTCTTTGCAAAAATATCAATTATATGAAATAAATAATATTTTTGGGATTTATTCGGAAAATAAAATATTTTAACATTTTTGTGAATTATTAAAAAAAGAATCAACTCAAAATCATTAAGACTCAGAGAGAAATTAATTATTGAATCAATTAAATAAAATCACAAAATTCAAATATTTAAATTTTCAAAAAAGGGCGCCAAGAACACCCAAGAACACGCGCATGTTCTGGGTTTTGCCCAGATTTGCATTTTCTCTCCAATCTCACTGAATACTTGATGAAATCATGCAAACCACATATCAATCTGCGTTTCAACCTCACGGTCATGTCTATGGTATTTAATTTCATTTATTTTTAACATGGAATAAGAAATCAAGACAAAACCTCAAGAACCCTAAAATTTGCATGAAGGCTGAGAATTTTGATACACGATTCAAACAAAGCAATTAATTGAGGGGAAACATTCCATGCATGATTATGAACATATGGCAAAAGAATTGTGCGAGGAAATATGCATAGATTAAGAGATGACCAAGTTTAGGCTTACTTGAAGGTCATGACAGCAAGAGCAATGTGATTTTTGAGTTGGAGGTGTTACAGATAAGTTGTGATGATCTGTACAGCTTCCCTACACCCTATGGAGTGTGTTTGAATGCTTGGACTTGATTGGAAATGGCTGGATCACTTCATGGCATCTCAGTTGCAACTTGGTTAAAACCTTGAGCAACTGGCTGGTGATTATGAGAAATCAGTGTTCCAGATGTTGTTTAAGTGTTTGGATCACTTCTATATGATGTTTATGAGGTGTGTGTGTGTGATTGGTTTGATTGGAAAAGCTCTCAAACTCAAAACCCGATAGTGACTTGCCTTAGAAGGCAAAATTAGAGTGAAAGAAGATATTTTGAGGAAAGCATCTGTTTGATGGCTTTGGTGTACTCAAATTGATCACAAATGAGCTCTATTTATAGTACAGCAAGTTTGTTTTGCAAGGAATAGTGAATGGTAACTGCTGCATAGGTTTGGCCAATGTTGAGCAATGAAAATCCAAGTCTCCTCTAGCCATTGACTAGAGGTTAGGGCACAGGCTGCTGGTTCCCTTGGTCTTGGATAAGTCTTGACTGAATTCAATTAGAAATGGCTCAGTCCATGCCACCTTGGTGTATGCATTGAATGCTCCAATCCAAAATTGGAGTCTTGTCCCTATTTTAGGCAATTCTAGGTTTGGCATGCTATTTTTGGTTCCAAAGACTTGGGAGGCTTGGGATCAGAGTTGGTTCCTCCTTGGTCCCCCCTTGAGGTGTTTAGATGGATAGAGTTGCTTGTCCTTTTCAAAATTTGGGCAAATCGAGCAAAACTCCAAAATCTGCCTTGCCTTGATAGTTTTCAGCAAGGCAACTTGCCAATGTCATATCACATGACTCATGTTGAGTTTTATGATGTTCTTGGCCATTTTGGAAAGCCCTTATATGATACAACAACTGTTTGATCATATTTGGTTTTTATACCTTTTGGATCCAAGTGAAAAACACCCTTACATTTGGAGAAAAGTGAAGGCAGATTCTGACTTAGTGAAAATTTCACTAAGTGTTGGAAAAAAGTGACATTTTCACTTTTTGTGATTTTGATCATCCCATAACTCAAAATCCATGAGGAATTTGGAATGAGGTCAGTTTTTATCTTTTGTTGATGTCCATGAGATCTACAAATCAAGCTTTGGATGGGGAAAAATGGCTTTGTGGTTTAGGAGTTATGGTCCTCCAAAGTTGGTACCCTTGCCACTTTGTTCATAACTTAGAAAATTTTCTAAGTTTTTATGGTTACCTCTTTTAAAAGTTATCCCACTTTTTTTGATTTTTCTTGATGAATGATGATTTAAATCATACATTAACATCATTTTAGGGTTAAAAATCCATTTTTGTGAAAAATCTCAAAAAGTCAAAGTTTGACTTTTGTGCACAGTTGACTTTTTATCCGATGAATTCCAAACTGTGCGATCCTCTATGAAATCAAGTCTTTGACCTAAATCAAACTTGATGGATTGATTCCATAGGTATTATAGGGTGTATTGAATCATGTCCTAGGGTTTGGGAGCATGTCCTGGTCAAAAGTCAAAGGTACAGTTGACTTTTCTCGCGAAATCCTAATTGTGTACTTATGAAATTGAGACTTGTTGCTCAAGCTTCATGGGATCAATCCATTGTCACAAATGGATCAATGTGGTGTATTAGAGACCCTCAAATCCTCTCTTGAGGTCCTGGCTCATGATTTGTCCCAAAAGTCAACTTAGGGGTGAATTAGGTCAAGAAACCCTAATTCCTAATTTTTGATAAATGCTTCCCCTGAAGCCAAATTGACTTGGTGATTGGGTTTATGATGTCCCATGGAGCATCATAGGTTATGCTTTGAAGTATTGGCTCATGCCCAGAGGAAAATCTCCATCTGGAGGCCCTGGTCGACCAAACCCTAATCTGGTGACACTGGCGATCTTGAGGCTTGATCCACCTAGAAGGGAGCAGCCTTGTGCTTAATCCTTGAAGTGGGAGTTCTCTTGATCCATTGTGGATATTTGAGAGGTTATACAAGTTGAAGATCATGTCAATCCTTGATTGATCCTTTGTCTAAGGCTCAAAGAGGGCTTGAAACCCTTAATTTCTGATTGTAGTGAATGCTCACCCATCCTTGGGGAGACTGATGAGGCATAATGGTTCATCCATATTGTCGTGAGGATTTGCCCAATGATGGGAAATCTAAGTGGTCAAAATTTGGGGTATGACAGAGAGGAAGCAGCTTATTTTTGGTCACAGCATTTTAGGTTAGTAAGTTCGATCTCTAAATCATATGCATAATTACTCTTTTGCCTAAATTGTTTGATTGACCCATGTGACTTTAGGATTTATTTAAATTTTTGTATATAAATGTTTTTATATAATTAATCTCTTGTAAATATCTTTAGTTCAAATATTTGTTATAGTTCTTCTTTGTTACAAATAAATGATTGTTTTTACAAACAAAATAAAATTAAAAGGAAAAACAAACAATATAATATAAAAGCCAAAAAAATAATAATAGTGGTTTTTTTTCTCTTTATTTCATTAGGATAGTTTGAATATTAAGATTAGATGCTAAAAAACATGTCTTTAGGTTAAAAATATTAAAAAAAAATTCAAACAAATAAACAATTAATATTTTATATTAATAAGGACAATGTTAGAATAATTTAAGAATTATTAATACAATTAGGGATAATTCATATGATAAGCATTGGATATCTTAGGTTTAAATACACCCCCTCGGTTCAATTAAGTAATTAAATTAATTCCTTAATTTAATTATTAATTAGGGTTTAATTATTTAATTAGGCTTTATAAAATAGAAATTTAAGGTCACTATTAGGGGATATAATTAGGATTTTAGGGTTAATTTTGGGTTTGGGTTTTTAAATTTATTGTTTTTTTATTTAAAATAATTTGTTTATTTTTTTGCAAATAGGGATAATTTTTTTTTTACAAATGGGATTTTATTCCTAGATTATTTTTGGATGATATATCTTGGGGAAATATGAATTTTTATAAAATTTGGTTTATGATTTATTTTAAGGGAATTCATATTCTTAGGCTTTAGTTTAAATTGGATTTAACATGGTTTTAGAATAAAAAAGTCAAAATTAAATTTAATTAAATTTTTTTAACTAAGGAATATAACATGCGATAAGTAAATAGGGGTTAAAGTTAGAATATGGTTTTTTTTATAAATTATCATAATTATTTTATTTTGTAAGTAAATTGAAAGAGGTATTTTATAATATTTGGGGATAATAAAATTAGGTCTTCTTTATATAATTTTTTAACTTAGGGATAATTTTTGCAAACAAATTGATATAAAAACTTGAGGTTTTTTATATACTAAGGGATAGAATCCTAAAGGATATTAGAGGGATTAAAACAAGGGATAAAGCTCTAATTTTCGAGAGCATAAATAAAGGAATAGGATTGGGGGATATTCATTTGGATATTTCTAAGGGATATGAGGAATACCATTGGGATAAAACTCTTAGGTTCCAAGAGTATAAATATAGGCCAAGGGATAAGGGATTTTGGGATAAAACTCTTAGGTTCCAAGAGTATAAATATAGGCCAAGGGATAAGGGATTTAGGGATAAAACTCTTAGGATCCAAGAGTATAAATATAGGCCAAAGGATAAGGGATTTTGAGATAAAACTCTCCATCCGAGAGCATAAACAATGGACAAGGATTTTGGGATAAAACTCTTCCTCCGAGAGTATAAATAAACGGATCGGGATTCAAGGGATAGAACTCCCTATCTAGGAGTATAAATAATAGATTAAGGAATAGAACTCCTTATCTAGGAGTATAAATAATATATTAAGGGATAGAACTCCTTAACTCGGAGTATAAATAATAGATCAAGGGATATAACTCCTTATCTAGGAGTGTAAATAATAGATTAAAGGATATAACTCCTTATCTAGGAGTATAAATAATAGATTTGGGGATAGAACTCTTTAACCAAGAGTATAAATAGTGGATTGGGTTTGGGATTAGGGTTAGGAATCAGATTAGGGGGTAGGAATAGGGGAGGTGAACTACGGTTACTCTGATCCTTCAAAATTGAAGGTATGTAGGCATAGGGTTGTAAACCCTAGCGAGTAGAATAATAAAAAATTTAGGATTCTTTTTGTAAATAGGTAGAAAGTCAAACAACAAACAAACATACCCTAGAACTTAAGAAGGATCCCATTGAGTACAATGGAAGTGAGGGGTGCCTAACACCTTCCCCTCACTTAACCGACTCCCGAACCTTAGGAATCTCTACCCTCGAGATTTGAATTCTAGGTTTATCATTTATTTTCCTTAGAAAAAATATGATGGCGACTCGATAATTTTGTCGGCCGCGACAACTGGCGACTCTGCTGGGAATGCCTCCCTAAAGAGAGTCTATCCTAACCTTAGATTTTAGGGCTCTTGTTTGTTTGTCTTGGTTGTTTGTTGCTTTTTTTATTTTAATTTGTTTATTATCTTATATGTTTATTTAGTTTGTTTTTTTATTTTATTATATTTGTTCTTCACATTTACTATATTGTCATCATTACATTGGATTGGGATATTGTGATGTGTGAAGCTAAAACCCAAGCTTGGAGTACAACCCTAGATTAGGACGTAGAACGAAAATGTTTTTGGGGGATGTGACATCCCAACAATTCATTGATGCTACACTCAGAATAGATCCTTCAAAGGTGTCTTCATGGTAGGGCTAGCCCCTAACATAGACGATGATTTGGATGTGGTCCGAGACTCTGAGAACTTTTAGCCTACCCTTATCAACCCATGGTGATCCAAAGTATTCAACCCTCAAGGGTCGTTACTAGGATCTTCCTAGATGTGACTTATCCTGAAGGTTTACCGTAGGAAGGCTTGATCCTTCTCATGGTAAAACAAAGGTATAGTCCGTAAATTCTAGGGCCATCATGCAGTCCAAAACCATATATCCTACATGTGAGGGGATTGGGTAAATAAGACTTAGATCTAAACTTATTATAGGGAACCTACCTAGTTAGGGTCATGCTTGCATTTCACCCTTACCTTAACCAAATAAAAAACTTAATTAAAAAAAAACAAAAATGTCCATGTCATCATGCATTTAAAAACGTGTTTTGCATATATGCATTTCTGTGGAGAATTTCAAAATGTGTTATAGGTACATTGGAAAGATTGATTCAAACAAAAGGGCTACCCTGCGCATCAGAGTGCTAACTGTTGATTTACAAAGTCTCAAAGACCTTTGAGACTTAATTCCAAATCTGCTCAAAGGATGTTTATACACAAGTATGGAAGGCTTCTCGATCTCTTAGGGATCCCTATGAAGGTAGAGGCCGTAATTGCTTTTGTACAACTTTATGATCCTCTTCTATGACTTCCTCTTCAAGGATTTTCAACCAGCTCCTACGCTGGAACAATTTCGACTATACATGGATTTACAAGGAGAGGGAAAAACGTTACAAGGGCCATGGGGCAAAAAAAAAGGGTCAAGCTTAAAGACTTAGTTGTGCTTGTTGAAGATCTATTATTTCACCACAAGGAGGATAAGGAAGTGCAAAGGCTCAAGAAAGGATACTTGGAGGAGTTTAAAGCTCATTTGAAGAAGGTAGTGGGGACATCTATTTAGTTTACGCCTTAGGTTCAGGAGTTTTTTGGATTATTTTTTTGGGTTATTCCCAAGGGACTATTTTATTTTTCTAAGATGGGAAGTCATTTTGGATTGGGAATTGGCTATTGGATTTGAATCTTATAAAGTAATTTTTATGTGTATGGGTTTTATCCTTTGAATATATTCATCTCTAACTACAATGGATTTTGGAATTCCCCCCAAATAAATTAAAAAAAAAATTATTTAGCATGCATCATGCATATTCATACATCCATGCATCAACATGCATTCAAAAAATAAGGTAAAAGGAATAAAGAACAAAAAATATTTTCCTTTTACAAACTTTGTCTCAGAGTCTTTGAGCATAACAATCTGACTTCTCGACCTCGCACTCGAGTGTACCAAAGGAAAGCTATGGATCAATTGGAAAAGGATTTGGTCACTCTAAGAGGAGAGACGGATACTGTTAAGGAGAACGTTGAAGATATGAAAAGCCAGATTGACCAACTGACACCTACCATCTAGAATTTGATAGCCAGAGGAACCGAGTCAAGTCGTCGAAGGAAGGTTCCTACTCCTACCCCCCATGTTAAGGACAATAACCCTCTACTAGGATTTGTCCATGATCTGGAACATGAGGAGGCCGAAACTGCTAAGCAAAAAACTGTTAACCAACCTTTCAAGGGAACCGTCTCTCCACCTATTTCCAAAAGGGCATCTCATGAGAATTACGAAGATTGGGACCTCCAATACGAGGGTGAAAATCCAAGACAAGTGGCCCTCGAAAATAAAGGAACCGCTGTTAGGGAAAGGAGAGGGGCTGATGATAAGTACAGATCACTTGAGGAAAGGTTGAAGGTCATGGAGGGATTCAATATTTTTGGAGTGGATGCTTTGGAAATATGTTTGGTGCCCGATGTGGTCATACCTCCCAAGTTTAAGGCTCCAGATTTTGAGAAATACAAAGGTGTCAGTTGTCCTAAGAATCACCTTAGGATGTTTGTTCAAAAATGGGTGCACATGCTACTAATAAGAAGTTAATGATGCACACTTTCCAAGACAGCCTTAGTGGGGCGTCCTTGGACTGGTACATGCAATTGGAGAGGATTCATATTAAGACCTGGGGAGACCTTGCGAGCACATTTATGAAGCAATACCAATACAACATGGACATGGCTCCTAACTGCACGCATTTGTAGAACATGTCTAAAAAAGGGAATGAGTCCTTCAAAGAATATGCCCAAAGATGGAGAGAACTAGCTTCCCGTGTGCAACCCCCATTATTGGAAAGTGAACTTGTGGATATGTTTATGGATACCCTACAAGGAACGTACTACAAGAAGATGATTGGGTCAGTCTCAACTGGATTTGCTGATTTGGTTATCATTGGAGAGAGGATTGAGGACGGGTTAAGGATTGGAAAGATTGGGAAGTCAGCCTCTGATCAACATAACAATAAAAGGTATTCCGGAAACCATTCAAAGAAAAATGATGTCAGTGTTGTAGACCCTGAAGGTCCAAATCTGGGAGATAATGCATTACTGGGGCATATTGGGGCAACAGTCAACGCAATGGAAGAGAGGGAAGGTGAATTGTTTATTAAGAAGGGAGACATAACAAACTGGGGCAAACAATGGGAATCACCTAAGGAGAAGGTTTTGTTCGGGCTGGGTTACAAACCAGCTAATGAAGGATTATAAGACAATTTTCATAGTGTGGGATTCGGAATTAAGGATCATGATGCCTAATTTGGTGTATCATTGCTCACCGGATACAATCCTCAACAATTGGAAGGCCATCGGGATTCCTGAGATGATTTCTATTTCGAAGTAATTTACTTTTTTCTTAAAATAATAATAAGTCCCTTGCTATGCCCAAGGCAAGTAGATAAAGCTTTGTACGGCCACCTTTTATTTCATTGGATTATTTCTATCAATAAAATTGCATTTTGTTTTCAATCAAGATCTTTTTCTTTCATTTTCCGTTTGTTCAAAGTGGAAATATACCTTCTTTTAATATTTCCATTCCCATCAATTCTAAAAAAAAGGATCTCCCTCGTGCAAATTAAAAAATAACACCGATATAATCATGTATGACTTCGAATTACCAATTAACCAAGCGGAAGAGGGTGATGAGGACGAGTGTGAGCTTCTCGAAGAGTTAGCCAGACTATTGAGGCAAGAGGACAAGGAAATACAACCTCACCAGGAACCCGTGGATGTGATCAATCTAGGAACTGAGGAAGATAAGAAAAGGTCAAAGTTAGCGCTTCTCCGAATAAGGATATAAAGGAAAGGTTGATCGAGCTATTACAAGAGTACATAGATGTGTTCACCTGGTCATACCAGGATATGCCTGGACATGATACGAACATCGTTGAGCACAAACCAGTGCTCAAGATAGAATGCACGCCAATCAAGCAATAGCTAAGGAGGACTAGACCAGACATGATCCTCAAGATCAGGGAAGAAGTCAAGAAACAATTTGACTTTTTGTCACAAGGTAACACCTGTTGGGTTAAAGAACGTAGGAGTAACTTATCAAAGGGCTATGGTAATATGGTGCATAAGGAGATAGAGGTTCATGTGGATGATATGATTACCGAGTCACAAAAAGAAGAAGATCACTTAAATAATTTGTAAAAGTTGTTGGATTAGTTAAGGAAATTCAAGTTACGACTAAATCCTACAAGGTGTACTTAGGGAATCAGACCCAGGAAAATATTAGGGTCCATGGTCAATCAAAGAGGAACAAAAGACAAAAAAGGAAGTTCGTGTATTTTTGGGGAGATTAAATTATATTACGAGGTTCATCTCGCACCTTACAGCTACTCGTGAGCCAATCTTCAAATTACTCGGAAAAGGATCAAACCATTGAATGGAATGAAGATTGTCAAAAGGATTTCGTTTGGATTAAGGAATATTTGAAAAAGCCACCTATATTGGTGCCACTAGTCCCAAGGAAACCACTCATAATGTACTTAACAATATTTGAGAATTCAATGGGTTGTGAACTAGGGAAACATGACGTATCAGGGAGAATAGCTAGGTGGCATATGCTATTAACTAAATATGACATCCAATACACCATTCCAAAGGCTATTGAGGGAAGTACACTAGCAAATCATCTCGTTCATAAACCAGTTGGACTTCCCAGACAAATATGTCATGGTTATAAAGGATTGTGAAACTTCGGACTCCTATGAAGGACCTGGACCCAGATCTCGATGGAAACTTATATTTGCATAAGGATATGGGCTTCAAAGATGGGCTATCAATAGGAGTGAAAATTCATCATTTAGGATCATATAGGAAGTTAAATTGGATTAGGCAGAATGGGTGCAAACTGGACTCGATCAGCTAAAACTCGTATAAGGGAAACATGTGGCTGCGGGCAATTATATCAACAGGGAATTAAGAGAGCGTTCGACAAGAAAATTTGTCCTCGCCTACTTGAAGAGGGAGACTTGGTGTTAAGGAAAATATTACCCATCCATAAGGACCACCGCGGCAAATGTACCCCGCACTATGAAGGGCCATATGTCGCGAAGAGTGCCTCCTCTGGCGGAGCACTAATATTAACAACCATGGATGGAGCGGATTTACCACGACCGATGAACTCCGATTCGGTCAAAAAAATGCTATGCCTAGAAAAAGAGGATAAAAGTCCGCTAAGTCGTAAACCCTAAAGGGCGACTTAGGCAAAAATTAGGGCGTTCCGGTGGATTGAAAACTCGAAAGAGCAATCCAGGTAAAAATTAGGGACTTGAATAAAAAATGATAACCGACAAGTCGAAAACCCTAAAGGGCGGCTTAGTCGAAAAAAAATGGTATACCATCCCGGTGGACTAAGACTCTTAAAAGAGCGGTCCAGGAAAAAGTTAGGGATATCCAAAAGGCATATGACTGAAAACACTCAAGTCACCCCGTAATAGGAATTCAAAAGAGAGTGATCATTCCAGTCGTCATCTTCAGAAGCGAAGGTCATAATCTTGGAGACTTAGGGATATTAGCTGGTGTTACATTTAATAGGGACATAAATAAGTTTGTTTTCTTATTTCCATTTTACATCTTTTCTTGATTTACGGTAATATCTCCTTATGGGAACTACCCTCCTTACGTATTATTGCCCATTTTCGGGTCAATTCTGAGTAAAATTTGTTTTTCAAATATATTTCTTTGCCTCCTAAATTGTTCAGCTTGATTACAAGGTGTCGATTAATTGTGAAATAATGCATTGAAAATCGGCTATAAATAAAAGCTTTGAAAAGGGAAAATGAATTTTACTTCAATTTTTGGAATCATCAAAGGGATCATATTCTTCCAAAGTAGGATATAGGGTCTATACATTGACAGGAATATACGTTACAATCTAACCAACATGGGAGATTCTTTAACGGTATGTTACATATTAAACAGGAATCAAGGGTATCATGGCTTACTACAATTATCAAAGTCTCAAGGGTCAGGGATTCAGGATGTTATGGAAAGTATTATTTCAGACAAAGACATACATTGCACTACATAAAAAGAGGCGTTAGCCCAAATAATGCATCATACATAAGAGCACGCATACATGCACTCACATACGCAAACATGCTTACATGCATAAGGTTCATAATCACCATTAAGGATTTAATTCTCGACTATATCGCGAAAACAACACTTCAGTAAAGGATTTTTCAGGATTATCATCTATCTGTGAGTAGGTCTTCACCTTTCACTTAAGCAACTTATCTCACCCACAGAAGGTGTGCCATCAAGCATATCAGGGTTATTATTAGGAGTTGTATTAAAGGATTGTCTCAAGAAGGTTTATTAAAAAGGAAAGGGAGTCTATCCGAGGTTTCATCAAAGGATCTTATCAATAGGGTTTTATTGAAAAGACTTTAATCAATTGGAGTTTATCATTGGGTGTTATCAAAAGGGGTTTTCATCAGTGGGTTGCATCAAAAGGGGTTTTACCGAGGGATTTACTAAGGGATTTACCAAAGGGATTTCACCAAGGGATTTTATCGAGGGGTTTTTATTCAAGTATTATTATTAAAGGGCTCCATCAGAGATTTATCAAAGGGTTCACCAGAATTTCCCATCAAAGGGTCTCACTAGAATTTTGTCAAGGGATTTTATCAAAAGGGGTTTCTCAAAAAGGTATTTATCAAGGGGTTCTATCAGATTTTTTTCTAAGGGATTTATCAAGGGGTTTTGATCAGGATTTTATCAGGGGTTCTATAAGGGTTTATTACTACGGAATTAGACGATTGTCATAATCTTACTTAACTTCTGTACTCAGGGATATTACATAAGGGATAATGGGATATTAACGGAATTCTAATTACGGAGTCATGTCAACGCTATTCTTGTCAAAGGATCCATGGTCAAAATTAGGGGTTCTTTTGTATTTAATCGTCTCCTTCTCAAAAGGATGAAGGCTCGTCGACATCATCATTTTGAATCGAAGCCGATTAAATAGGGGCATCTGTCGTACCCCAAATTTTGACCACCTTTCTATTTCTTTTTTCGCTTTTTTGTTTTCTTCATAAAATATAATAATAGTAAGTAGTAAAGGGATTGTTTTAGTAGAATAAAGTATGATAGTGTTATCAGTTTAGATAGGGTTAGATTACTATTATATTTATTTTAATATATAGGGATTAATTAGGGTCATATTAATTTTTAATCGAATTATACTAGGGTCATAGTGGGGTTATTAGAGGATTAATGTTAAAATTAATATTATTATTAGTATTAATATTATCATGGATTTATTATTAAAATTTTCAGTAAATACTCGCTAATGTTGTTTTATTTTGAATAAATAAAATGGTATAGTTGATAGCAAGGGGACTACAAGGAGTTATAAGAGGGAGAGGTCACGAGTTCGAATCCCATATTTCTCACTTTTAATGTTGTATTTGTTTTTTCTTTACTACTAACTTTTTTTTTCTATTTTTATTAAAAAAATCAAAAAATATCACTTTTTAATATTTAATTTTTAATTTTCGTATTTGTATTTAATGCAATTTTAAAAATATGATTTTTTCATTAAAATCAATATTTTATGGAAAAAATCTCAAAAATCATTAAAATAAAAATAAAAATCAATCAAATATTTTTTTCTCATTATCATTATTAGGATATTTCGTTTATTTAAAATATTATTATTTTTATTTAAATTCATCAAGCCATGAATCCATTCAGATTCATTTGCTTGGGCTCCAAGAAATAAAGGAAAATCAGGTCAGATTAAAACCTTCCTAAACTGAAAAATTTTATTAAATGTCTGACATAATTTTTCATCTATAAATAGAGCTGGTTTTCCACATTCTTTCCGACCCACAAATTCACAATAATCAGTATAAAAAAAAGTTGTTGCTCTTCACATTGAAGAACAACAACACTAAAAGGGGAAGAGGGGTCGGAATCTTACGCTAAGGGAAAAGGAGAAAAATAGGGAGAGGAAAGGGAGAACGTCAAGAAATACTAAGGAGAAAAGGGATACGTAAGGAATGTAAAGAAAAGAAGGGAGGAAACAACTTATTTTGGGTCACTGCATTTTAGGTTAGTAAGTTCGATCTCTAAATCATATGCATAATGACTCGTTTGCCTAAATTGTTTGATTGACCCATGTGACTTTAGGATTTATTTAAATTTTTGTATATAAATGTTTTTATATAATTAATCTCTTGTAAATATATTTGTTTCAAATATTTGTTATAGTTCTTCTTTGTACAAATAAATGATTGTTTTTACAAACAAAATAAAATTAAAAGGAAAAACAAACAATATAATATAAAAGCCAAAAAATAATAACAGTGTTTTTTTTCTCTTTATTTTATTAGGATAGTTTGAATCTTAAGATTAGATGCTAAAAAACATGTCTTTAGGTTAAATATATTAAAAAATAATTCAAACAAATAAACAATTAATATTTTACATTAATTAGGACAATGTTAGAATAATTTGAGAATTATTAATACAATTAGGGATAATTCATATGATAATCATTGGATATCTTAGGTTTAAATACACCCCCTCGGTTCAATTAAGTAATTAAATTAATTCCTTAATTTAATTATTAATTAGGTTTTAATTATTTAATTAGGATTTATAAACTAGAATTTTAGGGTCACTAATAGGGGATATAATTAGGATTTTAGGGTTAATTTTCGGTTTGGGTTTTTAAATTTATTGTTTTTTAATTTAAAATAATTTGTTTATTTTTTGCAAATAGGGATAGTTTTTTTTTTACAAATGGGATTTTATTCCTAGATTATTTTTGGATGATATATCTTGGGGAAATTTGAATTTTTATAAAATTTGGTTTATGATTTATTTTAAGGGAATTCATATTGTTAGGTTTTAGTTTAAATTGGATTTAACATTGTTTTAGAATAAAAATGTCAAAATTAAATTTAATTAAATTTTTTTAACTAAGGAATATAACATGGGATAAGTAAATAGGGGTTAAAGTTAGAATATGTTTTTTTTTTTATAAATTATCATAATTATTTTATTTTGTAAGTAAATTGAAAGAGGTATTTTATAATATTTGGGAATAATAAAATTATGTATTCTTTATATAATTTTTTAACTTAGGGATATTTTTGCAAACAAATTGATATAAAAACTTGAAGTTTTTTATATACTAAGGGATAGAATCCTAAAGGATATTAGGGGGATTAAAACAAGGGATAGAGCTCTAATTTTCGAGAGCATAAATAAAGGAATAGGATTGGGGGATATTCATTTGGATATTTCTAAGGGATATGAGGGATACCATTGGGATTAAATTTTGGGGATAAAACTCTTAGGTTCCAAGAGTATAAATATAGGCCAAGGGATAAGGGATTTTGGGATAAAACTCTTAGGTTCCAAGAGTATAAATACAGGCCAAGGGATAAGGAATTTAGGGATAAAACTCTTTGGATCCAAGAGTATAAATATAGGCCAAGGGATAAGGGATTTTGGGATAAAACTCTCCATCCGAGGGTATAAACAATGGACAAGGATTTTGGGATAAAACTCTTCCTCCGAGAGTATAAATAAATGGTTCGGGATTCAAGGGATAAAACTCCTTATCTAGGAGTATAAATAATAGATTAAGGGATAGAACTCCTTATCTAGGAGTATAAATAATAGATTAAGGGATAGAACTCCTTATCTAGGAGTATAAATAATATATCAAGGGATAGAACTCCTTATCTAGGACTGTAAATAATAGATTAAGGGGTAGAACTCCTTATCTATGAGTATAAATAATAGTTTTGGGGATAAAACTCTTTATCCAAGAGTATAAATAGTGGATTGGGTTTGGGATTAGGGTTAAAAATAGGATTAAGGGGGTAGCAATAGGGGAGGTGAACTATGGTTACTCTGATCCTTCAAAATTGAAGGTACGTAGGCATAGTATTGTAAACCCTAGCGAGTAGAATAATAAAAAATTTAGGATTCTTTTTGTAAATAGGTAAAAAGTCAGACAACAAACAAACATACCCTAGAACTTAAGGAGGATCCCATTGAGTACAATGGAAGTGAGGGGTGCCTAACACCTTCCCCTCACTTAACCGACTCCCGAACCTTAGGAATCTCTACCCTTAGGATTAGGATTCTAGGTTTATCATTTATTTTCCTTAGAAAAAATATGATGGCGACTCGATAATTTTTTCGGCCGCGACATCAAGAATTTAGAGGTTTCTTGCAAAAGGGGTAAAGTGGAATTTTTTCTAAGTATGGTGAAAACCCTTAATTTGGTACCAACTTTGAAAGGTCATAACTTTCAATCTAGACCACCATTTTTTGTGTTCCAAAGATCAAATTGAAGCCCTTACAACATACTAAAACTTTGTCAATGAGGGTCAATCTCCAAAAAGTGAAGGGATTTTGAGTTATGAAGCCATCAAGTGAGTAAAAAAACTTCCACACTTAGAAAATCTTCAAGACAATTTTTGCTTCCAAAAAGTACCAAACTTTGGAGCCAATTTTCATTATGATCCATTGAGAATCAAGAAATTCTTCGAACATGAAAGTCGTAGAGCATGTTTTGGGATTTTCAAAAAGTACAAGAACTCATTGATCCCATTTTTGAACTATGAGATTCGAAGGAATGAATTTGGCCCTTCATACTTGAAATGTAGGTCATTTTTCATGTCATGACTTTGAGCAAAACCAAACCAATGCTCCAAATACTTTGATTGCTGGTACTCTTGCTTGCATATCAATCATTAATCAGAAGATTAAACGAATTTTAGAGGCATTACCCAAGGTTTTCAAGCATTATCCACATGATTATCCCATTTAACGAAGGTTTTACCATAAAGATCAATGCCACTCTTGTAAAGACACTTTAATCACAATGTCAACTCTTCTTGAGACTCCAAAATGTTTCTTTTGCAGAAAGCAAAAGCTGATTTTCGACCACTCTATGCATACCTCCTTGTACTTGCACATTGTAACCATGATCTTGCATGGAATCACATGGTTCACTTCCAACCAAACCAAACTTGCAAAAACTCCAATACCTTGCATTCTAACCAGCCATTCCTCACACCATTTTTTCCTATAAATAGAGGCACATCCTAAGCCTCAAAACACAACAAAAAACACTCTCAACCCTCCTGAGACAGAATCCATCACACTTGGCATTTGTTACTCTTCTTTTGAGTGAAACTTGGTTTCTCACAAACTAGCAACTCTCCACATATACACACACCATTCTAACATTCCATATACATCATATATACATCATCACAACCCTCAAAACCTTGTTGTAACATCTATATCATCATCTATCATCTTCATCCTCTTAGTTGCAAGAAGGTTCGTGGAAGAAAATAGAGGGGATTTCTGACTAGTTTTTCATTGCATTTTTTCTCTCTAAGGATCAAAGAGGCTTTTGGAGCACTCATTTTGTTTCTGTAACCATCGAAGAAGAAGCATTGGACTTACTCCAATAGGTATGCTTCTTGAACTTTGAAGCTCTCATTTTATGCATTGTTTCTGTTCATTTTTTAAAGCAAAGATGTAGTACTATATGTGCTTAGTATGTTCTTCTACTTGCTTTCTTTGTATCAAGTATCCATGTGAAGCTGTAAGTGTTTGAAATTTAAGTTTTCATGACTGTTCTTGGCCTTCATGTACACTATATGTTAAGTTTTAGGTTACAAAAATTATCTCATGCTAATCCTTGTTTTGAGTAGATGAATTTTATTTTTTATAGTTTTGAATTTGGTTTAGATTTTAGTGAGATATGTGAGGTTGAAAGTCTGGCCATAGTGATGAATTAGGGCACGATAGAGAGAAAAAAAATGAGAGTGTGAAGAAGAAGAAGATGGATGATGTGGCCATGTTCAGTTTTAGCAGTTGATTTTGATATATTATTATTTCCATTCCAACATATGCTTGGATGTAACGACCACCCCAGTGGTAGCGCCTTGCCTTTTCCTTTGCTCTCCTATGCTATGTCCTGGGTTCGATCCTTGCTTGGACCACACTTTTGTGCTTTTATTTTGTTTTACACGTTTCTGAAACTATTTTTAAATATATTATCATGCTACCATCCTATATCACGTACTCGCCTTAGCTCAGTTGGCCTAATTTTGAGTTGCCAACCAACCTGGCCTGGGTTCAAGTCCTACCGAGGTCATTCCTTTCTTTTTTATTACTTATTTTCTCATTTTCTTTCACAAATTGAAAACATCATAACTTCTTCATCCTAAAAGCCTTTGAACCCATTATTTTTTCTAATTGTTCATGAAAATTCCTATTTTATGTTTATAAAAAAAATTCCCTAAAATATTTATTTTTATTGCACTTATGCTTGTGAAAAGTAGATGACGTTTTTAGGGTTTCTTAAGTGTTCTCTTGAATTATTTGATTGATCCTTTGATCTTCTTTGTGCACATTGACTTGTATGAACTTCATATACCTTATATAGACCTTATGGGATGTTGTGAACTTGTACATTTTTGTTTAACTTGAGTTTAATGCATTTTTTGGTGTATATTTACATATTAAGTGTATGTTAAAACCATAATCATACCATGAGCCTTACTTGGTCATTTTTTTCTTTGATGTGTGACTTTCTCCCATGTTTTGTATGAACCTTGATGTGCATATGTGCCTTGTGTAAATCATACCATGATTAGGTGTTCATAAACCTTTCATTTTTGCCTTAATATGTCTTTGTATACATGCTTGTATGTCTAAACCTTTGTGATGTTTCTATCTTGTTTAAGACCGTGTTTAAATCCCTAACATGAATATTTGGTTGTCACCTACTTGTCCTTGAATATACTTTAATTTGTTTTCATGATTAATTGCTCAAGTAATCTTTTAACTTGTATTCATGATTAAGTGGTGTTTAAACTATACCTTGTCATCTATATGTATGCTCACAGGTCATTCTCTATGTGCTTGTATCCTCCATCGACGTGTTATTGTTATGAACATGTCTCTTTTCTCAAGTATGTTTTGGTTGTTACCTTTACTTGTCTCAAAATACCTTAAATTATATTCAAGATTAAGTGGTGTTTAACTTAAACCATGTCTCAATATGATTCCTTAGCTTGTATATGTCATGTTTGAACCATGTTTTAATCCATTCATGTTGATTGACCTTACTCATGTTTGATATCCATATCCATGCTTTGTTAAACTCTTGAACCTCTATACATGTTAAGTAATGCTTTGAGTTATACATGTTTTAAACCAAGAATGATACCAAGTGATGTTTTGACTTTACTTCATCTTATCCATGTTTAAGTGTTGTTACAACTTGTCCATACTTGTCTTGTATTCATGATTAAGTGATGTTAGTAAACCCTAATCCATGTTTACCCTAGTTGTATACTTAAACTGGTCATCCATGATACTATGTTGATATTGCTTTATCCATGATTGTTTTGAACTCTTGTTTACATTCATGATGCTTTAGTCTTGTTAGAACCATGTTTCATGTATGCTTAGGTGTTGTAACATCCTTACATGTATGTGTTTACCTTGGTTATTACCATGTTTATTTGAAACTTCATTAAGTCTTGAATGCGTTCATGGTTGTTACATTGATCTTTTGTGACTTTGTTAAGTCTTTGTTTTAGATGTTGTCACATCTACGTTTATGCTTTGGTTGTTACCACATGTATTTAAACTTAGTCTTATATCATATGATTCTTTAATTAACATCATGTTTGAATGTTACCTTAATTACTTGCAATTAATATCATGTTTTCATTTTATCCATTTCTCCATGCTTATTTTCAACTTTGTCAAGTTATTCCCCAAGTGATGCTAGCTTGTTAGGTTTCATCTTCCTTTATTTCCATTTATTTCCAAATCCAAAGGAAAAATACTTCATTGACTTCATGTCATAAGTAGTTTAGCAATACCCAAATCCCCTTTGACCTTGTTAGAGTCATTAAGTCTTACAACTTAGACTTAGGGTAGAATTTACAACTGTTTTGACTTTGTTAAAGTCATGTAAGTGTTAAGGCTATAACACTTACCTCCCCTTTTGAACCTTGATCATAATCAAGTTTTTATTCATCCCTAGTGAGGTGAACTATATATGCTCTGATTCCATCCTTGTAAGGAGATATAGGCACAAGACCGCGAAGTTTTGGGGAGCATACTTAGTAATAAATCCTTAGGCTCCTATCCTCACCAATAAAACCCAAACACAAGACATTTCAAAGCAAATAGAAAACAATAACACAAATACATTCAAGAGGTTCCTATAGAGTAATATAGATACTTAGGATGCTAACACCTTTCCTAGGTATAACAAACCCCCGAATCTTAAAATCTCTTAGCATTGTTGTTACATTTAAACTTAGGGTTTTATACGATATTTTCCCTTTCCTTTGGATAAAACAAAGTTCGATGGTGAATATTCAAAGATTTGTGATTCAAGTTAATCAATAGGTTGATATCCGATTCTCACCGCAACAGGAACCATTAAGAATTGATTTTGTTTCAAGTACTTCTGAAATCTATCTTTACATCTAGACAGCTCTGAGCCAGATGGCATGGAAGATTGTCTTTTTGTAGAATACACAAGCTCGAGACGGATTCTTGATACTCACATCAATGTTAACATTTTCACGTAAGTCCAACTCAACAGGTGCAATTGTGAAGGAGCAACTCTAAAGTGATTCAAGGCCCCCACCTCAAAGTCGTTGAAAGGGAACTCAAACCCTAGTCTAGAAAATAGACATTCATGGAAAGACACAGAGCATCTGATAAAGGGAATTCATAAACTCTTAACAAAATCAATGTGAAAAATTGCTCAGTCATAAGACGGTCCCATGTCTAAGTGAACACTCTCCATTCTGCAGGCCTCACTGAAAACATAACTCAACCTTTGCGTTCATCAAATAATATCGAGTGACGTCTGCAAGGAACTTGTGGCCTTGGTGGCCCTTTTAAACCATATCCTCCTCACCATCATCAACAAAAAGAAAAAGTCCATAATGAGTTCTAGCATGTCCTTGGAAGTTAAAATGTTGCCTAACTTCCATATCACTAGGTTATCGACCATTCAAAGACCTAAAGGCTTTGATATAAGAATGCCCTCTCCCCTCCCATGTTGTACCGGTATGCCTCACAAAACTCAGGATCTCCCATGTGAAATTTAGGAGAATATAAGACGTGACCAATTTCCCTCATCTCAAGAGGAACCAAGTTCACGCATGTGCCTTCCTCTATTTCCCACCCATCATTTTCACAACTCAGAGGACCCATATACTCATTGCTACTTTTGACAGAACCCTTTAGAATCATAACTATCACTAAGCACTATGACATTTTTTGGGGATGAATAACTTCCAAAGGAACACCATTAAACACCTATGGATTCACTACTCCCGTACGAGATGAGGTGCCACTTATCTCTTCACCACTGGGTATATCTATAAAATTTTCAGGTCCACCTCCTACGTTGGCCATTTCTAAAAGGAAAGAGCTGAAGAAACTAAAATAAACAAAGAAGGGGTATAAGTGGTACCTTGAAATTTTTTAGAGATCAAGAGGCCACCCAGAAATACAAGAGACCAAAGTGAGTTGCAAAATCTGGAAGGGAAAACAAATGGACAAAATAAGGTGTTGTGGTAGCTATGGGAAGGAAAGTATGAAGTAACAGAAAGATAGATCGTTTGGAAAAATAAGAGGAAACGTAAGTTGAAAGAAGAAATGACTTTTATATAATGGGACAAATGAGGAAGATATGCGCTTCGAAACGAAAGGAAGGTAGGTGCATGAAACCAACATATAGATTTACCCCTAAAATGCAACGACATTTGAGTGCACTTGAGATCCCTAAATGGCATCACCATGCCCTATCCTACGGACCTAAGGCCATGTGTAAATGAAATCATACAAAATGTTTCAGTGACAAGATTAACATTTAATACACATTTTTCCGAGTTCATTGGCTTCTCAATAGTCTTTTCCACTTCCAACAAAACAAGAACCTATCAATAAGACCACAATAGAGGACAAAGCCAGCCGAATAATCTCAGGTCTTCACATTGCTTTGCAATGGTTTAACCATAAGAGAAACTGTTTCAGACCGGATATATACTCAATAAATAGAGGGGCCCATTCATAGAAGGGACCAACCGAAGACGCATTCACTGATTCGCTAAGGATCAGATGCAACCTCGATTAAGTGGTAAACACTTAACGTTTTCCATCCATTGATTGTCTAACATTTGATTTAATCGAACCTTCCCTATGTCTAATGTTGGTGAACATGGGGTTATTTTAATCACATACTCATCTATAAAGAATGTCATACGATGATTACAAGTATGTTCTCACTATAATTCACACCACCATTTTTACTACATTTCGCTGCCTTGGATATTAAAATGCTAATCTTGTATATTCACCCCACTCCATTGCACTAGAAAGTACTTATTGTCGCTTCAATCAACTTTACATCTTCATATTAATTATTTATGTTTCTTGTACATAACACATAATAAACAATCAATAAAATACTCAACAACAAGTACAATGACCATGACCCACACAATTTGATTTAACACACCTATTTAGATATCCTTAATGTTATACCTACACCTTTAGCCTCAAAATAGATTATATGAAATTTATACTTGATTATTGAGTATTATTTTTTCCGATAATAATATGGATTTTCAAAAAATGAAATCACAAATGCTAAAAGAGATCACATACACAACATAAACACTAATCATATTTTCTCGGTAAATAAAACTATGTAACATTAAAATTATACTAGGTCTAAACTTGACATTTTAAATTACTAATATCATTTTGAAATAGTTTTATGATATATAAATTCATTCCAAAACACTATCACCTATGTGTCGCGGTGGGAAATATCATTGAGATTAAACTATTGATTAACTTAACTCGAAAACAAGAGTCGTCACCGGACTTTATTGTTTCCAAAGGGAAAAAGGAAAAGGTTAAACAAAACCCACAAAAAGAAAAAGCTAAAAAAGAGAGATCTGGATAAGGGGGTTGGTTATGCAAGGGGAAGGTATTAGCACCCCACACATCCGTTGTACTCAATGGGAACCACCTACAAATATGTGTTTATATAAATTTGGGTTGTTTGTTGATTGATTTTAATTGAAAAGACACTTCGTCGTATTCGAGTGGAAAACTCTACCTATGATAACGTGAAAATGTATCGTATATTCTAACTTGATTCACATGCTATTTAGTGTCTTTTTTTATCATATTTTTGTACTATTATTCTGTGTTTTGTTTACATTTCAGGTACTTATCGAATATAGAGTGTCCATGCAAGAAAACTAGAAAAAGATCAAGAAAAGGAAGTTTTTGGCAGAATTTACTAGTTTCTGGTGAATGGCGTTCACCACTACCTCATGGTGTTCACCATACACCTCAGCCACGTCATAAGTAACTTAAGCCCATGGCATTTGCCATGGACTCATGGAGTTCGCCATGAATGCGCAAAATCAACAGATTGTGGAAAATAAACGAGACTCATTCTCCTCCACTTCCCTACATTCTCTCAACAGTTTCTACACGTTTTGAAGGAGTTCTGCAGCATTGGACCACTATATAAGAGAAATTTTACTTAGTTTTAATCATCCAAGTTTATGCTCGAAAGCTTTGTCAATTTAGTTCTAGGCAAATATTTACTTTCAAAGTGATAATCTCTTACATTGAGAGGTTATCACACCATTAGTTTTAAGCTTTGTATTGGACTCTTGGATCGTAATCCTGCCGGCATATTTGAAGTTATTTTGTTTCCATTCCTTGCACTCGATGTATTCCAAATTTAATTCAAGTTTCCACGGGTTTTTATATCATTGCTTTATATTTTCGTTTATCGTATTTTTGTTTATTCATCAGTCGTCCTTAATTTCAATTGCTATGAATTCTATGTTTAAGTCTCAAAACATGTCCGACTAAATCTCTTTGAGTCTGGTATGTGAAGACCGTCATTCCGACGGAACTCAGTAATAAAATTGGCGTTAACTCAGAATGATGGTCCTCACATAGCGGACTCTAAGAGATTTAGCGGGACATGAATGAACTAAAATATGATAAACGAAAATATAAAGAAATGATATAAAAACTTGTGGAAACTTGAATTAAATTCGGAATACATCGAGTGCAAGGAATCGAAACAAAATAACTTCAAATATGCCGGCAGGATTACGACCCAAGAGTACAATACAAATCTTAAAACTACTGGTGTGATAACCTCTCAATGTAAGAGGTTATCACTTTGAAAGTAAATATTTGCCTAGAACTAAATTGACAGAGCTTCCGCGCATAAACTTGGATGCTAAAAACTAATAAAAACTGCTCTTATATAGTGGTCCAATGCTGCAGAACTCCTTCAAAATGTGTAGAAACTGTTGAGAGAATGTAGGGAAGTGGAGGAGAATGAGTCCAGTTTTTTTTCCATGATCTATTGATTCTGCATGTGCATGGCGAACGCCATGGGCTTAAGTTACTTATGACGTGGTTGAGGTGTATGGCGAATGCCATGAGGTGGTGGCGAACACCATACAGCAGAAACCACTAAATTCTGCCAAAAACTTCCTTTTCTTGCCCTTTTTCCAGTTTTTTCCCATGGGCACTCTATATTTGATAAGTACATGAAATGTAAACAAAACACGACATAATATTATGAAAATATGATAAAAAGACACTAAATATCATGTGAATCGGGTCAGAATATACGATACGTTTTCACGTTATCAAACTCCCCCACACTTAAATCTTTGCTTGTCCTCAACTAAAAGCTAATATCAAGACTCTTGAAAAACAATGCACACGGATACTCGTTCTAGGCTACAAACCACACTTTGGTTAAGGATATCGTAGGAACACAATTTTGCGGTTGTGCGGTCCTAAGCCTTCTTTCTATACAAACCAATCTGAATCATGTCATTATACCTATGCCTAATTCACTCATCCCTTTTCATTCTAGTGCAATCACATTAAGCCTGTTATCCTTACATACTCATGGTATGATAGCATGTTAGTGTTTATGATCTCATTTTTTTTCTTTGTCTTGCATATAAGCATAAGCTTCAACAGATGAAAGAATTTGCACCGTTGGGCTAAGTGATCGGGTGAGAATCACCTAACTTTGATGGAACACTTATTTTTATTCATATATATTTTTTTTCTTTTTAACTTTCTTTTTATGCCTGAGATTATACAATTATTTGCATCAGCTTCCTACTTAGTGTATGCTTAGAACAGTGTTGGCTGCTCAATAAACTACTTAAGGACTAATATAAGAGTGAGAACATAAGGCTATGGCATAACGAGTACTCAAATCGATCTCCATAATTGGGAGACTTAAGGTGTTAAAACGATACCGATTTTATGGATTTTTCTCAAGTCTCCACAATATATCCTAAACTTCATATATAGCCTAAAACTTTCAAAAGGCACACTGAATTTCGGAGTAAAATTTTTTTTTATGGCTCAAGAAAAGGTAAAATTAATAAAAAATGGAAACCACACATAAATGACTCGACAACACGTGCAAATGACTTGACAAAATACTGAAACAAATGCAATTCTAAAAACATAAACTAATCTAAGAAGGGGAATCTAACCAGAAAGTGAGTAAAAATAAAGCGATAAAACTCCTCCCCCATAATTGAACCAAACATTGTCCTTAATGTTTTGATACAAGGTGGAAAAAAGTAAAAGAACCTGAATGGTGAGCTCAGTAGCGGCCTCGGCCTCGACCTCTTCCATATCCGCCTCTACCCTGCTAAAGATATAGCACACCCACGTGCTGCATGTATTCTAACATATCTATCATCCCCATACGCAATTATGACATATGATCGATCAAGTCTGCCATGTTATGCTATGTGCGTCCAGCGTAATTGTGTTGCTGCTCCTGTATTTGGTGAATAGTATCCATCATGTCATCCTGCTGCCTCTGTATGTTTCTAAGCAACTGGTCGCGCTCGGCGTATACATCGTTCCGGTGTCGCAGCTAGCTAAGGACATCGTCAAGTGTGGTCCTAATCACGGTGTAATCATATTCCTCACGAGACTAAAGTCTAGAGGAGGTACCTGCAAAAGTATCAGAAAAGCCACGTGTAGTGTGTGTGCGTGTATAAGGGTTAGTCGCATGGGTAGGAGCATCTCACTCCATATGGTCGTACTCATCGTCAGTATAACCACCCTCAGTGTCCTACATGAGAATGTCAGTGTGGGCAGGATGACCAGGCTCTGGGACGGTTAAATTATAAAGCCAATTGTTCCGGCTTTACACATCAGTGCGTGCATAACAAAGTAAAATAATACTTCGCATAGCACAATTATTAATCATTAAAACTTACATACCGTCTTGCCTAGCCTTAACCAGGCGCATGTTGCGGTAGGTCTCTAAATTAAGAAAGGGTGTATCAAGGGGCTCAAGGGTCGCAAGCTCTCTGTCAAGGCTGAAAGCACGGGTTATTGATGTGATCATCCCTCGTATGCAAATAGGGTCGGAGCCTCTAGTAACAATAGACTGCATGTGCATAAGCATAAATGAAGTCGGGTTCACTTGTGCCTGTGTAAGTGCGCTATACATGAAAAAGAGCTCCTTAGAATTCACATTTCCATTATTCACCCGGCAAAATAAAGTATTTGCTAAAATGTAGTGTAGGTAACAAATGGACGGGTTGTGAATTGCAGTGGATTTGAGGTCTTCCCAAACGGTGGTGGCCTCACCAGTAATTTGTTCCCAAAAGCGGAACGCTTCAATATACCAATCTCCCTCCAAGGGCCACTCTCATGCAAAACTGTCCCCATGAGGGAAGTTCAGCAAGTCGGCAATGTGGTCCTAGCCAAATTCATATTATCTATCAAACATCCTAAACTTTACCGTGCCTATAGTGTGTTGCCTTACTACCGGCGTGTAGTAGCCAAATAAGCTTAAAAACTACAGTATAAGTCTAACGTCAGTGGGGCTGCCTAAAGTGCAGAAATGTGTCATTCCTAATTTCCCTACCATCCAATTAACACTATTTAACAGACCCAAACTATGTAGAGCAGATTCGTCAATATACATTGTCGGATTTCTCACCGTCTTCGCCTTCTCTAAATGTGATACCCATAAAATCTACCACTGTCCTTATTGCTCTTGCTAATCTAGGAGGTATGGTGGAGAGTTTTTGGAAGTAAAAGTGAGTTTTGGAAAGGAATGTGAGAATTGGGGAAGAATGTGCGATAAATGTGGTAGCAGATGAGTTTTAATAGATGTGTTAATGTAAGTTTGAAGGTTATGAGATAGTGGGAATGTGGGAAGTTGGAAGAGCAAGTGCATGCAATGGATTTGGAAGAAAGAATGTCAAAAATCGTGTGAAAACGGTTTAAAAGATCGTGTCTGCCAGTGGTATGTTAAGGGTGATCGCCATTGGGTCTGTGGCAAATGCCACATACTTTAAATTGAGCCTTTTCAAAAGTTATGCCTATGGCAAACGCCATAGGCTTTAGACACGTGAATTTTTCAAAATATTGAGGTATTGTATTATTTAAGAATAAATAAAAAGGAATAATACAAAAAGGATAAAAATAAAAATAAAAATGAACATTAAAAGAATAATAAAAATGAATAAATGGAAATAACTTAAAAATTGCATTACGAGAAATGAAAAATTGTGGGTTGCTTCCCACACAGTGCAATGTTTTACGTCGTCAGCTCAACAAAAAATTTATAAATTTTGAAAATTAACTGCAAAAACCAAAGAAAGCGGGGAAATCCTAAATTAGTAAGTGGGAAATCCTAAACTTAGAAAAGCAGTAAATATACTTTCCTTCCCCCACAGTTAAATGGAGCAGGGTCCTCACTGTTTAAGCAAAGGGAAGGAAATGCGGTAAGATTCAACAACAGATCATCCACTTCGATGTGCATCATGCTCGAAGAGTCTTCTCATGGAATGCACCTCTTGATAGATGTAGTCAAACTGCTCATTTTCCACGTCCATAAAGCCTTAAAAATCTCGCCGAATAGTGGTAACATCATCCCTAAAGGTAGCAACTTCAGTCTGAAGGGTGTCTAATGCAGCAGTATGGTCTACGAGAAGTGTGGTTGGGGCAGCAAATGCAAGTGAAGGAACACCAGGAAGAGGATCAGAGCGGTTCTCATAAGCTTGAGGGGTCTCAGGTGGTGTAGGTGACTCGTTCTGACCTTCTAAGTCATACAACCAATTATCCCTATTGTGCACACTGGTCTTCTAATGATTAGACAGGGTGAAATGATGTACCACTTGATTGTCTATCAGTAGTTTGAACACATTTGGCTCTAGGTTTCGTAGGAAATAGTGGTTGAAACAAAATAATACATTCATCGATCGGATACCTCCTAAAGGAGCTAAGGTTAACAGTGGTTGTCTAAGACCAATGTCAACAGCTATCATGGTAATAAGATCGCCTATTAGGATGGGTCCCTGGGTGGCATGTGCAATCATATCCATGTTAGCGAACATGACGGTCGCAACATTAATAGGCTTGGATTGGAAAACAAAAGATAATGATAGTTCATCCCTAGACACAGCGGTAACATTTTCTTCTTTCCTAAAGACTGTAATAGCTAAGATCATATGAAAGTACCTAATGGATGGGTTGTGTATACTGTTGGAGTGCATAGAATTTAGTTCAAGGTGGTAATCTCTAAAAATGCTACCCCAAAAGTAGTCAAGCTCTATATCCATATAACCCACTTCTTATGCTTCTGTAAAAACGTCGGGCCCACTAGAAAATCCTAAGAGGTCAGCAATCTCATGGTGTGTGAAGCGGTAAGTATGCCCAAACAACATAAAAGTATCTAGTCCTATATTGAACCCCAACCCTCGGTTAGGATCATAAAAAAAAGGAGCTTAAAACTCAAGAGTCAGCTTACAGTAAGTATTATATCTTCTTCTGACAGCAAAGCTACCCCAGCCAATTTGGTTGAGCATAAAACGTACACTCTCCCTAATTCCTAGGGTGGTCATGGCCGGTCCATCTGAATATATAGTTAGTTCCATTTCCCTCAGAAATAAAACTTCATAACGCCGCCTCTGGGCTACGTTCTTGAAAACAATCTCCATATAGACTATGTTATCCATCTCTAGAGTTAGTAATAAAGTTAGCTTTCGCGATGTCCTAAAAATAGACATGACTAAAGTTAGTATTGATCAAAATATTAAATATACCACTAATTATATTGTGGGAAAAATAAGAACCTAAAAAATTCAGTGGGTTACCTCCCACGCAGCGCTTCATTTAATTTTAGTAGCTCGACACTTTTTGAATAAAACTATTCTTACGGAAGAGTAGACAACTCTTCTAGTTTGAAATTGGTGTAGTAATCTATGTTTTCTACACTATGATAATGTTTGAGTCATTGCCCGTTTACAACGAATGTATCCTTTGATTTACTCCTTATTTCAATGGTTCCGTTTTGAAATACTTTGATAACCTCAAAAGGTCCGAACCATCTAGAATGATGTTTGCCTAGAAATAGTTTTAGTCGAGAGTTGAAAAGAAGGACAAGTTCTTCTTCATTGAACTCTCTTCTTGCTATGTGTTTATTGTACCATTATTTTGTTCTCTCTTTATAAATTTGGACAATTTTGTAGGCGTCTAACCTCAATTTTTTCTAGTTCACGGAGATATAGAACTTTCTTTTCTCCTGCGGTCGTATAGTTCATGTTAAGGGTCTGAATGGCCCAATAAGCTTTATGTTCAAGTTCAACCGGAAGGTGGCATGATATACCATAAACTAGCTTAAATGGAGTGGTTCCTATTGGAGTTTTGTAGGCCGTTCTATAGGCCCATGAAGCTTCATTAAGTTTGGAAGACCAATCTTTCTTAGAAGTTGCAATAATTTTCTCTAATATTTTCTTAATTTCTCTATTTGAAATTTCAACTTTCCCACTCGTTTGTGGGTGATAGGGTGTCGTTATTCGGTGTTGGACTCCATATTTGAGTAACAATCTTTCAAAGATAATTGAAATGAAATGGGAGCCACCGTCACTATTGACGAGTCTCGGCACACCAAACCTAGGAAAACTAGTATTCTTAAAAATTTTAATAACGACTCGTGCATCATTTGTAGGAGAAGCTATAGCCTCAATCCATTCAGATACGTAATCAACAACAATGAGTATGTATTTGCTACCAAAAGAAGATGGGAAAGGGCCCATAAAGTCAATACCTCACACATAAAAAACTTCTACTTCTAAGATACCATTTTGAGGCATATCGTCGCGCCTAGAGATATTCCCACTACGTTGGCACCGGTCGCAATTGATAACCGCGGTGTGGACATCTTTCCATAAGTTAGGCCAAAAAAAGATAAATTGTAATATTCTTGCGTAAGCCTTTGACATGCTTGCATGCCCTCCATATGGTGCAGCATGATAATGAGATATTATGTTGTCTACCTCCTCCTCGGGGACACAATGATGGAAGATACAATCGGCGCCTCTCTTGAAAAGAAAGGGCTCATCCAAATAATAATTTAGTAAATATTGGAAAAACTTTTTCTTTTGTTGGTAAGTTAATTCAGGTGGAAGCACTCGGGCTGCTAGGTAGTTAACAAAGTCAGCATACCAAGGCACTACGGGTTTAGTAAATACTACTTCCATGACTTCTCTATTTTCTATGTTAGGATTAATTTGAGAACATTCAGTTGTGTCAGTTAAGTTATTTTCTAACTGGGCTACAAGTCAGTCATAGGGGAAATCATCGTTGATGGGCACTTGTTCGACTTTTATTTTCCCAAGTCTAGAGAGGTGATCAACTACAACATTTTCAGTTCCCATTTTTTTTATCTTTGATCTATAAATTGAATTTTTGTAATAGCAAGAGCCATCTCATGAGTCTTGGTTTGGCGTCCTTTTTACTTAATATGTACCTAATAGTGGCATGGTCAGTATAGACAATTATTTTAGCTCCTACCAAGTAAGAACGAAATTTATCTAATTCGAACACGACAACTAGGAGTTCCTTTTCTGTTGAAGCGTAGTTCATTTGAGCTTCATATAATGTTCTGATTGCATAATAAATCACACGAAGCTTCATGTCTTTTTGTTGTCCTAAGACTGCGCGTACGGCATAGTTACTAGCGTCACACATTATCTCAAAGGGTCTGCTCCAATCAGGTGGTTGAATAATAGGTGCGGAAATCAGAGCATGTTTTAATAGTTGGAAAACCTCTAAGCATTTTGCATCGAAGATGAGTTCATCGTCTTTCATTAACAGGCCAGTTAGCAGTTAGGATATTTTAGAGAAATCTTTAATAAATCATCGGTAAAAACCAGTGTGAGCTAAGAAACTACATATTTCTCTAATGGATTTTAGAGGTTGAAAGTTTTCTATAACTTCTATCTTAGCTTTATCTACTTCAATCCCTTTGTTGGACACTATGTGTCAAGTACTATTCCTTGTCGAACCATGAAATGGCATTTTTCCCAATTGAGTACGAGATTAACTTTTACACACCTTTCAAGTACCATTTCTATGTTATCTAGACACCCTTCAAAACTATGTCCGCAAACTGAAAAATCTTCCATAAATACTTCCATGATGTCATTTAGAAAATCTGCGAAGATAGCCATTATGCATCTTTAAAATGTTGCAGGAGCGTTACATAGTCCGAATGGCATTCGTCGGTAGGCCTATGTGCCATAAGGACATGTGAAGGTAGTCTTTTCTTGGTTATCAAGATGAATAAGAATTTGGAAGAATCCTGAATAACCGTCTAAATAACAGAAATAGGAATGTTTGGCCAGTCACTCGAGCTTTTGGTCGATAAAATGTAAGGGAAAATGATCTTTGCGAGCGGCTTTATTTATTTTTCTATAATCAATGCACATCCTCCATCCAGTTTCAATATGTTTTGCTACAGATCCGCCTATCTCATTTTGTACAACGGTAACACCTCCTTTCTTGGGTACGAAGTGTACTAGGCTGACCTAGTTACCATCAGATATTGGATATATAATTCCTACTTCTAATAGCTTTTGTACCTCTCTCTTGACTACGTCACTCATTATGGGGTTAATTCTCCTCTGGTGTTCTCTGGAAGTTTCGGAGTCCTCCTCTAGCATAATGTGATGCATTCACAAAGAGGGACTAATTTCTTTTAGGTTTGAGATGTTATAGCCTAAATCAGATAGGTATTTCCTTAACACATGTAATAACTTCTCACTTTCTATTTGTCCTAAGTCTGCATTTACTATTACTGAGCGTTCAAGCTTTTCATCAAGGAATTCATACCTAAGATTTTTGGGTAGTGTTTTGAGTTTATAGAAGGTTTCTTTGGGCAAGGCATGGGATCTGGAGTAAGTGAAAGACATTCACTTAGACTGTCATCCACATATGGCTCTCGCCATTCATCATCTTCAAATATAGGAGGTGTTTAAATCATTAGTACTTCAGTACACTTAGGTTGTTCCATCTCCATTTCTCTTAAGCATTCGTTAATGATGTCCAAGGAACAACAAGAATTGTCTATAGCTAGCGCCTTTAGAAATTGTGCCAAAATAAATTCAACTTTTTCTTCACCAACCTCAAAGGTTAGCTTTCCTTTCTTCACGTCTATGATGGCGCCAGCAGTGGCCAAAAAATGTCTTTCTAAGATGTTTGGAATATTGGAATCCTCCTTTATATCCATAATTATAATGTCGGTGGGAATGTAGAATTGACCTATTCGGACGGGAACGTTCTCTAGCTTTTCACATATGGAAAGGGGCATTAAACTAACATTGGCTCCTAAGTTTCAGAGTGCTTTGTCTATGAAAAACTTTCCTATTACACATGGTATGGAAAAACTTCCTCGATCTTTTAACTTCATAGGCATGTTATTTTGAATTATAGCGCTACACTCAGCAGTAAGCGTCACTGTTTCATTATCCTTAAGATTTTTCTTATTATATAGGATCTCCTTAAGGAACTTAGCATATGAAGGAATTTGGGTAATGTCGTCTGTGAATCGTATTGTAATGTTCAACTATTTCAGAAGCTCTACAAATTTCTTAAATTGTCCTTCGTTTTTAGACTTAGCAAGTCTTTGAGGATAAGGAATGGGTGGTTTATACGGTGGTGGAGGCATGTATGCTTTTTCTTTCTCTACTGCCTCTTCATTTTTGTCTTCTTGTCCATTGTCAGTTGGTTTTTCTGGTTGGTCATCAATTGTCACCTTTTCAGCTTCTTCTCCAAAATTTTGATACATGGGTGTATTTTGAATTCTAGTATCTACTGGCCCATCTAATTCTGTCCCACTTTGAAGTGTGATAGCATTAGCATGACTTTTCGGGTTAGGTTGTGGTTGGCCAGGAAATACTCTAGTTAGGGCTGCTGTTGCTAGTTGTTGTTGGGCCACTTGAGAAATTTGGGTTTCTAACATTTTGTTGTGGGTAGCCATTGTGTCAACCTTACTCGACAATTCTTTCATTAGTTCACTCATATGAAGGTGTTGGTTGGCAAACTCTTTGTTTTGGTGGGTTTGGGATGCAATAAAGGTCTCCAACATTAGTTAGACATTGGACTTCCTAGGTGCTTGAGGAGCAGCAGGGGCTCCTTTTTTATAACCTAGAGGAACAGTTGGTGTTGGGTTTAGAGCAAACAAAGCATTGTTGCTCTTATAGGAAAAATTAGGACGTTTTCTCCAGCCAGGGTTATATGTGTTACAGTACGGATTTCCTTGGGCATAGTTTACTTGGTCGGTTGGAATTCCAGCCAATAAATGACATTTATGGGTGTTGTGCCCAGGGGTTCCACATAGCTTGCAGCTAGGTGTCACATCGGCTATGGTAGCTGTTGGAGTCACGGTTAAACTCTTAATTTTTTGAGTAAGTGCATCTATTTTAGCATTGATGTGGTCTATGCCATTAACTTTGTACATTATGCACTTCAGTGATGGTTTCTCTGTAGGAGTTCGCTCACCTCCCCATTGGAAGTGGTTTTGTGCCATGTTTTTAATGAGTTGATATGCGTCTTCATAAGGTTTGTCCATTAGAGCGCTGCCAACTGCAGCATCTATGTTTAATTTGGTGTTGTACAACAAACCATTGTAGAAAGTATGGATAACTACCATGGTTCAAATCCATGATGTGAGCAAAGCCTCAACATATCCTTGTATCTCTCCCAAGCTTTGAAAAGAGATTCATTGTCTTTATTCCTAAATCCGTTGATTTGGGCTCTTAGCATAGCAATCTTGCTAAGTGGAAAGTATCTTGCTAAGAAGACTTTCTTTAACTTGTCCCACGTAGTGATAGAGTTAGATGGTAAAGACTGGAGTCAAGCTCTAGCTCCATCTCTTAAAGAAAATGGAAAAAGACGTAGTCTTATGGCTTCAGGATTAACACCATTTGCTTTCACTATGTCTGCATAATGCACAAACACGGATAAATGAAGATTCAGATTGTCCGTAGGGCTACCAGAGAACTGGTTTTGTTGTACGACTTGTAACAATGAAGGTTTCAACTTAAAATCATTTTGATCGATGGAAGGGGTTGTAGTGCTATTGTGTGGCTCATCTTGTGATGGAGCAACATATTCCTTAAGAGGATAGTTTTGATTTTTAGCCATACCTGGTTGTGGTTCGGGATATCTGGATCAGGAAGATTATATTTTATTCGGAATTCTTTGATTCAGCGTCTTAGGTTAATAAAATGCTTGACTTCGTCAATCGTTTGCTCTAACTCTTTGCCTTGTGAGCGAGTGCTTGGCATACAATCAACGAATTAAGGGAAAATTTGTTGCCTTAGTCTATACTGCGCAACAATGGAATCACAATATTGACTAAATTAGTCCCCGGCAACGACGCCAAAAACTTGATCGCGAGTTTATGAGTCTATCAAATTATCTATCTGTAAGTATACATTCTATCATGTAGTTTTAAAGATATCAAACCCACAGAGACTAATAATCAATCTACTGTTATCTATTAATGTTGTGTAAATTTAAGGCTAATGAATGTTTGGATTTAGGGAAACTAAAACTAAAATTAAAACAAAAATAAGATTTAAGAAATATATTAGACAAGAGAGACCAAAATGTGGATTTCGTGCACCTTGGGAACTCTGTAATTCATTGGCAATAGTTTAGGGTTAAATTGCTTTCAGTAGAAAATACCAGTTTAAAAACTTCATCTCACACTCTCGCGCTATTGATTAAAGCTACACTCTTTGACCATGAGATTTTGCCCTAGCTCGCCCATTTCAATCAAAAAGTATTTTTTTTTTCAAAACTAAATAAGTCCTAATTGATACCTAAAGCGTTCTCGTTGTATTTAGGATCAATGCCCAATTTTCACTATCCAGTTCCATCCTCACACTCTCGCGCTATCGGCTCGAACCTTTATTTGCTTTCCCTCTCGTGCAAAACAATTTGACTTAAGATTGAAAATTAAAGCCAAAATAGAAATTTATGAAAAGAACTCGGTAATAAAATTGGAGTTAACTTTTCATAAATTTCTCTTCTGGATTTAAGTTTCAATCTTAATTCAAATTATTTTGGAAGAGAGTGAAAGCAAATAAAGGTTCAAGCCGATAGTGCGAGAGTGTGGGGATTGAACCGGATAGTGAAAATTGGGCATTTATCCTAAATATAGTGAGAGCGCATTAGGTATCAATTAGGACTTATTTAGTTTTGAAAAAGAAATACTTTTTGATTGAAATGGGCGAGCTAGGGCAAAATCTCATGGTCAAAGAGTGTAGCTTTAATCAATAGCGCGTGAGTGTGAGATGGAGTTTTTAAACAAGTATTTTCTACTAAAAGAAATTTAACCGTAAACTAACGCCAATGAATTAAAGAGTTCCCAAGGTGCACGAAATCCACATTCTGGTCTCTCTTGTCTGATATATATTTTAAATCTTATTTAACTTTTAATTTTAGTTTTAGTTTCCCCAAATCCAAATGTTCATTAGCCTTAGCTTTACACAATATTAATAGATAACAGTAGATAGATTATTAGTCCCTGTGGGTTTGATATCTTTTAAAACTACGCGATAGATTGTATACTTGTAGTTAGATAATCCGATAGACTCATAAAGAGCAACCAAGTCTTGAATTTGGGATAAAAGAGTCTCAGATGAAGCACTATGTCTCAGATGAATCATAAGGTCTCTGATACCACTCCAAGCAATGGGAAATACTAAGTCCTAATGTCCAAGGTCCAAAATACTCCTCAAGCAAAGGATGGTAACACAAAGTCCACAAGAGCAGATTAATGTTTTTTAGGGTTTTAGCAATTTTATGATGTTTTTTGTTCCTTTAAGATAAGAAATCAAAAAAGAGAAAAAAATAACACCTAGAATATAAATGACCATCATGTATAGATCATCTAACAACAAACCTAAACCTCAAAGTAGATTCACCTAAGGGAAAACCTATCTCTGATGTAAAGTGTCACAGATGATCAAATGACCATCCAACAACATGTTTGAACAAAAGAATGCTCAATCAACCAAGGTGTAATACCCCAAATTTTGACCACTTAGATTTCCCATCATTGTGAAAATCATCATCACAATATGGATGTACCTTTGTGCCTCATCAATCTCCTCAAGGAATTGTTGAGCATTCACTACTATCAAAATTAGGGTTTCAAGCCCTCTCTGAGTGCTTAGACAAAGGATCAATCAAGAAATGACATGATCTTCAACTTGTATAATCTCTCAAACATCCACAATGGATCAAAAAGGACTCCCACTTCAAGGATTAAGCACAAGGCTGCTCCCTTCTAGGTGGATCAAGTCTCAAGATCGACAGTGTCACCAAATTAGGGTTTTGGTCGACCAGAGCGTCCAGATGGAAATTTTCATCTGGGCACAAGGCAATGATCCAAAACATAACCTAATATACTTCATGGAACCTCATGAACCCATGCATCAAGTCAATTTTGCCTCAGGGGATGCATTCATCAAAAATCAGGAATTAGGGTTTCTTGACCTAATTCACCCCTAAGTTGACTTTTGGGACAAACCATGAGCCAAGACCTCAAGAGATGATTTGAGGGTCTCTAATATACCATATTGATCCATTCGGAACAATGGATTGATCCAAGAAGTTTGAGCAACAAGTCTCAATTTCATCTGCACCCCAATTAGGGTTTTAGGGGAAAAGTCAATTGTAACTTTGACTTTTGACCAGGACATGCTCCCAAACCCTAATACATGATTGAATATACCCTATGACACCCATGTAACATGTCCATCAAGTTTGATTTAGGTCAAGGACATGATTTCCTGAAGAATTGCACAGTTTGGAATTCATCTGATCAAAAGTCAACTGTGCACAAAAGTCAACTTTGACTTTTTGAGATTTTTCACCAAAATGGATTTTTAACCCTAAAATGATGTTAATGTATGATTTGAATCATCATTCATCAAGAAAAATCAAGAAAAGTGAGATAACTTGTAAAAGGGGTAACTATAAAACTTAGAATTTTTTCTAAGTTAAAAATAAAGTGGCAAAGGTACCAACTTTGGAGGACCATAACTCCTAAACCACAAGGCCATTTTTTCTCATCCAAAGATGGATTTGTAGCCCTCATTATCACCTACAAAAACTTCAACTACAAGTCATTCCAATTCATTAAGGATTTTGAGTTATGGAGTGATCAAAGTGGCTAAAAAGTGAAAATGTCACTTTTTCCAACACTTGGTGAAATTTTCACTAAGTCCAAATCTGTCTTCACTTTTTGCCAAATGTAGGGGGATTTTTCACTTGGAATCAAAAGAGATCAAAACTAAACTTGTTCAAACAGTTGTTGTATCATGTAAGAGCTTTCCAAAATGGCCAAGAACATTGCCAAATTCAACCTACACCATGAGATACAACATTGCCAAGTTGCCTTGCTGAAATCTGTCAAGGCAAGGCAGAATTTGCAACTTTGGTCGATTTGCCAAAATCAGCCAAATTCAATTGCTCCTATCCACTTGGACACCTCAGAGGATTGAATCTAAAGGGGACAATCACTGAGCCAAGCCTCCAAAGTCCATGGAACAAGAAATAACATGTTGAACCTAGAATGGCCAAAATAGGGACAAGACTTCAAATTTGGAATGAGGCATTCAATGGAACCATCAAGGTGGCATGGACTGAGCCATTCTCATCTGAAATCAGTCAAGACTTATCCAAGACCAAGGGGACCAAAGCTCTGTGCCCTAACCTCTAGTCAATGGCTAGAGGAGACTTGGATTTTCATTTGCCAACATTGGCCAAACCTACTTACCAGCTGCCATGCACTATTACTTGCAAAACAAACTTGCTCTACTATAAATAGAGCTCAATTGTGGTCAGTTTAAGTACACCAAAGCCATCTAACAGATGCTTTCATCAAAATCTCTTTCTCTTCGCAAAAATGCCTTTCTTAGCAAGGTAGCTATCGGGTTTTGAGTTTGAGAGCAATTACAATCAAACCAATCACTCACACACCTCACATACATCATATAGAAGTGATCCAAACACTTAGATTACTTCTGAAACATCAATTTCACAAAATCACCAGCTGGTTGCTCAAGGTTTTAACCAAAGTGCAGCTGAGGTATCACAAAATGATCCAGCCAATTTCAATCAAGTCCAACCATCCAAACACGATCCATAGGGTGTAGGGAAGCTGTTCAGATCATCACCACTCATCTGTAACACCTCCAAATCAAAAATCACTTTGAACTTGCTGTCACGACTTGGAGGTAAGCACATACTTGGTCATCTCTCAATTTATGCATATTTCCTCGCACAATAATTTGGCCATATGTTCATAATCATGTATGGAATGTTTTCCCTCAATTAATTGCATTGTTTGAATCGTGTATCAAAAATCCTAGCCTTCATGCAGAAATTAGGGTTCTTGAGGTCTCTTCGTGATTTCTTGTTGTATGTTTAATTTAAATGAAATTAAAGTACATAGACATGATCGTGAGGTTGAGACGAGCATAATGATATGTGGATTGCATGATATGATTACGTATTCATGGAGATTGGATAGAAAACGTAAATCTGAGAAACCAAGAACACGCGCGTGTTCTTCAGCTGTTCTTGGCGCCATTTTTCATAAATTCAAATATTTGAATTTTGTGATTTTGTTTAATTGATTCAAAAATTAATTTCTCTCTGAGTTTTAATGATTTTGAGTTGATTCTTTTTTTAATAATTCACAAAAATGTCAAAATATTTTATTTTCACAAAAAATCCCAAAAATATTATTTATTTCATATAATTGATATTTTTGCAAAGAATTAATATTTTGATTGTTTTTGGCATTTTAAATATTTTTTCTACATTGATTTTGCAACTTTTAATGCTTTCTAATTATTTTGTAGGTCAATACTTAATTTTTGAAGCATTAATCCAAGATCACAATTTGTTTTCCATGTGTTAAACAATTTTTATCATTTTTAATTGAATTTTTATTCAATTAAATACATTTTGAAAACAAATTAGGGTTTTGGATTAATTCAACCCTCATAAATCATTTTCAAAACTCTTTGGGCCTCTTGAGAGAGTGTAAGACCCATCCCCCCTTGTACAAAAACTTTTTGGGCCTCACTCATTGTATAAGTCCCTCTGTACAAGTAAACTGCGCGATCGTCGCCCGTTTAAAAATAAAAACCATCTGGGCCTACCCTCGAGTAGTAAGACCCATTTCTTTTTTCTTGAAACTTTTTGGGCCTCTAATAGAGTGTAAGACCCAATCCTTTTTTTGACCAAATCATTCTTGGGCCTCAGTATATTGTATAAGTCCCGATACCGTCAAAAACAAACGGCGCGATCGTCGCCTTTTCAAAATAACCCCTGGGCCTCTCCTTGAGCTATAAGACCCATTCAAAACACTTTGGGCCTCTATTAGAGTGTAAGACCCAATCCCCCTTTTAACCAAAACAATTTTGGGCCTCACTTATTGTATAAGTCCCTCCGCGTTAAAAGAAAACCTCGGCGCGATCGCCATTTTTAAACGAAAAATCATTTGGGCATACCCTCGTGTTATAAGCCCCACTCTTTTCTTTTAACCTTTTTGGGCCTCTTGAGAGAGTGTAAGACCCATCCCTTTGTACAGAAAACCTTTTTGGGCCCCAGTCACTTGTATAAGTCCCGCTGTACAAAGTCAAACAGTGCGCTCACTGATAAAACCCTGGGCCTCTCCTTGAGCTGTAAGCCCCAAATCTTTCTTTTTCAAAGCACTTTCTCCTTTGATTTTGAATATACTGTTGTTTTCAATCTTTCTTTGTTGAACAACTAACCAAACAGCATGGAAGCACTACAACCGAGTAAGTGGTTATCGCTTTCATTTACTGCTTTCATATTATAAACTGTATTGTGGGGCTACTCACTGTAAGTCTCCTTTCATAAACTCATATCTACTGTGTAATAATAGTATAGATATTTCGAGTTACCCCGGCAACTACGTCTAGAACTAGGTGACGCCGTTTCGTTTATTCGTAGAAATAGACGCCTAGATCCCCAATAGGAGCACCAGATACAGTCTTCTCTTCGGCTGTCCTCCTTAGGAATCGTCAAGAAGCTCTACTCCCCAAGATGAATGTATTCTCCGTGAATGGCATCTTTGAGTTTCTTCCCAATTCTCGAACTTTCTTGACTCGATCTATTCCTTGTGGATAGCTTGCCTTGAATGTCTCGGGGTTTGGGTACCCACTACGGTCATAATCTTGGACCTTAACTAAGGAACCCTCTTTAAAAGCTAAAAGTCGCTGGATAGTAAACCTCGCACGTTTACCAGTGGTTTTTATCTTTAAAAGAGTTATCTCTCCTAATGGAAAGGAGATGATAGACCCACGGGTTTCTTAAAAGCATCGGCCTTCTCTTGGGCATTATTCAAGGACCCTACGGCTTCTTAGAAGTATTCACAACCTCCTCTTAGGCTTCGTATAATGATCTCTTCCTCCGGGAATGATAGCCTCCTCTTGGGCTTCGTACAAGGACCCGTCGGCCTCTTAAAAGTTTCCAGCCTCCTCTTGGGCTTCGTACAAATTGTCCCGACGACCTCCTAGAGGTATAGGAACAGAACATAGTCATCCTCATAGAACAGTCCTTTCATAGAGTCTACTACTGTTTCTCAAAGCATAGTACAAAAGATAAAACTCTAGACACGGACAGTCTGACTTCCTTGAGTCTCAAAGACATTCTCAAGCACCCTTCGTTAAATAGGAAGGAAACCCGCAGACTCGGACAGTCTCGACACCCTTTGGATTTCCCGTTTCCTCAAAGAGAAGGAAATATCCCTGATCCTCAAATTAAATCCCTGTGTACAGTGTTACTCATATAAGAACTGATTTTCTCTTTTAAAATCAGTATATTGGATCTGTCACTCAACTGAAACAGTTACAATAGCCTCCATCTCGGGCTTCGTACGAGATACCAAAATTCTCCCCAGTGGAGTCAAACAACGTTTAGCCTCTCTCTCGGGCTTTGTACGAGACACATAAGAGACTCCCCCGTTGAGTCAATTACCCTTTTCGCCTCCATCTCGGGCTTTATACGAGATACAAAAAAAAAAGGTTCCTATTGAGTCAAACAAGCAACAGCCTCCATCTCGGGCTTCATACGAGATACAAAAAACTCTCTTGTTGAGTATAAAAGATTCTCCTGTTGAGTCAACCCTTTTAACCTCTCTCTCGGGCTTTGTACGAGACACAAAATAGCCTCCTCTTAGGCTTTGTATAATGATTTTCCTAGCGGAAATTAGCCTCCTCTTAGGCTTTGTATAAGAAAACCACTGGTTAATCCAATTAACCTTTTAGCATCAAAGTTGTGCCTCGTTCACAGTACACAAATATCAACAATTCCTTTCCCTTCATCTAATCGCTGTAAGCGGCAAGCCTCTGGATCATCTACATCCACGCCACTGTCCGTCTTTTAGCATGAGAAATTCCTAAGGAAAGATGGCATTGCTCTACACTGAGTTAAAGTCTTCTCCTTCAGGTTAAAACCCTTTCTTCGGAAATTATGGCATTGCTCGGATCCACGTATCCCAGTAAAGTAATTCTCCTTCTCCCCTCTTTAGAGATGACAAATTCTCTCTAAAGTCGAGGTCTTTCAGCTTCACGTCTTGGGCTTTGAACAAGACACAAATAGACCTTTTAGCTTCACATCTTGGGCTTTGAACAAGATACAAACCACCTTTCGCTTCACGTCTTGGGCTTTGAACAAGACACCAAAAACCAATTTCCTCCCATAGAATAGGAGGAACTACGAACGCTCTGATTTCCCTGTTTCGGTAAACGGGAATACGTAGGCATAAGATCGAAAGAAAAGATCTTAGCGAGCGCAATCAACAAAAAACCCAAATCCCATATCTCCGTCAATCAAAAGCAGTAATTCAAAAGCATCAGTCATAACATCCTAATCCTTGTTCCCCGTCAGAAACCCTTTGCCTAGATTAAAAGAAAGAAAACCGTATTGGCGAAAATACAAATAACCAGTACAAAGGCCCCCCCACATTGATAGCATTCGTAACTTAACAGACCGCTGTTTAAACTCAGTATGCAAGCAGGGTTAATTGGAGACATCTATTTCCCTTCCTTATTCATCTCACAATAGGATAAAAAATGAATCGACCTGTAGTTTCAAGCTCAACCGCAGAGAGCGACCAGCGCTTAAGAACCGCGTCCAAAATCGCTCGCTACACAAGGGATCACCAATCAATAATTTGAGATGTTGAAGACATGATCAACTAAACAATTATCAAGTGCCAAAACACAAGTATCAAGAATATGAATAAAAATTTAAAAAAATGAAATGAATTAAAAAGTATTTTTGATGGAAATTAAATGGAAAATTCAAAATAAGGATCAAAATGTAAAATAAATGATGGAGAATATTATGAGAAGTCCAAAATATTGCAAATAAAAGGATCACAAAAGTTGGATGCAAAAATATTTGAAAACGATAAAAAATAAAAGGCTTAATGTGAGAGCAAGAGTTGTCTCTACAAGTCAATCTATGTCTTGATGATAACAATATGTATTTGTGAATGAACCGTTTTATGTTCTAACATGTGTTGTGTGCAGATCATATTCATAGAAGTTATCAGATCCAACAAGCACCAGCCAGATGAGTGTAATTGATAATATGCGAAGTTACTATGTGTGACAAAAGTCGCAAGAAGCAAGAATGCTTCTGTATCTGATCATGATCAGTCAGATCCAAGGATGTCGATATTGCTGTTGCAATGCTCTTGTGGATGCTCTCTGAAAGTGGTCGAGATTCTGAAGATTGCGAAGCTTTTGAAGAAGAGAACCGAAGTGTTAAAGACTCTCATGACTTGAAGTTCTGAAGGCGGAAGGCTCTGAAGACCAAGTGCAGAAAGACTCTGAATACTTGTGTGTTCTGAAGTTTACGGTTCTAAAAGTCAAGTGCTGAAGACTTTGAAGACAGATTCCTAATGGAAAAGTTCTTAAGTTTCGGAAGACTTGAGGAAGTAAAGGATAATGTTCTTAAAGACAAGTGCTGAAGTTCTGAAGACTGATTCCTAATGGACTTCTTCAAATGACTGAAGACATGACGTATCAAATAACCTATTAAGAAGACTCTACTCATGCTTCATCAATTTACCATCAGAAGCCTCTGAAGTTTGGAAGTTAAATGTTACCGTTGTAAGTAACTGTACACAGTGCCCAAGAAAGATAAATCCCATCACTTCTCCCACAGTAAAAAAGAGATGTGTCAGTACAGCTAATTATTACACAACGTCTCCTTTCCAACAGCCAACAGTTTTCAAACGGCTATATTTCTACTGGGCTATTTAAAGGAAAGAGCATTCGCTTCTGAAGGCATCGATTCAGTCCATGAATGGAGAATTGGTCAAAGTCATTCTGTGAAGATAGCAACAACGATGAGTTATCATTGTAACACTTAAATATCAAAAGCCATCACCATTTACACAAGGCCATTGTTGTTGAAGCTCAAAGATCATCATTTAACACAACAACAATGAATTGGTACATAAGCTGTTGATAAAGAAGACAACATTGCAAATCAGTCAAATCATCAATCACCTTATCGTCAGCACTACATTGAAGATCTGAAGCAAGGAGTTGTTGCTCATAGCTTGCTCACCCAAGAAGACGAAGAAGATGAAGATCTACAAGATGTCAACAACTGTCAAATCAATATACATCTCTATAGTTTCTTAGGATATCAAGGAGCTGTTGCTCATATCTTGCTTGAACACTTATGTGTTCTTTGTACTTAAACTTAGGAGTAATCTGCTTGTTAAGAAGCATTATTGCAATCTCATGTATAAGTAATTCTTGGTGAATTAGGATTCCTTGAGTGGTCAGTGTGACCGAAGACTCGAGAAGACAATGGCGAGATGTCATTGTGGCAAAGCCGAAAATAGGGTAAGTAGGATTATATTCATTGCGATGAATCCCTGAACGGCGAGCTGTGAAAGCCTAGCAGTAGATCTTGCGAGATTGGAACCTGCAGGTCAATGTTTGTTACATTCATTAAGTTGAATGTGCATCTGTAATCGAGATTGATTATAGTGGATTAAGACCTTGTGTTCAAGGCGAAATCACCTGAGGAGGGTGGACTAGATTAGCCTTTGTGGTGAACTAGGATATATCATGTGTTCTTTACTCTTATGCTTAATGTCTTGTTTATGTTTCTATATTGAGTATCAGAACCTTACATAAGCAAGTCAGAACCTTGCAACTCCGATAAGCTTCCGCTCTGCAAGTTTTGAATGTTGTACATATCGTTCAGACTTTTATTGGTTCTCACGCTTTAAGCATTGCCAAGTCTGAATATAACTTCGCAAGTCAGAGTCTCTCAACTAACTCTAATGTAACGTAAAGTGTCTTATTGACAAGAAGCGAAAAGTTGTTAAAAGAGTAAGTACACAATTCAAACCCCCCCTTTCTTGTGTCTTTCTCGCACCTTCAATTAGTATCAGAGCTCCGGTTCTGTTATTAATGGATATCAAACATTTAACAGTGTCAGAAAAAGATCGAGATGCGGTGTGTAGAAATACTCTGGGTGAGATTAAAATCCACTTACAATTTCTGTAACAGTTCAGAAGATGACTGTGTACAAAATTATAATCAATCTGAGTACTTGAGAAAATCACTGATTCTGAAAGTTGTGCAGTTGTCAAACAACTAAATCTTCCTCACTAAAGTTTTAATGAAGATTGAAGAATCAGCTGATAAGATAGATTCATCAAATAAGAAGCAGTATCTGTTGAATGCTTATCTTGGAAGATACGTGTGGATGAACCACGTATTTGCTCAAAGTTGAATCATCAGAAAACAAGAAATCTTGTTTGCTGAAGATTATTTCTTTATGAGTTTTTGAGATGTTTTCAAGAAACGGAGGTCCACCTATGACTTTCTCGTATAAAAACTCATTCAGAACTTCTTCATGTAAAGAAGAAAGATTGTTGTTCTATAATGCTGAACTTCAGAATGAAGTATGCAGAATTCAGAAAACTAAAGAACTGGATATTGTTTTCTTGGAAGCTATGCAGGAAACTGAAAGAATATTCAGGAAGAAGATTTTCACAGATTCATTAATTACTTGATCAAGAATGAACACTTAGAGTTTTGACCAAGTCAATATAACTATGTTCTGATAACTTGAGATTCTATCTCAGTTGAACCATTTGTGATTGATCAGATTCTATCTGATGAGTTTCTCAGAACGTCTTTAATCTAAAATCAGAAGATGTTCAATATGACGCATTAACTAAAGTCATCCCTTGAAGTCAAAAGGATTTTAGTTGCTGATGTTTTCAGAATGAGGAAATCAGTTGACATTTTTTTAGAAGAAAATATGTTGTTGATAGACTAATTGTAAACAAGTTAGATCAGCCTTGCAAGAACAAAAATTGTCTTTCAAACTGTGTCATGTGAAGTTTATGTTCAGTGAGCCTCTGAAAATCAGTCCTCTGAAGATTACTTTTAGAAACCAGATGAATACTCCTGAACAATAGAACGTAGTGGTCATCTGAAGAGAAAGTTGACTCCAGTTCTCAACTAGAAATCCAAGTTCGGTGGACATCAGATTACTCAGAAGGAAGCAGAAGCTAAAAGATGATGATCAGAAGCTCAGAATCAGATTGGGAAACACTCAGAGTTGCTGTAAAAAGATTTCAGAATCTCTAAGGTATGTTTGTCTTCGTTCATCTTCTTTTTGGAATTTAAAACAGTAAGTAATAATTTGAACTTCGTCACTCACTGACATATTAAGTTTATTGGAACTATAATAAGATTCCTATGCATTTATGATTAGATAATTTTAAGAATTAAATAAATAATTATAATTACGTATGTCAGCTACTACTCTGCTACCCATAGGTTTACGGCAATTTAGTCTATCGTATGTCCTTCCAGCTGACCATCTCAGCTATTCATTGGTTGTCTCGGAAATGATGACCTCGCGTGTTCCAAGCTTGATAAATAGCTATCATTCCTTAGGTATCCTCAAAACATTACCCCGTTCCTAGAAAGAATCACTATCCAAACTACCTAGTAGCTTTGAACTTCCTTCCTCAACTATCCTGTTCAAAATGTCTTCACACAATATCAAAGGAGAAACTGCTGACCTCGAACTCCAAAAAGAATACACTCTAAACCTTAACCATCTATCTCAACTCAACAAAACAAACATCTTCTCTGGAATTAAATTCCAGAACTGGGAAAATTATTTCTCCATGCTTGTTGGACCTGTCTTCCATGAACTGGTGACTGAGTATTGGGCAAACGCTCGAACACTAGAATATGATCTTGGCAAGAATGCTATTCTATCTGTGGTTGCTGGTTGTCCAGTCTTGATCAACCCTACTATCATAGCTAAAGCCATTGGATGTGTTGAAGGTGGTGTGACTATGGAAAGTAATATCAACAACCATAGTTTCGACAGGCATTTACACGTCATTTTCGAAACAGAAGGGCCTCCCACTCAAACTTGCACCCTCACTCCAATTGCTAAAGATTGGTACAATCTAATGATAACTAATTTAAGACCGAGAGAAAGAGGAGGAGGATGGTTGTCTGACAAAGAAAGATTATTCATTTTCTTTCTAGTGTCCAGGATCCAGATAAACCTACCCCAATCCATGTACAATCATCTAAAGGGAGAAATTAATCTGTCTAGGGAAGGAACAATCTATCAAATTCCATATTGTAGGGTCATCTCCCACATTCTTGATCTACAGGGAGTAGTTAGTCATTGCAGAAGGAATGAAATGACTAAGAAGATCCTTCCTGAGTTCTGTCGATCTATGACATTCTTAGTCTAAGATAGGAAGTTAGTCCTTCTAGAATCATAGGTTAATTAAGGTTCATATTTGATTACATTACGTGCTTAAAATGGATATGTATCTCCATGATCAATTATTAAAATATTCCTAACTATGATTTGCTCATCCTCTTGAATGTCTCTCTATTGCTGATTAACATATTGGAAATTAAAAAGAAATAATTAAGCATCCTAAGTGACTAATAATATTCACACGAAAAAATTTGGATTATCTAGAAATCACGAATCCCTCTTAGATCATAATTGAGTAACGGTTACCATTATCACTCACTAGAGTTACTTCACGACTCTTGATTGGATAATTTGTCCTCATTAAAGAAGTTAATCATTAAACCTCATCTCCCACGTTACTTAGTGCTTCTAGGAAAAATCAACTGTTGCCCTCTCAAATTCTCCAAAGAAAATACTTTGCTCATTCATATATAAAAGCATCAAACCCTAAATCACCAACTCAACCCTTACTCATCTGAATCCTCTGCCTAAATACCTTCTATTTTCTTCATCCTATCATCCTCAACAATGGCCTCCGTTTCCCAAAATGCTTCAACTCCGACAACCATAAAAATTCCAGTTGACAACCTCGTTGTTTTGTCAGAAACGATTGTAAAATTTAACAATCTAAAGTCAAATGGATGTAATATTACTCCCTCAATGGAAACTCAAGGATGGAGTAATTATTTCAAGAGGTTGGAAGGACCAACTTACAGTCATCTAGTTAAGGATTTCTGGATTCACGCCAACACATCCAATACCCTCATTGTCTCTTTCGTTTTTGGAAGAAAAGTCTTCATCTCTGAGAAGACTATTGTAGATCTTCTGATGCATGACAACAGTGGTGTGAGAATCACTAAGAACCAACTAAACGAGGAAAAAGAGGTTAAGGTTCTGGCTAGCATTTTCAAAGAAAATACTGTAGCTGATGCAGAGAACTCAATATTCTCTAATCTAAAGGATTCTCTACAAGTATGGTTTAGAATCCTCCAAGGAAGTGTGTTTCACCATCTTCCCTCAAACCAACTCAACGACACTAAAAAATGTGTCCTATTTCTCCTTCTTAAGGGAATCACGATGCATCTTCCTGCAATTCTCTTCAAACTTCTGAAGGAACCCATAAGAAACTCCAGAACAGGTTCTGTCACGGAGGACAGACATATTCTGTATGGAAAACTTATTTCTGACATCTTAGTGGAATCAGGAGTAGTTGACGATATTCTGATTAATGAGGGAGAGTCAAGAAAATTGCTTAAAAGCGCTGGAAAAATTCGCAGGTTTGAGAATCTTAAAATAGAAAACTACACTCTGGATAACACATCTTTTAGGAAATTAACATTGACACCAAGGGTTCCGGTTGAAGGATTTCCAAAATTCGCCACTCACAATCAGATAGAAGTCGAGAACTATCTGAAATAATTTAAGGACGAAGACATCAGCGTATGGATTAACATGGAGAATATTACTGATGTACTTCAAGAGCTCTCATATTGGAAGAGAGTAAGTAAGAAGTAGAAGGATACTGATGTTGGAGAACCCTCATCAAAAAGATCAAAAACGGTGAATGATGCATTAACATCCTTTAAGGATAATACCATCACAAAAATCCAAAACTTAGTGGATGCTTCCAGTTCCTGTGTGGACCCAATGGAAATAAGAAATATATGGACTGAGTTCCATGAATGGATCTCAGAAGAAATTGTGAAAAGCAAGAGGCTGGCAATTACTCAAGCAAAAGAAAAGTTGCACACCTCAAGAACTGATGATTCTGAAAGCTTACTATCACCTTCCTCATCATCATTAGGCTCCTTTTAGTCAAATCCTTAGAAACCCATAGTCATTAGGTCTATATTTTGATTACCTTGACCTTTTAGGATTAAGCTTAACCTATACCTTATATTTTAAAATCATTTTGTGGTTCTGCGTTAAAATTCCATCTAGAAAATGGTATGACTAATCTCTAACGATGTTTAATGCTTATGATTAATGCTTAAATGATAACATCCTTGAGTTTATTTATGTTCACTTTCCCTTGGTTCTACATATGCTTAAATGCTCAGATGCTCTTTAACTTTTTGATGATGTCAAAAAGGGGGAGAAAGAATATGATTTTGATTGATGAATATATGAATATTGATTAGAAAGAAAGAAATCTTAAAGAAAAGAAAAGAATGCAACTAAAACAAGTAATCAGTCATATAAAATGTGTTATAACTAACGTTTGTTGTTTGATGTTTAACCGAGGAACTCTGAACAAGTTCACTAGGCGTTCTAAGACAGGTTAAGAAAGAAGAACAGTGAAGTTCTTATGAACTGTTGTCCATATGATAGAAGTGGTACACTTCATGAACATGTGTTCAAAATCAGATCTACCCAGTACTGTTCAGAAGTTGAGAACTGTCTGAAAGTCAAAGTTTATCTTGATCTCTGTCTCACTTGGTTCAGAAGCTGTAAGCTGTCTAAAAATATGAGATTCAGAACGCAAAGAATCAGAAGAAGAAAACTCTGAAAGCATTCAAGACAAAGTCTACATCTCCAGATGCTTATTTAGAAGAACTGTGTAAATCAGAAGTCAAAGAACTATGTGAAGATCTGGATTGAAGATCCAAGAAGAAGTAGTTCTGATGTCTACTAAGAATCTATTAAGAAGAAAATGATTTGGTATCAGACTAAATCAATAAATGGTAACTAGACTCAATATACACAAAGATTTATATCAGACTTAGTCGGCAGTAATATCAATCAAAGCTAAGTTGTAAAATGTTTTCAATACCTCCATTGGTATCAATCTCAGCACACTAAGAAAATACCCTTCAAGTGGTATGAAAAGAATTCCTTCAGTTGGAATCAGACACAACATACTCTGGTATAATTCAGTATCAGACTAAGATTAAAACATGTGTGACAGTTTCAGAATCAAGCGTTGATTGATCACAAAAATTAACCTTCAATTGGTATCTGATCCAAAATCAAGCTTTGATGAACCACTGAGTTGTGACAGTAACAAGGTTCTGAGATGAAGACCTATGTTCAAAAGTCAAACTCTGAAAAAGTCATGACCCATATTGGTGATTAAAATCTCATATTCCTGAACTAAGTTCTGAAGATCCCAATATCTGACTTATGGAAATTAGGGGGAAACTACCCTGAAGATTCAACTGCAAAATCCAAAATCTTCACAAAGTCTGAAACTCAGGGGGAGTTTCTCAAAAGACAGTGTCTGTCTCTGATGAATAACGATGCTATGTTATCAGATAAGAACTAATTTGATTGTTCTTAAATGAATCTGCTGAAAAGTAGAAATGCTTCAGATGTCTCTGAAGATTATAAGCTCTGATACGACTACAAAAAGGAACTGAGTTCTGAAGATCTGAAGTTGGAAGTTCTGATGAACTAGTCCAGATGCTGGAGACTTTTCTCTCCTTAAAGACAAGATAGAGAAGTAGTCCTTTTCTATTCTTAGTTCTAGCAACTCAAGTTGTTATTCTGTATATCTTTGGATCATATAAGATTCTAGATGATCACAAATAAAACTTTGAAGTTAACACATTCCGGGGGAGCTGTTGTTCCAGACTCTGAATATGTTTGTTTTGGTGATTACCTTGTATAAAATGTTCAATCAAAATACTTGGTTTTGTCATCATCAAAAAGGGGGAGATTGTGAGAGCAAGAGTTGTCTCTACAAGTCAATCTATGTTTTGATGATAACAATATGTATTTGTGAAAGAACCATTTTATGTTCTAATGTGTGTTGTGTGCAGATCATATTCATAGAAGTTATCAGATCCAACAAGCAGCAGCCAGATGAGCGTAATTGATAATATGCGAAGTTACTATGTGTGACAAAAGTCACAATCTGTATCTGATCGTGATCAGTCAGATCCAAGGATGCCGATATTGTTGTTGCAATGCTCTAGTGGATGCTCTCTGAAAGTGGTCGAGATTCTGAAGATTGTGAAGCTTCTGAAGAAGAGAACCGAAGTGCTGAAGACTCTCATGACTTGAAGTTATGAAGGCGAAAGGCTCTAAAGACCAAGTGTAGAAAGACTCTGAAGACTTATGTGTTCTGAAGTTTACAGTTCCAAAAGTCAAGTGCTGAAGACTCTGAAGACAGATTCCTAATGGACAAGTTCTGAAGTTTTGGAAGACTTGAAGAAGTAAAGGATAATGTTCTTAAAGACAAGTGCTGAAGTTCTGAAGACTGATTCCTAATGGACTTCTTCAAATGACTGAAGACTTAACGTATCAGATATCCTGTTAAGAAGACTCTACTCATGCTTCATCAATTTACCATCAAAAGCCTCTGAAGTTTGGAAGTCAAATGTTACCGTTGTAAGTAATTGTACACAGTGCCCAAGAAAGATATATCCCATCATTTCTCCCGCAGTAAAAAGGAGATGTGTCAGTACAGCTAATTATTACACAACGTCTCATTTCCAACAGCTAATAGTTTTCAAACGACTATATTTCTACTGCAGTATTTAAAGGAAAGAGCATTCGCTTATGAAGGCATCGATTCAGTCCATGAATGGAGAATAGATCAAAGTCATTGTGTGAAGATAGCAACAATGATGAGTACTCGTTGTAACACTTAAATATCAAAAGCTATTACCATTTACACATGGCCATTGTTGTTGAAGCTCAAAGATCATCATTCAACACAACACCAATGAATTGGTACAGAAGCTGTTGATGAAGAAGACAACATTGTAAATCAGTCAAGTATCAACCACCTTCTCGTCAGTGCTACATTGAAGATCTGAAGCAAGGAGTTGTTGCTCAAAGCTTGGCCACCCAAGAAGACAAAGAAGAAGAAGATCTACAAGATGTCAACAACTTTCAAATTAATATATATCTCTGTAGTTTCTTAGGATAACAAGGAGTTGTTGCTCATATCTTGCTTGAACACTTATGTGTTCTTTGTACATAAACTTTGGAGTAATCTGCTTGTTAAGAAGCATTATTGTAATCTCATGTATAACTAATTCTTGGTGAATTAGGATTCCTTGAGTGTTCAATGTGACCGGAGACTCGAGAAGACAATGGCGAGATGTCATTGTGGGAAAAACCTGAAATAGGGTCAGTAGCGTTATATTCATTGCGATGAATCCCTGAACGTCTAGCTGTGAAAGCTTAGCAGTAGATCTTGCGAGATTGGAACCTGCAGGTCAATGTTCGTTATATTCATTAAGTTGAATCCTTGAATGGTTCATTGCATGTTAGTCATAGTGCGGCTATGCAAGTTGTGAGTCACCGGCTGTTGCCCGTGCATCTGTAGTCGAGATTGATTATAGTGGATTAAGACCTTGTGTTCAAGGCGAAATCACCTGAGGAGGGTGGACTGGATTAGCCTTTGTGGTGAACCAGGATATATCGTGTGTTCTTTACTCTTATGCTTAATGTCTTATTTATGTTTCTATATTGAGTATCAGAACCTTACACAAGCAAGTCAGAACCTTGCAACTCTGATAAGCTTCCGCTCTGCAAGTTCTGAATGTTATACATATCGTTCAGACTTTTATTGGTTCTCACGCTTCAAGCATTGCCAAGTCTGAATATAACTTCGCAAGTCAGAGTCTCTCAACCAACTCTGATGTAACGTAAAGTGTTTTATTGACAAGAAGCAAAAATTTGTTAAAAGAGTAAATACACAATTCAAACCCGTCCTTTCTTGTGTCTTTCTCGCACCTTCACTTAATACCCTTTTTGGTCCCGTATCTTAACCTCAGGGTTCATTTTGGTCCTTTAAGTTTAAAAAGGTTCATTTTGGTCTCTTAACTTTAAAAAGGTCCATATTAGTCCCTTAACTCCTCAAAACGTTCCGTAGGACCAAAATGAACCCTGAGGTTAAGATACAGGACCAAAAAGGGTATTTTCCCAAAATAAAATTGAAAATGAAAATTAAAGAAAAATAAGAGAAAATATGAATTAAATGCAAAATGTTTTTTAAAAATTATGAAAAAAAATATGTGGTAAAAAATATTTTTATGAAATTATGAAAAAAATCAGATTAAAAATCATGATGCCAGAATTTGAATTTGGCCCCAAAGCGCGCGTAACCAACTTTGTCTTCAACCTTCAGTGTAATGCCACGACTTATTTTATTTATTTTCTGTAATTTAATTATGTGATAACTGTGATTATGTTGTGTTGTTGGTGTGTTTAAGCTATCCTTAGGCGTGGGGTAGTGGCCTTAAGAATAGACTTTAAGGTGTTGGGGTGTGTGTGAACAATAGAGTAGAGATTGGTGGTGTGGTGGGTAAGCCTAATTGAATTATATTAGTTAATAATTATTTAATTATTTAATATTAGGTGGATATTGATTTAATTAAATAATTGATGGAATTATTATTATTATAATTATTATTATTACTATTATTATTTAATTAGATGGATTAAGTTATAATAATTATAGAATAATAATGATAAGAAATAAGGGGAGTTGAGAAAAAGAAGTGTCAGAATGTGAAAGTTTGGAAAAAAGAGAAAGGAGAGCTAGGGCAAGGAAGGAAGAGCTAGGAAGAAAAGATCACCATTGTTGAGGTAGAAGAAACTTTTTCAAGAATTCTAAGATAAGGGTGGGTTCTAATTATCTAAGGGTTTGTATGATGATGGTGGGTAGATTATTTTTATGCTTGTTGCATGTTTCTCTTCTCTCTATGTATGATCATTGTTGAAATTGGTATATGTTGGATTGAATGATTGATTGATGAATTATGAGTGGTATGATGATGTTGTGATCGATGAATAGTTGTGTTGTTGATGTTGGAATCATATAGTTGTGGTGATTATAAGATGTAGATGTTGCGTTGTTGTTTGTTGTTGTGAGTCAGAGTCGAAACTCGAAGTTATGAACTTTTCAGGGAAAAGAATGGGGTTTTGATGTTTATGAAAACTGATTTTTGAGTAAAACGATGAATTACACGATTGGTATGAAAAGTGGGATTTAGGGATGTGTCAATATGTGTTTTTCGTACTGATAAACAGCTGAAAAGTGCTTCTGGTGCAGGTGTAATCAGTCACCAGGAAAGGGGTAACCGGTTACAGTGTTGAAAATGGTGTTTTTGGGCAATTCTATGAGGGTGTAATCGGTTACACTAATTATTGTAATTAGTTACACTTAGTGTATTTTGCGTAGTGAGGCTGGTTACAAGGGGTGTAACTGGTTACCTCATTTGGAACTGGTTACATTGGGAGAAGTTTTTGAAAATCTTTGAAAATTCATAACTTTAGATTCAGGTGTCCGATTCGGGTGTCGTTCGAAGCGTTGGGAAGCTGAAGCTACGAGCTTTATTTTAAAAATGGTTTCTGTACCAGAATTTGAATTATTTATTGTGTGATGGTGTTAAATGCATTGTGATGCTTATGTGGTGGTGTGACATAATCGGAAATGCATTGTTGTTGGTTGCTATTTTTCTTTGTTGTTGTTACTGAACTGTTGTAGCATGCATTGGTGCATGGTGGCTAGTATTGGTGGAGCACATTGACTATGAAGGTGTTGGTCATTATGCTTGGTGTTGTTGTTGCATGTAACTGTTTTCGGAGGTGATGGTAACTGTTTTTCGGAGGTGATGAAATCAATGAAGCATTATCGGAGATGATGGTAACTGTTTATCGTCGAAAATGGTAAACAATTACTAGTCCTCCAAATTTATTAAATCTTCGCTCACTTACAGGATTGACTAGATTGATCCTTGGACATGTGTTGTTATTTAGTTTCTGGGTTTATTGATTATGAACATTTAGACAATGTTCTTCAAATATTCTTCAAAGTTGTTAAGGGAATGTTGTGATTTCTTTTAAGTGAGTACATAAATGTATATTGCAAAAGGAAAATTGCATGAAGATAAATGACAAGTAAATAAATTACGAGTAAAGGTAAATGACTAGAATTTAAATGAATTTGATTACAAGGAATGGTATTCAAACGTACATTTCCCCTCAAAAGCACTCTTTTCTCACACGTGGGTACTAGGAGTAAAGTTTAGAGTTTTTGTACAATTGTTGAACACACCCATTCTAAATGCTATGTGTTCTATTTATACTAAATCGAAAATAAATGTCATCTAACGGTCTTCTCACCAGAAAATGCCACATCTTTAGTCTGCATGTGTTTCGTCGCTTCAAAGCTCTCCACGTGTCTTGAGAAACGGATAAGGCCAAAAAGTAGTTATCAGTCTCGTTTGAATTACATCTGTCGAATGCTTCTCTAGACTAAACTAAAAAATACTTTTAAGTCCTAAACCATAACATCCTCTATGTAAAAATTCCTTAGACTAGATCTTCAATATCTCTCTGTAGAAAATAATGAATTCACTCTCAAAGTAATTCTTCAAACTCCAGTAGCCCATTTCAAATCTTCAAATTCGTCGAAACATCATTGCCACTGTTTGTTGTCGAAATCATCATGTTCTTCTTTAAAATATGACTTTGAACCTCCTAAATTACTTCCAACATTAGTGAGTGTCGAAATCCCAACCAACAAATTTCCCCTCAAAAATGTCATTTTCAATTATAAAGAGAAAAAGACATTTTTTTAAGCTTTTTTGACACTACTTCACCTTTAGTGTTGTGACATCATGGTCATCATGGCCACACTGTTTTTGAAGTCTAATCAAGACGTGCAGAAACCCAAAAGGTAATCATCACTCCCCTATTTACAAGAAGTAGTGGGCTACCCTCTACAACCGTCCTACTACACCACGACGGGTCAACACATGCTCCACGATCCCAACCACTACTCATAATGTCTGAAATGAATCATCTCGCTTTTTCACTATAAATACTTTATTTCATTCCTCATTTTACTTTTTTACACTCCTAATCCTTCTTCTCTCTCCAAATCACAAGAACAATTGTTCATCTTCTCACAAACACACTCAACAAACTCAAGGCACTTTCAACTTTAATCATAATGGAGTCTAAGAAAACACCAGTTCTTCATAAGGATACTAAGAGACAACCAATTATTTGTCCTATTCACACAATTTTTGGCCCTTAAGCTATATGTAATCAACAATATGTTCCAGAACCTCCCCTTGAGGAAGAAAAAAGACGAATTTATCAATCCCGGGTACTTATCCCTATTTTAATTTCTTGAAAAATATATGCTCTTCTTGGTCCTTTACCAGATGTTGACATAGATGATGTGAAAATTAGAGAGTTCTTCCCAACCTATCATAGGTATAAACACATAGAAATTAGGAGAAAATTTAAAACTTCTACTGAAATCAAAACTCCTGAAACATGTAAGGGAACTGATACCCAGGCAACGTCTTCGACTGAGCCTGAAGAAAACACCATTAACTTAGATTACATGAGCAATGCTCTTAGAGCATTTCACTTTTGCCCCTTGTCAAAAGATCCTGAGAACTATCTGTCATACCCCAAATTTTGACCACCAAGATTTCCCATTATTGTGCAAATTGTAATGCCCCAGTTTTGCCAACTTTATTTTATTGAGTCTTTTTGATTATTTTATTATTATTTTATTTTATTTTTGACTTTTATGTGAAAATATGTTATTTTTCGTCGTGATTATATTTTATCGCGTTTTGGGAACGTTTGCGAGATATTTGAGTGTGGGGGTATTTTGGACATTTCATAGATATTTGGATAAGTTAGAAAGAATAGAAAAGAAAAGGGGAAGAAAAATAGAGAGAAAGAAAGAAGAAAGAAGGAAAAAGAGAAGAAAAGAGGAGAAGAGAGAAAATTGGAGAAAGAGTGGAAAAATTCATCAAGAGCAAGTTGTAGAGTCGATTAAATCGGGTAAGGGTGCGAAACTCGATTATTCTATGATTGTATACGATTATGTATGTGTGTTTGTTGTTGTTTTGGATTGAATTGGAAGAAAATGTGTAAAACCCATATTTGGTATAATTGATTAGAAATTGATTTGAATGTGTCAAAACTTGTGTTGATTGTGTTTTAGATTGTCTATACATGTTGGTTGTGTGTTATTGCAATTCAAATTGGTCATTTTCTGAGTTGTAGGCGAAAAATTGGTTGATTGGATTTGGAAAACGCAGAAATTGTTCTGCAGAATTTTTCTGGGTTTGTCCTGGCAATACGCGTAAGGGACTTGCCAATACGCGTATAGGCCAAGGCGTTACGCGTAACATTGTGTTGTTTTTGGGGCATTACGCGTATGAAATGCATGTTTTCACGGCCTTCTGGTGATACGCGTAAGGGCAAGGTGCATACGCGTATGATTTTTGGCAACGTGATTTTGTGAAGGAAATTTGTTCTGTCAATACGCGTATGGATAGTGGTGGTACGCGTATGAACAGGAGAATTGCAAAAATGTGATTTTTCAAAATGTGTTTTCGGTTTTGTCCGTAACTTTGGTTCCGATTATCCGATTTTTGAATTCTTGGTGTCGTTGGAAAGGTATCGAGTTGTACTTTATGATTATGATGTTTTGAGAATTGTTAGCCGATTAAATTATGTCAGGAAATGTGAATAGTGTCGGTTATCGATTTTTTGTCATTTTAATGGTGTGGAATTGACGTGTATTATGCCGTATGTTGTTGTTTTGTACGTGAGATGACTTATGTGCTGATGTGATGATGCTTTGTGGCCGAAAGGTAAGAAAATGCTAAGTGTGGTATTTGATAAATGTGCATGATTATGAATGTGTGTATGGATGCAATGTGAATGTCATGAGTCATTGTATGCCAAGCATCATAGTGTGCATTGTTGAACGTCCTGAGTGACGGTTTAATTCCTGAGGGAAATTGCTATAACATCGTGTGCCTCGAAAATATGAGGCGATGCCTGAGGACCTAAAGCGGTGGTTATAGACGATTGTGGGCTCCTTTGGAGACTTAAAGCAATCCTTAACGTCGTGTGCCTCAAAAATATGAGGCGATGCCTGAGGACCTAAAGCGACGGGTGAACATCGTAGGCCCGACGGGGAGTTACTTGAGATTCTCAGTAACGAGCGATGGTTCCAATAGTTCCTGAGTGAACTGATGATGAGACATGAGAAACAATGGAAGTCGGTACCGCATGGCATGTGCATAGAGTCGTTGTGTCGGTCTCTGTGCATTTGCATAATCATGGATTAAATGTGCATATTAATTATGTGTGTGAATAATGTGATTGGAACATGTGTAATTGTACTGTGTTATATCTGCTTGTGGTGCATTTGTGGTGAGAAGATGTTATTTGTGCATTCCTGGTGTTAATATATAATTTTATGCAATTATATTATGGTTGTCTTTCTCACCCTTCTGCTGTTTTATAACGCTCTATGAGGCGTTGCAGATTAGAGTTGCTAGAGGTATTCTTTTTGTGAAGCTTTGCGTCTTCATTCTTTTGGTCGGTCGGCTCTGATATGTGACTCTGGGTAGCTAGGGTGGCCGCGTGCTATTATTTTGTACATCTGATGATATAGTTTGGTTGTACATATGCTACCTGATGTATGACAAACTGTTTATATGTGTATATGTATATATGTTAATCAAATTTTAGATTTTCCGCTTTAATTCTAATTTCTGAAAGGTGGGTGTAAGGAACAAAGTTTCCTCTGTGTGATTGCTACCCCACAGTTGCATATCATTATGGGCAGGTGTTGCATGTTATGTGTATGTTTGGTTACAGATAATGTGATTTCTCCCTTTCTATGCCGCGAATTCAAATGTACTCTGACGAAATTTCGAATTTTCTTTTAGTGCTTTTATTGCATGTTAATTGGGGGTATAGATTGGGGGCGTCACACAAATCATCATCACAATATGGATGTACCATCATGCCTCATCAATCTCCTAAAAGATGGGTGAGCATTCATCATAATCAAGAATTAGGGTTTCGAGCCCTCTCAGAGCACTTAGACAAAGGATCAATCAAGAAATGACATGATCTTCAACTTGTCTAACCTCTTAATCACCCAGGAAGGATCAAGAGGTCTCCCATATCAAGAACCAAGCACACAGTTGCTACATTCCAAGTGGATCAAGCCTCAAGATCGCTAGTGTCACCAAATTAAGGTTTTGGTCGACTGAGGCCTCCAGATGGAAATTTTCATCTGGGCATGAGCCAATGCTTCAAAGTACAACCCAAGATACTCCAAGGGACCTCATGGACCCAATCATCAAGTTAAATTAACCTCAGCGGGTGCATTTAACAAAAATCAAGAGTTAGGGTTTCTTGACCTAATTCACCCCTAACTTGACTTTTGGGACAAAGCATGAGCCAAGACCTCAAAAGATGATTTGAGGACCTCAAGTACACTACATTGATCCATTTACAATAATGGATTGATCCAAGAAGCTTGATTCACAAGTTTCAATTTCATCTGGACCACAATTAGGGTTTTGAGGAAAAAGTCAACTGTACCTTTGACTTTTGACCAAGACATGCTCCCAAACCTTGGGACATGATTCAATACACCCTATATCACCTATGGAGTCCATCCATTAGGTTTTATTTAGGTCAAGGACTTGATTTCACAAAGGATCGCACAGTTTGGATTTCATCCGATAAAAAGTCAACTGTGCACAAAATCAAGTTTGAATTTTTGGAAATTTTCACAAATATGATTCCCCTAAGTCAAAAATAATGTTAATATGTGATATTGATCATCATTCACCAAGAAAAATCAAGAAAAGTGAGGTGTCTTGCAAAAGGGGCAACCTTGAGAAACCAAAATATTTCTAAGTTATGGAATAAAAATGGTTTTGGTACCAACTTCCAAGGATCATAACTTGAGATCCAAGCAACCATTTTGGGTGATCCAAGGCTAGATTTGTAGGTATTGCTACACTCTACAAAAGCTTCAACTACCTTAAACTCCAAGTCCTTATGGATTTTGAGTTATGGAATGATCAAAATGGCAAAAAAAAAACATGAAAATGACACTTTTCCAATACTTAGTGAAATTTTCAACAAAAGTCAGAATCTGTCTTACTTTTTCCAAAATGTAGGGACATTTTTCACCTTAATCCATGTTAAACCAGGTCTAGGGGTGAACATCAAAGTTGAAGTATGCCATGAGGGCTTTGCAACAAGTACCAGATCATCTCCAAATTCCATTTGAGTAAGGAGATACAACCCTTGGAACACGACATCATGAACTGGTTTTTACAAGGAAGAATTTGTGCATTTTGCTCGATTTATCCAAATCTGATAAATCCAAGCCTTGTCATCAATTTAGACACATCTGAGAATAAAAAAAGAAGGGAATGATCTGACCCTCAAGCCTCCAAAGTCAAAGAATCTACATTATCCATAACAAACCTAAAAAGGCTAGTGTCAAGACTCCAATTTTGTTGCAATGCATTTAATGGATACACCAATGTGGAATGGACTGACACATTCCTAACTGAATGAGTCAAGAATAAACTCTGAATCATAGGACCATAGGCTTGTGTAGAGCTGACAAAACGGGCTACCCGGCCCGTGACGGGCTGGCCCATGACGGGCTCGAGCTTTATTCTGGATGGGCTAAAAAGCCTGATTTATAAACGGGCCACAATTTGATTGACCAAGCCCGGCCCTTTACGGGCCTCTATTTTTTCGGGTCAGCCCGATTTATATTTATTATTTATTTTTTAAATTCAAAAAGTCACTTTTTTATTTTAAAACTTACAAAAAAAATTAGGATATCACACCATGCTATTTTTCAGTACACACTTTTTACCACTTCTTGGCAAAATAAACTAGAATATGTTACTTCTTAGCAAAATAAACTATAACATGCTACTTCATAATCATAGTAATATGATATCATGCCACAAAATTCGTTCAAAGACACCAACAATGACTAGAATACCAGTCAAACTAATATAAATTAAAAATAAAATAAATAATTTAAATTCATGTTAACATAATAAGTGTGTATTCTGAATCTAGAATCTAACTTATGATAAATAATTACACAATGAAGCTAATATGTAACTTAAGATAAATAATATGGTTGCAAAATTCTGCATAATTCAAAAGTTTAATAACTTACACACTAAACACTGCAGTTATAATTCTGTATCACTATATGTATTTAAAATGCTTTCAAATTATATGGTTGTATAAAACATTCAAAATGCTTAAAAATATCATTAACAGAAAAATGCTTACAAAATAATTACAAATGTATATTTTGAAGTCACTGTAACTATAATTTTGTATCACATTTTGTATCAAACTTTATTGTAATTATGTCTCTGTAACTTTTCTTATTTCATGTATTCTAAATGTGTATTTTGAATCTAGTATATAACTTATGATAAATAATTACACATAAGTTAGTATCTAACCTAATGCTTACAAAATGTTTGTATAATTCAAAATTTTATTCAAAATTCTGCATAATTCAAAAGTACAGTATGTTTATTCAAAATGTGGTGAATGGATGAATATTTAGAGTGGATAGTATTAGTGGATGAATTGGGCTATATAAGCCTTTAACGTCATTCTGAAGTTTAATAATTTAATATTTATATTATTTTTTAGAAAAATATATGGACACTTTAACACATATTTGTTTTTAGAATTTTATTTTTATTTTTATATTTTATAAAATAAACGGGCTACCCGCAATCCCATCGGGCTAGCCCGGTTAGACTTCAAGCTTCAACAGGTCAGGATAGGGAAGAACCAAGAGTCACCGCCGTAATGTCCATACCATAACCAGTGGTACACACTGTCCCGGAAGGACAGATTCCGCAAGTAATCTCTCGTGGAAATGAAAGTATGTACGAAAGGATGAATGAGTTCCAGGAACAATTCTTGGAGATGCAGAAGGAACTGCATGCCATTCGCGGTCAGGATTTATTTGGAAAGGACGCCGCAGACCTCTGTTTGGTCCCTAATGTAAAGATCCTGCAGAAGTTCAAGGTGCCTGACTTTGAAAAATACAAGGGTAACACTTGCCCTCAAATTCATTTGGTGATGTACGCTTTAAAGATGTCAACTCAGACTAAAAATCAACAACTACTGATCCACTATTTCCAAGACAGTTTAACCGATGCCGCACTCAAATGGTACATGGGTTTAAACCGTACCAAGATCGTTACTTTCAGAGATCTTGGAGCAGCCTTTCTTCAGCAGTATAAGTATAACCTGGACATGGCACCAGATAGAGATCAGCTCAGAGCAATGTCGCAGAAGGACAAGGAAACCTTTAAGGAATATGCTCAGAGATGGTGTGAAATTGCCACCCAGATTTGTCCCCTTCTTGACCGAATGGTCGCAAGTGCGCCCAGTGACTTTACTGAAATGGTAAGCATGGGAGTACGCCTTGAAGAAGCTGTCCGAGAAGGACGGTTGGTCAAAGATACAGGACCACCAAGCAGTACCAAAAGATACGGTAGTGCTTTCCCTAAGAAAAAAGAGCAAGATATTGGTAATATCTCTCTCGAAAAGCAAAGGCGAAGGTATCAACCAGTAGCAACAGTAACTCCTGCTATCAACCCAACGCCGGTTCCAACGTATCAACCTCAGGTTGCTCAAAGCCAACCGAATCAAAAACGATATCAGCAAAAGACCCAACAACCTCTTCAGCAGGCTCATCCTCAATACAACAACAACAACCGTACGACTCAACCACCAGGGTTTAACCCTATACCAATGTTGTACGCAGAACTGTTTCCACTACTACTGGTCAAGGGGCATGTCCAAACCAGGTCTCCTATTACAGTACCGGAAAATCCTTTTTTTTGGTTCAAAGCGGATCAAACTTGCCCTTATCATCAAGGAGGACCGGGGCATAACATAGAAAATTGTCTCAGCCTCAAATCCGATGTGTAGAAGCTTGTTAGGAACGGGGTCTTATCTTTCAAAGATACAAACCCAAATGTTCAGACGAACCCGTTGCCTCAACATTAGAAGACGGCAGTAAATTTGATAGAGGAAGAGATTAACCGCAGTTATCAAATTCACAATGTACTCCTATTAGGAACTAATCTGGTCAGGATGCATTGCAGACAGAGCAAGTACGGTCATGTACCATTTCACAATTTTCACCAGTGTGACATCTGCTCCAAGAATAATCAAGGATGTTATGTAGTGCAATCAGCTCTATAAGAACAGATGGATCTCAGATGGATCCAAGATCACCGAATCCGTGAGGTCAACATGACTTACACAAATCCCAACATTGTTCAGAACCACGACATCCGTGTAATGAATATTAACTTGGTGGCAATGCACTCAAGGTAAAGCCAACATCATGATCTGCCACGGTACGATTACGATTTATGTCTGATCTACTCAATAAACAATCAGGGATGCTCTTTTGTACAAGAGGCCCTTCAGCTTCAAATGGATCTCGGATGGATCCAGGATTACCGTGATAGATGTAGTCATCAAGTTAATATGATTCAAATTTTTGATATTCGCATGATGAATACTAGTCTGGTAGAATTACACGCTAAACAAGTCAGGCTCGATTTTTTGGCTTCACATGGTTATCAGGACTGTAAAGTGTGTCGCAAAGATGACCAAGGATGTGTACTTGTCTAGAGAACACTTCAACACTTGTTGGACCACTGATGGCTTCCAATCTACTTGGATGAAGCTACTCAATAGATCAGTATGGCTGACGGGAATCCAACTAGGCATCAAAGTCAGGATGTCCGCTCAATGGAAATAGATCTAGTAAGGTTGCACTACATACAAAGCGGGCCTGGCCAGGTGCCACAACACAATTATGAGCGCTGTAGAGTTTGCTCAGAGAACAACCAAGTATGCTACCTTGTGTGGTCAGCTCTTCAAAAACAGTTGGACCGAAAGGAGATTCGACCATGTTCAAGTTCTGGTTCAATCAACGTAATGCAAGACTATCTTCCTGATCAAAGCAAAGACGTTGTTATAATCTCTAATCATGAAATGACCCAAGACGTATGCGCCATAATCCCTCTTCTCCATGAATCAGGAGTTCCTCTTGATAGTAGAAAGATTCTCAACCTCGAACCAATTGAGGCCGGCTACAATGGTCAGAAAAATCAAAAGGCTCATATAGTTATCTATCTGCCAGGACTAATACCGTACAAATCTGATAGGGCTATCCCTTACAAGTACGGTGCAACAACAATCCAGAATGGAAAAGAAAGTCCATTACCCTCCGTCTTGAACATTGCGGACATTTGTTAACCGAGGAGTTGGAGAATCCACTAAGGAAAAGGAACCTCAAACAGAAGTTCCCAATCAACCAGTCAGGAAATGCAGTAATCCTAAACTTTCAAAGAACAACGATGAGATGTTGAAGCTCATCCAAAAGAGTGAGTACAACATAATAGATCAACTGTTGCAAACTCCTTCGAAAATCTCTGTGTTATCTCTTTTACTCAGTTCTGAAGCTCATAGAGAAGCTCTATAGAAAGTCTTAGAGCAGGCCTTTGTGGAACAAGATGTGACAATAAAACAAGTTGACAGCATCATCTCCAACATCACTTCCTGCAACAACTTAGGATTCAGTGATGAAGAACTGCCAGAAGAAGCCAAAAATCACAACATGGCGCTTAACATTATAGTCAACTACCAGGACGATGCTCTAGCCAGCGTACTGGTAGATACTGGATCAGCTCTGAATGTTATGCCAAAATCTACTCTGATGCGACTATCATTTCAAGGGTTTCCGATGAGAGGCAGTGAGGTCATCGTCAAAGCATTTGACGGATCCCGAAAAATAGTTATCGGCGAAGTCAATCTTCTCATAACTATAGATCCTCACACTTTCCAAGTCACTTTCCAGGTCATGGACATCCGGGAAGGATACAGCTGTTTATTAGGAAGACCTTGGATACACGAGGCTGGGGCAGTCACTTCGACACTTCACTAGAAGCTGAAGTTCGTCAAGAACGACCAACTAGTCACAGTCTGTGGGGAGAAAGCATTAATCGTGAGCAACTTATCATCATCATCCTGTGTAGAACCAGAAGAGGTTGTAGGAACCTAGTTTCAAGCACTCTCGGTGGGCAATGAGAATAAATCAGAAAAAGGAACGTCGATTTCCTCATACAAAGACGTTCTCGAAATGATCAAGAGTAACAACGCAAAAGGATGGGGACAACTTGTCATTCCTACAGATAACAAGACAAAGAAAGGTCTTGGTTTTCCCTCAACCTGTACCCAGACTGCTACTAACGATGAAAATTTTCATCCCATTCAGAACTTCTTTCACAGTGGAGGTTTCCTTCACCCAGTGTCTCAAGAGGTACATACCATCAACGAGGGTGACTCATCCAATACAGATGAAGAGTGGAAGTCCTATCTCAACGAGGACGGTTATATGTCTCAGGAAGAAACGCCTATGCCGTTTTACATTCCCACATAGAGTCCGAGATATATACCAAGATCAGACGTCAAGATGATATAAGGAGATTGTGATCCGGAAGGATGTCGTGCTCCACCTAACTCATTAGAGGTGGACACTCTGATGAAAGAAAATTTTACCTTTCACTATTTTTCCCCAATGGATGACTTGCCTACTTGGTAACCATACCCAGAAGACTTGGGGCAAAAGAGTCAGCCAAATAATGCCTATTAACTAAGCATCATTGAAAAGAATACTTGTGCCCCCACCACTTCATGGGATCATTACTCGGGACATTCAGAAGATATCTCGCACAACGATGAATCTGCAAAGATTGGAGGACTAGAGTTCATCAACTATGCTTGTCCTGAGGTCAACGTCATCGAGAAGGATGACTTCTCCAGTTCCACAGAAGTATGGGACACCGTAGGACAACCGAGTGGCAAGTATGACTTCTTGGTCAAGTACACCGCTCCTGAAAGCTCTCGTATCAGGCTCGAAGACATTCATCCTACTGGATGGGGAGATCTACCTGAGAATGAAAACACTATGCAAGATAAAACATAAGAGTTCATCTATGACAACTCTGCCTGGGAGGAAGACTCCAACGATCCTGTTCTGCCAGAAATCAGCGTCATTTCTGAGGACAAACCAAGAAAGAAGGTACCAGACTTTAAGATTCTCCGAGGAGTTCATTGCCAATGGGTTGTTGTCGATGTCCCTAAAGTCATCCATAAGTCTAAGTAATTGTCTTCTTTGTTTTAACCTTTCACCCTGCCTAGGTGAAACAAATGTTTTTATAGGGCTCACTTTCTGTAAATGTCTCTCTTCGCTTTTCCCAAAGCGACAGAGTTTTGTTTTATAGGGTTGTAGTTTCAAGAATCGACAAAATCATAAATAAAGGTCATTCTGTAATTTCCGCATTTATTGCTATTTTCACTTTTTACTTTTTCAGAAAATGGTAATCCTAAAACAAACTCAACAATAAAATAAAGCATTTTTCAGAGAATACACTGCACACACTCTTGCATTTCTCTCCATCTCTTCTAAAAACAAATCATCACCTCATGCAGATTGCTTGTTTTAAACCCCGTTGAAACATACGATCCAATGCCTTCTCCCAACTTTGAATTCCTGGTATTCGAGGCTAAAGAAGAAGAGGACGAAGAGATTCCAGAAGAGATTTCCCGATTACTCATACAAGAGGAAAGGTCCATTGAACCTCACAGAGAGCCGTTGGAAATAGTCCACTTCGGTTCAGAAGAAGAGAGGAAAGAAGTCAAGATTGGGGCACTGCTCAGTCCGACTATCAAAGAATATTTGATAAGACTTCTCATAGAATTTCCCGATGTGTTTACTTGGTCCTATCAGGACATGCCAGGGTTGGATACCAGCATCGTGGAACATTACTTAACGTTAAGATCAGAATGTCTGCTAGTGAAACAAAGACTAAGACAGACTCATCCTAATAAGGCCATCAAAATCAAAGAGGAAGTGCAGAAACAGATTGACGCGGGTTTCCTCGCCACCTCAGAATATCCTCAATGGTTAGCCAACATAGCGCCAGTTCTGAGGACGGAAAGGTCCGAATGTGTGTAGATTACAGGGATCTAAACAAGGCTAGTCCAAAGGATGACTTTCCCTTACCACACATAGACATGCTACTTGACAGCACAACAAAGTTCAAAGTTTTCTCCTTCATGGATGGATTCTCGGGCTATAATCAGATAAAAATGGGGTCGGAAGACATGGAGAAAACTTCGTTCATCACCCCATGGGGTACCTTTTGTTACAAGGTAATGTCATTCGGTTTGAAGAACGCCGGGGCAACCTATCAAAGGGCCATGACTACTCAGTTTCACGACATGATGCACAAAGAAATTGAAGTGTATGTCGATGATATGATTGCCAAATCTAAGACAGAAGAGCAGCATGTGACCCACCTGTCAAAACTATTCGAGCGTCTGAGAAAGTACAAACTCCTCTTGAATCCTAACAAGTGCACGTTTGGTGTCCGCTCAGGAAAACTGCTAGGATTCATCGTCAGCCAGAAAGGAATTGAGGTTGATCCTCACAAGGTCAAGGCAATTCAAGAAATGCCTTCTCCAAAGACTGAAAAACAAGTCAGAGGATTCCTGGGGCGTTTGAATTGCATTTCCAGATTCATATTCCTCATGACCGTGACATGCGCACCAATCTTCAAATTACTCAAAAAGAATCAGGACTGCATATGGACAGAAGACTACCAAACCGCCTTTGACGGTATCAAAGAATACCTGTTGAACCCACATATTCTATCACCCTAGTGGAGGGAATACCGTTGATCATATACCTAACAGTCTTGGAAGACTCAATGGGTTGTGTACTTGGCTAACATGACGAAACCAAAAGAAAAGAGTCTGCCATCTATTATTTGAGTAAGAAATTTACCGACTGTGAAACACGGTACACTATGATCAAGAAAACTTATTGTGCTCTGGCTTTGGCAGCCAAACATCTTCGCCAGTACATGATTTGTCACACTACTTGGTTAATCTCAAAAATGGATCCAATCAAGTACGTCTTTGAAAAGCCTGCTCTCACGGGAATGATCGCCCGTTGGCAGATGTTGTTATCAGAATACCACATAGAGTACCATGCTCAGAAAGCCATCAAAGGAAGTATTTTAGCGGATCATTTGGCTCATCAACCGATTGACGATCAGGAATCAGTCGGATTCGACTTCCCAGATGAAGATGTCATGTACTTGAAAATGAAAGATTGCATGAACCGCTACCCAGTGAAGGGCAAGAACCAGGTTCCCAGTGGGGACTAATCTTTGACGGAGCTGTCAATCATTATGGAAACGGAATTCGGGCAATCATTATAACATCTCAGGGTACCCACATTCCTTTCACTGCCAGACTGACATTGAACACAAACAAGGAGGCCGAATACGAAGCTTGTATCATAGGTCTCGAAGAAGCGATTGACTTGAGAATTAAGAACTTGGATGTATATGGAGACTCAGCCCTGGTTATCAATCAAATCAAAGGAGATTGGAACACATACCAATCAAACTGATTCCTTACAAAGATTACGCAAGAAGGTTGTTACCATTCTTCAACAAAATCGAGTTTCATCACATCCCTCGTGAAAAGAATCATATGGCTGATGCACTAGCCACTCTCTCTTCCATGATTAATGTTAGTCATTGGAATGACATACCTAAGATCGGCATAATACGCCTAGAAAGGCCCGCTTACATCTTCGCGATCGAAGCAATCATAGACAATAAACCATGGTATCACGATATCAACAACAAATTTTGGTATCACAATATCAAATGCTTCCTTCAAAAACAAGAGTACCCACCTGGGGCATCCAGAAAAGACAGAAAGATTCTCAGGAGACTGGCTGTCAACTTCTTCCTGAGCGATGATACACTCTATATGAGAAACTTTGACATGGTCTTGCTCTGATGCGTAGATAGACCAGAAGCAAACATGCTGATAAAAGAAATTCACGAAGGATCCTTTGCACTCATGCCAACGGACACACAATGGCGAGAAAAATTTGGAGAGCATGGTACTACTAGTTGACCATGGAATCTGATTGCTACAAATACATGAGGAGATGTCACAAGTGTCAGATATATTCAGAAAAAATCCATGTACCGCCAACGCATCTCAAAGCTCTCTCTTCCCCATGGCCTTTTTCCATATGGGGAATCGACATGATTGGCATGAATGAACCCAAAGCTTCAAATGGACATCGGTTCATCCTGGTAGCCATTGACTACTTCACTAAGTGGGTCGAAGCTGTGTCATACGCCAATATAACCCGAAAAGTCATGGTCCGCTTTATCAAAAATAATCTCATCTGCCGTTATGGTGTTCCAAGCCAGATCATCACGGATAATGGATCCAACTTGAACAACAAGATGATGAAAGAGTTGTGTACTGAGTTCAAGATCGAACACCATAACTCATCTTCCTAACGACCCAAGATGAACAGAGCGGTAGAATCGGCTAATAAAAACATCAAGAAGATCGTTCAAAAGATGGTTGTAACCTACAAAGACTGGCATAAGATGCTATCCTTTGCTCTTCACGGTTATTGCACATCTGTCCATACTTCAACAGGGGTAACCCCTTTCTCTCTAGTATATGGCATGGAAGCAGTGCTCCCCATAGAAGTAGAAATCCCATTAATCCCGGTATTGATGGAAGCTAAGCTAACAGAGGCTGAATGGTGTCAAAGTCGACACGACGAATTAAATCTGATCAAAGAAAAATGAATAACGACTTTGTGCCACGGTCAGCTATATCAGCAAAGAATGAAGAAAGCGTTTGACAAAAAGGTTCAACCCCGCGTCTTTAGAAAAGGAGACCTTGTGTTCAAAAAGATACAATCATTCCTCACTGAATCCCATGGCAAATGGACTCCGAATTACGATGGTCCCTATGCGGTCAAGAAAGCCTTCTCAGGTAGTGCCTTGAGACTCGCAACCATGGATAGAGAGGAATTTTCCTACCCCACGAATATTGATATAGTTAAGAGATACTTTGCCTAAACAAAAAAAAACATCTCGGTTGATTGAAAACCCGAAAGGGCGGTCCAGGAAAAAATTAGAGACATAAGCAAAAATCATCCCGATGGATTGGAAATCTCAAAAGTACAATTCAGGCAAAAATTAGGGATTTATGGCAAGTAACTACATCCAACACGGGTAAATTTCCCAGCAGTAATTCCATCCATCAAGAAAACTCCAGTCTGGGTCATCTTCGACAGAAGCTCAGGATGTCCAGAATTCAAAGTTGGTAGAAGGATAACGGTCGTTATGTTTCAATGTAGCCCTTTTCCCATAAATTACCATTTTCTAAACTTTGTAAATACTCTATAGAATCACGCGCTTGGCTGATCTCCATTCAATCAATAAAATTTGAGCCCTAGTGCTTGTGTTTACAATTCTTATTTGTTTTAGCTTTACAGAATGACATTTTAACATGATCAACGATTCTCAAAATAAAACAAAAATGAATTTACATGTCAAAATCTTTCTGCTTTTCAAATAAAGATGGCAATTCTTTTGACTGTTGAACATCGAAAGAACATCGATCGCTTTTTTGAAGGTGATTGAACCTCAAATTGTAGAATCAAAGTACTCCTTCTAAACCAGAGCATCTGAATGAAGGATCAACTATGTCAGAAACCATGTTTCATCTGACATCCCCAGCAGAGTTCTTACCTCCTAACACCGATTGAACAACTCTTTCTTCCCACGGGGACCGTCTCTCCTAAGCAAGGCAGGATTTCTATATGGAACCAGTGAAACTTTTTATTCCCCGCAGTGGCCGAGTATCCAGTCGTATTCATCTATTAGTCTGTATGTCGCGTCAGTTTTGTCAGCATAAACATACATACATCATGCATTATTGATTCACATTCATATTCATATTGCATTATTATCACTCTAGTCAGTCTTGTTGGCAAGTGATAAAAGGCCTCTCAATCGAGTTGTCAGTTATTTCCTCGTCAGGAAATATATCGTCTGAACAATTTCTCCCCCCAGTTTATTTCTGGATTGGAGACGGTTCTCGACCCCTTTGATAACTTGAGCCTCTGAAAAACAAGGAGACATTCAACAAACATCACTCTTCACCATTGAAGATGATATGTTCGCTTTCCCAGATTTAAGGAAAATCCCTAGAGAAAGCCCCTCAACCTAAGACCCTCGGTAATACAGCAGTTTCTCTCCGAAAGGTTTGCTGTCAACAAGGTCATCAGAACCTCCAAATTGGATTACATCACATGGAATTTCTCCGAAAAGATTTCGAAGAAAAGTATGATGTAGTATCCCCAAACAGAAAAGCAGTCTATCAAGAGACTCATTTTCCCCAGTAGAGTCAGCAAATGGCGTCTCCAAACACAGAAGTTTTCACACCTCTACAGCTCAGACGAATGGGTTCCCCAGCAAGTCTGACATCAAAACTTTTTCCCATCAAATGGCATCTCTCTAGGAAAATTCGGCGAGAAGTTTGAGGAAAACCGCTACACATAACGTCCCGTGTCAAAAAAAAAAAAGAGAGAGAAACTGAGACCAGTTCCTTGGCAGAAGACCAGGATCGAGGGGAAGTTATTGATAAAAGAAACTGAGACCAGTTCCTTAGATGAAGACCAGGATCGAGGGGAAGTTTATTGATAAAAGAAACTGAGACCAGGTCCTTTGTTGAAGACCAGGATCGAGGGGAAGTTTATTGACAAAATAAACTGAGACCAGTTCCTTGCCTGAAAACCAGGATCGAGGGGAAGTTTATATCAGAGACATAGACCAGTTCCGTGGCTAAAGACCAAGATCGAGGGGAAGTTTCACCCTTTTCTAAGTAACATTGCTTAGGAAAAGAAGACAAATGGGCAAACTTCCATTCATAACAACAATCAAAATTTCGGGTATTCCGATATTTAATACTCTTGCACCCTGAATGTCCGAATACCTTCGCCATTCACACATTCGGGTCCAAGAAGATAAAATAGGGGCATCTGTCATACCCCAAATTTTGACCACCAAGATTTCCCATCATTGTGCAAATCATCATCATAATATGGATGTACCATCATGCCTCATTAATCTCCTCAAAGATGGGTGAGCATTCATTATAATCAAGAATTAGGGTTTCGAGCCCTCTCAGAGCACTTAGATAAAGGATCAATCAAGAAATGACATGATCTTCAACTTGTCTAACCTCTCAAACACCCAGGAAGGATCAAGAGGTCTCCCACATCAAGAACCAAGCACAAAGTTGCTACATTCCAAGTGGATCAAGCCCCAAGATCGCTAGTGTCACCAAATTAGGGTTTTGGTCGACTGAGGCCTCCAGATGAAAATTTTCATCTGGGCATGAGCCAATGCTTCAAAGGACAACCCAAGATACTCCAAGGGACCTCATAGACCCAATCATCAAGTTAATTTAACCTCAGGGGATGCATTTACCAAAAATCAGGAATTAGGGTTTCTTGACCTAATTCACCCCTAAGTTGACTTTTGGGACAAAGCATGAGCCAAGACCTCAAAACATGATTTGAGGACCTCAAGTACACTACATTGATACATTTACAATAATGGATTGATCTAAGAAGCTTGATTCATAAGTTTCAATTTCATCTGGACCACAATTAGGGTTTTGAGGAAAAAGTCAGCTGTACCTTTGACTTTTGACCAAGACATGCTCCCAAACCATGGGACATGATTAAATACACCCTATATCACCTATGGAGTCCATCCATTTGGTTTGATTTAGGTCAAGGACTTGATTTCACAAAGGATCGCACAGTTTGGATTTCATCCGATAAAAAGTCAACTGTGCACAGAATCAAGTTTAACTTTTTGGAATTTTTCACAAATATGATTCCCCTAAGTAAAAAATAATGTTAATATGTGATATTGATCATAGTTCACCAAGAAAAATCAAGAAAAGTGAGGTTTTTTGTCAAAGGGGCAACCTTGAGAAACCAAAATTTTTCTAAGTTATGGAATAAAAATGGTTTTGGTACCAACTTCAAAGGATCATAACTTGAGATCCAAGCAACCATTTTGGGTGATCCAAAGCTGGATTTGTAGGTATTGCTACACTCTACAAAAGCTTCAACTACCTCAGACTCCAATTCCTTATGGATTTTGAGTTACGAAATGATCAAAATGGCAAAAAACATGAAAATGACACTTTTCCAACACTTAGTGAAATTTTCAACAAAAGTCAGAATCTGCCTTACTTTTTCCAAAATGTAGGGACATTTTTCACCTTGATCCAAGTTAAACCAGGTCTAGGGGTGAACATCAAAGTTGAAGTATGCCATGAGGGCTTTCCAACAAGTACCAGATCATCTCCAAATTCCATTTGAGTAGGGAGATACAACCCTTGGAACATGGCATCATGAACTGGTTTTTACAAGGAAGAATTTGTGCATTTTACTCGATTTATCCAAATTTGATAAATCCAAGCCTTGTCATCAATTTGGACACATCTAAGAATAAAATAAGAAGGGAATGATCTGATCCCCAAGCCTCCAAAGTCCAATAATCTACATTAGCCATAACAAACCTAATAAGGCCAAAAAGGTGCCAAGACTCCAATTTTGTTGCAATGCATTTAATGGATACACCAATGTGGCATGGACTGGCACATTCCTAACTGAATGAGTCAAGAATAAGCTCTGAATCATAGGACCATAGGCCTGTGCCCTAACCTTAAGTCAATGGCTAGAGGAGACTTGAGATTCCTTTTGCTCAACATTGGCCAAAGGCATGCTGCAGCTGCCATTCACTATTGCTTGCAAAATAAACTTGCTATACTATAAATAGAGCTCATTTGTGCTCAGTTTGAGTACACCAAAGCACTACAACACTTGTTTTCCTCAAAATCTCTTTCTTTAAGCCAAAATGCCTTATTTTGCAAGGTATCTCTGAGTTTTTGAGTTAGATAGCAATTCCACCACATCTCATGATCCAAACACCTCTAATATGTTGTATCTAAGCTGTTCAAACACTCACATGTGACCTGAAACACCAAAATCACAAAATCAACCTCCAAAACCTCAAAAACTAACTTTTTTGCATTTTTCAAGCCATGTCTTGATTCAGTCACTTCCAAAACCAAACCAGGCCTCAAACACACTTCAAATATCATCCTCAAACTGTCCCAAATGGTTCCCCTCATCTGGAACACTATTTGAGAGAGTTGCCATATTGGTCACTTTTGACACTTTTTCAAGAATGAGCTAAAACTTGTTCCAGAGGATTCCAGCTGGTTCTAATCATACTAAAAGCTTCTAAGGGATCAATAGAAAGTGTCTAAAGCATCAAATTACTTCTGGCACAAGGAACTTGGCAGATAGCACAAGGAGCTCCAAGAGGTAAGTGCATGACAACTTGAACTCTTTGAATTATGCATTCCTTTGATGTCCATTGATCATAAACGTGTCATACATGTTGTATATGTTGTGTTTGACCCAATTTTCCATTTAATTCTTTCCTGTACCATGAGATAGCATAGAACATGCAAAAATAGGCCTATTTTGAAATCACTATCGGATTTTGAGGAGGAAACATTTTCTGAAAATTCCAAGACCACCATTGGATTCCTTGTGAAATTCTAGGTCAGATGCACCTAAATTTTGTCCCAATCCATGGAGAAATGAGAAAGTTAGAGGCTTCACGTAAATTACCCAAAAGCTTGCCTTGCCTTGCCTTGCCCAGGCCTAGAAACAAGGCACCCCTTATGTATTTATGGGGTGGTTTTGATACACAGATGTATCACCACCCCAGTGGTAGCGCACATGTGTGTTTGTGTATGAGGTCGTGGGTTCAAACCCCACCCAGACCTTTTTTAGTACCTCTCTCACTTTTGCTATTTTTGCATATTTTCATGTTTTTGTTAATTAATTAAAAAATTAATTTCTCTCTCAATTTTAATTATATTTTATTGGTTCTTTTTCTAAAAATTCCCAAAAATATTAAAATATTTTATTCCATGAAAATTTCACAAAAATATTATTTATTTCACATATTTGGTATTTTTGTAAAGAATTATGTTTTTATATGTTTTTAAGCATTAAAAATATTTCTTTCTCTTGGTTTAACAAAATTCAAATGATTTTCAAATCATTCTATGAATGAAACTTGATTTTTTAAACACTAATCCAAGATCACAACTTGTTTTCACACATGTTTGATAATTTTGATCATTTTAATTGAATTTTTATTCAATTAAAATACATTTTAAAATCAAATTAGGGTTTTGATCATTCTCACCCTCACAAATATTTTTCAAAATAATTTGGGCCTCTAATAGAGTGTAAGACCCAACCTCCTTTTTACATAAACTTTTTTGGGCCTCAGTCATTGTATAAGTCCCGATACGATTTTAAAATCTCGGCGCGGTCATCGCCTTTTTAAACGAAAACCTTTGGGCCTCTCCTTGAGTTGTAAGCCCCATCCTTTGTATATAAAATAAGCTTTGGGCCTCTCCTTGAGTTGTAAGACCCATCCCTTTGTACAGAAAACCTTTTTGGGCCTCAGTCATTGTATAACCCCAGTACAGTTTACAAAACAACGATATGATTACTGTTTTTTCTCTGGGCCTTTCCTTGAGTATAAGCCCCAACAGTCTTTTTTCAAAACAACTACCCTTTTGATTTAGGTTCAAATTCATAGTTGTTGTCAAAACTTTCTTTAATTTCTTGAACAACTAACCATACAGCTATTACAATGGAAGCTTACTCGCCTGTAAGTTTTTATCTGCTTTCATTTACTTGCTTTCATATATATATATAACTGTATTGCTGAAAGCTTGCTCACCTGTAAGTCCTTCTTTCATATCATTTTAAATGCTTGTCATATATCAACTGTATATATTCTAGTATATCTGCTTAGCGTTTTCCCCGACAACTAGGTCTAGAACTAGGTAAAAACAAGTTGGTCACTCTTTAATACAGTCAAAAATAGATCCCCATAGAATTTCCAGATACAGTCTTGCCTTCTCTTGTGCTTAAAAAATATGGAATAAAGAGAAAGACATTATTCCCGATGAAACTTTTCTCAGACTGTCACTATTAGAAATTGTCAAAGAAATTCATTTCCCCAGAGAGGATTAATTCTCGGTGAAACCTCTCTTGAATTTATTCAAACCCTAGAACTATTCACTAAAGAAAAGATTATTCTCGGTGAAACTATTCTTTAACTTTTCTTAAGTTTAGAACCACGGGCTTCCTAAAAACATCCCCGCCTCCTCTTGGGCTTTGTACAAGGACCCTCCAGCTTCTTAGAAGTTCGCATGCCTTCTCTTGGGCTTAATACAAGGACCCTGAAGACCTCTTAAAGGTATAAGACAAAACTTAGTCATCCTTTGTTAGAGCTGTCTTTCTAAAAGAGTCAAAACCTCAGACCAATTTTAGGGTTGATACTCATCCCTTAAAAGAGTCAGCCTCCTCTTGGGCGTAATACAAAGATAAACTCTTCCATACCAGTAGGCTTGGACAGTCTAATCTCCCCTTGAGTCTCAAAGACATTCTCAAGTTCCTTACAAAACTAGGAGAAACCCTGGTTATTTTAATAAATCTCCAGTAGAGATAAAACCCAGTCTTTTATCCTAAATTTCCCCAGCCAGGGACAGCTTTTCATCAGTATAACACTATCCCAAATCAGAAACTCAAGGCATCTGATATCTCAACTCTCTTGAAAACCCTCAGTAATAGTTGATTCCCCATTTGGACCTGCCTCTGTATCTCAATAATCCTCAGCAGAAGCTAGCCTCTTCTTAGGCTTTGTATAAAGATTTCTTTCTTTGTTCTTCCCCAGCAAAGATAGCCCCCTCTTAGGCTTTGTATAATGACCCTTCCTTTCCTCAGCATAGTTAGCCTCCTCTTGGGCTTTGTAGAAAGATTTTCCCCAGCTGAACTAACCTTTTCAGACTCTCTTGTGGAGTCAATCCCCTTTTAACACTCTCTTGTTGAATCAACCCTTTTTAGCCTCAATCTTGGGCTTTGTACAAGACATATAAAAACACTCTCTTGTTGAGTCAATTTTTTTTCAGCCTCCTCTTGGGCTTGATATAATGATTTCCCCTAGCAGAAGTTAGCCTCCTCGTAGGCTGTGTATAAGGATTTCTCCAGCTTGGTCAACCTCAATCTTGGGCTTTGTACAAGACACCATATAAATTTCCTAAGCAGAGACAATCCTTTAGCCTCAATCTTGGGCTTTGTACAAGACAGATAATACTCTCCAGCAGAGTCAATCTTCTTTCAGCCTCAATCTTGGGCTTTGTACAAGACACATACAAACCCTCTTCAGCAGAGTCAAAATCTCCTCAACCGAGTCAGTAAAGTCTCATTTTAGCCTCAATCTTGGGCTTTGTACAAGACAGATAAAGATTTCTTTCCCACCAAGTCAGTCTTCTTTTCAGCCTCAATCTTGGGCTTTGTACAAGACACATACAAACCCTCCTCAGAAGAGTCAAAATCTCGTTTAGCCTCAATCTCGGGCTTTGTACAAGACAGACAAATTATTTCCCAGGAAAAGTCAAACTTTTAGCCTCCTCTTAGGCTTTGTATAATGATATCCCCAAAGATTCATACTCTTTTAGCCTCAATCTTGGGCTTTGTACAAGACATATATTAACACTCCCTTGTTGAGTCAGCCTTTTCTAGCATCCTCTTAGGCTTTGTATAAGGACGTCCCTAGTGGAGTCAATCAATCTCTTAGCTTCAACCTTGGGCTTTGATCAAGGCACATACAAAAATCAACAACCACTCAGAGGAAATCAAAATATCTCAGTAGGAAGACATTTATCTGTATATTGCATATCAAAACAGATAAATAAAAAAACCCTAAATCCCAGATAATTGCTGTAAGTGGCACACTTGTTGATTCAAATATCCAAGTTGTCGTCCATCTTTTATCCTGGCAAACATCCTATTCCATCTAATTGCTATAAGTGGCAAGCCTCTGGATTATTTACATCCACGCCACTGTCCCTCTCTTAGCATGAAAAATTCCTAAGGAAAATGGCATTGCTCAACACTGAGTAAAAGTTTTCTCCTTCAGGAAAAATCACTCATAAAGGAAATTATGGCATTGCTGGATTCACATATCCCAGTTAAAGTAATCCTCCTTTATAACTAGTCACCCAACAGCTGTGATAAATAGACGAGATGTCTCCCTTTAGAGATAACAAATTCTCTCTCCGTTAAACCTTTTAGCTTCAATCTTGGGCTTTGAACAAGACACAAATAACCTTTAGTTTCAATCTTGGGCTTTGAACAAGACACCCAAACATCTTTTTCCTCCCATAGAATAGGAGGAACTACGATTGCTCTGATTTCCCTATTTCTTTGAACGGGAATACGAGGCATAAGATTGCGAAATCTTAGCGAGCATACCAAACAAAAGCTTTAGGTACAGTACCTTCACATCAATCAAAACAGAGGTCCAGTACCTCACCAAAATCATCAACAAAACTCACTCTCTCTCTCATATTTCCCAAGAAACTTTTCCAACCCACCAACAAATAAACACCATCAAGTACAAAGCAGAACCTAAAACCAACAACATGTGGATAACCACATATAGGATGGGTAACTGACAACTCTCCATTATATAACTTGGCCCCGGACCCCCCAATCTCTCTTAGAGTTTGTTCAGTTAAATAAACTCATGCAAGGTTAGTTTTAGATAGCTTCCATTTCCCTTCAAGCTTCACGGGATAAATAAGAAATCAGAAAGTAGCACCCCACTCCTCCTAAACCATTCCCCGCGATAAGGTGGTCGCGTCACCAACAAAAATCGCGCGCTACACTATCTATCTTGGTTGGCGAAGATAGAAAATAAGAAAACTGAGTTTTGGAAAGAAATGGAAATTTTCAACATGATCTAGTTGTCGAAATATAGACCTGGCTACTTCCAAACCATACTGCTCACTTCCTTATATTTATGGGACAACACACACAACAACTTCCACTTTCCTTGTGAAATATTAACTCCCACTCTCTTCGACATAGCTTCTATTACTGGTCTTCAACCCACAGGAGAGTATTTTGATCCAAACTTGATGACAGAAGACACTATTAGCTTCGACGGGAATCAAGCCACTTTTACCAATTACATTTTTTACCATCACAAGAAAGATACTGCAGAAGTATATGATGAAGAACACATTTCTTTCCTAGCTCTCTGGTTATCTCGCTGTATTTTCTGCTCGAGGTCTTTACATGTAGGGAAATTTTTTTAGCTATGGCTAACCAACTACATGCTGGTCGAAAACACTGCCTCAGCCAGATGATCCTAGGTTGCCTGTATGAATCCTTAGAAGAAACCGTGGCACTTCTTAAAAATATTTAAATTGGATCGAACTTAAATCTAGCTGGTTCTTTCTAGTTACTTAAGTTGTGGCTTAATGCCGCCATCAAACCCTCACTGTCAACTCGCAACACAATTAATGAAGAAAGTGATGAAATAAAAAAACAAATGAGTCAAAGGGACACGCCTTGTCTATGTGACTCCTAGTGACGAAGGCTCAAATCTTCAGAAACCTTTACGGCGTATCTAATGATGTATGCCAATCGCTACCATTTTACTCCTTACATGGCTCCCTTCGCCAAAAGTACTCATGGCCCAGAATAGTTCACTCAAAAGTTCCCTCTTATGTCAAAAGACCAAGAAGCATAATCCATAGCCATATGGGATGCCTTCCTCACACCCAAACTAATTGCAACCAGACTTTGACCCTCCAGAAATCAAATAGTCCTTCTCTGTTACAAACCAAACCTTGTCTCCCGACAATTTGGAATTATCCAGATTTTACCCAAGCCCCTTTTCTCAAGGAAAAATAAAGTCATCCTTTACAACATGCATCACACTGAAGCTGAATGCATCGAAGAAATAACTCGTTACTCTGGAAATACTCAACTTACTCATATTCCTTTCACACCGTCCTATTTTTGCTCCAAAGAATATGACACTTGGTGGAAGCAATAATATCTTACAGAAATGTTCTACGTTAATGCTTTCAATCAACATTTAACGTTTGATTTTGCTCTTATATAGGACAAAACTAAGAAAGTTAATTCGACTCACATAAAGGAAATTCAAAGATTTCAAAAATACTTTGAAACTTCTTATCGACCTGATGACCTTAGTCGAACAATCCGTGAAGCAGCATTCACTTTAAAAGAAAAATTTATACAGAAACCCCCAGATTTCAAACTACCTTCATATGTTAAACCTAAACAAAGATATGAGTTAGCTTTTAACTTATATCCTCCAAGGTTCCCTCGACTGCCAACAAATGATTTCGGTGTGGCTATCAGCCCTCTATTTCCTGACTGGTTCGTCTGTGGGGACTTTGTGATAATCCTTCGACAAGATTCTAAAAAAGTGGCGGAACGAGTGGTTCCGACTAAGCATACTTTGGACAGTTTGAAAATACATCTTCATATTGGTATAAAGGATGTTCAAGTACTCTCTCCAATACTTGAAGGTGTGGAATTGAAGGATTTCTTTTTAGTTTACTTTCTTTTCTAACAGTTTTCTTGACATCTCTTTTGTTTGTGGCATTTTTTTTTACTTATACTTTCTAGCTGTCGAACGAAAGCAACCAGCCAAAGCTCCAGCAAAGAAAGCTGCTAGCCTGGCCAATGATGAAGGCCATGACAAAGAAACTGTTAAGGCAACAACAACAAAGGTACACTTTGTGTTCTTCTTGTTTTCGATTAATATATCATTCTCATATACTAATGTCTGTATTTTTCTCCAGGTTATCAAAAACCACCTCCAACTCCTAAGAAGCATAAGGTTAAAGAACCTCAAGTCCAAATAATCGAATCAGATGAAGATCTTTTGCCAGATACTTCTAGAATTCCTAAGAAAAAGAAGAAGGCAAAAGTCTCTAATGCTACCTCCCAACCAAAATCCACTACCATAAAAATAAAAAACATGTCGTTGACTACTCCCAATATAATCAATGTTAGTCCTGATCCTGTCACCAAAAGCACCCCTGAGTAAGACGAAAGTGATAAGTCCAGCCCAGGTGTTGAAGGTCTTAAGGTAATAACACTTCCCTTCAAATTCTTTAACCTATTTTCGACTTCTCTTCATCTCAACTTATCAAAATAAAATTCCTTTAACAGGATGGCGCAGGTGCTGCAACACAATCATGTGTTAAGCACACAATCCCTATGAGTACCAACACCCCTTCGAACCTACCCACTTCTAATAAGGAATCCAACAAAGGTTTGGTGGGTGAAGTAAGTAAGCCAGTGGAAGAACAACGAGAAACTTCTCATCCCAAGGAAACCACTCTGCAAAGTCAAACCACTGTTTCTAATAATAAAGAAGATGGGGAAGAAGAGACTCTTGCAATCGAAATCCAAGACACAATGGACGTTGATAACACAAAAAAGATCTTTCAAGGCACAACAGATGACACTTCGCCATGGGTTTCTAATCAAGGCAAAGCTGAAGACAAAGAGGAAGAGGACCAGCATGATGAAGAACAATCCATGTTCAACTATGAAAACAATCCTCCAGAAGACGAAGAAGAAGAAGAAGAAGAAGAAATTGAGCATGAAGTAGGACCAGATGAGACAATCAAAACTACTCCACCCCCTAAAACTATCAAGGACTTCAAAGCCCATTTGACTAGAACCACCACTACTCTCTCCCAAGAGGAACTAGCCAACCTGAAGAAAACTAATCCTGCAGAATATCTGAAGGCTATCCTCAATACAAGACGCAGTTCAAATGAAAAGTGTTCCAGTTCCTCGACAGTGTCTGGAGATTAATCTGGCAACAAATCTATTGACAACCTGCTTTAAAAGATTAAAGAGAAAGTTTTTGAAGTCGATTTGCTCCAACTCTTAGAGACCAATTCTTATGCTTCCTTCAAAATCAAGCACCTCCTGAAGCAAGTGTACATCTTAACCACTCCTCCGGAAGTCGCAGATGTTCTTATAGAGCTTAGATTTCTTATTGATCACATAATTGCAGATCAAAATCGTCGAAGACACGTTGCAAACAAAATTCAAAACAAGGTGAGCACCCAAACGGCTGAATGGGAGGCTGTGACTGAGTCTAACAACAAAGGTGCCACGTTGGAGCAAAGTTTTGAACAAATTCAAGAAAAACTCACAACTTGATCCAATAACATCGCTGCTTGGGAGAAATAGATTAAAGAATTGCAAGCAAAGATTAAGAAGACAAAAGAGCACGAACAAGAGATTCAAAAACTTGATCGCCAGGAACTCAACAAAGAAATTCAAGTCGGATTATACCACATCAAACGAGCTTAAGCTTTGGGAGAAGAGATTAATACTCTTACTTCGAACAAATCCTTAATTGACCGTCGTCTACTTGTCTCAAAATGAAAGAACGAACGCATGAAGAACTCTCTACCCTTTTGATAATATTGCTAATTTTTTGTGATGTAATTCTTTGAAGTTTATTTCGATTTTGGATTTTATGGTTTGTAATGACTTAGCCATTTTGGAATTTAATTTTAACTACTGTTTTGGCTATAAACTTTGCATATAAATTACTCTACTAATATCTTAAACTCATGAAGCATATGCCTATATCTCTTCAAATATTTCCCATTTACTCTCAGGAATCTACGATCCTCGGCTAATTCTTCGATTTCATACACATTATTAGAAAATAACTGCACAACTTGGAATTGACCCTCCCATTTTGGGGACCACTTACCCAATGTTTTATCTTTCTTATCCATAGGTAAAATCATTTTCCAAACTAAATCTCCAGTCAAGAATGACTTGACTTTTACTTTCTTGTTGTACGCCTTTTCTACTCTCTTTTCCTACCTCTTCAAATAATTCCAAAGCACTTAACCTTTCTTCATCTAAATCGAAAAGCTCATCCAACATCATATTACAATAAGCTTCATACGGGAGTTCACTCTGTCTTTTGATCCTAGTCGATTGAAGGTAAACCTCGACTGGTAACACTATTTCATGTCCAAAAGTCAATCGAAAAGGTGTAGCCTCTTTAGGAGATGTCCGACAAGCCCATAAAATTTGGTCTAATGTCTTATTCCAATTTCTTGGCTTTATCCCCAGTTCTTCTTTATCAGTCCAATAACCACCTTATTCGCTGCCTCAACTTGACTATTCGCCTGAGCATGATAAGGTGTTGATGTCAACAACTTAATCCCTACATCTTTGGAAAAATCCTGGACCTTTCGACCAGTAAACATTGATCCTTGGTCAGTTGTAATTGTCTCTGGGATCCCAAACCTATATATTATATGCCTTTGGATAAATTCGATTACTACATTCTAATCAACATTCACCAAGGGAATGGCTTCGATCCACTTAGTGAAGTAGTCAATACCCACTAAGATATACTTGTGACTCTTCGAATATGGTGGTCGAATCTCACCAACTAAATCCAATGCCCAACCCTTGAAGGGCCAAGGATTCACAATGGAGTGCAACTTGCTTGTAGGAACATGTTGTATACCAGCATGCTTTTGACACTCTTGGCGTCCTTTAGCGAACTCAATGCAATCTTTCAGCATAGTGGGCCAATACATTCCTTGTCAAGACAAGAGCCACTTCATCTTATGGCCTATTTGGTCAGTGCCACATGCCCCACTATGGAAATTTGACAAAGCTAGATATGCCTCAGCCTCACTAAGGCACTTAAGTAAGATTCCCTCAGGCGTCTTCTTGAAAAGTTCATTTCCAATTAGAGTATAACTCAAAGATCTATACTCGACTTTTCTCTCTACATACTCAGTTGGATTTTTCAAATAGTCCACAATAGGTTTCCTTCAATCTGTGTCTCTGAGGTTGTCGATTGCTAAGATTTCAAAATGCTCATCATCTCCATAACCCAACTTTATTGCTTCTAAGTCCGTTGGAGATAACCTTGTTGCCATCACCTTCCCTCGAACTTCAATCACATCTTCTAACTTATCTTTAGAAACCTTGTAGCCAGAAGCAATCTGAGCCAAGTCATTGGCCTCCTGGTTCTTCAGACGAGAGATATGCTTGATACTCACTATGTCGAACTTTCATAATAGTCTATTTGCTATTACAAAGTACATTATCAAATTCTCTTTAACACATTTATACTCTCTTGTTTTCTGCTTCACAACCAATTCGGAGTCGCCAACGATTTCGATTCTAGTTCCCCCAACCCCAACAAAATTTCAAGACCAGCTATTAAAGCCTCATATTCAGCCTCGTTATTCGAACAAGGCCCTTCGATTCTGTACTTGAATCTCGTTGGATTTTTATCAAGAGAGATAATCAATATCCCAATTCCTGTTCCATCTTTATGACTCGAACCATCGAAATATAATTTCCAAGGTTCAAGTTCGAGATAATTTTGGGGACTTTCGACTACATAGTGGTCGACTATAAAGTGTGTAACTACTTGTCCCTTCATGACTTTTAAAGGCACATAAGTTAATGAGTACTCTGTTAAAGCGAGTGCCCATTTTCCAATTTGACTATGAACAATTATCTTAGAAAGAATATGTTTAATGACATCATAATGGGAAGAAATATAAACATTAATTGGTTTTATATAATACTTCAATTTTGTCCATGAGAAATATAGACAAAGACATAACTTTTCAATCATGTTATACCTAGTTTCTGCGTCATTAAGGACTCTACTAAGACAGTAAATGGCTCTTTCGATTCCATTTTCATCTTCTTGAGCCAACATCTCCCTATGGTTACATCCGACGCAGAAGTATATAATCTCATACTTCTACTCCTACAAGGTAGCGATAAAATTGGAGGATGCACAAGGTACTCCTTAATTTTATTTAAAAATTCTTGTTGTGCTTGCCCCCATTCGAAATCTCCATTCTTTAGTAGAAGTAGAGGAGAGAATGATTGAGTCTTGCCGCTTAAATTCGAAATGGACCTCCTTAAGAAGTTAATCTTTCCTAGCAGCGACTACAATTCCTTCTTCGTCGATGGCGCCTTCGCCTCCAAAATGGCCTTTATCTTATTCTGGTTTATTTTAATTCCCTTCTTGTGAAATACAAAGCCTAAGAAAACCCTAGCATGTACACAAAACGCACACTTTAGTGGATTCATCTTTAGATCATGCTTCCTCATTCTTTCGAATGCCTGTCAAAGATGGTCTATGTGACTGGCTCCTAAAACAAACTTAACAACAATATCGTCAATATAAATCTGCATAAACGTTTCTATGAAATCATGAAAGATCGAATTCATTGCCCTTTGGTAAGTTGCCCCAGCATTTTTTAAGCCAAAAGGCATTACCACCCATTCATAGGGGCCTAAGGCTCCTGAAGCTAGCGGGATTATACCTGAGCACATTCCATGCTCGGCGGTACAACAGAGTCACCACCAAACTTTATTTAGTCCCAAAGGACTGGGAAAATATCGATAACACCCAAGGGGAAGAGAAACATGTAAGGGAATCGGTTATGCAAGAGGAAGGTACTAGCACCCCACCCATCCGTCGTACTCAACGGGAACCATTCTGCTTGCTTCTAAGATCGGATGGGTGATCTGTCATACCCCAAATTTTGATCACAAGATTTCCCATCATTGTGAGGATCATTTCCACAATATGGATGTACCATCATACCTCATCAATCTTCTCAAGGATTGTTGAGCATTCACTACAATCAAGAATTAGGGTTTTGAACCCTCCCAGAGCATTTAGACAAGGATCAATCAAGAAATGACATGATCTTCAACTTGTCTAACATCTCAAACACCCATAAAGGATCAACAGGTCTCCCATATCAAGAATCAAGCACAAGGATGCAACATTCCATGTGGATCAAGCCTCAAGATTTCTAGTGTCACCAAATTTGGGTTTTGATCGACCAAGGCCTCCAGGTGAAAATTTCATCTGGGCATGAGCCAATGCCTCAAAACATGATCCAAAATGCCCCAAGGGACCATATAGACCCAGTCATAAAGTCAAAATAGTCTCAGGGGATGCATTCATCAAAAATCAGGAATTAGGGTTTCTTGACCTAATTCACCCCTAAGTTGACTTTTGAGGCAAAACATGAGCCAAGACCTCAAGACATGATTTGAGAGCCTCAAATACACCATATTGATCCATTTACAACAATGGATTGATCCAAGAAGTTTGATTCATAAGGTTCAATTTCATCTGGACCACAATTAGGGTTTTGAAGAAAAAGTCAACTGTACCTTTGACTTTGGACCAAGACATGTTCCCAAAACTTGGGCCATGATTCAAGACACCCTAAAACACCTATGGAATCCATCAATTAGGTTTGAATTAGGTCAAGAACTTGATTGCGTAGAGGATCACACAGTTTGGAATTCATCTAACAAAAAGTTAATTGTGCCCAAAATCAAGTTTGACTTTTTGAAATTTTTCACAAATGTGGTTCCCCTAAGTCGAAAACAATGTTAATGTATGATTTTGATCATCATCCATCAAGAAAAATCAAGAAAAGGGAGGTTACTTGCAAAAGGGGCAACCTTAAGAAACTTAAAATTTTTCTAAGTTTTGGAACAAAATGGATTTGGTACCAACTTTGCAAGGTCATAACTCCCAAACTCCAAGGCCTTTTTCTTGCATTCAAGGCTCAAATGAAAGTTCACATGGCATAATTCAAAAGTGTCAACTACAAAAGATTCCAAATTGTCGCTCCCGGGATTTTCATCATAGTACAAACGCGAAAGTGGCACCGAAACAGAGTCGCCAGCAATGTGTATTTATCCCAAGAGAGGGAAAGGAAACACTGCATAAACCTGAGAGGAAGGATAGAGCATGGTATTGCGACTAAGAGAACTGGGTTCGGGAGTCGATTACGCGCGAGGAAGGTATAAGCACCCCCACGCGTCCATCGTACCTGATGGGATACACGCTTGCTTGTCTCGATCAAAGGGTGTAAGAAAGGAATACTGAAAAAAGAACTACTAGTTGAAGAACTGGAAAAGGAATGGAAAGAGAAACAAATGTAGGGAAAATAAAAGAAGTGCTCGAATGGTCCCTACCCCACTGCCTACGTATCTCATCGGGAACATGAGAATCAGAGCGACGTAGTTCCCCTCAGCTAAGGGAAAACTATTTGTGTTTGTTTCTTTTTTTTAGGGAACGATTAATGTTCTAGCTCAGGTGTTGCAGGCTCACTGAATCGAGTGCGTTACCGTCTTGCAAGAGAACAAAGAGAAGCATGTTCGTACGTTGAGAATGAATGGGATGAGAAAAGAATTCCCGAAGGAAAGACGTCATTGTTTGTTTTTGTCTTTTAGAATGAAGTGTTTTGATCATTTTGTGTTTATAACGCATAATGTATTTAAGTCCTTCACGTAGGATCGAATGCCTCGCATATCGACCCAAGATGGGATGTATGCTAAACATTCTAAGAAAGTGAGAGAAGACCCCTCACTATCTCATTCTCACATGAAAGGCTCAAATACAATATTTGTTATGCCTTTTATTAAGTGTTTTTTATTTTTGTTTTGAGATGAGGAGAAGAGAGACTCAAATGAGGCAAAGGTGAAAACTAAGGGATACTAAGACTCAATCTTAATGTTAGCATGCTTGGAGATCCTATGGTTAATGTGGTTTAACAAACCTACTTCTAAAAGAAAGAAGAAGATCAAAAGAAGCAACTTACTTCCAAAATGAAAGTTAAGTTGATCTTAAAGAGGGATGAAGAAGAAGTTATTCAAGGAAAGCATATAAATGCTCAACAAACACAAGTAGAAAGTTTAAAAGAAATAAGAGAAGATAAGAGAGAGAAATGTATGTGGAACTAAGTCCATACACTTACTTACCTTTAGCACCTACATGAAAATGTTAGTTCAAAACAATTTACAAGTAGTGCAATAAGAAAAAGAATAACAAGTGGTGAACAAACAAGTTAAGAGTTAAAGGATAAAGCTCCTAAGAGATGAAACTCAATCAAGGTCAGAACCTAGGCTCTAAGGTTGTTCTCTAATGCTAATTGATCAAACAAGAACAAACTATACGCAACTAAAGATCTTAAACACCAAAGAAGTGAATCATGGAAGAAATAGATGAAGAATGAGTGGATATGCAAGGTGATCATGCAATAATGCTTCAAGTAATGTCAAAGTCAGAATGTGGATGACCTAAACATGTGCCTAAACATGATGTATAAATGTCATATGAGGCATACAATCAAGCATCCAAGCATTAAGAATGATTAGGAGAAGAAGTGAGAAGATATGAACATGAATTTAACATGGAAAGAAGTTACTTAAGGCATAAGTCAAACCTAAAAAAGTTCAAGATGAAACTCAAGTATCAAAGTCAGAAGTGGTATGACATGTTAGGATGAAGATAAAATGCACAAACCAATCACATTCAAGCAATTACAAGTCACTTAGAAGTTAGAAGAAATAGAAACATGCATTTGGATGAAACATGTTCAAGTATGCAAAGTAAGACATGAATGGCATATGGGATGAATGCAATGCTTTAAAGTCAGAGGCATACATCATATGAAATACAAATGGATAGTATGGTATGGTATAAACAAACCAATTACAAGTCAAGTTGGCACTTAGATGAAAAAGAATGAGGAATTAGGTAAAAAACAAGTATTGAACATGTACACAAAGAAAACATCAACTTTAAACCAATGGCCTATAACTTCATTCAAAATACCTATAATGATCTAAACATGGCTCAAGGAGTCAAGAAGAATGATCTCATACAATGACACAAGTGCCTTCTCAAGCAAGTAAGCAAAACATGATCAAAGAAGTTCACAAAAAGGGACCTCAAACAAGAGTCATCAAAAAAATACCAAACATGATTTAAAAATCAACAAAATAGTTCTCAAGGGACCTCAACTAGAGGCAAATATCATACCAAAAGGTCATGCAAAGAATCACAAAGAAACTCAATCAAACAAGCATGGCAAAGCACTTAGGGTTTCACAAGATCATGCACAAAGAAATGGCTCAAATAGGATGCAAAGATGATCTTAAAAATATGACAAAAATATTTTTACATGCTTCAAAGTGTCCTTTGAAATATTAAAAAAGAATGAAGATCAAACTATATACCAATGATAAGAAATAAAATTAGCAATGCAAAGTGTTCACAAATGAAACATTTCAAAAGAAAATCAAACAACAATTAATTCAGATGCAAAAAATAATAGAAAAATAGAAAATAAAATTTGTAAAAATTTTATAAATCTATGAATATGATTCATTAATATTTTGGTGATTTTTTGATGTGCTTTACTATTTTTAAAAATCAAAATCCAAACAGATATGGAAAAGAAATTAAAAAAAGTAAAAGAAATGGGAAGGGGTGCAGACAAAGCAATTTCCACGTTCAAAATCCACAATGGGCCCAAAGGAGGGGTGCAAGTAACAATTAAGGTCCAATCCAATTACACTTGTGATCATGTGTGATAGTGTACATGCAGTTAACGTGCGCAATCAATCATGGCCATAGGATGAAAAAGTCAACAACCAAGCTAGCAATCATTATGATCAGACACATGAAAATGCACACACATGATACTTTCCATACACACGCGCACATGCAATCAATTCAGAAGTCAAAGGAACACGTGTGTTATGCTGCACCTTCATTAATGTGCTGGAAACTTGATAGCCACATGATTAAAACATGATGAGATGATCACACATCAGACGTATCAGAATGAGAGTCTATCACAAGTAACATGCACGCACACACAAGATCAACTAAAATAAAAAAAGATATCACATGCAAATCACGCGCCAATTTAATGTGTTGGCAATATTAGGACCACACGATGCACAGATCAAACGGCCAGGATTCAAACTGGATCTAAAACCCTAACAATCACTCACCGGCCGGAGAAGGACCTCCGGTCGTCTTCTCCGGCGAAGCTCCGCCACCTGCAAACTTTCATACTTCCAGAAATGTACAAAAATGGTACCAAAATGAAGAGGAACTCATGTATATCATGAATATGCAATTATTTCTCATAGATCGTGCACGTACACAGCAAACCGAGCCAAAATATTTTGCCCTAAAATCACACCTAAACTCCTAAAGAGCCTATCAACTAGCCAGTACTCACGCATAGCTTCTAATAAGCTCTAAACACCATGAAAACAAGCTGAATTTAGTAGAAAAAGGTTGAGAAAGGAAACCTGAAATGTGATGAAACTTTTGGATCTACAAGAATACCAGAGAGCTTGCTTCTTCCTTTAGCTTCAATTGGCCAAATAAAGGCTTTGGAGCTTGAAATCGTGAAGAGAATCCAACTGAAAATTCAACTGTCTTGAAGCTGAACTTGATTAGCTGAATTTGTCCACTCTTGTTCTTGATCCAAAATGGAACAATGATGATGATGGAGATGAAATGTGATAGAAAATTTCGTGTGAGATCAGAGAGAGAAAGGAAAACTCAGAGAGAGTTTTTTGAGAGAAAACTTGAAGTGTTTGAGAGGGAGAGTGAGAAATGAGAGTTCAAAAATGAAAATGTGAGTGAGATTTAGATTTATATGTGTGGTTAAAATGTGTTGACTAGTGGTTAACTGAGTCAGTTAAATGAGTTAATGTAAGGTTAAATGAGTGGCCTCTAACTAACTGAGCCAAGTTAGTTAGGGCGAGTTGGCTTTGGTTGTGCTATGGTGTGGGTGCATTCCATGAAGTTATGGTGAGGTAAATGGAAAAGAGTGGTGGTGATGTGGTTCTGATGTAGCAGAAGCTTATTGTGCAAGCTTTTATTCCTTTCCTTTCTTATGTATAGTAACAGCATGGTAAGGAGTGTGTAAGGATTATGGTTTGGCTGTAAGTGGAAAGGAATGTATTGGTTTGTATGCATGTGGATTGAAACATGACAACAACAACAACAATTCATTTCCTTTTAATTTTGGCAGCTTGCAACATGAAATTTTTTGAAGGAATTTCTCCATGATTTGTGGATGGTTTGATGAGATATTAGTGGCTATGGAAAGATGGAAAATCATAGAACATGATTGATGTTGATTTTGGATTGAATTAAGGCTTGGAAGTTGGTGAAAAATAGCTTGGAACATCAAGGTGTGGGACTGGTTGGTGGGCGTGGCAAGTGGTTGGTTGGCAAGGCAACTTGGTGCATGGAATTTCAGCATGAACATACCAACTTTGGACCAATATACCTCCATCATAACTTGCTCAAATTAAAATTTGTCCAACATCAACATTGAAGAGGGCATGGAAAGGAACAACTTTGATGTTGAAAAGTTTTTCATTTGGAGCTTTTATCTTGAAGAAATTAAGCTTGACTTTTGGCACACCAGGTGTTTGTCAAAATTATGGCGCGTGGGCCTTGTCATGCTTGGTCATGACTTGGTTTGTGACCTAGTTTTGTCAAACTTTGGTTGATCATATCTCCCTCAATGTTGATCCAATGGAGGTGTTCTTTATATGGATTTGAAGCTTAGAACATGAAATTTAATTGGCTCAACTTGGGCCTGAGGTTTGGAACTTTTATCTTGGAGAAAGAGAGCCTCAAAGTGTGGTGCAAGATGGTCCAAACTTACTATTTTTGGAAACCCTAAAGTTTCTATTTTTGGCAGTTTTGTAACTTCTTGATTTTTCATTATTTCTCCATCATTTCTTGATAAAATTTTTTCCAATGAACCTATATAACATGAATTTCATGAATTTGACCTTAGAAAGTCAAGAGTTGACTTTTTTCACTACACAGTTGACTTTTTCCCCAATTTCTTGATTATCAAGCAACTGATTAATTGAAACCCTTCTGAAACTAATTGATGAGCAATTTTCCATCCATATACACTCAAGAACATAAGGAATACAATGAGATCAAGTCTTGCCCAAAAAATCAGAGATAAATTAATTTTAGGCCAAACCCTAATTTTGGCACCCTCTGGTTAGGAGGAAATAACACATCCTCCAAATCCAAATTCCTCTGAATATGATGTATATCCCATCTAACAAAGAAGAGATATGGCATTTGGAGGTGATGAAGACTCAAAGAGCTTGCCCATTTGAGGGTCAGATCCTAATTTTTGACTGCCTTGTGTAGGAGATGGTGCACTGTCCAATCTTCTTGATGAATTCTCCTCTTCTCATGCCTTGTTGGACCAATTGAGATGACATATGATGTAAGAGACCTTTGAGGCTTGTGAGAGACCCATGGCTCTTGTTCCTTTACTTTGGATGATCAACACCTTAGAGAATCACCCGACCCCATGCCCTTATGCAAGATGCAATGCAATACTTAATGTTTTATTTTTCTATGCTTGAATGCAATGCAATGAAATGAAAGCTCATGCTAAATGATATGAAGAAATGAGAGAGCAAATTTTGGGGTATTACACAAATCCTCATGGATTTTGAGTTATGAATTGATCAAAATCACAAAAACATGAAAATGACCACTTTTTCCAACACTTAGTGAAAATTTTGGGACAGAATCTGTCTTAGTTTTTCACCAACTTTGGGACCATTTTTCATTATGATCTATGCTAAACCAAGACCATTGTTGGACATAAAAGTTAAAGTATGTCATGAGGGCTTTCCAAAATGTACAAAAACCCATCCTAAATCAACTTGAGTAGGGAGTTACAAGCCTTGAAACATGGCATGAAAACCTGATTTTTCAAGACAGAATGAGGAACAAACTTGTGCCACACGATTTTTCCCTTCAAATATTGTCACTTTGCCAACTTTGTCATCTTCCAAAAACATAAAAGATCTGATGACTCACTTGGTTCATGATTAAAGAGGCAAACGATTCAACTTGGCAGCTGTAAACCATCATGACATGAAACTTAGAATTTAAATTTGGCAAGGTAACATCAATGCAATGCACTGAGGTGTCATGAACCAGATCTCAACACTCTAAATCAGTCAATATTTCAGTCCAAACTCTGGGCATTCAAACCTGCAAGGATTAATGGAGTCAAGATAAGGAGAGTTGACTTGGCACTTTTGAATTATCCAAGTCAATGGCTACAAGCTACTGCCATGATCAGCCTCCAAACACTATTGTTTCCAAAAAAACTTCATCTACTATAAATAGAGGTCATGTGTGACTGATCAAACCACTCCAAAACATCTGAATTCAAGTTTTCCTCAAAATCACATTCCAAAAACCAGATTTTGCTTCTTCTTGAAGTCACTATCGAGTTTTCAAATTGAGAGAAAATCAATCAAAACCAACCATGCCAACACCTCACATACATCATATATGAGTGATCCATAACCTCAAAACACATCTAGAACACTAGAATCACAAAGTCACCATTCATTTGCCCAAGCTTTTTGGCAAGGTTGCAGTCGAGGTACCACAAGATGATCCAAGCATCTCCAATCAAGGCCAAGCATCTCAACACACTCCATACGGTATAATGAAGTTATCCAAGTGGTAACAACACATCTGTAACATCTCCATCATCAAACACGATCACCAGCTACAAGAGGTAAGCCTGAAGCCTTCAAACTCCATACTACATGCATCATAAATGTGCTTTTGAGTTACCATCTTGTTTCTGCATGTATATAGAGTGATAACCCTCAATCAATTGCTATGAATGAATCGTGTATAGGATTTCATGATGTTCTTGCAGAAATTAGGGTTCTTGAGTTCATCACTTGATTTCTCACTCCATACTTAATATAAATGCAATTAATTTATATGGTTGTAATCCTTGATAAAAAACGAACAAGTTTCATGTTTACAAAAGTCGTTTTCATTGAGTAATCAGAGAGAAAAGTGAGGATTTGCAAATCGTCCATGGCACGGTCACGAGGAAGAAGAAGGTGACTGTTGGCGCCATAATTCAAATTATTTGAATTTTTGAATTTTTGATTATTTTTTAATTGAATTCAAAAATTAATTTCTCTCTCAATTTTAATGTTTTTGAATTGATTCTTTTTTTCAAAACTCATAAAAATGTTAAAATATATTATTCTACAAAAATATCACAAAAAAATTATTAATTTAATATATTTAATATTTTTATAAAGAATTTATTTTTATTTGTTTTTAAGCATTTAAAAAATATTTCTCCATCTTGATTTTTCAAATTCAAATGATTTTCAAATCATTCTATGGATAAAACATTATTTTTCAAACATTTATCCAACATCACAACTTGTTTTTCAAACATGTTTGATAATTTTGATCATTTTAATTGATTTTTATTCAAATTAAAATGTATTTTTAAATCAAATTAGGGTTTTTATTGTTTTCACCCTCACAAACATTTTTCAAAATATTTTTGGGCCTCTTGATAGAGTGTAAGTCCCATCCCTTTGTAAATAAACCTTTTTGGGCCTCAGTCATTGTATAAGTCCCGATACGATTAAAAAAAAATCTCGGCGCGATCGTCGTTTTCAAACAATTTTCACCTGAGCCTCCCTTTGGTTGTAAGTCCCATTTTTATTCATTTTTAAATACTTTTGGGCCTCTAATAGAGTGTAAGTCCCAACGCCCTTTGTACATAAATAATTTGGGCCTCAGTCATTGTATAAGTCCTGATACAATTTTCAAAATGACGGTGCGATCACTAATTTTTTTTCATCTGGGCCTCTCCTTGAGCTATAAGTCCCATCTCTTGTATAAAAATAAACTTTTGGTACTTTAATAGAGTGTAAGACCCATCCCCTTTGTAAGTACAATAATTTGGGCCTCATTCATTGTATAAGTCCCTCTGTGGTTTTCGAAACTGCGACGCGATTATCGCCGTTTCAAAAGAATTCATATGGGCCTCTCTTTGAGTATAAGCCACAAACTTCCTTTTAAAAATAACTTTCCTTTTGATTTAGATTCAAATTCAAAGTTTTTATCAAAACTTTCTTCAATTTCTTGAATAACTAACCATACAGATGTAGTTACTTTGCTTGGGCTTGCACAACTGTAAGTTCCACTATCTTCTCAACATACTTGCTTATATATATATATATCAGCTGTATATATGTTTGTACATGCTTGCCTAGAGTTTTACCCAGAAATTAGGTCTAGGTCTAGATCAAACCATTGGTTAATCTTTCAATACAGTCAAAACTAGTTCCCCATAAGAAATTCCAGATACAGTCTTGCCTCCTCTTGGGGTTATACAATATGGAACAGAGAAAGGCATTATTCCCGGTGAAACTTTTCTCAAGACTATCACAACTTAGAAATATGTGTACAAGAAATTCATTTCCCCAAAGAGGATTAATTCCCAGTGAAACCTCTTTTGAATTTCTTCAAACCTTAGAACTGTTTTGCAAAAAAAGGACTTATTCCCGGTGAAACATTTCTTAAAATTTTCTTAGGTTTAGACCCACATGCTTCCTAAAAGCATCCCCAGCCTCCTCTTGGGCTTAGTACAAGGACCCACAGGCTTCTTAGAAGTTCTCAGCCTCCTCTTGGGTTTAGTACAAGGACCCGAAGACCTCCTACAGGTATAGGACAGAACTTAGTCATCTCTACTAGTTCCATCCTCCGGAGAGTCAGAATTCCAGAACATCAGACCATTTTAGGGTTGATCTTCATCCCTTAAAACCTCAGCCTCCTCTTGGGCATCATACAAATATCATCCTCCAATTAAGAGGCAACCTCTTCCTACAAGTAAAACATGGAAAGTCTTATATTTTTTTGGATCTTACAAAAACCCTCAAGTTTCCTAAAGGCACAGGAAAAACCCTGATCATTTCATCAACACACTAATCTCCAGCAGAGTTAAAACCTCTATAGGTTTTCAAACTAAAGGTTTAAACCTTCACCTTAAAAAACACAGCCAGGGTCAATTTACCATCAATAAAACCCTAACAGAATCAGAGCCTCAAGGCATCTGATATTTCAACTCTCCTTCAATCCTCAGCAAAAGTTGATTCCCCAATACACTTTGGACCAGTCTCTGGATCTCAATAATCCTCAGCAGAAGCTAGCCTCCTCTTAGGCTTCATATAAGAATTTCCCCAGCCAGCCTCCTCTTAGGCTTTGTATAAAGATTTTTCCTCAGCAGATTTAACCTCAATCTTGGGCTTTGTACAAGACAGATAAAACCTCTCCCCAGTGGAGTCAGTTTCTTTTAGCATCAATCTTGGGCTTTGTACAAGACAGATAAAATACTCCCCAGAAGAGTCAATCTCTTTTCAGCCTCAATCTTGGGCTTTGTACAAGATAGATATAAAACTCCCCTAGTAGAGTCCATCTTTTAGCTTCAATCTTGGGCTTTAAACAAGACAAAAACAACCTTTTAGCTTCAACCTTGGGCTTTGATCAAGGCACACAAAAATCAACATCCCCTCAAAGGATATCAAGAGTTCTCTCTGTAGGAAGACATGTCTCTGTACATCACATATCAAAAAAGAAAATAAAAAAACCTAATTCCAGATAATTGCAGTAAGTGGCACACTTGTTGATTCAAAAATCCAAGTTGTAGTCCTTCTCTTATCTTGGTAAACTACATCTTTCATCTAATTGTTGTAAGTGGCAAGCCTCTGGATTATTTACATCCAAGCCAATGTCCCTCTCTTTGCATGAACGACTCCTAAGGAAAAATGGCATTGCTCTACACTGAGTTAAAGTTTCCTCCTTCTGGATAATTCCCCTTTATAACCAATCCTTCAACAACTGTGATGAACATGTGAGACTTTCTCCCTTTAGAGATGACAAATTCTCTCTTAGTCAAACCATTAGCTTCAATCTTGGGCTTTAAACAAGACACCAAACATCTTTTTCCTCCCATAGCAATAGGAGGAACAACGATTGCTCTAATTTCCCGAGTATCTTTACGGGAATACGTAGGCATAAGATTGCGAAATCTTAGTGAGCACACATACCAAAAACTTTAGCTCCATGACCTTACCAAAAACAACTGAAAACACGAAAAACAACAAAAATACTCTCTCAACACTCCCAAAGCAGAAACTTTCCCAACCCATAACAGATAAACACCAGAAAGTATTTAAACATGCCAAAGAAGATGTATGGATAACCATATATACACTGGGTAATTGACAACTTCCCTTTGTATAACCAGACCCCGACCCCCCAATCTCTTAGCATTTGTTAAAGAAAACATTTGCGATCAAGGTTAGTTTTAGATAGCTTCCCTTTCCTTTCCAGCTTCATAGGATAAATAAGAAATCAGAAAGTAGCACCCAATTCCAACCATTGTGGTAAGGTGGTCGCGTCACCGACAAAAATTGCACGCTACAGAAAAATGGCGACTCTGCTAGGGAGTCCTAGGATTAGAATTCCTAAGAGATCTAGGATTTGTTTGGGATTTTGTATACTTTCTATATAATATATATCATTTACTGTTATACTACTTGATACCCGTGTTTAATTTACTGTCAACTGGGAATGCGATTAATATGCATGTGGAAAGTTTGAGAGAACATTAGGATAAGTGGTGGCATATCCAGGAAACGCTTATAAGGAGTGAATCCCGACCAAGCCAACTTGGATGTCCACCAAATCAGTCAAGGTACCCGTGCGGAAATATCGATGTTGAACGACTGATTGTCGTGAAAGCATAGTCTATCCCAGTGCGGTACCCATGACCCTGATAATTTAGTAGACATTAACCATATGGCCATTTGGTAGTGCGATAACTATCGGGAATAGTTGATACGCGATACTACACTCAAATGAGATTCATCCTAGGATATTACACCTCGCTCGAGTGAATCAGCTTGCTGTTGGTATCCCTAGGAGGGGTCGATGACTTTGGGAACCTTTTAGAACCCTTTCTACAGGTACAAAAATATTGACCAAAATAGTACAACCTTTGGGGATAGGTAGAGCCATGACTCCATGCTCGTGACGTTGAACCCTTGAACCCATGTTTTCAAATGTTTTTGTGTGTTGCATTCATGCATTCATTAAAAAACTCTTTTCAAACAAGAAAAAATTCTTTTTTTTAAAAGAACTAAAAAACAATAATTGCAAATATCAGAGGTTGCATTATGGATTTTGGTAGAAGAAAGACGCACAAGTACACCTTCAAGGCTCCAAAAATAGAAGACTTAAGGAAATTGGGAAGGATGATTACCAATCGTGAGGCTTTTAGAGCTAAGCATGGAGGACTGTTGTCTCTGTTAAGGGTTAACGTGGTTGAAGGAATCCTATCTACGATGGTACAATTGTACGATCCAGTTTACCACTACTTCACTTTCCCGGATTACCAACTTGCACCAACACTAAATGAGTACTCCCACCTGATTAATTTATCTATCACTGATTAAGCTCCGTTTTCTGGACTGGAAGAAATTCCAAAGAACCAGGCCATTGAAAGAGCAATATCTTTAGATGATTCAGAAGTTAGGACTCACATGACCACTAAAGGAGGAATCCAGCGTTTACCGGCTAAATTCCTGATGGAGAAAGCTCTATACTTTGCTAGTATTGGAAACATAACTTACTTCGAAGACATCTTTGTCCTGCTCATATATGGGTTATTCCTCTTTCCCAACATTAACAACTTCGTTGATACCAATGCTGTTATGATATTATTGATAGGAAACCCGGTGCCAACCTTTCTCGCAGATGCTAATCATTCTGTACACTTAAGGAATTTGTACAGCGAAGGAATGATCACATGATGTTTACCCTTACTCTACAAATGGTTCATTTCCCACTTGCCCAAGTCTGCTGCTTTTTGGGATCACAAGAGTACTCTACGTTGGTCACAAAAGATTATGTCTCTTACCAATTCTGACATAGACTGGTAGAATCGGATTTACGGAGGGATAGAGATCATCAACAGATGTGGAAATTTCCCCAATGTACCTCTCATTGGAACTAAAGAAGGAATCAACTATCATCCAATTTTAGCTCGCCGTCAACTCGGATACCCGATGAAGAATGTCCCACATAACGTTCATTTGGAAGGTCTTTTCTTCAAGGAAGGGGAAAATGACAGGGAACTAAAGAAGGAAATAGTGCATGCCTGGTAACATATTCACAGGAAAGGCAGAGAGTCTCTGGGAAGACCAAACTGTACCTCCATGGAACCTTGTCTCCACTGGGTACAAACTAGCCCTCAAGCTGAGCATGCCTTACCCTCGTCAAGAAGTTTTCCCATTAAAGGAATCTATCCTTTATTTCATGTATGATGCAGGAAAACTCCTGGTCGATCTCAACAAAGTTCAACGTGAAAAGAGCTCTTGGAAGAACAAATACCAAATCCTTAATTTGGAATGTACCAAGATTTCAGAACTATTAAAGGAGAAGGATGCTCTGATTGAGATATTAGAACAACATGTTATAGAAAGTCAGGAGGACCAAAGAAATTTGCTCGCGCCTTTCACTTGGCAAAGGATCGTCGACCCAACAACGGCTGGGGAGGCCTGATCAAAGAAAAGGAAAATACCGGAACCAGCATCTGAGCTCTCTTCAGAGAGGACTCAGGATCCATGAGCTTAGACGTTTCCTTCTCATACTTTGTAAAATACTATACTTTTCTTTGTAAAATACTGCAATCTTTCGAATTCAATAAAAGGGGTCTTCACCCCCACTATGTGATATTTGCAATCTATTTGTTGAAGTTTCTTTTGAAAAATCACTAGTATAAACCTTTGGGATGGGTATAGCATTGACTCCATAACACCGACCCTTTGACCCCATGTTTTTTCTATGTTTTTGTGTGCTGCATTCATGCATTCATCTAAAAAACATTAAAACAAAGAAAAAATTCTCTTCTAGTCTCTCTTTTTCAAATTAAACTAAGACAATGATTGTAAATGTCAGAGAAAACGATTGCGTTCATGGATTTTGGTAGAAGGAGAACTCATAAGTACACCTTCAAGGTTCCAAAGCTAGAGGATTTGAGAGGTTTGGCGAGAATGATCACAAACCATGAGGCTTTCAGAGCCAAGTACGGAGGGCTGTTATCTCTATTAAGGGTCCATGTGATTGAGGGAATCATGGAGGCACTCATTCAGTTTTACAATCCGGTTTATCACTGTTTTACATTCCCGGATTATCAACTAGCACCAACGCTGGAGGAGTATCACTACAAGAAAAAAAGAGATTTACGACACTTGAGTTGCGACAGTTATCACAAAACCGTCCTTATTCCTAGATTGCGACGGTTGTTACGACAGTTAGGGTCAACTGTCGTAGATTTTTTGCGACAGTTATCAAAAAACCATCCTTATTCCCGGACTACGACAGTTCTCACGACTGTTTGAGCCAACCGTCGCAGATTTTTTAGGCATGTTGTATAAAATAATTGCGACAGTTACCAAAGAACCGCCCTCTTTCCACACTCGCGACAGTTAAGGCGAACTGTCGCAATTATTTTAACCAATCATAATCACTATTTTTTTTCTTTAATTTCCCACTTTTTTCTTTCATTTTTATTTTCCAACCATTTCAATTTTATTAATTAATTTTAATAAATAATTATTATAATTATTTAATTATTTATTTACAATAGCCATATTCATATTACAACATTCTATTAAAAAAAAAGAAAAAAAAAGTGAACCCAAATATATTGTTACTGCTCGCGCCTTGAGAAATTTTGGGCTACGACGGTTGAACATGAGTCGTCCCCTAAATATCCCTAAAACACGCCTTGGTAAAAGAGAAATACTGTTAGCGATGAATTTCTTCACGTATTGCTTCCCTAATCTCTCCGTTTTGGAAGAAGCTAAAGAGCTTCAAGATTCCGTCGCCGGTCACATCTCTAAATCGTTGAGCGACGAACATCCTCTCCGGCAACGAGCTCTTGCTCTCTACTCCAAAATCCTTTCTCTTCGTTCCTCTCTCGATTCTCTCCTCAATAATAAACTCATTAATCACTCTATAGCTGATAAGGTTAGGGAATCTCTCTCTCGGTTCACACCGCCGTCAAAGCAACCACCACCACCACAAATCATAACAGGGTTGTCCTCAAACCCTAAGTTTCTTCTCAAACTTCAATAGCTTCTTCATCTTCTTCAACTCCGATTCCTCAATATCCCTCAGACCTTCATCTCTCAAATTTAGTTAATCTGAAGCCATTGTCGGACTAATTTATCGGTATGGTAGAAGTTAAATTTCCTTGTTAGTTTATCCATTGTAGAATCGATTGTGGCCATTAAATAATATTATGCAATTGATTATTGCAGAACTTGTTATTTACTGGGATTTAAAGAAATTCAAACTTGGCTCAGCAATCTTAGGGCACTCTGTGAGGTTCAATAACTACAAGATGATAATTTTTTCTATCCAATGTAATATGGAGATTCAATCATCAGGTAAGGAAATGACTAATTCGTGAATGTGTCCTTTTGATTCACTATAGCGGTATGTTGACTAATTCTTACTTTTGTATGTTTTGGTTTCTTCATAAAATTTTTAGTTTTTGGGGTTTATGCTTAAATTATGCTTACTGTTTCAGATTATTACAATTGATGGTTGTTAGAGTTATTTAATGGTTGTGGTTGATTCAAAAGTTGTTTTGTTTTCACCTTCGATTCAGTATGATTTATGCTTATTTGTGTGTGGTACTGGTGTAAACCGCAATTGATGCTCTATCATGATGTATTCTTGCACGTATTGACGACGACGTTAATGGTAATAACTCACTGCGGTAACTTTTTCACTTTAGAAATCTTATGATGTTGCGCGAGTTTGTGGTTTGTAGTTCGTTTCGGTAGGATTTGATTTGACTTTTGGCTATTTGTTTGCTTATATTCATAACTTAAATGTGTAAGCTGCACTTGTAATACTGGCTGTAGCAAATATGGCTTCTTTGATTTTTAGTTTGCTTTTGGAAAACATATATTTGTAGTAGCTGCGTCGTTTGTATGTTGAGAAAGCTCTTGTTTCATATTGTTGACCCTGAATCTCTAAGTCTGGAACTGTTATATTCAGTTTTTGTAATTTCTCAGGCTGGTTTACATGAGTATAATATGTTGATATTTGTATGGTTGAATTTTAAACTTGATTTGTGTTTCAGAGTTGTATCAAAATATCTTGCAGATTTTTGTTGAGCTTCCATCTCTTAGTTTCAGCATCCTCATGTTGTAAATCTTGTGAAATCTCCCACAAATGAAGCTGATCTTCCAAGAAACTCTCCCACAAATGAAGCTGATCTTCCAAGAAAATCTCCCACAACACTGCTATTTTCACAAAACCAGATTTCTACAGAAGACTTTCATAAAGAACCTCACAATCGCATTATCATCCTACTGTTGAAATTACCAACCAGGTTGTCGTCAAGGAACCGGAATTGCTCAATTTCGGTTCGATTGAGGAACGACACTATTAATTCTCTTTCTCACTCTCGATCCTGATGCGTCTCCTTCTTCCACCGCTTCTGCTCGCTTTTGCGTCTGCAGCTTTCTCCAAGGCGATGAGGTTTTTTTATTTTCTTTACTTTCAATTTCAATTTCGTTGGTTAGGGTTAGGGATCTTGCGAATTTATAATTGAATTGAATGAAAAAGTAACTAATAAGTGCTGATTTTGTTATTGGTTTGGTTTGATCTGGAAATTGTATAGGTTCAGATTAGTTATGGTTTGGTGGATCGAGTGCCACATCGGAAATGTCAGTCGGCCAGATAGCGGATGAACTCCTTGGTTCAGCATGAATCATATATCTGTGAGTATTATGTTTATTTCTTTTCTTATCATTTGGTGTTTTCCTTCCTATATCTCATTGACAAGCATACATGCACTGTGTTCAGCAAGAATCATATATTTGTGAGTATTATGTTAACTACAATTTTTGCTTGGCAGCTATTGAAGCTCTATTATACTCAGATTATTCTCAAACTTTGATGGGAAAGGAGGTTGTCATCTCGTGTTTAGAATTTATGGATAGGTTTCTTATTTATGCTATTGAAATTTGTGTTTGTTAACTTGAAAAGACGTATTGCTTAATTTCCTTAGTTAAAGACTTTTTTAGACTAGGTTTGAATTGGAACTGATGAAGTTGTTCTCTCTCTGCATTCTCTTAATTTCTCCCTTGTAAAGGTTTCAATTCCAGAGGCTAAGTGCTACGGAACTTCTCAAAGACCGTTTTATTCGGAATGCTGGGAAGAGTACAAAGCTTTTGGAAAGAATAAGGTGTGGATTATTGATAAATATCATGCTATATTTAAGTTAAAAAATTCTACCCATTTTTGCTTTTGGCTATTTTTTTCTTTTATTTATTCTGAAGTTGTGGATCTCAAATAAAAATGCTGAGATCCCAAAGTAGCATCGGAAATCCTTTTTCTGTGCATTTTTAGCAATTTTTTAAAAATTGATTTTTTATTAATAGTTTGTAATTTGCAGCAGTCAGGGTAAAACCCTAAAAAATTCTGAATGGGACTTTAGCATTGGTGAATCAGAGGGTACTGGAACCTTTTGAAGTGTTTCACGGCCACCTCAGTCTAGAGATAAGAAAACTGAAGTTTCATATAACTCAAGTGTTCATCACAATTTGCTGCAGATGAGACTTATTTGAGTAGCATTTTTCCACTTAAGGTTTCATCACAATCTTTGTTATAGGCTGGACTTCCTCCTGGTGTGTTGAATATAGCATCTGGCTTTGGTCCAACTGCAGGTGCTGCTCTTGCTAGTCACATGGATGTCGATAAGGTACTAAAGTATTTAGTTCTGCACTTGTTATGTGACGATTTTTGCGGTGATATGAACGAATTTGTTGTAGAAATTAAGTTGTTTGTATATTAAAACTAGGTCCACTCTATGTATAGTGGACTATGATGTACCAATACCTCAGACTGAAGAAGTGTCTGGTATTCGACATGTGTCATGTCCGTGTCTGCGTTAATGCTTCATAGCTGCTGCCACCTGAAGTTCAATTTTTTTTCCCCAAAATTTTCCCCAATTTTTGTGCATGTAATTTGGAATACCATATATTTGTACTGAACTTTGACAACATATCATGCATGCTTGGATACCAGGTTCTCCATTACTCTCAAATGCCCTGAACAACAGCTTCTAAAGGCAAAACCACTCTTCAATTTGCACAACCTGCTACCCAATCGAAGGAATGGGGATGCTGGTACTTTGTTGAATATCCTATTTTTTGGGTGTTATATCTTGTTTGTCTAAGTAATTATCATTTTTAGCATGCTTGATTTTTACCACATTTTAGGTCCAATAGGTTGTGTGGGTGTGTGTATAGTTACTAATAACTTTATGAAGCTATGGCATCTGGTTTAAGCCCCTATCTGTCCAACATTGTTGAATTGGCTTTGTGTACCTGTTGTACTTAAGAGGTTTGCTGTTGTGTCTTAAGAAGGAAGGAGGTTGGGCCTTAGCAATTTGTGTCTAAGATCATTTCTGTAGAAGCTAAATGGCAATGATGTTTTCCTTTGGGTTTGGGGAAAAAGACTTTTTTAGACTAGGTTGCTTAATCTTTGTGAGTTCATTGAAGACTGTGAATTCACTTACTTGTTAACACAGGTGATAACTTTGGTTTTGTTTTGTCCTATACTTTGTGTGCTTTTGGAATTTTACCTTTTTTTTTTTGTTAATTTTACCCATTTGTTCTCAAGTAAGTATTCAAATTTTGCATTCTATTGATATTAAACTTGACATGTTATTAAGGTTGCAATTCATGCATATGTTATATAATTTGGATTAGAAAATTTAAACGATGTCTAGGAAAATATAATTGTTCTCGCCGACAACATTGACACTTATAAAAAAGAATCTATAAAGTGATTGGTCCATTTGGCCCGTTAGTAAAACTAACCAATTGGGTAATATAAGTAGTGGATCCTTCAATCTAATCAATCATGATTATTATATGATTAAGAATGTTCTCTATAATAACACTGCCATGTAATTTGTTTGTCACATCTAAGTTCTAAACTGGAGAGATCCAAATTATCAACTTGTGAACTTGGTCACTTCATGAAAACATATTTCTTGTGTACTTGGCCATCTAAGTTCTATAATAACACTGCCATGTAAGGGTCTGTTCTTGTCAATATCTTGACTTGTTTCTGCTATATTTTAATATCAAAGTGGAAGACTTGATCTAATCAATGTAGAATCTTCCTTTTCATATGGCTAGTCAGTACTATTAAATTAACAATTAATTGGCCTAGCATGAAAGTCGTTCTTGTTTGTATAAGTAATTGTACTGCCACATATTAGTGATAAATAGTTGTTGAAATGATTAAATATCTGAAAATGTGCTTTTTAATTATTTTTATTATAGGAATCATGCAATCTGATGTTTCTTCACACCAGACTCCAAACCGAGAGTTTCTTCTTCGAGTTTCGTACTTGGATATCTACAATGAGGTGTGCTTCTTTCTGATATGTAGCTTGTTTCTTGTGATGCTATGTTCATGTTGATGTTGTCTTCTACAAACATGAAAATAATTTTGATTAAAGTCGTTTTGTTTTTACGCTGTTATTCTCAAACCTGCCTTTTTGGTAGTTAATGACTTATTAAATCTAGCAGGACAAAACTTAAGAGTCTGAGAGGATGCTCGGGTACTGCTCATAAGGTTGAGGGATTTTGTGAAGCTGCTATGGATGCTATAGGCCGTGTAAAATGGGTTCCACCTTAAGTATTGCATTTAAAGTTTCCTTGCCAAATTATTTTGTTCATTTGCAATTTTTTGTTCGCATAGTGATGAGCCATACATCATTTTTTGTGCTGCCTTTTGCTGATATATGTGAACTGCTTATGGAGAAAACAGAATCTCAGCAATGACTTCCAGTCGCTCTGATTGGTGTATATCACGATAGAGAACATGGGGTGTGCCAATTCCAGTTTTTTTTTATCACGTGCAGTCTAGATAACCTCTTATGAATGAATAGACAATTAATCATATAAATTGTAAGTGAAAAAATAACAATGTCATTTTCTTTTATTTTTCTTAGTGATCCAGTTATGATTTTGTACTACCTCAATACCTTTTGTGTTTGGTAGAATTACTTTTTCACTGTTAGTAAATAAATATTAAAGAAATATCGTTGTCCCTAATTGAGTATATTCAATGGTCAATATTCCAAATTTGTTTTGTTGCTTATGCTCTTTTAAAGCATGTTGGTCCTAAGAAATCAATACATCCTATTTTTTTTTTTAAATTTAAAAATAAATTACCTGCGGATTTACCTGTGAAAAGAAATATTTTTTTAAATTTAAAAATAAATTACCTGCGGAATTACCTGTGAAAAAAAATATTCCTACGAATTTACCTGCAGATGCACCTGTGGAACAGAAAGTTGCGACGGTTAGAACCATCGTAATCAACAATAAAAAGAAAAATTAAATGGAAAGTTACGACAGTTGGTTACCGTCGCAATATGCAGATTAGAGAGAACGACGGTTTTGACAACCGACGCGATACGGCCTCGCGACACACGTTTCTAAGACAGAGATAAAACCGTCGTGATTTGCAAATTATGGCGGTTTTAACCGTCGTAACTTGCAAAAATAACCGTCGCAATATGAGAATTTTCTTGTAGTGTATTATCATTTGACCGATTTACACATTACTGATCGAGCTCCTTTTTCTGGACTGGAAGAAATTCCAAAAGATCAGACCATTGCAAGAGCAATTTATTTGGACGAGTCTGAGGTCAGGACTCACATGACCACTAAGGGTGGCATCCAGTGTTTGCCAGCCCAGTTCCTGACAAAGAAGGCCCTGTACTTCGCTAGTATAGGGAACGTGAAAGCATCTTTGTTTTACTCGCCTACGGGTTATTTTTGTTGCCCAACATTAATAACTTCGTCGATATCAACTCCATTAAGGTTTTTCTCATTGGAAACCCTGTGCCGACTTTGCTCGCAGGCTCGTATAATTCTGTACACTTAGGGAATTTGTACAGCGGAGGGGAGATCACATGCTGTATGCCCCTGCTATACAAATGGTTTATCTCCCATTTGCCTAAGTCTGCCGTTTTTTGGGATCATAAGAGTGCCTTACGTTGGTCGCAGAAAATCATGTCTCTCACCAACTCTGACATAGATTGGTGTAATAGGATTTATGAGAGAATCAGGATCATTGACCGTTGTGGAAACTTCCCCAACGTACCCCTCATAGGAACTAAGGGAGGAATCAATTACCATCCAGTTCTCGTTCGTCGTCAATTTGGATACCCGATGAGGCATGCCCCGCACAACACTCATCTGGAAGGTCTTTTCTTCAAAGAGGGAGAAAATGACAGAGCACTAAAGATGGAAATAGTGCACGCTTAGAAACACATTCATAAGAAAGGATGGGAGTCTCTAGGAAAACCGGACTGTGTCTCGGTGGAGCCTTATCTCCACTGGGTACAAACTAGAGCTCTCAAGCTAAAGATGCCTTATCCTCGTCACGGATTTCTTCCGCCAAGGGAATCTGTCATGTACTTCATGGCTGAGACGGAAAAACTTCAGGTTACTCTCAACAAAGTTCAACAGGAGAGGAGGTCTTGGAAGAACAAGTACCGCATTCTCAATGTGGAGTGTATCAAAATACAATAATTACTGAAAGATAAGGATGTTCTGATTGAGATTTTGGAGCAACATGCTGTAGAAAATCAAGATGACCAAAGGAATTTGCTCACTCCTTTCACTTGGCAAAGGAATGATAACCCGACAACGGCCCAAGAGCCCCGGTCCAAGAAAAGGAAAGTGCCAGAATCAGCACCCGAGTTCTCCTCAGAGAGGACTCAGGACCCATTAGCTTAGGTTTCTGTTTCAGCACCTTGTAATCTACTGTATTTCTGTGATCTTTTGAATTTAATAAAACAGCGTTTCCCCACTGTTTGATATTTGCAATCTAATTGTCGAAGTTTATTTTGATTAAACCAAAAAACAATTAATATAATCATTGCATTCATCATTCCCGCGTAACGTATTCCTCTTACCTACGAATCTCACGTTTGTGTCTCGGTTCTAGAGTCAAACTGTCTCATTCGTACAATACTCAGGCCAATCGTCAGAAAAAGATGGATGATCTTGAGGAAGAAAACAGAGAGTTGAAAGAAGAGATCGACGCTCTGAGAGAGGATATGAGAAAGCTTCGTAACGACATGCAAGCCATGGCAGAAGCTCAACAACAAAGAACTGTGATCTCAGAGATCACCTCAGCGCCCATAGTGGAGAAGTATGATCCTAGGTATCAAATGCCGAAAGATCGTCCCTGGGGCATGGCTGTTAACTATATCCCAGAAGGATATGTTCTGCCGATCACTGAGGATCAAGGAATCATAGCAGAAGCCGCTGGGCCTGAAGGTTACAAACTTCGGGAAAGCGAGGATGCTAGAGGCATATTGTGGACTCCTGAAGGTTACAAACTTCGGGAAGCTCCAAGGTTCACCGCCGTAGTCACGGTACCACCCCCTGTGGTGCACACTGTCCTGGAAGGACAGATTCCACAATTACCTTCTGGTAGAAAGGAAACTATGTTTGACATAATGGATGAATTCTAGGAGTAGTTCCTAGAAATGCAGAAGGAACTGCAAGCCATCCGCGGTCAGGATTTATTTGGAAAGGACGCCGCAGACCTTTGTCTGGTCCCTAATATGAAGGTCCCGCACAAGTTCCAAGTGCCCGGCTTTGAAAAATTCAAGGGTAACTCTTGCCCTCAGAGTCACTTAGTGATGTACGCTCGGCGAATGTCAGCTCAGACAGAGAATCAGGACCTACTGATTCACTACTTTCAGGATAGTTTAACCGGTGCAGCCTTAAAATGGTACATGGGTTTAAACCGTGCTACGATTAGCACATTCAGAGATCTTGGCACTGCCTTCGTCCAAAAATACAAGTACAATTTGGACATGGCACCAGACAGAGATCAACTCCGATCAATGTCACAAAGGACAAGGAAACCTTTAAGGAGTACGCTCAGAGATGGCGTGAAATCGCCGCCAAAATTTGTCCACCTCTTGAGGAAAAAGAGATGACAAAGATCTTCTTAAAAACCTTGAGCTCATTTTACTATGACAGAATGGTTGCCAATGCGCCTAGTGATTTCACCGAAATGGTCGGTATGGGAGTTTGTCTTGAGGAAGCTGTCCGAGAAGGACATTTAGTAAAAGACGCTGGATCATCAAGTAGTACAAAACGATACGATGGTGCTCTCCCTAAGAAAAAAGAGCAGGATATTGGGAATATCTCTCTTGGAAAGCAAAGGCGACATTATCAACCAGTAGCGGCTGTGACTCCTGCTATTAACCCCGCGTCTATTCCTACGTATCAGCCTCAGGTGGCGCAAAGCCAACCTAATCAGCAGCAAAGGACACAACAGCCTCTTCAGCAGGCTCGTCCTCAATATAACAACAACCGTACAACGCGGCCACAAGGATTTGATCCTATACCTATATCGTACGCAGAACTATTTCCGTTACTACTAGCCAAGGGGCACATCCAGACTCAGTCTCCTCTTTCAGTACCGGAAAATCTGCCTTTTAGGTTTAAGGTGGACCAGACATGCCCTTATCATCAAGGAGGATCAGGGTATGACATAGAGAATTGTCTTAATTTCAAATCTGACGTGCAAAAGCTTGTTAGGAGCGGGCTCTTATCTTTTAAAGATACGGATCCCAATGTTCTCACGAATCCGCTGCCTCAACACGAGAAAGCTGCAGTCAACCTGATAGAGGAAGGGTCTACCAATGTCTATCAAATTCATGATGTGCTATTATTGAAGACCAATTTGGTCAAGATGCATTGTAGACAGAGTGGATATGGCCATGTGCCACCTCATAATTATCATCAATGTGATGTCTACTCTAAAAGTAATCGAGGATGTTCTGTGGTGCAATCAGCTCTACAGGAACAATTGGATCTCGGATGTATCCAAGAGCACCGAGTTCGTGGAGTTAACATGACCTATACGAATTCCAACATCATTCAGAACCACGACATCCGTGCGATGAATGTCAACTTGGTGGCAATGCACTCGAGGCAAAGCCAGTATCATAATCTGCCGCGGCATGATTACAGTTCCTTTCTGACTTGCTCGGTAAACAAACAGGGATGCTCTTTCATACAAGAGGCCCTCCAGCGTCAGATGGATCTTGGATGGATCCAGGACTACCATGATAGGAATCCCTATCAGATCAACATGGTTCAGATCTTTGACATTCACTTAATGAATACCAACCTGGTTGAGTTACATGCTGAACAAGTCCGCCTCAGATTCCTGGTATCACATGATTACCAAAGCTGTAAAGTGGGTTGCGAAAACGATCAAGGTTGTGCTCTTGTTCCGAAAGCACTTCAGCACTTGTTAAATCATTGGTGGCTTCCCATCTATATGGATGAAGACACTCAGCAGATTAGTATCAATAACAGGAACCCTACTCGGCGAATCAAGAGTTCCTAACCAAGAACGGATCGAGATTATTTACGATGGTTAGAAAAATCAGAAGGTTCCCATAGTCATCTATCTGCCGGGACCACTACCGTATGAATCAACTAAGGCTATCCCTTACAAATACGGTGCAATGATAATTGAAAATGGAAAGGAAATTCCATTACCCTCCGTCGTGAATAATGCACACATCAGTCGTGTAACACGGAGTGGTAGAATCTTCAACAGAGGAGTTGGAGAGTCCAACAAAGAAAAGGAACTTCAGACGGAACTTCCTGATCCACCAGTCGACCAATCCAGTAATCCCGACCTTTCAAAAAATGATGATGAGATGCTGAAACTCATCCAAAGGAGTGAATACAACATTGTCGATCAACTGTTGCAAAATCCTTCAAATATCTTGGTATTATCACTGTTACTCAGTTCAGACGCGTACGGGGAGGCTCTACAGAAAGTCTTGGAGCAAGCCTTTGTGGAACAGGATGTAACAATCATACAATTCGATAGTATCGTCTCTAACATCACTTCCTACAATAATTTGGGATTTAGTGATGAGGAATTACCTGAAGAAGGTTGCTGTCATAACATGGCGCTCAATATTACAGTTAACTGCCAAGACGATGCTTTGGCTAGCGTACTGGTAGACACAGGGTCAGCCCTGAATGTTATACCGAAGTCCACTTTGACGTAATTATCATTCAAAGGCCCTCTGATGAGAATCAGCGAGGTTGTCTTCAAAGCATTTGACAGATCCAGAAAAATGGTTATCGGCAAAGTCGACCTTCCTATAACTATCGGTCCTCACACTTTTCAAGTCACTTTCCAGGTCACGGACATCCGGGCAACGTACAGTTTTTTATTAGGAAGACCTTGGATACATTAGGCTGGGGCGGTCACCTCGACCCTCCACCAAAAGTTAAAGTTCGTCCAGAATGGCCAACTCGTCACTGTTTGTGGGGAACAGGCTATACTCGTAATCAATTTATCGTCATCCACATATGTGGAACCGGAGGGGATAATCGAAACCCAGTTCCAAACGCTTTCACTACACAGTGGCGATTAATCCGAAGGGGGAACTTCCATTTCCTCATACAAAGATGCTATCAAAGTGGTCGAAGGTGCCAATACAACAGGATGGGAACAACTTGTCATTCCTACTGACAATAAAACAAAGAAGGGTCTTGGTTTTTCTGCAACCTATACCCAGACAGCTGCCAATGATGAAAGTCTTCATCCCATTCAGAACATCTTCCACAGTGGAGACTTCCTTCAACCAGTGACTCAAGAAGTACACACTATCAATGAGGAGGATCCCTCTGACGCAGATGAGGAATGGAAGTCCTACCTCAACGAGGACGGTTATACGTCTCAGGATGAAACGTATACTCCCTTTTGCTTTCCTACACAGAGCCCGAGATTTATACCCAGGTCGGACGCCGAAATGATATATGGAGATTGTGATCCGGAAGAATGTCGTGCTCCACCAAATTCATTAGAGGAAGACACTCTGATGAAGGACAACTTTGACTACAACTACTATGGCCCGATGGATGGGCTGCCGATGTGGCAACCGTATCCAGGAGACTTAGGGAAAGAAAGTCAGCCGAACAATGAAAATCAGCTGAGCCTCATTGAACAGAATACCTATGTTCCCACCATGTCATGGGATCAACACTCAGGTCATTCAGAGCCTACTCAGCATGACAATGAATTTGCAACGTTTGTAGGACTAGAATTCATTAACTACTCTTTTCCTGAGGTCAACGTCATCGAGAGAGATGACTCCTCCAGTTCGAAAGAAGTGTGGGACACCTTGGGACAACCAAGTGTAAAATTTGACTATATGGTCAAGTACACCACTCCCGAAAGCTCTCGTATCAGGCTCGAAGATATCCAGCCAACTGGATGGGGAGATATAGCTGAGAGCACCAATACTCTGCAGAATGCAATAGAGGAATCCTCCTACGACAACTCTGCCTGGGAGACAGATTCCAATGATTCTGCTCCGCCAGAAATCAACGTTATTTCTAAAGACAAATCAAGGAAGGTACCAGACTTTGTGATTCACCGAGGAGTTCGCCGCCAATGGGTTGCTGTCGATGTTCCGAAGATTGTTCATAAGTCAAAGTAATTGTCGTCTTTAACCTTTCACCCTGGCCAGGTGGAACAAATGTTTTGATAGGGCTCGCTTTCTCTAAATTTCCCTCTTCGCTTCGCCCAAAGCGACAGAGTTTTGTTTTATAGGGCTGTAGTTTCAAGAATCGACTTGTTCATTAATAAAATAACATTGTTCTTTAATTTCTGCATTAATTGCTGTTTTCTCTTTTTCGTTTTTCAGAAAATGGTAATCCTAAAAAACAACAATAATAAAAAACAAGCAGTAATAAAATATACAATGCACACACTTTTGCATTCTCAATCTCTTCTAAACACGAATCATACCATCATGTAGATTGCTTGTTTTAAACCCAGTTGAAACATATAATCCGATGCCTTCTCCCGACTTTGAATTCCCGATATTTGGGGCTGAAGAAGAAGATGACGACGAAATTCCAGAGGAGATCTCTCGACTACTCAGACAAGAGGAAAGGTCCATTGAACCTCACAAAGAGCCGTTGGAAACGGTAAACTTGGGTTCAGAAAAAGAGAGGAAAGAAATCAGGATTGGGCACTGCTCAGTCCAATTGCTAAAGAGAGTTTAACAAAGCTTCTCAGAGAGTTTCCTGATGTATTCTCTTGGTCCTATCAGGACATGCCAGGGTTGGATACCAGCATCGTGGAACATCACTTACCGTTGAAATCGGAATGTCCGCCAGTAAAATAGAGGTTGAGACGGACTCACCCGGACATGGCCATCAAAATCAAAGAGGAGGTACAGAAACAGATCGACGCGGGTTTCCTCGCTACGTCAGAATATCCTCAATGGCTAGCTAACATTGTACCCATTCCCAAAAAGGACGGAAAGGTCAGAATGTGTGTCGACTATAGGGATCTGAACAAGGCTAGTCCAAAGGACGACTTTCCTTTACCACACATCGACATGCTGGTAGACAGTACAACAAAGTTCAAGGTTTTCTCCTTCATGGATGGATTCTCGGGCTATAACCAGATCAAAATGGCGCCGAAAGGCATGGAGAAAACTTCATTCATTACCCCATGGGGTACCTTTTGTTACAAGGTAATGCCGTTCGGTTTGAAGAACGCCGGGGCAACCTACCAAAGGGCCATGACTACTCTGTTTCATGACATGATACACAAGGAAATCGAGGTATATGTCGATGACATGATTTCCAAATCTAAGACAGAAGAGGAGCATGTGACCCACCTGTCAAAACTATTCGAGCGTTTGAGAATGTACAAACTCCGCTTGAATCCCAACAAATTCACCTTCAGTGTCCGTTTAGGAAAACTCTTAGGGTTCATCGTCATCCAGAAAGGGATTGAGGTTGATCCTGACAATGTCATGGCCATTCAAGAGATGCCTTCTCCGAAAACTGAAAAACAAGTCAGAGGATTCCTGGGACGTTTGAACTACATCTCTAGATTCATATTCCTTATGACCGCGACATGTGCGCCGATTTTCAAATTACTCAAAAAGAACTAGGACTGCGTTTGGACAGAAGACTGCCAAACTGCCTTCGACAGTATTAAGGAATACTTGTTGAATCCGCCGATTCTATCGCCTCCAGTGGAAGGAAGACCACTGATCATTTACCTCTTAGTCCTATAAGACTCAATGGGATGTGTACTTGGCCAACAAGATGAAACCAAAAGGAAAGAGTCTGCCATCTACTATTTGAGCAAGAAGTTTACCGACCGTGAAACTCGGTACACTATGCTCGAAAAAACTTGTTGCGCTTTGGCTTGGGCAGCCAAACGTCTTCGCCAATACATGATTCGTCACACCACTTGGTTGGTCTCTGAGATGGATCCAATCAAGTATGTCTTTGAAAAGCCTGCTCTCACGGGAAGGATTGCTCGCTGGCGGATGCTGCTATCAGAATATAACATAGAGTACCACGCTCAGAAAGCCATTAAAGGGAGGGTTTTAGCCGATCATTTGGCTCACCAACCGATTGACGATCAAGAATCAATCGGGTTTGACTTGCCAAACGAAGATGTCATGTATCTAAAAATGAAAGACTGCGATGAACTGCTACCTAGTGAAGGGCCAGAACCAGGTTCCCAGTGGGGACTTATCTTTGACGGAGCTGTCAATCATTACGGAAATGGAATTAGGGCAATCATTGTTACTCCTCAGGGTACCCACATTCCTTTCACTGCCAGACTTACATTCAAATGTACAAACAACGAGGCCGAATACGAAGCTTGTATTATGGGTCTCGAAGAAGCGATCGATTTAAGGATTAAGAACTTGGATGTATATGGCGACTCAGTCCTGGTTATCAATCAAATCAAAGGAGATTGGAACACGTACCAATAGGGATTGATTCCTTACAAGGATTATGCAAGAAGGTTGTTACCCTTCTTCAACAGAATCGAGTTTCATCATATCCCTCGTGAGGAGAATCACATGGCTGATGCCTTAGCCACTCTCTCTTCCATGATTAGCGTAGGTCAATGGAACGACCTACCTAAGATCGACATCATGCGTCTTGAATGGCCCGCTTACATCTTCGCGATCGAAGCAGTCATAGACGACAAACCTTGGTATCACAATATCAAATGCTTCCTTCAGAAACAAGAATACCCACTTGGGGCATCCAGGAAAGACAGAAAGACCCTCAGAAGACTGGCTGGAAACTTCTTCCTGAGCGGTGATACTCTCTATAAGAGAAATTTTGACATGGTCTTGCTCCGATGTGTAGACAAACCAGAAGCAGACATGCTGATAAAAGAAATCCACGAAGGATCCTTTGGCACTCATGCCAACGGACACACAATGGCGAGAAAAATTCTGAGAGCAGGGTACTATTGGTTGACAATGGAATCTGACTGCTACAAGTACATGAGGAGGTGTCACAAGTGTCAGATATACTCCGACAAAATCCATGTAGCGCCATCACATCTCAAAGTTCTTTCTTCCCCATGGCCTTTTTCCATATGGGGAATCAACATGATAGGCATGATTGAGCCCAAGGCTTCGAACGGACATCGGTTCATCCTGGTAGCCATTGACTACTTCACCAAGTGGGTCGAAGCAGCGTCGTACGCTAATGTAACCCGACAAGTGGTGGTCCGATTCATCAAAAACAATCTCATATTCCGTTATGGTGTTCCGAGCCAGATCATTACTAATAATGGATCTAACTTGAACAATTAGATGATGAAAGAGTTGTGCGCAGAGTTCAAGATCGTACACCATAACTCATCTCGCTACCGACCCAAGATGAACGGGGCGGTAGAAGCGGCTAACAAGAATATCAAGAAGATCATTCAAAAGATGGTTGTAACCTACAAAGACTAGCATGAGATGCTGCCCTTTTCTCTTCATGGTTATCCTACATATGTCTGTACTTCAACAGGGGCAACCCCTTTCTCTCTAGTATATGGCATGGAAGCAGTGCTCCCCATAGAAGTAAAGATCCCATCAATCCGGGTATTGATGGAAGCTAAGCTAACAGAGGCTGAATGGTGTCAAAGTCGACACGAAGAGTTGAATCTGATCGAAGAAAAGAGAATCACGACACTATGCCACAGTCAGTTGTATCAGCAAAGAATGAAGAGGGCGTTTGACAAAAAGGTCCGACCTCGCGTCTTCAGGAAAGGAGACCTCGTGCTCAAAAAGATACAATCATTTCTCACTGACTCTCGGGGAAAATAGACCCCGAATTATGATGGCCCCTATGTGGTCACGAAAGCTTTCTCAGGCGGCACCTTGAGACTTGCAACCATGGACGGAGAAGAATTTGCCTACCCCACAAATGTTGATGTAGTCAAGAAATACTTCGCCTAAACTAAAGAAAAAAAACGTCTCGGTGGATTGAAAACCCGAAAGGGCGGTCCAGGCAGAAATTAGAGACATGATAAAAAATCATCCCGGTGGATTAGAAATCTCAAAGTACAGTCCAGGCAAAAATTAGGGATAATGGTAAGTAACTACGCTTAGTAAAGAGGCAAATCCCTCAGCAGCAGTTACATCATCCGTCAGGAAAACTCCAGTCAAGGTCTTCTTCGGCAGATCAGGATGTCCCGAATTCAAAGTTGGTAGAAGGATAGTGGTCGTTATGTTTCAACGTAGCCCTTTTACCTTAAATTACCATTTTCTAAGCTTTGTAAATACTCTATGGAATCACGCGCTTGGCTGATTTCCATCCTATCAATAAAATTTGAGCCCTTGTGCTTCTGTTTGTAATTCTCATTTGTTTTAGCTTTATAGAATGACGTTGTTAACATGATTAACGATTCTTGAAACAAAACAAAAATGAATTTACTTGTTAAAACTTTTTCTACTTTAACATAAAGACGGCAATTTCTTTTGACTGTTTAACATCGTAAGAAAGTCGCTCGCTTCTCCAAAGGTGTTCGAACCTTAAAGTGCAGAATCAAAGTACTCCTTCTAAATCAGAGCACCTGAACGAAGGATCAACTGTGTCGGAGACCTTGTTTCATCTGACACCCTCGTCCGAGTTCTTATCTCCTAAGCCCGACCAACGATATTCCCCGCAGGGACTATTTCTCCTAAGCAAGGAAGAATTGCTACTTTTGGACCAACGGTACTTCTTCGCCCCGCCATGGCCGAGTATTCAGTCGTGTTCATCCATCGGTCTGTATGTCGTGTCAGTTTTGTCAGCATATACATACATACATCATACATTATTGATTTGAATTCATATTCATATTGCATCACTATCACTCTAGTCGGTCTTATCCCCTAGTGATAAAGGTCCTCGACCACTTTGATAACTTGAACCTCTGAAAAACCAGAAAACATTCAACAAACATCACTCTTCGCCATTGAAGATGATATCCTTGCTTTCCCAGATTAAGGAAAATCCCCAGAGAAAGCCTCTTAAGCAGAGATTCGGCAGTACGGCAGTTTTTCTCCGAAAAAATCACTGATGAAAAGGTCATCAGCACCTCAAAATTGGATCACACCATATGGCATTTCTCCGGGAAGATCCCGAGAAAAGTATGATGTAAGACCCCACGCGGAAGCATCTCTCAAGAGATCTGCTTTCCCCCCAGTAGAAACAAATGGCGTCTCCAAACTAGAGAAGTTTGTGCAACTCTACAACTCAGACGGTTGGGTTCCCCAGTAGGTCTGACATCAAATCTTTTTCTGTCAAATGACATTCCCCAGGAATATTCAGCGAGAAGTTTAAGGAAAAATCGCTACGAATAGCGTCCCTTGTCAGAAAGTTTATTGACAAAAGAAACTTAGACCAGTTCCTTGGTAGGAAACCAGGATCGAGGGGAAGTTTATTTTAGAAACTTAGACCAGTTCCTTGGTAGTAAACCAGGATTGAGGGGAAGTTTATTTCAGAAACTTAGACCAGTTCCTTAGTAGGAAACCAGGATCGAGGGGAAGTTTATTTCAGAAACTTAGACCAGTTCCTTGGTAGGAAACCAGGATCGAGGGGAAGTTTATTTCAGAAACTGAGACCAGTTCCTTGATAGGAAACCAGGATCGAGGGGAAGTTTATTTCAGAAACTGAGACCAGTTACTTGGTAGGAAACCAGGATCGAGGGGAAGTTTATTTCAGAAACTGAGACCAGTTCCTTGGTAGGAAACCAGGATAGAGGGGAAGTTTATATCAGAAATTGAGACCAGTTCCTTGGTAGGAAACCAGGACCGAGGGGATGTTTAAATCAGAAACTGAGACCAGTTCCTTGGTAGAAAACCAGGATCGAGGGGAAGTTTAAATTAGAAACTGAGACCAGTTCCTTGGTAGGAAACCAGGATCGAGGGGAAGTTTATTTCAGAAACTTAGACCAGTTCCTTGGTAGGAAACCAGGATCGAGGGGAAGTTTATTTTAGAAACTTAGGCCAGTTCCTTGGTAGGAAACCAGGATCAAGGGGAAGTTTATTTCAGAAACTTAGACCAGTTCCTTGGTAGGAAACCAGGATCGAGGGGAAGTTTATTTCAGAAACTTAGACCAGTTCCTTGGTAGTAAACCAGGATTGAGGGGAAGTTTATTTCAGAAACTTAGACCAGTTCCTTAGTAGGAAACTAGGATCGAGGGGATGTTTATTTCAGAAACTTAGACCAGTTCCTTGGTAGGAAACCAGGATCGGGGGGATGTTTATTTCAGAAACTGAGACCAGTTCCTTGATAGGAAACCAGGATCGAGGGGAAGTTTATTTCAGAAACTGAGACCAGTTCCTTGGTAGGAAACCAGGATCGAGGGGAAGTTTATTTCAGAAACTGAGACCAGTTCTTTGGTAGGAAACCAGGATCGAGGGGAAGTTTATTTCAGAAACTGAGACCAGTTCCTTGGTAGGAAACCAGGACCGAGGGGATGTTTAAATCAGAAACTGAGACCAGTTCCTTGGTAGAAAACTAGGATCGAGGGGAAGTTTAAATTAGAAACTGAGACCAGTTCCTTGGTAGGAAACCAGGATCGAGGGGAAGGTTATTTCAGAAACTTAGACCAGTTCCTTGGTAGGAAACCAGGATCGAGGGGAAGTTTATTTTAGAAACTTAGGCCAGTTCCTTGGTAGGAAACCAGGATCAAGGGGAAGTTTATTTCAGAAACTTAGACCAGTTCCTTGGTAGGAAACCAGGATCGAGGGGAAGTTTATTTCAGAAACTTAGACCAGTTCCTAGGTAGGAAACTAGGATCGAGGGGAAGTTTATTTCAGAAACTTAGACCAGTTCCTTGGTAGGAAACCAGGATCGAGGGGAAGTTTATTTCAGAAACGGAGACCAGTTCCTTGGTAGGAAACCAGGATCGAGGGGAAGTTTATTTCAGAAACTAAGACCAGTTCCTTGGTAGGAAACCAGGATCAAGGGGAAGTTTAATTCAGAAACTGAGACCAGTTCCTTGGTAGGAAACCAGGATCGAGGGGAAGTTTATATCAGAAACTGAGACCAGTTCCTTGGTAGGAAACCAGGATCGAGGGGAAGTTTAAATCAGAAACTGAGACCAGTTCCTTGGTAGAAAACCAGGATCGAAGGGAAGTTTAAATCAGAAACTGAGACCAGTTCTTTGGTAGGAAACCAGGATCGAGGGTAAGTTTATTTCAGAAACGTAGACCTGTTCCTTGGTAGGAAACTAGGATCGAGGGGAAGTTTATTTCAGAAACTTAGACCAGTTCCTTGGTAGGAAACCAAGATCGAGGGGAAGTTTATTTTAGAAACTTAGACCAGTTCCTTGGTAGGAAACCAAGATCGAGGGGAAGTTTATTTCAGAAACTGAGACCAGTTCCTTGGTAGGAAACTAGGATCGATGGGAAGTTTATTTCAAAAACTTGGACCAGTTCCTTGGTAGGAAACTAGGATCGAGTGGAAGTTTACAACAGAGACTGAGACCAGTTCTTTGGTAGGAAACCAGGATCGAGGGGAAGTTTACCTTTTCTATCATGGCTTAGCAAAAGAAGAAGGATGCGTGAATTACCATTCTTAAACACCATCAAAATTTTGGATATTCCGAAATTAATCCTCTTGCACCCCGAATGCCCGAATACCTTCGTCATTCACACCTTCGGGTCCAAGAAGATTAAATAGGGGCATCTGTCATACCCCAAATTTTGACCACATAGATTCCCATCATTGTGCAAATCATCATCACAATATAAATGTACCTTCATGCCTCATCAGTCTCCTCAAGGAATTGTTGAGCATTCATTGCAATCATAACTTAGGGTTCCAAGCCCTCTCTGAGTCTTAGACAAAGGATCAATCAAGGAATGACATGATGTTTAACTTGTCTACACTCTCAAACATCCACAATGGATCAAAAGGACTCCCACTTCAAGGATTAAGCACAAGGTTGCTCCCTTCTAGGTGGATCAAGCCTCAAGATCGCTAGTGTCACCAACTTAGGGCCTCCAGATGGAAATTTTCCTCTGGGCATGAGCCAATTCCTCAAAGCATATCATAATATTCTCCATGGAACCTCATGGATCCAATCATCAAGTCAATTTGACCTCAGGGGATGCATACATCAAAAATCAGGAATTAGGGTTTCTTGACCTAATTCACCCCTAAGTTGAGTTTTGGGACCAATCATGAACCAAGACCTCAAGACATGATTTGAGGGTCTCTAATATACTACATTGATCCATTTGTGACAATGTATTAATCCAAGAAGCTTGAGCAACAAGTTTCAATTTCATCTGAACCACAGTTAGGGTTTCGTGGGAAAAGTCAACTGTAACTTTGACTTTTGACCAGGACATGCTCCCAAACCCTAGGACATGATTTAATACACCCTATAACACCCATGTAACATGTCCATCAAGTTTGATTTAGGTCAACTACATGATTTCATAAAGGATTGCACAGTTTGGAATTCATCTGCTAAAAAGTCAACTGCGCACAAAAGTCAAACTTTGACTTTTTGAGATTTTTCACAAAAATGGATTTTTAACCCTAAAATGATGTCAATGTATGATTTGAATCATCATTCATCAAGAAAAATCAAAGAAAGTGGGATAACTTGTAAAAGGGGTAACCATAAAAACTTAGAAAATTTTCTAAGTTATGAACAAAGTGGCAAGGGTACCAACTTTGGAGGATCATAACTCCTAAACCACAAAGCCATTTTTCCCCATACAAAGCTTGATTTGTAGATCTCATGCCCTCTACAAAAGCTAAAAACTGATCCCCTCCAAATTCCTCATGGATTTTGAGTTATGGAGTTATCAAAATCACAAAAAGTGAAAATGTCACTTTTTTCCAACACTTAGTGAAATTTTCACAAAGTCAGAATCTTCCTTCACTTTTTTCCAAATGTAGGGACATTTTTCACTTGGATCCAAAAAGTATCAAAACCAAATATGAACAAACAGTTGTTGTATCATATGAGGGCTTTGGCCAAGAACATCACCAAATTCAACTTGAGCCATGAGATATGACAATGACAACATGCCTTGCTGAAAACTGCCAAGGCTAGGCAGAATTTTGCATTTTTGCTCGATTTGGCAAAATCAGATAATTCCAAGCCTTGTTATCACTTTGGACACCTCTGAGGATCAAATCTAAAGGGGACAATCACTGAGCCAAGCCTCCAAAGTCCTAGGAACAAGAAGTAGCATGCCAAACCTAGAAATCCCTAAAAGAGGGACAAGACTCCAATTTTGGATTGGAGCATTTAATAGATGCTTAGAGGTGGCATGGACTGACACATTTGCAACTGAATTCAGACAAGATTCCTCCAACAACTAGGGAACCAAAGCTCTGTGCTCTAACCTCTAGTCAATGGCTAGAGGAGACTTGGATTTTCATTTGCCAACATTGGCCAAACCTCTGCTGCAGTTTCCATTCACTATTGATCCCAAAACAAACTTGCTCTACTATAAATAGAGCTCATTTGTGCTCAGTTTGAGTACACCAAAGCCATCAAACAGATGCTTTCCTCAAAATCCCTCTCTTTAGGCCAAAATGCCTTCTCTAGCAAGGTAACTCTGAGTTTTTGAGTTTGAGAGCATTTCCAATCAAACCAATCACACACACACACTTCATAAACATCATATGTAGGTGATCCAAACTCTCACAAGTGACCTGTAACACTAAAATCACAAAGTCACCTCTCAAAACATCAAAATAGGCCTTTTGTGCATTTTTCAAGCCATGTCTTGATTCGGTCACTTTCCAAACCAGATAAAACCTCAAACACACTCCAAATGTCATCCTTGAACTGTACCAAATGGTTCCCCCATCTGGAACACCATTTGAGAGAGTTATTATTTTGGTCACTTTTAACCCATTTTGCAAGAAAGGGCCAGTTTGTGTTTTTGCAGGTACCAGCTGATTCCACTCATCCTAAAAGCTTCTAAGGGATCATTTGAGTGTGTCCAAAGCATCAAATCATTTTTGGAATAAGAGGTTTGACAGATTGCACAAAAACTCCAAAAAGCTCAATAAGAGGTAAGCCTTATGACTTGAACTTTCCAAAATATGCATTGCTTTGAAGTCCACTGATCATGCACACCTCATACATGTTATATATGTTGTGTTTGAACCAATTGATCATGTAATTCATGCATGTATCAAAGTGTAGCATAGAAAATGCAATTATAGGCCTTTTTCAAAACCACCATCGGGTTTTGAGGAGGGAGTATGATCTGAAAAAAATACCACCACCATTGGATTCCTTTTGAAATTCTGGTCCAGATGCATATAAACTTTGTCTCAAACCATGGAGAAATGAGAAAGTTATGACCTTCACGTTTCTGAGCCAAAACTTGCCTTGCCTTGCTTTGGGCCAGGCCTAAAACCAAGGCATGAGTTGTATATTTGTGTTTTCACTTCAAACAATGGATGTATCACCACCCCAGTGGTAAGACGCGCACCTTGTAACCTTGAGGTCGTGGGTTCAAACCCCACCCATGCCATTTTGTGTTTTTTCACATTTTTGCTATTTTTCCAATGTTTTTATGTTTTATTAATTAATTGGAAAATTAATAAATCTCTCAATTTTAATTATTTTTTATTGGTTCTTTTTGTAAAAAATCACAAAAATATTGGAATATTTTATTCCACAAAAAAAATTAGATTTATATTATTTATTTAATATAATTAGTATTTTTGTGAATAAATTCATTTTTAATTGTTTTTAAACATTTTAAAAGTGAATATTTACTTTGAAAATCAAAATCAAATGAGTTTTAATATCCCTTGTGATTAATCCCTCATTTTCAAATCTTAAACAAAAATCACAAGTGGTTTATTCAAATTCATTTGGTATTTTTCATTGATTTTCTTTAAATATTTACTTTTAAAGGAAACAAATTAGGGTTTCTTTGATTTTCACCCTCACAAATCATTTTCACACACTCATGGGCCTCTAATAGAGTGTAAGACCCAATCCCCCTTTTAACCAAAACAATTTTGGGCCTCAGATATTGTATAAGTCCCTCTGCGTTAAAAGAAAACCTCGGCGCGATCGCCAGTTGAAAAAAACTCTTTTGGGCCTCTATTAGAGTGTAAGACCCAATCGTTTGTAAATACAACCTATTTTGGGCCTCACTTATTATATAAGTCTCGCTGTATTTCAAAAGATAGGCGCGACCATCGCCAGTTTAAAATAAACCATCTGGTCCTCTCCTCGAGCTATAAGACCCACTCAAAACTTTTAGGCCTCTATTAGAGTGTAAGACCCAACCCTTTGAAAACCAAACCATTTTTGGGCCTCAGTCATTGTATAAGACCCACTGCGTTTTCAAAATCTCGGCGCGATCGCCATTTCAAACGAAAAATCATCTAGGCCTACCCTCGTGTTATAAGCCCCATTTTTTTCTTTAAAAAACTCTTTGGGCCTCTAAGAGAGTGTAAGACCCATCCCCTTGTACAGAAAACCTTTCTTGGACCTCCGTCACTTGTATAAATCTCTGTACAAATACAACAATGCAATCACTAATAAAACCTGGGCCTCTCCTTCAGCTGTAAGCCCCAATCTTTCTTTTCAAAGCACTTTCTCCTTTGATTTTGAATATAATATTGTTATCAAAGCTTTCTTTGTTGAACAAACTAACAAAACAGCATGAAAGCTCTACAATCGAGTAAGTGTTTACCCGCTTTCATTTACCGCTTTCATATGTATATAATTGTACTGTGGGGCTGTTTCACTGTAAGTCTTCTTTCATAAACTCATATCAACTGTGTAATAATAGTATAGATATTTAGAGTTTCCCCGACAACTACGTCTAGAACTAGGTAAAGCCCCGTTGATCACTCTTAAAGATAGACAAAACTAGATCCCCAATAGGAGCACCAGATACAGTCTTCTCTTCAGCTGTCCCTCCTAGGAATTGTCAAGAGACTCTACTCCCCAGAGTTGATCTATTCTCCGTGAATAGCATCTCTTGAGTTTCTTAAAAATTCTCGAACTTTCCTGGCTTGATCTATTCTCTGTGAATAGCCTGTCTTGAATTTCTCGGGGTTTGGGGACCCGCAGGCTTCTTAAAAGCATCCCCGCCTCCTCTTGGGCGTTGTACAAGGACCCGTCGGCTTCTTAAAAGTTTTCACAACCTCCTCTTAGGCTTCGTATAAATTATTTCTTCCTCCGGGAATGATAGCCTCCTCTTGGGCTTAGTACAAATTGTCCCTCGGCTTCTTAAAAGTTTCCGGCCTCCTCTTGGGCTTCGTACAAATTGTCCCGATGACCTCCTAGAGGTATAGGAACAGAAATTAGTCATCTTAAATAGAACAGTCTTTCAAAGAGTCTAGATCTTACTACTGTTTCTTAAAGCATAGTACAAAAGATAAAACTCTAGACTTGGATAGTCTAATTTCCTTGAGTCTCCAAGACATTCTCAAGCTCCTTTCAAAAATAGGAAGAAAACTCGTAGACTCGGACAGTCTCAATACCCTTTAGATTTCCCATTTCCTTAAAGAACAGGAAATAATCCCGATCCTCTGATCAAATCCATGAGTACAGCGTTACCCATATAAGAACTGATTTTCTCTTTGAACCAACATATTGGACCTGTCACTCAACTGAAACAATTACAATAGCCTCCTCTTGGGCTTTGTACAAATGATTCTCCCCAGCGGAGTTAACCTTTAAAGACTCTCTTGTTGAGTCAAACACTTTTAGCCTCCATCTCGGGCTTTGTACGAGATACAAAAAGACTCTTGGTAGGTCAATCACTTTTAGCCTCTTTCTCGGGCTTTATACGAGACACCAAAAGACTCTCTTGTTGAGTCAAACAGCCTCTATCTCGGGCTTTATACGAGATACCAAAGCACTCTCTTGTTGAGTCAAACGTCTTCAGCCTCCATCTCGGGCTTTATACGAGATAAAAAAAGACTCTCTTATTGAGTCAACCCTTTTAGCCTTTTTCTCGGGCTTCATACGGGACACACAAAAACACCCTCTTGTTGGGCCAATAGCCTCCTCTTAGGCTTTGTATAAGGAAACCCCGGTTGAACCAATCAACCTTTTAGCATCAAAGTTGTGCCTCGTTCACAGTATACAAACATTAACAACTCCTTTCCCTTCATCTAATTGCTGTAAGCGGCAAGCCTCTGGATTATTTACATCCATGCCACTGTCCCTCTTTTAGCATGAGAAATTCCTAAGGAAAGATGGCATTGCTCTACACTGAGTTAAAGTCTTCTCCTCTAGGTTGGAAAGCCCCTGTGAAGGAAATTATGGCATTTTCGGATTCACATATCCCGGTTAAAGTAATCCTCCTTTATAACCAGTCACCCAACAGTTATGACAGACAAACCCCTCTTTAGAGATGCCAAATTCTCTCTAAAGTCAAACCCTTTTAGCTTCACATCTTGGGCTTTAAACAAGATACAAATAGACCCTTCAGCTTCACATCTTGGGCTTTGAACAAGATATAAACCCCCTTTAGCTTCACGTCTTGGGCTTTGAATAAGACACCAAAACACCATTTCCTCCCATAGAATAGGAGGAACTACGATCGCTCTGATTTCCCTGTTTCGAAAAACGGGAATACGTAGGCATAAGATTGAAAGAAAAATCTTAGCGAGGACACTAATCAAAAAACTCAAAATCCTCTACCTTTACCCAATCTGGCGCAGTATCCTAACATCCTACCCATAGCATCGTCCTGTCATTTCCACCTTAAATGAGTAAGAAAAAAGAAAAAGGCCCAATTACCATATAGCATCCGTAACTTAATAGACCGCTGTTTAAACTCAGTATGCAAGCAGGGTTAATTGGAGACATTTATTTCCCTTCCTTAGTCAGCTCACAATAGGATAAAAAATGAATCGAGCTGTAGTAACCCCAAAAGAGCGACAACGCCTAAGAACTGCGTCCAGTTAGGGTTCCTAGGGTTCGTTAAGAACGAACCCTAGGAACCCTAACCCCCACCTTCATCCCCAAAACCCAGAACCACCCAGTTCTTCAGGGTTCGCCAAGAACCCTAAGAACCCTAACCTAATCAAGATGAACCCTAACCCAAACCCTAAAAATTCCAGAAAGAACCAAAAAACCCTAAATCACGACACTCAACAATCAATCAACGCAAAAGCTAAGTGGTTTACCTTTCCTTGTCGTGACACTGGTCATAAATTGTCTAATTGGTCTCTGTTCTAATCTCACTCTTCTTTGATTTTTGCAGGTAATCAAAAGGGTGCTTGGAATTCGTGCAGCCTTGGGTTTGTTTGCCTAGCGTCCCTTTTATCTGAATCCTCTTAGGTTTATATAGAATTAGGAATTAGGTTAGAAACTTTAATTAGATTGATTTGATTAAGGAATTTTTGAATCCGATTGAATTCAATTTGATTGTGATTTTCGTGTTTTTTTTTTCATTTGATTGGATTTTATGTTGTAATTAGCATTAGGGTTTTGATCTGATTGTAAATTATTTAATTTTGTGTTGTAATTAGATTGAAAAATAATTAGAATTGATTCACTTTGATTTTGTTTTCCAATCTGCGCAGATCTAGGGTTTCCCTTGGGGAGGAAGACCCCACTCGTGGTCAACCATTTTGACCAACATAAAATTCCATAAAAATAAATAAATAATAAAATAAACATAATGATATTAATAACTGGTCCCTCTCCCAATTAAATTTGAATATCACTTAAAAACCTTAGTTCCTCTTCTTAAATTAATAACATAATAATAAAAATTAGTCCTAATTAGTAATTAATAATATACTTAACTCTAAAATTTTATAAAAATTATTCCTAATTAATAATTAAGTTAAAATAATATACTTAAAATTTATACCTATTTTAATAATTCTAATGACCTCTAACAAAAGCAAAATAAATAAACAACTGATATCTTTAATCCTTCAAAAATAAATCAATAACAACATTCAAAAACAATAATTAATTCTTGAGTAAAATCCGGATTATTATACCATTAGACTAAAAGGCCCAAACTTCATAATTAAAAATAAGGGTTAAATATACAAAACCCCCCTGCAATGTTAGCGAATTTTGCTTTACCCCCCTCCCTGCCTTTAGGCAACGGTTTTTTCAAAAAAAACGTTGCCAAAACCTACCTTTGGCAACAGTGGGGGGGTAAAGCAAAATTCGCTAACATTGCAGGGGGGTTTTGTATACTTTACCCTAAAAATAATTATCTCTAAAATAAATAAAATAAAATAAATCCTAACCAATTATTAAAAATTAACCAAGCTTCCTTTAAATAAAAGTAACTAATGATAAAACTCTCTATACAAAATCAATCCTCAGATGGGCCTAAAAGCTGCTAACAAACTCACAATCCCACTGACATTTTACTGATACCTCTGATAACATAAAAATCCCAAAGTAGGTGAAAAATCACCGGTCAAAATTTAGGGTACTACAGCTGCCCCTATTTAATCGTCTTTGAATCAGAAAGAGGATGTTGATGAGTCTTCCTCTTTTGAAGAGGCGACGATTAAATACAAGAAGGACCCAAATTTTGACCACGGAGTCCGACAGGTGTTAACCCAATTATGGTGCTCCGCTAATGTCCTAATATCCCTATGTAATATCCTTGAGTACAGAAGTTAAGTAAGATTATGACAATCTTCCAATTCCGTAGTAATAAGCCCTTAAGGAACCCCTGATGAAATCCTAAATTTGATAGAACCCTTGTAACGCTTCTCGATGGAACCCCTAATAAACCTTGACGAGGTTGTAAAACCCGGTGGAACCCCTTAATACTAATACTTGAATAAAAATCCCTTGACGGAATCCCCTGATAAAATCCCTTAGTGAACTCCCCTTGGTAAAACCCTTTGACGAAATCCCTTTCCTCTTTAATACCTCCTTGAGACAATCCCTTAGTACAACTTCTAATAATAACCCTGATATGTTTGATGGCACACCCTCCGTGGGTGAGATAAGTTGCATAAGTGAAAGGTGAAGACCTACTCACTGAGGATGATAATCCTAAAATATCCTTTACTGAAGTGTTGTTCTCGCGATATAGTCGAGAATTAAATCCTTAATGGTGATTATGAACCCTATGCATGTATGCATGTTTGCGTATGTGAGTGCATGTATGCGTGCTTTTATGTATGATGCATTATTTGGGCTAACGCCTCTTTTTATGTAGTGCAATGTATGTCTTTGTCTGAAATAATACTTTCCGTAACGTCCCGACTCCCTGACCCTTAAGACCTTGATAATTGTAGTAAGCCATGATATCCTTGATTCTTGTTGGATATGTAACATGCTGTTAAAGAATCTCCCATGTTAGTTAGATTGTAATGTATATTCCTGTCAGTGTATAGCCCCTATATCCTGCTTTGGAAGAATATGATCCCTTTGATGATTCCGAAAACCGAAGTAAAATCCATTTTCCCTTTTCAAAGCTTTTATTTATACCCGATATTTCAATGCATTATTTCACAATTAATCAACACCTTGTAATCAAGCGGAATAATTTAGGACGCAAAGAAATATATTTGAAAAGCAAATTTAATTGAGAATTGGCCCGAAAATGGGCAATAATACGTAAGGAGGATAATTCCCATAAGGAGATATTACCGTAAATCCAGAAAATATATAAAATGGAAATAAGAAAACAAATTTATTTACGTCCCTATTAAATGTAACACCAGCTAATATCCTTAAGTCTCCAAGATCACGACACTTTGCTTTTGAAGATGACGGCTGGAATGATTACTCCCTTTCGAATTCCTGTTACGGGGTGACTTGAGTGTTTTCAGTTATATGCCTTTTGGATATCCCTAACTTTTGCCTGGACCGCTCTTTTTAGAGTCTTAGTCCACCGGGATGATATACCATTTTTTTGACTAAGTCGCCCTTTAGGGTTTTCGACTTGTCGGGTATCATTTTTTAAGCCCCTAATTTTTGCCTGCATTGCTCTTTCGAGTTTTCAATCCACCGGGACGCCCTAATTTTTGCCTAAGTCGCCCTTTAGGGTTTTTGACTTAGCGGGCTTTTATCCTCTTTTTCTAGGCATAGCATTTTTGACCGAATCGGAGTTCACCGGTAGTGGTAAATTCGCTCCATCCATGGTTGATAATATTAGTGTTCTACCAGAGGAGGCACTCTTCACAACCTATGGCCCTTCATAGTGTGGGGTCAATTTGCTGCGGTGTTCCTTATGGATGGGTAATATTTTCCTTAACACCAAGTCTCCCTCTTCGAGTAGGCAAGGACAAATTTTCTTGTCGAACGCTCTCTTAATTCCCTGTTGATATAATTTTCCTGTAGCCACACGTTTCCCTTATACGAGGTTTAGCTTATTGAGTCTAGTTTGCACCCATTTTGCTTTATCCAGTTTAGCTTCCTATATGATCCTAAATGATGAATTATCACTCCGATTGATAGCCCCTCTTTGAAGCCCATATCCTTATGCAAATATAAGTTTCCATTGAGATCCAGGTCCAGGTCCTTCATTCGAGTTTCACAATCCCTTATAACCATAATGTCTTTGATAGTTATTGACTGGTTGATGAGCAAGATGGTTTACTAGTATACTTCCATTAATAACCTTTTGAGTGACGTTGTGGATGTTATATTCGGTTAGTAACATCTGCCACCTAGCTATTCTCCCTGTTACGTCACGTTTCCCTAGTTTACCACCCATTGAATTCTCAAGTATTGTTAATTACATTATGAGTGGTCTCCTAGGGACTGGTGGCACCAACATAGGTGGCTTTTGCAAATATTCCTTGATCCAATCGAAATCCTTTTGACAATCTCCATTTCATTCAATGATTTGTTCCTTTTCTGAGTAATTTGAAGATTGGCTCACAAGTAGTTATAAGGTGTGAGATGAACCTCGTAATATAATTTAATCTCCCCAAAAATCCACGAACTTCCTTTTTTGTCCTTTGCTCCTCTTTGACTGACCATGGACCCTAATATTTTCCCAGATCTGATTCCATAAGTACACCTTGTAGGATTTAGTCGTAACTTGAATTCTCTTAACTGATCCAACAGCTTTTGCAAGTTAGTTATGTGATCTTATTCTTTTTATGACTTGGTAATCATATCCTCCTTATGCACCACATTACCATAGTCATTTGATAAGTTACTCCTACGCTCTTTAACCCAACAGGCGTTACCTTGTGACAAAAAGTCAAATTGTTTCTTGACTTCTTCCCTGATCTGGAGGGTCATGTCTAGTCTAGCCCCGCTCAAATTTTGCTTGATTGGCGTGCATTCTGTCTTGAGCGGTGGTTTGTGCTCAACGATGTTCGTATCACATCATGGCATATCCTGGTATGCCCGAGCGAACATAGCTCGATCAGTCTTTCCTTTATATACACATTTAGAGAATAACTAACTTTGACCTCTTTCTTATCTTCCTTAGTTCCCAGATTGATCACATCCACTGGTTCCTGATGAGGTTGCATTTCCTTGTCCTCTTGCCTCAACAGTCTGGCTAACTCTTCGGGAAGCTCACACTCGTCCTCATCACCCTCTTCCGATTGGTTAATCGGTAATTCGAAGTCATTCGGGATTATAGCGATGTCATTTTCAATAGGTTCATTTTTAAATTTGCACTAGGATGTGTTTTTTTATTAGTATCCCTTTTTGGAATGAAGTGCTAGAAATGAAAATATTGAAAGAATGTATATTGCCATTTTGAACAAACAGAAAATGAAAGAAAAAGAAGATCTTTATTGAAAACAGAATGCAATTTTATTGATAGAAATAATCCAATGAAATAAAAGGTGGCCCTACAAAGCTTTGTCCACTTGCCTTGGGCATAGAAAGGGACTTATTATTATTTTAAGAAAAAAGTAAATTACTTCGAAACAGAAATCATCTTAGGAATCCCGATGGCTTTCCAATTGTCGAGATTAGGCATTCCTTTTTTCCTCTTCCATTGCAGCCACTTGATTCTTATCCTGGAACCCAAAACTATGAAAAATGTCTTCTAATCCTTTATTAGCCGGTTTGTAACCCAGCCTGAACAAATCCTTCTTCTCGGGTACCTCTCACTGTTTTCCCCAGTTTGTTGTGTCTCCCTTATTAATAAGGAATTCATCTTCCATCCCTTCCATGCTGTAGACTGTTGCCCCAATGTGCCCCAGTAATGCATTATCTCCCAGATTTGGACCTTCAGGGTCTACAACACTGACATCGTTTTTATTTGAGTTGTTTTCAGGATACCTTTTATTTTTATGTTGACCGGAGGAGGACTACCTGATCTTTCCTGTCTTTAAACCATTCTTAATCCTTTCTCCAATGATAACCAAGTCAGCAAATCCTGTCGAGATTGACCCAATCATCTTTTTGTAGTACATTCCTTGTAGGGTATTCATAAACATATCCACAAGTTCACTTTCCAATAATGGAGGTTGCACACGAGAAGCTAGTTCCCTCCATCTTTGGGCATATTCTTTGAAGGACTCATTCTATTTTTGAGACATATTCTGCAAATGCGTGTGGTTAGGAGCCATGTCCACGTTGTATTGGTATTGCTTCAGAAAGGCACTTGCAAGGTCTTCCCAAGTCTTAATGTGAATCCTCTCCAATTGCATGTACCAGTCCAAGGATGCCCCACTAAGGTTGTCTTGGAAAGTGTGCATCATCAGCTCCTTATTAGTAGCATGGGCACCCATTTTTTGAGCAAACATCCTAAGGTGATTCTTAGGACAACTGAAACCCTTGTATTTCTCGAAGTCTGGAGCCTTGAATTTGGGAAGTATAACCACATCGGGCACAAGACATATTTCCAAAGTATCCACTCCAAAAATATTGAATCCTTCCACGACCTTTAACCATTCCTCAAGTGCTTTGTACTTATCGCCAACCCCTCTCTTTTCCCTAACAGTGGTTCCTTTATTTTTGAGGGCCACTTGTCTTGGATTTTTATCCTAGTATTAGAGGTTCCAATCTGCGTAATTCTCACAAGGTGCCCCATTGGAAATAGGTGGCGATACGATTCCCTCGAAAGGTTGGTTAACAGTTTTTTGCTTAGGAATTTTGGCCTCCTCATGTTCCAGATCATGGACAAACCCTAGTAGAGGTTTATTGTCCTCAACATGGGGGGTAGGAGTAGGAACCTTCCTTCGACAACTTGACTCAGTTCCTCTGGCTATGAAATTCTATATGGCAAGTGTCAGTTGATCAATCTAGATTTTCATACCATCCACGTTCTCCTCAGCAGTATCCATTTCTCCTCTTAGAGTGACCAGATCCTTCTCCAACTGATCTATAGCTCCCCTTTGGTACGCTCGAGTGCGAGGTCGGGAAGTCAGATTGTTATGCTCAATGACTCTGAGACAAAGTTTGTAAAAGGAAATTATTTTTTGTTCTTATTCCTTTTACCTTCTTTTTTTGAATGCATGTTGATGCATGGATGTATGAATATGCATGATGTATGCTAAATAATTTTAAAAATTTATTTGGGGGGAATTCCAAAATCCATTGTAGTTAGAGATGAATATATTCAAAGGATGAAACTCATTCACATAGAATAAAAATTACTTTATAAGATTCAAATCCATTATCCAATTCCAAATCCAAAATGACTTCCAAACATAGAAAAATAAAGAATAATTCCTTGGGAATAACCCAAAACAATAATCCAAAATGAAAACTCCTGGACTTAAGAAGGCGTAAACTAAATAGATGCCCCCAATGCCTTCTTCCAATGAGATTTAAACTCCTCCAAGTATCCTTTCTTGAGCCTTTACACTTCCTTATCCTCCTTGTGGTGAGATAATAGATCTTCAACAAGCACAACTAAGTCAAAGGCTTGACCCTTTTTTTTTTGCCCCCATGCCCCTTGTAAGGTTTTTCCCTCTCCTTATAAATCCATGTATAGTCCAAATTGTTCCAGTGTAGGAGCTGGTTGAAAATCCTTGGAGAGGAAGTCACATAGAGGAGGATCATAAAATTGTCCAAAAGCAATTACGGCCTCTACCTTCATAGGGATCCCCAAAAGATTGAGGATCCTTCCATACTTGTGTATAAACATCCTTTGAGCAGATTTGGCATTAAGTCTCAAAGGTCTTTGAGAATTTGTAAATTGGCACTTAGCACTTTGATGCGTAGAGTAGGCCTTTTGTTTGAATCCATCTTTCCAATGTACCTACAACGCATCTTGAAATTCCCCAAAAAATTCATATATGCAAAAAAAATTTTTTTTTTAAATGCATGATGACATGGACATTTTTGTTTTTTTTTTGTTTAAATGTTTCTATTTGGGTTAAGGTAAGGTGAGATGCAAGCATGACCCTAACTAGGTAGGCTCCCTACAATGGTTTAGATCTAAGTCTTATTTACCCAATCCCCTCACATGTAGGATATAGAGTTTTGGACGGCATAACGACCCTAGAACTTATGGACTATACCCTTGTTTTACCATGAGAAGGATCAAGCCTTCCTACGGTAAACCTTTGGGATAAGTCTCATCTAGGAAGACCCTAGTAACGACCCTTGAGGGTTGAATACTTAGGATCACCATGAGTTGATAGCGTTTTCTAAAGGTCCTTAGAATCTTGAACCACATCCAAATCCATCAACTATGTTAAGGGCTAGCCTCAACAGGAAGACAACTTTGGAGGGTCTATCTGAGTGTGGTATCAATGCATAGTCGGGATGTTACATCCCTTCCATTAACATTTCCGTTCCACATCCTAACTTAGGGTATCCTCCAAGCTTGGGTTTTAGCTTCACACATCACCATATCCCAAACCAATGCAATAATGACAATATAATAAATATAAATAACAAATATGATAAATAAAACAAATTAAAAACATATAATAAATCATGAGAATAAAAAAAAGAAAAAAAAAACAATAAACACCCAAGACAGACAAACAAAAACCCTAAAACCTAAGGTTAGGATGGACTCTCTTTAGGGAGGCGTCCCCAGCAGAGTCGCCAGCTGTCGCGGCCGGCAAAATTTTCGAGTCGCCATCATATTTTTTATGGAAAATAAATGATAAACCTAAAATCCTAATCCTAAGGGTAGAGATTCCTAAGGTTTGGGAGTCGGTTAAGCGAGGGGAAGGTGTTAGGCACCCCTCACCTCCATTGTACTCAATGGGATCCTCCTTAAGTTCTAGGGTATGTTTATTTGTTATTTTAATGTTTAGCTTTTTATTTTTTCAAAAGAATTCTAAGTTTTTTACTCGCTAGGGTTTACAACCCTATGCCTACGTACCTTCAATCTTGAAGGATCAGAGTAACCGTAGTTCACCTCCCCTATTCTTACCCCCTAATCCCAAACCCAATCCACTATTTATACTCTTGGATAAAGAGTTCTATCCCTTAAATCTATTATTTATACTCCTAGATAAAGAGTTCTATCCCTTAAATCCCGATCCGTTTATTTATACTCTCGGAGGAAGAGTATTATCCCATATCCTTGTCCATTGTTTATACTCTCGGATGGAGAGTTCTATCCCTTAAAAATCCCTTATCCATTGTTTATACTCTCGGATGGAGAGTTCTATCCCTTAAAAATCCCTTATCAATTGTTTATACTCTCGGATGGAGAGTTCTATCCCTTAAAATCCCTTATCCATTGTTTATACTCTCGGATGGAGAGTTCTATCCTTTAAAAATCCCTTATCCATTGTTTATACTCTCGGATGGAGAGTTCTATCCCTTAAAATCCCTTATCCATTGTTTATACTCTCAGATGAAGAGTTCTATCCCAAAATCCCTTATCCATTGATTATCCTCTCGGATGGAGAGTTCTATCCCAAAATCCCTTATCCATTGTTTATACTCTCGGATGGAGAGTTCTATCCCAGATTTTAAATCCTTAAAAAAACCTTTTATATCCCTTATTTAAATAAATTCCTAAAATTCCATAGATTTTAATACAAAAAATAATAAAATCCAAAATACCATCATGCTTAAAAAATAGCAAAATTGATCCCCCAAATTATTCCAATTTAAAAATAATTTCTAAATTCAAGATAATCCCAAAAATAAAAGAATTTTAATCCCCAAAATTAAATTAAATTTACTTTAATTTATTTTTATCCAAAACCTATATTTTTCCAAATTAAAAAAATCTACCAATACTAATTTTCTTAAAATAAACCCTAAAACAAATTTTAATAAAATTCCCAATTTCTCAAAATATCTCATCCAAAAAACCATGAACAAAATCCCAAAAAACCCTATTTTAAGTAGATAAACAATATATTTTAAATATATAAAACTTTTTATTTAAAATCAAATGAAACCCAGTATTCACCTTAGAAAATCCTATTTATAAAAAATTTATCCCTATTTTTTAAAAACAAACAAGTTATTTTAAATATATATAAAATGTAAATTAAAAAACCAAACCCAAAAATTAAAAAAACTTACTTATATTTATCCTAATAATAAATATCCTAAAAACCTATTTTTTATAAATCCTAATTAAGTATTTAAATCCTAATTAACTAATTAAATTAAGTAATTAATTTAATTAATTAAATATCACCCAAGGGGTGTATTTTATACTGAAAAAAGAAATGGGCTCATGGCTGGGTACTAATAGTAGAGGGCGCAAGGCCCATATGTTAAAAGCCCGTCTGGCAGGTGTGTGTATACGTTAGGGGAGAGTGACTTTTGATTTTCTCTACACCATTCGATCAGAATCCTGAGGCTTGGGATGCCCTTAATCTCATCCATAGATCCCTTTGACTGGTCCAAGTATGTGAGATGGAGGGCCATGATGTATGGTTAGCGCAGGTCCACCGTGGGGATGCACGTACACGAATGCCAGCTGACCATTTCAGTCAAACTCTCCGATGGTCTTGGAAAACGCCACTTGGCGTTCATCCATGGGTATGTGAAGGGAGTATAAAACCCCATTTTCCTTCAGCCCATTTTCATTTCTCTTCTCCCATTCTCTCTCTATTTTCCCCTTCTCTCTAACTCTCTCGCTCTCTCCTCTCTACCACCGGTACTCCTCCGCCCACCATGCGCCACCTCTCCAACCACCCTAAAACCCCAGAATCCGGTTGAACATCAACCGAAAAACTCAATCCTCAAGAACCATATCCCTCTTCAAGCCCAGAAACAAGCCCAATTCTCTAGAGTTCATGAAGAACCCTAGGAACCCTAACCCCCACCTTCATCCCCAAAACTGAGAACCACCCAGTTCTTCAGGGTTTGCCAAGAACCCTAAGAACCCTAACCTAATCAGGATGAACCCTAACCCTAACCCTTTAGAACCCTAACCCTAAAAATTCCATAAGTCCCCAAAAAACCCCAAATCGCGACACTCAACAATCAATCAACGAAAAAGCTAAGTGGTTTACCTTTCCTTGTCGTGACACTGGTCGTAAATTGTCCTATTTGTCTTCGTTCTAATCTCCCTCTTCTTTGAATTTTGCAGGTAATCAAAAGGGTGTTTGGAATTCGTGCAGCCCTGGGTTTGTTCGCCTAGCATCCCTTTTATCTGAATCCTCTTAGGTTTATATAGAATTAGGAATTAGGTTAGAAACTTTAATTAGATTTATTTGATTTAGGAATTTTTGAATCTGATTGGATTCAATTTGATTGTGATTTTTTTTATTTGATTGGATTTTATGTTGTAATTAGCATTTGGGTTTTGATCTGATTGTAAATTATTTGATTTTGTGTTGTAATTATATTGAAAAATAATGAGAATTGATTCACTTTGATTTTGTTTTCCAATCTGCGCAGATCCAGGGTTTCCCTTGGGGAGGAAGACCCCACTCGTGATCAACCATTTTGACCAACATAAAATTCCATAAATAAATAAATAATAAAATAAACATAATAATATTAATAACCGCTCCCTCTCCCAATTAAATTTGAATATCACTTAAAAACCTTAGTTCCTCTTCTTAAATTAATAACATAATAATAAAAATTATACCTAAGTAGTAATTAATAATATACTTAACTCTAAAACTTAATAAAAATTGTTCCTAATTAATAATTAAGTTAAAATAATATACTTAAAATTTAAACCAATTTCAATAATTCTAATGACCTCTAACAAAAGCAAAATAAATAAACAACTGATATCTTTAATCCTTCAAAAATAAATCAATAACAATATTAAAAAATAATAATTAATTCTAGAGTAAAATCCTGATTATTATACCATTAGACTAAAAGGCCCAAACTTCCTAATTAAAAATAATTATCTCTAAAATAAATAAAATAAAATAAATCCTAACAAATTATTAAAAATTAACCAAGCTCCCTTTAAATAAAAGTAACTAATGAAAAAACTCTCTATACAAAATCAATCCTCGGATGGGCCTAAAAGCTGCTAACAAACTCACAAGCCCACTAACATCTAACTGATACCTCTGATAGCATAAAAATCCCAAAATAGGTGAAAAATCACTGGTCAAAATTTAGGGTACTACAATCGTGACACCTCAGGGTACCCATATTCCTTTCACTGCCAGACTGACATTCAAATGCACAAACAATGAGGCTGAATACGAAGCTTGTATCATGGGTCTTGAAGAAGCAATTTACTTAAGGATAAAGAACTTGGATGAGTATGGAGACTCAGCCCTGGTTATCAATCAGATCAAAGGAGAGTAGAATACATACCAATCAGGATTGATTCTTTACAAAGATTACGCGAGAAGGTTGTTACCATTCTTCAACAGAATCGAGTTTCATCATATCCCTCGTGAAGAAAACCACATGGCTGATGCACTAGCCACTCTCTCTTCTATGATTATTGTAAATCAATGGAACGACGTGCTTAAGATTGACATAATGCGCCTTGAAATCCCCGCTTACATCTTCATGATCGAAGCAGTCATTGATGACAAACCCTGGTATCATGATATCAAGTGCTTCCTTCAAAGACAAGAGTACCCACCTGGGGCATCAAGAAAAGATAGGAAGACTCTCAGAAGATTGGCTGGTAACTTCTTCTTGAATGGTGATACACTCTACAAAATAAACTTCGACATGGTTTTGCTCAAATGCGTAGATAGACAAGAAGCAAACATGTTGATGAAAGAAATTCACGAAGGCTCCTTTGGCACTCATGCCAACGGAAAAATTCTGAGAGCAGGATATTATTGGCTGACAATGGAATTCGATTGTTACAAGTACACGAGGTGATGTCACAAGTGTCAAATATACACTGACAAAATCCATGTACCGCTGACGCATCTCAAAGTACTTTCTTCTCCATGGCATTTTTCTATATGGGGAATCGACATGATTGGCATGATTGAACCCAAAGCTTCAAACATACATCGGTTCATCCTTATAGCCATTGACTACTTCACCAAGTTGGTTGAAGCAGCGTCATACGCAAATGTAACCCGACAAGTGGTGGTCCGATTTATCAAGAACAATCTCATCTGCCGTTATGGTGTTCCAAGCCAAATCATTACTGATAATGGATCTAACTTGAACAACAAGATGATGAAAGAGTTGTGTGCTGAGTTCAATATTGCACACCATAACTCATCTCCCTACTGGCCTAAGATGAACGGAGGGGTAGAAGTAGCTAATAAGAATATCAAGAAGATTGTTCAGAAGATGGTTGTAACCTACAAAGACTGGCACGAGATGCTACCCTTTACTCTTCACGGTTATCACACATCTGTCCGCACTTCAACAGGGGAAACCCCTTTCTCTCTAATAAATGGCATGGAAGTAGTGCTCCCCATAGAAGTAGAGATCCCATCACTGAGAGTATTGATGGAAACCAAGCAAATAGATGCTGAAGGGTGTCAAAGCAGGCACGATGAACTGAACCTAATCGAAGAAAAGAGAATGACAACTTTATGTCACAGTCAACTGTATTAGCAAAGAATGAAGAAAGCGTTTGACAAAAAAGTCAGACCTCGTGTCTTCAAAAAAGGAGGCCTCATGCTCAAGAAGATACAACCATTCCTCACTGATTCCTGGGGCAAATGGACTCCGAATTATGACGGACCTTATGTGGTTAAAAGGCCTTCTCAGGCGGCGCCTTGAGACTCGCAACCATGGATGGAGAGGAGTTTACCTACCCCACGAATGTTGATGTAGTCATGAAATACTTCGCCTAAATAATTAAAAAAAATAAATAATAAAAAAAAGTCTTGGTGGATAGAAAATCTGAAAGGACGGTCCAGGAAAAAATTAGAGACATAAGCGAAAATCATCCCAATAGATTGAGGACCTCAAAAGACAATCTATGCAAAAATTAGGGATTCGTGGCAAGTAACTACATCTGACAAGGTTAAAACCCTATCAATAACACCATTCGTCGAAAGACTTCAGTCAAGGTTACCTTCGAAAGAAGCTCAGAATGTCCAGAATTCAATGTTGGTAGAAGGATAGCGGTTGTTATGTTTCAATGTAGCCCCTTTTCCTTTAAATTACCATTTTCTAAACTTTATAATGCTCTATGGGATCACGCACTTGGCTGATTACCATCCTATCAATAAAATTTGAGCCTTAGCCCTTTTGTTTGCAGTTCTCATTTATTTTGCTTTATAGAATGACATTTTTAACATGATCAACAATTCTTGAAAAAATTGAATTTAATTTTCAAATGAACACAAAAAGGAACATCGATGTCTTCTCCAGAAGTGATTAAACCTCAAAATGCAGAATCAAAGTACTCCGTCTAAACCGGTGCGCCTGAATAAAGGATCAACTGTTTCAGATGCATTTAATATCCCATCTGATATCCCCGACAAAGTTCTTACCTCTGAAGACAAATTAATGGTTCTTTATCCCCTAGTAGGATCTACCCCTCATAAGCTAGAAAGGATTTCTATCTTGAAATGATGATACTTTTTATCCCCTACAGTGGCCGAGTATCTAGTCGTGTTCATTCACCAGTCTGTATGTAGCTTCTGTTTTGTCAGCATAAACATACATACATCATGCATAATTGATACATATCCATATTCATATTGCATTACTATCACTTTGGTCATATTCATCCCCAAGTGATAAACATCCACTCGCCAATAAAGTTGTCAGTTTTCTTTTCCATGTCAGATAGGACAAAATCCCGATTTATGTTCTTTCCTCGTCAGGAAATGTTTCGTCTAAACAATCTCTCCCCAGTTTATTTTTGGATTGGAGACTGTCCTTGACCACTTTGATAACTTGAACCTCTGAAAAGAAAGAAGACATTTGACAGACACTTTTGGAACACCACTCTTCACCATTGAAGATGATATTTTTGCTTTCCTGAATTAAGGAAAATCCCCAGAGAAAGCCTCTTAATCAAAAACTCTCGGTAATGGATCAGTTTTTCTCCCAAGAAATTCGATGTTAATGAAGTCATCAGTACCTCAAAATTGGATCACATCACATGGCATTTCTCCAAAAATATCTCAAACAAAATTATGATGTAACCTCACCAAACAAAAAAAAGTGGTCTCTCAAGAGACTCTTTTTCCCCAGTAGAGTCGACAAATGGCATCTCCAACAGAGAAGTTTGCACACCTCTACAGTTCAGACAAATGGATTGCCCCACCAAGTTTGACATCAATTAACTCTTCCATCAAAGGGCGTCTCCCCAGTAAAATTCGGCGAGAAGTTTGATGAAGACCACTACAAATAATGTTCCTTGTTAAGAAAGAAACTCGACAAGAAGAAATTGAGACCAGTTCCGTGGCTAAAGACTAGGATTGAGGGGAAGTTTATTTCAAAAAAACTAAGACCAGTTTCGTGGCTGAAAACCAAGATCGAGGGGAAGTTTACTTTCAAGAGAAAACTAAGACCAGTTCCGTGGCTAAAAACCAGGATCGAGGGGAAGTTTATTTCAAAATGAAACTAAGACCAGCTTCGTGGCTAAAGACCAGGATCGAGGGGAAGTTTATTTCAAAAAGAAACTAAGACCAGTTTCGTGGCTGAAAACCAGGATCGAGGGGAAGTTTATTTTCAAAAGAAACTGAGACCAATTCCATGGCTAAGGACCAGGATTGAGGGGAAGTTTTACCCTTTTCTAAGTAACATTGCTTAGCAAAAGAAGATGGATGAGCAAACTGCTATTCATAACCACAGTCAAAATTTCGGGTATTCCGATATTTAATCCTCTTGCACCCTGAATGTCTGAATATCTCCCCCATTCACACCTTCGGGTCCAAGAAGATTAAATAGGGGCATCTGTCATACCCCAAATTTTGACCATAAGATTTCCCATCATTTTGAGGATGATTGCCACAATACGGATGTACCATCATACCTCATCAATCTCCTCAAGGATTGTTGAGCATTCACTACAATCTAGAATTAGGGTTTTGAACCCTCCCAGAGCAATTAGACAAAGGATCAATCAAGAAATGACATGATCTTCAACTTGTCTAACCTCTCAAACACCCATAAAGGATCAAGAGGTCTCCCATATCAAGAATCAAGCACAAGGATGCAACATTCCAAGTGGATAAAGCCTCAAGATCACCAGTGTCACCAAATTAGGGTTTTGATCGACCAAGGCCTCCAGATGAAAATTTCATCTAGGCATGAGCCAATGCCTCAAAACATGATCCAAAATTCTCCAAGGGACCTCATAGACCTAATGATAGAGTCAAAATAGTCTCAGGGGATGCATTCATCAAAAATCAGGAATTAGGGTTTCTTGACCTAATTCACCCTTAAGTTAACTTTTGAGGCAAGACATGAGCCAAGACCTCAAGACATGATTTGAGGGCCTCAAATACACCACATTGATCCATTTACAACAATGGATTGATCCACGAAGTTTGATTCACAAGTTTCAATTTCATCTGGACCACAATTAGGGTTTTGAAGAAAAAGTCAACTGTACCTTTGACTTTGGACCGAGACATGTTCCCAAACCTTGGGAAATGATTCAATACACCCTAAAACACCTATGGAATCCATTTATTAGGTTTGAATTAGGTCATGAACTTGATTACATAGAGGATCACACGGTTTGGAATTCATCTGACAAAAAGTCAAATGTGCCCAAAATCAAGTTTGACTTTTTGAAAATTTTCACAAATGTGGTTCCCCTAAGTCGAAAACAATGTTAATGTATGATTTTGATCATCATACATCAAGAAAAATCAATAAAAGTGAGGTTACTTGTAAAAGGGGCAACCTTAAGAAACTTAATTTTTTCTAAGTTATGGAACAAAATGGATTTGGTACCAACTTTGCAAGGTCATAACTCCTAAACCCCAAGGCCTTTTTCTTCCATTCAATGCTCAAATGAAAGTTCACATGACATACTTCAAAAGTGTCAACTACAAAAGATTCCAAATCCTCATGGATTTTGAGTTATGAATTGATCAAAATCACAAAAACATGAAAATGACCACTTTTTCCCACACTTAGTGAAAATTTTGGGACAAAATCTGTCTTAGTTTTTCATCAACTTTGGGACCATTTTTCATTATGATCCAAGCTAAACCAAGACCATTGTTGGACATAAAAGTTAAAGTATGTCATGAGGGCTTTCGAAAATGTACAAGAAATCAACCTAATTCAACTTGAGTAGGGAGTTACAAGCCTTGAAACATGGCATGAAAACCTGATTTTTCAAGACAGCATGAGGACCAAACTTGTGCCACATGATTTTTCCCTTCAAATCTTGTCACTTTGCCAACTTTTTCATCTTCCAAAAACACAAAAGATCTGATGACTCACTTGGTTCATGATCAAAGAGGCAAACGATTCAACTTGGCATGTGAAAACCATCATGACATGAAACTTAGAATTCAAATTTGGCAAGGTAACATCAATGCAATGCATTGAGGTGTCATGAACCAGATCACAACACTCCAAATCAGTCAAGATTTCAGTCCAAACTCTGAACATTCAAACTTGCAAGGATTAATGGAGTCAAGATAAGGAGATTTGACTTGGCGCTTTTGAATTATCCAAGTCAATGGCCACAAGCTACTACCATGATCAGCCTCCAAACACTATTGCTTCCAAAACAAACTTTCTCTACTATAAATAGAGGTCATGTGTGACTGATCAAACCACCCCAAATCATCTGAATTCATGTTTTCCTCAAAATCACATTCCATAAACCAGATTTTGCTTCTTCTTGAAGTCACTATCGAGTTTTCAAATTGAGAGAAAATCCATCAAAACCAATCATGCCAACACCTCACATACATCATATATGAGTGATCCATAACCTTAAAACACATCTGGAACACCAGAATCACAAAGTCACCATTCATTTGCTCAAGCTTTTTGGCAAGGTTGCAGTTGAGGTACTGTAGCACCCCAAAATTTGCCTTCACTTTTCTAACCCAAGTGGCTTATGCTTCATTTACATTTTAGCTAGGTCATTGAGCACATACATGCATATCATTTGGCTTTGTGGTTATGGGATCAAGGTTCTCTGTTCAAGCATCGTCAGGTTACAACAGACGTTTATTTCGTCACTCGACACATGCACGGAGTATTTCTCCGGGTTACGTAATTACTGAGTCAGCAAAGCTCTTATCAAACATAATTTTTCATGTCAAGAATCTAAGAGGAAGTTGAAGTTTTCAGCCGATTCAGAACAGTTTGAGCAGAAAATCAGTTTACTGTGCAAATTTTCAAAATTCATAACTCTTGTCCTGGAACTCGTTTTGGCTGGATATTCAACAGTTAGAACCATCTTGGTATTCTCTACAACCTTTATGTTCGGCTCGGAAGTCAATTCATCAAGGAAAGTGGTGGGAATTATTTGTTTATAGAATTTCGATTTCAATGGATAATTGCGTCAGTGGTATTCAAAAGGGCTTAGCTTCTGACTGGATCATCATTTTTGAGCAATTCCTATGCCAAAAGTTCCGTCTTGATATCCTCTCTAACTTTCGTGTTTTGGCCAAAAGCTAATTCTTTGAGGAAGATCTCCGAATACGCGAATTCTCTGAGTCGATATAGCAGAAGAACAACGAAAAATAGTGCTGAACCGATGTATTTCGGACACTAAAAAACTCATGACTCTCAGCTTGTTCGTCAGATTGATGTCGTTTTGGTGCCTAAAATTCCGTTTAGATGTTATCTTCGTTCTGTGAATTTAGTTTGGGTCAGGTCCGAGCTGAAGGACCTCGAAAATGTGAATTACCAGTGGGGTTCTTTGATGCAGTGCAGTGTCTGTCAGATTTTGTAAAATTCATAACTTGGTCAATTTTCAGCGGATTGCGTCCGTTCTCGAAGCGTTGGTTCACAAATTTTATCATCTTCAAGTTCCAAGAAAAGCTCGAGTCTGAACGGTACTCCGAAGATTGTCGATTTGGTTTATTTCGCAAAACTGACGTGCTGAATCGGAAAAAATGGCTGAGAGTTGTTTCGCGATAAAATTCATATCTCCCTCGTCTTTTGTCCGTTTGAGCTCATGTTTTAACACGAGGTTACTGACTCATATATATACAACATTGCTGACAAAGTCGAGTCGATATTATGCACCGAAGAGGTTGACCTCGTCACGTTTTCGAGTAGCGGACACCAAATAAGCTGAAAAAGCAACTTATTCAGTGATGTCTTGCAGCTTAAACGTATCGATCGCACTCGATTTTGATCGTATGATGTCCATTCTTTTTGCGTTGCAACCGTGATTCAGAGGCGGACGATGTTGTGGAAGGCTCAGAGTCGAAATTTCTTGCCGAAGACGGTGTTATTTTCACTTAAGGCAAAATTCTACCTTTTGCCCTTCATTTTAGACTCCACTATATATTCTTTTGACCCATAATTTCTCTCATAACTTCACTCATTCTCACAAACACCAAAAACATTCTCATTCACTCTCTCAAAGATCAAATCAAGTTCTCTCAACTTTTTCTCAAGAACACAACAACAATTTCATCAATCTTCAAGAACACTCAAGAACGCAAAGTCTCCGATCGAGCTCCGACCACCGCCGATCAACCGCGATCGCCTCCCCCACTCCCGCCGGATCACCACGCCAACCTCCCTAGCTCCGGCCAGCCACCGCGCGCCGGCGAGCTCCCTCCACTTCACGGATTCTTCATCAATTGCTCCTCCGATCTACTTTCCGGTAACAATTCTTGAATCTTTCACTTCATTATTTGTTCATTGTTGAGGTTTGGATTGAATTAAAGTGAGTTTGATAATGTTGTAGCTTAGGTGTTTGATAGAATGCTTAGGTGAACATTTGAATTCAAGAATTGTGATAATTGTTGAGTGAATTAATTGTTTGATCATGGATTTGAGATTGATATTGTGGAGATTTGTTGAATGTTCTTGAACAATAGTTGTTGTGATTAATTGATTCTTGAAATAAGTTGATTATGAGCAAACGTGGAATTGGATGATTTCATTTGAATTGTTGTGTTCCGCGTGTCGAAACTAATCCGGTTCCACAATTGTTGATATTCAATTTGCATCAAGAATGGATTAACCGTGGAATTGTTCGATTGTTGTGTGTTAATGATTCACGTGTCAAGAATTATTTATTCGCATGCTTAATGGATGATTTTGCTTGGTCTACATGTTTGAAAGTCGCGTAATCGATGTGCATTAATTGTGTATGATCATTGGCTTGAGCTTGGTGCATGATTGTTTGAAAAATAAAAGTTCGGTTGTGTAGGAGCGTTATCGTGTCGCTTTCCCGTAAAAATGTGTTTTGGTCATAACTTACTAACCGTAGCATGTTTTTGCGAATGTGAATAATGTAACTTGACTTTGTTGATGATTTCGGACAACTTTTTTTTACTGTTTCGCTACTGCCAGCCGACGAAATTGGCCTAAAAGTCCCACTTTCGAGCGGAATTAATTCAAACCGAGTTAGTTTTTGAGTCCGTTGGCACGTTTGCGGTCAACCATGCGATTTTCGTTCAATTCTGAGTCGATGATTTTTGACGCGTTTTTTTCGATTTGACGTTTTTAAGCTCCGTTTCGTGCGAACTTTGCATGTTGACTTGTATTTGATGTGCACTTGTGCTTACTTGCTCATACATTATTATTGGGATTGGTTTCGCTCTTTTCCGGATCGACTTTGTGTGCATTTTATGATGTTGTGGCGGTGCTGCCCCGTTTTGAGACTTTGTGTTCCGATGCATGCTCATTACTCGTATGCTTATCATTGTGCTTGATTTTGAGTTATGATGCATGGGTGCAACTTCTGGTTGCATCTCCTTGTGGTATCTAACATGTTTGTTGAGATTGTGCAAGGTTTCCGCTAAGATTCCGGCGGTGGTTATTCACTCGATATTCCACTTTATTTGTGGGATACTACTTTGCTTCCGATGTGATGGCTTTTATCTCATGCTATGAGATGCATTATGTATTGCATGCGTGGCTGTCTTGCTTGTGTTTTCATGCAGGTTTCCTATGTGACCGTGTCCGATACACACACCACGTGTCGGTTGTGATTTATTTTCACACCGACAATGTTTTGACGCTTATGCTTGTACCGGATTTCTGACTCGCATTTATTTTCCTGATGATAGCTCGTTCTCCGGGTTTCTTGTTCTGCTTGCGTTGCTATTTACGGATTGCTATCCGTGGGGTATAATTTCTTGAGCCGATTTACTCTCTTTCCGCATTTTTTCTTTTGATGCCATGAGAAGTAAGATTGGGAGTCCGTGCCACTTGGCCGACAATGCTGGAAAGTCCTTAGAGGAGGCTCTGATTGTGTTTGTTTGATATTGTGCTGAATGTAACACCCCATTTCTACCCGACAAATATATTGAAAATCAGAGTAGTAAAAATTCAATCAACAATTACACAAATAGGATGCCACATTTTTCAACTTTAAAACTTATTCATTTAAATCAAATAGTACATCGATACATAACACTTTTAATTCGGATGAAACTATAATAACAACTTTTATTCATTCTTGGAAACCAAAACAATTTTCACAACTACGCAGCGGATTCTCAAATATTCAACTATACATGATATAACATTTGTTCAACTTAAACGACTTAGTAACAACATATCTTCATAGAAACAACTTAAAACAACAACAGAGCAACTAAGCATTCATCCCCCCGAGTGTTACGTATCAGAGCGACATCACCGACTCAAACTAGTAAGAGTACACGACCTTCATCTTTGCTAACCTCCACGTTACCAACATAGGGGTAACATTCAAACAGAAGGGGGTGAGATATCGAACAATATAAACAGGAGTATGATAATTAATACGTTAGATAGAATCATACAATTTCGCTACTATCCAACGATAACAACGACTTAACAATAATCAACAATTTATCAACATACTTTATCGACTTATTACACATATCAACATTTACGACATAATCACTACAATCAACCTAATCAACATAACCAACTTCAACTCTAAAATCAACGTAAACACCTTCATCAACTTCAACAAATATACTCAACATATTCAACTTCTTCAACATCAACATAATCGACTTCATCAACTTAAACAACGCAAACAACTTTATCAACTTAAGCAACATGAACAACTTTATCAACTTAAACAACAAGAACAACTTTATCAACTTGGACAACATAAACAACTTACTCAGCTTCAACAAACACAATCAACACAAACAACATAAATAATGCGACACAGGATGCGACTCGACTATGCATATGCATGTGGTACCATCGGAGTAAAACTCCCAACTTAACATATACCAGGTTATCGAGGTATCTGCAAGGCATAAGCCTTCAACTTAGTAATTTTGCCAATCCAGGCCAACGTGGTGAGCATCAGCTCCAACTTAAAAATCTCCAATCCAGGCCAACTTAATAATGCTATGCTATGATGCAACGACTCAACACAAAACAACAACCAACTCCGAACAACATATAACAAACCACATAACAACTTTAATTCAACACGATTCAACTTTGGTCATAGGCCTACAACTTATATACATCAACGTTGGTCATACGACCTATAACTTTAACATCAACATTGGTCCTTCGACCTACGACTTAAAAATGCCCATAAACCGGGATAAATCGACTTATTTAACTGTATCTACAAATCAACATATTCGACATAATTTTCAACAATATATTCTCCCATTAGGCCACAAACAACCACGACAATCATTCAACATTTCATCATAAGTATTCACATCATATAACAGCACACAAGCTATACGTTATATAATAAAAGCATACCGCACGATAACACATCAATCGCACACATTCACGACAGTAAAAATCAACACAACGATACGGTTTCAATTTTCTGCTATAATTGAACCAAATACAGACCTCAAAACCATTTTTCCTAGAAAGAACATCTCGTTAGCTTTCCAACGCTTCAAACGGGGGTCAAAACCGACTTACGGATCAAAAGATATGAATTTTTGAAACTTTCCGAAACTAGAATTTTTCTGCATAACAGCCCTACGGGATTTTGCATTTTCGTCCGAAAATCCGACCGATTCAATTATTTTCTTCGAAACAAACACATACTCATTCATACCACACATATAGTAGTGATTTGGAACCATCAAACACGAATTCTACGACTTTCGATTTCAATCCGAATCTTAAACCCTCAAATCTCCAAAAATGCAAAAACTTACAAAATCAACCAAATTCGATAAAACAAGCATACTCGATCACGGCCTAACATTACTCGACACAACTACGCAATCTATTCCGACTTTTGTCCGTGAAAACATCGATTTCTATTCATTCCTATCATTTCAACCTAAAATGAAAACTAGGAGAAAATCACCAAAATTCATCCATATAGTTCAACACATAAAACCAACACAATTCGTCATAAAATCAACACAGTAGACAAATTATACGATCCCAATCCCACGTAACAATCATCATAACCCGGTTATAAAATTCGAACCCCACCCTTATCTTAAATTGATGGCCGCTCGAATTTCCGATCGACTTTCCCGACTTGGCTCCGACGGCAATTCTCCCGTATCCCTCTTTCTCCAACTTTGGTGCCTCTAAACCCTCGTTCAACTTTTCTCCGTAACTTCCACGTCCTTCTCCTATTATTCCTCTACTGATACAAAACCTAACTTCCTCTTCTTATGTTTCTTTTTATTATAATTATTACTATAATTATAATCTCAATTTGGGCCTACTAATTAACACCTCACCGATTACTACCACCAACGCAACGACTAAGCCCACTTAAATAAAATACTCTTATAATTCCAAAATATTAATTCTAATATTATTTCTCTCTACTAAATCGACTATTTACCGACTATCAAATAAATCGTCCAAACCACCAAATCAACATATTTAACCGTAGACGAAAATAATATTCAATATTATTTTTCCACAACTTAAATCAACTTGATTAATTAATCCAACTCGAACCAACTTAGAAACATCAACATAATATTTCGATATTCCGGAATCAACTTAAATCAACACAGATATCACAAACCAACGCAAATCGACACAAATACTCAAATCAACGCGAATCAGCACAACATACTACAATTATATTTAATTAAATACTTAATTAAATAAACGGGCGTTACAACTCTCCCCCACATAGAACATTTTCGTCCTCGAAAATTCATTTGATACTACTACTCTAACTATGTGATTCCATCCGACTAATCAACTCTCATCTCCGAAGGCAACCCATGTATAATACAAACAATTCATAACATCAACGGCGAAAACAATCCGAATACTACTCATGCAACACACTTTACAACTTAATATCATAACATAAAGAGTAACCAACTTAAGAATTCGCCGGTTTTAGAACTAGAACGCAACAACATAAGAACACACAACTTAACCACGGCATCAATACAACCAAACTACCAACATCGTTGTCACTCAGACATGAATAACGGCACCATGCCACGCGTTCACTGCACACTCTGATTACTTGCAAAGTATCAAGACTACTCAGTTTAACTCCAACTTCTAATCACCAAACCGACATAACAACGACTTTCGACTTAATTCTTCAGAATTTCGTTCCAACAGGTATTCTACACTCTCGTAGTTACCGAGTACTTCAACTTAGATCCGTAAGACAACACCTCTAACATTCAACACCATTACAACAACGACTACTTCCAAATCTTGGATAATATATACATGTACTTCCACGAATTTCCCGATTATCATCAAACATAAACTACAACTTTACCATCTCCTATTTACACGTTCCTCGAAAATCATCTTAAACACGCAACATCATTACAACAACATAGGGTACCTGTGTACAATTAACTTCAACAAGATAAATCATCTTTTCCTTTCCAACCAATCCAACAAACCAAATTATCGACTTTTACTCATACTGACACAATTCTTCATAAATTCTTATCCGAATTAACACAACCAAGTAACTCATCTTTACCAACCAAAAGTTCCACTTTTACAATTCAACTTATAACTTCACTTCTTTTTCTATTTGCAACTCAATTCTCAAATTACCACGAACTCAACTGCGAATTTCCATACTACTCATCAATCAAATCGCAACCTCATGCCATCATCCTTAAATTCAACTAATATGCTCATATATGAATCTACATCGACAAAATAAACAATCCACAAGCACTTGGCTTGACTTCAACCAATTCAACGTACATACTATACTAGCTGGCATGACACATCTATCCATCAATTATGATTCTGTCTACTGTCAACAAGAGATTAAGGGTGATTAGTTCCTCAATTTGTCAATAGACAGCCGACAACCATAACAGTGGCATAAATCATCATTACCCAACAACAATAGCGTACTTTACCTTGTGCCCAAAGTCCGTAAGCACAATGCTCCGCCAACTCTCTGAGGCTTATCAACGTCTTCTTAGTTTCCTTAATTTTAGCTTCGTCAATTATACCAAAACGTCCAAAATCCAATACATAATCTCTTATGCATGCTCGTAGCATAACACAATTATTAAATATCTTTCCAACACCGGAATCGCTACTACTTCAAGTACTATCCAACTCGGTCCGCTCCAATTACAACTTTCATCCAAGTTAAAATTTTTAACAACACTAATCAAACATTCGCATTTCTCTCAACATTAGTATCACATGACATCATCACTTATTTCTCCTTATTCAACATAATTTTCATCCCGAAGCTTTCTCAGATACCGTCACATCCTTATAATTACCAATATATTATTCTTATCAAAATTTCACACTCGGCTTCATCTTTCCAAATTTTTCAGCAATAGTCGCTCAACTTCAACCACATATATCTCTTCCGATACAGACCTCTCAATCACAAAATCATATTCCAAAATAAAGATAATTTCATGAAGATTCCAGAACTTCAAGAATTGCTTGAATCCGAGTTACGAGTAAAAAGTTATCATCCTTACAACGGGACTGGTTCAGAATTTCCGTATGCATAATTTTCCAAGAATCAGCATCAGACCCAAATATTAAAATGCACTTTTCTCCCTCTTCACAAACTTCCTGAAGACAAATCTTATATGCAAACTGTAGGGAATTTCGTAAACTTTCCAAAAAGTCCAGAACCGCTTCAATCGGAATCACAAGTAAAGAGTTATGCCTCTTTTACCGACAGCTGCTCCGAAATTGCAAAAATCAGAATTTGAGATTGATGAACATAAGTTCCATTTCTCTCCCGCTTGCTCCAAAATCTACCAACAATCCTTTCTTTTCATCCAACTCTAAAATTACTCGACTTTAATCCGACTATACTCAAGGCATATTAATCTACCGACTTGATCCATCAACTTATCATTTCCATTGGAATACTTCCTTATTCTCAATCAATTCCTCATCCATATTCCACACACTTCTCAAACTCGACCGATACGAATTCATGAGTCTAAACTCTCGCCGGTCCGCAACAACATCGCTTCAACAACATTTGCACTCTTGCAATCAACATCACCTTGAACCAACTTCTACATACCAACAACACGTCCGGGAGACAAACTTCTCCCCCACTTAATCCAAACCAACACCTGCAGACAGCTACCAGAAACTAACAAACAAGCACCGACAGTGTTTCCCACACATGTCGAGTACTAAGGAATAAACGATATTAGACAACATTGGCCGGACAGACCGACCTGCTCTGATACCACTAATGTAACACCCCATTTCTACCCGACAAATATATTGAAAATCAGAGTAGTAAAAATTCAATCAACAATTACACAAATAGGATGCCACATTTTTCAACTTTAAAACTTATTCATTTAAATCAAATAGTACATCGATATATAACACTTTTAATTCGGATGAAACTATAATACCAACTTTTATTCATTCTTGGAAACCAAAACAATTTTCACAACTACGTAGCGGATTCTCAAATATTTAACTATACATGATATAACATTTGTTCAACTTAAACAACTTAGTAACAACATATCTTCATAAAAACAACTTAAAACAACAACAGAGCAACTAAGCATTCATCCCCCCGAGTGTTACGTATCAGAGCGACATCACCGACTCAAACTAGTAAGAGTACACGACCTTCATCTTTGCTAACCTCCACGTTACCAACATAGGGGTAACATTCAAACAGAAGGGGGTGAGATATCGAACAATATAAACAGGAGTATGATAATTAATACGTTAGATAGAATCATACAATTTCGCTACTATCCAACGACAACAACGACTTAACAATAATCAACAATTTATCAACATACTTTATCGACTTATTACACATATCAACATTTACGACATAATCACTACAATCAACCTAATCAACATAACCAACTTCAACTCTAAAATCAACGTAAACACCTTCATCAACTTCAACAAATATACTCAACATATTCAACTTCTTCAACATCAACATAATCGACTTCATCAACTTAAACAACGCAAACAACTTTATCAACTTAAGCAACATGAACAACTTTATCAACTTAAGCAACAAGAACAACTTTATCAACTTGGACAACATAAACAACTTACTCAGCTTCAACAAACACAATCAACACAAACAACATAAATAATGCGACACAGGATGCGACTCTGCATATGCATGTGATATCATCGGAGTAAAACTCCCAACTTAAAATATACCAGGTTATCGAGGTATCTGCAAGGCATAAGCCTTCAACTTAGTAATTTTGCCAATCCAGGACAATGTGGTGAGCATCAGCTCCAACTTAAAAATCGTCAATTCAGGCCAACTTAATAATGCTATGCTATGATGCAACGACTCAACACAAAACAACAACCAACTCCGAACAACATATAACAAACCACATAACAACTTTAATTCAACACGATTCAACTTTGGCCATAGGCCTACAACTTATATACATCAACGTTGGTCATACGACCTACAACTTTAACATCAACATTGGTCCTTCGACCTACGACTTAAAAATGCCCATAAACCAGGACAAATCGACTTATTTAACTGTATCTACAAATCAACATATTAGACATAATTTTCAACAATATATTCTCCCATTAGGCCACAAACAACCACGACAATCATACAACATTTCATCATAATTATTCACATCATATAACAGCACACAAGCTATACGTTATATAATAAAAGCATACCGCACGATAACACATCAATCGCACACATTCACGACAGTAAAAATCAACATAACGATACGGTTTCAATTTTCTGCTATAATTGAACCAGATACAGACATCAAAACCATTTTTCCTAGAAATAACATCTCGTTAGCTTTCCAACGCTTCGAACGGGGGTCAAAACCGACTTACGGATCAAAAGATATGAATTTTTGAAACTTTCCGAAACCAGAATTTTTTTGCATAGCAGCCCTACGGGATTTTGCATTTTCGTCCGAAAATCCGACCGATTCAATTATTTTCTTCGAAACAAACACATACTCATTCATACCACACATATAGTAGTGATTTGGAACCATCAAACGTGAATTCTACGACTTTCGATTTCAATCCGAATCTTAAACCCTCAAATCTCCAAAAATGCAAAAACTTACAAAATCAATCAAATTCGATAAAACAAGCATACTCGATCACGACCTAACATTACTCGACACAACTACGCAATCTATTCCGACTTTTGTCCGTGAAAACATCGATTTCTATTCATTCCTACCATTTCAACCTAAAATGAAAACTAGGAGAAAATCACCAAAGTTCATCCATATAGTTCAACACATAAAACCAACACAATTCGTCATAAAATCAACACAGTAGACAAATTATACGATCCCAATCCCACGTAACAATCATCATAACCCGGTTATAAAATTCGAACCCCACCCTTACCTTAAATTGATGGCCGCTCGAATTTCTGATCGACTTTCCCGACTTGGCTCCGACGGCAATTCTCCCGTATCCCTCTTTCTCCAACTTTGGTGCCTCCAAACCCTCGTTCAACTTTTCTCCGTAACTTCCACGTCCTTCTCCTATTATTCCTCTACTGATACAAAACCTAACTTCCTCTTCTTATATTTCTTTTTATTATAATTATTACTATAATTATAATTTCAATTTGGGCCTACTAATTAACACCTCACCGATTACTACCACCAACGCAACGACTAAGTCTACTTAAATAAAATACTCTTATAATTCCAAAATATTAATTCTAATATTATTTCTCTCTACTAAATCGACTATTTACCGACTATCAAATAAATCGTCCAAACCACCAAATCAACATATTTAACCGTAGACGGAAAATAATATTCAATATTATTTTTCCATAACTTAAATCAACTTGATTAATTAATCCAACTCGAACCAACTTAGAAACATCAACATAATATTCTGATATTCCGGAATCAACTTAAATCAACACAAATATCACAAATCGACACAAATACTCAAATCAACGCGAATCAACACAACATACTACAATTATATTTAATTAAATACTTAATTAAATAAACGGGCGTTACACTGAAGACCTCTAAAGAGGCATCCCGTTCCTCATATCCCTTGTAAGACCTCAAAGGAGGCAATCGGCGGAAGGTTGGCTTCGCAATTGACCCCCGTTATTCTAGTTGAGTCGTTCTTAGCTCTCATTACATGATTGAAGCTTTGAACATCCCCTGTTCCTGTTATCGAGTCGGTCAAGTGGAAGATAGGGTTCGTAACCAACTCCCACACTTTGTCTATAGCTCGCATTGACCGATGCTGATGCTTATGTGATCTTATTCACATCCCCCTTACTCTGCTCTCCATGGTTCTCGATACCATTGGGTGAATACCCCTATTTCCCATAGCTAGCTTGTTTGCCTCGGTTGATATGACCCCTTGGCTAAAGCTCCCCCCTTCTTATTGTGATTGTGTGATATAGTGTAAACTGACGCTGTTTACTCCTTAGTTGCTTTTATTTCATTTTGTGATTGATTCATCCCGCTCCACTTAATTTTCGATTAAGTCGGAGGTAGGAGAGACATTAGGATAGCAATCCATGTATGATAACGTTAGGGTTTGAGTCTTAGTCTCCCTCGTTAGATTCTACCTTTGTTTCCCCCTTTGAGTCTCTTTCTCATCTCAAAACAAAAGCAAAAAAACATTTAATAACGGATTAATGCATATTGCACTTAAACCTAAAGTATGGGAAATGGAAGGAGGAGGGTTTCTCTCCACCTTCCTAGAGTGTTTAACATACGGCCTGTTAGGACGACCATGCGATGCATTCGATCTTATACGATAGAATTGAATGCAATAGGCATTATAAAAGAAAAATAATCAAAACACTTCTTCTTAAAAGACAAAAACAAATAAACAATTCTTTTCTCATCTCATTCACTCATTCCTTAAGGGTGTGTCACGTCCGTTCTGCCGTAAACAGGTAAAGGCCTAAGTCTCCATACAGCGAGCTGCAACACCTAAACTGCTAGGACGCAACGTTGATGTATTCCACTAAAAAACAAAAACAAAGCAACCCTCGTTAAGGGGAACTACGTCGCTCTGATTCTCATGTTCCCGATGAGATACGTAGGCAGTGGGGTAGGGCCCATGCGAGCACTTCTTTTATTTTCCCTACATTTGTTTCTCTTTCTCTTTCCTTTCTTTTCCAGTATCTTTTTATCACCCTTTGTTTGAAACAACAAGCGTGGATCCCATCGGGTACGATGGACGCGTGGGGGTGCTAATACCTTCCTCACGCGTAACCGACTCCCGAACCCAGTTCTCTTGGTCGCAAGACCATGCTCTTTCCTTTCCCTCATGTTTATGCAGTGTTTCCTTTCCCTCTCTTGGGATAAATACAAATTGCTGGCGACTCTGTTTCCGCGCCACTTTCGCGTTTGAACTTGGATGAAAATCCCCGGGAGCGACAGGTACCACAAGGTGATCCAAGCATCTCCAATCATGGCCAAGCATCTCAACACACTCCATAGGGTATAGTGAAGATGTCCAAGTCCTTACAACACATATGTAACATCTCCATCATCAAACACGATCACCATCTACAAGAGGTAAGCCTGAAGCCTTCAAACTCCATACTACATGCATCATAAATGTGTTTTTGAGTTATCATCTTGTTTCTGCATGTATATAGAGTGATAACCCTCAACTAATTTCTATGAATGAATTGTGTATAGGATTTCATGATGTTCTTGCTGAAATTAGGGTTCTTGAGTTCATCACTTGATTTCTCACTCCATACTTAATATAAATGCAATTAATTTATATGGTTGTAATCCTTGATAAAAAACGAACAAGTTTCATGTTTACAAAAGTCGTTTTCATTGAGTAATCAGAGAGAAAAGTGAGGTTTTGCAAATCGTCCATGGTGCGGTCACGAGGAAGAAGAAGGTGACCGACGGCGCCATAATTCAAATTATTTGAATTTTTGATTATTTTCTTAATTGATTTCACAAATTAATTTCTCTCAATTTTAATGTTTTTGAATTGATTCTTTTTTTCAAAACTCATATAAAAGTTAATATATTTTATTCTACAAAAATTTCACAAAAATATTATTTATTTTATATATTTAATATTTTTATAAAGAATTTATTTTTATTTGTTTTTAAGGATTTAAAAATATTTCTCCTTCTTGATTTTTCAAATTCAAATGATTTTCAAATCATTCTATGGATAAAACATGATTTTCAAACATTTATCCAAGATCACAACTTGTTTTTCATACATGTTTGATAATTTTGATCATTTTAATTGATTTTTATTCAAATTAAAATGTATTTTTAAATCAAATTAGGGTTTTTATTGTTTTCACCCTCACAAATATTTTTCAAAACATTTTAGGGCCTCTTGATAGAGTGTAAGTCTCATCCCTTTGTAAATAAACATTTTTGGGCCTCAGTCATTGTATAAGTCCCGATACGATTTAAAAAAAATCCCGGCGCGATTGCCGTTTTCAAACAATTTTTTTCATCTAGGTCTCCCTTTGGTTGTAAGTCCCATTTTTCTTCTTTTTCAAACACTTTTGGGCCACTAATAGAGTGTAAGACCCAACCCCCTTTGTACATAAATAATTTGGGCCTCAGTCATTGTATAAGTCCCGATACAATTTTCAAAATGATGGTGCGATCACTGTTTTTTTTTCATATGGGCCTCTCCTGAGCTGTAAGTCCTAGCTATTGTATAAAAATAAACTTTTGGGCCTCTAATAGAGTGTAAGACCCATCCCCTTTGTAAATACAATAATTTGGGCCTTAGTCATTGTATAAGTCCCTCTTGGGTTTTCAAAACTGCGACGCGATTATCACCTTTTCAAAAGAATTCATTTGGGCCTCTCTTTGAGTATAAGCCCCAAAATTCCTTTTAAAAACAACTTTCATTTTGATTTAGATTCAAATTCAAATTTTTTATCAAAACTTTCTTCAATTTATTGAACAACTAACCATACAGTTGTAGTTACTATGCTTGGGCTTGCACAACTGGAAGTTCCATTATCTTCTCAAAATACCTGCTTATATATATATCATCTATATATATATATATATATATATATATATATATATATATATATATATATATATGTTTGTACATACTTGCTTAGAGTTTTCCCCAACAATTAGGTCTAGGTCTAGATCAAACCAGTGGTTACTCTTTCAATATAGTCAAAACTAGTTCCCCATAGGAAATTCCAGATACAATCTTGCCTCCTCTTGAGCTTATACAATATGGAACAGAGAAAGGCATTATTCCCGGTTAAACTTTTCTCAAGACTATCACAACTTAGAAATATGTGTACAAGAAATTCATTTCCCCAAAGAGGATTAATTCCCGGTGAAACCTCTTTTGAATTTCTTCAAACCTTAGAACTGTTCTGCAAAGAAATGACTTATTCCCGGTGAACCCTTTCTTGAACTTTTCCTAGGTTTGGACCCAAAGGATTCCTAAAAGCATCCCTAGCCTCCTCTTGGGGTTAGTACAAGGACCCACGGGCTTCTTAGAAGTTCTCAGCCTCCTCTTGGTCTTAGTACAAGGACCCACTGGCTTCTTGGAAGTTCTCAGCATCCTCTTGGACTTAGTACAAGGACCCGAAGATCTCCTACAGGTATAGGATAGAACTTAGTCATCTTTACTAGTTCAATCCTCCGGAGAGTCAGAATTCCAAAACATCAGACCATTTTAGGGTTGATCTTCATCCCTTAAAACCTCAGCCTCCTGTTGGGCACCATACAAAGATCATCCTCCAGTTAAGAGTCAACTTCTTCCTACAAGTAAGACTTGGAAAGTCTTATCTTCTTTTGGATCTCAAAAAAACCCTCAAGTTTCCTAAAGGCACAGGAAAAACCCTTATCATTTCATCAACACACTAATCTCCAGCAGAGTTAAAACCTCTATAGGTTTTCAAACTCAAAGTTTAAACCTTCACCTTAAAAAACCCAGCCAGGGTCATTTTACCATCAATAAAACCCTAACAGAATCAGAGCCTCAAGGCATTTGATATTTCAACTCTCCTTCAATCCTCAGCAAGAGTTGATTCCCCAATACAATTTGGACCTGTCTCTGGATCTCAATAATCCTCAGCATAAGCCAGCCTCCTCTTAGGCTTCATATAAGAATTTTTCCAACCAACCTCCTCTTAGGCTTTGTATAATGATTTTTCCTCAGAGGATTTAGCCTCACTCTTGGGCTTTGTACAAAATAGATAAAACCTCTCCCCAGTGGAGTCATTTTCTTTTAGCCTTAATCTTGGGCTTTGTACAAGAGAGACAAAATACTCCCCAGAAGAGTCAATCTCTTTTCAGCCTCAATCTCGGGCTTTGTACAAGACAGATACAAAACTCCCCTAGTAGAGTCCATCTTTCAGCTTCAATCTTGGGCTTTAAACAAGACAAAAATAACCATTTAGCTTCTACCTTGAGCTTTGATCAAGGCACAGAAAAATCAACCTCAAGGCCTCTGATACCTCAACTCTTCTGTAAACCCTTAGCAAGAGTTGATTCCCCATTTGGACCTTCCTCTGGATCTCAATAATCCTCAGCAGAAGATAGCCTCCTCTTAGGCTTTGTATAAAGATTTCTTTCTTTGTTCTTCCCCAGCAAAGATAACCTCCTCTTGGGCTTTGTACAAGTGATTTTTCCACAGCTGAGCTCACCTTTTCAGACTCTCTTATTGAGTCAATCACCTTTTCAGACTCAATTGTTGAGTCAATCACCTTTTCAGACTCTCTTGTTGAGTCAATCACCTTTCAGATTCTCTTTTTGAGTCAATTCCGTTTCAATACTCTCTTTTTGAGTCAACCCTTTCAGCCTCAATCTTGGGCTTTGTACAAGACAGACAAAATACTCTCTCATTGAGTCAATCTTTTTTTCTTCAGCCTCCTCTTAGGGTTGGTATAATGATTTCCCCTAGCAGAAGTTAGCCTCCTCTTAGGCTGTGCATAATGATTTCTCCAGCTTAGTCAGCCTCAATCTTGGGCTTTGTACAAGACACCATATAAATTTCCTAAGCAGAGTCAATCCTCCTGCCTAAATCTTGGGCTTTGTACAAGGCAGATAATACTCTCCAGCAGAGTCAAACTTCTTTCAGCCTCACTCTTGGGCTTTGTACAAGATACCTAAAATATCCTCACCCGAGTCAGTAAAATCTCATTTTAGCCTCAATCTTGGGCTTTGTACAAGACAGATAAAGATTTCTTTCCCACCGAGTCAGTCTTCTTTTCAGCCTTAATCTTGGGCTTTGTACAAGACACATACAACCGTCCCCAGCGGAGTCAAAATCTCTTTTAGCCTCAATCTTGGGCCTTGTACAAGACAGACAAAATATTGCCCCAGAAAAGTCAAACTTTTAGTCTCCTCTTAGGCTTCGTATAATGATATCCCTGAAGAGTCGGTCTCTTTTTAGCCTCAATCTTTGGCTTTGTACAAGACACCGATAAACACTCTCTTGCTTGAGTCAGTCTTTCCCAGCCTTCGCTTAGGCTTTGTATAAGGACTTCCCCAGTGGAGTCAATCAACCTCTTAGCTTCAACCTTGTGCTTCGATCAAGGCACACAAAAATCAGCATCCTTTCAGAGGAAATCTAAATCTTTCTGTTGGAAGACATTTCTCTGTGTTATCACACATAAAAACAAACAAATCAAACAAATCCTAATCCTAAATAATTGCTGTAAGTGGCACACTTGTTGATTTAAAAATCCAAGTTGTCGTCCATCTCTTATCCTGGTAAATATCCTCTCTTTCATCTAATTGTTGTAAGCGGCAAGCCTCTAGATTATTTACATCCACGCCATTGTCCCTCTCTTAGAATGAAAGATTCCTAAGGAAAAATGGCATTGCTCAACACTGAGTTAAAGTTTTCTCCTTCAGAAAAAATCCCTCATTAAGGAAGTTATAGCATTGCTGGATTCTCTTATCCCAGTTAAAGTGATTCTCCTTTATAATCAGTCACCCAACAGTTGTGATAAACAGATGAGATGTCTCCCTTTAGATATAACAAATTCTCTCTCAGTCAAACCTTTTAGCTTCAATCTTGGCCTTTGAACAAGACACAAATAACGTTTAGCTTCAATCTTGGGCTTTAAACAAGACACCAAAACATCTCTTTCCTCCCCTAGAATAGGAGGAACTACGATTGCTCTGATTTCCCTGTTTCTTTAAACGAGAATATGTAGGCATAAGATTGCGAAATCTTAGCGAGCATACCAATCAAAAACTCTAGGTCTAGTACCTTCACACATACATCAAAAACCTTAGGTCCAGTACCTTACCAAAAACATTGGCAAGCCCGAAATCATCAAAAACTCTCTCTCTCATATCTCCCAAACAAGAAACTTTCCGAACCCATCAACAGATAAACACCATCAAATACAAAGCAGAACCTAAAACTAACAACATGTGGATAACCACATATAGGATAGGTAACTGACAACTCCTCATTGTATAACCTGACCCCGAACTCCCCGAATCTCTTTTAAGCGTTTATTCAGTTAAACATTCGCGTGCAAGGTTAGTCTGAGATAACTTCCCTTTCCCTTCCAGCTTCACGGGATAAATAAGAAATCAGAAAGTATAACCCTATTCCTCCTCATTGAGGAAGAAACCACCAACTGTGCGATAAGGTGGTCGCGTCACCGACAAAAATCATACGCTACAGAGAAATGGCGACTCTACTGGGGAGTCATTTTCTCTGTCTAGGATATAGACTAGAATTCCTAAGAGGTCTGGGATGTTAGTTTTAGGAATGATTATATATATATATATATATATATATATATATATATATATATATATATATATATATATATATATATATATATATATATATATATATATATATATATATATATAATGCTTTTCCTACTTGATATCCGTGTTTATTTTTCTGCTAATGGGAATGCGAGTGATGTCGCATGTGGAAAGTCTGAGTGATACCTAAGATAGGTGATGGCATAGACGGGCGGTCTTACAGGGAGTGAATCCCGAATAAGCTATCCCAGTAGACCATTAAATCAGTGGAGATACCCTTTGCGAATTCAATGTCTAACGACTTCAGTTGTGAAAGAAGATTGTTCGATTGTGGTATCCGTGAAACTGAGGATTTAGTAGACAATAACCATGTGGCTATTTAGTAGTGTGGTAGCTATCAAAAATAGTTGTCACGCGATACTACACTCAATTAAGATTACCCTAAGATGCTACAGCTCGCTCGGGTGAACCAGCTTGTTGTTGTTATCCCAAGGGGGTCAATGATTTTGAGTACAGGTACAAATATTCACCATAGTACAACCTTTGGGGATGGGTAGAGCCATGACTCCATGCTCGTGACCCTGAACCTTTGAACCCATGTTTTTTCCATGTTTTTGCGTGCTGCATTCATGCATTCATTTAAAAAAAACTTAAAAAAAGAAAAAATTCTTCTTTTCTCTTCTCTCTTTTTCAAATTAAACTAAAACAATGATTGCAAATATCAGAGAAAAAGATTGCGTTATGGATTTTGGTAGAAGGAAGACGCACAAGTACACCTTCAAGGTTCCAAAACTAGAGGATTTAAGGGGGTTGGCAAGGATGATCACCAACCCTGATGCTTTCAGAGCTAAGTACGGAGGACTGCTGTTTCTGTTAAAGGTCCATGTAGTTGAAGGAATCCTGTCTATGCTAATTCAGTTTTATGATCCGGTTTATCACTGTTTCACATTCCTGGATTATCAACTAGCACCGACGCTAGAGGAGTACTCTCACCTGACTGATTTACCCATCACTGACCAAGCTCCCTTTTCTGGACTGGAAGAAATTCTAAAGGATCAAACCATTGCAAGAGCAATCTATTTGGACGAGTCAGAAGTCAGGAGTCACATGACCACTAAGGATGGAATCCAAGGTTTACTAGCCAAGTTTCTAGTAGAGAAAGCCATGTACTTTTCCAGTATAGGAAACGTTACCGCTTTCGAAGATATCGTTGTTCTTCTTACATACGGGCTTTTCCTTTTTCCCAAAATCGATAACTTTGCGATACCAATGCCATTAAGATATTTCTGATTGGAACCCCCGTACCAACCTTGCTCGCAGATGCTTATTATTCTGTACACTTAAGGAATTTATACAGCAGAGGAATGATCACATGTTGTGTACCCCTGCTATACAAATGGTTCACTTCTAATTTACCTAAGTCTGCTGCTTTTTGGGATCATAAGAGTACTCTATGTTGGTCACAGAGAATCATGTCTCTTACCAACTCTGACATAGAATGGTACAATCGGATCTATGACGGGATAAGGATCATTGACAAATGTGGAAATTTCCCTAATGAACCCCTCATAGGAACCAAAGGAGGAATCAACTATCATCCAGTTTTAGGTCGTCATCAACTCCGATACCCGATGAGACATATCCCGCGTAATGTTCATCTGGAAGGTCTTCTCTTCAAGGAAGGAGAAAATGACAGGGCACTAAAGACAGAAATAGTGCATGCCTGGAAACATGTTCACAAGAAAGGAAGAGAGTCTCCAGGAAAACCAGACCGTGTCTCTGTGGAACCTTATCTCCACTGGGTAAAAACTAGAGCTCTCAAGCTGAGGATGCCTTACCCTCGTCAACAAGTTCTTCCGCTAAAGGAATCTATCCTTTATTTTATGTCTAATGCGGAAAAACTCCAGGTCACTCTCAACAAAGTTCAACTGGAAAAGAAATCTTGGAAGAACAAGTACCGTATTCTCAATGTGGAGTGTACCAAAATTCAGCAACTGTTAAAAGAAAAGGACGCTTTGATTAAGATATTAGAGCAACATATTGTAGAAAGTTAGGAAGACCGAAGAAATTTGCTTGCTCTTTTCACTTGGCAAAGGACCGACGACCCGACAATGGCTGAAGAGCCCCGGTCAAAGAAAAGGAAAATACCAAAACCAGCACCTGAGCTCTCCTCAGAGAGGACTCAGGATCCATAAGGTTAGACATTTCCTTTTACAGTACTTTGTAAAATATTGTATTTCCGTTTCTGCAATCTTTCAAATTCAATAAAACGGGGTCTCCCCACTGTATGATATTTGCAATCCAGTTGTTGAAGTTTCTTTTGATTAAATCAAAGAACAAAAAAAAAATATATATCATTGCATATCATTCATCATTCTCACATAACACATTCTTCTTACCTTCGAATCTCACGTCTGTGTCTCGATTCTAGAGTCAAACTATCTCACTCGTACAATACTCGGGCCAATCGACCAAAAAAAATGGATGATCTCGAGGAAGAGAACAGAGAGCTGAGAGAAGAAATCAAAGCTCTAAAGGAAGATCTGGAAAAACTTCACAATGACATGCAATCCTTGGCAACAGCTCAGAGGCAACAACAAAGGACTGTGGTCTCGGAGATCACATCTACGCCCATAGTGGAGACATATGATACTCGGTACAACATGCCTAAAGATCATCCCTGGGGCATGCCTGTCAACTTTATCCCTGAAGGATACATTCCGCCGGTCACGGAAGACCCAGAAACTGCAGCAGGAACCGCTGGGCCTGAAGGTTACAAACTTCGGGAAAGCGAAGACGCAAGAGTGATGGTAGTAACTCCTGAAGGTTACAAACTTCGTGGCATAGAAGAACCAAGAGTCACCGCCGTAATGACTATACCACAACCCGTGGTACACACTGTCCCGGAAGGACAGATTCCACAAGTAATCTCTGGTAGAAACAAAAGTATGTACGACGGAATGAATGAATTCCAAGAACAATTCCTAGAAATGCATAAGGAACTGCATGCTATACGCGGCCAGATCTATTCGGAAAGGACGCCGCAGACCTTTGTTTGGTCCCCAACGTGAAAATCATGCACAAATTCAAGGTGCCTGACTTTGAGAAATACAAGGGCAACTCTTGCCCTCAAAGTCATTTGGTGATGTACGCTCGAAAGATGTCAACTCAAATAGAGAATCAACAACTAATGATCCATTATTTCCAAGACAGTTTAACCGGTGCCGCACTTAAATGGTACATGGGTTTAAACCGCACTAAGATTGTCACTCTTAGATATCTTGGCACCGCCTTCGTTCAGTAGTATAAGTATAACCTGGACATGGCACCAGACAGAGATCAACTCAGAGCAATGTCACAGAAGGACAAAGAAACCTTTAAGGAATATGCTTAGAGATGGCATGAAATTGCCGCCCAGATTTGTCCCCCTCTTGAGGAAAAAGAGATGACAAAGATCTTTTTAAACCTTGAGCTCATTCTACTACGACCGAATGGTCGCCAGCGTGCCTAGTGACTTCACTAAAATGGTGAATATGGGAGTACGCCTTGAGGAAGCAGTCCGAGAAGGACGTCTGGTTAAGGACACAGGACCATCAAGCAGTACCAAAAGATACGGTAGTGCTTTCCCTAAGAGAAAAGAGCAAGATATTGGTAATATCTCTCTCGGAAAGCAAAGGCGAAGGTATCAACCAGTAGCAGCAGTAACTCCTGCTATCAACCCCGTGCCTGTTCTAGCATATCAACCTCAGGTTATTCAAAGCCAAACAAATCAACAACAATATCAGCAAAGGACACAATAGCCTCTTCAACAGGCTCATCCTCAGTACAGCAACACCAACCGTATGACTCGACCACCAGGGTTTGACCCTATACCGATGTTGTACGAAGAACTATTTCCACTTCTACTGGTCAAGGGACATGTCCAGACCAGGTCTCCTCTTACAGTACTGAAAAATCTGCCTTTTTGGTTCAAAGCGGATCAAACTTGCCCTTATCATCAAGGAAGACTGGGGCACATCATAGAAAACTATCTCAGCTTTAAATTGGATGTACTGAAGCTCGTCAGGAACGGGGTCTTATCCTTCAAGGATACAAATCCAAATGTTCAGACGAACCCGTTGCCTTAACACGAGAAGGCTGCAGTAAATTTGATAGAGGAAGGATATAACCACAGCTATCAAATTCACGATGTACTCCTATTAGGGACCAATCTGGTCAAGATACATTGCAGACAGAGCGGATACGGTCATGTACCATTTCACAATTATCACCAGTGTACTATCTACTCAAAGAGTAATCAAGGATGTTCCGTAGTGCAATTAGCTCTACAAGAACAGATGGATCTCAGATGGATCCAAGATCACCGAATCCGTGGGGTCAACATGACTTACACAAATCCTAACATTGTCCAGAACCACAACATTCTGGCAATGAATGTCAACTTGGTGGCAATGCACTCAAGATAAAGCCAACATCATGATCTGCCATGTCACGATTACAATTCCTGTTCGATCTACTCAATAAATAATCAGGGATGCTCTTTTGTACAAGAGGCCCTCCAGCGTCAGATAGATCTCGGATGGATTCAGGACTACCGTGATAGAAGTCATTATCAAGTTAATATGATTTAAATCTTTGATATTCGCTTGATGAATACCAGTCTGGTAGAATTACACCCTAAACAAGGTAAGCTCAGTTTTCTGGCTTCACATGATTATCAAAACTATAAAGTGTGTCGTAAGGACGACCAAGGATGTGCATTTGTCCAGAGAACACTTCAACACTTGTTGAACCACTGGTGGCTTCTAATCTATCTAGATGAAGACACCCAACTAGCCAGTATGACTAACGGGAACCCTACTAGGCATCAAAGTCAGGATGTTCGCTCGATGGAAACAGATCTAGTGAAGTTACACTGCATACAACTATGAGCGATGTAGAGTTTGCTCAGAGAACAACCAAGGATGTTATCTTGTACGGTCATCTCTTCAAAATTTGTTGGACCGGAAAGAGATTCGACCAGGTTCAAGTTCTGGTTGGATCAACATAATGTAAGACTATCTTGCAAAGACGTTGTCCTAATCCCTAAACGAGAAATGACCAAAGACGTATGCGCTATAGTCCCTCTACTCCATGAATCAAGAGTTCCTCTTGATAGTAGAAAGATTCTCAACCTCGAACCAATTGAGGTCGCCTATGATGGTCAGAGAAATCAAAAGGCTCCTGTGGTTATCTATCTGCCAGGACCAGTATCGTACGAATCCGACAAGGCTATCCCTTACAAGTACGGTGCAACAACAATCGAGAATGGAAAGGAAACTCCATTACCCTCCGTCATGAACATTGCAGACATCAGTCGAGTAACACGGAGTGGCCGGATCTTCAACAGAGGAGTTGAAGAACCTACCAAGGAAAAGGAACCTCAAACAGAAGTTCCCAATCAACCAGTCGGACAATCCAGTAATCTTGACCTTTCAAAGAACAACGATGAGATGCTGAAGCTCATCCAGAAGAGCGAGTACAACATTGTAGACCAATTATTGCAAACTCCTTCGAGAATATCTGTCCTATCTCTCTTGCTCAGTTCCGAAGCTCACAGGGAAGCTCTACAGAAAGTCATAGAGCAGACCTTTGTGGAACAAGATGTGACAATAAGACAATTTGACAGCATCATTTCCAACATCACTTCCTGCAACAATTTAGGATTCAGTGATGAAGAACTGCCGGAAGGAGGCAAAAATCACAACATGGCGCTTAACATTATAGTCAACTTCTAGGACGATGCTTTAGCCAGCGTACTGGTAGATACAGGGTCAGCTCTGAATGTTATGCCAAAATCTACTCTGATGTGACTATCATTTCAGGGATCTCCGATGAGAGGCAGTGAGGTCATCCTCAATGCCTTTGATGGATCCAGAAAAACAGTTATCGGCAAAGTCGACCTTCCCATAACTATCGGTCCTCACACTTTCCAAGTCACTTTCCAGGTCATGGACATCCGGGCAGCATACAGCTGTTTATTAGGAAGACCTCGGATACACAAGGCTGGGGCAGTCACTTCGACACTTCACCTGAAGCTGAAGTTCGTCAAGAATGACAAACTAGTCATAGTATGTGGAGAGCATGCATTAATCGTGAGAAATTTATCATCATTTTCCTGTGTAGAACCCGAGGAGGTTGTTGGAACTTAGTTCCAAGCACTTCCGGTGAGCAATGAGAATCAATCAAAGAAAGGAACGTCAATTTCCTCGTACAAATATGCTCTCGAAGTGATCAAGAGTATCAACCCAAAAGGATGGGGACAGCTTGTCATTCCTACGGATAACAAGATGAAGAAAGGTCTTAGTTTTTCCTCAAGCTATACCCAGACTGCTACAAACGATGAAAGTTTTCATCCCATTCAGGATTTCTCCCATAGTGGAGGTTTCCTTCACCCAGTGTCTCAAGAAGTACACACCATCAACGAGGGCGACTCCTCTGATACAGATGAAGAGTGGAAGTCCTATCTCAACAAGGACGGTTATATGTCCCAGAAAGAAACGCATACACCATTTTACTTTCCCGCGGCAAATCCGAGATATATACCGAGATCAGATGTCAAAATGATGTATGGAGATTGTGATCCGGAAGGATGTCGTGCTCCACCAAACTCATTAGAGAAGGATACTCTAATGAAAGACAACTTCAATTATGACTATTATGACCTAATGGATGACTTGCCTATCTGGCAGCCATACCAAGAAGACTTGGGGCAAAAGAGTTAGCCAAACGATGCATATCAGCTGCGCATCATTGAAAAGAATACCTGCGTCCCCACCACGTCGTGGGATCATTACTCAGGGCATTCAGAAGATATCAAGCACAACAATGAATCTGCAAAGATTGCAGGACAAGAGTTCATCAACTATGCTTTTCCTGAGGTCGTCATCGAGAGGGATGACTCCTCCAGTTCCACAGAAGTATGGGACACCTTAGGACAACCGAGTGGCAAGTACGACTTCTTTGTCAAATACACCGCTCCTGAAAGCTCTCGTATCAGGCTCGAAGACATCCAGCCAACTAGATGCGGAGATCCACCTGAGAGTGAAAACATTGTGCAAGATACAACAGAAGAGTTCGTTTATGACAACTCTGCATGGGAGGAAGACTCCAACGATCCTGCTTCGCCAGAAATCAGCATCATTTCTGAGGACAAACTAAGAAAGAAGGTACCAGACTTTGTGATTCACCGAGGAGTTCGCCGCCAATGGGTTGCTGTCGATGCCCCGAAAGTCGTTCATAAGTCTAAGTAATTGCCATCTTTGTTTTAACCTTTCACCCCGCCCAGGTGAAACAGATGTCTTTATAGGGCTCACTTTTTGTAAATGTTCCTCTTCGCTTCGCCCAAAGCGACAGAGTTTTGTTTTATAGGGCTGTAGTTTCAAGAATTGACAAAATCATAAATAAATAACGTCATTCTGTAATTTCCGCAGTTATTTCTGTTTTCACTCAGAAAATGGTAATCCTAAAACAAACTCAACAATAAAAAACAAGCATTTTTCAGAAAATACACTGCACATACCCTTTCATTTCTCTCTATCTCTTCTAAAAAATAATCATCACGTCATGCAGATTGCTTATTTTAAACCCCATTAAAACATATGATCCAATGCCTTCTCCCAAATTTGAATTCCCGGTATTTAATGCTGAAAAAGAAGACAAAGAAATTCCAGAAGAGATCTCCCGATTACTCAGACAAGAGGAAAGGTCCAGTGAACCTCACAAAGAGCCGTTGGAAACGGTCAACTTGGGTTCAGAAGAAGAGAGAAAATAAGTCAAGATTGGGGCACTGCTCAGTCCAACTGTCAAAGAAAGTTTGATAAGACTTCTCAAAGAATTTCCCGATGTATTTGCTTGGTCCTATCAGGACATGCCAGGGTTTGATACCAGCATCGTGGAACATCATCTACCATTGAGATTAGAATGTCCGCCAGTAAAACAAAGGTTGAGACAGACTCATCCAGACATGGCCATCAAAATCAAAGAGGAAGTACAGAAACAGATTGGCGCAGGTTTCCTCGCCACATCAGAATATCCTCAATGGTTAGCCAACATAGTGCCAGTTCCAAAAAAGGATGGAAATGTCAGAATGTGTGTAGACTACAGGGATCTGAACAAAGCCAGTCCAAAGGATGACTTTCCCTTACCACACATTGACATGCTGGTAGACAGTACATCAAAGTTCAAAGTTTTCTCCTTCATGGATGGATTCTTGGGCTATAATCAGATCAAAATGGCGCCGGAAGATATGGAGAAAACTTCATTCATCACCCCATGGGGCACCTTTTGTTACAAGGTAATGTCGTTCGGTCTAAAGAACGTTGGGGCAACCTATCAAAGGGCCATGACTACTGTAACAGCCCGGGCCCCTCGCAAGGCAATCCCGGCACTGCCACCTCACGATCTTCTCTACCCCCCTCACTAGTAGAGTTTTTGCCTTTCGTGGGAATCGAACCCTGTACCCTAGGGTTCAAGTACATGTTCAATCTATTCCCACTACTAATTGAGCTACTAGCTCAATTGGTAGTGGGAATAGATTGAACATGTACTTGAACCCTAGGGTACAGGGTTCGATTCCCACGAAAGGCAAAAACTCTACTAGTGAGGGGGGTAGAGAAGATCGTGAGGTGGCAGTGCCGGGATTGCCTTGCGAGGGGCCCGGGCTGTTACAAAAAAAGGCGCCTTTTTATTGTAACAGCCCGCGGCCGCTCGCGCACAAGTCCCGGCACTATTACCAACTCAGACTTAATCACTAGCCCTCTTTTTCAACTATACTAGTGTTTTTGCCTCCCGTGGGAATCGAACCGCGTACCTGGGGATAAGTACCACGTTCAATCCATTCCCACTACCAATTGAGCTACAACTACTCTCTTTCATGACATGATGCACAAAGAAATCGAAGTGTACGTCGATGATATGATTGCCAAATTTAAAACAATAGAGGAGCATGCGACCCACTTGTCAAAACTGTTCGAGTGTTTTAGAAAGTACAAACTCCGCTTGAATCCCAACAAATGCACGTTCGGTGTTCGCTCAGGGAAAATTTTAGGGTTCATCGTCAACCAAAAAGGAATTGAGGTTGATCCTGACAAAGTCAAGGACATTCAAGAAATGCCTTCTCCAAAGACTGAAAAATAAGTCAGAGGATTCCTGGGGCGTTTGAATTACATTTCCAGATTCATATTCCTCATAACCGCGACATGCGCGCCACTATTCAAACTACAAAAAAAGATACAATCATTCCTCACTGATTCCCGAGGCAAATGGACTCCGAATTACGATGGCCCCTATGTGGTCAAGAAAGCCTTCTCATGCGGCGCCTTGAGACTCGCAACCATGGATGGAGAAGAATTTACTTATCCCATTAATGATGACGTAGTCAAGAAATACTTCGCCTAAATTAAAAAAAAAAACATCTCGGTGGATTGAAAACCCGAAAGGGCGGTATAGGCAAAAATTAGAGACATAAGCAAAAAAATTCATCCAGATGGATTGAAAATCTCAAAGTACAATCCAGGCAAAAGTTAGGGATTAATGACAAGTAACTACGTCTGATCAGTTCAACTTCTTAGCAATCGTGCCATCCATCAGAAAACTCCAATCAAGGTCATCTTCGACAGAAGCTCAGGATGTCCAGAATTCAAAGTTGGTAGAAGGATAACGGTCGTTATGTTTCAATGTAGCCCTTTTTCCCTTAAATTACCATTTTTCTAAACTTTGTAAATACTCTATGGAATCACGCGCTTGGCTGATTTCCATCCTATCAATAAAATTTGAGCCCTAGTGTTTTTGTTTGTAATTCTTATTTGTTTTAGCTTTACAGAACGACATTTTTAACATGATCAAATGATTCTTGAAATAAAACAAAAATGAATTTACTTGCCAAAACTTTTCTACTTTTAAAATAAAGACGGCAATTCTTTTGACTATTGGACATTGAAAAGAACATCGATCGCTTCTCCGAAGGTGGTTGAACCTCAAAGTGCCTAATCAAAGTACTCCTTCTAAACCAGTACGCCTGAATGAAGGGTCAATTATGTCAGAGACCTTGTTTCATCTGACATCCCTGGCAGAGTGCATATCTCTTAAGACCGATTAAACAACTCTTTCTCCCGACAGGGACCGTCTCTCCTGAGCAAGGATTTCTACTTTGAACCAGTGATACTTTTCATCCCCCGCAGTGGCCGAGTATCCAGTCGTGTTCATCTATTAGTCTGTATGCCGTGTCTGTTTTGTCAGCATAAACATACATACATCATTGATTCATATTCATATTCATATTGCATCACTATCACTCTGGTCAGTTTTATCCCTAAGTGATAAAGTCCTTTCAATCGAGTTGTTAGTTCTTTCCTCGTCGGTAAATGTTGCGTCTGAACAATATCTCTCCCCAGTTTATTTTTGGATTGGAGACGGTCCTCGACCACTTTGATAACTTAAACCTCTGAAAGGCAAGAAGACATTCGACAAACGTCACTCTTTACTATTGAAGATGATGTTCTCGCTTTCCCGGATTAAGGAAAATCCCCAACGAAAGCCTCTCAACCGAAGACTCTCAGCAACACATTAGTTTTTCCCTTCAGAAAGTCAACGCTACTGAAGTCATCAGCACCTCGAAATTGGATAACGTCATATGGCATTTCTCCGAGAAGATCTCGAAGAAAAGTATGATGTAATACCCCCAAACAGAAAAGCAGTCTATCAAGAGACTCATTTTCCCCAGTAGAGTCATCAAATGGCATCTCTAAATGGAGAAATTTGAACACCTCTACAACTCATACGAATGGGTTCCCCCAGCAAGTCTGACATCAAAAATTTTTCCCATCAAATGGCATCTCCCCAGGAAAATTCGGTGAGAAGTTTGAGAAAAGCCGCTACACATAGCGTTCCTTGTCAAGAAAGGATCTTGAAAAAAAACTGAGACCAGTTCCTTGGCTAAAGACTAGGATCGAGGGGAAGAGTATTGACAAGAGAAACTGAGACCAGTTCCTTGGCTGAAAACCAGGATCGAGGGGAAGTTTATTGACAAGAGAAACTGAGACCAGTTCCTTGGCTGAAGACCAGGATCGAGGGGAAGTTTATTGACAAAAGAAACTAAGACCAGTTCCATGGGTAAAAACCAGGATCTAGGGGAAGTTTATTTAAGAAACTTAGACCAGTTCCTCGGCTAAAGACTAGGATCGAGGGGAAGTTTTGCCCTTTTCTAAGCATCATTGCTTAGCAAAAGAAGATGGATGAGCAATAGGAGGAACTACGATTGCTTTGATTTCCCGAGTATCTTTACGGGAATACGTATGCATAAGATTGTGAAATCTTAGCGAGCACATATACCAAAAACTTTAGGTCCAGTACCTTACCAAAAACAACAGAAAACCCGAAAAAAAAACACTCTCTCAACACTCCCAAAGGAGAAACTTTACCAACCCATAATAGATAAACAACAGAAATTATTTAAACATGCCAAAGAAGATCTATGAATAACCATATATACACTAGGTAATTGACAACTTCCCTTTATATAACTTGACCCCGACCCCCCAATCTCTTAGCATTTGTTAAAGAAAACATTTACGTGCTGTCATACCCCAAATTTTGACCACCAAGATTTCCCATCATTGTGAGGATCATTGCCACAATATGGATGTACCTTCATGCCTCATCAAACTCCTCAAGGATTGTCGAGCTTTCAATACAATCAAGAATTAGGGTTTTAAGCCCTCCCAGAACACTTAGACAAAGGATCTATCAAGAAATGACATGATCTTCAATTTGTCTAACCTCTCAAACACCCATAATGGATCAAGAGGACTCCTACATCATGAATCAAGCACAAGGTTGCAACATTCCAAGTGGATTAAGCCTCAAGATCGCCAGTGTCACCAAATTAGGGTTTTGGTCGACTAAGGCCTCCAGATGGAAATTTTCATCTGAGCATGAGCCAATACTTCAAAGCACAACCCAAGATACTCCAAGAGACCTCATGGACCCAATCATCAAGTCAATTTAGCCTCAGGGGATGCGTTTACCAAAAATCAGGAATTAGGGTTTCTTGACCTAATTCACCCCTAAGTTGACTTTTGAGGCAAAGCATGAGCCAAGACCTCAAGACATGATTTGAGGGCCTCTAATACACTACATTGATCCATTTGCAACAATGGATTGATCCAAGAAGCTTGATTCACAAGTTTCAATTTCATCTGGGCCACAACTAGGGTTTTGAGGAAAAAGTCAATTGTACCTTTGACTTTTGACCAGGACATGCTCCCAAACCTTGGGACATGATTCAATATACAATATAACACCTATGGAATCCATCCATTAGGTTTGATTTAGGTCAAGGACTTGATTTCACAAAGGATCGCACAGTTTGGATTTCATCCGAAAAAAAGTCAACTGTGCACAAAATCAAGTTTGACTTTTTGGGATTTTTCACAAAAATGGTTACCTTAAGTAAAAAACAATGTTAATGTATGATATTGATCATCATCCATCAAGAAAAATCAAGAAAAGCGAGGTTTCTTGCAAAAAGGGCAACCTTGAGAAACCAAAATTTGTCTAAGTTATGGAATAAAAGTGGTTTTGGTACCAACTTCCAATGATCATAACTTGAGATCCAAGCAACCATTCTGGGTGATCCAAGGCTGGATTTGTAGGTCTTGCTACACTCTACAAAAGCTTCAACTACCTCAGACTCTAGTTCTTTGTGGATATTGAGTTATGGATTGATCAAAATCATAAAAACATGAAAATGACACTTTTTCCAACACTTAGTGAAAATCTTCCTAAGTTACCAGCATTGAACATCAGTGTTCATGAGGTTTTTTCAGTTGGATCCAAATAGTTTCCAAAAAAAACTATGATCACACATGATTTGTATCATATGAGGGCTTTCTAAAAAGCACAAGAGCCTCCCATAACTCAACCTGAGCAGGGAGATATGAATACCTCAAAATCACAATTTCCAACTGTCTTGGACAAGGCATATTTTGGCATTTTGCTCGATTTTGAAAAATTGAGCAACTCCAAGCCTTGTCATCCATTTGGACACATATGAGGATAAAACAAAAGGAGAATGATCTGATCCCCAAGCCTCCAAAGTCCAAGAATCTACATTAGCCATAACAAACCTAAAAAGGCTAAAAAGGTGCCAAGACTCCAATTTTGTTTTCAAGCATTCAATAGATGCACCAAGGTGGCATGGACTGACACATTCCTAACTGAATGAGTCAAGGATCAACACTGAATTAAAGGACCATATGCCTGTGCCCTAACCTCAAGTCAATGGCTATAGGAGACTAAAGATTCCATTTGATCCACATTGGCCAAAGGCCTGCTGTAGTTGCCACACACTATTGCTGCTAAAACAAACTTGCTCAACTAAAAATAGAGCTCATTTGTGCTCAGTTTGAGTACACCAAAGCACTACAACACTTGATTTCCTCAAAATCTCTTTCTGTAGGCCAAAATGGCTTCTTTTGCAAGTAATCTCTGAGTTTTTGAGTTAGAGAGCAATTCCACCATAGCTCATGATCGAAACACCTCTAATGTATCATATATAAGTTGTCTAAACACTCACTTTTGACCTGAAACACCAAAATCACAAAGTCCATTTCCAAAACCTCAAAATTGGACTTTTCTGCATTTTTCAAGCCATGCCTTGATTCAGTCACTTCCAAAACCAAACAAAGCCTCAAACACACTCCAAATATCATCCTCAAACTGTCCCAAATGCTTCCCCTCATCTGGAACACCATTTGATAGAGTTGCCATATTGGTCACTTTTACCCCATTTGCAAGAAAGTGCCAAAACTTGTTCCTGGGGATTCCAGCTGGTTCCAGTCATCCTAAAAGCTTATAAGGGATCAATTAAGAGTGTCCAAAGCATCAAATTACTTCTGGCACAAGGGACTTGGAAGATAGCACAAAAAGCTCCAAGAGGTAAGTCAATGACAACTTATACCCTTTGAATTATGCATTCCTTTGATGTCCAATGATCATAAACATCTCATACATGTTATATATGTTGTGTTTGAACCAATTTGCCATGTAATTCTTGCTTGTACCATGAGATAGCATAGAACATGCAAAAATAGGCCTATTTTGAAATCACTATCGAATTTTGAGTTAGAAGCATTTTCTGAAAATTCCAAGACCACCATTGGATTCCTTGTGAAATTCTAGGTCAGATGCACCTAAATTTTATCCCAATCCATGGAGAAATGAGAAAGTTAGAGGCTTCACGTAAATTGCCCAAAAGCTTGCCCTGCCTTGCCTTGCCTTGCCCAGGCCTAGAAACAAGGCATGCTGTAATACCCCAAATTTTGACCACTTAGATTTCCCATCATTGTGAAAATCATCATCACAATATGGATGTACCTTTATGCTTCATCAGTCTCCCCAAAGATGGGTGAGCATCCAATACAATCAAAATTAGGGTTTCAAGCCCTCTCTGAGTGCTTAGACAAAGGATCAATCAAGAAATGACATGATCTTCAACTTGTCTAATCTCTTAAACATCCACAATGGATCAAAAAGGACTCCCACTTCAAGGATTAAGCACAAGGCTGCTCCCTTCTAGGTGGATCAAGTCTCAAGATCGACAGTGTCACCAAATTAGGGTTTTGGTCGACCAGGGCCTCCAGATGGAAATTTTCATCTGGGCACAAGGCAATGATCCAAAACATGACCTAATATACTTCATGGAACCTCATGAACCCATGCATCAAGTCAATTTTGCCTCAGGGGATGCATTCATCAAAAAGCAGGAATTAGGGTTTCTTGACCTAATTCACCCCTAAGTTGACTTTTGGGATAAACCATGAGCCAAGACCTCAAGAGATGATTTGAGGGTCTCTAATACACCATATTGATCCATTTGGAATAATGGATTGATCCAAGAAGCTTGAGCAACAAGTTTCATTTTCATCTGCACCACAATTAGGGTTTTAAGGGAAAAGTCAACTGTAACTTTGACTTTTGACCTGGGCATGCTCCCAAACCCTAATACATGATTGAATATACCCTATGACACCAATGGAACATGTCCATCAAGTTTGATTTAGGTCAAGGACATGATTTCCTGAAGAATTGCACAGTTTGGAATTCATTTGATAAAAAGTCAACTGTGCACAAAAGTCAACTTTGACTTTTTGAGATTTTTCACCAAAATGGATTTTTAACCCTAAAATGATGTTAATGTATGATTTGAATCATCATTCATCAAGAAAAATCAAGAAAAGTGAGATAACTTGTAAAAGGGGTAACCATAAAACTTAGAAATTTTTCTAAGTTAAAAATAAAGTGGCAAAGGTACCAACTTTGGAGGACCATAACTCCTAAACCACAAGGCCATTTTTTCTCATCCAAAGATGGATTTGTAGCCCTCATTATCACCTACAAAAACTTCAACTACAAGTCATTCCAATTCATTAAGGATTTTGAGTTATGGAGTGATCAAAGTGGCTGAAAAGTGAAAATGTCACTTTTTCCAACACTTAGTGAAATTTTAACTAAGTCAGAATTCTGCTTCACTTTTTGCCAAATGTAGGGGGATTTTTCACTTGGAATCAAAAGAGATCAAAACCAAACTTGTTCAAACAGTTGTTGTATCATGTAAGAGCTTTCCAAAATGGCCAAGAACATTGCCAAATTCAACCTACATCATGAGATACAACATTGGCAAGTTGCCTTGCTGAAATCTGTCAAGGCAAGGCAGAATTTGCAACTTTGGCTCGATTTGCCAAAATCAGCCAATTGCAATTGCTCCAATCCACTTGGACACCTCAGAGGATTGAATCCAAAGGGGACAATCACTGAGCCAAGCCTCCAAAGTCCATGGAACAAGAAATAGCATGTTGAACCTAGAATGGCCAAAATAGGGACAAGACTTCAAATTTGGAATGAGGCATTCAATGGAACCATCAAGGTGGCATGGACTGAGCCATTCTCATCTGAAATCAGTCAAGACTTATCCAAGACCAAGGGGACTAAAGCTCTGTGCCCTAACCTCTAGTCAATGGCTAGAGGAGACTTTCATTTCCATTGGCCAACATTGAGGAAACCTACTTACCAGCTGCCATGTACTATTCCTTGCAAAACAAACTTGCTCTACTATAAATAGAGCTCAATTGTGGTCAGTTTGAGTACACCAAAGCCATCTAACAGATGCTTTCATCAAAATCTCTTTCTCTTGGCAAAAATGCCTTTCTTAGCAAGGTAGTTATCGGGTTTTGAGTTTGGGAGCAATTCTGCATAAACTAATCACTCACACACCTCACATACATCACATATGAGCTGATCAAACACTCACATAACATCTGAAACATCAATTTCACAAAATCACTTGCCATCCACACAAGTTTGAAGTGAAGTTGCAGCTGAGGTACCACAAATCGTTCCAGTCCATTTCAATTCAATCCAAGTGTTCAAACACACTCCATATGGTGTAGGGAAGCTGTCCAGATCATCACAACTTGTCTGTAACACCTCCAACTCAAAATCACATCTGCTCTTGCTGTCACGACTTGAAGGTAAGCCTAAACTTGGGCATCTCTCAATCTATGCATATTTCCTCGCACAATAATTTGGCCATATGTTCATAATCATGCATGGAATGTTTTCCCTCAATTAATTGCATTGTTTGAATCGTGTATCAAAAATCCTAGCCTTCATGCAGAAATTAGGGGTCTTGAGGTTTCTTCGTGATTTCTTGTTGTATGTTTAATTTAAATGAAATTAAAGTACATAGACATGATCGTGAGGTTGAGACGAGCATAATGATATGTGGATTGCATGATATGGTTATGTATTCATGGAGATTGGATAGAAAATACAAATCTGAGAAACCAAGAACACGCACGTGTTCTTCAGCTGTTCATGGCGCCATTTTTGAATAATTTGAATATTTGAATTTTGTGATTTTGTTTAATTGATTCAAAAATTAATTTCTCTATGAGTTTTAATGATTTTGAGTTGATTCTTTTTTTAATAATTCACAAAAATGTTAAAATATTTTATTTTATCAAAAAATCCCAAAAATATTATTTATTTCATATAATTGATATTTTGGTAAAGAATTAATATTTTGATTGTTTTTGGCATTTTAAATATTTTTTCTACATTGATTTTGCAACTTTTAATGCTTTCTAATTATTTTGTAGGTCAATACTTAATTTCTGAAGCATTAATCCAAGCTCACAATTTGTTTACCATGTGTTAAACAATTTTTGATCATTTTAATTGAATTTTTATTCAATTAAATACATTTTGAAAACAAATTAGGGTTTTGGATTAATTCAACCCTCATAAATTATTTTCAAAACACTTTGGGCCTCTATTAGAGTGTAAGACCCAATCCTTTTTTGACCAAATCATCTTTGGGCCTCACTTATTGTATAAGTCCCGATACCGTAAAAAAAAACAAACGGCGCGATCGTCGCCTTTTCAAAAAACATCTGGGCCTCTCCTTGAGCTATAAGACCCATTCAAAACACTTTGGGCCTCTATTAGAGTGTAAGACCCAATCCCCCTTTTAACCAAAACATTTTGGGCCTCACTTATTGTATAAGTCCCTCTGTGTTAAAAGAAAACCTCGGCGCGATCGCCATTTTAAACGAAAAAATCATTTGGGCCTACCCTCGTGTTATAAGCCCCACACTTTTTTCTTTAAACCTTTTTGGGCCTCTTGAGAGAGTGTAAGACCCATCCCTTTGTACAAAAAACCATTTTGGGCTCCAGTCACTTGTATAAGTCCCACTGTACAAAGTCAAACAGTGCGCTCACTGATAAAACCCTGGGCCTCTCCTTGAGCTGTAAGCCCCAGATCTTTCTTTTTCAAAGCACTTTCTCCTTTGATTTTGAATATACTGTTGTTTTTAATCTTTCTTTGTTGAACAACTAACCAAACAGCATGGAAGCACTACAACCGAGTAAGTGGTTATCGCTTTCATTTACTGCTTTCATATTATAAACTGTATTGTGGGGCTGCTCACTGTAAGTCTCCTTTCATAAACTCATATCTACTGTGTAATAATAGTATAGATATTTCGAGTTTCCCCGGCAACTACGTCTAGAACTAAGTGACGCCATTTCATTTATTCATAGAAATAGACGCCTAGATCCCCAGTAGGAGCACCAAATACAGTCTTCTCTTCGGCTGTCCTCCTTAGAAATCGTCAAGAAATTCTATCCCCCAGAGATGAATTATTCTCGGTGAAACTTCTCTTGAATTTCTTCAAACCGCCGAACGGTTCGGACTCTCTCTAAAAGCTAAAGTCACTGGATAGTAAACCTCGCACGTTTACCAGTGGTTTTAACTCTAAAAGAGTTTTCCTGAACTTTTCTTTGGTTTGGGACCCACAGGCTTCTTAAAAGCATCGGCCTCCTCTTGGGCATCATACAAGGACCCACAGGCTTCCTAAAAGTAACCCGGCCTCCTCTTGGGCATTATTCAAGGACCCTACGGCTTCTTAGAAGTATTCACAGCCTCCTCTTAGGCTTCGTATAATGATCTCTTCCTCCGGGAATGATAGCCTCCTCTTGGGCATTCGTACAAGGACCCGTCGGCTTCTTAAAAGATTCCATCCTCCTCTTGGGCTTCGTACAAATTGTCCCGACGACCTCCTAGAGGTATAGGAACAGAACCTAGTCATCCTCCTAGAACAGTCCTTTCATAGAGTCTACTACTGTTTCTCGGAGCATAGTACAAAAGATAAAACTCTAGACTTGGACAGTCTAACTTCCTTGAGTCTCAAAGACATTCTCAAGCACCCTTCGTTAAATAGGAAGGAAACCCGCAGACTCGGACAGTCTCAATACCCTTTGGATTTCCCGTTTCCTTAAAGAGAAGGAAATATCCCTGATCCTCAAATTAAATCCCTGTGTACAGTGTTACTCATATAAGAACTGATTTTCTCTTTTAAATCAGTATATTGGATCTGTCACTCAACTGAAACAGTTACAATAGCCTCCATCTCGGGCTTCGTACGAGATACCAAAATTCTCCCTAGTGGAGTCAAAACAACCTTTTAGCCTCTCTCTCAGGCTTTGTATGAGACACAAAAGATTCCCTCGTTGAGTCAATCACCCTTTTTTTGCCACCATCTCGGGCCTCGTACGAGGTATAAATCCCTTAAGCAAGAGTCAAACTCTTTGCTAGCCTCCTCTTAGGCTTTGTATAATGATATACCCCACTGGGTCAAAAACTTTTAGCCTCTCTCTCGGGCTTTGTACGAGACACAAAATAGCCTCCTCTTAGGCTTTGTATAATGATTTTCCTAGCGGAAATTAGCCTCCTCTTAGGCTTTGTATAAGAAAACCACTGGTTGATCCAATCAACCTTTTAGCATCAAAGCTGTGCCTCGTTCACAGTACACAAACATCACCAACTCCTTTCCTTTCATCTAATCGCTGTAAGCGGCAAGCCTCTAGATCATCTATATCCATGCCACTGTCCCTCTTTTAGCATGAGAAATTCCTAAGGAAAGATGGCATTGCTCTACACTGAGTTAAAGTCTTCTCCTTCAGGTTAAAACCCTTTCTTCGGAAATTATGGCATTGCTCGGATCCGCGTATCCCAGTTAAAGTAATTCTCCTTCCCCCTCTTTAGAGATGACAAATTCTCTCTAAAGTCGAGACCTTTCACTTCACGTCTTGGGCTTTAAACAAAACATAAATAGACCTTTCAGCTTCACATCTTGGGCTTTGAACAAGATACAAACCACTTTTCGCTTCACGTCTTGGGCTTTGAACAAGACACCAAAAACCAATTTCCTCCCATAGAATAGGAGGAACTATGAACGCTCTGATTTCCCTGTTTCGGTAAACGGGAATACGTAGGCATAAGATCAAAAGAAAAGATCTTAGCGAGCGCAATCAACAAAAAACCCAAATCCCATATCTCCATCAATTAAAAGCAGTATTTCAAAAGCACCAGTCCTAACATCCTAATCCTTATTCCCCGCCAGAAACCCTTTGCCTAGAAAAAAGAAAGAAAGAACCGTATTGGCGAAATACGAATAACCAGTACAAAGGCCCCCCCACATTGATAGCATCCGTAACCTAACAGACCGCTGTTTAAACTCAGTATGCAAGCAGGGTTAATTGGAGACATCTATTTCCCTTCCTTATTCAGCTCATAATAGGATAAAAAATGAATCGACCTGTAGTTTTAAGCTCAACCGCAGAGAGCGACCAGCGCTTAAGAACCGCGTCCAAAATCGCTCGCTACAGAAAAGTGGCGCCCACCGTGGGGCCTTTCTTTTTCAATTTTTATTTTCTGTCTGTTTTCCTTGTAAAATGGCGACTCTGCTGGGGAGTCTCCTTTTCTGCCTTAGGGCATCATCCCCGTTTTCTACGGAAAATGGGAACTCTACCGAAGAGAAAGATTGACCTATGTTGGTCCATCTCTTAGGCAGGGAACCACAGATTGGGGCTTCCGCCGGGGAACCCATTTCTGTCAGGAACTTAAGAATCGTAGCTTTTTAAGTCTAGGATGATTAGGACAAATATATATATACTGCTTTTCCTAATTGCTATACATGTTTATTTTTCTGCTACTGGGAATGCGTGTGATGCCGCATGTGGTGAGATTGAGTATACACTTAAGAAAAGCCAACCTTTTTCGTAGTGCGGTAGCTATCGGAAATAGCTGTTATGCGATACTACCCTCATTTGAGGCTGGTGATCTATTCTAGGTGAATGGCACTTACTCTAAGATTGCACACAACTCGCTGGCGATCCGCTTGTTGTCTGCCTTCCTGGGAGGAGCTGATGATAATGAGTACAGGTACAAAAATCACCCTAGTATAAACCTTTGGGGATGGGTAGAGCTTTGACTTCATGACAACGACCCTTTGACCCCATGTTTTTTCTATGTTTTTGTGTGCTGCATTCATGCATTCATTTAATAAAACATTAAAACATTCAAAAAACTTCTCTTCTAGTCTCTCTATTTTTCAAATTAAACTAAGACTGTGATTGCAAATATCAGAGAAAAAGATTATGCTAATGGACTTCGGTAGAAGGAGAACTCACCAGTATACCTTCAAGGTTCCAAAACTAGGGGATTTGAGAAAGTTAGCGAGGATGATCGTTAACCCAGAGGCTTTCAGAGCCAAGCACGGTGGTTTCCTACCACTGTTAAGAGTCCATGTGATTAAGGGGATCATGGATGCGCTCATTCAGTTCTACAATCCGGTTTATCACTGTTTCACATTCCCGGATTACCAGCTGGCACCAACGCTGGAGGGGTATTCTCATCTGACTGATTTACATATCACTGATCGAGCTCCATTTTCTGGACTGGAAGAAATTCCAAAGAGTCAGACTATTGCAAGAGCAATTCATCTGGACGAGTCTGAGGTCAGGACTCACATGACTACTAAGGGTGGTATCCAAGGTTTGCCATCCCAGTTCTTGACAAAGAAAGCTCTGTACTTCGCTAGTATAGGGAACGGGACTGCTTTTGAAAGCATCTTTGTCTTGCTCACCTACGGGTTATTTTTGTTTCCCAACATCAATAACTTCGTCGATATCAACGCTATTATGGTTTTTCTCATTGGAAACCCTGTGCCGACTTTGCTCGCAGATGCGTATCATTCTGTACACTTGGGAAATTTGTACAGCAGAGGGGAGATCACATGCTGTGTACCTTTGCTTTACAAATGGTTTATCTCGCACTTGCCCAAGTCTGCTGCTTTTTGGGATTGCAAGAGTGTCTTACGTTGGTCGCAGAAGTTCATGTCTCTCACCAATTCCGATATAGATTGGTGTAATAGGATTTATGAGGGAATCAGAATCATTGACCGTTGTGGAAACTTCCCCAGCATCCCCTCATAGGAACTAAAGGAGGAATCAACTATCATCCGATATTAGTTCTTCGTCAATTTGGATACCCGATGAGACACATCCCACTGGGTGTTCATCTGGAAGGTCTTTTCTTCAAGGAAGGAGAAAATGACAGAGCACTAAAGATGGAAATAGTGCAAGCTTGGAAACATGTTCATAAGAAAGGAAGAGAGTCTCTGGGAAAACCGGACTGTGTCTCGGTGGAGCCTTATCTCCATTGGGTACAAACTAGAGCTCTCAAGCTAAAGATGCCTTATCCTCGTTACGGAATTCTTCCGCCGAGGGAAATTGTCATGTACTTCATGACGGAAACTGAAAGGCTTCAGGTTACTCTCAACAAAGTTCAAAAGGAAAGAAGATCTTGGAAGAACAAGTACCTCACCCTCGATGTAGAGTGTATCCAAATACAGCAACTACTGAGAGAGAAAGATTCTCTGATCGAAATTTTGGAGCAGCATGCTGTAGAGAATCAAGATGACCAAAGGAATTTGCTCGATCCTTTCACCTGGCAATGGAATGACAACCCGACAACGGCCCAAGCGCCCTGGTCAAAGAAAAGGAAGATATCAGAATCAGCACCCGATTTCTCCTCAGAGAGGACTCGGGACCCATTAGTTTAGGTTTCTGTTTCTGCACTTTGTAATCTACTGTATTTCCATTTCTGTAATCCTTTGGAATTCAATAAAAAGGGGTTTCCCCACTGTTTGATATTTGCAATCTAATTGTTGAAGTTTATTTTGCTTAAACCATTAAACAATTAATATAATCATTGCATTCATCATTCTCACATCGCGTATTCTTCTTCCCTACGAATCTCACGTTTGTGTCTCGATTCTAGAGTCAAACTGTCTCATTCGTATAATACTCGGGCCAATCGTCAGAAAAAGATGGATGATCTTGAGGAAGAAAACAGAGAGTTGAAAGAAGAGATCGACGCTCTGAGAGAGGATATGAGAAAGCTTCGTAACGACATGCAAGCCATGGCAGAAGCTCAGCTACAAAGAACTATGATCTCAGAGATCACCTCAATGCCCATCATAGAAAAGTATGATCCTAGGTATCAGATACCGAAAGATTGTCCTTGGGGCATGCCTGTTAACTATATCCCGGAAGGATATGTTCCGCCGATCACTGAAGATCAGGGAGTCGCAACAGAAGCCGCTGGGCCTGAAGGTTACAAACTTCGGGAAAGCGAAGATGCCAGGGGCATACTCAAGACTCCTGAAGGTTACAAACTTCGGGAGGCGCCAAGACTTACTACCGTAGTCACGGTACCACCCCCTGTGGTGCACACTGTCCCGGAACGACAAATTCCACCAACATCTTCTGGTAAGAAGGAAACTATGTTTGACAGAATGGAGGAATTCCAGGAACAGTTCTTGGAAATGCAGAAAGAGCTGCAAGCCATTCGCGGTCAGGATCTATTTGGGAAGGACGCCGCAAACCTCTGCTTGGTCCCAAATGTGAAAGTCCCGCACAAGTTCCAAGTGCCCAACTTTGAAAAATACAAGGGTAACTCTTGCCCTCAGAGCCATCTGGTGATGTACGCTCGGCGGATGTCAGCTCAGACAGAGAATCAGGACCTGCTGATCACTACTTCCAGGATAGTTTAACCGGTGCCGCACTCAAATGGTACATGGGTTTAAACCGTACTACGATCAGTACATTCAGAGATCTTGGTACTGCCTTCGTCCAACAATACAAGTACAATTTGGACATGGCACCCGACAGAGATCAACTCAGATCAATGTCGCAAAAGGAAAAGGAAACCTTTAAGGAGTATGCTCAAAGGTGGCGTGAAATTGCCGCTCAAATTTGTCCACCTCTTGAGGAAAAAGAGATGACAAAAATCTTCTTAAAGACCTTAAGCTCATTTTACTATGACCGAATGATTGCCAGTGCGCCCAGTGATTTCACCGAAATGGTCGGCATGGGTGTACGTCTTGAGGAAGCCGTCCGAGAAGGACGTTTGGTAAAAGACACTGGATCAACGAGCGGTACTAAAAAATATGGTAGTGTTCTCCCTAAGAAAAAAGAGCAAGATATTGGGAATATCTCTCTTGGAAAGCAAAGGCGACGTTATCAGCCAGTAGCAGCTGTTACTCCTGCTATCGGCCCCGCGCCTGTTCCTATGTATCAACCTCAGGTTGCGCAGAGCCAACCTGACCAGCAAAGGACACAACAGCCTCTTCAGCAGACTCGTCCTCCATATAACAACAACCGTACAACACGGCCATCAGGATTTGATTCTATACCTGTAACGTACGCAGAACTGTTTCCGTTACTGCTAGCCAAGGGGCACATTCAGACTAAGTCTCCCCTTTCAGTTCTGGAAAATCCGCCTTTTTGGTTTAAAGCGGATCAAACATGCCCTTATCATCAAGGAGGTTCAGGGCATAACATTGAGACTTGCCTCAATTTCAAGTCCGACGTGCAAAAGCTTGTTAGGAGCGGGCTCTTATCTTTCAAAGATACGAATCCCAATGTTCTTACGAACCCGCTGCCTCAACATGAGAAAGCTGCAGTCAATCTGATTGAGAAAGAGACTAACAATGTCTATCAAATTCATGATGTACTCTTATTGAAGACTAATCTGGTCAGGATGCATTGTAGACAGAGTGGATATGGTCATGTGCCACCTCATAACTATCACCAGTGTGATATCTGCTCTAAAGACAACCAGGGATGTTCTGTAGTGCAAGGAGCTCTACAGGAACAAATGGATCTTGGATGGATCCAAGAGCACCGAGTTCATGGAGTTAACATGGTCTCTACGAATTCTAACGTCATTCAAAACCACGACATCCGTGTGATGAATGTCAACTTGGTGGCGATGCACTCAAGGCAAAGCCAGTATCATAATCTGCCGCGGCACGATTACGGTTCCTGTCTGATTTGCTCGGTAAACAAATAGGGATGCTCTTTCATACAAGAGGCCCTCCAGCGTCAGATGGATCTTGAATGGATCCAAGACTACCATGATAGGAATCCCTATCAAATCAATATGGTTCAGATCTTCGATATCCGCGTGATGAATACCAACCTGGTAGAGTTACATGCTGAGCAGGTCCGACTTGGATTCTTAATATCACATGACTATCAAAATTGTAAAGCGGGTTGCGAAAACGATCGAGGTTGTACCCTTGTCCAGGAGGCACTTCAGCACTTGTTAAATCACTGGTGGATGCCAATCTACATGGATAAAGATACTCAGCAGATTAATATCAATCACAGGAATCCTACTCGTCGTCAAAGTCAGGATGTCCAATCAATGGAAGGTAACCTAGTGAGGTTATATTGTATTCAAAGTGGGCGTGGCCAGATGCCACCACACAACTATGACAGTTGTAGCGTCTGTTCGGAAAGTAACCAGGGGTGTTACCTTGTAAGAGCAGCTCTTCAGGATCTGGTCGATCATGGAGAAATTCGTCCATATCCAGGTTCAGGACCCATCATTTGGTCGCCGAACTACCTTGCCGATCAGGTTGAGGATGTTGTCACGATCTCTGGTCATCACAGGACCAGGGATGTTTTTGCCATTGTTCCTCTACTTGACGAATCTAAAGTTCCCAACCGGGAACGGATCGAGGTTACTTATGATGGTCATAAAAATCAGAAGGTTCCCATAGTCATCTATCTACCGGGGCCACTACCGTATGAATCAGCTAAGGCAATCCCTTACAAATACGGTGCAACAATAATCGAGAATGGAAAGGAAATTCCATTACCCTCCGTCGTGAATATTGCAGACGTCAGTCGTGTAACACGGAGCGGTCGAATCTTCAACCGAGGGGTTGGAGAATCCAACAAAGAAAAGGAACTTCAGGCGGAAATTCCTGATCCACCAGTCAGTCAATCTGGTAATCCCGACTGTTCAAAAGACAAAGATGAGATGCTAAAGCTCATCCAAAGGAGTGAATATAACATTGTTGATCAACTGTTACAGACTCCTTCAAAGATCTCAGTATTATCACTGTTACTCAGTTCAGAAGCACACAGAGAGGCTCTACAGAAAGTCTTGGAGCAAGCCTTTGTGGAACAGGATGTAACAATCAGACAGTTCGATAGTATTGTCTCTAACATCACTTCCTGCAACAATTTGGGATTTAGTGATGAGGAATTACCCGAAGAGGGTCGTCGTCATAACATGGCGCTCAACATTACAGTTAACTGCCAGGGCGATGCTTTAGCCAACGTACTGGTAGACACAGGGTCAACCCTGAATGTTATGCCGAAGTCCACCTTGATGCAATTATCATTCAAGGGCCCTCCGATGAGAGTCAGCGAGGTCGTCGTCAAAGCATTCGACGGATCCAGAAAAACAGTTATCGGCGAAGTGGATCTTCCCATAACTATTGGTCCTCACACTTTCCAAATCACTTTCCAGGTCATGGACATCCGGGCAACATACAGTTGTTTATTAGGAAGACCTTGGATACATCAGGCTGGAGCGGTTACTTCGACCCTCCACCAAAAGCTAAAGTTCGTCAAGAACGATCAACTTGTCATGGTTTGTGGGGAACAAGCCTTGCTTATGAGTAACCTATCATCATCTGCTTGTGTAGAACCCGAGGAGGTTATTGGAACTCAGTTCCAAGCACTATCGGTGAGCAAGGACAATCAGTTCAAAGAAGGAACTTCAATTTCTTCATACAAAGATGCTATCAAAGCGGTCGAGAGTACCGATACGACAGGATGGGGACGACTTTTCATTCCTATTGACAATAAAACAAAGAAGGGTCTTGGTTTTTCTGCAACCTGTACCCAGACAGCCGCCAACGATGAAAGTCTTCGTCCCCTTCAAAACTTCTTCCACAGTGGAGGCTTTCTTTACCCAGTGTCTCAGACAGTTCATGCTATCAACGAGGAAGATCCCTCTGACACAGATGAAGAATGGAAGTCCTACCTTAACAAGGACGGCTATATGTCTCAGGAAGAAGTGCCTATGCCTTTTTGCATTCCTACAGAAAGTCCGAGATTTATACCAAGATCAGATGTCGAAATGATCTACGGAGATTGTGATCCGGAAGAATGTCGTGCTCTACCAAATTCATTAGAGGAGAACACTCCGATGAAAGACAACTTTGATCACAATTACTATGGCCCGATGGATGGTCTGCCAATGTGGCAGCCTTACCCAGGAAACTTAGGGCAAGAAAGTCAGCCGAGTAATGAAACTCGGCTGACCATCATTGAACAGAATACCTGTGTCCTCGCCATGTCATGGGATCAACACTCAGGTCATTCGGAAATTACTCAACATGAAGATAAATTCGCAACGTTCGCAGGACTTGAATTCATCAACTATGCTTTTCCTGAGGTCAACGTCATCGAGAGGGATGACTTCTCCAGTTCCAAAGAAGTTTGGGACACTTTGGGACAACCAAGTGGAAAATACGACTTTATGGTCAAGTACACCGCTCCCGAAAGCTCTCGTATCAGGCTCGAAGATATCCAGCCAACTGGATGGGGAGATACAGCTGAGAGCACCAATACTCTGCAAAATGCAACAGAGGAATCCTCCTACGACAATTCTGCCTGAGAGACAGATTCCAATGATCCTGCTCCACCAGAAATCAGCGTCATTTCTGAGGACAAATCAAGGAAGGTGCCAGACTTTGTGATTCACCGAGGAGTTCGCCGCCAATGGGTTGCCGTCGAGGTTCCGAAGGTCATTCATCAGTCAAAGTAATTGCCATCTTTAACCTTTCACCCTGCCCAGGTGAAACAGATGTTTTGATAGGGCTCGCTTTCTGTAAATTTCCCTCTTCACTTCGCCCAAAGCGACAAAGTTTTGTTTTATAGGGTTGTAGTTTCAAGATTCGACTTGTTCATTAATAAAATAACATCGTTCTGTAGTTTCCGCATTAATTGCTGTTTTCTCTTTTTGCTTTTTCAGAAAATGGTAATCCTAAAAAACATTCAATAATAAAAACAAGCAGTAAAATAAATACACTGCACACACTTACATTTTCTCTATCTCTTCTAAACACGAATCATCACGTCATGCAGATTGCTTGTTTTATACCCCGTTGAAACATACGATCCGATGCCTTCTTCCAACTTTGAGTTCCCGGTATTCGAGGCTGAAGAAGAAAATGACGACCAAATTCCAGAAGAGATCTCCCGACTACTCAGACAAGAGGAAAGGTCCATCGAACCTCACAAAGAGCCGTTGGAAATGGTAAACTTGGGTTCAGAAAAAGAGAGAAAAGAAATCAGGATCGGAGCACTGCTCAGTCCAACTGCCAGAGCTGGTTTGATAAAGCTTCTCAGAGAATTTCCCGATGTATTCGCTTGGTCCTATCAGGATATGCCAGGGTTGGATACCAGCATCGTGGAACATCATTTACCGTTAAGATCGGAATGTCCGCCAGTAAAGCAAAGGTTGAGACAGACTCACCCGGACATGGCCATCAAAATCAAAGAGGAGGTACAGAAACAGATCGACGCAGGTTTCCTCTCTACATCTGAATATCCTCAATGGTTAGCCAACATCGTACCCGTTCCCAAAAAGGACGGAAAGGTCAGAATATGTGTTGATTACAGAGATTTGAACAAGGCAAGTCCAAAGGACGACTTTCCTTTACCACACATTGACATGCTGGTAGACAGTACAGCAAAGTTCAAAGTATTCTCCTTCATGGATGGATTCTCGGGCTATAACCAGATCAAAATGGCGCCGAAAGACATGGAGAAAACTTCATTCATTACCCCATGGGGTACCTTTTGTTACAAGGTAATGCCGTTCGGTTTGAAGAATGCCGGGGCAACCTATCAAAGGGCCATGACTACTCTGTTTCATGACATGATACATAAGGAAATCGAGGTATATGTCGATGATTTGATTGCAAAATCAAGAACAGAGGATGAGCACGTTGAACATCTGTCAAAATTGTTCGAACGTCTAAGAAAATTCAAGCTCCGCTTGAATCCCAACAAGTGCACCTTCGGTGTCCGTTCGGGGAAATTACTAGGGTTCATCGTCATCCAGAAAGGGATTGAGGTTGATCCTGACAAGGTCAAGGCCATTCAAGAAATGCCTTCTCCGAAAACTGAAAAACAAGTCAGAGGATTCCTGGGACGTTTGAACTACATCTCCAGATTCATATTCCTTATGACCGCGACGTGTGCGCCGATTTTCAAATTACTCAAAAAGAACCAGGATTGCGTTTGGTCAGAAGATTGCCAAACCGCCTTCGACAGTATCAAGGAATATCTGTTGAATCCTCCGATTCTATCACCTCCAGTGGAAGGAAGACCACTGATCATTTACCTCACAGTCCTTGAGGACTCGATGGGATGTGTACTTGGCCAACAAGACGAAACTAAAAGGAAAGAGTCTGCCATTTACTATTTAAGCAAGAAATTCACCGACTGTGAAACTCGGTACACGATGCTCGAGAAAACTTGCTGCGCTTTGGCTTGGGCAGCCAAACGTCTTCTCCAGTACATGATTCGTCATACTACTTGGTTGGTCTCCGAAATGGATCTAATCAAGTACGTTTTCGAAAAACCTGCTCTCACGGGAAGGATTGCCCGTTGGCAGATGTTACTATCAGAATATGACATAGAGTACCATGCTCAAAAAGCCGTTAAAGGAAGTATTTTAGCCGATCATTTGGCTCATCAACCGATTGACGATCAAGAATCAATCGGGTTTGACTTCCCAGACGAAGATGTCATGTATCTAAAGATGAAAGATTGCGATGAACCGCTACCCAGTGAAGGGCCAGAACCAGGTTCCCAGTGGGGACTTATCTTTGACGGAGCAGTCAATCATTATGGAAACAAAATTGGGGCAATCATTGTTACCCCTCAGGGTTCCCACATTCCTTTCACCGCTCGACTTACGTTCAAATGTACGAACAACGAGGCCGAATACGAAGCATGTATCATGGGTCTCGAAGAAGCGATTGATTTAAGGATCAAGAACTTGGACGTATACGGCGATTCAGCATTGGTTATTAACCAGATAAAAGGAGATTGGAACACATACCAATCAGGATTGATTCCTTACAAAGACTATGCAAGAAGGTTGTTACCCTTCTTCAACAGAGTCGACTTTCATCACATCCCTCGTGATGATAATCACATGGCTGATGCATTAGCCACTCTCTCTTCCATGATTAGTGTAGGTCGATGGAATGACATACCTAAGATCAACATCATGCGCCTTGAACGGCTCGCTTACATCTTCGCGATTGAAGCAGTCATAGACGACAGACCTTGGTATCACGATATCAAATGCTTCCTTCAGAAACAAGAGTACCCATCTGGGGCACTCAGAAAAGACAGGAAAACCCTCAGAAGATTGGCTAGAAACTTCTTCCTGAGCGGTGACACTCTTTATAAGAGAAATTTTGACATGGTTTTGCTCCGATGCGTCGACAGACCAGAAGCAGACATGCTCGTGAAAGAAATTCATGAAGGATCCTTTGGCACTCATGCCAACGGACACACAATGGCGAGAAAAATTCTCAGGGCCGGGTATTATTGGTTGACCATGGAATCCGACTGCTACAAGTACATGAGGAGGTGTCACAAGTGTCAGATATACTCTGAAAAAATTCATGTACCGCCATCACATCTCAAAGTTCTTTCTTCCCCGGGGCCTTTTTCCATATGGGGAATCGACATGATTGGTATGATTGAGCCCAAGGCTTCCAACGGACATCGGTTCATCCTGGTAGCCATTGATTACTTTACCAAGTGGGTCGAAGCAGCGTCATTCACCAATGTAACCCGACAAGTGGTGGTCCGATTTATCAAAAACAATATCATCTGCCGTTATGGTGTTCCAAGTGAGATCATTACTGATAATGGATCCAACTTGAACAATAAGATGATGAAAGAGTTGTGTGCAGAGTTCAAGATTGAACACCATAACTCATCTCCCTACCGACCCAAGATGAACGGAACGGTAGAAGCGGCTAACAAGAACATCAAGAAGATCGTTCAGAAGATGGTTGTAACCTATAAAGATTGGCACGAGATGCTACCCTTTGCTCTTCACGGTTATCGTACATCTTTCCGTACTTCAACAGGGGCAACCCCTTTCTCTCTAGTATATGGCATGGAGGCAGTGCTTCCCATAGAAGTAGAGATCCCATCAATTCGGGTATTGATGGAAGCTAAGCTCACCGAAGCTGAATGGTGTGAAAGTCGACACGATGAACTGAACCTGATCGAAGAAAAGCGAATTACGGCACTATGCCACGGTCAGTTGTATCAACAGAGAATGAAGAGGGCGTTCGACAAAAGGTCCAACCTCGTATTTTCAAAAAAGGAGACCTCTTGCTCAAGAAGATACAATCATTTCTCACTGACTCTCGGGGCAAATGGACCCCGAATTATGATGGCCCATATGTGGTCACGAAAGCTTTCTCAGGCGACGCCTTGAGACTTGCAACCATGGACGGAGAGGAATTTGCCTACCCCACGAATGTTGATGTAGTCAAGAAATACTTCGCCTAAACTAAAAAAAAAAACGTCTCGGTGGATTGAAAACCCGAAAGGGCGGTCCAGGAAAAAGTTAGAGACATGAAAAAAAATCATCCCGATGGATTGGAAATCTCATAGTACAATCCAGGCAAAAATTAGGGATAATGGCAAGTAACTATGTTCAACAGAGGCAAGTCCCTCAGCAGCAGTTACAGCATCATCTATCGGAGGAAGTCTCCAGTCAAAGGTCATCTTCGACGGAAGCTCAGGATGCCCCGAATTCAAAGTTGGTAGAAGGATAGTGGTCGTTATGTTTCAACGTAGCCCTTTTCCCTGTAAATTACCATTTTCTAACTTTGTATATACTCTTTGGAATCACGCGTTTGGCTGATCTCCATCTTATCAATAAAATTTGAGCCCTTGTGCTTTTGTTTGTAATTCTTTACTTGTTTTAGCTTTACAGAACGACGTTGTTTAAACTTAATCAGCGATTCTTGAAATAAAACAAAAATGAATTTACTTGTTAAAACTTTTTCTGCTTTTAAATTAAAGATGGCATTTCTTTTGACTGTTGAACATCAGAAGAACATCGATTGCTTCTCCCGAAGTAAGCGAATTTCAAAGTGCAGAATCAAAGTACTCCTTCTAAACCAGTTCGCCTGAATGAAGGGATCAACTGTGTCAGAGACCTTGTTTCGTCTGACACCCTCGGCCGAGTTCTCATCTCCTAAGCTCGATCAACATAGCTCCCCGCGTGGACTATCTCTCCTAAGCAAGGTGGAATTGCTATTTTGAATCAACGGTACTTCTTCGCCCCGCGATGGCCGAGTATCCAATTGTGTTCATCCATTAGTCTGTATGTTGCGTTAGTTTTGTCAGCATAAACATACATACTTCATGCATTCTATTTGCGTTCGCATTTCGTATTGCATCACTATCACTTGAGTCGGTCTTTTCCCCTAGTGATAAACAGTTTTCTCAATCGAGTTTGTCAGTTCTTTCCTCGTCAGGAAGTGTTGCGTCTGCACAATCTCACCACCAGTGTATCTTTAGATCAGAGTCGGCACTTGGCCACTTTGATAACTTGAACCTCTGAATGACCAGAGAAACCTTCAACAGATGTCACTCTTCGCCATTGAAGATGATATCCTTGCTTTCCCGGATTAAGGAAAATCCACAGAGAAAGCCTCGTGATCAGAGATTCGGCAGCACGCCAGTTTTGCTCCGAAAAACCGTTGATGAAAAGGTCATCGGCACCTCAAAATTGGATCCCATCATATGGCATTTCTCCGGGAAGATCCCGAGAAAAGTATGATGTAACCCCAAACGAAAACAGTCTCTCAAGAGACTCGCTTTCCCCAGTAGAATCGACAAATGGCGTCTCCAAAATAGAGAAGTTTGTGTACCTCTACAACTCAGACGAATGGGTTCACCAGCAAGTCTGACTTCAAAACTTTTTCCACTCAAATGGCATCTCCCTAGGAAAATTCGGCGAGAAGTTTGAAGGAAAGCCGCTATGAATAGCGTCCCTTGTCAGTATAGTTTATTGACAAAAGAAACTAAGACCAGTTCCTTGGTAGGAAACCAGGATCGAGGGGAAGTTTATATCAGAAACTAAGACCATTTCTTGGTAAGAAACCAGGATTGAGGGGAAGTTCAAATCAGAAACTAAGACCAGTTCCTTGGTAAGAAACCAGGATCGAGGGGAAGTTCATTTCAAAAGAGACTGAGACCAGTTCCTTGGTAGGAAACCAGGATCGAGGGGAAGTTTACCTTTTCTAAGCATCATTGCTTAGTTAAAGAAGATGAATGCATAAGCTGCCATTCATAACCACCATCAAAATTTCGGATATTCTGATATTTAATCCTCTTGCACCCCGAATGCTCGAATCCCTTCGTCATTCACACCTTCGGGTCCAAGAAGATTAAATAGGGGCATCTGTAATACCCCAAATTTTGACCACTTAGATTTCCCATCATTGTGAAAATCATCATCACAATATGGATGTACCTTTATGCTTCATCAGTCTCCCCAAAGATGGGTGAGCATCCAATACAATCAAAATTAGGGTTTCAAGCCCTCTCTGAGTGCTTAGACAAAGGATCAATCAAGAAATGACATGATCTTCAACTTGTCTAATCTCTCAAACATCCACAATGGATCAAAAAGGACTCCCACTTCAAGGATTAAGCACAAGGTTGCTCCCTTCTAGGTGGATCAAGTCTCAAGATCGACAATGTCACCAAATTAAGGTTTTGGTTGACCAGGGCCTCCAGATGGAAATTTTAATCTGGGCACAAGGCAATGATCCAAAACATGACCTAATATACTTCATGGAACCTCATGAACCCATGCATCAAGTCAATTTTGCCTCAGGGGATGCATTCATCAAAAATCAGGAATTAGGGTTTCTTGACCTAATTCACCCCTAAGTTGACTTTTGGGATAAACCATGAGCCAAGACCTCAAGAGATGATTTGAGGGTCTCTAATACACCATATTGATCCATTTGGAACAATGGATTGATCCAAGAAGCTTGAGCAACAAGTTTCATTTTCATCTGCACCACAATTAGGGTTTTAAGGGAAAAGTCAACTGTAACTTTGACTTTTGACCTGGACATGCTCCCAAACCCTAATACATGATTGAATATACCCTATGACACCCATGGAACATGTCCATCAAGTTTGATTTAGGTCAAGGACATGATTTCCTGAAGAATTGCACAGTTTGGAATTCATTTGATAAAAAGTCAACTGTGCACAAAAGTCAACTTTGACTTTTTGAGATTTTTCACCAAAATGGATTTTTAACCCTAAAATGATGTTAATGTATGATTTGAATCATCATTCATCAAGAAAAATCAAGAAAAGTGAGATAACTTGTAAAAGGGGTAACCATAAAACTTAGAAATTTTTCTAAGTTAAAAATAAAGTGGCAAAGGTACCAACTTTGGAGGACCATAACTCCTAAAACACAAGGCCATTTTTTCTCATCCAAAGATGGATTTGTAGCCCTCATTATCACCTACAAAAACTTCAACTACAAGTCATTCCAATTCATTAAGGATTTTGAGTTATGGAGTGATCAAAGTGGCTGAAAAGTGAAAATGTCACTTTTTCCAACACTTAGTGAAATTTTCACTAAGTCAGAATTCTGCTTCACTTTTTGCCAAATGTAGGGGGATTTTTCACTTGGAATCAAAAGAGATCAAAACCAAACTTGTTCAAACAGTTGTTGTATCATGTAAGAGCTTTCCAAAATGGCCAAGAACATTGCCAAATTCAACCTACATCATGAGATACAACATTGGCAAGTTGCCTTGCTGAAATTTGTCAAGGCAAGGCAGAATTTGCAACTTTGGCTCGATTTGCCAAAATCAGCCAATTGCAATTGCTCCAATCCACTTGGACACCTCAGAGGATTGAATCCAGAGGGGACAATCACTGAGCCAAGCCTCCAAAGTCCATGGAACAAGAAATAGCATGTTGAACCTAGAATGGCCAAAATAGGGACAAGACTTCAAATTTGGAATGAGGCATTCAATGGAACCATCAAGGTGGCATGGACTGAGCCATTCTCATCTGAAATCAGTCAAGACTTATCCAAGACCAAGGGGACCAAAGCTCTGTGCCCTAACCTCTAGTCAATGGCTAGAGGAGACTTTCATTTCCATTGGCCAACATTGAGGAAACCTACTTACCAGCTGCCATGTACTATTCCTTGTAAAACAAACTTGCTCTACTATAAATAGAGCTCAATTGTGGTCAGTTTGAGTACACCAAAGCCATCTAACATATGCTTTCATCAAAATCTCTTTCTCTTGGCAAAAATGCCTTTCTTAGCAAGGTAGCTATCGGGTTTTGAGTTTGGGAGCAATTCTGCAAAAACCAATCACTCACACACCTCACATACATCACATATGAGCTGATCAAACACTCACATAACATCTGAAACATCAATTTCACAAAATCACTTGCCATCCACACAAGTTTGAAGTGAAGTTGCAGCTGAGGTACCACAAATCGTTCCAGTCCATTTCAATTCAATCCAAGTGTTCAAACACACTCCATATGGTGTAGGGAAGCTGTCCAGATCATCACAACTTGTCTGTAACACCTCCAACTCAAAATCACATCTGCTCTTGCTGTCACGACTTGAAGGTAAGCCTAAACTTGGGCATATCTCAATCTATGCATATTTCCTCGCACAATAATTTGGCCATATGTTCATAATCATGCATGGAATGTTTTCCCTCAATTAATTGCATTGTTTGAATCGTGTATCAAAAATCCTAGCCTTTATGCAGAAATTAGGGTTCTTGAGGTTTCTTCGTGATTTCTTGTTGTATGTTTAATTTAAATGAAATTAAAATACATAGACATGATCGTGAGGTTGAGACGAGCATAATGATATGTGGATTGCATGATATGGTTACGTATTCATGGAGATTGGATAGAAAACGCAAATCTGAGAAACCAAGAACACGCGCGTGTTCTTCAGCTGTTCTTGGCGCCATTTTTGAATAATTTGAATTTTGAATTTTGTGATTTTGTTTAATTGATTCAAAAATTAATTTCTCTCTGAGTTTTAATGATTTTGAGTTGATTCTTTTTTTAATAATTCACAAAAATGTTAAAATATTTTATTTTATCAAAAAATCCCAAAAATATTATTTATTTCATATAATTGATATTTTTGTAAAGAATTAATATTTTGATTGTTTTTGGCATTTTAAATATTTTTTCTACATTGATTTTGCAACTTTTAATGCTTTCTAATTATTTTGTAGGTCAATACTTAATTTTTGAAGCATTAATCCAAGCTCACAATTTGTTTTCCATGTGTTAAACAATTTTTGATCATTTTAATTGAATTTTTATTCAATTAAATACATTTTGAAAACAAATTAGGGTTTTGGATTAATTCAACCCTCATAAATTATTTTCAAAACACTTTGGGCCTCTATTAGAGTGTAAGACCCAATCCTTTTTTGACCAAATCATCTTTGGGCCTCACTTATTGTATAAGTCCCGATACCGTAAAAAAAAACAAACGGCGCGATCGTCGCCTTTTCAAAAAACATCTGGGCCTCTCTTTGAGCTATAAGACCCATTCAAAACACTTTGGGCCTCTATTAGAGTGTAAGACCCAATCCCCCTTTTAACCAAAACATTTTGGGCCTCACTTATTGTATAAGTCCCTCTGCGTTAAAAGAAAACCTCGGTGCGATCGCCATTTTAAACGAAAAAATCATTTGGGCCTACCCTCGTGTTATAAGCCCCACACTTTTTTCTTTAAACCTTTTTGGGCCTCTTGAGAGAGTGTAAGACCCATCCCTTTGTACAAAAAACCATTTTGGGCCCCAGTCACTTGTATAAGTCCCGCTGTACAAAGTCAAACAGTGCGCTCACTGATAAAACCCTGGGCCTCTCCTTGAGCTGTAAGCCCCAGATCTTTCTTTTTCAAAGCACTTTCTCCTTTGATTTTGAATATACTATTGTTTTTAATCTTTCTTTGTTGAACAACTAACCAAACAGCATGGAAGCACTACAACCGAGTAAGTGGTTATCGCTTTCATTTACTGCTTTCATATTATAAACTGTATTGTGGGGCTGCTCACTGTAAGTCTCCTTTCATAAACTCGTATCTACTGTGTAATAATAGTATAGACATTTCGAGTTTCCCCGGCAACTACGTCTAGAACTAAGTGACGCCGTTTCATTTATTCATAGAAATAGACGCCTAGATCCCCAATAGGAGCACCAAATACAGTCTTCTCTTCGGCTGTCCTCCTTAGGAATCCTCAAGAAATTCTATCCCCCAGAGATGAATTATTCTCGGTGAAACTTCTCTTGAATTTCTTCAAACCGCCGAACGGTTCGGACTCTCTCTAAAAGCTAAAGTCACTGGATAGTAAACCTCGCACGTTTACCAGTGGTTTTAACTCTAAAAGAGTTTTCCTGAACTTTTCTTTGGTTTGGGACCAACAGGCTTCTTAAAAGCATCGGCCTCCTCTTGGGCATCATACAAGGACCCACAGGCTTCCTAAAAGCAACCCGGCCTCCTCTTGGGCATTATTCAAGGACCCTACAGCTTCTTAGAAGTATTCACAGCCTCCTCTTAGGCTTCGTATAATGATCTATTCCTCCGAGAATGATAGCCTCCTCTTGGGCATTCGTACAAGGACCCGTCGGCTTCTTAAAAGATTCCAGCCTCCTCTTGGGCTTCGTACAAATTGTCCCGACGACCTCCTAGAGGTATAGGAACAGAACCTAGTCATCCTCCTAGAACAGTCCTTTCATAGAGTCTACTACTGTTTCTAGGAGCATAGTACAAAAGATAAAACTCTAGACTTGGACAGTCTAACTTCCTTGAGTCTCAAAGACATTCTCAAGCACCCTTCGTTAAATAGGAAGGAAACCCGCAGACTCGGACAGTCTCAATACCCTTTGGATTTCCCATTTCCTCAAAGAGAAGGAAATATCCCTGATCCTCAAATTAAATCCCTGTGTACAGTGTTACTCATATAAGAACTGATTTTCTCTTTTAAATCAGTATATTGGATCTGTCACTCAACTGAAACAGTTACAATAGCCTCCATCTCGGGCTTCGTACGAGATACCAAAATTCTCCCCAGTGGAGTCAAAACAACCTTTTAGCCTCTCTCTCAGGCTTTGTATGAGACACAAAAGATTCCCTCGTTGAGTCAGTCACCCTTTTTTTGCCTCCATCTCGGGCCTCGTACGAGATATAAATCCCTTAAGCAAGAGTCGAACTCATTGCTAGCCTCCTCTTAGGCTTTGTATAATGATATACCCCACTGGGTCAAAAACTTTTAGCCTCTCTCTCGGGCTTTGTACGAGACACAAAATAGCCTCCTCTTAGGCTTTGTATAATGATTTTCCTAGCGGAAATTAGCCTCGTCTTAGGCTTTGTATAAGAAAACCACTGGTTGATCCAATCAACCTTTTAGCATCAAAGCTGTGCCTCGTTCACAGTACACAAACATCACCAACTCCTTTCCTTTCATCTAATCGCTGTAAGCGGCAAGCCTCTGGATCATCTATATCCATGCCACTGTCCCTCTTTTAGCATGAGAAATTCCTAAGGAAAGATGGCATTGCTCTACACTGAGTTAAAGTCTTCTCCTTCAGGTTAAAACCCTTTCTTCGGAAATTATGGCATTGCTCGGATCCGCGTATCCCAGTTAAAGTAATTCTCCTTCCCCCTCTTTAGAGATGACAAATTCTCTCTAAAGTCGAGACCTTTCACTTCACGTCTTGGGCTTTAAACAAAACATAAATAGACCTTTCAGCTTCACATCTTGGGCTTTGAACAAGATACAAACCACTTTTTGCTTCACGTCTTGGGCTTTGAACAAGACACGAAAAACCAATTTCCTCCCATAGAATAGGAGGAACTACGAACGCTCTGATTTCCCTGTTTCGGTAAACGGGAATACGTGGGCATAAGATCAAAAGAAAAGATCTTAGCGAGCGCAATCAACAAAAAACCCAAATCCCATATCTCCATCAATTAAAAGCAGTATTTCAAAAGCACCAGTCCTAACATCCTAATCCTTATTCCCCGCCAGAAACCCTTTGCCTAGAAAAAAGAAAGAAAGAACCGTATTGGCGAAATACGAATAACCAGTACAAAGGCCCCCCCACATTGATAGCATCCGTAACCTAACAGACCGCTGTTTAAACTCAGTATGCAAGCAGGGTTAATTGGAGACATCTATTTCCCTTCCTTATTCAGCTCACAATAGGATAAAAAATGAATCGACCTGTAGTTTTAAGCTCAACCGCAGAGAGCGACCAGCGCTTAAGAACCGCGTCCAAAATCGCTCGCTACACATGCCTTATGTATTTATGGGGTGGTTTTGATACACGGATGTATCACCACCCCAGTGGTAGCGCGCATGTGTGTTTTTTGCCAAGGTCGTGGGTTCAAACCCCATCTAGACCATTTTTGCCATTTTTCACTTTTGTGCTATTTTTTCATTATTTTCATGTTTTGTTAATTAATTGAAAAATTAATTCTCTCTCAATTTTAATTATTTTTTATTAGTTCATTTTTTGAAAATTCCTAGAAATATTAAAATATTTAATTCCATGAAAATTTCACAAAATTTTTGTTAATTTCACATATTTGGTATTTTTGTAAAGAATTATGTTTTTATTTGTTTTTAAACATTAAAAATATTTCTTTCTCTTGATTTTGCAAAATTCAAATGATTTTTGAATCATCCTATGAATGAAACATGGTTTTTCCAAATATAAATCCAAGATCACAACCTTTTTTCACATGTCTATATATTTTAATTGAATTTTTATTCAATTAAAATACATTTAAAAACCAAAAATTAGGGTTTTGATCCCTATCACCCTAACAAATCTTTTCAAATAACTTTTGGGCCTCTAATAGAGTTTAAGACCCAACCCCCTTTTTAACCAAAACCTTTTTGGGGCTCAGTCATTGTATAAGTCCCACTGCGATTTTAAAATCTCGGCGTGGTAGTCGCCTTTTAAACAAAATAACTTGGGCCTACCCTTTGTGTTATAAGTCCCATTTCTTTTCTTTTATCAAACTTTTGGGCCTCTCCTTGAGTTGTAAGACCCACCCCTTTGTACAAAAAAACTCTTTGGGCCTCAGCCGTTGTATAAGTCCCGATACAATTTACAAAACAACGGTACAATTACTGTTTTTCATCTGGGCCTCTCCTTGAGTATAAGCCCCGACAATCTTTTCAAAAACAACTTCCCTTTTGATTTAGGTTTAAACTCATAGTTGTTATCAAAACTTTTCTTTAATTTCTTGAACAACTAACCATACAGTCAAAACTAGATCCCCATAGGATTTCCAGATACAGTTTTGCCTTCTCCTGGGCTTAAACAATATGGAACAAAGAGAAAGGCATTATTCTCGGTGAAACTTTTCTCAGACTGTCACTATTAGAAAATTGTCAAAGAAGTTCATTTCCCCAGAGAGGATTAATTCTCGGTGAAACCTCTCTTGAATTTCTTCAAACCCTTGAACTGTTCTCTAAAGGATTAATTCTCGGTGAAACCTTTCTTGAACTTTTCTTAAGTTTGGACCCACAGGCTTCTCAAAAGCATCCCCGCCTCCTCTTGGGCTTTGTACAAGGACCCCCCGGCTTCTTAGAAGTTCTCATGCCTTCTCTTGGACTTAATACAAGGACCCTGAAGACCTCTTAAAGGTATAGGACAGAACTTAGTCATCCTTCGTTAGAGTTGTCTTTTTAAAAGAGTCAAAACCTCAGACCAATTTTAGGGTTGATACTCATCCCTTAAAAGAGTCAGCCTCCTCTTGGGCGTTATACAAAGATAAACTCTTTCACACCAGCAGACTTGGATAGTCTAATCTCCTTTCGGATCTCAAAGACATTCTCAGATTCCTTACAAACAAAGGAGAAACCCTGGTCATGTTTAATAAATCTCCCGCAAAGTTAAAACCAATGGGTTCTAAAACCCAGTCTTTCTCCTAAGATTCCCCAGCTAAGGTCAGCTCACTATCAGTATAACACTATCCCAAATCAGAACCTCAAGGCCTCTGATACCTCAACTCTTCTGTAAACCCTCAGCAAGAGTTGATTCCCCATTTGGACCTGCCTCTGGATCTCAATAATCCTCAGCAAAAGATAGCCTCCTCTTAGGCTTTGTATAAAGATTTCTTTCTTTGTTCTTCCCCAGCAAAGATAGCCTCTTCTTGGGCTTTGTACAAATGATTTTTCCCCAACTGAGCTCACCTTTTCAGACCCACTTGTTGAGTCAATCACCTTTTCAGACTCTCTTGTTGAGTCAATCACCTTTTCAGACTCTCTTGTTGAGTCAATCACCTTTCAGATTGTCTTGTTGAGTCAATCCCCTTTCAATACTCTCTTGTTGAGTTAACCCTTTTAGCCTCAATCTTGGGCTTTGTACAAGACAGGCAAAAATACTCTCCCGTTGAGTCAATATTTTTTTCTTCAGCCTCCTCTTAGGCTTGGTATAATGATTTCCCCTAGCAGAAGTTAGCCTCCTCTTAGGCTGTGTATAATGATTTCTCCAACTTGGTCAGCCTCAATCTTGGGCTTTGTACAAGACACCATAAAATTTCCTAAGCAGAGTTAATGCTCCTACCTCAATCTTGGGATTTGTACAAGGCAGATAATACTCTCCAGTAGAGTCAAACTTCTTTCAGCCTCACTCTTGGGCTTTGTACAAGACACCTAAAATATCCTCATCCGAGTCAATAAAATCTCATTTTAGCCTCAATCTTGGGCTTTGTACAAGACAGATAAAGATTTCTTTCACACCGAGTCGGTCTTCTTTTCAGCCTCAATCTCGGACTTTGTACAAGACACATACAACCCTCCCCAGCGGAGTCAAAATCTCTTTTAGCCTCAATCTTGGGCCTTGTGCAAGACAGATAAAATATTGTCCTGGAAAAGTCAAACTTTTAGTCTCCTCTTAGGCTTCGTATAATGATATCCCCGAAGAGTCGGTCTCATTTTATCCTCGATCTTAGGCTTTGTACAAAACACAAATAAACACTCTCTTGCTTGAGTCAGTCTTTCCCAGCCTTCTCTTAGGCTTTGTATAAGGACTTCCCCAGTGGAGTCAATCAACCTCTTAGCTACAACCTTGGGCTTCGATCAAGGCACACAAAAATCAACATCCCTTCAGAGGAAATATAAATCTCTCTGTAGGAAGACATTTCTCTAAGTTATCACACATCAAAACAAACAAATCAAACAAACCCTAATCCTAGATAACTGTTGTAAGTGGCACACTTGTTGATTCAAAAATCCAAGTTGTCGTCCATCTCTTATACTGGTAAACATCCTCTCTTTCATCTAATTGTTGTAAGCAATAAGCCTCTGGATTATTTACATCCATGCCATTGTCCCTCTCTTAGCATGAAAGATTCCTAAGGAAAAATGGCATTGCTCAACACTGAGTTAAAGTTTTCTCCTTCAGGAAAAATCCATCATAAAGGAAGTTATGGCATTGTTGGATTCTGATATCCCAGTTAAAGTGATTCTCCTTTATAATCAGTCACCCAACAGTTGTGATAAACAGACGAGATGTCTCCCTTTAGAGATAACAAATTCTCTCTTAGTCAAACCTTTTAGCTTCAATCTTGGGCTTTGAACAAGACACAAATAACTTTTAGCTTCAATCTTGGGCTTTAAACAAGACACCAAAACATCTCTTTCCTCCCCTAGAATAGGAGGAACTACGATTGCTCTGATTTCCTTGTTTCTTTAAACGAGAATATGTAGGCATAAGATTGCGAAATCTTAGCGAGCATACCAATCAAAAAATCTAGGTCTAGTACCTTCACACATACATAAAAAACCTTAGGTCCAGTACCTTACCAAAAACATCGGCAAGCCCGAAATCATCAAAAACTCTCTCTCTCTCATATCTCCCAAATAAGAAACTTTCCCAACCCATCAACAGATAAACACCATCAAATACAAAGCAGAACCTAAACCTAACAACCTGTGGATAACCACATATAGGATGGGTAACTGACAACTCCCCATTGTATAACCTGACCCCAAACTCCCCGAATCTCTTTTAAGCGTTTGTTCAGTTAAACATTCGCGTGCAAGATTAGTTTGAGATAGCTTCCCTTTCCCTTCCAGCTTCACAGGATAAATAAGAAATCAGAAAGTAGCACCCCATTCCTACTCATTGAGGAAGAAACCACCAAATGTGCGATAAGGTGGTCGTTGTCACCGACAAAAATCGCACGCTACACGTGCAAGGTTAGTTTTAGATAGCTTCCCTTTCCTTTCCAGCTTCATAGGATAAATAAGAAATCTGAAAGTAGCACCCAATTCCAACCATTGCGGTAAGGTGGTCGCGTCACCGACAAAAATCGCACGCTACATGATCTATATAAAGGCTACTCGCGAAAGAGGGAAATAAAAGAGACAAAGAAAGTGCTCACGAAGGATTAGGGCCCTCGTGCCTATGCATCCTCATAGTGCAATAAGGAATTCAGAGCTCCGTAGGTCATGGAACCAGGGACGAGAAGGGAGAAAGGTGGCTCGCCAAGATTTTGCAAATTTGTGCCTACGTATCCTCATAGTACAATGAGGAGTTCAGAGTCTATGTAGTTCGGAGAACAACGACATAAGAAGAAAGGAAAATGGTGTCAAAACCAAGAGCGAAAGGCAAAGAAATGGTGTCAAAATTAAGAGAGAGAAGTAAGAGGTATGAATAAAGAAATGAGAAAAAAGGCAAGGAGTAGGGGAAAATGGTGTTATAACCGAGACTCGGTGTTTAACCCAAAGAAGAAGAGAGAAGTTACCCTATTGGGGAAAGAAAGAAAATGGTCTTAACCCTGGCTGGGGAAAAGAAAAGGGAATAAAACTAGGTATATTAACTGACAGGCAGTGGTTAACCAAGATAGAGAGTTTGACTCCAATGGGGAGAAGAGAAACAGCTAGTCTCTGCTGAGGAAGATGAGAATTGGTATTTTGAATGACAAGCAGTGGTTAACCAAGAAAAAAGGTTAACTCTACCGGGGAAGGGGAGAGTAAGAAATTGGTATTTAACCGAAAGACGGTGATTAACCAAAGAAAAATGGGTGTTGAACCAAGGGAAGGTGTTAACCCAAAAAGGAGACTCGGTGTGTTAACAGACGGGCTGTGGTTAACCGAGAAAAATAAGAGGTTGGTTGGTCTTTCAACTGACAGGTAGTGATTAACAAAGAAAGAACAGGTGTTTTAACCAAAAGGTGATTAACCCAACAAAGATTCGGTATTTTAACAGACGGATTGTGGTTAACCGAAAAGAAGGGGCAGTTGGTCTTTTAATTGATAGGCAGTGATTAACCAACAACAAGGGAGATTGGATCCAAGAGAAGGTTTCCTACTCCACAGGGGATCTGGTATGTTAATAGACGATTTGTGGTTAATCAAAGAAAGAAAATATACGACTTCACAAATGAAGAAGAAAATTGGTTTTAACAGACAGACTGTGATCAACCAAAGGAACGGGTGTTGAACTAGGAGAAGGTTGTTAACCCAAAAGGAAGATTGGTTTTAACAGACGGACTGTGATTAACCGGAAGAACGGGTGTTGAACCAAGAGAAGGTTGTTAACCCAAGAAAGATGATTCAGGGAAGGCATGAGTGACCAAGGATCGACTCAAGAGACAAAATAGTCTAGGGATAAAGATGACTACTTTAGGCACGGGGACACTCGTACCCTACCAGAAATAGTCTGAATGAGGGTAGGAATTCTACATTCTCATTCCTTCTCTAGCACTCAAAGCGTAGTACAGAGATTGAAACTGGCAGAGTAACAATGCAATTTGTACAAGCTCCGATTCGTTGTGCAGATGTCCGACTCAGTAGGGGACCAAGAGAGAAAAGATCTAAGAAAATCCTAAAGAAGAGAGCGGGCAACAATTAACTAATCGAAATGAGGTTTCGATCAATCAATCAAAGGGGAGGAAAATGCCAATAATCTTTCAAGCGAGTCAAAAGATCATCAAAGCAAGTGTGTGAAATAAGGTTGAATAAGATTAAATTTGCCCAAAAAAGAACGAATCTAATGCATCAAGTTGAAATTGCAAAGCATTAACAAGAACAAGCTAACATGCACTACTAAGCATAATCATGTTAACACATAAGCAAAAATGTGCAAAAACTGCTTCAAACATGTGATAAGATTGCAAAATAATCGAAGAAAATCATGCAATTAATCAAGAAAGAGACATTGAAAGTAGGAACTGACCTAAAACAGTGGCATTGGCATGAATATAAGTAAGCATGGGAAAGTACACAAGAAAACTATGCAAAATAGTCCCAAACAGCAAGATTTTTGCAGAAGTTGTCACGTGTAATCGATTAACATCTTGCTGTTAATCAATTACATAGTGGCAAAACTGTGTTCTGAGGTGCAGGCAAGGGCGTAATCGATTAACCTACTGGTGTTACTCGATTACCACTGTAAAAATAGCAAAAACAAAATTTTGAAAGGCCCTTTTTAGAATCACTTATCACATGCAATTGCAGTGGATCATAGCATAGAAGTAGATGCAAAATTCATGTTAATTCGTAGCAATTAAGGACAAAAAGAATCAATTACGCAAAGCACTTATTCAAGTAGCAAAGCAACAATTAAGCACTACATTGCAAAAACGCAAAATCGATCGAAAACGATAAATTTAGTAAGATTTACCAACCTACAAGGCTGATATTTGCCTTGGTAATTGTTGTAATCAAAATATGATGAAGAGAAGCTTAGAAAACCAGAAAATGCGGAGATCTCTAGCAATCCGTAGCGAGAAAACCGAAGATAATGCGATAATTGCTTCGGATCCGAATTTGCACCAAAACGCCTTCAATGATCAACTTCCAAAGCTTGAATTGAAGTAAATGATGATGTTGCTGAAGAATTCAGAAGTTATATGAAGAGGAATGGAGGTCTAGCTCAAAGAATAGCAAGCTTTAATGCAAATTTTACTAAGCTTTAATGGTGGAATGAGCTCTAGTGAGGTTTAGGGAAGAAGATGATGATTAAGAGAGAGAGAGAGAGAGAGAGAGAGAGAGAGAGCTGCAGAAAATTTAGAGAATGAGAGTGAAATTTCAGAGCATAAATGGAAAAATGATCAAGGGTCCCTTGCATCAAGGTGAGGGTTTGTTTATATAGAGCATAGGCTTGGAGTGAGTGGAGGTTTGGTGTTAGGTATGGAGTTAGTTAAATGTGTTTTGGAATTTGGTTTGGATTTAGTTAGATCCAACTCACTGAGTTGGGGTTTAACTCAGTTAGTTATTGGTTAACTCAATTGGTGAATCCAAATGCAACTCAATTGATCAAGTGGTTCAAATTATTGGAAATGAGGGTGCATGGTGAACATTAATGATAGTGAGGTAGTGTAGAAAATGTAATTGATATTTTCTGGTGTAAACGCATGTCTAGAACCTTCCATAAGATGATAGAATGATGTATACCAAAGGAATAGAGTGGTAGAAGCTACAATGCTGTGAAACTGCTAAAAATCAGCAAACAAAGCAGGTGTAATCGATTAACAATATTATGTTAATCGATTAACACATGCAAAGTTTCACTTTTTTGGCTTGAAATGAAGTGTCTTGGCCGTGGTTTCGTGCTTCGACCCCTTGCTTTGATAAATAAGCATAGAAATCCTTCTTTTTAGCCAGTATTGATATTGTGATGTCTCTGTGGGGATATTATCATAACCTCGAGATTCTGTGGGGATTTGAATATATACCTACGATGAATCCACAAATAAAAAAAATGCAGATGTGTATGCTAGGAATGTAAGTGCACATGCTTATGTAAAAAGGTAAAAGAGAAGGTCAAATTTTGGGTTACGACAGCTCCAGGGCATCGAAATACCATTTTTGGCACATCTTCATCAGCAATGAAGATCTGATTATAACCAGAGTACCCATTGAGCATACTAAGATACTCGTGGCCTACAACGGAGTCGACAAGCATCTCTGCCACAGGTATTGGATACTCATCCTTTGGGGTTACAGCATTCAAATCCCTAAAGTCAATACAAACCCTCAAAGTCCCATTCTTTTTAATAACAAGGACTATGTTAGCAATTCACTCAACATATCTAGTTGTACGAATAAACTTACCTTTGAGAAGTATTTCGACCTGTTGCTTGATCTTCGACAAAATCTCCACTGCAAATCTTCTTAGAGTTTGCTTGATTGGTTACTTTCCATGTTTGATGGGTAACTTTAGTTCAACCAACTCCCTACTCAATCCCAACATTTCGTCGTAAGTCCTTACACTCTTTCAAAAGCTAGATCACTTCGACCTTGAGTTTTGGACCAAGGTTAGCACCTATGTACGTTGGCCTTTTTCTGTACTTTCTCCTAAGTCAACTTCTTCCAAAGGATCTTGTGCTAGCTTCTTTAAATTAGGGCCAGCGGGTCCCTTTCGAATCCCAAAGGCTCTTTGTCATAAATAGCGTCGAGCCTATGGCCTTGCATTTCGTGTTAATCCTTGTCAGGTGGCTCTAGTTCAAAGTCTATGCCAGGCCCCTTATGGTGCACATCTTCTTCTTTGGCTTCGACAGCCATGTATTTAACTTTGGCCTCTAAGGCCGCTTTTAATTTTATTTTCGGCTATATAAGCCGAAATCTTTGCCATTGTTTTGGCTTCAGACATATCCATCAAATTCATCTCCCTAGCCAGTTGGTTGGATGTATGATGTCCCTTTAAACCCGGGGTCCTCACCTACCACCTCTATATCTCACTAGAACCCATAAGTTGGGTGTAAGTGAAGGGAATAATATGCGGCATCTGTAGGGTCGAATGCAAAATCTGCAGGTCGACAAGAGGCAATATTGGCCAAGTTCCTGTCGAAATTTCTTCTATCCATGTGATTTACTCCAGCTAAGAAATAACTTTGATCTGCCTCGATGTTCTCCACTATGCCATCATTTCGCCATATGGTGATCCTCTTATTCATCGAAGATATGGACCCATTCACGACCCAGCAACAAATTATAGTTAGCTTTCGACTCGACAACCATAAACATCGTCGTTCTAGTAATTGTTCCCACAGTTAACTCCAACTGAGTCACACCTAAAGTGAGTCCAATCTTTCCTTCATAGTTTGACAATACCATATTGTGGAGTTTAAGGTTCGTGTCTAACTTTCCTACTTTTTGTAACATAAAGTACGACATCAGATTAACTGTCGCTCCACCGTCTGTAACACCCCACTTTCCCATTTTGAAAAATAAACAAAATATTAAAGATAAATCAGAGTTTTCACCAAGCGGAATGTCACATTAAAAGCCAACAAATAAAATCCTTCTATTGTTGATAAAATATGCAGCAGAAAATTAATCGAATTACGGTCAAAAGCCAACGACACCAAAAATCCACAAAATAGTGGTCCACCATAATATTCAAAGTCAAATAAAGATACGTAACAACATAATCAAAATAAATTGTAAACTAATAAAAATCCCCCAAATAGTTCCCGTGTTACGTACCAGAGCACTCCTAAGACTCGAACAGGCAACACGATATCCAAGCATCCTAAGTACCTGGATTATCTGTACTTCCGAAGAAGCACAGACACAACAACAACAAAGGGGTGAGAAATCACATTTAATATTACCGGTGAATAAATACATGATAACAAGGTAGCATTCACATATATAAGTCAACAACAAACCAACACGACCTACTGTCCAATATCATCAACAACATCAAATAATAATGTAATGCAACACGACACCATGCATGCGGTACCGACTCATTGGTTCATTCAATCGAACCCCAGATAGATCACATACACCTCTACTTGGCAATGATCTATCCCCCACCATTCTCCATATAGGAGTACGGATGAATCACATACACTCCTCCTGAGCAATGATTCATCCCACCAATCACCATGAATATGCAAGACTCAACTAATGCATAACAAAACATGTATACAAGCGTAAATACATGCACATGATCCTCCTCATCACATCATACATATCATCAACACCATCGTCATGTAATTTGCTTCATACACACCAAACACCCAATTAACTAATTAATTTATTAAAATTATTAAAATTAATATTTTCATCACCCATGTCTTATTTCTCAGCGCCTGGCACCTATTCCCAACCTCTCAAACCAAAAGAAAACAATTCCGATGCGAAGACGGGAAAGAAATCGCAAAAATATGAAATTCTGCACCACTGCTGTCCATACGCATATTGACCTGAGTCATACGCGTATGACTTGCTCCCTCGCCCTTCCTTACGCGTATGCCCCCATCTGATACGCGTAAGGCCTCCTGCCTTGCCCTGCCATACGCGTATTGCCCAACTTCATACGCGTATGGGCAGAGACCCATTTTCCTCCAAAAATTTAATTCTCAGATCTACATACGCATATGGCTACTCCATACGCGTATTGCCTTGCCAATCATACGCGTACCATACGAGTATGGGCAGAGGACCGTGTCAAACCCTCCCCTCAAGCTCCCCTTACGTGTAAGGCTCCCTTTCCTTCACTCCCATATGCGTATGGCCTAGCCCAATACGCGTATGGCCAGATCTGTTACGCAAATGGCCAGAAACCTCACCAGTCTGCATTCTGCTACGAATTCCACACCTCTTCACTTCCAACCAGTCCTATAATCGTTTCTACATGAATTTTAGGTCCAATTTTCATCTTTTCTCTTGTACCTAGAATTACTACATGTATTATAGGTCTATAATCTCAAATCGTTCTCCCAATTGAACCAAAACCACAGGTTATCAGTACAAGTTCATACACAACAGCATCATCAACAAAAAATCATGAAAACACACATTAATTCATGTACGATTTCAGAATCATAACAGGCATGATCAACAGTTCAACAACACAACAATTCTGCATATGAAATCCTACGGGGTTAAGGACTCCCCACTACCTTATCATGAATAAAACACCAATATTAAACCCTTTTCTCCCCCCTTACCTCGAATCTTTACAGGAAATCTGGACAATTGGTGATGAAGATCAAGCCCTAGCGCACCTTGTTCTTTCTCTCCTCTTGGTTCTCTATTCCTCGTTTCACGTGCCAAAACCTTTCTATTTTCCCTAAACCTCTTCTAATTCTCTTAATCCTATTTTAATTAAATTAATTAATAATAATAGCAATAATAACAATAATAATAATAAAATAATAATATTACTGTTATTAATTAAATTATTATTATTAACTATACCACCATTAATATTAATCTAAAGACTTTATCTCACCAACTCACCTTCCTAACTAAGGGCAACCCTTAAACGCACTCAAACACTCCCCCAAACAAGGTCACACAAATAAAATAACACAAGACGTCTAAATAATTAAAATGGGGTGTTACAACTCTCCCCCACTTAAATTATTTTCGTCCTCGAATATTACCTGATGGAAACAAATCTGGATACGACTCTCGCATCCTGATTTCCAATTCCCAGCTCACACTGCCTCCTACAGCACCTCCCCAAGCTACTCTCACCAGAGGTATCTCCTTCCCCCTGAGTTACTTCATCTTACGATCTTCGATCCTTAACGGTATCGTCTCCACTGTAAGATTCTCTCTGATCTGAACTTCGTCTCTCTGAATCACATGAGACGGATCTGAAACATACTTCCGAAGTTGCGACACATGAAACACATCATGCAAGTTCGAAAGTTCAGGCGGCAGCGCCACCCTATAAGCCACTGTACCAACCCTCTGCAAGATTTGATACGGTCCAATAAACTTAGGATCCAACTTCTTGGATTTCAAAGCACGACCCACGCCGGTCACTAGGTTAACTCTTAGGAACACATGATCACCTTCACTGAATTCCAAATCTTTCCTCCTGTTGTCAAGATAACTCTTCTGTCTACTCTGAGACGCTTTCATCTTCTCACGGATCATCTGAATTGTCTCAGTAGTTTGTTGAACAATTTCAGGTCCAAGCACCACATTCTGTCCTGTTTCATACCAACATAGAGGTGTCCTACACCTCCTACTATACAAAGCTTCGAAAGGCGCCATTCCGATGCTAGAATGGTGACTGTTATTATATGTGAACTCAATCAATGGCAAATGAGTATCCCACGCACCACCTTTTTCCAATACACAGGCTCTCAGCAAATCCTCCAACGACTAAATGGTCCTCTCTGACTGACCATTGGTCTGTGGATGATAAGCCGAGCTCAACTTCAACTTAGAACCCAAGGCTTCCTGCATACTCCTCCAAAATTATGAAGTAAGCCTCGGATCTCTATCCGACACTATGCTCGACGGAACACCATGTAACTTCACAATTATCCTGATATAAATTTCCGCCAGCTTCGATAACGAAAAACTGATGTTAATTGGTATAAAATGTGCGGACTTCGTAAGTCGATCCACCACTACCCAAATAGCATCAAAGCCTCTCGCCGTATTTGGCAAACCAGTCACAAAATCCATAGCAATACTGTCCCATTTCCATTCGGGAATCTCTAACGGTTGCATAAATCCCGAAGGCTTCTGGTGCTTGACTTTTGACTTCTGACATGTCAAACAAGCGTAGACAAACTGAGCTATGTCCCTCTTCATACCGGACCACCAAAACAACTTCTTCAAATTATGGTACATCTTTGTAGCTCCCGAATGAATACTCAAGCTACTCCAATGACTTTCTTCCAAGATTGCCTTTTTCAATTCCTCATTATCCGGTACACAAATCCTGCCCCGGAATCTCAACACACCAACATTATCCACTTTAAAGTCACTATCAGGATCATCTCCTCCTGCAGGCATCAAGTCCACTAATTTCACATGCAGTTTCTGACTTTCCTTAATTACATCCAAAAAGTCATTATTCACCTTCAACATACCCAATCTTATAATTTTCGGTGTAGTTTCACAAACCATACTCAAATCTCTGAACTGTTCAATCAATTCCATTTCCTTCACCATTAATGCAGACATATAGATTGTCTTCTGACTCAGAGCATCTGCCACAACATTAGCTTTTCCCGGATGGTAACTCAAATTGAAATCGTAATCCTTTAAGAACTTTAACCACCTTCTTTGCCTCATATTCAATTCTTTCTGGTCGAACAAATATTTCAAACTTTTGTGATCACTAAATACTTCAAATCTTGATCCATACAAATAATGTCTCCAGATTTTTAACACGAACACCACTGCAGCTAATTCCAGATCATGAGTAGGATAGTTTCTCTCATGCACCCTCAAATGTCTTGAAGCATAAGCCACTACCTTACCACCTTGCATCAATACACTACCTAATCCCATCTTAGACGCGTCGCAATACACTACAAAAGAATCATTTGGACTTGGTAAAATTAACACTGGTGTTGTAGTCAACTTCTTCTTCAGTTCCTCAAAAATTTCCTCATAGGAAGCATCCCAAACAAAAGCTTGATTCTTCCTGGTCAACTGAGTCAATGGCAACACCAATATAGAAAACCCTTCAATGAATCTTCTATAGTAACCTGCCAAACCCAAAAAGCTTCTAATCTCCGTTGCGGTCTTCGGAGTTTCCCACTGAAGTACTGCACTTACTTTAGAGGGATCCATCGCTATACCATCACCAGAAATCACATGGCCCAAGAAACTCACGGTCTTCAACCAAAATTCACACTTCGAGAACTTTGCAAACAGTTTATTATCCTTATACACCTGCAATGCAATTCTCAAGTGACCTGCATGCTCTTCGTCAGACTTAGAGTAAATTAGTATATCATCAATAAATACCACAATAAACTGATCCAGATAAGAATGGAAAATACGATTCATATATTCCATAAATACGCACGGCGCGTTAGACACTCCGAAAGGCATCACTGCATATTCGTAATGTCTGTAGCGAGTTCTGAAAGCAGTCTTCTGAATATCACCTTCCTTTACTCTAATCTGATGGTAACCCGACCTCAGATTAATTTTGCTGAAAACACGAGCTTCTACCAGCTGATCCATTAAGTCATCAATCCTCGGAAGTGGATACTTATTCTTAATGGTTACTTTATTCAACTGACGGTAATCAATGCACAGACGCATACTACTATCCTTCTTTTTCACCAACAACACTGGAGCTCCCCACGACGACACACTTGGTCTGATAAACTTCTTATTGAGCAATTCTCCGACCTGGGATTTTAACTCTGCCAATTCTGATGCAGACATCCTGTATGGTGCCATAGAGATAGGTCTAGTACCCGGTACAAGATCAATAGCGAATTCAACTTCCCTTGTCGGAGGCAATTCTGTGATGTCATCTGGAAACACTTCAGGAAATTCATTCACTACTGGTAATTCATTAACTGAAGTCTTGCTTTTAACAGATAATGAGGCAAACACCGCAAACAGCTTCGCTTCGTCCTCTAACAACGCCCTCAACTCCTTGCTAGATAGCGAATTTGCTAATGCTTCCTCTTCAGGAGTAAGAAACAGTAACGTCTTCCTGAAGCAATCAATATACACCCGGTTGAACTCCAACCAGTTCATTCCCAAAATAACATCAAGATTACCGAGTGGTAAACAAATCAAGTCCACTCTGAAATCTCTACCAAACATGGTCAGCGGACACTTCAAACACACCAAAGAAGTAACCACATAACCAATAGATGGAGTTTCAATCGTCATCCTCTGCTCTAGAGTAGATGGCACAATCCCTAATCTCTTCACACAGTCAACATAAATAAACGAGTGTGTTGCACCCGTGTCAATGATAGCAATCAAAGGAACATCATTAATAAAGCAAGTACCTTTGACAGAATGCTCCTCCTCATTGGATTGGGCTCCCACCAAGGCAAACACTTTCCCACCAGTTTGAGACGCCTGAGGCTTCTTCGGCTTCTCACAGTGGGTGCTGACCCTTCTCTCCACAATTATAACAAGTAGGCATAGTGGCTCTGCAGTCAGCTATAACATGCCCTACTTTGCCACACTTGAAAAACTTCTTCACCTCGTTCTGACAGTTGTTAGCACGGTGACCCGCGCCACCACATCGGAAGCACTTGAGAGTATCAGTACCTGCTCCCTTCTCCTTAGGTTTCTTTCCCACATTAGTTTTCGGTTTCCCCTTATCAGCTGGAGCATTGTAAGGAGTACCTCCAAATCTCTGCTTACCCTTCTTCTCATTCACAGCTTTGTAATGAGCAATTCTGGCTCTGTTGTCATTATCATAAATTCTGCTTCTACTTACCAGCTCTGGATAGTTTCTTATCTTCTGACAAGCAATACCCAGTTTGATCTCGAGACGCAGTCCGTTCTCAAACTTCAAACACTTCGAAGTCATAGCTTCTTCAGTATTGTAATGAGCACAATACTGAACCAGCTCCTCAAACTTAGCAGCTTACTCAGCAATAGTCTTATCACCCTGCTTCAGTTCTAGAAATTCAACCTCTTTTGCACTACGAATGTCTTTCGGAAAATACTTTTCTAGAAACTCAGCTTGAAACACAGCTCAAGTAATCTCAGTACCTGCAGCTTCCAATCTCTGACGACTATTGTCCTACCAAGCCTCAGCCTCTCCTTCCAACATATGCATACCAAATAGTACCTTCTGTGCATCACTGCATTCCATGGTCCTGAAGATCTTCTCCACAGCCTTTAGCCATTTCTGTGCAGCTTCTGGATCTAAGATACCTCCCTCATAAGTAGGTGGCTTGTTGGTCTGGAACTGTGCTAAGTCACGAAACTGAGCACCTCCAGCCTGATTGGCATTCTCTACAGCCTGTGCCATGGCTTGCATAGCAGCAGCAAGAGCAGCATCATTCCTTCCTGCCATACTGTTCAACAATCAACATAAGGTCAGAACACCAAATCAACTCCTATTCTAAGGACAGACTCAACTCTAACACCTGGCCAGACGGACCGACCTGCTCTGATACCAATTGTAACACCCCACTTTCCCATTTTGAAAAATAAACAAAATATTAAAGATAAAATAGAGTTTTCACCAAGTGGAATGTCACATTAAAAGCCAACAAATAAAATTCTTCTATTTTTGATAAAATATGCAGCGGAAAATTAATCGAATTACGGTCAAAAGCCAACGACACCAAAAATCCACAAAATAGTGATCCACCATAATATTCAAAGTCAAATAAAGATACGTAACAACATAATCAAAATAAATTGTAAACTAATAAATATCCCCCAAATAGTTCCCGTGTTACGTACCAGAGCACTCCTAAGACTCGAACAGGCAACACGATATCCAAGCATCCTAAGTACCTGGATTATCTGTACTTCCGAAGAAGCACAGACACAACAACAACAAAGGGGTGAGAAATCACATTTAATATTATCGATGAATAAATACATGATAACAAGGTAGCATTCACATATATAAGTCAACAACACAACAACACGACCTACTGTCCAATATCATCAACAACATCAAATAATAATGTAATGCAACACGACACCATGCATGCGGTACCGACTCATTGGTTCATTCAATCGAACCCCGGATAGATCACATACACCTCTACTTGGTAATGATCTATCCCCTACCATTCTCCATATAGGAGTACGGATGAATCACATACACTCCTCCTGAGAAATGATTCATCCCACCAATCACCATGAATATGCAAGACTCAACTAATGCACAACAAAACATGTATACAAGCGTAAATACATGCACACAATCCTCCTGATCACATCATACATATCACCAACACCATCGTCATGTAATTTGCTTCATACACACCAAACACCCAATTAACTAATTAATTAATTCAAATTATTAAAATTAATATTTTCATCACCCATGTCTTATTTCTCAGCGCCTGGCACCTATTCCCAACCTCTCAAACCAAAAGAAAATAATTCCGATGCGAAGACGGGAAAGAAATCGCAAAAATATGAAATTCTGCACCACTGCTGCCATACGCGTATTGACCTGAGTCATACGCGTATGACTTGCTCCCTCGCCCTTCCTTACGCGTATGCCCCCATCTGATATGCGTAAGGCCTCCTGCCTCGCCCTGCCATACGCGTATTGCCCAACTTCATACGCGTATGGGCAGAGACCCATTTTCCTCCAAAAATTCAATTCTCAGATCTACATATGCGTATGGCTACTTCATACATGTATTGCCTTGCCAATCATAAGTGTACCATACGAGTATGGGCAGAGGGTCGTGCCAAACCCTCCCCTCAAGCTCCCCTTACGCTTAAGGCTCCCTTTCCTTCACTCCCATACGCGTATGGCCTAGCCCAATACGCGTATGGCCAGATCTGTTACGCAAATGGCCAGAAACCTCACCAGTCTGCATTCTGCTACGAATTCCACACCTCTTCACTTCCAACCAGTCCTATAATCGTTTCTACATGAATTTTAGGTCCAATTTTCATCTTTTCTCTTGTACCTAGAATTACTACATGTATTATAGGTCTATAATCTCAAATCGTTCTCCCAATTGAACCAAAACCACAGGTAATCAGTACAAGTTCATACACAACAGCATCATCAACAGAAAATCATGCAAACACACATCAATTCATGTACAATTTCAGAATCATAACAGGCATGATCAACAATTCAACAACACAACAATTCTGCATATGATATCCTACGGGGTTAAGGACTCCCCACTACCCTATCATGAATAAAACACCAATATTAAACCCTTTTCTCCCCCCTTACCTCGAATCTTTACAGGATATCTTGACAATTGGGGAAGAAGATCAAGCCCTAGCACACCTTGTTCTTTCTCTCCTCTTGGTTCTCTATTCCTCGTTTCACGTGCCAAAACCTTTCTATTTTCCCTAAACCTCTTCTAATTCTCTTAATCCTATTTTAATTAAATTAATTAATAATAATAGCAATAATAACAATAATAATAATAAAATAATAATATTACTATTATTAATTTTATTATTATTATTATTATTAACTATACCACCATTAATATTAATCTAAAGACTTTATCTCACCAACTCACCTTCCTAACTAAGGGCAACCCTTAAACGCACTCAAACACTCCCCCAAACAAGGTCACACAAATAAAATAACACAAGACGTCTAAATAATTAAAATGGGGTGTTACACCGTCCACAAGAATCTTACTAACTACAACATTCTCAACCTTTCCTCTAATAAAAATAGGCTTAAGGTGACTCCTCATAGCTTCATCTGGCCTCTCAAAGAAGGAATTTTGCTCTTCAATGCATCCATTATTCATAACGTAATAACAAACTGGCCTATGCCTAGACATTTCGACTTCCATCACATCTTCAGGTTCCTCGACCTCAGTAATCTGGTCGTACTTTCTGGGTAACACAAAAACCACGTTGCAGGTTATGTCCAACGAAGGTTCTGATTCTGTATCTTCGAAGTTATCAGTTAACATGTCCTCATCGTCTTCTAGCAACTTCGACTTGCTCTTTAAATCTTCTAGTTAATTGGGAAACAACTTCCTTCCCACATGTTTCTTTTATTCAACTCCATTTTTCTCTGAAGGCTAATTAGTACTTGATTCAGCCATTACCTTTTCATTGGCTTCCCTCTCAGCTTTCCTTCTCCTTTGTTGTCTTTCCCATTGTGACCTCAACATAGGGTTCTTCCCTTTGTAGTTTTCAGATCTGTAGGCTTGTTTCTTCAGTACCTGGAACTCCTTCCTATAAGCCATCGAAGAGCCTCTTCCTACCTCACAGCTTTTCCTTTTTTCTTGGCCTTTTTACCTTTTTTCAGCAGGCCTTATCCATTTCCCTTTGAGTGCATCAGCAATTGGCTTAAGGGTACCAGGCCTATTTGGTTGAAGACTTGAGCCTCCTTGTTCCATCCTCCTAGGAACCCCCTCTTGTCAAAGGTGAAATGACTCCGAGTATCTCTCCAATTTCCTCTCTGACTGGCTATTCAAACTCTTTCGAGGTTTTTAACAGCTTTCTTGTCAAACACTGAACTGCACCTAGAGCACAACAAAACTTCAGATTTCTTCCACTGGAAACGGTGGAGAAATTCAACCAAGTTTTCATCACCCTTAGGGTAAGCTACCCCTATTTGTTTCACACTTCGACGAATACTCTCATCATCAGCTTGTCTTCCACCACTTACTTCGACCATGTAGACTTCTAGTTTGGCGCCATCATTGATCTTCAGCTTCTCCAATTAACCCTAAGGCCCTCAGTAGCCTCCTTCATGTCTTTGATCTTAAGGCTCTCAATGACCTCAATTTTCTCCTTACCCTTAAGGCCTTCAGTAGCCTCAATCTTATCTTCGACCTTAAGGCCTTTAGTAGCCTTAGTCTCGTCCATCTCTTTCTTGAAACCTTCAGCAGTTTCAACCATCTTATTGATTTTGTTGCAGCTTACAGATGCCTCGACCATGTTAGTAATGGCCGGCTCAGAATAGTGTGCGCCTCCCACCTGAAGGGGGTCTGAGTTAGTCTTCATTTGAGACTTCGTCTTGTCTCCAAATTTCAGCCTTCCGTCCTTGATAGCATTTTGCAGCAAATGTAACGCCCCGATTTTGATTATTCCCATTTTGTTGAGTCTTTTATTTAAATTGAGTGATAAATTATTTTATTTGTGAAATTGGTGTGTTAATATGCTATGTTGACATGTTATGATATTTTACCGTTTTTGAGAGTTTTCTGGAAAATTAGAATTGAGGGTATTTTAGACATTTCTCAATTAATGATAAGTTAGAAATTTAGTAGAAATAGAATTGTGTGAGAAAATGAATTAATTTAAGTTGTGTAGAAAAGAAAATAGAAAAGAAAAAGAGATAAGAAGAGGAAATAGGAAAGAAAGAGAAAGAAAAGAAAAATAGAGAGAAAAAGAAGAGAAAGAAAGAGGAAGAAGAGAAAAGAGAAGGAAAAGAGGAAAAGATTGGGAAATCTTCAAATCAACTTCTAGGAATTGATTTATCCGGGTAAGGGTGTGAAATATTATTATCTTATCATTGTGTATGATTATGTATGTGTGTGTGTGCGTGTTGTGTGACGCCCCCAATCTACACCCCCAATTAACATGCATTTAAAGCAATAAAAGAAAATTCAAAAAAAATTGGTCAGAGTATAATTGAATCATGACATAGACGGGGAAATCACATCACAATAACACATACAGAACATGCAACACCTGCCCATACAGATATGCAACAGTGGGGTAGCAATCATACAGAGGAAACTCAGTTCCTTACATCCACTTCTCAGAAATTTAGAATTAAAGCGGAAAATCTAAAGTCTGAATAGCATATGTACATAAATACATATAAACATGTCTGTCATACATCAAGTTATACATGTACAACTAAAATATATCATCAGATATACAAAATAGTCATAACGGCCACCCTAGCTACCCGTGTCACATATCAGAGCCGACCGACAAAAGAATGAAGACGCAAAGCTTCACAAAAAGAATACCTCCAGCAACTCTAATCTGCAACGCCTCATAGAGCATTATAAAACAGCAGAAGGGTGAGAAAGACAACCCTAATATAATTGCATAAAATTATATAGTAACACAAACATACGCAAGTAAACACATTTCTCACCACAGTTGCGCCACAATTTCTCATAGATCAAACATAACATAATACAACACAATTCTCACGCATTAACACCAATACACATCAAACATACAACATACACGTAATCACCAACCCAATCACATTCACAATTACATGCACAATTAATTCATGCTTTATGCAAATGCACAGAGACCGACACAACGACTCTATGCACATGCCATGCGGGTACCGACTTCCAATGTCACATGTCTCATCAGTTCACTCAGGAACTATTGGAACCATCGCTCGTTACTGAGAATCTCAAGTAACTCCCCGTCGGGCCTACGATGTTCACCCGTCGCTTTAGGTCCTCAGGCATCGCCTCATATTTTCGAGGCACACGACGTTATGGATTGCTTTAAGTCCTATCCAAGGCACACAATCGTCTATAACCACCGCTTTAAGTCCTCAGGCATCGCCTCATATTTTTGAGGCACACGATGTTATAGCAGATTCCCTCTGGAACCAAACCGTCACTCAGGACGTTTCCACAATGCATATCATGATGCTTGGCATACAATAACTCATGACATTCACATTGCATACACACATGTTCATTTCATCGATAAAATCACACTTTGTACTTATGCCCAAAACAATGCATTTAATTTCCATACGGCCATAAATCATCACAACATCATCTAAACACATACATTTACGTCATACAACGACACCTTGTCCAATACACATCAATTACGTACAAGTATAACGACAAAAGTCGACAACCGACACTATTCCCGACTTTCTGACATAATTTAATCGGCTAACAATTTCAAAATCATCATAACAAGAAAGTACAGCTCAATGGCTACGCAACGATACCAAGAATGCAAAAATCGGATAAACGGATCAAAAGTTACGAACGAAAACGAAAAACGATATTTTGAAAAGTCACATTTTGCAAAAGTCCTGCCCGTACGCGTATCACCATGAGCCATACGCGTATGAGCAGAGATCTCATTTTCCCAAAGTTCACGTTGAAATGACCGTACGCGTAATGCCCAAGCCCGTACGCGTAATGACCTACGAAGCTACGCGTATCGTACCCAAATGGACAGATGGCCGAGAAAACAAGCAGCCCATACGCGTATTGCCCTCATGGCTCGCCCACCATACGCGTAACGCCAAGGTCCATACGCGTATGAACATGCCCCATACGCGTATGACCTGGAAATCTCATAAAAATTCTGCAGAACAATGTTCTGCGTTTTCCACCCAATTTCAACTAATTTTTCGCCTAAAACTCAGAAAATCACCAAATAGAAGTGTAATAATACCTCACAAACATGTATAGACAATCAATAATATAGTCCACAAGAATTTAGACACATTATTTCCATTTCTAATCAATTTTTACCAAATAGGGTTTACACTAAATTTTCTCCAATTCAATCCAAAACAACAACAAACACACATACATAATCATATACAATCATACAATAACCGAGTTTCGTACCCTTACCCGATTTAATCGACTCTAGAACTTGATCTTGATGATTTGTCCACTCTTCTCCAATTTTCTCTCTTCTCCTCTTTTCTTCTCTTTTTCCTTCTTTCTCCTTTCTTTCTCTCTATTTTTCTTTCTTTCCCTTTTCTATTTTCTATTTTCTTACTAACTTATTCAAATATCTATGAAATGTCCAAAATACCCCCACACTCAAATATCTCGCAAATGTTCCCAAAACGCGATAAAATATATTCATGACGAAAAATAACATATTTTCACACAAAAGTCGAAAATAAAATAAAATAATAATAAAATAATCAAAAGACTCAATAAAATAAAACTGGCAAAACTGGGGCGTTACATGTTGTCTTGCCCTTTTTCCATAGTTTTCGGTTTAGGTCGAAAACGATTAAACGGGTAGAAATCGATAAAATTTGTGTTGTATGATCCTAATGTGCATATGAACATTTGCTGATAATTGTTTTGCTGTTGGAATTGATTTGGAACGAAAAATGAGGTTTTTGGGAGTTTTGGAATAGTGTAACCCGTAACAGGATTTTTCTGGTCCTGGTGCGATTCGCCAGGCAAATTGGGAATTCGCCAGGCGGATTAGGACTCGGCACTCGTTCGCCAGGCGAAGTGCTGGCGAAGGGTGATTCGCCAGGCGAAATTGCAAGTCGCCAAGCGAATTTGGAATGACAGAAATGGGGTAGCTTCTGTAACTCTTGGGGTTTTTCTAAATTGGTGACTCGCCACTAGCTCGCCAGGCGAACTACTGGCAGATGGGATTCGCTAGGCGAAATCCATGGTGAATGGGAATTCGCCAGGCGAATTCTCAAGTTGCCAGGCGAATCTGGCTGTTTCTCAATAAATTCTTTTCTTTAAAAATGCATAACTTTTGATCTGTAACTCGGATCGGGACGTTCTTTATATCGTTGGAAAGCTTATGAAATGTTCTTTCTTATTATGATGATTTGGAAATTGTTAGCCGATTTAATTATGTCGGAAAGTCGGGAATATTGTTTTTGTGACTTTTTCCCGTTTTGAATGTGTGTTTGGATGTGAATCATACAATAGTGCATTGGTGTGAATGTATATAGATTGTATGTGATAGTATGAGATGAATGCATTGTTTGAATTGTTTTCAATGTATGAATATGATGATGTGATAATCATATTGTTGATTTTTGAAGATGCGTTTGATTGTCATGAGTTCTTGTGTGTCAAGCATCATGATATGCATCTTGTGATCGTGTGCCCATGTGGGGTGTGAGCGATCGGGTCGTGTGCCCATGTGGGGTGTGAGCGATCCATAAATGTCGTGTGCCCATATGGGGTGTGAGCGACGGATTGGTTCCAGAGGGAATCCGCTATAACATCGTGTGCCCATGTGGGGTGTGACCGATGATTATAGACGATCGTGTGCCCATGTGGGGTGTGAGCGATCGGGTCTTGTGCCCATGTGGGGTGTGAGCGATCTATAAATGTCGTATGCCCATGTGGGGTGTGAGCGACGGATTAGTTCCAGAGGGAATCCGCTATAACATCGTGTGCCCATGTGGGTGTGAGCGATGATTATAGACGATTGTGTGCCCATGTGGGGTGTGAGCGATCGGGTCGTGTGCCCGTGTGGGGTGTGACCGATCCATTAACGTCGTGTGCCCGTGTGGGGTGTGAGTGAAGGGAAACATCGTATGCCCGACGGGGAGTTACATTAAGTAACGAGCGATGATTCCAATAAGTTCCTGAGTGAACTTGAGATGATTGAGTCGGTACCGCATTGCATTTGCATAGAGTCGTGAGTCAGTCTCTATGATTTGCATTTATCATCTTTATATGGTGCATTGATGAATAAACATGAATATGTATGTTTATGTGGAATGATATGAATTGTGAAAGTATGGATGATGAATATGCTTGGTTAGTATACATATGCATTGTAATGTATATGAGTGAATTGTGATGAATTGTGGTGAGAATGTGAAATATATATATTTTTATGCAAAGATATATAATTATATGCATTGTTATTATGATAATATTTCTCATCCTTCTGCTGTTTTATGATGCTCTATGAGGCATTGCAGAGTAGGTATGCTGGTGGTCTTTTTGTGGAGCGTGTCTTCATTCTTTTGGTCGGTCGGCTCTGATATGTAGCACCGGGTAGCTAGGACGTATATGATTATTTTGTGATACATTTGTACATGTATCTTGTTGATGAGTGTTTATGTAAACATGATTTATGCTAGTGGATAATACTTGATGATGTATATATATGTTATATATTATTCAATATTTAGATTTTCCACTTTTATTCTAAATATTGAGATGTGGGTGTAAGGACTAAGTTCCTCTGTTGCAAAGTTACCCCACTGTTGCATATCAATTATTGAGAAGGTGTTGAATGTTTTAATTTTATGTATAATGTGACATGCCTCTTTTATACCATGTTTATAATTATACTCTGACGAAAATTTTAATTTGTGCCTAAATGATTATGTGATTATTTGGGGGTATAGAAAAGGGGTGTTACATTAAGTGGTATCAGAGCCAGTGTTGAGTCAGTTGTGTCTGTCTTGTTGTTGTGATGGTTGAACTGTTGTTTAACCTTGTTGTCATTTTTGGGAATGATCAGAATATGGCTGGTAGAAACGACAATGCGATGGCTGCTGCTTTGGAAACAATGGCTAGGGCGGTGCAAGGTGCGCCGAACGTGAATGCTAATGATGAGTTCAGGAAGAATCAACCACCAGTCTTCAAAGGAAGATTTGATCCCGATGGAGCTCAATTGTGGTTGAAAGAGATTGAAAGGATCTTCAGAGTCATGGGCTGTGCGGAGGAGAATAAGGTGAGGCTTGGGTTTCACATGCTGAAGGAAGAAGCCGATGATTGGTGGGTCGGTATACGTCAAGTTCTTGAGGTGGATGATGAAGAGATAACTTGGGATTTATTTCGTACCGAGTTCTTGAGGAAGTATTACCCTGAAAGTGTGAAAGGGAAGAAGGAGATGGAGTTCCTTGAACTGAAACAAGGTAGTATGTCCGTGGTGGACTATACTGCTAAGTTTGTGGAGTTGGTTCAATTCCATCCTCACTATGCTGCAATTACTGCTGAGTTCTCTAAGTGTATTAAGTATGAGAATGGTTTGCGTCCCGAGATTAAGCAAGCTGTGGGATATCAAAGGATAAGAAGGTTTACGGATTTGACGGAATGTTGTAGAATCTTCGAGGAAGATGGCAAGGCTCGTTCTACACATTACAAAAGTTTGAATGAGAGGAAGGGAAACCAACAAGCTAGAAGTGGACCTTATGTGACACCCGTTGATAAGGGCAAGCATAGGGGAAACTTTGAGAGGAGATCTGGATGAGGAGGTTTCGGTTCCGTTAAGTGTTACAAGTGTGGTGGAATGGGTCATAAATCATTTGAGTGTGGGAAGACCGTGGCGAAATGTTCTAACTGTGGAGGCCTTGGGCATGCTACTACTGATTGTAGAAGGAATATAGTGAAGTGCTCTAATTGTGGAGAAGTGGGGCACATTAGTACTAAGTGTACTAAGCCGAAACAAGCTCAAGCGGGTGGAAAGGTGTTTGCATTAGCGGGGACGGACACTACTAGTGCAGATCGTTTGATTAAAGGTACATGCTTTATTAATAGTACGCCTTTAGTTGCTATTATTGATACGGGAGAAACTCATTCATTCATTTCTCATAAGTGCGCTAAGCGTTTGAATTTGTTTATGACTTCTTGGAGTGGTGAGATGGTTATTGAGACTCCTGCTTCAGGGTCGGTAACTACATATTTGGTGTGTGTAAGTTGTCCTTTGACCATGTATGGTAAAGACTTCATTATGGATTTAGTGTGTTTGCCGTTGGAGGGGTTGGACGTAATCTTGGGTATGAACTGGTTGCAATTTAATTGAGTTCATATAGATTGCTATCACAAGATAGTAAGGTTTCCTTCTTTGGAAGATGACGAAGATGAGAGTTTCCTATCCACTAAAGAGTTGAAGAAACTTTTAGCTGATGAAGCTCAATTGTTCGGTTTATTTGAATCATTGTCGGTGGAGAGTAAAGTTGAGCTCGATGTGTTTCCAGTGGTGTGTGATTTTCCAGAAGTGTTTCCGGAGGATATTACGGATGTACCGCCGGAAAGAGAAGTTGAGTTTTCTATTGATCTAGTTCCGGGTACTAGACCGGTTTCGATGGCACCGTATCGTATGTCGGCATCGGAGTTGGTAGAATTGAAAAAGCAATTGAATGACTTGTTGGACAAAATATTTGTAAGACCAAGTGTTTCTCCTTGGGGTGCTGCGGTATTGTTGGTAAAGAAGAAGGATGGAAGTATGCGGTTATGCATTGATTATCGACAATTGAACAAGGTGACAATTAAGAACAAGTATCCGCTTCCAAGGATCGACGATTTGATGGACCAATTGGTTGGTGCGCGAGTTTTTAGCAAGATTGAATTGAGATCAGGATATCACCAGATTGGTGTGAAAGAATAGGATATTCAAAAGACGGCCTTTAGGACACGGTATGGCCATTACGAATATTCCGTGATGCCATTCGGGGTTTCTAATGCGCCGGGTGTGTTTATGGAATACATGAATCGTATTTTTCATGAACAGTTAGATCGTTTTGTGGTTGTGTTCATCGACGATATTTTGATTTACTCTAAGTCTCAAGAGGAGCATGAAGAGCATTTGAGGATTGTGTTACAAATTTTGAAAGAGAAGCAATTGTATGCTAAGTTGTCGAAATGTGAATTTTGGTTGTCGGAAGTAAGTTTTCTTGGACATGTTATTTCCGATAGTGGTATTAGTGTTGATCCATCCAAGATTGATACGGTGATGCAATGGGAGGCTCCTAGATCGGTTACGGAGATTCGAAGCTTTTTAGGCTTGGCAGGTTATTATCGGAGGTTTATTGAGAGATTTTCGAAGTTGGCACTTCCGTTAACGCAATTGACTTGTAAAGAAAAGGCTTTCATTTGGGATATTCATTGTGAAGAGAGTTTTAATGAGCTAAAAAGAAGGTTGACAACGGCTCCGATCTTGATTTTGCCAAATCCAACAGAACCATTTGTTGTGTAGTGTGTTGCTTCATTGGTTGGTTTAGGTGGTGTTTTGATGCAAGATGGGAAAGTTGTGGCTTATGCTTTAAGACAATTGAGAGTGCATGAAAAGAATTATCCTACACATGACTTGGAGTTAGTGGTCGTGGTGTTTGTTTTGAAAATTTGGAGGCACTATCTTTATGGTGCAAGATTTGAAGTTTTTAGTGATCACAAGAGCTTGAAATATTTATTTGATCAAAAATAATTGAACATGAGACAAAGAAGGTGGTTAGAGCTTTTGAAGGATTATGATTTTGGTTTGAATTACCATCCGGGTAAGGCAAACGTGGTGGCCGATGCTTTGAGTCGGAAATCGTTACATATGTCCGCATTGATGATGAAAGAATGGGAACTTTTGGAGGATTTTAGAGACTTGAGTTTGGTTTGTGAAATGACGCCGAGAAGTGTGCGACTTGGTATGCTACATGTTACGAATGATTTTCTTGCAACCGTATGTGAAAAGCAAAAGTTGGATTTGAAGTTCGTTGATTTGATGATGAATGAGAACGAGGATTTCAAGGTTGATAATTTTGGAGTTTTGAGATTCCGTGGTCGTATTTGTATTCCCGATGATACGGAGTTGAAAAAGATGATATTGGAAGAAGGACACCGAAGTAACTTAAGTATTCATCCGGGAGCGAATAAAATGTATCAAGATTTGAAGAAAATCTTTTGGTGGTCCGGATTAAAGAGGCATGTGGCTCAATTTGTGTATGCGTGCTTAACTTGTCAAAAGTCTAAGGTGGAACATCAAAAGCCTTGTGGATTGATGCAACCGTTGGACATTCCGGAGTGGAAATGGGATAGTATATCGATGGATTTTGTCACGGGATTGCCGAATACGCAAAGAGGTCATAATGCTATTTGGGTAATCGTTGATAGGCTTACTAAATCTGCTCACTTCATTCCAATTGATATTAGTTATCCTTTGGAGAAGTTAGCCGAGATTTATATTCTTGTGGTTGTAAAGTTACATGGAGTTCCTAAGAGTATTGTATCAGATAGAGATCCTAGATTTACATCGAGGTTTTGGGAGAGTTTACAAAAGGCTTTGGGTTCTAAGCTAAGATTGAGTTCGGCTTATCATCCGCAAACGGATGGTCAAACCGAGAGGACAATTCAATCGTTGGAGGATTTATTGCGTGCTTGTGTACTCGAGCAAGGTGGTGCTTGGGATAGTTATTTAGCGTTGATTGATTTCACCTACAATAACAGTTTTCATTCAAGTATAGGTATGGCACCATTTGAGGCTTTGTATGGTCGGAGATGTCGAACACCTTTGTGTTGGCATGAAACCGGTGAGAAGGCGATAGTTGGACCGGAGATGGTACAACAAACGACGGAGAAAGTGAAGTTTATTCATGAGAAGATGAAAGCTTCTCAAAGTAGACAAAAGAGCTATCATGACAAGAGAAGGAAAGATCTTGAGTTTCAAGAAAGCGACCATGTGTTTTTTAGAGTTACGCCGGTTACGGGTGTGGGTCGTGCTTTGAAGTCGAAGAAGTTGACTTCTCGTTTTATTGGTCCGTATCAGATTTCTGCACGGGTTGGTACTGTGGCTTATCGTGTGGCGTTGCCTCCAAATCTTTCGAATTTGCATGATGTATTCCATGTGTCGCAACTTCCGAAGTATGTTCTGGATCCGTCACATGTTATACCTATGGATGAGGTTGAAGTGAGAGATAACCTGACGGTTGAAGCGTTACCGATTAGGATTTTGGACCGTGAAGTTAAGAAGCTAAGAGGCAAGGATATTGCGCTTGTGAAAGTAGCGTGGGGAGGCGCTGCGGAAGGCAATATGACTTGGGAACTAGAGAGTAGGATGCGAGAGTCGTATCCGGAGTTGTTTGAATCAGGTAATATTTTCGAGGACTAAAATTTCTAAAGTGGGGGAGAGTTGTAACGCCCCGATTTCGATTATTCCCATTTTGTTGAGTCTTTTATTTAAATTGAGTGATAAATTATTTTATTTGTGAAATTGGTGTGTTAATATGCTATGTTGACATGTTATGATATTTTACCGTTTTTTAGAGTTTTCGGGAAAATTAGAATGGAGGGTATTTTAGACATTTCTCAATTAATGATAAGTTAGAAATTTAGTAGAAATAGAATTGTGTGAGAAAATGAATTAATTTAAGTTGTGTAGAAAAGAAAATAGAAAAGAAAAAGAGATAAGAAGAGGAAATAGGAAAGAAAGAGAAAGAAAAGAAATATAGAGAGAAAAAGAAGAGAAAGAAAGAGGAAGAAGAGAAAAGAGAAGGAAAAGAGGAAAAGATTGGGAAATCTTCAAATCAACTTCTAGGAATCGATTTATCCGGGTAAGGGTGTGAAATCTTATTATCTTATCATTGTGTATGATTATGTATGTGTGTGTGTGTGCGTGTTGTCTTGCCCTTATTCCATAGTTTTCGGTTTAGGTCGAAAACGATTAAACGGGTAGAAATCGATGTTTCCGCTGTCGGAAATCGATAAAATTTGCGTTGTATGATCCTAATGTGCATATGAACATTTGCAGATAATTGTTTTGCTGTTGGAATTGATTTGGAACGAAAAATGAGGTTTTTGGGAGTTTTGGAATAGTGTAACCCGTAACAGGATTTTTCTGGTCCTGGTGCGATTCGCCAGGCGAATTGGGAATTCGCCAGGCGGATTAGGACTCGCCACTCATTCGCCAGGCGAAGTGCTGGCGAAGGGTGATTCGCCAGGCGAAATTGCAAGTCGCTAGGCGAATTTGGAATGACAGAAATGGGGTAGCTTATGTAACTCTTGGGGTTTTTCTAAATTGGTGACTCGCCAGGCGAACTGCTGGCGGATGGGATTCGCTAGGCAAAATCCATGGCGAATGGGAATTCGCCAGGCGAATTCTCAAGTCGCCAGGCGTATCTGGCTGTTTCTCAATAAATTCTTTTCTTTAAAAATGCATAACTTTTGATCCGTAACTCGGATCGGGACGTTCTTTATATCGTTGGAAAGCTTATGAAATGTTCTTTCTTATTATGATGATTTGGAAATTGTTAGCCGATTTAATTATGTCAGAAAGTCAGGAATAGTGTTTTTGTGACTTTTTCCCGTTTTGAATGTGTGTTTGGATGTGAATCATACAATAGTGCATTGGTGTGAATGTATATAGATTGTATGTGATAATATGAGATGAATGCATTGTTTGAATTGTTTTCAATGTATGAATATGATGAAGTGATAATCATATTGTTAATTTGTGAAGATGCATTTGATTGTCATGAGTTCTTGTGTGTCAAGCATCATGATATGCATCTTGTGATCGTGTGCCCATGTGGGGTGTGAGCGATCGGGTCGTGTGCCCATGTGGGGTGTGAGTGATCCATAAACGTCATGTGCCCATGTGGGGTGTGAGCGATGGATTGGTTCCAGAGGGAATCTGCTATAACATCGTGTGCCCATGTGGGGTGTGAGCGATGATTATAGACGATCGTGTGCCCATGTGGGGTGTGACCGATCGGGTCGTGTGCCCATGTGGGGTGTGAGCGATCCATAAATGTCGTGTACCCATGTGGGGTGTGAGCGACAGATTGGTTCCAGAGGGAATCCGCTATAACATCATGTGCCCATGTGGGGTGTGAGCGATGATTATAGACGATCGTGTGCCCATGAGGGGTGTGAGCGATCGGGTCGTGTGCCCGTGTGGGGTGTGAGCGATCCATAAACGTCGTGTGCCCGTATGGGGTGTGAGCGACGGGGAACATCGTATGCCCGACGGGGAGTTACATTAAGTAACGAGCGATGATTCCAATAAGTTCCTGAGTGAACTTGAGATGATTGAGTCGGTACCGCATTGCATTTGCATAGAGTCGTGAGTCGGTCTCTATGATTTAAATTTATCATCTTTATATGGTGCATTGATGAATAAACATGAATATGTACGTTTATGTGGAATGATAAGAATTGTGAAAGTATGCATGATGAATATGCTTGGTTAGTATACATATGCATTGTAATGTATATGAGTGAATTGTGATGAATTGTGGTGAGAATGTGAAATATATATATTTTTATGCTAAGATATATAATTATATGCATTGTTATTATGATAATATTTCTCACCCTTCTGCTGTTTTATGATGCTCTATGAGGCATTGCAGAGTAGGTATGCTGGTGGTCTTTTTGTGGAGCGTGTCTTCATTCTTTTGGTCGGTCGGCTCTGATATGTAGCACCGGGTAGCTAGGACGTATATGATTATTTTGTGATACATTTGTACATGTATCTTGTTAATGAGTGTTTATGTAAACATGATTTATGCTGGTGGATAATACTTGATGATGTATATATATGTTATATATTATTCAATGTTTAGATTTTTCGCTTTTATTCTAAATATTGAGATGTGGGTGTAAGGACTAAGTTCCTCTGTTGCAAAGTTACCCCACTGTTGCATATCAATTGTTGAGCAGGTGTTGAATGTTTTAATTTTATGTATAATGTGACATGCCTCTTTTATACCATGTTTATAATTATACTCTGACGAAAATTTTAATTTGTGCCTAAATGATTATGTGATTATTTGGGGGTATAGAAAGGGGGTGTTACAGCAAATCCCTAAAAAGAAAACATTGTGAGGTGTTATCGCCTAAAAAGTTATGATATTTACAAAAGCCACGTTTCTTTTGTTGCTCAAACGGAGGCATTTTAGCTCCAGGAGGCACTATCATTTGGTCATCTTTAACTAATAATTGAAAATCTCGTCACATTTAGTGACGTTGAACGTAGACGTTCTCTTAGGGAACTTATCATTCTTTTCATGTTCGACAAGATTTTTCCCATTCGTAGGTGCAAAGATCTTGCACGAATAAGGTGGCCCTTGCTTTAATTCATTCAGGTCAATTTCGTTTCATCGAAGTCTACAGGGTCACTGTACACTTCTTGATTATCTTCGTTTATGTCAACATACGCTACCCTTTCTCTCCCATTGTTCTTGGTTGCTCTGGCTTTTTCAGCCTTCAAACATTTTACTTGTTGAACCCTATCGACCAACTGGGCCATATCCCTCAAATACTGGGTATCTAACTTCTTTCTGATGGAATAATCTAACCCAGTAGCGGCCATTTCGACCAATTCATGTTCAGGAACTTGTGTAAAACACCTTTCCTTTAGTAGATGGAACCTATTGAGATAGTCATCAATTGACTCAGAAAATTTACGCTTAATGCTAGCCAACTCTTTAAGACTGATCTTCGACTGTCCTATGTATAACTGCTCATGGAACAATCTCTCTAAACGAGTCCAATCATGGATCGAACTCGCAGGGAGTGTAGTGAACCATGTGAAAGAGTTTTTAGTGAGCGAATTAGGGAAATATTTAATTCTTAAGTTCTCGTCATTTGCAAGATCTCCTGCTTCAGTCAGATATCTCGCCATATGCTAGACAGTTGACTCACTAGTATCTCTTGAAAACTTTGTAAATTTTGGGACTTTCAATCCCCTAGGTAAAGGAGTTTGCAAAATATAATCAGACAATGGATAAATATAATTTGGCCTATGAAGGCCAACATTTACGCCATTTCATTCCATAATCCTTTCGACCATGGAAGCCAAATTATTATCCCCAGCTATACCATCATTTCGAGTTTGATGTATGATTTCGTCAGCATTTTGATTCCTATTAACTACCACCACCCATGGTTCATGTTCCCTTGAAACTGGTTGTTTGCCCCTAACTCCTTGATCAACCAAATCTACGCGGGATCTGTTTCGGTGGACTTGGTTAATTGTAGGGTCTTCTTCAAGGATTGCCCCTGGTTTTCGACTATCATATCCCTTCGAATCTGTCAAGGGGCTTGTGGAACTCCAAAAAATTTTGCAAGTCTAGTCATCTGTGCTGCCAATTGCTGATTCATTTGGGTGGTGTTTTGAATCAAAGGATTAAATATGGTGCCCATTTGTTGGGACATCATATGGACCATATCATGGTTACTTTTGTCCATTTATTGCCTCAACACTGCTGTAGAATTAGTAGTAAAATTGGGAATTTTGGTAGAGAATCCCATCCCTGGGGGTGGGTTATTTTGACCCATATTAATTACAGCAGAACCAGACTCCTGCACTGGCGAAAACGTATTCACCACTGGGTAGTCGAATGCTGCAGTTACATTATGTAAATTAGCCATCATTGAAGCTGGCATACCATATGGTTGTTCTCGACCACTTAAGTGCGTTGTGAATCCAGACACAAAAAGCCTGAATGAACTAGTGCCTACTAGGGGGTCAATGGTTGCCCCTGGGTCCTCACAGGAGACAAGATAGGTCCACTATAAGCATTCAACAGTACTTTCTTCGTACTTGCTATGGAAAGAACCAATTGAGATTCAGACATGTAATGAAGCCTAAAGGAAACAAGAAATGAAGCAATCATAAATACTTCTACAAATTCTAACTAACAACACCGGTCCCACTGGGCATGCCAATTTATTTACCGTCAAAAATAGTAAACAATCGCTAGTCCTCCAAAGTTATTAAATCTCCGGTCACTTACAGGATCAACTAGATTGATCCTAGGACATGTGTTGTTATTTAGTTTTTGGGTTTATTGATTATGACCATTTAGACAATTTTCTTCAAATATTCTTCAAAGTTGTTAAGAGAATGTTGTGATTTCTTTTAAGTGAGTACAAAAATGTAGATTGCAAAAGGTATATTGCTTGAAGAAAATTGACAAGTAAATAAATTTTCTAGTAAAGGTAAATGACTGGAATTTAAATGAATTTGATTACAAGGAATGATATTCAAACGTACATTTTCTCTCAAAAGCACTATTTTCTCACACGCAGGTACTGGGAGTAAAGTTTAGAGTTTCTGTACAATTGTTGAACACACTCATTCTAAATTCTATGTGTTCTATTTATACTAAATTGAAAATGACCGTCATCTAACGACCTTCTCGCTAGAAAACGTCACGTCTTCAGTCTGCATGCGTTTCGTCACTTCAAAGCTCTCCATGTGTCTTGAGAAACGGATAAGGCCAAAAAGTAGTTATCAGCCTCATTTAAATTACATATGTCGAACTCTTCTCCAGACTAAACTAAAAAAACTTCTAAGTCCTAAACCATAGCGCCTTTAATGTAAAAATTCCTTTGACTAGATCCTCAATATCTCTCTGTCAAAAATAATGTATTCTCTTTCAAAGTAATTCTTCAAACTCCAGCATCCCATTTCAAATCTCCAAATTCGTCGAAACATCCTTGCCATTTTTTGTTGTCGAAATCATCATGTTCTTCTTCAGAATATGACTTTGAACCTCCTAACTTACTTCTAACATTAATGAGAGTCGAAATCCCAGCCAATAGTAACGAATTAGTGAGCTCTGATCCTAGGAGGTGAGGATCGGAGCGGTGAACCTGAGTTTTCACGTATTTGTACCACATGCATTGAGTCGAGTTGCATTGCATATTGGTTGTGTTGTTATTATGTTGGTTGGTTATTGTGATTGGATAGTTGTCTTAATAATGGTGTGGATGTGAGTTGTGGAATGGGTGATGTGTATGTAATAATCGGTTACTTACTTATTATCATGCTTTCCTTTATATAATTACTAGTAAGAGACCCGTGCGAACGCACGGGTGTTTGTAGTTAGGTTTAAAACAAAAAAATATAAATTGAGATATAAAATAATTATGAACTTGATTTTTTATTGATCAATATAAGATACAATATCATTAATAAAAAATAAAGGATAAATAGAAAGATGGTGATGTAATATGCATAAAAATAGAGTTTAAAAATAATAAAGGTTATCTAATATAAGAAATGGGCCAAAAATATTAGAAGAATAATAATATAAATCAATTCTAATTAAGGGAATGCAAATTGAGTTTTTAATTAGTATAATAATAATGATAAAATCTGAAACGATAGCCCAATAGAAAAAAAGGTATTGTGGTGATAGTGTCCCGTGAAAATAATGAATTTCAGTGATAAAAGTTACAATGCTAGTTGAAACAACCATATAAGCATATTGTCAACATGAGAGTAAATGAAGTCCCAAGTGAAACAGCCATAACCATATAGGTAACATAAGACACAATGCAGTCCTAGTTGAAACAACTAATACAATATTGATAACATGGCACGAACTCTGTATTCCATATCAAATTACATGAGACATAGACTCTGTAGAAATTAGTTTTAAGTGAAAATCAAAGTTCTATTGTTTTTATATTAAGTGTACTTATTTATTGCCAACATGAACTAACTTTCGAACTGAATGTTAGCATAAGAAAATTTCTATCAGTTTAAAGGTCAATAAAGATAGTTCTACCAATTTAAAGAAATTTCTATCAGTTTATTGCCAACATGAACTAACTTTAACTATACTTAGTTCTACCACTTTAAATTGGTTATGATACATAAAGATAGTTCCCACTTGGTTTAAGAATATATGCACAGAATCAATAAATACACACAACAAATACCTATATCAATGGACCAATGGTTCAAGTTACTTGATATACGTGTATCATGTATCCAGTTTAAATTTACAATTGCAAACAAAAGCTAATTAGTGACTCTTCAATTGTTAAGCGGCAATCTTCAAAAATATAAGGTGGAATTGGTTTTGATTTGTTCAGTGTGAGTTCCCAGTATAGCACATAGTGTCCTGGAATTGTTGTTGTGTCTGCATAGCTTGTGTATTCCGACGGAGAAATGGCCCAAGTTTTTTCATCATCAACTACACAACTTAAGTTCTGTAAACATTAAAAATGCTATTTGTTAACTGTGAGGCAAAAATATATTAAGTATAAAATAACTTTATTTCAAGACAGGCATGGGAATTAAAAAATCAAAGTAAAAATTATGTTCAAAATAATAATAAAGTAATTGTTTTTAACTTCACAAACCAATACTCAATTGATACATGGAAACTTAAGCATTACAGACCAAATTAGTATAGTAAATAAATACCTCATCAATGTGATAGATGGAAACGGATCAAAGCTTTTACTAAGCTCGACAACTTCATCACATAAGATCTTTAGTTCTGGGTCTTCGATTTCCCACAAACCTTGAAACTATTGTTAAGAAATAAAAAATGAATAAAAAGTAAATCTTAACAATATCTAAAAATGAAACTATTGTTCTGTGTCTTCTACTTGACTCCAGCTGGTTACAAGGCTGTCGCTCCACATTTCACAGTGGGTCTGCCTCTAAATTATTTATTTCATTGTGAGGTCAATGGAGTATTATTGAAAATGAGGATGGTCGAATAATGCATGAAGTCGTGTGTAAAATGTACACAAAGTCTTAAGGTTCAATGCAGGTGATAGTTATGGCAGAAATTGTGATATACGTCAACACTTACGACTCCTCAAAGAATTATTGAATCCACACATCATCTGCAGAAAATATAACACTGCATAAATAATGGACACAACTCATATTACAAATAACAACTAAAGGATAACTCTTTCCAACCATTTTCTAACAATAAACATTTAATGGCTAACTATATCACCAAGAATCAGAACCATATACAACATTCTGCAAACATCAGCTTTTGTAGACGTTAATCAAGATAAGGGTGTACCAAATATCAAGGAAGTTATAAAATACTCCATAACAACCTGAGTGATTAATGAACTCCACTGACAGTAGATCACAAATACAAAATACAATTGACTTTCAATCACTAAAAGTCCAGCTAACAAATTAACAATCCTACAATTCAAGTTCACATTTCAATTTCAGGAAGCAGCATACATGTTCAAGGATTCACGACAAGCTTATATCACAAATAAACACATAACAATTCAACATAGTTAGTAGCAATAATAAGAAAGATTCAACTTAAGTTAGTACTCACCAATGGCTTATAAGTTCATGGTGACCAGAATCATGAGCAAGAACATGAGCTTTGGCAAAACCACAATCCAACAAAAATTGTCCAATAAAATAGCTTCAAGTGACGCAACATGTCCTAGCCGGAAACATCTTTTCACAAAAGGCTCTTCCGGGCTGCAACTTCAAAGGGCAAAAGTTGTTTGAATCCTTAGTTTTGTCCTCGAAACTGAAGTCATGCAGCCTGTAAAACGAATCAAATTCAAACACGGTCACGCAATAATAAATTTAACATCAATTTTTCAATAACAACTTTCCTTAGGAATGTTAAATGTCAATGACTTTTGAAAAAACTGATTCTTTCACTGAACTCATTTTCACTATCTCCATTAAAAGATGCTCCATCACAGTACCTTACTTTGACTATATTCCAGTTAAAAAAGTCTTTGTATGGAATGGAAAATTATGTCCATATAATTGACAATTAGAACACGGACTTGAGTATATACATAAGTTGCAGCCTCAAAGAGGGAAGACTTAAAGTGAACAACAAACAACAAATGGAAAAAAATGTATAGGATAAAGTGAAAATACCAGGGTTTTCTTCTGGTTTATCACTCCTTTCCTTACCAACTCTAAACAAATTCTCCATAGCATATGAATGTGACAAAAATTCCAAGAGCGCAAATCCATGGTTTGTCCCTTTATCATTAGAATCTTCAACAAAAGTCACATCCTCAACATTAGTAACTTTGTAATGCTTCAGTTTCTCCTTTAACTGACACCACAAGTTTAATTAACTGTCATAAATTCAACTCAATTTAGGATAAATAACTACAAACACAACCCAACCAACAAAAGAAAGTGCAAAAATAAGGCCCAAAGGTATTATAGTTACAACTTCCTTTGTCCATGTCTTGCAGATGTTACCTAAATAGAGGGTATCATTGTCCTGACTTGCAGTAACACCAAATTGTTTGCCATTAATCTGAAATTGCAGCCATGAAAACATGTGATTTAGTATAATAATAGTCCTAAGTCTGCTCGATAAATTGAGAAGTTAAAGATTACCACTGGATTTCTAAGCTCTTCACACAAGAACCTTCACAAGAGCTATTCATACAAGAACAACAAGATACAATGATAGTTATATATAGTTGAAAAAACAGCAGGGTAAGTAGTTATATAATTTGAAAAAACAATGATAATTCTTACATCTTGAAGAGTAATCATCTCCCCAATAATTTTAACATCCCTCATAAAGGAAAAACACATATCTTCAACATGATCTTAGGAACCAGTATGGTGTGAAAGGGAGGTTAAGCTTTCCAATTGCTGCAAGAAAATTGAAAATAACATTACGATTACAATTAGTTTAAATGGTATTTCTAAGAGTTACAATTAAACTGAGCAAACTGAGCACCAAACTGAGCAAACTGTTGGCCTGGTGGTGGTATATCGTCATTCGGTCTCTGAGGAATGGCTAAATAAGATTTGGTCTGTCCCATCGTCTCTCTGTCAAGCTATAAAATCATTAACAAAGAAAAGCTAAGCTCCATGTTAGAAATATGAAAAAACAAAAACATAAACCAAGCAAACGCTAAATCTAACACCAAGTGTTATAAAACACAAACCAAGCCAAAGCTAAACAAATATACATAAAGTTAAGAGTGTTCAACAACCATTTAAACTTAAAATCGGAAATCACACCAAACCGTAAGTCTCCATGGATCGTACGCTGAAAAAATAGGATGGAAGATGAAAGAGTCAATAAACAATGCATTTCCACGAGAAGAACAAAGTAGCTTCAGAGAAGAGATTAACTTACTGTAACGGAGATGAAATCAAGTTGTGCCAAAATTCAGCGATACACAACCGACGAACTCTGCACCTGAGTGACAAACTGAGAAATAAAAACACTAACAAACATGAATTGAAAATGAAATCTTGAGCAAATAACCAGAAACAACACGAAATGAAAATGAATTAAAAATGAAACGTTCAACCAAAATCTTGGTCAGTGTGCTACCTTTACTCCATTCAAATCAAAGAAAACTAAAAGAGCAGAAGAAAATAGGATTTGAGCTTGTTTTATATTTGAAGGAAAAGAAGGAAGAAGAAAGAAACAGAGACGATGAAGAAATGGGGCGGCGGTTAAGGTTTGAGAGGAATGAGAGATGAGAAAAAATAGGTGAGAGAGAAGTGTAGGAAAAAGTTTGAATTGAGAGAGAGAGAAATGAAAAGAGGGGAAAGCTATTTTTTTAGGATAGCCAAAGGATGAACGACACTTGGCATCAATTTGTGAAAAGCAACTATAGATTTGGGTTGATTTTGTTAGTTACTGAAATAACCTTGTGTTAGTGTAATTTTATTTTGGGAAAAGGGAAATTTGGTCAGTTTGGACAACCTCTTAGTAATGGGTAGATAGTTGATGATATCTCACCCCTTCTATTTGAATGTTGCCTTTATATGGGCTTCGTGCAGATAACTTGCAATAGAGGAGTTAAAGTTAGTGGAAGATGAAGTCTTCCTCTTTATTTTATAGAGTCGGCGTCTGCTCTTATGTGTAACACTGGGGGTTGGTGTTTGCGTGTTTAATTGTTGGTGGAGACTTATATTATCTCCTATGTTGAATTTTTGTTATAATTACATTATTTCATAACTATGTTTTGAATAATTATTTTTTGTTGATGTTTCCGCTGCTTAAATAAAAGTTAATTTCAGACATGTTTTATTCTTATTATTACTATTAATAATTTTTAAAATAGTATGTGTTACATATCATGAAGTATGAGTTGGTTTTTGTTGAACTGTAGCATCCTATATGTTTTGTGTTTTGAAAGACTCTGATATTTTATTTAATTTTTGCGGGGGAATATTTAGGGTGTTACATTAGTGGTATCAGAGCCTGGTCAGTCTGTTCGGCCAAGTTGTTGAGTCGATGTGGTGTGACAGTTGAATACTATCGATGTTGTCTTCTAACCATTGCTGTTGTTGGTGGTGGAAAAACAAAAACGGCTGAGAGAAATGATGTTGCGATTGCTACTAATTTGCATGTTGTTACTTAGGCTATTCAGAATCAACCTAATGCTGGTGGGAATGATGAGTTCCGTCATTTGGGGAAGTTCTAGAGGAACATTCCTCCTATTTTCAAGGGTAGGTATGATCCTGATGGAGCAAAGGCTTGTCTCATAGAGATTGAGAGGATCTTCTGTGTTATTGATTACTCTGAGGTGCAGAATGTACAGTTTGGAACTCATATGCTAGCCGAGGAGGCTGATGGTTGGTGGATCAGCAATCGTCAGGTGTTGGAGACTTCAAGTGAAGTTGCTACCTGTGCTGTGTTCCGTAAGGAGTTCCTAAGGAAGTATTTTCTGGAAGATGTTCGTGGGAAGAAGGAGATTGAGTTTCTGGAGCTGAAGCAGGGTAATTTAACTGTTACTAAGTATGCTGCCAGATTTGTGGAACTTTCTAAGTTCTATCTGCATTATAGTGAGGTGACTGCTGAGTTCTCAAAGTGTTTCAAGTTTGAGAATGGTTTGCATCCTGAGATTAAGCAGGCGATTAGATACCAATAGATTCGGAGGTTTCCAGAGTTGGTGAACAACTGTAGAATTTTTTAGGCGGATAGTAAAGCTTGCCCAGCTTATTATACGAGGCGAAGTGAGAAGAGGGGAAAGAATAATGTGAATCGTGGGAAGCCATATAGTGCTCCACCTAAGAAGGGTAAGCAGAGGGTTTATGATGGTAAGAAGCTAAGTGGGGGAGGTGCACCCGCTCCTCTTAAGTGCTATAGATGTGGTGAGTTAGGTAATCGTGTCAATGAATGTACGAGTGATATGAAGAAGTGTTACTGGTGTGGGAAGACATGACATCTGGTTGCTGATTGCAAGAACAATGTGGCAACTTGCTACAACTGTGGTGAACCAGGACATATCAATTCTTATTGCCAGAAGCCAAAACAAGCTTCAACTGGAGAAAACGTGTTTGCTTTGTCGGGGACTCAGACTTTCAATGACGACAGGTTGATCAGAGGTATATGTTACATTAATAATACGCCTTTGATTGCTATTATGGATACTGGTGCTACTCATTCTTTTATTGATGCTGATTGTGTGAAAAGGCTAGGCATTGTTGTGTCTGCTATGAACGGAGAAATGGTTATGAAAACTCCTGCTAAGGGGTCAGTGACTACTTCTTTGGCTTGTTTGAATTGTCCTTTGTCAATCTTTGATAGGGATTTTGGTGTTGATATTATTTGTTTGCCGTTGGGGAATCTTGATGTTATCTTGGGAATGAACTGGTTGGAGTTCAATCATGTTCATATCAATTGGTATAATAAATTAGTGTGGTTTCTTGCTCCTGATTATGAGGAAGAAGTTGGTTCTTGTCTGCTAGAGAGTTGAAAGAGCTTTTAGAAGAGGAAGCTTAAGTGCTTGCTTTGTTTACGTCTTTGTCTGTGAAGATTCAGGCTATAATTGATGAATTGCAGGTGGTGTGTGAATTTCCAAATGTGCTTCTGGATGATGTTTCAGATGTACCGCCAGAGAGAGAGAGAGAGGTGGAGTTCTCTATTGATTTTGTCCTTGGTACCAGACCTGTTTCTATGGAACCATACAGGATATCAGCGTCGGAGTTAGCAGTATTGAAGAAACAATTAGAAAAGTTGTTGGAGAATAAATTTGTGTGACCGAGTGTGTCTCATTGGGGAGCTCTAGTGTTGTTGGTAAAGAAGAAAGACGGTAGTATAAGGTTGTGTGTGGATTATCGACAATTGAATAAAGTGACGATTAAGAACACGTATCCACTTCCAAGAATCGATGACTTGATGGATTAGTTAGTGGGTTCACGTTTGTTTAGCAAAATTGACTTGAGGTCGGGTTATCATCACACTCGAGGGAATGATGAAGATATTTAGAAGACGGATTTTCGAACGTGGTATGGACATTACGAATATTTGGTGATGCCGATCCGCGTTTCGAATGCACCTGGAGTGTTTATGGAGTATATGAATCACATCTTTCACACTTATCTAGATCAATTTATAGTGGCTTTTGATGACATTCTGATATATTCTAAGTCAAAGGAGGAGCATGTTAAGCATTTGCGAGTTGTATTACAGGTGTTGAAAGAGAATAAGCTTTATGCCAAGTTATCAAAGTGCAAACTCTGGATTGCAAGTTGAAAGAGGTGAGTTTTCTTGGTCATGTTATTTCAGGTGATGGTATTACTGTGGATTCATCCAAAGTAGATGTAGTTCTACAGTGGGAGGCTCCGAAGTTGGTAATCGAGATTAGAAGCTTTTTGGGCTTGGTTGGTTATTACCGCAGGTTTATTGAAGGCTTTTCCGAGTTGTCAATTCCGTTAACTCAGTTGACTTGCAAATGTAAAGCATTTCTGTGGGATATTCATTGTGAGAAGAGTTTTATTGAGCTGAAGAAGAGATTGACTACGAATATAGTTTTGATTCTACCTGAACCGAATAAATCGTTTGTGGTGTATTCTAATGTGTCTTTGATGGGTTACGGTGGTGTGTTGATGCAATATGGTAAAGTTATGGCTTATGCTTCACGACAATTGAAGGTTCATGGGATAAATTATCCTACTCATGATTTAGAGTTGACTGCAGTGGTGTTTGTGTTGAAAATTTGGAGGCATTATCTTTATGGTTCCAGATTTGAGGTGTTCAGTGATCACAAGAGTTTGAAGTATATGTTTGATATAAAGGAATTGAATATGAGGCAGAGAAGATGGTTGAAATTTCTGAAGGATTATGACTTTGGCTTGAATTATCATCCCAATAAAGCTAATGTTGTGGCCGATGCTTTAATTTGGAAGTCTTTGCATATGTCGGCTATGATGGTTAGAGAGTTGGAATTGATAGAGTAATTTAGAGACTTGAGTTTGGTTTATGAGCTGACACTGTAGAGTGTGTTGTTAGGTATGTTGAAGATCAACAATGATTTTCTAAATAATATTAAAGAGAGTCAGAAGTTGGTTATAAAGTTGGTAGACTTGATGGTTGGAAATAATTAGACTGAGGATAGTGATTTTAGAGTGGATGAGCAAGGTGTGTTGAGATTTCATGAAAGGATTTGTATTCCTGGTAATTCTGATTTGAAAAAGATGATTTTGGAAGAAAGTCATAGGAGTAGCTTGAGTATCCATCCAGGAGCTACAAAGATGTATTAGGATTTGAAGAAGATATTTTGGTGGCCTGGATTGAAACGTGATGTGGCTCAGTTTGTGTATGCTTGTTTGACTTGTAAGAAGTCGAAAGTTAAGGATTAGAAACCTTCAGAGTTAAGGCAACCTTTGGATATTCTAGAATGGAAATGGGATATCATTTCTATGGATTTTATGACTAGGTTGCTGAATAATCTGAGAAAATGAAGCTGATTCGGGAGAGGATGAAAGCTTCATAGAGTAGGCAGAAGAGTTACCATGATAAGAGGAGGAAGGATCTTGAGTTCCAAGAGGGAGACCATGTTTTCTTGAGAGTCACTCCGGTGACCGGTGTTGGGCGTGCCTTGAAGTCGAGGAAGCTTACTCCTCAGTTTATTGGTCTATATCAGATATTAGAGAGGGTTAGAGATGTTTCTTATAGAGTGGCTTTGCCACCAAATTTGTCGAATTTGCATGATGTGTTCCATGCTTCACAGCATCGAAAGTATGTTCCGGATCCGTCGCATGTGATTCTGATGGATGATGTTCAGGTAAAGGATAACATTATAGTTAAAGCTTTGCCTGTAAGGATTGAAGATGGTGAGGTGAAGCAACTGAGAGCAAAGGGGATTTATCTTGTGAAGGTAGTGTGGGGAGGCACTTCCAGTGGAAATATGACGGGAATTGGAGATTAGGATGCGAGAGTCACATCCGGAGTTGTTCGCATCAGGTAATTTTCAAGGACAAAAATATTCTAAGTCGGGGAGAGTTGTGTCATACCCCAAATTTTGACCACCAAGGTTTCCCATCATTGTGAGAATCATCATCACAATATGGAGGTACCATCATGCCTCATCAATCTCCCCAAAGATGGGTAAGCATTCACCATAATCAAGAATTAGGGTTTCGAGCCCTCCCAGTATACTTAGACAAAGGATCAATCAAGAAATAACATGATCTTCAACTTGTATAACCTCTCATATCAAAAATCAAGCACAAAGTTGCCACCTTCCAAGTGTTTTGAGCCTCAAAACACCCGATGTCGCTTAATTAGGGTTTTGGACGACTGAGACCTCCAGAATGAGATTTTCACAAAAGGATGAGCCAAGAATCCAACATGTGACTCATTATTCTTAAAATATCCCTAAGAATCCATTGGAAAAGTTAAATTACCCTCAGAAGATGCATTCCCTAAAAGTCGGGAATTAGGGTTTTACGCGCCGAACAGCTCCGGGGCCAAATGTCAAAACATGACTTTTTTGGAAAAAATGATCCTTATGATTCATATTTTCATAAAATGTGAATTATAATGACATTTGAACAAGAATTGATCAATAAATCATGATAACTTGTAAAAGGGGTAGCCTTGAAAAATTGAAAAAATTTCTAAGTTATTAAGTTTAAATGGTTTTGGTGCCAACTTCCAAGGACCTTAACTTCTGATCCAAGCAACCATTTTGGGTGATCCAAAGCTGAATTTGTAGGTCTTGCTACACTATACAAAAGCTTCAACTACCTCTAACTCCAATTCTTTATGGATTTTAAGTTATGGAGTGATCAAAATGACAAAAACATGAAAATGACACTTTTTCCAACACTTAGTGAAAATCTGCCTAAGTTATCAGCTTTGAACACCAATGTTCATGAGGATTTTTCAATGGGATCCAAATAGTTTCAAAGTAAACTATGATCACACATGTATTGTATCATATGAGGGCTCTTTAAAAATCACAAGAGCCTCCGATAACTCAACCTGAGCAGGGAGATATGAATCCCTCAAAATCATCATTTTCAATTGTCCTAAGCAAGGCAGATTTTGGTATTTTGCTCGATTTGGAAAATTTGTACAACTCCAAGCCTTGTCATCCACTTGGAGACATCAGAGGATGAAATCAAAGGGGAATGATCTGATCCCCAAGCCTCCAAAGTCCAAGAATCTACACATAGCCATAACAAACTTAAAAAGACTAAAAAGGTGCCAAGACTCCAATTTTGTTTCCAAGCATTCAATAGATGCACCAAGGTGGCATGGACTGACACATTCCTAACTGAATGAGTCAAGAATAAGCTCCGAATCAAAGGACCATAGGCATGTGCTCTAACCTCAAGTCAATGGCTAGAGGGGACTTGAGATTCCATTTGATCCACATTGGCCACAGACCTGCTGTAGTTGCCACACACTATTGCTGTCAAAACAAACTTGCTCTATTATAAATAGAGCTCATTTAGGATCAGTTTGAGTACACCAAAGCACCCAAACTGATGCTTTCCTCAAAATCTCTCCTTCACTCCAATTTTTGCCTTCTAACTCAAGTCACTATCGAGTTTTGAGATTAAGAGTGATTCCAACCAAACCAATCACACACACACACCTCATAAACATCATGTATGAGTGATTCATAACACAAAATCACATCTGGAACATCATATTCACAAAATCACCAGCCAATTGCTCAAGTTCTTGACAGAGTTGCAGTTGAGGTACCACAACCAATTCCAGCTCATTTCAATCCACTCCAACCATTCAAACACACTCCTTGGCACCTAAGGAAGCTGTCCAGATCATTGGAACCTAACTGTCACACCTTAATCATCAAACTCGATCACCAGCTGCAAGAGGTAAGCCTGAACCCTTCAAACTCCATGATCTATGCATCATGAATGAATTTTTGAGTTACCATCTTGTTTATGCATGTATGTAGAGTAATAACCCTCAATCCATTGCCAGGAATCCATCGTGTATGGAATTTCAGTGTGTTCATGCTGAAATTAGGGTTCTTGAGGTTTTCTGTTGATTTCTTCCTCCATGCTTAATATAAATGCAATTAATCTATATGGTTGTGATCCTTGTTCAAAAACGAACAAGATTGGTACTTGAATCGTGCAAAATCATTGAGAAATCATGGAGAAAAGTGAGAAAACGTAAATTTGGAAAAACAGAGGACGCGGGCAAGAACCAAGTGTTCTTGACGCCATAATTCAAAATTTTGAATTTTAGTTATTTTGTTTAATTGATTGAAAATTTAATTTCTCTGTGAATATTTGTTTTTTTTAATTGATTATTTTTCTCAAAATTCACTAAAATGTTTAAATATTATATTTTACAAAAAAATCCAATTTATATTATTTATTTAATATAGTTAGAATTTTTGTAATTAATTTCATTTTAATTGTTTTTGAACATTTTTAAATGAAATTCCCGCTTTGATCTTTCAAAACCAATTGATTTCCAAGCTTTCATGTGATTAAGCATGATTTTTCAAAATATTTTTCAAAGTGTACAACTTGTTTTTGAATATATTTGATATTTTATCATTTATTATTTAAATTTCCTTTGAAAAAATGGCATTTTAATTTAAAATTAGGGTTTCCTCTCGATTTTATATTTTCAAACACTTTTGGGCCTCTAATAGAGTGTAAGACCCAACCCCTTTTAAAAACAACACAATTTGGGCCTCAGTCATTGTATAAGACCCACTGTGTTTTCAAAAATCTCGGCGCGATCGCCATTTCAAAACAAAAATCAATTGGGCATGTCCTTGTGTTGTAAGTCTCATTTCTTTTCTTTAAAACACTTTTGGGCCTCTAATAGAGTGTAAGACCCAACCCTTTTTGAAAACCAAACTATTTTGGGCATCAGTCATTGTATAAGTCCCACTGTGTTTTCAAAAACCTCGGCGCGATCGTCGCCTTTTAAACAAAAGTCATCTGGGCCTGCCCTTGTGTTGTAAGTTCCATTTCTTTTCTTTTTCAAAGACTTTGGGCCTCTCCTTGAGTTGTAAGGCCCAACCCTCTTTGTAAATAAACCTTTTTAGGCCTCAGTCATTGTATAAGCCCCAATACAATCACTACTACGAAAAACCCATTTAACAACGGTTGGGAATGACATATAATGACGTGGGCGAAGGCGTTGTTATGTAGATTGTCGTTGTAAGTTCGCTGTTTCTACAATGGTATGGAAACCGTTATTGTATTCTGGAAATGCGTGTTATATTGCAACGATTAGGTATTTCAACCGTTGTAATATATATTAACTATCACAACGGTTATGAGTATTAACCGTTGTCATATATATTAACTATCACAACGGTTATGTGTCTTAACCGTTGTGGAATGTACCCTTAGTTTATTAATTACAAATGTATACTGCTTGTTTTACCATACACCTAATTAAAGAAATACAACCATTAAAATTGGTAAAGAACTATATAATCTGAAAATTAAATTGTTCTTGAAAACCAACTTAAACACACCACTGTTTTCCGAATTAAATCCATTTCATTCCGCACATTTTATGTTCCTTAACATAAAATTTATGGTTCAATGGTCGGTTTCCTTCAATCCATCGATATCTTTGATTATAGTTTACCTCATCATCGCCAAAAATCATCGTGATTTTATCATCATAACAATCACGATCTTAACAACCACGATGATTAGTGACGACGATGAGGTAAACTATAATAAAGATATCGATGAACTGAAGCAAACGGACCATTGGACCATAAATTTTATGTTAAGGAACATTAAATGTGCTGAATGAAATGGATTCGATTCGAAAAACATTGACATGATAAAGGTTGGCTTTCAAATACATCTTAATTTTCAGATTATATGTTTCTATATCAATTTAACTGATTGCATTTTCAATAAAAGGATAGTGAAACAAACAATATACATAGTATATAATAAACTAAATTTCATATACAATATCAGAATGAATTCATATATATGTACCTTATCAGAATGATGAATTCATATATATGTACCACCATCATCATCACCATGTGAAACAAACCCTAAGAAGTGGGAAGCAATGAAGAAAATTAGTTAGTATTCAATTTAACTATATACAATATACATAGTATATAATAAACTAATGTTCTATATCAATTTAACTAATTGCATTTTCAATAAAAGGATAGTGAAACAAACAATATACATAGTATATAATAAACTAAATTTCATATACAATATCAGAATGAATTCATATATATGTACCTTATCAGAATGAATTCATATATATATGTACCACCATCATCATCACCATGTGAAACAAACCCTAAGAAGTGGGAAGAAATGAAGAAAATTAGTTACTATTCAAAACAAAACAACCAAAAGTTGAAACAAAACCCTAAGAATTGGGACTGTACCATTACAATGAAGTTTACCTTGCTTGTGAAGCATTGAAGTCGAATCTGAACAAAATGAGAACAATCAACAAAAACAACATGAAGCAAACGAGATAATGGGAACTATCTAACAAAAAGATTGAAGTAGAAGAATACCTTATTTTCCATAAACAATATGTACATTACGCTTGCTACCGCCAGAATCATCACCATGTTCATCTAGTTTTAGATTCTGCAAGAAGAAATACAAGGAGGAAGAAGCTTAGATCAAAAGCCTCATACTTCTTGTATTTCTTTTCGCGGATTCTATAAAAAGATAAAGTTTGCTCCCAAAATTTGGTGCTAGGGTTTCGCTGTGAAGGAAACAGCGCTACTGTCAATAATAGAAAGTTAATTCTCTTATATAGGTAAATATTTCACAATGGTTTTCTAAAATAACCGTAATGATAAGTATATATATTATTTTAATAATATCACAACGGTTAGTTATATTAACCGTAGTGATACCCCTTATAACGTAATTATAGAAAAATGTTGTTGCCTGGAGTCGAACCTTGTACCAAGTATAAGGGGTATCGCTACGGTTATTATTACTAACCGTTGTAATATTATTACCCTTGCTCTTCCCGAAGTAGAGAACACTCTGGCCATAATGATTTAAAATTTTCTCCGTTTTTCAAAAAATATCGTTCCAGAATATCAACCATTTACAAGTTATCATCATTGCAAGCATTAAACTATCAGACTTTTCATCTTCAACCTCATCTATAAATAGACAACTTTACATTTCTTCATAATATATTCTTCGTAACAATGAGTTCTACAAATGAGAATGCTAGAAACATCACCAATGAGGAACGTCAGGCGCCAATTGAGGAAGTCCAACCAGCGGCCAACGTCATGGATGCCTTAAGGGTGAGGAAGGACAAGAAGAAGAAGAAGAAGAAGCTGAAGAAGAAAAAGATAAAGAAGAAAAGGAGGATTGTTTATTATGATTCCGATGAGGGGAGTGAGGAGAGATGTCTGGATTATGAAGATGCATTTGCAGCTATGGTCTCTGATATTGATAAATATATGTAATATGATTATCAACGTACTCTTCTTAATGGAATCTTAATAAAATGTTATTTTATATATGCTCATCTCTTACAGTTTTATTTTTAAAGTTATATATACTATTCTCTTGCACTTAAAAACACTAACAAAAAAATAAAATATATGTTTAAAAGAAAAACAATGATGAATTTTGAGTTTTGAGGTTAAATCCCCATAACACTAACAAAAGAAATAAAATATATGTTTAAAATATACAAATATGACAAAAAATATAAAATATATGTTTAAAATATAAAAATATGACAAAAAATATAGTTGCTGGGAATCGAAGCTTGTTACATGTATTACAACGGTGTTTCAATACAATCGTGTTTAAAATTAAAAATATGGAAAAAAAAATGTAGTAGCTGGGAATCGAAGCTTGTAACACAGCTTGTATTACAACAGTTCTTTAGTACAACTGTCGTTAAATATGGCGTTATAATTTTTTTAACCTATTACAATGTTGTGATACGAATCTGTGGTAAACCTGGCGTAGTTAAATGGGTTTTTCGTAGTAGTGAATTTTCAGATCAATGGTACAATTACTGTTTTCATCTGGGTCTCTCCTTGAGTATAAGCCCCAATCTTCCTTTTCAAAAACAACTTCCCTTTTGATTTAGGTTCAAATTCATAGTTGTTATCAAAACTTTCTTTAATTTCTTGAACAACTAACCATACAACTGTTACAATGGAAGCTTGCTCGCCTGTAAGTTTTAAACAGTTTTCTTTTACATACTTGCACACACACACACACACACACACACACACACACACACACATATATATATATATATATTTGTTTGTGCTGGAAGCTTGCTCACCTGTAAGTCCTCTTATCCTTATTTTACATACTTGTCTATATATATTTGTATATATATGCCTGTATATATCTGCTTAGAGTTTTCCCCAACAATTAGGCCTAGAACTAGATAGAGCCAGTGGTCACTCTTTCAACACAGTCAAAATTAGTTCCCCATAGGAATTCCAGATACAGTCTTGCCTTCTCTTGGGCTTAAACAATATGGAACAAAGAGAAAGGCATTATTCCTGGTGAAACTTTTCTCAGACTGTCACTATTAGAAAATTGTCAAAGAAATTCAGTTCCCCAGGGAGGATTAATTCTCGGTGAAACCTCTCTTTAATTTCTTCAAACCCTAGAACTGTTCACTAAAAAAAAGATTATTCCCGGTGAAACTTTTCTTGATCTTTTCTTTGGTTTGGACCCACAGACTTCCTAAAAGCATCCCCGCCTCCTCTTGGGCTTTGTACAAGGACCCTCCGGCTTCTTAGAAGTTCTCATGCCTTCTCTTGGGCTTAATACAAGGACCTTGAAGACCTCTTAAAGGTATAGGACATAACTTAGTCATCCTTTGTTAAAGATGTCTTTCTAAAGAGTCAAAACCTCAGATCAATTTAGGGTTGATTCTCATCCCTTAAAACACCTGCCTCCTCTTGGGCATCATACAAAGATGACTTTTTCATACCAATAGACTTGGACAGTTTAATCTCCTCTTGGATCTCAAAGACATTCTCAAGTTCCCTACAAATACAAGAGAAACACTGGTCATTTAATCAATCTCCAGTAGAGTTAAAACCTCTGTAGGTTCAAAAACTCAAACTTTCTTCCAAATTTCCCCAGCTAGGGTCAAAACACTACCAATAAACCTTTATCAGAACCTCAAGGCATCTGATACTTCAACTCTTCTGGAACCCTCAACAAGAGTTGATTCCCCGCTATGGACCTGCCTCTGGATGTCAATAATCCTCAGCAGAAGCCAATCTCCTCTTAGGCCTTGTATAATGATCTTCCTCAGTAGATCTATATTCAAAAAGCACTCTCTTGTTGGGTTAACCCTCTTTTAGCCTCAATCTTGGGCTTTGTACAAGACAGATAAAAGCACACTCTTGTTGAGTTAATCTTTTTTCAGCCTCCTCTTAGGCTTTGTATAATGATTTCCCCTAGCAGAAGTCAGACTCCTCTTAGGCTTTGTATAAGGATCTTAAAACACTATCTTGTTGAGTTAATTACCCTATGGCACTCTCTTGTTGAGTCGACCCTTTTTAGCCTCCTCTTAGGCTTTGTATAAAGATTTCTCCAGCTTGTTCAGCCTCAATCTTGGGCTGTGTACAAGACACACAATGATATTCTCTTGTTGAGTCAATCACCTTAAAACACTCTCTTGTTGAGTTAGTCATCTCTCAGCCTCCTCTTGGGATTTGTATAATGATCCTTCTTTTCCTCAGCTAAAGTCAGCCTCAATCTTGGGCTTTGTACAAGACACCTAAAAATATCTTTAGCTGAGTCAGTCAAATATTTTGTAGCCTCAATCTTGGGATTTGCACAAGACACATATGAATATCTCCCCAGCGGAGTCAATTCCTCCCAGCCTTCTTTTAGGCTTTGAGAATTAATATCCCTAAACAGGAGTCGATCTTCTTTTCAGCCTCAATCTTGGGCTTTGTACAAGACACCCATAAATATCCTTCAGCCTCAATCTTGGGCTTTGTACAAGACACATATAAATCTCTCCATCAGAGTCAATCTCTTTTTAGCCACAATCTTGGGCTTTGTACATGACAGATAAAACCTCTCACCAGTAGAGGCAGTTTCCCCTTTTAGCCTCAATCTTGGGCTTTGTACAAGACAGACAAAATCTTTCCCCGGAAAAGTCAACTTTTAGCCTCCTCTTAGGATTTGTATAATGATGTCCCCAAAAAGTCAGTCTCTTTTTAGCCTCAATCTTGGGCTTTGTACAAGACACATAAACACTATCTTGTTGAGTCAGCCTTGTCTAGCCTCCTCTTAGGCTTTGTATAAAAACTCCCTAGTGGAGTCAATCAATCTCTTAGTTCAACCTTGGGCTTTGATCAAGGCACATACAAAAACCAAAATCTCCTCAGAGGAAATCAAAATCTCTCTGTTGGAAGACATTTCTCTGTATATCACTACATCGAAACAGATAAATCAAAACAAACCCTAATCCCAGATAACTGCCATAAGTGGCACTTGTTGATTCAAATATCCAAGCTATAGTCCATCTTTTATCCTGGTAAATCCCTTCTTTCATCTAATTGCTGTAAGTGGCAAGCCTCTGGATTATTTAAATCCACGCCACTATCTCTCTCTTAGCATAAAGATCCCTAAGGAAAAATGGCGTTGCTCAACACTGAGTTAAAGTTTTCTCCTTCAGAACAATACCCCTATAAAGGAAATTATGGCATTACTGGATTCACATATCCCAGTTAAAGTAATTCTCCTTTATAATCAATCACCCAACAGTTGTGATAAACAGACGAGATGTCTTCCTTTAGAGATGACAAATTCTCTCTCAGTCAAACCTTTAGCTTCAATCTTGGGCTTTGTACATGACACAAATAACCGTTAGCTTCAATCTTGGGCTTTGAATTATACACCAAAACATCTTTTTCCTCCCATAGAATAGGATGAACTACAATTGCTCTGATTTCCCTGTTTATCTTTAACGGGAATGCGTAGGCATAAGATTGTGAAATCTTCGCGAGCATACCAATCAAAAACTCTAGGTCCAGTACCTTCGCATACCAATCAAAACTTTAGGACCAGTACCTTCATATCAATCAAAACAGAGGTCCAGTACCTCACCAAAATCATCAAAAACTTACTCTCTCTCAAACATTCCCAAAGAAGAAACTTTGCCATTTACAGATAAACACCATCAAGTACAAAGCAGAACCTAATGCTAACAACTTATGGATAACCACATATAGGATGGGTAATTAACAACTCCCCATTGTATAACCTGACCCCGAACTCCCCGAATCTCTTTAAGCGTCTGTTCAGTTAAACATTCGTGTGCAAGGTTAGTTTTAGATAACTTCCCTTTCCCTTCCAGCTTCACAGGATAAATAAGAAATCAGAAAGTAGCACCCCGCTCCTACCATTACGGTGGAGAAACCCATGGCTATAAGGTGGTCGCGTCACCGACAAAAATCGCACGCTACAGTAAAATGGTGACTCTGCTGGGGACTCTCATTAGGATCTGTCTTACCTTAGTCATCATTCATCACCATTTTCCAACAGTAAAATGGTGACTCTGCTGGGGAGCCAAATTAAGACTAGAATTCCTAAGAGGTCTAGGATGTTAGTTTTAGGAATCATATTATATACTATATATACTGTTTTTCCTACTTGATATCCGTGTTTATTTTTCTGTCAATGGGAATGCGAGTGATGTCGCATGTGGAAAGTTTGAGAGAACCCTGTGATAGGTGATGGCATAGATGGGTCGACTTACAGGGAGTGATTCCTGAATAAGCGATCCTGGTAGACCATCAAATCAGTGGAGATACCCTTTGCGGATTCAATGTTTAACGACTTCGTCGTGAAGGTAGATTGTCCCAATGTGGTATCCGTGAAACTGAGGATTTAGTAGACATTAACCATATGGCCATTTGGTAGTACGGTAGCTATCGAAAATAGATGATACGTGATACTACACTCAATTGAGACTACCTTATGATGCTACAACTCGCTCGGGTGAACCAGCTTGCTGTTGTCATCCCTGGGGGGTCAATGATTTTGGGAACTTTAACACATTCTACATGTTCAAATTAACCAAAATACAACCTTTTGGGATGGGTAGAGCCATGACTCCATGCTTGTGACGTTGAACCCTTGAACCCATGTTTTTTCAATGTTTTTGTGTGTTGCATTCATGCATTCATTTAAAAAACTCTTAAACAAAGAAAAAATATTCTTTTCTCTTCTCTCTTTTTCAAATTAAACTAAAACAATAATTGCAATTATTAGAGAGAAAGATTGCATTATGGATTTCGGTAGAAGGAAGATGCACAAGTACACCTTCAAGGCTCCAAAGTTAGACGATTTAAGAGGGTTGGCAAGGATGATCACTAACCCTGATGCTTTCAGAGCTAAGCATGGAGGACTGATGTCTCTATTAAGGGTCCATGTAGTTGAAGGAATCTTGTCTACGCTAATTCAGTTTTACGATCCGGTTTATCACTGTTTCACATTCCTAGATTATCAACTAGCACCGACGCTAGAAGAGTACTCTCACCTGACTGATCTATCCATCACTAACCAAGCTCCCTTTTCTAGACTGGAAGAAATTCCAAAGGATCAAACCATTACAAGAGCAATCTATTTGGACGAGTCAGAAATCAAGATTCACATGACCACTAAGTATGGAATCCAAGGTTTACCAACCAAGTTTTTGGTAGAGAAAGCCCTATACTTTGCCAGTGTAGGAAACGTTACTGCTTTCAAAGGTATCTTTGTTCTACTCACATACGGGATTTTCCTTTTTCCCAACATCGATAACTTTGTCGATACCAATGCCATTAAGATATTTCTTATTGGAAACCCAGTACCAACCTTGCTCGCAGATGCTTATCATTCTGTACACTAAAGGAATTTGTACAGTGGAGGAATGTGATGCGTGTTTTTTTCGCAAGTGTACGAACGCGTCAGAGTAATATAAAAGATTATCGTATCCACAGAGACCAAGTGTCAATCTATCGCTATCTATTGTTAAGGTGTGTATCTAAGGTGATTGAAAATAGTAGTTTTGAAGAGTGCACGGTAGTAAATAAAGTAATTAAAATTAATTGATAAAGACAGGTTCGAATGCAATTCACACAACCAATTGATAATCCAAGTACTTGCTAATAGAACTACTTACGGGCAATGTTTTCTACTTTGAAAAGAACTAATTTGACAGGAACTGTCGCTTTCGCGTATTCAGAACCGAGTTGTACCCCCTAATCAAACCCTCTTATTGTCACGGATAAAAAGGCGCGCATTGCGTTAGAGTAGTAAACCTATTTTTAAGAAATATAGTATCTTGACCAAGTTGAAAAGTATTTTAACCTGGATTTTCTAAAAAAAAAGAGGTTCTTACGAACCAGACTTTAAACTTCTTAACGCGTCCGAAAATGGTTTTAAAATCTCTTTTCCTTTTAAATTAAAAACTCCTAATAAACTAAACAAAGCGCTTTCGCTGTTTTTGAAATAGTTTAAAAACAATTAAGTTTAGATAGGCGTTGGACGGCTTTCGATCTTACCCAACGGAATTTAAGAACAGGAAAACTTATATTGAAAGTTAAAATAGCCCTTAAGTGTTTCCACTAACAATTGTACAGATTATCGGCTCGGTTATGATCTTCACATTCTAACCTTTATAAAATTAGCCAGACATGGTAAAGTAAAAGTTCATTTTTAGATTTTTCATAAAAAAGGTATTTAAGTGCGAGTGCGGAAAGTAAATGAAATTAAAGCGAGTGCGGAAAGTAAATGAAATTAAAAGACAGTGCAAGAAATAAAGTTGACAAAAGGTAAAGTAATAAAAACCTGCTCCAATCGGAGTGGTTGAATACAATGCGAACTGAAAGTAAAATGGCGGCAGGATTAACTTCCTTCCAGAGTGCTCCAAGACTTAGTCTCACAGGCTCTTACAGACTCGATCTCTCGAATGTAGTAACACCTCGATGTGAAGCAATTACCACTATTACACTGATATATGCTTATGAACAACTAAACTTGGATGAAGAAAAACGAAAATCTAAAGTCCTATTTATAGGCAAGGAAACATGTGGAAAAGACAAGGATGCCCCTAGCATTTGAATTTGGGAGGGAACTCGTTTTGTTCTTGTGGCGCCCGCCATGAGTGTAAACTTGCTTGGGCAGTTGGAGATCGTGGGGAAAAACAGTTGGGAGGAGTTTGAGACATGGCCACGTCATGGAAGACCCTGTGGCGGCCGCCATAGTGGATGCCATAAGTGTAAAATGCTGATTTTCTCTATTTTAGCTCATTTCGACTTCCTTTTCGCTCCTTTTCTCGCTCGGGGCTCTGATTAGACTAAAAACCTGAAAACAAAGAAAAACATAATAATAACATAATAAAATGACATTAAAAGACTAAGAATGCATGCGAAATCGGAGTCAAAAATACGGTGAAATTCAGTGTCATCAAATTCTCCCACACTTAGACCTTTACTTGTCCTCAAGCAAAACATTTAAAGCTCAAAGTAAGAAAACTAGTGCTGACACGTGATTCGGGCAAAAAGGGCTTCTAAGTTCAAGTCAGGATGCAGTGACAGGTACTAAGTGAACCAAGGGTATCGTAATGACACTTATCCGCAGAGGCGGACATAAACTTCATTCTTATATTAATCAACCGTACCATCCCACAATAACTAGGCCTACCTCTTCATCTCTTTTTTGGGTCCTTTTCATTCAGGCGCAATCACATTAAGCCCGTTATCCGTACATGTTTCATAGTAGAGTGACCTGTTAGTGATTCTGATCCAAAACATAGGGTTTCTGGCACATAAGACTGTGTAAACCCTTTTATTTAACCCAAATGCAGTTGTGGGGGATCGGATCGTAATCCGCCCTACCGAGTTCAGCGCCAGATACCTCTGAACCAACTAACAATGGGTGAGCTAAAATTATATTTTTTTGTGTGGCAACAATTCAACTTTTTGGGTTAAACGACCTTGTGAGGGTCATCTATCCGGAGTTTGCCTTATTCTTTATTTATTTTACTGGATCATTCACTTATGTTCATCGGTCCCCTACGTAGAACATGCTTAGGCCGGAGCTGACTGCAGAAATAAACTACTTAGGACAAATTTGGAAATGATGATTAAGGCCATGGTACATGGGGTTTTAGAATGATTCCTATATTCGTGAAGTCTACGGTGCTAAAACGATACTAATGTTTCAAAAAGTTCACCTAAGTCACCACATCCTAATCCAAACCTGTCTTAAAGCCCAAAAAACGTGTAGAACAACAATGTTTTCTTTTTGCAAAAAAATTTTTTTTTTTTTTTTTTTTAGGGCTAAAGAAATGGGGAAAAATGAGGGTGCACTAGGGATACACTGTACTGGTGACTCGTCAGACTCATGCATTTTCTAGAAAAAAGACATAGACAAAAACAAGAAATAAACAACTAACTAAAAAAATGGAAATAGAAAGCAATAAAATAGAAAGCAATAAAATCCCCTCCCACACTTAAATCGAACATTGTCCCCAATGTTTCGAAATAAGATAAGGAGAGTAACCTGTAAAACTACTGATGTGGACCACTGGTGCCCTCGTCGTCCTGCTGGGAATGCCTGGAGTGGCGGGATCTGCTACGATGCTGGTCTCTCCGGTCCAATCGGGCTGATAAGGCTGCCTGGGCATCTCTGACCTGTCGAAGGTTACCTAGAACGGAACCTTGAGTAGCCTCCATAAGCTCGTAATGCCGGCGGTTGAAGTCTTGCTGACGGGATTGCTCGTTTGCTATCGCAAGCAAGGTGTGAGAAACGGACTCGAAGGATCGATCTATCCTCCGTCGTGATTCTTCCATGAAGCTCATATTATCCGTCAGTTGTTGCTGAATGGTAGAGAGAAGGTCATCTCGCCTTTCTTCTCTAGCCATAAGGTCACGCCACATCTCCTCAGTGACATAGGATCCAGGGACTGAACCTGCAAAAGGGTTAGAGGAAGAGGGTGCGGTGTGTGGTGGTGAAGGATGATGGGGGGACACATGAGGTATGGGAGACTGATCTCTCCGCTCAAATTCTTCGTCAGTGTCGTGTCCCTCCGTATCAGGAATATTAGGAGGAAGTGGACCTAGAACAGGTGGAGCATTTAAATCATAGGTCCAGTTCCTTTCATTACGTACATCGGTACGTCTACTGCAGGGCAAGGCAACAGATGGGATAGCTACACCATGGATCATCAATACAAAACCACCCTCTCTTCTCGCTCGGCACAATTTCATATCTTTTAGAAATTTTAGGTTGATTGTGCGAGGAGTTAAGGGCTCTAGTGTGGCTATCTTATTGTTCAAGTTAAGGGCCCGAGCAATAGACGTAATCAGTCCTCCAAAAACAATCGGTCCTGCTTTATTAATAGTAACAGACATGTGAGAAAGCATAAACGGGACCGGATTGATTCTTCTATTAGTGAGACTTCCTTGTAAAAACTGAAGCTCTTTAGCATTAACCTTATTTGGATTATCCCGGCCAAAAATAGTACATGCCAACAGGTATCTAAAAACTCTGATGGTCGGGTTGTGGATGGTCGATGCAAGAATTCCTTCAAAAGAAGTTATTAAATTATTTGACAATCTCTGCCAAAAAGAAAATGCATCGACCGACCATCCGTCATCCAAAGGGGTTTCACAAATAGCACCTTCCCAAAGAGGAATCCCTAACAGACTTGTTAGTTCGTCGGTACTGTACTTATATTCTATTCCAAACATTCTAAATTGGACAGTACCGACTGTGCTAGCAGTGTTAGGGTGGACAGTGTAGATCAAAGAACTTAAAAACTCAACTGTCAGTTTCTCAAAGGTTGGTTCTTGGTTTTCAAAAATAGAGTGCAGTCCCAAAAAATCAAGTAAATGATAAACACTATGATAAATACCCAAGGTATAGAGACAGTTGTCGTCCACGTACCTCGTCGAGAGAATTTCTCGACCTTGAAGCCTTTGAATATTCCTCCTCTGCCTATCCCCGGGTTTTCCTTCTCGCAAAATATATCCTTCGAACTCCATAGCTTGCTCCTTGAATTGATTTGAAGATAGTGAAGATGGGTTTAAATATAAGTTGGTAAAGGTGAGATTTTTATGGAATTTAATTGGTGGAATTTCAAATGGAAGTTTGAAAGGGTTAATGGATAGTGGGTATTAAATAAATGTGGGAGCTTTTGTGAGTTTTAATGGAGTTTTGGAAAAGGAGAAAAATGGGTTTTGGGAGTTTAGAGGTTCAAAAATGGTGGAAGATGTAGTTCTCCCCCGTATTTACCAGGACGCCGTGGCGGGCGCCATAAGGCTATGGCGGGCGCCATAAGGTCATTTTCGGACCTGGGCCAAAATTTTGAATTTTGGAATGGGCCTCTCTTACCTTTTGCGTCTCGGGGGTCCCGATAGCGTTCTCATTTGCTTTCTTCTTCAACACGGGACTTGCACAATTTTTGTGGAAATAAAAATCAAATATTAAGAAAAATAACATTATTATTGGATATATATATATATAAGGAAAAATAAAAACACACATAATATATATATATATATATATATATATAATCAAAGTATATAGGAAATATAGGAAATGCGAAAATACGAAATGTGTCCAGATATGCTAAAAAGTAAAGAAAACGCAGAAATACTGAATAGTAAATAATAGAGTAGTAAGTCAGGGCAATATGATCAATCAGCTGGCTCCTCTGCCTGGCTGGATCCACGAAGCTCAGCGATCTCGCGACGAAGCTCTCCGATCTCCTGGTATAAAGAGTCTGCCTCAGTAGCATGAGTGAGATCAGATACCTCAATCTGCAAAGCAAGATCAGCTACCTCCTGCTTGAGCTTGGCAGTCTCTCTGCGGAGCTCAACAACCTGGGTGTATAAATCGGGTGGCTGCAAGGACAAATTATTAGATAATACAGTGATTTTGGGAGACGGAGGTGTAGGGGTGTACTCAGCAATAGGAGGCGATCTAGGCTCCTCAATAGTCTCTCCATAACCCTCCAAAGCATATCTCCAATTAGCTGGGTCATGAACACTGGTCATCATCGAATCAGGCAGCAAAAAGTAATGAACAGCCTCGTTGTCGATCAACAATCTGAACTAGTTGGGGTTTGCAGAGGCTCTCCTTATCAACCCTCTGTCTAGGCAGAAATCAACGTCCATGGTGGTGTATTCACAGAAAACCCTGAGATGTAACAACTTACGCGAAAGGCCTAAAGCAGCAGCAATCTGGGTAACAATACCTCCCACATGAATAATACCTACTGATGACCTGGCAATACTGCTAAGACCTTTCAGCAGAAAGTTCCCACATGCCACAGGACGTGACTGGGTCGCACAAAACAGTAGAAAGATCTCCTCCTCACTAAGCAAGGTCTCAGCATCTGGCAATCCAAAGAAAGAGTGTGCTATGATCATCTGAAAATACCTCAATGCAGGGTTGTGGATAACATGTGAGAACTGGGTGGAAGGATCCTGACTCCCTCCACCAGAGATATCACTCCAGAACTTCTCCACTTCCCTACTCAGAAAGTATCCCATAGGTGTCTCAGGAATAGCATCAGGGGTCGTCTGAAAACCTAATAAATCACCAAACTCCTTATGAGTGAAGGAGTACTCAGTCCCAAATAACCTGAAAATAGCACATCCATCTGGTCCGGCCCAGGGGTCATAAGAAAACGAGCTGAGGAACTCCAAAGTGAGGTTCCTATAGGTGTTGTTCAGGTCGTCGAACTGGTCCCATTGAAGCTGGTGGCATAAGAATCTGACACTAGGCTCAATGCCTAAAGCCTCCATGCAAGCCTGATCTGGGTACCTCGTAGGTGCCATAGGACGTCTGAAGTGGACAAAGTAACGCTCTCTCTGGGCGTCATTCCTGAAAGTCACATGCATGTCATCAAAGTTCTGCATTCTGCACAGAGTTAGGAAGAAAGTCCTGTAAAACACAAACATTTTAAACATTAGTCCTGACAAAATATAACAAGAAATAAAATAAAACAAAATGTAGAAAGAGTAAATAAGGTAAGAAAATCATGGGTTGCCTCCCATGCAGCGCTTGTTTAACGTCGTTAGCTTGACGACTGGAACTTATACATCTCTTGTCGGGATTGGTGGATCACTTAGAGTGTGGCTGAAGTAGGTTGTTGGAATGTCTCCTCCTTCGTAGAGCTTCAGTCTTTGTCCATTGACGATGAATGGTTTACATGTCTCGTTTTTGATTTCAACAGCTCCAGACCTCAGAATTTTTGATACTTTGAAGGGGCCGGTCCATCTTGAACGGAGCTTTCCTGGGAAGAGCCGTAGCCTAGAATTGAACCGGAGAACAGGGTCGCCTAAGTTGAAGTCTTTTCTTACGATTCTTTTGTCGTGCCAAGCTTTTGTTCTTTCTTTGTATATTATGGCATTCTCGTAGGCTTGCTGTCTGAGTTCTTCCAATTTGTGGATGTCAAGGACACGTTTCTCACCAGCAGTTAGGTAATCCAAATTCAAAGTTTTAATGGCCCAATAGGCCTTATGCTCTAACTCAAAAGGTAAATGACAAGATTTTCCATAGACTAGTTAGTAGGGGGTTGTTCCTATAGGGGTTTTGAAAGCGGTTCTGTAGGCCCATAAAGCCTCTTGAAGCTTTTGCGACCAATCTTTTCTGGATACAGAGACAGTTTTTTTCTAAAATTTGTTTAATCTCCCTATTAGATACTTCCACTTGGCCACTAGTCTGTGGGTGATATGGTGTTGCTACTCTATGCTTAACTCCATACTTGCTTAAAAGCTTATCAAATATTCTTGATATGAAGTGAGATCCTCCATCACTTATAACTAAACGGGGTGTTCCAAATCTGGGGAATATATAATTTTTAAATAATTTAATCACTACTCTAGTGTCGTTTGTGGGTGCAGCTATCGCTTCAATCCATTTAGACACGTAGTCTACTGCAACTAAGATATACTTGTTTCCTAAAGATGGTGGGAATGGTCCCATGAAATCTATACCCCATACGTCGAAGAGTTCTACTTCTTGGATGTTTCTTAAAGGCATTTCGTCGCGTCTTGATATATTTCCTGTGCGTTGGCATCTATCACATTTGACAATGTAAGCATGGACATCACGCCACATGGTAGGCCAGAATAGGCCAGCTTAAAGAATCTTGGCGTAGGTCTTAGAGGTGCTTGCATGTCCACCATAAGGTGCAGAGTGACAATGCTGAATTATACTTTCTACCTCGTCTTCTGGAACGCAACGGCGGAAAATGCCATCTTTACCTCTCTTGAAAAGAAGTGGCTCATCCCAATAGAAATTTCTAACATCACTTAAGAACTTCTTCTTCTTGTGGTAATCGAGATCAGGGGGTATGATATCAGCGGCTAGGTAATTAACAAAATCAGCGTACCAGGGCACGTTACTTACAGCTAAGGATTTTTGGAAGTGCTCATGAGGGTCTGGTTCTTTATCTTCAATGGTTTCCAACTGGGCTATCAGTCTATCATAGGCAAAATCATCATTTATGGGTACTAATTCAGGATTCAGGTATTCTAGCCTAGATAGGTGATCGGCTACTACATTTTCTGTGCCTTTTTTATCTCGGATATCTAAGTCGAACTCTTGTAGCAACAAAATCCATCGAAGTAACCTGGGTTTAGCATCTTTTTTACTTAGTAGGTAACGGATGGCAGCATGATCGGTGTAAACTATAATTTTGGCTCCTACTAGATATGATCTAAATTTGTCTATAGCGAAAACTACAGCTAGGAGTTCTTTCTCGGTTGTTGCGTAATTGAGCTGGGCGGCGTCTAGGGTTCTACTGGCATAATATATTACATGTAATCTTTTATCTTTTCTCTGACCTAGAACGGCTCCTACAGCGTAATCACTGGCGTCACACATTATCTCAAACGGTTCAGACCAATCAGGGAGTTTCATAATGGGTTCTGAAATCAATGCTTGCTTCAAAAGGTTGAATGCTTCATTGCATTTTTCATCAAAGATGAATTCAGCATCTTTCATTAACAGGCCAGTTAAAGGTTTTGTTATTTTGGAGAGGTCCTTGATGAAACAGCGGTAGAATCCAGCGTGTCCAAGGAAACTTCTAACTTCCCTGATAGTCTTGGGGGGTTTTAGGTTCTCTATAACTTCTATTTTTGCTTTATCTACCTCTATACCTCTTTCGGAGATTATATGTCCTAAAACAATTCCTTCAGTCACCATGAAATGGCATTTTTCCCAATTCAGCACAAGGTTCACCTCCACACATCTTTCCAGGATTTTCTCAAGGTTGATAAGACAATTTTGGAAATCAAAACCGCAAACCGAGAAATCATCCATAAATACTTCCATGATTCCATCTAGATAATCTGCAAAGATTGACATCATGCAACGTTGGAAAGTAGCAGGGGCATTACAGAGTCCAAAAGGCATTCGTCTGTAGGCAAAAGTTCCAAAAGGGCATGTAAAGGTAGTTTTTTCTTGATCTTCTGGATGTATAGGTATTTGAAAGAATCCCGAATACCCGTCTAGATAGCAGAAGTAAGAGTGTCTGGCAAGACGTTCTAACATCTGGTCTATGAACGGTAAAGGGAAATGATCCTTCCTAGTTGCTTTATTTAACTTTCTATAATCTATGCACATACGCCAACCTCCTTCTATCCGCTTTGCTATTTGTTCACCTTTCTCATTTTGCACAACTGTGATGCCTCCCTTCTTGGGTACCACATGCACAGGGCTCACCCACTTACTGTCCGAGATCTGATATATTATACCTGCTTCAAGCAACTTCAGAACTTCCTTTTTGACAACATCACTCAGTATAGGGTTTATCCTTCTCTGGTGCTCTCTGGAAGGTTTTGAATCTACTTCGAGCGAAATCCGATGCATGCATACGGATGGACTTATACCTTTCAGATCAGAGATATTATATCCTAAGGCTGAGGGATATCTTCGTAAAACGTCCAAGAGTTGATCTGTTTCTTTTTGTCTCAAGGCAGCACTAACTATAACCGGACGATTCATTTCTTCATCAAGAAACTCATATCTCAGGTTCTTAGGTAGTTCCTTAAGTTCCAAGGCTGGTTTAATAGGGCAAGGCATAGGATCTGGGGTAAGGGATAAACATTCGTAAAGGTTATCATCGATGTAGGGTTTCTTATAATTGTCATCTTCCAAAATAAGAGTTGATGGCAGCTTAATTGTTTCAATGACTTCTTCTTGCTCTAACTCCCTAACACATTCATCAATGATATTTATCGCATAACACGCATCTCCTATCACAGGTGCCATAAGAAATTTTGAAAGTATAAATTCTATCTTCTCGTTCCCTACCTCAAAGGTTAGCTTCCCTTTTTTGACATCTATTATGGCTCCAGCAGTCGATAAGAATGGTCTACCTAGAAGAATTGGTATGTCATCATCTTCTTTAATGTCCATGACAACAAAATCAGTAGGGATAAATAGCTGACCTATCCTAACAGGGACGTCTTCAAGTATGCCTATCGGATATTTAACAGACCTATTGGCTAATTGAAGTGACATCTTGGTAGGTTGCAACTCTCCTAAATTTAACCTTTCGCAAACCGCTAAGGGCATTAAGCTCACACTAGCTCCTAAGTCTAGAAAAGCTTTTTCGATGACATGACTCCCCAAAGTACAAGGAATGGAAAAGTTTCCAGGATCTTTATCCTTTTTTGCTAATTTATTTTCGGTAATAGAATTACATTCCAAGGGTTTCGGATCATCAAGTCTACGTTTATTGGTAAGGATGTCTTTGAGAAACTTTGCGTAGGATGGTATTTGGGTAATGGCTTCTGTGAACGGGATTTCTACGTGAAGTTTTTCTATAACTTTAATGAATTTCTGATACTGATTATTGATCTGGGTTTGTTTAAGTCTTTGCGGATATGGTATTGGTGGTTTGTATGGCGGGGGTGGTATATAGGTTTTGTTTTTGGGTTCTTCTCCTTTTTCTTGACTTTCCTGGTTTACAGATTCCTCTGGTTTCTTCTTTTTATCTGGGATGTTGTCATCTTCCTTAGAAGTTTTGGGATCACTCAACCTCGGGTTACAAGGTTCATCATAAGCGGTCCCACTTCGTAGGGTAATGGCATTTGCTTGTCCTTTCGGGTTTTGTTGAGGTTGTCCAGGGAATTGTCCTCCAGGTGTGGTCTGAGGGGCTTGGTTTAAAGCTACCTGCGAGATTTGGGTTTCAAGCATCTTATTGTGAGTGATTATTTGGTCAACCTTGGTTCCTAACTGGGTAATTAGTTCGTTAACATGAACGTTTTGGTTCATGAACTCCTTGTTTTGTTGGATTTGAGCAGCGACAAAATTATCCACGATTTTCTCAAGGCTCGGTTTTGGTGGTACAGGTTGCATAGGTTGATTTGATCTTGGGGCTTGATAACTTGATTGTCTCGGAGGGGCAGTATTTTGGATAGGGTTATTATTCTTATAGGAAAAGTTTGGGTGATTCCTCCATCCAGGGTTATAGGTATTTGAAAATGGGTTTCCTTGGGTGTAGTTCACTTGTTCAGAGCTGGTCTCGTTTAACAGACTGCATTCTGCGGATTGGTGTCCTTTCGTCCCACATATCTCACAATCTGACGAAACTGCGGCTGCAGTATTCGGGGTTGTACACATATGCTCAACTTTTAGGGCTAATGCGTCCATTTTAGCTTGCATCATGTCTATAGAGCTTAACTCATGTATTCCTCCTTGGGCTTCCTTCTTTTCCACCGTCGCTCGTTCTACTCCCCACGATTGATGGTTTTGGGCCATATCTTCGATAAGGGCACTAGCTTCAGGGTAAGGTTTGTTCATCAGTGCGCCACCTGCGGCGGCGTCGATGGTCATCTTAGTGTTATAATGAAGTCCATTATAGAAGGTTTGAATGATTAACCAATTTTCTAAACCATGATGTGGGCATGCTCTTAACAGCTCTTTATATCTCTCTCAGGCTTCGAACAACGATTCTCCTTGGTTTTGGGTAAATCTAGTTATTTGGTTTCGAAGAACAGCGGTCTTACTCGGGGGAAAATATCTGGCAAGGAATACTTTTCTAAGGTCTTCCCAACTTGTTATGGAATTTGGTGGAAGGGAATCTAACCAAGATAGGGCCTTATCTCTGAGGGAAAAAGGAAATAATCTTAAGCGAATCGCCTCAGGAGGGGCTCCATTGGTTTTAAAGGTGTCTGCTAGTTGGAGAAAGTTTTTCAAATGTTGGTTTGGGTTCTCTGTAGCAAGACCTGCGAATTGTCTCTGCTGTACTAACTGCAGCAGGGATGGTTTAAGTTCAAAATTGTTAGCTGGTATGGCTGGATTTACTATACTAGAACTAGGTTCCTCGTTGGATGGTTGGGCGAAATCCTTAAGAGGTCTTTGATTTTGATCTTCGGCCATAGCTTTCCTAAGTTTACAGAAATATAAACGTGCGCGAGCGTAACGTTCTGGTTCAGCTAGAGGGTCTACTAAACTTCCAGTACTACGAGTTTTTCGCATTGACCAGCGGGTAACTTCCTTAGTCTAAACGGTATAACAACAGGGTACGAAATTTGACGAAATTGGTCCCCGGCAACGGCGCCAAAAACTTGATGCGTGTTTTTTTCGCAAGTGTACGAACGCGTCAGAGTAATATAAAAGATTATCGTATCCACAGAGACCAAGTGTCAATCTATCGCTATCTATTGTTAAGGTGTGTATCTAAGGTGATTGAAAATAGTAGTTTTGAAGAGTGCACGGTAGTAAATAAAGTAATTAAAATTAATTGATAAAGACAGGTTCGAATGCAATTCACACAACCAATTGATAATCCAAGTACTTGCTAATAGAACTACTTACGGGCAATGTTTTCTACTTTGAAAAGAACTAATTTGACAGGAACTGTCGCTTTCGCGTATTCAGAAACGAGTTGTACCCCCTAATCAAACCCTCTTATTGTCACGGATAAAAAGGCGCGCATTGCGTTAGAGTAGTAAACCTATTTTTAAGAAATATAGTATCTTGACCAAGTTGAAAAGTATTTTAACCTGGATTTTCTAAAAAAAAAGAGGTTCTTACGAACCAGACTTTAAACTTCTTAACGCGTCCGAAAATGGTTTTAAAATCTCTTTTCCTTTTAAATTAAAAACTCCTAATAAACTAAACAAAGCGCTTTCGCTGTTTTTGAAATAGTTTAAAAACAATTAAGTTTAGATAGGCGTTGGACGGCTTTCGATCTTACCCAACGGAATTTAAGAACAGGAAAACTTATATTGAAAGTTAAAATAACCCTTAAGTGTTTCCACTAACAATTGTACAGATTATCGGCTCGGTTATGATCTTCACATTCTAACCTTTATAAAATTAGCCAGACATGGTAAAGTAAAAGTTCATTTTTAGATTTTTCATAAAAAAGGTATTTAAGTGCGAGTGCGGAAAGTAAATGAAATTAAAGCGAGTGCGGAAAGTAAATGAAATTAAAAGACAGTGCAAGAAATAAAGTTGACAAAAGGTAAAGTAATAAAAACCTGCTCCAATCGGAGTGGTTGAATACAATGCGAACTGAAAGTAAAATGGCGGCAGGATTAACTTCCTTCCAGAGTGCTCCAAGACTTAGTCTCACAGGCTCTTACAGACTCGATCTCTCGAATGTAGTAACACCTCGATGTGAAGCGATTACCACTATTACACTGATATATGCTTATGAACAACTAAACTTGGATGAAGAAAAACGAAAATCTAAAGTCCTATTTATAGGCAAGGAAACATGTGGAAAAGACAAGGATGCCCCTAGCATTTGAATTTGGGAGGGAACTCGTTTTGTTCTTGTGGCGCCCGCCACAACACCATGGCGCCCGCCATGAGTGTAAACTTGCTTGGGCAGTTGGAGATCGTGGGGAAAAATAGTTGGGAGGAGTTTGAGACATGGCCACGTCATGGAAGACCCTGTGGCGGCCGCCATAGTGGATGCCATAAGTGTAAAATGCTGATTTTCTCTATTTTAGCTCATTTCGACTTCCTTTTCGCTCCTTTTCTCGCTCGGGGCTCTGATTAGACTAAAAACCTGAAAACAAAGAAAAACATAATAATAACATAATAAAATGACATTAAAAGACTAAGAATGCATGCGAAATCGGAGTCAAAAATACGGTGAAATTCAGTGTCATCAGAATGATCACATGCTGTGTACCCTTACTCTACAAGTGGTTCACTTCCCATTTACCCAAGCCTGCTGCTTTTTGGGATCATAAGAGTGTTCTAAGTTGGTCACAGAGGATCATGTCTCTTACCAACTCTGACATAGATTGGTACAATTGGATCTATGACAGGATAAGGATCATCGACAAATGTGGAAATTTCCCTAATGTACCCCTCATAGGAACTAAAGGAGGAATCAACTATCATCTAATTTTAGTTCATCGTCAATACCCGATGAAGCATATCCCGTAAAATGTTCATCTGGAAGGTCTTTTCTTCAAGGAAAGAGAAAATGACAGAGCACTAAAGAAAGAAATAGTGCATGCCTGGCAACATGTTCACAGGAAAGGAAGAGAGTCTCTGGGAAGACCAGATTGTATCTCTGTGGAACCTTATCTCCACTGGGTGCACACTAGAGCCCTCAAGCTGAAGATGCCTTACCCTCGTCAAGAAGTTCTTCCGTTAAAGGAATCTCTCCTTTATTTTATGTCTGATACGGAAAAACTCCAGGTCGCTCTCAACAAAGTTCAACGGGAAAAGAACTCTTGGAAGAACAAGTACCGTATCCTCAATGTGGAGTGTACCAAAATTCAGGAACTATTAAAAGAAAAGGACGCTCTGATCGAGATTCTAGAACAGCATGCTATAGAAGATCAAAGGAACTTGCTCACTCATTTCGCTTGGCAAAGGACTGACAACGCGACAACAACTGAAGAACCCCGGTCTAAGAAAAGGTAAGTACCGGAACCAGCATCCGAGCTCTCTTCAGAGAGGACTCAGGATCCATAAGTTCAGACATTTATTTTACAACACTTTGTAAAAAACTGTAATTTCCATTTCTTCAATCTTTCAAATTCAATAAAACGGGGTCTCCCCACTGTATGATATTTGCAATCTATTTCTTGAAGTTTCTTTTTGATTAAAGCAAAAACAAAAAACAATTAAATATATCATTGCATATCATTCATCTTTCTCACATAACGCACTCTTATTACCTTCCAATCTCACGCATACGTCACGATTCTAGAGTCAAACTGTCTCACTAGTACAATACTCGGGCAAATCGACAAAAGAAAATGGACGATCTCGAGGAAGAGAATAGAGAGCTGAGAGAAGAAATCGATGCTCTAAAGGAAGATCTGAAAAAACTTCACAGTGACATGCAATCCCTGGCAACAGTTCAGAGGCAACAACAAAGGAATGTGATCTCAGAGATCACATCTATGCCTATAGTGGAGACGTATGATCCTCGGTACAACATACCTAAAGATCGTCCCTAGGGCATGCCTATCAACTTTGTGCCTGAAGGATACATCCCGCCGGTCACTGAAGACCCAGAAACTGCAACAGGAACCGATGAGCCTGAAGGTTACAAACTTCGGGAAAGCGAGGATGCAAGAGTCATGACAGCAACTCCTGAAGGTTAAAAACTTTGGGACAGGGAAGCACCAAGAGTCACCGCCGTAATGACTATACTACAACCAGTGGTACACACTGTTCCGGAAGGACAGATTCCACAAGTAACCTCTGGTAGAAATGAAAACATGTACGACAGAATGAATGAGTTCCAGGAACAATTCCAGGAGATGTAGAAGGAACTGCATGTCATTCGCAGCCAGTATTTATTCGGAAAGGACGCCGCAGACCTTTGTCTGGTCCCTAACATGAAAATACCGCACAAATTCAAGGTGCCTGACTTTGAAAAATATAAGGGAAACTCTTGCCCTCAAAGTCATTTGGTGATGTACGCTCGAAAAATGCCAACTCAGACAGAAAATCAATAGCTACTGATCCATTATTTTCAAGATAGTTTAACCGGTGCCACACTCAAATGGTACATGGGTTTAAACCGCGCCAAGATTGTCACTTTTAGAGATCTTGGCGTTACCTTCGTTCAGCAGTATAAGTATAACCTGGACATGGCACCAGATAGAGATCAACTCAGAGCAATGTCACAAAAGGATAAAGAAACTTTTAAGGAATGTGCTCAGAGATAGCGTAAAATTGCCTGCCAGATCTGTCCCCCTCTTGAGGAAAAAGAGATGGCAAATATCTTTTTGAAAACCTTAAGCTCATTTTACTACGACCGAATGGTCGCCAGTGCGCCCAGTGACTTCACTGAAATGGTGAACATGGGAGTAAGCCTTGAAGAAGCAGTCCGAGAAGGACGATTAGTCAAAGGTACATAACCTTCAAGTAATACCAAAAGATACGGTAGTGCTTTCCCTAAGAAAAAAGAGCAAGATATTGGTAATATCTCTCTCAGAAAGAAAAGGTGAAGGTATCAACCAGTAGCAGCGGTAACTCCTGCTATCAACCCAACGCCGGCTCCAACGTATCAACCTCAGGTTGCTGAGAGCCAACCGAATCAACAACAGTATCAGCAAAGGACACAACAACCTCTTCAGCAGGCTCGTCCGCAGTACAGCAACAATCGTAGGACACGAGCACCTGGGTTCGACCCTATACCAATGTTGTACGCAGAACTGTTTCCACTTCTACTGGTCAAGGGGCATGTCGAAACCAGGTCTCCTCTTACAATACCAGAAAATCCTCCTTTTTGGTTCAAAGCAGATCAAACTTGCCCTTACCATTAAGGAGGACCAGGCACAACATTAAAAACTATCTCAGCTTCAAATCTGATGTACAGAAGCTTGTCAGGAACGGGGTATTATCCTTCAAGGATACAAATCCAAATGTTCAGACGAACCCGTTGCCTCAACATGAGAAAACTGCCGTAAATTTGATAGAGGAAGAATTTAACCGCAGTTATCAGATTCACGATGTACTCCTATTAGGAACCAATCTGGTCAGGAAGCATTGTAGACAGAGCGGGTACGGTCATGTACCGTCTCATAATTATCACCAGTGTGATATCTGTTCAAAGAATAATCAAGGATGTTCCGTAATGCAATCAGCTCTACAAGAACAAATGGATCTTAAATGGATCCAAGATCATCGAATCCGTGAGGTAAATATGGCTCACGCAAATCCCAACATTGTCCAGAACCACAACATTCTGGCAATGAATGTCAACTTGGTGGCAATGCACTCAAGGCAAAGTCAACATCATGATCTGCCATGGCACGATTACAATTCCTATCCGATATGCTCAATAAACAATCAAGGATGCTCTTTTGTACAAGAGGCCCTCCAGCTTCAGATGGATCTCGGATGGATCCAAGATTACCATGATAGAAGTAGCCATCAAGTTAATATGATTCAAATCTTTGATATTCGCTTGATGAATACCAGTCTGGTAAAAGTACATGCTAAGCAAGTCAGGTTCGGTTTTCTGCCTTCACATGATTATCAGGACTGTAAAGTTTGTCGTGAAGACGACCAAGGATGTGCACTTTTCCAAAGAACACTTCAACACTTGTTAGACCACCGGTGGCTTCCAATATACTTGGATGAAGCTACACAACAGATCAGTATGACTGACGGGAATCCTACTAGGCATCAAAGTCAGGATGTCCGGTCGATGAAAACAGATCTAGTAAAGTTACACTGCATACAAAGCAGACGTGGCCAGGTGCCACCACACAACTATGAGCATTGTAGAGTTTACTTAAAGAACAACCAAGGATACTACCTCATGTGGTCAGCTCTTCAAAATCAGTTGGACCGAAAAGAGATTCGACCATGTTCAAGTTCTGGTTCGATCAATGAAATGCAAGACTATCTTCCTGATCAAAGCAAAGACATTGTTATAATCTCTAATCATGAAATGACCAAGGACGTATGTACCATAATCCCTCTACTCCATGAATCAAGAGTCCCTCTTGATAGTAGAAAGATTCTCAACCTCGAACCAATTGAGGCTGCCTACGATGGTGAGAAAAATAAAAAGGCTCATGTGGTTATCTACTTGCTAAGTCAAATATCGTACAAATCAGAAAAGGATATCCCTTATAAGTACGGTGCAACAACAATCGATAATGGAAAGGAAACTCCATTACCCTCCATCATAAACATTGCCGACATCAGTCGAGTAACACGGAGCGGCCGGATCTTCAACAGAGAAGTTGGAGAACCCGCCAAAGAAAAGGTACCTCAAACAGAAGTTCCCAATCAACCAGCCTGGCAATCCAGTAATCCTGACCTTTCAAATAACAATGATGAGATGCTAAAGCTCATCCAGAAAAGCGAGTACAACATTGTAGACCAACTGTTGTAAAATCCTTCGAGAATCTCTGTGTTGTCTCTATTACTCAGTTTCGAGGCTCACAGGGAAGCTCTGCAGGAGCAAGTTTCCGTAGAACAAGATATGACGATAAGACAATTTGACAGTATCATTTCCAACATCACTTCCTGCAACAACTTATGATTCAGTGATGAAGAACGGCCAGAAGAAGGAAAAAATCACAGCATGGCACTTAACATTATGGTCAATTACCAGGACGATGCTCTAGCCAGCGTACTGGTAGATACAGGATCAACTCTGGATGTTATGCCAAAATCTACTCTGATGCGACTATCATTTCAAGGATCTCCGATGAGAGGCAGCAAGGTCATCGTCAAAGTCTTTGACGGATCCCGAAAAACAGTTATCGGCGAAGTTGATCTTCCCATAACTATCGGTCCTCACACTTTCCAAGTCACTTTCCAGGTCATAGACATCCGAGCAGCATACAGTTGTTTATTAGGAAGACCTTGGATACACCAAGCTGGGGCAGGCACTTCGACACTTCACCAGAAGCTGAAGTTCGTCAAAAATGACAAGCTAGTCAAATTCTGTGGAGAGCAGGCCTTAATTGTGAGCAACTTATCATCATTTTCCTGTGTATTACCAGAGGAAGTTGCTGGAACCCAGTTCCAAGCACTTTCGGCGAGCAATGAGAATCGATCAGATAAAGGAACGTCGATTTCCTCATACAAAGATGATCTTAAAGTGGTCGAGAGTAACCACACAAAAGGATGTGGATAGCTTGTCATTCCTACGGATAACAAGACAAAAAAAGGTCTTGGTTTTTCCTCAACCTGTAACCAGACTGCTACTAACAATGAAAGTTTTCATCCCATTTAGGACTTCTTCCACAGTGGAGGTTTCCTTCACCCAGTGTCTCATGAAGTACACACCATCGATGAGGGTGACTCCTCCGATATAGATGAAGAGTAGAAGTCCTATCTCAACGAGGACAGTTATATGTCTCAGGAAGAAACACATACGCCATTTTGCTCTCCCACGCAGAGTTCGAGATATATACCAAGATCAGACGTCAAGATGATATACGGAGATTGTGATCCTGAGGGATGTCGTGCTCCACCTAACTCATTAGAGGAAGACACTCTGATGAAAGATAACTTTGACTATAACTATTTTTATCCACTGGATGAATTGCCTATCTGGAAGCCGTACCCACAAGACTTGGGGAAAAAAGTCAGCCCAACAATGCATATCAGCTGAGCATCATCGAAAAGAATACCTGCGTCCCCACTAAATCATGGGATCATTACTCAGGACATTCTGAAGATGTCCAGCACAACGATGAATCTGCAAAGATTGTAGGACAAGATTTCATCAACTTTGCTTTTCCTAAGGTCAACGTCATCGAGAGAGATAACACCTCCAAATCCACAAAAGTATGGGACACCTTAGGACAACCGAGTGGCAAGTACGACTACTTGGTCACGTACACCGCTCCTGAAAGCTCTCGTATTAGGCTCGAAGACATCCAGCCAACTGGATGGGGAGATCCGCCTGAGAATGAAAACACTACACAAGATATAACAGAAGAGTTCGTTTACGATAACTCTACCTGGGAGCAAGACTCCAACGATCCTGCTCCGCCAGAAATCAGCGTCATTTCTGAGGAGAAACCAAGAAAGAAGGTACCAGACTTTCTGATTCACCGAGGAGTTCACCGCCAATGGGTTGCTGTCGATGTCCCAGAAGTTGTCCATAAGTCTAAGTAATTGCCATCTTTGTTTTAACCTTTCACCCTGCCCAGGTGAAACGGATGTTTTTATAAGGCTCACTTTCTGTAAATGTCCCTCTTCGCTTCGCCCAAAGCGACAGAGTTTTGTTTTATAGGGCTGTAGTTTCAAGAATCGACTAAATCATAAATAAATGCCATTTTGTAATTTCCGCATTTATTGTTGTTTTCACTTTTCGTTTTTTCAGAAAATGGCAATCCTAAAAACAACTCAAAAATAAAAACGAGCATTTTTCAGAAAATACATTGCACACACTCTTGCATTCTCTCTATCTCTTCTAAAAAACAAACCATCACGTCTTGCAGATTGCTTATTCTAAACCCCCTTGAAACATACGATCCAATGCCTTCTCCCAACTTTGAATTCCCGGTATTTAAATCTGAAGAAGAAGAAGAAGACGAAGAAATTCCAAAAGAGATCTCCCGATTACTCAGACAAGAGAAAAGGTCCATTGAACCTCACAAAGAGCCGTTGGAAATGGTCAACTTGGGTTCAGAAGAAGAGAGGAAAGAAGTCAAGATTGGGGCACTGCTCAGTCCGACTGTCAAAGGAAGCTTGATAGAACTTCTCAAAGAATTTCTAGATTTATTTGCTTAGTCCTATCAGGACATGCCAGGGTCAGATACCAGCATCGTGGAACATCATCTACCGTTAAGGTCAGAATGTCCGCCGGTGAAACAAAGGTTGAGACGGATTCATCCAGACATGGCTATCAAAATCAAAGAGGAAGTGCGGAAACATATTGACGCGGGCTTCCTTGCCACCTCAGAATATCCTCAATGGTTATCCAACATAGTGCCAGTTCCGAAAAAGGATGGAAAGGTCCGAATGTGTGTAGACTACAGGGATCTGAACAAAGCCAGTCCAAAGGATGACTTTCCCTTACCACACTTAGACATGCTGGTAGACAGTACAGCAAAATTCAAGGTCTTCTCCTTCATGGATGGATTCTCGGGCTATAATCAGATCAAAATGGCACTGGAAGATATGGAGAAAACTTCATTCATCACCCCATGGGGCACCTTTTATTATAAGGTAATGTCGTTCGGTTTGAAGAACGTCGGGGCAACCTATCAAAGGGCCATGACTACTCTGTTTCACGACATGATGCACAAAGAAATCGAAGTATATGTCGATGATATGATTGCCAAATCTAAAACAGAGGAGGAGCATGTGACCCACTTGTCAAAGTTATTTGAGCATCTAAGAAAATACAAACTCCACTTGAATCCTAACAAGTGCACGTTCGGTTTCCGCTCAGGAAATGTGTTAGGATTCATCGTCAGCCAAAAAGGAATTGAGGTTGATCCTGACAAAGTCAAGGTCATTCGAGAAATGCCTTCACCAAAGACTGGGAAACAAGTCAGAGGATTCCTAGGACATCTGAATTACATATCAAGGTTCATATCCCTCATGACCGCGACATGCGCTCCAATCTTCAAATTACTCAAAAAGAATCAGGACTGCGTATGGACAAAAGACTGCCAGAAGGCCTTCGACAGTATTAAAGAGTATCTGTTGAATCCACATATCCTTTCACCTCTAGTGGAAGGAAGACCATTGATCATCTACCTAATAGTCTTAGAAGGCTCAATGGGTTGTGTACTTGGCCAACAAGACGAATCAAAAAGAAAAGAATCTGCCATCTACTATTTGAGCAAGAAGTTTACCGACTGTGAAACTCGGTATACTATGCTTGAGAAAACTTGATATGCTCTGGCTTGGGCAGCCAAATGTCTTCGCCAGTACATGATTTGCCACACTACTTGGTTGATCTCTGAAATGGATCCAATCAAGTACGTCTTTGAAAAACCTGCTCTCGGGGGAAGGATTGCCCGTTGGCAGATGTTTTTGTCAGAATACGACATCGAGTACCATACTCAGAAAGCCGTCAAAGGGAGTATTTTAGCCGATCATTTGGCTCATGAACCGATTGACGATCATGAATCAGTCGGATATGACTTCCCAGACGAAGATATCATGTATCTGAAAATGAAAGATTGCGATGAACCGCTACCCAGTAAAGGGCCTGAACGAGGTTGCCAATGGGGACTAATCTTTGACGGAGCTATCAACAATTATGGAAACGGAATTGGGGCAATCATCTTAACACCTCAGGGTACCCACATTCCTTTCACCGCCAGATTGACATTCAAGTGTATAAACAACGAGGCCAAATACGAAGCTTGTATCATGGGTCTCGAAGAAGCGATTGACTTAAGGATCAAGAACTTGGATGTATACGGAGACTCAGCCTTGGTTATCAGTCAGATCAAAGGAGAGTGGAACACATATCAATCAGGACTGATTCCTTACAAAGATTACACGAGAAAGTTGTTACCATTCTTCAATAGAATCGAGTTTCACCATATCCCTCATGAAGAGAATCACATGGCTAATGCATTAGCCACTCTCTCCTCCATGATTAGTGTAGGTCAATGGAATGACGTACCTAAGATTGACATAATGCGTCTATAACTACCTGTTTACATCTTTACGATTGAAGTAGTCATAGATGACAAACCTTGGTATTACGATATCAAATGCTTCCTTCAGAAACAAGAGTACCCACCTGGGGCATCCAGAAAAGACAGAAAGACCCTCAGAAGACTGGCTGACAGCTTCTCTCTGAGCGGTGATACCCCAAATTTTGACCACCAAGGTTTCCCATCATTGTGAGAATCATCATCACAATATGGAGGTACCATCATGCCTCATCAATCTCCCCAAAGATGGGTAAGCATTCACCATAATCAAGAATTAGGGTTTCGAGCCCTCCCATGATACTTAGACAAAGGATCAATCAAGAAATGACATGATATTCAACTTGTCTAACCTCTCAAACATCCACAAAGGATCAAGATGACTCTCATATAAAAAATCAAGCACAAAGTTGCCACCTTCTAAGTGTTTTGAGCCTCGAAACACCCGATGTCGCCAAATTAGGGTTTTGGACTACTGAGACCTCCAGAATGATATTTTCACAAAAGGATGAGCCAAGACTCCAACATGTGACTCATTATAGTCAAAATAACCCTAATAATCCATTGGTAAAGTTAAATTACTCTCAGAAGATGCATTCCCCAAAAGTCGGGAATTAGGGTTTTACGCACCGAACCGCTCCGGGGTCAAAAGTCAAAACATAACTTTTTTGGCAAAAATGATCCTTATGATTCGTATTTTCATAAAATGTGACTTATAGTGACATTTGAACAAGAAATGATCAAGAAATCATGATAACTTGTAAAAGGGGTAACCTTGAAAAATTGAAATTTTTTTTAAGTTATTAAGTTTAAATGGTTTTGGTGCCAACTTCCAAGGACCATAACTTCTGATCCAAGCAACCCTTTTGGGTGATCCAAAGCTGGATTTGTAGGTCTTGTTACACTCTACAAAAGCTTCAACTACCTCCAACTCCAATTCTTTATGGATTCTAAGTTATCAGCTTTGAACACCAATGTTCATGAGGATTTTTCAATGGGATCCAAATAGTTTCAAAACAAAATATTATCACACATGTATTGTATCATATGGGGGCTCTTTAAAAAGCATAAGAGCCTCCCATAACTCAACCTGAGCAGGGAGATATGAATCCCTCAAAATCATCATTTTCAACTGTCCTAAGCAAGGCAGATTTTGGTATTTTGCTCGATTTAGCAAATTTGGACAACTCCAAGCCTTGTCATCCACTTGGACACATCAGAGGATGAAATCAAAGGGGAATGATCTGATCACCAAGCCTCCAAAGTCCTAGAATCTACACATAACCATAACAAACCTAAAAAGGCTAAAAAGGTGCCAAGACTCCAATTTTATTTCCAAGCATTCAATAGATGCACCAAGGTGGCATGGACTGACACATTCCTAACTGAATGAGTCAAGAATAAGCTCTGAATCAAAGGACCATAGGCCTGTGCTCTAAACTCAAGTCAATGTCTAGAGGAGACTTGAGATTCCATTTAATCCACATTGGCCACAGATCTGCTGCAGTTGCCACACACTATTGCTGTCAAAATAAACTTGCTCCACTATAAATAGAGCTCATTTAGGATCAGTTTGAGTACACCAAAGCACCTAAACTGATGCTTTCCTCAAAATCTCTCCTTCACTCCAATTTTTTCCTTCTAACTCAAGTCACTATCGGGTTTTGAGATTGAGAGTGATTCCAACCAAACCAATCACACACACACACACCTCACAAACATCATGTATGAGTGATCCATAACACAAAATCACATCTGGAACATCAAATTCACAAAATCACCAGCCAATTGCTCAAGTTCTTGACAGAGTTGTAGTTGAGGTACCACAACCAGTTCCAGCTCATTTCAATCCACTCCAAGCATTCAAACACACTCCTTGGCACCTAAGGAAACTGTCCAGATCATTGAAACCTAGCTGTAACACCTTCATCATCAAACTCGTTCACCAGCTGCAAGAGGTAAGACTGAACCCTTCAAACTCCATTATCCATACATCATGAATGAATTTTTGAGTTACCATCTTGTTTATACATGTATGTAGAGTAATAGCCCTCAATCAATTGCCATGAATCCATCGTGTATGGAATTACATTGTGTTCATGCTGAAATTAGGGTTCTTGAGGTTTTATGTTGATTTCTTCCTCCATGCTTAATATAAATGAAATTAATCTATATGGTTGTGATCCTTGTTCAAAAACGGACAAGATTGGTACTTGAATCGTGCAAAATCATTGAGAAATCATGGAGAAAAATGAGAAAACGTAAATCTGGAAAAACAGAGGACGCGGGCAAGAACCAAGTGTTCTTGGCGCCATAATTCAAAATTTTGAATTTTAGTTTTTTTGTTTAATTGATTCAAAAATTAATTTCTCTCTGAATATTTGTGTTTTTGAATTGATTCTTTTTCTCAAAATTCACTCAAATGTTTAAATATTTTATTTTACACAAAACCCAATTTATATTATTTATTTAATATAGTTAGAATTTTTATAATTAATTTCATTTTAATTGTTTTAAAATATTTTTAAATGAAATTCCCACTTTGATCTTTCAAAACCAATTGATTTCCAAGCTTTCATGTGATTAAGCATGATTTTTCAAAATATTTTTCAAAGTGTACTACTTGTTTTTGAGTATATTTGATATTTTATCATTTGTTATTTAAATTTCCTTTGAAAAAATGACATTTTAATTTAAAATTAGGGTTTCCTCTCGATTTTAAATTTTCAAACACTTTTGGGCCTCTAATAGAGTGTAAGACCCAACCCCTTTTAAAAACCAACATAATTTGGACCACAGTCATTGTATAAGACCCACCGTGTTTTCAAAAATCTCAGCGCGGTCGCTATTTCAAAACAAAAATCAATTGGGCCTGCCCTTGTGTTGTAAGTCCCATTCATTTTCTTTAAAACACTTTTGGGCATCTAATAGAGTGTAAGACCCAACCCTTTTTGAAAACCAAACTATTTTGGGCCTCAGTCATTGTATAAGTCCCAATGTGTTTTCAAAAACCTCGGCGCGATCGTCGCCTTTTAAACAAAAGTCATCTGGGTCTGCCCTTGTGTTGTAAGTCCCATATTTTTTCTTTTTCAAACACTTTGGGCCTCTCCTTGAGTTGTAAGACCCAACCCTCTTTGTAAATAAACCTTTTTGGGTCTCAGTCACTGTATAAGCCCCAATACAATTTTCATATCAACGATACGATTACCGTTTTCATCTGGGCCTCTCCTTGAGTATATGCCCCAATCTTCCTATTCAAAAACAACTTCCCTTTTGATTTAGGTTCAAATTCATAGTTGTTATCAAAACTTTCTTTAATTTCTTAAACAACTAACCATACAGTTGTTACAATGGAAGCTTGCTCGCCTGTAAGTTTTAAACAGCTTTCTTTTACATATATATATATATTTGTTTGTGCTGGAAGCTTGCTCACCTGTAAGTCCTCCTACCCTCCTTTTATATACTATTTTATATATAATTATATATATATGCATGTATATATCTGCTTAGAGTTTTCCCCGGCAATTAGGTCTAGAAATAGATAGAGCCAGTGGTCACTCTTTCAACACAGTTAAAATTAGTTCCCCATAGGAATTCCAGATACAGTCTTGCCTTCTCTTGGGCTTAAACAATATGCAACAAAGAGAAAGGCATTATTCTCGGTGAAACTTTTCACAGACTGTCACTATTTGAAAATTGTCAAAGAAATTCAATTCCCCATAGAGGATTAGTTCTCGGTGAAACCTCTCTTGAATTTCTTCAAACCTTAGAACTGTTCACTAAAGAAAAGATTATTCCCAGTGAAACTTTTCTTGAACTTTTCTTAGGTTTGGACCCACAGGCTTCCTAAAAGCATCCCCGCCTCCTCTTGGGCTTTGTACAAGGACCCTCCGGCTTCTTAGAAGTTCTCATGCCTTCTCTTGGGCTTAATACAAGGACCCTGAAGTCCTCTTAAAGGTATAGGACAGAACTTAGTCATCCTTTATTAGAGCTGTTTTTCTAAAGAGTCAAAACCTCAGATCAATTTAGGGTTGATTCTCATCCCTTAAAACACCTGCCTCCTCTTGGGAATCATACAAAGATGACTTTTTCATACCAATAGACTTGGATAGTCTAATCTCCTCTTGGATCTCAAAGACATTCTCAAGTTCCCTACAAATACAAGAGAAACATTGGTCATTTAATCAATCTCCAGTAGAGTTAAAACCTCTGTAGGTTCAAAAACTCAAACTTTCTTCTAAATTTCCCCAGCTAGGGTTAAATCACTACCAATAAACCTTTATCAGAACCTCAAGGCATCTGATACTTCAACTCTTCTGGAACCCTCAGCAAGAGTTGATTCCCCGCTTTGGACCTGCCTCTGGATCTCAATAATCCTCAGCAGAAGCCAGCCTCCTCTTAGGCCTTGTATAATGATCTTCCTCAGTAGAGCTAGATTCAAAAAGCACTCTCTTGTTGTGTCAACCCTCTTTTAGCCTCAATCTTAAGCTTTGTACAAGACAGATAAAAGCATTCTCTTGTTGAGTCAATCTTTTTTCAGCCTCCTCTTAGGCTTTGTATAATGATTTCCCCTAGCAGAAGTCAGCCTCCTCTTAGGCTTTGTATAAGGATCTTAAAACACTCTCTTGTTGAGTTAATTACCTTAAGGCACTCTCTTGTTGAGTCGACCCTTTTTAGCCTCCTCTTAGGCTTTGTATAATGATTTCTCCAGCTTATTCAGCCTCAATCATGGGCTTTGTACAAGACACACAAAGATACTCTCTTATTGAGTCAATCACCTTAAAGCACTCTCTTGTTGAGTTAGTCATCTCTCAGCCTCCTCTTGGGCTTTGTATAATGATCCTTCTTTTCCTCAGCTAAAGTCAGCCTCAATCTTGGGCTTTGTACAAGACATCTAAAAATATCTTCAGCTGAGTCAGTCAAATATTTTGTAGCCTCAATTTTGGGCTTTGTATAAGACACATAAGACTATCTCCCCAGCGGAGTCAATTCCTCCCAGCCTTCTTTTAGGTTTTAAGAATTAATATCCCTAAACAGGAGTCGATCCTCTTTTTAGCCTCAATCTTGGGCTTTGTACAAGACACCCATAAATATCCTTCAGCCTCAATATTGGGCTTTCTACAAGACACATATAAATCTCTCCAGCAGAGTCAATATATTTTCAGTCACAATCTTGGGCTTTGTATAAGACAGATAAAATCTCTTACCAGTAGAGTCAGTTTCCCCTTTTAGCCTCAATCTTGGGCTTTGTACAAGACGGACAAAAATTTTCCTCGGAAAAGTCAACTTTTAGCCTTCTCTTAGGCTTTGTATAATGATGTCCCCAAAGGAGTCAGTCTCTTTTTAGCCTCAATCTTGGGCTTTGTACATGACACATAAACACTCTCTTGTTGAGTCAGCCTTGTCTAGCCTCCTCTTAGGCTTTGTATAAAAACTCCCCAGTGGAGTCAATCAATCTCTTAGCTTCAACCTTGGGCTTTGATCAAGGCACATACAAAAACCAAAATCCCCTAAGAGGAAATCAAAATCTCTCTGTAAGAAGACATTTCTCTGTATATCACTACATCGAAACAGATAAATCAAAACAAACCCTAATCCCAGATAACTGTCATATGTGGCACACTTGTTGATTTAAATATCCAAGTTGTTGTCCATCTTTTATCCTAGTAAATCCCTTCTTTCATCTAATTGCTGTAAGTGGCAAGCCTCTGGATTATTTACATCCACGCCACTGTCCCTCTCTTAGAATGAAAGATCCCTAAGGAAAAATGGCGTTGCTCAACACTGAGTTAAAGTTTTCTCCTTAATGACAACACCCCTATAAAGGAAATTATGGCATTACTGGATTCGCATATCCCAGTTAAAGTAATTCTCCTTTATAATCAGTCACCCAACAGTTGTTATAAACAAACAAGATGTCTTCCTTTAGAGATGACAAATTCTCTCTCAGTCAAACCTTTAGCTTCAATCTTAGGCTTTGAACAAGACACAAATAACCTTTAGCTTCAATCTTGGGCTTTGGACAAGACACCAAAACATCTTTTTCCTCCCATATAGGAGGAACTACGATTGCTCTGATTTCCCTGTTTATATTTAACGGGAATACGTAGGCATAAGATTGCGAAATCTTAGCGAGCATACCAATCAAAAATTGTAGGTCCAGTACCTTCACATCCAATCAAAACTTTAGGTCCAGTACCTTCATATCAATCAAAACTGAGGTCCAGTACCTCACCAAAATCATCAAAAACTTACTTTCTCTCAAACATTCCCAAAGAAGAAACTTTCCCATTTACAGATAAACACCATCAAGTACATAGCAGAACCTAATGCTAACAACCTGTGGATAACCACATATAGGATGGGTAATTGACAACTCCCCATTGTATAACCTGACCTCGAACTCCCCGAATCTCTTTAAGCGTCTGTTCAGTTAAACATTCGTGTGCAAGGTTTGTTTTAGATAGCTTCCCTTTCCCTTCCAGCTTCACGGGATAAATAAGAAATCAGAAAGTAGCACCCCGCTCCTACCATTGCGGTGGAGAAACCCATGGCGATAAGGTGGTCGCGTCACCGACAAAAATCGCATGCTACAAGTTGTAACTCCCCGACTTATTTTATTTATTTTCTGTAATTTAGTTATTTGATCATTGTGATTGTGTTGTGTTATTGGTGTGTTTAAGCTACCCTTAGGTGTGGGGTAGTGGCCTTAAGAATAAACTTTAAGATGTTGGGGGTGTGAGCAATAGAGTAGAGATTGGTGGTGTGGTGAGTAAGACTAATTGAATTATATTAGCTAATAATTATTTAATTATTTAATATTAGATGGATATTGATTTAATTAAATAATAGATGGAATTATTATTATTATTATTTAATTAGTTGGATTAACTTATAATAATGATAATATAATAATAATAAGAAATAAGGGGAGTTGAGAAAGAGAAGTGTCAAATCCTAAAAGTTTGGAGAAATGAGAAATGAGAGCTAGGGCAAGGAAGGAAGAGCTAGGAAGAAGAGATCACCATTGTTGAGGTAGTAGAAACTTTTGCAAGAACTCTAAGGTAAGGGTGTGGTTCTAATTATTTAAGGGTTTGTATGATGATGGTGGGTAGATTATTTATATGCTTGTTGTGTGTTTCTCTTCTCTCTATGTATGATCATTGTTGAAACTGGTATTTGTTAGATTAAATGACTGATTGATGAATTATGAGTGGTATGATGATGTTATAATTGTTGTTGTGATCGATGAATGGTTGTGTTGTTGCTTATGGAATCATATACTTGTGGTGATTATATGATGTAGATGTTACGTTGTTGTTTGTTGTTGCGAGTTAGAGTCGGAACTCAAAGTTATGAGCTTTTTGGGGAAAAGAATGGGGTTTTTATGTTTATGAAAACTAATATTTTAGTAAAACTATGAGTTACACAAATTGTATGAAAAGTGTGATTTTGAGGTGTGTCAAAAAGTGCTTTCCGTACTAATAAGCAGCAGTAAAGTGTTTCTGCTGCAGGTGTAATCGATTACCAAGAAAGGGGTAACCGGTTACACTGTTGAAAAATGGTGTTTTTGGGCAATTCTATAAGGGTGTAATCGATTACCCTAATTATTGTAATCGATTACACATATTGTATTTTGCGTAGCGAGGCTGGTTATAAGGGGTATAACCGGTTACCTCATTTGGAGTAACCGATTACAATGGGAACAGTTTTTGAAAATCTTTGAAAATTCATAACTTTAGGTCCGGGTGTCCAATTTGGGTGCCATTCGAAGTGTTAGGAAGATGACGCGACGAATTTTATTCTAAAAGTGCTTTTTGTACCAGAAGTTGAATAATTTGTTGTGTGATGATGTTAAATGCATTGTAACGCTTATGTGGTGGTGTGACTTAATCTGAAATTCATTGTTGTTGGTTACTATATTGCTTTGTTGGTGTTACTGAACTGTAGTAGCATGTATTGGTTCATGGTGGCCAGTATTGGTGGATTACATTGACTATGGAGGTGTTGGTCATTGTGCTTGGTGTTGTTGTTGCATGTATAATATGTTGCATGCATTTATGTTGTTGGACATTGGTCTGTTGTTGATGAGCCTCAATCCCATGTGGTAGGGATTGAGTGCGAGTAGATGATTTCAGGGGTGATGGAATCAGTGAAGCGTTATCGGAGGTGATGGTAACGAATTGGTGAGCTATGATCCCAGGAGGTGAGGATCATAGCAGTGAACCTGAGTGTTCATGTATTGGTACCACATGCATTGAGTCGAGTTGTTGAGTCTCATTGCATTGCATATTGGTTGTGTTGTTATTGTGTTGGTTCGTTGTTGTGTTTGGATAGTTGTTGTGTTGATGGTGTGGATATGTGTTGTGGAATGTGTGATGTGCATGTAATAATCATTTACTTACTTATTATCATGCTTTCCTTTATATAATTATGATATCTCACCCTTTTTATTTGAATGTTGCCTTTACATGGGCATCATGCAGATAACTCACAGTAAAGGAGTTGATATGAGTGAAAGATGAAGTCTTCCTCTTTATTTTATAGAGTCGGCATCTGCTCTGATGTGTAACACTAGGGGTTGGCGTTTGCGTGTTTAATTGTTAGTGGAGACTTATATTATCTCCGATGTTGGATTTTTTTTTATAATTACATTATTTCAAAATTATGTTTTGAATAATTATTTGATGTTGATATTTCCGCTGCTTAAATAAAAGTTGATTTCAGACATGTTTTATTCTTATTATTACTATTTATAATTTTTAAAATAGTATGTGTTACATATCAGGAAGTATGAGTAGGTTTTTGTTGAACTGTAGCCTCCTAAATGTTTTGTGTTTTAAAAGACTCTGATTTTTGTTTTTAATTTCACAGGGGGATATTCAGGGTGTTACATTCAGCTTGATTTTGCAAATCCATGAACTCGTGTTTTTAACCAGTATCAAGCATAGATTCAAGTGCGCAACACATCATCGTTCATGTCTCTCTGCGTCAGAGCAATTGATTTGCTCTGAGCAGGGAGAATTTGCTCAAAAATGTGAAGAACCCTAGTTCTTGAAAGTAAAATTAAATGACGAACTCAAAAGATAAATCCAAGGTGGATAGGGCTTTTAATCAGTGAATCAAAACAAACACACTGGTAACTTGTTTGCTGAGAAATGTTACGTGTAACTACCTTTTTAGTTGAAGCTTTGAAGGTCAATAATGGTGGAAATAGAGAGCTCAATTCAGGTAACTTTAAAGCACAATAATGGTACAGTTAGCTTCGTAAGCTGCCGGTGAATGATTCTGAGTGAATATTTGAAGCTAAAAGAGCTTGAATCAAAGAAATGGTTTACTGGTTTTTTGAGGTATTAGGTTCAAATGGTTTCAGAATTTTTTTGGCTTTCAAAGCTTGCAAATGAAGGAAAATCAACCCTCTATTTATAGGGAAAGTGTTGTTGATCTCACACATGTGAAATGGATCTGAAATACGTGTGAACAAAGTTGAAGATTCTTGATTTGCAAGGGTGAAATGTGTGATTCAATCATGGAAACTGGTTGTTTAGAACTTGTTTGCACGCGTTTTGGTTGTATAAAAAGTTTACACATGTGCAAGTGGTCCCAAATTGAGAATTGGCATGAAAATCAAGACCTAAAATTGACCAAGAAGTAGAGCTCAAGGTGCCTTTTTGGAGCTAGGACAAATAAAACCCACTTGTGCATTTTTTAATTTTCTTTGTGCCAAATGATCTTCTCATCTCAAAGAATCAAATGCAAAAAGAATCACATCAAAAGGATGCTTGGATTGAAAATGGGATTGATTCAAAGTTGGGGTCGTGACATGAAATTCTAGGCCAGGAATTAGGTCGACCATGTCTTGGGCCTACTTTTGTACACACATGGGCAGATGAGCAAATATCAAAATTGATGGACTTGAATGTTGAATTGATGTTTGACCCTTGAAACAAAGTTGTAGAGGGGTTTAAATGTGACATTTGGCTCAAATAAGATTCCAAAAATGTTGAAAGATGAGAAAATTATGGTGTTTTGATCAAGTGACATGCCATACTTGATTTTAGGTAAACCAAACATGTGCCAACTTGAGGTTTCTTACTACTTCTTGCATCCAAAGGCTCATTGATGAACACTTGGAAACCAAATAAGGGAAACTTGGTTGCCTCTTTGAATGATCTTGGATGATGGCTTGAAAAATGGATGAAGATGACATGGAAATAAACACATGAACCCTACTTGGATCAACTTTGAAATCATGCATCAAACTTGAACCTCTCTTGATCAAATGATGTTAAATGAAGCATGGCATGAATATGACCTAAGATTATAGATCATGCCCGGAAGTGAAAGCTCTTGTGAACCATTTGTTGACCAAACTTGACATTGAGAATCCAAACCCTAATTTAGAAACTAAACTTGATCTATTGATTGCAAGTTCTTACCTTGTACAATAAAAAAAGGAAACAACACATATTTTTTTGTACTTTGAATAGAGTTATCAATGTTAGCATATAAGCAAGCAAAGAGAATATAAAGGTGCTTGGTGATCTCTCCCCAAAGGCAAACCCAAAGAGAGAGAGGGAGGGGGGGAGGTAGGAGAATACCTTACCTGTGATTTTGATTGAAATGCCAATGATATGATAGGTGGTAGGGGTGTGCAAAAAAACCGGTTATACTTAACCAAATTGGTATCTAAATTGTTCCACTTTTAAAAATCTAAACCAAATGGCAAAATATAAATGTGGGTATCCATTTTGTCATCCAAATATAAATTGGTACTTATAATAATAATATGGTTTAGTTATTGTGTTTCCAATATATATATATATATATATATATATATATATATATATATATATATATATATATATATATATATATCAAAAAGCATAATTTCCAAACATTAATATCAGTGGTAATTAATCCAAAGAAATCTGAAGCCCAATTCAAAGAAATGTTGGTATAACTACCAATTATTATTATGTAATTCCCTAACTCACTTAAATCCCCTCATTATCTTTCACTGATTCTCTCCATCCACCAATCTAACTTTGCTCCTACCAGAGCTCAGTAAGACCAACCCTCTGGATGAAAAGTGTGAGCTAGACGAACTTCTCCACTGTAACAAGCATTTTCACAAATATAAGAAAGCATAATGAAAAAAATTGTATAGTATCAAGTAACAAGATTCTGAAAAATCTCATATAGATTATAGACAAAAAAATATTTATGGTTAGAGTGTTGTCGCCCGCTAAAATACAAAGTAATGTACTCATTTAATAAAAAAGAATTTTTCAGTTGTTTTATCTTTCGAAATAATTTTTTTTTCAAAATTTTTTAAATTTTTAATGTTTTTATTTTATTTTCGGAGTAATTTTTTTTTCTTTTCAGTTTTTTTTTTTGGAATAATTTGTTATTTCAGAATTTTTTTTTAATTTTGGAATATTTTATATTTTAAAATTTTTTTTTCTAAAACAAAATTTGTTTTTCGAATTTTCTTTAATTAAAAAAAATTAAACGTCGTAAAATTTATTTAAGTATTTAAATTTAAAAATTGATATAAATTTAAGGAAAATAAAATTTAAATTTAATTAAATAATTTGAATTAAAATCAAAACCCATTTAAAATCGGTTTTGAACCGGTTCAAAATCGGTTATGAATTTTAAACTGATTTTTGTGATAAGTGATTTAATTTATAAATTATAACAATAAAAATAGATTGATTTGTATTAAATAATTATTCATACGTAAAATTTTAAGGATAAAAATTAAAATATGCAACTGTATATCAGAAATTTATCAAATCAAAGACTTCAAACACTAGACAATACACGAGTAAATAGTAAAAATCCACTTTAATAGAATTAGTACAAAGTGTCTTAGATGAACAATCATTGTTCAATGCACATCTTCTTAATTCTAACCATATATTTCTATTTAGGACTCCTCCTAAATATGAGAACCTTTTCACTTTCTCTCAATCACCAACCCTAGTGATCAATTCACTAATCGGAATATTGATGGTTGAATTACAACTCAACTAATAAACTAATCTATATGCCTTTAGATATGAATGTAGGCACTAGAGTGGTGCACAAACAATAACACAAACAAATGACTCAAAATAAAACCCTAACACAAAGATTTTTCAATACTTACACACACTTCAAACGTTGGGTTTGAGTCTCCTTAAATAGCAATGCAACTTCTGGACCTTTCTCCAATGGACATAAGATTTGACCACGTCCATATTTATAGAGGATTTTGTTTTGATTTGATTTTTTAAAAACCTCTAACAAAAAGATTTGATTTTTTTATTCAAATTTAAATCTTCAAATTATTAGATTAGATCTTACTCAATCGGCCAAACAAATCTAACTAATACATTGCTAAAAGATAGCAACAAATCTAATTGAAACACAACCAGAATTTTTACTCAGAACAACAACAACTATGGCCTGCCAACAAAGATCAAATGTTGAAGACATGCTGGAACACCGTGTCCCACATATGTCATTTTCTTCACTAAAACATCTTGAACACTCCATGTTATTTAATGCAGTCAATCAAAAGGAACAACAATCTTCCTTATGGAAAATTTTGAAAAAAAACAACTGTAGCAAAATTTACAAGATATGCATGGGTAAATCTTCAAAAATACATACACAAGTAGCTCACCACATCAGAACAAACAACAACAGAAGTAGACGCACACAAACAGAGATCTAAGCAAAGTGGTTGTTACACATTAAACACCAGATCTCTCTCTCTCTCTCTCTCTCTCTCTCACACACACACACACACACACACACACAAACATACACACACACACACAAGAATCAACTCACACATGCTCACAAGTATACAAGCTCATAGTTGAAGGTCAGATGTCAGGCTAGATGCTCCAGCATGTGAACATACAACTAAATAATACTCCACACACACATTAGAACATCCATTGTAGTTGAAGTAGAATAAACGTAAGGTGGTTGCTACACACTCAAGAAAAATCACAATGCTCCTATAGTCAGGCGTAAAATAAAGGTTACGAGAATCACAAAAAGGGCGGCGGGGGCGGGGGGGGGGGGGGGGGGGGGGGTGGGTTTGAATTGAGTTTCTTAAAAAATAAAGCCTTTTCAATTTCAAGACCAATTCAATTAACAAGAACAAGAATAATAAAAATAACAAGTTATTTTTATCCTGGTTCATTGTTAACTAAGCTACCTCCAGTTCACCCGCCAAGGTGATTTCGCCTTCTCAAAAAGACTTAACCACTATAATCAAACAGATTACAGACACCACAAAGACAAATGTCCTTGTCTTCTCGAGTATACAGACTAAAACCCTAGACCCTCAAGGTAATCACTCAAACAAACTTGAGATTTACAAGTTGTGTTTACAAGATTTCTTTTAGTAAGCTGATTAACACAAAGGTTTAAGCACAAAGACTCAATCACACAATATGAACAAAATTTCTGTGTGTTTATACAATATTCACAAAAGTATCAGAGAAAATATTGCAGCGTGAAAACTTGAATATCGTATGAAAATGTTCAAAGGTAGCAACTTGATTCCATCTTCCAAGTCTTCCATATATAGCCAAAGAAAGATCCGTTGGAGAGTAGTATGAGAATCTTCACATATGAGTTGGCGCCTTGAATAACTGTCTTCAATGGTAGGAGACAAAATCGTACATCATAAATGTCTTTACTCCACGAAATCCGGGTAGTGGAAGGAATGTTTTGATCTTGTACAAGGTACTACTTATCTCTCATCCAACGGTCTATTCTGTCATCTTTTAAATATCAGAGGATTCTAAATGTAGTTTCTTGAAGCATGGTTAGAAGAGTTAAGGGTCTGATGAAAGTCTTCAAAGCTAAAGTATTCAGAATCTTGACATTGTTCCTCAGAACCACGTCTTCAGAATCTTCAGCACTTTGTTCTTTAGAGTCTTCAGCTTGAGCTAAGAGTCTTGAAGAGAGTCGGTCTTTAGAGACTCTTCAATAGCAATCAGAGTCAGAAGCTTGAGCACGAACGTTCTTCAGAACCGTTTTCTATGAGTTTTCTCTTACTTGATCGCATCTTGTGAACACATGTATTTCCTCAGAGTCAAAATGTGTTGATTCAAGAATTTGATGACATCACACGTTAGAGCATCAAAGTCAGAACCTGTCAGCAACAACTGCACACTTGACAAGGAAAAATCATTAGATTACAAAATTGTTATCATCAAAACTAAAGGCCAGATGCAGAACCAAAACTTGTTTCCACAATCTCCCCCTTTTTATGATGACAACAACATGTAGTTTGATGAATAATTTTACACGATTAAATCACATAAAAGTTTCAGAGTGAGGTTTGTAAGCTCCCCCTGAATTTTATATTGCTAAACTGATGGGATCCACAAATGCATGGAAATATCGAAGTAATATAAAAGATTGTCGAACCCACAGATTCCAATGTCAACCTACCGTTATCTATTGCTGTGATGTAAAGTTAAGGCTAATGATTACTTGGTTTAAACGGAATTAAAATAAAAACTAAAATAAAACTTAGAAAATATAACAATATGGAGTGGACGGAATTTGGGTTCCGTGTTCCTAAGGGACTCTGCAGATTTTAGGCACTAATTATAATTAAACTATGTTCCATAGAAAATATCAATTTAAAGACTCCGTCTCACACTCTCGCGTTATTGACTAAAGCCACACTCCATAACCACAGGATTTTGCTCTCGCTCGCCCATTTTAATTAATGAGCATATTTTGAAAACTCATTAGATCCTAATTGATACCTAAAGCGCTCTCGCTGTATTTAGGATCAATGCTCAGTTCCCACTATCCGGTCCAATTCTCACACTCTCGCGCTATCGACTCAGACCTTTATTAATTCTCACTCTCGTGACAAATCATGTTAAGTAACCTCTCACTCTCGTGACAAAGCTATTTAAATTAAACTTGGAAACAAAAGCCACAACAAAATTTATTACAAGTTAACGCCAATTTCATTACCGAGTCCCGTCGGAACGACGGTTCTCACATACCAGACTCAAAACGGTTTAGACAAACATCGAATTAAAGGAAAACAAACTAAACATGATAATTGCAATTGAAAATAGTATGATAATTAATTAAAGAGTACAAAAACGATAATAATAAATAATGCGATAAAAACCTGTAAAAGCCGGAAATAAATTACGGGACTTGGAATAAATGCGGAACTGAAATAACTTTTATTGATGGCGGCAAGATTGATGTTCCAAGAATTACATAGATTATAGGCCTAAATACTAATCGTGCGGGAGTTCTCCAATGTGAGAAACTACCACTTTTACAATTGTGAATTCTGCCTAAAACTATGAACAACGCTTCTACGCACGAACTCGAACGATTCGAAACTAGTGCAAATGGTCCTATTTATATAAAAATTTGGCTCTGATTAACTGTTCCCACGCTCAAAAAATGGAGGGAAATTCAAATCCCTGAAAACTGCTGCAAACTGCTGAAACTGCTGAAAACTGCTGCTGCGGACCAATGGCGAATGCCGCGGGGTAATGGCAAATGCCATTTGAATGGCGAACTCCATTTGCTCACGGCAAACACAGTATCAGTAAAATGGCAGAATTTGCTCTTTTTCTTCATTTTCTTGCTCTTTTCCCGGTTTTCTCGCACAGATGATCTTATTCAACAAATACCTGAAACAAAAACGTAACACAACATAATAATACGAAAAACAAGTAAAACGAAATTAAATTGCATGCGAATCGAGTCGAAATAAATGATTATATCTTCATGTTATCATAAACTTTATTTTTTTAGCTTAGAATATCAGAGTTAGTTTTGCAAGCTCCCCCTGAATTCATTACTTAAAATAATCTTAACACATATAAATCCTTTCCAATCAGTATGAAAGAAATAACATCCATTATGGCAAAGGCCAGGTTTTTATAACTTTCCTTTTCAGACAGAAGTGTGTTCACTATCTTCCAGTATGGCAGTAGTCAGGTGTATTGATTGAGGTAAAGTCTATGATTGTAACAACTTAGGTACAGAAGCATTCTCTTCGATTTTATGTTTGATTATCAGAGCATAAAATTTCAGTTTTGAGTATCAGAGCATGAAATGAGTATCAGAACATGCTTGATCAGAACTTCCTTTCTCAGAGCTTCTTGTTAAGTGGTCTCAGAACAAGGTCATGAGTATCATAATATTTGTTCAGAGCGCTTGATGAGCTTGTTCAGAGCCTTGATTTCAGAATCTAGTAATGTCTTGATCAAAATTTGTGTATACTCAGAACCTGAAACACATAGTCAGAATGATGAACTTTTTAAAAGTTCTAAGAAATTTTACCAAGTTTAATTCGTTAGAAATATGTTTGGGTCTTCATAACGGAATTAAGATATATCAAAATCGTATTCTCTTTTTCCCCTTTTGTCATCAATAAAAAAGAGTAAAAAAGACAAAGATAAGATAGACCAAACAAAATACTATTTCATTAATCAGAAAGATAGAACAGTACAAAACATTAAAAAAAAAAAAAAAGAGAAACAGAAAAAAACAATGATAACACAAAGTTTTTTTGAAAACTAAGTTTCAGAGGGTTTAGGAATTCTGGATAAGATCTCTGCAAGCATCCTTTCAATGTTTGTCGTCCTTTCCTTCACTTTTGAATTCTCCGCAGCCAAAAATTCCAACTCCTTCAGAACATAGTCATTAGAACCCAAACTTTGAATGCCTTTATTTCATCAATAATTTCAACTTTGAATGCCCTCATTTCATCAATAATCTCAACTTTGAATGCCTTCATTTCATCAGTAATATTAACAAGGTCAACAGCTGGCTTCTCCCTCACAAATGTTAAGAACAATATATGCACAACAGTTTTTCGAGTAGAATTAAAATCCTATAATATTCCCAGAAAGACTTCCAATGGAAGATATTGTCAGTGACAATTCATTATAGTCAGATCTTCTTTCTCTCATCAATTCACACAAGAGATCATTCCCTACATCTCCAATGAGTTTGGCAATGAGTATTTCCGTGATGACAATCTTTTTTCCAAAAACAAACGATACTATTTGGTTGGGAGATGTATTTGGATGAACCCAAAAATCCCTTACAAGAGCTGAAAAGACTGGACAATTAAGACGATCAAAGTATTTATTCCAACCTTGTGTGCAAACAACATGAAGGAGATCAAAACCATGAGCCTTCAAAATTACAAAGTCAACAATATGTTCACAAACAATTTCCAAGTCTTCAACAAGTTGATGGTAGGTCGTGGGGTTGAAGAAGATGCGGAATAAACTCCGGTGGCGGGTACACCGCAACTTTGCGAACAACTTTTTTGGAAATTTGCTTCACGACTTTCTTCAGCTGATAGTTGTTGTTGTTGATCTTGTTGTTGTGAAGAAGATGATTCTTGTTGATCTGAAGCCATTTGCAGAGAATAGGGTTTTTAGGGTTTTGAGACTTTTTGGTTTGAAAACGATAAAGTGTGGGGAGTGAGAAGTTGCATAAGTGTGTGAAGTGAGTGAAGTGGGTTTTAAATAGGAAATACAGTAATCATGACATTGAAAGGTAATAATGACAATTAAAGCAAATACAAGTAATTTGCACAAATATCTGAAAAGAGGGTGTAACACCTCAAAATTTGCCCTCTTTTTCTAACCTCTAACTGGCTTATGTTTCTTTTTCATTTGCATCTCATTTAGGTCATGACTCATAATCATATCATGGCATTGGCTCCTAAGACATGGGATCGAAGAGTTTCATCAATCTCCAAGGTTTTTCTATTCAGAGGATTCATCAAAGGCTTTGGGTCAGGGGTTCATTGGTGTGAATCAGGGTTTAATCCTTTCTTAGTTCAAGATATTTTATTGTTATTGCAAATGAGAATGGGTTGTCGTTTTTTAGTATCCAGGTCCTTCCTTCATCAGTGAGCATTCAAAGAGGATCAGGGTTTCTCATTGAAAGTTGAGTTGGTTGATATTCATTAATTGAAGATGGTGGTTAGCATTTCGTGGTGAAGGCATTTTGGGTTATGGTGCAAGAGATCCAGTTGTGGATTCATATTGTGGTCAGGGCAGTGTTATTCGCTCAGTTGCTTATCGCTTGTTGTTGGGGATTCATTGAGAATAAAAGTTTGGTTTGAATTTGAATTCTGATTGGTTATGTGGATTTCTTGGAACTCATTTTTCATTATCCATCTTTTCTAATGCTATATTTAGATGTCCATTTTCAATCCATTTTTAGTAATTTCCATAATATCCATTCAATAACCAATCTCCCAATACTAATATCCATATTCATTCTAAACTTCTTTTTACCACTTTACATATCCATTATCCGATTCAAAGCTCAATATCCACATTTTTATCCATTTTTCCAATCCATTTTAAAAACCATGTTGGGATATCCATTTTTTCTTAATAATATCCATTTCTCAAATAATCCACATCCATTTTTAAACTCATCTTCTAAGCCTGTATCCACACAAAACCATGACCATTTACAAAGTCCCATTGAATATCCAAGTGCATTTTATTTAGCCCATGTCCAAAAAGTCTAAACCAATTGCCTAACTCTATATCCAATCCACCTTTTTGACTTACATCCATATATAAATGCCAAGTATATGAGCTGGTGTTGCTGTTGAGAAGAGCATTATGGATTAGCACGGACACTTCCTAGGAGCCGACATGAATCTATATTTTATGGTCAATTACTTGCTAGCTTTTGTTCTAGTCCTCAAGCTTGGATACATTGTAAGATACGATGGTAAGCATAAGCATAGCTCGTAACATTCCACTAACTACAGAAGTTTTAATTATTGACAGGACTAGCATCTTGCACTTTAGCATTCGTTTTTAAAGGATTAAATCATAGTAATCTCTAACACAACTCCTAGCGCTACTAACCAATGATAACAGATATAACTGGTACTCATAACAGAAAAAAGGGAAAGAATTTGAAAACTAACAGAAAACCTAACTGAATTCTAACCTCTCTAATAGTTTTCTAACCAATTTACAACAGAAAAAGTACCAAACTTCTAACACAGCTTCTCGAATCTTCAATCTTCAATCTATAACCTTCATCATCCTTCAACCATCCTTCTTCTTCAATCTTCAATCTCCATTTCCTTGGTGGAGGATCACCTTCTTCATCTTCTCACTTGGCGCTCTCAAGTTTCAGAAATCCTCTCTTTCTCTGTAACAAACTCCCACACTGTGAAAAAGTTTCGAAACCAACATCACTTTCATCAATTCACCAAGACTTCTTAAGTTTCTTCATCTCTAAATTCATCTGTATCGATCGTTCCTCATCATTCTTCAATTCACAGCAACTAGAACAAATTCACAGTAGGTTCAATCGTAATTCAAAAAAACTCATCACCTCAAGAAACTCCATCAACACGAGCGATCTATAATTCGCAAAAACCTGCAATCGCGTCCACAACATCGCATCCTCATCGTCGGCAGGGCCGCATCACCTTCAGAAATCAAGAAAACTGAATTCGTCATCAAGCAGCAAGAAGAATTCAATTCAACAACAATATGATACAAGAAACAACAGCAGAATTGTTCAGAAAATTAGAAGAAGAAGAAGGATTCACACGGAAGAAGAGGAAAGAACAGGAAGGAATGGAGTACGAACCTTGTCGTTGTCAACGTCAAGGTACGCGTTCCCCTTCAACCTTTGGTAGGTACGGCCTCAGATTCATAATCCATTGTGGTTTAGCATTGATGTTTTGAACTATTGTTGATTTTATGTTTTCGAATTTCTCTCTTCCGATCTGGTAGTTTGGATGAGTCTTTGAAAAAATTGAGCGCGGATTCGGAATCACCATGAAATTTGAGTGGGGATTTGTGTTAGGGTTTATTTGATTTGGTGGTGATAGGTCGCCGGAGAAGACGGTGGCGCCGTCGCCGGCCACTGGCCTTCTCCGGCCATGTGTGTTTTCCGGCGAGTGAAGAGAATATCCTAGAGAGAGAGAGAGACATTTGAGAGATATTGTGATTCAGGATTCTTATGTAAAGATAATGGGAAGAGGATAAGTTTGTGGTGGCGGTCCACTCCAGCGGTGACACTTGTCACCGTCCCGTATGCCTTTTATTCCGATCCCACGCCTACAATCCCATAGTAGTTAATGTGCGCCTCCTAATTATCACCTTCGGATCATCCATCATCATCAGCCATATGAATCAACGGCCATGATTCATTCCCTATAGTTGACCGAAGAGCACAGTAAGGAGACCATGCGCCCTCAAGACTTAAACTTCTTGGGCTCAATTTTCATTGCTAATTGCACCTCCACATTTTGGCCCAATAAAGAAATGAACTGAATATTTGCTAACCTTGCACCCCCTGACCAATTTCATGTGTTCCTCTTCCATTCTTTTACTCATTTCAAACGTGTTTATTAAAAATAGAAAACTTCATCAGAAAATTCCCATAAAATTCATGTATATTCTTGGAGGTGTTAATTAATTTTTGGATATTTTTAATTCCACTTTGGGGTCTATTTGATATTTTCCTTGGATTTTGAAAACACCTTTGATATTTTCTTGGTATGTCTTGTGATGTAGGTCATAGAATGTGATCCTCCCTTGACAATTTGGACTTAAATTTTGGTGCACATTGTTTAACATCATGATGATTGATTGGTGCATTATACTTGAGTTTTGGGATACTTTTGAAGTTAATCTTTTGAGCCGTAATTCGTATGATCACCATTGACGGTTGTGCTACGTTTGCAATTATTTGAGGGATTTTGGTGTGTGATATGAACCCTATCTTTTGCATGTGATTACCTACTGGACTTGAAATGACTTGGTTGATTACCCATAATTTTCAAAGGCATTTTGCTATTCTTCACAAATTTTCCAATGTGAACATATTATGTGTAAGCATGCATAGAGATAGGATATGTTTAGGACTTGTATGAGGGCAGTTTGAGCCAAATTTGAATATGAGTTTTAGCATATTATTAAGTGTATTTTTATGCACAATTGAGACATGCTTGAGTATTGCATTTGATCATTTAACATGCCTTAAATGATGCTTACTTTGTGTGTACGAAACTCGAACGATGCTTCCACTTTGCCTACGTATTTGACACCAATTAAATGTATAATGGCATGATTGTTTTTGGGGTTCAATTAGGACATTTTATAGGTCATTTTCCTCTAGTGTGTGAGCTTTAACATTGCCTTACCATGTCATTTCATTTTCCTTACTTGAGTGACAATTTTACATACTTGTATGAGAAGTTTAAATGTGATTTTGCTCATGGAATGAATTGACTTTGGAGAGAGAGTTGAATGCAAACCTTTGTGACACTTTGATATTGGTTTTAAGCATGCGTATAAGGTGTTTCACTTCTGAACTTGGTCCATTTTCACGTTTTAATTCAATTCAACTAACTTATAATGGCTTTCTTTTGTAGTTTACAATTGACTTTGAAGTAGACTTTAGCTTTCGCTATTGTTTGATTTCTTTTGGTCCATTAGCGTGGATAGGGTTTAACCAAAGGTATTTACCAACTAAGGCCTTGTTCCTTTGGTTGTTTCATTGTTGCTTTTTCCTTGTGATTTCTAACTCATTTACTGATTTGTGCAAGGTGCTTCAAGGAAATCTCCAAGAATGGCATAGTTTGTTTGCTTTGTAAATGCTCATTTCTAACTTGTTTTCTCATTAACATTAACAGGTGCTTACGTTGTTTTTGCTTGTGTTACTTTGCTACGGATCTATACCTGTTTGGTAGGACATCTTGTCTCTTTATATTCCTCGCACTTTACCGCTTTCGATGCCATGAGAAGTAGGAATAGAGATGCATTACTGGGAGTCCCTACTTTAGGTGGGCAATTATGTTTACTGTTTTAAAGCTCTCAAAGGAGGCCATGCTTGTGCTTGTTTACTTTTGTGCCTAAGACCTCCAAGAGGCATCCCATTCCCAGATCCCCTTGTAAGACCTCCAAGAAGGCAATTGACGGAAGTTAGGGTTCGCAACCGACCCCCGTTATTCTAGTTGAGTCGTTCTTAGCTCTCATTACATGATTGAAGCTTTGAATATCACTTACTCTTGTTATCGAGTCGGTCAAGTGGAATGAGGGTTTAGCAATCAAACCCCCACGCCTTGTCTATAGCTCGCATTGACCAATGCTGATGCTTATGTGATCTGATTCACATTTTCCTTCCTTACTCTACTCTCCATGGTTCTCGATACCATTGGATGAGCACCCCTATTTCTCACAGCTAGCTTGTTTGCCTCGGTTGATATGACCCCTTGGCTAAAGTTCCCCTTTTACTTTGATTGTGTGACATTATTATTGACTGACACTATTTACTCTTTCGTTGCTTTTAGTCCATTTTGTGATTGATTTATCCTGTGTTTACTTGTCTGATGACATGATCCCGTAGGATTCCTTGCTCCACTTAATTTTTGATTAAGTCGGAGGTAGGAGAGACATTAGGATAGCAATCCATGCATGCTAACATAGGTAGCATCCCCCTTCTAAACTCAACCTTAGGGCTATTAATGCATGATAACTTGTAGGACTAAGTTTCCCGTAGACCTCTCGTGAGTCTTATCTCTCGTACCCATGCGATCGAGATCCTAGTTCCCGTTCACCTGTAGTAGCGTGAACTACAGATGCTCTGATTCCTCTTTCTTTTCAGATTGAGGATACGTAGGCACGAGATACGATATCTCGGCGAGCAAACTAACAACTAACTTCCTTTTTTCTTCACAACTTGAGTCTCTCTTCTCATCTCATAACACTTCTAAAACACTTAATAAATTTAACGTGTATTGCGCATGAGCCTTGTATATGGGAAGTGAGGAATGGGGGGGTCTCCCTTCATTCTTCTAGGGTGTTTAGCGTACATCCTGTTGGGGACTATCGCTCCTGGGATTTTCATCCAGGTACAAACGCGAAAGTGGAACGGAAGAAAGAAAGAAGAGTCGCCAGCCAGACATTTTTATCCCAAAGAAAGGGAAGGGTAATGCTGCACAAACCCGGGAGAAAGGAAAGAAAGAGGTCTCGCGAACCAAAGAGAAAGGGTAAGGGAGTCGGTTACGTGAAGGGAAGGTTATCATACCCCTTCACGTTCGTCGTACTCGACGGGATCCACGCTTGAAGTACTGCTCAAAGGGTGATAGAAAAGATGCTGGAAAAGGAATGGAAAGTGAACGAGAAACAAACGTAGGGAAAATAAAAGAAGTGCTCGAATGGGCCCTACCCCACTGCCTATGTATCTCATCGGGAACATGAAAATCAGAGTGATGTAGTTCCCCTCAGCCAGGGTTACTTTGTTTGTGTTTTTTAGTGGAGACGTCAGAGTGCGCGTCCCAGCAGTTAGGTGTTGCAGCTCGCTGTATGGAGACTTAGGCGTTACCTGTTTGCGGTAGAATGAACATGACGAGTCCTTAAGGGATAGAAAGAAGGAGATGAGAAGAGAATTTGTTTGTTTGTTTTTGTCTTTTAAGAAGAAGTGTTTTGATTATTGTGTGTTTACAACGCACATTGTATTTAAGTATTTCACGTAGGGTCGAATGCCTCGCATATCGACCCAAGATGGGACGTATGCTAAACATTCTAAGAAAGTGAGAGAAGACCCCTCACTATCTTATTCTCACATGAAAGGCTCAAACACAATATATGATATGCCTTTATTAAGTGTTTTTGCTTTTGTTTTGAGATAAGAAGAAGAGAGACTCAAAGGTTGAGAAAGGTAAAATCTAATGAGGGAGACTAAAACTCAAACCCTAAAGTTATCATACATGGATGTTCCTAATGGTTAAGTGTGGTATGAGAACTCTTAAACTAAAAGAGAAAGAGGGATAGCACTATCTAATGCTTATCCTACCTCACCTTAATCAAACATTAATGATGAGCTAGGATCCCTAAGGGATGTGAGAGAGTTCTACACAATCAAGCATTATGTAACGCTATTCACAAAAGAGAAATAGAATAAGAGACAGGTAAGTATTTAATAAGAAATTATTTAGAAATAAGCATAAAAAATCCAAGATAGAATGCAAGTTAAAAACAGAAGATTAAACTCTAAGTAAAAAGTTAATCTAAAAAACTAATATCCAAACCTAAAAATTAATTCCTAATTAATTTCTAATTAAAACTATTTCAAAAATTAATCTAATTAATTTCTAGAAAAAACTAATTAAAACAAGTTAGTTTCTAAAATCTAATAAAACTCTAATTATCCTAAGTTTACTAACTAAACAATTAATAAAACCAAAACTCAATTAAAAATAATTAAAGGGAGGGGTGCAGTCAGTAAAGCTGTTTGGAGCCTAGTCTAATCCACCATCAGCAATTCCAGCCCAATAACCCTTGCATGGATGGAGGGTGAATTGAGAAACACTATGGGTGCAAAAAGCAATTCTCCTGGGGTTCAGTCAAGCCCAAGGAATTATACAGCAAAAGGGGGGTGCGCCAAGTGTTCTGGAGGTGCGAAAAGAGAAAACCAAATGGACCCAAGCCCGATTCGTTTCACTGCAAATAAACTGAAAATATAAAACTAAACTCAGTCGTCTCCTTCATCTTTCTTGCGTCGCAGAACCCTTTTTTCTCCCACTCAAACACAATCGGCGTCGTCGGCCATCTCCCCCACAACCAAAACTCTGAAACACTCACCGTTACAACGCCATCCTCCTTATCTCATCAACTCACCGTTCGCCTTCATCTCTTTCACCCTCACAAATTCGCCACCGGAACCTATCCTCCTCCGCTGTTTCGGCCACTCAAACCATCACAACAGCCACCATAATCTCTGTTCGCTCAATCGTCTTTCTCCTCATCACATCGGAAAACAACGACACCATGCCGGAACCAAAACAAACAACACGTAGTTCGTGACATCTTCTTCTCCATTCGCGAACAACATCACCAGAATGAAACCGCCACGAGGAGCTTGCTTCTTCCTCAACGACCTCAACGATTCCTTTGTCAATGGTGCCTCCGCGGACACGTCGTCATATTGATCCTCACCGTCTTCATCTTCCTCCGATTCAGACTTGTCGTGAAACAGACTCCTCACGCACTCGTTCTCAATGCTCTCAACTTCGCCAAAAATGAACCGTATCCGCCGCGCCATGGCCTCGCGCCGGCAGCGGCGGAAACCTCACATCGTCTTCTCACAAGTCATAATGAAAAGAGATCTAATCTAACAAAAATGAAATCGAAAAAGAGATAAAGGCGAAATAGATCAGCGACACTTACCTATCGGAGTCGCTCCGATGGTGCTTCAATCCATGAATCCAAATCATGTATGCGTATTCCATGTCCTCGCTTTTGATTTACTCCTTTTTCTGAAGAAATTGTTGTTGATGTTAGTTCTATCTCCTTCTTCTTCTTTTTTCAATTCGCGACTTCTTCTTCTTTTGCGAATCTGAAACTGTTGTGGTTGTTGAATTGATTTGTTGCTGTGAATTCATTGCAGACTTGAATCTGAAAACTCTTATTCTACTTCTTAATTTGAATCGTGAATCACCGTGTTGAATTGATTTGTGTTGTTGAGTTTTGAACGATTTTGCAAATTATTGAATCCTGGTTCTGTTACCTTGAATTGCAGGAGGTTAGTGACGAATTGAAGATGAAGAACATTGGAGAGGATTAAAGAATTGCAGGTTCATGAGGTTTTGGAAGTAAAAGCATGAAGATGATGAATCGTGAGCAAGGAGGGTGAAGTTATGTAGAGAATTAATGATTGATGAAGCGTTCCAGAGAACCCCTAGATTGATGAATATGGAGGTCTTATATAGAGGAACTTGGAAGAATCGAGAAGAGTGAAGAATTTGTTACGAATCTGTTAGAAAAACTGTTGTGAGATCTGTTATTGAGATTTTTGAATTTGAACTTGTTTTTCAATTTCTGTTATGAGAAGTTCAAATATTTTTTTTCTTGTTATCTTTGTTGTGATGTACTTTTTCTTTCACTGCTGCGCTTTTTCTGTTATTGTATTTTCTGTATAATTTACTGCTGAATTATGTACGGTTGTGGGGTCCCTGCTTTTTTTAATGTTGTTATAGCGAGCTATGAGAAAATTCACGAAGGTTTTTGCACTGCCTTTTTATTCTCTGCTGAACTAATCCTCACGACAATTGTTTTTTTTTATTTTCGTTAATCTATTTTCTCTTCATCTCCCTACAAGTAGTCACTTCTTAGAACTGCACCCAGCCTGGTCCGTTTCACTAATTAGTAGCACAAGATTAGGTGTTGGTAGTATGACAGATATGAGACCAAGATCTCCTACTATGACACTTCTTTTTGGGTAGCTATGTGGGCTTGAAATTGACATGGTTCCAAAATATTGTAGATCACTCATGACATGTAATGAAGAGCTTCCACATTGGTCTTGGTTTCGAAATTGGACTCTTTTGAATTGGCTTTAGAGTTTAATGAATATTGAGAAAGTAGTTTTGAATAAAATGGATTAGAATATGAATTTAGGAATTTTGGGTATGTACTTGGGTATTTGGGCAATCAAAAATGAAAATGAAAAATGGATATTTAGTTTGAATCAAAAAGGTCTAAAGTGGATATTACAAATGATGTGGATAAAAATGGTTTTATGCAAGGAAATGGTCTAAAAATGGATATTTGGATAAAAATTGGATTTGAAAATGGGTTAGAATGGATAAAGAAAAATAATGAGTTTAGATATGAATCATGGATAGGAAAATAGTTTTAAGATTGGTTAAAAAAAAGAAATGGTTTATTGAAGTGAATAGTAAAAAGTGGACAATGGATTACAAATGGATAACGAATATGGTTCAGCAAATGGATAACCAAATGAATCCAAAATCAATCCCAAACTTCTTTCACAAGCCTATGATAAAGTGAATGAAGCACAACTACCACTGAACAATCTTGCCACTGAAACAAAACAACCTCTGAATTTCTGAGAAAAAGTTCTGAATCACTTATAAATTTATCTGAATCAATCATCCAGAAAAATAAATCCACAGATGAGCACAATTAAACATTAAACTGATGAACTCCGATCATAATGAACAGAATTTCTGAACCCCAAACGTCACATGAACCAATGCTTGATAAACTGAAGAATCTCAACACAAGACATCTTGACTTTGAACATTCACAGCTTAAGGAATACAAGACAACCTGACTTGAAGCTATACCCCCATCTTTGAGTTCACATTGATACTCTTCTGAATACGGAAGATTCGAACCACATGAGAATGCCTTGATCCCATGTCTTAGAAAACCAATGCGATGAATAAATAGAGCTATAACCTAATGAAGATGCAAATGTAACAGAAACATAAGCCAGAAAAAAGTTAAAAAAAGGTAGGGCAAATTTTGGGGTGCTACAACTGCCCCTATTCAATCAACTTGGACCTGAAAGGATGATAGCAACTACTTTCAGACATTCAAGGTAGAAGGTGATTGAATACAAAAAGAACCCCAGAAATTTGCAAACTGCGAGGAGAGAAAATATTATTGGAACCTAGTCACACCCTGTCAAAGGAATTTGACGGAAAGATAGTATACCCAGCGAACCACGTCGTCAAAGGGGTTTGACGGGAGGAAAAAAGGAAACCCTACCGAAAACCACATCGTCAAAGTAATTTGACGGCAAGAAGACTCAATTGAAGGAAACACTTCGTCAAAGGGGTTTGACGAAAAGAAGGTCTGACCGAGGGAAGCTCATCGTTAAAGGGTTGACGGAAAGAATACTCAATCGAAGGAAGCACATCGTCAAAGGGGTTTAACGGAAAGAAGACTCGATCGAAGAAAGCACATCGTCAAAAGGGTTTAACGGAAAGAAAACCTGACCGAGGGAACACATTGTCATAGGGATGACAGAAAGGAAACCTGAACGGAGATAACACATTGTCATAGGGATGACAGAAAGAGAACTCCACCGTAGGGGCACATCGTCATGGGGATGACAGAAAGGAAATCTGACCACAGTTAACACATTGTCATAGGGATGACAGAAAGGAAACCTGAACGAAGATAACACATTGTCATAGGGATGACAGAAAGAGAACTCCACCGTAGGGGCACATCGTCATGGGGATGACAGAAAGGAAATCTGACCACAGTTAACACATTGTCATAGGGATGACAGAAAGGAAACCTGAACGAAGATAACACATTGTCATAGGGATGACAGAAAGAGAACTCCAAGTAGGGGCACATCGTCATGGGGATGACGGAAAGAAAATCTAACCACAGTTAACACAGTGTCATAGGGATGACAAAAAGGAAACCTGAACGAAGATAACACATTGTCATAGGGATGACAGAAAGAGAACTCCACCGTAGGGGCACATCATCATGGGGATGACGAAAATAAAATCTGACCGAAGGAAACACGTCGTCAAAGAGGTTTGATGGAAAGAAGACCCAACCGAGGGGAACACATTGTCATAGGGATGACAGAAATAAAACACCTGAAGGAGCAAGTCATCAAAGGGTTGACGGAAAGAAGACCTGACTGAAAGAACACTCCGTCAAAGGGTTGACGGGAAGAAATTATATACGAATAAACACATCATCAAAAGGGTTTGATGGAAAGAAGTGCTATAAGAAGACCTAAAAAGGAAGAAGCACGTCATCAAAGGTTTGACGGAAAGAAAAACTGACTGAAGGAAGCACATTGTCATAGGGATGACAGAAAGGAAACCTGAACGAAGATAACACATCGTCATAGGAATGACGGAAAGGAAATTTGTTTTTGGAGTGTCATCATCAAAGGGTTGATGGACATGGACTGATCGAGGGTAAGATCGACATATGATCTACGACCCAAAAGAAGTAGGCAGAGGGATTGATTGTAATGTATGCTGGAGATATGTCACCGTCTTGATTGAAAATGGATTCAGGCTTTCGCGCAAGGTACCAAATCTGGCTTATGCTTTGCATGCATATGTTCGAATTTTCTTTCTATGGCGTAATGCTCCATACGAAATGGAAATGCTACGCGATTTGAGGATGCAATGATCATTATATGCAAAATGCCGATGTATGCTCGGGCTACCGAGGAAAGAAGGGTGTGCCAAGTATGATTGGACTTTGCTGGCTAGGACAGGTGAAACCTGATGGTGATTATTTTTTCAAAGGCAAAATCTTTCTGGGTACCAATGGGGATTGGATTTTGAATGAAGTGCCAATAGGGATTGGACTTTTGGTTTAAAGCGGACGTCAACGGGGATAGGGCTTCAGGTTTTTGAAAGATGCCAGCAAAGTGGGCTGTCGAAGGATGCCGAGCAAGGTTGGGCTATAGATTTCTGTTCGGTTTTACATGGTTTCATGCAATGTTATGCTGATGATTATGCATGGTGATGATTATGCTATGATGTTTATGATATGCAACAGGAGCACTCCAGCAAAATAAATGCTGAAGAGACGAGGCTAACTCCACTGGGGATAACAAACTGAATCGCCTTCGGTGTCATAACTACTCGAGATCCCGACTAAACCTCCATTCTGCAGGAAAGTACGAACAACAAACGTCTTCTGGAGAAACATCCCAGGAATCTGCTGAAGAAAAGTGCCAATGACGATCGACCTTTGACTTGCTGGGGAAAGCTAACCACCGCCCAAAAATATGCTTGGGGGACAATGGTTGATGATATCAGCTCTGCTAGGGAACAAGATCAGACTTGGTCCTCTGTTGGGAATCTACCTTCTACCCTTACTCCGTTGGGGAGACGGAAACAACTTTACCACAAACTGGTGAAGCATAAACCCAACACTCTGTACAGGAATATAAACTCTTGCTGAAGAGCAGTAAACTTCGCCAAGCTGGCTAGAGGAGAGCGAACCCCTGAATTCTTGCTAGGGAGAATGATTCACAATCTTCATAATGCTCTGCTGAGTGATAAAACTTCAGCCATCTCTGCCGAGGAGAGAAACTCTACTGGGGACGTCACGTGTTAACTATCAACGTGAACCCTGGAGATGTGATATGACCCAAAAGAAATGCCCCGATGCAACATAACCTATAAATTAACATGTCTTTAGGATGTCCCGTGAAGATCCAACATATATTGCCCCAGACTGTGATTTACCGTTCTCCGGAGAGAATAACTTTTTGTGCTTTTGGAGTGGTCTGCCCCAGCTTTGAAATGATTTGGGCCCCTGACTGTTTAATCTGTGAAGGAATATCTCTAACTGATTGACCATCGAGAGATTTGTCGAATCTCGACCTGATTGCCCCAGATTAACTGAATCTTGGAATGAATCTCCCATTTGATATGACTTGCCCCGGCTCAACGAAATACTCGGGCACTTTGCATCTAAGATTGATCAATCTTTCAATTGTAGAAACTTTCCTGATCAAGCACTTACTCGCAAGTAAAACACTTCATTTTGAAAAGATAACTCTAATGCAATGCATATGACAGTTTTGAAATCCAAGTCTGTTCACTGGAAAATGTTATGACATATAGTGAACGAATCACTTATCAGAATGTCACATCAATACCAACACGAATGGTAAGAAAAACCCTTTTAGGAGTTAGAACTGACGCGATTTTAACCGAAGTATGCTTTCGAAACAACTCTGCTTTAATTAGGTCTTTTGAGGGTTGTAACGTGGCCTGGTTCGCGGTTTAAGAAAGAAAGGATATAAGGCTTAAAGTTTTATTTCAACCCACCCATTCTCCTTGATGTTCTCCAGTCCTACGTTTAATTAACTCGACACATGCGTTCACCTTTCAAAAAGGTTATTGAATGGTATGAGGATGGTTAAGGAACCCACACGGTTTTTGGAGTGACAGTTACCCCTTTTTGTCTTCGGTGTTTGTAGTCACACGACTTGTTCTTTGCTCGAGGATTTTTCTTTTGTAATCCTTTTCGCTTTTCGTTCTTTTTTTTTTTATTTCACTAATTTTTGCCTGGACTGATTCTTTTGAATTTTTCAATTTTGAAGTCCAGCGGGATGCCCTAACTTTTGCCTAAGTCACTTGTTTTCAAGTTTTGATTTAGCGGGCTTTTCTCTTTTTTCTTTTGATTCCTTTTTTTTTTGAACTAATAGTGTGACACAGGTTTGTCTTGACTTGTAAAGGGTTGTGACTGCCTCACTCTCCGGTTGGTGAGGGATAACCATTGTGATTTGATCCTCGAACAGAACACTCCTTTTGAAATTTGAACGCGTGGTCAAATTAACTGACACCTACCCTACCCTAGGTTAAGATTGAGGGTTTTTCATTTTCAGAAATAAACTCCTACTACTAGGCTCAACGGGTTTGCAAGGGATTATCTTCCTTATGTCTCTGGTGTTTGGGAATTTGAAACAATGCCTGTACATCATCAGCAGGGTTTCGTTCAAAAGCATACAATCGAAAGTTTTACGTCTTCAATTTCGTCATCCTCCCTAGGATCCTGCTTCAACAAGCATATGATATCGATAAAAAGTATGACTGAACACAACTGGAATTAATCAAAACATGCATATTCATTTCATTATCATTATCAATCGAAAACAACAAGTTTTACAAATGAGTTTGTACATTTTAACAGAAAAGAAACTACAAATGCAAAGAAATGACATGATCTAAATGGTCGCCACCTTCAAGGAACTGGGCTTTCCAAGTTTGATTTGCAAATGAGCTAGCCATCTTCAGAATTGCTCATTGAAGTCATTCTGATAATCATCTGCACTACTGCTCTCGGTGACTTCTTCCTTAACTTGGATTGATGAACCCACCTGACTGGACGAAGGAGGATTGTTGATCTGAATACCCTGAGGCGTGAATGAGAACATGTTAGAGTCAAGCAGTGTCTGAATCTTGCTCCTGAGCACCTTACAGTCTTCCGTTGAATGCCCCTGTGCCCCAGCATGATAGTCACAACGGGCGTTGACATCAAAACCTGGTGGATACGGAAAAGGCACTAGCTTCAAATCCTTTGGAACTATTAATCCACCTTCGATCAAATCTGGCAGTATTTGACTGTATGACATTGGCAACTGAGTGAAATTCCTCTCTGGATTTCTTGGTCTTTGTCGGGCGTGCTGACGCCGCTGACGGCGATATGATCGTTGACTCTGAGGAGGTCTCGGATTTGCAGAAGAATATTGTCCTTGATATGAAGACCCATAAGATTGCTGACTCTGAACCGTTGATATGTCTGAACACTGAGAACGAGGTGGTGGAGATTCCTGAATGGAACTATTTTCTTCCTCAAATTCTTCCCGAGAACTGACAACTGATTCATTATCATTAGCTTGGAAGTTCGAGATGCCTTGGAGCTTTCCACACTTGATTTCTCGATACGTTCTCCCACCATCACCAGGTCAGAAAATTTGGCTGCCCCATTGACCATCATCCTTTCCAGGTACGGACCTTGCAAGGTATCCATGAACAAATCAACCAATTCTCTATCCGAAAGTGGCGGTTGAACACGAGCAGCTAACTCTCTCAATCTCTGAGCATACCCTCTGAATGACTCATTATCTGCTTGAGACAAGTCTTGCAAATGCATTTGGTTGGGAGCCATGTCAAGATTATAGTTGTATTGCTTCATAAAGGCATTAGCTAGGCCTGTCCATAATCGGATGCTACCACTTTCTAACTGCATATACCAACTCAGTGATGCCCCACTCAGACTGTCTTGGAAACAGTGGATCATGAGCTTGTCACTGTGGGCATGTGCAGTCATTCTTCTGCAGAACATCACCAAATGTAGCCTCGGACAGCTATCTCCTTTGTACTTTTCAAATTTTGGCATCTTGAACTTTGGAGGCATTACCAGGCCTGGTACTAAACACATGCTCGAAGCATTCAAATCAAGAGTATCTCGCCTCTCCAGGGCTTTAAGCTTCTCCTCCAACACACGATATCTTTCGTCATCAACTGATCGTGGATCCTTAGGCTTTATCTTTGGAACTACCCCTTGGACATCTGGCACAGAGAATGCAAAACTGTGATAATCAACGGCATCAAGAGAAGATGAATGTCCGCCTCAGACTATGTGATGCTCTTGCATAACAGGATCCTCAACAGGGATCCTCACCGGCTGAGCTTGGGCAACATTGTTCATCGGAGGTGGAATGACATTCTCATTTCTTTGAATATTAGCATCTCCCCTTGTCATGGCGGCCATAGCTTCCATAAGTTGATCCAACTGAGTTTTCATCAATTTGACATCGGCCCTAGTCACAAACTGATTCTGCTCCCCAGAGTTCATGATTCTTCCAGAAGCTGATTCCAGTCTAATACGAAAGTCGGGAAATCAAGCTGCAATTCAGATAAAGGATGGATGAGCTCACTATTCTTGCCTGAAGAAGGATATGCAAAATGATGCAAGATGCAAATGCAATGCAATAGTATGAATGTAATAAGACATAGGATCAAAGCTTCCATATAGTCTGAATAATGACTGTGCTGTGCCGATGAATGAATAAGTTCACAGGTCTGCTCTGAAAAGAAATACCAGAATATTCGACTAATCAGAATACCAGGATGCCGGGATATCGTTATAATCAGAATACCAGTATGCTAGAATATCGGCATAATCAGAGTACCGGATTGCCAGAATATCAGAATACCATAATACCAGGCTGATGAGTCCACACTGATAGGAAAACCAAAATACCGGGTAGGTTGAAGGTCAAGGTTACCTGCAAACCTGTAAACAACCCCCCCGATTTCACATGCATGTACTAGAAAGTGAGGATTCTCAAATTCAGATCTAGGAATGAGAGGTAATAGCACATTCAGCCCGAAGGATACAATGCTATCGCCAAACAAAGAGATCGTCCTCTGATTCACCTCAGAATAAAGAGGGGTCATCCTAAAGGTCATCCAGACTTAACAGCTCTTCCACATAGCTCTACCATTGTGGCAAACCCACAACGCAGAATTCTCTAGAGAGAACCACATCCAGATTGTGTTTCATATTCCCTTCTCACACCGAAATAGAGCGTGAGAGGATATGAAACACACTAAACATAAGTGCACTCAGGCCTGTGTACTAGGCATATCTCTCAGATTCCCCATCCCACCAAACAGAAACAGCACAATCCAGTATAATACTGTATATGAAATGAAAATGCTAAAATGCGGTAAATACAGTAATGTACAGTAATATATAGCAAAGCAGTAATACGATAAACAGCAAAACAGTAAAACAGCACCACAACACAACAATAAACACCCAATGGAAGAAAAACAGACTAGCGCTAGGATTGACTCGCATAGGGGATGGACCAGCAAGAGGTCAACCTATCCCCAGCAGAGTCGCTAGTTGTCACTCCCGGGATTTTCATCCAGGTACAGACGCGAAAGTGGCGCGGAAGAAAGAAAGAAGAGTCGCCAGCCAGGCATTTTTATCCCAAAGAAAGGGAAGGGTAATGCTGCACAAACCCGGGAGAAAGGAAAGAACGAGGTCTCGCGAACCAAAGAGAAAGGGTAAGGGAGTCGGTTACGTGAAGGGAAGGTTATCGCACCCCTTCACGTCCGTCGTACTCGACGAGATCCACGCTTGAAGTACTGCTCAAAGGGTGATAGAAAAGATGCTGGAAAAGGAATGGAAAGTGAACTAGAAACAAACGTAGGGAAAATAAAAGAAGTGCTCGAATGGGCCCTACCCCACTGCTTACGTATCTCATCGGGAACATGAGAATCAGAACGACGTAGTTCCCCTCAGCCAGGGTTACTTTGTTTGTATTTTTTAGTGGAGACGTCAGAGTGCGCGTCCCAGCAGTTAGGTGTTGCAGCTCGCTTTATGAAGACTTAGGCGTTACCTGTTTGCGGTAGAATGGACATGACGAGTCCTTAAGGGATAGAAAGAAGGAGATGAGAAGAGAATTTGTTTGTTTGTTTTTCTCTTTTAATAAGAAGTGTTTTGATTATTATGTGTTTACAACGCACATTGTATTTAAGTATTACAAGTAGGGTCGAATGCCTCGCATATCGACCCAAGACGGGACGTATGCTAAACATTCTAAGAAAGTGAGAGAAGACCCCTCACTATCTTATTCTCACATGAAAGGCTCAAATACAATATATGCTATGCCTTTATTAAGTGTTTTTGCTTTTGTTTTGAGATAAGAAGAAGAGAGACTCAAAGGTTGAGAAAGGTAAAATCTAATGAGGGAGACTAAAACTCAAACCCTAAAGTTATAATACATGGATGTTCCTAATGGTTAAGTGTTGTATGAGAACTCTTAAACTAAAAGAGAAAGAGGGATAACACTATCTAATGCTTATCCTACCTCACCTTAATCAAAGATTAAGGATGAGCTAGGATCCCTAAGGGATGTGAGAGAGTTCTACACAATCAAGCATTATGTCACGCTATTCACAAAAGAGAAATAGAATAAGAGACAGGTAAGTATTTAATCAGAAATTATTCAGAAATAAGCATCAAAAATCCAAGATAGAATGCAAGTTAAATACAGAAGTTTAAACTCTAAGTAAAAAAGTTAATCTAAAAAACTAATATCCAAACCTAAAAATTAATTCCTAATTAATTTCTAATTAAATCTATTTCAAAAATTAATCTAATTAATTTCTAGAAAAAAATAATTAAAACAAGTTAGTTTCTAAAATCTAATAAAACTCTAATCATCCTAAGTTTACTAACTAAACAATTAATAAAACCAAAACTTAATTAAAAACAATTAAAGGGAGGGGTGCAGTCAGTAAAGCTGTTTGGAGCCTAGTCCAATCCACCATCAGCAATTCTAGCCCAATAACCCTTGCACGGATGGAGGGTGAATTGAGAAACACTATGGGTGCAAAAAGCAATTCTCCTGGGGTTCATTCAGGCCCAAGGACTTATACAGCAAAAGGGGGGTGCGCCAAGTGTTCTGGAGGTGCGAAAAGAGAAAACCTAATGGGCCCAGGCCCGATTCATTTCACTGCAAATAACCTGAAAACCTAAAACTAAACTCAGTCGTCTCCTTCATCTTTCTTGTGCCACAGAACCCTCTTTTCTCCCACTCAAACACAATCGGCGTCGTCGGCCATCTCCACCAACAACCAAAACTCTGAAACACTCACCGCTACAACGCCATCCTCCTTATCTCATCAACTCACCGTTCACCTTCATCTCTTTCACCCTCACAAATTTGCCACCGGAACCTATCCACCTCCGCTGTTTCGGCCACTCAAACCATCACAACAGCCACCACAATCTCTGTTCGCTCAACCGTATTTCTCCTCATCACATCGGAAAACAACGACACCATGCCGAAACCAAAACAAACAACACGTAGTTCGTGACATCTTCTTCTCCATTCGCGAAAAAACATTACCAGAATGAAACCGCCACGAGGAGCTTACTTCTTCCTCAACGACCTCAACGATTCCTCCGTCAATGGTGTCACCGCGGACACGTCGTCATATAGATCCTCACCGTCTTCATCTTCCTCCGGTTCAGACTTGTCGTGAAACAGACTCCTCACGCACTCATTCTCAATGCTCTCAACTTTTCCAAAAATGAACCGTATCCGCCGCGCATTGGCCTCGCGCCGGCGGCGGCGGAAACCTCACATCGTCTTCTCAAAAGTCATAACGAAAAGAGATCTAATCTAACAAACATGAAATCGAAAAAAAGATTGAGGCGAAATAGATCAGCGACACTTACCTATCGGAGTCGCTCCGATGGCGCTTCAATCCATGAATCCAAATCAGGTATGCGTATTCCACGTCCTCGCTTTTGATTTACTCCTTTGTCTGAAGAAATTGTTGTTGATGTTAGTTCTATCTCCTTCTTCTTCTTTTTTCAATTCGCAACTTCTTCTTCTTTTGCTTGCGAATCTGAAACTGTTGTGGTTGTTGAATTGATTTGTTGCTGTGAATTCGTTGCAGACTTAAATCTGAAAACTCTTATTCTACTTCTTAATTTGAATCGTGAATCACCATGTAGAATTGATTTGTGCTGTTGAGTTTTGAACGATTTTGCAAATTATTGAATCCTGGTTCTGTTACCTTGAATTGCAGGAGGTTAGTGACGAATTGAAGATGAAGAACATTGGAGAGGATTAAAGAATTGCAGGTTCATGAGGTTTTGGAAGTAAAAGCATGAAGATGATGAATCGTGAGCAAGGAGGGTGAAGTTATGTAGAGAATTGAAGATTGATGAAGCGTTCCAGAGAACCCCTAGATTGATGAATATGGAGGTCTTATATAGAGGAACTTGGAAGAATCGAGAAGACTGAAAAATTTGTTACGAATCTGTTAGAAAACTGTTGTGAGATCTGTTATTGAGATTTTTGAATTTGAACTTGTTTTTCAATTTCTGTTATGAGAAGTTCAAATGCTTTTGTGGTCTTTGTTGTGATGTACTTTTTCTTTCACTGCTGCGCTTTTTCTGTTATTGTATTTTCTGTACAATTTGCTGCTGAATTATGTACGGTTGTGGGGTCCCTGCTTTTGTGAATGTTGTTATAGCGAGCTATGAGAAAATTCACGAAGGTTTTTGTACTGCCTTTTTATTCTCTGCTGAACTAATCCTCACGGCAATTGTTTTTTTATTATTTTCGTTAATCTATTTTCTCTTCATCTCCCTACAAGCAGTCACTTCTTAGAACTGCACCCAGCCTGGTCCGTTTCACTAATTAGTAGCACAAGATCAGGTGTTGGTCGTATGACAGATATGTGACCAAGATCTCCTACTATGGCACTTCTTTTTGGGTAGCTATGTGGGCTTGAAATTGACATGGTTCCAAAATATTGTATATCACTCATGACATGTAATGAAGAGCTTCCACATTGGTCTTGGTTTCGAAATTGGACTCTTTTGAATTGGCTTTAGAGTTTAATGAATATTGAGAAAGTAGTTTTGAATAAAATGGATTAGAATATGAATTTAGGAATTTTGGGTATGTACTTGGGTATTTGGGAAATCAAAAATGAAAATGAAAAATGGATATTTAGTTTGAATCAAAAAGGTCTAAAGTGGATATTACAAATGATGTGGATAAAAATGGTTTTATGCAAAGAAATGGTCTAAAAATGGATATTTGGATAAAAATTGGATTTGAAAATGGGTTAGAATGGATAAAGAAAAATAATGAGTTTGGATATGAATCATGTATAGGAAAATATTTTAAAAATTGGTTAAAAAAAAAGAAATGGTTTATTGAAGTGAATAGTAAAAAGTGGACAATGGATTACAAATGGATAAGGAATATGGTTCAGCAAATGGATAACCAAATGAATCCAAAATCAATCCCAAACTTCTTTCACAAGCCTATGATAAAGTGAATGAAGCACAACTACCACTGAACAATCTTGCCACTGAAACAAAACAACCTCTGAATTTTTGAGAATAAGTTCTGAATCACTTATAAATTCATCTGAATCAATCATCCAGAAAAATAAATCCACAGATGAGCACAATTGAACATTAAACTGATGAACTCCGATCATAATGAACTGACTTTTTGAACCCCAAACCTCACATGAACCAATGCTTGATAAACTGAAGAATCTCAACACAAGACATCTTGACTTTGAACATTCACAGCTTAAGGAATACAAGACAACCTGACTTGAAGGTATACCCCCATCTTTGAATGCACATTGATACTCTTCTGAATACGTAAGATTCGAACCACATGAGAATGCCTTGATCCCATGTCTTATAAAACCAATGCGATGAATAAATAGAGCTATAACCTAATGAAGATGCAAATGAAACAGAAACATAAGCCAGAAAAAAGTTAAAAAAAGGTAGGGCAAATTTTGGGGTGCTACAGGGACGATATGCGACGCATTTGTTCCTATGTCGTAGACTTGGATGCAATGCGAGTTATGAACTAACTTCAATCGACTTCTGTCTAAAAAACACAAAAACAAACCCAAACCTTTTTATCTTTCGGGATTGTTAAGTTTCAAACCATTTTCAGAAAAGATCACGTTATTTTCCATTTTGTCGCATACAGGCATCGACCCTAACTGCCGGACGCGAACTTAACGTCGCTTATAAAAAACACCAACCTCGTTAGGTTGAACTACGACTGCTCTGATTTCCTCCTTTTGGTTAGGTTGAGGATACGTACGCACAAGACGATGATGTCTTGGCGAGCAACCTCCCCCCTTAGTTCGTGTCCGAACTACATTGACTCTGACTTTCCCATTGCACGTGGGAATACGTAGGCATAGGACGACGATGTCCTATCGAGTCACTTCTTTTTTCTTTTCTTCTCCGTTTCTTCGTTCTTTTTCGTTCCCGTTCCTTCTCCTTTCCAGTAGTAGTGGATCTCCAGATGACGACACCCTTTGATCGAGACAACAAGCGTGGATCCCATCGAGTACGATGGACGCGTGGGGGTGCTAATACCTTCCCCTCGCGTAACCGACTCCCGTACCCGTTTCTCTTGGTCGTGAGACCATAGTCTTTCCCTTCCCTCAGGTTTACGCAGTGTTTACTTTCCCTCTCTTGAGGAACTGTCGACTCTGGTGACCATTCCCGAGGACTCAGTAATGGCACTCCTCCCGAGATGTGATAATGGCAGACCAGAAATGGCAAACTCATTACACTTCTTGATCCGAGGACCCAATGCTGGGAACTTGCCATAGGATATCCATTTTTAGGGGAATCAGTTGAGGTCTCCTTGATTGAGGATGATGCCAAACCAGAAATGGTAAACGTATCATCATTTCTCGACCTGAGAGTCCGTGATATTGAGGATCCTCGCTTTTCTAGTACCCACATATGAGAGGGGCGGGTTGTTTACAGGTTTGTATGTAACCTTGACTTTCAACATACCCGATACTTTGGATTTTCTTATCAGTGTGGATTTACCGGTGTGGTTATTCTGGAATTTGGGCAGAATCTTGAGATTATTCAGTCAGTTCAGTGCAGCAGTTGTCCAGTTTATGTGGCAGCCTTTATCCCATGTCTGTGTGCATCTGCATCATCATTTTCGCATACATGTTCTTGTACTTCCAAAGGTTATTAACTTTGAGACTCGTTGTTGAGCATTTCCATCTATTTCTTGTGGCTCTTTCGTGAAAAACATGACTCAAAGCGGAATGATTCCTTGGAAATATTCGAACATGGAATTTGCATTGCATTTCCATTTCTATAACAGGTGTTTGAGGCTGGTTATTCTTATCCTAATCTAGTCTTCTTCAGAATTGTAGACTTAACTTTTCAAGCCAGTCAGAAGTTGATCACGGAGCAAATTCAAGCGGAATTAAGGGAAGTACAAAGCCAAATGGGGCAGTTTATGGGGAAGATGCAAGCTTTGGTTCAAGACCAGAAAGTGCTGAAGGAAGAGGTCAACTAATTGAAGACTCAGATGAGTCAGGTTATGGAGGCCGTGAGAGGTGTGCTAAGTAAAGATAATACTCCCATGCCTGAAGCTGCGGCTGGAATTGTCTCTCCTCTATTGTTTAAGGGGTCCCTCCCAAAGAATGAGCAGATTGCCACAGTGACCATCCCGGCTGTATCTCCGTAACAGGGTGGTGCTCCTCGTCGGTATCAGGATAGACCAAAGATGAATCGACACTTCGAGACTCCACCAGTGCCATATTCTCAGCTATTATAGCATCTCCTTCAGTTGCAACTGGTACAGAAAAGGACTTTGGCTCCTCTTTCTAGTACTCCCCCACCGGCTTATGACGCAAGAGCCCACTGTGATTTTCACTCTGGTGCACCGGGGCATAATGTGAAAAATTCAAGGCCCTTCAGCATGCTGTCCAGGATTTGATCGATTCGAGGAAAATTGAATTCACGCCGACCGGCGTAAGCATACAAGGTGGTCCTACTCTAGCTATTGAAAAAGAAGTAAATTTCCCTGTTGTCTCTCCTAAAGCTACATCAAGTCAGGGGCATTTCTTGCATTCCTTGATCTTAGAATCCCCAAGTCTGCAACTGCTGCCTACTCCTCGATTAAGTCTGAGGGGAAAAGCGCCTGAGCCAGAGGAATACGCAAATCAGAATCAACAGCGGAATAGTTCCCAAGCGGGTAGACGGAAGCCAAGAAACAGACAGTTTGCTGTACTACCAAAGCTGTATGGTCAGATATTGCCAGAGTTGGTTAAAAGAGGGTTGATTGTGCCAAGGAAGCTAGATCCAATCATTCCTCTATATCCACCAGGGTTTAAAGTCAATGCTTGATGTGGATACCATGTGGGGGCACAGGGGCATTCAATTGAGGATTGTAAGGCGCTCCCACACAATGTGCAAGATTTGATCGACTCAAAGGTCATCACCCCAGATGGTAACCTCATGAGGTGAAGCCTTTTTATCAGAGTAAGCACCAGATCGCAAGAGCGTCGTCAGAAGCAATAAGTCCAGATGGAGCCAAGCCTCCTCAATGGCAATCATCAGCTTCCTTTACTGCATTTTCATATGTAGCTTTCATTTGTTTGTTTAAGCACTGTCTGCATGTAAAAACTTGTTTATGTTTGGAATGATGATTCTAATTCAATGATTTTGTTTTCTTGAAGTATTTTATTCGTGTTCACTCATTTTAATGTTTGCATGCACTGCAATACCAACTATATTGCCTAAACTCTTAGAGGGAGGATGATGGAGTGAAAAACGCAAAAATCTCTGGTTGAATGTTTTGGGATAGAACCCTGTTGAGGATGTACATGCATTGTTTCAAATCCCTAAACACTGGAGATATAAGGGGGATAAACCCTCGTTAACCCCTTTGAGCCTTGAAGTAGGAGTTTCTTTCGTACAAAAAAACCCTCACACTTAACCCAGGGGCAAGGTAGGCGTTAGTTAGTTTGACCGAGCGTTCAAATTTCAAAAGGAGTGTGCATCTAAGGATCCATTACCTTCTATTCCACCATCAAGAGGTCAAAAGATGTGAAACCACAATGGTTATCCATCAACAATCAAGGAGTGAGGAAGTCACAACCCTTTCAAACAAGTCAGATAAATCAGTGTCACACGACTTGTTCAAAAAAAAAGAGAAAGAAAGCCCGCTAAGTCGAAACTTGAAAACAAGCGACTTAGGCAAAAGTTAGGGCATCCCACTGGACTTCAAAATTGATGAAAAATTCAAAAAAGAATCAGTCCAGGAAAAATCATGGAAATAAAAAACAAAAGAACGAAAAAGCGAAAAGTAAAAGGATTACAAAAGAAAATCCTCAAACAAGAACAAATTCGTGTGATTACAGACGCAAAAGATAAGAGGGGTGATTGTTACTCCAAAACCTCATTAGGTCTCAAACCATCAGTGTATAGATTCCTTAAAGATCATGAAAAAATTTTTGAGAGATGAGCACTTGCGCCAAATTAGCTGAACGTAGGACTGGAGAACATCACGAAGAGTGGGTGGGCACCAACCAAATTTTGAGCCATAAATCCTTTTTCTCAAAACCGTGAACCAGGCCACGTTACAACCCTTAAAAGTCCTATTTGAAGTAGGGTTTATTCCGAAAGCGTACTTCAGCGAGAGAGCGTTCCTGACTCCCATGAGTTATGCTAATAATATTTTTGTTGATATTGCATGTGCGTATTGTTTTCCATTCAAAAATCAATGTCGCATCCCAGCAAGTGATTCGTTCACAAGGCTTGGCGACACATTTTCAATAAAACTTCAGGTTAACATGAATGTTGCATTAGAATTGTCATTCTCATAATAAACATTTTCTGCTTGCATGTGTTTGACATCAAAAAAGCTTACATGATGAACATCAGTCGAGAAGCTCGATCACGCCAAGTTGAGATGGTGAAAACTCCGAAGGACAGTCATGTCAAGGGGTATGTGGTCAAGAGACTGTGTGCATCCTGGGGGTTCCCGATAAATGGTGATAAGAAGCAGCCAAACTAGGGCAATTATGTCGAGATTCAATAAATCTCTCCGCGAGCACTTAATGTGGGGCAATCAGGTCGATTTGACAAATCTCTGTAAGATCAGCCAGGGGCAAAGTTTCTTCAAGACTTGGGGCAGGCCACCTCTAGAGGGTGAGAAGTTGTCCACTCCTGAAGACAGTTAATTGAAAGCACCTCTTCAAAGTTTAGAATACTGGGGGCAGAATATTTCCAGTCATTGCAAACCCTTTCGAGGCAAGTTACTTTGTAGATATACAGTCCGGGGCAGTTATGTCGAGATATGATAAATCTCTCCAAGAGTTTGAAGACCCTGGGGCAGTGTGAACGCTCGGTCCTCTATAAAATCCTCTTGAGATGATTTCTTCCATTAGACCCTGTGGTCTGGGGCAAGTGGAAAGTTCAAGGGGCCGTTGGTCGTGTATGGAGACCAGTATGTATTGGATCAGCAGAGGCGTGAAGCACCCAATATTGTTTCTCCCCAGCCAGAGTATGGAGGATTATTTCCCCAGCTAGAGTTGTGGTTGATTTATTACCCTCTCAGCAAGCACTCAGAAGTTGATGATGTTGCATCCCCAGCAGAAGACTGGTGGGATATCATCTGGGGACAAAGATGTTATTTCCCCACAGGGTCTGAGCACCCATTTTCCTCGGCCAGTCAGGAAATGTTTTTTCTCATCAGCAACGGTATGATCTGATCTCCAACAGATGAGTAAGCTTGATGTTATCCTCTAGCAGAGTTAATGTCGTCAACCATCGTGCCCCAACCAGATTTGTTGGTAGTGACTGGTGTTCCCCAACAGGGTGAAGGTAAGGGCATCACCCAGCAGCAGGCTAAGTTCAGTAATATCCCTAAGCGATTCAGTGTTATTGACTTGTCTCCCCAAGCAGAGTTGGCGGTGATCTTCGCAATGATTTGTTCAATAACGGTTGATATCCCCAGCAGGTCTTAAGTCCAATTGTTATTGGCATTTTTTAGATCTAGGTTTTGAATTCTATCTTCGGTAGAAGTCATTGGTAACCCCCGGCAGAGAGAAATTTCTCTTTGGGTTCCATCTTCAGTATTCGTTTTATCTATTCCCCAACAGAGTGGAATTTCTCTCGGAGTTTTCATCTCCAGCAGTGTTTGTGATCAGGAAGTCACTCAGTGAAATCTTCCTCAGCAGGGTCTTTTAATTCAAAGGACAATTTAGTTTGTCATCCCCGGGGGAGTTGCCTTTGGCTTCAACATTTATTTTGCTAAGACGCCTCTTTTGCATTGTATAAACATTCTTGCATGGCATCCTCCCAAACGCGTAGCATTTCCATTTCGTATGGAACATTATGCCATAGAAAAATTCAAACATATGCATTCGAAGCATAAGCCAGGCGTGATATCTTTTACCAAGTTCTTTCCCCAGCAGAAAATGGTACAACGCATGAGATGTTGATTAACATCACACTCCGACTAGTGGATTCTTCCCTTTTTATACACTCCCTTACAGAGCGTCTATTTAGATTTCTCTTTTTCCCCAGAGAGTGTATCTTGTTTCCCAACTTTTGGTTGGTCTTCTTTGCTTTTATCCTAACTATTGGTTAGTGTCTTCATTCCAACTTTTGGTCGGTGCCCTACGTCATCCTAACTATTGGTTAGTACCTTTTATCCCAACTATTGGTTGGTCTCCTTAGTTATCCTAACTTTTGGTTAGTATATCTTATCCCAACTATTGGTTGGTCTCCCTTATTTCATCCCAACTTTTGGTTGTCACTCTTGTCGTGAGTTCGCCTTTGGTCGGCGTCCTCGTTATCCCATCTTTTGGTTGGTCTCTTTTATCCCAACTATTGGTTGGTCCCCTCTTAGTTATTCCAACTCTTGGTTGGTATTCTTCGTTGTGAGCTCGCCTTTGACCAGCGTCCTTGTTATCCCAACTATTGGTTGGTACACCCTTTGCTTTATCCCAACTATTAGTTGGTACCCTCTTTGTTATCCTAACTATTGGTTGGTATCCTCCATCGTGAGCACACCTTTGGTAGGCGTTCTCGTTATCCCAACTTTTGGTTGGTATCTTTTATCCCAACTTTTGGTTGGTATCCTCCGTTATCCTAACTATTGGTTGACTTCCTTTGTTGAGTTTGCCTTTGGTCGGCATTCTCGCTCATCCTAACTCTTGGTTAGTATCCTCTATCCCAACTATTGGTTGGTATCCTTTGTTGAGTTCGCCTTTGGTCGGCGTTCTCGTTCATCCCAACTTTTGGTTGGTATTCTCTTTGTTATCCCATCTTTTGGTTGGTACTCTTTATTATCCCAACTATTGGTTGGTGCCCTCTTTGTTATCCCAACTATTGGTTGGTACACCTTTTACTTTATCCCAACTATTGGTTGGTACCCTCTTTGTTATCCCAACTATTGGTTGGTACACCCTTTGCTTTATCCCAACTATTGGTTGGTACCCTCTTTGTTATCCAAACTATTGGTTGGTATCCTCCATCGTGAGCACGCCTTTGGTCGGCGCTCTCGGTTATCCTAACTCTTGGTTAGTATCCGTTACCCAGTCCCTTAGTCAGTTTCTTTTATCCCAACTTTTGGTTGGTATCCTCTTTGTTATCCCAACTTTTGGTTGGTATCTTTTATCCCAGCTTTTGGTTGGTATTCTCTTTGTTATCCCAACTTTTGGTTGGTATTCTCTTTGCTATCCCAACTTTTGGTTAGTATTCCCTTTGTCATCTCAACTTTTGGTTGGTATTCTCTTTGTTATCCCAACTTTTGATTGGTATTCTCTTTGCTATCCCAACTTTTGGTTGGTATTCCCTTTGTCATCCCAACTTTTGGTTGGTATTCTCTTTGCTATCCCAACTTTTGGTTGGTATTCTCTTTGCTATCCCAACTTTTGGTTGGTATTCCCTTTGTTATCCCAACTTTTGGTTGGTATTCCCTTTGTTATCCCAACTTTTGGTTGGTGTTCTCTTTTTTGTCCCAACTTTTGGTTGGTATCTTTTGTTGTGAGTACGCCTTTGGTCGGCGTCCTCGTTATTCCAACTATTGGTTAGTTCCCTTTGTTATCCCAACTTTTGGTTGGTCTCTTTTGTTGTGAGCACGCCTTTGGTTGGCGTCCTCATTATTCCAACTATTGGTTGGTTCCCTTTGTTATCCCAACTTTTGGTTGGTCTCTTTTGTTGTGAGCACGCCTTTGGTCGGCGTCCTCATTATCCCAACTTGTGGTTGGTTCCCTTTGTTATCACTACTTTTGGTTGGTATCCACTGTTTCTAAGTCCACCTTCGGTTGGGCAACACTTTATTTTGTATCTCCCCACAGGTTGCAAATTTCCAGGTAATTTTGGTATTCAAACCTCATGTATCCCGATTGTTTGGAAACTTTCGCTTCTATACCCTCGGATCTAAGAAGTTTGAATAGGGGCAGCTGTAACACCTCAAAATTTTCCCTCTTTTTCTAACCTCTAACTAGCTTATGTTTCTTTTTCATTTGCATCTAATTTAGGTCATGACTCATAATCATATCATGGCATTGGCTCCTAAGACATGGGATCGAAGAGTTTCATCAAGCTCCAAGGTTTTTCTATTCAGAGGATTCATCAAAGGCTTTGGGTCAGGGGTTCATTGGTGTGAATCAGGGTTTAACCCTTTCTCAGTTCAAGATATTTTATTGTTATTGCAAGTGAGAATGGGTTATGGTTATTCAGTATCCAAGTCCTTCCTTCATCAGTGTGCATTCAAAGAGGATCAGGGTTTCTCATTAAAAATTGAGTTGGTTGATATTCATTAATTGAAGATGGTGGTTAGGGTTTCGTGGTGAAGGCATTTTGGGTTATGGTGCAAGAGATCCAGTTGTGGATTCATATTGTGGTCAGGGCAGTGTTATTCGCTCAGTTGCTTATCACTTGTTGTTGGGGATTCATTGAGAATACAAGTTTGGTTTGAATTTGAATTCTGATTGGTTATGTGGATTTCTTGGAACTCATTCTTCATTATCCATCTTTTCTAATGCTATATTTATATGTCCATTTTCTATCCATTTTTAGTAATTTCCATAATATTCATTCATTAACCAATCTCCCAATACTAATATCCATATTCATTCTAAACTTCTTTTTACCACTTTACATATCCATTATCTGATTCAAAGCCCAATATCCACATTTTTATCCATTTTTCCAATCCATTTTAAAAACCATGTTGGGATATCCATTTTTTCTTAATAATATCCATTTCTCAAATAATTCACATCCGTTTTTAAACTCATCTTCTAAGCTTGTATCCACACAAATCCATGACCATTTACAAAGTCCCATTGAATATCCAAGTGCATTTTATTTAGCCCATGTCCAAAAAGTCTAAACCAATTGCCTAACTCTATATCCAATCCACCTTTTTGACTTACATCCATGTATAAATGCCAAGTCCATGAGCTGGTGTTGCTGTTGAGAAGAGCATTATGGATTACCAAGGACACTTCCTAGAAGCCAACATGAATCTATATTTTATGGTCAATTGCTTGCTAGCTTTTGTTCTAGTCCTCAAGCTTGGATACTTTGAGAGATACACGATGGCAAGCATAAGCATAGCTCGTAACATTCCACTAACTACAGAAGTTTTAATTAATGACAGGACTAGGGTCTTGCACTTCAGCATTCATTTTTAAAGGATTAAATCATAGTAATCTCTAACACAACTCCTAACGCTACTAACCAATGATAACAGATATAACTAGTACTCGTAACAGAAAAAGGGAAAGAATTTGAAAACTAACAGAAAACCTAACTGAATTCTAACCTCTCCAACAGTTTTCTAACCAATTTACAACAGAAAAAGCACCAAACTTCTAACACAGCTTCTCGACCTTCAATCTTCATTCTCTAACCTTCATCATCCTTCAACCATCCTTCTTCTTCAATCTTCAATCTCCATTTCCATGGTGGAGCATCACCTTATTCATCTTCTCACTTGGCGCTCTCAAGTTTCGGAAATCCTCTCTTTCTCTGTAACAAACTCCCACACTGTGAAAAAGTTTCGAAACCAACATCACTTTCATCAATTCACCAAGACTGCTTACGTTTCTTCATCTCCAAATTCATCTGTATTGATCGTTCCTCATCATTCTTCAATTTGCAGCAACTAGAACAAATTCAAATCAGGTTCAATCGTAATTCCAAAAAAATCATCACCTCAAGAAAATCCATCAACACGAGCGATCTATAATTCGCAAAAACCTGCAATCGCGTCCACAACATCGCATCCTCATCGTCGGCAGGGCCGCATCACCTTCAGAAATTAAGAAAACCGAATTCGTCATCAAGCAGCAAGAAGAATTCAATTCCACAACAATACGATACAAGAAACAACAACATAATTGTCTAGAAAATAAGAAGAAGAATAAGGATTCACGCAGAAGAAGAGGAAAGAACAGGAAGGAACGGAGTACGAACCGTGTCGTTGTCAACGTCAAGATATGCATTCGCCTTCAACCTTTGGTAGTTGCAGCCTCGGATTCATAATTCGTTGTGGTTTAGCATTGATATTTTGAACTATTGTTGATTTTGTGTCTTCGAATTTCTCTCCTCCGATCCGGTAGTTTGGCTGAGTCTTTGAAAAAATTGTGCACGGATTCGGAATCACCGTGAAATTTGAGTGGGGGTTTGTGTTAGGGTTTATTTGATTTGGTGGTGGCAGGTCGCCGAAGAAGACGGTGGCGCCACCGCCGGCCTCCGGCCTTCTCCGGCTATGTGTATTTTCCGGCGAGTGAAGAGAATATCCTAGAGAGAGAGAGAGAGACATTTGAGAGATATTGTGATTCAGGATTCTTATGTAAAGATAATGGGAAGAGGATAAGATTGTGGTGTCGGTCCACTCCGGCGGTGACACTTGTCACCGTCCGGTAGGCCTTTTATTCTGATCCCACGCGTGTAATCCCATAGTAGTTAATGTGCGCCTCCTAATTATCACCTTCGGATCATACATCATCATCAGCCATACGAATCAACGGCCATGATTCAATCCCTATAGTTGAACGAAGAGCACAGTAAGGAGACCATGCGCCCTCAAGACTTAAACTTCTTGGACTCAATTTTCATTGCTAATTGCACCTCCACATTTTGGCCCAATAAAGAAATGAACTGAATATTTGCTAACCTTGCACCCCCTGACCAATTTCATGTGTTCCTCTTCCATTCTTTTACTCGTTTCAAATGTGTTTATTAAAAAGAGCAAACTTTATCAGAAAATTCCCATAAAATTCATGTATATTCTTGGAGGTGTTAATTAATTTTTGGATATTTTTAATTCCATTTTGGGGGCTGTTTGATATTTTCCTTGGATTTTGGAGAGGAGTGTGTTCATTTTGGTATGTCTTGTGATGTAGGTCATAGAATGTGATCCTCCCTTGACAATTTGGACTTAAATTTTGGTGCACATTTAGGAATTTGAGTGTTTAACATTATGATGATTGATTGGTGCATTGTACTTGAGTTTTGGGATACTTTTGAAGTTAATCTTTTGAGCCATAATTCGTATGATCACCATTGACGGTTGTGCTACGTTTGCAATTATTTGAGGGATTTTGGTGCGTGATATGAACCCTATATTTTGCATGTGATTACCTACTGGACTTGGAATGACTTGGTTGATTACCCATAATTTTCAAAGGCATTTTTCTATTCTTCACAAATTTTCCAATGTGAACATATTATGTGTAAGCATGCATATAGATAGGATATGTTTAGGACTTGTATGAGGGCACTTTGAGCCAACTTTGAATATGAGTTTTAGCACATTAAGTGTATTTTGATGCACAATTGAGACATGCTTGAGTATTGCATTTGATCATTTCACATGCCTTAAATGATGCTTACTTTGTGTGTACGAAACTCGAACGATGCTTCCACTTTGCCTACGTCTTTGACACCAATTAAATGTATAATGGCATGATTGTTTTTGGGGTTCAATTAGGACATTTTATAGGTCATTTTACTCTGGTGTGTGAGCTTTAACATTGCCATACCTGTAGCGAGCGATTTTGGACGCGGTTCTTAAGCGCTGGTCGCTCTCTGCGGTTGAGCTTAAAACTACAGGTCGATTCATTTTTTATCCTATTGTGAGCTGAATAAGGAAGGGAAATAGATGTCTCCAATTAAACCTGCTTGTATATTGAGTTTAAACAGCGGTCTGTTAGGTTACGGATGCTATCAATGTGGGGGGGCCTTTGTACTGGTTATTTGTATTTTCGCCAATACTGTTTTCTTTCTTTTTACCTTGACAGAAGGTTTCTGGCAGGGAACAAGGATTAGGATGTTAGGACTGATGCTTTTGAATTACTGCTTTTGATATGGGATTTTGGGTTTTTGTTTAGTGTGCTCGCTAAGATTTTTCTTTCAATCTTATGCCTATGTATTCCCGTTTACCGAAACAGGGAAATCAGAGCGTTCGTAGTTCCTCCTATTCTATGGGAGGAAATGATTGTTTTTGGTGTCTTGTTCAAAGCCCAAGACGTGAAGCGAAAGGTGATTTGTATCTTGTTCAAAGCCCAAGATGTGAAGCTGAAAAGTCTATTTGTGTCTTGTTCAAAGCCCAAGACGTGAAGCTGAAGGGCCTCGACTTTAGAGAGAATTTGTCATCCCTAAAGAGGGGGTTGTATGTCACAACTGTTTATAAAGGAGAATTACTTTAACCGGGATACGCGGATCCTAGCAATGCCATAATTTCCTTTAAAGGGGGGTTTAACCTGAAGGGGAAGACTTTAACTCAGTGTAGAGCAATGCTATCTTTCCTTAGGAATTTCTCATGCTAAAAGAGGGACAGTGGCTTGGATGTAGATGATCCAGAGGCTTACCGTTTACAACTATTAGATGAAGGGGGTTGTTGATGTTTGTGTACTGTGAACGAGGCACAACTTTGATGCTAAAAGGTTAATTGGATTAACCAGTGATTTTCTTATACAAAGCCTAAGAGGAGGCTGATATGTGTCTCGTACAAAGCCCGAGAGAGAGGCTAAAAGGTTTTGACTCAATGATGGAATCTTTTGGTATCTCGTATAAAGCCCGAGATGGAGGCTATTTGACTCAACAAGAGATTTTTTTGTATCTCATACGAATCCCGAGATGGAGGCTGTTGTTTGTTTGGCTCAATAAGAACCTTTTTGTATCTCGTATAAAGCCCGAGATGGAGGCGAAAAGGGTGATCGACTCAACGAGGGAGTCTCTTATGTGTCTCGTACAAAGCCTGAGAGAGAGGCTAAACGTCACTGGAGAAGGATCATTATACAAAGCCTAAGAGGAGGCTGTGGCGACTGTTCAGTTAAGTGACAGGTCCAGTATATTGATTTTGAAAGAGAAAACCAGTTCTTATATGAGCAACACTGTACTCAGGGATTTGATTCAAGGATCTGGGTTATTCCTATTCTTTAAGGAAGCGGGAAATCCAAAGGATATTGAGACTATCTGAGTCTGCAGGTTTTCTTCCTATTTTTGAAGGGGTCACTTGAGAATGTCTTTGAGACTCAAGGAGATTAGACTGTCCATGTCTAGAGTTTCATCTTTTGTACTATGCTTTGAGAAACAATACTAGACTCTACGAAAGGAATGTTCTATGCAGATGATTAAGTTCTGTTACTATACCTCTAGGAGGTCGTCGGGACAATTTGAACGAAGCCCAAGAGGAGGCTGGAAGCTTTTAAGAAGCCGACGGGTCCTTGTACTAAGCCCAAGAGGAGGCTATCATTCCCGGAGGAAGAGATCATTATACGAAGCCTAAGAGGAGGATGTGAATACTTCTAAGAAGCCATAGGGTCCTTGTACTAAGCCCAAGAGGAGGCGGGGTTGCTTTTAGGAAGCCTGTGGGTCCTTGTACGATGCCCAAGAGGAGGCCGATTGCTTTTAAGAAGCCGATGGGTCCCCAAACCCTGAGAAATTCAAGGCAATGCTATTCACCGAGAATAGATCAAAGTCAGGAAAGTTCGAGAATTTGGAAGAAACTCAAGAGATGCCATTCACGGAGAAAAGATCATCTCTGGGGAGTAGAGTTTCTTGACAAGTGCTTTTAAGAAGCCCGTGGGTCCCCAAACCCCGAGAAATTCAAGGTAATGCTATTCACCGAGAATAGATCAAAGTCAGGAAAGTTCGAGAATTTGGAAGAAACTCAAGAGATGCAATTCACGGAGAAGAGATCATCTCTGGGGAATAGAGTTTCTTTGACAACTTCTACAAGTGACAGTCTATGAAAGGGTTCACAGAGAATGCTGCCTTTCATATCTCCATATTGTTTAACCCCAAGAGGAGGGAAGATTGTGTCTGGTAATCCTATGGGGATCTAGTTTAGACTATTTGTAAGAGCGATCAACGGGCTTAACCTAGTGCTAGACGTAGTTGCCGGGGAAACTCAAAATATCTATACTATTATTACACAGTTGATATGAGTTTATGAAAGAAGACTTACAGCGAAACAGCCCCACAATACAGTTATATATATATGAAAGCGGTAAATGAAAGCGATAACCACTTACTCGGTTGTAGAGCTTCTATGTTGTTTGGTTAGTTGTTCAACAAAGACAGATTGAAAACAATTGTATATTCAAAATCAAAGGAGAAAGTGCTTTGAAAAAGAAAGATTTGGGGCTACCAGCTCAAGGAGAGGCCCAGGGTTTTATCAGTGAGCGCACTGTTTTGAATTTGTACAGAGGGACTTATACAAGTGACTGAGGCCCAAAATGTTTTCTGTACAAAGGGATGGGTCTTACACTCTCTTAAGAGGCCTAAGTGAGTTTTAAAAAAGAGTGGGGCTTATAACACGAGGGTAGGCCCAGATGATTTTTCCGTTTGAAATGGTGATCGCGCCGAGGTTTTCTTTTAACGCGGAGGGACTTATACAATAAGTGAGGCCCAAAAAGATTTTGGTTAAAAGGGGATTGGGTCTTACACTCTAATAGAGGCCCAAAATATTTTGAATGGGTCTTATAGCTCAAGGAGAGGCCCAATTGATTCTTTGAATAGGCGACGATCGCGCCGTTTGTTTTTGACGGTATCGGGACTTATACAATACACTGAGGCCCAAAATGTTTTGGTCAAGAAAGGATTGGGTCTTACACTCTATTAGAGGCCCAAAAAGTTTTGAAAATGATTTATGAGGGTTGAATTAATCCAAAAACCCTAATTTGTTTTCAAAAATGTATTTAATTGAATAAAAATTCAATTAAAAATGATCAAAATTGTTTAACATATGAAAAACAAATTGTGATTTTGGATTAATGCTTCAAAAATGAAGTATTGACCTACAAAATAATTAGAAAGCATTATAAGTTGCAAAATCAATGTAGAAAAAAATATTTAATATGTCAAAAATAATTAAAATATTAATTCTTTGCAAAAATATCAATTATATGAAATAAATAATATTTTTGGGATTTTTTGATAAAATAAAATATTTTAACATTTTTGTGAATTATTAAAAAAAGAATCAACTCAAAATCATTAAAACTCAGAGAGAAATTAATTTTTGAATCAATTAAATAAAATCACAAAATTCAAATATTTGAATTATTCAAAAATGGCGCCAAGAACACGCGCGTGTTATGGGTTTGGCTGATTTGCATTTTCTCCTCAATCTCACTGAATACTTGATTATATCATGCAATCCACATATCATTATGCTCTTCTCAACCTCACGATCATGTCTATAACACTTAATTTCATTTAAATTAAACATATAACAAGAAATCATGAAAAATCCTCAAGAACCCTAATTTTTGCATGAAGGCTAGGATTTTTGATACATGATTCAAACAATGCAATTAATTGAGGGAAAACATTCCATGCATGATTATGAACATATGGCCAAATTATTGTGCAAGGAAATATGCATAGACTGAGAGATGACCAAGTATATGCTTACCTCTAAGCCGTGACAGCAAGTGCAATGTGATTTTTGATTTGGAGGTGTTACAGATGAGTGGTGATGATCTAAACAGCTTCCCTACACCCTATGGAGTGTGTTTGAATGGTTGGACTTGATTGAAATTGGCTGGATCAATTTGTGGTACCTCAGTTGCAACTTGATTGAAAATTTGAGCAACCAGCTGGTGATTTTGTGAAATTGGTGTTTCAGAAGTGATCTAAGTGTTTGATCAGCTCATATGTGATGTATGTGAGGTGTGTGAGTGATTGGTTTGATTGGAATTGCTCTTAAACTCAAAACCCGATAGTGACTTGCCTTAGAAGGCAAAATTGGAGTGAAAGAAGAGATTTTGAGGAAAGCATCTGTTTGATGGCTTTGGTGTACTCAAACTGATCACAATTGAGCTCTATTTATAGTAGAGCAAGTTTGTTTTGCAAGGAATAATGAATGGCAGCTGGTAAGTAGGTTTGGCCATTGTTGTCCAATGGAAATGCAAGTCTCCTCTAGCCATTGACTAGAGGTTAGGGCACAGAGCTTTGGTTCCCTTGGTCTTGGATAAGTCTTGACTGATTTCAGATGAGAATGGCTCAGTCCATGCCACCTTGATGCTTCCATTCAATGCTCCATTCCAAATTTGAAGTCTTGTCCCTATTTTGGCCATTCTAGGTTCAACATGCTATTTCTTGTTCCATGGACTTTGGAGGCTTGGCTCAGTGATTGTCCCCTTTAGATTCAATCCTCAGATGTGTCCAAATGGATATGAGCATTTAAATTTGGCTGATTTTGGCAAATCGAGCAAAATTGCAAATTCTGCCTTGCCTTTGACCGATTTCAGCAAGGCAACTTGACAATGTCATATCTCATGGTGTAAGTTGAATTTGGCAATGTTCTTGGCCATTTTGGAAAGCCCTTACATGATACAACAACTGTTTGAACAAGTTTGGTTTTGATCTCTTTTGATTCCAAGTGAAAAATCCCTCTACATTTGGCAAAAAGTGAAGCAAAATCTGACTTAGTGAAATTTTCACTAAGTGTTGGAACAAAGTGTGATTTCTTGATTTTGATCACTCCATAACTCAAAATCCTTAATGAATTGGACTTAGGTCTAGTTGAAGTTTTTGTAGAGGGTAATGAGGGCTACAAATCCATCTTTGGATGAGAAAAAATGGCCATGTGGTTTAGGAGTTATGATCCTCCAAAGTTAGTGTATTAGTGGTACTTTTTCCATAACTTAGAAAAATTTCTAAGTTTTATGGTTACCCCTTTTACAAGTTATCCCATTTTCTTTGATTTTTCTTGATGAATGATGATTCAAATCATACATTAACATCATTATAGGGTTAAAAATCCATTTTGGTGAAAAATCTCAAAAAGTGAAAGTTGACTTTTGTACACAGTTGACTTTTTATCAGATGAATTCCAAACTGTGCAATTCTTCAGGAAATCATGTCCTTGACCTAAATCAAACTTGATGGAGATGTTCCATGGGTGTCATAGGGTATATTGGGGCATGTCCTAGGGTTTGGGAGCATGTCCTGGTCAAAAGTCAAAGTTACAGTTGACTTTCCTCGCGAAACCCTAATTGTGGTGCAGATGAAAATGAGACTTGTTGCTCAAGCTTCTTGGATTAATCAATTGTTCCAAATGGATCAATATAGTTCATTAGAGACCCTCAAATCATGTCTTGAGGTCTTGGCTCTTGATTTGTCCCAAAAGTCAACTTAGGGGTGAATTAGGTCAAGAAACCCTAATTCCTGATTTTTGATGTATGCATCCCCTGAGGTCAAATTGACTTGATGCTTGGGTCCATGAGGTTACATGGAGTATGAAATTCTGGTGCATGTGCAGAATTCAGATGTCCTAGAATATGCCGTTCGACATCTGGTCTGACATGATCATAAATGGCAGGGTATAATCCAATAAGCATGGTACTGAAAAGAAATAAGAGCAAGACACACATAATTGTTAACCCAGTTCAGATCTAACTATCCTACATCTGGGGGCTACCAAGCCAGGGATGAAGTCCACTATTAGTAGTATCAATTCAAAGCTAAACAACCCGTTTACCACTTATCACTTGATCACTACCCAATGACCCTTCTACCTAGATCCTCTCTAGATATGAGAAACCCTTCTCACTCCCAATCATCGCAATGATGTCTAGCAGTTGACAGTCCGCCACTGCATTAACAACCCTTCACCTATACACCAGTTCAACAAGAACGACACTTTTCCAAGACACAACTTAGAGTTGCTTAAAAGCTTCCTCCAAGAACAATACTCCTCTTACTTAACAGTTTCGAGGATCACACTAACAAACTGTCCAACTCACAGGTCGAGTGGTACAGGAACCAACCCTAATAATAGAACTTTACATCTTTGGTTGCCTCCAAACTAGGTTACAAAACATCTATTTATAACCTACTCCCAACTGGATTTGGGCCTACAAAAACACAGCAAATGAGCTGCTACAAATCAGCAGAAACTTCTACTACAAAATAGGACTTTAATCTTTAACTTCCTAAAATATCTCCATATTTAGAAAGTGAATATTTTCCACTTATCAGTTTCAGACTTGAATCTTCAGACCTATAAATCAGCGCCTCATGATTGCATAATATTCCAGAATATTCTGCATCAGTTAAAACCTAACAGAATTAACAAACCACTTCAGTTCTGGCGCAATGTCGAATGAACCTGCATGGGACATCTCGATAGGACATGTTGTTCCAGATGTTAACACTACTTCAGCTCAACATGTTCCAATGCACACTAGGACTTCTTGCTCAACCTGTTCTTCTTTAGCAAGATAAACTATCCTATCAAACATATTGCTGTTATTATTTGTTTTACAAAATTAATGCCAACCCTTACAATTAAAGAACTAACATTCTCCCCCTTTGGCAAATTTTGGCTAAAACAAATACACAAACATTACAACTCAGATTTCAACAGCAATTACAATTCTATATTACTGTCAGTAGTCATCAGCAGCTACTGAACTTACACAGAACCCATCAGTACAGCAACAAGGAAATGATCTCAAGTTGTCATAACATCTTGCTTGACATCTACATTTTAGCTTTCTGACCATTCCTTTTGCAGCAGGTCTTGATTGATACCTTCCAAAACTCACTTGGTGTACATGAGAAAGAAGATATCCAATACTCCCCTCAAATCAGGAATCTGAGGAACTTCCTTCTACACATTTCTTTTTCCTTTCAAGAAGGATCCAGCTACATAGAAGGACCAATGGTGGCATGAGAGATCTGCCCACCTTGATTGATTAGTCACCCCTAGTCGACAGAAGCGCAAATTTGCCAACCTGGGTAACTCAGAACACAAGTCACAATTGTGTTCATAACTCAGGACACAAGTCACAAAAACACTCCATCCATTACGATGGTTATGACTTCCTTCTCGTCATTTTTGATGCACCTGTACTGCAGACCCCATACACCATTTCTCAGCATCTGCGCAAAACTCCCTTTTTAGCCACAATTTTGCAAATAATGCCAACCCAAAACCAAATCAAGGAAATGCTTACCCACATACGAACAAAACCCATTAGAGATAGGAAAGGAAAACACTCACAGTTCTGAAGAGGAGAAACGACTGCTCCCTACAAATAGCTTACCAGTAACTTAGGAATTAATGACCCTTAAATATGACTAGGTTCTTGGTCAAAGACCCGCTATTTTAGGTAACAAAAAGCCTCCATTCAACATTCAATCCCTACCTTCCAAAAACTGCCTTGACTGCATTAAATGTTTCTCAACTGAATCTTACCATTAATTAGGCCAATAACGTTCCATGCATAGGCAGGAACACGTGTTTTGTCTTATCCTCATACCACCGTCCAGAGTAATTCCTTGTTTGGCTCAAGAAAAACATGTCCTATACCATGTTCTGACATCTTATCAAACAATGCCTGCTTTTCAGATCACACTGCTGACTTAACCAGCGCACATGCTACAAGAAATCTGCACCCTTGTAGTAACACACCATAGACAACAACTTCAACTCCCCCTAACATGAACAACCAAAGCTCCTTATGAAGATGAACACTTGACACCAGATGATAGCCCAATGATATTCTCAACATCAAGAACTGCCACTTCTTGTATTTGTTGAGCATAATCTCACCAGGTTTATGCCAAGTCCAACATAAAAGCCCACTTGATTCACACATTCCATAACAAATGTCTTTAGACTACTTGCAACACAAGATAAGGATTGCCACAACCTTTTACTTGTATTAGAAGAACCTTCAGCCATTCTGATCAGATACCACTGACATCAACCTTCTGTCCTTACATTCACAAGCACCTAAGAAGTCTTCATCATGAAAGTAGTCATGTATTGCCAGAACAAACTACTTAACATCAAGATCAGAATTTGCCCATTCTAATCCACATTATGTCAGAACTGCCACTTCAGACAATAATGCTGCTTCTTCCAACTCTACAAGCACAGTCCCAGACCTTCATCCAGGATACACAACAACCAATGATGTTGTAACAATATGTAGGACATCAGCCTTGGATAAAAGATCACACCTTCTGCATTTTATTCAGGTAATCACACCCACCTAATCACAACAGTGAGAAATAAACTCTCACACAATTCAGAAATCTGAATTGCATCTACACATCAGATAACTACCAAGCTCCCAACAAGGTCTTTGTTATCCAAGAAAGATTCACAAACAGCAGATGATGCTCACACTTTTGATACAGTCAGCTGATAAGGCTACCTCAGGTTGTCATCAACCACAACCACTCAGAAAGAATAAATTCCTGAACCATAATATCCAGACTGCAGACTTGCATAATTTTCTAGACAAATACTTAGTCTCCCGTCAAAGTATTTACCCTTATGCATAACATCAATAATAGACAAATACTAAGTCTCCCGTCAAAGTATCTACTATTAGTCAGAAAAAGATTACCTTCTCACTCAAGGTATGACAATCTTCTGCATACGTCTGACAACTTCTGATTCATGACATATATTCACAAGTTACTTTAACTTGGATCAGTGGCTTGATCTTGGACTTCTTTCTGCGCAAAACAATCTTTGCTGAACCTGAATTGATGTTCCAACATCAATCTCAGTCACACATCTTCACAGAGTTTTTCTTAAGATATCGTCTATAGTAAGGCTCTAGCACACGAGGATCAACCATCAGTAGCTGATCAAGCTTCCAGGTCAAACACATTCAGTAGCATACTGTACATTCCCAATTTACTATAAAACAAGTGCCAACACCAAAGCAACAGAATTATCACACGTCCAGTTGCATAACATTGTAATACACTCCCCCTATCATGTGCTTCTTAGTACCTTGAAGAATGGAAAACATGAGACGCATCTTCATGTTTTCAAGAGCTCACTCTTTGTTCAACTCATAAGTTGAACACAATCATTACTTGTACCAATACTCACATGATCTCAATTTGATCAACTTTTCTCTATTTAAGACTACCAGTACTCCTTTGCAAGAATGAATGGAGAACATGAGACTCATCTTCATGTCTTCAAGAATGCACTCTCTGTTCAACACACCTGTTGAACACATTCACCCACTGCTTGACCCTCACAACAGTACTTGAATCAAGTAGAGACTTGTGATCTCAGGAGACGAACACCATAACATTCTGAACAGAATGTTCTGTCAACAGATGTTAAGACATAAAAAACAGACACCCTATCTTCCCTTTTAATAGCAGCTCAGACTGTGATTAGATCATATCAATCCTAAGCACACACAGTCAGTACATATCTAGCTTCAAAGATCATTCAGAACATGCCTCCAAAAAAAAACATGACCTTTTGATCTTTGACCTTCATGTCCAAGAAGTCTGCTAGAGACAATACTTCTTGATTCTCAGGTTCTCCACTCCTGCAGCAAGGACCAGAAACAAACTGCCCTCAGGAGTAAATAACATGTTGATCACACCTTGATCAACTCACACATCTAAGATAAGTTTCAGGGCCAGAAACTTCTTAGACATACCACCCAGATGCCTCCTCTTCCAGATCAGGAGCAGGTTCCAAACTCATGTGATCAAACCACATTAGTTTAGCACCCAGAGCATCTGCTATGCCATTCCTTTAGACATCAGAATTCTGCACAATTCTGACGTGATGTTCTAACACAAGATAGGAAATCATTCCAAGGAACACATCAAGAGATCAAGGACTGGAGATTAGCCCTTTTAGGGATAGAAGCAAAAGTAAATTACTTCTCAATATCTTCTGATCTCTTCCTTACAACTTCACTTATCAATGCCTTTATGAGTGGACTTGAACAATAATCTTCAAGTATCATTGACAAAGTAAGTTGAAGCAATCTTGCATATATCCTATCACCATGGGATATACATTCAGAGAAGAACAGCCTTCTCAGTTACAACCTCAGGAGTTTTCAGATAGATTCGCAGCGGATCAAAATACAAACTCCTCAAGGCCCTCAGGTGTCATATATCAGCCCTAGCATCATGAATCAGGTGACACCTCAATACCATAGGTTTGAAAATAAATCAAACCTAACAAAGCCACAACACAACAGTTTTTCAATCAAAACTCTAAGCCTTCAGCACATGCCACGAACAGTCCATCCTCCACTTCTAGGGACCATTCTCACACCTATATGAACTACTCCACCTTCAAACAACTTTTCAGTAGAAAGCTTCTACCTTGACCATGAACCAGAAAGTATCTTCCCTGGGATCTCATCCAGATACAGAACAGAATGACCTGCTCTGATACCAATTGAAATTCTGGTGCATGTGCAGAATTCAGATGTCCTAGAATATGTCGTTTGACATCTGGTCTGACATGATCATAAATGGCAAGGTATAATCCAATAAGCATGGTACTGAAAAGAAATAAGAGCAAGACACACAGAATTGTTAACCCAGTTCGGATCTAACTATCCTACATCTGGGGGCTACCAAGCCAGGGATTAAGTCCACTATTAGTAGTATCAATTCAAAGCTAAACAACCCGTTTACCACTTATCACTTGATCACTACCCAATGACCCTTCTACCTAGATCCTCTCTAGATATGAGAAACCCTTCTCACTCCCAATCATCGCAATGATGTCTAGCAGTTGACAGTCCGCCACTGCATTAACAACCCTTCACCTATACACCAGTTCAACAAGAACGACACTTTTCCAAGACACAACTTAGAGTTGCTTAAAAGCTTCCTCCAAGAACAATACTCCTCTTACTTAACAGTTTCGAGGATCACACTAACAAACTGTCCAACTCACAGGTCGAGTGGTACAGGAACCAACCCTAATAATAGAACTTTACATCTTTGGTTGCCTCCAAACTAGGTTACAAAACATCTATTTATAACCTACTCCCAACTGGATTTGGGCCTACAAAAACACAGCAAATGAGCTGCTACAAATCAGCAGAAACTTCTACTACAAAATAGGACTTTAATCTTTAACTTCCTAAAATATCTCCATATTTAGAAAGTGAATATTTTTCACTTCTCAGTTTCAGACTTGAATCTTCAGACCTATAAATCAGCGCCTCATGATTTCATAATATTCCAGAATATTCTGCATCAGTTAAAACCTAACAGAATTAACAAACCACTTCAGTTCTGGCGCGATGTCAAATGAACCTGCATGGGACATCTCGATAGGACATGTTGTTCCAGATGTTAACACTACTTCAGCTCAACATGTTCCAATGCACACTAGGACTTCTTGCTCAACCTGTTCTTCTTTAGCAAGATAAACTATCCTATCAAACATATTGCTGTTATTATTTGTTTTACAAAATTAATGCCAACCCTTAGAATTAAAGAACTAACAGAGTATATTAGGTTGTGTTTTGGATCTTTGGCTTATGCCCAGATGAAACTTTCCATCTAGAGGCCCTGATCGACCAAAACCCTAATTTGGTGATACTGGCGATCTTGAGACTTGATCCACCTAGATGGGAGCAACCTTGTGCTTAATCCTTGAAATGGGAGTCCCTTTTGATCCATTGTGGATGTTTGAGAGGTTAGGCCCAAGTTGAAGATCATGTCATTCCTTGATTGATCCTTTGTCTAAGGCTCTGAGAGGGCTTAAAACCCTAATTTTGATTGTAGTGAATGCTCAACAACCCTTGAGGCATTTGGTGAGGCATGATGGCTCATCCATATTGTGATGATGATTTGCACAATGATGGGAAATCTTAGTGGTCAAAATTTGGGGTATTACAATACCATGTCATTTCATTTGCCTTACTTGAGTGACAATTTTACATACTTGTATAAGAAGTTTAAATGTGATTTTGCTCATGGAATGAATTGACTTTGGAGAGAGAGTTGAATGCAAACCTTTGTGACACTTTGAGATTGGTTTTAAGCATGCGTATAAGGTGTTTCACTTGTGACCTTGGTCCATTTTCACGTTTTAATTCAATTCACCTAACTTATAATGGCTTTCTTTTGTAGTTTACGATTGACTTTGAAGTAAACTTTAGCTTTTGCTATTGTTTGTAATTGTTTTATTTATTTTGGTCCATTAGCGTGGATAGGGTTTAACCAAAGGTGTTTACCAACTAAGGCCTTGTTCCTTTGGTTGTTTCATTTTTGCTTTTTCCTTGTGATTTCTAACTCATTTGATGATTTGTGCAAGGTGCTTCAAGGAAATCTCCAAGAATGGCATAGTTTGTTTGCTTTGTAAATGCTCATTTCTAACTTGTTTGCTCATTAACATTAACAGGTGCTTACATTGTTTTTGCTTGCGTTGCTTTGCTACGGATCTATATCTGTTTGGTAGGACATCTTGTCTCTTTATATTCCTCGCACTTTACCGCTTTCGATGCCATGAGAAGTAGGAATAGAGATGCATGACTGGGAGTCCCTACTTTAGGTGGGCAATTCTGTTTATTGTTTTAAAGCTCTCAAAGGAGGCCATGCTTGTGCTTGTTTACTTTTGTCCCTAAGACCTCCAAGAGGCACCCCATTCCCAGATCCCCTTGTAAGATCTCCAAGAAGGCAATTGACGGAAGTTAGGGTTCGCAACCGACCCCCGTTATTCTAGTTAAGTCATTCTTAGCTCTCATTACATGATTGAAGCTTTGAATATCACCTACTCTTGTTATCGAGTCGGTCAAGTGGAATGAGGGTTTAGCAATCAAACCCCTACGCCTTGTCTATAGCTCGCATTGACCAATGTTGATGCTTATGTGATATGATTCACATCTTCCTTCCTTACTCTGCTCTCCATGGTTCTCGATACCATTGGATGAGCACCCCTATTTCTCACAGCTAGCTTGTTTGCCTCGGTTGATATGACCCCTTGGCTAAAGCTCCCCTTTTACTTTGATTGTGTGACATTATTGTTGACTGACACTGTTTACTCTTTCGTTGCTTTTAGTCCATTTTGTGATTGATTTATCCTGTGTTTACTTTTCTGATGACATGATCCCGTAGGATTCCTCGCTCCACTTAATTTTTGATTAAGTCGGAGATAAGAGAGACATTAGGATAACAATCCATGCATGCTAACATAGGTAGAATCCCCCTTCTAAACTCAACCTTAGGGCCATTAATGCATGATAACTTGTAGGACTGAGTTTCCCGTAGACCTCCCGTGAGTCTTATCTCTGGCACCTATGCGATCAAGATCCTAGTTCCCATTCACCCGTAGTAGCGTGAACTACGGATGCTCTGATTCCTCTTTCTTTTCAGATTGAGGATATGTAGGCACGAGATGCGATATCTCGACAAGCACACTAACAACTAACTTCCTTTTTTCTTCACAACTTGAGTCTCTCTTCTCATCTCATAACACTTCTAAAACACTTAATAAATTTAACGTGTATTGCGCATGAGCCTTGTATATGGGAAGTGAGGAATGGGGGGTCTCCCTTCATTCTTCTAGGGTGTTTAGCGTACGTCCTGTTGGGGCTGATATGCGACGCATTCGTTCCTATGTCGTAGACTTGGATGCAATGCGAGTTATGAACTAACTTCAATCCACTTCTGTCTAAAAAACACAAAAACAAACTCAAACCTTTTTATCCTTCGGGATTGTTAAGTTTCAAACCATTTTCAGAAAAGAGCACGTTATTTTCCGTTTTGTCGCAAACAGGCATCGACCCTAACTGCCGGACGCGAACTTAACGTCACTCATAAAAAACACCGACCTCGTTAGGTTGAACTACGACTGCTTTGATTTCCTCCTTCTGGTTAGATTGAGGATACGTAGGCACAAGACGGTGATGTCTTGGTGAGCAACCTCCCCTCTTAGTTCGTGTCTAAACTACATTGACTCTGACTTTCCCATTGCACGAGGGAATACGTAGGCATAGGACGACGATGTCCTATCGAGTCACTTCTTTTTTCTTTTCTTCTTCGTTTCTTCATTCTTTTCCGTTCCCGTTCCTTCTCCTTTCCAGTAGCAGTGGAGCTCCAGATGACGACACCCTTTGATCGAGACAACAAGCGTGGATCCCATCGAGTACGATGGATGCGTGGGGGTGCTAATACCTTCCCTTCGCGTAACCGACTCCCGTACCCGTTTCTCTTGGTCGTGAGACCATGCTCTTTCCCTTCCCTCAGGTTTACGCAGTGTTTCCTTTCCCTCTCTTGGGATAAATACACATTGTTGGCGACTCTATTTTCGCGCCACTTTCGCGTTTGTACCTGGATGGAAATCCCGGGAGCGACAGAGGGGTGTAAGGAGAAAAGATTTGACCTAATCTCGAGAGTCATGATTATACCCATGTGTCACGCACTTATTGAAAACCGGTTCTATTTTCGAAGACAGTTGTCTTTAAAACTGCCCCGTTTCTCAAATCTGATTGACAGTTATTTAATGAAATGACTGTTCAGTATCCTGAAAGCATATTTGATAAAACAAGCACTACTGACTGGGCAAATTTCAACATATGAGACCTTCACACTACAGAAGACTCACATACTCTGAACCAAAGCAAATCTCAGAGTTATATTTTATCATTCTTAGAGATTGATATTTTGAGATAATCATCAGATTCATTCTGAGCATAAGTCCATTTTCAAATTTTTCATAATGAACACGAATCTATCTTCAACAAGGGGTTTTATAAAGATTCAGCCCATTGATGGTATGTATCAATGACTTTTAGATCTAAAATACCCTTCTGAATGTAGTCACGTGTAAAAGGATGCTTTATCTCAATATGTTTAGCTATAGAATGTAAAATAGGATCCTTAGATAAAAAAATAGCATAAGTATTATCACAGAGTGTAGGAATGTTACTCTCATATATTTGAAAATCTTCTAGCTGACTTTTCATCTAGAGCATCTAAGTGTTGCATCCCTGCATCCGGAGGCTGAAATGTATTCAGCTTCTACAGTTGACAGTGCTATTGTTGATTACCTCTTGCTGGACCATGAGATCAGGTTATCTCCCAGAAAATGACATCTTCCATAAGTGTTTTTCCTCTCAAGTCCGTCTCCAGCGTAATCAACATCACAGTAGCCTACAAGCTTGTAATATTTGGATTTTCTATAACACAAGCCAAGGTTAGTAGTACCTTTTAGATACTTGAAGGTCCTCTTAATAGCAATTAAGTGGGATACTCTAGGATCTGATTGGAAACGAGTGTAGCACCCAAAAATTTTCCTTCTTGTTTCTAATACTAACTGGCTTATGTTTCATTTCATTTTAGATTATCATTTGTGCATATCATTGATTCTTTGCATGGGGTCAAGGTATCTTAGTCTGCTCAAGAGGAGAAGAGGTTATTCAGAGGTTCAAGCAAGAGATCATGTGTGTGTAGGTGATTATTGTTCAAGATACCAAGGGAAGAGATGTTCTTAATATCACCATCATTCAGGCTAAAATGGGTTCTTAGGCCTCAAGGCATCCTAATATGTTCATTACTTCATCAAGTGGTTAGGCTTGGAAAGGCTTGGTTCCATGGTCTTCTAAATGTCCCTAAGTGTCTAGGAATGGAAGATTGACCATCCATTTGTTTAGAAGGGTTTCAATTGATCAGATGATTGAAAATCAGGAGAATTGGGGATAAAGTCAATTGTATAGTGAAAAAGTCAACTCCTGACTTCTTGAGGTCAAATTTATGTTTTTCAAGTCAAATGTGGCCAATGGGTGAGATTTGATCAAGAAATTCCAAAGGAATTGTCAAAAATCAAGAATTTGGAAAAGTTGTTATTTTTGGAAAATTAGGTTTTTAGAAACTTACTATTTTTAGTAAGTTTTCATGTTTTGCAACTACTTTCAAGGCCAATTTTGTCCATGATCCAAGCATCATTTGGAAAATTCCCTCAAATGAAAGTTGTAGTACACACTTCAAGCTTTCCAACCATGTAAAGTTTACCCTAATTGGATCATTTTTGAGAGAGTTATGGTGTTCTAAAGATGGAAGTGTCAAGTAGTGATTTTACAAAAACTTAGAATTTTTTCTAAGTTAAATGGGACAGTTGTAATGGCATGCTTTCATGGCAATTTTCCACACACTTTCAAACCTCATCTTAACCTGTTTTCAACATGAATTATCTTCCATGATCTTCCTACTTTATGTTGAGCTCCTGAACACACCATTTGGCCAAGGATTCCCTAAGTTATGAAGGATCAAAGATGGTCTCATCAAATTGTCAAGTTGTATTTCGTGACATGAATGGCTAGGCAAGTGCAACCAGATTTAAGGGCACACATTCATGGCATATTTTCACATAGATCCAAGCTTCCATTCAACCTCTTTCCAACATGAAAGTTGAAGGCCATACTTCAAACTTTCCTTAAAGCTCAAGAACTTGTCATTTGGTGTAGAATTCACTAAGTTATGGTTAGGTGAAATGGCTTATATGAAGTTGTTATGGAACATGTTATTTTACTTTTGGTCATGCACATGATTAAGTTCTCTTGGCAGCATCATTTTATATCATCAGGATTACACGCACATGACCCCTTTCACATTGCCAAATATGACTAAACATGCCATCCATAGTATATGCATGCATCGTGACATGTTTTGCCAAGTTTGGGAAAGAGAAAGAATGAAAATTTCTGCCAATTCCTTCTCCCATGTGCCATCGCACTCTATGTTTCCTTCATGATCTGTTTTTCACTCACAAAATGCACTTTCCAAACCTCCCATAAAACCTGAACCCGTGGCAAGGCATGTGCACTCATGCTTTCACATTTTCATTGCCAAACCTAAATAACAAACTTCCAAACCTCTTGGCCCGTTTCCAACCCTAAAAACCCTTCATATAAAACTCATCAACTCCAAACCTGTGAAAGGGGGAGGACTCTCCATTTTTCAGATCTGAATCAGATTTCCTCTCAATTTTCTCATCTTCGAGTTCATCATTTTCTGAGAGTTTTTGAGGTTCTCTTGGTAGAATAATCATCTAACAAGTAAGATCTTGCTTCTGTACGCAAAATTCAGCTTCTGTATCCACCATTGGAGGTGCTATAAGCTTTGGTCTCTTCACTATCGGGTTGGAACTGGTTGAAGACTTCTAGCAACTGTCTGATCCAAACGAGCTTTGATCTATAGCCTCCAGTTGATTTCCAAGTTTTCCACATCATTCTACAGATCTAGATCTTGTTGAGAATAAGCAACGGACTTCCTCCGTTAGGTAAACTTCCATCTCTAATTCTTCTCATTTTAGACACGCATTAAGATCATCTTGGATGCATTTGAAGTCCTACATGTGGTAGGCAATGTTTGTGCATCTTGTTTTCTTGATTTGAAGAGGTTTAGTTTGCATGATCCATTTTTTTGTGTTTGATTTTTGTGTTGTTAGAATGGTTATTTGTGCAAATTGATGGCAGAATCGTGATCTACGTGAATTTTTAAGTGAAGTAGTAGTTTGCTTCTCCATTTTTGGGTGGTTGCAGGTTGTCTCTGGCGAGGGTTGACCGGAGAGAACGACCGGAGCTAGGGCTCCGGCGTCTCTAGGTCAGAGGTGAGTGACGTGGCTGTTGGCGCGTCTTTATGAATTTGAACGAGTTGAGATGGATGTATCTGATCCGTCAGATTTGTTGTGTCAGCGCCACCTCAATTAATGAGGCTGACCTAGCTGCCACACGGTCTTTTTTTATTCTTGATCTTGCATATTAGATTGGACCTGTGTGATTTTTGCTATTGGAACACCACCCTATAGAAGCCCAACGTGCCATTGAGTATTTTCATGTGTATCTGGATTACTAATACACCTCCGATGGTTGTTTCTTATTTTTTATTTTCTTTTTGTTTCATTTTTCATTTTATTTTTTTTGTTTTAATTGTTAAAACCTCTTAAAAAAATATACAAAAATATGTTTCTGTATCTTTGACATGTTGAGATATTTTTCTAGTTTTTTATTTTATTTTTCCCTTATTTTTTATATTTTATTTAGAATTATTTAGTGAGTGTATTTCCAATGATACCCTTCATCCAGGGTTAGGGAATTTCTTGACCATTACTTATAATTTGAGGCCGATTTTATTGCCCACACTTAGACTATTATATGAGGTTGTTTTGATGCTGGTTTGGCCTTGGTTTGAGTTACTTTTAGTGACTTGCCATTCAAATTTTGTTGACCCTCGATACATGCTCGATTACTTGAATACCTTGCCTTGTGGATCACTTTTGGACATGTTATTGAACTTGTTTTGCTTCCATCTTTTGAACATGATTAGTTGGATGTTTGAACTTGAATTTGGATATTTTTTGGGATTTTATTGAATCACTTTACTATTTTTGGTTGATGCTCCCATTTGATGATGTTTTGAGCATGCTGATGCACACACCTTGACCTAATTCTTGTGCTTTTGAATGACATGAATCTCTTTGATGCTTGGTGATCTATCTTGGCTTGATAAGACATGTTTAAGGTTCTGATTTACCTTGGCTCTTGACGCATGACCTTCTTTTGATGTTGTCTTACTTGTATAAGAATATGTGAATCATTTTGGACTTGTTCTTATTAAATACATGCCAAGTCTTGATGTTTGCTTTGAGTATGTTACTTGATACTTCTCTTTTGATGGTTTGTGTTTGATTGTGTGGTCCATGGATGTTACCTTGCTGCCCCTTTGGATTCATTCCTCCATCTTACATGTTTACTTCTTTGAAGTTGTGATTTGCATGCAAGTTTTGAATAGTACTTGTTTGTGGGTGAATATAGTGCATGTCTTAACCCTTTGTGATCTTAATTGGATTTTTTGAGTTGAGTTTGTTATGACATGATGTGCTTGCTGCCCTATCTTGTGTCTCACTTCATTTGGTCTCATTTATCATTGTGCTTTGGTTTATTACATCTCTTATGGAATGTTAGATCACTTGAGTGTGTTTGCATACTTTGTCTTGCATAATCTTGTTTGCTTGGACATGATGATTGGTGATTAATTTGAGCATGATGTTTGCCTTGTTGCTTTGCTTCTTGAGTTGAACATCCATGTTTGTTCATCTTACTGCATCTTTTCCTTCATCTCTTACTTCTTTCTTTTCCTTCGGATCTTAAGACTTGTTTAAGTCTTGGATTTGCTTTTGCATGTTCCCTTAGGCTTCCTTAGTCTAACTTAATCTTTGATTAAGCTTGGATTAGGATAGACATTAGGATTCAATCCATGCATGCTAACATTAGGTATAATTTCCCCTTCTTACCTTAACCCTAGGGCCACCTTTGCATGACAACATTAGGATAAAATTCCCTTAGTGTTTTTCTTTTCAACTTTGAGTCTTCTCTTCTCATCTCATAACCAGTCTAAACACTTAATAAATAAAACGAGTATTGTGCACCATGAGCCTTAAGTACATGGGAAATGAAGAATGGGGGTTTCCATTCATTTTTCTAGAGTGTTTAGCGGATATCCCGTCTTGGTTCGATTTGCAACGCATTCGGTCCTATGTCATAGACTTTAGTGCGATACGCGTTCAAACTAACTCAATCCACTTCTGTCTAAAAAACACAAACCGAGTTCAAATCCTTTTTATCCTTTGGTATTGTTGGGTTTCAAATCATTTTCAGAAAAGAGAACGTTACTTCCATTTTGTCGCAAACAGGCATCGACCCTAACTGTCGGACACGAACCTGACGTTGTTCTTAAAAATCACTTAAATGACCTCGTAGGTCGAACTACGACTGCTCTGATTTCCTCTTTCTCGTCCGATTGAGGATACGTAGGCATAAGATGGCGATGTCTTGGCGAGCAACCTCCCCCTTTAGTGCGTAGTTCGTCGAACTACGTCGACTCTGATTCTTCGTTCGTCCACGAAGATACATACGCATAGGATTGCGATAATCCTTGCGAGTTCATTTTTGTTTTTTCCCTTTCCCATTTCCATTTACCAGTAGGGTTTAGATAACTCACCCTTTGATTAGATAATAAGCGTGGATCCCATCGAGTACAATGGACGCGTGGGGGTGCTAATACCTTCCCTTCGCATAACCGACTCCCGAATCCGGACTATGGTTTCGATGACCATGTCTTCTCCCTTTTGATGTTTTTTTCGATCATTTCCTTTCCCTGCTTTGGGATAAATAACGTTCGGTGGCGACTCATCTGTTCTGTTTCTGCCAGTTGTTTTTCGCAAGTGCGACAACGAGCTCACAAGCATACATTGTATAAGCAGTAAGGTACAGAAGAGATCCAATCATACCTCTGTAGAGCTTCTGATCAACCTTACCACTTACCTCATCCTTCTCAAGAATGCATAAGAGTCTTAGACAACTTGCATTCTGATATGTCAAACTTCTTCAGAAGTTCTCTGGTGTACTTGCTCTGATGGATGTACGTCCCTTTTGGACTTTGATTGATTTGAATCCCCAGAAAGAACTTGAGTTTTCCCATCAGACTCATCTCAAACTCTTCCAGCATAAGCTTAGAAAATTCTTTGCACAACACAACATCAATAGAACCAAAAATAATATCATCAACATAAATCTGTACAACAAGAATATCATTTTTGAATGATTTACAGAAAATAGTTGTATCAACCTTCCCTCTGTCGAAATCTTTTTCAAGAAGAAACTTGCTCAGTCTTTCATACCATGCTCTGGGAGCTTGTTTCAGACATACAAGGATTTCTTAAGCTTGAAAACAAAATCTGGATTTTTAGAGTTTTCAAAGCCAATGGGTTGGTGTACTTACATTTCTTCGGTAATGTAACCATTCAGAAATGCACTCTTAACATCCATCTGATATAAGATGATGTTATAGTTTACAACAAATGAAATCAAAACACAAATATACTCTAACCTAGAAACCAGTGCAAAGGATTCAGTATAATCAATCCCTTCTTGCTGACTATAACCTTGTGCAACCAGTCGAGCCTTGTTTCTCACCACCTCTTCTTGTTCATTCATCTTGTTTCTGAAGACCCACTTAGTACCAATAACATGAGTTCCTTTGGGTCTTGGCACAAGATCCCACACGTTATTTCTAGAGAATTGATTAAGTTCCTCTTGCATGGCCAGAATCCATTCTGAGTCTTGAAGTGCTTCATCAACTGGCGTATGCTCTATCTAAGACACCAAACTCAGAAGGGTTACCTCAAAGGGCTTGAAAGAGGATTTGGTTCTGACATGGATTGATTCTTCAACAATATGTGTCTCAGTGTTATACACTCTGTATCCTTTTGAGGGTTCAGAGTATCCTAACATGATGCACTTTTGTGCCTTAGAAACAAACATGCCTAGATTCTCTTTAGTGTTCAGCATAAAACAGGAACATCCAAAAGGATAAAAATAAGCAATGTTGTGTTTCCTATTCTTCCATAATTCATAGGGAGTCTTACCTAGAATAGGTCTTGCAGAGATCTTGTTCTGAATATAAGATGATGTATTGACTGCCTCTGCCCAAAAGTGCTTGGCCACATTTGTCTCATTGATCATGGTCCTTGCCATTTCTTGCAAAGTCCTATTCTTCCTCTCTATAACTCCATTTGTTGTGGAGTTCTAGGGAAGGATAAATCATGGGAAATTCCATTCTCATCAAAGAGTTTCTCAAAATCTTTGTGTTTGAATTCACCACGATGATCACTTCTGACTTTCACTATTCTTAGATCTTTCTCATTTTGTACTTGAGAGCAGAAGGTAGAAAACACAAAATGTGACTCATCCTTGTGTCTAAGAAATTTCACCCATGTCCATTTACTATAGTCATCAACAATGACTACTCCATACTTATTACCATTGACAGAGGTAGTTTACACTGGTCCAAACAGGTCAATGCGGAGAAGCTCTAACGGCCTGGAGGTAGAAACAAAATTCTTTGCTTGAAAAGAAGTTTTAGAGAGCTTGTCTTTCTGACATGCTTCACAAAGAGCATATGAAGCAAACTTCAGATTTGGCAGGCCTCTGACCAAGTTGAGTTTGTTAAGCTGAGAAATCCTCCTCATGCTAACATGAATAAATCGTTTATGCCATGTCCAGTTCTCTTCATTAATAGACATAAGACATTTCACATTCTGATTCTTCAAATTAGAAAGTTTGATCTTATAGATGTTGTTTTTCCTCTTTCCATTGAAAATAACTAAGCCATCCTTTTGACTGACAGCTTTACAGGACTTTTGATTGAAGATAATGTCATAACCATTGTCACTTAATTGACTTAAGGATAGAAGGTTATGCATTAGTCCTTCAACAAGAAGAACATTAGTAATAGAAGGGAGAGAGTCGTTACCTACTGTTCTGGAGCCATTGATTTTCCCTTTCTGATCACCTCCAAAACCGACGATGCCTTTTAGCTTAAGTTTCATGTCTTGGAACATATGCCTTCTTCCCGTCATGTGTCGCAAGCATCCAAAGTCCAGGTACAATGATTGGTGTTTTAACTCCGCTACTAAGGATATCTGCAACATAAACTACTTTATCCTTAGGTACCCATATCTTTTTGGGTCCTTTAGTGTTAGTCTTCCCAGAGCCTTTTACAACTTTAGCTTTTTGTACAGGATATTTATACATGAATGCATGATTGGAACGGGCATGGCCTTTTGTTTTAGCCTTAGGTTTTGCAAAAGCTTTACCTTTAGGTCTAACATCACTTTGTTTCCCAGAGAGAACAAAATGAGATTCAAGAGTATTAGGCTTACTATCCTTTTTGAATCAGATATTTCATCAGAATCATAGTCAATACCTCTTGTCACATTCCTGTTGACGCCATAAATCATTGAAGCCATTAAGATTCTATTCAGGATTCTAGCAAGGAACTTCTGGAAAAATTTAGCATACTTCTGTATGACGTCACCAGAACCTATAGGAGCTTTAGAAGTCATTTTGTCAGGTTGACTCTTGCTTAAGGGCACAAAGTTGTTTTTCAAAATAAAGTTTTCTTCATTTAAACTTGAGAAATCTTTCTGAAGCTTACATAGGACCTCTGACTCAAATCCATGAATCTTTTTTAGACCCTTGTATTTGTTCAGAGGGTTCTGATATTTTTCTAGAACTATAGATAAACTGGACTCAAGTTCACAACAAGAGAGTTTAGAAAATACCTCTTAAGAATCTGACTTGGATTCTGATTCTGATTTACTAGTTCCAATAGGAGTTTTTGTGCGTGCCATCAGAGCCACGTTCCTCTTCAGAATCATCGTCAAAGGACTCTGAGTTATCCCATGTAGCCATAAGACCCATTTTCTTCCCTCAAAAGTCCTTCTTCTTAGGTCTGTCATTCTTCAGTTTGGGGAAGTCATTCCTATAATGACCTGGCTCCTTGCACTCATTGCATATGATTTCTCTACTGGCTCCAGCTTTCTTGAATCCAAAAGTAAACTCATAACAACCACCTGTCTTTTTTTGTCCTCTGAATTTGCCTTGCGTTTTCTTCTAGAGTTGATTCATGCGTTTGGAGAGAAGAGACAATTCATCTTCTTCTTCTTATTCAGCGCCAGTATTAGCCTGAAGAGCTTTTGTCTTCTCATCTCTTCCTAAAGACTTCAGAGCAACAAATTTGCTCTTTCTCTTGGGCTCATCTTCCTCGAGCGTAATCTCATTCCTTCTCAAAGAACTAACTAGTTCTTCAATAAAGGTGATGTTGAGGTCCTTTTATAACTTTAGAGTTGTTACCATAGGTATCCAACGTTTAGGTAAGCTTCTGATGATCTACTTGACATGATCAATAGTATAATACCCTTTGTTAAGTACCTTAAGTCTTGCAGCCAGAGTGTGAAACCTTGAGAACATGTTCTCAACTATTTCATTGCCCTCTATCTTGAACGCTTCATATTTTTGAATCAAGGCAAGAGCCTTGGTTTCCTTCACTTGAGCGTTTCCTTTATGCGTCATACTCAGAGAGTCAAATATAGATGTAGCAGTATCTCTGTTAGTGATATTTTCATACTCATTATATGAAATTGTAATTAGCAATATGGTTCTTGCTTTGTGATGATTTTTGTAATCCTTTTTCTGTTGATCCGTCATCACTCTTCTTTCGATCTTGTTTCCACTTGCATCTACTGGATGCACATACCCATCAACTACCATATCCCATAGATCCACATCGTAACCAAGAAATAAACTTTTTATCATGTCATTCCAATAATCAAATTTAGCGTTGTAATGATCTCTATCATTGGATGGAACAATTGGAGGTGGAATGGCGACCATTGTATTTCATTGGATCTTTATCTGACATTGTTAAGTGTTTGATAATCTTATCAAGACCACAAAATGAGCTCTGATGCCAATTAAATGTTACGAGAAAAACAAGAAAGGGGGATTTTTGAATTGAGCTTCTTAAAAAAAATATTTTTCAAAACTGATTCAATTTACAAGAAAAATAATAATAAAAATAACAAATGATTTTTATCTTGGTTCGCTATTAACTAAGCTACCTCCAGTCCATCCGCCAAGGTGATTTCGCCTACTCAAAAGGACTTATCCACTATAATCAAACAGATTACAGACACCACAAAGACAATTGTCCTTTTCTACTCAAGTATACAGACTAAAACCCTAGTCACTCATGGTAATCACTCAAACAAACTTGAGATTTACAAACTGTGTTTACAATATTTCTTCTAGTAAGCAGATTAAGACAAATGTTTAAGCACAAAGACTCAATCACATAATATGAACAAAAGTTATGTGTGTTTATACAATATTCACAAAAGTATCAGAAAAAATAATGCAGTGTGAAAACTTGAATATCGTATGAAAATGTTCAAAGGTAGCAACTTGATTCCATCTTCCAAGTCTTCCTTATATAGCCAATGAAATATCCGTTGGAGGGTAGTATGGGAATCTTCACATATGAGATGGCGCCTTGAATAAGCGTCTTCAATGATGGTAGACAAAGTTGTACAGCATAAATATCCTTACTCCACAAAATCCGCATACTGGAATGAATTTTTTGATTTTGTACGAGGTATTATTTATCTCTCATCCAACGGTCTATTCTATCATCTTATAAGCATCAGAGGCTTCTGAATGTAGTTTGTTGAAGCATGGTGTAGCACGCGATTTTTGTCGGTGACGTGACCACCTTATCGCGGAATTTGGGTTTCTCCCCACAGTGAGGAGGGGGTGCTACTTTCTGATTTCTTATTTATCTCATGAAGCTGGAAGGGAAAGGGAAGCTATCTAAAACTAACCTTGCACGCGAATATTTAACTGAACAAACGCTTTAAAGAGATTCAGGGAGTTCGGGGTCAGGTTATACAATGGGGAGTTGTCAATTACCCATCCTATATGTGGTTATCCACAGGTTGTTAGCTTTAGGTCTCGCTTTGTACTTGATGGTGTTTATCCGTTAATGGGTTGGGAAAGTTTCTTGGGAAAGGTGAGAGAGAGAGTTTTTGTTGATGTTCGGGTTTTTCTGATGTTTTTGATAAGGTACTGGACCTGAGTTTTGATTGGTATGAAGGTACTGGACCTAGATTTTTTTATTAGTATCCTCGCTAAGATTTTGCAATCTTATGCCTACGTATTCCCGTTTAAATGAAACAGGGTAATCAGAGCAATCGTAGTTCCTCCTATTCTAAGGGAGGAAAAATATGTTTTGGTGTCTTGTTCAAAGCCCAAGATTGAAGCTAAAAGGTTATTTGTGTCTTGTTCAAAGCCCAAGATTAAAGCTAAAAGGTCTGACTGAGAGAGAATTTATCATCTCTAAAGGGGGGACATTTGGTCTGATTATGACAACTGCTGGGTGACTGATTATAAAGGAGAATTACTTTAACTGGAATATGTGAATCCAACAACGCCATAATTTCCTTTATAGGGGTGTTATCCTGAAGGAGAAAACTTTAACTCAGTGTAGAGCAATGCCATTTTTCCTTAGGTATCTTTCATACTAAGAGAGGGACAGTGGTGTGGATGTAAATAATCCAGAGGCTTGCCGCTTACAGCAATTAGATGAAAGAGAGGATTTACCAGGATAAAAGATGGACAATAGCTTGGATATTTGAATCAACAAGTGTGCCTCTTACAACAATTATCTAGGATTAGGGATTGTTTTGATTTATCTGTTTTGATAAGTGATAAACAGAGAAATGACTTCCTACAGAGAGATTTTGATTTCCTCTGAGGGTATGTTGATTTTTGTGTGCCTTGATCAAAGCCCAAGGTTGAAGCTAAGAGGCTGATTGACTCCACTAGGGAAGTCCTTATACAAAGCCTAAGAGGAGGCTGGAAATGACAGACATAACAAGAGAGTGTTTATATATGTCTTGTACAAGGCCCAAGATTGAGGCAAAAAAGAGTCTGACTCTTTGGGGATATCTTTATACAAAGCCTAAGAGGAGGCTAAAAGTTTGACTTTTCCCGGGAAATATTTTGTCTGTCTTGTACAAAGCCCAAGATTGAGGCTAAAAGGATTTCGACTCCGTTGGGGAGGGTTCGTATGTGTCTTGTACAAATCCCAAGATTGAGGCTGAAAAGAAACTGACTTAGTGGGAAAGAAATCTTTATTTGTCTTGTACAAAGCCCAAGATTGAGGCTGAAATGAGACTTTACTGAGTCGGCTGAGGATATTTTAGGTATCTCGTACAAAGCCCAAGATAGAGGCTAAAATGAGTTTGACTCTGCTGGAGAGCATTATCTGTCTTGTACAAAGCCCAAGATTGAGGCTAAAAAGAGTTTGACTCTGCTTAGGATATTATTTCTCATAGCCTAAAAGAAGGCTGGGAGGAAATGACTCAGCCGGGGAAGATATTTGTCCCAAGCTTAAGAGAAGGTAATGAAGATTTATGTCTTGTACAAAGCCCAAGATTAAGGCTAAAAGGATTTGACTCAACAAGAGAGTGCTTTTATCTGTCCTGTACAAAGCTCAGCATTATGGCTAAACAAGCTGGAGAAATCATTATACAAAGCCTAAGATGAGGCTAACTTCTGCTAGGGGGAATCTTTATACCAAGCCAAAGGGGAGGCTGGAAAAGATTGTCTCAACAAGCGAATGGTTTTTATCTGTCTCGTACAAAGCTTGAGATTGACGCTAAAAAGGTTAACTCAACAAGAGAGTGCTAAAAGGTGATTGACTCAACAAGAGAGTCTGAAAAGGTTAGCTTCGCTGGGGAGAATCATTGTACAAAACCTAAGATGAGGTTGACTTTGCTGAGGAAAGATCATTATACAAAGCCTAAGAGGAGGCTATCTTCTCTTGGGAATTATTGAGATCCTGAGGCAGGTCCAAATGGGGAATCAACTCTTGCTAAGGGGTTATAGAAGAGTTGAGGTATCAGATGCCTTGAGATTCTGATTTGAGATAGTGTTATACTGATGATAAATTGACCCTGGTTGGGGAATTTTAGGAGAGAGACTGGGTTTAGAACTCTGCTGGAGATTGATCCAGACTGACCGGGGTTTCTCTTGTGTTTTGTAAGGAACTTGAGAATGTCTTTGAGACTCAAGGGGGTTTAGACTGTCCAAGTTAATTGGTATGGAAGATTTTATCTTTGTATAACGCCCAAGGGAAGGCTGACTCTTTGAAGATATGAGTATCAACCCTAAAATTGGTCTGAGGTTTTGACTCTTTTTAGAAAGACAACTCTAACGAAGGAGGACTAAGTTTCGTCCTATACCTTTAAGAGGTCTTCAGGGTCCTTGTATTAAGCCCAAGAGAAGGCATGAGAACCTCTAAGAAGCCAGAAGGTCCTTGTACAAAGCCCAAGAGAAGGTGGGGATGCTTTTAGGAAGTCCGTGGGTCCCAAACCAAGAAAATTTAAGGAAATGCTAGTCACCGAGAATAGATCATTTAGTGAAAGTTCTGAGGTTTGAAGAAATTCAAGAGATGATATTCACCGAGAATAGATCAACTCTAGGGAATATAATTTCTTTGACAATTTCTAATAGTGACAGCCTGAGAAAAGGTTCACCGAGAATACTACCTTTCTCTTTGTTCCATATTGTTCAAGCCCAAGAGAAGGCAAGACTATATCTGGAAATCCTATGGGGATCTAGTTTTGACCGTATTTAAGAGTGACCAAACTGACTTTACCTAGTTCTAGATCTAGTTGCCGAGGATAACTCTAAATAACTATACTAGTATATATATAGTTGATATATGACAAGTATTGAAAAGGATATGAAAGAAGGACTTACCGTGTGCAGCTTCCCACAATACAATTATATTATGAATGCGAATAAATGAAAGTTATTAAAACTTACAGGTGAGCAAGCTTCCATGCTGTATTGTTAGTTGTTCAAAGAAATTAAAGAAAGTTTTGATAACAACATGTATATTTGAATCTAAATCAAAAGGGAAGTTGTTTTTGAAAAGATTGTCGGGGCTTATACTCAAAGAGGGGCCCAAGGTTTAACAGTGATTACACTGTTGCTTTGAAAACCGCATCGAGACTTATACAACGGCTGAGGCCCAATATGGTTTATCTACAAAAGGGTTGGGGCTCACACTCTTTCAAGAGGCCCAAAAGTGTTTTGAAAAATAAAGATGGGACTTACAACACGAGGGGAGGCCTAGATGATTTTTGTTTTGAAATGGCGATCACGTCGAGATTTTTTTTTACGCAGAGGGACTTATACAATATCTGAGGCCCAAAATGGTTTTGGTTAAAAGGGGATTGGGTCTTACACTCTATTAGAGGCCCAAAATTTATTTTTGTACAAGAGATGGGGCTTACAACTCAAGGAGAGGCCCAGATGAAAAACAACGATTGCACCGTTATTTTGAAAATCGTGTCGGGACTTATACAATGTCTGAGGCCCAAAATTATTTATGTACAAAAGGGGGTTGGATCTTACACTCTATTAGAGGCCCAACAGTGTTTTGAAAATTTAAAATCGAGAGAAAACCCTAATTTTAAATAAAATGTTATTTTCCAAAGGAAATTAAATGAAAAAATGATATAAAATACCAAATATATTCAAAAATAAGTTGTACACTTTGAAAAATATTTTGAAAAATCATGTTTAATTACACGAGAGCTTGAAATTCAATTGGTTTTGAAAGATCAAAGTGGGAATTCCATTTAAAAATGTTTAAAAACCATTAAAATGAAATTAATTGCAAAAATTCTAACTATATTAAATAAATAATATAAATTGGATTTTTGTAAAATAAAATATTTAAACATTTCAGTGAATTTTGAGGAAAATAATCAATTCAAAAACATAAATATTCAGAGAGAAATTAATTTTTGAATCAATTAACAAAAATAACAAAAAATTCAAATATTTGAATATTTGAAAAAGGGCGCCAAGAACACCAAGTTCTTGCCCGCGTGCCCTGTTTCTGCAGATTTACATTTTCTCACTTTTCTCCATGATTTCTCAATGGTTTTGCATGATTCAAACACCAATCTTGTTCGCTTTTGAACAAGGATCACAACCATATAGATTAATTGCATTTATATTAAGTCTTGAGTGAGAAATCAAGAAAAAAACCTCAAGAACCCTAATTTCAGCATGAACATAATGAAATTCCACACACGATTGATTTATGGCAATTGATTGAGGGTTATCACTCCATACATGATTAGAAACATATGGAAAAATTATTGTGCAGTAAAATGTGCATGCATCATGGAGTTTGAAGAGTTCATGCTTACCTCTTGTAGCTGGTGATCGAGTTTGGTGATGGAGGTGTTACAACTAGGTTCCAATGATCTGGACAGCTTCCTTAGGTGCCAAGGATTGTGTTTGAATTCTTGGAATGAATGGAAATGATCTGGAACTTGAGATGGTACCCCAACTGCAAATCTGTCAAGAACTTGAGCAATTGGCTGGTGATTTTGAGAATCTAATGTTCCAGATGTGATTTTGTGTTATGGATCACTTCTATATGTTATATGTGAGGTGTGTGTGTGTGATTGGTTTGGTTGGAATTGCTCTCAAACTCAAAATACGATGGTGACTTGAGTTAGAAGGAAAAATTAGAGTGAAAGTGGTGATTTTGAGGAAAGCATCAGTTTGGGTGCTTTGGTGTACTCAAACTGATCACAAATGAGCTCTATTTATAGTAGAGCAAGTTTGTTTTGCAAGAAATAGGGAATGGCAACTGCAGCAGGCCTTTGGCCAATTGTGATCAAATGGAATCTCAAGTCTCATCTAGACATTGACTTGAGATTAGAGCACAGGCTTTGTAGCTTTGGTTCAGAGATAAGCCTTGACTGAATTCAGTTGGAATAGGCTCAGTTTATGCCACCTTGATGCATTCATTAAAGGCTTGGAAACAAAATTGGAGTCTTAGCACTTTTTAGCTCTTTTAGGTTTGGCATGGCTAATGTAGATTCTTGGACTTTGGAGGCTTGGGGATCAGATCATTCCCTTCTTGTTTTATACTCAGATGTGTCTAAATGGATGACAAGGCTTGGATTTATCAGATTTGGAAAAATCGAGCAAAATGCACAAATTCTTCCTTGTAAAAACCAGTTCATGATGCCATGTTCCAAGGGTTATATCTCCTTGCTCAAATGGAATTTGGAGATGATCTGGAACTTGTTGGAAAGCCCTCATGGCATACTTCAACTTTGATGTCCACCCCTAGACCTGGTTTGACTTGGATCAAGGTGAAAAATGTCCCTACATTTTGGAAAAAGTAAGGCAGATTCTGACTTAGTGAAAATTTCACCAAGTGTTGGAAAAATGTCATTTTCATGTTTTTAGCCATTTTGATCACTCCATAGCTTAAAATCCATGAGGAATTGGAGTTTGATGTAGTTGGAGCTTTTGTAGAGTGTAGCAAGACCTACAAATCCAGCTTTGGATCATCTAAAATGGTTGCTTGGATCCCAAGTTATGGTCCTTGGAAGTTGGTACCCTAGCCACTTTGTTCCATAACTTAGAAAAATTCCAAGTTTTTTATGGTTACCCCTTTTACAAGTTAACTTACTTTGATTTTTCCTTGATGAATGATGATTCAAATTACATATTAACATTGTTTTAGGGTCAATGAACTTTGGTTGACCAAAAATTCAAAAAGTTAAACTTTGACTTTTTGTACAGTTGACTTTTTCAGCAGATGAAATTTTGACTTTGCGATCCTTTTGTGAAATCAATCCTTGGATTCAATTAAACTTCATGGATGGCCTCCAAGGGTATTTAGGAATGTCTTGGACCCCTCCCCAAGGTTTGAGATTAATGGTAGGCCAACAGTCAAGGGTAGGGTTGATTTTTTCCATCAGAAACCCTAATTGGTGATCAGATGGTTTTGAGTTCTTGGGGCTTATGAATTGAGCTCTTTGAGTTAACCAAATCTTGTAAACATGTCAATATGATGTATTTGAGGTCTTTAAAGTTCCTTTTGAAGCTTCAAGCCATGCCTCACTTCACAAGCTAACTCAAGGGTTGAATTAGGTCAAAGCCCTAATTCCTGATTTTTTTGATAGATGGACCCTCACGGTGATTTTGCCATTGTGGATGGGCCCTTGAGATTCCTTTTAGCTTAATGGACCAAATATTGAGGCATTGGTTCATGCCCAGATGGAAATTTTCATCTGGAGGCCTCAGACGACCAAAACCCTAATTTGGTGACACTGGCGATCTTGAGGCTTGATACACTTGGAATGTTGCAATCTTGTGCTTGATTCTTGATGTGGGAGTCCTCTTGATCCTTTGTGGGTGTTTGAGAGACTAGACAAGTTGAAGATCAGGTCATTTCTTGATTGATCCCTTGTCTAGATGCTCTGAGAGGGCTTAAAACCCTACTTCTTGATTATAGTGAATGCTCAACAATCCTTGAGGAGATTGATGAGGCATGATGGTTCATCCACATTGTGATGATGATTTACACAATGATGGAAAATCTTGGTGGTCAAAATTTGGGGTATGACAGATTCCCCTATTTAATCTTCTTGGACCCGAAGTTGTGAATGGCGAAGGTATTCGGGCATTCGGGGTGCAAGAGGATTAAATATCGGAATACCCAAAATTTTGATGGTGGTTATGAATAGTTGTTTTCTCATCCATCTTTTTTTTCTAGGCAAATGATACTTAGAAAAGGGTAAAACTTCCCCTCGATCCTGGTTTTCAGCCAAGGAACTGGTCTTAGTTTCTTTTGTCTATAAACTTCCCTGCGATCCAGGTTTTCGGCCAAGGAACTAGTCTCAGTTTCTGATGTAAACTTCCCCTCGATCCTGGTTTTTAGCCACGGAACTGGTCTTAGTTTCTGATGTAAACTTCCTCTCGATCCTGGTCTTTAGCCAAGGAACTGGTCTCAGTTTCTTTTGTCAATAAACTTTCTTGACAAGGGATGCTATTTGTAGTGGTTTTCATCAAACTTCTCGCCGAGTTTTTTTGGGGAGATGCCATTTGATGGGAAAAAGTTTTGATGTCAGACTTCCTGGGGACACCCATTTGTCTGAGCTGTAGAGGTGTGCAAACTTCTCTGTTGGACATGCCATTTGCCGACTCTACTGGGGAAAATGAGTCTCTTGAGAGACTGCTTTCTGTTTGGGGATATTACATCATACTTTTCCTCGAGATTTTCTTAGAGAAATGCCATGTGATGTGATCCAATTTTGAGGTGCTGATGACTTCATTAACATTGACTTTCCGGAGAGAAAATCCAACGTGTTCCTGAGAGTCTTTGGTCGTGAGGCTTTCTCTGGGGATTTTCCTTAATCCGGGAAAGCGAATATATCATCTTCAATGGTGAAGAGTGACATTTGTTGAATGTCTTCTTGCCTTTCAAAGGTTCAAGTTATCAAAGTGGTCGAGTACCGGCTCCAATCTAAAAATGAACTGGGGAGAGAGATTGTTCAGATAATACATTTCCTGATGAGGAAAGAACTGACAACTTGATTGAGAGGACTTTTATCACTAGGGGATAAGACCGACTAAAGTGATAGAAATACAATATGAATATGTATATGAATCAACAATGCATGATGTATGTATGTTTATGCTGACAAAATTGACGCGACATATAGACTAATAGATGAACACGACTAGATACTCGGCCACATACAGGGGATGAAAAGTATCACTGGTTCAAGATAGCAATTCTGCCTGGCTTAGGAAAGATAGTCCCCGTGGGGAACAACGTTGGTCGGACTTAGGAGGTAAGAACTCTGCCGGGGATATCAGACGGAATATTTACATCTGACACAGCTGATCCTTCATTCAGGCATACTGGTTCGAGAAAGAGTACTTTGATTTTGCACTTTGAAGCTTAATCTCCTTTGGAGTAGCGGTCGATGTTCTTTTGATGTTCAACAGTCAAAATAAATTTCCATCTTTATTTTAAAAGTAGAGAAATGTTGACAAGTAAATTCATTTTTTTGTTTTATTTCAAGAATCGTTAATCAGGTTAAAATGTCGTTCTGTAAAGCTAAAACAAATAAGAATTGCAAACAAAAGCACTAGGGCTCAAATTTTATTGATAGGATGGAAATCAGCCAAATGCGTGATTCCATGGAGTATTTACAAAGTTTAGAAAATGGTAATTTAAGGGAAAAGGGCTACGTTGAAACATAACGACCGTTATCCTTCTACCAACTTTGAATTCTAAACATCCTGAGCTTCCGTCGAAGATGACCTTGACTGGAGTTTCCCTGATGGATGGCATGATTGCTGATGGGGGATTTTCCCCTTTTCTGGACGTAGTTGCTTCCCATTAATCCCTAATTTTTGCCTGGATTGTACTTTGAGGTTTTCAATCCATCGGGATGATTTTTTATTATGTCTCTAATTTTTTCCTGGACCGCCCTTTCGGGTTTTCAATCAACCGAGACGTTTTTTTTATTTAGGCGAAGTATTTCTTGACTACGTCAACATTTGGGGGTAGGAAAATTCCTTTCCATCCATGGTTACGAGTCTCAAGGCGCCGCCTGAGAAGGCTTTCTTGACCACATAGGGGCCGTCATAATTCGGAGTCCATTTTTCCCAGGAATCAGTGAGAAAATATTGTATCTTCTTGAGCACAAGGTCTCCTTTTCTGAAGACGCGGGGTCACACCTTTTTGTTAAACGCTTTCTTCATTCTTTGTTGATATAGTTGACCGTGGCATAATGTCGTTATTTGTTTTTCTGTGATCAAATTCAGTTCATCGTGTTGACTTTGACACCATTCAACCTCTGTTAACTTAGCTTCCATCAATACCCGGATTGATGGGATCTCTACTTCTACGGGAATGATTGCTTCCATACCATATACTAGAGAGAAAGGGGTTTCCCCTGTTGAAGTACAGACAGATGTGCGATAACCGTGAAGAGCAAAGGGTAGCATCTCGTGCCAGTCTTTGTAGGTTACAACCATCTTCTGAACAATCTTCTTGATGTTCTTGTTAGCTGCTTCTACCGCTCCGTTCATCTTGGGTCGGTAGGGAGATAAGTTATGGTGTTCGATCTTGAACTCGGCGCACAACTCTTTCATCATCTTATTGTTAAAGTTAGACCCATTATCAGTAATGATCTGGCTTGGAACACCATAACGGCAGATGAGATTGTTTTTTATAAAGCGGACCACGACTTGTCGGGTTACATTGGCATATGATGCTGCTTCGACCCACTTGGTGAAGTAGTCAATGGCTACCAGGATGAACCGGTGTCCGGTTGAAGCCTTGGGTTCGATCATGCCAATCATGTCGATTCCCCACATAAGAAAAGGCCATGGAGAAGAAAGAACTTTGAGAGACGTTGGCGGTACATGGATTTTGTCTGCATATATTTGACACTTATGACATCTCCTCATGTACTTGTAGCAATCGAATTCCATGGTCAACCAGTAGTACCTTGCTCTCAGAAATTTTCTCGTCATTGTGTGTCCGTTGGCATGAGTGCCAAAGGATTCTTCGTGAATTTCTTTCATTAGCATGTTTGCTTCTGGTCTGTCTACACATCGGAGCAAGACCATGTCAAAGTTTCTCTTATAGAGTGTGTCACCGCTCAGGAAGAAGCTGCTTGATAGCCTTCTGAGGGTCTTTCTGTCTTTTCTGGATGCCCCAAATGGGTATTCTTGTTTCTGAAGGAAGCATTTGATATCGTGATACCAAGGTTTGTCATCTATGACTGCTTCAATTGCGAAGATGTAAGCTGGCCTTTCTAGGCGCATTATGTCAATCTTAGGTATGTCATTCCCTTGACCTACAGTAATCATAGAAGAGAGAGTGGCTAATGCATGAGCCATGGGATTTTCTTCGCGAGGGATATGATGAAACTCAATTCTATTGAAGAATGGTAACAACATTCTCACGTAATCTTTGTAAGGAATTAGTCCTGATTGGTATGTGTTCCAATCTCCTTTGATTTGATTGATAACCAGGGATGAGTCTCCATATACATCTAAGTTCTTGATTCTTAACTCAATCGCTTCTTCGAGACCCATGATACAAGCTTCATATTCGGCCTCGTTGTTTGTACACTTGAATGTCAGTCGGGCGGTGAAAGGAATGTGGGTACCCTGAGGTGTTATGATGATTACCCTAATTCCATTTCCATAATGATTGACAGCTCCGTCAAAAATTAGTCCCCATTGGGAACCTGGTTCTGGCCCTTCACTGGGTAGCGTTTCATCGCAATCTTTCATTTTCAAGTACATGACATCTTCGTCTGGGAAGTCAAACCCGACTGATTCCTGATTGTCAATCGGTTGATAAGCCAAATGATCAGATAAAACACTTCCTTTAATGGCTTTTTGAGCGTGGTACTCGATGCCGTATTCTGATAACAACATCTTCCAGCGGAGAATCCTTCCCGTGAGAGCAGGCTTTTCAAAGACATACTTGATTAGATCCATTAGAGAGATTAACCAAGTAGTGTGACAAATCATATATTGGCAAAGACGTTTGGCTGCCCAAGCCAAAACACAACAAGTTTTTTCAAGCATAGTGTACCGAGTCTCGCAGTCGGTGAATTTCTTGCTCAGATAGTAGATAGCAGACTCTTTTCTTTTTGTTTCGTCTTGTTGACCAAGTACACAACCCATGGAGTCTTCCAAGACTGTTAGGTATATGATTAGTGGTCTTCCCTCCACTGGAGGAGATAGAATCGGTGGATTCAACAGATATTCCTTGATACTGTCGAAGGCGGTTAGGCAGTCTTCAGTCCAAACGCACTCCTGATTCTTTTTTAGCAATTTGAATATTGGCGCATATGTCGCGGTCATGAGGAATATAAATCTGGAAATGTAATTCAAACGTCCCAGGAATCCCCTAACTTGTTTTTCAGTCTTTGGAGAAAGCATTTCTTGAATGGCCTTGACTTTGTCAGGATCAACCTCAATTCCTTTCTGGCTGACGATGAACCCTAACAGTTTCCCTGAACGGACACCGAATAAGCATTTGTTGGGATTCAAGCGGAGTTTGTACTTCCTTAGACGCTCGAATAGTTTTGACATGTGGGTCACATGCTCCTCTTCTATCTTAGATTTGGCAATCATATCATCAACATACACTTTTATTTCTTTGTGTATCATGTCATGAAACAGAGTAGTCATGGCCCTTTGATAGGTTACCCCGGCGTTCTTCAAACCGAACGGCATTACCTTGTAACAAAAAGTGCCCCATGGGGTGATGAATGAAGTTTTCTCCATATCTTTCGGCGCCATTTTGATTTGATTATAGCCCGATAATCCATCCATGAAGGAGAATACTTTGAATTTCGCAAGACTGTCTACTAGCATGTCAATGTGTGGTAGGGGAAAGTCATCCTTTGAACTGGCCTTGTTCAGATCCCTGTAGTCTACACACATTCTGACTTTTCTATCCTTTTTCAGAACTGGTACTATGTTGGCTAACCATTGAGGATATTCTGATGTGGCGAGGAAACCCGCGTCAATCTGTTTCTGTACTTCCTCTTTGATTTTGATGGCCATGTCTGGATGAGTCCGTTTTAGTCTTTGTTTTACTAGAGGACATTCTGATCTTAACGGTAGATGATGTTCCACGATGCTGGTATCCAACCCTGGCATATCCTGATAGGACCAAGCGAATACATCGGGAAACTCTTTGAGAAGCTTTATCAAACTTTCTTTGACAGTTTGACTGAGCAGTGCCCCAATCTTGACTTCTTTTCTCTCTTGTTCTAAACCCAAGTTGACCGTTTCCAACGGCTCTTAGTGAGGTTCAATGGACCTTTCCTCTTGTCTGAGTAATCGGGAGATCTCTTCTAGAATTTCTTCGTTATTTTTTTCGTCAGCCTCAAATACCGAGAATTCAAAGTTGGTGGAAGGCATTCGATCGCGTGTTTCAACGGGGTTTAATACAAGCATTCTGCATGACGTGATGATTATTTTTAGAAGAGATAGAGAGAATGCAAGAGTGTGTGCAGTGTATTTTCTGGAAAAAGCTTGTTTTTATTATTTGAGTTGTTTTTAGGATTACCATTTTTTGAAAAAGCAAAAAGAGAAAACAACAATAAATGCGGAAATTACAGAACGACGTTATTTTATTTATGATCTTGTCGATTCTTGAAACTACAGCCCTATAAAACAAAACTCTGTCGTTTCGGGCAAAGCGAAGAGAGACATTTACAGAAAGTGAGCCCTATCAAAACATCCGTTTCACCTGGGCAGGGTGAAAGATTAAGACAAAGACGGAAATTACTTAGACTTATGAACAACTTTCGGAACGTTGACAACAACCCATTGGCGGTGAACTCCTCGGTGAATCACAAAGTTTGGTGCCTTCTTTCTTGACTTGTCTTCAGAAATGACGCTGATTTGTGGTGGAACAGGATCGTTGGAATCTGTCTCTCATGCAGAGTTGTCGTAGGAGGATTCTTTAGCTGTATCTTGCACAGTGTTTGTGCTCTCAGGTAAATCTCCCCATCCAGTTGGATGGATGTCTTCGAGCCTGATACGAGAGCTTTCAGGAGCGGTATACTTGACCAGAAAGTCGTACTTGCAGCTTGGTTGTCCTAAAGTGTCCCACACTTCTTTGGAACTAGAGGAGTCATCCCTTTCGATAACGTTGACCTCAGGAAAATCATAGTTAAGGAATTGTTGTCCTGCTATCTTTGCAAATTCATCGTTGTACTGGATATCTTCAGAATGCCCTGGGTAATGACCCCAGGTTCGGTGGGAACGCAGGTATTCTTTTCAATGATACTTAGCTGATAAGCGTCGTTCGGCTGACTCTTTTGTCCCAAGTCTCCTGGGTATGGCTGCCAGATAGGCAGGCCATCCATTGGGCCATAATAGTCATGGTCAAAGTTGTCTTTCATCGGAGTGTCTTCCTCTAATGAGTTTGGTGGAGCACGGCATCCTTCCGGATCATAATCTCCGTATATCATTTTGACGTCTAATCTTAGTATATATCTCAGACTCTGTGTAGGATAGCAAAATGGCGTAGGCACCTCTCCCTGAGACATATAACCGTCCTCGTTGAGATAGGACTTCCACTCTTCATCTGTATCGGAGGAGTCACCCTCGTTGATGGTTTGTACTTCTTGAGACACTGGGTGAAGGAAACCTCCATTGTGGAAGAAGACTTGAATAGGATGAAAACTTTTATTGTTAGAAGCAGTTTGGGTACAAGTTGAGGAAAAACCAAGACCTTTCTTTGTCTTGTTATCAGTAGGAATAACAAGATGTCCCCATCCTTTTGCATTGTTACTTTTGATTACTTCGAGAGCATCTTTGTACGAGGAAATCGACGTTCCTCTTTCTGATTAGTTGTCATTGCTCACTGAAAGTGCTGGGAACTGGGTTCCTACAACCTCCTCTGGTTCTACACAAGTGGATGACGATAAGTTACGCACGATCAAGGCTTGCTCTCAGTAGACTGTGTCTAATTGGTCTTTCTTGACAAACTTCAGCTTCTGGTGAAGTGTCGAAGTGACTGCCCCAGCCTCGTGTATCCAAGGTCTTCCTAAAAAATAGCTGTATGTTGCCCGGATGTCCATGACCTGGAAAGTGACTTGGAAAGTGTGAGGACCGATAGTTATGGGAAGGTCGACTTCGCCGATAACTGTCTTTCGGGACCCGTCAAATGCCTTGACGATGACCTCACTGCCTCTCATCGGAGATACTTTAAATGATAGTCGCATTAAAGTAGACTTCGATATAACATTTAGAGTTGATCCGGTGTCTACCAGTACGCTGGCTAAAGCATCGTCCTAACAATTGACTGTAATGTTAAGCGCCATGTTGTGACTTTTGCCTTCTTCTAGCAATTCCTCGTCACTAAACCCCAAGTTGTTACAGGAAGTGATGTTGGAGATGATGTTGTCGCATTGTCTTGTTGTTACATCCTGTTCCACAAATGCCTGCTCTAAGACTTTTTGTAGAGCCTCTCTGTGAGCTCCGAAACTGAGTAAAAGAGACAGCACATAGATTTTTGAAGGAGTTTGCAACAACTGATCAACAATTTTATACTCACTCTTCTAAATGAGCTTCTGCATCTCATCATTGTTCTTTGAAAGGTCGGGATCACTGGTTTGACCGACTGGTTGATTAGGAACTTTTGTTTGAGGTTCCTCTTTTTTGCTGGGTTCTCCAACTCCTCTGTTGAAGATCCGACTGTTTCGTGTTACCCGACTGATGTCTGCAATATTCACGATGGAGGGTAATGGAGTTTCTTTTCCATTCTCAATTGTTGTCGCACCATATTTGTAAGGGATAGCCTTATTGGAGTTGTACGGTACTGGTCCCGGCAGATAGATAACTACAAGAGCCTTTTGATTTTTCTGACCATCATAGCCGACCTCAATTGGTTCAAGGTTGAGAATCTTTCCACTATCAAGAGGGACTCTTGATTCATGGAGTAAAGGGATTATGGCACACACATCTTTGGCCACTTCTCGTTTAGGGATCTAGACAACTATTTTGCCTCGATCGGGAAGATAGTCTGACATTATGTTAATTGGACCAGAGCCTGAACATGGTTGAACCTCTTTGTGGTCCAACTGACTTTGAAGGGCTGCTCGCACGAGGTAGAAACCTTGGTTATCCTCCGAGCAAACTCTACAGTGCTCATAATTATGTGGTGGCACCCGACCACGTCCGCTTTGTATGTAGTGTAACCTCGCTAGATCTGTTTCCATTGATCGAACATCCTGACTTTGATGCCTAGTAGGGTTCCCATCAGTCATACTGACTTGTTGTGTGTCTTCATCTAGATAGATCGGAAGCCACCAGTGGTTCAACAAGTGTTGAAGCGTTCTTTGAACGAGAGCATATCCTTGGCCACTCTCACGACATACTCTACAGTTCTGATAGTTATGCGAAGTCAGAAAACCGAGCTGGACTTGCTTAGCGTGTAATTCCACAAAGCTAGTATTCATCAAGCGAATATCAAAGATTTGGATCATGTTAACTTGATAATGACTTCAATCACAGTAATCCTGAATCCATCCAAGATCCATCTGACGTTGGAGGGCCTCTTGTACAAAATAGCATCCCTGATTATTTACCGAGCAAATCAGACAGGAATCATAATCGTGTCGTGGCAGATCATGATGTTGGCTTTGCCTTGAGTGCATTGCCACCAAGTTGACATTCATCGCATGGATGTCATGGTTTTGAACGATGTTGGAATTCGTATAAGTCATGTTGACCTCACGGATTCAGTGATCTTGGATCCATCCGAGATCCATCTGTTCCTGTAGAGTTGATTGCACCACAGAACATCCTTGATTGTCTTTAGAACATATATCACACTGGTGATAGTTATGAGATGGTACATGACCGTATCCGCTTTGTCTGCAATGCATCTTAACCAAGTTGGTTTCCAATAAGAGTACATCATGAATTTGATAGTTGTGCTTAGACTCTTTCTCTACCCAATTTACCGCAGCTTTCTCGTGTTGAGGCAACGGGTTCATCTGAACATTTGGATTTGTATCCTTGAAGGATAAGACCCCGCTCCTGACAAGCTTCTGCACATCAGATTTGAAGCTGAGATAATTTTGTATGTTATGCCCTGGTCCTCCTTGATGGTAAAGGGAAGTCTGATCCGCTTTGAACCAAAAAGGCAGATTTTCCAGTATCGCAAGAGGAGCCCTGGTTTGGACGTGCCCCTTGACCAGTAGTAGTGGAAACAATTCTGCATACAACATTGGTATAGGGTCGAACCCTGGGGGTCGCGTTGTACGATTGTTATTGTACAGAGGACGAGCCTGCTGAAGAGGCTGTTGTGTCCTTTGCTGATATTGTTGTGGATTTGGTTGGCTCTGAACAGCCTGAGGTTGATACGTTGGAACAGGCGCAGGGTTGATAGAAAAAGTTACAGCTGCTACTGGTTGGTACCGTCGCCTTTGCTTTCCGAGAGAGATATTACCAATATCTTGCTCTTTTTTCTTAGGGAAAACACTACCGTATATTTTGGTAATGCTTGATGGTCCGGCATCTTTAACCAGACGTCCTTCTCGGACTGCTTCCTCAAGACGAACTCCCATGCTCACCATCTCAGTGAAGTCGCTGGGCGCACTGTGACCATTCGATCGTAGTAGAATGAGCTCAAGGTTTTCAAGAAGATCTTTGTCATTTCTTTTTCCTCAAGAGGTGGACAAATCTGGGCGGCGATTTCACGTCAACCCTGAGCATATTCCTTAAAGGTTTCCTTGTCTAGATTTATATTAGTTTAGTGCATTTGTCCTGCTTTTCTCTTAGTATAGTCTTCAATGGCAAGCCATTGAAAATTTGTATGGATTTCCATTACTTTGCAAATAAATGTTCATAATTTTTGTTACACCATATAATTGCGAAAATACTGAAAACTTTAAGTTGATTAACGCTTAAGCCAACACATATATATTCTTAGATTTCTCCTATGATTTAACAAGATACTCAAAACTAGTGAATTCACAAAATCTTCTTTTGATCTTGACCAAAATGCTATGATATACCCAATTTCCGCTCCAAGCTTTGGTTCCGTGTCAGTCTTTATTCAACTCTATTGGTTTTTTGTTTGAGCCCTTGTTCTATGCAAGGATATTTAAAAATCCCAAATTCGTTCCACAACTATCTTTACTTGGTACACAATAATATTTTATTTGCTGGAAGTCCCTCTCTAAGCAGCACAATTAAAACATCGAATCTTTAATCTGATACAGACAACACGATTCACAAAAGACATTAGACTCCCTAATGTACCTTGTATGTTCTGCTCGCACTTATTCTTTATATTTGAGTATCACAACGATGTTTCTTGCTTCAATATTTCTAAAGATTGACTATCTTGAAGAAATTCACATAACTCCTAAACAAGTCTAACTTAACCAACAAACTATGAAATTTTTATATAATCTTGAATTGAGACAAAAGGTGTGAAAGAAGAACACACAATGCTTTCTAGATTTGTGAAAATATGGTTTGAGATTATTTTTAGAATACACAACTTTACATCTTATAATTCACTCATAGATAAGAATTGTCATAATGAATCATTGGAAAGACTGGGAAAAATGATTTATATAGGTGCTAGAGGTTAGGCATAAAATAAGTGAGAAAATGAACAATTTATTCAAGTCAGATCACACAGTTATTGTTTGAATAAGAGGAAATAATGACTTGAATAAAGGTGATAAATTTGGAAATGACTTGTTTGATTCAAATTATGATTTAATACACGTGATTCAAATCAAGAAATTACATAACTTGAATCATAATTGTTTTTTAAAAGTTTATCTAATAATGTTTTGAGTCAAACACTCTTGTGATTCACATCAAGGTGGTCTGTGTAGCGGCAAAAATCGTGAGTGTAAGGTATTGATTAACTTAACTCATAAAGCAAGATTCGTTACCGCACTTTTATTTTATCCAAAAGGAAAGGAAAAAGAGCGAACAAAACCTAAACAAGTTCTAAAATCAAGAACAAAGGAACATAGACTGGGTAAGGGGGTTGGTTATGCGAAGGGAAGGTGTTAGCACCCAAAACGTCTATAGTACTCTATAGGAACCCTTTGAAATATCTACGCTTTTTGGTTTGAAAAGGTTTGTTTGAAATGAGATTGGGGAGATGAGAAGAGAAGTATTTTTTTAGATTTTTGTGTTTGGAGAGACTTATCGCCTCATGCCTACGTACCCACAAAGTGCAATATAGGATCAAAACCTTGTAGTTTGTGGTAAAAATAACAAAATTGTTTTGTTATGGTTGATTTTAAAAATAAAGACAAGTCGTCATTTCCATGCGAATAATTCCGCTTAAAGCGATGACTCATGTCTAAACTTATGAAAAAGTTTTAAAAGAGAAAGTGCATAAGGCACAAAATGTTTGAATGGGTTTGAGTACTTTTTATGTCTTTTTGAAAAGAGTCAAAGTATGATTAACATTGATTGATATTTATTAAAGAAAACAAAGTTTGAAAAAAGCACTTGACAAAAGTCAAGGTTTATTGTAAAAGAGGTTCAAGTTTTTTAAAACAAGAAGGTTTTGAAATGGAGAGGAGATTTTGAAAAATTAAGAATGAGTGGAGATGAAGTGACTATCCTTAGGCAAAAGATAAAAGCTAAGAATAAGAATGGTCTAACCACACAAGTAAGCTCCATAGCATAAGCATTATTTGCTTTAGATTAGGCCTTGATCAAAATAAGTCTTTAAATGAGAACTCCAAGTATCCAAAATCCAAGGTTTGGCATCACAAGCTTCCAAGAATAGGTTAAGATCCTAATTCTAGGTCCAAAGTTCCATGTCCAATGCAAAGGATAGTAACCATAGTCCGCCATTAAGAGAACGAGGTTTTTTAGGGGTTTAAGCCTTTATTAATGTTTTTGGTCCAAATGGACAAAAGAAAAAGAGCATAAGCATAAACAAATGGTCCAAGTGGACAAAGGAAAAATGGCGAAATCATAAACAAATAATATGATATGATATGATAACATAAAGCATAAAAAATAAAGAGAGATAGGGGGCAAGAAGGAAGCATAAATATAGCACAATTAATATAACAATAGAGAGCAATTGTGATCCAAAATGAAAGAACAAGTTTTGTTGTGTTTTCGGAAATGCTCGACTAGACATCAATGAGAATGAAAACATGGTCTCATACATTACAATTGGGAGGGCTCCAACTCGGATAAAATCAAAGAGTATGCCAACTAACCCCCACGGGTAACAAGAGAAAGCCAATCTATTTCAAACTACGCCATAGACGAATATGAGACTGATAATTCGCTTACAAATCACAATAGTTTTCTGATTTCGGGACAATTTAGTGCTATGTTAAGCAATCGTAATTGGGTTTATATAGAAACCACGACTATCTGAGGCCGGTTAATAACAATGTTAGTGCTAATGCATGCTAGAGAAACGATATGTAGATCGCTCTCCGAAAGCAATACCGCACGAAAAGAAAAGAGGTAACGATCTCTTCTTCATCAAGAACTTAAAATAAGTTCCAATGATATCGAAGATTTTTATCGATCAAAAGAAAATGAGAAATAGATGAAGAAATGCCAAATTAAACCATACAAAGATGTGATCCAAGGCAAAGAACTAAAGGAAAAGGAAGGAAAATGAAAAGGAACCAAAACAATCCCAAAACAAGCAAAAATCACATTCTGAACACTGGTTAATCGATTAACCAAATGGTGTTAATCGATTAACACCTTAAAAAAAACAGATCCAGGCGGAGAAACCAACTGTTAATTGATTAACCAAAATGCATTTGCATTTGGTTAATCGATTAACACTGTAAAAACAGCAGAAAATCAATTTGAAAATGTGCAAAAACTTGATCAATCATTTCTTCAAACACCTCATGTTCAAGGATACAATTGTGTATGAAAATTCAAGTAAAATAACAGCAAATAACAACAATGGAACACAATTTGCAAGATCCAAATATCAAGCAACAAGAATCAACAATAGATCACATTGTGGAAGATGGATCAAGAACAACAATGGTGGATCAAGAGTTTGCCACTTCCAAATCTGAAATTGCTTCAAATCAACTTCAAGAATCACACTCAAAAGCCTTAATCTACAGAAATTGATGATGAAAAAGTAAAAAGATGGAGGTTTAGCTCAAAGATTAGTAAGCTCTAATGATGAACTTACTAACTTTCAATGGAAGAAAGAGCTTTGGTGAATTTGGGTAGATGAAGAATTGAGAGCAATTTTTGCAAGGTGAATTTGGCTATCAAAAGCTTGAAGAATGAATGAAATGAGGCCTCTATTTATAGAATTTAGGCTTGGAAATTTTGGTGGTATGGAATTTGGTTTGGAACCAAAATTGGGCTTGGAAGTTGAATTTGGAGGAAAAATTAAGATCAAGTGGTGATTTATGAAGGTGTATGGTGGGAAGTAATTGTGATTGTGTAGGGGAATTATTTGGAGGTGATCTAGAATATTCTCAAAGTGAATTTGGTGCCAAAATGCTGCAGAATTTGAATTTGGCTCATTTTCTCAAAAAATGCACTGGTTAATCGATTAACCATTTGCATGTACAAATGTGTTAATCGATTAACACAGTGAAAAACGAAGAAAATTGGCTTGTTGATGTGTTATCTTGGCTCTGGCTCGATTCTTTTTGCTCATCAAAGAAGGCATGGAAATAAACACATGAACCTTGGAGTCTCTTGAATAATGGTCAATCAAATCTTGGGAAACTCTTGATCAAAAGATTTTGAATTATTTGCATATTAACTTTGACTTTGTTCAGATGAATTTCACTTGAGCTGAGGGACTGGTATTTGATATCCTTGATCCAAATCATTTCTGAAAAAGTTAGTAAAGAGAAAACAAACATATTTTTGGATTTTGATTAAATATTAGTAAACATATGCAAATAAAGACAAATAAGAAACACACAGATGCTCAGTGATCCCTGCCAAGCATAAACCCAAAGAAGAGAGAGATAGAGGAACCAACACATGGTCTTGTTTGTGATGCAAAGATGAAAATGAGATGTGGGAAATCTTAGGGGTAAAAATTAGGGTACAACAGTCCGGGATTCAAATCAGACATTTCCTTCATTCAAATCATTAATAAAATGCATAATCCATATTTCAAATTAAGTTATTGATTCTAATCAACCATATGATTGATTCGAATGAAACTTCAAAAACTCTTTATTTTAAGTTTTTAAACTAGTGATTCAAGGCATATATATATATATATATATATATATATATATATATATATATATATATATATATAATTTTGACTAACTTGCCCAATATAAAATAATATGATATGGATTCTATTCTAAGTTAAGTGTAAAAGATGACTCAAGGTACAATTTCACAACAAATAGTCATATTATATATGAATTGACAAAATAAAAAATCTAATTACAACTATCAAAAAATTACAAAACAACAAAATACAAATGAAATACACTTTTTTCAACTGAGCAATTTAAGTCCCCCCTTTTGATGTTTGGCAAATTTGAGACATTATTTGATTTGAATAATTTGATTTAATTATGATTATTGATCAACACATAATTAATACATAAGCTCTTAAGACAATTGATACATAGGCTCCTAGGCTCTTGATCTCTCTGGTTCTCCCTACAATGAACAATTTAAATTCATAAATGTTTGCATTATCAACCAAAAACATATATAAAACGACAATATATTCACAAAATAAGGCAGAAATAATCAATAAATATCTAGAAGTAACAGAAAATTAAAATTAAACTAAAAAGGGATGAGATGCAATGTTATGCATGCTAATAATCTTAAGAGGCCAGATGAGAATTGGTCATCTCAAGGAAAATCTAAAAGAGTGAAAGATAAACTGAACCATTTACAGTCACAACTTCCTTCACAAACATCAAGAGAGCACTCAATCTTTCTTCCTGCGCATGAGTTTTGGCAGCCATCTTCTCTTCACGATTAATTTGACGCTCTTCTCTAGCCCTTGCAACTTTCTCTTGGCGTGTTTCCGTTCTCCTAGAATTAACCAAAATTTTATCAAAACAACTGTTGATGTAGGCTTTGATAGCAAGAGTTGTTAGATAATATATAATGGGTCTTTACTTATATTTTAGTTATTGGTAGTTTAGTCTATTTATGTCTTATTATATATTCTCTTTTTAACCTTTATTTACTTTTAGGAGTTATGATATTCATATTATTGAAACCCTAGTCTTTTTCTCCTTTCTAACATGGTATGTAGAGCTTGTTTTAATCCTTCTTGAATTATTTTTCACTTCTACTTTGAGTTCCCAAAAACAAAATCTTGGGATGTGTTTGTTTTATTTTTTTAATGATAAGTTATATTGAAGAAAAAATATTTCTGTTGAATTACTAAAGTGTTGTCGGCACGTCCTCTTCCACTTTTTTGTGCATGAAAACCAAGATTGAATTATATATGGCTTTGGTTTATTCTCACACTATTTGTCCTGGTATTGGTCATGCATACCCTTTGTTTGCATCTCTCTCTCTCTCTCTCTCTCTCTCTCTCCTCTCTCTCTCTCTCTCTCTCTCTCTCTCTCTCTCTCTCTCTCTCTCTCTTGTGGTTTAAATTTCTTATTTATTTGATTATGTTTGGTTTCCTTCTTATATTTGTTTGCTTCTCTCTCCATTGACTCTTCCCCTTCTTATTGGTTCTTCTGTTTAGTTGCTTCTCTTTTTCTCTCTTATTGGTTCTTCTATTTGGTTACTCATATCTCTATTAGTTATTATATTTGGTTGCTTCTCTCTCCATTGATTCTTCCCTTTCTTATTGGTTATTCTATTTGGTTGCTTCTCTTTCTCTCTCTTATTGGTTCTTCTATTTAGTAGCTCCTATCCCTATTGGTTATTGTATTCGGTTTGGTTTGAATTGTATTATATTTAATTGATTCAATTTGATCTAATTTAATTTATTTTATTTCAGTATAATTTGTTCAAATTGATTTGGTTCAATTAGGTTTGAAATGAATTGATTTGGTTCAAATTGATATGAATTGATTTGGATTGATTATGTTTGATTTGATTTAAATTGAATTAGATTTGATTGATTTTCTTTGATCTGATTTGATTCAAATTTATTTGGTTCAGCTTGATTTGTTGGTTTAGTTTGTTCCCTCTCTTTGGATGCTCCTCCTTTCTCAATTGATTTCTCTCTTGACTTCTTCAACTACTTCTTCATTCTCTATGGTTGTTGCTAATCTCTATGATGGTTCTTCTTATTGGTTGCTCTTTACATGGGTTATGATATTAGTTAGTTTGGTTTGATCGATTATTTTTAGGGCTAATTTGCAACAAGCTTAAATTTTAACAAACTTTAACTTGAAGGGGGTTTGAGTTTTATATTTATATTGTATATTTTTCTTAGTATGTTTTTATTTTTTTGTTTGGCAAACTTTCAATGCTTAATGTTAATGCATTGTGAGTTTGAGGGGATATTTTATATAATATGTAATGGGTCTTTACTTATATTTTGGCTATGGGTAGTTTAGTCTATTTATGTCTTATTATATATTCTCTTTGTAACTCTTATTTATTTGCAGAAGTTATGTTATTCATATTATTGAAACCCTAGTATCTTTTTCCCTATATTGTCATCTCTATTGTTAACAAGAGTAAGATTCTCATAAGAGCCATGACAGATGAAGGAGTGGCCTTCTAGGAAACATAATCGTCAATTGCTTCTTCGTAGATAACAACCCTATCCTCTAAGATCATACAAAAATCATCTAATAATAATATTCACCCTTATCATCTTGATAGCAATTCATTTGCTTCACAACATGCGCATCAAACAACTTTGTCCTTATTCAATCATATTTTATAATAATAATAATTATTATTATTATTATTATTATTATTATTATTTGTTGTGAAACGACGTCGTCAATAACAGAACAAAGTTATGAGACAAAGATTGAGTTTCTTGAATAAACACAAGAAACCCTATTAGGTTTTACGAAAGAGGGACAAGAAAGAAGAAGAAGAATAAGAATTGGTTAAAATTGTTTTACTATTCACTTTCTCAGTAAGGGTTAAAATATTACAAATGAATACGAACAATTAACCTCTCTCAACAACCTGAGAGAACTAGTCTATTTATAGACTACTAAGCTAACTTAGGCTATAAGCTAATTTAACAATTGGGCTTACAAGAAATGCCAAATTCGACATGCTAACTTAAACACAAAGCTATCATACTTCAATAACATGCTTGAACATACTTCAACTACAGTATGCACAACTCCTATCGAACCATAAAGCTACCCTTGTCGACACTAGAGTTTAATCCAAAAACCACAAATCTCCACCTTGGAACAAACTCTATAATAACAAGGGAACAAACTAGCTTTCATTATGCAGCTTTATCAAATGCAAAGAGTGGAAAAGCTTGCTACTTGGCATTGTCTTGGTGATCATATTAGCAACATTGTCATAAGTCAAAACCTTCAGTACTTGGACTTCTCCACACTCAATTATCTCTCTGACGAAGTGTAGCTTCACATCGATGTGCTTGGTTTGCTCATGTCCATACAACCTGCATAATCAGAGTCAAAAAATTCTTTGATTTCGACTTTTCTATTATCATCACAGGCTCCACCATAAATCAGGACTCTACTTCGAGACCCATTGGTGTACCTATGAATCCACTTAAATGCTTGCCAGTGCGTCTTCCCAGAATTGGCCATATACCTTCTTACAAGGCTCACTATGTACGCTTTGTTTGGCCTCGTACATACCATAACATACATAAAAAATCCTACTATACTAGCATATGGAATGCTATTCATATAGGCTCTTTCGACTTCAGTACTTGGAATTTGAGTCGTACTTAGCTTGTAGTAAGGATTAGTCAGTAGTAGAACAAGCTTTGAGTTCAATATACCAAACTTGTCAAGAATCTTCTTCAGGTATGTCTGTTCTAGGATTTCGATGCACATGAATAGTTGAAATGAGCTAGTGGAATTTGAAGAGATATTCTGAGAAAGAATATGTTGTTTTCGATAGAAAGGCTTTCAAGGATATAGTCGAGGAAGACTTTCAATTGTGGTCTGGGACTTAGAAATATTTTTGGCCTTGACTTGAGTTCGACAAAGTTTCTTGGAGTAGCGTTTGACGAATACAATTCAAAATAAGGGCGATAACTGCTTTTTGGCCTTATCCATTTCTTGAAGACACGTGGAAAGCTTTGAGCAACGAAATGCATGCAAATTGAAGACATGGCATCTCTGGAGAAAAGACCTTTTGATTATAGTTATTTTCGATTCATTATAAATAGGAGTCTTAGCAATTAGGATTCGTGTATTCAAACTTGTACAAAAACTCAAATTTACTCAAAGTATTTATGTGTGTAGAGAAAAGAGTTTCCTGAGTACAATGTACGTGTGACCACCATACCTTTACAATTTTCATTGAATCATTTAAGATTTAGTCATTTACATTTCATGTAAATTTACTTTGAAGTCATTTACTTTACAATTTACTTTTCTGCATTTCTTTAAGAATTGTAGCATTACTTTTAGCCAATTAAAAGAACATTGTCGAAATGTTCGTACATAACAAAACATGAAACTAAATAAAAGCACATGTCCTAGGATCAATCTAGTCGATCCTGTAAGTAACCAAAGATATAAAAATTTGGAAGACTAGCGCTTTTTTACCAATTTCGACGGTTAACAAATTGGCACGCACAGTGGGGCTGGTGCTTTTATTCAAATTTCTGAAAATATTTAGAAGTTCTTAATTCGTAGTCTCTCTAACTTTGTTGCATGAGATTGAGAAGTGGTTAAATAGCCATTAATAACGAAGCAATACCAAGAATGAGATACGTAAAAAGGATGGCGAATCCGCCAAATAACAATGGAGAACAACCCCCTCTTTCGACGGAGGAAACTACGGCCACAACGTCTATGTCCGAAGCAATTCCATCCACGATGAGTACGACGGCCATACCGTCGAACGCTCACAATGGACCAATTTCATCTCCTGTGAGGATGCAGGGTCAACCGGTGACCCTTTCTCCAGTGGGTACTAGTGTATTTAGGCCTTAAGTGTTTGGATTTACAATACCTTTAAATGGTCACGAACAGGCATATGGCATGCCAACTTCGATGATGGCGAATTTACATAATACAATTGTAGCGTTTGCTAACCCAGTGGTGAACACTTATTTGCCTTTGCAAGGGTCTGGATCAGCTGTTAATAATATGGGTCAAATTAACCCACCCCCAGGGATGGGATTCTCTGCCCACCAAATGCCCAATTTTAATACAAACTCTGCAGCAGTTTTAAGGCAGCAAATGGACGAAAGTAACCATGAAATTGTCCATATGCTTGCCCAGCAGATGGGCACAATATTTAATCCCTTGATTCAAAATAACACCCAAACGAACCAACAGTTGCCAGCGCAGATGACTCGAATCGCAGACTTCTTTGGGGTTCCACAAGCACCTCAACAAATTCGAAGGGAGTTGGTGGTCGAAAACCAGGGGGAAATCCTTGAAGAGGAACCTACCATTAATCATGACCAGCGAAATGTACCTCTTGCAGATGTGGAAAATCAAGGAGTTAGAATCAAACCCCTTAGAATCGAACAACCAGTGCCAAGGGAACAGGAATCAAGATGCTAACGAAGTTATACATCAAGTTTGATACGATGGTATAGTAGGAGATAACAACTTGGATGCCATGGTCAAAAGTATTATGCGGCGTAATGGGGTAAACATTGGCCTTCATAGGCCAAACTATATTTCCCCGTTGTTGGATTATATTTTGCAAACTGAATTGCCTAGGGGATTGAAGGTCCCAAAATTTACAAAATTTTCTGGAGACACTAGTGAATCTACTGTCAAACATGTGGCGAGATATTTAACTGAGGAAGGAGACCTTGTGAATAATGAAAATCTAAGAATACAATATTTCCCTAGTTTGCTCACTAAAAATGCCTTTACATGGTTCAAGACACTCCCAACGAATTCAATTCACGATTGGACTCATCTAGAAAGATTGTTCCATGAACAATTTTACATGGGGCAGTCAAAGATTAGTCTGAAGGAATTGCCTAGTATTAAGCATAAATTTACTGAGCCAATAGACAATTATCTTAATAGGTTATGTTTGCTAAAAGCAAGGTGTTTCACATAAGTGCCTGAGCACGAATTGGTCGAAATGGCCGCTGGTGGTTTAGATTACTCCATCAGAAAGAAATTAGACACCCAATATTTGAGGGATATGGCCCAGTTGGCTGAAAGAGTTCAACAGGTAGAGCGCTTAAAGGCTGAAAAAGCCAGAGTAACTAAGAATAATAGGAGAGAAAGGGTATCATATGTCGAATTAGATGAAGACGATCAAGAAACATATAGTGACCCTTTAAGCTTTGACGAAAATGAAATATACCTGGCCGAATTAAAACAAGGGCCACCCTATTCATGCAAGGTTCTTGCACCTTCGAATGGGAAGAATCCTGTCGAACCAGAAAAGAATGAGAAATTCTCTAAGAGAACATATACTTTCGATGTCACCAAATGTGACGAAATTTTCGACTTACTAGTCAAAGATAGCCAAATGATAGCGCCTCATGGTGCTAAAATGCTTCTGTTAGAACAAGGAAAGAAACGAGGTTTATGTAAATATCACAATTTTTTAGAGATAAGACTAAGTATCAGATGAAGATTGACTCAGACCCTCTGCAAGTGGCGGATACCCATTACACTGAGCCTGCCATCGTCAACTTAGTCGAAGAGTCTGTAGGTCATGACAAGAATACCACCATGGTCAAAACCACTGAGGGTTTCAATCAGGAGAGTAACATAACTAGGGCTACTGAATGCCTTAGAGTCAAATTGCAAAAGCTGAAGATCACTGATGGCACCAATCTGGAAGTTAACATGGTCGAAGTGAGCAGAGAAACTGAGATGGAAGCTGACGAGGAAAGCGCCCGACGAAGCGAAGAGCAAGTAAAGGTGGCTTACCCAAAGAATGATGAAAGCTTGGTGTAGTTTCTCCACCGCTGCCAGTGAAAGAAGTATGAAGTGATGTTGTGCCCTAGGTGCAGTTCTGTCTTCGACAAGAAAACTGCTAAGAACATAGAAAGAGTTCGAGTGGCCAGTCACAGAAGGAACTGGAAAGATTCTCGCAGTCCCTACACCTTAGACAAAAGGGGATCCCCTCAATGGCATGAGCAAATAGGTCCAAGTCTCCAGACGAACATGGCAGCTACTTTCAAATCAACGGTTGACGCTCCCATAGGAAGATGGGTGAAGCCTGCTGAGAAGAGAGAGCTAGGCCAGGAAAAATGGCAGAGTTTTGAAGTAGGTCGAGGCTCATCAATATCCTATCGAATGGAGTTCCAGGTGTCAAAACAACAAGCTTACATATATGAGAATTACAAGGGTAAGAACCCAATGTCAAGGTCTTAGTGGAGAAGGCAACAGGGGAGAATGAAAGCGGAAATAAAGGCCAATGAGAAAGCAATGGCGGAGTCTAGCACTAACCAACCACCGAGGAATGACAGAGGTGAAGAAAAAAGCCAACAGGGAGGAATATTTTCCCTGCTCGAAAGGAAGAATCTGAAGATAAGTCAAAATTACCACCAACGGATGATGATATAATAACTAATAACTTCAGAGTCGGAGCCCTCTTTGGACATAAACTGTAATGTGGTTTCTGTGTTACCTGTGGAGTATGACCAAATTACCAAGGTCGAAGAGCCTGAGGAAGTGATGGAGGCTGAAAAGGCCAGACATAGGCTAGTGTGTTACTACATAATGAATAATGATTGTGTCGAGGAGCAGAATGCTTTCTTCGAAAGGCCTGACGAAGTAATGAGAAGTCATCTGAAACCTCTTTTAATTAGAAGAAAGGTGGAAAATGTGGGAATCAATATGTTCCCGGTAGATGGTGGCGCGGCAGTGAACCTGATGCCACACTTTATGTTATAGAAAGTTGGAAAGTTCGACATAGAGCTCAAACCTCATAACACGGTATTGAAAAATTACGAAGGAAAGATTAGGCACACCTTGGGAGTGATCCAGGTGGATTTAACAGTTGGAACCATTACCAGGCCAACCATGTTTATGGTTATTGCATCGAAAGCAAATTACAACCTGCTGTTAGGCCATAAGTGGATACATGACATTGGGGTTGTACCCTCTTCGCTCCATTAGAGGATCTCGATATGGAGGAATGATGGTATAGTGGAGAAAATTGAAGCGGATCTGATTTATTTTATGGCTAAAGTTAATCACGTGGATATGCGCCATTTCAACAAGAATCTGGCGAACATTGCTCCATGCAGTCCCTCTGATTTTGCATTTAATCCTGCCGATGCAGCGTATTACTCCCTTCATCTGCATCCAACTTATGGTTTTCAATGGGATAGAGAGGTCATAGGAGATGACCTTGAATTTAAAGGAACATCGGACATCTATCCGACTGGCTAGGGAGATGAATTTGATGACTATGTCTGAGTCCAAAACATTGGAAAAGATTTTGGCTTATGTAGCCAAAAATAGACTAAAAGTGGCCATATGGGCCGAAGTTAAATATATGGTTTCGAAGCCAACGAAGCTGATGTGCACCTTGACGGGCCTGAGATAGATTTCGAACCAGAGCCACCTGATAAGATTTAAGACGAAGTGCAAAGCCAGAGGCTCGATGCCATCTATGACGATGAGCCTTTGGGACTTGAAAGGGATCCGCTGGAACCCAACATAAAAATGATAGCGCAAGATCCCCTAGAGGAAATTGACTTAGGAGAAGGTACAGTTAAAAGACCAACATACATAAGCGCCAACCTTGGCTGGCCTAGAACTCAAAGTCAAAGTGATCCAGCTTCTGAAGGAGTACAAAGACTCTTTTGCATGGGATTATGACGAGATGCCTTGATTGAGTATAGAATTGGTAGAACTAAAGTTGCCCATTAAGCCTGAAAGGAAGCCAATTAAGCAAACTCCAAGACAATTTGCACCAGAAATCTTGTCAAAGATCAAGCAAGAAGTCGAAAGACTTCTTAAGTGTAAGTTCATCTGTACAACAAGGTATGTCGAATGTATTACTAACATAGTTCCCGTCATTAAAAAGAATGGGACTTTGAGGGTCTACATTTATTTCAGGGATCTGAACGTTGCGACCCCAAAGGATGAGTATCCAATGCATGTGGAAGAGATGTTTGTCGACTCTGGTGCAGGCTACGAGTATCTTAGTATGCTCGACGGATACTCTGGATATAATTAGATATTAATTGCTGACGAAGATGTGCCGAAAACAACATTTCGATGTCCCGGGGCTTTAGGCACCTACGAATGGGTGGTGATTCCTTTCGGCTTAAAAAACGCTAGGGCAACCTACCAAAGAGCAATGAATTCCATTTTTCATGATTTTATAGAAGTATTTATGCATATTTATATTGAAGATATAGTATTTAAGTTTGTGTCAGGAACAAATCACATAGACCATCTTTGACAGTCATTCGAAAGGATGAGGAGGCATGGTCTAAAGATGAGTCCTCTCAAATGTGCATTTTGTGTACAAGCTGGAGATTTCTTAGGCTTTGTAGTTCACAAGAAGGTAATTGAAATAAATCAGAATAAGACTAAGGCTATTATGGAGGCCAAAGCACCATCAACAAAGAAGGAACTACAATTGCTGCTAGGGAATATTAACTTCTTAAGGAGGTTCATCTCGAACTTCAGTGGTAAGACTCAGGCCTTTTCTCCTCTACTTCGAATATAGAATGAAGGCTTTGAATTAGGACAAATGCAATAGGAAGCTTTTGATAAAATTAAAGAGTATCTTGTTCATCCTCCAATTTTGTCGCCTCCTTGTAAAAGTAAAAGTATGACATTGTACATTTCTGCGTCTAATGTAACTATAGGGAGCATGCTTGCTCAAGAAGACGAAAATGGTGTCGAAAGGCCCATTTACTATTTTAGTCGAGTCCTCAATGATGCAGAAACTAGTATGATTTAAAAATTGTGTCTGTGTCTGTATTTTTCATGTACAAAGTTAAAACATTATATAAAGCCTGTTGATGTGTATGTTTCGTCTCATTTTGATATCATTAAACATATGATTTCTAAGTCAATCCTGCACAGTCGAATTGGAAAATAGGCACTTTCTCTAATTGAGTACTCCCTAACTTATGTGCCTTTAAAGGCCTTGAAGGGGAAAGTGGTCGCAAACTTTATAGTCGACCACTCCGTGATCGAAAATCCCCAAATCTATCTGGAACTTGAGCCTTGGAAATTATATTTCAATGGTTCTAGTCACAAAGATGGAACATGTATTGGGATATTAATTATTTCTCCTAATAAAATTCCAACGAAGTTTAAGTATTGGATCGAAGGTCCTTGCTCGAACAATGAGGCTGAATATGAGGCTCTGATAGCTGGCCTTGAAATTCTGTTGGAGTTGGGGGCAACTAGAGTCGAAATAATTGGTGACTCTGATTTGGTTGTAAAATAGATGACGAATGAATATAAAAGTGTCAAAGAAAATTTAATAATGTACTTTGTGATAGCAAATCGACTATTACGAAAGTTCGAAATGGTGAATATTAGACACATTCCTCGACTTAAGAACCAAGAGGCCAATGACTTGGCTCAAATTGCTTATGGGTATAAAGTTTCAAAAGAAAATTTGGAAGATGTGATCGAAGTTCGAGGGAAAGTAATGGTGACCAGGTTGTCTCCGACAGATCTGGAAACAACAAAGTTAGGCTAAGTAGACAAAGAGAACTTCAAGATTTTGGCTATTGACAACTTAACAGATACAGATTGGAGGAAACCAATAGTGGAGTACTTAAAGAATCCAACAACGACTATAGAGTGAAAAGTCAGGTATCATTCTTTAAGTTATACTCTTATGGGAAATGAATTGTTTAAAAAGACGCCCGATGGAGTTTTACTTAAATGCCTTAGTGAGTCTGAGGCCTATTTGTCTTTTTTGAATGTCCATAGTGGGGCTCATCAAGTAGGCCACAAGATCAAATAGCTTTTGTTTTGACAAGGGATGTATTGGCCTACTATGCTAAAAGATTGCATTGAGCTCGCCAAAGGGTGCCAAGAGTGCAGGAGACATGCAGGCATACATCATGTTTGTGCAAGCGAACTACACTCTATGGTGAAGCCTTAGCATAGGTACATCCTATAGGCATTGACTACTTTACTAAGTGGATTGAGGCCATACCTTTGGTGAATGTTGTTCAAGACGCAATGATCGAATTTATCCAGAGACACCTAATTTATAGGTTTGGGATCCCAGAGACCATTAAAACTGATCAAGGGTAAATGTTCACGGGTCTAAAGGTCCAAGACTTTGCTAACGGAGTAGGGTTCAAACTGTTGACATCTACGCCTTAATATGCCCAGGCGAACGGCCAAGTCGAAGCCGCTAATAAAGTGGTAATTGGGTTAATAAAGAAACCTAAAAGGGAAAAGCCAAGAAATTGGCATAAGACATTTGACCAAATTGTGTGGGCATATCGGACCTCCCTTTAAGAGGTTACAAATTCTACGCCTTTTCGATTGACTCATGGGCACGATACAGTGTTGCCAGTCAAAATTTATCTCCAATCAACTAGAATTCAAAGACAAAATGAAATTCCATCTGAATTCTATTGGAATATGATGTTGGATGAATTAGTTGATTTAGATGAAGAGAGGTTGAGCGGCTTAGAAGATTAAAGAGGTAGAAGAAGAGGGTAGAAAAATCATATAATAAAAAGGTCAAAGTTAAATCATTTTCGATTGGAGACTTAGTTTGGAAAGTAATTCTACCTATGGATAAAAAAGTTAGGACATTTAGTAAATGGTCCCCAAAATGGGAAGGACCGTTTCAAATCGTCCAAGTGTTTTCTAACAATGCGTATGAGATCGAAGAGTTAGCTAAAGATCGAAGACTCCTGAGAGGCAATGAGAAATATTTGAAAAAATATAGATTTGCGCTTCAGAAGGTTAAAATATTAACAGAATGATTCATATGCAATATTGAAGCCAAGACGGTAATTAAATTCGAATGCCAAAATGGCTAAGTCATTACATTACAAAATCCCAGAGTCGAAATAAGAAGTCAAGCAATTAAAAATATGAGCAAGTAAGATAATTAGAAGGGAAGGATAGCTTTCATGCGTTCATATTTCATCTTCGAAAGCAACAGGAGACGGTCAATTACGAACTTGTTAGAGTTGAGGTTGTCAATTTTTGCTCCTAGAGCCTGGGCCCGTTCGACATGATGCACTCCTACCTGAATTTCATTGTCGAGCTATTGGCGGTCAAGCTTCTAAATTTCTTCGTGGCGCTCTTTAGCCTTTTGAATCTTGGCTTGCAGATCTTTGATTTGTTTTTCCCAAGTAGCAATGTTGCTAGCACAAGTCTTGAACTCTTCTTGATTTTGCTCAAATTTTTTCTCTAATTCTGCAACTTTGTTGGTGGATTCAGTAGCAGCATCCAATTTAGTTGTTCGGGTATTCATTTTATTCTGGATTTTGGTCAAAACACCCCTTCGGCAGTTGAGATCTGCAGTGATATGATCGATGAGCAGCCCAAGTTCCATAATGACATCAGAGGAGTAATTAATATGTAGATTTGTTTCAAAAGGTCTTTGATGCTAAAACAAGCAGAAGGACTATCTTCTAAGACTTTGAGCAAATCAACATTGAAGACTTTCTCCTTAATCTTTTTCAGTAGTTCGTCAGCAGATTCATTGGTAGACTGGCCACCAGAGGCAGTCGAAGAGCTAAAGAATTTGTCAGTTGAGCTACCTCTTGTGCTTGTGACCACCTTCAGGTATTCTACAGGTTTGTTCTTCTTCAAGTTTTCCAATTCTTCTTGTGAAAGAGCAGCAGTTGTGCCATTCGAATGAGCCTTGAAAGCTTTGGTAGTCTTGGTAGCTTGTTTGGTCTTGGGCATTTCACCTTGGTTCTTATCATCATCTTCTTCTTCATTTGGAGGATTGTTTGCATAATCAAACATGGGATGATCTTCTTCCTGGTATTCTTCCTTCTTTTTCTTGCACAATTTCCTCTATGTTTTAGATGTTTAATCACAAATAATTGTTTATTTTGCAAACAAAAATACTGAAAAGAAAAACAATAGAGAAATCAAATGATTAATTTTTATTGAATGTGAAAAATATTTGTACATAAGATGTGTACAAGGATGCCAAAATCCTTGATGAGGAAATTTGCAATAAAATTGAAAAACAAGGGTAAATGGCAATGGGAAAACATGTTTTCCATTGATTACAACATTGGCTACCATCCACTGGAAGTCTAGGTCTCAACGCCTTGCGCTAGTTGATGATGACTTGACTGCTTTATTACCGTCTGAGATCCAGCTATGACGAAGAGAGGCTCAAGTGTTCACATTCAAATGCCTTTTATCCCTAATTTTTGCCTGGACATTTTTCTATATTTTTTTTCGTCCACCGGGATACCCATTTTTGCCTAAGTAGCCCTTTCAGGTTTTCAACTTAGCGAGCTATTATTGTTTTTTGCTTTTGTCCCTAACTTTTGCATGGATATTTCTTTTTTTTGGTCCATCGAGACACCCACTTTTCCTTAGAGTATCCTTGCGGATGTCAATCTAGCGTGCTTTTTATCCATTCTTTTAGGCATAATATTTTTTGATTGCATCGGAGTTCATGGGCGATGGCAACTCCTCCCCATCCATGGTGGTGAGGATCAGGGCTCCTCCTGAGAAGGCCTACTTGACAACAAAGGGTCCTTCGTAATTGGGAGTCCACTTGCCTTGTGGATTTGAGTGAATAGGTGAATACCTCTTGAGCACGAGTTCACCTTCTTGAAATGCTCGAGGGAGAACTTTCTTATCAAAAGCTCGCTTGAGGCGTCTCTGATACAATTGACCATGATAAATGGCGGTAAGGCGCTTCTCTTCGATGAGATTCAACTGGTCATATCTGGATTGGACCCATTAAGCTTCATCAAGATCTTCTTCCATGATGACTTTGAGCGAAGAAATTTTGACTTCAATGTGCAGAACAACCTCCATACCATACTCCAGTGAATACGGAGTTGCCCCAGTAGAAGTGTGAACTGGAGTTCTGTAGCCATGTATTGCAAAGGGAAGCATTTCATGCCAATCATTGTAAGTCTTGGCCATTTTTTGGATAATCCTTTTGACGTTTTTGTTTGTTGCTTCAACGACACCATTCATCTTGGGCCGATAAGGTGAAGAGTTATAGTGCTCGATCTTGAATTCTTAACACAACTCCTTCATCATCTTGTTGTTTAGGTTGTTGGCATTGTCACTTATAATGCTGCTAGGAATATTATAGTGACATATTATCTCTTTCTTGATAAATCTGGCAACCATTTGTCGTGTGACATTTGCATAAGAAGTAGCTTCAACCCACTTGGTGAAGTAGTCGATAGCAACTAGAATGAAACGATAATCGTTAAAAGCCTCCGACTCGATCATTCCAATCATATCAATACCCCACATAGAGAAAGGCCAAGGCGAAGTCAAAACATTCAACGGAGTTGGAGGCATATGGATCTTGTTACCATAGATTTGGCACTTGTGACATCTTTTGGCAAAGTTGTAACAATCTACCTCCATTGTTGTCCAGTAATACCCAGCTCGAAGGATCTTTTTAGCCATGGCAGGCCCTTTAGCATGTACACCCTCGCAGCCCTTAGGTATGGACTTTAGATCGTGTCTGCTTCGTGTCTATCCACGCATCTGAGCAACACAGAATCATAATTCCTCTTGTACAGTACACCACCACTTAAGAAGAATTTTGCGCAGAGCCGCCTAAGAGCTTTCTTGTCAGTGATAGTGATACCCTCGGGATATTCCTGTTTTTCCAAATATTTTTTGATATCGTAGAACCAAGGCTTGTCATCAGACTCGTCCTCGATTGATAAATAGTGTTATGGTTCGTTCAAATGATCAATGTGGATAAAAGGAGCTTCATTCTTCCACTTAACTTTGAACATGGATGCCAGAGTGGCAATAGCATCAGCTAGTTGATTCTCCTCTCTAGGGATATGATGAAAAAAGATTTCATCAAAGTAGGGAAATAATTCCGCAATGTGCTTTTGGTACGGAACTAGCTTGGAATCCCAAGTCATAAAGTTCCCTCTGACTTGGCTAATAACCAAAGCAGAATCTCCATAGACCTCAAGAATCTTGATTCTTATGTCAATTACCGCTTCAATACCATAGATACATGCTTCGTATTCAGACATATTATTGGTGCATGCAAAGCATAATCTGGCAGTGAAGGGAAGATGAAAACCTGTTGGAGAGATGAGGATAGCACCAATTCCACGACCTTTCACATTGGAAGAACCATCAAACACGAGCGTCTATCGTGCCCCTGGTTCGGGTTCTATGTTAGGGTCTGGAGTCTCATAATCTCTAATAAATAGAACATCCTCATCGGGAAAGTCAAACTTCATTTGTTGATAACCTTCCACAGGTTGATGAGCAAGGTAGTCAGACAAGACGCTCCCTTTTATTGCTTTTTGGGTAACATGTTGGATATCATACTCAGTTAACAGCATTTGCCACCGAGCAATCCTTCCAGAGACAGCAGGCTTTTCGAATATGTACTTTATCGGATCCATTTTGGATATCAATAAAGTAGTATGGAAAATCATGTATTGTCTTAGGCGTCGAGCAGTCTAGACCAGAGCACAACAAGTTTTCTCCAAGAGTGAGTATCTGGTCTCACAATCAATGAACTTCTTGCTCAGATAGTAAATTGTATATTATTTTCTGCCAGTGTCGTCATGTTGACCCAATACACATCTCATTGATTCATCGAGAACAGTGAGATACATGATTAAAGGCCTACTAGGAACCGACTGTACTAAGATCGGTTGTTCTTGCAAATATTTTTTTATTTTGTCAAATGCCTCTTGACAATCATTGTTCCATTCGATCGATTGATTTTTCCTTAGTAATTTGAATATCGGTTCACAGGTAGCCGTCAAGTGCGAAATAAATCTTGAGATGTAATTAAGTCTGCCCAGAAAACCACAGACTTCTTTTTCTGTTTTGGGAGGCGGCATGTTCTGAATTGCTCGAACCTTGTCGGGTTCAACTTCATGCCATTCTGACTCATAATAAAGCCCAAAAGTTTACCAGATCGAACTCCGAATGTGCACTTTGTAAGATTCAACCGCAGTTTAAACTTCCAGAGTCTGTCAAACAATTTCTTCAGATGGATCAAGTGATCATCTTCAGTTATGGATTTGGCAATCATATCATCCACATAAACCTCAATCTCTTTATGGATCATATCGTGAAAGAGGGTTGTCATGGCACGTTGGCATGTTGCCTCTGCGTTCTTCAAACCGAATGGCATGACTTTGTAGCAATATGTACCCCATGGCATGATGAAATTGGTCTTCTCCATGTTAGCTAGGGACATTTTGATCTGATTATATCCTGAGAAACCGTCCATAATGAAAAAGACAGAGAACTGTGCCGTGTTGTCTACCAAGACATCAATATGAGTCAAAGGGAAATCATCTTTCGGGCTTGCCTTGTTGAGATCTCAATAATCCACACACATTCTGACCTTCCCGTCTTTCTTTGGAACCGAGACAATGTTGGAAAGCCATTCAGGATATTCGGAAGTGGCTAGGAACCCATCACCTAACTGTTTCTTTTCATCTTCTCTGATTTTAAGTTCCATGTCGGGTCTAGTCCTTCTGAATTTTTGTTTGACAGGAGGACATCCGAGCTTGAGTGGCATGCGATGTTCAACGATGTTGGTATCCAACCCAGGCATATCTTGATAAGACCAGGCAAAAATATTAACATACTCTTTCAATAGCTTGACCAACTCGGAGTGTACATGCTTTGCGAGGGATGCGCCAACCTTGACTTCTCTTCTGACATCATCAGTACCAAGATTGACAATTTCCATTGGCTCTTTGTGTGGCTGATTCACTTTCTGTTCGTGCTCAAGGAGCCTTGCTAGTTCAGCCGGTAATTCACAATCTTCCTCACCGTCTTCTTCGACTTCTTTAATTGGAATCCCATAATTATAATGGATGTTTGCCATGTTGTTATCAATGCATTTATTTGTTCTGCATGTTTATGAATATGTTTAGTATGAGCTATTTTAAAAGGGGGAATAAAAGAACTTTTTCCATTTGTTTGTGAAAAAGTAAAATAAAGAAAGAAAATAGAGTATGATTTTGATTGCAAGAAAACTTTTATTTATTGATCACATAATATTGCGAAAGCGGGAGGCCCTTTATAAGCTATCCATTCATCTCGGGCGGGGACGAAGGAATGAGAAAGTAAAATGTATTACATGTTTCTGGGAAAAACCACAGGAATCACAGTAGATTTATAATTGTTGAGCTCAAAACCCGGCGAACACTTGCGTACAAAGCTTGTAATCTGGTTGCTAGGACCAACATCATCAATGGTTGCCACGATGTCACCCTTTTGAAAACCCGCTCTACTGAACTTGATCAAGTTGCACTGCTTCTGACCATGTGAACTGGACTGTCCACCAGGACGATATCCCAATCCAAAACGATTATGCTTTTCAACCACATCAATCATATGCCCCCAGTTAGGCAAGGCACCTTTGTGGATGGTCTCTTTAGCACTCTTAGTGGATGACAAGGTCACTTTCGGTGATCTACTTTGACTAGTTGAAGCGGAGCTGACATCTTCGAACTCAAGACACTGCAACGACACCTTAGTTATGCCCTCATCAGACTCAATGTATAATAAAGATGACAATTCGCTTACAATTAAATCCTCTTCACTGATGACTAGCTGATCGTCAAACATGAATTTCAATTTCTGATACAAAGTGGAAGTGACTGCTCTGCGGCATGAATACACGGGTGACCCAATAAGCAACTGTATGTGGGATTGATATCCATCACTTGAAAATTAATGGTAAACAAACGCGGTCCGATCTTAATGGGTAAATCCACTTCTCCAATAACTTGCCTTCGAGAACCGTCAAAGGCTCTGACAATTAAAGCGCTCAGCCTTATCTCACTTCCTTCCACCAGTAATTGACTCAGTGTGCCCTTAGGCATCACATTAAGAGAAAACCCAATATCCACTTAAACACGAGATAATAAGGCGTCCATGCAGGTTACAAATATGTGCAGTGCTCGGTTGTGGGCAGTTCCTTCAGGAGGCAACTCTGATTCATTAAAGCCCAGGTATCTGCTTGCAGTTATGTTTGCCACTACATCATCGAACTTGACAACGAATATATCATGCATCACGTGGAAAGTGTTCAAAACTTTCAACAAAGTTTATCTGTGCGCAGGCGAGCTCATGAGTAAAGACAAAATCGATATCCTTGAGGGCATTTGCCCCAGCTGATCCACAATCTTAAAGTTACTTTTCACTACTACAAAACGCCAAAACAACAACGCCAGGCTTACAACGCATCCTTTTATGCCGTTGTAATAGGTTAAAAATTTCTCGCCCATGTAAAAGTTGAGTCATTTAATGACGGTTGAATGAAACCACCGTAATAATAAATAAAACGTATCTAGCTTTGATTCCCTGCAACTACATTTTTTCCATTTTTTAGAGTACATTTAGCGTGTGACAATTAAGTCCATTATTTTAAAAATAAATTGTGAATTATTTTACAACGGTTAAGATGAACAACCGTAGTAATAAATGAAATGTAACAAGCTTCGATTCCCTGTAACACATTTTTTCCTTTTTTTAGGATACATTTAGCGTGTGTCACTTAATATTCCACGACGGTTTGTTTCTCCAACCGAGATTAAAAGGTTTACTGATAAATTAAAACAAAAATTATTATGCATTTCTTTCATAAGACGCCCTAATCGAACAAGTGAGCCAGAGATGCCCTAACCTTTACCCTCTTCATATCCATTTATTTGGAGCTCAAATAAGGTACTCTTCAACATCTTCATTCCTTTTTTCTTGGTTTATGCTCAAATATTGATCGTCTTCATCATTCATTTGCTTCTTTAGCTTCGAAGTAAGGTACTCTTCAACATCTTCATTCCTTTTTTCTTGGTTTATGCTCAAATATTGACCGTCTTCATCATTCATTTGCTTCTTCAGCTTTGAAGTAAGGTTCTCTTCAACATCTTCATTCCTTTTTTCTTTGTTCATATTGTATATGCTCAAGTCAGAATGAGATGTTTCATATGCTTTACGTTTAGTATGAGAGTACATCTTCATTGATTTTTTCTTTGTTCATATTATATATGCATATGCTTGAGTTTTTGGATTAGATTTTGGTGTGTCGTTCACATTATTATACATGTATAAATTTCAGAAGTTGTAATGGATCGTAGTTGGATGAAAGCCAATAGATTAGATCCGGTTTATGAGAACGGAGTTTGTGAATTCCTTGAATACGCTGATAAACATCTTCCCGGCAATGATGGTATCTTTTATTGTCCTTGTGTTGTTTGCGCTAATATCAAAAAGGGTACAAAGAAAGAAATACACAATCACCTTTGTTGTGATGGTATATGTCAAAATTATATAATATGGACGTGGCATGGTGAGGTGGATAATAAGGAAAGTCGGGCATCACAAAGTCAAAGAGTGGAGGAAGATGAATATATGGAAGATCACCTAGAGGATATGTTTCGTGATATTGGGGAATCTTCTTTTATGAATGCTCATATTTATGATAATTTATGTCGTGATAAAGACACCCCTTTATATAAGGGATGCACAGAGTTCACACGATTTTCAGCGGTGTTAAAGTTGTTTAATCTGAAAGCAAAAAATGGATGTTCAGATAAAAGTTTCATGGAATTACTTGAATTGCTACAGCAAATGTTAACAGAAGATAACAAATTGTCGGATCGTTGCTATGAGGCCAAGAAGATATTGTGTCCACTGGGTATGGAGTATATCAAGATACATTCTTGCCCTAATGATTGCATATTATACCGGTAAGAGTATGAAGACTTATTTCAATGTCCGAAATGTGGTGTGTCGCGTTACAAGTTAAAGGCTAGCAATGGTGATGACAATGATCACTATGACAATGTTAGTAGGAAGCATCCTCCTGCTAAAGTGTTATGGTACTTGCCAATACTATCATGATTAAAGAGACTTTTTGCTAATTCGAATGACGCAAAGAATCTTAGATGGCATGCAGATGAAAGGATTCGTGATGGAAACATTCGCCATGTAGTTGATTCCTTGCAATGGATGAAAATTGATTCTTTGTTTTCGGATTTTGGAGTCGAGCCAAGAAATCTTAGGCTTGGGCTTGCCACCGATGGAATGAACCCCTTTGGTAATATGAGCACTAATCATACTTCATGGCCTGTTCTTCTCACTATTTACAACCTATCTCCTTGGTTGTGCATGAAGCGCAAGTATATACTGTTAAGTATGATGATTTCTAGACCACGACAACCTGGTAACGACATAGATGTTTATCTTAGTCCATTAATTGATGATTTACGACTCTTGTGGGATGAAGACGTTGAAGTTGATGATGCATATTCTGGGGAAAAGTTTAATATGCGTGCAATGTTATTTTGCACAATTAACGACTTTCTGGCTTATGGTAACTTGGCAGGATACAGTGTCAAAGGACATAAAGAGTGTCCTATAGGTGAAGATGATACTTATTATCACCAACTTGAGTTTGGAAAAAAGACTGTTTACCTCGGGCATTGAAAATTTCTAAAACCGGGTCATCCTTATCGTAGATTGCCAAAGGCTTTTAATGGAGAGCAAGAGTTTGGTGAGGCTCCTAAAACTTTAACCGGGGATGAAGTTTATCAACGGCAGGAATACATTAATGTTGTCCTTGGGAAGAGAGAAAAAGAAAAAGGTGGGAAGAGAGAAAAAGAAAAAGGTGGGAAGGGAGGAAAAGAAAAAGGGGCAGTTGCGAAAAATATATGGAAAAAGAGGTCCATCTTCTTTGATCTTCCATATTGGTCAAGTCTTGATGTTAGACATAGTCTTGATGTGATGCACGTGGAGAAAAATGTGTGTGATAGATTGATTAGCACACTTCTAAACATTCCGGGCAAGACTAAAGATAGTAAGACTTCCCGTCTTGATATGGAGAAGATGGGTCTACAAAAACAGTTGGCTCCAATAGGGAAAGGAAAAAGAACTTATCTGCCTCCAGCATGTCACACTCTATCTAAAAAGGAAAAGAAGATGTTCTGCGAGTGTTTACAAGGTATTAAAGTTCCGCAAGGTTACTCATCAAACATCAAGAAACTTGTATCAATGAAAGATCTCAGGTTAATTGGTTTAAAATCTCATGATTGTCATGTATTGATGCAACAACTTCTACTAGTGGCTATCCGTGGAATCCTTCCAAAAAATGTGAGAGTAATTATAATGAGACTGTGTTTATTCTTCAATGCCATATGTAATAAAGGTCTTAATTTCAAAAAATTGGATGAATTAGAAGATGAGGCTACCATAATCTTGTGTTAATTGGAGATGTATTTTCCGCCATCATTTTTTGACATTATGGTTCACTTACTTGTTCATCTCGTAAGAGAAATCAGAATTTGTGGTCCAGTTTATTTAAGGTGGATGTATCCAATAGAGCGACATATGAAGATCTTTAAAGGATATACGAAGAATCATCACCGATCGGAAGCTTCGATTGTTGAAAGGTACATCACAGAAGAAGCTGTTGAGTTTTGTACAAACTATTTGTCGGATGCAGATTCTATAGGAATTCCAAAGTCTCGTCATGCTGACACAGACGGAAGTGGTATTCAAGGTCTAAATGTTAGGTCAATGGCTCAGGATGTAGTTATTCAATCACATTTCTATATATTGAATAATATAGATGAGGTTCAACCTTTCATAGATACTCACAAAAGACTTATGAAGAAAAAATATCCCCGAATGAATGATAAGTTGTTGTTGATAGAGCATAAAAATAGATTCATGGATTGGTTTAATAAAAGTGTATCTAATGATCCTAGTGCATCCGAGATACTTAGATGGTTGTCGTATGGGCCAAAATTATGTGTCATTACCTAGAGTGCATACGAAGTTGGTCATTATGCCTTTTATACAAAACCAAAAGATGATAGTAGTACAATGCAAAATAGTGGGGTTATTGTTGAAGCCGAATCGATGTATTTCTGTAGTTCGAAAGATAAAAATCCTGTATTGGCAACTACCGCATTTTATGGTGTCATTGATGAGATTTGGGAGATTGATTATTTTATTTTCAAAGTGGCTTTATTTAAATGCAAGTGGGTTCCCAATAATAGTAATGGTGTAGACATTGATGACTTAGGATTCACCCGGGTCGACCTTGGTAAGGCATCTTTTAATACAGAACCATTCATCATGGCTTCTCAAGCAAAACAAGTTTTCTATGTTTCTGATCCATCAGACAAATCGGGGAAATGGTCAATCGTTCTCCAAGGAAAATACATTCCTCTTAGTGATGAAAGTCTTAATATTTCGTCCACACCTTCTTACACAACACAAGTTCCTACCTCATATGATGAAGTTGATGGAGATGTCGTGCATGGTATACGACTCGATCATGAAGAAGGCATATGGGAAAATTAACAAGTACGTAATTTATTATTTATTCATAATATATTAATTGTATGTTATAGTTTAGAAGTATTTGAACTAACAAGTATAATTATTTGAAATCATAGGTATTTTGAGTCCAGACACTAGGCCAGGAGACAAGACACCAAGAGACAAGATACAAATACACCAAGTTACAATTATGTGAAGTTATGTAATGTGTGTAAACTGTAATATGGTATATGTGATATTTTATTTATGTAGGTTGTTTGTTCTGATAAACTGTAATCTGGTATATGTGATATTATGAATATGATACGATTAATATTATTATGAAATCTGTATCATAAAATGTGAATTATATTTTTCTGCTGTACTGAGATATGGAGAACAATAATACAGGTAAAAAATGGGATAAATTATTAAAGCATAATGATATTTGTTAATTTTGCAGAAACTTTAACGACAGTTATATTTCCTAACCGTTATAATATCTGGCGCGCTGTCCAGCAAAAAATAAATATCAAAACTATGCTGCTGTGAATCGAACCGAGGACAATTATATTTATTACAACGGTGTAATGTAAAACTGTTGTGATAGTTAGTGCGCTTTCCTGTTTATTATAGCGCATACAAGGCCTTCGTTGTAAGTATCATATAAACAACAACAATCTACATAAGAACACCCTCGTCCGCGTCATTATATGTCATTTCCAACCGTTGTTAAATGGGTTTTTCGTAGTAGTGTTTATTGATCAGCTTAAGGAATTCTTGATCATCAATTGTCTCCTTGCTTTGTGTGGCATCCTCAGACAGAAATACTGGCACTGATATGGTAGTATATGCCCCTTGTTGGACAATAGGGGTTGTAGATGTGTCTTTGAAAGGAACAACAGTGGGAACCTTTACTGGATTAGATGTAACCTTCGGAGCGAACACCCATCCACTACGAGTCATACCCTCAGCGGTGGTTACATTCACAATCTCAGACTCTGCAAACCTTATCTCTTGACCTCCAGAAAACGCAGTAAACCCATACTTCCAAGGTACCTCTTTAGAATTCTGGTACAGAAATGGCTTTGGCGAGCAGACAACGATAGGTTGTATTTTCTTTTTAGGAGATTCAACAGAAACCTTCCTATAAATCATGGTGAATGGCTCGACAGTAGCAACTTCTTTGACAGGCTTAAATCGGGCAAATTGAACCTCACCTCGGTTCATCAAAATTTGGACACAACCCTTTAACTTTCAACTCTGGTGGGGGTTATCATCACAAATATGGCATTTACCATGCAGCCCTTTCAACAACCCATGTTCATTCAATCTCTTGACAACCACAGTCATCGGGGTCTTTACCTCGTCAACATCCATGATCAACTCAACCCTTGAATTATCCTCAATCATGTTAACTGCAGGTCCATCGTGATTGGGCAATGGATTATGCTGAATGTTAGGACCTTCCTCAGCAAAAGTCAAAATCTTTCGATCAATGAGCTCCTGAACCTTGGTTTTAAAAATAATACAGTCTTATGTCGCATGTCCTATGTATCTAGAGTGATAAGCACATGACGCATTTAGATTATGCTTTGGATTGTAAGGCGGAATTTCAGGTGTGATTTCTTTCGGAATAATTGCCCCGTGATGAACCTGATAAGGGAACAACTCAGTATATGGCACCAAAATTTTGTCGAAGTTTGGACGCTTACGATTTCCTTGATTGTGGTTATTTTGTCTATTTTGATTCTGCTGATTTCTACTATTTTGTTGAGACTGTTGTTCACGTTGAGGTTGTTGTTGATTCTGAGCATTTTGAACTAGTTGTTGTGGATGATACTGGTACGGAGGTTATTGATATTGTGCAGCAGCAATGTACAGATACAGATAATAAGGCATGGGAGCCATGGGTGCTTGATTCTAAGGAGAGGCTTTAGCTGTCACAATGTTGGTCTCACATTCCTTCTTCTTTGAATGACTGTTCTGAGGTTTCCTGCTGACCGGCTACTGGGAAGCAGCTCCATAAATCTTTCTAGTCTTTAGCCCGTTCTCAATTCTTTCACCAATGGTCGCGATGTCAGCAAAGTTTGATGAAGAACTACCCACCATTTTCTCATAGTAGGATCCTTGCAATGTACCCATAAATATATCGACCAACTCATTGTCAGAGAGAGCAGGTCGCACATGAGATGCCATCTCACGCCATCTTTGTGCGTACTCTTTAAATGTTTTAGTTTAGCGCTGGGACTGGTTTTGCAACTGCAATCTGGTAGGTGCCAAATCAAGATTATATTTGTATTGTTTCAAGAACGCCTCAGATAGATCCCTCCAGGAACGGATTTTGATGCACTCTAAGCCCATGTACCAATCCAATGAAGCACCGGATAAGCTATCCTGAAAATAATGAACTAGAAATTCATTGTTATCAATATAGGATGATATCTTCTTGCAGTACATAGTGACGTGACTACGTGGGCAACTCAAACCTTTATACTTTGGGAGCTCAGGTATCTTGAATTTCTACAGTAATACAACATTTGGAACCAAACATAAGTCTTTGGCCTCCATGCCAAAAGCAGAAAACCCTTCAATAGCCCTGATACGGTCTTCCAACAACTTGTAGTAAGCAGGTCTACCTTGATCAGCAGGCCTGACAAGGATATGAGGATTTGGTAGTTGTGATGCGACTGGAGCGTGCACCTGCGAAGAAGTAAAATGAGAAAGGTATACCAACCCCTAATTAACCATCTGACTAGCATTCTGACCCATCTAAACACCAAACAGATAATTCTGAGGAGGTACCACAGCGACTGAAGATGCCCCAGGGTAAAGCATTCTAGAATGAACATTCTGAATAGCAGTTTAAGCAGCTTGGGATGAAACTGGAATGTGAAGATGAGGACCCCTATACACGTGCTCATCGTCATTAGGAGTATCAATGTTAGCCAGAACAGGAGTCTGACGAGTCTGAACCTGAAGATTCTCATGATCATCATTCATCACCGGAGGTGGAATCGGAGTACGCATACCCCACGGATATGCAGCAGCATTTCCATTAAGCATGGGCACAACAAAAGGCTGATATGGTACGAAGGCACCACTATTTGCAATATGATGAGTGAAATTCGGAGGCATGCCCCAAGGAAAAGCAGCAGGTATCTTGTTCAAACCAGATTGAGAATTTGATGGATAAGAAGCGGGATGATTCAGAGGCACAACCGGTACTTCAATAGTAGCAGGAGAAGAAATAACACCAGGTGGAACAGTTACAATAGGGGTGACAACGGTTGCACCAGTGGCAGTTGCAACGACAGTGGCAGCAGCAGCGGCGTCTTTCTGAGCACAAAGGAACTCCATAATAACATCCATGTTGGTCTAAAACTGATCCATCCAACCTTGAAATTGATCTAGAGTTTCCTTATAGGCAGCGTTCTCTTGTTCAAAATTAGCCATGCTCTCGAATTTTCTTGAGTGGGTGAAATAGCGATGTCGAGTCATCGTGTTGCTATAAAGAGGAGACGGACAAGGTAAGCAATTGTTTTCAGGATGAAATGTCGTGCATATGTGTGCATGAATGTATGCAATGCATGCAAAAATAAAGTTTTTAAACTCGAGGAATTCGCAAACTTATCTTTATTAACAATAATCATAAAGCATACAAGTAAAGGTGCAAAGATAAAACTGGCAAGAAACTTTATTCATTAAACAAAGGAAAGAAGTGTAAGTCAAGTACAAATAAAATATCTCCCTTTTGGGCTACAACAAGATCAACCTGTATTATATCAAAAACCACTCTACAAATAGATAAGAAGTGAAAAATAGCCCAAGAAGTATTGTGTGGTAACACACCAGCATGTGCATCTCTCAATAACCCTGGCAAATCCTCCAGTGCGTGCTCGAGAAATCTAGCTAGACGGTCATGCCTCTCACTCCAATACTTCACGTACTACATGAGGTTGCGCAACAAAGAATGGTTAGGTCCCTGAAGCATATCCTGAATAAAGGCCTATTTCTGGTCCATGAGGACTTGCAGATGACGCCTCTGGCGCTCCCAATGAGTATTCTCTGTGTTGAGCTGACTAATTTTCCCTTGGCTCTGATGTGCTTGATCTTGCAGCTTCTCGATCTCACCAAAGGCTTTGTCGAGCATTGCTTGACACTAAGAAAGGTCTTTTGCTAACTGGTCAGCACGGTTTTATTCACTTTACAGCTTTGCCTTGTACTCTGATAACTTCCCTCGAAGCTCTTCAAGTTGCTTCTTATAGCTCAACTTATCCTTGTAGGCTTGATACTGAGTGTCAGCGAGTTTTCTTTTCTTTGAGGTAAGCCCATCATAGGTACTCTTCAACGCATCTCCCACTTTCCTTCATTTGTTCTGTTCAACTTCCACCACTTTGAGCATGTGTTCTCTCTTCTGATGGAGCTCAACCTATAAGCTTTCCTTCTCGGATGTGACTCTATCAAGGTTGAGACGAAGTTCAACATTCTCCTTCTTCACCATCTCAATAGTCCGCTTGAGCTGGTCGACTTCAGATGGAGAAACAATGGCAATTGAGGAAGCTTGACATTCACGGAAGGATCGAGAGGAAATGGCAACAAGATCTCTTTGACGCACTTTTTGACCCAAAGTGTGTAAGCTTCCTTGGCTATGCAATTCTTCTTACCCACATCGACTCTTCCTTCAAGGTGAATCTAAGTCCAAGCGGCACTAAACCTCTTCAGTAATCCCATGTCATCAACCCCTTCATGAAAGATGAACTCTTCCACCATCTCAGGTTATGACTTGTCAACCATAGGATATCCCAACTGACGGAAGGCAAGTCTTGGATTGTAGTTAATTCCACCCTTTGTACTCAAGAGAGGTACATTGAAGAATTTCCCACAATGAAGAATCATCTTAGTATCGTCCAACACTCGAGAATACCAAGAGATGTTATTAGCAGTAAGAGACATGATTCGTTGAGACCACTTGAGATTTCCTTTATTCTCAACAAAGGGACCCTTCTGCGGAAGTTGAGACATAAACCATCGGTACAGAAGAGGATCACAACAGACAATGGTTCATTTCTTCTTTTCATTCCTCGAATGAATAAAATAATAGGTATTAGCAAGAAGTGTCGGAACAGGGTTCTTGGACAAAAAAATACTGATGGCGGCCTGATCTACAAAATCCTCCATGTTCAGAAACAAGATAATCCCATATATTAGCAAAGCAAGAACGACGTTGAAAGCCTTCCAGTTTTCGTCTTTAGCAAAAGAAGTAGCCTTGTTGTCGCTCCTGGGATCTTCATCCATGGTACAAACGCGAAAGTGGTGCAGAAACAGAGTCACCAGCAATGCGTATTTATCCCAAGAGAGGGAAAGGAAACACTGCGTAAACCTGAGGGAAAGGAAAAGCATGGTCTCGCGACCAAGATAAACGGGTAAGGGAGTCGTTTACGTGAGGGGAAGGTATTAGCACCCCCACGCGTCCATCGTACTCGATGAGATCCACGCTTGTTGTCTCGATCAAAGGGTGTCGTCATCTAAAGCTCCACAGCTAGTGGAAAGGAGAAGGAACGGGAACGGGGAAGAACGAAGAAACGAAGAAGAAAAGAAAAAGAAGTGACTCGATAGGACATCGACGTCCTATGCCTACGTATTCCTCGTGCAATGGGAAAGTCAGAGTCAACGTAGTTCGGACACGACCTAAGGGGGGAGGTTGCTCGCCAAGACATCGCCGTCTTGTACCTACGTATCCTCGATCTAACCAGAAGGAGGAAATCAGAGCAGTCGTAGTTCGACCTAACGAGGTCGGTTAGTGTTTTTTTTCTTTTATGAGCGATGTTAGATTCGCGTCCGGCAGTTAGGGTCGATGCCTATTTACGACGAGACGGAAGTAACGTGCCCTTTTCTGAAAATGAGTTGAAACTTAACAATCCCGAAGGATGAAAAGATTTGAATTTGTTTTTGTGTTTTTTAGACAGAAGTGGATTGAGTTAGTTCGTAACTTATATTGCACCAAAGTCTACCATGCGGGAACAAATGAGTCGCATGGTCGCCCCCAAATGGGACGTATGCTACACACTCTAGAAGAGGAGAGGAGACCCCTCGTTCTTCATTTCCTACACTTAAGGCTCGAGCGCAATATACGTTATATTTATTAAGTGTTTTAGAAATGTTAAGAGATGAGAAGAGAGGACTCAAGGGAAAAGAAAACTCTAAGGGGAATTCTATCCTAATGTTGTCATGCAAAGATGGCCCTATAGTTGAGGTTAGGAGGGACGCCTACCTAATGTTAGCATGCTTGGATTGAGAGCCTAATGTCTATCCTACTCCGAGCTTAATTAGAAATTAAGTCGGACTAAGAGCCTTAAGGGAGCATGTGAATACACGAGTAATCAACAAGTAAACACCAGATAGCTCAATCACAAAGAGAAAATCAAATAAGAGGAAGTCAAGTACTTAATCAGGAATCAAAATATGCATCAAAAATCATGATCAAGAATATCCAAGATAAAATAAAGTGCAAATTAAAAACAAGATTAAAGTTAGTCAACAATTAACCTAAAATTAATATCTAAACCTAGTGTTAATTCAAATTAATTCCTAATTAAAAAATATCCTAAATTAATTCAAAATTAAACTAATTAAGCAAACAATTAATAAAAAAACTAAAAAGAAAAACAAACAAAGGGTGCAGCAGGAAAATGGGAGTGGAAAAGCAAATTCAGGCGCTGGGCTCAAGGTTTCAGGCCCAATGGCTATATTGAATCCAGGGGGTGTGCGAATGAATTCTGGTGGTGTGGCCAGAAATTTGGGCGAGTGGGCCCACACCTTAGGCCCAATGATTTCAAAAGGAAACCAAAGGAGGTGAACGAAAAAACGGGGTTACGGACAGCAATTCAAATGGGCTTATGAGCCCAATCCAACACCATAATGCCATAAAACCTAGCTTAATAAACAATAATCTCAGTCGTCTTCTTCCTCATCTTCACTTCGTAAACAATGACGTCGTAACATCCTTCCTTCGTCTTGTTCTGTTCTCCCGTCTCAAGCTTTCCGACCGTGACCTCATCATCGTCTTTGTTTGAAAGTCAACTCCGGCGGACAATCTCTCCTCCGCCATGAAAGTTCAAGACTGCTCAATCTCACAAAGGAGGTTTTGAAGGTCTTGAAAGTTAAGGTCTGGAATGATTTTTGCAGCGGTTTCTTGACTACTAGAGCTTGAGGAATGAGAGAAAACGAGGTAGGATTTATAGAGGGAGTGAAGGGTAGAATGGGGAACGAATTGAGGAAAGGAATTGATGAGCTGTGAATTGGTGAGGGCGCGTTGTGTACGAGTTGTGATTGTGTGGAAATGAAACGAGGTTTGGCAACGTTGGATGTACGATTTTGGTGCGTATTGGAACTTGGTATTGTTGTGTATTGTGGTGGTTACGTCCTTTTCGTCACAGGCTTTGTGGTGTATAGCAGAAAGTTCATTTTGGTTGTTGGAAATTGGTGGTGCGAAGAAAGGGTGTGTAGAATTGTACGACCTATGTGAGGTTTGTTGTATATGTTTTGCTGAAAGTTTTGTTGAAATGGCCTTGTAATACTTGCAGCAGGTTATGTTGCGCGTGAATTGTGATAATGGCTTGGCTCTACTATGGCAGCTCACTTGTGAAGATTTTTGAAAAGTTGAAGTTTATTTCTTGTATCTTTTTGTGAATTTTCCAATTTTCCAATATTTCTTGTTATGGACAACAAACTATGTAATTGGAATTTTTTGTTAATTAAATTGGGTTCTTTTGTGATATGTATGAGATTTTTGTAACAATGGGCTTAAAAAAACTTGGAAATGGATTATGACTATTAAAGAATAGACATGATAAAAAAAATGGATATGAAAGTGGATATGTGGATAACGGTTTGAAATGAATTGTGAATTGGATATTGAATGGATAAAAATGGATATGTATATATGAGTCGGTATGGGCTATGGATTTGTACATGGACAAAGAAAAAGGTTCTAAAAAGTGGACAACCACATTACGTCAATTCCAAACTTTTCACTACATCACGACAGCCGTTGAATGCAACCATAACTCGCAACTGAAACAGTTGCCATCTGAATCAATTTGAAACCTTGCGTAGATTATTGAATCCACACTGAGGAAAATAAATTTGCAGATGAACCACCAATGAACTTATGAGTCAGACTAAAACAAACTCTCCATGAATTAAACTTTGATGACCTGATGACTTCCACACACAACAATTTGACTTTGAATACACATTGTCTGAGAAGCAGCCACTGATACCGATAACTTGTGATTGAAACAAAACTCCTGATGATTTGACCAAGATGTGGTTAAACTTCCATCTGATCCTGACTTGAAGCTAAACCCTTATCTTTGAATGCACACTGATACTCCTATGAATACGAAAGATTCGAACCACATGAATACCTTGATCCCATGTCTTAGAAGACCAATGCAAATGAACAAATGAACTATGACCTAATGATGATGCAAATGAGAAAGAAACATAAGCCAGTTAAGGTTAGAAAAAGATAAGCAAAATTTTAGGGTGCTACAGCTACCCCTATTCAATCGACTTGGACCCGAAAGGATGATAGCAACGGCTTTCAGACATTCAAGGTAGAAGGTGATTGAATACAAAAAGAACCGCAAAATTTGCTAACTGTGGAGAGAAAAAATGATTGGAGCCCAGCCATACCTCGTTAAAGGAATTTGACGAAAAGATAACATACTCAGAGAAATAAAAGTGAACCCCAGAACCGTATCGATTATTTATCCGAAGAACCACATTGTCAAAGGGATTTGACGGGAAGAAAACCTATCCGGAGAAGCACATCGTCAAAGAATTGATGGAAAGGAAAGATAACCAACAGACCACATCGTCAAAGAATTAACGGAAAGACGGCCCGACCGAAGGAAGAACATCGTCATAGGGATGACAACAAGAATACCTGAAGATAACACATCGTCATAGGGATGACAGAAAGGAAACCTGTTTTTGGAATGTCATCATCAAAGGGTTGATGGACAAGAAGATGAGAATATCTGAAGGTGCGAAACCTGAGCTCGGAACACATCGTCAAGAGGTTGACAGGAAGAAACTGAACATATCTGAAGGTACAAAACCTGAGCTCGGAACACGTCGTCAAGGGGTTGATGGGAAGAAACTGAACATATCCAAAGGTACAAAACCTGAGCTCGGAACACGTCGTCAAGGGGGTTTGACGGAAAGAAACTGAACATATCCGAAAGTACAAAACCTGAGCTCGGAACACATCGTCAAAGGGGTTTGACGGAAAGAAACTGAACATATCCGAAGGTACAAAACCTGAGCTCGGAACACATCATCAAAGGGGTTTGACGGAAAGAAACTGAACATATTCGAAGGTACAAAACCTGAGCTCGGAACACATCGTCAAAGGGGTTTGACGGAAAGAAACTGAACATATCCGAAGGTACAAAACTTGAGCTCGGAACACATCGTCAAGAGGTTGACGGGAAGAAACTGAATGTTGGGGAATGGGTATGTCACTGTCTTGACTAAAATTGATTTGGGCTTCTGAACAAGGTACCAAATCTGGCTTATGCTTTGCATGCATATGTTTGAATTTTTTTTTTGTGGCGTAATGCTCCATACGAAATGGAAATGCTACGCGTTTGAGGATGAAATGCAAAATGCTTACTATATGTAAAAGGACCCCTCTAGCAAAATAAATGTTGAAGAGAAAAGGCCAACTCCGCTGGGGATGACAAACTAAACTGTCTCCGAGGTCACGAACCCTGCTGAGGAAGTCATACTGAACGACCTTCCTGATATAACCTTTGCTGAAGAGAAAACCCTAAGATCTGCTATAGAAAAGGTGTGATTAACCAATGGACTTGGAATCTGTCGGGGATGTCAACCGCTGCTGACTAGACCGTTGAGACTACTACCACCAAACACTGCTTGGGGAATGAAGTCAATGACACCGAACCTGCCGGAGAATATCATTGAACTTAACCTGCCGCCGGGGAAACGCCCTTAACCTGCTGGGGAATACCAGCCGTCACCAACAACTGTGCTTGGAGAATAATGGTTGACGATATCAACTCTGTTAGGGGACAACATTGAGCTTACTCCTCTGTTGGAGACTTATCTTCTACCCTTACTCTGCTGGGGAGATGGGAACCACCTTGCCACAAACTAGGAAAGCACAAACCCAACACTCTTATCCTGTATAGAGATATGAACTCTGGCTGAAGAGCAATAAACTTCACCAAGCTGGCTAGGGGAGAGCCAACTCATGAACTCTTGCTGGGGAGAATAATCATAATCTCATGACGCTCTATCGAGAGTGATAAAACTCCAGCTATCTCTACTGGGGAGAGAAACTCTATTGGGGACATCACGTGTTAGCTATCAACATAAACCCTGCAGATGTGACCAAAAGAATGTGCCCTGATGCAGCATAATCCAAAACGAACTTGTCTTTAGGATGTATCATGAAGATTTGACATCTCTTGCCCCATGATCTTGATTAATTGTTCTCCGGAGAGAAAACTTCTTTTGCTTTTGGGGTGGCTTGCCCCAGCTTTGAAGTTATTTGTGCCCCTGTCTGGCCGATCTGTGAAGGAATACCTTTAATTGACCTTCGAGAGATTTGTTGAATCTCGACCTGATTGCCCCAGATTGGCTTAATCTTGGAATGAATTGCCCCTTTGATATGACTTGCCCCTGGTCAACGGCGTGCTCAGGCACTTTGCATCTTATTTTGATCAATCCTTCCATTGCATAAACTCTCCTGATGTCAAGTGCTTACCCACAAGTAAAACAATTCATTTTGAGAAGATAATTTTAATGCAGTGCATATGACAGTTTTGAAATCCAAGTCTGTTCACTGGAAAAATGTTGTCACATATAGTGAATGAATCACTAATCAAAATGTCACTGATACCAACATGAATAGTAAGAAAATCCTTTTAGGAGTCAGCTTTGACGTGATCTTTACCGAAGTATGCTTTCGAAACAACCTTGCTTCAATTAGGTCTTTTGAAGGTTGTAACGTGGTCTGGTTCACAGTTTGAGAAATAAAGGATATAAGGCTCAAAGTTTTGTTTTAACCCACCCATTCTCCTTGATGTTATCCAGTCCTACGTTCAGCTAACTTGACATAGGCGCTCACCTTTCAAAAAGGTTAATGAATGGGAGGAGGATAGAAGGAACCCACACGGTTTTCGGAGTGACAGTCACCCCTTTTCTCTTTGGTGTCTGTAGTCACACAAGTTGTTTCGTTATCGAAGATTTTTCATTTGTCATCCTTTTATGCTTTTTAATCTTTTGATTTCCCTGATTTTTCCTGGACCGATTCTTTTGAATTTTTCGATATTGAAGTCCAGCGGGATGCCCCAACTTTTGCCTAAGTCACTTGTTTTTATGTTTTCGGCTTAGCTAGCTTTCTCCTTTTTTTTTTCTTTTCTTGAACAAGTCATGTGACACTGGCTTATTTGACTTGTTTAAAAGGGTTGTGACTGCCTCACTCTCCGATTGGTGAGGGATAACCATTGTGATTTGATCCTCAAATGGGACACTCCTTTTGAGATTTGAAAGCTCGGTCAAATTAGCTGACACCTACCCTGCCCCGGGTTAAGATTGAGGGTTTTTCCGTTTTCATAAAGAAACTCCTACTTCTAGGGTCAAAGGGGTTTACAAGGGATTATCTTCCTTATGTCTCCGGTGTTTGGGAAGTTGAAACAATGCCTGTACATCATTAGTAGAGTTTCATTTCAAAAGCATACAATTAGAAGTTTTGCGTTTTTAAATTTCATCATCCTCCCTCGGATCCTGCTTAAACAAGTGTTAGATATCAATAAAGAAAATATGAGTGAACACGAATGGATTTAAACAAAACATGCATATTCATTTCATTATCATTATCAACTGAAAACAGACAAGTTTTACAAATGAGTTTGCACATTAACAGAAAAGAAACTACAAATGCAAAGAAATGACATGATCGAAAAGATAGTCAGCTTCGGGGAACTGGGCTTTCCAATCTAGATCTGCTACTGAGCTAGCCCTATTCAGTATTGCTTGTCGAAGTCAGTCTGATAATCATTTGCACCACTGCTCTCGGTGACTTCTTCCATAACCTGGACTGATGAACCTACCTGACTGGACGAAGGAGGATTGTTGATTCGAATACCCTGAGGCGTGAACGAGAACATATTGGAGTTAAGAAGTATCTGAACTTTGATCCTGAGCACCTTACAGTCTTCAGTTGAATGCCCATGTGCCCCAGCATGGTAGTCACAATGGGCGTTGATATCAAAACCTGGTGGGTACGGAGGAATCACTGAACCTATCTCCTTTGGCACAATAAGTCCACCTCTGATTAAATCAGGCAACATCTGACTGTATGACATTGGTAACTGAGTTAAATGCCTCTCTGGCTTTCTTGGCCTTTGTCGGGCATGCTGACGCGGTTGACGGCGATATGACCGTTGATTCTGAGGAGGTCCTTGATTTGCAGAAGAATATTGTCCTTGATACGGAGGCTCAGAAGAATGCTGACTTTGAACAGTTTATATGCTTGAATGCTGAGAATGAGGCATTGTAGATTCCAGGATGGAACTATTTTCTTCCTCGAATTCTTCCTGAGAACTGACAACTGATTCATTTTCATTGGCTTGGAAGTTCGAGATGCCTTGGAGCTTTCCACACTTGAGCATGCTCTCGATACGTTCTCCCACCATTACCAGGTCAGAAAATTTTGCTGTCCCACTGCTAATCATAAAATCAAAGTATGGTCCTTGCAAAGTACCCCTGAATATATCAACCAATTCCCTATCCAAAAGTGGTGGTTGAACACGAGCAGCTATCTCTCTCCATCTCTGAGCATACTCTCTGAATGATTCATCATCCGCTTGAGATAAACCTTACAACTGCAGGCGGCTGAGAGCCATGTCAAGATTATAACTGTATTGCTTCACAAAGGCATTAGCTAGGTCTGTCCATGATCGGATACTACCACTTTCCACCTGCATATACCAACTCAAAGATGCCCCACTCAGACTGTCTTGGAAATAGTGGATCATAAGCTTGTCATTGCGGACATTTGAGGTCATTCTTCTGCAAAACATCACCAAATGTTGCTTTGGACAGCTGTCCCCTTTGTACTTTTCAAAATTCAGCATCTTGAACTTCGGAGGCATTACCAGGCCGGGTACCAAACACATGCTCGAAGCATTCAGATCAAGAGTATCATGCCTCATCAGGGCATCAAGCTTCTCCTCAATTACACGACATCTTTCATCAAACTCAACAGCCCTTGGATCCTTAGGTTTCATCTTTGGAACTACCCTTTGGAAATCTGGCACAGGGAAGGCAAAACTCTGATAGTTTGTGGTATCAAGAGAAGAAGAATGTACATCTCGGACGATGGTACGCTCCTGTATAGTATGATTCTCAACAGGGATTCGCACAGGATGAACTTGAGCAACATTGTTCACCGGAGGCGGAATGACATTCCCAGTTCTCTGAATATTGGCATCTCCCCTATTCATGGCGGCCATGGCTTCCATAAGTTGGTCCAACTGATTCTTCATCAATTCAACATCGGCCCTAGTCACAAACTGATTCTGTTCCCCTAAGTTCATGATTCTTCCAAAGGTTGATTCAAGTCCAATACGAAAGTGGGGAAATCAACTGCAGTTCAGACAAAGGATGGATGAGCTCATTAGTTCGGATGGAGAAGTATATGCAAAATGATGCAAGATGCAAATGCAATGCAATATGAATGCAGCAGACATGGTATCAAAACTTCCACATATTCTGAATAACTATTGTGCTGATGGCTGGATAAGTTCACAGGTCTGTTCTGAAGAAAATACCAGAATATCCGAATAATCAGAATACCGGAATACCAGGCTGGTAAGTCCACACTGATAAGAAAACCAGAATACCAGGTAGGATGAAGGTTAAGGTTACCTGCAAACCTGTAAACACCTGCCCCTCTCACATGTGGGTTCTAGAAAAACCGAGGATCCTCAGTATCCCGGGCTCTTAGGTCGAGAAATAATGATATGGTCACCATTTCTGGTTTGGCATCATCATCAATCGAGGAGGCCTCAACTGATTCCCCTAAAAAAGGTTATCCTATGATAAGTTCCCAGCATTGGGTCCTCAGATCGACAAGTGTAATGGGTTTGCCATTTCTGATTTTCCATTATCACATGTCGGGAGGAGAGGCGTTGCTGAGTCCTCGGAGAAATGGTCACCAGAGTCCACAGTTTGCCAGGTTACACTCCATCATCTGCCCCAAATGCGCAGGATAGAATATTACCAAAGAAAACCTCGTCTGGATGTGGAGTTTTCATATATACTACGTCTGGCCAAATGCCAAACAAGTCACACTACCTTCCACGCTAAACATAGGTGTATACTCAAGCCAGTGTATTGGGCTTATCTCTCAGAACATCCCAACCTGCCAAACAGAAATCCAGTACAGCACAGCACAGTCCAGCATAATAATGAAATGCAATGCAATAAATGCGATAAAAATAGTAATACAGTAAAATAGTAATACAGTAATATACAACAAAATAAAGCACAACAAAATAAACACCCAATGACAACAAACAAACAAGCACCAGGACTGACTCGCAAAAGGAGATGGACCAGCAAGAGGTCAACCAGTCCCCAGCAGAGTCACCAACTGTCGCTCCCGGGATCTTCATCCATGGTACAAACGCGAAAGTGGCGCAGAAACAGGGTCGCCAGCAATGTGTATTTATCCCAAGAGAGGGAAAGGAAACACTACGTAAACCTGAGGGAAAGGAAAAGCATGGTCTCGCGACCAAGAGAAAAGGGTAAGGGAGTCGGTTATGCGAGGGGAAGGTATTAGCACCCCCACGCGTCCATCGTACTCAATGGGATCCACGCTTGTTGTCTCGATCAAAGGGTGTCGTCATCTAAAGCTCCACTGCTACTGGAAAGGAGAAGGAATGGGAACAGGGAAGAACGAAGAAACGAAGAAGAAAAGAAAAAGAAGTGACTTGATAGGACATCAACGTCCTATGCCTACGTATTCCTCGTGCAATGCAAAAGTCAGAGTCAACGTAGTTTAGACACGAACTAAGGGGGGAGGTTGCTCGCCAAGACATCGTCTTCTTGTGCCTACGTATCCTCGATCTAACCAGAAGGAGGAAATCAGAGCAGTCGTAGTTCGACCTAACGAGGTCGGTTAGTGTTTTTTTTTTCTTTTATGAGCGGCGTTAGATTTGCGTCCGGCAGTTAAGGTCGATGCCTGTTTGCGACGAGACGGAAGTAACGTGCCCTTTTCTGAAAATGAGTTGAAACTTAACAATCCCGAAGGATGAAAATATTTGAATTTGTTTTTGTGTTTTTTAGACAGAAGTGGATTGAGTTAGTTCGTAACTTATATTGCACCAAAGTCTACCATGCGGGAACGAATGAGTCCCATGGGCGCCCCCAAATGGGACGTATGCTACACACTCTAGAATAGGAGGGGAGACCCCTCGTTCTTCATTTCCTACACTTAAGGCTCGAGCGTAATATACGTTATATTTATTAAGTGTTTTAGAAATGTTAAGAGATGAGAAGAGAGGACTAAAGGGAAAAGAAAACACTAAGGGGAATTCTATCCTAATGTTGTCATGCAAATATGGCCCTATAGTTGAGGTTAGGAGGGACGCCTACCTAATGTTAGCATGCTTGGATTTAGAGCCTAATGTCTATCCTACTCCGAGCTTAATCAGAAATTAAGTCAGACTAGGAGCCTTAAGGGAGCATGTGAATACAAGAGTAATCAACAAGTAAACACCAGACAGCTCAATCACAAAGAGAAAATCAAATAAGAGGAAGTCAAGTACTTAATCAGGAATCAAAATATGCATAAAAAATCAAGATCAAGAATATCCAAGATAAAATAAAGTGCAAATTAAAAACAAGATTAAAGTTGGTCAACAATTAACCTAAAATTAATATCTAAACCTAGTGTTAATTCAAATTAATTCCTAATTAAAAATTATCCTAAATTAATTCAAAACTAAACTAATTAAACAAACAATTAATAAAAAAACTAAAAAGAAAAACAAACAAAGGGTGCAGCAGGAAAATGGGAGTGGAAAAACAAATTCTGGCGTTGGGCTCAAGGTTTCAGGCCCAATGGCTATATTGAATACAGGGGGTGTGCGAATGAATTATGGTGGTGTGGCCAGAAATTTAGGCGAGTGGGCCCACACCTCAGGCCCAATGATTTCAAAAGGAAACCAAAGGAGGTGCACGAAAAAATGGGGTTACGGACAACAATTCAAATGGGCTTATGAGCCCAATCCAACACCATAATCCCATAAAACATAGCTTACTAAACAATAATCTCAGTCGTCTTCTTCCTCATCTTCACTTCGTTAACAACGCCGTCGTAATATCCTTCCTTCGCCTTGTTCTGTTCTCCCGTCTCAAGCTTTTCGACCGCGACCTCATTATCGTCTTCGTTCGAAAGTCAACACCAGCGAACAATATCTCCTCCGCCACGAAAGTTCAACACCGCTCAATCTCACAAACGATACAAATTTGGATTCAAACAAGAACAACAAAAAAGCCGCGGAAATCTCACTCAAATATCAAGCAACCACAAAGAACATGAACAGGATTTACGTTAAAACAGAAAACAAACTCACAAGGTCGGAGCTAGTCCGACTACTCCAACTCCGACGATGGTAAGTTCGATCCTCTTCTTTTCAACTTCTATGTCCTTCTCTCTCGGTCTCTCTTTGTGCTACTAAATTGAGTTGGTTCTGCTTCTTCTATTATGTGCACAGCTTGAACTTCTTCTTGCTTCGATTCAGCTTGTGATTGTTGCGATTCGAAGGGAAAGAAGAAGGTCGAAGGTTGTTGTTGATGATTGTTTATGGTTTTGAATCGAACTCTCTTCTTCTACTTTTATGTGATCTGTTTTAGAGGCGAGGTGAGGTTTCGGAAGGAGAAGATTTACTTTAGTTTTGAAGGTTTTCAGAAGGTGTTGAGTGAGTGGTTGAAGAGAAATCGCATGGAAAGGTTTGTGAAATGGTTGTTTGGTGTTATGGTTGTAGAATGAAGGTTGAAGGGAAGATGCAGGGAGCAAGATTTGTTGGATTTATTACGTTGCTGTTGTGAATAATATGTGATGAATTTATTGCAGGTTTGAAGTGGTGAAGATGAGTGAATTTAGAGTAGCAAGGAGGGTGAATATTGATTTGTACGTGATGTTTTTGGCTGAGAAGAGCTTGAATGAGAGGAGGTTTTGAAGGTGTTGGAACTTGAGGTCTGGAATGATTTTTGCAGCGGTTTCTTGACTGCTAGAGCTTGAGGAATGAGAGAAAACGAGGTAGGATTTATAGAGGGAGTGAAGGGTAGAATGGGGAATGAATTGAGGAAAAGAGTTGATGAGTTGTGAATTAGTGAGGGCGCGTTGTGTACGAGTTGTGATTGTGTGGAAATGAAACGATGTTTGGCAACGTTGGATGTACGGTTTTGATGCGTATTGGAACTTAGTATTGTTGTGTATTGTGGTGGTTACGTCCTTTTCGTCACAGGATTTGTGGTGTATAGCAAAAAGTTCATTTTGGTTGTTGGAAATTGGTGGTGCAAAGAAAGGGTGTGTAGAATTGTACAACCTGTGTGAGGTTTGTTGTATATGTTTTGCTGAAAGTTTTGTCGAAATGGCCTTGTAATACTTGCTGCAGGTTATGTTGCGCGTGAATTGTGATAATGGCTTGGCTCTACTATGGCAGCTCACTTGTGAAGAGTTTGAAAAGTCAAAGTTTATTTCTTGTATCTTTTTGTGAATTTTCCAATTTTCCAATATTTCTTGTTATGGACAACAAACTATGTAATTGGAATTTTTTGTTAATTGAATTGGGCTCTTTTGTGACATGTATGAGATTTTTGTAACAATGGGCTTAAAAAAACTTGGAAATGGATTATGACTATTAAAGAATAGACATGATTAAAAAATGGATATGAAAGTGGATATGTGGATAACGGTTTGAAATGAATTGTGAATTGGATATTTAATGGATAAAAATGGATATGTATATATGAGTCGGTATGGGCTATGGATTTGTACATGGACAAAGAAAAAGGTTCTAAAAAGTGGACAACCACATTACATCAATTCCAAACTTTTCACTACATCACGACAGCCCTTGAATGCAACCACAACTCGCAACTGAAACAACTGCCATCTGAATCAATTTGAAACCTTGCGTAGATTATTGAATCCACACTAAGGAAAATAAATTCGCAGATGAACCACCAATGAACTTATGAGTCAGACTGAAACAAACTCTCCATGAATTAAACTTTGATGACCTGATGACTTCCATACACAACAATTTGACTTTGAATACACATTGTCTGAGAAGCAGCCACTGATTCCGATAACTTGTGATTGAAACAAAACTCCTGATGATTTGACCAAGATGAGGTTAAACTTCCATCTGATCCTGACTTGAAGCTAAACCCTTATCTTTGAATGCATACTGATACTCCTCTGAATACGGAAGATTCGAACCACATGAATGCCTTGATCCTATGTCTTAGAAGACCAATGCAAATGAACAAATGAACTATGACCTAATGATGATGCAAATGAGAAAGAAACATAAGCCAGTTAAGGTTAGAAAAAGATAAGGCAAATTTTGGGGTGCTACACTTGTCAACCAGAAAGTTCGAAGCAAACCCTCAAATACCATTCCCTTTAGTCTTGATATTAGCTTCCACATCCTTTATACTAATGCAAAGAGCCTCAACAATAAGGAGAAACTTCGGACAACCACTAGCGTAGACAAAAGGAACCCGCTTCTTGATTTCAACCCCAAAAAATATGAGAGTACTCCTCAAGTGCAGGTGCTAACTGATAATCCTGAAATGTGAAGCACCTAATTGGTGGGTCGTAGAACTGAACAAGTGTATGAATGGCAATGATGTTGACTTTAGTGCTGAGGATGGCCAACATATTACCATAATCATCTTTGAAAACCCCTTTGTTATCTTCAATCACACGGGATGCTAAACCTCTCAAAGTCTTCAGCTTAGGCTTCACAAACTTGTAGCTAAAGGATACCTCGGCAACCAGTACTCATTTCTATGATAATGTCAACAAAGAAATAAGCCTTCGAATAACCTAGAAATGCACATGCAAAAATTAATTTACATGATAAAATGATATGCAACACAAGAATCAAGAAGCCAGCATTGTCTGAACAATCAAATCTGAAAAATCTGAATATCTGCATATATAATTCTGTGTCAGTGCAAAAATTTGATGTGCGTGAGAGAACAAAGGTATGAAGAGGCTTATTTTCCTGCAAAAACCCATATCCTGGTCACAGGTGTGATCTAGACACAACAAGGTGGTCCCTTAAAAGGTCGCCCAAACCATAGAACTCAGAATGAAAACCCCCCACCATAGAAAATTCTCGCAGAATGGAAGTATTCTCAAATGAATCACGGTCTGGGATGTGGCTCTCGTGATAACCCAATGCGCAAAATGCAGGCCTCACGACTATCCATGTTCTAGCCTATATGAATGCTCAAGCCCGGTGTTAGGACTTATCTCTCTAATAATATCTACCCATCCCAACAACAACAGAAGATACAGGAGATATCCAGAGTATACAGCATATGAATTTTCAAAGCAGTAAAGAAATGCAGTAAATAAACATAAAGCTAAAGCAAGTAAAACATAAGGATAAAACGAGTAAAGCGCAAAGGATAATCACCTAAACAAGCAAGAAAGCAAACAAAACTAGGCGAGACCCCAACTTGCAAGAGAAAGGACTCCCCAGCAGAGTCGCCAGCTGAAGCTGGGGAGTCCCAGCTAGCCAGAAAACAAACAGAACTAGGCGAGACTCCAACTTGCAAGAGCAAGGACTCCCCAGCAGAGTCGCCAGTTGAAGCTAGCGGGATTATACCTGAGTGAATCGCACACTCAAAGATACAACAGAGTTGCCAGCGAACTTTATTTAGTCCCAAAGGACAGGGAAAATATCGATAAAACCCAAGGGGAAGAGAAATGGGTAAGGGGGTCGGTTATGCGAAAGGAAGGTACTAGCACCTTATGCATCCGTCGTACTCGACGAGAATCATTTCGCTTGCTTCTAGGCTTTGATGGGTTATCTATCTAAAGGTTTCTATCTAAAAGAAGAGAGAGAAGAGACAAAGAAAGAGAGTGCTCGCAGAGGATTAGGGCCCTCGTGCCTACGTACCCTCATAGTGCAATGAGGAAATCATAGCGTCGTAGTTCATGGAACCAAGGAAGAGAAGAATGATGAAAGAAGGTGGCTCGCCAAGATATCGCAATCTCGTGCCTACGTATCCTCATAGTGCAATGAGGAATTCAGACCCTACGTAGTTCGGGGAACAAAGACCGGAAAAAGAAAGGAAAATTGTGTCAAAACCAAGAGCGAAAGAAGGAGAGAAAACTCCGATGGGGATTCAAAAGAATTGGTGTCAAAACCAAGAAAGAATAGAAAAGGAAAAGTAGTAATTGTGCTGAGGATAAAGTGAAAGAATGGTGTCAAAACCAAGAAGATAAAGGAGCAAAAGAGTAAGAGCGACTCAACTGGGGAGTAAGAGAACATAGTGACTGTGCTGGGGATCAAAGGGTTAGCGACCCTACTGGGAATCAAACAAAAGGATGGTGTAGAAACCAAGAGAAAAAAAAAGGATTCAGTATGTTAACTGACGGGTAGTGGTTAACCAAAGAAAGAGATTAAAACTCTGTGGGGAAAAGGGTTTGGTGTCAACAGGCAGGTGTGATGAACCAAAAGGAGAGAGTACTGAACCAAGAGAAGGATTTTGACTCTAAAGGGATTTCGGTATATTAACTGATAAACAGTGGTTAACCGAAAGAACAGGTGTAGAACCAAGCAAAGGTTGTGACCCAAAGGACGTGAGTATTTGAACCAAAGAGGTTGGTAACTGTTGGGGATTCGGTGTTAACAGAAAAACTGTGTTTGAACGAAGAGAAAAATGAGTGATTAACCAAAAGAAGGTGTTTAACTCAAAAGGTGCTCAGTATGTTAACAGATAGACTGTGGTTAACTGAGAAAAAGTGAAATTAGGTGTTTTAACTGACAGGAAGTGGTTAACCAATCAAAGGGATGGGAACTAAGAGAATGTTGCGAACTCCGCAAGGGTTTTAGTGTTTAACAGGAAGACTGTGTTTTGACCAAAGAAACCAATTGAGACTCCTCTGGGGAATCAATGAACAATTGTTGATCAGAAGAAAAGCTATCAAACCAAAAAAAGGTTGCTAACCCAAAGTGATAAATATCTTTAACCAAGAGAATGGTGATTGATCAAAAGAGAGATTGAAAAGGGTAGGGGTGATCAAGGATCGACTCGACTGAGGATTAAGAGACACTACAGCTTGGAGATAGAGGCGATTATTCCAGGCACAGGGTCATTTGTCCCCTACCCAAAATAATCAAGATGAGTATAGGAATTCTCCACTCTCATCCCTTCTCTGGAACCAAAGTATAATGCGGAATTTGAAACGGACAGCATAGCGGCACAAATTTCTACAATACTCCAGTGCATCGTGCGAATCTCTGACTCGGCCGGGGATAAAGAGAACAAGGCTCTAAAGAATCCTAGAGAGAGGAGCAAGGGGAGATTGACTAATCAAAACATGGTTTCGATCAATCGATCAAAGGGAATGAGCAAGCCAGCAATCTTTCACGAGTCGAAAGATCGTCAAAGCAACGTGTGAATTAATGATTGTGCAAGATTGAATTTGCTCAAGAAGGAACAAACTCAATGCAAATAGCATGGAAAACAGTACCAAACATCAACACAAATCATGTAATCAAGTGAGCAAAAGATGTGCAAGAATGATCATGAACAATATAATGCCAAAAATGCAAACAATTACGTAATCGATAAATCGTGCACAGAAAGTTCACAAGCATGCTTTAAGCAGAGGTTAAACAACTCATAAAACATCCAAAAATATTGATCATGTAAACACATGGAAGTTAAATCAGAAAAGAACACCAAACAAGCTTGAAAATAGGCAAAAATGGCATCAAACATGAAGATCAAAGATCAAACAATCACAAGATTCACCAAACTAAAAAACGATCGAAACTACATCGGAAATGCACGAAAGTGATCGAAATAGTAAATTAAGCAGGAGCTACCAACCTACAAGCCGGAGAATTGGCTTGGTCATTGTTGTGAGTGAAATGTAGAGAGAAGAAGCCAAGAAAACCAGAGAATTCTGCACTTGCACTTTGAACCGTAGCGAAACCGAGCAAAATGCGATAAAAGCTCTGAAATCAAATTGGCACCCAACGATTGGAGTAATTACTTGAATTGAAGTAGAACTTGTTGTAATTCTAGAAATTTAAGCAAAATTGAAGATGGATGAAGGCTTAAGCTCAAGAGTAAGCAATTTCAATGTAAAATTCACTACTCTTCAATGGTGGATTTGAGCTCTAGTGTGGTTTGGGGAAGAAGATGAAGATGAATGTGTAGAACTTGCAGAAAATACAGAGAGAAATGGGAAAATTGAGAGTGAAAAGTGTGAGAAATTGTTAGAATGATTGTGGATCCTTTGTGAAAGGGTGAGGGTTTGCTTATATAGAGACTAGCTTTGGAGTAGGGTAAGTTTAGAATGTGCTTTGGAGTGAGCTTTAGAGCTTGCTTTGGAGTTAGTTAAACTCAACTCACGGAGTTGAAAGTTGACTCGCTTAGTTAGTTAGTTAACTCGGTGGAGCAATCCCAATGGAAATCCAAATTAATGGCTCTCATGCTTAGAAATTAAGTAACATGATGGACTTAATTCAAAGTGAAGTATTTGAATAAATGTAAGTGGAGTGTCTTGAATGGTCTTGAACTGTCTAGAATGTTCCACACACTGCTAGAACCAAGTAGAACCCCAAAATATAGAGGAAAAGTTGTTGTCATGAAAAAGCAACAAATTCTGCCCATTTTACATGGGTTAATCGATTAACCCATTTGAACTGCAAATGGTTATTCGATTAACCAGACCAAAATTTTCCCAAATTGCTTGAAAAAAGGTGTTGTGGTCACGGTTCCGATTTTTGCCCTATTGCTTTGATGAATAGGCATAGAAACCCTTGGTTTGTGCTTGTATTGATGTTGTGATGACTTTGTGAGGATATGATTAATCGGGCTTAAAAAACCTGAATATTCCTGCAACAAGAAACCCAGAGAAAAAATGTGAGTGCGTATGCCAGCGATGTGAATGCACATGCTTATGCAAAAGGAAAAATGGGGGTCAAATTTCGGGTTACGAAACTAATGTAAGCATAGGCTAAGCAACCAAATACTCTAAGTCTGTCGAGATTAGGTAGATGTATCGACCAGAGTTCTTCAGGTGTTTTCATTCCCAAAGCTGACAAGGGACACCTATTTATCAGACAAGCTGCAGTCATGAGTGCCTCAGCCTAAAACACCTGCAATCCTGCACTAATTGACATGCACCTTGTCATACCCCAAATTTTGACCACTAATATTTCCCATCATTGTGCAAATCATCATCACAATGTGGATGTACCCTTTATGCCTCATAAATCTACTCAAGGGATTGTTGAACATTAACTATTATCAAAGATTAGGGTTCCAAGCCCTCTCTGAACTTTTAGACAAAGGATCAATCAAGGAATGACATGATCTTCAACTTGTCTAAACCTCTCAAACATCCATAATGGATCAAGAGGACTCCCACTCCAAGGATCAAGCACAGGGCTGCAGCACTCCAAGTGGATTAAGCGTCAAGATCGCCAGTGTCACCAAATTAGGGTTTTGGTCGACCAATGCCTCCAGATGGAAATTTTCCCATGGGCATGAGCCAATGCTTCACAATATAACATAAGATGCTCCAAGGGACATCATGAACCCAATCATCAAGTCAATTTAGCCTCAGGGGATGCATTCATAAAAAATCAGAAATTAGGGTTTCTTGACCTAATTCACCCCTAAGTTGACTTTTGGGACAAAACATGAGCCAAGACCTCAAGGCATGATTTTAGGGTCTCTAATACACTACATTGATCCATTTGCAACAATGGATTGATCCAAGAAGCTTGAGCAACTAGTTTCAATTTCATCTGAACCACCATTAGGGTTTTGCGAGAAAAGTCAACTGTATCTTTGACTTTTGACCCAGGCATGCCCCCAAACCCTAAGACATGATTCAATACACCCTATAACACCCATGGAACATGTCCATCAAGTTTGATTTAGGTCAAGGACATGATTCCCTAAAGGATTGCACAGTTTGGAATTCATCTGACAAAAGTCAACTGTGCACAAAAAATCAAACTTTGACTTTTTGAGATTTTCATAAAAATGGTTTTTTAACCCTAAAATGATGTTAATGTGTGATTGGAACCATAATTCATCAAGAAAAATCAATAAAAGTGGGATAACTTGTAAAAAGGGTAACCATAAAAACTTAGAAAATTTTCTAAGTTATGAAACAAAGTGGCTAGGGTACCAAGTTTGGAGGATCATAACTCCTAAACCACAAAGCCATTTTTTCCCATCCAAAGCTGGATTTGTAGCTCTCATTACCCTCTACAAAAGCTTCAACTGCCACTCATTCCAATTCCTCATGGATTTTGAGTTATGGAATGATCAAAATCACAAAAAGTGAAAATGTCACTTTTTTCCAACACTTAGTGAAATTTTCACTAAGTCAGAATCTGCCTTCACTTTTTTCCAAATGTAGGGGCATTTTTCACTTGGATCCAAAAAGTATCAAAACCAATTATGATCAAACAGATGTTGTATCATATGAGGGCTTTCCAAAATGACCAAGAACATCATCAAATTCCACTTGAGCCATGAGATATGACAAGGGCAATATGCCTTGCTGAAAGCTGCCAAGGCTAGGCAGAATTTTGCATTTTTACTCGATTTGGAAAAATCAACTAATTCCAAGCCTTGTCATCATCTTGGACACATCTGAGGATCAAATTCAAAGGGGGCAAACACTGAGCCAAGCCTCTAAAGTCCTTGGAACAAGAAGTAGCATGCCAAACCTAGAAATCCCTAAAAGAGGGACAAGACTCCAATTTTGGATTGGAGCATTTAATGGATGATTAGAGGTGGCATGGACAGACACATTTGCAACTGAATTCAGTCAAGAATGATCCAACAACTAGGGAACCAAAGGCCTGTGCCCTAACCTCTAGTCAATGGCTAGAGGAGACTTGGCTTCCCATTGATCAACATTGGCTAAACCTCTGCTATGGTTACCATTCACTATTGATCCCAAAACAAACTTGCTCTACTATAAATAGAGCTCATTTGTGCTCAGTTTGAGTACACCAAAGCCATCAAACAGATGTTTTCCTCAAAAGCTCTTTCTCTTGGCAAAAATGCCTTCTTTAGTAAGGTAACTCTGAGTTTTTGAGTTAGAGAGCAATTCCAACCAAACCAATCACACACACGCCTCATATATGTCATGTATAAGCTGTCCAAACTTTCATAAGTGACCTGTAATCCTTAAAACACAAAGTCACCTCTCAAAACCTCAAAATAGTACTTTTGTGCATTTTTCAAGCCATGTCTTGATTCAGTCACTTTCCAAACCAGATAAAACCTCAAACACACTCCAAATATCATCCTTGAATTGTCCCAAATGGTTCCCCCCATCTGGAACACCATTTGAGAGAGTTTCTATTTTGGCCACTTTTAACCCCTTTTGCAAGAAAGGGCCAGTTTATGTTTTTGCAGGTTCCAACTGATTCCACTCATCCTAAAAGCTTCTAAGGGATCATTTAAGAGTGTCCAAAGCATCAAACCACTTCTGGAACAAGAGGCTTGACAGATTGCACAAAAACTCCAAAAAGCTCAAAAGGAGGTAAGCCTCATGACTTGAACTTTCTAAAATATGCATTCTTTTGAGGTCCACTGATCATGCATCTCTTATACATGTCATATGTGTTGTGTTTAAACCAATTCATCATGTAATTCATGCCTGTACCAAAGTGTAGCATAGAAAATGCAATTATAGGCCTATTTCAAAACCCCTATCAGATTTTGAGGAGGGTTCATGATCTGAGAAAAACACCACCGGCATTGGATTCCTTGTGAAATTCTAGGCCAGATGCATATAAATTTTGTCCCTAAACATGGAGAAATAAGAAAGTTATGGACCTTCCCGTTTCTTGCCAAAACATGCCTTGCCTTGCCTTGGGCCAGGCCAAAAACAAGGCATGCCTTGTATATTTGTTGGTTTGTTTCAATCAACGGATGTATCACCAACCCAGTGGTAAGGCGTGTGCCCTATAACCTTGAGGTCGTGGGTTCAAACCCCACCCATGCCATTTTGTGTTTTCTCACAGTTTTGCTATTTTTTCCAATATTTTCATGTTTTATTAATTAATTGGAAAATTAATAGCTCCTTCAATTTTAATTGGTTCTTTTTGCAAAAAATCACAAAAATATTAAAATATTTTATTCCACAAAAAAATTAAGTTTATATTAGTTATTTAATATAATTAGTATTTTTGTGAATAAATTCCTTTTTCATTGTTTTTAAACATTTAAAAGTGAATATTTACTTTGAAAATCAAAACCAAGTGAGTTTTAATTCATCTTGTGATTAATCCTTCATTTTTCAAACCTAAAACAAAAATCACAAGTGGTTTATTCAAATTTATTTGGTATTTTTATCATTTTTATTTGATTTTCTTTAAATATTTACTTTTGAAGAAGATAAAATTAGGGTTTCTTTAATTTTCACCCTCATAAGTCATTTTTAAACACCTTTGGACCTCTAAATGGAGTGTAAGACCCAAGCCTTTTTGTAAAATAAACCTATTTTGGGCCTCACTTATTGTATAAGTCCCGTTGTATTTCAAAAGTTCGGCGCGGTCGTCGCCCGTTTAAAACAAACCCTGGGCCTACCCTCGAGTAGTAAGACCCATTTCTTTTCTTAAACTCACTTGGGCCTCTAATAGAGTGTAAGACCCAATCCCCTTTTAACCAAAACCTTTTTGGGCCTCAGTTGTATAAGTCCCTCTGCGTTAAAAGAAAAATCTCGGCGCGATCGCCAATAAAAAAATTCACCCTGGGCCTACCCTCGTGTTATAAGTCCCATTTTCTTTTCTTTAAAACTCTTTGGGCCTCTTGAGAGAGTGTAAGACCCACCCCTTTGTACAGAAAACCTTTCCCGGGCCTCAGTCACTTGTATAAGTCCCTGTACAAAACAACAGTGCAATCACCGATAAAACCCTGGGCCTCTCCTTGAGCTGTAAGCCCCAATTTTCCTTTCAAAGCACTTTCTCCTTTGATTTTGAAATATACTATTGTTTTCAATTTTTCTTTGTTGAACAACTAACAAAACAACATAGAAGCTCTACAACCGAGTAAGTGTTTACCCGCTTTCATTTAACGTTTTCATATGTATATAACTGTATTGTAAGGTTGTTTCACTGTAAGTCTTCTTTCATAAACTCATATCAACTATGTAATAATAGTATAGATATTTAGAGTTTCTCCGGCAATTACGTCTAGAACTATACAAAACCTCGTCTCCTTACATCAATTTTAGATAACTAGATCTAAGAAATTCCCCTTTGAACAGTTCATATACAGAAGGACAATGTTCCAAGTGAAACCCCTTCTGGAACTGTTCATCAGCCTCCTCTTGGGCTTAGTGCAAGGACCCGCAGGCTTCCTAAAAGCATCCCCGCCTCCTCTTGGGCATTGTACAAGGACCCGTCGGCTTCTTAGAAGTTTTCACAGCCTCCTCTTAGGCTTCGTATAATGATTCTTCCTCCGGGAAGATAGCCTCCTCTTGGGCTTCGTACAAATTGTCCCTCGGCTTCTTAAAAGTTTCCAGCCTCCTCTTGGGCTTCGTACAAATTGTCCCGACGACCTCCTAGTGGTATAGGAACAGAAATTAGTCATCTTAATAGAATAGTCTTTCAAAGAGTCTAGATCTTTCTACCGCAAACGTACTGTCTCTTAAGCATAGTACAAGAGATAAAACTCGTAGACTTGGACAGTCTCAATAACCTTTGGATTCCCCGTTTCCCTAGAGAACCGGAAATAATCCTAACCCTTAGATCAAGTCCACGAGTACAACATTACTCATATAAGAACTGATTTTCTCTTTTATCCAACATACTGGTCACTCAACTGAAACAGTCACCAGCACACTAGCCTTCTCTTGGGCTTTGTACAATGATTCTCCCTGTAACACCCATTTTAATTATTTAGTTATCTTGTATTAATCTTTAAGTGTGTCCTTGTTTGGGAGAGTGTCTGAGTGCGTTTACTTGTTGACCTTGGCTTAGAAGGTAGATTATTGGAATAAAACCTTAGACTAATAATAATAGAGACATAATTGAATAATAATCATAATTTCATTAATAATAGAATTATTATTATTTATATTATTATTATTATTATTTGGGATTAATTAAAATAAGAAATTAAGGGATTAAGAGAGGTTTAGGGAATTAGGAGAACAGTTTCACGTTTAACGAAAAGAGGGAACAAAGGAGAAAAAAAAGAACAAGTGCTAGGGCTTGAACCATTTTCCCCAATTTGTTAATTTTGCTGCAGAATTCGAGGTAAGGGGGGGAAAACTGTTAAATATTGGTGATTTACTCATGATAGGGTAGTGGAAATTCCTTAATCCCGTAGGGTTTTATATCCATGATTGTGTTGTGATGAATTGTAGAGTATGTCTGATTTAATTATGAATCTGTACATGTGTTGTTATGTATTTTCTGAATTTCTTGTTGATAGTACTATGGTGCTTGAATCTGATCTGGTATGTGGTGTGTTGTTCCTATTTTGGAAGAACGATTCGAAGTGTTGGATCCATAATTGATGTAGTAATCATAGGATGCAAGTGAAAGAAGAAGAATTGAACCTAAAATCAAAGTAGAAGAGATTATAGGACTGGTTGGAAGTGAAGAAGTGTGGAAATCGTAGCAGAATGCAGAATAATGAGGCTTCTGGTGAATTGCGTAACAGATCTGGCGATACGCGCATCAAGTAGGGCGATACGCGTATGGAGTGGCGTGATACGCAGCAATACGCGTATGGGAGCTAGGTAGTATGCGTAATAGGAGGGCCATACGCGTATGGTGTTGGAATTTGGGAAATTCAGTGAGAAGATGTCTCTGTCCATACGTGTACGGCATAAGGCAATACGCGTAAGGACTTGGGAATTGTGAGGGCACACGCGTATGAAGGGAGTCAATACGCGTATGGGTTGGGTGAGTGAGCTGGAAATACGCGTATGGCATGGTGCAATACGCGTATGGCCGGCGAAGTTGCAGAATTTTACCATTTCGCGATTTCTTTCCCGTTTTCGCATCGGTTTCGATTTCTAATGGTTTGAGAGGTTGAGAGCAGAAGTCAGTTGCTGAGAAGTAATAATTTGGTGATGAAAATAATAAGCTTAATAATTTTAAATTAATTAATTGATTAATTAAGTATGATTGTATAGGAAGTAACATTAACCATGATGATTGATGATATATGTGGATGTGATCAGCAGGATCGTGTGCATGTAAACATGCTTGAATAGATGTGTTATCGCGCATAATTGAGTCATGAATATTCATGGTGTTTTTGTGGGATGAATCATTGCTCAGGAGGAGTGTATGTGATTCATATGTACTCCTATAAGGAGAATGGTGGGGATAGATCATTTCCAAGTAGAGATGTATGTGATCTATCTGGGGTTTGATTGAATGAACTAATGAGTCGGTACCGCATTGCATGTGTTGAGTTGCATACATTGTTGATAATGGGCAGTAGGCCGTGTTTGATGTTTGATGATGCTTGTGTATGATGACTACCTGTTTATCATGTATTTATTCACCTATAATATTTGAACATGAATTCTAACCCCTTTGTTGTTGTTGTGTCTGTGCTTCCTCGGAAGTACAGATAACCCAGGTACTTAGGTCGCTTGGATGTTCATGTTGCCTGTTCGAGTCCATAGGAGTACTCTGATACGTAACACGGGATGTCGGGATGTTTTTGTAGTTGTTTGATTTTATTTACATTCTTTGTTATGTATTCCATTTTATTGAATTACTTTATGGAGAACCTTGTATTAAGGAACTATTGGTGCATTTGGGCAGATGGCCGTGAATTTTAAACTAAATGATTATTTCCGCTGATTCTTTAGTTAAATTAATACAATAAAGAGCTTATATTGGTTTTGATGATGGGACATTCCACTCTTGGTGAAAAACTCTGATTTTAAAGTATTATTCAGTATTTTATTTTAAATGGGGAAAGTGGGGTGTTACAATTGGTATCAGAGCAGGTCGGTCCGTCCGGCCAGGTGTTATAGTTGAGTCTGTCCTTAGAATATAAGTTGTTTGTGTGTTCTGACCTTGTGATGATTATTGTCCAGTATGGCAGGAAGGAATGATGATGCTCTTGCTGCTGCTATGCAAGCCATGGCACAAGCTGTAGAGAATGCCAACCAGGGTGGAGGTGCTCAGTTCCGTCACTTAGCACAGTTTCAGAGCAATAAGCCGCCTACACATGAGGGAGGTATCTTAGATCCAGAGGCTGCACAGAAATGGCTGAAGGCTATGGAGAAGATCTTCAGGACCATGGAATGCAGTGATGCTCAGAAGGTACGATTTGGTACTCATATGCTGGAAGGAGGGGCTGAGGCTTGGTGGGACAACAGTCGCCAGAGATTTAAAGCTGCAGGTACTGAGATTACTTGGGCTGTGTTTCAAGCTGAGTTTCTGGAAAAGTATTTTCCGGAAGACATTCGTAGTGCAAAAGAGGTTGAATTTTTGGAGCTGAAATAGGGTGATAAGACAGTTTTCGAGTATGCCGCTAAGTTTGAGGAGCTGGTTCAGTATTGTGCTCATTACAATACCGAAGAAGCTATGACTTTGAAGTGTTTGAAGTTTGAGAACGGGCTGCGTCCCGAGATCAAGTTGGGTATTGCTTGTCAGAAGATAAGAAACTATCCATAGCTGGTAAGCAGAAGCAGAATTTATGATAATGACAACAGAGCCAAGATTGCTCATTACAAAACTGTGAATGAGAAGAAAAATAAGCAGAGATTTGGAGGTACTCCTTACAGTGCTCCAGCTGATAAGAGGAAATAGAAAACTGATGTGGGGAAGAAGCCAAAGGAGAAGGGAGCAGGTGCTGATACTCTCAAATGCTTCAGATGTGGTGGTGCGGGTCACCGTGCTAACAACTGTCAGAATGAGGTGAAGAAGTGTTTCAAGTGTGGCAAAGTAGGTCATGTTATAGCTGATTGCAGAGCCACTATGCCTACTTGTTATAATTGTGGAGAGAAGGGTCACATCAGCACTCACTATGAGAAGCCGAAGAAGTCTCAGGCGTCTCAAACTAGTGGGAAGGTGTTTGCCTTGGTGGGAGCCCAATCCACTGAGGAGGAGCGTTCCGTCAAAGGTACTTGCTTTATTAATGACGTTCCTTTGATTGCTATCATTGACATGGGTGCAACACACTCGTTTATTTCTGTTGACTGTGTGAAGAGATTAGGGATTGTGCCATCTACTCTAGAGCAGAGGATGATGATTGAAACTCCATCTATTGGTTCTGTGGTTACTTCTTTGGTGTGTTTGAAGTGTCCGCTGACCGTGTTTGGTAGAGATTTCAGAGTGGACTTGATTTGTTTGCCACTCGGTAATCTTGACGTTATTTTGGGAATGAACTGGTTGGAGTTCAACCGGGTGTATATTGATTGCTTCAGGAAGACGTTATTGTTTCTTACTCCTGAAGAAGAAGCATTAGCAGATTCGCTATCTAGCAAGGAGTTGAGGGCGTTGTTGGAAGATGAAGCGAAGCTGTTTGCAGTATTTTCCTCGTTATCTATTGAAAGCAAGACTTCAGTTAATGAATTGCCAGTAGTTAATGAATTTCCTGAAGTGTTTCCAGATGACATCACAGAATTGCCTCCGACAAGGGAAGTTGAGTTTGCTATTGATCTTGTACCGGGTACCAGACCTATCTCTATGGCACCGTACAGGATGTCTGCATCAGAGTTGGCAGAGTTGAAATCTCAGGTCGGGGAATTGCTCGATAAGAAGTTTATCAGACCAAGTGTGCCGCCTTGGGGAGCTCCAGTGTTATTGGTGAAGAAGAAGGATGGTAGCATGCGTCTGTGCATTGACTACCGTCAGTTGAATAAAGTAACCATTAAGAATAAGTATCCACTTCCTAGGATTGATGACTTAATGGATCAGCTGGTAGGAGCTCGTGTTTTCAGCAAAATTGATCTGAGGTCGGGTTACCATCAGATTAGAGTAAAGGAGGGTGATATTCAGAAGACTGCTTTCAGAACTCGCTACGGACATTACGAATATGCAGTGATGCCTTTCGGAGTGTCTAATGCGCCGGGTGTATTTATGGAATATATGAATCATATTTTCCATTCTTATCTGGATCAGTTTATTGTGGTATTTATTGATGATATACTGATTTATTATAAGTCTGACGAAGAGTATGCAGGTCGCTTGAGAATTGCATTGCAGGTGTTGAAAGATAATAAATTGTTTGCAAAGTTCTCGAAGTGTGAATTTTGGTTGAAGACCATGAGTTTCTTGGGCCATGTAATTTCTGGTGTGGTATAGCGGTGGACCCCTCTAAAGTAAGTGCAGTACTTCAGTGGGAAACCGAAGACCGCAATGGAGATTAGAAGCTTTTTGGGTTTGGCAGGTTACTATAGAAGGTTCATTGAAGGGTTTTCTAAATTGGCATTGTCGTTGACTCAGTTAACCAAAAAGAATCAAGCTTTTGTCTGGGATGCTGCCTGTGAGGAGAGTTTTGAAGAACTGAAGAAGAAGTTGACGACACCACCAGTGTTGATTTTACCAAGTCCAAATGATTCTTTCGTAGTGTATTGTGATGCGTCTAAGATGGGATTAGGCGGTGTGTTGATGCAAGGTGGCAAGCTAGTGGATTATGCTTCAAGACAGTTAAGGGTGCATGAGTGGAACTATCCTACTCATGATCTGGAATTAGCTACAGTGGTGTTCGTGTTAAAAATTTGGAGGCACTATTTGTATGGATCGAGATTTGAAGTGTTTAGTGATCACAAGAGTTTGAAATATTTGTTCGATCAGAAGGAATTGAATATGAGGCAGAGAAGGTGGTTAGAATTCTTGAAAGACTATGATTTTAATTTGAGTTACCATCTGGGGAAAGCTAATGTTGTGGCAGATGCTCTGAGTCGGAAGACAATCCATATGTCTGCGTTAATGGTGAAGGAAATGGAATTGATTGAACAATTCAGAGATTTGAGCATGGTTTGTGAAACTACACCCGAAAGTATCAGATTGGGTATGCTGAAAGTGAATAATGACTTTTAGGATGTGATTAAGGAAAATCAGAAACTGGATGTGAAATTAGTAGACCTGATGCCTACAGAAAGAGATGATCCTGATAGTGACTTTTAAGTGGACAGTGTTGGTGTGTTGAGATTCCGGGGCAGAATCTGTGTACCGGATAATGACGAATTGAAAAAGGCAATCTTAGAGGAAAGTCATCGGAGTAGCTTGAGTATTCATCCAGGAGCTACAAAGATGTACCATGATTTGGAGAAGTTGTTTTGGTGATCCGGTGTGAAGAGGGACATAGCTCAGTTTGTCTATGCTTATTTGACATGTCAGAAGTCAAAAGTGGAACATCAGAAGTCTTCGGGATTAATGCAACCGTTGGAAATCCCTGAGTGGAAATGGGACAGTATTGCGATGGATTTTGTGACTGGTTTTCCAAATACGGTGAGAGGCTTTGATGCTATTTGGGTAGTGGTGGATCGGCTTACGAAATCCGCACATTTTATACCAATTAACATCAGCTTCCCGTTGTCGAAGCTAGCGGAAATTTATATCAGGATAATTGTGAAGTTGCATGGTGTTCCGTCGAGCATAGTGTTGGATAGAGATCCGAGGTTTACTTCAGAATTTTGGAGGAGTCTGCAGGAAGCCTTGGGTTCTAAGTTGAAGTTGAGCTCGGCTTATCATCCACAGACCGATGGTCAGTCAGAGAGGACCATTCAGTTGTTGGAGGATTTGTTGAGGGCCTGTGTATTGGAAAAAGGTGGTGCGTGGGATACTCATTTTCCATTGATTGAGTTCACGTATAATAACAGTCACCATTCTAGCATCGGAATGGCACCTTTTGAAGCTTTGTATAGACGGAAGTGTAGGAAACCTCTGTGTTGGTATGAAACAGGTGAGAATGTGGTGCTTGGACCAGAAATTGTCCAACAAACTACTGAGACGATTCAAATGATCTGTGAAAAGATGAAAGCGTCTTAGAGTAGGCAGAAAAGTTATCACGATAATCGAAGGAAGGAGTTAGAATTCAGTGAAGGTGATCACACATTCCTAAGAGTTAACCCAGTGCCGGTGTGGGTCGTGCTTTGAAATCTAAGAAGTTGGATCCTAAGTTTATTGGACCGTACAAGATCCTGCAAAGGATTGGTACAGTGGCTTATAGGGTGGCACTGTCGCCTGAACTTTCGAATTTGCATGACGTGTTTCATGTGTCACAACTTCGGAAGTATGTTTCAGATCCGTCTCATGTGATTCAGAGGGACGAAGTTCAGATCAGGGAGAATCTTACTGTTGAGACGATGCCGTTGAGGATCGATGATCGTAAGATGAAACAGCTCAGAGGAAAGGAGATACCTCTGGTGAGAGTGGTTTGGGGAGGTGCTGCAGGAGGCAGTGTGACCTGGGAATTGGAAAGCAGGATGCGAGAGTCGTATCCAGAGTTGTTTCCATCAGGTAATTTTCGGGGACGAAAATAATTTAAGTGGGGGAGAGTTGTAACACCCATTTTAATTATTTAGTCATCTTGTATTAATCTTTAAGTGTGTCCTTGTTTGGGGGAGTGTCTGAGTGCGTTTACTTGTTGACCTTGGCTTAGAAGGTAGATTATTGGAATAAAACCTTAGACTAATAATAATAGAGACATAATTGAATAATAATCATAATTTCATTAATAATAGAAATATTATTATTATTATTATTATTATTTGGGATTAATTAAAATAAGAAATTAAGGGATTAAGAGAGGTTTAGGGAATTAGGAGAACAATTTCATGTTTAACGAAAAGAGGGAACAAAGGAGAAAAAAAAAGAACAAGTGCTAGGGCTTGAACCATCTTCCCCAATTTGTCAATTTTGCTGCAGAATTCGAGGCAAGGGGGGGGACTGTTAAATATTGGTGATTTACTCATGATAGGGTAGTGGGAATTCCTTAATCCCGTAGGGTTTTATATCCATGATTGTGTTGTGATGAATTGTAGAGTATGTCTGATTTAATTCTGAATTCGTACATGTGTTGTTATGTATTTTCTGAATTTCTTGTTGATAGTACTGTGGTGCTTGAATCTGATCTGGTATGTGGTGTGTTGTTCCTATTTTGGAAGAACGATTCGAAGTGTTGGATCCATAATTGATGTAATAATCATAGCAAGTGAAAGAAGAATAATTGAACCTAAAATCAAAGTAGAAGAGATTATAGGACTGGTTGGAAGTGAAGAAGTGTGGAAATCGTAGCAGAATGCAGAATAGTGAGGCTTCTGGTGAATTGCGTAACAGATCTGGCGATACGCGTATCAAGTAGGGCGATACGCGTATGGAGTGGCGTGATACGCAGCAATACACGTATGGGAGCTAGGTAGTATGCGTAATAGGAGGGACATACGCGTATGGTGTTGGAATTTGGGAAATTCAGTGAGAAGATGTCTCTGTCCATACGTGTACGGCATAAGGCAATACGCGTGAGGACTTGGGAATTGTGAGGGCACACGCGTATGAAGGGAGTCAATACGCGTATGGGTTGGGTGAGTGAGCTGGAAATACGCGTATGGCATGGTGCAATACACGTATGGCCGGCGAAGTTGCAGAATTTTACCGTTTCGCGATTTCTTTCCCGTTTTCGCATCGGTTTCGATTTCTAACGGTTTGAGAGGTTGAGAGCAGAAGTCAGTTGCTGAGAAGTAATAATTTGGTGATGAAAATAATAAGCTTAATAATTTTAAATTAATTAATTGATTAATTAAGTATGATTGTATAGGAAGTAACATTGACCATGATGATTGATGATATATGTGGATGTGATCAGCAGGATCGTGTGCATGTAAACATGCTTGAATAGATGTGTTATCGCGCATAATTGAGTCATGAATATTCATGGTGTTTTGGTGGGATGAATCATTGCTCAGGAGGAGTGTATGTGATTCATATGTACTCCTCTAAGGAGAATGGTGGGGAAAGATCATTTCCAAGTAGAGATGTATGTGATCTATCCGGGGTTCGATTGAATGAACCAATGAGTCGGTACCGCATTGCATGTGTTGAGTTGCATACATTGTTGATAATGGGCAGTAGGCCGTGTTAGATGTTTGATGATGCTTGTGTATGATGACTACCTGTTTATCATGTATTTATTCACCTATAATATTTCAACATGAATTCTAACCCCTTTGTTGTTGTTGTGTCTGTGCTTCCTCGGAAGTACAGATAACTCAGGTACTTAGGTCGCTTGGATGTTCATGTTGCCTGTTCGAGTCCATAGGAGTGCTCTGATACGTAACACGGGATGTCGGGATGTTTGTGTAGTTGTTTGATTTTATTTACATTCTTTGTTACGTATTCCATTTTATTGAATTACTTTATGGAGAACCTTGTATTAAGGAACTATTGGTGCATTTGGGCAGATGGCCGTGAATTTTAAACTAAATGATTATTTCCGCTAATTCTTTAGTTAAATTAATACAATAAAGAGCTTATATTGGTTTTGATGATGTGACATTCCACTCTTGGTGAAAAACTCTAATTTTAAAGTATTATTCAGTATTTTATTTTAAATGGGGAAAGTGGGGTGTTACAATTGGTATCAGAGCAGGTCGGTCCGTCCGGCCAGGTGTTATAGTTGAGTCTGTCCTTAGAATAGAAGTTGTTTGTGTGTTCTGACCTTGTGATGATTGTTGTCCAGTATGGAAGGAAGGAATGATGCTGCTCTTGCTGCTGCTATGCAAGCCATGGCACAAGCTGTAGAGAATGCCAACCAGGGTGGAGGTGCTCAGTTCTGTCACTTAGCACAGTTTCAGAGCAATAAGCCGCCTACACATGAGGGAGGTATCTTAGATCCAGAGGCTGCACAGAAATGGCTGAAGGCTATGGAGAAGATCTTCAGGACCATGGAATGCAGTGATGCTCAGAAGGTATGGTTTGGTACTCATATGCTGGAAGGAGAGGCTGAGGCTTGGTGGGACAACAGTCGCCAGAGATTGGAAGCTGCAGGTACTGAGATTACTTGGGCTGTATTTCAAGCTGAGTTTCTGGAAAAGTATTTTCCGGAAGACATTCGTAGTGCAAAAGAGGTTGAATTTTTGGAGCTGAAATAGGGTGATAAGACAGTTTTCGAGTATGCCGCTAAGTTTGAGGAGCTGGTTCAGTATTGTGCTCATTACAATACCGAAGAAGCTATAACTTTGAAGTGTTTGAAGTTTGAGAACGGGCTGCGTCCCGAGATCAAGTTGGGTATTGCTTGTCAGAAGATAAGAAACTATCCAGAGCTGGTAAGCAGAAGCAGAATTTATGATAATGACAACAGAGCCAGGATTGCTCATTACAAAGCTGTGAATGAGAAGAAAAATAAGCATAGATTTGGAGGTACTCCTTACAGTGCTCCAGCTGATAAGAGGAAATAGAAAACTGATGTGGGGAAGAAGCCAAAGGAGAAGGGAGCAGGTGCTGATACTCTCAAATGCTTCAGATGTGGTGGCGCGGGTCACCGTGCTAACAACTGTCAGAATGAGGTGAAGAAGTGTTTCAAGTGTGGCAAAGTAGGTCATGTTATAGCCGATTGCAGAGCCACTATGCCTACTTGTTATAATTTTGGAGAGAAGGGTCACATCAGCACTCACTGTGAGAAGCGGAAGAAGTCTCAGGCGTCTCAAACTAGTGGGAAGGTGTTTGCCTTGGTGGGAGCCCAATCCATTGAGGAGGAGCGTTCCGTCAAAGGTACTTGCTTTATTAATGATGTTCCTTTGATTGCTATCATTGACACGGGTGCAACACACTCGTTTATTTCTGTTGACTGTGTGAAGAGATTAGGGATTGTGCCATCTACTCTAGAGCAGAGGATGATGATTGAAACTCCATCTATTGGTTCCGTGGTTACTTCTTTGGTGTGTTTGAAGTGTCCGCTGACCGTGTTTGGTAGAGATTTCAGAGTGGACTTGATTTGTTTGCCACTCGGTAATCTTGACGTTATTTTGGGAATGAACTGGTTGGAGTTCAATCGAGTGTATATTGATTGCTTCAGGAAGACGTTACTGTTTCTTACTCCTGAAGAGGAAGCATTAGCAGATTCGCTATCTAGCAAGGAGTTGAGGGCGTTGTTGGAAGATGAAGCGAAGCTGTTTGCAGTAATTTCCTCGTTATCTATTGAAAGCAAGACTTCAGTTAATGAATTGCCAGTAGTTAATGAATTTCCTGAAGTGTTTCCAGATGACATCACAGAATTGCCTCCGACAAGGGAAGTTGAGTTCGCTATTGATCTTGTACCGGGTACCAGACCTATCTCTATGGCACCGTACAGGATGTCTGCATCAGAGTTGGCAGAGTTGAAATCTCAGGTCGGGGAATTGCTCGATAAGAAGTTTATCAGACCAAGTGTGTCGCCTTGGGGAGCTCCAGTGTTATTGGTGAAGAAGAAGGATGGTAGCATGCGTCTGTGCATTGACTACCGTCAGTTGAATAAAGTAACCATTAAGAATAAGTATCCACTTCCTAGGATTGATGACTTAATGGATCAGCTGGTAGGAGCTCGTGTTTTCAGCAAAATTGATCTGAGGTCGAGTTACCATCAGATTAGAGTAAAGGAGGGTGATATTCAGAAGACTGCTTTCAAAACTCGCTACGGACATTACGAATATGCAGTGATGCCTTTCGGAGTGTCTAATGCGCCGGGTGTATTTATGGAATATATGAATCATATTTTCCATTCTTATCTGGATCAGTTTATTGTGGTATTTATTGATGATATACTGATTTATTCTAAGTCTGACGAAGAGCATGCAGGTCATTTGAGAATTGCATTGCAGGTGTTGAAAGATAATAAATTGTTTGCAGAGTTCTCGAAGTGTGAATTTTGGTTGAAGACCGTGAGTTTCTTGGGCCATGTGATTTCTGGTGATGGTATAGCGGTGGACCCCTCTAAAGTAAGTGCAGTACTTCAGTGGGAAACTCCGAAGACCGCAATGGAGATTAGAAGTTTTTGGGTTTGGCAGGTTACTATAGAAGGTTCATTGAAGGGTTTTCTAAATTGGCATTGTCGTTGACTCAGTTAACCAGAAAGAATCAAGCTTTTGTCTGGGATGCTGCCTGTGAGGAGAGTTTTGAAGAACTGAAGAAGAAGTTGACGACACCACCAGTGTTGATTTTACCAAGTCCAAATGATTCTTTCGTAGTGTATTGTGATGCGTCGAAGATGGGATTAGGCGGTGTGTTGATGCAAGGTGGCTAGCTAGTGGATTATGCTTCAAGACAGTTAAGGGTGCATGAGTGGAACTATCCTACTCATGATCTGGAATTAGCTGCAGTGGTGTTCGTGTTAAAAATTTGGAGGCACTATTTGTATGGATCGAGATTTGATGTGTTTAGTGATCACAAGAGTTTGAAATATTTGTTCGATCAGAAGGAATTGAATATGAGGCAGAGAAGGTGGTTAGAATTCTTGAAAGACTATGACTTTAATTTGAGTTACCATCTGGGGAAAGCTAATGTTGTGGCAGATGCTCTGAGTCGGAAGACAATCCATATGTCTGCGTTAATGGTGAAGGAAATGGAATTGATTGAACAGTTCAGAGATTTGAGCATGGTTTGTGAAACTACACCCGAAAGTATCAGATTGGGTATGCTGAAAGTGAATAATGACTTTTAGGATGTGATTAAGGAAAATCAGAAACTGGATGTGAAATTAGTAGACCTGATGCCTACAGAAAGAGATGATCCTGATAGTGACTTTTAAGTGGACAGTGTTGGTGTGTTGAGATTCCGGGGCAGAATCTGTGTACCGGATAATGAGGAATTGAAAAAGGCAATCTTAGAGGAAAGTCATCGGAGTAGCTTGAGTATTCATCCGGGAGCTACAAAGATGTACCATGATTTGGAGAAGTTGTTTTGGTGGTCCGGTATGAAGAGGGACATAGCTCAGTTTGTCTATGCTTATTTGACATGTCAGAAGTCAAAAGTGGAACATCAGAAGCCTTCGGGATTAATGCAACCGTTGGAAATCCCTGAGTGGAAATGGGACAGTATTGCGATGGATTTTGTGACTGGTTTGCCAAATACGGCGAGAGGCTTTGATGCTATTTGGGTAGTGGTGGATCGGCTTACGAAATCCGCACATTTTATACCAATTAACATCAGCTTCCCATTGTCGAAGCTAGCGGAAATTTATATCAGGATAATTGTGAAGTTGCATGGTGTTCCGTCGAGCATAGTGTTGGATAGAGATCCGAGGTTTACTTCAGAATTTTGGAGGAGTCTGCAGGAAGCCTTGGGTTCTAAGTTGAAGTTGAGCTCGGGTTATCATCCACTGACCGATGGTCAGTCAGAGAGGACCATTCAGTTGTTGGAGGATTTGTTGAGGGCCTGTGTATTGGAAAAAGGTGGTGCGTGGGATACTCATTTGCCATTGATCGAGTTCACGTATAATAACAGTCACCATTCTAGCATCAGAATGGCACCTTTTGAAGCTTTGTATAGACGGAAGTGTAGGACACCTCTGTGTTGGTATGAAACAGGTGAGAATGTGGTGCTTGGACCAGAAATTGTCCAACAGACTACTGAGACGATTCAAATGATCCGTGAAAAGATGAAAGCGTCTTAGAGTAGGCAGAAAAGTTATCACGATAATCGAAGGAAGGAGTTAGAATTCAGTGAAGGTGATCACGTATTCCTAAGAGTTAACCCAGTGACCGGTTGTCGCACCCTAATTTTTTACCCTTAGATCCCCGCCTTGTTCTTTGCATCTTAGGTCATCTTTCATGCATAACTAACTGCTTTATCTAGCTTTTCCTATTTTTGTTTCTCTTAAGGACAGACGCTGCTGCAGAAGATTCAGGACTTGAAAGCTGCTTGTATATGCCATCCTTGTTGTGTTACGATCTCAAGTCACTTGTGGTTCCAAGGGATACTCAAGGTTTTAAGATATTTTAAGGTGACCACGGGAATATCTCTAGATGATGTTAGCATGCCTCGGGGTACACCTCAAAGGCCATACGATTTCATGCTTGAATGAACCACTTTCAAGGCTAAGACTGGTTTACTTGTACATTATATTTGGTTTTGTTTATTTCTCGAGTCTACTCCAAGAATGTGCTAAATCAACGCCATATTGGGATCAATACTTTAGGGATATCTTGGGTGATTTTATTTTATGGCCACATCTCATTTAAACTCAAGATCGGGTTATGGTTTCTTTTTACTGAAAATTCAAATTCCAGGACCCCTGTTAGCCTACACTTTCCTCAAAATAGACAGGTCGAATTGTCAAAGCGAGATTCAAATCGTTTGGTTTTAAATTGAGCTAGAACACGGTGCAAATCCTACTTAGAGCCAATATCCTACATTGTACCACGCCCAAAAGTAAACCTCTGATCATCTTCTCACGTAAATCCAGGCTGTCAATTCAAGGCATATTTAAATAGAGATCCAATCTTTTTTTCGTGCACTTAAGGTTCCTTTTTCTTCCGCCAAAAAAAAGGGGGGAATTCAATTCAAAGTGTTTTAGTTACAAGGCAAGTGTTTCAAAACTAAGCCACTATGGACCTACTATGACCAGTTTATTATCATTCGGAATCATTCAGGATTACAAGCGAAATTCATTATTTAGAATTCCAATTTTGTTGCCTTAAACTTTAGACAGTAGATATCTACATCAAAATTACAGGGCGCAATGAATCTGAAGCTTTCCATGATTTGTAAAGGACCCGCTTGCTGTCGTATGCGCACCACCAAACAGCTACGCAAAGCTCACCCGCGGTAACTAGGGTGGCTGGTTGCATAGTGGACTCCATCCAGATATCTTCAGCTCATTTGATTTGAACGTGGCCATCACAATAACTTCCTCTAGGTCACTGCTAACCTAGTGGAGTCGGTACCGTCGCCAGCGTCCATAACCTGTTCAAAGTAAAACCAAATAAGCAAGGAATCACCAAATTGAGAAGCAGACGCATAACCAAAAGCCTGGACAAACAAAAGTGAACTGAACCAACATATTGGTGGGGATCAACTTCAGACCTATTCAGCAGCTAACATTTTCATACAAAGAGCCACATTGATTCAGAAGGCATCAATGAAACATGTTACGTCCAAAAGAAAAAACCAAGTGTTCAATCCTTTTACCAACTCGGTGTTCATCAATTCAAAAGCTACATCGCGTAGCAAAACTACAAAACTATTAATACGCACCGTGTTCAGGAAAACGAAGCGAAAGACTTCCTTCTCAGCAACCCAAGTCTGCCACTCCCTGGAACTTATCAGACCACGCAACGAATTCAAGCCCCAAGATTTGTCTCCAAGAACAGTCCAGTCTTTGGCAGCCCTGCAGACACTCACAACTTTTTCAAGTTTTGCACCAGTTAGTTTAAGCCTCAATTGATCTTCTCCTCTCAAGCGGCCACCATTAACATTGTCTCCACCACAGCTGCAAAACATTCCAACACACCTTGCCAACATTTTCTTGATTCCGTAAACCTGCAAAAAAATTGCGCCTGATAGAGCATGATTCAATAAAATTGAGAATTCGCCAACACAGACAACTGCATAACTGGAAACTTTCGAACAGTATGCATAAGTGATTACCTGATAAACTTCTTCTGCAAATACCACCTTAAGTCGTGCCGCAGTGCAACCTTTTCTAAAAAGTGGATAATAGAGTTCGCCGTGTTATTTACCTTTACTCTAGAACATCTTTATATTTCAGTGGAGGGTATGTGAAGTCTGCATAGAAGGTGAGAAGATTGCGTTAGATTTATTGACATGAAAAGGAAAGTTTGGAACATTACCACATTTTCATTACAATCAACATACCATGACAAGAACTTCTGTATGACGGCGTATAGCTACTGTCACACACAAGACATCAGGTCGGCGATGGATTGATTTGAGCTTCCGCGGTTTCGCAATATAACTAAAACCTCTTGCGCTAGAATTTCCCTTGTATTGATTTTGAGAAGTCAGTAACCCTTCACCTACAAAACTCATTTTTTTTTGTTAAGAACCAAACGAAAAAAAGTGGTGAGATTAATGATCCAAACCAGTTCATGATCCCGTCAAAATTCCGGATGCTGCACAGTCAAATCAGTAGCGAATCAAGGTTACAAATTCCAGACCAAGTTATTAACATAGCAGAGGTACAGAACCAAATCAAACCATCCACGTGCGTCATGCTTTTCATCATCAAACATATCAAATTCATCAAGCATTCAAGGATACATGATTGTTTCTCATGATTACAAATCATCAATGTTACAAAAGGCAACAGAATACATCGAGAAGTCTGTGTCAAATTCTGAAGTCCACTTTGCAAGAAGTTGATGCTCTTGGATAAAATTCCATCGTAAACACTGCAGGTTGATGTCCATGATTTTGGCAAGATGGAGAATCAATTAGAATCTCAGTCCAATACCTGCATTAATAAACTAAAACAGCATATTTCAATATTCAGATCACGATCGTGGAAGGGCTATTGAATGAGAAATAAGTGAAGAGATAAAAGACATTGATATGTAAGCTGGAAATAAAATCGTGCAAACAAGGAAAATCAGGAAGAATGTTCGATACAAAATCAATCACGATATTGGCAAGTTTTCAAATTCACTCAAACTGATTTCAAATAGTGGTATTTGGCCTCAGAGATATTTTGAATCAGAGATATTTCATCATCTTCAAATTTAAGAATTGAGGGCAACATCGTAAAGACGCCGCCAACTTCAATTCTTTCTAATTGGAATTAATCTAAGTTTTAAATCATTTGATTGCAAGAGATCGCACCCATATTTCAGATCAATCATATCAAATCGTATTCAAGAGCAATTTCAAAAACTTCCCATTTTTAAAACCAAATCAGCAAATCAGATCGTATCAGAGTATCACAAATTCATTTTCAGATTCAAAAAAACTTCCCAAATCAGCAAATCAGATCGTATCAGAATATCCAAATTCAATTTCAGTTCAAAACATTTCCAAATCCAACCCAAATCGGATCAAGTCATTTAACGCATTATCAAATCAGCATTCAAGATTTTCAATTTCCCTAATTCATCATCGGCCTATAAAAAGGGACAGATTCTTGACAGAAAACACACAGAAAAATTGACAAAAAAGCCACAAAAATCCCACGCATTCAAAACAATACGATCGAGGCTCAGAACACCAAGAGTGTTCATCATCACCCAGAGAACTCAGAAGCACGCAACAAGCATAGACGAAGGCGCAGATAAAGAAGGATATCACCTGGAACACGAAGGCTAGTTCAAACCGCCACGCACCGCCGTCGAAAGCCCCATCGGAGGGTCTCCGATAGGTAAACCTGAAACCCCTTCTTCTTCATGTATCTTGCGTTGATTCTTCTTATTTTGCATTCAACACCATTAATTTGTGATTACCATGTCCGATTGCCATTTGCATGTTGCTATGGGTTTCAATTTGGGATTTTAGGGTTTGTGATCTTTCTGTGTAATTTGTGAGAGCGATTTGGTACAGGTTATTAAATCATGGGTTTGAATGGATTAGAGCGTTCGAACGAGAGAGAAGAAAAGAGAGCGATGAATGAGAGAGAAGAAAAGAGAGCGACGAACGAGAGAGAAGACAGATTTTGTTTTTTTCATTTTTTTTAGTTTTTAACATGATTCACTGATGCCGTGCATGCGCCCTTTTCCTTTTTCTTAAGATCAATTAATCTGTTTTAAGTAAAACTTATTTTGCTTTTGTTATATAATTTAATCTGTTAAAAATTAAAATGTAATCTCTAACCAGTTACAAAATAAAATACAATTTGTTTTTTGTTATAATAGAAATAATTTGTTTTTTACAACTTAACATCACGATGCTTTTTTTACAAGTTAATCTTTTTCTGTAAAACAATTTTAATTTAATAACAATAACTTAGTTTTTTTCTTATATCATCAAAGTATATGATTCTCATAATATTTTTTTTTCTGGCACATTTATTCTTAATAAACTTAATATGAATTTTTTTAAGGTCATTTAAAATTAATCATCGTTTCAAAATAATAATAAATAATAATCCTTTAATTTATCCTGTTTCTTTTCCCAATTAAAACAAATTTATAACCTCTTATACCATGTTCGTCTCTAATTTTCTAAATGCATGCTTAAATCTCGTTGATTCCGTAAATACTTATATGATGCATGCTTTGGATATTTTGTTTAAACGTTAAGTGTTTATTTTATATGTTGAATCTTAAATCATGACCCTATGCTTATTACTCTTATAATATGATTGCATGAACTCTTATGCCTTAATTTTTAAAGTTAACATTTTTATCAATTTATATTGGCTATATCCCTTTTGAATCCAAAGGAAGGTCACCCCACATTGACTCAATGTCATAGGACTAACCTTTAGAACCTTGGCCTTAGGATCCGGAGTTTTCGTACTCCAAGTCTCGTTGTAGACACTTAAAAACCTTAGCTTTAGGATCAGAGTTTTTATACTCCGAGTAAATGTTCTCCATGAACATTTACAAACCTACCCCTCTTGAACCATCCTACAACTTTAGAGTCATCGTACTCTATGTAAGGTTTTGCCCAAAATCTTACTTCCCTCTTGGAACCTTGACCCCGTCAAGAAGTTCCTCTTCTTAGAACTACGCATACTCTGATTCTACTCCCAAGGATACGTAGGCGTAAGGTGCGATGCCTTATCGAGTATACTTAGATACTAACCCCTAGGGTTCTCAACCTTTAGCATAGTACCCTTAGCAAGCGAAAATATAAAAATGAAAATAACATAATAAAACGAGAGGTTCCCGTAGAGTACTACGGACGTTTAGGATGCTCATACCTTCCCTAGGCGTAACCAACCCCCGAACCTTAGTTCTCCCCCCTTTAGGTTTTTGACCTTGAACCTTTCCTTTGGACAAATCAAAGTTGGTGTCGAAATAAATGTGATCCTAGTTCATTAATAACTATGGTATCAAATTTTCACCGCGACACCGGTGTGGGTCGTGCTTTGAAATCTAAGAAGTTGGATCCTAAGTTTATTGGACCGTACAAGATCCTGCAAAGGATTGGTACAGTGGCTTATAGGGTGGCACTGTCGCCTGAACTTCCAAATTTGCATGACGTGTTTCATGTGTCACAACTTCGGAAGTATGTTTCAGATCCGTCTCATGTGATTCAGAGGGACGAAGTTCAGATCAGGGAGAATCTTACTGTTGAGACGATGCCGTTGAGGATCGATGATCGTAAGATGAAACAGCTCAGAGGAAAGGAGATACCTCTGGTGAGAGTGGTTTGGGGAGGTGCTGCAGGAGGCAGTGTGACCTGGGAATTGGAAAGCAGGATGCGAGAGTCGTATCCAGAGTTGTTTCCATCAGGTAATTTTCAGGGACGAAAATAATTTAAGTGGGGGAGAGTTGTAACACCCATTTTAATTATTTAGTCATCTTGTATTAATCTTTAAGTGTGTCCTTGTTTGGGAGAGTGTCTGAGTGCGTTTACTTGTTGACCTTGGCTTAGAAGGTAGATTATTGGAATAAAACCTTAGACTAATAATAATAGAGACATAATTGAATAATAATCATAATTTCATTAATAATAGAAATATTATTATTATTATTATTATTATTATTTGGGATTAATTAAAATAAGAAATTAAGGGATTAAGAGAGGTTTAGGGAATTAGGAGAACAGTTTCACGTTTAACGAAAAGAGGGAACAAAGGAGAAAAAAAAAGAACAAGTGCTAGGGCTTGAACCATCTTCCCCAATTTGTCAATTTTGCTGCAGAATTCGAGGCAAGGGGGGGGGGGGGGGGGAACTGTTAAATATTGGTGATTTACTCATGATAGGGTAGTGAGAATTCCTTAATCCCGTAGGGTTTTATATCCATGATTGTGTTGTGATGAATTGTAGAGTATGTCTGATTTAATTCTGAATTCGTACATGTGTTGTTATGTATTTTCTGAATTTCTTGTTGATAGTATTGTGGTGCTTGAATCTGATCTGGTATGTGGTGTGTTGTTCCTATTTTGGAAGAACGATTCGAAGTGTTGGATCCATAATTGATGTAGTAATCATAGCAAGTGAAAGAAGAAGAATTGAACCTAAAATCAAAGTAGAAGAGATTATAGGACTGGTTGGAAGTGAAGAAGTGTGGAAATCGTAGCAGAATGCAAAATAGTGAGGCTTCTGGTGAATTGCATAACAGATCTGGCGATACGCGTATCAAGTAGGGCGATACGCGTATGGAGTGGCGTGATACGCAACAATACGCGTATGGGAGCTAGGTAATATGCGTAATAGGAGGGCCATACGCGTATGGTGTTGGAATTTGGGAAATTCAGTGAGAAGATGTCTCTGTCCATACGCGTACGGCATAAGGCAATACGCGTAAGGACTTGGGAATTGTGAGGGCACACGCGTATGAAGGGAGTCAATATGCGTATGGGTTGGGTGAGTGAGCTGGCAATACGCGTATGGCATGGGGCAATACGCGTATGGCCGGCGAAGTTCCAGAATTTTACCATTTCGCGATTTCTTTCCCGTTTTCGCATCGGTTTCGATTTCTAATGGTTTGAGAGGTTGAGAGCAGAAGTCAGTTGCTGAGAAGTAATAATTTGGTGATGAAAATAATAAGCTTAATAATTTTAAATTAATTAATTGATTAATTAAGTATGATTGTATAGTAAGTAACATTGACCATGATGATTGATGATATATGTGGATGTGATCAGCAGGATCGTGTACATGTAAACATGCTTGAATAGATGTGTTGTCGCGCATAATTGAGTCATGCATATTCATGGTGTTTTGGTGGGATGAATCATTGCTCAGGAGGAGTGTATGTGATTCATCCGTACTCCTCTAGGAGAATGGTGTTCGATTGAATGAACAAATGAGTCGGTACCGCATTACATGTGTTGAGTTGCATACATTGTTGATAATGGGCAGTAGGCCGTGTTTGATGTTTGATGATGCTTGTGTATGATGACTACCTGTTTATCATGTATTTATTCACCTATAATATTTGAACATGAATTCTCACCCCTTTGTTATTGTTGTGTCTGTGCTTCCTTGGAAGTACAGATAACCCAGGTACTTAGGTCGCTTGGATGTTCGTGTTGCCTGTTCGAGTCTATAGGAGTGCTCTGATACGTAACACGGGATGTCGGGATGTTTTTGTAGTTGTTTGATTTTATTTACATTCTTTGTTACGTATTCCATTTTATTGAATTACTTTATGGAGAACCTTGTATTAAGGAACTATTGGTGCATTTGGGCAGATGGCCGTGAATTTGAAACTAAATGATTATTTCTGCTGATTCTTTAGTTAAATTAATACAATAAAGAGCTTATATTGGTTTTGATGATGTGACATTCCACTCTTGGTGAAAAACTCTGATTTTAAAGTATTATTCAGTATTTTATTTTAAATGGCGAAAGTGGGGTGTTACACTCCCCAGCGGAGCAAACCTTTTTCACACTCTCTTGTTGAGTATAAAAGACTCTCTTGTTGAGTCAAACAACCTTTAGCCCCCATCTCGGGCTTCGTACAAGATACAAAACACTCTCTTGTTGAGTATAAAAGATTCTCTTGTTGAATCACCCCTTTAGCCTCCATCTCGGGCTTCGTACGAGATACCAAACACTCTCTTGTTGAGTATAAAAAACTCTCTTGTTGAGTCAAACCCCTTTAGCCTCCGTCTCGGGCTTCACACGAGACACCAAATTACTCTCTTGTTGAGTATAAAAGACTCTCTTGTTGAGTCAAATCCCTTTAGCTTCCGTCTTGGGCTTCGTACAAGACACACAAAAGGACTCTCTTGTCAAGTCAAACCTTTTTTAGCCTCAATCTTGGGCTTTGTACAAGACAGAAAGAACATTTTCCCTGGAAAAGTCAACCTTTTAGCATAAGGAAAACCCAGTTGAGACAATCAACCTTTTAGCATCAAAATCTGTGCCTTGATCACAATATACAAACATCAACAACTCCTTTCTCCCCCATCTAATTGTTGTAAGCGGCAAGCCCCTGGATTGTTTACATCTATGCCACTGTCCCTCTTTTAGCATGGGAAATTCCTAAGGAAAGATGGCATTAATCTTAACTAAGTTAAAGTCTTCTCCTTCGGGTTAAAAAAACCCCTATAAAGGAAATCATGGCATTGCTGGATTCACATGTCCAGTTAAAGTAATTCTCCTTTTATAACCAGTCACCCAACAGTTGTGACAAACAGACCAAAAATCCCCTCTTTAGAGATGACAAATTCTCTCTAAAGTCAAAACCCTTTAGCTTCATATCTTGGGCTTTAAACAAGATACAAATAGACTCTTTAGCTTCATATCTTGGGCTTTGAACAAGATACAAACAAATCACCTTCAGCTTCACATCTTGGGCTTTGAACAAGATACAAACTACCTTTAGCTTCACGTCTTGGGCTTTAAACAAGACACCAAAACACCATTTCCTCCCATAGAATATGAGGAACTACGATCGCTCTGATTTCCCTGTTTCGAAAAATGGGAATACGTAGGCATAAGATTGAAAGAAAATTCTTAGCGAGCACACTAGTCAAAAAACCCGAAATCCCGTACCCTCATACATCAATCAGAAAGCATCCTACTAATAACATCGTCCCGTCACCCTTAACAAAGTAAGAAGACAGAGGCCCCATTTCCATATAGCATCTGTAACCTAACAGACCGCTGTTTAAACTCAGTATGCAAGCAGGGTTAATTGGAGACATCTATTTCCCTTCCTTCATCAGCTTCAATAGGATAAAAAATGAATCGACCTGTAGTCCCCCCAAAGAGCGACAGTGCTTGAGAACCACGTCCAAAATCGCTCGCTACACACTTTACTCATTCAAAAATGGTTCGATTAAACCTTTCAGCCAAACCATTTTGTTGGGGAGTGCCTGTAGTAGTTATGTGTCTTGCAATACCAGACGCAGCACAATAGTCGTCAAAAGTCTCATTGCAAAATTCAAAACCATTGTCGGTCCTCAACCTCTTGACCTTCCTTCCAGTTGTGTTTTTGACCTGAGTCTTCCAACTTTAGAAATTTTGAAAAGTTTCATCCTTAGTCTTCTGGGTGAATACCCATGACTTTCTGGAATAATCATCAACTATGGATAAGAAATACTTTGCACCTGAGTGTGAATGATTCCTTGCGGCCCCCCAAAGATCAACATGAATGTAATAAAGGGATCCATGTGTTCTTTGTTTACCTTTGTTAAACTTCATTCTACAGGATTTATCAAATACACAAGGTTCACAAAACTCTAGTTTTTCGACCTAGTCACCACACATCAGATTTTGTTTTGACAATTCGACCAGGCCCCTTTCACTGACATGTCCAAGTCTCTTGTGTCATAGCTCAGTCTTCGACACGGGTTTTGTGGATGCCACATCTGCTAAACCATTTACTACCTCAACCTCAAGGGTATGTGTCGCTCCCGGGATTTTCATCCAAGTACAAATGCGAAAGTGGCACCGAAACAGAGTCACCAGCAATGTGTATTTATCCCAAGAGAGGGAAAGGAAACACTGCATAAACCTGAGGGAAGGAAAGAGCGTGGTCTTGCGACCAAGAGAACTGGGTTCGGGAGTCGGTTACGTGAGGGGAAGGTATTAGCACCCCCACGCGTCCATCGTACCCGATGGGATCCAAGCTTGCTGTCTCGATCAAAGGGTGTCGTTGACTGGAGCTCCGCTGCTACTGGAAAAGATAAGGAACATGAACGGAAGAGAACGGAAACAAATGTAGGGAAAATAAAAGAAGTGCTCGAATGGGCCCTACCCCACTGCCTACGTATCTCATCGGGAACATGAGAATCAGAGCGACGTAGTTCCCCTCAGCTAAGGGAAAGTTGTTTGTGTTTTTAGTGGAAACGTCAGAGTGTGCGTTCCAGTAGTTAGGTGTTGCAGCTCGCTGTAGGGAGACTTAGGCGTTACCTATTTGCGGTGGAACGGACATGACGAATCCTTAAGGAATAGAATGAAGGAGATGAGAAGAGAATTTGTTTGTTTTTGTCTTTTAAGGAGAAGTGTTTTGTTTATTGGTGTTTAGTAACACGTATTGCATTCAAGTCTATGATATAGGATCGAATGCATCGCATGGTCATCCTAACAGGACGTATGCTAAACATTCTAGGAAAGTGGAGAGAAACCCTCCTCCTTCCATTTCCTATGTTCTAGGCTCACATGCAATATGCGTCAACCTTTGTTAAGTGTTTTTTGCTTTTTGTTTTGAGATGAGGAGAGAAAGACTCAAATGGTTGAGAAAGGTAAAATCTAATGAGGGAGACTAAGACTCAAACCCTAAAGTTATCATACATGGATGTTCCTATGGTTAATGTGGTTTAAGAAACCTAATCCTAAGAGAAAGGAGAAGAAGAGTGAATTAAACAACTCACTTCTAAAGTAGAAGATAAGTTATAACCCAAAAGGGGGAAGAAAAAAGTTATTCAAGGAAAGCATATTAATGTTCATCATGATCACAAGTGGAATGATTAAGAGAGATAAGAGAAAATAGAAGAAAGAAGTGTATGTGGAAGCATGTCCACACACTTACTTACCCTTAGCACCTACATGAAAAGGTTAGTTCAAAAACCATTTACAAGTAGTGAAATAAGGAAAGAATACCAAATAATGATCAAACAAAATAAGAATCAAAGAATAAAGATCCTAAGAGAAGAAAATCAATCAAGGTCAGAACCTATGCTCTAAGGATGTTCTCTAATGTTAAGATATCTAACCCACACAAACTATGCACAAGCAAAGTCTTAAACATCAAATAAAAGCACCTATGAAAGGAATAGATGAAAGATGAGTGGACATGCAAAGTGATCATGCAATAATGCTTCACAAAAGATCAAGGTCAGAACCACATACCATTTATAAATGTCTCACAATGCATATGAATCATCATACAAATCATGGATGCAATGATACAAATAGAGGAAATAAGATGAAGAAGAGATAAGGAGAAGAAACAAGTTTCTAATTAGATGCACAAAGTGACATACCAAAAGTGCATAACATGTGAAATTATTAATGAATGCATATGGGCCGTGGCATACTATTAATGAGATGAAAATGGAAGGTATGAAATGGCATACAAAAAATGCACACATAAAACATGTAGAGCTTAAGAAGAGATAGGATGCAAGTTTAATTCAATCAAGTTCATGTAATGGAACAAATTGAAACAAGCATGTTTAAGTGGCAAGAAGTGAAAGCAAATTACCTATAATCATGGTTTAAGATGACCTATAATATCATGCAAATGAGCTATAATATCATGCAAAGTGAACACAAGAGGTGGCACAAGTGCCTCATCAAAATCATATGAGAATGAAGTAGAAGAATGTGCATACATGTTACTTCAAGTACAAGGCATTAAACAAATATCAAAGCACATGAGAAAATAGTAAAAATAAGGTCCTAAACAATCCAAGTCATAAGAAAAATATGTATAAAAACTCATGGCAAATCTCAAAAGAAAAGTGCATCAAAAGGCCTCATGAAAACACCTTGAAACACACCACAAAAATGTTCAAATAAGCACTCCTAAACACATGATAAAATGACTTTAAAAATCAAAATAAAATTTATTTAGATTCTTTAATGTGTTATCTAACCAATACAAAAAGAATAAGTCAAAAATGTTGTATGAGATGGGAGAAATAAAATGCACAAGTTCAAGTGTCAAAGAAAAGTTCAAATGAAAAAGAAATTGAAAAGAAATTGTGGAATTATGCTAAAAAATTAATAAAACTAGAATTAAAAATTGTATAAAATTAATTAAATGAGTAAAGATGTCACATGAATTAATTTGCCAATTTTAGAGAGGATTTACTATTTTTAAAATAAGAAAATCAAACAATATGTGAAAGAAAAATAAAAGACAAAAGAAATGGAGTGGGGGTGCATAACAAGTAAAAGGTACGTTCAAAAATACTTGGGCTTTTAAAAAGGAGGGTGTGAATATCAATTACTCAATCCAATCCAAAACGCGTGTTTGTGTGTGATAGAGTGTATGTGCAGTCAACATATTGACTCAATCTGAGCCTTTGGATGTATTCAAAGCAATCAATCAAGATACGTATGCAAGATGAGTGTAGCAGATGAAAAGCACATGCTTGCAACCATACACACGCACACATGAGATCATCAGAGTTCAAAAATGTAGCACGTGAGAGAGTGTGTCTCTCATTAATGTGCTGGCAGCACAATAACCATTGGATGAAAGTGATCACACGGCTGGGACTTAAAGTCCAGAAACCCTAACAGTGAATGCTCACCGACCGGAGAAGGACCTCCGGTCATCTTCTCCGGCGAAACGCCACCATCTGCAACTTTCAAATCTTCCAGAAATTAACAAACCGTGTACCATTCGAAAGAGGAAGTTGGGGAGATCATGAATCCACAATTGAAATCATCAAAACATGCACACGCAGCAAGGAACTTCCACAAACATTTTGCCCTAAAAAACACCACTACGCTCCTAATAAGCCTATCACTAGCCGGAGATACTACATTGCTTCTAGCAAGCTTCAAACAGCAAAAATAAGCTAAAATTACATGGATTCGAAGCAATAAAGTTGAGGAGATTAGAACCTGAAAATGGAAGAACTCTTGGATCCAAAGAAAACCAGAGAGATGCACTTGATATTGAGCTTAAGTTGAGCAAAATAAATGCTGTTGAATCTTGAAATCTTGGAAACAGAGAGAGATTCGAAAATGTGATGAAACTACACTTGGAGAATTGGTGCTGATTATGCTTGTTCTTGCTTCAACAATGCATTATTGATGATGATGATGAACCAAAGAGAAGTAGAAAATTCGTGAGAGAGAGAGAGAGAGAGAAAGTTTAGAGAGAAATCTTGAAGTGTTTTTTGGAGTGAGAATGAAAAATGAAGTTGTTGTTCAATTCTGAGTGAATTTTCATTATATATGTTGGGGTTAGTTGTTTAACTCGTGGTTAAGTGAGTTGGTTAGATGAGTTGGAGCTGGGTTAAATGAGTTCAACCTAACTAACTGAGTTAAGTTAGATAGGGGCGAGTTGGGAAGGTTTTGATATGGTGTGGGTGAGTTCATGGCCAATGGTGAGGATGAGAATGAATAGTGTTGATGTTGTGTTGTTGTAGAAACTTGCACAGCAAGTTTTTTCACTTTTCTTCTTTCATGTATGAGGGATAGTGTGTCATAGTGTGTAGGGGAATATGTTTGGCTTAATGAAGTAATGTGGAGAATGATGTTTGAAGCACGCGTGTGACTGGTGTGAATCATCAACAACAATGCACAATAATCCCACCTTTGGATTACCAAAATCAGAATGCGAATGGTGGACTTTAGGGAGGGATATCTCTCACATTAATGAATGGAAATGTGTGATTTTGGATACAAATGAAAGAGTAGACATAGGAGAATAAGTTTGATGTTGAAATGAGATCAAATGGAGGTGGTAAAATGGTGTAAAATGACTTGTAACATAAGAATGTGGGACTGCATCATGGGCACACATGACCTGCATGGTATGCATGGCTATGGCTTGTGAATTTCAGCATGAACACATCAACTTTGGACCACTATAACTCATTCATAACTTGCCCAAATGGAAAAATGTCCAACATAAAAGTTGAAGAGGGAATTGAGATGAACAACTTTGATGTTTAACATTTTTTCATTTGGAGCCTCCATCACTGAGAAAAGTAGCTTGACATTTTGCCCACCATGTGTTTGATGAAATTATGGCCTATGGGTCTGAACTTGCCTTGCCATGACTTGGTTTTTGCCTTGATTTTACCAAACTTTGATTGATCATAACTCCTTCAATTTTGATCCAATGGAAGAGTTATTTATATGGATTTGAAGCTTAGAATGTGAACTTTAATTGGCTCAACTTGGGCCTGAAGTTTGGAGCTTTTATCATGGAGAAAGAAAGCTTCAAAGTGTGGTGCAAAATGGTCCAAACTTGCCATTTTTAGAAACCCTAAGTTTCTAAAAATGGAAACTTTGTACATTTCTTGATTTTTCATGATTCCTCCATCATTTCTTAATCAAATCTTGTCCAATGAACATATGTAACTTGAATTTCATGAATTTGACCTTGAAAAGTCAGGAGTTGACTTTTTTCACTGCACAATTGACTTTTTCCCCAATTTCTTGATTTTCAAGCAACTGACCAATTGAACCTCTTCTGAAATGAACCAATGGCCAATCTTCCATCCTTAGATACTTGACATCATGTAGAAAACATTGAGATCAAGTTTGAATCAAAATTTCATCAGGAGACTGCTTGAACCACAAAACCCTAATTTGGACTGTTTTTTATAGGAGGTGATGCACTGCCCAATCTTCTTGATGAATTCCCATCTTCCAATGACTTGTGGGATCAATTGGGATGATATATGATGTAAGAGACCCTTGAGGTTTGTTTAGAGACCCTTGGCTCTTGTTCTCTTGCTTTGGATGATCAACACCTACAAATCACTGATCACATGCCCTTATGTAAGATGCAATGCAATGCTTTATGTTTTATTTTTCTATGCTTGAATGTAATGCAATGAAATGAAAGCATATGCTAAATGATATGAAAAATGAGAGGGCAAATTTTGGGGTGTTACAGTATGCAAGCCTTGTTTCTTCACATCTCTCAAGACTTCCTTCAAACCTTTCATTATCCTTAGGATACTTTTCTCTCCTTTGAAAACATATCCTTTATTTTCGAATTCACCAAGAGAAATAACATTCCTCTTAAGATCAGATACATACCTAACATCAGTCAATAGCCTTATTGACTCATCATGCAACTTGAATCTCACAGATCCAATACCTGCAATTTTTCAAGCTTTGTTGTTTCCCAGCAGCATTGATCCACCATCTTGATTATACATTTCCTCAAACACGTCTTTGTTTGGAGTCATGTGCCAAGTACACCTTGAATCTATAATCCCCTCCTTGCTAGAGTTACTGTTTGAAACCACCACGACATTAGATGATTCATAACCATCTTGCACAATGGCTGCATTACCATTATCCTTTCCACCATGATTGTTCAGTCGATCATGGCATACTTTATTGTATGACCCTCCTTGTTACAATGATAACACCTAATAGTATGAGCATTATCACCATAAGAATTCTATAGAAATTTACCCTTATTCTTCTCAAACCTACCATCTTTCTTCAAGAATTTCCCCTTAACGAACAAACCTTCACCAACAGAAGATGATTTTTCCTCCTTTCGTTTCCTCAAATCCTTATAGTACAAGACAGATTGAACATCTTCAAAGGTCAACGAATCTCTTCCATACAACAGAGATTCTTTAAAATGAGTGTGAGACTAAAGTAAAGAACACAACATCATCAACGCTTGATCTTCATCATCAATCTTGAGCTCGATATTCTCAAGATCAAGAATCAACTTGTTGAACATATCCATCTTCTCAGCCAAGGCTTTGTCTTCACTCATCTTGAATGAGTACAAAGCTTGCTTCAGGTAGAGACGATTAACCAACGATTTCATCATGTACAAACCTTCAAGTTTCGTCCGCACACCAGCTGTAGTTTTCTCCTTTGAAACCTACCGGAGAACCTTATTACCAAGGCTCAATACAATGGCATTGTGGGCTTTTTCGATGATCGTTGTCTTCTCCTTCTGCGATAGGGCAACATCCATCTTTTCTTATCCTTTCAACATTTCTAATAAACCATGTTGAACAATAAGGGCTTGCATCTTCAAGTGCCCCAAACAGAAATCATTAACACCAGTGAACTTCTCAATCTCATACTTTGTTGACAACATCTTCTCCTCCACGCTCACCGCACCAGTTTGTTGTGAAACGATGTCGTCAATAACAAAACAAAGTTATGAGATATATATTGAGTTTCTTGAACAAACACAAGAAACCCAATTAGATTTTACGAAAGAGGGAGAAGAAGGAAGAAGAAGAATAGGAATTGATTAAAACTATTTTACTATTTACTTTCTCTATAAGGGTTCAAAAATTACAATTGATCACCAACAATTAACTTCTCTCAACAACATGAGAGAACTAGTCTATTTATAGACTACTAAGCTAACTTATGCTACAACCTAATTTAACAATTGGCTTACGAGAAAGACTCGATTTGACTTACTAACTTAAACACAAAGCTAACATATTTCGACGCATGCTTAAACAGACTTGAATTATAGTATGCACAACTCCTGTCAAACCATAAAACTACCATTGTCGACCCTAAAGTTCGATCCAAATACCACATTATTATTATTATTATTATTATTATTATTATTATTATTATTATTATTATTATTATTGTTATTATTTCAGTGTTATCTGTTGCAATCGGAGTTTGTGAATTGCTTAAATTTCTACTTCACAAGAACATGCACACATGAAAATAACTATCAAAAAAGAAAACACTACACACGTGAGTTACATAAACAGTATTGCGTGTCAACTTGGCTACAATGAGTTTTAGTTAACTATTCCTTCCGTTCTTTTTTAAGTGTCACTTTTTTATTTTTCCGACATACCAAGAAAATTAATCAATATTGTTACTTTTCATACAATCATTTTTCTTTTACTTATAATACCCCTAATTATTTATTACATTCATTTTACTTTTTCTCTCTCTATAATAATTATTTAGGGGTGATTTTGACAAAACTACATTTAATACTACCTTGAACTTTACAAGTGACACTTAAAAAGAAACAAAAAATTATTCTAAAAGTGACACTTATAAAGGAACGGAGGGAGTACTAAATAAGCCAAAACAGACTACAAATGAATGTTTAAGAAGTGCAATTGTAAGATTTTAGACAAGTTAATTGACTATATTGATGAACTTATGCATAAAAGTAAGTGTCTCTATTCTTTTCTACGTGCCGATCATTTTTAAAATTTATTTTCAATCCATTCTTGTGATAGTAAACTACAAATATAACCATTAACAATATCACATAATATAATTCCAAAAGAAGTGATTTAAAAGCTGCATTGTTGTTGATAAAAAAGAAAGGCAAAAAAAGCTGCATTGTCGATGATACTAGGGCTGGACAGCGGACGGATTGGGTTGGATTCGGGCCCAAAAATCCAATCTGTCTGAAACCGCGGTTCTAAAAGAAAGGCCCAATTCCGTCCAGTTATATTATCGGTTTTATCGGTTTTCGGATTAACGGTTTTTCGGTTCGGTTAAAACGGTAATCCATTTTAATTTTTTTTATATGTTCTTCCTGATTTGTAAATAAAAAGATGACAAAAAAATCCAGAATATAAATTAGGTACAAAATCTATACAAAACTAGATTCTATAAATTAACATAAATTAGTAAAATAAAAAAATAAAAAATAATAAGCAGATAAGATTACAACATAAAGTTCCTTGTTTCTGCCCAGATCCTTCTTTAAATTCATCTTCTCAATCAAGAACAACATTAAGCTCTAAACAAACACATTTCTTCAACAATCCATCTTTGCAATCAAGAACAGCATCAGACTTTAGACAAACACAACATGTAAAAAAAAGGAAGAAGTAGATCTGACAGAGAATGATAACAGATATGAAAAAAGAGAGTGAAAAGACAAAGACGAAGAAGAAAGGAAACAATTACATAATATAGATATAACATAAATGATTTGAGATAAAGCAAATGAAGAGAGAGTCAATAGAGAAAGAAGAAGTAGCAAAGGTGAGAGACACAAGACGGCTAGGGTTTTTTTAAGGGATATGTTGATGTTGGAATGATGGATATGTGGATAATGGGCTGTAAAAAATTTCAGTTTAACCCAATATAAATTCAAGCGGTCGGGTTCAGTTTTCTTTGGGTTGAATTTTTCCAACCGAACCGAACCGCCACAAATCAATTGAAACCGGTTTATTCTTCTTTGTAGACCCGACAACCGTTTATAATCCGACCGCATGCAAGCGGTTACTGTGGATCGGATGGATAGGGTCGGTTAATTAAAAATCTGTCCACCCCTAGATGATACTAGAGACTGACTGCAAGTGAGAAAGAAATATAAAAGTAGCACTGCAGATGAGATTGTTCAGCGTGCATCTCGGCGCACATGACATTGGATCCAATTAACAGCGAAGACGGTGCTATTTATCACGTGCATCTCTCGGATGGTTCAACAAATATATAATAGCAATATATACCATCTCAGCGTAACAATAATATGCCTTTTGTCCTATTTCTCCTATTATATCACTCAACATTTTCTTATTACTACTATAATAATCTTCTCGAACTTGCTGATACATTGATCTACAACCGGTGCCAGGATCAAAATATTGATTAACAACTGAGCAAATTAAAAATCTAGCATCATTATTTGTTATACTCCCTCTGTCCTAAATTATAAATCACTTTGTCAAAAAAATTTGTCCTAAATTATAAATCATCTTACATTTCTAATGCAATATTAATGACATCTTCCCCAATATACTCTCAAATATTTATTATTATTTATTCTTTCAACTCTTTTAATTTCTCTCTCCTATATAATTATAAGGGGCATTACTGTAAAGTTATACATAATTTATCTTTCCCATAAAGTAATAATTAAATTTTTTAATTTGTGTAAAAAATCTAAAACGTCTTATAATTTGGGACGGAGGGAATACATATTTTACTATACGTGTGATTTAGAAATATGTATCCTATGATGATTAACTTTATTTACTTTAATAAGTGATTAGTAGATCGCATTGTCATAATGTCATGAGTTGTTCGGTCAAACGACAATAAATGGCTCTCTTTTTTTATATGTATATTCAAAAACAAGAAAAGAATGGCTCTGCATATCGTAACTCATGATGTCAACTCTTCATGACTCTACGATAATATGCAGACAAAAGAAACCTAGTTCTGACGCAGAACGAAAAAATAATGAAAGGGCCTCAATGATTAAATATGGCATTCTATGGAGAGCGGTTTAATTATTCCAAACTCTAGAGAGCATATTAGGTTAGATTGTATTATTAGTTATCTATATATTTCAAAATTGAAAATTTCTTTGGTACTTGATCCAATTGGACCTTTAGATATTTTATAGAAACTATTATGAAAAATAATTTTTTACTTTAAGTGAAAAAGAATTTTTTATTCCTCGGACTATTGGTTGCGGGGGAAAAACTAGAAACGAGTAATTTTTTTTTTGAAAAATTAAAAACTTTTATTAAAAGAGTGCACAAAAAGTGTTAAAGTTACACTAACTGCAAGATAATCCACATACTCCTATTAGCAGAACAAGTCATCCTAAATAAACAACAGAAAAATTACAACCAAACTAATAACATACAATGCAAAAATACACAAATTATAAATAGAGCCACTCCATCAACTACCTACAGCTTAACATATTAACCAACATCAATTCACCTCTTCTTCCAACTGTCATGACCAGAATTCAACAAAAATGCACGGGTGCTAACAAGAGAATTTGCAGTCCAATAAAATTCAAGTAGTCTGGGAATGGAGCCATTAATAGAACTCAACACCATGCGAGCAAGACTAGGATTCCCACAGATGGGGTGCTGCAGAACTGAGCCGAAATTGCTCTCAAAAAAGACTTTCCAATTTGCACAATAAGAAACCCGATACCACGACCTAAAAAACCATCCCCTGACAAAACAGAAAACCAACTGCCACTATCAATCGAATACGCCAATCCAAACTACTTAACAGAACACCGGAAGCCACTAACAGTCTGGACAATGAGATTTCACACAAAGACATCTCTAGCTCCAACCAATGATCATCTGATATGAATAGCTTATCTCCTGAGGCAATCACGCCCAAAACCTCCTGTCAAAAACCCGAATGATGCAAAGGAACAGACTCGGAAAAAAACTGAATCAAGAATAAGCACAACCACCACTATCAGTCATAACAAAAAACCACAAACAATGCCAAATGTTCCAACCAAGGGACACCCGAAATGAGAAGCCTGACACCGCAACTAAGATCGAGAAACTTTTTATTTTTGTTGGTGTACATTCCAAAATTCTCAAAGTCGAGTTATAAATCATTCGAACCAAGCATGGAAAGTCGGTATGCCGAGTATTTATAGAAAGTAGCGAGTGTCAGATTCCTACATATAAGACAAGTCGGAGTCCGGGTTGTATGGTTATTGACAACGTGTTTACGGACAATGTGTACAAACGGCGTAACAGCTATAGGATAGTTTCATGGTTGCATAGGAGTTAAGAAAGAGATAAGGAGGGTGTTACATGATAATAATGAGAACCATGGCCGTTATGATCATCATTTAATCATGAAATTTGAGGGGACACTCCTTAATAATCTTGAGAAAGTGAAATAGGTATAAAAGGGCTTCCCATTGAGGAACTGAAGGACAAACGCATATACAACAACAAAGCTATCAAGTAACATCAAAGTGTCATTATGTTTGTGGTCTTACATGATTCCTTTCAGGGAGATTATCCAAAAATGTTTACACTGAATTGTTGGTTTTTACTCCGAGGTGAAAAAATACCCCACTTTTCTACTCGGTTGATTTATGCACCGAGGTGAAACCCTCCACATTTTTTCTTTGTTGATTTCTGCATCGATGTGATAGAGATTTAGATATCATTTTTCCTATCGGTTAAGAGGTCCAACCGAAGAGAAAACCCTGATATATATATATATATATATATATATATATATATAGGGAACATATCATATAAGAATGTTATTTTCATGTGAAAACATGAGAATGAATCTGAACCATTAGATTTTAAAATAAATGGTGGAGATTATCTGTGGTTTTTTCTCTCTTTCCTCCATTATTAAAATAAATGATGGGGGAGAGAGAAAAAAGGACACGTAATCTCCACCATTTATTTTAAAATCTAATGGTTCAGATTCATTCTCATGTTCTCACATAAAAATGACATTCTCATATTTGGTCCTTTAACTTTACCTCGGAGTTCATTTTGGTCCCTTAACTTTAAAAAGTGTCATATTGGTCCCTTAACTCTTCAAAGCGTTCCATATTAGTCCTTTTCGTCTTTTTAACGACGGAAAAATTCAAAAAGCAGTCGCTAAATTCGTCGCTAATAAGACAAAAGGACTAATATGGAACGTTTTGAAGAGGTAAGGGACTAAAATGACACGTTTTAAAGTTAAGGGACCAAAATGAACCCCGAGGTAAAGTTAAAGGACCAAAAAGGGTATTTTGCATATATATATATATATATATATATATATATATATATTAATTTTACATAATTTTTATTTTAACTTATACTTTTTTAAACAAAACATATCACTTTTTATGCAATACAATCAAATGACGCATATGTTGAACAAAACTATGTATATTTTACGTACCAAAATGACAGATTTTTACCAAAATTATGCATTGTTTAGATCCAACCCAAACAATACATTGTTTACACCAAAACCAAAACTAAAAGGACACAAATTTTTTTTTTTACAACAAAATTAAAATACACAAATGGTTAACTAATAAGGCAACAACCAAAATAAATCAATGTGCTTGTGAATAAACAAACTTAAGGAAAGAAGTTGTCAAATACGAACGAACGTCATTTAAGTCTTCTTCTGTGAAGGATGTTCTTAGATAAACTTTTAAAATCGAATGAATCTATGCTTGAATCGTGAACGAAATCTCTTTCATAATAGTATTTCAAGCACTCTCAAATTGTCTTAGAGTTTGTATGCAAGAATACCCACGATAATTTAGCCCATACTCGAGTTTGCACAAGACAGATGAAAACTCGAATGTAGGGAAGCTGAAATATGGAATTTTATTTGAAGATTATAGACTTTTTTAATGTGTTTATCTGAATCTAGAATGCTCAATTTATAAGATAAAGTGGCGATTTTTCGCAAGGTTGCGACCCTTGATGAAACACACACTTCCAGCAACATTTTACTAAATGTTGCATTGTTTTACCTACAACAATACTTTTCAAACGTTGTATTGTTTCGCCTACAACAACACTTTTCAAACATACCTATTCTAACTGCATTCTACAACACTTCACAAAGCGTTGCCCATTTCCGAACTAAAAATACAAACTGCCTACTGCAACACTTCACGAAGGGTTGTCTATTTTCGAATTCAAAATACAAACTTCCTACTGCAACATTTAACAAAGCGTTGTGTATTTTAGAATTCAAAATACAAACCGCATATTGCAATACTTCACAAGTGTTGCATTTCTGAATTAAAAAAACAACTTTCACTTGCATATTTTCTTGTCATTTTGGAACACACTCATGGTGATTAATTATTATTAATTACAACAATCCCCCACTTGGTCTAATAATGACAAGATCAAGTCCCGGAAAAGTGAAACAAAGAATGTTAATACAGTTAATTGTCATTTGATTTGAACTTAACCTTTGTAAGGACAACACTGAGCCTAATTGTAATGTTAGGTAGTAATGCTTTGAACTGTTATCCCTTGTGGTTAGACTGGTGTTACCTTACACACACTCTTTAATGATTCTCACTACTACAAAAAACATATACAACAACGGTTAAAAAAGATATATTATCACGCAGGACCGCCATTGTTACGTAGCGTGTAGTTGTATATGTGTTACTTACAATCACGGTCGTATGACCATTGTAGAAAACTGAAAAAGTGGGCTACCAATAATCACAGTTGTTTTAAATACCCGTTGTGAAAGGTCTCTCAGCATTTTTTTATTTTTGCCAGATGTTTTGCCTGACTACATTTATAACTTTCATCACAATATACAATATTAAATATTTTAACACAATAACATCAAGAACAACAAGATTAACAAGAATAATAAGAACAATAACAAGAAGAACAAGAACAACAAAAATAACAATAACAACAAGAACACCAAGAACAACAAAAACAACAACAAGAACGACAACAACAACAAGAACAATAATAAGAACAACAAGAACAATAACAACAAAAATAACAACAAGAACAAAAATAAGAATAACAACAAGGACAATAAGAGCAAAAATAAGAACAACAAGAAAAATAACAACAACAACAATAACAAGAACTACAAGAACAATAACAAGAACGACAAGAACAATAACAACAACAAGAACAAAAATAAGAATGACATCAAGAAAAACAAGAGCAACAACAAGAACAAGAACAACAACAAGAACAACAACAACAATAAAAACAACTAAAACAACAACAAAAGTTGTAAGAACAAGATTTGGTTTTGCATCTTATCTCTGTGTTTTGATGATAACAATGGAGTATTTGAGTCAGAACAATTTTGGTACTCTAACGTTTTTTATTCTGATGGTTTTTGACAAACAGATTCCGACTCTGATAAAGAAAGTTCTGAATCTGATAATGATCATGTGCTACGTCACTTTGAATTTCTCAATGGTCACTTCTACGTAAAGAAGCAAGATTGCTTCTGATCTACTGTGCGTCAGAAAGACTCTAAGAAGACACTATGTTGTTGCTGTAATGTTCTCTTGGATTCTGGCTCTGAATTTAACTCTGAAGACTTATGTTTCTGATAACCAAGGGTTCTGAAGAAGGAGTGTTGAAGACTCTGATGACAAGGTTCTGCTGAACAAGTTCTGAAGACCAAATAATTTATTCTTTTAATCATGCTTCAATCATATCAACTCAGAAGCCTCTGATGGATAGAAGAAGATGAAACGTTTGCGAGGGAAATAGTACATAGTACAGATCAAACACGTTTTTTCCACTACCATTCCACTACCCTGATTCGGTGATACAAAGGACAATTTCTGTGTACGTTTTTCACCCCAGCCTAACGCATTATTTCAAGTCGCCAGTACTTTTCTGATATTACTGATCTGCCCTTCAACGGATCTTTTTCTGGCTATATATAGACTTGATCATTCAACGAAAGAAAGGGGGATAACTAGCGTAATACTCAGTGTGAAAAAGAGAAATATTAAAAACACTGATTCATATGAAGAAAGAACTCAAGAAATAGAGAAATTTTTGAGTGAACAGTAAAGCACCACAATACAAAGAAGAAGATTGTTCTTACTATGTAGATTCGCTCTAAATTAGATTAACCTAGATACCGTGTTTACTCTGCTTGTGTAGAAGCATCATTATTGTAAACAAACCTTTGTAACAAATAGTTGTTTGTGATTCCTAAAGGACCGGTTATGTCTGAAGCTTTAGGAAGATTTGTGTTCCCTAAAGGACCGGGTAGGTCAGAAGCTTTAGGAAGACTAAGACATTGCGTTTTAGTGTTGTTAGTCACTTGCAGTTTGGCTTGTGCATTGTATTTTCAAACAGTTGTATGATTTCCTTACGAGTCCGGTTAGGTCAGAATTCTTGAGAATTCTAGAACTAGTGTGTCTTAGAGATTGTTGTTAGTCACTTGCAGTTTGGCTTGTGCATTGTATTAATCAGTTTGATTAGTGGATTAAGACCTCGCTTGAGAGAGGCAAAATCACCTTGGCGGGTGGACTAGACTAGCTTGAGGGTTTCTCAAGTGAACTAGTATAAACATACTGTTGTAGCGTGCGATTTTTGTCAGTGACGCGACCACCTTATCGCCATGGGTTCCTCCTCACCACAATGGTAGGGAAGGGAACATATCATATAAGAATGCTATTTTTATGTGAAAACATGAGAATGAATCTGAACCATTAGATTTTAAAATAAATTTTGGAGATTATCTGTGGTTTTTTTCTCTTTCCTCCATTATTAAAATAAATGATGGGGGAGAGAGAAAAAAGGACACGTAATCTCCACCATTTATTTTAAAATCTAATGGTTCAGATTCATTCTCATGTTCTCACATAAAAATGACATTCTCATATGATATGTTTCCTATATATATATATATATATATATATATATATATATATATATATATATATATATATATAGGCAAAATACTCTTTTTGGTCTTTTAACTTTACCTCGGGGTTCATTTTGGTCCCTTAACTTTAAAAAGTGTCATATTGGTCCCTTAACTCTTCAAAACGTTCCATATTAGTCCTTTTCGTCTTATTAGCGACGGAAAAATTCAAAAATCAGTCGCTAAATTCGTCGCTAATAAGACAAAAGGACTAATATGGAACGTTTTGAAGAGTTAAGGGACCAAAATGACACGTTTTAAAGTTAATGGACCAAAATGAACTCCGAGGTAAAGTTAAAGGAGCAAAAAGGGTATTTTACATATATATATATATATATATATATATATATATATATATATATATATATATATATATATATATATATATACTAATTTTACATAATTTTTATTTTAACTTATACTTTTTTAAACAAAACATATCACTTTTTATGCAATACAATCAAATGACGCATATGTTGAACAAAGCTATGTATATTTTACGTACCAAAATGACAGAATTTTACCAAAATTATGCATTGTTTAGATCCAACCCAAAAAATACATTGTTTACACCAAAACCAAAACTAAAAGGACACAAATATTTTTTTTTTACAACAAAATTAAAATATACAAATGGTTAACTAATAAGGCAACAACCAAAATAAATCAATGTGCTTGTGAATAAACAAACTCAAGGAAAGAAGTTGCCAAATACGAACGAACGTCATTTGAGTCTTCTTCTGTGAAGGATGTTCTTAGATAAAATTTTTAAAATCCAATGAATCCAGGCTTGAATCGTGAACGAAATCTCTTTCATAATAGTATTTCAAGCACTCTCAAATTGTCTTAGAGTTTGTATGCAAGAATACCCACGATAATTTAGCCCATACTCGAGTTTGCACAAGACAGATGAAAACTCGAATGTAGGGAAGCTGAAATATGGAATTTTATGTGAAGATTATAGACTTTTTTAATGTGTTTATCTGAATCTAGAATGCTCAATTTATAAGATAAAGTGGCGATGTTTCGCAAGGTTGCGACCCTTGATGAAACACACACTTCCAGCAACATTTTACTAAATGTTGCATTGTTTTACCTACAACAATACTTTTCAAACGTTGTATTGTTTCGCCTACAACAACACTTTTCAAACATACCTATTCTAACTGCATTCTGCAACACTTCACAAAGCGTTGCCCATTTCCGAACTAAAAATACAAACTGCCTACTGCAACACTTCACGAAGGGTTGTCTATTTTCGAATTCAAAATACAAACTTCCTACTGCAACATTTAACAAAGCGTTGTGTATTTTAGAATTCAAAATAAAAACAGCATATTGCAATACTTCACAAGTGTTGCATTTCTGAATTAAAAAAACAACTTTCACTTGCATATTTTCTTGTCATTTTGGAACACACCCATGGTGATTAATTATTATTAATTACAACAATCCCCCACTTGGTCTAATAATGACAAGATCAAGTCCCGGAAAAGTGAAACAAAGAATGTTAATACAGTTAATTGTCATTTGATTTGAACTTAACCTTTGTAAGGACAACACTGAGCCTAATTGTAATGTTAGGTAGTAATGCTTTGAACTGTTATCCCTTGTGGTTAGACTGGTGTTACCTTACACACACTCTTTAATGATTCTCACTACTACAAAAAACATATACAACAACGGTTAAAAAAGATATATTATCACGCAGGACCGCCATTGTTACGTAGCGTGTAGTTGTATATGTGTTACTTACAATCACGGTCGTATGACCATTGTAGAAAACTGAAAAAGTGGGCTACCAATAATCACAGTTGTTTTAAATACCCGTTGTGAAAGGTCTCTCAGCATTTTTTTATTTTTGCCCGATGTTTTGCCTGACTACATTTATAACTTTCATCACAATATACAATATTAAATATTTTAACACAATAACATCAAGAACAACAAGATTAACAAGAAAAATAAGAACAATAACAAGAAGAACAAGAACAACAAAAATAACAATAACAACAAGAACACCAAGAACAACAAAAACAACAACAAGAACGACAACAACAACAAGAACAATAATAAGAACAACAAGAACAATAACAACAAAAATAACAACAAGAACAAAAATAAGAATAACAACAAGGACAATAAGAGCAAAAATAAGAACAACAAGAAAAATAACAACAACAACAATAACAAGAACTACAAGAACAACAAGAACAATAACAAGAACGACAAGAACAATAACAACAACAAGAACAAAAATAAGAATGACATCAAGAAAAACAAGAGCAACAACAAGAACAAGAACAACAACAAGAACAACAACAACAATAAAAACAACTAAAACAACAACAAAAGTTGTAAGAACAAGATTTGGTTCTGCATCTTATCTCTGTGTTTTGATGATAACAATGGAGTATTTGAGTCAGAACAATTTTGGTACTCTAACGTTTTTTATTCTGATGGTTTTTGACAAACAGATTCCGACTCTGATAAAGAAAGTTCTGAATCTGATAATGATCATGTGCTACGTCACTTTGAATTTCTCAATGGTCACTTCTACGTAAAGAAGCAAGATTGCTTCTGATCTACTGTGCGTCAGAAAGACTCTAAGAAGACACTATGTTGTTGCTGTAATGTTCTCTTGGATTCTGGCTCTGAATTTAACTCTGAAGACTTATGTTTCTGATAACCAAGGGTTCTGAAGAAGGAGTGTTGAAGACTCTGATGACAAGGTTCTGCTGAACAAGTTCTGAAGACCAAATAATTTATTCTTTTAATCATGCTTCAATCATATCAACTCAGAAGCCTCTGATGGATAGAAGAAGATGAAACGTTTGCGAGGGAAATAGTACATAGTACAGATCAAACACGTTTTTTCCACTACCATTCCACTACCCTGATTCGGTGATACAAAGGACAATTTCTGTGTACGGTTTTCACCCCAGCCTAACGCATTATTTCAAGTCGCCAGTACTTTTCTGATATTACTGATCTGCCCTTCAACGGATCTTTTTCTGGCTATATATAGACTTGATTATTCAACGAAAGAAAGGGGGATAACTAGCGTAATACTCAGTGTGAAAAAGAGAAATATTAAAAACACTGATTCATATGAAGAAAGAACTCAAGAAATAGAGAAATTTTTGAGTGAACAGTAAAGCACCACAATACAAAGAAGAAGATTGTTCTTACTATGTAGATTCGCTCTAAATTAGATTAACCTAGAAACCGTGTTTACTCTGCTTGTGTAGAAGCATCATTATTGTAAACAAACCTTTGTAACAAATAGTTGTTTGTGATTCCTAAAGGACCGGTTATGTCTGAAGCTTTAGGAAGATTTGTGTTCCCTAAAGGACCGGGTAGGTCAGAAGCTTTAGGAAGACTAAGACAGTGCGTTTTAGTGTTGTTAGTCACTTGCAGTTTGGCTTGTGCATTGTATTTTCAAACAGTTGTTTGATTTCCTTAAGAGTCCGGTTAGGTCAGAATTCTTGAGAATTCTAGGACTAGTGTGTCTTAGAGATTGTTGTTAGTCACTTGCAGTTTGGCTTGTGCATTGTATTAATCAGTTTGATTAGTGGATTAAGACCTCGCTTGAGAGAGGAAAAATCACCTTGGCGGGTGGACTAGACTAGCTTGAGGGTTTCTCAAGTGAACTAGTATAAATATACTGTTGTAGCGTGCGATTTTTGTCGGTGACGCGACCACCTTATCGCCATGGGTTCCTCCTCACCACAATGGTAGGGAAGGGAACATATCATATAAGAATGCTATTTTTATGTGAAAACATGAGAATGAATTTGAACCATTAGATTTTAAAATAAATGGTGGAGATTATCTGTGGGTTTTTTTCTCTTTCCTCCATTATTAAAATAAATGATGGGGGAGAGAGAAAAAGGACACGTAATCTCCACCATTTATTTTAAAATCTAATGGTTCAGATTCATTCTCATGTTCTCACATAAAAATGACATTCTCATATGATATGTTTCCTATATATATATATATATATATCAATATATATATATATATATATATATATAGGCAAAATACTCTTTTTGGTCTTTTAACTTTACCTTGGGGTTCATTTTGGTCCCTTAACTTTAAAAAGTGTCATATTGGTCCCTTAACTCTTCAAAACGTTCCATATTAGTCCTTTTCGTCTTATTAGCGACGGAAAAATTCAAAAATCAGTCGCTAAATTCGTCGCTAATAAGACAAAAGGACTAATATGGAACGTTTTGAAGAGTTAAGGGACCAAAATGACACGTTTTAAAGTTAATGGACCAAAATGAACTCCGAGGTAAAGTTAAAGGAACAAAAAGGGTATTTTACACACATATATATATATATATTAATTTTACATAATTTTTATTTTAACTTATACTTTTTTAAACAAAACATATCACTTTTTATGCAATACAATCAAATGACGCATATGTTGAACAAAGCTATGTATATTTTACGTACCAAAATGACAGAATTTTACCAAAATTTGTCATTGTTTAGATCCAACCCAAAAAATACATTGTTTACACCAAAACCAAAACTAAAAGGACACAAATATTTTTTTTTTACAACAAAATTAAAATATACAAATGGTTAAATAATAAGGCAACAACCAAAATAAATCAATGTGCTTGTGAATAAACAAACTCAAGGAAAGAAGTTGCCAAATACGAACGAACGTCATTTAAGTCTTCTTCTGTGAAGGATGTTCTTAGATAAACTTTTAAAATCGAATGAATCCAGGCTTGAATCGTGAACGAAATATCTTTCATAATAGTATTTCAAGCACTCTTAAATTGTCTTAGAGTTTGTATGCAAGAATACCCACGATAATTTAGCCCATACTCGAGTTTGCACAAGACAGATGAAAACTCGAATGTAGGGAAGCTGAAATATGGAATTTTATGTGAAGATTATAGACTTTTTTAATGTGTTTATCTGAATCTAGAATGCTCAATTTATAAGATAAAGTGGCGATGTTTCGCAAGGTTGCGACCCTTGATGAAACACACACTTTCAGCAACATTTTACTAAATGTTGCATTGTTTTACCTACAACAATACTTTTCAAACGTTGTATTGTTTCGCCTACAACAACACTTTTCAAACATACCTATTCTAACAGCATTCTGCAACACTTCACAAAGCGTTGCCCATTTCTGAACTAAAAATACAAATTGCCTACTGCAACACTTCACGAAGGGTTGTTTATTTTCGAATTCAAAATACAAACTTCCTACTGCAGCACTTAACAAAGCGTTGTGTATTTTAGAATTCAAAATACAAACCGCATATTGCAATACTTCACAAGTGTTGCAATTCTGAATTAAAAAAACAACTTTCACTTGCATATTTTCTTGTCATTTTGGAACACACCCATGGTGATTAATTATTATTAATTACAACAATCCCCCACTTGGTCTAATAATGACAAGATCAAGTCCCGGAAAAGTGAAACAAAGAATGTTAATACAGTTAATTGTCATTTGATTTGAACTTAACCTTTGTAAGGACAACACAAAGCCTAATTGTAATGTTTGGTAGTAATGCTTTGAACTGTTATCCCTTGTGGTTAGACTGGTGTTACCTTACACACACTCTTTAATGATTCTCACTACTACAAAAAACACATACAACAACGGTTAAAAAAGATATATTATCACGCAGGACCGCCATTGTTACGTAGCGTGTAGTTGTATATGTGTTACTTACAATCACGGTCGTATGACCATTGTAGAAAAATGAAAAAGTGGGCTACCAATAATCACAGTTGTTTTGAATACCCGTTGTGAAAGGTCTCTCAGCATTTTTTTATTTTTGCCAGATGTTTTGCCTGACTACATTTATAACTTTCATCACAATATACAATATTAAATATTTTAACACAATAACATCAAGAACAACAAGATTAACAAGACTAATAAGAACAATAACAAGAAGAACAAGAACAACAAAAATAACAATAACAACAAGAACACCAAGAACAACAAAAACAACAACAAGAACGACAACAACAACAAGAACAATAATAAGAACAACAAGAACAATAACAACAAGAACAAAAATAAGAATAACAACAAGGACCTTAAGAGCAAAAACAAGAACAACAAGAAAAATAACAACAACAACAATAACAAGAACTACAAGAACAACAAGAACAATAACAAGAACGACAAGAACAATAACAACAACAAGAAAAAAAATAAGAATGACATCAAGAAAAACAAGAGCAACCACAAGAACAACAACAACAACAACAAGAACAACAACAACAATAAAAACAACTAAAACAACAACAAAAGTTGTAAGAACAAAATTTGGTTCTGCATCTTATCTCTGTGTTTTGATGATAACAATGGAGTATTTGTGTCAGAACAATTTTGGTACTCTAACGTTTTTTATTCTGATGGTTTTTGATAAACAGATTCCGACTCTGATAAAGAAAGTTCTGAATCTGATAATGATCATGTGCTACGTCACTTTAAATTTCTCAATGGTCACTTCTACGTAAAGAAGCAAGATTGCTTCTGATCTACTGTGCGTCAGAAAGACTCTAAGAAGACACTATGTTGTTGCTGTAATGTTCTCTTGGATTCTGGCTCTGAATTTAACTCTGAAGACTTATGTTTCTGATAACCAAGGGTTCTGAAGAAGGAGTGTTAAAGACTCTGATGACAAGGTTCTGCTGAACAAGTTCTGAAGACTATGAAGACCAAATAATTCATTCTTTTAATCATGCTTCAATCATATCAACTCAGAAGCCTCTGATGGATAGAAGAAGATGAAACGTTTGCGAGGGAAATAGTACATAGTACAGATCAAACACGTTTTTTTCCACTACCATTCCACTACCCTGATTCGGTGATACAAAGGACAATTTCTGTGTACGTTTTTCACCCCAGCCTAACGCATTATTTCAAGTCGCCAGTACTTTTCTGATATTACTGATCTGCCCTTCAACGGATCTTTTTCTGGCTATATATAGACTTGATCATTCAACGAAAGAAAGGGGGATAACTAGCGTAATACTCAGTGTGAAAAAGAGAAATATTAAAAACACTGATTCATATGAAGAAAGAACTCAAGAAATAGAGAAATTTTTAAGTGAACAGTAAAGCACCACAATACAAAGAAGAAGATTGTTCTTACTATGTAGATTCGCTCTAAATTAGATTAAGCTAGAAACCGTGTTTACTCTGCTTGTGTAGAAGCATCAATATTGTAAACAAACCTTTGTAACAAATAGTTGTTTGTGATTCCTAAAGGACCGGTTAGGTCTGAAGCTTTAGGAAGATTTGTGTTCCCTAAAGGACCGGGTAGGTCAGAAGCTTTAGGAAGACTAAGACAGTGCGTTTTAGTGTTGTTAGTCACTTGCAGTTTGGCTTGTGCATTGTATTTTCAAACAGTTGTTTGATTTCCTTAAGAGTCCGGTTAGGTCAGAATTCTTGAGAATTATAGGACTAGTGTGTCTTAGAGATTGTTGTTAGTCACTTGCAGTTTGGCTTGTGCATTGTATTAATCAGTTTGATTAGTGGATTAAGACCTCGCTTGAGAGAGGAAAAATCACCTTGGCTGGTGGACTAGACTAGCTTGAGGGTTTCTAAAGTGAACTAGTATAAACATACTGTTGTAGCGTGCGATTTTTGTCGGTGACGCGACCACCTTATCGCCATGGGTTCCTCCTCACCGCAATGGTAGGGAAGGGAACATATCATATAAGAATGCTATTTTTATGTGAAAACATGAGAATGAATCTGAACCATTAGATTTTAAAATAAATGGTGGAGATTATCTGTGGTTTTTTTCTCTTTCCTCCATTATTAAAATAAATGATGGGGGAGAGAGAAAAAAGGACACGTAATCTCCACCATTTATTTTAAAATCTAATGGTTCAGATTCATTCTCATGTTCTCACATAAAAATGATATTCTCATATGATATGTTTCGTATATATATATATAGGCAAAATACTCTTTTTGGTCCTTTAACTTTACCTCGGTGTTCATTTTGGTCCCTTAACTTTAAAAAGTGTCATATTGGTCCCTGAACTCTTCAAAACGTTCCATATTAGTCCTTTTCGTCTTATTAGCGACGGAAAAATTCAAAAATCAGTCGCTAAATTCGTCGCTAATAAGACAAAAAGACTAATATGGAACGTTTTGAAGAGTTAAGGGACCAAAATGACACGTTTTAAAGTTAATGGACCAAAATGAACTCCGAGGTAAAGTTAAAGGAACAAAAAGGGTATTTTACATATATTTATATATATATATATATATATATATATATATATATATATTAATTTTACATAATTTTTATTTTAACTTATACTTTTTTAAACAAAACATATCACTTTTTATGCAATACAATCAAATGACGCATATGTTGAACAAAACTATGTATATTTTACGTACCAAAATGACAGATTTTTACCAAAAATATGCATTGTTTAGATCCAACCCAAACAATACATTGTTTACACCAAAACCAAAACTAAAAGGACACAAATATTTTTTTTTTACAACAAAATTAAAATATACAAATGGTTAACTAATAAGGCAACAACCAAAATAAATCAATGTGCTTGTGAATAAACAAACTCAAGGAAAGAAGTTGCTAAATACGAACGAACGTCATTTAAGTCTTCTTCTGTGAAGGATGTTCTTAGATAAACTTTTAAAATCGAATGAATCCAGGCTTGAATCGTGAACGAAATCTCTTTCATAATAGTATTTCAAGCACTCTCAAATTGTCTTAGAGTTTGTATGCAAGAATACCCATGATAATTTAGCCCATACTCGAGTTTGCACAAGACAGATGAAAACTCGAATGTAGGGAAGCTGAAATATGGAATTTTATGTGAAGATTATAGACTTTTTTAATGTGTTTATCTGAATCTATAATTCTCAATTTATAAGATAAAGTGGCGATGTTTCGCAAGGTTGTGACCCTTGATGAAACACACACTTTCAGCAACATTTTTACTAAATGTTGCATTGTTTTACCTACAACAATACTTTTCAAACGTTGTATTGTTTCGCCTACAACAACACTTTTCAAACATACCTATTCTAAATGCATTCTGCAACACTTCACAAAGCGTTGCCCATTTCCGAACTAAAAATACAAACTGCCTACTGCAACACTTCACGAAGGGTTGTCTATTTTCGAATTCAAAATACAAACTTCCTACTGCAACACTTAACAAAGCGTTGTGTATTTTAGAATTCAAAATACAAACCGCATATTGCAATACTTCACAAGTGTTGCATTTCTGAATTAAAAAAACAACTTTCACTTGCATATTTTCTTGTCATTTTGGAACACACCCATGGTGATTAATTATTATTAATTACAACAATCCCCCACTTGGTCTAATAATGACAAGATCAAGTCCCGGAAAAGTGAAACAAAGAATGTTAATACAGTTAATTGTCATTTGATTTGAACTTAACCTTTGTAAGGACAACACAGAGCCTAATTGTAATGTCAGGTAGTAATGCTTTGAACTGTTATCCCTTGTGGTTAGACTGGTGTTACCTTACACACACTCTTTAATGATTCTCACTACTACAAATAACACATACAACAACGGTTAAAAAAGATATATTCTCACGCAGGACCACCATTTTTACGTAGCGTGTAGTTGTATATGTGTTACTTACAATCACGGTCGTATGACCATTGTAGAAAACTGAAAAAGTAGGCTACCAATAATCACAATTGTTTTAAATACCCGTTGTGAAAGGTCTCTCAGCATTTTTTTATTTTTGCCAGATGTTTTGCCTGACTACATTTATAACTTTCATCACAATATACAATATTAAATATTTTAACACAATAACATCAAGAACAACAAGATTAACAAGAATAATAAGAACAATAACAAGAAGAACAAGAACAACAAAAATAACAATAACAATAAGAACACCAAGAACAACAAAAACAACAACAAGAACGACAAGAACAACAAGAACAATAATAAGAACAACAAGAACAATAACAACAATAATAACAACAAGAACAAAAATAAGAATAACAACAAGGACAATAAGAGCAACAACAAGAACAACAAGAAAAATAACAACAACAATAATAACAAGAACTACAAGAACAACAAGAACAATAACAAGAACGACAAGAACAATAACAACAACAAGAACAAAAATAAGAATAACATCAAGAAAAACAAGAGCAACAACAAGAACAATAACAACAACAACAATAAAAACAACTAAAACAACAACAAAAGTTGTAAGAACAAGATTTGGTTCTGCATCTTATCTCTGTGTTTTGATGATAACAATGGAGTATTTGTGTCAGAACAATTTTGGTACTCTAACGTTTTTTATTCTGATGGTTTTCGACAAACAGATTCCAACTCTGATAAAGAAAGTTCTGACTCTGATAATGATCATGTGCTACGTCACTCTGAATTTCTCAATGGTCACTTCTGCGTAAAGAAGCAAGATTGCTTCTGATCTACTGTGCGTGATAAATACTCTAAGAAGACACTATGTTGTTGCTGCAATGTTCTCTTGGATTCTGGCTCTGAATTTAACTCTGAAGACTTATGTTTCTGATAACCAAGGGTTCTGAAGAAGGAGTGTTGAAGACTCTGATGACAAGGTTCTACTGAACAAGTTCTGAAGACTCTGAAGACCAAATAATTCATTCTTCTAATCATGCTTCAATCATATCAACTCAGAAGCCTCTGATGGATAGAAGAAGATGAAATGTTTGCGAGGGAAAATAGTACATAGTACAGATCAAACACGTTCTTTTCCACTACCATTCCACAACCCTGATTTGGTGATACAAAGGACAATTTCAGTGTACGTTTTTCACCCCAGCCTAACGACATTATTTCAAGTCGCCAGTACTTTTCTGAAATTACTGATCTTCCCTTCAACGGATCTTTTTATGGCTATATATAAACTTGATCATTCAACGAAAGAAAGGGGGATAACAAGCGTAATACTCAGTGTGAAAAAGAGAAATATTAAAAACACTGATTCATATGAAGAAAGAACTCAAGAAATATAGAAATTTATGAGTGAACATTAAAGCACCACAATACAAAGAAGAAGGTTGTTCTTACTGTGTATATTCGTTCTAAATTAGATTAAGCTAGAAACCGTGTTTACTCTGCTTGTGTAGAAGCATCATTATTGTAAACAAACCTTTGTAACAAATAGTTGTTTGTGATTCCTTAAGGACCAGTTAGGTCTGAAGCTTTAGGAAGATTTGTGTTCCCTAAAGGACCGGGTAGGTCAGAAGCTTTAGGAAGACTAAGACAGTGAGTTTTAGTGTTGTTAGTCACTTGCAGTTTGGCTTGTGCATTGTATTTTCAAACAGTTGTTTGATTTCCTTACGAGTCCGGTTAGGTTAGAATTCTTGAGAATTCTAGGACTAGTGTGTCTTAGAGATTGTTGTTAGTCACTTGCAGTTTGGCTTGTGCATTGTATTAATCAGTTTGATTTGTGGATTAAGACCTCGCTTGAGAGAGGCAAAATCACCTTGGCGGGTGGACTAGACTAGCTTGAGGGTTTCTCAAGTGAACTAGTATAAACATACTGTTGTAGCGTGCAATTTTTGTCGGTGACGCGACCACCTTATTGCCATGGGTTCCTCCTCACCGCAATGGTAGGGAAGGGGTGCTACTTTCTGATTTCTTATTTATCCCGTAAAGTTAGAAGGGAAAGGGAAGCTATCTAAAACTAACCTTGCACGCGAATGTTTAACTGAACAGACGCTTAAGAGATTCAGGGTGTTTGGGGTCAGGTTATACAATGGGGAGTTGTCAATTGCCTATCCTATATGTGGTTATCCACAGGTTTGTTAGCATTAGGTTCTGCTTTTTACTTGATGGTGTTTATCTGTAAATGGGAAAGTTTCTTCTTTGGGAATGTTGAGAGAGAGAGAGTAAGTTTTTGATGATTTTGGTGAGGTACTGGACCTAAGTTTTGATTGATATGAAGGTGTTGGACCTGAAGTTTTTGATTGGTATGCAAAGGTACTGGACCTAAAGTTTTTGATTGGTATGTGAAGGTACTGGACCTATAGTTTTTGATTGGTATGCTCGCTAAGATTTCGCAATCTTATGCCTACGTATTCCCATTTAAAGAAAAAGCAAAATCAGAGCAATCGTAGTTCCTCCTATTCTATGGGAGGAAAAAGATGTTTTGGTGTCTTATTCAAAGCCTAAGATTGAAGCTAAAAGTTTGAGTTTGTGTCTTTTTCGAAGCCCAAGATTGAACCTAAAGGTTTGACCAAGAGAGAATTTATCATCTCTAAAGGGAGACATCTCGTCTGTTTATCACAACTGTTGGGTTACTGATTATAATGGAGAATTACTTTAACTGTGATATGTTTATCTAGCAATTCCATAATTTCCTTTATAGGGGATTTATCCTGAAGGGGAAAACTTTAACTAAGTGTTGAGCAATGACATTTTTCCTTAGGAATCTTTCATGCTAAGAGAGGGACAGTGGCGTGGATGTAAATAATTCAGAGGCTTGCCACTTACAGCAGTTAGATGAAAGAGAAATTTTGCTAGGATAAGAGATGGATGACAGCTAGGATGTTTGAATCAACAAGTGTGCCACTTACAACAGTTATCTGGGATTAGGGTTTGTTTTGATTTCTATTTTGTGTAGTGATATACAGAGAAATGCTTTTCCTACAAAGAGATTTTTATTTCCTCTGAGGGAATGGTGGTTTTTTGTATGTGCCTTGATCAAAGCCCAAGGTTGAAGCTAAGAGATTGATTGACTTCACTGCGTAAGTCCTTATTCAAAGCCTAAGAGGAGGCTGAAACAGGCTGACTCAACAAGAGAGTGTTTATGTGTCTTGTACAAAGCCCAAGGTTGTGGCTAAAAGAGAAACTGACTCTTTTGGGGATATCATTATACAAAGCCTAAGAGGAGGCTAGGAGTTGACTTTTCCGGGGAAATGTTTTGTCTGTCTTGTACAAAACCCAATATTGAGGCTAAAAGGGGAAACTGACTCTCTTGGTGAGAGGTTTAATATGTCTTGTACAAAGCCCAAGATTGTGGCTGAAAAGAGATTGACTATGCGGGAGAGATTTATATGTGTCTTGTACAAAGCCCAAGATTGAGGCTGAAGGATATTTATGGGTGTCTTGTACAAAGCCCAAGATTTAGGCTGAAGGGAGGATCGACTCCTGTTTAGGGATATTAACTCTCAAAGCCTAAAAGAAGGCTGAGAGGAATTGACTCAGCTGGGGAAGATACTTATCCGGAGCTGAAGATTTTGACTTTGTTGGAGAAAGTTTAAATATGTCTTGTACAAAGCCCAAGATTGAGGCGAAAAAAGAATGACTCAACAAGAGAATGTGGAAAGGTGATTGACTCAACAAGAGAGTATCTTGTTTGTCTTGTACAAAGCCCAAGATTGAGGCTGAACAAACTGGAGAAATCATTATACAAAGCCTAAGAGGAGGCTAAAATGGGTCGACTCAACAAGAGAGTTCCTTAAGGTAATTAACTCAACAAGAGAGTGTTTTAAAATCCTTATACAAAGCCTTAGAGGAGGCTGACTTCTGCTAGGGGAAATCATTATACAAAGCCTAAGAGGAGGCTAGAAAGATTGACTCAACACGAGAGTGCTTTTATCTGTCTTGTACAAAGCCCAAGATTGAGTCTAAATGGGGTGACTCAACAAGAGAGTGCTTTTTGAAGCTAGATCTACTGAGGAAAATCATTATACAAAGCCTAAGAGGAGGCTGACTTCTGCTGAGGATTATTGAGATCCAGAGGCAGGTCCAAAGTGGGGAGTAAACTCTTGCTGAGGGTTCCAGAAGAGTTGAGGTATCAGATGCCTTGAGGTTCTGATGATAAGTTGGCCCTAGCTGGGAAATTTAGGATGAAAGACTGTGTTTTAGATCCTGTGAGGATTTTAAACTCTACTGGAGATTGATCTAATGATCAGGGTTTCTCCTGTATTCATAGGGAACTTGAGAATGTCTTTGAGATCCAAGAGGAGATTAGACTGTCCAAGTCTATTGGTATGGAAGAGTTTGTCTTTGTATGATGGCCAAGAGGAGGCTGACTATTTTAAGGGATGAGTATCAACCCTAAATTGTTCAAGGTTTTGACTCTTTAAGAAAGACAGCTCTAACAAAAGATGACTAAGTTATGTCCTATACCTTTAAGAGGTCTTCAGGGTCCTTGTACTAAGCCTAAGAGAAGGCATGAGAACTTCTAAGAAGCCGAAGGGTCCTTGTACAAAGCCCAAGAGGAGGCGGGGATACTTTTAGGAAGCCTGTGGGTCCAATCTTAAGAAAAGTTCAAGAAAAGTTTCACCGGGAATAATCTTTTCTTTAGTGAACAGTTCTAGGGTTTGAAGAAATTCAAAAGAGGTTTCACTGAGAATTAATCCTCTCTAGGGAAATGAATTTCTTTGACAATTTTCTAATAGTGACAGTCTGAGAAAAGTTTCACCGAGAACAGTGCCTTTCTCTTTGTTCCATATTGTTTAAGCCCAAGAGAAGGCAAGACTGTATCTTGAATTCCTATGGGGAACTAGTTTTGACTGTGTTGAAAGAGTGACCACTGGCTCTATCTAGTTCTAGACCTAATTGCCGGGGAAAACTCTAAGTAGATATACAAGTATATATATATATATATATATATATATATATATACAGTTGATATATGACAAGTATTTAAAAGGATATGAAAGAAGGACTTACAGGTGAGCAAGCTTCCAGCAATACAGTTATATATATATATATATATATATATATATGAAAGCATGTAAAGAAAGCTGATAAAACTTACAGGCGAGCAAGCTTCCATTGTAACAGCTGTATGGTTAGTTGTTCAAGAAATTAAAGAAAGTTTTGATAACAACTATGAGTTTGAACCTAAATCAAAAGGGAAGTTATTTTGAAGAGATTGTTGGGGCTTATACTCAAGGAGAGGCCCTGATGAAAACAGTAATCGTACCGTTGATCTAAAAATTATATTGGGACTTATACAATGACTGAGGACCAAAAAGGTTTTCTATATAAAGGGATGAGTCTTACAACTCAAGGAGAGGCCCAAAGTTATTTTTTACAAGAGTTGGGGCTTTTAGCTCAAGGAAATACCCAGACGATTTATTTAAAAAGGGTGACGATCGAGTCGCGGTTTTGAAAACCACAGAGGGACTTATACAATGACTGAGACCCCAAAATTGTATATTTACAAAGGGAATGCGTCTTACACTCTAATAGAGGCCCAAAAGTGTTTTAAAGAAAAGAAATGGGACTTGTAACACAAGGGTAGGCCCAGTTGATTTTGAAATGAAATGGCGATCGCGCCGAGATTTTTGAAATCGCAGTGGGTCTTATACATGACTGAGGCCCAAAATAGTTTTGTTTTCAAAAGGGGTTGGGTCTTACACTCTATTAGAGGCCCAAAGTGTTTTGAAAAAGATTTGTTAGGGTGATAGTGATCAAAACCCTAATTTTTGGTTTTAAAATGTATTTTAATTGAATAAAAAGTCAATTAAAATAAACAAACATGTGAAGAAAGGTTGTGATCTTGGATTTATATTTGTAAAATCATGTTTCATTCATGGGATGATTTAAAAATCACTTAAATTTTGCAAAACCAAGAGAAAGAAATATTTTTTATGTTTATAAACAAATAAAAATATAATTCTTTACAAAAATATCAAATATATGAAATAAATAATATTTTTGTGAAATTTTCATGGAATAAAATATTTTAATATTTTTGTGAATTAAAAAAAAAAAGAATCAATAAAAAATAATAAAAATTGAGAGAGAAATTAATTTTTGAATTAATTAACAAAAACCATAAAAATATTAAAAATAGCAAAAATGTGGAAAGGTAGCAAAAAAGGTCTGGGTTGGGTTTGAACCGACGACCTCATACACAAACACACATGCGCGCTACCACTGGGGTGGTGATACATCCGTGTATCAAAATCACCTCATTAATACATAAGGGGTGCCAAGTTTTCAGGCTTGGCCAAGGCAAGGCAAGACAAATTTTGGCAATTTACATGAAGCCTCTAACTTTATCATTTCTCCATGGATTTAGACAAAAGTTAGGTGCATCTGGCCTAGAATTTCATAAGGAATCCAATGGTGCTTTTGGAATTTTCATAAAGTGTACCTATTTTGAAACCCGATAGTGGTTTCAAAATAGGCCTATATTTGCATGTTCTATGTTATCTCATGGTACAGGCAAGAATTGCATGACAAATTGGTTCAAATACAACATATACAACATGTATGAGATGTTTGTAATCAGTGGACATCAAAGGAATGCATAATTCGAAGAGTTCAAGTTGTCATGCACTTACCTCTTAGAGCTTTTTGTGCTAACTGTCAAGATCCTTGTGCCAGAAGTAATCCAATGCTTTGGACACTCTTGATTGATCCCTTAGAAGCTTTTAGGATGATTAGAACCAGCTGGAATCCTCAGGAACAAGTTTTAGCTCTTTCTTGCAAAAGGGGCAAAAGTGACCAATATGGAAACTCTCTCAAATGGTGTTCCAGATGAGAGGAACCATTTGGGACAGTTTAAGGATGATATTTGGAGTGTGTTTGAGGCGTTGTTTGGTTTTGGAAATGACTGAATCAAGGCATGGCTTGAAAAATGCAAAAAAATCTAATTTTGAGTTTTTGGAGATGGATTTTTTGATTTTGGTGTTTTAGGTCACAAATGAGTGTTTGAACAACTTAGATATGACATATTGGATGTGTTTGGATCATGAGCTGTGGTGGAATTGCTCTCTAACTCAAAAACTCAGAGATAACTTGCAAAAGAAGGAATTTTGGCCTAGAGAAAGAGATTTTTAGGAAAGCAAGTGTTGTAGTGCTTTGGTGTACTCAAACTGAGCACAAATGAGCTCTATTTATAGTATAGCAAGTTTGTTTTGGCAGCAATAGTGTGTGGCAACTGCAGCAGGCCTTTGGCCAATGTGGATCAAATGGAATCTTTAGTATCCTATAGCCATTGACTTGAGGTTAGGGCACAGGCCTATGGTTCTTTGATTCAGTGTTGATTCTTGACTCATTTAGTTAGGAATGTGTTAGTCCATGCCACCTTGGTGTATCCATTGAATGCTTGGAAACAAAATTGGAATCTTGGCACCTTTTTAGCCTTTTTAGGTTTGTTATGGCTAAGTGTAGATTCTTGGACTTTGGAGGCTTGAGGATCAGATCGTTCTCCTTTTGTTTTATCCCCAGATGTGTCCAAATGGATGACAAGGCTTGTAGTTGTCTAAATTTGCGAAATCGAGCAAATACGCAAAATCTGCCTTGTACAAGGCAGTTGGAAATTGTGATTTTGAGGGATTCATATCTCTCTGCTCAGGTTGAGTTATGGGAGGCTCTTGTCCTTTTTAGAAAGCCCTCATATTGTCATACCCCAAATTTTTACCACCAAGATTTCCCATCATTGTGCAAATCATTACCATAATATGGATGAACTTTCACACTTATCAGTCTCCCCAAAGATGGGTGAACATTCACTACAATCAAAGGATTAGGGTTTCAAGTCCTCTTAGAGCCTTAGACAAAGGATCAATCAAGGAATGACATGATCTTCAACTTATCTAACCTCTCAAACACACATAAATGATCAAGAGGACTCTCACATCAAGAATCAAGCACAAGGGTGCAACATTCCAAGTGGATAAAGCCTCAAGATCACCAGTGTCACCAAATTAGGGTTTCTTGACCTAATTCACCCCTAAGTTGACTTTTGGGACAAAACATGAGCCAAGACCTCAAGACATGATTTGAGGGTCTCTAACACACTACATTTATCCATTTACAACAATGGATTGATCCATGAAGCTTGATGCACAAGTTTCATTTTCATCTAGACCACAATTAGGGTTTCGAGGAAAAAGTCTACTGTACCTTTGACTTTTGACCAAGACATGCTACCAAACCTTGGGACATGATTCAATACACCCTAAAACCCCTATGGAACATATCCATTAGGTTTGATTTAGGTCAAGGACTTGATTTCACCAAGGATCGCACAGTTTGGAATTCATCTGATAAAAAGTCAACTGTGCACAAAAGTCAAGTTTGACTTTTTGAGATTTTTCACAATTATGGTTCCTTAACCCTAAAACAATGTTAATATGTGATTTGAATCATCATTCATCAAGAAAAATCAAAGAAAGTGAGTTAACTTGTAAAAGGGGTAACCATAAAAACTTAGAATTTTTCTAAGTTATGGAACAAAGTGGCTAGGGCACCAACTTCCAAGGATCATAACTTGAGATCCAAGCAACCATTTTGGATGGTCCAAAGATGGATTTGTAGCTCTCATGGCATATTTTAAAAGTGTCAACTACACCTCATTCCCATTCCTCATGGATTTTAAGTTATGGAGTGATCAAAATGGCTGAAAACACAAAAAGTGACATTTTTCCAACACTTAGTGAAATTTTCACTAAGTTAGAATCTGCTTCACTTTTTCCAAAATGTTGAGGCATTTTTCAACCAAATGCAAGTTGCTTCAAAACCAAAGTTGGACATCACATTAAAGTAGGATACATCAGCTTTCCAAAGTGACCAATAACTCCATCAAATTCCATCTGAGCTAGAAGTTATGACAGCTGCAACATGCCTTGCTGCAAACTGTTTTAGCAAGGCAGATTGTGCCTTAGGGCTTGATTTGGTTAATTTGTGCAAATGATAAACAAGTTTATCCATCTGCACACCTCAGGGGGAGACCAAGGAGGAACAAACACTGATCCATAAGCCTCCCAAGTCTTTGGAACTACATATAGGTTTGGCACCCCTAAAAGCTAAAGATGCCTTAAGACTCCAATTTTGTTTTGAGGTATTCAATGGATGCTTAGAGGTGGCATGTATCAGAGAAAAAATGAACACTTCAGTCAAGCCTTATCCTTGAATCAAAGAACCATATGCCTGTGCTCTAACCTCTAGTCAATGGCTAGAGAAGACTTGAGATTCCATATGATCACCATTGGCCAACAACCTACTGCAACCATCATTCACTATTGCTTGCAAAACAAACTTGCTCTACTATAAATAGAGCTCATTTGTGCTCAGTTTAAGTACACCAAAGCAACCAAACTGATGCTTTCCTCAAAATCCCTTTCTCTAGGCCAAAATGCCTTCTTTTGCAAGGTAACTCTGAGTTTTTGAGTTAGAGAGCATTTCCACCACATCTCATGATCCAAACACATCCAATATATCATATCTAAGCCGTCCAAACTCTAACATGTGACCTGTAACACCAAAATCTCAAAGTCCCCTCTCAAAACCTCGAAATTTGACTTTTTTGCATTTTTCAAGGCATGTCTTGATCCAGTCACTTTCAAAACCAGATAAGACCTCAAACATACTCCAAATATCATCCTTAAATTGTCCCAAATGGTTCCCCACATCTGGAACACCATTTGAGAGAGTTGCCATATTGGTCACTTTTGCCCTTTTTGCAAGAAAGAGCTCAAACTTGTTCTTGAGGATTGCAGCTGGTTCCAACCATTCTAAAAGCTTCTAAGGGATCAATTGAGAGTGTCTAAAGCACCAAATTACTTCTGGCACAAGAAATTTGGCAGATAGCCCAAAAAGCTCCTAAAGAGGTAAGCATCACAACTTGAACTCTTTAAAATATGCATTGCTTTGAAGTCCACTAATCATGCACATCTCATACATGTTATATATGTTGTGTTTGAACCAATTCATCATGTAATTCATGCATGTAACAAGAGGTAGCATAGAAAATGCAATTATAGGCCTATTTCAAGAACACCATCGGGTTTTGAAATAGGAGCCTCATCTGAAAAAACCACCACCACCGTTGGATTTTTTGTGAAATTCGAGGTAGGATAGACCTAAATTTTGTCCCAATCCATGGTGAAACGAGAAAGTTACAAGCTTCACGTTTTTGGCCAAAATCTTGCCTTGCCTTGCCTTGGCCAGGCCAAAAACAAGGCATGCCTCATACATTCATGGGGTGGTTTTGATACACGGGTGTATCACCACCCTAGTGGTAGAAGGCGCGTGCTGCACCCTAAAGGTCTGGGGTTCGAATCCCCTCGCCCCAGATCCTCTTTTTACCACTTTTTTTTTCCATTTTTTTATATATTTTGTTATATTTTAAATGATTTGGAAAATTAATTTCTCCTTCAATTTTAATGATTATTTATTGGTTCTTTTTGCAAAAAATCGCAAAAATGTTAAAATATTTTATTCCACAAAAAATCAAATTTATATTAGTTATTTAATATAGTTGATATTTTTGTAAATAAATTCATTTTTATTGTTTTTAAACCTTTTAAAAATGAATATTCATCTTGAAAATCAAAACGATATGAATTCTAAATCATCTTGTGATTAAAACTTCATTTTTCAAACCTTAACCAAAAATCACAAGTAGTTTATTCAGACTTATTTGGTATCTTTGTCATTTTATTCATTTTATTAAAAGGATTACTTTTAAAATGATGAAATTAGGGTTTCTTTGATTTTCACTCTAACAAACTTTTTTCAAACACTCATGGGCCTCTAATAGTGTGTAAGACCCAACCCCTTTTGAAAACCAAAAACTTTGAGCCTCGGTCATCGTTTAAGACCCACTGTGTTTTCAAACCTCGGCGCGATCGCCATTTTCAAACAAATAATCATTTGGGCCTCTCCTTGAGTTGTAAGCCCCATCCCTCGTACAAAAATAAACTTTTGGGCCTATAATAGAGTGTAAGACGCAACCCCTTTGTACATAAACAATTTTGGGCCTCACATATTTTATAAGTCCCTCTGTATATTTTCAAAGCAACGACGCGATCGTTGCCTTTTCAAAATCATCCGGGCATCTCCCTGAGTTGTAAGCCCCATCTCCTGTGCAAAAATAAACTTGGGCCTCTAATAGAGTGTAAGAACCAATCCCGTTTTGGACCAAAACTTTTTGGGCCTTAGTCATTGTATAAGTCCCGATACGATATTCAAAACAACAGTACAATCACTGTTTAAACCTTGGGCCTCTCCTTAAGTATAAGCCCCAACAATTTTTTTTCACAAACAACTCCCTTTTGATTTAGGTTCAAATATACAGTTGTTGTCAAAACTTTCTTTAATTTCTCTGAACAACTAACAATACAGCATGGAAGCTCACTCACCTGTAAGTTTTAATAGCTTTCATTTACCCACTTTAATATATATAACTATATTGTGGGAAGCTGTGCATGGTTAGTCTTCTTTCATTCTTTTAAATACATGTCAGATATATATAACTATATTGTGGGAAGCTGTGTATGGTTAGTCTTCTTTCATACCTTTTAAAATACTTGTCATATATCAACTGTATATATACTAGTATAGTTATTTAGAATTTTCCCCGACAACTAGGTCTAGAACTAGGTAAAGCCATATTGGTCACTCTTAAATACAAACAAAACTAGATCCCCATAGGATTTCCAGATACAGTCCTCCCTTCTCTTGGGGTTAAACAATATGGAACAAAGAGAAAGGCAGTATTCTCGGTGAACCTTTTCTCAGACTGTCACCCCTAGAAATTGTCAAAGAAATTCTACTCCCCAGAGTTGATCTATTCTCGGTGAATAGCATCTCTGGAGTTTCTTCAAACCTTAGAACTTTCAATAAATGATCTATTCTCGGTGAATAGCATTTCTTGAACTTTTCTTGGTTTGGGACCCATAGGCTTCCTAAAAGCATCCCCGCCTCCTATTGGGCTTTGTACAAGGACCCTTCGGCTTCTTAGAAGTTCTCATGCCTTCTCTTGGGCTTAATACAAGGACCATGACGACCTCTTAAAGGTATAAGATAAAACTTAGTCATCCTTTGCTAGAGCAGTCTTTCCAGTGTCAGACCTCGGGCCACTTTAGGGTTGATTCTCATCCTTTAATGTCTTTGCCCCCTCTTGGAGGCATCATACAAAAGATAAAACTCCTCCACACCAGCAGACTTGGACAGTCTAATCCCCTTGAGTCTCAAATACATTCTCAAGTTCCTTACAACCATAGGAAAAAACCCCGGGCATTCTGGATCGATCTCCAGCAGAAACCCAACTTCTCTCATGAGAGTTCCCTGACTAGGGTCAACACTATCTCAAATCAGAACCTCAAGGTATCTGACATCTCAACTCTTCTGTAACCCCTAACAAGAGTTGATTCCTCACTTGGACCTGCCTGGGGATCTCAATTATCCCTGACAAAAGATAGCCTCCTCTTAGGCTTTGTATAAGGACCTTTCCCCAGCAGAAAGCTTGCCTCCTCTTAGGCTTTGTATAATGATCCTTCCTCAGTGAAGTCAGCCTCCTCTTGGGCTTTGTACAAATGATTCTCCCCAGCGGAGTAACTTTTTCAGACTCTCTTGTTGAGTCAATACCCTTTTTGCCTCAATCTCGAGCTTCGTATGAGATAGCAAATCACTCTCTTGGTGAGTATAAAAGACTCTCTTGTTGAGTCAATCAACTTTCAGACTCTCTTGTTGAGTCAATCACCTTTTCAGACCCTCTTGTTGAGTCAACCCTTTTAGCCTTAATCTTGGGCTTTGTACAAGACATAAATTTCCCTCTCTTGAGTTGGGGACAGATATCTTCCCCAGCCGAGTCATTTCCTCCCAGCCTTCGTTTAGGCTTTAAGGAATAATTTCCCCCTTTTCAGCCTCAATCTTGGGCTTTGTACAAGACAGATAATCCTCCCTAGTGGAGTCAAAACCCCTTTTTAGCCTCAATCTAGGTCTTTGTACAAGATAGACAGAATATTTTCCCCGGAAAAGTCAAGATTTTAGCCTCCTCTTAGGCTTTGTATAATGATATCCCCAAAGAGTCAGCCTCTTTTAGCCTCAATCTTGGGCTTTGTACAAGACACATATATAAACTCTCTCATTGAGTCAGTCATTCCCAGCCTCTCTTAGGCTTTGTATAAAGACTTCCCCTAGTGGAGTCAATCAACCTCTTAGCTTTAACCTTGGGCTTTGATCAAGGCACACAAAAATCAACAATCCCTCTTTAGAGATGACAAGTTCTCTCTCAGTCAAACCTTTTAGCTTCAATCTTGGGCTTTGAACAAGACACAAATAAACCTTTTAGCTTCAATCTTGGGCTTTGAATAAGACACCAAATATCTTTTTCCTCCCTTGGAATAGGAGAAACTATGATTGCTCTGATTTCCCTATTTCATTTAAACGGGAATACGTAGGCATAAGATTGCGAAATCTTAGCGAGCATACTAATCAAAAACCCTAGGTCCAGTACCTTCATACCAATCAAACATTAGGTCTAGTACCTTACCAAAAAAACCCGAACATCAGCAAAAACCCACTCACCCTGTCATACTTTCCCAAGAAACTTTCCCAACCCATTACCAGATAAACACCATCAATTGCAAAGCGAAACCCTAAAGCTAATATCATGTGGATAACCACATATAGGATGGGTAATTGACAACTACCCATTGTATAACCTGACCCCGGATCCCCCAATCTCTTTAAAGCATTTTTTCAGTTAAACATTCGCGTGTAAGGTTAGTTTTAGATAGCTTCCCTTTCCCTTCCAGCTTCACGGGATAAATAAGAAATCAGAAAGTAGCACCCTTTCTCCTCGAGGAGGAAAACCCAAACTTCAGCGATAAGGTGGTCGCGTCATCGACAAAAATCGCTCGCTACAGTAAAATGGCGACTCTACTGGGGAGTCATTGACTGTATAGGATCATAGGTTATAGATCTTAAGAGGTCTAGGATGTTAGTTTTAGGATAAATATATATATCGCTTTTCCTAATTGATATCCGTGTTTATTTTTCTGCTAATGGGACTGCGGGTGATGCCGCATCTGAAAAGATTGAGTATACATCTAAGATAAGTGATGGCACTAGATGGGTAATCTTACAGGGAGTGACTCCCAAATAAGAGATCCTGGTCGACCATCGAATCGGTGGAGATACCCTTTGCGGATTCAATGCCTATACGACTTCGGTTGTTGAAAGCAGATTGTTCGATTGGGTTATCTGAGAAGCTGAGGATTTTAGTAGACTGAGACCATGTTACTATTTTGTAGTGCGGAAGCTATCAGAAATAGTTGTCACGCGATACTACCCTCATTTGAGATTACTCTAAGATACATCAGCTCGCTCGGGTGATTCCAGCCTGCTGTTGTTATCCCAAGAGGGATAAATGATTTTGAGGACAAGTACAAAACACCAGTATAACCTTTGGGGATGGGTAGATCCTTGACTTCATGACACCGAACCTTTGACCCCATGTTTTTTCCATATTTTTGTGTGTTGCATTCATACATTCATTTCATCTAAAAAACTATTAAAACAAAGAAAATTTTTCTCTTCTAGTCTCTCTTTTTCAAATTAAACTAAGACAATGATTGCAAATATCAGAGAGAACGATCGCGTTATAGATTTTGGTAGAAGGAAGACTCACAAGTACACCTTCAAGGTTCCAAAATTAGAGGATTTGAGAGGTCTGGCAAGGATGATCACCAACCCTGATGCTTTCAGAGCTAAGTACGGAGGACTGCTGTCTCTGTTAAGGGTCCATGTAATTGAAGGAATACTGGCTACGCTCATTTAGTTTTATGATCCGATCTATCACTGTTTCACTTTCCCGGATTATCAGCTAGCACCAACACCGGAGGAGTACTCTCACCTAACTTATTTACATATCACTAACCAAGCTCCCTTTTCTGGACTGGAAGAAATTCCAAAGGATCAAACCATTGCGAGAGCAATCTATTTGGACGAGTCAGAAGTCAGGACTCACATGACCACTAAGGGTGCAATCCAAGGTTTGCCAACCCATGTTTTTGATAAAGAAGGCTCTATACTTTTCTAGTATAGGGAACATGGCCGCTTTCGAGAGCATGTTTGTTTTGCTCACCTACGGGTTATTTATGTTTCCCAACATTGATAACTTCGTAGATATCAATGCCATTAAGATATTTTTGATTGGAAACCCTGTACCAACCTTGCTCACAGATGCTTATCATTCTGTACATTTAAGGAATTTGTATAGCAGAGGAATGATCACCTGCTGTGTACCCCTGCTATACAAATGGTTCATTTCTCACTTACCCAAATCTGCTGCATTTTGGGATCCTAAGAATACTTTACGTTGGTCGCAGAGAATCATGTCTCTTACCAACTCTGACATCGACAGGTACAATCAAATCTATGACGGGATCAGAACATTGACCATTGTGAAAACTTCCCTAATGTGCACCTCATAGGAACTAAAGGAGGAATCAACTATCATCCAATTTTAGTTTGTTGTCAATTTGGATACCCGATGAGGCATGTCCCGCGTAATGCTCATCTGGAAGGTCTTTTCTTCAAGGAAGGAGAAAATGACATAGCACTAAAGACAAAAATAGTGCATGCCTGGAAACATGTTCACAAGAAAGGAAGAGAGTCTCTAGGAAAACCAGACTGTGTCTCGGTGGAACCTTATCTCCACTGGGTACAAACTAGATCTCTCATGCTGAGGATGCCTTACCCTCGTCAAGAAGTTCTTCCGTTAAAGGAACATGTCCTTTATTTCATGTCTGATATGGAAAAACTTCAGGTTACTCTTAAAAAAGTTCAACAGGAGAGGAAGTCTTGGAAGAACAAGTACCACATTCTCAATGTGGAGTGTAAGAAAATACAGCAACTGTTAAAAGAAAAGGATGCTCTGATCGAGATTTTAGAGCAACATGCTATAGAAAACCAAGATGACCAAAGGAATTTGCTCGATCCTTTCACTTGGCAAAGGAATGACAATCCGACAACGGCTCAAGAGCCCCGGTAAAAGAAAAGGAAAATACCAGAACCAACACCTGAGCTCTCCTCATAGAGGACTCAGGATCCATAACCTTAGACATTTCCTTTTACAACACTATGTAAATTACTGTATTTCCATTCTGCAATCTTTGAATTCAATAAAACAGGGTTTCCCCACTGTTTGATATTTGCAATCCAATTGTCAAAGTTTATTTTGATTAAACAAAAAAAATGATTAAGATAATCATTGCATATCATTCATCATTCTCACATAACGCATTCTTCTTACCTACGAATCTCACATTTGTGTCTCGATTCTAGAGTCAAACTGTCTCATTCGTATAATACTCGGGCCAGTCAAAGAAAATGGATAATCTCGAGGAAGAGAACAGAGAGTTGAGAGAAGAACTCAACGCTCTGAAAGAAGACTTGAGAAAGCTTCACAACAATATGCAAGCTCTGCCAGCAGCCCAGATGCACCAACAAAGGACCATGATCTCAGATATCACAATAACACCCATAGTGGAAAAGTATGATCCTCGATATACCATGCCTAAAGATCATCCCTGGGGCATGCCACTCAACTATATCCGGGAAGGATATATTCCGCCGATCACAGAAGATCCAGAAACTACAGTAAGACCCGCTGGGCCTGAAGGTTACAAACTTCGGGAAAGCGAAGATGCCAGGGGCATGACAGCAACTCCTGAAGGTTACAAACTTCGGGAGAGGGAAGTACCAAGAGTCACTGCCGTAATGACTATACCACAACCTGTGGTACACACTATCCCAGAAGGACAGATTTCCCAAATACCGTCTGGTGGAAATGAAAGTATGGATGAGAGAATGAGGGAATTACAGGAACAGTTCCTGGAGATGCAGAAAGAACTGCAAGCCATTCGTGGTCAGGATCTATTTGGAAAGGACGCCGCAGATCTTTATTTGGTCCCCAATGTGAAAGTTCCGCACAAATTCAAGGTGCCCGAATTTGAAAAATACAAGGGTAACTCTTGCCCTCAAAGTCGTTTGGTGATGTATGCTCAGAGGATGTCAACTCAGACAGAGAACCAACAGCTACTAATCCATTATTTCCAGGATAGTTTAACCAGTGCCACACTCAAATGGTACATGGGCTTGAACCACACTAAGATCGTCACTTTCAGAGATCTTGGTGCTGCTTTTGTTCAACAATATAAGTATAACCTGGACATGGCACCAGACAGAGATCAACTCAGAGTCATGTCGCAGAAGGATAAGGAAACCCTCAAGGAGTACGCTGAGAGATGGCGTGAAATTATCGCCCAGATTTGTCCACCTCTTGAGGAAAAAGAGATGACAAAGAACTTCTTAAAAACCTTGAGCTCATTTTACTACGATAGAATAGTCGCCAGTGCGCCCAGCGATTTCACTGAGATGGTAGGCATGGGAGTTCGTCTTGAAGAAGCAATTCGAGAAGGACGTCTGGTCAAAGATATCGGACCATCAAGCAGTACCAAAAGATACGGTAGTGCCCTCCTTAAGAAAAAAGAGCAAGATATTGGTAATATCTCTCTCGGAAAGCAAAGGCAACGATACCAACCAGTAGCAGCTATAACTCCTGCTATCAACCCTGCATCTGTTCCTACGTATTAACCTCAGATTGCTCAGAGCCAAACGAATCAACAACAATATCAGCAAAGGACACAACAGCCTCTTCAGCAAGCTCGTCCTCCATACAACAACAACAACCATACAACGCGACCACCAGGGTTCGACCCTATGCCAATGTTGTACGCAGAACTGTTTCCATTTCTATTGGTTAAGGGGCATCTCCAAACCAGGTCTCCTCTTACAGTACCGAAAAATCTACCTTTTTGGTTCAAAACGGACCAGACTTGCCCTTACCATCAAGGAGGACCAGGGCATAACATAGAAAACTGTCTCAGCTTCAAATCCGATGTACAGAAGCTTGTTAGGAGCGGGGTGTAACGCCCCAGTTTTGGTCAGTTTTATTTAATCGAGTTTAGTTGATTATTTTATTATTATATTATTTTATTCTTGACTTTTATTTGGCAATATATTATTTTTCATTGTTGTTTATGTTTTATCGCATTTTGAGAGCGTTTGGGAGATAATTGAGCTGAGGGGTATTTTGGTCTTTTTGGGGTTAGATATTTTGTATAAATAGAAAGAGAGAGAGAAAAAGAGAGAAAAGAAAGAAGAAGAAGAGAAAGGGAAGAGAAGAGAAAAGAGAGGAAAGAAAAGGGAGAAGAGGAGAAGAGGAAAAATCGAGAAAACTCCGTTTAAAGCGCGAATAATCGGGTAAGGGTGAGAAGTTTCAATTATATCTTGCTTGTATATGTATATGTGTATGTTTTCTTGGATTGTTTTGGTGATTTTCTTCTAGTTTCCATTCTAGGTCGAAATGAGAAAAATGGTTAGAAATCGATGTTTTCACGGATGAAAGTCGGAATAAATCGCGTAGTAGAGTCGAGTGATGTTGGGTCATGATTTAGTGTAATCGTTTGATTGAATCGAGTTAAATTTGTAACTTTTGAGTTTTTGATATATATTGATGTTTTTGTGCAAATTGATGTTGTGACCGAGTAAAAGTGTTTGGATATGTGTGGTAATATTGGTAAAGGTTGATATTTAATCGGTGAATGGTTGTTGGTGTATTTTCGAGTGGTTTTGATCGAGTTTGGAATCGGGTTAAATTGATAAAATTATGTTTCAAAATATTTCAAAAATGGAAAATGTGTTGGATGGCCTTTTAATGGTGAGAATATTGTAGTACGTTGAATTCTGAGATCGCAGCTTTTTACGGAATCAAAATCGGAGGTCCGGAAGGCTTCCGACGGTAAAAAAAATGCATTTTTCTGGGTTCTGACACGGGCCGTGTCACACAACACGGGCGGCCGTGTCAGACGTGTCAATTTGCGGCCATATGGGAGTTTTGGGTGACATGGTGTAACACCTCAAAATTTGCCTTGTTGTTTTTAGATAACTGGCTTCGGTTTCTTTTCATTTCTTGCATTTGCATTGTGCATAGCATTTGGTTCTTAGCATAGGATCAAGGTATTTGGTTCAACTCAAGGGCAAAAGCTTCTTATGAGCTCCATAAGCTCCTCACATCCTTATATGGTGGCCCAAGGGTACTTCAATGAGGAATTCTCCAAGTGGTTATATCAAGGGTTGGTGTCCTTACACTGACGACCAAAACTAGGGTTTCATGGTTAAGGGTCCTAAGCTCAAGGAGTTGATTCAAACCTTTCACCAAGGTTCTCCATATGTCAAAACAAGTCTAAGGATGGATTTTGAGCCAAAAATTCACCATGGAAGACCTCAGATGATTCAGTAGCTTACAGATGAAGTAATCAGTCAAACTGGTCAACTGAAAAGTCAAACTAAGGTTTTGAGAGGTCCTCATCATGGTAATCAAGTCAAGAGACCTTTATTTGGTCTATGGAAGGCTTTCATGATCACAATTTGCAAGAATCAAGCTTTGGTAAAAAGTTGCTAAATTGGGAAAGTGACTTGTAATTTCAAGTTACTATTTTTGGCATATTTTCAACCAACTTTAACCAAACTTTTCATGATCAAAAATGCTTCAAACGAATTTTTGCCCAACACCAAAGTTGTAGATCTCTTTCTCCTCTTTCCAAAGAGTGGTGGATCATGATCATATCATTTTTGGATCAAGAGTTATGGGCAGTTGAAGTTAGAGGGCATTTGGTGTTCTACCATGCATACCATTTTGACATAACTTGCAAGTTGCATTTTAACTCACCAATATGGCTTCTAATTGTTCAGTTCACCTCACCACACTCCAATGTACCTCATTTAGCATCATTTTGAGCCAAGAATTGAATGAACCCGTGGGTTACATGTCCATAATTCATCATTATGCAATTTTGCAAGTTCATTTGGAAATCACAATTCAGTTACTTTCCAGCCCCAAGATCAATCCAAAGGTTCTCATGGCATCAAAAGGAAAGCAGTCATGCACTTTTCATGAAGAATGCACGAGTAGAATACCTCATGTGCACAAACTTGCAAATTTGCAAAACAGCCCAAAACTCATTGCTCTCAGGTCCTTGAAGATTAAAACCCTAAACAGTAGCATTGGCACACTATATAAGCTAACTCACACGAATTTCTCAGCAGCTACTATTCATTTTCATCACTTTTCAAAGTTTTACTCTCAAGTTTCTCTCCTTCGATTCTCCCAATCCTTCAAGGTTCCTCCATTTTTCTTGGTTGGTTTAGGATCAGTGAAGCACAAGGAAGAGAAATCCACCACTGTTTTGAGGTTTAAGCAAGGAATTCATCAAGTTGAGTTCAGAGCTTCAACTTTCGGATTCAAGGATTCAGGCTAGTTTGAAGGTCTAATTGCATTTATTTTGCAATTAGACGGTTGAAAGAGTTGATCTGCAGCTTATCTTGGAGTTTCTTGACGTATTTCCATTTCTGCAAATCTCAGGTGAGCTTCAAATTCATAGATCTAGAATTGATTTTTGTTGTGTGTTTAATGTTCATCTTGATGTGCTGAGCTCATATATGTGTTTGGTTTTGATTTTCAACGTGAATCATGGCTGAAATTTAGATCTGAAATTTTCAGATCCAAACTTGTTTCGTTCGATTCTTGAAATATATGCATGATAAATGATTTTGAGTGGCATATTTGTGATCTACGTGAGTTGCTGAACATTTTGATGTATGATTTGTTGTTTTTGGTTATGGTTTGAAGTTTGGTGACCGGAGAGTGGCCGGAGAAGATGACCAGCGCTTCTCCGGCCGGTGAGGGTTTAATTAGGGTTTGTGGTTTTCCAGTTTGAATCTCATGCGTTGGATCGTGATTAATTTTCCAGTTTAATTCACGTGCGTTGGATCTTGGTTATGTGTTGTTAATTAAGTTAATTAGGGTTTAGTGGATCTGGTTAAGTCATGACCGTTGGATCTCATTTAATTAGCAAGTTTGAATATGGACCATCAGATCGTTGACTTTGCTTCGTTTGACTTTGAATGGGAGCCTGTGGATCTGGATACTTTCCCTTGTTTGACTCAATCTGAGCCATTCGCTGATTCTGAATGTTGGAAAGCGCTTGGGCCTTTTTGCTGTTTGCACCCCTCGTTTCTGAGCCCATGATCATTTGAACGCGTTTGGGTTCCTTTTTGCACCCCTGGCTTCATTTCATTTCCTTTTTATTTTCTATTTTCATACCATTTCATAATTAATTGTTAAAAATACTTGCATGTGCTAAAAAATTCCAAAAAAATTCATCATCCCTTCTCATTATTAAAATTAATTTTTCACATTTTATTTTATTATTTTTGCATTAAATTTGCATTAAATATTAATTTTCCAAATTAATTTGCCTCATTTGCACTTCATATTGCATACTTCATGTTGCATTTTTTATTTCTCTCATTTGGAAAGTGATTTGATCCTGATTCTTTTTGGGTTGTGTTCATAACATGTTGAAGTATTTTTGAAATTTTTGGTATGATTTTTAGGTCCTTTTTGGATGACTTTTGATGTGTTGCTTTGAGCATGAATGTATGAAATCCTATTGATGCTTTGACCTAATTGTTGATTGACTTTGGTTCTGATTCATTGCTTGTGGATTTGATATGTCAATTATACATGTTTGAGATGCTTGAATACTGAATGATATAATTTTTGAGGCATGTTTGTTATTTCTTTGAAGCATGAGCTTTAACTTGTCCAATTTGTGAATATATGCTTCATGTTTGGTTTGCTTGGTCATGAAGGCACTTGTGCCACAATTTTAGGTCTTGTTGAAGGATTGATAGCATGTTAATTGACTTCTGGTTGTGATATTTGAATCTCATCTTTGCATGTTTGATGTTTGCCTTTCACTTTAAGTCATTTGTTTCACAAGTATGAATCATGTTTCACTTCACTTCACTTCACTTCTTCTTTGCTTCCTAATTGATTGTGAAGGTGTTTGTGTGACTTGAATGTTGTTTGAAGATCATGTTTAGGCACATATTTAGGATTGTGTCACTTCTGGACTTGGTTTACTTTGTGAAATTTTGACTTGGTTGCTTTACATGATCACTTCTTTTCATCTCACTCCTTCTTTAATGACTTGAATGGTACTTGAGTGACTTCTCCCTTTTCTTTTTGACTAATTGTGCATGATTAATAGTAGAGGTCAGTAGGACCATTAGGTTCTGAACTTGATGTTTGATTTACTTTAGAACTTGTTTCTTTATGGCCTTATGCTTGTTTGAGTTTCATTTTGTCATATGTGAATACTTCTAACATTTTCAGGGGCAAATGGTAAGTTGTTTGAATGTGGATATGCTTCCACATTTTACTTTCTTCCTTTACCTTTTAACTTTCATACTTGTGTTTGAAGTGAGCTTAGGCCACTTGTGTTTCACTTCTCTTTCTCCTCCTTCTCTTCCACTCTTTTCATCCCTCGAGTCGCAAGACTTGTTTAAGTCTTGGATTCTCTCCCTTTAGAGCTACCTAGTCCAACTTAATTTTCGATTAAGCTTGGAGTAGGATTAGCATTAGGTTAGGCAGTCGTCTCTCCTAAACCTCACTAACCATAGGACATCCATGCATGATAACATTAGGACTCTTAGTTTCCCTGTAGAGTTTCCTTTTGTGTCGCTTCTCTTCTCATCTCAAACTTCTTGAACACACTTAATAAAATATAACGTATATTGCGCTTGAGCCTTAAGTGTAGGAAGTGAAGAACGAGGGGTCTCCTCTCCTCTTCTAGGGTGTTTAGCATACGTCTCATTCGGGGGCGATCATGCGACTCACTCGTTCCCGCATGGTAGACTTTGGTGCAATGTAAGTTACGAACTAACTCAAAACACTTCTGTCTAAAAAACACCAAACCAATTCAAATCTTTTTATCCTCCAGGATTGTTGGGTTTCAAACTTCTTTTTTTTCAGGAAAGAGCTCGTCGCTCACGTAAAAAACACTTACCCACCCGTGGTCGTACCCACGAACTACGTCAGCTCTGATTCCTCTCTCTTGTCCGATTGAGGATACGTAGGCACAAGACAGCGATTGTCTTGGCGAGCAACCTTCCCCCACAGTTCCCGTCCGAACTACGTTGACTCTGACTTTCCCATTGTACTGAGGGAGTACGTAGGCCTAGGACAACGATACTGTCCTATCGAGTCACTTCTTTTTCTTTTCTTCTTCGTTTCTCCGTTCTTTCCGTTCTCGTTTCTTCGCCGATCCAGTAGCAGTGGAGCTCCAGATGACGACACCCTTTTATGCAGACAACAAGCGTGGATCCCATCGAGTACGATGGACGTGTTGGGTGCTAACACCTTCCCTTCGCGTAACCGACTCCCGTACCCGTTCTCTTGGTCGTGAGACCATGCTCTTTCCCTTCTTTCAGGTTTATGCAGTGTTCCCTTTCCCTCTCTTGGGATAAATACACTTTGCTGGCGACTCTGTGTCTTTTGCGCCACTCTCGCGTTTGTACCGTTGGATGTGAATCTTTCGGGAGCGACAGCTGGCGACTCTGCTGGGGACGTGGTTGACCTACGCTGGTCCTTCCCCTTTAGCGAGTCGATCCTAGCGCTTGTCTGTTTGTTTTTGTTGGGTGTTTTTATGGTGCTTTACTTTGTTGTATATTATTGTATTGCTATTTACTGTACTTTTACTTTAATGCTTTACTATTTTTATAGCTTTTATTGCATTGCATTTCATTACTGTCATACTGGATATTACTGTGCTGTTCTGCTGCTGGTTTTTCTGTTTGTAGGGTGGGCTGGATTCATGAGAGATAAGCCCAATACCAAGGCTTGAGCATACACCTATGATTAGCGTGGAAAGTAGTGTGACTTGTTTGGCATTTGGCCAGACGAAGTATACATGAAAACTCCACATCCAGACGAGGTTTTCTTGGTAATATTCTGTCCTGTCCATTTGGGGCAGATGATGGAATATAACCTGGAAAACTGTCGACTCTGGCGACCATTCCCGAGGACTCAGTTGCGGCACTCCTCCCGAGATGTGACAGTGGCAGCCCACTTTCTGTGGCAAACCCATTGCATATTCTCGATCCGAGGACCCAATGCTGGGAACTTGCTATAGGATTTCCCTTTTGTAGTGAATCAGCGGACGACCTCTTTGATTGGCGATAGCATTGTATCCTTCGGGCTGAATGTGTTATTGCTTCTCAAACCTCTGAAGCTGAGGATCTTTTGTTTTGGAGAATCAGTTGAGGCCTCCTCGATTGATGATGATGCCAAACCAGAAATGGTGAACGTATCATCATTTCTAGACCTGAGAGCCCGGGATACTGAACATCCTAGTACCCACATGTGAGAGGGGATGGGTGTTTGCAGGTTTGCAGGTAACCGAGACCTTCAACCTACCTGGTTTCTGGGTTTCTCATCAGTGTACTATTATCATCCTGGCATTCTGGCAGTTTGATTGGGTTGTTATTCTGGATTTTTGGGTTTCTGGTATTCTGGGTCTTATTCAGTCAGCAGAACAGCAGCAGTTTGAGTATTTTGGATACCTTGATCCCATGCCTGCATTTTGCATCATCTTTTTGCATTCTGACATGTTTGTTCATTTGTAGGGTTGCATCCTAACTTTGATTCCGGTTGTCTGAAGACTGTCCATGATGAGTATTAGCGCTGAAAAAAGAAAGAACATCATCCCGTACAAGTTCCCGGAGCTTCATCTAGACGCTGTTCACAAGATCTCGGCTATGGCAAAACCTGAGGCATTGGCAGAGTTCAGAGGAGAATATGGGAGGATTCTGAGTTTCGCCCGGAATGTTACCAATTATGAGTTCAGGGCCCTGCACACTCTGGCACAGTTCTATGACCCTCAACTCCGGTGTTTTCTATTTGCTGATTATCTTTTGGCTCCAACGTTGGAAGAATTTGCTCTTATTTTGGATGTTTCGGTCAAAGAGGGAGCTCCCTTCTATCCTTCTAAGGAGTTTCCTGATTTGGAAAGGGTTGCTGCTACTTTACGTTTGGATCAGTCACTGTTGAAGAAAAATATTGCTAGTAAAGGGGGTTATCAAGGTTTTCACACGAAGTTTTTGATCGAACAGGCTACTACTTGTGCTAAGGCTAAGTGTTGGTTAGTGTTCAATGCAATTCTGGCTATGTGTGTTTATGGAACAACGTTATTCCCTAATGTGAAAGATTTTGTAGATGTACATGCTGTCCGGATATTCACCACGAAGAATCCGGTACCTACCTTGCTTGGGGATCTTTATTATTCGATGCACTATAAGAATGAGAAAAGGAGAGGCGGACCTCTTTATTGTTGTGCTTCAATTTTCTATAAGTGGTTTGCTGATCGTCTTCCCAAATCTGGGGCATTCGAAGACACTAAATGAACTTTAGATTGGGCAAAGAGATTAATGGGGTTAAGGGCCGACAACTTAGTTTGGATCAATCGTGATTTGTTGGGCCAAGAAATCCTGGTTAGTTGTGGAGGTTACCCAAACGTACCTTTAATAGGAAGGAAGGGGGGAATTAACTACAACCCCATTCTTGCTATTAGGCAATTTGGGTATGCTTTAAAGGAGCCGCCAAAAGGCCAAGATGTGCAAGAGTCTCTATTTTTGGGAGAGGAAGCCAATCTGGAGGTGTTGAAAGAAGCTGCAAACGCTTGGAGAGATCGCCATAAGAAAGGAAAGACTTCTTTTGGAAAGTGTAACAACAAAGCTTTTCGTGCGTATGAAGACTGGGTTCAGAGCAGAGTAGAAAGTGTACTTTTGCCATTCTGCAGGGAACCTCCTTCTTACCCTTTGCTGATTGAACCCCCAACCATGATTGAGATGGAGAAGTACAATCAATTATGGGCTGAAAAGGAGAAGATTCGAGAGGAGAACCGTGAGTTGCAAAAGGAAATCTACCAGTTGAAACATGAGCGAGGTGAGGCTGTTCATATCGCCAAGCTGAAGACAGAACGTCTCGCTGAGAAAGAAAAGGAGCTGGTTGAAGAGATAGCAGCTAGGAAAAGGGTAGGACAAGCTCTAAAAGGCGTTTGCAAGACTCTCAAATCCAAGAAGGATGACTTAGCCAAGGCTTGGGCGAAGATTCGCAGCTTCAATGCTTACCGAGATACTGCAATCACGGCCAACAAGCAGAAAGAAGATAAGCATTTGGAGCAGATTGAGAGTCTGAAGGTGAAGCTCAGGAAGAAGGACGAGGAGATCTTGTCAGGGACGTTCCGAAGACACGTAGTTGAGGAACGGCTCAAAGAAACCATAGCAACCATGGAAGAGCTGAAAATACAAGCAGGAGTGAAGAGGTCTAAGTGGGAGATCTCTAGCTCAGGCAGTGGCCCTCATACGGTGCAAGATCCTTGAAGGGAACTTTACTCAGTAGTTTGTATTTTGTTCTTTCTTTGTATTTTGGGTCACCACCAGAATTGTTGGCTGGGACCTCTGCTTATTTTGTTTCAGGCTATTTTTGGTACCTTGGGTTGTAATTTCTGACAGTGATTCACTCTGATTTATATGAGCAGCAGTTTCATCCTATTTCACCTTTAAACTGGAATCAAGGGGTGGATCACCTTCCAAATATACAAACATGTTTGCATTTGCATTTGCATAATCATAATCATTTTTGCATTGCAGGTTATCTTGGTTTCTCTGGTTTTCTTATGCTCTCTCTTTCTTTCAGTCAGGATTGATCAACCAACTCATCGTTATTCTACTCGGCTCAATCAAAACAAAGTGATGGACAAAGTTCAGGCAGATATGGCCGCTATGCAAGCTCGCATCGACCAGTTCATGGAAATGATGCAGGGTGTGGTGCAAAGTCAGAACGAGTTTAGAACTCTGGTTCAGCCGTTAGTGGCGCAGGTCGACGAAAATGGTATCCTACACGGTGGTCTTATTAACCGTAATATCCCTCCGGGCGGAGTTGGTGCTGGTGGACAGGGCAGAATCCCTACAGTGGTTGGAGAGGGAAGTACTGTTCGGGCTATCCATGGCCATCATTTTGATGATCAACAGGACGATGTGTTCTCGGTCAGGAGTTTAGATGCTGCCCTTCCTGTGGTCAGTGATGAAAGAATCCATTTAATCGAAGCTCAGTTGAAAGGAGTAGTGAAACAGGATGATTTGGGGATTGATTTGGACGACCTAGGGTTGGTCCCTGAAGTTGTTATTCCACACAAGATTCAGATTCCTACGCTAGAAAAGTACAATGGCTCTACCTGCCCAAGGACTCATGTAAAGGCCTATACCCGGAAGATGGCTGCTCACGCTAAGGATGAAAAGTTAATGATGCACTTCTTCCAAGACAGCCTGTCTGGCGCGTCTTTGGAATGGTACATGGGGCTAGAAAGCAGAGATGTTCGTACCTGGAGAGAGCTAGCTGCAGCTTTCATCAAGCATTATCAGTACAACACGGACATGGCTCCCAACAGAACTCAGTTGTTGAGCATGTCCCAGAAGAATGATGAGAGTTTCAAAGAATACGCGCAAAGGTGGCGTGAATTGGCGGCTAGGGTGCAGCCACCAATGCTAGAGAAAGAGATGCTAGATATGTTCATGGACACACTGCCGAAGCACTACTATGAGAAGCTTTTGCCTTGTTCTCTAGGCAAGTTTGCAGATGTGATTGCTATTGGGCAGAAGATAGAGGTCGGAATTAAGGCTGGGAAGGTTTCTAGCGGTGATGGATCGTCTTCCGGACAGGGAAAGAAGCCGTTTGATAATTATAAGAAGAAAGGAGAGACCAACGCTGTATCATCCCACAGGGGAAAAGGGAAACAGCGCCAGTTTAACAATCAACAGGTAGCATCAGTAACCATTCCAGCAACGTTACCACCGCCACAGCAGCAAAGGGGTAATGCTAATCAGAATAGGCAGCAGGGTCAGTATCAGAACAGACAGAGGAATGCAGAGAGGCATTTTGATCAACCCCCAATGTCATATGCACAGTTGTTGCAACATTTACTACAGTTGCGTCTAGTTGAGCTTCGTACCCTGGCTCCACCAACAGGGGAACTCCCACGAGGCTACGATGCTAACGCACACTGTGATTTTCATTCTGGTGCTCCTGGGCACACGGTGGAGAAGTGCAGGGCGTTTCAGCACAAGGTGCAGGACCTTGTGGACTCTAAAGCCATCAATTTCTCGAATGACGGACCCAATGTTATTCAAAACCCGATGCCTAATCACAATGGGCCAAGGGTGAATGCTATAATTGAGGACTGTGAAACTTCGAATTTGATCATGGATGTGGAGGAACTGAAGACTCCATTGGTGGTGGTTAAGAACAGGTTATTGAAAGGCGATGTCTATCCGGGCTGTGGTGAGAACTGCTCAGATTGTTTGATAAAGGCTAATGGTTGTGATTCGTTGAAGAGGGGTATTCAGAATCTGATTGATGAGGGCTGTTTACAGTTTGACAGAGGTAATCAGCTAGAGGAGGTTGTTAGTGAGAAGGTTGCCACTATCACTATCCCGTTCAAAACAATTACTATTTCTGGTCCAGCAAGGCCACCTCCAGTCATTATCACGAGGGCTGGACCCATTCCGTACGAGAGTTCTAAGGCTATTCCGTGGAATTATGGTGCAGAGGTATTTGTCAATGGGCAAAAGCAAGAGCTAATGAATACTTCACCAGTGGGTTCTAGTTCAGGGGTTAAAGTTGAGACTGATGCCATAACCAGAAGTGGTAGAGTGCTCCCTCCGGTTAAAGATCAACCCAGTACCTCTAGGCAAGATAGAGGAAAACAGGCGATGGATGGTTCTGTTCAGACCCCAGTGATTGTGGAATCTACAGTGAAATCGGTTGATGATGCTTTTTCGGAAAATGTAGAGGAATTCATGAGGCTCATCCGAAAAAGTGATTATAAGATCGTGGACCAGTTACATCAGACCCCGTCCAAGATCTCTATTATGTCTCTGCTCTTGTGTTCTGAGGCTCACAGGAATGCTCTTTTGAAGGTTTTGAATGCAGCCTACGTTCCTCAAGAGATTTCTGTTAATCAGCTGGAAGGGGTTGTAGCGCACGTGAATGCGGGTAACGGCCTGGGTTTTACAGATCTTGACTTGACTTCTGCTGGCAGGAATCATAACAATGCCCTGCATATTTCGATCGAATGCCGTGGCTCGTTGATGTCACATGTCTTGGTTGATACTGGTTCATCGTTGAATGTATTGCCCAAGAAAGCGTTAATGAAGTTAGATACTCGCGGTTTGATTTGTACACCAAGTGACTTGGTGGTGCGAGCTTTTGATGGCTCGAAGAGGTCTGTTTTTGGCGAGATTGTGCTTCAGATCAAGGTTGGACCGGAAATCTTTAATGCAACGTTTTACATTATGGATATTCAGCCAGCGTACAGCTGTTTATTGGGTCGTCCTTGGATCTATGGGGCAGGTGCTGTAACTTCCACTTTGCATCAAAAGCTGAAGTATATGGTTAATGGTCACGTAGTGACAGTATGCGGAGAAGAAGACATAATGATCAGTCAGCTGTCAACCTTCAAATACGTGGAAGTGGATGGGGAAATCCACGAGACGTTGTGCCAGGGATTTGAGAAGGTGAAAGTTTCCGAAGAAGTTGTTCAGTCTGAAGTTATAATACAGCCCGTAGTGGCAAATCAACCTGAGGGTTCCATGTCTTCGTTGAGAGACGCCAAAGCTGTGGTTGAAGCTGGTAGCTCACAGAGGTGGGGCCAGGTGGTTGAAGTCCAGAAAAAGAAGGATACTTATGGATTGGGATATAAGCCATCCAAAAGAGATGAGGATCCCCCAAGATTCTATGGCCCTGTCCGGTTCACTAGCGCTGGAGTTTTCTTCGACAGAGTTAATGCTATTGATGAAGAAGGAGACAGTGATTGCGACATGGATAGCTGGATCCGTCCTTGTGTCCCAGGGGAAAGTCTACACAACTGGTCTTCCGAGAAAGTCATTCAAGTGACAGGCTTCGAGTAATTGCTTTGTTTTCCTATTTTGTTAATCCTACGTTCTGCCCAAGACGTAGTGATTCTGTTTGTAGGGCTTTTAACTGTCGCATGTTTTGCTTTATCATCAATAAAGGACTTTTCACACTCAAATATTTTGATCTCTGTCTTTCTGTTTTTATTTTTATGCATTTAAAAACCCACATCAACATGGCAATGTGTTTATTTTGTTGCATCATAATAAAACATACCTCATCAATCATTGCAGGTCCTTTTGTTCAGATGACACCGATCATGACTCAGCTATAGCTCGGTATGACTTTGACAATCCAATCTATCAGGCTGAAGAAGAGGCTGAGGAAGATTGTGAACTGCCCGAAGAGTTGGCCAGATTGTTGAAGCAAGAGGAGAGAGTCATCCAACCTCATCAGGAGGAAATTGAGATTGTGAATCTGGGAACCGAGGACGCTAGAAAGGAAGTAAGAGTAGGGGCTGCGTTGGAAGACAGTGTCAAGGGAAGATTGATTGAGATGCTCCGTGAGTATGTGGATATCTTCGCCTGGTCTTACCAAGACATGCCTGGGCTGGATACTGATATTGTTGTACACCGGCTACCACTCAAAGAAGGTTGTGCTCCGGTCAAGCAAAAGTTGAGAAGAACTAAACCGGAGATGTCTGTCAAAATCAAGGAAGAGGTTCAGAAACAGCTAGACGCCGGATTTCTTGCCGTAACAAATTATCCTCCATGGGTTGCTAACATCGTGCCTGTACCTAAGAAGGATGGGAAGGTCAGGATGTGTGTTGATTACAGGGATTTGAATAGAGCAAGCCCAAAGGATGATTTCCCGCTCCCTCACATTGACGTGTTAGTTGACAATACTGCTCAGTATTCTGTGTTTTCCTTCATGGATGGCTTCTCTGGGTATAACCAAATCAAGATGGCCCCAGAGGACATGGAGAAAACAACATTCATAACACCGTGGGGAACTTTCTGCTACAAAGTGATGCCCTTTGGATTGAAAAATGCAGGGGCAACTTACCAGCGGGCGATGGTGACTCTCTTTCATGATATGATTCACAAAGAGATTGAAGTCTATGTTGATGACATGATTGCGAAGTCACAGACGGAAGAAGAACATCTGGTGAATCTTCAGAAGTTATTTGAAAGGTTAAGGAAATTCAGACTGAGGTTGAATCCAAACAAATGCACCTTCGGGGTGAGATCAGGAAAATTGCTGGGGTTTATTGTTAGTGAAAAAGGTATTGAGGTTGATCCTGCAAAGGTAAAAGCCATACAAGAAATGCCTGTGCCGAAAACAGAAAAAGAGGTTCGTGGTTTCTTGGGGAGATTGAATTACATTGCTAGGTTCATCTCGCATCTCACAGCCACGTGTGAACCAATCTTCAAGCTGCTTAGAAAAGATCAAGCGGTCAGGTGGAATGAAAATTGTCAAAAGGCATTTGAAAAGATTAAAGAATACTTGCAGGAACCTCCGGTCCTTATGCCGCCAGTACCAGGAAGGCCCTTGATTATGTATCTCACGGTTCTTGAGAATTCAATGGGTTGTGTGCTCGGTCAACAAGACGAGTCAGGTAAAAAAGAGCACGCCATCTATTACCTGAGTAAAAAGTTTACTGATTGCGAGTCAAGATACTTGATGCTGGAGAAAACATGTTGTGCACTCGCTTGGGCCGCTAAGCGTTTGAGGCAGTATATGTTAAACCATACAACCCTTTTGATTTCGAAGATGGATCCAATCAAGTATGTGTTTGAGAAGCAAGCACTTTCTGGTAGAATAGCCCGTTGGCAAATGGTTCTGACAGAATATGATATTCAGTATGTTTCCCAAAAGGCCATTAAGGGAAGTGTGTTGTCAGAGTATCTTGCCGAATAGCCAATTATGGATTATCAACCAATGAAGTTTGAGTTTTCGGATGAGCACATCATGTATCTGAAGATGAAGGATTGCGAAGAGCCTTTTCCTGATGAAGGACCTGAGATTGGATCTCAATGGAAGATGGTTTTTGATGGGGCTGTTAATTCATATGGCAACGGAATCGGGGCAATCATTACGACTCCACAGGGTTCTCATATACCCTTTACTGCCCGATTAGCGTTCATATGCACCAACAATGAGGCGGAGTATGAAGCATGCATCATGGGGTTAGAAGAAGCAATTGATTTGAGAATCAAGAACCTCGATGTTTATGGTGATTCTGCGTTGGTGGTGAATCAGATTACAGGAGAATGGGAGACTCGTCAAGTAAATCTCGTTCCATATAACAATTATGCCAGAAGATTGTTACCTTTCTTTGACAGAGTAGACTTCCATCACATTCCCCGGATAGAGAATCAGATGGCTGATGCGTTGGCAACGTTGTCATCAATGTATAAAGTGAATCTTTGGAATGAAGCTCCCTCAATCAGAATCATGCGCTTGGATAGACCTGCTTTTGTATTTGCAGTTGAAGGGGTATCAGATGGCCAGCCTTGGTATCATGACATTAAAGTCTTCTTGAAGAGTCAGGAATACCCAGCTGGGGCATCTTCCAAAGATAAAAAGACATTGAGGAGGTTATCAGGAAACTTCTTTTTGAACAAGGATGATGTGTTGTACAAGAGAAACTTTGACATGGTCTTGCTACGTTGTGTTGATGAACACGAGGCAGGCTTGTTAATGGAAGAGGTTCACGAAGGTTCCTTCGGTACTCATGCTAATGGGCATGCTATGGCCAGAAAATTGTTGAGAGCGGGGTATTATTGGATGACTATGGAGTCTGACTGTTTTAAATACGCCCGGAAATGTCATAAATGCCAGATTTATGCTGACAAGGTGCACGTACCGCCTACTCCTCTAAATGTTTTGTCGTCACCTTGGCCTTTTGCTATGTGGGGTATTGACATGATTGGGAAGATCGAGCCGACTGCTTCAAATGGACATCGTTTTATCCTGGTTGCTATCGATTATTTCACGAAGTGGGTGGAAGCAGCATCGTATGCCAACGTCACCAAACAAGTGGTAGCCCGGTTCATTAAGAAGGACATCATCTGCCGGTATGGAGTCCCGGAGAGAATCATTACTGATAATGGTTCAAATCTGAATAACAAGATGATGAAGGAGCTATGCCAGAGCTTTAAAATCGAACATCACAATTCTTCTCCCTATCGTCCGAAGATGAATGGGGCTGTTGAAGCGGCTAATAAGAACATAAAGAAGATTGTGCAGAAGATGGTAGTGACATACAAAGACTGGCATGAGATGTTGCCTTACGCTTTGCATGGGTATCGTACTTCGGTACGCACCTCGACTGGGGCAACTCCTTTCTCACTAGTGTATGGCATGGAAGCAGTCCTGCCATTAGAAGTTGAGATTCCTTCTTTGAGAATTCTGACAGATGTGAAGCTGGATGAAGCTGAATGGGTGCGTTCCCGGCTGAATGAATTGAACCTCATTGAAGAGAAGAGATTGAAAGCCATTGCGCATGGCCGGTTGTATCAGAGCAGGATGAAGAAAGCCTTTGATCAGAAGGTGCGTCCTCGGTGTTTTCAAGCTGGTGAATTAGTTCTGAAAAGGATCACTCCTCCCCAAACAGATCACAGGGGCAAGTGGACTCCGAATTACGAAGGGCCATATGTAGTAAGACAGGTTTTCTCTGGTGGAGCCTTATTACTCTCAACTATGGATGGCGAAGATTTTACGTCCCCTGTGAACGCGGATGTAGTCAAAAAATACTTTGCATAAAAGAGACCCGCTGAGCATAAAAAGAAGGTTCAGGCAAAAATGGGGCATCCTGGCGAACCATAAAAAGAAAAGGTTCGGGCAAAAATTAGGGATAAAAAGAAAAAGAATAAACCCGCAAGGTTGAAAACCTGAAAAGGCAACCTTGGCAAAAATGGGTATCCCGGTGGATTGAAAACCCGAAAAGGGCGATCCAGGCAAAAGTTAGGGATTTTAGAGCAAAGACTACGATCCGCGTCCGTTCTGTGATCACCGTTCACACTTGGAAAATTCTGAGGAAAGGAATCAGTCCAGTTAGTCGTCTTCGAAGGCCAAAGTATATGCGGATGAACAAGTCATATGGGTTATAGCTGAGTCGAGTCATGGTGGATGTCTGTTCCCCACATTGCCGACATTTGTATTTTCTTTTGCTTTTTTGCGCAATTACCTCTTTTCAGGAATTGCTTCCAGATGTAAATGCCCATTTACAGGCCAATTCATTCAATAAAGTTTGCATTTTAGCTAAAGAGCTTTTGTTTTCTGTTTTACCTGTTTTGTTTGTGAAAATGTCCGATATTTTTGATAAAAACATTACATGCTAAAACGTTGAGTTTTATGACACAAGATGGAAAACCAGTGGCATTTGCTTAGGCGACAGTCACCATGTGGATAATCAATGTATTCATTCTTGCACGTAGACTTTTGTTGGTTTTGCAGGATGACAGGTGTACTTTCCCCAGTAGAGTAGAGCTCTCCTCAACTTTGAAGTCTGATCGTCCTCAGCAGATTATTACTCTTCCCCATCAGAGTATAAAGGAGTAATTCCCTAAGCGGAATCGTTAAGGATCGTCCTCCTTAGCAGGATATAAGAGTAAGTGATGTCTCCCCACGGAGCAGGGGCAGTTATTTGTTCCCCAGCTAGTCAGGAAGCTTGTGCTATCCCCTAGCAGGTGAATGTTGACAATTACTTTCTCTCCCAAGCGGAGTCGTTGAGGATCGTCTTCCTCAGCAAAGTACAGAGGATTGTATACCCAGCCGGAGTCGTGTTTGGATTGTTATTCCCCAGCAAGTACTCAGAAGTTGATTGCTTTGAGGTGAATGTTGCCGTACCTCCAACAGGAAGTTTGTGGACGAAGATGTTATTATCCCCACAGGGTCCTGATGTCTACTTTCCTCGGTTAGTCAGAAAGTATAGTTTCGTCGACAATGGTTTGATCTAGTACCCGGCAGGGTGAGGGTAAAGTTACTTCCCTAGCAGCAGATTAAGCTCATTTCCCCAATCAGAGTCTGGTGCTGAGTGGTATCCCCAGCAAGTCTTAAGGCCAATCGTTTGTGGCAGGCGCCGAAGCCAAGTTCTGAAATAGTTGGTCGTCCCCAACGGTGGAATTTCCATCTTCAGTATTCATATCCCTCCCTAGCTAAGTGGGTATCCTCTCGGAGCTTCGTCCATCTCCAGCAGAGTTGTTGATCTTGATATTCCTCAACAGAGTAGGTATTCTCTCGGAGATTCGTCCATCTCCGGCAGAATAGGTGATTATGATCTTCCCTAGCAGGGAGAAGTTTTTCTCAACAGGATTTCTTTGGTTTGGTGGCAATTTAGTTTGCCATCTCCAGCGGAGTTGCTTCTGGTCTTCAGCATTTATTTTGCTGAGACTTTTCTCTTGCATTGCATAAGCATTTGTTTTGCATGGCATCCTCCCAAATGCGTAGCATTCCCACTTCATGTGGAGCATTACGGCAAAATTCAAACATATGCATCCGAAGCGTAAGCCAGGTTTGAGTTTTCCTTCGTCAGGAAAGCCGAATTTCAGGAAGATATCTTTACTCCACAGGTGTTGGGTTAGGCAATATTTGACAGTTCCCCGGCAGAGTGTATTGCCAGGATTGTTTATCCTTAATTTTATTTGTACCCCTTCGTCCAGGTGGTCCTTCGGTTTTTTCCCCCTCGAAGTTTTTAACGACAGACACTCGTCCGTGTTTCTTTCAGCACCCGTCCGTGTTTGAACATTTGATTTCAATACCCGTCCGCATTGACCTTCTGATGACACTCGTCCGTGTTGCCTTCCATTCCCCCAGCGAGTTTAATTCCCGATAAAGTTGCTTTACACCCTTTTCAATACCCGTCCATATTGAAACCTTTTACACCCGTCCGTGTACCCTTTTCAATACCCGTCCGTATTGAAACCTTTTACACCCGTCAGTGTATCTTTTTCAATACCCGTCCGTATTGAAACCTTTTACACCCGTCCGTGTATCCTTTTCGATACCCGTCCGTATTGGATCCTTTTACGCCCGTCTGTGTACCTTTTTCAATCCCCAGAGAGGTCATCTTGAACCTTCTTCACACCCGTCCGTGTACCCTTTTTCAATACCCGTCCGTATTGAAATCTTTTACACCCGTCCGTGTATCTTTTTCAATACCCGTCCGTATTGAAATCTTTTACACCCGTCCGTGTATCTTTTTCAATACCCGTCCTTATTGAAATCTTTTATACCCGTCCATGTACCTCTTTCAATACTCGTCTGTATTGAATCCCTTTGGCACCGTACGTGTTCTTTCGGCGCCCGTCCGTGTTTGAACTTTTGTTTCAATGCCCGTTCGTATTGACATTTGACACCCGTCCATGTTCATCCCCAGCATAGCTAACACTCGTTTGTGTTTATTTCAGGACTTTTCATTACAGTTTTGGTTTCCAGCACTCGTACGTGTCGTGACAGTGCAACTTTTTTTTTGTTTGTTCCCCGGTGGAGTCGTCCCTCCCTTGAGGATTGCAAATTTTAGGTTTCTTTTTGGTATTCAATCTCCGTGAACCCTTGGAACGCATGATAGCCGTCACTATCATACCTTCAGGATCAAGTTGATTGAATAGGGGCAGCTGTAACACCTCAAAATTTGCCTTGTTGTTTTTAGATAACTGGCTTAGGTTTCTTTTCATTTCTTGCATTTGCATTGTGCATAGCATTTGGTTCTTAGCATGGGATCAAGGTATTTGGTTCAACTCAAGGGAAAAAGCTTCTTATGAGCTCCATAAGCTCCTCACATCCTTATATGGTGGCCCAAGGGTACTTCAATGAGGGATTCTCCAAGTGGTTATATCAAGGGTTGGTGTCCTTACACTGATGACCAAAACTAGGGTTTCATGGTTAAGGGTCCTAAGCTCAAGGAGTTGATTCAAACCTTTCACCAAGGTTCTCCATATGTCAAAACAAGTCTAAGGATGGATTTTGAGCCAAAAATTCACCATGGAAGACCTCAGATGATTCAGTAGCTTACAGATGAAGTAATCAGTCAAACTGGTCAACTGAAAAGTCAAACTAAGGTTTTGAGAGGTCCTCATCATGGTAATCAAGTCAAGAGACCTTTATTTGGTCTATGGAAGGCTTTCATGATCACAATTTGCAAGAATCAAGCTTTGGTAAAAAGTTGCTAAATTGGGAAAGTGACTTGTAATTTCAAGTTACTATTTTTGGCATATTTTCAACCAACTTTAACCAAACTTTTCATGATCAAAAATGCTTCAAACGAATTTTTGCCCAACACCAAAGTTGTAGATCTCTTTCTCCTCTTTCCAAAGAGTGGTGGATCATGATCATATCATTTTTGGATCAAGAGTTATGGGCATTTGAAGTTAGAGGGCATTTGGTGTTCTACCATGCATACCATTTTGACATAACTTGCAAGTTGCATTTTAACTCACCAATATGGCTTCTAATTGTTCAGTTCACCTCACCACACTCCAATGTACCTCATTTAGCATCATTTTGAGCCAAGAATTGAATGAACCCGTGGGTTACATGTCCATAATTCATCATTATGCAATTTTGCAAGTTCATTTGGAAATCACAATTCAGTTACTTTCCAGCCCCAAGATCAATCCAAAGGTTCTCATGGCATCAAAAGGAAAGCAGTCATGCACTTTTCATGAAGAATGCACGAGTAGAATACCTCATGTGCACAAACTTGCAAATTTGCAAAACAACCCAAAACTCATTGCTCTCAGGTCCTTGAAGATTAAAACCCTAAACAGTAGCATTGGCACACTATATAAGCTAACTCACACGAATTTCTCAGCAGCTACTATTCATTTTTATCACTTTTCAAAGTTTTACTCTCAAGTTTCTCTCCTTCGATTCTCCCAATCCTTCAAGGTTCCTCCATTTTTCTTAGTTGGTTTAGGATCAGTGAAGCACAAGGAAGAGAAATCCACCACTGTTTTGAGGTTTAAGCAAGGAATTCATCAAGTTGAGTTCAGAGCTTCAACTTTCGGATTCAAGGATTCAGGCTAGTTTGAAGGTCTAATTGCATTTATTTTGCAATTAGACGGTTGAAAGAGTTGATCTGCAGCTTATCTTGGAGTTTCTTGACGTATTTCCATTTCTGCAAATCTCAGGTGAGCTTCAAATTCATAGATCTAGAATTGATTTTTGTTGTGTGTTTAATGTTCATCTTGATGTGCTGAGCTCATATATGTGTTTGGTTTTGATTTTCAACGTGAATCATGGCTGAAATTTAGATCTGAAATTTTCAGATCCAAACTTGTTTCGTTCGATTCTTGAAATATATGCATGATAAATGATTTTGAGTGGCATATTTGTGATCTACGTGAGTTGCTGAACATTTTGATGTATGATTTGTTGTTTTTGGTTATGGTTTGAAGTTTGGTGACCGGAGAGTGGCCGGAGAAGATGACCGGCGCTTCTCCGGCCGGTGAGGGTTTAATTAGGGTTTGTGGTTTTCCAGTTTGAATCTCATGCGTTGGATCGTGATTAATTTTCCAGTTTAATTCACGTGCGTTGGATCTTGGTTATGTGTTGTTAATTAAGTTAATTAGGGTTTAGTGGATCTGGTTAAGTCATGACCTTTGGATCTCATTTAATTAGCAAGTTTGAATATGGACCATCAGATCGTTGACTTTGCTTCGTTTGACTTTGAATGGGAGCCTGTGGATCTGGATACTTTCCCTTGTTTGACTCAATCTGAGCCGTTCGCTGATTCTGAATGTTGGAAAGCGCTTGGGCCTTTTTGCTGTTTGCATCCCTCGTTTCTGAGCCCATGATCATTTGAACGCGTTTGGGTTCCTTTTTGCACCCCTGGCTTCATTTCATTTCCTTTTTATTTTCTATTTTCATACCATTTCATAATTAATTGTTAAAAATACTTGCATGTGCTAAAAAATTCCAAAAAAATTCATCTTCCCTTCTCATTATTAAAATTAATTTTTCACATTTTATTTTATTATTTTTGCATTAAATTTGCATTAAATATTAATTTTCCAAATTAATTTGCCTCATTTGCACTTCATATTGCATACTTCATGTTGCATTTTTTATTTCTCTCATTTGGAAAGTGATTTGATCCTGATTCTTTTTGGGTTGTGTTCATAACATGTTGAAGTATTTTTGAGATTTTTGGTATGATTTTTAGGTCCTTTTTGGATGACTTTTGATGTGTTGCTTTGAGCATGAATGTATGAAATCCTATTGATGCTTTGACCTAATTGTTGATTGACTTTGGTTCTGATTCATTGCTTGTGGATTTGATATGTCAATTATACATGTTTGAGATACTTGAATACTGAATGACATAATTTTTTAGGCATGTTTGTTATTTCTTTGAAGCATGAGCTTTAACTTGTCCAATTTGTGAATATATGCTTCATGTTTGGTTTGCTTGGTCATGAAGGCACTTGTGCCACAATTTTAGGTCTTGTTGAAGGATTGATAGCATGTTAATTGACTTCTGGTTGTGATATTTGAATCTCATCTTTGCATGTTTGATGTTTGCCTTTCACTTTAAGTCATTTGTTTCACAAGTATGAATCATGTTTCACTTCACTTCACTTCACTTCTTCTTTGCTTCCTAATTGATTGTGAAGGTGTTTGTGTGACTTGAATGTTGTTTGAAGATCATGTTTAGGCACATATTTAGGATTGTGTCACTTCTGGACTTGGTTTACTTTGTGAAATTTTGACTTGGTTGCTTTACATGATCACTTCTTTTCATCTCACTCCTTCTTTAATGACTTGAATGGTACTTGAGTGACTTCTCCCTTTTCTTTTTGACTAATTGTGCATGATTAATAGTAGAGGTCAGTAGGACCATTAGGTTCTGAACTTGATGTTTGATTTACTTTAGAACTTGTTTCTTTATGGCCTTATGCTTGTTTGAGTTTCATTTTGTCATATGTGAATACTTCTAACATTTTCAGGGGCAAATGGTAAGTTGTTTGAATGTGGATATGCTTCCACATTTTACTTTCTTCCTTTACCTTTTAACTTTCATACTTGTGTTTGAAGTGAGCTTAGGCCACTTGTGTTTCACTTCTCTTTCTCCTCCTTCTCTTCCACTCTTTTCATCCCTCGAGTCGCAAGACTTGTTTAAGTCTTGGATTCTCTCCCTTTAGAGCTACCTAGTCCAACTTAATTTTCGATTAAGCTTGGAGTAGGATTAGCATTAGGTTAGGCAGTCATCTCTCCTAAACCTCACTAACCATAGGACATCCATGCATGATAACATTAGGACTCTTAGTTTCCCTGTAGAGTTTCCTTTTGTGTCGCTTCTCTTCTCATCTCAAACTTCTTGAACACACTTAATAAAATATAACGTATATTGCGCTTGAGCCTTAAGTGTAGGAAGTGAAGAACGAGGGGTCTCCTCTCCTCTTCTAGGGTGTTTAGCATACGTCTCATTCGGGGGCGATCATGCGACTCACTCGTTCCCGCATGGTAGACTTTGGTGCAATGTAAGTTACGAACTAACTCAAAACACTTCTGTCTAAAAAACACCAAACCAATTCAAATCTTTTTATCCTCCAGGATTGTTGGGTTTCAAACTTCTTTTTTTTTAGGAAAGAGCTCGTCGCTCACGTAAAAAACACTTACCCACCCGTGGTCGTACCCACGAACTACGTCAGCTCTGATTCCTCTCTCTCGTCCGATTGAGGATACGTAGGCACAAGACAGCGATTGTCTTGGCGAGCAACCTTCCCCCACAGTTCCCGTCTGAACTACGTTGACTCTGACTTTCCCATTGCACTGAGGGAGTACGTAGGCCTAGGACAACGATACTGTCCTATCGAGTCACTTCTTTTTCTTTTCTTCTTCGTTTCTCCGTTCTTTCCGTTCTCGTTTCTTCGCCGATCCAGTAGCAGTGGAGCTCCAGATGACGGCGCCCTTTGATGCAGACAACAAGCGTGGATCCCATCGAGTACGATGGACGTGTTGGATGCAAACACCTTCCCTTCGCGTAACCGACTCCCGTACCCGTTCTCTTGGTCGTGAGACCATGCTCTTTCCCTTCTTTCAGGTTTATGCAGTGTTCCCTTTCCCTCTCTTGGGATAAATACACTTTGCTGGCGACTCTGTGTCTTTTGCGCCACTCTCGCGTTTGTACCGTTGGATGTGAATCTTTCGGGAGCGACACACGGTCGTGTCACGCAACATGGGCGGCCGTGTCAGCTCTGCTGTAAGTTTTTCTTTCATAATTGTTTCGATCGTAACTTTTGAACCGTAAGTCCGTTTTGACCCCCGTTTGAAGCGTTGGAAAGCTAATGAAAAGCTCTTTCTATTAAAAATGGTTTGGAGAGTAAAATATGAATTAATTAATTCGTGTTTTTGGAAAAATAGTCGGGTTGTCGGGTTTTTATCGCGCACAATGTGTGCAATTGATGTGAATATATGTGATGAAATGTTGTGCATGATTGATACGCATTGGTGATGGATGTATGATATTTGAATGGTGTTGTTTTTTCGACTTTTGTCGTTGTAATTATGTGTAATTAATGTGTTATCATGCAAGGTGCTTTTGATATGGATATTGTATGACTTGTGTGATGTATATGATGTGAATGCATGTGATGACATGTGATGATGATGATTTGTGGCCTTACGGAAAGACATTGCAATGTGTTGTAATGGTTGAGTTATGCATGATTATGGATGAGTAAATGTGTGCATATGAATGTTATGAGTCATTGCATGTCAAACATCATAATATGCATATTGTGAAGTCGAGTACCATGAGGGTACGAGCGACAGTTTGGTTCCAGAGGGAATCTGCTATAACATCGTGCGCCTATGCAGGGACCTAAAGCGATGGTTATAGACGATCGTGTGCCCATGCGGGGACCTAAAGCGATTGGGTTGTGTGCCCATGCGGGGACCTAAAGCAATCCATAAACGTCGTATGCCCATGTGGGGACCTAAAGCGACGGGGAACATCGTATGCCCGACGGGGAGTTACACTAAGTAACGAGCGATGGTTCCAGCAGAGTTCCTGAGTGAACTAGTGATGAGAAACATTGGAAGTCGGTACCGCATGGCATTTGCATAGAGTCGTTGTGTCGGTCTCTGTGCATTTGCATAAATCATAAATCATGGATTCATTATGTGTGAGAATTATGAATGGATTGATTATGTGATTATGTGTGGGAAATTGTGAATTGATTGAATATGTGTTGAGATTTATGATTGGATTGGTGAATTGGTGTGCATATGTGGATAATATGTTTTATGTATAGACATATGTTTTGTGGTGATGTGGTGGTGTGGTTCCATGTGTCATAACTTTGGTGTGCATTATGTGTGAATATGTTAGTATGTGGGCATAATTGATATATGCTATGTGTTCGGATTTGTCTGAAATATGTTATGCATCTGTGGCTTGCTAAATGTATTGGTATGTGATGCGTGAGGTGAGAATAACTGTGTATGTGATTCTCATGTGTGTTTGCATATTATTATTATGCAATCTTGACTTAGTATACTCATGTTAGATTTATTTTGTATTAACTTTGTAGAAATATTTTGATGTTATAAAACAGTTTATGTTGTAAAACAATTCAGTTATGGATCTTCCGCTTTATTCCATAATTGAACTTCATTTTGTTGGAAAAAGTTTCCCCTTTGAGGGTATTCTATTTTATGCTATGTATCAAGTATATGAGAGCAGGGATGATGTTTTGTTTATTTAAATGTGACATCCTTGTTTCTGTCGGAAAAATAAATTTTTAGTTACTCTGATTTTATTTATGTATTATTTATTCGCGATGGGAATTGGGGTGTTACATTAGTGGTATCAAAGCAGGTCGGTCCGTCCGGCCAAGTTATTGAGTCAGTTGGTGTGACAGTTGAATACTGTCGTTGTTGTTTGTCCCTTAGTACGTGATATGTGTGTGAAACACTGTCAGTGCTTTCTGGTTTTTGGTAATCCCTTGTCTTCAGGTGTGAGATTGAGATAAGTGGGGGAGAAGCTAGAACTTCTCCAAGTTGCTTCGGTTGTGGAGCATGGGCTCAGTGTGCCGTTGATTGCAAGATTGTAAGTGTTGTTTGGACAACGTTGTTCCCGGTTCTGGAAGGAAGGCAGAGGTAAGGTTTTGTTAACTAAGGATTTGTGCCTTAGGTAGTTTTGTGCAGAAGATGCAAGAATTGCTATTATAGTTTAGTAAAGACGGTTTATGCCCCATCATGATTGTCGGCTGTCTATTGGCAAATTGAGGAACTGATCACCCTTAATCTCTTGTTGATAGCAGACGAAAATTATGTTGGATGGAATAGGCGTGTCTTTCCGGCTTTGATAGTGGGTGAAATGAATTGTTTGGAATTAAGGAAATGGTTACAGATTGTTTTGTTGAGTCGATGAAGATTCTAATATCTGAAGGTGAGCCGAATTCGAGGTTTTTGTATGTTGGTCCAGTTGGGAAGTCATTGAGAGAAAACGATTGGGTATCGTTAATGGTTGTTCTCAGAGAGTAGAGTGTGAACTTAAATTGGAAGAAGGTGATGATTTGAGGTTTGGATCTGCTAAGTACGTAGAAGAACTTTTAGGACGTGAAACTCAGATGGAAAGAGTGGTTAGAAGATTTACTGGAAAAGGGATTTGTGAGGCCAAGTGTGTCGTCTTAGAGAGCTCCAGTATTGATAGTAATTCAAGGAACCGATGATTGAATGGAATAACAAGCATGATGGGTATGAAGATATCGAGACTATGGACAGCAAAACTTAGAGTTCTGGTGAGGTTTGAAGCCTTGGGAGTTTTAAGGCATTAATGGAAATGTTGAGAGAACCCTTAAGTGTGGATGTAATATTTGAGAGTTCTGTTGGATTGGTTGTTGCTACATGTTGGGATTTATGGAATTTGTACGGTTAGGAGAAGGACTTGTGTATGGATTACTAACAGTGGAGTAAGGTAACGATTAAGAACAAGTGTCCACTTTCATGATTAGATAACTGGAATAGTTTGGTTGAGTTTGAGTGGAATTGAAATTGTTTGGAATGTTTGATAAGAGTGGTGAATTGTGTAAGTTAAGGCTTTGATCAATTTGATGTGACTGGCTATGTTGTTATCATCGGAATAGGCTGTTATTTACTCGGTTAAGCTTGTGTGTAAGTAACCAGTTACCCAGGGAAAAGAATTTTGCAAAAGCTTTAAGAATTTATATCTTTTGGAATTTGGTTGGGCATTACAACGTACTGTGATGTTGCTTGGTGTTAGTAATGCGTTCGTAATGTTTGTGGAGTATATGAAACATATCTTCCATATTTAATTGGATAAGTTTGTAGTGGTTTTAATTGAGGATATTCGGATCTGTTATAAACTCAGAGGAAGAACATGTAGAGTGTTTGAGAATTGCATTACAAGTGTGGAAAAGAGACAAAGTGGTATGCTAAGTTATTCAAGTGGGAATTTGGGTTGGAAAAAGGTTAGTCTTCTTGGATATGTTATTTCAGGTAATGGTATTGTTATGGATCCATCGGAAGTAGATTTGGTTTTACAAGGAGAGGCTCCGAGGTTGATTACGGAGAATAGAAACTTTTTGGACCTTAGTTGGTTATTACCGGAGGTTATGGAGGGTTTTTCCAAGTTAGCATTTTTGTTACTTCGGTAGACTTGCAAAGGGTAAGTTGTTTGCTTTGGATGTTCATTGTGGAAAAAGTTGAGAGGGTTAAAGTAGAAGTTGTCTACGACTTCAGTTTTGATTCTGTGTGATCCTAATCAACCGTTTGTGAGGTATTATGAAGTGTCTCTGAAGAGTGTAGTCAGGTGTTAATGCGAGATGGTAAAGTCGTGGCTTATGCTTTACGCCAATTGAGGATTCATAGAAGGATCTATACTATTTTGGATTTGGAATTGGTTGCGGTTGTATTGTGTTGGAATATTTGGAGGTATTATTTTTATGGTTCTCGGCTCAAAGTGTTTGGTAATCGCAAGAGTTTAAAGTACTTGGTTGGTTTGAAGGAATAGAGTATGAGACGATGAGGATGGTTAGAATTTGTGATGAGTTATGAATTTGGTTTGGATTATCCTTTGGGAAAAGCCGAGGTTGTGCCGGATGAGTTAAGTCGAAAGTTTTTATACATGTCAGTTTTGATGGTCCGAGAATTAGAATCATTCGAGCAGTTCAGAGACTTGTGTCTGGTGGGTGAGGTAACATAGTAGAGTGCAAGGTTGAGTATATTAAAAGTGAACAGTGAGTTTTGGCGAATATGAGAAAGAGTTAGACTTTGGACGTTTCAGAATGGAAGTGTTAAGTGAAAGGTTTAAATATTATTCAGGTACTAATATGTAGTTGGGTGTTTTGGTCGTATGTTCGATTGGTGAGTCGTAGCATTGTTGTAATAAGGTTGTGTGACAAGGATGTTGGTATCGTGGTTATGTAGAGGTTGTTGAATCGATGTGGTGTCGTGGAACTTGTGTTCTTGTTTGTGTTGTTGCCTCGTTCCTATCGTGTTGGTTCGAGTACGAGTAGCTAATTCCTGTGTGGGGAGTTAGGGGAGTGTTACCTAGGGTGAAGGTAACGATCTTGTTGTGTTTCGGTTCAAGAGTGAACCTGTGTGTTGGTATCGTGGTTTTCCTTGAGTTGTGAGTTGGTCGTCACGTGCATTGTATGGGCTTTGCATCTTGTCGTTGTAGTTGTCGTCGTTGTCGTGTCGTTGTTGTAGCTGCTGTTAGCGAGGTGGTTTGTCAGTTGTGTTATTCGTGGTGTGCCTAGTGTTGGCAGGTTAGTTGGTTTGTCGGATGCGAGAGTCGTATCCGGAGTCGTTAGCCTCAGTTATATTTTCGAGGACGAAAATGTCTAAGTGGGAGAGAATTGTAACGCCCCAGTTTTGGTCAGTTTTATTTAATCGAGTTTAGTTGATTATTTTATTATTATATTATTTTATTCTTGACTTTTATTTGGCAATATATTATTTTTCATCGTTGTTTATGTTTTATCGCATTTTGAGAGCGTTTGGGAGATAATTGAGCTGAGGGGTATTTTGGTCTTTTTGGGGTTAGATATTTTGTATAAATAGAAAGAGAGAGAGAAAAAGAGAGAAAAGAAAGAAGAAGAAGAGAAAGGGAAGAGAAGAGAAAAGAGAGGAAAGAAAAGGGAGAAGAGGAAAAGAGGAAAAATCGAGAAAACTCCGTTTAAAGCGCGAATAATCGGGTAAGGGTGAGAAGTTTCAATTATATCTTGCTTGTATATGTATATGTGTATGTTTTCTTGGATTGTTTTGGTGATTTTCTTCTAGGTTCCATTCTAGGTCGAAATGAGAAAAATGGCTAGAAATCGATGTTTTCACGGATGAAAGTCGGAATAAATCGCGTAGTAGAGTCGAGTGATGTTGGGTCGTGATTTAGTGTGATCGTTTGATTGAATCGAGTTGAATTTGTAACTTTTGAGTTTTTGATATATATTGATGTTTTTGTGCAAATTGATGTTGTGACCGAGTAAAAGTGTTTGGATATGTCTGGTAATATTGATATAGGTTGATATTTAATCGGTGAATGGTTGTTGGTGTATTTTCGAGTGGTTTTGATTGAGTTTGGAATCGGGTTAAATTGATAAAATTATGTTTCAAAATATTTAAAAAATGGAAAATGTGTTGGATGGCCTTTTAATGGTGAGAATATTGTAGTACGTTGAATTCTGAGATCGCAGCTTTTTACGGAATCAAAATCGGAGGTCCGGAAGGCTTCCGACGGTAAAAAAAAATGCATTTTTCTGGGTTCTGACACGGGCCGTGTCACACAATACGGGCAGCCGTGTCAGACGTGTCAATTTGCGGCCATATGGGAGTTTTGGGTGACACGGCCGTGTCACGCAACACGGGCGGCCGTGTCAGCTCTGCTGTAGGTTTTTCTTTCACAATTGTTTCGATCATAACTTTTGAACCGTAAGTCCGTTTTGACCCCCGTTTGAAGTGTTGGAAAGCTAATGAAAAGCTCTTTCTATTAAAAATGGTTTGGAGAGTAAAAGATGAATTAATTAATTCGTGTTTTTGGAAAAATAGTTGGGTTGTCGGGTTTTTATCGCGCACAATGTGTGCAATTGATGTGAATATATGTGATGAAATATTGTGCATGATTGATACGCATTGGTGATGGATGTATGATATTTGAATGGTGTTGTTTTGTCGACTTTTGTCGTTGTAATTATGTGTAATTGATGTGTTATCATGCAAGGTGCTTTTGATATGGATATTGTATGACTTGTGTCATGTATATGATGTGAATGCATGTGATGACATGTGATGATGATGATTTGTGGCCTTACGGCAAGACATTGCAATGTGTTGTAATGGTTGAGTTATGCATGATTATGGATGAGTAGATGTGTGCATATGAATGTTATGAGTCATTGTATGCCAAACATCATAATATGCATATTGTGAAGTCGAGTACCATGAGGGTACGAGCGACGGTTTGATTCCAGAGGGAATTTGCTATAACATCGTGTGCCCATGCGGGGACCTAAAGCGATGGTTATAGATGATCGTGTGCCTATGTGGGGACCTAAAGCGATCGGGTTGTGTGCCCATGCGGGGACCTAAAGCAATCCATAAACGTCGTGTGCCCATGTGGGGACCTAAAGCGACGGGGAACATCGTATGCCCGACGGGGAGTTACACTAAGTAACGAGCGATGGTTCCAGCAGAGTTCCTGAGTGAACTAGTGATGAGAAACATTGGAAGTCGGTACCGCATGGCATTTGCATAGAGTCGTTGTGTCGGTCTCTGTGCATTTGCATAAATCATAAATCATGGATTCATTATGTGTGAGAATTATGAATGGATTGATTATGTGATTATGTGTGGGAAATTGTGAATTGATTGAATATGTGTTGATATTTATGATTGGATTGGTGAATTAGTGTGCATATGTGGATAATATGTTTTATGTATAGACATATGTTTTGTGGTGATGTGTTGGTGTGGTTCCATGTGTCATAACTTTGGTGTGCATTATGTTTGAATATGTTAGTATGTGGGCATAATTGATATATGCTATGTGTACGGATTTGTCTGAAATATGTTATGCATCTGTGGCTTGCTATATGTATTGGTATGTGATGCGTGAGGTGAGAATAACTGTGTATGTGATTCTCATGTGTGTTTGCATATTATTATGCAATCTTGACTTAGTTGTTATTTCTCACCCTTCTGCTGTTTTATAATGCTCTATGAGGCATTGCAGATTAAAGTTGCTGGAGGTCTTTTTGAGAAAATTAGTCCTCCGTTCTTTTCTCGGTCTTGGTGTCTGCTCTGATACGTAGCACGGGAGTCGGGGGAACGATTATGTTATATGTATACTCTTGTTAGATTTATTTTGTATTAACTTTGTAGAAATATTTTGATGTTATAAAACAGTTTATGTTGTAAAACAATTCAGTTATGGATCTTCCGCTTTATTCCATAATTGAACTTCATTTTGTTGGAAAAAGTTTCCCCTTTGAGGGTATTCTATTTTATGCTATGTATCAAGTATATGAGCAGGGATGATGTTTTGTTTATTTAAATGTGACATCCTTGTTTCTGTCGGAAAAATAAATTTTTAGTTACCCTGAGTTTATTTATGTATTATTTATTCGCGATGCGAATTGGGGTGTTACACGGGGTCTTATCCTTCAAGGATACGAATCCAAATGTTTAGACAAACCTGCTGCCTCAACACGAGAAAGCTACGGTAAATTTGATAGAGGGAGAGTCTAACCACAACTATCAAATTCATGATGTACTCTTATTGAGGGCCAACCTGGTCAAAATGCATCGCAAACATAGCGGATATGGGCATGTACCATCTCATAGCTATCACCAGTGTGATATCTGCTCTAAGCACAATCAAGGATGTTCTATGGTGCAATAAGCTCTACAGGAACAGTTGGATCTCAGATGGATCCAGGATCACCGAATTCGTGAAGTCAACATGACTTATGCAAATTCCAACATCATTCAGAACCACAACGTTCTGGAAATGAATGTCAACTTGGTGGCAATGCACTCAAGGCAAAGCCAACATCATAATCTGCCACGACACGATTATGATTCCTGTCTGGTTTGCTCGGTAAACAATCAGGGATGCTTTTTTGTATAAGAGACCCTCCAACGTCAGATGGATCTTGGATGGATTCAGGATTACCGCGATAGAAATCAGTATCAAGTGAATATGATTCAAATCTTTGATATTCATTTGATGAATACCATCTTGGTGGAGTTACATGCTAAGCAGGTCCAGCTCGGTTTTCTGACTTCGCATAATTATCAGAACTGTAAGGGATGTCGTGAGAGCGACCGAGGATGCGCTCTCGTTCAAAGAACTTTGCAACACTTGTTAAACCACTGGTGGCTTCCGATCTATTTAGACGAATACACACAACAAGTCAGCATGATTAATGGGAACCCTACTAGGCATCAAAGTCCGGATGTTCGATCAATGGAAACAGACCTAGTGAGGTTACACTGCATACAAAGCTGGTGTGGTCGGGTGCCACTGTAACACCCCACTTTCCCATTTAAATTAAAATACAAATAATATTAAGAAAATCAGAGTTTTCCACCATCAGTGGGATATCACATCATCAAACCAACAAATAACCTCTTCTATTTAAAAGTTTTCAAAGAAACAGCGGAAGTTCTTAAATAGTTTCAAAATCACGGCCATCCGCCACATTACACCAAAATATCCTTATAGTAGGGTTCACCATGAAAGTGTCTCAACAAAACAGAAATACGTAACAAAGAATGTAATAAATCAAAACAATTATGAAAACACCCCGACATCCCGTGTTACGTATCAGAGCACTCCTATGGACTCGATCAGCAACACCAATATCCAAGCTATCTAAGTACCTGGATTATCTGTACTTCCGAAGAAGCACAGACACAACAACCACAAAGGGGTGAGAAATCACATTCAATATTATCGGTGAATAAATACATGATAACAAGGTAGCATTCACATATATAAGTCAACAACACACCAACACAACCTACTGTCCAATATCATCAACAACATCAAATAATAATGTAATGCAACACGATACCATGCATGCGGTACCGACTCATTGGTTCATTCAATCGAACACCGGATAGATCACATACACCTCTACTTGGCAATGATCTATCCCCCACCATTCTCCATATAGGAGTACGGATGAATCACATACACTCCTCCTGAGCAATGATTCATCCCACCAATCACCATGAATATGCAAGACTCAACTATGCACAACAAAACATGTATACAAGCGTAAATACATGCACACGATCCTCCTGATCACATCATACATGTCATCAACACCATCGTCATGTAATTTGCTTCATACACACCAAACACCCAATTAATTAATTAATTAATTAAAATTATTAAAAATTAATATTTTCATCATCCATGTCTTATTTCTCAGCACCTGGCACCTATTCCCAACCTCTCAAACCAAGAGAAAACAATTCCGATGCGAAGACGTGAAAGAAATCGCAAAAATATGAAATTCTGCACCACTGTTGTCCATACGCGTATAGGCCTGAGCCATACGCGCATGACTTACTCTCTCGCCCAACCATACGCGTACTACCCCATCTGATACGCGTATGGCCTCCTGCCTTGCTCTGCCGTACGCGTATTGCCCAACTTCATACGCGTGTGAGCAGAGACCCATTTTCCTTCAAAAATTCAATTCTCAGATCTACATACGCGTATGGCTACTCCATACGCGTATTGCCTTGCCAATCATACGCATACCATACGAGTATGGGCAGAGGGCCGTGCCAAACCCTCCCCTCAAGCTCCCCTTATGCGTAAGGCTCCCTTTCCTTCACTCCCATACGCGTATGGCCTAGCCCAATACGCGTATGGCCAGATCCATTACGCAAATCACCAAAGGCCTCACCATTCTGCACTCTGCTAAGATTTCCACACTTCTCCACTTCCAATCAGCCCCATAATCATTTCTACATTGATTTTAGGTCCAATTTTCATATTCTCACTTGTACCTAGAGTTACTACATGTTTTACAGGTCTATAATTCCAATCGTTCTCCCAATTGAACCAAAACCACAGGTTATCAGTACAAGTTCATACACAACATCATCATCAACAGAAAAATCATGAAAACACACATCAATTCATGCACGATTTCAGAATCATAACATGCATGATCAACAATTCAACAACACAACAATTCTGCATATGAAATCCTACGGGGTTAAGGACTCCCCACTACCCTATCATGAATAAAACACCAATATTAAACCCTTTTCTCCCCCTTACCTCGAATCTTTACAGAAAATCTGGAAAATTGGGGAAGAAGATCAAGCCCTAGCACACCTTGTTCTTTCTCTCCTCTTGGTTCTCTATTCCTCTTTTCACGTGCCAAAACCTTTCTATTTTCCTAAACCTCTTCTAATTCTCTTAATCCTATTTTAATTTAATTAATTAATAATAATAGCAATAATAACAATAATAATAATAAAATAATAATATTACTATTATTAATTAAATTATTATTATTATTAACTTTACCACTATTAATATTAATCTAAAGGCTTTATCTCACCAACTCACCTTCCTAACTAAGGGCAACCCTTAAACGCACTCAAAACACTCCCCCAAACAAGGTCACATAAATAAAATAATACAAGACGTCTAAATAATTAAAATGGGGTGTTACAACCACCACACAACTATGAACGCTGTAGAGTTTGCTCTGAAGATAATCAAGGATGTTACCTCGTACGAGCAGCCCTTCAGAGTCAGTTGGACCACAAAGATATTCGACCGTGTCCAAATTCTGGGTCAACTAATTCGATGCCAGACTTTGTCGCTGATCAAATCAAAGATGTTGTAGTAGTCTTTGATCATAAGAGGACCAAAGATGTTTGTACCATCATCCCTTTACTTGACAAATCGAAAATTCCCAACCAGGAACTGATTGAAATTACTTACAATGGTCAGAAGAATCAGAAGGCTCCTGTAGTTATCTATCTATCGGGACCATTACCGTATGAATCAACTAAGGTTATCCCTTATAAATATGGTGCAACAACAATTGAAAATGGAAAGGAAACTCCATTACCCTCCGTCGTGAATATTGCAGACATCAGTCGAGTAACACGGAGTGGTCGAATCTTCAACCGAGGAGTTGGAGAACCTACCAGAGAAAATGAACCTCAAACGGAAGTTCCCGATCAACCAATCGGTCAATCCTATGATCTCGACCATTTAAAGAACATCGATGAGATGCTGAAGCTCATCCAGAGGAGTGAATACAACATTGTTGATCAGTTGTTACAAACTCCTTCAAAAATCTCAGTGCTATCACTTTTACTCAACTCCGAAGCTGACAGGGAGGCTCTACAGAAATTCTTAGAGCAAGTCTTTGTGGAACAAGATGTGTCAATAAGACAATTTGACAACATCATCTCCAACATCACTTCCTGCAACAACTTGGGGTTTAGTGATGAGGAATTGCCAGAAGAAGGCAAAAATCACAATATGGTACTCAATATTACAGTCAACTGCCAGGATGATGCTTTAGCCGGCATACTGGTAGACACTGGATCAGCTCTAAATGTCATGCCAAAGTCTACTCTAATGCGACTATCATTTAAAGGATCTCCGATGAGAGGCAGTGAGGTCATCGTCAAAGCATTTGACGGATCCCAAAAAACAGTTATCGACGAAGTTGACCTTCCCATCATTATCGGTCCTCACACTTTCCAAGTCACTTTCCAGGTCATGGACATCTGGGCAGCATACAACTGTTTGTTGGGAAGACCTTGGATACACGAGGCCGGGGAAATCACTTCGACACTTCACTAGAAGCTGAAGTTCATCAAGAATGACCAACTCGTCACAGTCTGTGGAGAACAAGTCTTAATTGTGAGTAACCTATCATCGTCCACTTATGTAGAACCCGAGGAGGTTGTTGGAACTCAGTTCCAGGCACTTTCAGTGAGCAATGAGAATCAATCAGAAAAATGAACGTCGATTTCCTCGTACAAGGATGCTCTCGAGGTGATCAAAAGTAACAATGCAAAAGGATGGGGACAGCTTGTCAGTCTTACTGATAACAAAACGAAGAAGGGGCTTGGTTTTTCTTCAAACTGTGCCCAGACAGCCACTAACAATGAACATTTTCATCCCATTCAGGACTTCTTCCATAGTGGAGGTTTCCTTCACCCAGTGCCTCGAGAAGTACATACCATCAACGAGGGAGACTCCTCCGATACAGACGAAGAATGGAAGTCCTATCTCAACGAGGACGGTTATATGTCTCAGGAAGAAGCGCCTACGCCATTTTGCTTTCCCATGCAAAGTCCGAGATATATACCAAGGTTAGACGTCAAAATGATATACGGAGATTGTGATCCAGAAGGATGCCGCGCTCCACCAAACTCATTAGAGGAAGACACTCTGATGAAGGACAACTTTGACCATGACTATTATGGCCCAATGGACGGCCTGCCTATCTGGCATCCGTACCCAGGAAACTCAGGGCAAGAAAATCATCCGAACGATGAATATTAGCTAAGCATCATTGAGAAGAATACATGCGTCCCCACCATGTCATGGGATCAACACTCAGGGTATTCAGAAAATATCCAGCACGACGATGAACTTGCAAAGCTTGCAGGACTAGAATTCATCAACTATGCTTTTCCCGAGGTCAACGTCATCAAGAGAGATGACTCCTCCAGTTCCAAAGAAGTATGGGACACCTTAGGACAACCGAGTGGCTAATTCAACTTCTTGGTCAAGTACACCACTCCTGAAAGCTCTCGTATCAGGCTCGAGGATATCCAGCCCACTGGATGGGGAGATATACCTGAGAGTACAAACGCTATACAAGATACAACAGACAAATCCTCCTACGACAACTCTGCCTGGGAGACAGATTCCAATGATCCTACTCAACTAGAAATCAAAGTCATTTCTGAAGGAAAATCAAGAAGGAAAGTACCAAACCTTGTGATTCACCGAGGAGTTCGCCGCCATTGGGTTGCTGTCGATGTTTTGAAAGTCGTCCATAAGTCTAAGTAATTGCCATCTTTAACCTTTCACCCTGCCCAGGTGAAACGGATGTTTTGATAGGGCTCACTTTCTGCAAATGTCCCTTTTCGCTTTGCCCAAAGCAACATAGTTTTATTTTATAGGGCTGTAGTTTCAAGAATCGACAAAATCATAAATAAAATAACGTCGTTCTGTGATTTTCGGATTAGTTGTTGTTTTCTCTTTTCTCTTTTTTAGAAAATGGTAATCCTAAAAAACAACAAATAACATTAAACAAGCAGTTTTCCAAAGAAATTACACTGCACACACTCTTGCATTCTCTCTATCTCTTCTAAAATCAATCATCACGTCATGCAGATTGCTTGTTTTAAACCCCGTTGAAACACGCGATCCAATGCCTTCTCCCAACTTTGAATTCCCGGTATTTGAGGCTGAAGAAGAAAATGACGAAGAAATTCCATTAGAGATCTCCCGATTACTCAGACAAGAGGAAAGGTCCATTGAACCTCACAAAGAGCCATTGGAAATGGTCAACTTGGGTTTAGAACAAGAGAGAAAAAAGGTCAATATTGGGGCACTACTCAGTCCAACTGTCAAAGAAAGTTTGACAACGCTTCTCAAAAAGTTTCCCAATGTATTCGCTTGGTCATATCAGGATATGCCAGGGTTGGATACCAACATCGTGGAACATCATCTACCGTTAAGACCAGAGTGTCCGCCAGTAAAACAAAGGCTAAGACGGACTCATCCAGACATGGCCATCAAAATCAAAGAGGAAGTACAAAAACAGATTGACGCAGGTTTCCTCGCCACATCAGAATATCCTCAATGGTTAGCCAACATAGTACCAGTTACGAAAAAGGACGAAAAAAGTCAGAATGTGTGTGGACTACAGGGATCTAAACAAAGCCAGTCCAAAGGATGACTTTCCCTTACCGCACATAGATATGCTGGTAGACAGTACAACAAAGTTCAAAGTCTTCTCCTTTATGGATGGATTCTCGGGCTATAATCAAATCAAAATGGCGCCGAAGGATATGGATAAAACTTCGTTCATCACCCCATGGGGCACTTTTTGTTACAAGATAATACCGTTCGGTTTGAAGAACGCCGGGGCAACCTATCAAAGGGCCATGACTATATTTTATGACATGATACACAAAGAAATCGAGGTATATGTCGATGATATAATTTCCAAATCTAAGACAGAAGAGGAGCATGTGACCCACTTGTCAAAACTATTCGAGTGGTTAAGAAAATACAAACTCCGCTTGAATCCCAACAAATGCACATTCTGTGTCCGTTTAGGGAAACTGCTAGGGTTCATTGTCAGCTAGAAAGGAATTGAGGTTGATCCTGACAAGGTCAAGGCTATTCAAGAAATGCCTTCTCCAAAGACTCAGAAACAAGTCCGAGGATTTTTGGGACATTTGAATTACATTTCCAGATTTATATTCCTCATGACCGCAACATGTGCGCTGATTTTCAAATTACTCAAAAAGAATCAGGATTGCGTTTGGACAAAAGACTGTCAAACTGCCTTCGACAGTATCAGGGAATACCTGTTGAACCCACTGATTCTATCACCTCCAGTGGAAGGAAGACCACTGATCATCTACCTAACAGTCTTGGAAGACTCTATGGGTTGTGTACTTGGCCAACAAGACGAAACAAAAAGGAAAGAGTCTGCCATCTACTATTTGAGTAAGAAGTTCACTGACAGTGAAACTCGGTACACTATGCTTGAGAAAACTTGTTGCGCTCTGGCTTGGGCAGCCAAACATCTTCGCCAGTATATGATTCGTCACACCACTTGGTTAATCTCTGAAATGGATCCAATCAAGTACGTCTTTGAAAAGCCTTCTCTCATAGGAAGGATTTCTTGTTGGCAGATGTTGTTATCAGAATATGACATCGAGTACCACACTCAGAAAGCCGTTAAGGGAAGTGTTTTAGACGATCATTTATCTCATCAAACTATTGACGATCAGGAATCAGTCGGGTTCGACTTCCCAGACGAAGATGTCATGTACTTGAAAATAAAAGATTGCGATGAACCACTACCCTGTGAAGGGCCAGAACCAGGTTCCCAATGGGGACTTATCTTTGACGGAGCTGTTAATCATTATGCAAATGGAATTAGGGCAATCATCATAACACCTCAGGGTACCCATATTCCTTTCACCGCCAGACTAGCATTCAAGTGTACAAACAACGAGGCCGAATACGAAGCTTGTATGGTTATCAATCAGATCAGAGGAGATTGGAACACATACCAATCAGGACTGATTCCTTACAAAGATTATGCGAGAATTTTGTTACCATTCTTTAATAGAATCGAGTTTCATCACATCCCTCGTGAAGAGAATCACATGGTTGATGCACTAGCCACTCTCTCTTCCATGATTAGTGTAGGTCAATGGAATGACATACCTAAGATCAACATAATGCGCCTAGAATGGCCTGCTTACATATTCGCGATCGAAGCAGTCATAGACGACAAACCTTGGTATCACGATATCAAATGCTTCCTTCAGAAACAAGAGTACCCACCTGGGGCATCAAGAAAAGACAGGAAAACCCTCAGAAGGTTGGCAGGTAACTTTTTCCTGAGCGGTGATACACTCTATAAGAGAAACTTTGACATGGTCTTGCTCCGATGTGTTGACAGACCAGAAGCAAACATGCTGATGAAAGAAATTCATGAAGAATCCTTTGGCACTCATGCCAATGGACACACAATGGAAAGGAAAATTCTAAGAGCAGGATACTATTGGTTGACCATGGAATCTGATTGCTACAAGTACATAAGGAGGTGTCACAAGTGTCAGATATACTCAGATAAAATCCATGTACCGCCAACACATCTCAAAGTTCTCTCTTCCCCATGGCCTTTTTCCATATGGGGAATCGACATGATTGGCATGATCGAACCCAAGGCTTCAAAGACATCGGTTCATTTTGGTAGTCATTGACTACTTCGCCAAATGGGTCGAAGCAGCATAATACACCAATGTAACCCGACAAGTGGTGGTCCGATTTATCAAGAACAATATCACCTGCCATTATGGTGTTCCAAGCCAGATCACTACTGATAATGGATCTAACTTGAACAACAAGATGATGAAGGAGTTGTGCGCTGAGTTCAAGATCAAACACCATAACTCATCTCCCTACCGACCCAAGATGAACGGAGCGGTAGAAGCAGCTAACAAGAATATCAAAAAGATTGTTCAAAAGATGGTTGTAACCTACAAAGACTGGCATGAAATGCTGCCCTTCGCTCTTCACGGTTATCGTACATCTGTCCGCACTTCAACAGGGGCAACCCCTTTCTCTCTAGTATATGGCATGGAAGCAGTGCTCCCCATAGAGGTAGAGATCCCATCAATCAGGGTATTGATGGAAGCTAAGTTAACAGAAGCTGAATGGTGTCAAAGTCGACACAATGAACTGAATTTGATTGAAGAAAAGCGAATAACGGCACTATGCCACGGTCAGTTGTATCAACAGAAATGAAGAAGGCGTTTGACAAAAAGGTCCGACCTCGCATCTTCCGGAATGGAGACCTTGTGCTAAAAAAGATACAATCATTTCTCACTGATTCCCGGGGCAAATGGACTCCGAATTATGACGGTCCCTATGTGGTCAAGAAAGCCTTCTCAGGCGGCGCTTTGAAACTCGCAACCATGGATGGAGAGGAATTTGCCTACCCCACGAATGTTGACGTAGTCAAGAAATACTTCGCCTAAATAAAAAAAAATGTCTCGGTGGATTGAAAACCCGAAAGGGCGGTCCAGGCAAAAATTAGAGACATAATAAAAAATCATCCCGATGGATTGGAAATCTCAAAGTACAATCCAGGAAAAATTTAGGGATTAATGGCAAGTAACTACGTCTGATCAGTTCAACTCCTCAGCAGTCACGCCATCCATCAGGAAAACTCCAGTCAAGGTCATCTTTGACAGAAGCTCAGGATGTCTAGAATTCAAAGTTGGTAGAAGGAATACAGTCGTTTTGTTTCAATGTAGCCCTTTTTCCTAAAATTACCATTTTCTAACTTTGTAAATACTCTATGGAATCACGCGCTTGGTTGATCTCCATCCTATCAATAAAATTTGAGCCCTAGTGCTTTTGTTTGTAATTCTTGTTTGTTTTAGCTTTACAGAACGACATTTTAACATGATTTACGATTCTTGAAATAAAACAAAAATGAACTTACTTGTCAAATTTTAAATAAAGATGTCAATTTCTTTTGACTGTTGAACATCGAAAGAACATCGATCGCTTCTCTAGAAGCAATTGAGCTTCAAGGTGCAAATAAAAGTACTTCTTCTAAAACCAGTACGCCTGAATGAAGGATAAGCTGTGTCGGATATGAACATTCCGTCCGACACCCCCGACAGAGTTCTTATCTCCTAAGCCCGACCAAAGGTTGTTCCCCGAGACTATCTCTCCTAAGCAAGGCAGAATTGCTATTTTGGAACAAATGGTATTTCTTCGTCCCCAGCAGTGGCCGAGTATCCAGCCGTGCTCATCTACTAGTTTGTATGTTGCGTCAGTTTTGTCAGCATAAACATACATACATCATGCATTATTGATTTGCATTCATATTCATATTGCATCACTATCACTCTAGTCAGTCTTAACTCTAAGTGATAAAAGTCCTCTTAATCAAGTTGTCAGTTCTTTCCTCGTCAGGAAACGCCTCATCTGAGCGATCTCTCCTCCAGTTTATTTCTGGATTGGAAAGGGCCCTTGACCACTTTGATAACTTGAACCTCTGAAAGACAAGAAAACTTTCGACGAACGTCACTCTTCGCCATTGAAGATGATACCTTCGCTTTCCCGGATTAAGAAAAATCCCCATAGAGAGCCTCACAACTAAAGACTCTTTGCAACACAGTGGTTCTTCTCTCCAGAAAATCAATGTTAATGAAGTCATCAACACCTCAAAATTGAGGTACATTGTATGGCATTTCTCTGAGAAGGTCTCGAAGAAAAGTATGATGTAGTATCCCCAAGTAGAAAGCAGTCTCTCAAGAGACTCGTTTTTCCCCAGTAGAGTCGACAAATGGCGTCTCCAAAAGAGAAGTTTGAACACCTCTACATCTCAGACAAATGGGTTCCCCAGCAAGTCTGACATCAAAACTTTTTCCCATCAAATGGCATCTCCCCAGGAAAACTCAGCGAGAAGTTTGAGGAAATACACTACGAATAGCGTCCCTTGTCAAGAAAGTTTATTGACAAAAGAAACTGAGACCAGTTCCTTGGTAGGAAACCAGGATCGAGGGGAAGTTTATATCAGAAACTAAGACTAGTTCCTTGGTAGGAAACCAGGATCGAGGGGAAGTTTATATCAGAAACTGAGACCAGTTCCTTGGTAGGAAACCAGGATCGAGGGAAAGTTTATATCAAAAATTGAGACCAGTTCCTTGGTAAGCAACCATTCATAACCACCATCAAAATTTCGGGTATTCCGATATTTAATCATCTTGCACCCGAATGCCTGAATACCTTCGCCATTCACACCTTCGGGTCCAAAAAGATTAAACAGTGGCATCTGTCATTCCCCAAATTTTGACCACCAAGATTTCCCATCATTGTGCAAATCATTACCACAATATGGATGAACTTTCACACTTATCAGTCTCCCCAAAGATGGGTGAACATTCACTACAATAAAAGGATTAGGGTTTCAAGCCCTCTTAGAGCCTTAGACAAAGGATCAATCAAGGAATGACATGATCTTCAACTTGTCTAACCTCTCAAACACACATAAATGATCAAGAGGACTCCCACATCAAGAATCAAGCACAAGGGTGCAACATTCCAAGTGGATAAAGCCTCAAGATCACCAGTGTCACCAAATTAGGGTTTTGGTTGACCAAGGCCTCCAGATGAAAATTTTCCTCTGGGCATGAGCCAATGCTTCAAAGCACAACCCAAGATACTCTAAGGGACCTCATAAACCCAATTATCAAGTCAATTTAGTCTCAGGGGATGCATTCACCAAAAATCAGGAATTAGGCTTTCTTGACCTAATTCACCCCTAAGTTGACTTTTGGGCCAAAACATGAGCCAAGATCTCAAGACATGATTTGAGGGTCTCTAACACACTATATTGATCCATTTGCAACAATGGATTGATCCATGAAGCTTGATGCACAAGTTTAATTTTCATCTAGACCACAATTAGGGTTTCGAGGAAAAAGTCAACTGTACCTTTGAATTTTGACCAAGACATGCTCCCAAACCTTGGGACATGATTCAATACACCCTAAAACCCCTATGGAACATATCCATTAGGTTTGATTTAGGCCAAGGACTTGATTTCACCAAGGACCGCACAGTTTGGAATTCATCTGATAAAAAGTCAACTGTGCACAAAAGTCAAGTTTGACTTTTTGAGATTTTTCACAATGGTGGTCCCTTGACCCTAAAACAATGTTAAAATGTTATTTGAATCATCATTCATCAAGAAAAATCAAAGAAATTGAGTTAACTTGTAAAAGGGGTAACCATAAAAACTTAGAATTTTTCTAAGTTATGGAACAAAGTGGCTAGGGTACCAACTTCCAAGGATCATAACTTGAGATCCAAGCAACCATTTTGGATGGTCCAAAGATGGATTTTTAGCTCTCATGGCATACTTTAAAAGTGTCAACTACACCTCATTCCCATTCCTCATGGATTTTAAGTTATGGAGTGATCAAAATGGCTGAAAACACAAAAGTGACATTTTTCCAACACTTAGTGAAATTTTCACTAAGTCAGAATCTGCTTCACTTTTTCCAAAATGTTGTGGCATTTCTCAACCAAATGCAAGTTTCTTCAAAACCAAACTTGGACATCACATTAAAGTAGGATACATCAGCTTTCCAAAGTGACCAATAACTCCATCAAATTCCATTTGAGCTAGAAGTTATGACAGCTGCAACATGCCTTGCTGCAAAATGTCTTGGCAAGGCAGATTGTGCCTTAGGGCTCAATTTGGTTAATTTGTGCAAATGATAAACAAGTTCATCCATCTGTACACCTAAGGGGGAGACCAAGGAGGAACAAACACTGACCCATAAGCCTCCCAAGTCTTTGGAACTACATATAGGTTTGGCACCCCTAAAAGCTAAAGATGCCTCAAGACTCCAATTTTGTTTTGAGGCATTCAATGGATGGTTAGAGGTGGCATGCATCAGAGAAAAAATGAACACTTCATTCAAGCCTTATCCTTGAATCAAAGAACCATAGGCACGTGCTCTAACCTCTAGTCAATGGCTAGAGGAGACTTAAGATTCCATTTGATCAGCATTGGCCAACAGTCTGCTGCAGACACCATTCACTATTGATTGCAAAAAAAACTCGCTCTACTATAAATAGAGCTCATTTGTGCTCAGTTTAAGTACACCAAAGCAACCAAACTGATGCTTTCCTCAAAATCCATTTCTCTAGGCCAAAATGTCTTCTTTTGCAAGGTAACTCTGAGTTTTTGAGTTAGAGAGCATTTCCACCACAGCTCATGATCCAAACACATCCAATATGTCATATCTAAGCTGTCAAAACTCTAACATGTGACCTGTAACACCAAAATCTCAACGTCCACTCTCAAAACCTCGAAATTGGACTTTTTTGCATTTTTCAAGCCATGTCTTGATCCACTCACTTTCAAAACCAGATAAGACCTCAAACACACTCCAAATATCATCCTTGAATTGTCCCAAATGGTTCCCCACATCTGGAACACCATTTGAGAGGGTTGCCATATTGGTCACTTTTGCCCGTTTTGCAAGAAAGAGATCAAACTTGTTCCTGAAGATTCCAGCTGGTTCGAACCATTCTAAACGCTTCTAAGGGATCAATTGAGAGTGTCTAAGGCACCAAGTTACTTATGGCATAAGAAACTTGGCAGATAGCCCAAAAAGCTCCTAAAGAGGTAAGCATCACAACTTGAACTCTTTGAAATATGCATTGCTTTGAAGTCCACCGATCATGCACATCTCATACATGTTATATATGTTGTGTTTGAACCAATTCATCATGTAATTCATGCCTGTAACAAGAGGTAGCATAGAAAATGCAATTATAGGCCTATTTCAAGAACACCATCGGGTTTTGAAATAGGAGCCTCATCTGAAAAAATCACCACCACCATTGGATTCCTTGTGAAATTCTAGGTTGGATAGACCTAAATTTTGTCCCAATCCATGGAGAAATGAGAAAGTTACAAGCTTCACGTTTTTGGCCAAAACCTTGTCTTGCATTGCCTTGGCCAGGCCAAAAACAAGGCATGCCTCATATATTCATGGGGTGGTTTTGATACACGGATGTATCACCACCCCAGTGGTAGAAGGCACGTGCTGCACCTTAGAGGTATGGGGTTCGAATCCCCCTCGCCCCAGATCCTCTTTTTACCACTTTTTCCATTTTTTTATATATTTTGTTATATTTTAAATGATTTGGAAAATTAATTTCTTCTTCAATTTTAATGATTTTTGATTGGTTCTTTTTGAAAAAAATCACAAAAATTTCAAAATATTTTATTCCACAAAAAAATCAAATTTATATTAGTTATTTAATATAGTTGATATTTTTGTATATAAATTCATTTTTATTGTTTTTAAACCTTTTAAAAATAATATTCATCTTGAAAATCAAAACCAAATGAATCCTAAATCATCTTATGATTAAAACTTCATTTTTTCAAAACTTAACCAAAAATCACAAGTAGTTTATTCAGACTTATTTGGTATCTTTGTCATTTTATTCATTTTATTAAAAGGATTACTTTTAAAAATGATGAAATTAGGGTTTCTTTGATTTTCACCCTAACAAACTTTTTTCAAACACTCATGGGCCTCTAATAGAGTGTAAGACCCAACCCCTTTTGAAAACCAAAAAATTTGGGCCTCAGTCATTGTATAAAACCCACTGTGTTTTCAAACCTCGGCGCGATCGTCATTTTCAAACAAATAATCATTTGGGCCTCTCCTTGAGTTGTAAGCCCCACCCCTCGTACAAAAATAAACTTTTGGGCCTCTAATAGAGTGTAAGACCTAACCCCTTTGTACATAAACAATTTTGGGCCTCACATATTGTATAAGTCCCTCTGTATACTTTCAAAGCAACGATGCGATCGTCGTCTTTTCAAAATCATCCGGGCATCTCCCTGAGTTGTAAGCCCTATCTCCTGTGCAAAAATAAACTTTGGGCCTCTAATATAGTGTAATATCCAATCCCCTTTTGGACCAAAACTTTTTGGGCCTTATTCGTTGTATAAGTCCTGATACGATATTCAAAACAACAGTACAATCACTGTTCAAACCTTGGGCCTCTCCTTAAGTATAAGCCCCAACAATTTTTTTTTCACAAACAACTCCCTTTTGATTTAGGTTCAAATATACAAATGTTGTCAAAACTTTCTTTAATTTCTCTGAACAACTAACAATACAACATGGAAGCTCACTCACCTGTAAGTTTTAATAGCTTTCATTTACCCGCTTTAATATATATAACTGTATTGTGGGAAGCTGCGCATGGTTAGTCTTCTTTCATTCTTTTAAATACATGTCAGATATATATAACTGTATTATGGGAAGCTGCGCATGGTTAGTCTTCTTTCATACTTTTTAAAATACTTGTCATATATCAAATGTATATATACTAGTATAGTTATTTAGAGTTTTTAGGTAAAGCCATGTTGGTCACTCTTAAATACAAACAAAACTAGATCCCCATAGGATTTCCAGATACAGTCTTCCCTTCTCTTGGGGTTAAACAATACGGAACAAAGAGAAAGGCAGTATTCTCGGTGAACCTTTTCTCAGACTGTCACCCCTAGAAAATTGTCAATGAAATTCTACTCCCCAGAGTTGATCTATTCTCGGTGAATAGCATCTCTTGAGTTTCTTCAAACCTCATAACTTTCACTAAATGATCTATTCTCGGTGAATAGCATTTCTTGAACTTTTCTTGGTTTGGGACCCACAGGCTTCCTAAAAGCATCCCCGCCTAATCTTGGGCTTTGTACAAGGACCCTTCGGCATCTTAGAAGTTCTCATGCATTCTCTTGGGCTTAATACAAGGACTCTGACGACCTCTTAAAGGTATAAGACAGAACTTAGTCATCCTTTGCTAGAGCAGTCTTTCCAGTGTCAGACCTCAGGCCACTTTAGGGCTTATTCTCATCCCTTAATGCCTTTGCCCCTTCTTGGAGGCATCATACAAAAGATAAAACCCCTCCACACCAGCAGACTTGGACAGTCTAATCCCCTTGAGTCTCAAAGACATTCTCAAGTTTCTTACAACCATAGGAAAAAACCCAGGGCATTATGGATCGATCTCCAGCAAAAACCCATCCTCTCTCATGAGAGTTCCCCGACCAGGGTCAACACTATCTCAAATCAGAACCTCAAGGTATCTGATATCTCAACTCTTCTGTAACCCCCAGCAAGAGTTGATTCCCCACTTGGACCTGCCTGGGGATCTCAATTATCCCCGAGAAAAGATAGGCTTCTCTTAGGCTTTGTATAAGGACCTTTCCTCATCAGAAAGCTAGCCTCCTCTTAGGTTTTTATAATGATCTTTCCTCAGCGAAGTCAGCCTCCTCTTGGGCTTTGTACAAATGATTCTCCCCAGTAGAGCTAACCTTTTTAGACTCTCTTGTTGAGTCAATACCCTTTTTGCCTCAATCTCTGGCTTTGTACGAGATAGCAAATCACTCTCTTGTTGAGTATAAAAGAATCTCTTGTTGAGTCAATCAACTTTAAGACTCTCTTGTTGAGTCAATCACCTTTTCAGACCCTCTTGTTGAGTCAACCCTTTTAGCCTCAATCTTGGGCTTTGTACAAGACATAAATTTCCCTCTCTTGAGCTGGGGACAAATATCTTCCCAAACCGAGTCATTTCCTCCCAAGCTTCGTTTAGGCTTTAAGGAATAATTTCCCCCATTTTCAGCCTCAATCTTGGGCTTTGTACAAGATAGATAATCCTCCCCAGTGGAGTTAAAACCCCTTTTTAGCCTCAATCTTGGGCTTTGTACAAGATAGACAGAATATTTTCCCCAAAAAATTCAAGCTTTTAGCCTCTTCTTAGGCTTTGTATAATGATATCCCCAAAGAGTCAGTCTCTTTTAGCCTCAATCTTGGGCTTTGTACAAGACACATATATAAACTCTCTCGTTGAGTCAGTCATTCTCAGCCTCCTCTTAGGCTTTGTATAAAGACTTCCCCTAGTGGAGTCAATCAACCTCTTAGCTTCAACCTTGGGCTTTGATCAAGACACACGAAAATCAACAATCCCTCTTTAGAGATGACAAGTTCTCTCTCAGTCAAACCTTTTAGCTTCAATATTGGGCTTTGAACAAGACACAAATAAACCTTTTAACTTCAATCTTGGACTTTGAATAAGACACCAAATATCTTTTTCCTCCCTTAGAATAGGAGGAACTATGATTGCTCTGATTTCCCTATTTCATTTAAACGGGAATACGTAGGCATAAGATTGCGAAATCTTAGCGAGCATACTAATAAAAAACCCTAGGTTCAGTACCTTCATACCAATCAAACATTAGGTCTAGTACCTTACCAAAAACACCCGACCATCAGCAAAAATCCACTCACCCTGTCATACTTTCCCAAGAAACTTTCCCAACCCATTATCAGATAAACACCATCAATTGTAAAGCGAAACCCTAAAGCTAATATCCTGTGGGTAACCACATATAGGACGGGTAATTGACAACTACCCATTGTATAACCTGACCCCGGACCCCCCAATCTCTTTAAAGTGCTTGTTCAGTTAAACATTCGTGTGCAAGGTTAGTTTTAGATAGCTTCCCTTTCCCTTCCAGCTTCACGGGATAAATAAGAAATTAGAAAGTAGTACCCTTTCTCCTCAAGGAGGAAAACCCAAACTTCAGCGATAAGGTGGTCACGTCACCGACAAAAATCACTCGCTACACATATGATACAAAACATGTGTGATCATAGTTTGTTTTGAAACTATTTAGATCCCATTGAAAAATCCTCATGAACATTGATGTTCAAGGTCGGTAACTTAGACGGATTTTCACTAAGTGTTGGAAAAAGTGTCATTTTCATGTTTTTCTCATTTTGGTCATTCCATAACTCAAAATCCATGAAGAATTGGAGTCTGAGGTAGTTGAAGCTTTTGTAGAGTGTTGCAAGACCTACAAATCCAGCTTTGGATCACCCAAAATGGCTGCTTAGATCTCAAGTTATGATCCTTGGAAGTTGCCACCAAAATCACTTTTGTTCCATGACTTAGAAAATTTTTGGTTTCTTATGGTTGCCCCTTTTGCATGAAACCTCACTTTTCTTGAATTTTCTTAATGAATGATGATTAATACCACACATTAACATTATTTTTGACTTAGGGGAACCATATTTGTGAAAAATTCCAAAAAGTCAAACATGATTTTGTGCACAGTTGACTTTTTTATCGGATGAAATCCAAACTGTGTGATCCTTTGTGAAATCAAGTCCTTGACCTAAATCAAACCTAATGGTTTGGGAGCATGTCTTGGTCAAAAGTCAAAGATACAGTTGACTTTTTCCTCAAAACCCTAATTGTGGTCCTGGTGAGATTGAAACTTGTGAATAAAGCTTCTTGGATCAATCCATTGTTGAAAATGGATCAATGTAGTGTATTAGAGGCCCTCAAATCATGTCTTGAGGTTTTGGCTCATATCTTGTCTCAAAAGTCAACTTAGGGGTGAATTAGGTAAAAAACCCTAATTCCTGATTTTTTATGAATGCATCACCTGAGGCAACTTTGACTTGATGATTGGGTCCATGAGGTCCCTTAGAGTATCTTGGGTTGTGCTTTGAAGCATTGGCTCATGCCGAGAGGAAAAATTCCATCTGGAGGCCTTGGTCGACCAAAACCCTAATTTGGTGACACTGGCTATCTTGAGGCTTGATCCACTTGGAATGTTGCACCTTTGTGCTTGATTCTTGATGTGGGAGTCCTCTTGATACTTTAGGGATGTTTTAAGAGGTTAGACAAGTTGAAGATCATGTTATTCCTTGATTGATCTTTTGTCTAAGTGCTTTGAGAGGGATTAAACCCTAATTCTTGATTGTGGTGAATGCTCAATCATCTTTGAGGAGATTCATGAAGCATGAAAGTACATCCATATTGTGATGCTGATTTCACAATGATGGGAAATCTTGGTGGTCAAAATTTGGGGTATGACAGATGCCCCTATTTAATCTTCTTGGACCCGAAGGTGTGAATGGCGAAGATATTCGGGCATTCGGGGTGCAAGAGGATTAAATATCAGAATACCCAAAATTTTAATAGTGGTTATGAATGGTAGTTCGCTCATCCATCTTCATTTGCTAAGCAATGATGCTTAGAAAAGGGTAAAACTTCCCCTCGATCCCGGTCTTCAGCCAAGGAACTAGTCTAGGTTTCTAAAATAAACTTCCCCTCGATCCTGGTCTTCAGCCACGTAACTGGTCTAGGTTTCTGAAATAAACTTCCCCTCGATCCTGGTTATCGGCCACGGAACTGGTCTCAGTTTCTTTTGTCAATAAACTTCCTTGACAAGGGACGCTATGTGTAGCAGTTTTCATCATACTTCTCACCGAGTTTACTGGGGGAGACGCCATTTGATTGAAAAATTTGATGCCAGATTTATTGGGGGGACCCATTCGTCTGAGCTGTAGAGGTGTGCAAACTTCTCTATTGGAGATGCCATTTGTTGACTCTACTGGGGAAAAACAAGTCTCTTGAGAGACTGCGTTTCTATTTGGGGATACTACATCATACTCTTCTTCGAGATATTTTCGGAGATATGCCATGTGATGTTATCCAATTTGAAGGTGCTGATGACCTTGTTGACAGCAAACCTTTCGGAGAGAAACAACTGTATTGCCGAGAGTCTTTTATTGAGAGGCTTTCTCTGGGGATTTTCCTTAATCCGGGAAAGCGAAAATTTCATCTTCAATGGTGAAGAGTGATGTTCCAAAGGTGTCTATTGAATGTCTTCTAACCTTTCAGAGGTTCAAGTTATCAAAGTGGTCGAGGATAGTCTCCAACCCAGAAATAAACTGGGGGAAAATTGTTCAGACGCTGTATTTCCTAACGAGGAAAGGACTGACAACTCAATTGAGAGGAATTTTATCACTTGGGAATAAGACCGACTAAAGTGATGGTGATGCAATATGAATATGAATGTAAATCAATAATGCATGATGTATGTATGTTTATGCTGACAAAACTGACGCGGCATACAGACTAATATATGAACACAACTGGATACTCGGCCACTACGGGAGATGAGAAGTATCATTGGTCCAAGATAACAATCCTGCCTTGCTCAGGAGAGATGGTCCACGTGTGGAGAAAGAGTTTTTCAATCGGTCTTAAGAGATACGTACTCTGCCGGGGATATCAGATGGGACACTGACATCTAAAACAGTTGATCCTTTATTCAGGCGTGCTGGTTTAGGAGTATTTTGATTCTGCATTTTGAGGCTCAATCACCTTCGGAGAATCGGTCGATGTTCTTTCGATATTCAACAGTCAAAAGAATTGCCATCTTTATTTTAAAAGCAGAAAAATTTTGACAAGTAAATTCATTTTTGTTTTATTTCAAGAATCGTTGATCATGTTAAAAAATGTCATTCTGTAAAGCTAAAATAAATAAGAATTGCAAACAAAAGCACTAGGGCTCAAATTTTATTGATAGGATGGAAATCAGCCAAGCGCGTGATCCCATAGAATATTTACAACGTTAGAAAATGGTAATTTAAGGGAAAAGGGATACATTGAAACATAACAACCGTTATCCTTCTACCAACTTTGAATTCTGGACATCCTGAGCTTCTGTCGAAGATGACCTTGACTTGAAATTTTCTGATGGATGGCATTACTGTTGGGGATTTAACCTCGTTGGACGTAGTTACTTGCCATTAATCCATAACTTTTGCCTGGATTGTACTTTGAGATTTCCAATCCATCGGGATGATTGATTTTTTTTGCTTATGTCTCTAATTTTTGCCTGGACCGCCCTTTCGGGTTCTCAATCCACCGAGACGTTTTTTTAAATATTTATTTAGGCAAATTATTTCTTGACTACGTCAACATTCGTGGGGTAGGTAAACTCTTCTCTATCCATGGTTGCGAGTCTCAAGGCGCCGCCTGAGAAGACTTTCTTGACCACATAGGGGCCGTCATAGTTCGGAGTCCATTTGCCCCGGGAATCAGTGAGGAATGATTGTATCTTCTTGAACACAAGGTCTCCTTTCCGGAAGACGCGAGGTTGAACCTTTTTGTCGAACGTCTTCTTCATTTTTTGTTGATACAATTGACCATGGCATAGAGCCGTTATTCGCTTTTCTTCAATTAGATTCAATTCATCGTGTCGACTTTGACACTATTCTGCTTCTATTAGTTTAGCTTCTATCAATACCCTAATTGATAGGATCTATACTTCTAAGGGAAGCACTGCTTCCATGCCATATACTAGAGAGAAAGGGGTTGCCCCTGTTGAAGTGCGAACAGATGTGTGATAACCATGAAGAGCAAAGGGTAACATCTCGTGCCAGTCTTTGTAGGTTACAACCATCTTTTGAACAATCTTCTTGATGTTCTTGTTAGCTGCTTCTACCGCTCCATTCATCTTAGGTCGGTAGGGAGATGAGTTATGGTGTTTGATCTTGAACTTGTGAGAACAAGATTTGGTTCTGCAATATTACTTCTAAGTTTTGATGATATCAAACAAGTATGTTTGTATGAACAATTTTGTAAGACTAATGTTTGTTAATTTGAGAATCTAACAAACAGGTTATGCTTCCGTTAATTGGTGTGGACATAATGCTGAAAGAATACTTTGCCTACACGTTTCACTTGATGTGCTAAATCTCTTTAGACGAATCTAAAGATCATAGACTCTGATATAATATATAAAGAAAACAAGTTCTGAAAATATGAAGACTGGTGTTCTGATGAACGAAGTCCAAATGCTGAAGATGTTTGCTCTCTGATAAAGGTTCTGAAGATCCAACCAATAGTCTCTACTCATGCTTCAAATAAATACTATCTGAAGCCTCTGAAGATATGAAGATAATTTCTAAGTGAACAAGGTTCTGAAGACCAAGTGCTGAAGACTCCGAAGACGCTGCTCTGAGGACTCCAAGACTTGAAGATCTTAAGAATCAAGCTACGTTTTCCCTTCTTACTCATGCTCCCAGTAGCCTCTAAAGTTAAGAAGATTAGAAGACTTAGCTACGAAGTTCAAATGAAGATATCTTGGTAACTGTGCAAAAGTTCAAATGAAGATTTCTTGGTAACAGTGCCAACGAAGATATACTGACAAGGCAGGACACAAAAGGTTTTATCTGTCCTCACGTTTCTACCAAACTGCCGTCAATAGTCATGATTACCTTGCAACGGTAACTTTTACTCAGCTATAAAAGGACTTGAAGACTCAAAGAATGATAATAACGGCTCCGCTTAACAACACGCTCTATCTTTCTATTATCATTCAAAAAGTCATTTTCTGTGCTGTAAAAATAGTTTACATATTCAGCTTGTGTTAGAAGTAATACCTTGTAAACAAACCTTGTTCAAACTGTTGTTTGAAGTTCCTTGAGAAAAACCTGGTGAGGTTAAATTTCTTGAGAAGTCTAGGACTAGTGAGAGTCTTAGAGGTTGTTCCTTAAGAGAGACTAGTGTGGTTTGATCTCTTGAGAAGTCTAGAACTTGAGAGTTTTAGAGGTTGTTGTTAGGCACCAGTATTTTGGCTTGTGCATTGTATTAATTTGTTGATTAGTGGATTAAGACCTCGATTGAGAGAGGCGAAATCACCTTGGCGGGTGGGCTAGATTAACTTGAGGAATTCTCAAGTGAACTAGTATAAACATACCGTGTTATCTCTTTCAAGCATCATTAAGATTATCATCCATAAGTTAAAGAGTTATTAAAACAGGGTTAGAATCAAAGAAAAATTTTATTTTGAAAAACCAATTCAAACCCCCATTACTTGTGTTTTTCACACCTTCAGAACTCAGCGCACAACTCTTTCATCATCTTGTTGTTCAAATTAGATACATTGTCAGTAATGATCTGGCTTGGAACACCATAATGGCAGATGAGATTGTTCTTGATAAAGCGGACCACAACTTGTCGGGTTACATTGGTGTATGACACTGCTTCGACCCATTTGGTGAAGTAGTCAATGGCTACCAGGGTGAACCGATGTCCGTTTGAAGCTTTGGGTTCGATCATGCCAATCATGTCGATTCCCCATATGGAAAAAGGCCATGAGGAAGAAAAAACTTTGAGATGTGTTGGCGGTACATGGATTTTGTCAGCGTATATTTGACACTTGTGACATCTCCTCATGTACTTGTAGTAATCAGATTCCATGATCAACCAATATTATCCTGCTCTCAGAATTTTCCTTGCCATTGTGTGTCCGTTGGCATGAGTGCCAAAGGTTCCTTCGTGAATTTCTTTATTAGCATGTTTGCTTCTGGTCTATCTACGCATCAGAGCAAGACCATGTCGAAGTTTCTCTTATAGAGTATATCACCGCTCAGGAAGAAGTTGCCTGCCAATCTTCTGAGGGTTTTCATGTCTTTTCTTGATGCCCCAGGTGGGTACTCTTGTTTCTGAAGGAAGCATTTGATATCGTGATACCAAGGTTTGTCGTCTATGATTGCTTCGATCGTGAAGATATAAGCGGGCCGTTCTAGGCGCATTATGTCAATCTTAGGTACGTCGTTCCATTGACCTACACTAATCATGGAGGATGGGGTGGCTAATGTATCAGCCATGTGATTTTCCTCACGAGGTATGTGATGAAACTCGATTCTATTGAAGAATGGTAACAACCTCCTTGCGAAATCTTTGTAAGGAATCAGTCCAGATTGGTATGTGTTCCAATCTCCTTTGATCTGATTGATAATCTGGGCTGAGTCTCCATACATATCCAAGTTCTTGATTCTTAAGTCGATCGCTTCTTTGAGACCCATGATACAAGCTTCGTATTCGGCCTCGTTGTTTATGCACTTGAATGTTAATCTGGCAGTGAAAGGAATGTGGGTACCCTGAGGTGTTAAGATGATTGCCCCAATTCCGTTTCCATAATTATTGACAGATCCGTCAAAGATTAGTTCCCATTGGGAACCTGGTTCTGGCCCTTCACTGGTTAGCGGTTCATCGCAATCTTTCATTTTCAAGTACATGACATCTTCGTCTGGGAAGTCAAACCCGACTGATTCCTGATCGTCAATCGGTTGATGAGCCAAATAATCGGCTAAAATATTTCCTTTGACGGCTTTCTGAGCGTGGTACTCGATGTTGTATTCTGATAACAACATCCGCCAACGGGAAATCCTTCCTATGAGAGTAGGCTTTTCAAAGACGTACTTGATTGGATCCATTTCGGAGATTAACCAAGTAGTGTGGCAAATCATATACTGGCGAAGATGTTTGGCTGCCCAAGCCAGAGCACAACAAGTTTTCTCAAGCATAGTATACCAAGTTTCACAGTCGATAAACTTCTTGCTTAGATAGTTGATGGAAAACTCTTTTCTTTTTGTTTCGTCTTGTTGGCCAAGTACACAACCCATTGAGTCTTCCAAGATTGTTAGGTAGATGATCAACGGTCTCCCCTCCACTAGAGGTGACAGGATAGGTGGATTCAATAGATACTCCTTGATACTGTCGAAGGTTTTTTGGCAATCTTCTGTCCATATGCAGTCCTGATTCTTTTTGAGTAATTTGAAGAATGGTGTGCATGTCGCGGTTATGAGGAATATAAATCTGGAAATGTAATTCAAACGTCCCAGGAATCCTCTGACTTGTTTCTCAGTCTTTGGTGAAGGCATCTCTTGAATGGCATTGACCTTGTCAGGATCAACCTTAATTCCCTTTTGGCTGACAATGAACCCTAACAGTTTTCCTGAGCGGACACTGAACGTGCACTTGTTAGTATTCAAGTGGAGTTTGTATTTTCTCCAACGCTCAAATAGTTTTGACAGGTGGGCCACACGCTCCTCTTCTATTTTTGATTTGGCAATCATATCATCGACATACACTTTGATTTGTTTGTGCATCATGTCGTGAAACAGAGTCGTCATGGCCCTTTGATAGATTGCCCCGGCGTTCTTCAAACCGAACGACATAACCTTGTAACATAAGGTTCCCCATGGGGTGATGAACAAATTTTTCTCCATATCTTCCGGTACCATTTTTATCTAATTATAGCCCTAGAATCCATATCCATCCGTGTCAAGCTGTTTCTGCACTTCCTCTTTGATTTTGATGGCCATGTCTGGATGAGTTCATCTCAGCCTTTGTTTTACCAGCGGACATTCTATCTTAACGGTAGATGATGTTCCACGATGCTGGTATCCAACCTTGGCATGTTTTGATAGGACCAAGCAAATACATCGGGAAAATCTTTGAGGAGTTCTATCAAGCTTTCTTTGATAGTTGGATTGAGCAGTCACTACTACAAAACACGCAAACAACAATGCCAGGCTTACAACGGCTTGCCTATACACCGTTGTAATAGATGCACGCATTTTTTAATCTCATTAAAAGGCTTTTAATGACTGTTAATATTCCAACCGTGGTGAAATTTGAGGTCTTTCACCTCGGGTTTTAGCGTCTGGTCAGGGGTTCAAGTCTCAGCGCCAACATTTATGGTTTTTTACATATTTTTTCAAAATGCTGACAGCCTTTCACCACGGGTATACTTTCTCCCTCAAAACCCCAAATTCATCTTTTTTCTATTTTTAATGATTTTTTTACTGTTTTCATAGTCTCAAAAAATTTCCCAAAACATTTATTTTTTTTCCATATTTTTATATTTTAAACATATATTTTATTTCTTTTGTTAGTGTTACGGGGATTTAACCTCAAAACTCAAAGTTCATCTTTGTTTTTCTATTTTTAAGTGCAAAAGAATATGTTGAAATAGTTTGATCATAACTTCTTTAAAAATAAAAGTAAAAGAGATGAGTATATATAAAAGAAAACTTTATTAAGATTCCAGATAAGAAGAGTACATTGATAATCATATATTACATATATTTATCAATGTCATAGCCCATAGCTGCAACTGCATCTTCATAATCCAGGACTCTCTCCTCACTTCCCTCATCGAAATCATAATAAACAGTCCTCATTTTCTTATTTTTCTTTTTCTTTTTCTTCTTCAGCTCCTTCTTCTTCTTCTTCTCGTTCCTTACCCTTAACGCATCCCTGACATTGGCCGCTGGTTGGATCTCCTCATTTGGCGGTTGACATTGTTCATTTGTGCCCTCATTGGTGATGTTTCTAGCATTCTCATTTGTATAACTCATTCTTACAAAGAACATATTATGAAGAAATGTAAAATTATCAATTTATAGATGAGGTTGGAGATGAAAAGTCTGATAGTTTAATGCTTGCAATGATGATAACTTGAAAATGGTCGATATTCTGGAACGATATTTTTTGAAAAACGGAGAAAATTTTAAATCATTATTATACTTGCCCAGAGTGTTCTCTATTCCGGGAAGAGCAAGGGTTATAATATTACAACGGTTATTAATAATAACTGTAGCGATACCCCTTATACTTGGTACAAGGTGTAGCGATCGATTTTTATCGGTGATGCGACCACCTTATCGCTGAAATTTGGGGTTTCCTCCTCGAGGAGAAAGGGGTGCTACTTTCTGATTTCTTATTTATCCCATGAAGTTGGAAGGGAAAGGGAAGCTATCTAAAACTAACCTTGCACGCGATTGTTTAACTGAACAAACGCTTAAAAAAGATTGGGGGGTCCGGGGTCAGGTTATACAATGGGGAGTTGTCAATTACCCATCCTATATGTGGTTATCCACAGGATATTAGCTTTAGGTTTCACTTTGTACTTGATGGTGTTTATCCGTTAATGGGTTGGGAAAGTTTCTTGGGAAAGATGAGTGAGTGAGTGAGTTTTTGTTGATGTTCGCGCTTGCCCTGATGTTTTTGGTAAGGTACTGGACCTGGAGTTTTTGATTAGTTTGTGTGAAGGTACTGGACCTAGAGTTTTTTTTGTTTAGTGTGCTCGCTATGATTTCACAATCTTATGCCTACGTATTCTCGTTTAAATGAAACAGGGAAATCAGAGCAATCGTAGTTCCTCCTATTCTAAGGGAGGAAAAAAGATGTTTTGGTGTCTTGTTTGAAGCCTGAGATTGAAGCTAAAAGGTTTTGACTGAGAGAGAATTTGTTATCTCTAAAGAGGGATTGTTGATTTTTGTGTTCCTTGATCAAATCCCAAGGTTGGAGCTAAGAGGTTGATTGACTCCACTGGGGAAGTCCTTTATACAAAGCCTAAGAGGGGGCTAGAAGGGGCTGACTCAACAAGAGAGTTTTTATATATGTGTCTTGTACAAAGCCCAAGATTGAGGCTAAAAGAGACTGAATCTTTGGGGATATCATTATACAAAGCCTAAGAGGAGGCTAAAAGTTTCGACTTTTCCGGGGAAAATGCTATTTTTGTCTTGTACAAAGCCCAAGATTGAGGCTAAAAGGGTTTTTGACTCCGCTGGGGAGTTTTGTATGTGTCTTGTACAAAGCCCAAGATAGAGGCTGAAATGGGCTTGACTCTACGGGAGAGTATTATCTGTTTCCTACAAAGCCCGAGATTGAGGCTGAAAAGGGTTTGACTCTGCTTAGGAATTATTTCTTGAAGTCTAAAAGCAGGCTTGAAGGAAATAACCCCGTTGGGGAAAATGTTTGTCCCAAGCTTAAGAGAAGGTTATGAAATTTTATGTCTGGTACAAAGCCCAAGATAGAGGCTAAAAAAAAAGGTTTGACTCAACAAGAGAGTGCTTTTATCTGTCCTGTACAAAGTCCATGATTGTCGCTGAACAAGCTGGAGAAGTCGTTTTACACAGCTTGAGAGGAGGCTAACTCCTGCTAGGGGAAATCATTATTCAAAGCCTAAGAGGAAGCTGTGGACTCAACAAGAGAGAGTTTTTATCTATCTCATACAAAGCCCGAGATAGAGGCTAAAAGGGGTTGACTCAACAAGAGAGTCTGAGAAGCGATTAACTCAACAAGAGAGCCTGAAAAGGGTGGTTGGCTTAACAAGAGAGTCTAGAAGATTGACTCAACAAGAGAGTCTGAAAAGGTAATTGACTCAACAAGAGAGTCTGAAAAGGTTATCTCCGTTGGGGAGAATCATTTGTACAAAGCCCAAGAGGAGGCTGATTATGCTGAAGAAAGATCATTATACAAAGCCTAAGAGAAGGCTAGCTTCTGCTGAGGATTATTGAGATCCTGAGGCAGGTCCAAATTGGGAATCAACTCTTGCTGAGTTTTTATAGAAGAGTTGAAATATCAGATGCCTTGAGGTTTTGATTTGAGATAGTGTTATTCTCATGATAAATTGATCCTGGCTAGGGAATTTTTAGGATAGAGACTGGTCTTTAACTCAGTTGGGGACTTATCCAGAATGACCGGGGTTTCTTCCTATGTTTGTAGGGAACTTAAGAATGTCTTTGAGACTCAAGAGGGGATTTAGACTGTCCAAGTCTATTAGTGTGGAAGAGTTTTATCTTTTGTATGTTGCCCAAGAGGAGGCGGGTGTTTTAAGGGATGAGAATCAACCCTAAATGGATTGATATTTGACACTGGAAAGACTGCTCTATCAAAGGATGACTAAGTTTTGTCTTATACCTTTAAGAGGTCTTCAGGATCCTTGTATTAAGCCCAAGAGAAGGCATGAGAACTTCTAAGAAGCCGAAGGGTCCTTATATAAAGCCCAAGAGGAGGCGAGGATGCTTTTAGGAAGCCTGTGGGTCCCAAACCAAGAAAAGTTCAAGAAATGCTATTCACCGAGAATAGATCATTTGGTTAAAGTTCTGAGGTTTGAAGAAACTCAAGAGATGCTATTCACCGAGAATAGATCAACTCTGGGGAGTAGAATTTCTTTTGACAATTTCTAATAGTGATAGTCTTAGAAAAGGTTCACCGAGAATACTGCCTTTCTCTTTGTTCCATATTGTTTAAACCCAAGAGAAGGCAAGACTGTTTCTGGAAATCCTATGGGGATCTAGTTTTGACTGTATTGGAAGAGTGGCCAACATGGCTTTACCTAGTTCTAGACCTAGTTGTCGGGGATATGATGAAACTCAATTCTGTTGAAGAAGGGTAAAAACCTTCTCGCATAGTCTTTATAAGGAATCAGTCCTGATTGGTATGTGTTCCAATCTCCTTTGATCTGATTGATAACCAGGGTTGAGTCACCATATACGTCCAAGTTCTTGATCCTTAAGTCGATCGCTTCTTCAAGACCCGTGATACAAGCTTCGTATTCGGCCTCATTGTTTATACACTCTAATATCAGTCGGGCGGTGAAAGGAATATGGGTGCCCTGAGGTGTTATGATGATTGCCCTAATTCCATTTCCATAATGATTTGACAGCTCCGTCAAAGATTAGTCCCCATTGGGAACCTGGTTCTGGCCCTTCACTGGGTAGAGGTTCATCGCAATCTTTCATTGTTAGATACATAACATCTTCATCTGGGAAGTCAAACCCGAATTATTCCTGATCTTCAATTGGTTGATGAACCAAATAATTGGCTAAAACACTTCCCTTAACGGCTTTCTAAGCATGGTATTCGATGTCGTATTCTGATAACAACATCCGCCAAGGGGTTATCCTTCCCGTGAGAGCAGGTTTTTCAAAGACGTACTTGATTGGATCCATTTCGGAGATTAACCAAGTAGTGAGATGAATCATATACTGGCGAAGACGTTTGGCTGCCCAAGCCAGAGCACAGCAAGTTTTCTCAAGCATAGTGTACCGAGTCTCACAGTCGGTAAACTTCTTGCTCAAATAGTAGATAGAAGACTCTTTCCTTTTGGTTTCGTCTTGTTGGCGAAGTACACAACCCATTGAGTCCTCCAAGACTGTTAGGTAGATGATCAACGGTCTCCCCTCCACTGGAGGTGATAAAATCGGTGGGTTCAACAGATATTCCTTGATACTGTCGATGGAGGTTTGGGAGTCTTCTGTCTAAATGTAGTCCTGATTCTTTTTGAGTAATTTGAAGATTGGCGCACACGTCGCGGTCATGAGGAATATGAATCGGGAGATGTAGTTCAAACGTCCCAGGAATCCCCTGACTTGTTTTTCAGTCTTTGGAGAAGGCATTTCTTGAATGGCCTTGACCTTGTCAGGATCAACCTCAATTCCCTTTTGGCTGACGATGAACCCTAAGAGTCTCCCTGAGCGGACACCGAATGTGCACTTGTTAGGATTCAAGTGGAGTTTATACTTTCTCAACCGCTCAAATAGTTTTGACAGGTGGGTCACATGCTCCTCCTCTATTCTAGATTTGGCAATCATGTCATCGACATATACCTCGATTTCCTTGTGTATCATGTCATGAAACAGAGTAGTCATGGCCCGTTGATAGGTTGCCCCGACGTTCTTCAACCCGGACGGCATTACCTTGTAACAAAAAGTACCCCATGGGGTGATGAAGGAAATTTTCTCCATGTCTTTCAGCGCCATTTTTATCTAATTATAGCCCGAGAATCCATCCATGAAGGAGAAAACCTTGAACTTTGTTGTACTGTCTACCAGAATGTCAATGTGTGGTAAAGGAAAGTCGTCCTTTGTACTAGCCTTGTTTAGATCTCTGTAATCCACACACATTCTGACCTTTCCGTCCTTTTTCAGAATTGGTACGATGCTGGCTAACCATTGAGGATATTCTGATGTAGCGAGGAATCCCGTGTCAATCTGCTTATGTACTTCCTCTTTGATTTTGATGGCCATGTTTGGATGAGTCCGTCTCAACCTCTGTTTTACTGGCAGACATTCTGATCTTAAAGGTAGATGATGTTTCACGATGCTGGTATCTAACCCTGGCATATCCTGATAGGACCAAGTGAATACATCGGGAAACTCTTTGAGAAGCTTTGTTAAACTTTCTTTGACAGCTGAACTGAGCAGTGCCCCAATCCTGACTTCTTTTCTCTCTTTCTCTGAACCCAAGTTGACCGTTTCCAACGGCTCTTTGTAAGGTTCGATGGACCTTTCCTCTTGTCTGAGTAATCAGGAGATCTCCTATGGAATTTCTTCGTCATCTTCTTCTTCAGCCTTAAATACCGAGAATTCAAAGTTGGGAGAAGGCATCGGATCGTATGTTTCAACGGGGTTTAAAACAAGCAATCTGCATGGCGTGATGATTTGTGTTTAGAAGAGATAGAGAAAATGCAAGAGTGTGTGCATGGTATATATATTTTTTGCTGCTTGTTTTTATTATTTGAATTGTTTTTTAGGATTACCATTTTCTGAAAAAGCGAAAAGAGAAAACAACAATCAATGCAGAAATTACAGAATGACGTTTATTTATGATTTTTGTCGATTCTTGAAACTACAGCCCTATAAAACAAAACTCTGTCGCTTTGGGCGAAGTGAAGAGGGACATTTACAGAAAGTGAGCCCTATCAAAAGATCCGTTTTACCTGGGCAGGGTGAAAGGTTAAAACAAAGACGATAATTTCTTAGACTTATGAACGATCTTCGGAACATCGACTGTAACCCATTGGCGGCGAATTCCTCGGTGAATCACAAAGTCTGGCACCTTCCTTGATTTGTCTTCAGAAATAACTCTAATTTCTAGTGGAGCAGGATTATTGGAATCTGTCTCCCAGGCAGAGTTGTCGTAGGAGGATTCCTCAGTTATATTTTGCATAGTATTTGTGCTCTCAGGCAAATCTCCCCATCCAGTTGGCTGGATGTCTTTGAGCCTGATACGAGAGCTTTCAGGATCAGTGTACTTGACCATGAAGTCAAATTTTCCACTTGGTTGTCCCAAGGTGTCCCACATTTCTTTGGAACTGGACGAGTTATCCATTTCGATGACGTTGACCTCGGGAAAAGCATAGTTAATGAATTCTAGTCCTGCAAACTTTGCAAATTCATCGTCGTGATGGATTTTTTCTGAATGACCTGAGTGTTGATCCCATGACATGGTGGGGACGCAGGTATTTGTTTCAATGATGTTCAGCTGATTTTCATTATTCGGAAGATTTTCTTGCCCCAAGTCTCCTGGGTACGGCTGCCAGATAGGCAGGCCATCCATTGGGCCATAGTAGTCATGGTCAAATTTGTATTTCATCGGAGTGTCCTCCTCTAATGAATTTGGTGGAGCACAACATCCTTTCGGGTCACAATCTCCGTACATAATTTCGACATCTGACCTTGGTATAAATCTTGGACTCTGTGCGAGATAGTAAAATGGCGTAGGCACCTCTTCCTGAGACATATAACCGTCCTTGTTAAGATAGGACTTCCATTCCTCATCTATGTCAGAGGAATCTCCCATATTGATGGTATGTACTTCTTGAGACACAGGGTGAAGGAAACCTCCACTATGGAAGAAGTTCTGAATGGGATGAAGACTTTCATCGTTAGTAGCTGTCTGGGTATAGGTTGTAGAAAAACCAAGACCCTTCTTTGTTTTATTATCAGTAGGAATGACAAGTTGTCCCCATCCTTTTGCATTGTTACTTTTATCACCTTGAGAGCATCTTTGTACGAGGAAATCAATGTTCCTTTTTCTGATTGATTGTCATTGCTCACCGAAAGTGCTTGGAATTGGGTTCCACCAACCTCATCTGGTTCTACACAAGTGGACAATGAAAGGTTACTCACGATCAAGGCTTGTTCTCCACAGACCGTGACGATTTGGTCATTCTTGACAAACTTCAGTTTCTGGTGAAGTGTCAAAGTGACTGCCCCAGCCTGGTGTATCCAAGGTCTTCCTAACAACTAGCTGTATGTTGCTCGGATGTCCATGACCTGAAAAGTGACCAGGAAAGTGTGAGGACTGATAGTTATGGGAAGGTCGACTTCGCCAATAACTGTTTTTCTGGATCTGTCAAATGTTTTGACGACGACCTCACTGCCTCTCATTGGAGATCCTTTGAATGATAGAAGTATTAGAGTGGATTTTGGCATAACGTTGAGAGTCGATCTGGTATCTACTAGTATACTGGCTAAAGCATCGCCCTGGTAGTTGACTGTAATATTGAGCGCCATGTTGTGGCTTTTGCCTTCTTCTGGAAATTCCTCATCACTAAAGCCCAAGTTGTTGTAGGAAGTGAGGTTAGAGACGATACTGTCGAATTGTCTTATTGACACATCCTGTTCGACAAAGGCCTATTCTAAGACTTTATGTAGAGCCTCTTTGTGGGCTTCGGAACTGAGCAAAAGTGATAGCACTGAGATTTTTGATGGAGTTTGTAACAGTTGATCAACAATGTTGTACTCACTCCTTTGGATGAGCTTCAGCATCTCATCATCGTTCTTTGAAAGGTCGGGATCACTGGATGGACCGACTGGTGGATTGGGAGCTTCTGTCTGAAGTTCCTTTTCTCTGTTAGGTTCTCCAACTCCTCTGTTGAAGTTTTGACCGCTCCGTGTTACTCGACTGATGTCTGCAATATTCACGATGAAGGGTAATGGAATTTCCTTTCTATTCTCAACTGTTGTTGCACCGTATTTGTAAGGGATAGCCTTAGTTGATTCATACGGTAGTGGTCCTGGTAGATAGATAACTACATGAGCATTCTGATTCTTCTGACTATCGTAAGTAACCTCAATCAATTCTTGGTTAAGAACCTTCGATCCGTCAAGTAAAGGGATGATGGTACAAATATCTTTGGTCCTTTCGTGATCAGAGATCACAACAACATCCTTGATTTGATTAGGGAAATAGTCTGGCATCCAGTTGATGGACCCAGAACTTGGACACGGTCGAATCTCGTTATGGTCCAACTGACTTTGAAGGGTTGCTCGCACGAAGTAACATCCTTGGTTATTTACCGAGCAGACTCCACATCGTTCATAGTTATGCGGTGGCACCTGGCCACGCCCGCTTTGAATGCAGTGTAACCTCACTAGATCTGTTTCCATAGATCGGACATCCTGACATTGATACCGAGTAGGGTTCCCGTTAACCACACTGATTTGTTGCGTGTCTTCATCCATATAGATCGGAAGCCTCAAGTGGTTCAATAAGTGTTGCAAAGTTCTTTGCATGAGAGCACATCCTTGGTCACTCTCACGACACACTTTACAATTCTGATAATTATGCGAAGTCAGGAAACCGAGCTAGACTTGTGTAGCGTGTAACTCCACCAAGCTGGTATTCATCAAGCGAATATCAAAGATTTGAATCATATTCACTTGATACTGATTTCGATCGCGGTAATCCTGAATCCATCCAATATCCATCTGACGCTGGAGGGCCTCTTATACAAAAGAGCATCCCTGTTTGTTTACTGAGCAAGTCAGATAGGAATTGTAATAGTGTCGTGGCAGATTATGATGTTGGCTTTGCCTTTATTGCATTGCCACTAAGTTGACATTCATTGCACGGATGTCGTGGTTCTGAATGATGTGGGAATCCGTATAAATCACATTGACCCCACGAATTCGGTGTTCATGGATCCATCCCAAATCCAATTGTTCCTGTAGAGTTGATTGCACCACAGAACATCCTTGATTGTCTTTAGAGCAGATATCACACTGGTGATAGTTATGAGGTGGTATATGGCCATACCCGCGCTGTCTGCAATGCATCTTGATCATGTTGGCCCTCAATAAGAGTACATCGTTAATTTGATAGCTGTTGTTAGATTCTCCCTCTATCAAATTCACTGGAGCTTTCTCGTGTTGAGGCAGCGGGTTCGTGAGGACATTAGGATTTGTGTCCTTGAAGGATAAAAGCCTGCTCCTAACAATCTTTTGCACATCGGATTTGAAATTGAGACAGTTTTCTATGTTATGCCCTGGTTCTCCTTGATGGTAAGGGCGAGTCTGATCCGTTTTGAACCAAAAAGACGAATTTTCTGGTATTGTAAGAGGAGCCCTGGTTTGGATATGCCCCTTGACCAGTAGTAATGGAAACAGTTCAGCGTACAACACAGGTATAGGGTCAAACCCTGGAGGTCGTGTTGTACGGTTGTTGTTATATGGAGGACGAGCCTGCTGAAGAGGCCGTTGTGTCCTTTGCTGAAATTACTGTTGATTAGGTTAGCTCTGAGCAACCTGAGGTTGATACGTAGGAACGGGCGCGGGGTTGATAGCAGGAGTTACAAATGCTACTGGTTGATATCGTCACCTTTGCTTTTTGAGAGAGATATTCCCAATATCCTGCTCTTTTTTCTTAGGGAGAGCACTACCGTATCGTTTTGTATTACTTAATGATCCAGCGTCTTTAACTAAACGTCCTTCTCGGACTTCTTCCTCAAGACGAACTCCCATGCCCACCATCTCGGTGAAGTCACGGGCACGCTGGCAACCATTCTTTCGTAGTAAAATGAGCTTAAGGTTTTCAAGAAGATCTTTGTCATCTCTTTTTCCTCAAGAGCTGGACAAATCTGGGCGGCAATTTCACGCCATCTCTGAGCGTACTCCTTAAAGGTTTCCTTGTCCTTCTGTGACATCGATCTGAGTTGATCTCTGTTTGGTGCCATGTCTAGGTTATACTTATATTGTTGAACGAAGGCAGCACCAAGATCTCTGAAAGTGGCGATCTTAGTGCAGTTTAAACCCATGTACCATTTGAGTGCGGCACCGGTTAAACTATCCTGAAAATAGTGGATCAGTATCTCTTGGTTCTTTGTCTGAGCTGACATTCGTCGAGCGTACATCACTAGATGGCTCTGAGGGCAAGAGTTACCCTTGTACTTTTCAAAATCGGGTACCTGGAACTTCTGCGGAACTTTCACACTGGGGACCAAACAAAGGTCTGCGGCGTCCTTTCCAAATAAATCTTGACCGTGAAGGGCTTGCAGTTCTTTCTGCATCTCCAGGAATTGTTCCTGGAACTCATTCATTCTGTTGAACATACTTTCGTTTCCACCAGAAGGCATATGCAGAATCTGTACTTCCGGGACAGTGTGTACCACAAGTGGTGGTATAGTCATTGTGGTCAAGACTCTTGATGCCTCCCGAAGTTTGTAACCTTCAGGAGTTGCTGTTATGCCCCTGGCATCTTCGCTTTCCCGAAGTTTGTAACCTTCAGGCCCAGCGGTTCCTATTGAAGTTTCCGGATCTTCAGTGATCGGCATAATATATCCTTCCGGGATATAGTTAATAGGCATGCCCCAGGGACGATCTTTCGGCATTTTATACCTAGGATCATACTTCTCCACTATGGGCATTGATGTGATCTCTGAGATCACAGTCCTTTGTTGATGCATCTGAGCTTCTACTAGAGCTTGCATGTCGTTATGATGCTTTCTCAGATCCTCTTTCAGAGTGTCTATCTCTTCCCTCAACTCTCTGTTCTCTTCCTCGAGATCATCCATCTTTTTCTGACGATTGGCCCGAGTATTGTACGAATGAGACAGTTTGACTCTAGAATCGAGACGCAAACGTGAGATTCGTGGGTAAGAAGAATGCGTTATGTGAGAATGATGAATGATATGCAATGATTATATTAATTGTATATTTTTCGTTTATTCAAAGTAAAATTCGACAATTAGATTGCAAATATCAAACAATGGGGAAACCCCATTTTATTGAATTCAAAGATTGCGGAAATTGAAATACAGTAATTTACAAAGTGCTGTAAAAGGAAATCTAAACTTATGGGTCCCGAGTCCTCTCTGAGGCGAGCTCAGGTGCTGGTTCCGGCATATTCCTTTTCTTTGCCCGGGGCTCTTCGGTCGTTGCCGGGTTGTCATTCCTTTGCCAAGTGAAAGGAGTGAGTAAATTCCTTTGGTCATCCTAGTTTTCTACAGCATGTTGCTCTAAAATCTCAATCAGAGCATCTTTTTCTTTTAACAGTTTCTGTATTTTCTTGCACTCCACATTGAGAATACGGTACTTGTTCCTCCAAGACCTCTTCTCCTGCTGAACTTTGTTGAGAGTAACCTGAAGTTTTTTCGTATCAGACATAAAGTAAAGGAAAGGGTCCCTTAACGGAAGAAATTCCTGGCGAGGGTAAGGCATCCTCAGCTTGAGAGCTCTAGTTTGTACCCAGTGGAGGTAAGACTCCACCGAGACACAGTCTGGTTTTCCTAGAGACTCTCTTCCTTTCCTGTGAACATGTTTCCAAGCATGCACTATTTCTGTCTTTAGTGCCCTATCATTTTCTCCTTCCTTGAAGAAAAGACCTTCCAGATGAGCATTACGCGGGACATGACTCATCGGGTATCCGAGTTGACGACGAACTAAAACTGGATGATAATTGATTCCTCCTTTAGTTCCTATGAGGGGTACATTTGGGAAATTTCCACAATGGTCAATGATTCTGATCCCGTCATAGATTCGATTGTACCAATCAATATCAGAGTTGGTAAGAGCCATGATTCTGTATGACCAACTTAAAGAACTCTTTGGATCCCATAATGCAGCAGACTTGGGCAAATGGGAAGTGAACCATTTGTATAGCAGGGGTACACAGTATGTGATCATTCCTCCGCTGTACAAATTCCTTAAGTGTACATAATGATAAGCATCGGCGAGCAAAGTCGGCGCAGGGTTTCCTATTAGAAAAATCTTAATGGCGTTGATATCTACGAAGTTATCAATGTTGAGGAACATAAATAACCCATAGGTGAGCAAAACAAAGATGCTCTCGAAAGCGACCACGTTCCGTATACTAGCAAAGTATAGAGCTCTCTTTGTCAAGAACTAGGCTGCCAAACCCTGTGTCCCCAAAAAGTAGCTGACTTGGGTAAATGGGAAGTGAACCACATGTAAAGGAAAGGTACACATCATGTGATCATTCCTCTGCTGTACAAATTCCTTAAGTGTGCAGAATGATATGCATCTGCGAGCAAGGTTGGTATGGGGTTTCCAATCAAAAATATCTTAATGGCATTGATATCAACTAAGGTGTCAATGTTGGAAAAGAGGAAAATCCCGTATGTAAGTAGGACAAAGATATCTTCGAAAGCAGTAACATTTTCTATAATGGCAAGGTACAGGGCTTTCTCTACCAAAAACTTAGCTGGTAAACCTTGGATTCCTTCCTTAATGGTCATGTGAGTCCTGACTTTTGACTCGTCCAAATAGATTGCTCTTGAAATGGTTTGATCCTTTGGAATTTCTTCCAGTCCAAAGAAGGGAGCTTGGTCAATGATGGGTAAACCAGTCATATGTGAGTACTCCTCTAGCGTTGGTGCTAGTTGATAATTCGGGAATGTAAAATAGTGATAAACCGAATTGTAGAACTGGATCAGTGTAGACAGGATTCCTTCAACTACGTGGACCCTTAACAGAGACAACAGTCCTCCGTACTTAGCTCTGAAAGCATCAGGGTTGGTGATCATCCTTGCCAGCCCCTTTAAATCTTCTAGTTTCGGAGTCTTGAAGGTGTACTTGTGCGTCTTTCTTCTACCGAAATCCATAACTCAATCCTTTTCTTTGATATTTGCAATCATTATTTTAGTTTAATTTGAAAAAGAGAGAAGAGAAAAGAATATTTTTTTCTTTGTTTAAGAGTTTTTTAAATGAATGCATGATTGCAGCACATAAAAACATTGAAAAAACATGGGTTCAAGGGTTCAATGTCACGAGCATGGAGTCATGGCTCTACCCATCCCCAAAGGTTGTATTCTAGTGAATTTTTGTACCTATAGAATAGGTTAAAAGTTCCCAAAATCATTCACCCCCCTAGAGATAACAACAACAAGCTGGTTCACCCGAGCGAGCTGTAACATCCTAGGGTAATCTCAATTGAGTGTAGTATCGTGTGTCAACTATTTCTGATAGCTACCACACTACCAAATAGCCACATGGTTAATGTCTACTAAATCCTCAGTTTCTAGGATACCACATCGGGACAATCTGCTTTCACGACGAAGTCATTAGACATTGAATCTGCAAAGGGTATCTCCACTGATTTGATGGTCTACCAGGATTACTTATTCGGAAATCATTCCCTGTAAGACCACCCGTCTATACCATCACATATCATAGGGTTCTCTCATACTTTCCACATGCAACATCACTCGCATTCCCATTAACAGAAAAATAAACACGAATATCAAGTAGGAAAAGCGATATATATATAGTATATAATATGATTCCTAAAACTAACATCCTAGACCTCTTAGGAATTCTAGTCTCAATTTGGCTCCCCAGCAGAGTCGCCATTTTTCTGTAGCGTGCGATTTTTGTCGGTGACGTGACCACCTTATCGCCATGGGTTCCTCCTCACCGCACTGGTAGGGAAGGGGTGCTACTTTCTGATTTCTTATTTATCCAGTGAAGCTGGAGGGAAAGGGAAGCTATCTAAAACTAACCTTGCACACGAATGTTTAACTAAACAGACGCTTAAGAGATTCAGGGAGTTTGGGGTCAGGTTATACAATAGGGAGTTGCCAGTTACCCATCCCATATGTGGTTATCCACTGGTTTGTTAGCATTAGGTTCTGCTTTGTACTTGATGGTGCTTATCTGTAAATGGGAAAGTTTCTTCTTTGGGAATGTTTGAGAGAGAGAGAGAGTAAGTTTTTGATGATTTTGGTGAGGTACTGGACCTCAGTTTTGATTGATATGAAGGTACTGGACCTGAAGTTTTTGATTGGTATGCAAAGGTACTGGACCTAAAGTTTTTGATTGGTATGTGAAGGTACATGACCTAAAGTTTTTGATTGGTATGCTCGCTAAGATTTCACAATCTTATGCCTACGTATTCCCGTTTAAATAAATAGGGAAATCAGAGCAATCGTAGTTCCTCCTATTCTATGGGAGGAAAAAGATGTTTTGGTGTCTTGTTCAAAGCCAAAGATTGAAGCTAAAAGGTTGAGTTTGTGTCTTGTTCAAAGCCCAAGATTGAAGCTAAAGGTTTGACCGAGAGAGAATTTGTCATCTCTAAAGGGAGACATCTCGTCCGTTTATCACAACTATTGGGTTACTGATTATAAAGGAGAATTACTTTAACTAGGATATGTGTATCCAGCAATGCCATTATTTCCTTTATAGGGGATTTATCCTGAAGGGGAAAACTTTAACTCAGTGTTGAGCAATGCCATTTTTCCTTAGGAATCTTTCATGCTAAGAGAGGGACAGTGGCGTGGATGTAAATAATCCAGAGGCTTGCCACTTACAGCAATTAGATGAAAGAGAAATGCTTTTCTATTTTTTTTTATTAGGGTTTGTTTTGATTTCTGTTTTGTGTAGTGATATACAGAGAAATGCTTTTCCTGCAGAGAGATTTTGATTTCCTCTGAGGGGATGGTGGTTTTTTGTATGTGCCTTGATCAAAGGCCAAGGTTAAAGCTAAGAGATTGATTGACTCCACTAGGGAAGTCCTTATAAAAATCCTAAGAGGAGGCTGGAACAGGCTGACTCAACAAGAGAGTGTTTATGTGTCTTGTACAAAGCCCAAGGTTGTGGCTAAAAGAGAAACTGACTCTTTTGGGGATATCATTATACAAAGCCTAAGAGGAGGCTAGGAGTTGACTTTTCTGGGGAAATGTTTTGTCTGTCTTGTACAAAGCCCAAGATTGAGGCTAAAAGGGGAAACTGACTCTACTGGTGAAAGGTTTTATCTGTCTTGTACAAAGCCCAAGATTGTGGCTGGAAAGAGGTTGACTCTGCGGGAGAGATTTATATGTTTCTTGTACAAAGCCCAAGATTGAGGCTGAAGGGAGGATCGACTCCTGTTTAGGGATATTAATTCTCAAAGCCTAAAAGAAGGCTGAGAGGAATTGACTCAGCTGGGGAAGATATTTATCCGGAGCTGAAGATTTTGACTTTGTTGAAGAAAGTTTATATATGTCTTGTACAAAGGCCAAGATTGAGTCAAAAAAATAATGACTCAACAAGTGAGTGTGGAAAGGTGATTTACTCAACAAGAGAGTATCTTGTTTGTCTTGTACGAAGCCCAAGATTGAGGCTGAACAAGCTGGAGAAATCATTATACAAAGCCTAAAAGGAGGCTAAAAAGGGTCGACTCAACAAGAGAGTTCCTTAAGGTGATTAACTCAACAAGAGAGTGTTTTAAAATCCTTATACAAAGCCTAAGAGGAGGCTGACTTCTGCTAGGGGAAATCATTATACAAAGCCTAAGAGGATGCTGGAAAGATTGACTCAACAAGAGAGTGCTTTTATCTATCTTGTACAAAGCCCAAGATTGAGGCTAAAAGGGGTGACTCAACAAGAGAGTGCTTTTTGAAGCTAGATCTATAGAGGAAAATCATTATACAAAGCCTAAGAGGAGGCTGACTTCTGCTGAGGATTATTGAGATCTAGAGGCAGGTCCAAAGTGGGGAGTCAACTCTTGCTAAGGGTTCCAGAAGAGTTGAGGTATCAAATGCCTTGAGGTTCTGATGATTAGTTGGCCCTAGCTGGGGAAATTTAGGATGAAAGACTGAGTTTTAGATCCTGTGAGGATTTTAAACTCTACTGGAGATTGATCGAATGATCAGGGTTTCTCCTGTATTCATAGGGAACTTGAGAATGTCTTTGAGATCCAAGAGGAGATTAGACTGTCCAAGTCTATTGGTATGGAAGAGTTTGTCTTTGTATGATGCCCAAGAAGAGGCTGACTATTTTAAGGGATGAATATAAAACCCTAAATTGTTCAAGGTTTTGACTCTTTTAGAAAGACAGCTCTAACAAAAGATGACTAGATTCTATCCTATACCTTTAAGAGGTCTTCAGGGTCCTTGTACTAAGCCCAAGAGAAGGCATGAGAACTTCTAAGAAGCCGAAGGGTCCTTGTACAAAGCCCAAGAGGAGGCGGGGATGCTTTTAAGAAGCCCGTGGGTCCAAACTTAAGAAAAGTTCAAGAAAAGTTTCACCGGGAATAATCTTTTCTTTAGTGAACAGTTATAGGGTTTGAAGAGATTCAAAAGAGGTTTCACCGAGAATTAATCTTCTCTGGGGAAATGAATTTCTTTGGCAATTTTCTAATAGCGACAGTCTGAGAAAAGTTTCACCGAGAATAATGCCTTTCTCTTTGTTCCATATTGTTTAAGCCCAAGAGAAGGCAAGAGTGTATCTGGAATTCCTATGGGGAACTAGTTTTGACTGTGTTGAAAGAGTGACCACTGGCACTATCTAGTTCTAGACCTAATTGTCGGGGAAAACTCTAAGAAGATATACAAGTATATATATAGTTGATATATGACAAGTATTTAAAAGGATATGAAAGAAGGACTTACAGGTGAGCAAGCTTCCAGCAATACAGCTATATATATATATGAAAGCATGTAAAAAAAGTTGATAAAACTTACAGGCGAGCAAGCTTTCATAGTAACAGCTGTATGGTTAGTTGTTTAAGAAATTAAAGAAAGTTTTGATAACAACTATGAGTTTTAACCTAAATCAAAAGGGAAGTTATTTTGAATAGATTGTTGGGGCTTATACTCAAGGAGAGGCCCTGATGAAAACAGTAATCGTACCGTTGATCTGAAAATTGTATTGGGACTTATACAATGACTGAGGCCTAAAAAGGTTTTTTGTATAAAGTGATGGGTCTTACAACTCAAGGAGAGGCCCAAAGTTATTTTTTAGAAGAGTTGGGGCTTATAGCTCAAGGAGATGCCCAGACGATTTATTTAAAAAGGGCGACAATCGCGTCGCGGTTTTGAAAACCATAGAGGGACTTATACAATAACCGAGGCCCCAAAATTGTATATTTACAAAGGGAGTGGGTCTTACACTCTAATAGAGGCCTAAAAGTGTTTTAAAGAAAATAAATGGGACTTATAACACAAGGGTAGGCCCAGTTGATTTTGAAATGAAATGGCGATCGCGCCGTGATTTTTGAAATCGCAGTGGGTCTTATACAATGACTGAGGCCCAAAATAGTTTGGTTTTTAAAAGGGGTTGGGTTTTAGGCTCTATTAGAGGCCCAAAGTGTTTTGAAAAAGATTTGTTAGGGTGATAGTGATCGAAACCCTAATTTTTGGTTTTAAAATGTATTTTAATTGAATAAAAATTCAATTAAAATAATCAAACATGTGAAAAAAGGTTGTGATCTTGGATTTATATTTGGAAAATCATATTTCATTCATGGGATGATTTAAAAATCACTTGAATTTTGCAAAACTAAGAGAAAGAAATATTTTTTATGTTTAAAAACAAATAAAAATATAATTCTTTACAAAAATATCAAATATATGAAATAAATAATAATTTTGTGAATTTTTCATGGAATAAAATATTTTAATATTTTTGTGAATTTTCAAAAAAAGAATCAATAAAAAGTAATTAAAATTGAGAGAGAAATTAATTTTTGAATTAATTAACAAAAACCATAAAAATATTAAAAATAGCAAAAATGTGGAAAGGTAGCAAAAAAGGTCTGGGTGGGGTTTGAACCCACGACCTCATACACAAACACACATGCGCGCTACCACTGGGGTGGTGATACATCCGTGTATCAAAACCACCCCATTAATACATAAGGGGTGCCAAGTTTTCAGGTCTGGCCAAGGCAAGGCAAGACAAGTTTTGGAAATTTACGTGAAGCCTCTAACTTTCTCATTTCTCCATGGATTTAGACAAAATTTAGGTGCATCTGGCCAGAAGTATTCCAATGCTTTGGACACTCTTGGTTGATCCCTTAGAAGCTTTTAGGATGATTAGAACCAGCTGGAATCCTCAGGAACAAGTTTTAGCTCTTTCTTGCAAAAGGGGCAAAAGTGACCAATATGACAACTCTCTCAAATGGTGTTCCAGATGAGGGGAACCATTTGGGACAATTTGAGGATGATATTTGAAGTGTGTTTGAGGCCTTGTTTGGTTTTGGAAGTGACTGAATCCAGGCATGACTTGAAAAATGCAGAAAAGTCCAATTTTGAGGTTTTGGAGATGGATTTTCTGATTTTGGTCTTTCAGGTCACAATTGAGTGTTTGAACAACTTAGATATGACATGTTGGATGTGTTTGGATCATGAGTTGTGGAGGAATTGCTCTCTAACTGAAAAACTCATAGATAACTTGCAAAAGAAGGCATTTTGGCCTAGAGAAAGAGATTTTGAGGAAAGCAAGTGTTGTAGTGCTTTGGTGTACTCAAACTGAGCACAAATGAGCTCTATTTATAGTAGAGCAAGTTTATTTTGGCAGAAATTGTGTGTGGCAACAGCAGCAGGGCTTTGGCCAATGTGGATCAAATTGAATCTTTAGTCTCCTATAGCCATTGTGTAACACCCCAATTTAAATTATTTAATCGTCGTGTTTTATTTTCAATTGTTTGGCCTTGTTTAGGGGGGTGTCTGAGTACGAAGGGGTAATGTTAGTAGTGATAAGGTGGGGGTGTGTCCATTAATAGTAATATGGAACTTATTTTGTTAGTATTATTATTATCCTTATTATTATTATTAATATTATTATTATTAGTAAATTAAAATCTAATTTAATTAATTAGATAATGGGCTGATGGAAAATAGGAAGGGCAGTTTAGTCTTTAAGCTGGTTTTAGTGAGAATTAGTGAGGGGTTAACGATAATCAGATTTTGGGGAAAAAGAGACAAAGTTAGAGAAAGAAGAACAAAGGAAGAACAAGGGTGCTAGGGCTAGAATCTTCATCAATTTCGCATGAATTTGATCAGGAAATTCGAGGTAAAGGGGGATAACGAGTTTAATATTGGGGGTATAATCATGAGGGGGTAGTGGGGAGTCCTTAACCCTGTAGGAATTCGTATAAATGTATGTTGTGTTATGATTATGTGAAGCATATGTGAATCTATGATGAAAAATTGTGTGAATCAAATTATTGCGATTCTGATTGTTTGATATTTTGATGTTGCTGGTACTGTATGAATATGAATGTTGCAGATCTGAGTTTTGGTGCAGGTTGAGTGATCGAAATTAAATCCAAGAACCATAATTTTGACTAGTAATAATAGGTAAAAAGAAGTAAGGTGAAGAGTAGGACCTAAAACTGATGTAGAAACAAGTTTAGGACTGAATTGGAGTGAAAAAGTGAGGATCCCGTAGCAGAATTCAGACTGGTGTGGGAAAATTGCATTTGCGTAATAGATCTGGCCATACGCGTATCAGGTAGGGCAATACGCGTATGGTTATGGTCAATACGCGGATGGGAGGGCCAAAAGGAGGCTTGGCACGGCCCTCTGCCCGTACGAGTAACAGTACGCGTATGGAAGCTTGGCATTACGCGTAACGAGATCTGAAGTGAAATTTTGATGGAAAAATAGGTCTCTGCCCATACGCATATCAAGTAGGTCAATACGCGTATGGATGGGCGAGTGAGCTGAGCAATACGCGTATGGCCCAGGGCAATACGCGTATGGCCAGTGAGAGTGCAGAATTTTTCCGTTTCGTGATTCCTTTCCCGTTTTCGCGTCCGAAGTTGTTTCTTTTAGTTTGAGAGGTTAGGGATAGATGTTAGACCTTGAGAAATGTAGGATTGGTGATAAAGATAATTAATTTAATAATTTTGGCAAATTAATTAGTAATCAGCTAATTAACGTCGTGTGAGGTGTGTTCTGCGGTGTTATGTATTGATTGTGATCAGGAGGATCGTGGTAATGTATGAGTGTGATTATACATGAATTATATGCATATTGACGTCATGCATTCATGGTGTGTCGGTGGTGATGGATCATTGCTCAGGAGGAGTGTATGTGATTCATCCGAACTCCAATGTGGAGTGTGGTGGGATAAATCATTGCCAAGTAAAGGTGTATGTGATTTATCCGGGTTCGATTGAATGAACCATGGTGATTTTGGTACCACATGCATTGTTTCTGTTGTTGAGTCGCATTGCATTATTATTATATGTTGATTGAATTATGATTGGAAGTGACAAGTAGGTCGTGATTATGTGATTGTATGATTATGTGTGAGCAACTACTCTTATCATGTGTTAATTGCCTTTTATTATTGAATGTAGTTCTCACCCCTTTGTTGTTGTTGTGTCTGTGCTTCTTCGGAAGTACAGATAATCCAGGTACTTGAGTTGCTTGGAGTGCGTGTTGCTTGTTCGAGTCGTAGGAGTCGCTCTGATACGTAACACAGGGATTTTGGGGATTTTATTAATTATTATTGTGTAATGAATTTTGTTACGTATCTCTTTTAGATTCAATATTTTGAGAACCACGAGTTAATGTGGAGTTTTGGAGTATTTTGGTAAGTGTGCCGTGAACTTATGAAATGTTTATTCCACTGTTTTATTTCATTTAATGAAAAGGAGTTTATAGGTTGATTTTGTTGGTGTAGCATCTTACTTGTAAAAGTTGAAAACTTTGATTTTATCTGTGATATTCTTATATTTTAGATAAAGGGAAAGTGGGGTGTTACAATTGATATCAGAGCCTGGTCGGTCTGTCCGGCCAAGTGTAGTAGTAGAGTCTGTCCTTAGAATAGGAGTCGATTGTGTGTTCTGATCGTATGTTGATTGTTGAACAGTATGGCAGGAAGGAATGATGCTGCTATGCAAGCTATGGCACAAGCGGTAGAGAACACCAATCAGGCGGGAGTTGCTCAGTTCCGTGATTTAGCTCAGTTCCAGAGCAATAAGCCGCCTACTTATGAAGGGGGTATTCTGGATCCAGAGGCTGCACAAAAATGGCTGAAGGCTGTGGAGAAAATTTTCAAGACCATGGGGTGTAGTGATGCTCAGAAGGTACGGTTTGGTACTCATATGTTGGAAGGTGAGATGAAGTTTGGTGGGACAATAGTCGTTAGAGGTTGGAAGCTGCAGGTACTGAGATTACTTGGACAGTGTTTCAGGCTGAGTTCCTGGAAAAGTATTTTCCGGAGGACATTCGAAGTGCAAAGGAGGTTGAATTCCTGGAGTTGAAACAGGGAAATTTGACTGTTGCTGAATATGCTGTTCGGTTCGAGGAATTGGTTCAGTATTATGCTCATTACAACTCAGAAGAGGCAATGACTTCTAAGTGCTTAAAGTTTGAGAATGGGTTGCGTCTCGAGATCAAACTGAGCATTGCTTGTCAGAAAATAAGAAACTATCCAGAGCTGGTAAGCAGAAGAAGAATCTATGACAATGATAACATAGCCAGAATTGCTCATTACAAGGCCGTGAATGAGAAGAAGGGTAAACATAGGTTTGGAGGTACTCCTTACAGTGCTCCAGCTGATAAAGGGAAACAGAAAACTGACGTAGGAAAGAAACCGAAGGAGAAAGGAGTAGGTGCTGATACTCTCAAGTGTTTTAGATGTGGTGGTGCGGGTCACCGTGCTAATAACTGTCTGAATGAGGTGAAGAAGTGTTTCAAGTGTGGTAAACTAGGTCATGTTATAGCAGATTATAGGGCCACTATGCCTACCTGTTATAACTGCGGAGAAAAGGGTCACATCAGCACTCACTGTAAGAAGCCAAAGAAAGCTCAGGCCAGTGGAAAATTATTTGCCTTGGTGGAAGCCCAATCCACTGATGAAGAGCGTTCCGTCAAAGGTACTTGTTTTATTAATGACATTCCTTTGATTTCTACCATTGACACGGGTGCAACACACTCGCTTATTTTTGTTGATTGTGTGAAGAGATTAGGGATTGTGCCGTCTACTCTAGAGCAGAGGATGACGATTGAAACTCCATCTATTGGTTCTGTGGTTACTTCTTTGGTGTGTTTGAAGTGTCCGCTGACTATGTTTGGTAGAGATTTCAGAGTGGACTTGATCTGTTTTCCACTCAGTAGTCTCGATGTTATTTTAGGGATGAACTGGTTGGAATTCAAACGGGTTTATATCGATTGTTTTAGGAAGACGTTATTGTTTCTTACTTCTGAGGAGGAAGCATTAGCGGATTCGTTGTCTAGCAAGGAGTTGAGGACATTGTTGGAGGATGCAGCTAAGATGTTTGTAGTGTTTGCCTCGTTATCTATCGAAAGTAAGACTTCGGTTAATGAGTTGCCAGTAGTGAACGAATTTCCTAAAGTATTTCTAGATGACATTTTAGAGTTGCCTCCGACTAGAGAAGTTGAATTTACTATTGATCTTGTTCCTAGTACTAGACCCATATCTATAGCGCCGTACAGGATGTATGCATCAGAATTGGCAGAGTTGAAGTCTCAGATTGGATAATTGCTTGATAATAATTTTATTCGATTGAGTGTGTCACCGTGGGGAGCTCCAGTGTTGTTGGTGAAGAAGAAGGATGGTAGTATGCGTCTGTGCATCGATTACCGTCAGTTGAACAAAGTGACTATCAAAAACAAGTATCCACTCCCGAGGATTGATGACTTAGTGGATCAGCTTGTAAGAGCTCGTGTTTTCAGTAAAATTGATTTGAGGTCGGGTTACCATCAGATTAGAGTGAAGGAAGATGACATTTAGAAAACTACTTCCAGAACTCGCTACGGACATTACGAATATGCAGTAATGCGTTTCGGAGTGTCTAATGTGTCGGGTGTGTTTATGGAATATATGAATCGTATCTTCCACTCTTATCTGGATCAGTTTATTGTAGTATTCATTGATGATATACTGATTTATTCTAAGTTTGACGAAGATCATGCAGGACACTTGAGAATTGCATTGCAGGTGTTGAATGATAATAAATTATTTGCAAAGTTCTCGAAGTGTGAATTCTGTTTGAATACTGTGAGTTTCTTGGGTGATGTTATTTCTGGTGATGGCATAGTGGTGGACCCATCTAAAGTAAGTGTAGTACTTCAGTGGGAAGCTCCGAAGACAACAACAGAGATTAGAAGCATTTTGGGTTTGGCAGGTTACTATAGAAGATTCATTGAAGGGTTTTCTAATTTGGCGTTACCATTGACGCAGTTAACTAGAAAGAATCAAGTTTTTGTTTGGGATGTGGCTTGTGAGGAAAGTTTTGAGGAACTGGAGAAGAAATTGACTTCAGCACCAGTGTTAATTCTACCAAGTCCAAGTGAACCTTTTGTGGTGTATTGTGATGTGTCTAAGATGGGATTAGGTGGCGTGTTGATGCAAGACGGCAAGGTAGTGGCTTATGCTTCGCGACAATTGAGGGTGCATGAACGGAAATATCCTACTCATGATCTTGAATTAGCTGCAGTGGTGTTTGTGTTAAAAATCTGGAGGCATTATTTGTATGGATCAAGATTTGAAGTATTCAGTGATCATAAGAGTCTGAAATATTTATTGAATCAGAAGGAGTTGAATATGAGGCAGAGAAGACGGTTAGAGTTCTTAAAGGATTATGATTTCAATTTGAGTTACCATCCGAGAAAAGCTAATGTTATGGCAGATGCTCTGAGCGGAAGATAATTCATATGTCGGCTTTAATGGTGAAGGAAATGGAATTGATTGAGCAGTTCAGGGACTTTAGTATGGTTTATGAAACTAAACCAGAGAGTGTTAGATTGGGTATGCTGAAGGTGAATAATGACTTTTTGGATGTAATTAAAGAAAAACAGAAACTGGATGTGAAGCTAGTAGACTTAATGCCTACAGGAGGAGATGACCCTGATAGTGATTTTAGAGTGGATAATGTTGGGGTGTTGAGATTCCGGGGCAGGATTTGTGTACCGGATAGTGAGGAATTGAAAAAGGAAATCTTAGAGGAAAGTCATCGGAGTAGCTTGAGTATTCATCCGGGAGCTACAAAGATGTATCATGACTTGAAGAAGTTATTTTGTTGGTCCGGTATGAAGAGGGACATAGCTCAGTTTGTTTATGCTTGTTTGATATGTCAGAAGTCAAAGGTGGAACACCAGAAACCGTCGGGGTTAATGCAACCGTTGGAAATTCCGGAATGGAAATGGGACAGTAGTGCTATGGATTTTGTTACTGGTTTGCCAAGTACTGCGAGAGGCTTTAATTCTATTTGGGTAGTGGTGGATCTACTTACGAAATCCGCTCATTTTATACCAATTAACATCAGCTTTCCATTGTCAAAGCTGGCGGAGATTTATATCAGAACAATTGTGAAGTTGCATGGTGTTCCATCGAGAATAGTGTCGGATAGAGATCCGAGGTTTACTTTGGAATTTTGGAAGAGCCTGCAGGAAGCCTTGGGTTCTAAATTGAAGTTAAGCTCGACTTATCATCCACAGACCGATGGTCAGTAAGAGAGGACTATTCAGTCGTTGGAAGATTTGCTGAGAGCCTGTGTGTTGGAAAAAGGTGGTGCGTGGGATACTCATTTGCCATTGATTGAGTTCACGTATAATAACAGTCACCATTCTAGCATTGGAATGGCACCTTTCGAAGCTTTGTATGGTAGGAGGTGTAGGACACCTCTGTGTTGGTATGAAACAAGTGAGAATGTGGTGCTTGGACCAGAAATTGTGCAACAGACTACTGAGACAATTCAAATGATCTGGGAGAAGATGAAAGCATCTTAGAGTAGGCAAAAAAGTTATCATGATAACCGGAAGAAAGATTTGGAATTCAGTGAAGGGGATCACGTGTTCCTGAGAGTTAACCTAGTGACCGGTGTTGGACGTGCATTAAAATCGAAGAAGTTGGATCCTAAGTTTATTGGACCGTATCAGATCTTGCAAAGAGTTGGTGCAGTTGCTTACAGAGTGGCGTTACCGCATGAACTTTCGAACTTGCATGATGTGTTTCATGTGTCGCAACTTCGGAAGTATGTATCGGATCCATCTCATGTCATTCAGAGAGATGAAGTTCAGATTAGGGATAATCTTACTGTGGAGGCGATGCCGATAAGGATTGAGGATCGCAAAATGAAGCAACTCAGAGGAAAGGAGATACCTCTGGTGAGAGTAGCTTGGGGAGGAGCTGCTGGAGGAAGTATGACCTGGGAATTGGAGAGCAGGATGCCAGAGTCGTATCCGGAGCTATTTCCATCAGGTACATTTTCGAGGACGAAAATAATTTAAGTAGGAGAGAGTTGTAACACCCCAATTTAAATTATTTAATCGTCGTGTTTTATTTTCAATTGTTTGGCCTTGTTTAGGGGGGGGGGGGTGTCCGAGTACGAAGGGGTAATGTTAGTAGTGATAAGGTGGGGGTGTGTCCATTAATAGTAATATGGAACTTATTTTGTTAGTATTATTATTATTAGTATTATTATTATCCTTATTATTATTATTAATATTATTATTATTAGTAAATTAAAATCTAATTTAATTAATTAGATAATGGGCTGATGGAAAATAGGAAGGTCAGTTTAGTCTTTAAGCTGGTTTTAGTGAGAATTAGTGAAGGGTTAACGATAATCAGATTTTGGGGAAAAAGAGACAAAGTTAGAGAAAGAAGAACAAAGGAAGAACAAGGGTGCTAGGGCTAGAATCTTCATCAATTTCTTAGGAATTTGATCAGGAAATTCGAGGTAAGGGGGGAGAACGGGTTTAATATTGGTGGTATAATCACGAGGGGGTAGTGGGGAGTCCTTAACCCCGTAGGAATTCATGTAAATGTATGTTGTGATATGATTATGTGATGCATATGTGAATCTATGATGAAAAGTTGTGTGAATCAAATTATTGTGATTCTGATTGTTTGATATTTTGATGTTGCTGGTACTGTATGAATATGAATGTTGCAGATCTGAGTTTTGGTGCAGATTGAGTGATCGAAATTAGATCCAAGAACCATAATTTTGACTAGTAATAATAGGTAAAAAGAAGTAAGGTGAAGAATAGGACCTATAACTGATGTAGAAACAAGTTTAGGACTGAATTGGAGTGAAAAATTGAGGATCCTGTAGCAGAATTAAGACTGGTGTGGGAAAATTGCATTTGCGTAATAGATCTGGCCATACACGTATCAGGTAGGGCAATACGCGTATGGTTATGGTCAATACGCGTATGGGAGGGCCAAAAGGAGGCTTGGCACGACCCTTTGCCCGTACGAGTAACAGTACGTGTATGGAAGCTTGGCATTACGCGTAAGGGGGGGGGGGGGGGGGCGTTACGCGTAACGAGATCTGAAGTGAATTTTTGATGGAAAAACAGGTCTCTGCCCATATGCATATCAAGTAGGTCAATAAACGTATGGATGGGCGAGTGAGATGAGCAATACGTGTATGGCCCAGGGCAATACGCGTATGGCCAGTGAGAGTGCAGAATTTTGCCGTTTCGCAATTCCTTTCCCGTTTTTGCATCTGAAGTTGTTACTTTTGGTTTGAGAGGTTGGGGATAGATGTCAGACCTTGAGAAATGTAGGATTGGTGATAAAGATAATTAATTTAATAATTTTGGTGAATTAATTAGTTATCACCTAATTAGCGTCGTGTAGGTGTGTTCTGTGGTGTTATGTATTGATTGTGATCAGGAGGATCGTGGTAATGTATGGGTGTGATTATACATGAATTATATGCATATTGATGTCATGCATTCATGGTGTGTCGGTGGTGATGGATCATTGCACAGGAGGAGTGTATGTGATTCATCCAAACTCCAATGTGGAGTGTGGTGGGATAAATCATTGTCAAGTAGAGGTGTATGTGATTTATCCGGGTTCGATTGAATGAACCATGGTGATTTTGGTACCACATGCATTGTGTTTGTTGTTGAGTCGCATTGAATTATTATTATATGTTGATTGAATTATGATTGGAAGTGACAAGTAGGCCGTGATTACGTGATTGTATGATTGTGTGTGAGCAACTACTCTTATCATGTGTTAATTGCCGTTTATTATTGAATGTAGTTCTCACCCCTTTGTTATTGTTGTGTTTGTGCTTCTTCAGAAGTACAGATAATCCAGGTACTTGAGTTACTTGGAGTGTGTGTTGCTTGTTCGAGTCGTAGGAGTCGCTCTGATACGTAACACGGGTATTTTGGGGATTTTATTAATTGTTATTGTGTAATGATTTTTGTTACGTATCTCTTTTAGATTCAATATTTTGAGAACCACGAGTTAATGTGGAGTTTTGGAGTATTGAGGCAAGTTTGCCGTGAACTTATGAAATGTTTATTCTGGTGTTTTATTTCATTTAATGAAAAGGAGTTCATAGGTTGATTTTGTTGGTGTAGCATCCTACTTGTAAAAGTTGAAAACTCTGATTTTATCTGTTATATTCTTATATTTTAGATAAAGGGAAAGTGGGGTGTTACACATTGCCTTGAGGTTAGGGCACAGGCCTATGGTTCTTTGATTCAGTGCTGATTCTTGACTCATTCAGTTAGGAATGTGTCAGTCCATGCCACCTTGGTGTATCCATTGAATGCTTGGAAACAAAATTGGAGTCTTGGCACCTTTTTAGCCTTTTTAGTTTTGTTATGGCTAAGTGTAGATTCTTGGAATTTGGAGGCTTAGGGATCAGATAATTCTCCTTTTGTTTTATCCTCAGATGTGTCCAAATGGATGACAAGGCTTGGAGTTGTCCAAATTTGCCAAATCGAGCAAATGCACAAAATCTGCCTTGTACAAGGCAGTTGGAAATGGTGATTTTGAGGGATTCATATCTCCCTGCTCAGGTTGAGTTATGGGAGACTCTTGTGCTTTTTAGAAATCCCTCATATGATACAAAACATGTGCGATCATAGTTTGTTTTGAAACTATTTGGATCCCATTGAAAAATCCTCCTGAACATTGATGTTCAAGGCTGGTAACTTAGGCAGATTTTCACTAAGTGTTGGAAAAAGTGTCATTTTCATGTTTTTGTCATTTTAATCATTCCAAAACTCAAAATCCATGAAGATTTGGAGTCTGAGTTAGTTGAAGCTTTTGTAGAGTGTAGCAAGACCTACAAATCCAGCTTTGGATCACCCAAAATGGCTGCTTGGATCTCAAGTTATGATCTGTGGAAGTTGGCACCAAAATCACTTTTGCTCCATGACTTAGAAAATTTTTGGTTTCTTATGGTTGCCCCTTTTGCAAGAAACCTCACTTTTCTTGATTTTTCTTAATGAATGATGATCAATACCACACATTAACATTATTTTTTACTTAGGAGAACCATATTTGTGAAAAATTCCAAAAAAGTCAAACTTGATTTTGTGCACAGTTGACTTTTTTATCGGATGAAATCCAAACTGTGCGATCCTTTGTGAAATCAAGTCCTTGACCTAAATCAAACCTTATGGATGGATTCCATAGGTGTTATAGGGTGTATTGAATCATGTCCCAAGGTTTGGGAGCATGTCTTGGTCAAAAGTCAAAGATACAGTTGACTTTTTCCTCAAAACCCTAATTGTGGTCCTGGTGAAATTGAAACTTGTGAATCAAGCTTCATGGATCAATCCATTGTTGCAAATGGATCAATGTAGTGTATTGGAGGCCCTCAAATCATGTCTTGAGGTTTTGGCTTATATCTTGCCTCAAAAGTCAACTTAGGGGTGAATTAGGTCAAGAAACCCTAATTCCTGATTTTTGATAAATGCATCCCCTGAGGCAAATTTGACTTGATGATTGGGTCCATGTGGTCCCTTGGAGTATCTTGGGTTGTGCTTTGAAGCATTGGCTCATGGCCAGAGGAAAAATTCCATCTGGAGGCCTTGGTCGACCAAAACCCTAATTTGGTGACACTGGCGATCTTGAGGCTTGATCCACTTGAAATATTGCAACTTTGTGCTTGATTCTTGATGTGGGAGTCCTCTTGATCCTTTATGGATATTTTAATAGGTTAGACAAGTTGAAGATCATGTTATTCCTTGATTGATCTTTTGTCTAAGTGCTCTGAGAGGGCTTAAACACTAATTCTTGATTGTGGTGAATGCTCAATCATCTTTGAGGAGATTAATGAAGCATGAAAGTACATCCATATTGTGATGATGATTTTCACAATGATGGGAAATCTTGGTGGTCAAAATTTGGGGTATGACAACTGTATTCTTTCTTTTCAGCTTCTCTTGCTTTATTATCAAGAAGTGGAGGTTATTTGTAAAGGGGATTATTTTTATGGAATAGTATTTTGTGTAAAAACCCAATTCAAACCCCCCTTTCTTGTATTTTTCACACCTTCAATTGGCATTAGAGCTCCGGTTCTGAGTAGAAAAAAGTTTGAATTTTTATCAAGCATCTAACAGTGTTCAATATCGATCCAAAGTGTGAAAAAAATGGTTGGCGTAAGTTGTTCTAATGTCACTTCTGATAATAATGAAAGAGACTCATATAGTGCAAAACCTCCTATCTTTAATGGTGAGAAATTTGACTATTGGAAAGACAAAATCGAAAGTTACTTTCTAGGATTTGATTTGGATCTATGGGATCTGGTAGTTGATGGCTACAGTTATCCAGTAGACTCTGAAGGCAAAAAGATTGCCAGAAGCTCATTTTCAGAGACTCAAAAGAAAACCTACAAGAATCATCACAGAGCGAGAACGATTCTGCTAAATGCCATTTCATATACAGCGTCTGAAAAGATTACAGATAGAGAGACTGCAAAGTCTATCTTTGACACTCTTCGAATGACTCATGAAGGCAATGCTCAAGTCAAGGAGACAAAGGCTCTGGCCCTAATCCAGAAGTAACAAGCCTTTAGAATGGAAGACAATGAATCTGTGGAATCTATGTTTTCAAGATTCCAGATGCTTGTTGCAGGACTCGGAGTTCTAGACAAAGTTTATTCTACTGCTGATCATGTCAAGAAGATTATCAGGTGTCTGCCTTTAAAATGGAGACCATTGGTAACTTCTTTGAAACTGGCAAAGGATTGAACAACATGAGTCTTGAGGAACTGATTAGTTCTTTAAGAAGTCATGAGATAGAACTTCAAGAAGACGAACCTCAGTGAAAAGGTAAGTCTATTGCTCTAAAGTCTAAGTTTGAAAAGATAAAGGCTTACCGAGTAGAGGAGACCTCAGAAGAATCTAAAGAAATTCAGACGAAGATGAACTCTCTCTCATATCAAGAAAGATAAATCAGCTGTGGAAACACAGACAGAGCAAGTTTAGAGGACCAAGAAGGAAAGGTAGACCTGAGTCTACATCTGGTCAAAAGAAAGCTTTTGAAAAAGAAGTTACTTGTTGCGAGTGCAAGGAGCCTGGACATTATAAGAACGAGTGTCCAAAGCTCAAGAAAGATAGAAAACCTAAGAAAGTTTTCAAAGCTAAAAAGGGTCTTATGGCAACATGGGATGATTCTGAGTCAGAAGAAGAAGATTCTGATGAAGAACATTCCAACGTGGCACTCATGGAAAAGACCAGCATGAGCGAAGCCTTATCAGAGGGTGAACTGACACTTGATGAAGAATCAGACTCTAATGACGACAAAGAGGTTATTTCTTCCTTATCTCGTTCTGAACTTGAATTAGGTTTATCAGAACTTTTGAAAAGGCGTCAACTTCTTCTAAGTAAACACAAAACTCTGAAAAAGACTTTTGTGGTTGCTTCTGAGAACTCTACTAAGAGCGAGCCAAGTACTTCTGATTTAAATGAAAAAACAATTTCTTTAGAAAAATCTAATGTTGCTCTAAAAAGTAAAGTCTCTAAGCTAGAAGAAGAGATTACTTCTAACATATCTGTTACTGATAAAGTAATCAGATATGATAGAGCTTTTCAGCACTTCCTTACTAAAAGCATAGATAGAAGCAAGATGGCTTCAATGATCTATGGAGTTAGCAGAAACGGAAGTAGAGGTCTGGGATATTCAGGACCATCAAAACCAATAGATGAGACTTTGAGTATCAAACTAAAACCTCTGTCTGAACATTTTGTGACTTCTTGCTGTAACGCCCCGTTTTGTCTTATTTATTTAATCGAGTCGATTTAATTAGTTTCATTTTTATATTATTTTATTCTTGACTTTTATTTGACAATATATTATTTTTCATCGTTGTTTATCTTTTATCGCGTTTTGAGAGCGTTTGCGAGATATTTGAGTTGAGGGGTAAAATAGTCTTTTAGGGGTTTAAATATTTTATATAAATAGAAAGTGGAAAGAAAAAGAGAGAAAAGAAAATAGAGAGAAAGAAAAGAGAAGATAGAAAGGAAGAGGAAAGAAAAGAGGAGAAAGAGGAAAATCGCGGGAACTCCGTTTCGAGCGTGAATAATCGGGTAAGGGTGAGAAGTTTCAATTATATCTTGCTTGTGTATGTATATGTGTTGTTTGTTGTAATTGTTTTGGTTATTTCGCGACTTTTCTAATCGATTCAAATTAGGAGCAATTGATAGAAATCGATGTTTTCACGGATGAAATTCGATATAAACCGTGTAGAATACTTGTTGATTATGTCTGAACATGTTTTGGTTGTTCTGGTATGAATTAGAAGGGTTTGGGTTGTAAAAATGATGTATTTTGGTCCCACATGACCTATATTGACGCTGCTGCGAATTCTAGGTTTCGCGGGTTCGCCTAGCGAACCCCAGCGAAGGAACGGGCGAATGTTCGCCTAGAGGTTCGCCTAGCGAACTTTATGTCTGTTTTCCACTGCCTTGGTTCGCTAGGGTTCGCCTAGCGAATGCTGGGGCGAATGTGATATTTTTCTATTTTGTTTTCTTCATAATTTTCAAACCGTAAGTCCGTTTTGGTCGCCGTTCGAAGCGTTGGAAAGCTAATGAAATATTCTTTCTATTACAAATGGGTTGGAGGTCAGTAGATGATTTATTTAAGTTGTGATTTTGAAAAAGTGTTGGTTTACCAGATTTTTACCGTCGTATTGGTGTGCGAATGATGTGTTATCATGCTATATGCTTTTGATATGTAACGTATAGCTTGTGTGCTATTATATGGCATGAGTATATGCGATGAAATGTTGTGCATGATTGATACGCATTGGGGATGGATGTATGATATTTGAATGGTGTTGTTTTGTCGACTTTTGTCGTTGTCATTGTGTGTAATTGATGTGTATCATGCAATGTGTTGTTGATATGGATATTGTATGACTTGTGTGCTGTTGTGAAATGAAAATGCACGTGATACATGTTGTGATGATGAATTGTGGCCTAAGGGCAGGAAAATGCAATGTGTGGTATTTGATGATATATGCATGATTGTGGATGTGTATATGTGTGCATTTTGAATGTCATGAGTCATTGTATGCCAAGCATCATGATATGCATTCTTGTGACGTCGTGAGCGACGAATTGGTTCCAGAGGGAATCTGCTATAACATCGTGCGCCTTAAAAATAAGAAGACTGAAAGCAATCTGATCGGATCGTGCGCCTTAAAAATAAGAGGACCGAAATCGATGATTATAGACGATCGTGTGCCCATGTGGGGTGTGAGCTATTGGATTGTGAGCCTTATACAAAGAGGACCGAAAGCGATCCATAAACGTCGTGAGCCTTATTCAAAGAGGACCGAAAGCGACGGGGGGAACATCGTATGCCCGACGGGGAGTTACAGTGATATAACGAGCGGTGATTCTAGCAGAGTTCCTGAGTGAACTAGTATTGAGAAATGTTGGAAGTCGGTATCGCATGGCATTTACATAGAGTCGTTGTGTCGGTCTCTGTGCATTTGCATAAATCATGGATTGATTATGTGTGAGAATTGTGACTGGATACATTATGTGTGGAAAATCATGATTTGATTGATTATGTGTGGAAATTGTGCATTAATTTATTATGTGTTGAGATTGTGATAGCATCGGTAATTTGATGTGCATATGTGATAAATGCATTGGTTGTGGATAATATGTTTTATGCGTAGACATATGCTATGTGATGTGTGATGTGTTTCTAAATGTTATGACTTGGTATGCCTTATGTGCAAATATGTGAGTATATTGGATACTTGATATATGCTATATTGTTGGATTAATAGATATATGTTACGTATATGTGGTATGTTATATGTATTAGTATGTGGTGTTTGTGGTGAGAATAGCTATGCATGTGAATTGTTAGGTATTTGCATATTATTATGCAATCTTGATTTTAGTTGTTATTTCTCACCCTTCTGCTGTTTTATAATGCTCTATGAGGCATTGCAAACTAGAGTTGCTAGAGGTCTTTTTGTGAAGATTAGCCCTCCGTTCTGTTGTCGGTCTTGGTGTCTGCTCTGATACGTAGCACGGGAGTCGGGGAACGATTATATATATATATATATATATATATATATATATATATATATATATATATATATATATATATATATGTATACATTTGTTGAATGTATTTTGTAGTACTTTTGTATATATAGTTGAAGTTCTAAAATGATTTAGTTTGTAAAACAAGTCGGTTATGGATCTTTCCGCTTTATTCCATAATTGACCTTTCCCTTTAGATGGAAAAAGTTTCCCGTTAATGATTTTTTTCTATTATGTGTTATGTATCAAATAATTGAGCAGGGATTGTGTTTTCTTACTTTAAAATGTGGCATCCTTGTTTCTGTCGGAAAAATAAATTTTTAGTTACTCTGATTTAGTTATGTATTATTTCTTCGCGATGGGAATTGGGGTGTTACATTAGTGGTATTAGAGCAGGTCGGTCCGTCCGGCCAAGTTGTTGAGTCAGTTGGTGTGACAGTTGAATATTGTCGATGTTGTTTGTTCCTTAGTACGTGATATGTGTGTGAAACACTGTCAGTGCTTTCTGGTTTTTCTAATCCTTTGTCTTCAGGATTGAGAATGAGATAAGTGGGGGAGAAGCGGGAACTTCTCCAAGTTGCTTCGGTGGTGGAGCGTTGGCTCAGTGTGCCGTTGGTTGCAAGAGTGTAAGTGTTGTTTGGACAGTGTTGTTCCTGATTCCGGAGGGAATGCGGAGGTAAGGTTTATGTCAACTAAGGATTTGTGCCTTAGGTAGTTTTGTGTACTTGATGCAAGAAATGCTATTATAGTTTGGTAAAGACGGTTTATGCCCCATCATGATTGTCGGCTGTCTATTGACAAATTGAGGAACTAATCACCCTTAATCTCGTTGATAGTAGATGAAATTATGTTGGATGGAATAAGCGTGTCTTTCTGGCTTTGATAGTGTGTGCAATGGATTGTTTGGAATTGAGAAAATGATTACGGATTGCTTTGATGAGTTGATGAAGACTCTTATACTGGAAGATGAGACGGATTAGAGGTTTTTGGTATGTTGGTCAAGTTGGGAAGTCATTGGGAGAGAACGATTAGGTATTGTTAAAGGTTGTTCTCAGAGAGTAGAGTGTGAACTCAAATTGGACGAAGGTAAGGATTTGAGGTTTGATCTGCTAAGTAAGTAGAAGAACTTTTAGGACATGAAACTAAGATGTTGTTATGTTTGTGACGATAGTTTTCTAGAAATTGGCAGAAAGGACACAGTGATGAGCTACTAGTTGTGCGTGATTTTTAGATGTATTCCCGGATGGAATATTGGATGTTAGTATTAGAAGTACCCGGACTAATAGAGCAGTTGGAAGATTTATTGGAAAGGAGAATTGTGAGGCCAAGGGTGTCGTCTTGGAGAGCTCCAGTATAGTTAGTAACAAAAAGGAGGGATGATTGAATGGAATAACAAGCATTATGATGGTATTGGTATTGAGACTATGGAAAGCGAAACTTAAAGTTCTGGAGAGGTTTGGAGTCTTTGGAATTATAGAGCATTAATGGAAATTTTGAGAAAACCTTAAGGGTGGATGTACTATTTGAGAGTTCTTTTGGGATGGTTGTTGCTACACGTGGGGATTTATGGAATTTGGACTGTTAAGAGAACAAATTGTGTATGGATTACTAACAGTTGATTAAGGTAACGATTGAGAATAAGTGTCCACTTTCATGAACAGATGACTGGAATGGTTTGGTTGAGTTTGAGTGAAATTGCAATTGTTTGGAATGTTTGATAAGAGTGGTGAATGGTGTGAGTTGAGGCTTTGATCGATTTAATGTGACTGGTTATGTTTGTTATCATTGGGATAGGCTGTTATTTACTCAGTTAAGTTTGTATGTAAGTAACCAGTTACCCAGTGAAAAGTTTTGCAAAAGCTTTAAGAATTTTTATCTTTTGGAGTTTGGTTGGGCATTACAACGTGCAGTGATGTTATTTGGTGTTAGTAATGCGTCTGTAATGTTTGTGGAATAGGGGAATCGTATCTTCCATATTTATTTGGATAAGTTCGTAATGGCTTTGATTGAGGATATTGGGATCTGTTGTAAACTCAGAGGAAGAACAGGTAGAGTGTTTGGGTTTTGAATTACAAGTGTCAAAAAGAGACGAAGTTTTATGCTAAGTTATTCGAGTGAAAATTTGGGTTGAAAAAGGTTAGTTTTCTTGGATATGTTATTTTAGATGAGAGTATGGTCATGGATCCATCGGAAGTAGATGCAGTTCTACATTGAGAGGCTCTGAAGTTGGTTAAGGAGATTAGAAACTTTTGGGCTCAGTTGGTTGTTACTACAGGCTATGGAAAATCTTTGCTAAGTTCGTACTTCGGTTATCTCAGTTGACTGGCAAAAGGTAATTCGTTTGTTTGGGATGTTCGTTGTAAGGAAAGTTTCAGAAAGCTGAAGTAGAAGTTGTCTACGGCTTCAGTTTTGATTCTGTTTGAACCTGATGAACCCTTTGTGAGGTATTGGGATGCGTCTTTGATGAGTTTAGTCAGTGTGTTAATGCAAGAGGGTAAAGTCGTGGTTTATGCTTTACGACAATTGAGGATTCATAAAAGGATCGATACTATTCAGGATTTGGAATTGGGTGCCATTATATTGTGTTGGAGAATCTGGAGGTATTATTTTAAGGGTTTTAGGTTCAAGGTGTATGGATGGAGAAAATGATGGTTTTGGATGAATAACAGCGCTGCTGGAATCCTGAGTTTTCCATGGTTCGCCTAGCGAACCCGGCAACGAAGGTCAGCGAATGTTCGCCAACGAAATTCGCCTAGCGAAGGTGGTAGCGAATGCTCGCTAGGAGGTTCACCTAGCGAACATGACAATTTGTGCAGTTTTGTTTCCTTCATACCTTTTGATTTGTAACTCGGATTGAGGCACGGTCGGATGGTTGGAATTCCTGATTAGTTATGACTTTGGCTCGAATTATCCTATTGGTAAAGTTTATGTCGTGCATGATGAGTTAAGTCGAAAGTTTTACTTATGTTTGCTTTGATGGTTAAAGAGTGGGAACTTTTGGGAGAATTTAGAGATTTGGGTTGGTGTGTGAATTGACGTCTGATAGTGTGTGGTTGGGTATATTAACAGGGAATAGTGATTTTTGGTGAATATGCGAAAGAGTTAGACTTTGGACGTGAAATTGGTAGTTTTGATGGTTACGAGTAATCAGAGTGTGCAACGGAAGCGTGAAGTGGCATGATTCGTATATGCATGTGGGACTGGTAAGAGTTCATAGGTTGAACATTGGGAACATGTAGGAGTGTTGAGACCATTGGATGTTTCAGGATGGAAGTGATATGTGAAAGGTTTAACTATTATTCATGGGCTACTGTGTAGATGGATGTCTTGGTTATATGGTCGATTGGGGAATCGTAGCATTGTTGTAATAATGTTGTGTGACAAGGATGTTGGTATTATAGTTATGTGGAGGTTGTTTAATCGATGTTGTGTCGTGGAACTTGTGTTCTTGTTTGTATTGTTGCCTCGTTTCCATCGTGTTGGTTCGAGTGCGAGTAGCTAATTCCGGTGTGTGTTTGTAACTTGGGTTTTCCTTGAGTCGTGAGTTGGTCGTCAAGTGCATTGTATGGGCATTGCATCTTGTCGTTGTAGTTGTCATCTTTGTCGTGTCGTTGTTGTAGTTGCTGTTAGCAAGGTGGTTTGTCAGCTTGTGTTATTCGTGGCGTGCTTTTGTTGGCATGTTAGTTTGTTGGTCGGATGCGAGAGTCGTATCCGGAGTTGTTCGTATCGGTTATATTTTCGAGGACGAAAATGTCTAAGTGGGGGAGAATTGTAATGCCCCGTTTTGTCTTATTTATTTAATCGAGTCGATTTAATTAGTTTCATTTTTATATTATTTTATTCTTGACTTTTATTTGACAATATATTATTTTTCATCGTTGTTTATGTTTTATTGCGTTTTGAGAGCGTTTGCGAGATATTTGAGTTGAGGGGTAAAATAGTCTTTTAGGGGTTTAGATATTTTATATAAATAGTAAATGGAAAGAAAAAGAGAGAAAAGAAAATAGAGAGAAAGAAAAGAGAAGATAGAAAGGAAGAGGAAAGAAAAGAGGAGAAAGAGGAAAATTGCGGGAACTCCGTTTCGAGCGCGAATAATCGGGTAAGGGTGAGAAGTTTCAATTATATCTTGCTTGTGTATGTATATGTGTTGTTTGTTGTAATTGTTTTGGTTATTTCGCGACTTTTCTAATCGATTCAAATTAGGAGGAATTGATAGAAATCGATGTTTTCACGAATGAAGTTCAATATAAACCGCGTAGAATACTCGTTGATTATGTCTGAACATGTTTTGGTTGTTCTGGTATGAATTAGAAGGGTTTGGGTGGTAAAAATGATGTATTTTGGTCCCACATGACCTATATTGACACTGCTGCGAATTATGGGTTTCGCGGGTTCGCCTAGCGAACCCCAGCGAAGGAACGGGCGAATGTTCGCCTAGCAAACTTTATGTCTGTTTTCCACTGCCTTGGTTCGCTAGGGTTCACCTAGCGAATGCTGGAGCGAATTTGATATTTTTCTATTTTGTTTTCTTCATAATTTTCAAACCCTAAGTCCGTTTTGGTCGCCGTTCGAAGCTTTGGAAAGCTAATGAAATATTCTTTCTATTACAAATGGTTTGGAGGTCAGTAGATGATTTATTTAAGTTGTGATTTTGAAAAAGTGTTGGTTTGCCAGATTTTTACCGTCGTATTGGTGTGCGAATGATGTGTTATCATGCTATATGCTTTTGATATGTAACGTATAGCTTGTGTGCTGTTATATGGCGTGAGTATATGTGATGAAATGTTATGCATGATTGATACGCATTGGGGATGGATGTATGATATTTGAATGGTGTTGTTTTGTCGACTTTTGTCGTTGTCATTGTGTGTAATTGATGTGTATCATGCAATGTGTTGTTGATATGGATATTTTATGACTTGTGTGCTGTTGTGAAATGAAAATGCACGTGATACATGTTGTGATGATGAATTATGGCCTAAGGGCAGGAAAATGCAATGTGTGGTATTTGATGATATATGCATGATTGTGGATGTGTATATGTGTGCATTTTGAATGTCATGAGTCATTGTATACCAAGCATCATGATATGCATTCTTGTGACGTCGTGAGCGACAAATTGGTTCCAGAGGGAATCTGCTATAACATCGTGCGCCTTAAAAATAAGAGGACTGAAAGCGATATGATCAGATCGTGCGCCTTAAAAATAAGAGGACCGAAAGCGATGATTATAGACGATCGTGTGCCCATGTGGGGTGTGAGCGATCGGATCGTGAGCCTTATACAAAGAGGACCTAAAGCGATCCATAAACGTCGTGAGCCTTATATAAAGAGGACCGAAAGCGACGGGGGAACATCGTATGCCCGACGGGGAGTTACAGTGATGTAACGAGCGATGATTCCAGCAGAGTTCCTGAGTGAACTAGTATTGAGAAATGTTGGAAGTCGGTACCCGCATGGCATTTGCATAGAGTCGTTGTGTCGGTCTCTGTGCATTTGCAAAAATCATGGATTGATTATGTGTGAGAATTGTGAATGGATGCATTATGTGTGGAAAATCATGATTTGATTGATTATGTGTGGAAATTGTGCATTGATTTGTTATGTGTTGAGATTGTGAAAGCATCGGTAATTTGATGTGCATATGTGATAAATGCATTGGTTGTGGATAATATGTTTTATGCATAGACATATGCTATGTGATGTGTGATGTGTTTCTAAATGGTATGACTTGGTATGCCTTATGTACAAATATGTGAGTATATTGGATACTTGATATATGCTATATTGTTGGATTAATAGATATATGTTACGTATATGTGATATGTTATATGTATTAGTATGTGGTGTTTGTGGTGAGAATAGCTATGCATGTGAATTGTTATGTATTTGCATATTATTATGCAATCTTGATTTTAGTTGTTATTTCTCACCCTTCTGCTGTTTTATAATGCTCTATGAGGCATTGCAGACTAGAGTTGCTGGAGGTCTTTTTGTGAAGATTAGCCCTTCGTTCTGTTGTCGGTCTTGGTGTCTACTATGATACGTATCACGGGAGTCGGGGAACGATTATATATATATATATATATATGTATACATTTGTTGAATGTATTTTGTAATACTTTTGTATATATAGTTGAAGTTCTAAAATGATTTATTTTGTAAAACAAGTCGGTTATGGATCTTTCCGCTTTATTCCATAATTGACCTTTCCCTTTAGATGGAAAAAGTTTCCCGTTAATGATTTTTTTCTATTATGTGTTATGTATCAAATAATTGAGCAGGGATTGTGTTTTCTTACTTTAAAATGTGGCATCCTTGTTTCTGTCGTAAAAATAAATTTTTAGTTACTCTGATTTATTTATGTATTATTTATTCGCGATGGGAATTGGGGTGTTACACTTGCACCGAACTGAAATGTTCAGAACTAAAAGGAAACTTCAAAGCCTAAATATCATGCACAAATTCAACTTAATTATCCCGTTGCACAGAAATCCAAAGGTGTTATAACCTCTGGAAAGACTAACAAGAAAGGACCCAGAAAATGGTACCTAAGAGTGAGATAATCCATGTTACAGACATCCTTGATGGCGCCACTGAAACACTAGTCATGGTACCTGGACAGTGGATGCTCGCGACACATGACGGGAGAAAGGCGTATGTTCCAAGATTTGGAACATAAGTCTGGAGGTGTCGTTGGTTTTCGGAGGAAACCAGAAGGGAAAGATCATTGGCTCTGGAACTATTGATAATGGTAAACTTCCTTCCATCAACAATGTTCTTTTAGTTGAGGGTTTAATGCATAACTTATTGTCAATTAGCCAACTTAGTGACAATGGTTATGACGTTATCTTTAATGAAACGTCCTGTAAGGCTGTTAGTCAGAAGGATGGGTCAGTTCTGTTCAATGGTAAAAGGAAAAACAATACTTACAAAATCAAACTATCAGATTTGAAAAATTAGAATTTCTCAGCTGAACAAGCTAGGACTTGCTAGGGGCTTGCCCAATCTGAAGTATTCTTCAGATGCTCTTTGTGAAGCATGTCAGAAAGGCAAGTTTTCAAAAACTTCCTTTAAAGCAAAAACAATTATTTCTACCTCTAAACCATTAGAACTTCTTCACATTGATTTATTTGGACCAGTGAAAACTGCTTCAGTCAATGGAAAGAAATATGGTCTAGTCATTGTTGATGATTACACTCGTTGGACATGGGTAAAATTCTTAAGACACAAGGATGAGTCTCATTCTGTGTTTGCGTCCTTCTGCACCCAAGTACAAAATGAAAAGAATGGAAAAAATTTCAGAGTCAGAAGTCATCATGGTGGAGAATTTGAAAACAAAGATTTTGAAAAACTTTTTGATTCTTATGGCATATCCCATGATTTCTCCAGTCCTAGAACTCCACAACAAAATGGGGTTGTAGAAAGGAAGAATAGGACATTGCAAGAAATGACTCACACCATGATCCAAGAAATTGACATGGCTAAGCACTTTTGGACAGAGGTAGTTAACACAACATGTTATATTCAAAATATAATCTCTATAACACCTATTTTGGGTAAGGCTCCTTATGAATTGTGCAAGAATAGAAAGCCTAACATTTCTTATTTTAATCCTTTTGGATGTGTCTGCTTTATGTTGAACACTAAAGAGAATCTGGGCAAGTTTGATTCCAAAGCACAGAAGTGTTTGTTGTTAGGATATTCTGAATGCTCAAAAGGCTACAGAGTCTATAACACAGAATCACGAATTGTGGAAGAATTAATTCATGTCAGATTCGATGATAAGCTTGACTCTAAAAAGTCAAAGCTAGTTGAAAAGTTTGCAGATTTGGAGATCAGTTTTTCAGAACCTAAGGAAAAGGCAGAAGAAATCAAAGATTCAGAAGCCCCTACTTCTGATATTGTTGTTTCTCCCACTAATCCTCCACAACAAAAGAAAAGCAAAGTTGCAACGTCACACCCTGAAGAATTGATTATGGGAAATAAGGATACTCCTATCAGAACTAGATCAGCCTTCTAACCTTCTGAAGAGACACTTCTGGGTTTAGTGTCTTTGATCGAGCCAACATCTGTTGATGAAGCTCTATTGGACAAAGACTGGATTCTGGCGATGGAAGAAGAACTTAACCAGTTTTCAAAAAACGATGTTTGGGATCTTGTTCAGAAGCCTAAAGGTGTCCATGTTATTGGAACTAAATGGGTATTCAGAAACAAGCTCAATGAGTAGGGTGAAATTGTCAGAAACAAGGCACGACTGGTTGCACAAGGTTATAGTCAGCAAGAAGGAATATGCTATACAGAAACCTTTGCTCCAGTCGCCAGGTTAGAAGCCATACGTCTATTAATTTCCTTTTATGTAAATCATAACATCATCTTATATCAGATGGATATTAAGAGTGCATTTTTGAATGGTTTTATTTCAGAAGAAGTTTATGTAAAACAACCTCCTGGATTTGAAAACTCTGAGAAGTTAGATTTTGTTTTTAAACTTAAAAAAATCTCTCTATGGTCTGAAACAAGCTCCCAGAGCTTGGTATGACAGATTGAGTAATTTTCTTTTAGAAAATAACTTCACCAGAGGCAAGGTTGACACCAACCTCTTCTGTAAAATGTTCAAAAATGATATGCTTATACTTCAGATTTACATTGATGATATTATTTTTGGTTCTGCTAATCCCTCTCTTTGTGAAGATTTTTCTAAGCTAATGCAGGCAGAATTCGAGATGAGTCTGATGGGTGAATTGAAGTTCTTTATGGGAATTCAAATTGACCAAAAATCAGAGGCTACTTACATTCATCAAAGTAAGTACACCAAAGAACTTCTGAAGAAATTCAACATGATGGATTGTACACCAGCTAAGACTCCAATGCATCCAACATGTATTCTGGAAAAGGAAGAGGTAAGTGGAATGGTTTTCCAGAAGCTCTATCGTGGTATGATTAGCTATCTTCTGTACTTAACTACTTCTAGACCTTATATTCTTTTCAGTGTTCATTTGTGTGCTAGATTTCAATCAGATCCTAGAGAATATCATTTAACTGTTGTTAAAAGAATTCTAAGGTATCTGAAAGGAACTACTAACCTTGGCTTGATGTATGAGAAAACATCAGAGTACTCTCTTTCTGGTTATTGTGATGCAGATAACGCAGGAGAGATATTGGAAAGAAAAAGCACCTATGGAAACTGTCAGTTTCTCGAGAAGAATCTTATCTCATGGTCAAGCAAGAGGTAATCAACAATTTCTCTCTCAATAGCAGAAGCAGAGTACATATCCGCATCTCTATACGCAGATGTTGTGGATGAAAAATTATCTAGAAGATTGTCAGATACATGAGAGTAACATTCATATCTTTTGTCATAATACTGCTGCTATCTGTTTAAACTCTGAGGATATCTAAACATGTCCAAAATTAAATCATATCTTCTGTTGAAGAGACACCTCGAGCGTTGTGATTTCGTGAGACTAGGTTTCAAGTAATTATTACCTATTACTCCTTAATATCATGTTTAACACATTGGATTTGAAAATTTACTTGATAATTGTTTAAATCTTTATGTCTTCCTTCCTCTTTAGGAATTCATAAAGATATATGTAAGACAAAGATTTCTTGGGACTTAACACTTGTCTTCCTTCCTTTATTCTTTGTCAGATTATACCCTCTCATTTTCGAGTATAAATTTATTCATATTATTAACTGATGTCATAATATCAATAACGTATACTATTCCATAATCTTTTGGAGACTGATACACTCTTTCATCATTCTTTGTTCTTGTTTGTATCCTGTTGTTGTACCCCAAAATTTACCCTTAGATCCATTGATCTTTTGCATGTCATCTTAGGTCAATCATGTTGCATAGCTAACCCATTTTCCAGGTTTTGTTTGTGTTTGTTTCATTTGTGAATTAGGTTTTATTTCAAGAGGATTCAAGGGTTGATCAGTCAAGATTTTGGATGGAGCACTGAATTAAGCAAGTTTCTCATGTTCAAAGAGATATCTCCATAATAATATTTATCCACTTTATTCATCCTCAATGTTCCCTCTTCAATTTTTATTCTTAATTCCAAACCAATTTCAATAGTTATCCATTAACCAAATTTTTATCCAATTTCATTTCTATTTGTCAATATCAATTTTCCTAAACCATAACCATTTCACTTACCAAAATTCACTTCTTCTTTCATTTATTTTCCTTTCTAAGTCATTTCTTTTTAAAAAAAAACCATTTTCTTTTATTTTGCTATAACTAAAAAGAAGAGAAAACCAAGTCGTAAAAGCATTTGTTCTTAAGCCCATCTCATAAGCCCATTTATGTTACAAAATCAATGTTACAAAAATGATGTTGGAAATGAGAGAAATTACTTGCTGAGGACCAATAGGACGTGCAATATAGTTTTGACTTTTCAACTTATTTCCTTCAGCCAATGAGAGGCTGACGCGTGGCTTGGCATGGAGCAAAGTGACCAAAACATTTTGCTCTCTTCCTTTATGGCTTCATGTTTCAATAGAGAGAAGAAGAAGATTCATTCCAAGATAAATCGTATCCAGTTCAACAAATTACCATTTCTATAATCCAATCCTTGGCGCGCTTTTCACTTTTGAAATCTCCAAATCATTTCCCTTTTGAGCTTTCATGCCTGGGTTCATTAAAAGTTTCTCTGAAGATTTACTTAGATCAGCATAAGGACTGCCCTCGCCTGCAGAAATCTTTATGGAATCCCAACCATTGTCTCATTTGATACCCACTCTCATGAAAACAAAGGAGGTTTTAAGCAATACACAAAATCATGAAAACGTGCCCTGCATCTCCGAGGTCCTTGCGCAGCAGAGGAAGCGTTTTTGTCTCCAAGAATTGACCGGATTTGAATTTGAAAGGAGACCGTTGCAAACCCTAATTACTTACTCAGCATACAATGTGTTTGTCCATTGGTCTCAAGGAACCAAAGCCAATCTGCTCAGCCTATAAAAGGAGGTCATTCCAGCACTTGAAGATCACCAACAATTCACACAAAATATTCTAAAGTCTCTGAGTTTTTGAATTCCACGAGCAAGGAAAAGGAGATGGGCTTTGGAGTCTTGCTAGTTCAGAAAGGAGAGAATTCAACACACTTGAAGGTGTAGTGGACATTACTCTACTTGGTAACTACACTTTCCATTTTAGTATTCATGCTCAACTGATATCATCATATCATATCTCAATCATAATTGTTGTAATGTGCTTTATGTTGCTTTTCACTCATCTATAACGTGCTAATGTGTATTTGAATCTGTACTTTCTGTCTATGGCTTGATATCATGAAGTAGGATGGTTTTATTTGCTTTGCTGATGTGTTGAGATAGACATGTATACTGCTTTTTGTTCTAAGTTAGTATGCTTGAGATATCATCATTTTGGTGTTGTACTGTCAAACTTAGATGGATAGAAATGCTAACTTACCTATGTATGTCTTGATGCTTGGATGTTATTTTGAGATGAGAGATTCTTGAATTTTAGTCCACCCCTGTTTCTGAGATGTTCATGTATTTTATGATTAGTAAACCCATCTATCAATGCTTGATTGAATGTTGCTAAGTTACTTTCATTTAAATGCCACTGGGGTTTCTTTTTCTATCATAATCAATGGATGATCATTTTGTATACTTAAAATCATGGCCTTGTTTTGTATCCAAAACTTTGTTATTGTTGATGCTTGTTGTGTTTAGGTGTTGACACTTTTGGTATTCATGTATTCATCTACATTTTGATATGCACCACTCTGTCATGGCATGATCTTTGTTGACTTATGTGCTTGATGTTTGGTGTTTGAATTGCTAAAATGTTTGGTGTTGACTTGCTTAACTCGAGACATGTTGCTAGCTTTTAATTTAAGTTTTGATGTTCTAACCATGTACTTGTAAACACTTCACCACTTGTTTGGAGTTGTGCATTACCTCATGACTCATTTATTGGTATGCCTAAGATTGATTCATCTAAAACTGCTGTACTGTTAGAATTAAATAACTAAATGCACTCTGAAAGTTTACTTGTTGTGTTTACTTGCTGTTGTGATAGGTTCAGAAATCTTTTACCAAGCATGCTTATCTTTGTTCTACCAGTTTTTGATACATAATATGCCATCTTTGCTTTGCTGCCTCTGTGATTTGTGACCAATTTGTAAACCTAGAATCCATATTGGGTATGCCTTACTATGTTTGAAACTTGTGTTGTCCATATGCCACTGCTATCAGTATGTTGTATTTATATGTGCAAGCCTTTAAAGTGTTCAAATATGATTGCTGATCTGCTTGTCTACCATGTAGCCTTGGTTGTATTGATGGCTAAATCTTTTGAAGTATTTGTCTTGGTACCATATGCTTGCTACCATAGAACTATGTGCATATTCTTTCTTAAGTTTTGCTCTGCATTTCCCTGAGTCTTTGCTGTACCTAACTGTCTAAATGTTTGTCTTGAATGCTACTGATAATACTTTATCATAGCTTTGATATGTCTTTACTTCATGACCATTGGAATGCCTTTTGCCTTAAATCAGAGCTGGTTTTGATCCATGCCTTTAAGTTTGTTTTTATATCCATTGAATGTTAGTGCAATAAGTATTTGTTTTCACCATGCCATGCCACTGCTTGTTTTGAATGACATTACTTGCGTAAACTTATTGCTATGATGTCATGCCTTGTGTCTTGTTTTGCTCTGAATACATGTATTGGCCTTTGTCTATCAGGATGTTACTTCTATGTGGTATTCTTGCCTAACTGTTATTTGATGTGTACAAATTCTGTTTGAGCCTATGTTCTATGACATCTTTGTGAATCCAAAATGCCATGAACCTATGTCTTCTACTATCATGTTATTAGGTTTAAATGCAAACTTTCCTTGACATTGTGTTTAGTTTGTGTACCTATAATCTGGCCTTGATGTATGAACTGTTACCATGCCTCATATGCCATCTATTCTGAAGTTTTGTCTGCTGCTTTGTTCAATGTATCATGACATAGGGATCTTGTTATTTGACTAGTATGCTAGCATTAGTGTGCATTTAATCTTTTGAACTTATTGCCCTTTGAACTATAGCTGCTCTAAATGACATTGTTGCTTGTCTGCACTGAATGTTGTTATTGTTGATGTTTTACTTTAATGTCATCACCCTATTAACACTCATATTAACATGTTTAGGCTGCTATATTAAAATCATGTTAATAAAACTGACTACATGCTATTACTTTAAGTAAATGATGCTGCTACCTTGTTTTATTGCATTCCTTGCCCTTTGGTCAATTAACCATATGATACATGTATGCTCCTAAAACAACTGTGCTTTCCTTCATTCAGCATGTTAAGTCTTGAAATATTCTGCTATTCATGAAACTCAATCTGTTGCCATGCTGTTTTAATCCCTAATCCGTATGAATGTTTGTTTAGTGGCATCTAAGTCATGTTTAATTTCCATGGTTTTCAATGAATGTGTCATGTGTTTGATTGAACCTTTGTGCAGTACATGTTTGATAATTTGTATTTGAATCTGTCACACCCTATGTTCAAAGCTATGATGTGTATTTGCATTACTAATATAAGAGCTTACTTGGATGTTGGTTTGTGTGTTTTGGCATTGTTATTTCCTATGTTCAATAACTCATAATGTTGAGGTTTTAATCATATGTTTTTATTCTTTCTAATTGACAATTGTTTGAATGATGAATGGCATGGCGTGTTCTATTTGAGTTGACTGCTACTTGAGTTTGGTTGCTTTGCTTCTTTTGGTCATATGTACGCGTGAAGGCTTATATGTTTATTAAGTCATGTTTTATAATGGATGAAATAGCCACCCATGTGGCAAGCACACACATGCACACTCACCTTTGACCCTTGGGACTGGGGTTCGAATCCCCCTCGCCCCAGTCCTTTTATTTTAATTTTCAAAATTCACTTCACTTCACATATATATCATTGCTACCATTATTTGTTAAAGCACGCGCGTATGGTTTGGTTGGTAAGGTTTTAGGGCTGTATGCGCATGGTCCTGGGTTCAATCCCTAGGAGGGCATTTCCCTTTATTTTTACCACATGATTATTTTATTTCTTTTAAGTTTATGCACTACATTTCAAACCTTCATAACTTATTTGTTTTCCATCCTTTTTCTTCCATTCTTTTTGCTAATTGTTTCTAATTGGATTCACTTGTTGAATATAAAAAGAAATGGTTGAAAATATTTAATCTTGATGGCTTTTATTAATGTTGAAGTTGGAAATTCTTTTAGGGTTTTTATTGCATTATTTTATTATGTTATCCTTGTTTATTTTGTTTAAGCATTGTTTAATGTGTTTAATTTCAACCTTGTATGATGATAAACTTTGTTTCACCCTAATATTTTGTTTGTATCTTGTTACATCATCATAATAAATTCATATAACTCTTTATTTCATAGTAATTTTAAAACTGTTATCTTCCCCCATTCCAAAGGAAAGTCCTCCTAAATTGACTCATGAGTCACTAAACAAACCACCCTACCTTAGCCTCATAAGAGCTTATCCCATTTCTTGGCCTCATGAGAGCCATGGAATCATAACTTAGCAATAGGTTAGAGTTTTGAACTCTATGTGACTCTCACTATCATGAGAACTCACTTTACCCCTATAACTTAGATTTAGAGAGTTATCGTGGACTCTAAAATGAGCCCATACTCATTTCCCCTAGGAACTTTGGCCATAGTCAATGGTTCCTTTTTCACCCCTTAGTTTGGTGAACTACGGTTACTCTGATTCCACTCCCTTCAGGATACGTAGGCACAAGACGCGATGTCTTTGCGAGTATACTTAGATACTAACCCCTAGGGTTTCAACCTTTAGCATAGAACCCTTAGCAAACATAGCATAACACAAACTAAACAAGAGGTTCCTATAGAATACTACAGATACTTAGGGTGCTAATACCTTCCCTTAGTATAACCAACCCCCGAACCTTAGATCTCCCCCCTTAGGTTTTCTCGATCTTGAACCTATCCTTTGGATAAATCAAAGTCGGTGGTGAATTCAAAGAAATGTGATACAAGTTAATTAATAGCTTGTTATCCGATTCTCACCGCAACACCTGTGTATTAGAAATGATGAATTTCTCGTCTCAATTCATCCAGTCTTTATTGCTATTTATTGCTATCTCTCTTTGTTCTCTTTATATACCACATAACCAGTTATCCGTTTCTAAACTTGCTTTTTGCTCCTATCCTTCTTACTTTCAAGATGTCTTCAAGAACCATTAGAGGAGAAATCTCTTATTTGGATCTATTGAAAAAATACTCTATTAATCTTAATGATCTTGTTGAAAGTGGCCATACCAACATTCTCTCAGACATCATCTACCAAAACTGGGACATATATCTTGAAATTCTCAACGGATCTATCTATCCAGCTCTTGTGAAAGAATTCTGGCCCAATGCTTGCATCCTTGCATATGAATCTGATGCTTGTTGTATTCTGTCTACTGTATATGGATTTCCCATCATGATCAACTCCTTAAGCATCTCTCAAGCTATTGAATGCAAAGAAGATGGTGAATGTGTTGAATACTACAGAGGAAATAACTGGTTTGCTAAACATATTTACATCATCTATCTTCAAGAAGGACCTGCTGACAGTCTATCTTCTCTCACTCCTGAGGCTAAAATATGATACCACATCATGGGAACAAATATTAGACCCAGGGAAAAGGGAACATGATGACTCTCTGCTATGGATAGGCTTTTCATTTTCTTCTTAATCTCCAATATTAAGATTAATCTGCCTCAATCCATAGTTAACTTCTTGAAACGATAAATTCTTTCGTCAAGAGCGGAGTCATCGTTCAGATTCCTTACAGTAGAGTTATTTCTCACATTCTTGATCTCCAAGTAGTTGTTGCTCACTTAAGACAAATCAGAATGAATGAGAAACTCGATATTGAATGGTGTTCTCCTATGAACTATTCTGAAACCATCATCAGGGAATGAGATAGTTGGTTGGCGTGCGTTTCATCACTGTTTGGTCTTTTGGTTGCTGGTTGCTTGGTCTTTCTTCCGTTTATCAATAATTTTCCTGTCCGTTGTCCTTGTTGTTGTTTGTTTTCCTGTTTTATGATTCTGTTCTTGTACTCCAGCGTTTTGTTGTTTTATCAATGAAGTACTTTTCTTATTTTCTTTATCTTGTCTTATTGCATTCCATAATGATTACCATAAAAAAGAAGAAAATGACTAAATTTAACTTATCTAAATTCTTTCAAATCAAAATGATTTAGTTAAAATTTTGATTACCCTTTTTGATTATGACAAAAAGGGGGAGAAAGTAAAATGATTTTGATAGTACTCATTACAACGATTGATTTTGCAATTAACTGTTTGTTTGATGTTTCAATTAAAGAACTTAGAAAAAGTTCACTTAGCATTCTAGACAGGTCGAATATAAAGAACCTACTCTCTAAAGATTGAAAATATTATGGATAATTTCAACTCTGATAATTCATGGTTAAGAAGTTGTACACTTCGAGAATATATGTTTATTCAAACAGATGTTCCAATACTGTTCAGAAGTTGTGAACTCTCTGAAAGTCAAGAAATCTTGTTTGATATCATAGTGTTCAGAAGTTGTAAACTTTTTAAAAGTATGAAATTCAGACTCAAATCGTCAGAAGCAGAAATCTCCTTGAAAACAAGTCAAGTTAATTCTCTGATTCAAAGATACTATTCAGAAGATACGCTCTGCAACGAATGATATTCTGATAAAAGCAATCAGGCTCTAAATCTGATAATATTGGTGAATCTAAGAAAAGATTGAAAAAAGAGAAGTCATTTCTAATCAAACTCTGATACTTAAGAAGTTGTGATTCTTCATCAAGATCTGATAAGAAGTTCTGATACGAGATGTGCGACATCATCCAATCAGACTCAAAATCAAGTTTGGATTTTTTATCAAAGTTCTGATAGTAACCAGGTTCTAAGATGAAGACCTAGTGTTCTAGTCAGACTCTGATGAGTTGTTGTAAGGAAGTATTCCTTCTCTATTGTTATATTCTGAAGAACTCAAAATTTTTTTTGTGAGTCTTGGGATCAGGGGGAGACTCTGAACAAGCATGAATGAAATTTTGAGATTAACAGATTCAAGGGGAGCTGAGAGCTTAAACTCTGAATTTGTCAGCTATGGTGATTAACCTGTATAAATTATTCTATCAAAATACATGGTTTTGTTATCATCAAAAAGGGGGAGATTGTAAGAACAAGATTTGGTTCTGCATCTTATCTCTATGTTTTGATGATAACAATGGAGTATTTGTGTGAGAACAATTTTGGTACTCTAACGTTTGTTATTCTGATGGTTTTTGACAAACAGGTTCCGACTCTGATAAAGAAAGTTCTGACTCTGATAAAGATCATGTGCTACGTCACTCTGAAATTCTCAATGGTCGCTTCTGCATAAATAAGCAAGATTGCTTCTGATCTACTCTGCGTCAGAAAGACTCTAAGAAGACACTATGTTGCTGCTGCAATGTTCTCTTGGATTCTGGCTCTGAATTTAACTCTGAAGACTTATGTTTCTGATTACCAAGGGTTCTGAAGAAGGAGTGCTAAAGACTCTGATGGCAAGGTTCTGCTGAACAAGTTCTGAAGACTCTGAAGACTCAAGACTCTGAAGACCAAATGATTCATTTTTCTGATCATGCTTCAATCATATCAACTCAAAAGCCTCTGATGGATAGAATAAGATGAAACGTTTGCGAGGGAAAATAGTACATAGTACAGATCAAACACATTCTTTTCCACTACCATTCCACTACCCTGATTTGATGTTACAAAGGACAATTTCAGTGTACGTTTTTCACCCCAGCCTAACGACATTATTTAAAGTCGCAAGTATTTTTATGATATTATTGATCTGGCCTTCAACGAATCTTTTTATGGCTATATATAGACTTGATCATTCAACGAAAGAAGGGGGGATAACAAGCGTAATACTTAGTGTGAAAAAGAGAAATATTAAAAACACTGATTCATATGAAGAAAGAACTCAAGAAATAGAGAAATTTATGAGTGAACACTAAAGCACCACAATACAAAGAAGAAGATTGTTTTTACTGTGTAGATTCGATCTAAGTTAGATTGAACTTGAAACTGTGTTTACTCTGCTTGTGTAGAAGCATCATTATTGTAAACAAACCTTTGTAACAAACAGTTGTTTGTGATTCCTAAAGGAGCGGTTAGGTCTAAAGCTTTAGGAAGATTTGTGTTCCCTAAAGGACTGGGTATGTCAGAAGCTTTAGGAAGACTGAGACAGTGAGTTTTATTGTTGTTAGTCACTTGCAGTTTGGCTTGTGCATTGTATTTTCAAACAGTTGTTTGATTTCCTTAAGAGACCGGTTAGGTTAGAATTCTTGAGAAGTCTAGGACTAGTGTGTCTTAGAGATTGTTGTTGTTAGTCACTTGCAGTTTGGCTTGTGAATTGTATTAATCAGTTTGATTAGTGGATTAAGACCTCGCTTGAGAGAGGCAAAATCACCTTGGCGGGTGGACTAGACTAGCTTGAGGGTTTCTCAAGTGAACTAGTATAAACATATTGTGTTCTTTCTTTTCAGCTTCTCTTGCTTTATTATCAAGAAGTGGAGGTTATTTGTAAAGGGGATTATTTTTAAGGAATAGTTTTTTGTGTAAAAACCCAATTCAAACCCCCCCTTTCTTGTGTTTTTCACACCTTCAAAAGCAACAACAACAACAACATGAACAACAATTAAAAAATAAATAAATAGAATCGTTAAACAAGAACAAACTGTAACACGTTAATGAAAGCAATGTTTCTGAGTTTCGTTTGTGAATGAAATGATGTTTTCAAGTTTGGTTTGGTGGATGAATAATGTTTCGTAAGTGGAAGAAGTTTGAAGGCAGAAGATGAAGTTTTTCTAAGTACTTCTAGGGCAAAAGTGAATGAACCAAGAGCGATATATATATATATATATATATATATATATATATATATATATATATATATATATATATATATCTTAACAAAAAAGATGGTGCCACCTATAACCACGGTTGATTTAAATACCCGTGGTGAAAGGTATGTCAGCATTTTTTTAAAATAGGTAAATAACCAAAAATGTTGGTGTTGGGATTTGAACCCATGACCATACACCACTTTTCACCACGGGTATTAAATCAACCGTGGTTATAGGTGTTTAAATAAAATAAAATAAAATGCATGCGCCTAAATATCACATATTACAACGGTTGATTGAATATCCGTAGTAATGCGAGCGTTATTATATGTGTTTTCTGTAGTAGTGCCTTCACCTACATATCCTGCCTAACACTATTTATGGCCATGTTCTTTTCCTATTTCGTGATTTTTTTCGTGAGAGAAACTCCAGTTCTCACTTTGAGACAACATCATCTCGAAATTTACATAGGTGAAGTTTATATTATATCTATTTTTCTTGAGATATGTATTCTCGACATTGAACTTCATTAAGAGTTTGAAAACATAACCCTTAATATGTAATAGTCAACATTATTAAATAATGTCGAACAAACATCCAAATCAACGACTTGTTGTTACCCATTGAAAATATTAAGGTTAATGTTTTATTAATGTTAGATTGGGTTGTCACCGTTATTGGATTTCTTATTCAATGAGTTTCAATCTCATACATCTCGAGGTAGTCTTTACTAAATCTCTCGGCAATGGCTTAGTAAATGGATCAAACAAATTATTACTCGATCGTACGTATGTGTATGAGATGATTCCATCCTTAATCAATTTTATCACGAAAGAATGTCTAATTCTCACGTGTCTATACTTTCCATATACATTTCGCTGAATGCTCTAGCTAAAGTGGTTTGACTATCACAATGTATCAACACCTTTGAAACATTGTCTTTTTCCAATGGAACATCCAACAGATGGTCATTCAACCATTCACCTTCTTGACCACTGGAAGCAAGAGCCATGAACTCTGATTCCATGTTTGAAAGAGTAATACATGCTTGTTTCTTGCTCTTATAAGAAAATGCACCTCTAGCTAGTGTAAATATCCACCCAATTGTGGATTATGATCTCCAATACTCGATATCCAACTTGTATCGATATATCCCTCCAGCATGGTATGAAACTAATGGCTTCTAACATGTGATTTTAGCCATTTCTTTGATTCACACGAAAATAAGAATTATAATTTTGAATTGTGTATGCTAGTGATTGTAAGGAATGAAATTTTAGTATGAAAATAGACTATTTTGGCTAAAATGATTTTTGGGGCAGAATTGGCGCAAACATGAGATGAAAGAAGTTTATGGGAAAAAGGTAGAGATGGGGCACCACACCCTTTTTATTGAACATAAAGAATGATAAGCCAAGTATAGATCGCCACAAGAAACTTGGTTTCCTTATAATATTGATATTTGGTCCAATCCAGATCCAATGGAGAAATGCTCACAAAATTCATCTTCCTTTTTATTCTTGAATGATGCCTCCCTTATATAGGTGTAGGTTGAAGGTGAGAAAAATACACAAGAAGGGGGGTTGAATTGTGTTTGCCAAATATTTTTCGACTTCTGATCAGAGTTCAGAATCTAAATAGAAGTTCAGACTTTGATTAATAAATGCAACGAATAGAAAGACAAAAGTAAATAAATGAGCAGAGGACGCACAAAAGTTATCGTGGTTCCTCTCCAACTAAGAGTAGTCCAGTCCCATTGCAACACAAGAGATTTCCACTATAATCAATCAGATTACAACTGCTTATACACTTAAGTATAATACTTTTATGCTTAGACCCTCATCCTGAGACTTCCTTGAAGGTGTGAAAAACACAAGAAATGGGGGGTTTGAATTGGGTTTTTAAAACAAAATCTTTTTACCAACTCAAAAATAAAACAATCAAAAGATTGAATAATGAGAAATGCACAAGGAATTTTATCTTGGTTCACTCTAAAATCAAAGCTAATCCAGTCCACCCACCAAGGTGATTTCGCCTTATACTAGGGATGTCAACTAGCCAAGGAATGCGCGGAGGATGCTTCTCTGCTCCCCGCCCCTCCCCCCAATATTTTCCCCATCCCCATCCCCGTCCCCGATCCTTGCCAAGGGGGAATATTTTTCCCCATCCCCGTCCCCATAGAGAATCGAAGATCCATAGAGATCGAATCATTAAAAAAATTATATTTTTTTTATCAAAACTATGACAATAGTCTTTAGTTTTTTTTTCCTTTTTTTAAAACATATATTTTACATTTTTTTAATAAATAAAAACACATCTTGAATCAATAATAAACAAATGCAAAAGCACTTGCAGTTACAAAAACATAACCACTAATTTATTAATTGAACTAAAATCAGCTTGATAATTAAAGTATATTGAAGTTGAAAAGTAGTTACCATAAGCACAATGAACAAATGAGAGTGGTTGTTTTGATGATGATGATGATGATGAGAATAGAGGAGATGAGAAATGGAGGAGACAGAGAGAATTGAGAAAAGAAGAAGAGGAAAGGGTGTATACATTATATGTATCAGGTGCACTTTTCTAGGTTAAGGTACTTCAATGGTGAACCAATACATTATACAATAAAACAAAAAAAATGATCCACTTATGACTCTTTATTTCCTAATATATTAATTAATTTTTTATAAAATAAACATGCTAAATTATATAATTATATATAATATAAAGTTAAATATTATGGTCGGGGTCGGGGAACCCGCAGGGCGGAGGGTACTTCTCCAATCCCCACCCAAAGTGTCATCGGGGGAACTTTCCCTTCATCCCCATCCCCGCGGGGAATAAAATCCCCGACTTCAAAGCTCCAAACAGATAATCCACACAGGGATCCCCGTTAACAGATGCAAATCGAGATCCTTACCTTATATGCAAGAACTTAATCCACTATAATCAACTGATTACAAATGCACTAGCAACAGCTGGTGACTAACGAACCACAAGGACAAACTGTCAAAGTCTTCTCAAGGATTCTGACCTAACTGGTCCCTTAAGGAAATACAAACAACAAGTTTGAATAAATATTGTGTTACAAGTTACTTCTACACAAGCGGATTTTACACAAATGAAATACAAACACTTATAGAAAATAAGCACATAGTTGTAAGCTTTTCACGTAGAAACTGTCTTGTAAAAATTGGATTTTTCTTCAAGTCTCCAAGTCCTCTTTATATAGCATGAAAAAGGAACCGTTAGAGGGAAAAGAAGGAATACGAGAAATACAGTTGTCCACTAACGGAATAATGACAGGTGTCAAGAAGAGTACAGTCCTTTCCCCACAAAATCAGGTAGTGGAAGGAATATTTTCATTTTGTACCATGTATTATTTTAATCACGTATACTTTTATCCTTATCTTCAAATTCATAGGCTTCTAGTAGAAAGTTAATGAAGCATGAAAAGAAGAAACACGTAGCTGGAATCAGATTCTTCGAAATCATTAATCAGAACCTTGACAGCATCAGCGTCTGACTTAAGATCTTTAGAAACTTCAGCTACGAACAGAAACTTTAGAAGCTTGCCATTCTTCAGAAGCTTGATGGTTAAAGTCACATCCAAAAGCAGAAAAGGAGAGAATGTTGCAGCAGCAACATAGCGTTTTCTAGAAGCTTCTAAGAAGTGAAACAGCGCAAAAGCAAAATTTGTAACACAAAGTTCAGAAACTGATGATGTTGCACATCATATTCTCGGAATTAGAACTGGTTGTTAAAGCTACATAATAACAAACCGTTAGGGTGCCAAAATTATTCTCATAAAAATAATGCCTTGTTATCATCAAAACTTAAAGGTATAGATGAATAACAAAATCATGTTCTAATTATTAGAACAAGATTTGTTCATGACATATATTCCTTGGGTTTTGATGATAACAAAGTATTTAAAGAACAATGGTTATATTTGACGTGTGTTTCTTGTATGCACATTTTAATGCTTGTAAATATTTAGATACAAAATCTGATATTCAATGGCACACTTGAGAGAAGCTGAATTGCTAGCTTCTGGTGGTGCAGAATCTGAAGAACACTTGTTAAGTGATGTCTGGCGTAGACTCTTGATCGGTCACCATTTTTACTATGTTTCCATCACTTGTTCGACATCAACCCATGAAATCGGTAATACTTTATGTTGTATTTTTATCACTTTTTGAGTTAATTTCGATTTCCGCAAGCAATTTTTACATTTTTGTATTTTAAGTTTTATTTTAATTATTCTGCATTTTATGCTTTGGTTTGCTGGTTGTTGTTGTCTTCAGGTTCCAACAAGAGTGTAAAAGAACTCAATGCAAGAAAGCAGAAGTTTACAGAGTTGTCGGTGAATTTTTTCCCATCCTACAGGGGGCCAACACGGGCACCCGTGTCAGCATGTATAAAACCAGTTGAAATTGGAGAAAAAATGTAGGAGTTACAGTGGGCTGATACGGGCACCTGTGTCAGCAAACCTGGAAGAAAAATTGAGAATTTGAAGAGGCAGGGAGCCAACACGGGCAGCCATGTTGCCTGACACAGGCCATGTTGGCCTAGACGTTGATTTTCCCAGTTTCACTGATTTCATTTGGACACTGACCTGGAGGGTATTTTATGCATTTTCACCTACTGTTATGTGATTTTCCGCTATTTAGAAGAGTTTTTGGAAAAGGAGAAGGGGCTTTATGACTAGAGAGAATTTTACGATACAAAGATTGGAGATCTCAAGTTTTTTCGAAGACGAAGGGTTTTCAGAAGAGGAAGTGATTGACGATCCGAGTTTATCCAATTTCTTATAATGTCTCTATTTTACATTGTATTTTCTCTGAACCATATGAATAGCTAAACCCCCCAATGCAAGGGGTTGTCCCTGATTTGACTTTGTAATGACGTTGATTTCTTATTTTCAGTGATACTTTTGTTTCTTAATAATCATTTTAATCGTGCAATGTTACTAATGCTTTCTCTGTCAGGCCAATAGAGATTGATTTACGATTAACAATTAGGTTGGACCGCCATTGTTAAGGTTTCTGTGCGATTTTGCTTTACCTAGGGCTAGGGATACCCTGTTGCACTTGGAACACTGTTGACATTATAATGCATGATTTCAAACATAACTACCTATGGACATAGTAATTAGGTTAGAAATCATAGGTTTTCTCAATAAGAACTTAGCAGTAAAAAACTTAAGATCAGGAAATTGATTATTTTGAACTTTCCACTGAAATAAGGATTCATTGTCGTTACACTACAAATCATACACCTTACCTTGACATGATTTTCATCTCTGTTAAACACCTATTTTATTATTCTGTTATATTATTCTTGTTAATTCATAATTTTGGAAACAAATCCCAAACCCCCAAGTTATTTTGTTTGATTGAACTATTGTTAGAGCAATTATTTATACCCAGTCCTCGAGATCGATACTTGGGAATTACCCCTATTTTAACTACATCGGCAAAAATAGTACACTTGCTATTTTTGCGATCAAGTTTTTGGCGCCGTTGACGGGGACTGCTAAAATATAAGTTTTAATTTCAATTCAATTGAAATTTTGTCGCTCCTCGACTAAAATTTTATTTTCTGTTATTTTTATAATTTTTTATTATTACTGATTTTTGTCTAATCTGTGTATGCGAAGGAAACCCTCAACTGATTTTCCTTTTGATGTAGAACCAAAGAGATCGTTGCACACTAGACTCCGATAGGCTAGACAAGTAAGACTGGCAGCTTCAGAAGCAGAAAAGTCATACTAAAAAAACGAAAGAGAGGAGGAAGTTTCCAACCACTCCGACACAAAATCTGACAGATAAATAGTAATGGGAGAACCTCAAGAAAGACTTCTTGGGGACTATGGCGGAGCAAATGCTCCAACAGGGCGGTTGACCCTAGTGAATCAACTGGTCAACGTGGCACACTTTCAGTTGCATCCAACAACAATCCGACAGTTCGAAAAGAAACCGTTTATAAGAAAGATTAATGAAGATGGAAATAAGTATTTACAACGGTTTCTTACAATGAGAACCACTTTGAAGAACGAGGGGCATTCTGAAGAGGCAAAGAAACTAAGAATGTTTTCATTCACCTTAGCGAAAGATGCAGTAGAGTGGTTTTACTCCTTACCTGCAAAAAGTATCACTAGTTGGGAGGAAATGGAGACGACATTTCTGAATGAGTATTTTCCTGCTTCTGTTTACATTCGCAAATGATATGACATTGTGAATTTTAAACAGAAAGAAGGAGAATCACTCGGAGATGCGTACAAAAGGTTCAAGAGGTTATTGGTAGCTTGCCCAACTCACAGCATGGACCATATTGAACAGATGCAGATGTTTGTGAATGGTTTGAGGATGAATACCAAACAAATTATTGATACAGGTGCCGATGGCTCATCAAACTTTACAACAGAATTGAGCATTTGGAACTGTATGATCATAGTGTGAGTAAACCAGAACTGATAATTAATCTAAAGTTGGCTAACCAGGTAGTGAATATGGAGGATCAAATTACTGCTAAGGTAGAAAGAAGGGTTAAAGCGATGAATGTAAGTACTCAGACTTTTGCTCAAGTTCAACCGATACAAACAGTTATTTGTGAGATTTGTGGGGGGGCTCATTTTGCTATGCATTGTGTTACAACGGCACAACAAATTGAGCCAATAAATTTTCTGAAGCAGAATAACCCGTATTCCAACACATACAACCCCAGTTGAAAGAATTATCCCAACTTCTCTTGGAAAGATCAACAAGGGAATGTTCAAAAACAGGGACCCGCTCAATATCAGAATCAGCCACAACAGTAACAATATCGGCCTCAACAACAGCAGCCACCACCACAGTACCAGCAACAATACCAACAATTGTAACAACCTTATCAATAACAAGCACCAAAGATGGAGGATTGGGAGATTGCCATTGAAAAGATGGCCACTCAAAGTTCTCAATTCCAAGAAGAAACGAGAAATAATCAAAGGAACACCACTGCTTCCATTAAAAATCTTAAAGTGTATATGGGTCAGATAGCACAACAAATTGCAAATTCTTAAGCATAAGGTGCTCTTCCGAGTGCTACTGTAACAAATCCAAGAGATCATAATAATGTGAGTGTTGTGACCACGAGAAGTGGGAAGTGTAACAACCTTTTCTACCCCCACAAATATACGCGGCAAAATACATAAATTATCAGAGTACAAATCACCTCAGAAGGGTGCACATTTCTCAATAAAACTCAAAATTAACTCATTTACTCCGTAAACACGGATTTTCCTCAAAATACTCAAAGGTTATCAAATTATTCAAAAGCCATCAATTATAGCAGCGAAACCACCATAACCACCATGACACAAAACAAAAGGGTTTATAATAAAACCATAATCTTCAAAAATAAAAATAATAATAACAAATAATAGGTTCAACATGGTTCGACTCAACGACCCCAACCCAATGTTACACTATCAGAGCAATGACCCTCTAAATCGACCGAAAGCAAATAAACTTCAAAAGTCCTCGAAGGCGTCCACAGCTAAGCTTAGTCACCTGCATGTTACCCACGTGGAGGCAACATTCAAACAGGCAGGGTGAGTAATCACAAATCATTATAATCAATATAAAAACAGGATATGCATAACATTGACGTCATCATCATATACAACATCATCAGGGTCATCAAATGAAAACATCAAATCACGATATCATAAGTTACATCAATGCAAAATATATGCAATGCACAAAAAGATTCATGCATGTGGTACCAATTCATTAAAATCGATGGACACTGGGCCATCCCCCTCCAAAGATCCCCATCAATAGGATCGATTCTACACAAGAACCGGAGCACGTCAAAATACTTCACATCCACACAATGGGATTGAAGCCACAATAGACCAAAGTCTAACTCACTGGACCGAAGTTTTAAAATCATCAATAGACCAAAGTCTAACCCACTGGACCGAAGTCCTACAATGCTATGAATGCATGATACACAACATCATACTCGTCATCATCAATAAAAGTCATTATGTGCATCATCATTCATCAAATCTCATGTTAATAATATCATCAATTATTCATCAAAACATCATGAAATCATCATCTCATAATCATCAACAACATCATGGTAAAATATCAGAAAAATTACAGCATCAAAACATCAAGACAACACAGAAATCACAACATAATTCGCGAACAGGAAGCGTTAGCCAGAATGTTCGCTTTGCGAACTCGTTCGCTCTGGCGTTCGCTATGCGAGCTGCCAGCGAATCCCCAAAATCCCATACAAAACCAGAGAGTTCCCATTCTTCCTCTCTTCGCCACCTTCGTTCGCTTTGCGAACCCACTAGTTGGGACGTTCGCTTTGCGAATCAAATGTCACCCTTCAGGTTTCATTCCAGCATCATCAAACAAATTATCGTACATTCGCCGCGCTACTCGCTTTGCGAGTCTGGGGCGAGTATTCGCCTTGCGAAGGGATGGTTCGCTTTGGGAACCTCTGATTTTAGGAAATCCCTGCTACGCATCAGTAGCACAACAGACCCAAAAACCTATACGATTCCAACCCCAATTACCCCAAAAACATCCCTACAACATTCCTAAGGCATCATGGCAATCAAGGACACAAAACCTACAACTATTAGTTCGATTAATTATACTATCTGGACCTCAAAATCACCTAAACCTTCACAACCCCAAAGATTCTCATAAACCCCATAAATCCCTTTCACCACAAGGTCTAAACAACATAGACAGGGAAAATCACCCTCAAGGTCTAATTTATCCGATTTAGTTCAACCTTTAATAATTGATTCACAAAATATCCTCAAATCATCAGTTTACTCATAAATCCCATAAATTCACATAAACCTCAAAAATTAGCTTTAAACACATCGAATCCCTATATTGAAAACAATGAAAGGCAATACTCCCCATACCTTAGATTGTCGATTCGAAGCTTTCTCTATTGAGTTTTTGGAAACCTTCTCGAATCCTCGCCTTTTCCTTTTTCCTCAGAGCTCTCAGTTCTTTCCTTCTTTTTCACATTATGATCAAATGAATGATACTTTTCCCAAAATTCTCCTTTTTGTTTAAACCTAACCTTTGGGATTCTCAAATGGGCTTTCCCAATATTACCCTCACTAACTCTCACTTAAAGTCAAATTTACCCTTAATCCTTCCAATATTATTTAAATTAATAATAATACTAATATATTCATATTATATACTATTATTTAATTAAATAACCAAAATTCCACGAAAATGCCAACGTCAACACAACCCACCAAAATTCACAAAAATTCATGAATATTATATTTAAATAAATTAAATAAATATTCTTAAGAATTTGGGGCGTTACAACTCTCCCCCACTTACGGAATTTTCGCCCTCGAAAATTACCTCAAGGAAATAGAGTCGGATACGAATCCCTCATCTGATCGTCACGTTCCCAAGTCCAACTTTCGCCAGCTGGTCCTCCCCACAGTACCTTCACCAAGGTTATCTCTTTACCTCGCAGTTGCTTCATCTCTCAACCGCCAATCCACACAGGCAATGCTTCAATAGTCAAGTTATCCCTCACTTGTACATCATCCATCTGAATCACATGCGACAGATCAGGAATGTACTTCCTCAATTGAGACACAAGGAACACGTCATGCAAATTCGCAAGTGATGGCGGTAAAGCAATCCGATAGGCTACTTCCCCCACCCTCTGCGAAATTTGATAAGGACCAACAAAACGTGGAGTAAGCTTCTTAGACTTCAAAGCTCGTCCCACACCAGTCACTGGCGTTACTCTAAAAAACACGTGATCTCCCTCTTGGAATTCAAGTGCTTTCCTCCTCTTATCATGGTAACTCTTCTGATGACTCTGCGAAGCTTTCATCCTTTCTTGGATCATCTTAATCTTTTTAGTCGTATCTTGCACAATCTCAGGTCCGAGTACATCACTCTCGCCCGACTCATACCAACACAAAGGAGTCCTACACCTTCTCCCATACAAAGCTTCATAAGGCGCCATTCCAATACTAGCCTGAAAACTATTATTGTATGTGAACTCAATCAATGGTAAATGGCTATCCCAAGATCCTCCGTGATCCAACACACAAGCCCTCAGCAAATCCTCTAAGGATTGGATAGTCCTTTTTGTCTGACCGTCCGTCTACGGATGATAGGCAGAACTAATCCTCAACTTAGTACCCAAAGCATCCTGCAAACTCTTCCAAAACTTCGATGTAAATCTCGGGTCTCTATCCGACACAATACTCGAAGGTATCCCATGTAACTTCACAATCTCTTCTATGTACATCTCGGCTAACTTCTGCATAGAATGATTAATCTTCATCGGCAATAAATGAGCCGATTTAGTTAATCTATCCACAATCACCCAAATCGAATCATTTCCCTTAGCAGTTATCGGTAATCCCGACATAAAATCCATGGAAATGCTATCCCATTTCCATTCTAGAATATTCAATGGCTGCATCATACCTAAAGGCTTCTGATGCTCAATCTTTGACTTCTGACAAGTCAAGCACGCATAAACAAACTCTACGATATCCTTCTTCATACCCGGCCACCAAAACAACTTTTTCAAATCCTGGTACATCTTCGTAGCACCGGGGTGAATACTCAACCTTCTTCGGTGCCCTTCTTCTAGAATACTCTTCTTGATTTCTGGAACATCTGGGACACACACTCTGTCTCTGAACATCATTACCCCATTCTCGTCAATCTGGAATTCTCCTCTGTTACCTTGATTAATCAATGTCAATTGGTCAACCAACTTCAAGTCAGATTGTTGTCCCACTCTAATCTCTTCCAAAATACCACTAGTCAACTTCAACATTCCCAACTTCACACTATCGGGAGTGGCTTCCCATACCAAACTCAAATCTCAGAATTGTTTAAGTAACTCCAGCTCCTTCACCATAAGCATTGACATATGCAATGACTTTCTGCTCAATGCATCAGCCACTACATTTGCTTTGCCCGGATGATAACTTAAATCAAAATCGAAATCCTTCAACAGCTCTAACCACCTTCTTTGCCTCATATTTAACTCTTTCTGATTGAACAGATACTTCAAGCTCTTAAGATCGCTGAACACTTTGAATTTAGAGCCAAACATATAATGTCTCCAAATCTTCAACACAAACACCACAGCAGCCAACTCCAAGTCATGTGTAGGATAATTCCTCTCATGAACTCACAATTGTCTCGAAGCATAGGCAACAAATTGTCCATTCTACATCAATACTCCACCAAGACCCATCTTCGACGCATCACAGTACACTACAAAAGATTCACTCGGATTAGGCAAAATCAACACTGGAGCGGTCCTCAATTTCTTCTTCAATTCCACAAAGCTTTCCTCACAAGCTACATCCCACACAAAAGCTTGACCCTTTTGAGTCAATTGAGTCAAAGGTAGTGCCAACTTAGAAAAGCCTTCAATAAACTTGCGGTAATAACTTGCCAATCCCAGAAAACTTTGTATCTCAGTAGCAGACTTCAGAGTCTCCCACTGTAACACAGCATCAATCTTAGAAGGATCAACATCAATTCCACCACTTGAAATCACGTGGCCAAGAAAACTCACTTCCTTCAACTAAAACTCACACTTGGACAGCTTTACATACAACTTCTTTTCCTGCAATACTCGCAACACAGTTCTCAAATGCTCAGCATGCTCTTCTTTAGATTTAGAATATATCAAGATATCACTAATAAACACCATCACAAACTTATCCAAATACTCATGAAAAATCTGATTCATGTACTCCATGAACACACCAGGTGCATTGGACATACCAAATGGCATCACCGTGTATTCATAGTGACCATACCTCATCCTGAAAGTTGTCTTCAGAATGTCATCAGGCTTAACACGAATCTGATGATAACCCGACCTCAAATCAATCTTGCTAAACACACAGACACCTATTAGCTGATCCATTAAATCGCCAATTCTCGGAAGTGGATATTTATTCTTAATAGTCACTTTATTCAACTGCCGATAATCAACACACAACCTCATACTTCCGTCCTTCTTCTTCACTAACAGCACAGGAGCATCCCACGGAGAAACACTCGGTCGAACAAACTTCTTCTCAAGCAATTCTTCCAAATGTTTCTTCAATTCACTTAACTCAGAAGCTGACATCCGACAAGGAGCCATTAACACTGGACTCGTACCTGGTATTAAGTCCACTGCAAACTCGACTTCATGTTTTGGAGGTAAATCACTGATGTCATCTGGAAACACATATGGGAATTCACAGACAACAGGTAACTCGACACTTGCAGCTTCACGATCGATCTGCAACAATGCAAACATTGCAAACACCAGGGCTTCGTCTTCTACCTGTTCATCCACTTGCTAAGTAGACAAGAACATCAACTCTCCAGCATAACTAAACTCAGGAAACTCCACAGTCTTGCTATAACAATTGATATGAACACGATTGAACTCCAACTAGTTCATTCCAAAGATTACATCGATTTGGTGCAAGGGTAAGCACACCAAATCCATCACAAAACTCTTCTAAAAAATTGTCACAGGACATCTCAAACACACAAAGGTAGTAGTAACAGAACCATTAGCTGGAGTTTCTATTACCATATTACTATTCATATCAGACAACTTCAAACGCAATCTATTAGCACATTCAAGCGAGATACAAGAATGAGTAGCACCAGTATGAATAATAGCAATGAACTTGATATTATTAATACAACAAGTACCTCGAATCAGGTTGTCCTTCTCTGGCACTTCTGAACCACTCAAAGCAAACACTCTTCCACTAGTCTGAGCAGCAGTGGTAGTCTTCTTCGGCTTCTGACACTGGGTACTGATATGACCTTTCTCTCCATAATTGAAATAGGTTGGACCATCATCTTTGCATTCAATAGCTCTATGCCCCCTCTTACCACACCTGTGGCACCTCAACGCCTTATTGGTACATATATCAGCACGGTGGCCCTGCTCGCCACACTTATAACACTTCCCAGAAGCGGGATCTGCTCCCCCACTTGTCTTTTTCCCATCTGAAGCCTTCTGCTTCCCTTTATCAGCTGAAGTTATATAAGGCTTACCCCTATACTGCCCTTTCTTCTCACTCAACTGCTTGTAGTGAGCAGATCGAGCTTGGATATCCTCATCGTAGATTCTGCTCTTGTCCACCAACTCAACAAACCTACGAATCTGTTGGTACCCAATACCCTGCTTAATTTCTGGTCTCAGCCCATTCTCGAACTTGAGACATTTAGACATCTCAGCATCAGCACAGTTGTAGTGCGGACAAAACTTCACCAGCATCTCGAACTTCACAATATATGCTGCCACAGTCATGTCTCCTTGCTTCAGCTCAAGGATCTCTACTTCTCTCTTGCCACGAGCATCCTCTGGAAAATACTTGCCCAGAAACTCCTGCTTAAACACAGCCCAGGTTATCACAGTACCAACATCGGTGAGTCTCTGACGAGTGTTATCCCACCAATCCTTAGCCTATTCTTCCAGCATATGCGTCCCAAACTCAACTTGTTGCTCATCAGTACACCCCATCACTCGAAAGATCTTCTCAATCACCTTCAGCCACTTGTGTGCACTTGCTGGATCATGAGCACCCACAAAAGTTAGTGGATTGTTCCTCTGAAATTATCCCAAAGCATGAAACTCATCTGGAACTCCACCATTCGGATTGAGTTGCGCCACTACATTAGCAACCGATTCCAATGCATCAGCAATAGCACAATCATTTCTTCCAGCCATCCTGCATACCATAAACAGGGTTAGAAGAAACAAAACATCGACAGAGTAACACACTAATCGACTGACAAAGGACTGACATCATATAAAAACCTGGCCGGACGGACTGACCTTCTCTAATACCACTAATGTAACACCCTTTTCTACCCCACAAATACACGCGACAAAATACACAAATTATCAGAGTACAAATCACCCCAGAAGGGTGCACATTTCTCAATAAAACTCAAAATTAACTCATTTACTCCGTAAACACGAGTTTTCCTTAAAATACTCAAAGGTTATCAAAATATTCAAAACCCATCAATTATAGCAGCGGAACCACCATAACCACCATGACACAAAACAAAAGGGTTTATAATAAACCATAATCTTCAAAAATAAAAATAATAATAACAAATAATAGGTTCAACATGGTTCGACTCAACGACCCCAACCCGATGTTACACTATCAGAGCAATGACCCTCTAAGTCGACCAAAAGCAAATAAACTTTAAAAGTCCTCGAAGGCGTCCACAGCTAAGCCTGATCACCTGCACGTTACCCACATGGAGGCAACATTCAAACAGGCAGGGTGAGTAATCACAAATCATTATAATCAATATAAAAACAGGATATGCATAACATTGACGTCATCATCATATACAACATCATCAGGGTCATCAAAGGAAAACATGAAATCACGATATCATAAGTCACATCAATGCCAAATATATGCAATGCACAACAAGACTCATGCATGTGGTACCAATTCATTAAAATCGATGGACACTGGGCCATCCCCCTCCAAAGATCCCCATCAATAGGATCGATTCTACACAAGAACCAGAGCACGTCAAAATACTTCACATCCACACAATGGGATTGAAGCCAAAATAGACCGAAGTCTAACTCACTGGATCGAAGTTCTATAATCATCAATAGACCAAAGTTTAACCAACTGGACCGAAGTCCTACAATGTTATGAATGCATGATACACAACATCATACTCGTCATCATCAATAAAAGTCATTATGTGCATCATCAGTCATCAAATCTCATGTTAATAATATCATCAATTATTCATCAAAACATCACGAAATCATCATCTCATAATCATCAACAACATCATGGTAAACCACCAGAAAATCATAGCATCAAAACATCAAGACAGCACATAAATCACAACACAATTCGCGAACAGCAGGCATTCTCTAGAATGTTCACTTTGCGAGCTGCCAGCGAATCCCCAAAATCCCATACAAAACCAGAGCGTTCCCATTCTGCCTCTCCTCGCCACCTTCGTTCGCTTTGCAAACCCACTCGCTGGGACGTTTGCTTTGCGAATCCAATGTCACCCTTCAGGTTTCATTCCAGCATCATCAAACAAATTATCGTGCATTCGCTGCGCTACTCGCTTTGCGAGTCTGGGGCGAGTATTCGCCTTGCGAAGGGATGGTTCGCTTTGCGAACCTGCGATTTCAAGAAATCGCTGCTACGCATCAGTAGCACAACAGACCTAAAAACATATACGATTTCAACCCCAATTACCCCAAAAACATCCCTACAACATTCCTAAGCCATCATGGCAATCAAGGACACAAAACCTATAACTATTAGGTCGATTAGTTATACCATCTGGATCTCAAAATCACCTAAACCTTCACAACCCCAAAGATTCTCATAAACCCCATAAATCCCTTTCACCACAAGGTCGAAACAACATCGACAGGGAAAATCACCCTCAAGGTCTAATTTATCCGATTCAATTCAACCCTTAATAATCGATTAACAAAATACCCTCAAATCATCAATTTACTCATAAATCCCATAAATTCACACAAACCTAAAAAATTAGCTTTAAACACATCGAATCCCTATATTGAAAACAATGAAAGGAAATACTCCTCATACCTTAGATTTTCGATTCGAAGCTTTCTCTATTGAGTTTTTGAAAACCTTCTCGAATCCTCGCTTTTTCCTTTTTCCTCTGAGCTCTCACTTCTTTCCATCTTTTTCACGTTCTGATCAAATGAATCCTACTTTTCCCAAAATTCTCCTTTTTATTTAAACCTAACATTTGGGCTTCTCAATTGAGCTTTCCCAATATTACCTTCACTAACTCCCCCTTAAAGCCAGATTTACCCTTAATCCTTCCAATATTATTTAAATTAATAATAATACTAATATATTCACATTATATACTATTATTTAATTAAATAACCAAAATTCCACCAAAATACCAACGTCAACACAACCCACCAAAATTCACAAAAATTCAAGAATATTATATTTAAATAAATATTCTCAAGAATTTGGGCTGTTACAGGAAGTCTCTTGAAGTATCTGAGGAAAAATATGAAAATGAAGACCAACTGCTTGAAGTAGATTTGGAGATAAAAGAAAATGAAATGGTAAATGAAGAAGTGGTTGGACCTGAACAAGTGGTAAAAGAGAAAACCATTGAGCCAAAATCGGTCATGAAGCTCCCTTTCCCAACAAGAAACAAGAAAAAGGGGCAGCATGAGAATTTTTTTGAAAAGTTCTTAGAGATGTTCAAGAAGCTTGAAATCAACATCCCATTCTTGGAGGCACTTGAGCAAATTCCTACTTATGCCAAGTTCATGAAGGACATTATCTCAAAGAAGTGAACCATTGATACTGATCCGATTATTTTAACCGAAACTTGTAGTGCTATTTTGCAAGGTATGAAGATTCCGGTTAAGAAAAAAGATCGAGGTTCAGTCATCATCCCTTGCACCATTGGGGATAGGTCATTCAAAAAAGCTCTTATTGATTTGGGAGCAAGTGTGAGTCTCATGCCTTTATCTAACTTAAAGAAATTGGGGATAGGAACGATGCAAGATACTAGGATGACACTTCAGTTTGCTGATCATTCGGTAAAAAGACCTTATGGGGTAGTTGAAGATGTTATTGTGAAGATTGATAAGTTTGTATTCCCGGTGGATTTTGTAATTTTAGAGATGCCGGAAGATCAAGAGGTCGCTCTCATTCTTGGGAAGCCCTTTTTAGAGACCGGAAGGTGTTTGATAGACATAGAGGAGGGTACTATGACTTTGAAAGTCTATGATGAGGAATTAAAAATTGATGTTCGAAACACCATGAAGTACAAGGATCATATTGGCATAAGTCATATAATAGAGGGCATAGGCCGAATAGTGGATGACTCAGAAACTGCTCGTTTTTGAAGGTTTTGGACACTCAGACTTGTAGAGTTATGTGTGATTTCTGTCACTACAGAAGCTTTGTTGCTCTCAGCTGATGACTCCATGACTTTAGTAGATGTTGATGAAATGAATTTGGTTATGGCTACTTTTATAATGGCGTCTGAGTATCCTTATCGACAAAATAAAAATCCTTTACTCAATTTTTGGATTGTTACGCCTAATAATTGCATTGCACAATCCTTAATGACCTTTGTTACATATCGTTTTTCAACTCTTGAAAAGTGATCTTGTAATGATGGCCTGTTATGTATTTATGACTGTAACTCTTTTTTCTTTCTCTTTTTTACTCTTTTTTATGTGACAAAAGGGGGAGAAATGATATTAAGTATTTAATTAGAAAATAAACCCATTGAACCTATTCAGTCTGTACATAATGGTCATTTATAATTTTGTTATTTAAATTTATGTTATTATGGTTATCTTGCCCGGGCGACACATTTTAACTCTTTTGTACATAGAACTAAGGAGGAGCTTACAAACCACAATCTTAACCTATCAGACTCACAACGTGCTTACAAACCTTGTATTCTGTTGTTGCCAAAGGAAGTTAAAATATTATTTTTGGTTTTCTAAAATATAGAACTAAGGGGGAGCTTACAAACCTCAACCATGGAACTATTATACTTAGGGGGAGCTTACAAACCTCAGACTATGTGATGTTAATAAGAAAAATAAATTACTTTTTCTTGAAAGTAGTATTTAGGGTGGTTCACAGAACTCAACTTTGGACTATTAGATTCAAGGGGAGCTTACAAACCTCATACTCTGATGTTGCAACGAAAACTATAACTGCCAAACATTAGTCTTTTAAATACTTATTGAAATTATGGCATAGCAGATAGCAGATGTCCTAACACATTTCAAGACATTGTTCTCTGCACAACTTTAAAACAAGAACAAAACAGCAAACTGATATTCAGAATATCAGTACCAACAGCAAGACAGATGTTTCGACATCTGTTACAACATGTTAATCAAAACTGAATTGTAAATGCAGAATGATAAACAACACAGAATATGATAACCCAGTTCGATGCAAATCACCTACATCTGGGGGCATACCAAGCCAGGAAGAAGAATCCATTATCAGTAGTATAGTTTTATGTAAACAACCGCTAGTTTACAGTAAACAACCTCTGGTTTACCTATCACTACCCAATGAAAACTTTATCTAAGAACTCCATCCTAGATTAGAGAAACCCATCTCACTCCCTAAATTACAACCTGAGATTATCTAACAGCTATAATCACAATAACTGTATCATCCTATTGAAAGACACCCCTTTCAATAAAAAGTTCAGTCAAGCATTCTTAACTAACAAGTTAACTTGGATTTGCTTAAAAGCTTCATCTAAGAACAATACATGATTCATTACCTTCGAGTTTTTGAATCTGTACAAGTACCTATGTCTTCCACCACGTATCACATCGATACATAGCGAGACTTACAAGAAGGCCTGCGACTCTCAAAACCCTAAACCCTATTTTCTACTTTACAAAAGTGTTACAATAAGTTCAGTTTTCCAGTCCTAGGTCTTGGTCTTCTTTTAGAATCTTCTGCTTCCTTGGGCTTCGAATCTTTTGTTTATTGATCCCTTGATCCACTGCTGTGATCATTCCTTGATTCTTGCACCAGATTTAAAAGCTGCTATATTTGTTGAATCTGGATGTTGAAACATTGTATTTGACATCTTCGTCTGCAGCATTCTTTATTAAGTTTTAACCAAAATTTAGTCAAACCACAAGAGCTTTCAATCTCCCCCTTTTGACAAATTTTAGCTATACCTCCTTTTGGACAATAAACCTAGGGTGCTCCTAACGTCTCTTCACCCTGAGTGGCCAATTATGATTGGAATACTGATGTGACTTCAATCATGTTGGTGTGCATGAGGAAGAGGATGACATACAATCCCCCTTTTCACATGAATCTATACTTCCTCACTTTGAGGGGAAAATTTTTGCGGCTGAAACAACCAAAAATCCAACATGGGTAACTCAGAACACAGGGCACGAATGTGTTCATAACTCAGATCACAGGACACTAAAGAAGTACTTAGAACATATGGGAAACTTACGACTCAGTCAGAATGTCATAACATTCTGTCTAACATCCTTGCAAACCAACTGCAAGGGCAGACTCAACCCTTGTACTTTTCTCCCCCTTTTTAGCCAAAAAATTGACAAACATGTCCAAGACAGATCCATACCTAAACCGAGTAAACCCAAAAACTAATAAAACCCATGAAACCCAGCACAACAGAAAAGACAACCTGAGACAAGAAGAGGACGAGAACACCCTTTATATACAAGAGAGTTTTTCTTAGGATGTAACGAACAATTGGAAGTAACACATGTCCATTCAATGTGAGCATTAAATGAAAGGGTGTATCTTCATAGACAAAAGTGCACCGGCCAAATCTCTTTTGACTATTTCTTATTTTTAACAAGGACCATCCAAGAAATGCGCATTTACCGAGACACATGTTTAACACGCGTTCCCTAAGACACATTTTCTCCATCGTCCAAAGCAATTAGTAATGATACAGCCATACATCCAATGTTATGACATCTCGTCAGCCTTTGTTTAGTCCCTCTTGTAACATTTGATGCATATTCATAATCCTTTTTAAAAAGAAGACCAAGAGTAACTGACCAAGATGTTAAGACATTTCTTCAATCATCTTCCAGTTAGCAGCAAAGACTCTCAAGATACTTGTATTGCTCCTGATTCAATCCATTGACACCCAATGACAAAATCAGAATAACCTGATAAGTCCCCCTATAACTTATACCAGTAGCACAATGTCACGACATCTCGTCGGACATATCAACCTCACCTGAGTCAATCTATCACAAACTGCTTGAAACCACAAACAATCTTGATAGCCAGACTGCACCATTGCAGCTATATATCTGAAATAGAGATCTAACCCCCCCTGTCATAGACAACCAGTGCTCCTTTGCCAGAAGAACACCCTAAATGAATGGAAAACATAAGACGCATCTTCATGTCTTCAAGAGCGCACCCTCTGTTCCACACACCAGCTGAACGCATTCACCTAATGCTTGATCCTCAAACAATCCATGTACCACACTAGTTATAGCGCGAATTTTTGCGTGGTTGCGAAGCACTATCGTTTTGGGGTACTACAGTTCGATTCATTTTTTATCCTATTGAAGCTGATGAAGGAAGGGAAATAGATGTCTCCAATTAACCCTGCTTGCAAACTGAGTTTAAACAGATGATTGTTGGTTTACATATGCTATTAAGATTGTGGGTCTCTCTTAGGTTATTTTGTTAGAAAAAACAGTGTTTAGGCTATGGGTAGGATGTTAGGACTGATGCTTTTTGATTGATATATGGAATTTTGGGTTTTTGATTAGTATGCTCTCTAATATTTTTCAATCTTAAGCTTACGTATTCCTGAAACAGGGAAATCAGAGCGATCGTAGTTCCTCCTATTCTAAGGGAGGAAAGAGGTTGTTTTTGGTGGCTTGTTCAAAGCCCAAGACGTGAAGCTCAAGGTGGTTTGTATCTTGTTCGAAGCCCAAGATGTGAAGGTGAAGGGTCTATTTGTATCTTGTTCAAAGCCCAAGATGTGAAGCTAAAGGGTCCTGGCTGAGAGAGAATTTGTCATCTCTAAAGAGGAGTTGTTGATGTGTATATGTTGTGAGCAAGGTACAACTTTGATGCTAAGAGGTTGATTGACTCAACTGGGGTTTTCTTTATACAAAGCCTAAGAGGAGGCTATTGACCCAACAAGATGGTGATTTTTCTATCTCGTACAAAGCCCAATATGGAGGCTAAAAGGGGACTGGCTCAACAAGAGAGTCTTTTATACTCAACAAGAGAGTGTTTTTGTGTCTTGTACGAAGCCCAAGACGGAGGCTAAAAGGTAGATGACTCAACAAGAGAGTCTTTTATACTCAATAAGAGAGTGTTTTGTATCTCGTACGAAGTCCGAGATGGAGGCTAAAAGGATGGTGACTCAATAAGAGAGCCTTTTATACTCAACAAAACAGTGTTTTGTATCTCGTACGAAGCCCGAGTTGGAGGCTAAAGGATAGATGACTCAACAAGAGAGTCTTTGATACTCAACAAGAGAGTGCTTTGTATCTCGTACGAAGCCCGAGATGGAGGCTAAAAGGTTGATGGCTCAACAAGAGAGTCTTTTATACTCAACAAGAGAGTGTTTTTGTGTCTTGTACGAAGCCCAAGACGGAGGCTAAAAGGTTTATGACTCAACAAGAGAGTCTTTTATACTCAACAAGAGAGTGATTTGTATCTCGTATGAAGCCCGAGATGGAGGCTAAAGGATTGACTCAGCAAGAGAGTCTGAAAAGGTTAGCTCCACTGGGGAGAGTCATTTGTACAAAGCCCAAGAGGAGGCTACTGAGCTAGTGACTGTTTCAGTTGAGTGATAGGTCCAGTGTGTGGGATAAAAGAGAAAATCATTTCTTATGAAGAGAAAGATTATGAGTAATGTTGTGATCAGATGATCAGGGTTATTTCCTGTTCTTTAAGGAAATGGGAAATCCCAGAGTGTTGAGACTGTTCAAGTCTACTGGTGTTTGAGAAATAGATTCTCAGATAGCGAAAGCATGTTGTATGATGCCTGAAAGAAGGCTGGAATGTTAAGGGATGAAGGTATAGACTCTTTTGAAAGACTGCTCTATTAAGATGACTAGTTTCCGTTCCTATACCTTTAAGAGGCCGTCGGGACAATTTGTACAAGGCCCAACAAGAGGAAGGAAACTTTTAAGAAGCCGAAGGGACAATTTGTACGAAGCCCAAGAGGAGGCTCTCTTCGCTGAGGAAGAATCATTATACAAAGCCTAAGAGGAAGCTGTGAAAACTTCTAAGAAGCCGACGGGTCCTTGTACAACGCTCTAGAGGAGGCGGGGATGCTTTTAAGAAGCTTGTGGGTCCCCAAATCCTGAGAAGTTCAAGACATGTCATTCATTGAGAATAGATCAGGCCAGGAAAGTTCAAGAATTTGGAAGAAACTCAAGAGATGCCATTCACGGAGAAAAGATCATCTCTGGGGAGTTAGAGTTTCTTTGACAATTTCTAGGGGTGACAGCCAAAGAGAAGACTGTATCTGATGCTCCTATGGGGGATCTAGTTTTATCTATTTTTAAGAGTGATCAACAGGGCTTTACCTAGTGTTAGACGTAGTTGCCGGGGAAAACTCTAAATAGCTATACTAGTATTACACGGTATATAAAGTATGTGAGAGAAGACTTACAGTGAGCAGCCCCACAATACAGTTATATATATATATATATATATATATATATATATATATGAAAGCGGTAAATAAAAGCGGATAAACACTTACTCGGTTGTAGAGCTTCCATGTTGTTGGGTTAGTTGTTCAACAAAGAAAGATTGAAAACAACAGTATATTCGAATTCGAAATCAAAGGAGAAAGTGCTTTGAAGAGAAATATGGGGCTTATAGCTCGAGGAGAGGCCCAAGGTTTTATCAGTGATTGCACTGTTGTTTTGATTTGTACAGGGACTTATATAAGTGACTGAGGCCCAAAAAGTTCTCTGTACATAGGGATGGGTCTTACACTCTCTTAGAGGCCCAAAGGTTTATTTTTATACAAGTGGTGGGGCTTACAGCTCACGGAGAGGCCCATTTGAATTTAAAGAAAAGAAATGGGTCTTACTACTCGAGGGTAGGCCCGGATGGTTTTTATTTAAAACTGGCGATCGCGCCGAGATTTTGAAAACGACGTGGGTCTTATACAATGACTGAGGCCCAAAAAAGGTTTGGTTTTCAAAAGGATTAGGTCTTACACTCTATTAGAGGCCCAAGGTGTTAAGATGGGTCTTATAGCTCGAGGAGAAGCCCAAGGTTTATTTTGAAAAGGCGACGACCGCGCCGTGGTTTTTTTAAAAACATCGTGGGTCTTATACAATGACTAAGGCCCAAAAAGGTTTCAAAGAGGGATTGGGTCTTACACTCTATTAGAGGTCCAAAGAGTTATTTTTTTAGAAAAAAAGAATGGGGCTTACAACTCGAGGAGAGGCCCAATGGTTTGAAAATATTTGTTTGGGTGAAAATCGAGGAAACCCTAATTTCATCATTTTAAAAGTAAATTCTCAAGGAAAATCAATAAAAAATGATAAAATACCAAATAAGCTTGAATAAACAACTTGTGATTTTTGGTTAAGGTTTGAAAAATGAGGTTTTAATCACAAGATGAATTAAAATTCATTTAGTTTTGATTTTCAACATGAGAATTCAATTTTAAAATGTTTAAAAACAATTAAAAATGAATTTATTCACAAAAATACCAACTATATTAAATAAATAATATAAACTTGATTTTTTTGTTGAATAAAATATTTCAACATTTTTGTGACTTTTTGCAAAAAGAACCAATAAAAAATTTTTAAAATTTGGAGAGTTATTAATTTTTCAAATCATTAAAAATAATATGAAAAACAAATAAAAAGTGAAAAAAATAACAAAAAGAGGATCTGGGGCGAGGGGGATTCGAACCCCAGACCTCTTGTGTATGGGTGCACGCCTTACCACTGGGGTGGTGATACATACGTTGATTGAAACACAACCATAAATATACAAGGCTTGCCTTGTTTTTGGCCTGGCCCAAGGCAAGGCAAGGCAAGATTTTGGTCAGAAACGTAAAGGCCATAACTTTTTCATTTCTCCATGGATTGAGACAAAATTTAGGTCTATCCTGCCTTGAATTTCACAAGGAATCCAATGGTGGTGGTGTTTTTTCAGATCATGCTCCTATTTAAAAACCCGATAGTGGTTTTGAAATAGGCCTATAATTGCATTTTATGTGCCATCTCTTGATACAGGTGTGAATTACATGGTAAATAGGTTCAAACACAACACATATAACATGTTTAAGAGATGCATGATCACTGGACATCAAAAGAAAGCATGATTCAAATAATCCAAGTTGTGATGCTTACCTCTTTTTGGAGCTTTTAAGCAATCTGCCAAGTGCCTTGTTCCAGAAATGCTTTGATGCTTAGAACAACCTCAAATGATCCCTTGGAAGCTTTTAGGATGGTTCGAATCAGCTGGAAACCTCAGAAGTGGAAACTGGCCCTTTCTTGCAAAAGGAGCAAAAGTGGCTAAAATAGCAACTCTCTCAAATGGTGTTTCAGATGTGTGGATCCATTTGGGAAAGTTCAAGGATGATATTTGGAGTGTATTTGAGGTTTTATCTGGTTTGAAAAGTGACTGATTCAAGATATGGCTTGAAAAATGCACAAAAAGGCCTATTTTGAGGATTTGAGAGGTGACTTTGTGAAATTGGTTACAGGTCACTTATGAGGGTTTGGACAGCTTAGATATGACATATTGGATGTGTTTGGATCATGAGCTGTGGTGAAATTGCTCCCTACTCAAAAACTCAGAGTTACCTTGCTAAAGAAGGCATTTTTGACAAGAGAAAGAGATTTTGAGGAAAGCGAGTGTTGTAGTGCTTTGGTGTACTTAAACTGAGCACAAATGAGCTCTATTTATAGTAGATCAAGTTTGTTTTGGCTGCAATAGTGAATGGCAACTGCAGCATAGGTTTGGCCAATGTTGAGCAATGAGAATCCAAGTCTCCTCTAGCCATTGACTAGAGGTTAGGGCACAAGCTTCTGGTTCCCTTGGTCTTGGATAAGTCTTGACTGAATTCAGTTGCAAATGTGTCAGTCCATGCCTCCTTGGTGCATCCATTAAATGCTTCAATCCAAAATTGGAGTCTTGTCCCTCTTTTAGGGATTTCTAGGTTTGACATGCTACTTTTGGTTCCAAAGACTTGGGAGACTTGAGATCAGAGTTGGTTGCTCCTTGGTCTCCCCTTGAGGTGTTCAGATAGATAGAGTTTCTTGTCATTTGTACAAATTGGGTAAATCTAGCAAAATGCATAAATCTGCCTTGCTTTGGCAGTTTTCAGCAAGGCATATTGCCATTGTCATATCTCATGGCTCAAGTGGAATTTCATGGAGTTCTTGGCCATTTTGGAAAGCCCTCATATGATACAACAACTGGTTGATCATAGTTGGTTTTGATACCTTTTGGATCAAAGTGAAAAATGTCCCTACATTTGGAAAAAAGTGAAGGCAGATTCAGACTTAGTGAAAATTTCACTAAGTGTTGGAAAAAAGTGACATTTTCACTTTTTGTGATTTTGATCATTCCATAACTCAAAATCCATGAGGAATTGGAAGCAGTTGTGTTTGAAGCTTTTGTAGAGGGCCATGAGAGCTACAAATCTAGCTTTGGATAGGGAAAAATGGCCTTGTGGTTTAGGAGTTATGATCCTCCAAAGTCGGTACCCTTGCCACTTTATTCCATAACTTAGAAATTTTCTAAGTTTTTTATGGTTACCTCTTTTACAAGTTATCCCACTTTTCTTGATTTTTCTTGATGAATGATGATTCCAATCATACATTAACTTCATTTTGGGGTCAAAGAACCATAATTGTGAAAAATCTCAAAAAGTCAAAATTTGACTTTTGTGCACAGTTGACTTTTTGTCAGATGAATTCCAAATTGTGCAATCCTGTATGAAATCAAGTCCTTGACCTAAATCAAACTTGATGGACATGTTCCATAGGTGTTATAGGGTGTATTGAATCATGTCCCAAGGTTTGGGAGCATGCCTGGGTCAAAAGTCAAAGGCACAATTGACTTTTTCCGCGAAACCCTAACTGTGGTTCAGATGAAATTGAAACTTGTTGATCAAGCTTCTTGGATTAATCCATTGTTGCAAACGGATAAATATGGTTTATTAGAGACCCTCAAATCCTCTCTTGAGGTCTTGGCTCATATTTTGTCCCAAAAGTCAACTTAGGGGTGAATTAGGTCAAGAAACCCTAATTCTTGATTTTTGATGAAAGCATCCCCTGAGGCTAAATTGACTTGATGACTGGGTCTATGATGTCCCTTGGAGCATCTTAGGTTATACTTTGAAGCACTGGCTCATGCCCAGAGGAAAATTTCCATCTGGAGGCCCTGGTCGACCAAAACCCTAATTTGGTGACACTGGCGATCTTGAGGCTTGATCCACTTAGAATGCTGCAACCTTGTGCCTGATTCTTGATGTGGGAGTCCTCTTGATCCATTATGGATGTTTGAGAGGTTTATACAAGTTGAAAATCATGTATGTGCTTGATTGATCCTTTGTCTAAGAGCTCTAAGAGGGCTTGAAACCCTAAGTTTGATTGTAGTAGATGCTCACCTATCTTTGGGGAGACTAATGAGGTATGATGGTCCATCCATATTGTGATGATGATCTGCATAATGATGGGGAATCTTAGTGGTCAAAATTTGGGGTATGACACTATTACATTCAATAGACAGAAGTTTTCCCCCTATCTTTCTCAAATGATGCTTCTTCAGCAAGAAACACCCTAAAATCACCACATGATATCCCATGGCAACTTCATGATCATATAGTGAGAGTACCAGGAATGCATCCTTGTACTACAACCAACAAACTCTTGGATTGAGACCAAAATCACCATTTACCTCTCTCATCCAGAAACCATCCATTCCCTGTACAAATCCACCTTGAATTTTACAGCCATAGATATCCTTGTTCCTTGAGATACAATCCAATTGAATCTGGAATGATTCACATTCCTCAAAGAGACATACAGAGCCCATTAGTTTTCTAGCTCACCCAAATGTTCTTCGCACTTGAAAACATCAAACACATGCTCTAGAAATCTTCAGCTTATTTGCTCCACAAGCACCAAACTGATATACTTCTCTTAGCATGACTTGTAGTAGAGGAAACCTGTCATACCCCAAATTTTGACCACTAAGATTCCCCATAATTGTGCAAGTCATCATCATAATATGGATGGACCATCATACCTCATTAGTCTCCCCAAAGATGGGTGAGCATCCACCACAATCAAACTTAGGGTTTCAAGCCCTCTCAGAGCTCTTAGACAAAGGATCAATCAAGGAATGACATGATCTTCAACTTGTCTAAACCTCTCAAACATCCACAATGGATCAAGAGGACTCCCACATCAAGAATCAGGCACAAGGTTGCAGCATTTTAAGTGGATCAAGCCTCAAAATCGCCAGTGTCACCAAACTAGGGTTTTGGTCGACCAAGGCCTCCAGATGGAAATTTTCCTCTTGGAATGAGCCAATACTTCAAAGCATGACCCAATATGGTTCAAGGGACATCATAAGCCCAATCATCAAGTCAATTTAGCCTCAGGGGATGCATTCATAAAAAATCAGGAATTAGGGTTTCTTGACCTAATTCAACCCTAAGTTGACTTTTGGGACAAAACATGAGCCAAGACCTCAAGAGAGGATGTGAGAGTCTCTAACCCACTACATTGGTCCATTTGCAACAATTGATTAATCCTAGAAGCTTGATTCACAAGTTTCAAATTCATCAGAACCACAATTAGGGTTTTGAGGAAAAAGTCAACTGCACCTTTGACTTTTGACCCAGGCATGCTCCCAAACCTTGGGACATGATTCAATACACCCTATAAAACCCATGGAACATGTCCATCAAGTTTGATTTAGGTCAAGGACTTGATTTCATAGAGGATCGCACTGTTTGGAGTTCATCTGACAAAAAGTCAACTGTGCACAAAAGTCAACTTTGACTTTTTGAGATTTTTCACAATTATGGTTCTTTGACCCTAAAATGATGTTAATGTATGATTGGAATCATCATTCATCAAGAAAAATCAAGTAGTGTGGGATAACTTGTAAAAGGGGTAACCATAAAAACTTAGAAATTTTCTAAGTTATGGAACAAAGTGGCTAGGGTACCAACTTTGGAGGATCATAACTCCTAAACCACAAGACCATTTTTTCCCATTCAAAGCTGGATTTGTAGCTCTCATGGCCCTTTACAAAGGCTTCAACTACCACTTATTCCTATTCCCCATGGATTTCAAGTTATGGAATGGCCAAAATCACAAAAAGTGAAAATGTCACTTTTTTCCAACACAGTGAAATTTTCACTAAGTCAGAATCTGTCTCACTTTTTCCAAAATGTAGGGGCATTTTTCACTTGGATCCAAAAAGTATCAAAACCAACTATGATCACACATATGTTATATCATATAAGAGCTTTCCAAAATGGCCAAGAACTCCACCAAATTCCACTTGAGCCATGAGATATGACAATGACAAAGTGCCTTGCTGCAAATTGTCATGGAAAGGTAGATTTGTGCATTTTGCTCGATTTGCCAAATTTGTGCAAATGACAAATAACTCTATCCATCTGAATACCTCAGGGGGAGACCAAGGAGGGACAAACACTAATACATCAGCCTCCCAAGTCCTTGGAACCAAAAGTAGCATGCCAAACCTAGAAATACTTAAAAGAGGGACAAGACTCCAATTTTGTTTTAGAGCATTCAATGGATGCACCAAGGTGGCATGGACTGAGCCTCTTCCAACTAAATTCAGTCAAGACATATCCAAGACCAAGGGAACCAGCAGCCTGTGCCCAAACATCTAGTCAATGGCTAGAGGAGACTTGGATTCCCATTGATCAACATTGGTCAAACCTCTGCAGGAGTTACCATTCACTTTTGCTTGCAAAACAAACTTGCTGCACTATAAATCGACATCATTTGTGATCGGTTTGAGTACACCAAATCCATGAAACAGGTGCTTTCCTCAAAATCTCTTCCTTCACTCCAAATTTGCCTTCCAAAGCAAGTCACTATCGGGTTTTGAGTTTAAGGGCTATTCCAACCAAACCAATCACACACACACACACACACCTCATAAATATCACATAGAAGTGATCCAAACACTTTAACAACAATTGTAACACTGATTTCTCAGAATCACCATCCAACTGCTCAAGCTTTTAGCAGACTTGCAGTTGGGGTACCATCTTCAGTTTCAGCTTGTTTCAAACCACTCCAAGCATCCAGACACATCACTTGGCACCTAAGGAAGCTATACAAATCATTGGAACCAGCTTGCAACACCTCTAACACAAAACACGATCACCAGCTGCAAGAGGTAAGCATGAGCTCTTCTAACTCTATGATCCATGCATTTTTTGCTGCACAATAATTTGGCCATATGTTCATAATCATGCATAGAGTGTTTACCCTCAATCAATTGCTTTGTTTGAATCGTGTATGGAATTTCTGAGCCTTCATGCAAATTTTAGGGTTCTTGAGGTTTCTCTTTGATTTCTTATTCCATGCTTAAAATAAATGAAATTAAAGACCATAGACATGATCGTGAGGTGAAAACGAGTAGATTGATATGTAGATTGCATGATATCATCAAGTATTCAGTGAGATTGGATAGAAAATGCAAATCTACAGAAACAGAGGGTGGCGCGTGTTCTTTCCATGTTCTTGGCGCCATTTTTGAATATTTGAATATTTGAATTTTGTGATTTTATTTAATAGATTCAAAAATTAATTTCTCTCTGAGTTTTAATGATTTTGAGTTGATTCTTTTTTTAATAATTCACAAAAATGTTAAAATATTTTATTTTGTCAAAAATTCCTGAAATTATTATTTATTTCATATACTTGATTATTTTGCAAAGAATTAATGTTTTATTTGTTTTTAACATTTAAAATATTTTTCCCTCCTTGATTTTCCAAACTTAATTGATTTCCAATCATTTTGTGGATGTAAGCATGATTTTTCAAATATTAATCCAAGATCACAACTTGTTCTTCACACATGTTTGATAATTTTGATTATTTTAATTAAATTCTTATTTAATTAAAATACATTTTGAAATCAATTTAGGGTTTTGATCTTAATCACCCTAGACAAATCATTTTCAAACACTTTGGGCCTCTAATAGAGTGTAAGACCCAAACCCCTTTTGAAAACCAAAACATTTTTGGGCCTCAGTCATTGTATAAGACCCACTGCGTTTTCAAAATCTCGGCGCAATCGCCATTTCGAAACGAAAATCATTTGTGCCTACCCCCGTGTTATAAGTCCCATTGTCTCCCTTTAAAACTCTTTGGGCCTCTAATAGAGTGGTAGACCCAATCCATCTTAGAAACTATAATATTTTGGGCCTCAGTATTGTATAAGTCCCGATCCCACTAAAAGTTCGGCGCGATCGTCGCCTTTTTTTAGATACAACCTTGGGCCTCTCCTTGAGCTGTAAGCCCCACCACTTGTATAAAAATAAACACTTTGGGCCTCTGATAGAGTGTAAGACCCAACCCCTTGTTGAAACCAAAATGATTTGGGCCTTAGATATTGTATAAGACCCGCCGTGTTTTCAAAAACCTCGGCGCGATCGCCGCGTTAAAAAAACAAACCTTGGGCCTCTCCTTGAGTTGTAAGCCCCGACATCTTTTCAAAGCATTTTCTCCTTTGATTTTGAATTCAAATATATGTTGTTATCAAAGCTTTCTTTGTTGAACAACTAACAAAACAGCATGGAAGCTCTACAACCGAGTAAGTATTTACCTGCTTTCTTTATCTGCTTCCATATGTATATAACTGTATTGTGGGGCTGCTTCACTGTAAGTCTTCTTTCACATCCTTTATATACTTGTCAAATATCCACTGTGTAATACTAGTATAGTTATTTAGAGTTTTCCCCGGCAACTACGTGTAGCACTAGGTAAAGCCCTGCTAGTCACTCTTAAATACAAACAAAACTAGATCCCCGTAGGATTTCTAGATACAGTCTTCCCTCCTCTTGGGGTTAAACAACATGGAGACGTGAAAGGCAGCATTCTCGGTGAACCCTTTCTCAGACTGTCACCATTAGATATTTTCAAAGAAACTCTAACTCCCCAGAGATGATCTTTTCTCCGTGAATGGCATCTCTTGAGTTTCTTCCAAATTCTCGGACTTTCCTGGCTTGATCTATTCTCGATGAATGGCATATCTTGAACTTCTCGGGGTTTGGGGACCCACAGTCTTCCAAAAAGCATCCCCGCCTCCTCTTGGGCGTTGTACAAGGACCCTTCGGCTTCTTACAAGCTCTCATGCCTTCTCTTGGGCTTAGTACAAGGACCCAGAGACCTCTACAGGTATAGGGACAGAACCTAGTCATCAATTTGTTAGAGCTGTCTTTCTGAGTCAAGTGTCCGACCAGTTAATGGGTTGACCTTCATCCCTTAACACGCCAGCCTTCTCTTGGGCATCATACAAAGATCATTCACTATCTGAGAATCGATTTCTCAAAACACCAGTAGACTTGGACAGTCTCAATACCCGTGGGATTTCCCATTTCCTTAAAGAACAGGAAATAACCCTGATCCTCTGATCAATACAAAGGCACAACCTTACCTATAATCTTTCCCTTTATAAGAACTGATTTTCTCTTTTATCCAACACACTGGACTTGTCACTTAACTGAAACAGTCAGCCTCCTCTTGGGCTTTGTACAAATGATTCTCCCCAGCAGAGCTAACCTTTTCAGACTCTCTTGTTGAGTCAAACACCTTTTAGCCTCCGTCTTGGGCTTTGTACAAGACACATAAAAATACTCTCTTGTTGAGTATAAAAGACTCTCTTGTTGGGTCAAACTTTTAGCCCCCATCCCGGGCTTTGTACGAGATAGAAAAACACTCTCTTGTTGAGTATAAAAGACTCTCTTGTTGAGTCAAACACCTTTTAGCCTCCGCCTTGGGCTTCATACAAGACACATATAAATCACTCTCTTGTTGAGTATAAAAGACTCTCTTGATGAGTCAAACCTCTTTTAGCCTCTATCTCGGGCTTCATACGAGACAGCAAAACACTCTCTTGTTGAGTATAAAGGACTCTCTTGTTGAGTCAATCACCTTCAGACTCTCTTATTGAGTCAACCACTTTTAGCCTCCGTCTTGGGCTTTATGCAGGACAGATAAAAGCACTCTCTTGTTGATTCAGTCACTTGTTAGTACTCTCTTGTTGAGTCAACCCTTTTAGCCTCTATCTTGGGCTTTGTACATTACAGAAACAACATTTCCCCCAAAAAAGTCAAACTTCCCGCCTCCTCTTAGGCTTTGTATAAAGAAAACCCCGGTTGAGTCAATCAACCTTTTAGCATCAAAGTTGTTCCTTGCTCACAATATACAAACATCGGCAACTCCTCCTTACATATGAAAAAATCCCTCTAAGTCAGGACCCCTCTAGCTTCACATCTTGGGCTTTGAACAAGATATAAATAGACCCTTCAGCTTCACATCTTGGGCTTTGAACAAGATATAAATAGACCCTTCAGCTTCACATCTTGGGCTTTGAACAAGATACAAACCTCTTTAGCTTCACGTCTTGGGCTTTGAACAAGACACCAAAACATCTTTTTCCTCCCATAGAATAGGAGGAACTAAGATCGCTCTGATTTCCCTATTTCAGGAATACGTAGGCATAAGATTGCAAAATCTTAGCGAGCATCCTAATCAAAAACCCAAAATCCCATACCTTCATACATCAATCGAAAAGCATCGGTCTTAACATCTTACCAATAGCCTAGACACTATTTTTAGTTAATAACCCAAAGGGAGAACCCCCTATTTTGATAGCATCTGTAAACCAATAGTTTTGACTGTTTAACCTCAGTTTGCAAGCAGGGTTAATTGGAGACATCTATTTCCCTTCCTTAATCAGCTTAATAGGATAAAAAATGAATCGAACTGTAGTACCAAAGCGATCGTGATTCGAAACTACAAAAATTGCGCTACAGAAAAGTGGCAACCACGGTGGCAGAGTATGATATGTCTTGCTTTCCCAAGGGTTGAAACCCTAAATTCAGAAATGACGACTCTGCTGGGGAGTCATTGTCTTTTAGGATCATAAGACTAGAGGTCTAGGATGATTAAGACAAATATATATACTGCTTTTCCTAATTGATATATGTGTTTATTTTTCTACTAATGGGAATACGTGTGATGTCGCATGTGGAAAGATTGAGTATACACCTAAGATAGGTGATGGCAATGTGGGTAATCTTGCGGGGAGTGAATCCCAGTTAAGAGCCCCCGATCGACCATGAAACTCAGTGGAGACTCCCTTTGCAGATACATTGCCTATACGACTTCGGTTGTTGAAAGTAGTGTGGTCGACTGGGTTATCTGAGAAGCTGAGGTTTTTAGTAGGCTTAAACCATTTTGTAGTGCGGAAGCTATCAAAAATAGTTGTCACATGATACTACCCTCATCTGATATCACTCTAGGATACATCAGCTCGCTGGCGATCTGCTTGTTGTTGTTATCCTAAGAGGGGTTAATGATTTTGCGGACAGGTACAAAAAAATAACCAGTATAAAACCTTTGGGGGGGCTATAGCCTTGACTTCATGACACTGACCCTTTGACCCCATGTTTTTTCTATGTTTTTGTGTGCTGCATTCATACATTCATTTAAAAAACATTAAAAAAAATCTTCTCTTCTAGTATCTCTTTTTGAAATTAAACTAAGACAATGATTGCAAATGTCAGAGAGAAAGGAGATTGCGCTAATGGATTTCGGTAGAAGAAAAACTCATAAGTACACCTTCAAGGTTCCAAAATTAGAGGATTTAAGAGGATTGACAAGGATGATAACCAACCACGAGGCTTTCAGAGCCAAGTATGGAGGACTACTGTCTCTATTAAGGGTTCATGTAATTGAAGGAATCCTATCTACACTAATTCAGTTCTACGATCCGGTCTGTCACTGTTTCACATTCCCGGATTATCAGCTCGCAACCAACGCTAGAGGAGTACTCTCACTTGACTGGTCTACATATCACTGACCAAGATCCCTTTTCTGGACTGGAAGAAATTCCAAAAGATCAAACCATTGCGAGAGCAATCTATTTGGACGAGTCAGAAGTCAGGATTCACATGACCACTAAGGGTGGAATCCAGGGTTTGCCAGCCCAGTTCTTGACAAAGAAAGCCCTATACTATACTTTGCTAGTATAGGGAACGTGGCCGCTTTCGAGAGCATCTTTGTTTTGCTTACCTACGGGTTATTTTTGTTTCCCAACATCGATAACTTTGTAGATATCAACGCCATTAAGATTTTTCTGATTGGAAACCCGGCACCGACTTTGCTCGCAGATGCTTACCATTCTGCACACTTAAGGAATTTGTATAGTGGAGGTTTGATCACATGTTGTGTACCCCTGCTTACAAATGGTTCACTTCCCATTTGCCCAAGTCCGCTGCATTTTGGGATCAAAAGAATACTTTACGTTGGTCGCAGAGAATCATGTCTCTTACCAACTCTGAAATCGATTGGTACAATCGAATCTATGACGGGATCAGAATCATTGACCGTTGTGGAAATTTCCCAAACGTACCCCTTATACGAACTAAGGGAGGAATCAACTATCATTAAGTTTTAGTTCGTCATCAATTTGGATACCCGATGAGGCATATCCCGCATAATGCTCATTTGGAAGGTATTTTCTTCAAGGAAGGAGAAAATGACAGGGCACTTAAGACAGAAATAGTTCATGCCTGGAAACACATTCACAGGAAAGGAAGAGATTCTCTAGGAAAACCGGACTGTGTCTCGGTGGAGCCTTATCTCCACTGGGTACAAACTAGAGCTCTCAAGCTGAGGATGCCTTACCCTCGTCAGGCAGTTCTTCCATTGAGGGATTCTGCCCTTTATTTTATGCCTGAGACGGAAAAACTTCAGGTTACTCTCAGTAAAGTTCAACAGGAGAAGAGGTCTTGGAGGAACAAGTACCGTATTCTCAATGTGGAATGCAAGAAAATACAACAGCTGTTAAGAGAAAAGGATGCTCTGATTGAGATTTTGGAGCAACATGTTGTAGAGAACCAAGAAGACCAGAGGATTTTGCTCGCTCCTTTCACTTGGCAAAGGAATGACAACCCGACAACGGCCTAAGAGCCCCGGTCAAAGAAAAGGAAAGTACCAGAACCAGCACCTGAGCTCTCCTCAGAGAGGACTCGGGATCCATTAGCTTAGATTTCCTTTTATAGCACTGTGTAAATTACTGTATTTCCATTTTCGCAATCCTTTGATTTCAATAAAATGGGGTTTCCCCACTGTTTGATATTTGCAATCCAATTGTCAAAGTTTACTTTGATTAAACAAAAAAATGTACAATTAATATACTCATTGCATATCATTCATCATTCTCGCATAACGCATTCTTCTTACCTACGAATCTCACATTTGCGTCTCGATTCTAGAGTCAAACTGTCTCATTTGTATAATACTCGGGCCAATTGTCAGAAAAAGATGGATGATCTCCAGGAAGAGAACAGAGAGTTGAGGGAAGAGATCGACACTCTGAAAGAGGATCTGAGAAAGCTTCATAATGACATGCAAGCTCTAGCAGAAGCTCAGATTCAACAACAAAGGACTGTGATCTCGGAGATCACATCAACACCCATAGTGGAGAAGTATGATCCTATGTACAAAATGCCGAAAGATCGTCCCTGGGGCATGCCACTCAACTATATCCCGGAAGGATATATTTCGCCGATCACTAAAGATCCGGAAACTTCAGCAAGAGCCGTTGGGCCTGAAGATTACAAACTTCGGGAAAGCGAAGATGCCAGGGGCATGACAGCAACTCCTGAAGGTTAGCATGGGAGTTCGTCTTGAGGAAGCAGTCCGAGAAGAACGTTTATTTAAAGACGTTGGATCATCAAGTAATACAAAACGATACGGTAGTGCTCTCCCTAAGAAAAAAGAGTAGGATATTGGGAATATCTCTCTCAGAAAGCAAAGGAGACGTTATTAACCAGTAGTAGTTGTAACTCCTGATATCAATCTTGCGTCTGTTCCTACGTATCAACCTCAGGTTGTTCAGAGCCAACCGATTCAACAGCAATATCAGCAAAGGACAGAACAGCCTCTTCAGCAGACTCGTCCTCCATACAACAACAACCGCACAACGCGACCACCAGGGTTCGACCCTATACCTGTGTTGTATGCAGAAATGTTTCCATTATTACTGGTAAAGGGGCACGTCCAAACCAGGTCTCCTCTTACAGTACCGGAAAATCCGCCTTTTTGGTTCAAGGCGGATCAGACTTGCCCTTATCATTAAGGAGGACCAGGGCATAACATAGAGAACTGTCTCAGTTTCAAATTTGATGTGCAAAAGCTTGTTAGGAGTGGGTTCTTATCTTTCAAAGATACGAATCCTAATGTTCTCACAAACCCGCTGCCTCAACACGAGAAGGCTGCAGTTAATTTGATAGAAGGAGAGTCCAATAACAGCTATCAAATTCATGATGTACTCTTATTGAGGGCCAATTTGGTCAAGATGCATTGTAGACAGAGCGGATACGGCCATGTACCGCCTCATAATTATCACTAGTGTGATGTCTGCTCTAAAGACAATCAAGGATGTTCTGTGGTGCAATCAGCTCTACAGGAACAGTTGGATCTCGGATGGATCCAAGAACACCAAATTCGTGGAGTCAACACAACTTATACGAATTCCGACATCATTCAGAATCACAACATTCTGGCAATGAATATCAACTTGGTGGCAATGCACTCAAGGCAAAGCCGGTATCATAATTTGCCGCGGCACGATTACAATTCCTGTCTGACTTGCTCGGTCAACAATCAGGGATGCTCTTTCATACAAGAGGCCCTTCAGCGTCAGATGGATCTTGGATGGATCCAGGACTATCATGATAAAAATCCTTATCGGATCAACATGATTCAAATCTTCGATATTCGTTTGATGAATACCAGTTTGGTGGAGTTACACGCCAAGCAAGTCCAACTCAGTTTTCTCACTTCACATGATTATCTGAGCTGTAAAGTATGTTATGAGAGTAACCAAGGGTGCGCTCTCATTCAAAGAACTTTGCAACACTTGTTAAACCACTGGTGGCTTCCAATCTATATGGATGAATACACCAACAAATTAGTGTGACAAACGGGAACCTTACCAGGCATCAAATTCAGGATGTCCGATCTACGGAAACAGATCTAGTGAGGTTACACTGCATTCAAAGCGGACGTGGCCAGGTGCCACCGCATAATTATGAGCGCTGTAGAGTTTGCTCGGAAAATAATCAAGGATGTTACCTCGTGCTAGCAGCCCTTCAGAGTCAGTTGGACCGCAAAGAGATTCAACAATACTCAGTTTCGGGGTCTATCAACTGGATTCCCGACTATTTTGCAGATCGGATTAAGGATGTTATCGTGATCTCTGATCATGAAAGGACCAAAGATGTTTGCACCATCATCCCTCTACTTGACAAATCGAAAGTTCCTAACCAGGAATTGATTGAAGTCACTTATGACAGTCAGAGAAATCAGAAGGCTCCTGTAGTTATCTATCTATCGAGACCAGTGCCATATGAATCAACTAAGGTGATCCCTTACAAATATGGTGCAACAACAGTTGAGAATGGAAAGGAAATTCCATTACCCTCCGTCGTGAATATTGCAGACATCAGTCGAGTAACATGGAGCTGTCGAATCTTTAACCGAGGAGTTGGAGAACCTACCAAAGAAAAGGAGCCTCAAACAGAAGTTCCCAATCCACCAGTCAATCAACCTAGTGATCCCGACCTTTCAAAGAATGATGATGAGATGCTAAAGCTCATCCAAAGGAGTGAATACAATATTATTGATCAGCTGTTACAAACTCCTTCAAAAATCCCAGTGCTATCACTTTTGCTCAGTTCTGAAGCCCATAGAGAGCCTCTACAGAAAGTCTTAGAGCAGGCCTTTGTGGAACAGGATGTGTCAATACGACAATTCGATAGCATCGTCTCTAACATCACTTCCTGCAATAACTTAGGGTTTAGTGATGAGGAATTGCCAGAGGAAGGCAAAAGTCACAACATGGCGCTCAATATCACAGTCAACTGCCAGGATGAAGCTTTAGCCAACGTACTGGTAGATACTGAATTGGCTCTCAACGTCATGCCAAAATCCACTCTAATGCGACTATCATTCATAGGATATCCGATGAGAGGCAGTGAGGTCGTCGTCAAAACATTTGACGGATCCAGGAAAACAGTTATCGGCGAAGTCGACCTTCCCATAACTATCGGTCCTCACACTTTCCTAATCACTTTCCAGGTCATGGACATCCGGGCAACATATAGTTACTTATTAGGAAGACCTTGGATACACCAGGCTGTGCCAGTCACTTCGACGCTTCACTAGAAGCTGAAGTTTGTCAAGATCGGCCAACTCGTCACGGTCTGCGGAGAACAGGCCTTGATCGTGAGTAACTTATCATCATCCACCTATGTGGAACCGGAGGAGATAATCGGAACCTAGTTCCAAGCGCTTTAGGTGAGCAGTGATAATCAAGCAGAAAGAGGAACCTCGATTTCCTCATACAAAGATGCTCTCGAAGCAATTGAAGGTAACAATACGAAAAGGTAGGGACGACTCGTCATTCCTGCGGATAATAAAAACAAAGAAGGGTCTTGGTTTTTCTGCAACCTGTACCAAGACTTCCGCTAACGGTGAAAGTCTTCAGCCCATTCAGAACTTCTTCCACAGTGGAGGTTTCCTTCACCCTGTGTCTCACGAAGTACATACCATCAACGAGGGAGATTCCTCCGACACAGATGAGGAGTGGAAGTTTTATCCTAACGAGGACGGTCATGCGTCTCAGGAAGAGGTGCCTATGCCATTTTGCTATCGCTCACAGAGTCCGAGATTTATACCAAGGTCAGATGTCGAAATGATATACGGAGATTGTGATCCAGGAGGATGTTGTGCTCCGCCAAATTCATTGGAGGAGGACACTACGATGAGGTACAGTTTTGACCACGACTATTATGGCCCAATGGATGGCTTGCCTATCTGGCAGCCGTACCCAGGAGACTTGGGGCAAGAAAATCAGCCGAACAATGAAAATCAGCTGAGCGTCATTGAAACAAGTACCTGCGTCCCCACCGAATCATGGGGTCAACACTCAGGGCATTTAGAAAATATCCAGCACGACGATGAATTTGCAAAGTTTGCAGGACTAGAGTTCATTAATTACGCTTTTCCCGAGGTCAACATCATCGAGAGAGATGACTCCTCCAGTCCCAAAGAGGTGTGGGACACCCTGGGATAACCGAGTGGAAAATACGACTTTATGGTCAAGTACACTGTTCCCGAAAGCTCTCGCATCAGGCTCGAAGACATTCAGCCAACTGGATGGGAAGATCCACCTAAGATCACAAATACTATGCAAAATACAACTAAGGAATACTCCTACGACAACTCTGCCTGGGAGACAGATTCCAATGATCCAGCTCCGCCAGAAATCAACGTCATTTCTGAGGATCAACCAATAAAGAAGGTACCAGACTTTGTGATTCACCGAGGAGTTCGCCGCCAATGGGTTGCAGTCGATGTTCCAAAGATTGTTCATAAGTCAAAGTAATGGTCGTCTTTAACCTTTCACCCTGTCCAGGTGAAACGGATGTTTTGATAGGGTTCACTTTCTGTAAATATCCCTCTTCTCTTATCCCAAAGCGACAGAGTTTTGTTTTATAGGGCTGTAGTTTCAAGAATTGAAAAAATCATAAATAAATAAACGCCGTTTTGTAATTTCCGCATTAATTGTTGTTTTCTGTTTTCGTTTTTCAGAAAATGGTAATCCTAAAAAACAGTTCAAATAATAAAAACAAGTAGTAAAAAAAATACCCTGCACACACTTTTGCATTTTCTCTATCTCTTCTAAAAACAATCATCACGTCATGCAGATTGCTTGTTTTAATCCCTATTGAAACATACGATCCAATGCCTTCTCCCAACTTTGAATTCCCGGTATTTGAGGCTGAAGAAGAAGATAATGGCGAAATTCCAGAAGCGATCTCCTGATTACTCATACAAGAGGAAAGGTCCATTAAACCTCACAAAGAGCCGTTGGAAATGGTCAACTTGGGCTCAGAGGAAGAGAGAAAAGAAGTCAAGATTTGGACACTGCTTAGTCCGAATATCAAAAGAGTTTGATAAAGCTTCTCAAAGAGTTTCCTGATGTATTCGCTTGGTCCTATCAGGACATGTCAGGGTTAGATACCAGCATCGTGGAACATCATCTACCGTTAAGATCAAAATGTTCGCCACTAAAATAGAGGTTGAAACGGACTCATCCAGACATGGCCATCAAAATCAAAGAGGAAGTACAGAAACAGATTGACGCGGGTTTCCTCGCTACATCAGAATATCCTCAATGGTTAGCCAACATCGTACCCATTCTGAAAAAGGACGAAAAAGTTAGAATGTGTGTAGATTACAGGGATCTGAACAAGGCTAGTCGAAAGGACGACTTTCCCTTACCACACATTGACATGGTTGACAGTAAAGTAAAGTTCAAAGTTTTCTCCTTCATGGATGGATTCTCGGGCTATAATCAAATTAAAATGGTGCCGAAAGACATGGAGAAAACTTCCTTCATTACCCCATGGGGTACTTTTTGTTACAAGGTAATGTCGTTCGGGTTGAAGAACGTCGGGGAAACCTATCAACGGGCCATGACTACTCTATTTCATGACATGATACACAAGGAAATCGAGGTATATGTCGATGACATGATTGCCATATCTAGAACAGAGGAGGAGCATGTGACCCGCCTGTCAAAACTATTTGAGCGGTTGAGAAAGTACAAACTCCACTTGAATCACAATAAATGCACATTCGGTGTTCGTTCAGGGAAACTTTTAGGGTTCATCGTCAGCCAGAAAGGAATTGAGGTTGATCCTGACAAGGTCAAGGCCATTCAAGAAATGCCTTCTCCAAAGACTAAAAAACAAATCAGGGGGATTCCTGGGACGTTTGAATTACATCCCCAGATTTATATTCCTCATGACCGTGACATGTACGCCGATCTTCAAATTACTAAAAAAGAATCAGGACTGCATTTGGACAGAAGACTGCCAAACCGCCTTCGACAGTATTAAGGAATACCTCTTGAACCCACTGATTCTATCACCTCCAGTGGAAGGAAGACCACTGATCATTTACCTAACCGTCTTGGAAGACTCTATGGGTTGTGTACTTGGCCAACAAGACGAAACGAAAAGGAATGAATCTGCCATCTACTATCTGAGCAAGAAATTCACCGACTGCGAGACGCGGTACACTATGCTCGAGAAAACTTGTCGTGCTCTGGCTTGGGCAGCCAAACGTCTTCGCCAGTACATGATTCACCACACTACTTGGTTAATCTCCGAAATGGATCCAATCAAGTATGTCTTTGAAAAGCCTGCTCTCACGGAAAGGATCGCCCGTTGGCAAATGTTGTTATCGGAATATGGGATTGAGTACCACGCTCAAAAAGCCGTCAAAGGAAGTGTTTTAGCCGATCATTTGGCTCATCAACTGATTGACGATCAGGAATCGCTCGGGTTTGACTTCACAGATGAAGATGTCATGTACTTAAAAATGAAAGACTGCGATGAACAGCTACCCAGTGAAGGGCCAGAACCAGGTTCCCAATGGGGACTAATCTTTGACGGGGCTGTCAATCATTACGGAAACGGAATTGGGGCAATCATCATAACACCTCAGGGTACCCACATTCCTTTCACCGTCAGACATACATTCAAGTGTACAAACAACGAGGCCGAATACGAAGCTTGCATCATTGGTCTCGAAGAAGCGATCGACTTAAGGATCAAGAACTTGGACGTATATGGCAACTCTTCCTTGGTTATCAATCAGATCAAAGGAGATTGGAACACATACCAATCAGGATTGATTCCTTACAAAGACTATGCAAGAAGGTTGTTACCCTTCTTCAACAGAATCGAGTTTCATCATATCCCTCGTGAAGAGAATCACATGGCTGATGCCTTAGCCACTCTCTCTTCCATGATTAGTGTAGGTCAATGGAACGACATACCTAAGATTGACATAATACGCCTTGAAAGGCCCGCTTACATCTTCATGATCGAAGTAGTCATAGTCGACAAACCTTGGTATCACGATATCAAATGCTTCCTTCAGAAACAGGAGTACCCACCTGGGGCATCCAGAAAAGATAGAAAGACCCTCAGAAGGCTAGCAGGAAGCTTCTTCCTGAGCGGTGATACCCTCTATAAGAGAAACTTTGATATGGTCTTGCTTCGATGCGTAGACAGACCAGAAGCAGACATGCTGATAAAAGAAATTAATGAAGGATCCTTTGGTACTCATGCCAACGGACACACAATGGCGAGAAAAATTCTAAGAGCAGGGTACTATTGGTTGACAATGGATCCGATTACTACGAGTACATGAGGAAGTGTCATAAGTGTCAGATATACTCGGACAAAATCCATATACCGCCAACGCATCTCAAAGTTCTCTCTTCCCCATGGCCTTTTTCCATATGTGGAATCGACATAATTGGCATGATTGAACCTAAAGCTTCGAACGGACATCGGTTCATCCTGGTAGCCATTGACTACTTCACCAAGTGGGTTGAAGCAGCGTCATACGCCAATGTAACCCGACTAGTGGTGGTCCGCTTTATCAAAAACAATCTCATCTGCCGTTATGGTGTTCCCAACCAGATCATTACTGATAATGGATCTAACTTGAACAATAAGATGATGAAAGAGTTGTGCGCTGAGTTCAAGATCGAACACCATAACTCATCTCCCTACCGACCCAAGATGAACGGAGCGGTAGAAGCGGCTAACAAGAACATCAAGAAGATCGTTCAAAAGATGGTTGTAACCTACAAAGACTGGCACGAGATGCTACCCTTCGCCCTTCACAGTTATCGCTTATCTGTCCGCACTTTAACAGGGGCAACCCCTTTCTCTCTAGTATATGGCTTGGAAGCAGTGCTCCCCATAGAACTAGAGATCACATCAATCCGGGTATTGATGGAAGCAAAGTTAACAGAAGCTGAATGGTGTCAAAGTCGACACGACGAACTAAATCTGATCGAAGAGAAACGAATGACGGCTCTATGCCATGGTTAGTTGTATCAGCAAAGGATGAAGAAGGCATTTGACAAAAAGGTCTGACCCCGCGTCTTCAGGAAAGGAGACCTCGTGCTCAAGAAGATACAATCTTTTCTCACTGATTCCCGAGGCAAATGGACTCCGAATTATGACGGCCCCTATGTGGTCAAGAAAGCCTTCTCAGGCGGCGCCTTGAGACTCGCAACCATGGACGGAGAGGAATTTGCCTACCCCATAAATCTTGACGTAGTCAAGAAATACTTCGCCTAAATACAAAAAAAAAGAGAAAAAAAACCGTCTCGGTGGATTGAAAACCCGAAAGGGCGGTCCAGGCAAAAATTAGAGACATGGTCAAAAATCATCCCGGTGGATTGGAATCCCAAAGTACAATCCAGGAAAAAGTTAGGGATTTATGGCAAGTAACTATGTCTGACATGGGTAAATCCTCAGCAGCAGTTACACCATCCGAGAAGGAACGCCAGTCACGGTCATCTTCGACGGAAGCTCAGGATGTCTAGAATTTAAAGTTGGTAGAAGGATAGTGGTCGTTATGTTTTAATGAAGCCCTTTTCCCTTAAATTACCATTTTCTAAACTTTGTAAATACTCTATGGAATCACGCGCTTAGCTGATTTCCATCCTATCAATAAAATTTGAGCCCTTTTGCTTTTGTTCATAATTCTTATATGTTTTAGCTTTACAGAACGACATTTTAAAATGATCAACGATTCTTGAAATAAAACAAAAATGAATTTAATTTTCAAACTTTTTCTGCTTTTAAATAAAGATGGCAATTTCTTTTGACTGTTGAACATCGAAAGAACATCGATCGCTTCCCCAGAAGTAATCAAACCTTAAAGTGCAGAATCAAAGTACTCCTTCTAAACCAGCACGCCTGAATGAAGGATCAACTGTGTCAGAGAGAATGTTCCATCTAACATCCCCGACATAGTTCCTACCTCCTAAGCCCGACCAACATAGCTCCCAACAGGGACTATCTCTCCTAAGCAAGGCAGAATTGCTATCGTGAACCCGTGATACTTTTTATCTCCCGCTGTGGCCGAGTATCCAATCGTGTTCATCTATTAGTCTGTATGTCGTGTCAGTTTTGTCAGCATATACATACATATATCATGCATTATTGATTTACATTCACATTCATGTTGCATCACTATCACTCTGGTCAGTCTTATCCCCAAGTGATAAATGTCCTCTCAATCGAGTTGTCAGTTCTTTCCTCGTCAGGAAGCGAACCATCTAAACAATCTCTCCTCCAGTTTAGTTCTGGATTGGAGATGGTCCCTTGACCACTTTGATAACTTGAACCTCTGAAAAGCCAGAGAACATTCGACAAACGTCACTCTTCGCCATTGAAGATGATATCTTCGCTTTCCCGGATTAAGGAAAATTCCCAAGGAAAGCCTCTTAATCAAAGATCCGGCAATACAGCAGTTTTTCTCTGAAAGATCCGCTGTTGAAAAGGTCATCGGCACCTCAAAATTGGATCACGTCATATGGCATTTCTCCAAGAAGGTCCTGAGAAATGTATGATGTAACATCCCCAAGCGACAGCCGTCTCTCAAGAGACTTGCTTTCCCCAGTAGAGTCGACAAATGGCATCTCCGACAGAGAAGTTTATGCACCTCTACAACTCAGACGACTGGGTTCCCCAGCAACTCCGACATCCAAATTTTTTCGGTCAAATGGCATCTCCCAGGAATATTCGGCGAGAAGTTTAAGGGAAACCGCTACAAATAGCATCCCCTGTCAAGAAAGTTTATTGACAAAAGAACCTGAGACCAGTCCCTTGGTAGGAAACCAGGATCGAGGTGAAGTTTATTTCAGAAACTGAGACCAGTTCCTTGGTAGGAAACCAGGATCGAGGGGAAGTTTATTTCATAAACTGAGACCAGTTCCTTGGTAAGAAACCAGGATCGAGGGGAAGTTTATATTAGAAACTGAGACCAGTTCCTTGGTAGGAAACCAGGATCGAGGGGAAGATTATATCAGAAATTGAGTCCAGTTCCTTGGTAGGAAACCAGGATCGAGGGGAAGTTTATTTCAGAAACTAAGACCAGTTCCATGGCTGAAGACCAGAATCGAGGGGGAAGTTTTTACCTTTTCTAAGTACCATTACTTAGTAAAATTATATGGATGAGCAGACTGCCATTCATAACCACCATCAAAATTTTGGGTATTCCGATATTTAATCCCCTTGCACCCTGAATGCCCGAATACCTTCGCCATTCACACCTTCGGGTCTAAGAAGATTAAATAGGGACATCTGTCATACCCCAAATTTTGACCACTAAGATTCCCCATCATTGTGTAAGTCATCATCACAATATGGATGGACCATCATACCACATTAGTCTCCCCAAAGATGGGTGAGCATCCACCACAATCAAACTTAGGGTTTCAAGCCCTCTCAGAGCTCTTAGACAAAGGATCAATCAAGGAATGACATGATCTTCAACTTGTCTAAACCTCTCAAACATCCACAATGGATCAAGAAGACTCCCACATCAAGAATCAGGCACAAGGTTGCAGCATTCTAAGTGGATCAAGCCTCAAGATCGCCAGTGTCACCAAACTTGGGTTTTGGTCGACCAAGGCCTCCAGATGGAAATTTTCCTCTGGGCATGAGCCAATACTTCAAAGCATGACCCAATATGCTCCAAGGGATATCATAAGCCCAATCATCAAGTCAATTTAGCCTCAGGGGATGCATTCATAAAAAATCTGGAATTAGGGTTTCTTGACCTAATTCACCCCTAAGTTGACTTTTGGGAAAAAAAATTGAGCCAAGACCTCAAGAGAGGATGTGAGGGTCTCTAACACACTACTTTGGTCCATTTGCAACAATGGATTAATCCAAGAAGCTTGATTAACAAGTTTCTAATTCATTAGAACCACAATTAGGGTTTTGAGGAAAAAGTCAACTGCACCTTTGACTTTTGACCCAGGCATGCTCCCAAACCTTGGGACATGATTCAATACACCCTATAACACCCATGGAACATGTACATCAAGTTTGATTTAGGTCAAGGACTTGATTTCATAGAGGATCGCACAGCTTGGAGTTCATCTGACAAAAAGTCAACTGTGCACAAAAGTCAACTTTGACTTTTTGAGTTTTTTCACAATTATGGTTCTTTGACCCTAAAATGATGTTAATGTATGAATGGAATCATCATTCCTCAAGAAAAGTGGGATAACTTGTAAAAGGGGTAACCATAAAAACATAGAAATTTTCTAAGTTATGGAACAAAGTGGCTAGGGTACCAACTTTGGAGGATCATAACTACTAAACCACAAGGCCAAAATCACAAAAAGTGAAAATGTCACTTTTCCCAACACTTAGTGAAATTTTCACTAAGTCAGAATCTTTCTCACTTTTTCCAAAATGTAGGGGCATTTTTTACTTGGATAAAAAAAGTATCAAAACCAACTATGATCACACATATGTTGTATCATATAAGAGCTTTCCAAAATGGCCAAGAACTCCACCAAATTCCACTTGAGCCATGGGATATGACAATGACAAAGTGCCTTGCTGCAAACTGTCATGGCAAGGCAGATTTGTGCATTTTGCTTGATTTGCCAAATTTGTGCAAATGACAAACAACTATATCCATCTGAACACCTCAGGGGGAGACCAATAAGGGACAAACACTGATCCATCAGCCTCCCAAGTCCTTGGAACCAAAAGTAGCATGCCAAACCTAGAAATACCAAAAAGAGGGACAAGACTCCAATTTTGTTTTGGACCATTCAATGGATGCACAAAGGTGGCATGGATTGAGCCTCTTTCAACTGAATTCAGTCAAGACATATCCAAGACCAAGGGAACCAGTAGCATGTGCCCTAACCTCTAGTCAATGGCTAGAGGAGACTTGGATTCCCATTTATCAACATTGGCTAAACCTCTGCAGCAGTTGCCATTCACTTTTGCTTGCAAAACAAACTTGCTGCACTATAAATAGACATCATTTGTGATCAGTTTGATTACACCAAAGCCATCAAACAGATGCTTTCCTGAAATCTCTTCCTTCACTCCAAATTTTCCTTCCAAAGCAAGTCACGATCGGGTTTTGAGTTTGAGAGCTATTCCAACCAAACCAATCACACACACACCTCATAAACATCATATAGAAGTGATTCAAGCACTTAAACAACAACTGTAACACTGATTTCTCAGAATCACCATCCAACTGCTCAAGCTTTTAGCAGACTTGCAGTTGGGGTACCATCTTCAGTTTCAACTTGTTTCAAACCACTCCAAGCATCCAGACACATCACTTGGCACCTAAGGAAGCTGTGCAAATCATTGGAACCAACTTGCAACACCTCTAACACAAAACACGATCACCAGCTGCAAGAGGTAAGCATGAGTTCTTCTAACTCTATGATCCATGCATTTTTTGCTGCACAATAATTTGGTCATATGTTCATAATCATGCATAGAGTGTTTACCCTCAATCAATTGCTTTGTTTGAATCGTGTATGGAATTTCTGAGCCTTCATGCAAATTTTAGAGTTCTTGAGGTTTCTCTTTGATTTCTTATTCCATGCTTAAAATAAATGAAATTAAATACCATAGACATGATCGTGAGGTGAAAACGAGTAGATTGATATGTAGATTGCATGATATCATCAAGTATTCAGTGAGATTGGATAGAAAACGCAAATCTGCAGAAACAGAGGGTGGCGCGTGTTCTTGCCATGTTCTTGGTGCCATTTTTGAATATTTGAATATTTTAATTTTGTGATTTTATTTAATTGAATCAAAAATTAATTTTTCTCTGAGTTTTAATGATTTTCAGTTGATTCTTTTTTTAATAATTCACAAAAATGTTAAAATATTTTATTTTGCCAAAAATTCCCAAAAATATTATTTATTTCATATACTTGATATTTTTGCAAAGAATTAATGTTTTATTTGTTTTCAACATTTAAAATATTTTTTCCTCCTTGATTTTTCAAACTTAATTAATTTCCAATCATTTTGTGTATGTAAGCATGATTTTTCAAACATTAATCCAAGATCACAACTTGTTCTTCACACATGTTTGATAATTTTGATTATTTTAATTAAATTCTTATTTAATTAAAATACATTTTGAAATCAATTTAGGGTTTTGATCTTAATCACCCTAAACAAATCATTTTCAAACACTTTGGGCCTCTAATAGAGTGTAAGACCCAAACCCCTTTTGAAAACCAAAACATTTTTGGGCCTCAGTCATTGTATAAGACCCACTGCGTTTTCAAAATCTCGGCGCAATCGCCATTTCAAAACGAAAATCATTTGAGCCTACCCCCGTGTTATAAGTCCCATTGCCTCCCTTTAAAACTCTTTGGGCCTCCAATAGAGTGTAAGACCCAATCCCTCTTAGAAACTAAAATATTTTGGGCCTCAGTATTGTATAAGTCCCGATACCATCAAAAAGTTCAGCGCGATCGTCGCCTTTTTTTAGATATAACCTTGGGCCTCTCCTTGAGCTGTAAGCCCCACCACTTGTATAAAAATAAACACTTTGAGCCTCTGATAGAGTGTAAGACCCAACCCCTTGTTGAAACCAAAATGATTTCGGCCTCAGATATTGTATAAGACCCACCGTGTTTTAAAAAACCTCGGTGCGATCGCCGCGTTAAAAAAATTAACCTTGGGCCTCTCCGTGAGCTGTAAGCCCCGGCATCTTTTCAAAGCACTTTCTCCTTTGATTTTGAATTCAAATATGTGTTGTTATCAAAGATTTCTTTGTTGAACAACTAACAAAACAACATGGAAGCTCTACAACCGAGTAAGTATTTACCCGCTTTCTTTATTCGCTTTCTTTGTAGGGCTGCTTCACTGCTTCACTGTAAGTCTGCTTCACTGTGTAATACTAGTATAGTTATTTAGAGTTTTCCCCGGCAACTACGTCTAGCACTAGGTAAAGCCCTGTTGGTCACTCTTAAATACAAACAAAACTAGATCCCCGTAGGTTTTCCAGATACAGTCTTCCCTCCTCTTGGGGTTAAACAATATGGAGACGTGAAAGGCAGCATTCTCGGTGAACCCTTTCTCAGACTATCACCCTTAGATATTATCAAAGAAACTCTACCTCCCTAGAGATGATCTTTTCTTCGTGAATGGCATCTCTTGAGTTTCTTCCAAATTCTCAGGCTTTCCTGGCTTGATCTATTCTCGATGAATGGCATGTCTTGAACTTCTCGGGGTTTGGGGACCCACCGGCTTCCTAAAAGCATCCCCGCCTAATCTTGGGCGTTGTACAAGGACCTTTCGGCTTCTTATAAGCTCTCATGCCTTCTCTTGGGCTTAGTACAAGGACCTAGAGACCTCTATAGTACAGGAACAAAACCTAGTCATCAATTTGCTAGAGCTGTCTTTCTGAGTCAAGTGTCTGACCAGTTAATGGGTTGACCTTCATCCCTTAACACGCCAGCCTTCTCTTGGGCATCATACAAAGATTATTCACTATCTGAGAATCGATTTCTCAAAACACCAGTAGACTTGGACAGTCTCAATACCCGTGGGATTTCCCATTTCCTTAAATAACGGGAAATAACCCTGATCCTATGATCAATACCAAGGCACAACCTTACCTATAATCTTTCCCTTTATAAGAACTGATTTTCTCTTTTATCCAACACACTGGACCTGTGACTTAACTGAAACAGTTAGCCTCCTCTTGGGCTTTGTACAAATGATTCTCCCCAGTGGAGCTAACCTTTTCTGACTCTCTTGTTGAGTCAAACACCTTTTATCCTCCGTCTTGGGCTTTGTACAAGACACATAAAAATACTCTCTTGTTGAGTATAAAAGACTCTCTTGTTGGGTCAAACTTTTAGCCCCCATCTCGGGCTTCGTACGAGATAGAAAAACACTCTCTTGTTGAGTATAAAAGACTCTCTTGTTGAGTCAAACACCTTTTAGCCTCCGTCTTGGGCTTCATACAAGACACATATAAACCACTCTCTTGTTGAGTATAAAAGACTCTCTTGATGAGTCAACCCTCTTTTAGCCTCTATCTCGGGCTTCATACGAGACATCTAAACACTGTCTTGTTGAGTATAAAGGACTCTCTTATTGAGTCAATCACCTTCAGACTCTCTTGTTAAGTCAACCACTTTAAGCCTCCGTCTTGGGCTTTATGCAGGACAGATAAAAGCACTCTCTTGTTGAGTCAGTCACTTGTTAGTACTCTCTTGTTGAGTCAACCCTTTTAGCCTCTATCTTGGGCTTTGTACAAGACAGAAAGAACATTTCCCCCGGAAAAGTCAAACTTCCCGCCTCCTCTTAGGTTTTGTATAAAGAAAACCCCGATTGAGTTAATCAACCTTTTAGCATCAAAGTTGTGCCTTGCTCACAACATACAAACATCGGCAACTCCTCCTTAGAGATGACAAAATCCCTCTCAGTCAGGACCCCACTAGCTTCACATCTTGGGCTTTGAACAAGATACAAATAGACCCTTCAGCTTCACATCTTGGGCTTTGAACAAGATACAAACCTCTTTAGCTTCACGTCTTGGGCTTTGAACAAGACACCAAAATATCTTTTTCCTCCCATAGAATAGGAGGAACTACGATCGCTCTGATTTCCCTATTTCGGGAATACGTAGGCATAAGATTGCAAAATCTTAGCGAGCATCCTAATCAAAAACCCAAAATCCCATACCTTCATACATCAATCGAAAAGCATCGGTCTTAACATCTTACCAATAGCCTAGACACTGTTTTTAGTTAATACCCCAAAGGGAGAACCCCTTATTTTGATAGCATCTGTAAACCAACAGTTTTGACTGTTTAACCTCGGTTTGCAAGCAGAGTTAATTGGAGACATCTATTTCCCTTCCTTAATCAGCTAAATAGGATAAAAAAATGAATCGAATTGTAGTACCAAAGCGATCGTGATTCGAAACCACAAAAATCGTGCTACAAAACCACCTCTCCACAAGCATTTTGACCTCAGCAAGAGTCAGTCCTCTAGATACACACCCCATGATCCAAGACATTCTTCAATTTATCATTCTCCCATATGATAAGATAGAACACTTCTGATTCAAGTGGTGAATATCAGCTTCCACAATCTGAACTCCAAGTTCATAAACCATGATGATGTTCTAACATCAGTTAGGACATCCTGATCATATCACCGACACCATACACTATGGTTCTTGATATAATTACCACTGGACTTACTATCAGCATAGTAATCCAACTGAAGATCTTCAGATAACACTGCGCCACCAGCTTGATCAAAAAGAACTCTAGATAACCAAAGAGAGAAATAAACTCTCATTCAACTCCCAAAAGAAGGTAATTTCCATAAGTAACTTAGGACTTCTACCATAAGCTCCAAGATGTGAATTGATCAAGAACCTCCTTTGATTTTTCAACCTACTACCCTTCTTCCCAAGAGTAATTAGTTCCAAGCACCCTGCTTAAATGCACAATAAAGATCAACCAAATGCCACTGTTTGGTGAATCTTAGATTTTCTTCAGAGTTTTAGAAAATCTTCTGATCCACCAATGAAACTTAATCTTCAAGTTACATAGTCTGCTTACTCCATAACAAGCCATGTTAGACACACCAAGCCTCAGACATGTAACATCTACTCCTTCTCACAGCTCCCGCAAACTGCATGAGATAGACCTTTTTGAAGCATTAATTCCATTTATTTCTGAGAAGATAAACTTATCTTACGATGATGCACCACAACATCAACTAAGACCCTGAAGTTTCTGCTTGATGTCCTGACAACTGATCATACATCCAGCTGAGGAATTCAGCCATTCCTTCTGCCACTTAGAAGAACCTCCTCCCTATAGCAGAATAAGAGTTCCATGTTCTCATAGACTTGATCAATGATATCAAGTTAGAGTAGACAACCTCCATCCTGCTTTGTTGTACAGCAACACTCACCTCATCTTCAGACATCCCAAACCTGCCAAAGCTTGATTCTTCATAAGAGATTAGTCACTCAAGATCTTTACAAATGGAATCCCACCTTCCTTAAATAGAGACTTCTGCAGAAAGTCAGAGATAACTTCCACTTATCCCTGACCTCTAATATGAGCAAGATCACATGCTCCTATGTACCTAGATCAGAAATAAACTGACCCAAGGTGTGCTATCTCCAGCACCATATTCTGGACAAGTCTCTTGCCAGGACACTTTCCAGATAAAAATCAGATGCTTCTAGTAATAACTGGAACACACCTGCTGCACTCCAATACTCCTAGGTCAGAAATAAATTGAACCAAGAGAACTATCTTCATCTTCACTTCCAACAGCACTACATTCTAGTCAAGTTTCATGCCACGAAACTTCCTAGTCTAAATGCATGCCTTGTAATAAAGACTGATTCTACCACACACTCGTGTATGGTCCCAAGATCATCAGCTACAACTTCTTTAGAGATTCACTCCTTAAATCAACATACTTCTGCACATACTCCACTGTCAAGATGTTTCAACATTTGACAGAACATCAGTTCCTTATCTTGACTGTACTCATTCACTAGAGACAGATCTTTGAGCAGCTACAGCAAGAGATGTTGTACTTCCTGATGTACCACTTGACATCAGTGATCTTTTACTCCAACATACAAGGATAATCAATTAAATACTTGTAAATTCCACAAATAGAAATTGATCTTAAATCCTTGTTTAGTAATCCTATCATACTGTTGTAGATAAACTCCAACATATCACTTTATGCAAGTATCTTTCTTGACAAACAAAGTGTTGAGATATTAAGGTTTCCACTCTTGACTCAAGTAACTAAGATTTTCTCTGAATAAACCCTATTTAACTCAACAGATCTGAAATCTCCTTTCAGATTGGATTCGTTCTTAGGGTTAAGAAAGAAGAATCCTTCCTTGCAAATTTGGATGGTGAAAATAAATCACCTCCACTTTCTTCAGATTTATGTTTCACAGAAACACCCTCTAGTCAGAAGAGTAACTAGAAGTCTCCAGATGCATGACTGAGATGCCTTTATGAGTGGACTTGAGAGAAATATCAAGTATCTTTGACAACTTAGCCAAAAAATAATTTACCAAATTCCTAGAGCATAAACTTGATAAATCCAATCTCAACTCGCCTTATCTTCAAGCCGACTTTAGGATACAAGATGGAACCAACCTTCCAAGTACCAATTCACCAATGAGAGGCATCAACCAACAACTCTCTCTATTCTATCGCTCCCAACTTTGGAATGAAAAGATGCTGATATCTTCAACCGAAGAAGCCGACAATTGAGATCTTCCACCATATGTCTTCAGTCACAACTCCAGAATCTGATAAATACCAGAGTTCTTCCATCAGAAACATATGCAGCGGAACCACCAAGGAACATCTTCAACATGCCCTAATAAGATGTCAGAACATCTTATAAGACACCCCAACAAGAGAACTAGCCACTTCTCCTGCAGTTGTTGTACAACCTCCTCAGAAAACATGAACAATCACCAAGTTGTTACATTCGATCTAGAACATCTATCCCATCCATTAATACCCTTGAGTATGTTTGAGTGAATGATCTGATCTCCAAAACTCCTCCTTGTTTAAAGCACCAGAAAGTATCTCCCAAGATCTCATCCAAAAACAGATAGGATGCCTGCTCTGATACCAATTGAAATTCTGGCATTGTAGATAGCAGATGTCCTAACACATGTCAAGATATTGTTCTCCGCATAACTTTAAAACAAGAACAGAACAGCAAACTGATATTCAGAATATCAGTAGCAACAGCAAGACATATGTTTTGATATCTGTTACAACATGTTAATCAAAACTGAACTGTAAATACAGAATGATAAATAACACAGAATATGATAACCCAGTTCGGTGCAAATCACCTACATCTGGGGGCATACCAAGCCAAGAAGAAGAATCCACTATCAGTAATATAGTTTTATGTAAACAACCGTTGGCTTATAGTAAACAACCTATGGTTTACCTATCATTAGCCAATGAAAACTTTATCTAAGAACTTCATCCCAGATATGAGAAACCCATCTCACTCCCTAAATTAAAACATGTGATTATCTAACAGTTATAATCACAATAATTGTATCATCCTATTGAAAGACACCCCTTTCAATACAAAGTTCAGTCAAGCATTCTTGACTAACAAGTTAACTTGGATTTGCTTAAACTATTCATCCAAGAACAATACATGATTCATTACCTACGGGTTTCTAAATCTATACAAGTACCTATGTCTTCCACAATGTATCAAATCGATACAGAGGGAGACTTACAAGAAGGCCTACGACTCTCAAAACCTTAAACCCTATTTTCTACTTTACAAAAGTGTTACAATAGGTTCAATTCTTCAGTCCTAGGTCTTGGTCTTATTTTATAATCTTATGCTTCCTTGGGCTTCGAATCTTGTGTTTATTGATCCCTTGATCCACTATTGTGATCGTTCCTTGATTCTTGCACCAGATTTAAAAACTGCCATATTTGTCGAATCAGGATGTTGAAACATTGTATTCGACATCTTCGTCTGCAGTATTCTTCTTTAAGTTTTAACCAAAATTTAGTCAAACCACAGAAGCTTTCACTTATGTTTGTCGTCATAAAAAAGGAGGAGATTGTTATAACAAAATTTGTTCATGACATATATTCCTTGGGTTTTGATGATAAAAAAGTATTTAAAGAACAATGGTTATATTTGATGTGTGTTTCTCCTATGTAGGTTCTAATACTTGTAAATATTTAGATACATAATCTTATATACAAAGGTACACTTGAGAGAAGATGAATTGCTAGCTTCTGGGGGTACAAAATTAGAAGAAGCAACATAATTGTCTCTACATTTGGTGAGTGTAAATTGGCTTCTGGTATCATTCAGAGTTGGTGATAAAGCTGAAGTTGTATGTACTATATAAAGCAAGCTACATTTTCAAACCAGTTTGTCAGCTAGATTTTATGTTTACAAGGCTCAAGAAAGGTTGACATGCTTTACGGGTATCTACTCTCAACGCCTCTATAGTACAGGATCTTTTTAAGGACTCAATACTTAAACATGTTACACAAAAGCTATTGTAATCATGATTTGGTTATAGTGAAAATCTCTTGTGAAGAAATGGGACTGGACTACTCTCATTTGGGAGGAACCAGTATAAATCTTTATGTCTTTTGTTATTATTTATTTTCTTATGTTAACATCCGCTACTAAGTCTTATCAAAATATGAACACTAGTTTAGATTTTGAACTCTGATCAGACGCAGATTTAAGAAAATGGAAAACAGAATTTAACCCCCTTCTTGTGTACTTTTATCACATTCACTAACAATCTCCCCCTTTTTGATGTTGACCAAACCATTTTTTTATGAACAATTTGTGCAGGGTAATCACATAAAGATACATCAGAAAGAAGCACAAAGCTCCCCCTGAGATGTACATTCCAAAAAAAGATAAAATCAGAATGAAAGAGCACTTACCTAATTAGTTCTTTTTGGAGAACCAAAATGATCTTCTATCAGAATCTAGTTTTCTTGAGAAGTTATTTGAACTTATCTAGAACACTGGTTGTCAAAGTTAACACTTCTGATGAACTTTACTTCAGAAGCCTAATTTCACTTCAGAAGCCCGGTTTGAAATCTTAGCCTGATTTAAAATCTTATTGAAAGATCTTCAGTTCCTAGTTATGGCTTTAAAAAAGCTTAATGCCTAGTTTAGTTATGTTTAGATTATAAGTCTTTCTCAAACTTTGAAGTTCATTCTTCAAACTTAGAAAGTAAACAATTTCTTCAGAAAGTAATCTTAAGTTCTAATCTGAAAAACTTCAAGAGCTTCTGATTTGCATGACTTTCCCTGAAAAACATCTAACAAAAGTGTTTTCGAAGTAATTGTTAGCAGAAACAAAAGAATGTTTGGGTTCTGATTTAAGAACATAGATATATCAAAATCAATACGTTTCTCCCCCCTTTTATCATCGCTCAAAAAGAAAACTCTTAACAAAAAGAAACAATAATGACAAGACAATAAAAAAAGAAACATAACATATATTAAAAAATTCCCAAAGGAACAAGATACAAAATGATCAGAACATAAAATAAAGAAAAACAAAGCAAACTAACACAACAAGTGCATAAAATTGTTAAAAACTAAGGGTTTGGGTTCTGCGGTGGAAGTCTTGAAAGGATAAGCTTAAACATTTGTTCCTGCCTATCCAAGCGCTTTACTGACCATGACCCTATCTTCCTTCAGCTCAACAAGAGTCCTCGGCATCTCAGGAATCACCCCAGAATACAATGAAGTTCCAACAACATATTGATTGTCAGAAACAACAATTTGTTATTCTGATACATTGTCTTCATATTATTGTTGGTCTTTAGAGATTTCTTGCTTGACTTGGTCCAACTAAGCAGAAACATCCTCCATGACGACATCTGGGTCTCCAGAACTTTCCTCAGTTCCCTTAGCTTGTTCCTTAATCTCAGGTGCAAGAAGACATAATGGAGCATGTCGTAACTTTAAGATTTCCATAGCAGGTACAAGATATGAATGGAAATTCTTCTCCGAAACTTTGTACCCAAATTTCTTCAGCTTAGAGATTTTGGGATTGACCCATTCCCTATAAGCTTCCCAAGCCGCATCACTTTCTGCAAGATTAGAGGTTAGAAGACTCGTCCGCATAGAAGCGTGGAGACACATCTTTGAATCTGATTCAAATTTCCTCAGAATCTTACCAACATTAAGTTCTCTTGGTTTAGGAGGGCTGGGATATTTGATAGTCAAATCACAGAGGTTAGGGTTAAGATCGGGGCCATGGATACTTGGAATGACAAGAGAGGGAAGATCTTTATGTGTTTTAGAATCAAACACAATATGATCAGGTTCAAAGTTAAACATGCCTTCGGAAGTACCCTCAGACTTTTGGTCTCTAGAATCTCTTAAAGGAGATATTCTGGATGATTCATTTGGATTTTGTGATTTGGGAGCATTATCAGTGGGTGGTATAATGGGTGATGGTAGAGATGATGGATGACGCTCTACAGTAGTTATGTAGCCAAGTTGAATTTGTTCTTCATGAAGTTGTTGTTCAGACAAATAATTTTCAGAAACTATGGGAGTTTCCGTAACAGGTTCTAAAACGGTTATTGTTGGTGATGGTGGTTGTGGAGTAGTGAAAGATGGAGATGGGGATGGGGGTGTTGGTAAGACACTAGTAGAAATAGTAGAATTAGAAGTAGAAGAAGTTCTAGCCCTAGAAAACTTACGTGAAATAAGTGCATCAGGGTTCTGAGATAACTGTTGAGCAGAATAAGAAACACCACCGAGAAGCAAAGCTTTCTGACGTTCGCTGACAGGGATCTCATCTTCATTAAGAAATGAAGACACCTTCTTCTTTTTTGTTGGTTCAGACGATTCTTCTCATTCAGTGTTCATCTTCTTCTTTCCCTTCCTCTTCTTCCTAGGAATTTCATGTAGAGTATCTGGAAGGTTGGCGACATCAACCCATACATCAATTCCTTCATCACGACAACTAGTAATATATCATGCTAGCACTTCTGGAGGATCAGTTCTAAAGAAAAATGGAAAGCCATTAACTGGAATCCTCATTCCACAAATTTCATCCTTGGTAGGCAAGTTGGATGGCCCAGTGAGTTTGGGAATAATACCCATGCTCTTGAGATTCCTTCTATAGAAAATGTTCCCGAAGTACTTGATTAACTAAGAAGTGTATCTGAAAAACCAGAAGATCTTTAATCAGACCACTTTCCATAAAAATTTCTAAAATAAATCTTCCATAGGGAATAGATTTTCCCTTTTTGGAGGAGCTAGTTATGGAGGTATCTATAGAATCCCTTAGATATCTAAAGAGGATTACTGGAAGCGCCAGCTTGATGCCCTTCATAAAAAAAGAACAAAAAAAATTTCTGAGTGAGGTAGATGTAATCAGCTGAGTTTGTATTGTGTCTATGATAGATACAACCCAGAATGATCTTGAACCAAACTCTTAGAGGATCAACCAAATCCTTTGCAGATGGACCTTTATCATAAAAAATAGTTCCCTTCTTGAAGATTCTTGCAACAACCTTTGCTTCTTTTCTTTCATCAGATTTGACATTGTAAACTCTTCTCCCATTACCATGATGAGAAATGAGATTTGCAATGGTTTCTCAGTGATCATAACCTTCTTGTTGAAGACGAAGGAAGTGATTTTCTCCTTATCAGCTACAGCGCGAATCTAAAATTCTTTGAAGAGGACTGGATAAATAGGACCTTTCATCTTCTCAAAGAAGGTATCCCAACTTTGAACATCAAGCGTTCTAGTTAGGTCAAGACCATTATCTTTCATATTTTGGAAATCAACCATAGTTTCACACAGCACTTTAAGGTCATCAACTGGAGTGTCGAGAGTGAAGACTGGTTCTTCAGGAATGATGACAAAAGGAGCTTGTTGAGAAGATTCAACCATTATTGATGGTTGAAGGTTGATGAAGAAAGATGAGCAGTTGTAGAGAGCGGTTTTAGGTTTGAAAGAGAGAAAAGTGAGGGAGTAATGTGAGTGTAGTGTGAAATGTCAGTGAAGTGGGTTTATATAAATGTTTTTGAAATAAATGCAATAATGACCATAATTACTATAATTACAAAAAGTAAATGCACTTACATAGGGGTAATGCGTAAAGACTTAACCTATTTTCAAGAAATTACTAAACTCAATGTGTCACATCAATAATACGCATGTTTGGAGAGTGGGACAACTGTCACCACTAAGAACTACATGTTATTAAATGAAAAGACAACCATTAAATGATGTAACTGTTCAGGATCTAGAAGATAAATCGATAGGATTTGCTTCTGATCAGAACCTTTCTGATTCATGAGACTTCCTTACTTCAAAAAGCTCATGTTTCAAAATCAAGCAAACAATGACACAACTTCAGAATCTTAATCAAGATTTCTTATAACTTAACATTCTGATAACATGTTTCATTCTGGACAAGGTTTCATAAACAAATTTTTCATAATGAAAACAAATCTATCGTCAGCAAGGGGTTTTGTAAAGATGTCATCCCACTGATGGTCTGTATCAATAAATTTTAAATGAAAAATACGCTTCTAAACATAGTCACGTAAAAAATGATGTTTAATCTCAATATGTTTAACCCTAAAATGCAAGAGAGGATTTTGGGATAAACAAATAAAAGAAGTATTATCACAGAGGATAGGAATGTTACTCTCAAAGATCTGATAATCTTCTAACTGACTCTTTATCCAGAGTATCTGAGTGCTACATCCAGAAGTTGTGATATATTCAGCTTCAGCTGTTGAAAAAGCATTGTTGATTGTCTCTTGCTGGGTCATGAGATCAGATTATCTCCCAGAAGTTGACCACATCCAGAAGTACTTTTCCTTTCTATTTTTTCTCTAGTATAGTCAACATCACAATAGCCTATTAACTTATATTCACTTGATTTTCTATAAAACAAACCAATATTAGTAGTACCTTTCAGATGCCTAAAGATTCTCTTAACAACAATTAAGTGAGTCTCCCTAGGATCTGATTAGAAGCGAGCACACAAACAAAAACTGAATAAAATATAAGGTCTAGAAGTAGTTAGATAAAGGATAGAACCAATCATACCACTGAATAGCTTCTGATCTACCTTACCACTTACCTCTTCTTTTTCTAGAACACATGTGGGATGTATTGCAGTCTTTGATACCTTACATTCTGACAAGTTAAACTTCTTTAGAAGTTCTCTTGTATACTTGCTTTTATGAATGTATGTTCCTTCTGAATGTTGATCAATTTGAATCCCCAGAAAGAACTTGAGTTCTCCCATCAAACTCATTTCAAATTCTTCCTGCATTAAGTTAGCAAAATCCTTGCACAATGAATCATTAGAAGAAACAAATATAATATCATCAACATAAATTTGTACAACCAGAATATCATTCTTAAAGGTTTTGCAAAAGAGCGTTGTGTCAACTTTCCCTCTAGTGAAATTATTTTCCAAAAGGAAGTTACTTAGTCTTTCATAACAAGCTCTAGGAGATTGTTTTAGACCGTATAACGACAAATTCTGGGTTTTATTAAGAAATCTCAAAGTCAGGGGGTTGGTGCACATACACTACTTCAAAAATGTACCCATTTAAGAATACACTCTTAACATCCATCTGATACAGAATGATGTTATGCTTGACTGCAAACGAAACTAAAAGACAAATAGATTCTAAAATGGCAATTGGTTCAAAGGTTTTTATATATGTTATTCCTTCTTGTTAACTATAACCCCGTGCTACCAATTACGCTTTGTTTCTGACGACCTGACCTTTCTCATTGAGATTGTTTCTAAACACCCATCTTGTTCCAATGACATGGACACCTTTTGGTTTCTGAACAAGATCCCACACGTCGTTTCTTGTAAATTAATTAAGTTCTTCTTGCATTGCTAGAATCCGTTCATTATCTAGAAGAGATTCATCAATAGATGTTGGCTCTAACAAAGATAAGAAACGCATAAGAGTTTCTTCAAAAGGTTTGAATGAAGATCGAGTTCTGACTAGTGCGTCTTTATCTCCCAGAATCAATTCTTCAGAATGAGAAATTCTTTGTATACTCTTCTTATGATGAGATGGACTAACAAAAACTTCTAGTTAAGTCGTTTCTGAGTCTTTTTCTTCAGCATCCTTATCTTTTCCTTCTGAGTCTTTGTATTATGATTCCTTGTCCTTTGATTCTGAGAAAGTGATCTTCAAATATGAAAGTTTCTCAACTAGCTTTGACTTTTCAGGGTAAAGCTTATCATTGAATCTAACATGAATTGATTCTTCAACAATTCGTGTTTCAGTGTTATAGATTCTATAGCCTTTTGTTCGTTCAGAATATCCTAACAATAAACACTTTTGTACCTTAGAATCAAACTTGCCAAGATTCTCTTTTGTGTTCAACATAAAATAAACACAACCAAAAGGATGGAAATAAGAAATGTTGGGCTTTCCATTCTTCCACAATGCATAAAGAGTCTTACCCAGAATAAGTCTGATAGAAATTCTGTTATGAATATAGCAAGCTGTGTTAACTCCCTCTGCCCAGAAATGCTTAGCCATGTCAGTTTCTTGGATTATGGTGAAGCTAGTAGGATTATACCTGAGTGAATCGCACACTCATAGATACAACACAGTCACCACCGAACTTTATTTAGCCCCAAAGGACAGGGAAAATATCGATAAAACCCATGGGGGAGAGAAACAGGTAAGGCGGTAGGTTATGCGAGAGTGAGGTATTAGCACCCCACGCATTAGTCGTACACGACGGGAACCATTTTGCTTGCTTATAGGCTCAGATGGTTTATCTATCTTAAGGCTTCTAGCAAAAGAGAAAAATAAAAGAGACGGAGAAAGTGCTCCTGGAGGATTGGGGCCCTCGTGCCTACGTATCCTCATAGTGGAATGAGGAATTCAGAGCTACACAGTTCATGGAACCAGGGAAGAAAAGGAGAAAAGAGAAAGAAGATTGGAAGAAGGTTGAAAAGGAAAGAAGGTTGCTCGCCAAGATCTCACGATCCCTTGCCTAAGTATCCTCACAATGCAATGAGGAAGTCAAAGCTCCGTCGTTTAGGGAACCAAGACGGAGAAAAAAAAGGGATATTGTGTCAAAACCAAGAGTGAAAAGCAAAAGAATGGTGTTGAAACTAGGAGATAAAAATAAGGATGTAAGAAGTAAGAGCAAGGATATTGAATTGGGACAAGGAGTTGGACCCGTTTGGGATTCGTTGTTTCAACTGACAAGCAGTGGCTAACCGAAGAAAAGAGGGAGTGCGACCCTGATGGGGAAGAAGGAAATTAGTTTTAACAGACAGACTATGATCAACTAAAAGGAGAGAGTGTTGAACCAAGAAATGATTAATCTAACAAGAAGAAGGGAGGTTGGTTTTAACAGACGGACTGTGATCAACCAAAGAAATAGGTATGGAACCGAGTGAAGGTTGTGACCCAAGAGAACTGATGTGGAACCAAGCAAAGGTCGTGACCCAAGAGAATGGGTGTGGAAATAAGAGAAGGTTGTGACCCAAGAGAACGGGTGTGGAACCAAGCGAAGGTTGACAGCCCAAAAGGGGTTCGATACACTGACTGGCAGATTGTCATTAACCGAAACAAAGGGTATTGAACTGAAAGAAGGTTACAAACGCAAAGGGACCGATTGGTATTGACAGGCGGACTGTGATCATCCAAAAGAGAGGGTGATTAATTGATAGGTGATTAACCCAAGGAAAGATTGGTTTTAATAGACAGAATGTGATAAACCAAAAGATCAGGTGATTAACCCAAAGAAAGTAAAAATGGATTTAACAGACGGACTGTGATCAACCAAAAGAATGGGTGATTAACCGAGAGGTGATAAACCCAAGAGAAACTCAGTTTGTTAACAGACGGACTGTGGTTAACTAAGGGAAGGAAGACAATGATCCTGAACCAAGGAAATGGAGATTTATCAATGGAAATACTGAAAGGATATGAGTGATCAAGGATCAACTCTACTGAGGATCAAGAGACACTATAATTTGGAGATAGAGGTGACTATTCTAAGTTCAGGGTCAAACGGCCCCTACCTGAAATAGTCAGAATGAGGGTAGGAAAGACTCCATCATCATTCCTTCTCTAGTTCTCAAAGTATAGTGCGGGAATTAAAATCGAAAGTGCAACGACGCAATTTGTACAATGCTCCAGCTTGTTGCAGATGCCTGACACAGCAGGGAATCAAGAAAGAGAGACTCTAAAGAGATCCTAAAGAGAAGAGCTGGGGACAATTAATTAATCGAAACAAGGTTTCGATCAACTAATTAAAGGGAGGAAATTGCTAATAATCTTTCAAATGAGTCAAAAGATTATCAAGAAGAGTGTGGGAATAATGTTGAATAAGATTAAATTTGCTCAATAAAGAACAAATCTAATGCATCACGTTGCAAAGCATTAACAAGAACACGCTAGCATGCATTTAAGCAAATAATGTGAACAAAAGAGCTTCAAATATTGATGAAATTGCAAAATAATCAAAGAAAATCATGCAATTAATCGAGCAAAAATTATTGTAAGCATGTGACGAGTTAAAACAGTAGCATGTACATGTATACAAATAAACAAGTGAAGCCACACAAGAAAACTATGCAAAACAACCCTCAAAAGCAAGATTTTGGAAAAACGTTACAGTGGTAACCGATTACCTCATGAGGTAACCGATTACATCAGGCAAAACATGAGTTCTAGGGGCGCTGCAGGGTGAGGTAACGCGTTACCTCAGCAAAAAATAGCAAAAGCAGAATTTCCAAAAGTAATTTTCAGAATCACTTATTGCATGCAATTGCAGTGTAATCAAGCATAGAAGGAGATTCAAAATTCATGTTAATTCATAGCAAATGAAAACTAAAAGAATCAATCATGCAAAGCAATAATTCAAGCAACAAATCATCAATTATGAACTACATTGCGAAAATGCGAAATCGATCAAAATCGGCAAATTAAGCAGAAATTCACCAACCTACAAGGCAGAGGTTTGCCTTGGTAATTGTTGTGCACGAAATGTGATGCAAAGAAGTGAAGAAAACCAGAGAATTCAAAGATATTTAGTAATTCATAGCGAAACTGAAGAAAACGTGATAGATGCTTCAACTCCGAATTTGCACCGAAATTTTGCAATGATCAACTTCCAAATCTTGAAATGAATTAAAAGTTGTTGTTGCTATAGAATTTAAAGAAGAAATGTAGTGGAATTGAGGTTTATCTCAAAGATTAGCAAGTTTCGATGTGAAAGCTTGCTAAGCTTTAATGGAGGAATGAGCTCTAGTAAAGGTTTTGAAAGCTCCCTGGGTTTGACTAAATTTTGGTTAAAACTTAATGAAGAATGTTGCAGACAAAGATGTCGAATACAATGTCCTAACATCCTGATTCGACAAATATAGCAGGTTCTAAATTTGGTCCAAGAATTAAGGAAGCAATCAGAACGTGGATCAAGGAATCAGCCAACAGAAGATTGAAAGCCCAACGCAGCAGAAAGCTATAAAAGAAGATCAAAACCTAGGCAAAAAAGGGAGAAAGAGCGACATAGACTTAGGAATCCTATTTTGTAAAGTAGGGGTTAGGTTTTAAGAGTCGTAGGTTTCTCTTGTAAGTCTCCCTCTGTATCGATTTGATACATTGTGGAAGACATATGTACTTGTACAGATTCAGAAACCCGTAGGTAATGAATCGTGTATTGTTCTTGGATGAAGCTTTTAAGAAATCCAAGTTAACTTGTTAATCAAGGATTCTTGACTGAACTATGTATTGAAAGGGGTGTCTTTCAATAGGATGATACAGTTATTATGTTTATAACTGTTAGATAATCACAGGTTGTGATTTAGGGAGTGAGATGGATTTATCTAATCTAGGATGGAGTTCTTAGATAAAGTTTTCATCGGGTAGTGATAGGTAAACCAGGGGTGTTTATTGTAAACCAGCGGTTATTTACATAAAAATATACTTCTAATAGTGGATTCTTCTTCCTGGCTTGATATGCCCCCAGATGTAGGTGATTTGCACCGAACTGGGTTATCATATTCTATGTTGTTTACCATTCTACATTTTACAGCTCAATTTTGATTTAAAATGTTGTAGAAGATGATGAAACATCTATCTTGTTGTTGTTATTGATATTCCGAATATCAGTTTGTTGTTCCGTTCTTGTTTTAAGTTGTGCAGAAAATAATGTCTTGACATGTGTTAGGACATATGCTATTTGTTATGCCAGAATTTCAGGTTTGGTGAAGAAGATGAAGGTGATTGAGAGAAAGTTGCAGAAAATTTAGAGAGAATTGAAAGTGAAGAGTGAAAATTTGTGAGAATGGTCAAGGGTCCTTTGCAACAATGTGAAGGTTTACTTAATAGAGTATGGGTTTAGAGTGAGGTAGACTTGGAATTTGGTTTAGGGTTATTTATAGGTGGTTTGGCATTTAGTTTGGAGTTAGTTAGACCCAACTCATTGAGTTGGGGTCTAACTCGGTTAGTTATTTGTTAACTCGGTGGGAGAATCCCAAGGCAAGCTCAATGATCAAATAGTTCTCATGCTTGGGAATAAGGGTGCATGGTAAGCATGATTGAAAGTAATGTAGTGTAGCAAATGCAAGTGTTTTCTTGAAATGTCTAGAATCTTCCAAACAATACTAGAGAAATGTAGACCAAAGGAATGGGGTAGGAGCTGATGTAGTGTTGAGAAAATACTAAATTTTAGCAAAATCAGCATGTGTAACTGGTTACATAGTGAGATAACCGGTCACCTCAGGATGAACTTAACTTTCTGGACTGAAAATGCTGAAAAATAATGATGTAACCAATTACCTCAGACAAAATTTCATTTTCTTGGCTTGAAATGGAGTGCTTTGGTCGTGGTTCCGGATTATAACCTTGTGCTTTGATATATAAGCATAGAATTCCCTTTATTTGGCTTGTATTGATGCTTTGATGACTCAGTGGGGAACATATTCATAGTCCTGAGATTTTGTGGAGATTTGAGTACATGCCTGCAATGAATTCACAAATAAAAATGCCAATGTATATGACAAAAATGTGAGTGCACATGCTCATGCAAAAAGGAAAAAGGGGAGGTCAAATTTCGGGTTACGACAACTGCCCCTATTTAATCCTCTTGGACTTGAATAAATAAATTACGACATATTTTCGATTATTCGTGGTAGAATGGGATTAAATAAAAGAGTAGCTCAAAAATTTGGCAGACGACGATGGTAGTGTAGGGAAAGGTGAATGTGTAGAGAGTTTGATTAAATGAGGAATTTGGCTGAAATTTGTTGGGGGGATGAATCATTCAACGGGGGATATACTGGATGCACATGACAAATGCAATGTATGCTCAATATTACATGATGCGTGAGATTATGCTATGCAACGATTCAGGTTTTTGTATTGCGGGTAGGTAGGGACTGTAGAAAAATAGACTCGGCATCTTCGGCTGAAGAAAGAATACCACAGACAATGTGTGTCTGCTGGGGAACGGGCTTAGAATCTCATATTTCCAAGCTACTACCATTACTGTTGCGGGGGGGCGGGGGGGGGGGGGGGGGGGGGGGGAAGAGACCATACATGGCTCTGCAGGGAAATGCAAGATAAACAACCTTCCAAATAACCATGATGGTGCTTGCCACGGATCAAGCTTGTAATGGAAACTACCAATTATCCTTTAGGGATGTCCGATAAATCATGCAATGCATAATGCTTTCTCTGTTGATTTAGCTTTTTATTATTCTCAATGCTTTATAGTATTATGTGATCACAAATAATCGTTTATTTTGCAAACAAAATACTGAAAGAGATAATTAAGAAACCGAATGATAAACTTTATTGGATATGAAAAGATTTATACATAAGGTGTGTACAAGGATGCAAAAATCCTTGATGAGGAAATTTGCAGTAAATTGAAAAACAAAGGTGAATTGCAATGGGAAATTATATTTTGCATTAATTACAACATTAACTACCATCCACAGTAAGTCTAGGTTTCAACACCTTGAATCTGTTGACGATGATTTGATTACTCGTTTACCGTCTGAGGTCCAGCTATGATAAAGATAGGCTCAAGTATTCACAGTCGAATGCCTTTATCCCTAATTTTTGTTTGGATATTTTTTCTCTTTTTTTTCGTCCACCGAGATACCCATTTTTGCCTAAGTTGCCCTTTTGGGTTTTCAACTTAGCGGGCTATTATTATTTTTTTGCTTTGTCCCTAACTTTTGAATGGACAATTTTTTGGTCCATCAGGACACCCATTTTTGCCTAGATTATCCTTGGGGAAGTCAATCTAGCCGGCTCTTAGTTAATTTTTTTCAGGCATAATATTTTTTGACTGCATCGGAGTTCACAGGTAGTGGCAACTCCTCCCCATCCATGGTGGTGAGGATCAGGGCTCCGCCTGAGAAGGCCTTCTTGACTACAAAGGGTCATTCGTAGTTGGGAGTCCACTTACCTCGTGGATGCGAGTGTATAAGAGAGTATCTCTTGAGCACAAGTTCACCTTCTTGAAACGCTCGAGGGAGAACTTTCATGTGAAGAACTCTTTTAAGGCGTCTCTGATACAATTGACCCTGGCAAACGGTTATCAGGCGCTTCTCTTTAATGAAATTCAGTTGGTTGTATCTGGATTGGACCTATTCAGCTTCATCGAGGCCTACTTCCATGATCACTATGAGTGAAGGAATTTCGACTTTGATGGGTAGAACAACCTTCATACCATACACAAACGAATACAAAGTTGTCCCAGTGGAAGTACGGATTGAAGTTCTGTAGCCATGCAATGCAAAGGGAAACATCTCATGCCAATCCTTGTAAGTTTTGATCATTCTCTGGATAATCCTCTTGATATTTTTTTCGCTGCTTCGACGGCGCCATTCATCTTGGGCCGATATGGTGAAGAGTTGTGTTGCTCGATCTTGAATTCTTGACACAACTCCTTCATCAACTTATTATTCAGGTTGCTAGCATTGTCAGTGATAATGCTACTAGGAATACCATATCGACGAATTATCTCTTTCTAAATAAATCTTGCAACCACTTGTCGTGTAACGTTTGCGTAGGAAGCAGCTTCAACCCACTTGGTGAAGTAATCAATAGCAACTAGAACGAAGAGATGGTCATTGGAAACTTTCAGTTTGATTATTCCAATCATATCAATACTCCATATAGAGAAATGCCAAGGAGAAGTCAGAACATTCAATGGAGTGGGCGGCACATGGATCTCGTCACCATATATTTAACATTTGTGACATCTTTTGGAAAAGTTGTACCAATCGACCTGCATTGTTGTCCAGTAATAACCAACTGTAAGGATTTTCTTAGCCATGGCAGGCCCTATGGCATGTACACCCTCACACCCCTCATGTATGGACCTTACGATCATGTTTACTTCATGTCTATCCACACATCTGAGCAACACGGAGTCATAATTCCTTTTGTACAATACACAACCACTCAAGAAGAATTCGGTGCAAAGCCGTCTGAGAGCCTACTTGTCAGTGATAGTGATACCCTCTGGATATTGTAGCGAGCGATTTTGGACGCGGTTCTTAAGCGCTGGTCGCTCTCTGCGGTTGAGCTTAAAACTACAGGTCGATTCATTTTTTATCCTATTAAAGTTGATGAAGGAAGGGAAATATATGTCTCCAATTAACCCTGCTTGCATACTGAGTTTAAACAGCTGTCTGTTAGGTTACGAATGCTATCAATGTGGGGGGCCTTTGTACTGGTTATTTGTATTTTCGCCAATACTGGTTTTTATCTAGACAGAAGGTTTCTGGCGGGGAACAAGGATTAGGATGTTAGGACTGATGTTTTTGAATTACTGCTTTTGATTGATGGGGATATGGGATTTGGTTTTTTTGTTGATTATGCTCGCTAAGATCTTTTCTTTCGATCTTATGCCTACGTATTCCCGTTTACCGAAACAGGGAAATCAGAGCGTTCGTAGTTCCTCCTATTCTATGGGAGGAAATGGGTGTTTCGGTGTCTTGTTCAAAGCCCAAGACGTGAAGCGAAAGGTGATTTGTATCTTATTTAAAGCCCAAGATGTGAAGCTGAAGAGTTTATTTGTATCTTGTTCAAAGCCCAAGATATGAAGCTAAAAAGTCTTAATTTTAGAGAGAATTTGTCATCTCTAAAGAGGGGGTTGTTTGTCACTACTGTTGGGTGACAGGTTATAAAGGAGAATTACTTTAATCGGGATACACGGATCCTAGCAATGCCATAATTTCCTTTATAGGGGATTTTAACCTAAAGGAGAAGACTTTAACTCAGTGTAGAGCAATGCTATCTTTCCTTAGGAATTTCTCATGCTAAAAGAGGGACAGTGGCATGGATGTAGATGATCTAGAGGCCTGCCGCTTACAGCGATTAGATGAAGGGAAAGGAGTTGTTGATGTTTGTGTACTGTGAACGAGGCACAACTTTGATGCTAAAAGGTTGATTGGATCAACCAGTGGTTTTCTTATACAAAGCCTAAGAGGAGGCTAATATGTGTCTCGTACAAAGCCCGAGAAAGAGGCTAAAAGGTTTTGACTCGATGATGAAGTCTTTTAGTATCTCGTATAAAGCCCGAGATGAAGGCTATTTGACTCAACAAGAGCGTCTTTTGTATCTCGTACGAAGCCCGAGATGGAGGCTAAAGAGGTGATTGACTCAACGAGGGAGTCTCTTATGTGTCTCGTACAAAGCCCGAGAGAGAGGCTAAACGTTGTTTGACTCCGCTGGGGAGAATCATTGTACCAAGCCCAAGAGGAGGCTAAGATGACTGTTTCAGTTGAGTGACAGGTCCAATATACTGATTTTGAAAGAGAAAATCAGTTCTTATATAAGCAACACTGTACTCATGTATTTGATTCAAGGATCCGGGTTATTCCTGTTCTTTAAGGAAGCGGGAAATCCGAAGGGTATTGAGACTGTCCGAGTCTACGGGTTTCCTTCCTATTTTTTGAAGGGTGCTTGAGAATGTCTTTGAGACTCAAGGAGATTAGACTGTCCAAGTCTAGAGTTTCATCTTTTGTACTATGCTTTGAGAAACAGTAGTAGACTCTATGAAAGGACTGTTCTATGCAAATGACTAAGTTATGTTCCTATACCTCTAGGAGGTCGTCGGGATAATTTGTACGAAGCCCAAGAGGAGGCTAGAAACTTTTAAGAAGCCGACGGGTCCTTGTACTAAGCCCAAGAGGAGGCTATCATTCCCGGAGGAAGAGATCATTATACGAAGCCTAAGAGGAGGCTGTGAATACTTCTAAGAAGCCGTAGGGTCCTTGTACTAAGCCCAAGAGGAGGCGGGGTTACTTTTAGGAAGCCTGTGGGTCCTTGTACGATGCCCAAGAGGAGGCCGATGCTTTTAAGAAGCCCGTGGGTCCCCAAACCCCGAAAAATTCAAGGCAAGCTATTCACAAGGAATAGATCAAGTCAGGAAAGTTCGAGAATTTGGAAGAAACTCAAAGATGCCATTCACGGAGAAGACATTCATCTTTGGGGAGTAGAGTTTCTTGACAATTCCTAATGAGGACAGCCGAAGAGAAGACTGTATCTGGTGATCCTATTGGGGATCTAGCTGTCTATTTCTACGAATAAACGAAACAGCGTCACTTAGTTCTAGACGTAATTGCCGGGGAAACTCTAAATATCTATACTATTATTACACAGTTGATATGAGTTTATGAAAGAAGACTTACAGTGAAACAGCCCCACAATACAGTTATATGTATATGAAAGCAGTAAATGAAAGCAATAACCACTTACTCGGTTGTAGAGCTTCCATGCTGTTTGGTTAGTTGTTCAACAAAGAATGATTGAAAACAACAGTATATTCAAAATCAAAGGAGAAAGTGCTTTGAAAAAGAAAGGTTTGGGGCTTACAGCTCAAGGAGAGGCCCAGGGTTTTATCAGTGAGCGCACTGTTTTGAATTTGTACAGAGGGACTTATACAAGTGACTGAGGCCCAAAAAGGTTTTCTGTACAAAGGGATGGGTCTTACACTCTCTCAAGAGGCCCAAAAGGTTTAAAGAAAAAGAGTGGGGCTTATAACACGAGGGTAAGCCCAAGGTTGTTTTTAAAAAGGCGACGATCGCGCCGTTTGTTTTTTACGGTATCGGGACTTATACAATACACTGAGGCCCAAAAATGATTTGGTCAAAAAAAAGATTGGGTCTTACGCTCTATTAGAGGCCCAAAAAGTTTTGAAGAAAAAAGAGTGGGTCTTACTACACGAGGGTAGGCCTAAGGTGATTTTTCATTTAAAATGTGGCGATCGCGCCGAGGTTTCCTTTTAACACAGAGGGACTTATACAATAAGTGAGGCCCAAATGGTTTTGGTTAAAAGGGGATTGGGTCTTACACTCTATTAGAGGCCCAGAAAGTTTTTGAATGGGTCTTATAGCTCAAGGAGAGGCCCAAGGTTATTTTTCAAAAGGCGATAATCGTGCCGTTTATTTGAAAATGTACAGAGGGACTTATACAACGAATGAGGCCCAAAATATTTCTATACAAGTGGGTTAGGTCTTACACTCTCTCAAGAGCCCCAAAAGGTTTTGATAATCAATTTTGAAAGTTGAATAAAAAAAAACCCTAATTTTAATCTTTAAAAGTAAATATTTAAAGAAAATCAAACAAAATTCAAAATAAATTTGAATAATCCACTTATGATTTTGCTTATGGTTTGAAAAAATGAGGGATAATCACAAGGAATATTTAAACTCATTAGGTTTTGATTTTCAAAGTAAATATTCATTTTTAGAATGTTTAAAAACAATTAAAAACGAATTTATTCACAAAAATACTAATTATATTAAATAAATAATATAAATCTAATTTTTTGGTGGAATAAAATATTTCAACATTTTTGTGAATTGTTGCAAAAAGAACCAATCAAAAATGATAAAAATTGAAGGAGTTATTAATTTTTCAAACCATTAAAAATAATAATATGAAAAATAACAAAATAAAAAAGTGGTAAAAAGAAGTCTGGGGCGAGGGGGATTCGAACCCCAGACCTCTCGCTTGCCAATACTCACAAAACCAGCTGATGAACCGCTGGGGCGCAATGCCAATTCATTAATAACATGGCAAGTGAAAAATATATATCAAACTTGTTGGATTTTCTAAAGAATGGCGCCATGGCCATCTTCTTCGTCGAGCTCGTGCGTGAAACACCATATCTCACTCATCTCTCAACCATTGGACATGATTCAAACACAAAACTCGTGCGTTTTTTCACAAGGAATAAGATGGCAATACCCAATTTTATTCATTTTCAGTGTGGAGTAAAATAATCATGATGAACACAGATGAACCCTAATTTGCAAAAGCAATCATGCAGGCATGGTTATGAGGTCTATGATCCAATTTCTTGAGGCAAAACAATCAACACATGATGGCAATCAAATGGCAAAAATATCATGCGAGGAAATATGCATGGATCATGGAGTTTGAGTTTGAAGCTCACCTTGATGCAAGCTGAAATGGAACTTTGCCCAGATGGTGTTCCAGTCGTGAATTGATGATCCCTACAGCTTCAATGGATGTTATGGAGTGTGTTGCAAGCTTTGGAACACTTTAAAATTCTTTGGATCAAGCTGGAGACCTCCACCTGCAAAATTGAAGCATAATGGCTTGGTTGAAGAGTGATTTTGAGCCTAGGGTGTTACAGTTGGTGTTTAAGTGTTTGGACACCTCAAATACATCATATGTGATGTGTTTGAGCAATTGGAATGGATTGATTGTGGCTGCAACTCAAAACCCGATAGTGGTTACTCAAAAACAAGAAAACTTGAGGTTTAAGAAAGAATGAGAGAAAGCAGTGCTGTAACTGGCTTTGGTGTGAGTTGAATGATCCATTGGGACCTCTATTTATAGGTGATCAACTTTTGTTTTGGAGGAATAGTGAATGGCTGCTGGATCAAATCATATTTGCATGGATTGGCTTGGAGGATTTCTTCTAAAGCAAGGCAAGCTAGCCATTCCCAAGAGCAGGGCTATGCCTTGACCAAAACCACATTCCTCAGATGTTTTTAATGTTGTTTAATCAGAGAAATTGACTGAGTAGGGTATCTACCTTGACAATGCACTATTCCACATTAATGCACTTTGAATTCAAGGCAAAATGTGCCAAAGTGGATGAACTTCAAGTTGGAAGATTCCTTGGTCTTTTGACTCAGATTTATCAGTTGGATCAGTTGCATTGTGATTGGTTTGAACACATGTGGCATAGTGATCCTTAGTTTTTGGCTCAAAATCGTGTGGCAAGCAAACATGCAAACTGATTTTCTCAAAACAGCCTGCAGCAGCATGACTTTAGGCAAGGATTTTTCTTGGCTCAAGTTGAATCAATTCATGCTGTTGAGCTCTTTGAATTCTTGGCAACATATGCAACAACATTGATGTTTAACTTTGGACTTGATTCAGCTTGCAACTGTGTGAAAAAATCTCACAAGTTTTGGTGTTTCAACAAAATCTGTCTTGGACAGAATTTTTCTAAGTGTTGGAAAATGGTACATTTTCATGTTTTCAGCCACTTTGGCTCACTCATAACTCAAAATCCATAATGAATTGGAGTTAGGCCTAGTTGAAGTTTTTGTAGAGAGTAATGAGATCTACAAATCAAGCTTTGGATCGAAAAAAATGGCCTTGTGGTTTAGGAGTTATGGTCCTTCAAAGTTGGTACCTTTGTCACTTTATTTTTAACTTAGAAAATTTTCTAAGTTTTTATGGTTACCCCTTTTACAAGTTATCCAACTTTTCTTGATTTTTCTTGATGAATGATGATTCAAATCATACATAAACATCATTTTAGGGTTAAAAATCCATTTTGGTGAAAAATCTCAAAAAGTCAAAGTTGACTTTTGTGCACAGTTGACTTTTTATCAGATGAATTCCAAACTGTGCAATTCTTCAGGAAATCATGTCCTTGACCTAAATCAAACTTGATGGACATGTTCCAAGGGTGTCATAGGGTGTATTGAGGTATGTCCTAGGGTTTAGGAGCATGTCTTGGTCAAAAGTCAAAGTTACAGTTGACTTTTCCCTTAAAACCCTAATTGTGGTGCAGATGAGATTGAGACTTGTTGCTCAAACCTCTTGGCTTAATCCATTGTTCCAAATGGATCAATTTGGTTTATTAGAGACCCTAAAATCCTCTCTTGAGGTCTTGGCTCATGATTTGCCCCAAAAGTTAACTTAGGGGTGAATTAGGTCAAGAAACCCTAATTCCTGATATTTGATGTATGCATCCCCTGAGGTCAAATTGACTTGATGATTGGGTCCATGAGGTTCCATGGAGCATATTAGGTTGTGTTTTGGATCTTTAGCTCATGCCCAGATGAAAATTTCCATCTGGAGGCCCTGGTCGATCAAAACCCTAATTTGGTGACACTGGCGATCTTGAGGCTTGATCCACCTAGAAGGGAGCAGCCTTGTGCTTAATCCTTGAAGTGGGAGTCCTTTCGATCCTTTGTGGATGTTTGAGAGGTTTAGACAAGTTAAAGATCATGTCATTCCTTGATTGATCCTTTGTCAAAAGCTCTGAGAGGGCTTGAAACCCTAATTTTGATTGTAGTGAATGCTCAACAACTCTTGAGGCATTTGATGAGGCATGATGGTTCATCCATATTGTGATGATGATTTGCACAATGATGGGAAATCTTAGTGGTCAAAATTTGGGGTATGACAGATATTCCTGTTTTCCAGATATCTCTTGATGCCGTAGAACCAAGGCTTGTCACCAGACTCATCCTCGATTTCTAAACAATGTCCTGGTTCATTCAAATGATCAATGTGGATAACAGGAGTTTCATTCTTCCACTTGACTTTGAAAATGGAAGCCAGAGTGGCAAGAACATCAGCTAGTTGATTCTCTTCCCTAAGAATATGATGAAAGGTGATTTCATCAAAATAAGGAATCAATTTTGCGACGTGCTTTTGAATATTTGACCTTAAATTTTTATTTACAAAAATCCTTATTATTATCCAAAGATGATGGCTTTGACATTGGGGGACCCTAAGTTTTTTTATTATTATTGTACTCGCTAGGGTTTGAAACCCCATGCCTACGTACCCTCAATTTTGAAGGATCTGAGTATCCGTAGTTCACCTCCCCTATCCCCTATCCCTATCCTTATTCCTATCCCTATTCCTAATCCTTTATTTATACTCTTAGATCACCAGAGTTCTATCTCATATTCTAATCCCTTGGCTCATATTTATACTCTTGGAACCTAAGAGTTTTATCCCAAAAATCCTAATCCATTGCCCTATATTTATACTGTTGGAACTTAAGAGTCTAATTTCAAAATCTTAGTTCCTTGCCCTATATTTATACTCTTGGAACTTAAGAGTCTAATCCCAAAATCTTAATCCTTTGCCCTATATTTATACTCTTGGAGCTTAAGAGTCTAATCCCAAAATCTTAATCCCTTTCCCTATATTTATACTCTTGGATCTTAAGAGTCTAATCCCAAAATCTTAATCCCTTGCCCTATATTTATACTTTTGGAGCTTAAGAGTCTAATCCCAAAATCTTAATCCCTTACCATATATTTATACTCTTGGAGCTTAAGAGTCTAATCCCAAAATTTTAATCCCTTGTTCTCTTATTTAACAAAATAAATTAATTATACAATATAAAATTATATTTTAAAAATCCAAATTTAATATCCCTTTTAAACCCCACATCTATCCTTTAATATCCCTTGTATCCCTAAGTATAAATTAATCTTAATTAATTAATTATTAAACTTGTAATATCTCAAAAATAATCATTCAACTATTTAATTAAATCTTCTTCCAAAAATTTAATTAATCCCAATTATCCCAAAAATATAGAAAGTTATCCCAATTATTTAACCATATGAAATAAATCCCAATCATTTGAAATATAACATCAATCCCAATTCAATCATAGAATATCAAAATATAAATTAAATCTCAATTATAAGTAGCTTATAATATCCCAAAAATATAAATTAGTTCTTATAATATCCCAACTTGAATTAATCCCAATTAATACCCAAAAATATAAAATTATTTCAATTATTTAATTAAAACTTATAATATCCTAAAAATATAAGACAAATCCCAATTATTCAAGAATATAACATAAATCTCAATTATTAGGTAAATAATTTATAATATAAAATAAATCTCAATTACTTAAAAATATAAATACATTCCAATTATTTACAAACATAATTTTTTTTACTCATAATCCCAAATATTAAATGGAGTTTAATAAAATATAAAGTCTCAATTAAGTTGGTCCTAATTATTTGAACAAATCTTAATTATTAAATGCTAAACATTCTCACTTTTATCCTTTATATTATTAACCAATTAAAAATCGATCCTTATTTTCAATATGCCTAATTGTTCTAAAACTAATCCTTATCATAAATTTAAATCCCTAATTTGAGTTCCATGCTTATTATGATTTTTTTTATCTAATTAATTCAATTATTATGTTAATTAAATCCCAAATTTTAATATTTATCAAAATTAATCTATTTTTATTAATTAAATCCCAAATATAATCCTAATTATCTTAGCTAAATAATAAATCCATAATTATCCTAATTCATCCTAATTGCCTCATCAATTAAAATTTTTCCCTGTTTTATTCGTCAATTATTAGAGAAAATATTAATTATAAATCAAATGAACCTAATTAATTTTAATTATCCCAAAGACATCAATCTTAACTTAATCCTAAAACCAATTGAATACTTAATTATTATTTTTTTATATTTTTATCTGGGTAATTATTTATTTGTGTTAAACCCATTATTATATTAAACTCAAATTTAATTATTTTTAAATTATAACCCTAATTAACAACTATTGTAAAAAGATTAACTAATCCTAATTATCCCAATTTAATACTATTAACCCTCAATTCCCTATTAATATTCCAATATTAATTATATTTTTTCATTTTTTAAAATACATTAAGGAGAAAAATCAATCCTTAAAACTAATTAATAATTTAATTATATATAATCGTAAAACCCCAATTTAAACCACTAATTATTTTTTGTACCTTTTGTAATTGTTATAATAAACTACTTTATTATTTTTATCGTCTAATTAATTATTAAGTTGTTTTTTTAGTCAAATACATCAAAATCCTTAACCCTAAAATTCTAATACCTATCCCTAAATAACCCCAAAGCTCATCTAAACATGTTCTTGATTAACCTCCTTAATCAATCATTTAACCAATTATTATTAATATATATTTTTTCTTTATTTGAGTTAGTAAATTAATTTAACACTAGCTAATTATTATTACTATCAACCTAATTAATAACTGAAATCTTTAATTATCCCATTTCTAATATTTTAATTAATTAACTAATCTATAATCTCAATCCATAATTAATAATATATAAAAAAATAGGGGTGTATGTTCAACTAGATTAGTAAAATCGTAGGGTGTGCAGAAAAATAGAGGTAACAGACCTAAATAAAATAAAATCTAATTCTATAATACACAAAATAATAATTATAACTGAAAAAATATCTTGAATTACCTGTTGAAAAGATGAAGGTACCACCCCTCTTAGCTATTTTCCATCCGATGTGTGTGCTTATATTTCCCTCTTCCTTGTATCCTCTATTCCTCTTATTTCAAATACAACTCAGTCACAAACATGGAACCCACACAAGCCAACATTCACATCTTACCAATAATTCATTAGATGAAGGCTACATCATGTAGATCATAGACTATTGTACTTGGTCATAATGTTTGAGAAATAATATTTGTGTTATATTTAAAAATATATATAATCAATTTTGAAAAGAAAACCATCAGAGAATCATCATTTGGTCGAAAAATAAATTAGAGTAAAACAAAAGAACTTTGAAAAAGATTCAAGACTCTTGAAAATTTTTAAAAATCTATGTTTGGGACTCTGTAAAACTTGGTAGAACTTTATGTGTAAAAAAGTCTGTGTAATGTGTTTGTCAGAGTCTCCCCAAAATTGTAAGAAATAAACCTATTTATACAAAAAAATTAAGTTAACAAAACTAGAAAAAAAATCAAGGATTAATTAATATAATAAAAACTCTAAATCAAATGTGATTTGATTTTGGTTCTTGACATATTTAACTAATTACATTGATTTTTTCTAAAAATAAGAATATCATCCCAAAAATGCAATATTTAAAAATATGAATAAAACCTTTTCAAATCTTTTTTTATTTTATAATTTTTTACTATTTTTTAATAAAAATGAAAAAGGGAAAATTAATTATATTTTAAAAAATTCCTATTTAAAAATACGAAAATTAATAAAAAAATAATTAAAAAATGCAATATTTAATTAATTAATGCGAAAAGTTAGAAATAAATTAAAAATGAATAAAAGAGAGAAGAAATAAATAAGGTGGCAAATGTGAGACTTGAACTCATGACCTCTTAGACTCCCAACTCCTAACATTAAATCCTTACCATATGGATCATTCTAATCATCCAACATAAAATGCTACTAATAATAATACCAATAATTTCTTTAGCTAAAAAATATAACTTAATAATAAATATAAAACCCCAATTTCTAATACTAGTCATAATGATAAAAGTTATGCCCCTCTAATATTAATAGTAGGCCTATTAATATTTCCCAAGTAAATTATTCATAATTTTCTTTCTAATGATAATTACGTGTTAAATAAATTAGAAAACTATAGACCCTAACATAGCAACCAAACTCTTATTGTACTGGACATGTTAGTTATTTAAACTCTGAGGAAAAGAGGGAGTGGTTAAAATTTTGGGTACGACATGTTGATAACCCTCCACGGGTTGATGAGCAAGGTAGTCAGACAAGACACTCCCTTTTTTAGCTTTCTGGGTAACATGTTGGATGTCATACTCAGTTAACAACATTTGCCACCGAGCAATTCGTCCAGAGACAGCAGGCTTTTCGAATATGTTCTTTATCGGATCCATCTTGGATATCAATAAAGTAGTATGGAAAATCATATATTGTCTCGGGGGTCGAGCGGCCTTGACCAAAGCACAACAAGTTTTCTCCAAGAGTGAGTATCTAGTCTCACAATCTGTGAACTTCTTCCTCATGATAGTAAATCGTGTGCTCTTTTTGGCCTGTATCGTCATGCTGACCTAATACACAGCCCATAGATTCATCTAGAACAGTGAGATACATGATTAAAGGCCTACCAGGAACCGGTGGTACTAAGATCGGTGGTTCTTGCAAATATTTTTTATTCTGTCAAATGCTTCTTGATAATCATTGTTCCACTCAACCGATTGATTTTTTCTCAGCAATTTGAATATCGGTTCACTGGTAGCCTTCAAATGAGAAATGAATATGGAGATGTAATTAAGTCGGCCCAGAAAGCCTCAGACTTCTTTTTCAGGTTTGGGAGGCGGCATGTTTTGAATGGCTCGAACTTTATCAGGATCAACTTCAATGCCTTTCTGATTTACAATAAAGCCCAATAGTTTACCAGATCGGACTCCAAAGGTGCACTTTGTAGGATTCAACCGCATTCTGAACTTTCGGAGTCTGTCAAACAGTTTCCTCAGATGGCCCAAGTGATCGTCTTCAGTCTTGGATTTGGCAATTAGGGTTTTGGTCGACTGAGGCCCCCAGATGAAAATTTTCCTCTGGGCATGAGCCAATGCTTCAAAATATAACTCAAGATACTACAAGGGACCTCATAAACCCAATCATCAAGTCAATTTAGCCTCAGGGGATGCATTCTCCAAAAATCAGGAATTAGGGTTTCTTGACCTAATTCACCCCTAAGTTGACCTTTGGGACAAAACATTAGCCAAGACCTCAAGACATGATTTGGGGGTCTCCAATACACTACATTGATCCATTTGCAACAATGGATTGATCCAAGAAGCTTAACTCACAAGTTTCAATTTCATCAGGACCACAATTAGGGTTTTGGGGAAAAAGTCAACTGAATCATTGACTTTTGACCTGGACATGCTCCCAAACCTTGGGACATGATTCAATACACCCAAAAACACCTATGTAACATATCCATTAGGTTTTATTTAGGTCAAGGACTTGATTTCACCAAGGATCGCACAGTTTAGAATTCATCTAATAAAAAGTCAACTGTGCACAAAAGTCAAAGTTTGACTTTTTGAGATTTTTCATAATTATGGTTCCTTAACCCTAAAAAAATGTTAATATGTGATTTGAATCATCATTCATCAAGAAAAATCAAAGAAAGTGGGATAACTTGTAAAAGGGGTAACCATAAAAACTTAGAATTTTTCTAAGTTATGGAACAAAATGGCTGGGGTACCAACTTCCAAGGATCATAACTTGAGATCCAAGCAACCATTTTGGATGGTCCAAAGATGGATTTATAGCTCTCATGGCATGCTTTAAAAGTGTCAACTACACCTCACTCCAATTCTTCATAGATTTTTAGTTATGGAGTGATCAAAATGGCTGAAAACATGAAATGTCACTTTTTCCAACACTTAGTGAAATTTTCACTAAGTCAGAATCTGTCTTGCTTTTTTTTCAAAATGTAGGGGCATTTTTCACTTGGATCCAAAAAGTTTCAAAACAAACTATGATCACACATGTGTTGTGTCACATAAGGGCTTTCCAAAATGTCCAAGAACTCCATCAAACTCCACCTGAGCTAGGAGTTATGACAGCTGCAACATGCCTTGCTGCAAACTATCTTGGCAAGGAAGATTTGTGCATAAAGGGACAAGCCGTGAAATTCCAAGCATGCTTATCCATCTGCACACCCCAATGGGGAACAACCTAGGGACAAACACTGATTCATCAGCCTCCCAAGTCCAAGATTCCCCAAGTAGCATGCCAAACCCTAAAAAGCTTAAAAGAGGCCAAGACTTCAATTTTGTTTCCAAGCATTCAAAGGATGCACCAAGGAGGCATGAACTACGCCTATTCCAACTGAATGAGTCAAGGATAAGCTCTGAACCAAAGAACCATAGGCTTGTGCTCTAACCTTTAGTCAATGGCTAGAGGAGACTTAAGATTCTAAAGTGATCCAATTGGCCAACAGCCTGTTGTAGTTGCCACACACTATTTCTTGCAAAACAAACTTGCTCTTATATAAATAGAGCTCATTTGTGCTCAATTTGAGTACACCAAAGCACTACAACACTTGCTTTCCTCAAAATATCTTTCTCTAGGCAAAAATGCCTTCTTTTGCAAGGTAACTCTGAGTTTTTGAGTTAGAGAGCATTTCCATCATAGCTCATTATCCAAACACATCCAATATGTCATATCTAAGCTGTCCAAACTCTCATAAGTGACATGTAACACCAAAATCACAAAGTCCTTTATCAAAACCTCAAAATTGGACTTTTTGCATTTTTCAAGCCATGTCTTGATTCAGTCACTTCCAAAACCAGATTAAACCTCAAACACACTCCAAATATCATCCTTGAACTGTCCCAAATGGTTCCCTATATCTTGAGCACCATTTGAGAGAGTTGCCATATTGGTCACTTTTGCCTTTTTTGCAAGAAAGAGCTCAAACTTGTTCCTGAGGATTCCAGTTGGTTCCAACCAATCTAAAAGCTTCCAAGGGATCATTTAAGGGTGTCCAAAGCATCAAATTGTTTCTGGCACAAGAAACTTGGCAGATAGCCCAAAAAGCTCATAAAGAGGTAAGCATCACAACTTAAACTCTTAGAAATATGCATTGCTTTGAAGTCCACTGATCATGCACATCTCATACATGTTATATATGTTGTGTTTAAACCAATTCATCATGTAATTTATGCATGTAACAAGAGGTAGCATAGAAAATGCAATTATAGGCCTATTTCAAAAACATTATCGGGTTTTGAAATAGGAGCCTCATCTGAAAAAACCACCACCAACATTGGATTCCTTGTGAAATTATAGGCAGGATAGACCTAAATTTTGTCCCAATCCATGGAGAAATGAGAAAGTTACAAGCTTCACGTTTTTGGCCAAAACCTTGCCTAGCCTTGCCTTGACCAGGCCAAAAACAAGGCATGCCTCATATATTCATGGGGTGGTTTTGATACACGGATGTATCACCACCCCAGTGGCAGAGGGCGCGCGCTGCACCCTAGAGGTCTGGGGTTCGAATCCCCCTCGCCCCAGATCCTCTCTTTTATCACTTTTTCCACTTTTATTATTTTTCATGTTATTTTTAAATGATTTGGAAAATTAATAACTCTCTCAATTTTAATTATTTTTTATTGGTTGCAAAAAATCACAAAAATGTTGAAATATTTTATTCCACAAAAAAATCAGATTTATATTATTTATTTAATATAGTTGGTATTTTTGTAAATAAATTCATTTTTATTATTTTTAAACCTTTTAAAAATGAATATTCATTTTGAAAATTAAAATCAAATGAGTTCTAAATCATCTTGTGATTAAAACCTCATTTTTCAAACCTTAACCAAAAATCCCAAGTAGTTTATTTAGATTTATTTGATATTTTTGTCATTTTATTCATTTTTAAAAGGATTACTTTTAAAAGAAAACGAAATTAGGGTTTCTTTGATTTTCACCCCAACAAATATTTTTTTAAACACTTTTGGGCCTCTTGAGAGAGTTTAAGACCCAACCCTTTGAAAATTCATAACCATTTGGGCCTCAGATATTGTATAAGTCCCTATGCGTTAAAAAATCTCGGCGCAATCGCCATTTTCAAACAGAAAATCATCTGGGCCTACCCCCGTGTTGTAAGTCCCATTTCTTCTCTTTAAATAATCTTTGGGCCTCTAATAGAGTGTAAAACCCAACCCCTTTCAAAAACCAAAATAATTTGGGCCTCAGTCATTGTATAAGACCCACGCTGTTTTCAAAAATCTCGACGCGATCGCCAGTTTAAAATAAAATCATTGGGCCTCTCCCTGAGTTGTAAGCCCCATTCTTTTTCTTAAAATAAACTTTGGGCTTTTAATAGAGTGTAAGACCCAATCCCCTTTTGACCAAAACTTTTTGGGCCTCAGGCGTTGTATAAGTCCCGATACGATATTCAAAACAACAGTACAATCACTGTTCAAACCTTGGGCCTCTCCTTGAGTATAAGCCCCAACATTTTTTTCACAAACAACTCCCTTTTGATTTAGGTTCAAATATACCATTGTTATCAAAACTTTCTTTAATTTCTCTAAACAACTAACAATACAGCATGGAAGCTCGCGCACCTGTAAGTTTTAACAGCTTTCATTTACTTGCTTTTATATATATAACTATATTGTGGGAAGCGGCGCATGGTTAGTCTTCTTTCATTCTTTTAAATACACGTCAAATATATATAACTGTATTGTGGGAAGTGGCGCATGGTTAGTCTTCTTTCATTCTTTTAAATACACGTCAAATATATATATAACTGTATTGTGGGAAGCTGCGCAAGGTTAGTCTTCTTTCATATCCTTTTAAAATACTTGTCATATATCAACTGTATATATACTAGTATAGTTATTTAGAGTTTTCCCCGGCAACTAGGTCTAGAACTAGGTAAAGCCCTGTTGGTCACTCTTAAATACAAACAAAACTAGATCCCCATAGGATTTCCAGATATAGTCTTCCTTTCTCTTGGGGTTAAACAATATGGAACAAAGAGAAAGGCAGTATTCTCGGTGAACCTTTTCTCAGACTGTCACCCTTAGAAATTGTCAAAAAAATTCTACTCCCCGGAGTTGATCTATTCTTTGTGAATAGCATCTCTTGAGTTTCTTCCAAACCCTTGAACTTTCCTGGAATGATCTCTTCTCTGTGAATTGCATTTCTTGAACTTCTCTTGGTTTGGGGACCCACATGCTTCCTAAAAGCATCCCCGCCTTCTCTTGGGCATTGTACAAGGACTCTTCGGCTTCTTCGAAGTTCTCATGCCTTTTCTTGGGCTTAATACAAGGACCCTGACGACCTCTTAAAGGTATAAGACAGAACTTAGTCATCCTTTGCTAGAGCAGTCTTTCCAGTGTCAGACCTCAGGCCACTTTAGGGTTGATTCTCATCCCTTAATGCATTTGCCTTCTCTTAGAGGCATCATACAAAAGATAAAACTCTTCCACACCGGAAGACTTGGACAGTCTAATCCCCTTGAGTCTCAAAGACATTCTTAAGTTCCTTACAACCATAGGAAGAAACCCCGGGCATTATGGATCGATCTCCAGTAGAGACCCAGCCTCTTTCATGAGAGTTCCCCGACCAGGGTCAACGCTATCTCAAATCAGAACCTCCAGGTATCTGGCATCTCAACTCTTCTGTAACCCTTAGTAAGATTTGATTCCCCATTTGGACCTGCCTCGGGGTCTCAATTATCCCCGACAAAAGATAGCCTCCTCTTAGCCTTTGTATAAGGACCTTTCCTCAGTGGAAAGCTAGCCTCCTCTTAGGCTTTGTATAATGATCCTTCCTCAGCGAAGTCAGCCTCCTCTTGGGCTTTGTACAAATGATTCTCCCTAGTGGAGCTAACCTTTTTAGACTCTCTTGTTGAGTCAATACCCTTTTTGCCTCAATCTCGGGCTTCGTACGAGATAGCAAATCACTCTTTTGTTGAGTATAAAAGACTCTCTTGTTGAGTCAATCAACTTTCACTCTCTTGTTGAGTCAGTCACCTTTTCAGACCCTCTTGTCGAGTCAACCCTTTTAGCCTCAATCTTGGGCTTTGTACAAGACATAAATTTTCCTCTCTTGAGTTGGGGACAAATACCTTCCCCAGCCGAGTAATTTTCTTCCAACCTTCATTTAGGCTTTAAAGAATAATGTCCCTAAGCAGAGTCAAACTCATTGCAGCCTCAATCTTGGGCTTTGTACAAGACACATCCTCACCAAAGTCAGTTAAATTTCCCGCTTTAGCCTCAATCTTGGGCTTTGTACAAGACAGATAATGCTCTCCAACAAGAGTTAAACTCATTTCAGCCTCAATCTTGGGCTTTGTACAAGACACATATAAACCTCCCCGACGGAGTCAAAACCCTTTTTAGCCTCCTCTTAGGCTTTGTATAATGATATCCCCAAAGAGTCAGTCTTTTTTTCCCTCAATCTCGGGCTTTGTACAAGATAGATAAAAAACACTCTCTTGTTGAGTCAGGTTTTCCCAGCCTCCTCTTAGGCTTTGTATAAGGACTTCCCCAGTGGAGTCAATCAACCTCTTAGCTCCAACCTTGGGCTTTGATCAAGGCACACAAAAATCAACAATCCCTCCTTAGAGATGACACATTCCCTCTCAATACCCTTTTAGCTTCAATCTTGGGCTTTGAACAAGACACAAATAAACCCTTTAGCCTATGTCTTGGGCTTTGAACGAGACACCAAAACATCTTTTTCCTCCCTTAGAATAGGAGGAACTACGATTGCTCTGATTTCCCTGTTTCATTTAAACGGGAATACGTAGGCATAAGATTGTAAAATCTTAGCTAACATACTAATCAAAAACCCTAGGTCCAGTACCTTCATACTAATCAAAAACTCTAGGTCCAGTACTTCACACATCAATCAAAACTTAGGTCCAGCACCTTACCAAAAACATCGGGAAGAACCCGAACATCAACAAAAATTCACTCTCCCTGTCATACTTTCGCAAGAAACTTTCCCAACCCATCAGCAGATAAACACTATCAATTACAAAGCGAAACCTAAAGCTAGCATCCTGTGGATAACCACATATAGGATGGGTAATTGTTAACTACCCATTGTATATCTTGACCCCGGACCCCCTAATCTCTTTTGAGCATTTGTTCAGTTAAACATTCGCGTGCAAGGTTAGTTTTAAATAGCTTCCCTTTCCCTTCCAACTTCACGGGATAAATAAGAAATCAGAAAGTAGCACCCTTTCTCCTCGAGGAGGAAAACCCAAACTTCAACGATAAGGTGGTCGCGTCACTGACAAAAATCGCTCGCTACAGGAAAATAGCGACTCTGCTGGAGAGTCGTTAGATTGATCCTTGGGGCATCGTCCCCATTTTCCACAGGAAAATGGCGACTCTGCTGGGGAGTCATTGTCTGTATAGGAATAGGATTATAGAGGTCTAGAATGTTATGACAAATATATATATATATATATATATATCGCTTTTCCTAATTGATATCCGTGTTTATTTTTCTTCTAATGGGACTGCGAGTGATGTCGCATCTAGAAAGATTGAGTATACACCTAAGATAACTGATGGCACTAGACGGGTAATCTTACATGGAGTGACTCCCAAATAAGAGGTCCCGGTCAACCATCGAATCAGTGGAGATGCCCTTTACGGATTCAATGCCTATATGACTTTGGTTGTTGAAAGCGGATTGTTCGATTGGGTTATTTGAGAAGCTGAGGATTTTAGTAGACTGAAACCTTGTTACTATTTTGTAGTACGGAAGCTATCAGAAATAGTTATCCCGCGATACTACCCTCATTTGAGATTACTCTAAGATACTGCAGCTCACTCGGGTGAACCAGCATGCTGTTGTTATCCCAAGAGGGATCAATGATTGTGAGGACAGGTACAAAAATCACCAGTATAACCTTTGGGGATGGGTAGAGCCATGGCTCCATGACACCGAACCTTCGACCCCATGTTTTTTCTATGTTTTTATGTGCTGCATTTATGCATTCATTTCATTAAAAAACTCTTAAAACAAAGAAAAATTTCCTCTTATAGTCTCTCTTTTTCAAATTAAACTAAGACAATGATTGCAAATATTAGAGAGAGAGAGAGAGATTGCGTTATGGATTTCGGTAGAAGGAAGACTCACAAGTACACCTTCAAGGTTCCAAAATTAGAGGATTTGAGAGGTTTGGCGAGGATGATCACCAACCCTGATGCTTTTAGAGCTAAGTATGGAGGATTGTTGTCTTTGTTAAGGGTCCATGTATTTGAAGGAATATTGGCTACGCTCATTCAGTTTTATGATCCGGTCTATCACTGTTTCACATTCCCGGATTATCAACTAGCACCAACACTAGAGGAATACTCTCACCTGACTTATTTACATATCACTGACCAAGCTCCCTTTTCTGGACTGGAAGAAATTCCAAAAGATCAAACCATTGCAAGAGCAATCTATTTGGACAATTCAGAAGTCAGGACTCACATGACCACTAAGGGCGGACTCCATGGTTTTCCAGCCCAGTTTTTGATAAAGAAAGCCCTGTACTTTGCTAGTATAGGGAACGTGGCCGCTTTCGAGAGCATCTTTGTTTTGCTCACCTACGGGTTATTTCTGTTTCCCAACATTGATAAATTCATAGATATCAATGCAATTAAGATATTTTTGATTGGAAACCATGTACCAACCTTGCTCGCATATGCTTATCATTCTGTACATTTAAGGAATTTGTATAGCGGAGGAATGATCACATGTTGTGTACCCCTGCTGTACAAATGGTTCATTTCCCATTTACCCAAGTCTGCTGCATTTTGGGATCCTAAGAATACTTTACATTGGTCGTGAAGGTGCGAGAAAGATACAAGAAAGGGGGTTTGAATTGTGTATTTACTCTTTTAATGACTTTTCTCTTCTTGTCAATAAGACACTTTACGTTACATCAGAGTTCGTTGAGAGACTCTGACTTGCAAAGTCAAATTCAGACTCGGTAATGCTTAGAGCATGAGAACCAATAATAGTCTGAACGATATGTACAACATTCAGAACTTGCAGAGCGGAAGCTTATTAGAGTTGCAAGATTCTGACTTACTTGTGTAAGGTTCTGATACTCAATATAGAAACATAAACAAGACATTAAGCATAAGAGTAAAGAACACACGATATATCCTGGTTCACAATAAGGCTAATCCAGTCCACCCTCCTCAGGTGATTTCGCCTTGAACACAAGGTCTTAATCCACTATAATCAATCCCGATTACAGATGCACGGGCACCAGCCGGTGACTAACCACTTGCACAGCCGCACTGGGACTAAATGCAATGAATCGTTCAGGGATTCAACTTAATGAATATAACGAACATTGACCTGCAAGTTCCAATTTTGCAAGATCTACTGCAAGGCTTTCACAGCTAGACGTTCAGGGATTCATCGCAATGAATATAACGCTACTGACCCTATTTGAGGCTTATCCCACAATGATATCTCGCCATTGTCTTCTCGAGTCTCCGATCACACTGACCACTCAAGGAATCCTAATTCACCAAGAATTAGTTATACAGGAGATTACAAGAATGCTTCTTAACAAGCAGATTACTCCTAAGTTTAAGTACAAAGAACACACAAGTGTTCAAGCAAGATGTGAGCAACAACTCCTTGCTATCCTAAGAAACTACTAAGATGTATAATGATTTGACGGTTGTTGACATCTTGTAGATCTTCTTCTTATTCGTCTTCTTGGGTGACCAAGCTTTGAGCAACAACTCCTTGCTTCAGATCTTCAATGTAGCACTGACGAGAAGGTGGTTGATGACTTAACTGATTTGCAATGTTGTCTTCTTCATCAACAACTTATGTACTAATTCATTGTTGTTGTGTTGAACGATTATCTTTGAGCTTCAACAACAATGGCCATGTGTAAATGGTGATAGCTTTGGATATTCTAAGTGTTACAACGAGAACTCATCATTGTTGCTATCTTTACACAATGACTTGATCAATTCATTTTTTATTGAGTGAATCGATTCATTCAGAAGCAAATACTTTTTCCTTTAAATAGCCCAGTAGAAATATAGCCGTTTGAAAACTGTTGGCTGTTGGAAAAGAGACGTTGTGCAATAATTAGCTGTACTGACACATCTCCTTTTTATTGTGGGAGAAGTGATGGGATATATCTTTCTTGAGCGCTGTGTACAGTTACTCACAACGGTAACATTTGACTTCCAAACTTCAGAGACTTCTGGTGGTAAATTGATAAAGCATGAGTAGAGTCTTCTTAACAGGATATCTGATACGTCAAGTCTTCAGTCATTTGAAGAAGTCCATTAGGAATCAGTCTTCATAACTTCAGCACTTGTCTTTAAGAACATTATCCTTTACTTCTTCAAGTCTTCCGAAACTTCAAAACTTGTCCATTAGGAATCCGTCTTCAGCGCTTGACTTTTGGAATCGTAAACTTTAGAACACATAAGTCTTCAGAGTCTTTATACACTTCGTCTTCAGAGCCTTTCGCCTTCAGAACTTCAAGTCATGAGACTCTTCAGCACTTCGGTTCTCTTCTTCAGAAGCTTCGCAATCTTCAGAATCTCGACCATTTTCAGAGAGCATCCACAAGAGCATTGCAACAGCAATATCGGAATCCTTGGATCTGACTGATCACGATCAGATACAGAAGTGTTCTTGCTTCTTACGACTTGTGTCACGCATAGTAACTTCTCATATTATCAATAACGCACATCTGGCTGGTGCTTTGTAGGATCTGATAACTTCTATGAATATGATCTGCACACAACACACGTTAGAACATAAAATGGTTCTTTCACAAATACGTATTGTTATCATCAAAACATAGATTGACTTGTAGAGACAACTCTTGCTCTCACAATCTCCCCCTTTTTGATGATGACAAAACCAAGTATTTTGATCGAACATTTTATACAAGGTAATCACCAAACAAATATATTCAGAGTTCGGAACAATAGCTCCCCCTAAATGTGTTATCCTCAAAGTTTTATCTGTGATCATCCAGAATCTTATATGATCCAAAGACATACAGAATAACAACTTGATTTACCAGAATGAAGAATAGAAAAGGATTACTTCTCTATCTTGTCTTTAAGAAAACAGAGAGTCTTCAGCATCTGGACTAGTTCATCAGAACTTCCGTCTTCAGATCTTCAGAACGCAGTTCCTTTGTAGTCGTATCAGAGCTTGTAATCTTCAGAGACTTCTGAGGCATTTCTACTTTTCAGTAGATTCATTTAAGCATAAACAGATAAGTTCTTATCTGATAACATAGCCTCGCTATTCATCAGAGACAGACACTGTCTTTTTAAGAAACTCCCCCAGAGTTTCAGACTTTGTGAAGATTTTTGTATTTTCCAGTTGAATCTTCTGGGTAGTCTCCCCCTAATTTCTATAAGTCAGATATTGGGATCTTCAGAACGTAGTTCAGGAATATGAGATTTTAATCACCAACATGTGTCATGACTTTTTCAGAGTTTGACTTTTGAACACAGGTCTTCATCTCAGAACCTTGTTACTGTCACAATCAGTGGTTCATCAAAGCTTGATTTTTTATCAGATATCATTTGAAAGTTAATTTTTGTGATCAATCAACGCTTGATTTTGAAACTGGTCCACATGTTTTAATCTTAGTCTGATACTGAGTTATACCAGAGTATGTTGTGTCTGATTCCAACTGAAGGAATTCTTTTCCTACCACTTGAAGGGCATTTCCTTAGAGTGCTGAAATTGATACCAGTGAAGGTATTGAAAGCATTGTACAGCTTAGCTCTGATTGATATTACTTCAGACTGAGTCTGATACCAATCTTTATGTAAATTGAGTCTGACTACCATTTGTTGACTTAGTCTGATAGCAAATCATTTCTTCTTGATTGAGTTCTTGGTAGACATCAGAATTACTTCTTCTTGGATCTTCAATCCGGATCTTCAGATAGTTCTTTGACTTCTATTTTGCACAATTCTTCTGAATAAGCATCTTGAGATGTATACTTTGTCTTGACTGCATTCAGAGTTTTCTTCTGATTCTTTGCATTCTGAATCTCATATTTTTAGACAGCTTACAGCTTCTGAACCAAGTGAGACAGAGATCAAGATAAACTTTGACTTTCAGACAGTTCTCAACTTCTGAACAGTATTGGGTAGATCTGATTCTGAACACATGTTCACGAAGTGTACAACTTCTATCATATGACCAACAGTTCATAAGAACTTCACTGTTCTTCTTTCTTAACTTGTCTTAGAATGCCTAGTGAACTTGTTCAGAGTTCCTCGGTTAAACATCAAACAACAAACGTTAGTAGTAGCGCATTTTATATGATTGATTACTTGTTTGAGTTGCATTCTTTTTGTTTAAATTTCTTTCTTTCTAATCAATTTAAACATATATTCATCAATCAAAATCATATTCTTTTCTCCCCCTTTTTGACATCATCAAAAAGTTATATAGCATTTTAGCATTTAAGCATATGTAGATTAATATGATAGTGAACATAAATAAACTCAAGGGATGTTATTATTTAAGCATTTATCATAAGAAACAGTTCTAGTGATCAACATCTTAAGAGTTTAGTCATAGCATTTTCAATGATGGACGATTAGATGGAAGCAACAATATTGAACCACATAATAGTTTGTAAAGTTCAAGGCATAGGTTAAGCTTAATCCTAAAGGTAATAAAAGCATAGACTTAATAAGGATAGGTTCCTAAGGAATAGACTAAAGGGAGCCTAATGATGATGAGGAAGATGTGAATAAGCTTTCAGAATCATCAGTTCTTGAGGTATGCAGCTTTTCTTCTGCTTGAGTAATTGCCAGCCTCTTGCTCTCCATAATTTCCTCTGAGATCCATTCATGGAACTCAGTGCAGATATTTCTTATTTCCATGGGGTCCACACAGGATCTGGAAGCATACACTAAGTTTTGAATTTTTGTGATGGTATTATCCTTAAAGGATGTTAATGTATCATTGACAATCTTTGATTCTAATGATCATCGTTAGATAATTTTTTAAATGTTTTATTTAAGCAATGTAAGCATCTCAGAGAATGATAAGGATTTAAGTTATGGTTTTAATACTGATATGATTATAGATGATAAAACAGGAAGCAACATTGATTCATATATTAAATGATATAGAACCATCAGTACAAAACTCCAAAAACAATTTGAGATACACCAGGTTTAAAGCTTAATCATCAAAATCTTCCACTTCATCAACTCTTTCACAACTAGTTTCAGCTGGTGTAGGTCCTGGTCCGAGCCTGCTTATTAATCCACAGGATTTTTCTTTCAAGATTATTTTAGATATTATTCTTCCATAAGGAATGTGAAAGGACCTCTTGTTTCTTGAGAGTCTGATGGAGCGTCTCATGTGGTTTAAAATGGTCTTGGGAAGATTTATTGTAACATGATTGGTTAGGAGGAAGATGAAGATTCTGACGTCGTGAGTCTGTGTGCTCCTAGCAGTCCAACAAGGACGAAGGTTTGTCAGAGAGAATTTGAACCAGGTTTTTAGAGAAGGAAGGAGCTTCTCAGGGTTATTTGGTTCGTAAGGAACTGAATCATCAAACAGGATTCTGCATCTTTCCACCATGCTCAAGTCAGACTGAAAGTAATCAATCGTGACTCTGTCTGAGTTACAGCCAGTGAATTTCTCTATAGAGGATATAGAGATTACGATGGGGTGATAGTAGACCTCAGACAAGAGGGTGTTTCCATCGTTGTTGACCCTAGCAAAATTCCAGAACTCTTTGACAAGGTCAGGGAAGATAGGACCATTTAATAGAGAGTAATAACACTGCCAAGACTGGGCCTATATGCTTCTTATTATCTCTAAGCCATTGTTTCCTAGACGAGCGAGGTTGGGTCTTTTCTTAGGGATGACTTCTAAGTCTTCTTTTCTACCTAAGAAGGTTGGACCATTTCTTTGAGAGTTCATCATCTTGTTGAAATGAGAGTTATATCATAAAAAGAGTTTAGATTTGAGGATGAGTTATGGAAGGGAAAAGTCCACCTATTTATAGGCGAGTTAGAGTGAAGAGAGTGACTGGTTTGGTGCAAAGGATTTGGTTCACTATTTTCTAGGTAAGGAATGATTACTTTAGGGTATACCAAAGGATGTAACCGTATGGGAAAAGAAAGCTGAGCGGTTACTAATTTATTTGGGAAGGATTAATGTGTTAACAACTGCTTAGCAGTGAGTGGCCAAAGGGCTGATAAGTTAATAATGACGGTTTCTTGAGCCACTAAAAGATCTTTCAAATATCTTTCAATAGATAATATTAATTAATGCTTTGTCAGATACTCGATTTTCTTAATTCCAATTAATGGTTAGTCATGAAAGAGTCTTATAATCTTGGAATAATGAAGAAGAGATATTTAGATGATAGGCTTGACACTTCATTTACCCTAAATCGTTTAGAAACAACTTGAAGCAAGTACAACTACCTAGACTAATAATAAAATCCAGACATAGATTAAACAGAGATAAGATAATTTTCTAGTTGCTAAAAATTTCACATTTAGTCTTCAACAAGCAGTTTTTTGGAAGGCTTTCAGGACCATCTTCTTTAATTTTCTCTTTGATCATGTCCACAATTCCATCTCTAAAGAAAATCTCAGACAAAACTCTTCCATAAGGAATGTAGGACTTTGTGAGGTTTCTGGACTCAGAGATGGTCCTCCAGAGATAGTTGAAGATAGTGTGTGGTAGATTTATTTGAAATTCATTCATTAGTAAATAAATGAATTCATGGTCATGAAATCTGATTATGTCATGACTTTCTCCTCTGGGAAGAAAATTGGACAACATGAGCTTGTACCAAGCTTTAGGAATGGGTAGAAGATTTTCAGGATCGAAGCGTATGTATCCTAAAGTTAGGTCATGAAGAGATGCAAAAATTTTGGCAGCAAAGAATTTGTTTTCTTTCAAAATCAACAGGAATTCCAACATCCTCACACCCAGTTGCAAGAGTGATTGAGAACAGGTTGATGATGATTGGGACTTCAAAAACAAAGGAGGTGATGGACTTGCTTTCAAGATCAAGATCGGCATGTTTCCAGAAATCTTTGACAAGATTTACATAGATAGGCTTTTCTAGCATCATGGAGTATCTAGTCCAATGTTGAGCGTAAAGCACATCTGCTAGACTACAAGCAATGCAACTCGAAAGTGGAGGGGTATTGATTACAAATTGTTTTTCAAAAATGATTTCAAGAATATCTTGATCTCCAAGAAAGGTTAGTGGAGGCATGATGGCAGACAGAGTTTTGACAGATAGAGAACTTTGAGTATGAGATTGTTTGATACGGAGACGCGATTTTATACATGTAAATGGGTAGGATGAGTTATACCTAGTCTAGGAAAATCATAGATCAGTACTAAAGGATTTTAATAAGATTTCATAATAGATTATGTTGTCAGAGATATGTTATAGTTTCCAAAGATTCGCAATTATGTTTGAGGTTACTTTTGAGTGCACGCATAGTTAAGAAGTTTTCTTGTAAGACGAGAATATTTCAGATCATTTATTTCTTCCTACCGAACCAGATTCATGCATTATTGTTTAAATATTTAAGATAGATAAGATCATACCTTACATAGTCTGAAATTTCTGTTTTCATATTTTGCATTTAATTCTGACTCAGGACTTCTGATCATCATCTATTTGCTTATGCTTCCTTCAGAGTGGTCTGACATTGTAATCTGTTGCTGATATCTTTTATGAATGCATTCTGTTGTGAGCTTTTAATCATTATTTATCAAATTCTGCTTACGTCTCAATGAACTGCTGTGGGTTCCTAGATTCTTCAAGGTTCACTTGTATTCTGGTTTCTTTTCTTGTTCAACCTTACTCATTTGATTTCTGAGAATAACTAATCCGAAACTCGTGAACCGTTGAAGGGTTATGTGCTGATAGGTTTTGACATCACATAATGTCCTCTGACTTATTTCTTCAAACTGATGTATACCCTTGTTCAGAACCAATTGTCATCAAACATGTTTACAACATGAACCATAAATGGCACGATACTTCTTGATTTTATAGTGCTAATTTAACTACTTCATCAGGAATTGACATCATATCTAGTTCTGAAGGGATTGTTAACTGGTTTCTTCCTTCTGAAGGACATTAGTAACTTAAATTCTTTTGATTTTAAGTTGAGGAACTAAGTGTTTGAATCGACATCTTCTGGTTTTGGATTAAAGAAGTTCTGAGAAACTCATCAGATAGAATCTGATCACTCACAAATGGTTCAACTGAAATAGAATCTCAAGTTAACAGAACACGATCATCTGAGTTTATTCAACCAAGACTTAGGATTTATTCTGATCGAGTATCTTAATTTCTTCTTCCTGAATATTCTTTTAGTTTTCTGCATAACTCGCCAAGAAGACAATATCCAGTTCTTCATGAATCTTTTAACCTTTAGATCATTCAAGATTCAGATGTTGAATTATTTCTAAGAGTTTGACTTCTTCAGATTTTCTGAATTGTGCATGCTTCATTCTGAAGTTCAGCATCATAGAACAACAATCTTTCTTCTTTACATGAAGAAGTTATGAATAAGATTTAAACGAGAAAGTCAAGGGTGGACCTAATCCGTTTCTTGAAAACATCTCAAAAACTCATAAAGAATTAATCTTCAGCAAATAAGACTTCTTGTTTTCTGATGATTCAACTTTGAGCAAATATGTGCTTTATCCACATGTATCTTTCAAGATAAGCATTCAACAGATACTACTTCTTATCTGATGAATCTTTCTTATCAGCTGATTCTTCAAAGTTCATTAAAACTTTAGTGAGGAAGACTTAGTTATTTGACAACTGCAAAACTTTCAGAATCAGTGATTTGCTCAAGTACTCGGATTGATTACAATTTTGTACATAGTCATCTTCTGAACTGTTACAGAAATTGTAAGTGGATTTCAATCTCAACCAGAGTATTTCTACGCACCGCATCTGGATCCTTTTCTGACACTATTAAGTGTTTGATATCCATCAATAATAGAACCGGAGCTCTGATACCAATTGAAGGCCCGAGAAAGACACAAGAAAGGGGGGTTTGAATTGTGTATTTACTCTTTTAACAACTTTTCGATTCTTGTCAATAAGACTTTTTACGTTACATCAGAGTTCGTTGAGAAACTATGACTTGTGAAGTCAAATTCAGACTTGGTAATGCTTAGAGCATGAGAACCAATAAGAGTCTGAACGATATGTACAACATTAAGAACTTGCAGAGTGGAAGTTTATCAGAGTTGCAAGATTCTGACTTGCTTGTGTAAGGTTCTGATACTCAATATAGAAACATAAACAAGACATTAACCATAAGAGTAAAGAACACACGATATATCCTGGTTCACCACAAAGGCTAATCCAGTCCACCTTCCTCAGGTGATTTTACCTTGAACACAAGGTCTTAATCCACTATATCCAATCTCGATTACAGATGCACGAGCAACAGCCGGTGACTAACCACTTGCATAGCTACACTGTGACTAACATGCAATGAACCGTTCAGGGATTCAACTTAATAAATATAATGAACATTGACCTGCAGGTTCGAATCTCGCAAGATCTACTGCTAGGCTTTCACAGCTAGACGTTCAGGGATTCATCGCAATGAATATAACGCTATTGACCCTATTTCAGGATTTTCCCACAATGACATCTCCCCATTGTCTTCTCGAATCTCCGATTACACTGACCACTCAAGGAATCCTAATTCACCAAGAATTAGTTATACAGGAGATTACAAGAATGCTTCTTAACAAGCAGATTACTCATAAGTTTAAGTACAAAGAACACACAAGTGTTCAAGCAAGATGTGAACAACAGCTCCTTGATATCCTAAGAAACTACTAAGATGTATAATGATTTGACGGTTGTTGACATCTTGTAGATCTTCTTCTTCTTCGTCTTCTTGGGTGAGCAAGCTTTGAGCAACAACTCCTTGCTTCAAATCTTCAATGTAGCACTGACGAGAAGGTGGTTGATGACTTGACTGATTTGCAATGTTGTCTTCTTCATCAACAGCTTGTGTACCAATTCATTGTTGTTGTGTTGAATGATGATCTTTGAGCTTCAACAACAATGGCCATGCGTAAATGGTGATAGATTTGGATATTCTAAGTGTTACAACGAGAACTCAACGTTGTTGGTATCTTTACACAATGACTTGATTAATTCATTTTTGATGGAGTGAATCGATTCATTCAGAAGTTGTTGTGTAATAATTAGTTGTACTGACACATCTCCTTTTTGCTGTGGGAGAAGTGATGGGATATATCTTTCTTGGGCGCTGTGTACAGTTACTCACAACGATAACATTTGACTTCCAAACTTCAGAGGCTTCTGATGGTAAATTGATGAAGCATGAGTAGAGTCTTCTTATCAGGATATCAGATACGTCAAGTCTTCAGTCATTTGAAGAAGTCCATTAGGAATCAGTCTTCAGAACTTCAGCACTTGTCTTTAAGAACATTATCCTTTACTTCTTCAAGTCTTCCGAAACTTCAGAACTTGTCCATTAGGAATCCGTCTTCAGAGTCTTCAGCACTTGACTTTTGGAACCGTAAACTTCAGAACACATAAGTCTTCAGAGTCTTTCTGCACTTGGTGTTTAGAGCATTCGGCCTTCAGAACTTCAAGTCATGAGAGTCTTCAGCACTTCGGTTCTCTTCTTCAGAAGCTTCACAATCTTCAGAATCTCGACCACTTTCAGAGAGCATCCAAAAGAGCATTGCAATAGCAATATCGGCATCCTTGGATCTGACTGATCATGATTAGATACAGAAGCATTCTTGCTTCTTGCGACTTGTGTCACACATAGTAACTTCGCATATTATCAATAATGCACATCTGGCTGGTGCTTTGTAGGATATGATAACTTCTATGAATATGATCTGCACACAACACACGTTAGAACATAAAATGGTTTTTTCACAAATACGTATTGTTATCATCAAAACATAGATTGACTTGTAGAGACAACTCTTGCTCTCACAATCTTCCCCTTTTTAATGATGACAAAACCAAGTATTTTGATTGAACATTTTATACAAGGTAATCACCAAACAAACATATTCAGAGTTCGAAACAACAGCTCCCCCTGAATGTGTTATCCTCAAAATTTTATATGTGATCATCCAGAATCTTATATGATCCAAAGACATACAGAATAACAACTTGAGTTGCCAGAACGAAGAATAGAAAAGGATTACTTCTCTATCTTGTCTTTAAGAAAATAGAGAGTCTTCAGCATCTGGACTAGTTCATCAGAATTTCCATCTTCAGATCTTCGGAACTCAGTTCCTTTGTAGTCGTATCAGAGCTTGTAATCTTTAGAGACTTCTGAAGCATTTCTACTTTTCAGCAGATTCATTTAACCATAAACAGATCAGTTCTTATCTGATAACATAGCCTCGCTATTCATCAGAGACAGACACTGTCTTTTTAAGAAACTCCTGCTGAGTTTCAGACTTTGTGAAGATTTTTGTATTTTGCAGTTGAATCTTCTGGGTAGTCTCCCCCTAATTTCTATAAGTCAGATATTGGGATCTTCAGAACGTAGTTCAGGAATATGAGATTTTAATCACCAATATGTGTCATGACTTTTTCAGAGTTTGACTTTTGAACACAGGTTTTTGGAGAAGGAAGGAGCTTCTCAGGGTTATTTGGTTCGTAAGGAACTGAATCATCAAACAGGATTCTGCATCTTTCCACCATGCTCAAGTCAGACTGAAAGTAATCAATCGTGACTCTGTCTGAGTTACAGCCAGTGAATTTCTCTATAGAGGATACAGAGATTACGATGGGGTGATAGTAGACCTCAGACAAGAGGGTGTTTCCATCGTTGTTGACCCTAGCAAAATTCCAGAACTCTTTGACAAGGTCAGGGAAGATAGGACCATTTAATAGAGAGTAATAACACTGCCAAGACTGGGCCTACATGCTTCTTATTATCTCTAAGCCATTGTTTCCTAGACGAGCGAGGTTGGGTCTTTTCTTAGGGATGACTTCTAAGTCTTCTTTTCTACCTAAGAAGGTTGGACCATTTCTTTGAGAGTTCATCATCTTGTTGAAATAAGAGTTATATCATAAAAAGAGTTTAGATTTGAGGATGAGTTATGGAAGGTAAAAGTCCACCTATTTATAGGCGAGTTAGAGTGAAGAGAGTGACTGGTTTGGTGCAAAGGATTTGGTTCACTATTTTCTAGGTAAGGAATGATTACTTTAGGGTATACCAAAGGATGTAACCGTATGGGAAAAGAAAGCTGAGCGGTTACTAATTTATTTGGGAAGGATTAATGTGTTAACAACTGCTTAGCAGTGAGTGGCCAAAGGGCTGATAAGTTAATAATGACGGTTTCTTGAGCCACTAAAAGATCTTTCAAATATCTTTCAATAGATAATATTAATTAATGCTTTGTCAGATACTCGATTTTCTTAATTCCAATTAATGGTTAGTCATGAAAGAGTCTTATAATCTTGGAATAATGAAGAAGACATATTTAGATGATAGGCTTGACACTTCATTTACCCTAAAACCGCTTAGAAACAACTTGAAGAAAGTACAACTACCTAGACTAATAATAAAATCCAAACATAGATTAAATAGAGATAAGATAATTTTCTAGTTGCTAAAAATTTCACATTTAGTCTTCAACAAGCAGTTTTCTGGAAGGCTTTCAGGACCATCTTCTTTAATTTTCTCTTTGATCATGTCCACAATTCCATCTCTAAAGAAAATCTCAGACAAAACTCTTCCATAAGGAATGTTGGACTTTGTGAGGTTTCTGGACTCAGAGATGGTTTTCCAAAGACAGTTGAAGATAGTGTGCGGTAGATTTATTTGAAATTCATTCATTAGTAAATAAATGAATTCATGGTCATAAAATCTGATTATGTCATGACTTTATCCTCTGGGAAGAAAATTGGACAACATGAGCTTGTACCAAGCTTTGGGAATGGGTGGAAGATTTTCAGGATCGAAGGGTATGTATCCTAAAGTTAGGTCATGAAGAGATGCAAAAATTTTGGCAGAAAAGAATTTGTTTTTGTCAAAATCAACAGGAATTCCAACATCCTCACACCCAGTTGCAAGAGTGATTGAGAACAGGTTGATGATGATTGGGACTTCAAAAACAAAGGAGGTGATGGACTTGCTTTCAAGATCAAGATCGGCATGTTTCCAGAAATATTTGACAAGATTTACATAGATAGGCTTTTCTAGCATCATGGAATATCTAGTCCAATGTTGAGCGTAAAGCACATCTGCTAGACTACAAGCAATGTAACTCGAAAGTGGAGGGGTATTGATTACAAATTGTTTTTCAAAAATGATTTCAAGAATATCTTGATCTCCAAGAAAGGTTAGTGGAGGCATGTTGGCAGACAGAGTTTTGACACTTAAGGCTTTATGATAGAGAACTTTGAGTATGAGGTTGTTTGATAGGGAGACGCGGTTTTATACATGTAAATGGGTAGGATGAGTTATACCTAGTCTAGGAAAATCATAGATCAGTACTAAAGGATTTTAATAAGATTTCATAATAGATTATGTTGTCAGAGATATGTTATAGTTTCCAAAGATTCGCAATTATGTTTGAGGTTACTTTTGAGTGCACGCATTGTTAAGAAGTTTTCTTGTAAGACGGGAATATTTCAGATCATTTATTTCTTCCTACCGAACCAGATTCATGCATTATTGTTTAAATATTTAAGATAGATAAGATCATACCTTACATAGTCTGAAATTTCTGTTTTCATATTTTGCATTTAATTCTGACTCAGGACTTCTGATCATCATCTATTTGCTTATGCTTCCTTCAGAGTGGTCTGACATTGTAATCTGTTGCTGAGATCTTTTATGAATGCATTCCGTTGCGAGTTTTTAATCATTATTCATCAAATTCGGCTTACGTCTCAATGAACTACTGTGGGTTCCTAGATTGTTCAAGATTCACTTGTATTCTGGTTTCTTTTCTTGTTTAACCTTACTCATATGATTTATAAGAACAACTAATCCGAAACTCGTGAACCGTTGAAGGGTTATGTGCTGATAGGTTTTGACATCACATAATGTCCTCTAACTTGTTTCTTCAAACTGATGTATACCCTTGTTCAGAACCAATTGTCATCAAACATGTTTACAACATGAACCATAAATGGCATGATACTTCTTGATTTCACAGTGCTGATTTAACTAGTTCATCAAGAATCAACAACATATCTAGTTATGAAGGGATTGTTAACTGATTTCTTCCTTCTGAAGGACATTAGTAACTTAAATTCTTTTGATTTTAAGTTGAGGAACTAAGTGTTTGAATCGACATCTTCTGGTTTCGGATTAAAGAAGTTCTGAGAAACTCATCAGATAGAATCTGATCACTCACAAATGGTTCAACTGAAATAGAATCTCAAGTTAATAAAACACGATCATCTGAGTTTATTCAACCAAGACTTAGGATTTATTCTGATCGAGTATCTTAATTTCTTTTTCCTGAATATTCTTTCAGTTTTCTGCATAACTCACCAAGAAGACAATATCCAGTTCTTCATTAATCTTTTAACCTTTAGATCATTCAAGATTCAGATGTTGAATTATTGTGAAGTCAAATTCAGACTTGGTAATGCTTAGAGCATGAGAACCAATAAGAGTCTGAACGATATGTACAACATTAAGAACTTGCAGAGCGGAAGCTTATCAGAGTTACAAGATTCTGACTTGCTTGTGTAAGGTTCTGATACTCAATATAGAAACATAAACAAGACATTAAGCATAAGAGTAAAGAACACACGATATATCCTGGTTCACCATAAAGGCTAATCCAGTCCACCCTCCTCAGGTGATTTTTCCTTAAACACAAGGTCTTAATCCACTATAATCAATCTCGATTACAGATGCACGAGCAACAGCCGGTAACTAACCACTTGCACAGCTGCACTGTGACTAACATGCAATGAACCGTTCAGGGATTCAACTTAATGAATATAATGAACATTGACCTGCAGGTTTCAATCTCGCAAGATCTTTTGCTAGGCTTTCACAGCTAGACGTTCAGGGATTCATCGCAATGAATATAACGCTACTGACCCTATTTTAGGATTTTCCCACAATGACATCTCGCCATTGTCTTCTCGAGTCTCCGATCACACTGACCACTCAAGGAATCCTAATTCACCAAGAATTAGTTATACAGGAGATTACAAGAATGCTTCTTAACAAGCAGATTACTCCTAAGTTTAAGTACAAAGAACACACAAGGGTTCAAGCAAGATGTGAGCAACAGCTCCTTGCTATCCTAAGAAACTACTAAGATGTATAATGATTTGACGGTTGTTGACATCTTGTAGATCTTCTTCTTCTTCGTCTTCTTGGGTGAGCAAGCTTTGAGGAATAACTCCTTGCTTCAGATCTTCAATGTAGCACTGACGAGAAGGTGGTTGATGACTTGACTGATTTGCAATGTTGTCTTCTTCATCAACAACTTCTGTACCAATTCATTATTGTTGTATTGAATAATGATCTTTGAGCTTCAACAACAATGGCCATGCGTAAATGGTGATAGCTTTGGATATTCTAAGTGTTACAATGAGAACTCATCGTTGTTGGTATCTTTACACAATGACTTGATCAATTCATTTTTAATGAAGTGAATCGATTCATTCAGAAGCTGTTGTGTAATAATTAGTTGTACTGACACATCTCCTATTTGATGTGGGATAAGTGATGGGATATATCTTTCTTGGGCGCTGTGTACAGTTACTCACAACAGTAACATTTGACTTCCAAACTTCAGAGGCATCTGATGGTAAATTGATGAAGCATGAGTAAAGTCTTCTTATCAGGATATCTGATACGTCAAGTCTTCAGTCATTTCAAGAAGTCCAATAGGAATCAGTCTTCAGAACTTCAACACTTGTCTTTAAGAACATTATCCTTTACTTCTTCAAGTCTTTCGAAACTTCAGAACTTGTCCATTAGGAATCCGTCTTCAGAGTCTTCAGAACTTGACTTTTGGAACCGTAAAGTTCAGAACACATAAGTCTTCAGAGTCTTTCTGCACTTGGTATTTAGAGCATTCCGCCTTCAGAACTTCAAGTCATGAGAGTCTTCAGCACTTCGGTTCTCTACTTCAGAAGCTTCGCAATCTTTAGAATCTCGACCACTTTCAGAGAGCATCCACAAGAGCATTGCAACAACAATATCGGCATCCTAGGATCTGACTGATCATGATCAGATACAGAAGCATTCTTGCTTCTTGCGACTTGTGTCACACATAGTAACTTCGCATATTATCAATAACGCACATCTAGCTGGTGCTTTGTAGGATATGATAACTTCTATGAATATGATCTGCATATAACACATGTTAGAACATAAAATAGTTCTTTCACAAGTACGTATTGTTATCATCAAAACATAGATTGACTTGTAGAGACAACTCTTGCTCTCACAATCTCCCCCTTTTTGACGATGACAAAACCAAGTATTTTTATTGAACATTTTATACAAGGTAATCACCAAACAAACATATTCAGAGTTCAGAACAACAGCTCCCCTTGAATGTGTTATCCTCAAAGTTTTATCTGTGATCATCCAGAATCTTATATGATCCAAAGACATACAGAATAACAACTTGAGTTGCCAGAACGAAGAATAGAAAAGGATTACTTCTCTATCTTGTCTTTAAGAAAATAGAGAGTCTTCAGCATCTGGACTAGTTCACTAGAACTTCCATCTTCAGATCTTCAGAACTCAGTTCCTTTGTAGTCGTATCAGAGCTTGTAATCTTCAGAGACTTCTGAAGCATTTCTACTTTTCTGCAGATTCATTTAGGCACAAACAGATCAGTTCTTATCTGGTAACATAGCCTCGCTATTCATCAGAGACAGACACTGTCTTTTTAAGAAACTCCCCCTGAGTTTCAGACTTTGTGAAGATTTTTGTATTTTGAAGTTGAATCTTCTAGGCAGTTCCCCCTAATTTCTATAAGTCAGATATTGGGATCTTCAGAACGTAGTTCAGGAATATGATATTTTAATCACCAATATGTGTCATGACTTTTTCAGAGCTTGATTTTTGAACACATGTCTTCATCTCAGAACCTTGTTACTGTCACAACTCAGTGGTTCATCAAAGCTTATTTTTTATCAGATATCAATTTAAGGTTAATTTTTATGATCAATCAACACTTAATTTTGAAACTGGTCCACATGTTTTAATCTTAGTCTGATACTGAGTTATACCAAAGTATGTTGTGTCTGATTCCAACTGAAGGAATTCTTTTCCTACCACTTGAAGGGTATTTCCTTAGAGTGCTGAAATTGATACCAGTGAAGGTATTGAAAGCATTGTGCAGCTTAGCTCTGATTGATATTCCTTCAGACTGAGTCTGATACCAATCTTTATGTATACTGAGTCTGATTACCATTTGTTGAATTAGTCTGATACCAAATCATTTCTTCTTGATTGTGTTCTTGGTAGACATCAGAATTACTTCTTCTTGGATCTTCAAATCGGATCTTCACACAATTCTTTGACTTCTGTTTTGCATAATTCTTCTGAAGAAGCATCTTGAGATGTATACTTTGTCTTGACTGCATTCAGAGTTTTCTTCTTCTGATTCTTTGCGTTCTGAATCTCATATTTTTAGACAGCTTACAGCTTCTGAACCAAGTGAGACAGAGATCAAGATAAACTTTGACTTTCAGACAGTTCTCAACTTTTGAACAGTACTGGGTAGATCTGATTCTGAACACATGTTCACGAAGTGTACAACTTCTATCATATGACCAACAGTTCATAAAAACTTCATTGTTCTTCTTTCTTAACCTGTCTTAGAATGCCTAGTGAACTTGTTTAGAGTTCCTCGGTTAAACATCAAACAACAAACGTTAGTAGTAACGCATTTTATATGATTGATTACTTGTTTGAGTTGCATTCTTTTTGTTTAAATTTCTTTCTTTCCAATCAAGTTAAACATATATTCATCAATCAAAATCATATTCTTTTCTCCCCCTTTTTGACATCATCAAAAAGTTATAGAGCATCTTAGCATTTAAGCATATGTAGATTAATATGGTAGTGAACATAAATAAACTCAAGGGATGTTATCATTTAAGCATTTATCATAAGAAACAGTTCTAGTGATCAACATCTTCAGAGTTTAGTCATAGCATTTTCAATGATGGACGATTAGATGCAAGCAACAATACTGAACCACAGAATAGTTTGTAAAGTTCAAGGCATAGGTTAAGCTTAATCCTAAAGGTAATCAAAGCATAGACTTAATGAGGATGGGTTCCTAAGTATTATACTAAAGGGAGCCTAATGATGATGAGGAAGATGAGAATAAGCTTTCAGAATCATCAGTTCTTGAGGTATGCAACTTTTCTTCTGCTTGAGTAATTGCCAGCCTCTTGCTCTCCATAACTTCCTCTGAGATCCATTCAAGGAACTCAGTCCAGATATTTCTTATTTCCATGGGGTCCACACAGGATCTGGAAGCATCCACTAAGTTTTGAATTTTTGTGATGGTATTATCCTTAAAGGATGTTAATGCATCATTGACAGTCTTTGATTATAATGATCATCGTTAGATAATGTTTTAAATGTTTTATTTAAGCAATGTAAGCATCTCAGAGAATGATAAGGATTTAAGTTATGGTTTTAATACTGATATGATTATAGATGATAAAACAGGAAGCAGAGTCTCTAGGAAAACCAGACTGTGTCTCGGTGGAACTTTATCGCCACTGGGTACAAACTAGAGCTCTCAAACTGAGGATGCCTTACCCTCATCAAGAGGTTCTTCCGTTAAGGGACCCTGTCCTTTATTTTATGTCTGATACAGAAAAACTTCAGGTTACTCTCAACAGAGTTCAACAGGAGAAGAGGTCTTGGAAGAACAAGTACCGTATTCTCAATGTGGAGTGTAAGAAAATACAGCAACTGTTAAAAGAAAAAGACGCTCTGATCGAGATTTTAGAGCAACATGCTATAGAAAACCAAGATGACCAAAGGAATTTTCTCGCTCCTTTCACTTGGAAAAGGAATGACAACTCGACAATGGCTCGAGAGCCCCGGTCAAAGAAAAGGAAAATACCAGAACCAGCACCTGAGCTCTCCTCAGAGAGGACTCAGGATCCATTAGCTTAGACATTTCCTTTTACACCACTATGTAAATTACTGTATTTCCATTCCGCAATCTTTGAATTCAATAAAATGGGGTTTCCCCACTGTTTGATATTTGCAATCCAATTGTCGAAGTTTATTTTGATTAAACAAAAAAATATATAATTAATATAATCATTGCATATCATTCATCATTCTCACGTAACACATTCTTCTTACCTACGAATCTCACGTTTGTGTCTCGATTCTTGAGCCAAACTACCTCATTCGTACAATACTCGGGCCAGTCAACAAAAGAAAATGGATAATCTTGAGGAAGAGTACAGAGAGTTGAGAGAAGAACTCGACGCTCTGAAAGAGGATCTGTGAAAGCTTCACAACGATATGCAAGCTCTGGCAGCAGCCAAGATTCAACAGCAAAGGACCGTGATCTTAGAGATCACATCTACGCCCATAGTGGAAAAGTATGATCCTCGATATACCATGCCTAAGGATCATCCCTGGGGCATGCCACTCAACTATATCCCGTAAGGATATATTCCGCCGATCACGGAAGATCCGAAAATTGTAGCAGGAACCGTTGGGCCTGAAGGTTACAAACTTCGGGAAAGCGAAGATGCCAGGGGCATGACAGCAACTCCTGAAGGTTACAAACTTCGGGAGAGGGAAGTACCAAGAGTAACTGCCGTAATGATTGTACCACCACCTCTGATACACACTGTCCCGGAAGGACAGATTTCCCATATACCGTTTGGTGGAAACTAAAGTATGGACGAGAGAATGAGGGAATTCCAGGAACAGTTCCTGGAGATGCAGAAAGACCTGCAAGCCATTCGCGGTCAGGATCTATTTGGAAAGGACGCCGCGGACCTTTGTTTGGTCCCCAATGTGAAAGTTTCGCACAAATTCAAGGTGCCCGAATTTGAAAAGTACAAGGGTAACTCTTACCCTCAAAGTCATCTGGTGATGTATGCTCGAAGGATGTCAACTCAGACAGACAACAGCTACTGATCCACTATTTCTAGGATAGTTTAATTGGTGCCCCACTCACATGGTAGATGGGTTTGAACCGCACTAAGATCGTCACTTTTAGAGATCTTGGCGCTGCTTTTGTTCAACAATATAAGTATAATCTGGACATGGCACCGGACAGAGATCAACTCAGAGCCATGTCGCAGAAGGATAAGGAAACCTTCAAGGAGTACGCTCAGAGATGGCGTGAAATTTCCACTCAGATTTGTCCACCTCTTGAGGAAAAAGAGATGACAAGGATCTTTTTGAAAACCTTGAGCTCATTTTACTACGATAGAATGGTCGCCAGTGCGCCCAGTGACTTCACTAAGATGGTGGGCATGGGAGTTCGTCTTGAGGAAGCAGTCCGAGAAGGATGTTTAGTAAAAGACGCTGGATCATCAAGCAGTACAAAAAGATACGGTAGTGTTCTCCCTAAGAAAAAAGAGCAAGATATTAGAAATATCTCTCTCGAAAAGCAAAGGCGACGGTACTAACCCGTAGCAGCTGTAACTCCTGCTATCAACCCTGTGCCTGTTCCTACGTATCAACCTCAGGTTGCGCAGAGCCAACCAAATCAACAACAATATCAGCAAAGGACACAACAACCTCTTCAGCAGGCTCGTCCTCCATATAACAACAACTATACAACGCGACCACCAGGGTTCGACCCTATACCAATGTTGTACGCAGAGTTGTTTCAACTATTACTGGTCAAGGGGCACGTCCAAACTAGGTCTCCTCTTCCAATACCAGAAAATCTGCCTTTTTGGTTCAAAGCAGATCAGACCTGTCCTTACCATCAAGGAGGACCAGGGCATAACATAGAAAAATGTCTCAACTTAAAATCCGATGTACAGAAGCTTGTTAGGAATGGGGTCTTATCCTTTAAGGATACAAATCCAAATGTTCAGACAAACCCGCTACCTCAACACGAGAAAGCTGCGGTAAATTTGATAGAGGGAGAGTCTAACCACAGCTATCAAATTCATGATGTACTCATATTAAGGGCCAACCTGGTCAAAATGCATCGCAGACAGAGCGGATATGGGCATGTACCATCTCATAACTATCACCAGTGTGATATCTGCTCTAAAAACAATCAAGGATTTTCTGTGGTGCAATCAGCTCTACAGGAACAGTTGGATCTCGGATGGATCCAGGATCACCGAATTCATGAGGTCAACATGACTTATACAAATTCCAACGTCATTCAGAACCACAACATTCTGGCAATGAAAGTCAACTTAGTGGCAATGCACTCAAGGCAAAGCCAACATCATAATCTGCCACGGCACGATTACGATTCATGTCCTTTCTGCTCGGTAAACAATCAGGGATGCTCTTTTGTACAAGAGACCCTCCAACGTCAGATGGATCTTGGATGGATTTAGAATTACTGCGATAGAAATCAGTATCAAGTCAATATGATTCAAATCTTTGATATTCGCTTGATGAATACCAGCTTGGTAGAGTTACATGCTAAGCAAGTTAGCTCAGTTTTCTGACTTCGCATAATTATCATAACTGTAAGAGATGTTGTGAGAGCGACCAAGGATGCGCTCTCATTCAAAGAACTTTGCAACACTTGTTAAACCATTGGTGACTTCTGGTCTATTTAGACGAAGACACACAACAAGTCAGCATGATTAATGGTAACCCTACTAGGCATCAAAGTCAGGACGTTCGATCAATGGAAACAGATCTAGTGAGGTTACACTGCATACAAAGCGGATGTGGCCGGGTGCCACCACACAACTATGAATGCTGTGGAGTTTGCTCTGAAGATAATCAAGGATGTTACCTCGTGCGAGCCGCCTTTCAGAGTCAGGTGGACCACAAAGAGATTTGATCGTGTCCAAATTCTGGGTTAACCAATTTGATGCCAAACTTTGTCGCTGATCGAATCAAAGATGTTGTCGTAATCTCTGATCATAAGAGGACCAAAGATGTTTGTACCATCATCCCTTTACTTGATGAATCGAAATTTCCCAACCAGGAACTGATTGAAATTACTTACAATGGTCAGAAGTATCAAAAGGATCCTGTAGTTATCTATCTACCAGGACCGTTACCGTATTGTCATACCCCAAATTTTGACCACTAAGATTCCCATCATTGTGCAAATCATCATCACAATATGGATGAACCATCATACCTCATTAGTCTCCCCAAAGATGGGTGAGCATCCACTACAATCAAGAATAGGGTTTCAAGCCCTCTCTGAGCTCTTAGACAAAGGATCAATCAAGGAATGACATGATCTTCAACTTGTCTAACCTCTCAAACATCCACAATGGATCAAGAGGACTCCCACCTCAAGGATTAAGCACAAGGCTGCTCCCTTCTAGGTGGATTAAGCCTCACGATCGCCAGTGTCACCAAATTAGGGTTTTGGTCGACCAAGGCCTCCAGATGGAAATTTTCCTCTGGGCATGAGCCAATGCTTCAACGCATATCCTAAGATACTCTAAGGAACCTCATGAACCCAATCATCAAGTTAATTTTGCCTCAGGGGATGCATTCATCAAAAATCAGGAATTAGGGTTTCTTGACCTAATTCACCCCTAAGTTGGCTTTTGGGACAAATCATGAGCCAAGACCTCAAGAGAGGATTTTAGGGTCTCTAACATACTACATTGATCCATTTGCAACAATGGATTAATCCAAGAAGCTTGATCAACATGTTTTAAATTCATCAGAACCACAATTAGGGTTTCGCGGGAAAAGTCAACTGTGCCTTTGACTTTTGACCCAGGCATGCTCCCAAACCTTGGGACATGATTCAATACACCCTATAACACCTATAAAATCAATCCATCAAGTTTGATTTAGGTCAAGGACTTGATTTCATAGAGGATCGCACAGTTTGGAGTTCATCTGATAAAAAGTCAACTGTGCACAAAAGTCAAACTTTGACTTTTTGAGATTTTTCATAAAATTGGTTTTTTAACCCTAAAATGATGTTAATGTGTGATTGGAATCATCATTCATCAAGAAAAATCAAAGAAAATGGGATAACTTGTAAAAGGGGTAACCATAAAAACTTAGAAAATTTTCTAAGTTATGAAATAAAGTGGCAAGGGTACCAACTTTGGAGGATCATAACTCCTAAACCATAAAGCCATTTTTCCCCATCCAAAGCTTGATTTGTAGATCTCATTACCCTCTACAAAAGCTTAGAACTGACCTCTCTCCAAATTCCTCATGGATTTTGAGTTATGGAATGATCAAAATCAAGAAAAGTGAAAATGTCACTTTTTTCCAACACACAGTGAAATTTTCACTAAGTCAGAATCTGCCTTCACTTTTTTCCAAATGTAGGGGGATTTTTCACTTGGATCCAAAAGGTATCAAAACCAAATATGATCAAACAGTTGTTGTATCATATGAGGGCTTTCCAAAATGACCAAGAACATCACCAAATTCCACTTGAGCCATGAGATATGACAAGGGCAATATGCCTTGCTAAAAACTGCCAAGGCTAGGCAGAATTTTGCATTTTTGCTCAATTTCGCAAAATCAGCTAATTCCAAGGCTCGTCATCATCTTGGACACATCTGAGGATCAAATCCAAAGGGTACAAACACTGAGCCAAGCCTCCAAAGTCCTTGGAACAAGAAGTAGCGTGCCAAACCTAGAAATCCCTAAAAGAGGGACAAGACTTCAATTTTGGATTGGAGCATTTAATGGATGCTTAGAGGTGGCATGGACTGACACATTTGCAACTGAATTCAGTCAAGAATGATCCAACAACTAGGGAACTAAATGCCTGTGCTCTAACCTCTAGTCAATGGCTAGAGGAGACTTGGATTCTCATTTGCCAACATTGGCCAAACCTCTGTTGTGGTTGCCATTCACTATTCATCCTAAAACAAACTTGCTCTACTATAAATAGAGCTTATTTGTGCTCAGTTTGAGTACACTAAAGCCATCAAACAGATGCTTTCCTCAAAATCCCTTTCTCTTGGTAAAAATGCCTTCTTTAGCAAGGTAACTCTGAGTTTTTGAGTTAGAGAGCATTTCCAACCAAACCAATCACACAAACACCTCATATATGTCAAGTATAAGCTGTCCAAACTCTCACAAGTGACCTGTAATCCTTAAATCACAAAGTCACCTCTCAAAACCTCAAAATAGGCCTTTTGTGCATTTTTCAAGCCATGTCTTGATTCAGTCACTTTCCAAACCAGATAAAACCTCAAACACACTCCAAATATCATCCTTGAACTATCCCAAATGGTTCCCCCATCTGGAACACCATTTGAGAGAGTTGCTATTTTGGCCATTTTAACCCCTTTTTGCAAGAAAGGGCCAGTTTGTGTTTTTGCAGGTTCCAGCTGATTCCAATCATCCTAAAAGCTTCTAAGGGATCATTTGAGAGTGTCTAAAGCATCAAACCACTTCTGGAACAAGAGGCTTGACAGATTGCACAAAAACTCCAAAAAGCTCAAAAGAAGGTAAGCCTCATGACTTGAACTTTCCAAAATATGCATTGTTTTGAGGTCCACTGATCATGCATCTCTTATACATGTCATATGTGTTGTGTTTGAACCAATTCATCATGTAATTCATGCCTATACCAAAGTGTAGCATAGAAAATGCAATTATAGGCCTTTTTCAAAACCCCTATCGGATTTTGAGGAGGGAGTATGATCTAAAAAAAAATACCACCACCATTGGATTCCTTGTGAAATTCTAGGCCAGGTGCATATAAATTTTGTCCCCAAACATGGAGAAATGAGAAAGTTATGACCTTCATGTTTTTGAACCAAAACTTGCCTTGCCTTGCCATGGGCCAGGCCAAAACACAAGGCAAGCCTTGTATATTTGTGGTTTCACTTCAAGCAATGGATGTATCACCACCCCAGTGGTAAGGCGCGCGCCCTATAATGTTGAGGTCGTGGGTTCAAACCCCACCCATGCCATTTTGTGTTTTTTCACATTTTTGCTATTTTTCCAATATTTTCATGTTTTATTAATTAATTGGAAAATTAATAACTCCTTCAATTTTAATTATTTTTTATTGGTTCTTTTTGCAAAAAAATCACAAAAATTTTGAAATATTTTATTCCACAAAAAATTGGATTTATATTATTTATTTAATATAATTAGTACCTTTGTGAATAAATACATTTTATTTGTTTTTAAACCTTTTAAAAATAAATATTCATATTGGAAAATCAACACCAAATAGGTTTTTATTCATCTTGTGGTTAAAGCCTCATTTTTCAAACCTAAAACCAAAATCACAAGTTGATTATTCAAACTTATGTGACATTTTTATCATTTTTATTAATTTTCTTTGAATAATTATATTAAAGAATGATGAAATTAGGGTTTTAATTGATTTTCACCCTAACAAGCTTTTCTAAACACTCATGGGCCTCTAATAGAGTGTAAAACCCAATCCTTTGTAAATACAAACCTATTTTGGGCCTCACTTATTGTATAAGTCCCGTTGTATTTCAAAAGTTCGGCGCGATCATCGCCCATTTAAAACAAACCATCTGGGCCTCTCCTCGAGCTATAAGGCCCATTCAAAAACTTTTTGGGCCTCTAATAGAGTGTAAGACCCAATCCCCTTTTAACCAAAACAATTTTTGGCCTCAGATATTGTATAAGTCCATCTGCGTTAAAAGAACACTTCGGCGCGATCGCCAGTTGAAAAAATCAACCTGGGCCTACCCTCGAGTAGTAAAACCCATTTCTTTTTTTTTTTACTTTTTGGGCCTCTTGAGAGAGTGTAAGACCCATCCCTTTTTATAGAAAACCTTTCCCGGGCCTTAGTCACTTGTATAAGTCCCTGTACGAAACGACAGTGCGATCACCGATAAAACCTTGGGCCTCTCCTTGAGCTGTAAGCCCCAATTTTTCTTTCAAAGCACTTTCCCCTTTGATTATGTAATATATTGTTGTTTTCAATCTTTCTTTGTTGAACAAACTAACAAAATAGCATGGAAGCTCTACAACCGAGTAAGTGTTTACCCGCTTTGCATTTACCGCTTTCATATGTGTATAACTGTACTGTGGGGCTGTTTCACTGTAAGTCTTCTTTCATAAACTCATATCAACTGTGTAATAATAGTATAGATATTTAGAGTTTCCCCGGCAACTATGTCTAGAATTATACCAAACCTCGCCTCCTTACACCAACGTTAGATAACTAGATCTAAGGAATTTCCCCGTGAACAGTTCATATACAGAAGGACATTGTTCCATATGAAACCCCTTCTTGAACTGTTCACTAGCCTCCTCTTGGGCTTAGTGCAAGGACCCGCAGGCTTCCTAAAGGCATCCACGCCTCCTCTTGGGCATTGTACAAGGACCCGTCGACATCTTAGAAGTTTTCACAGCCTCCTCTTAGGCTTCGTGTAATGATTCTTCCTCAGGGAAGATAGCCTCCTCTTGGGCTTCGTACAAATTGTCCCGACGACCTCCTAGAGGTATAGGAATGGAAATTAGTCATCTTAATAGAACAGTCTTTCAAAGAGTCTAGATCTCACTACTACTGTTTCTCAAACATGGCACAAAAGATAAAACTCGTAGACTCGGACAGTCTCAATACCCTTTGGATTCCCCGTTTCCCTAGAGAACGGGAAATAAATCCCAACGCTCAGATCAAATCCCAGAGTACCACATTACTCATATAAGAATTGATTTTCTCTTTGAACCAACATACTGGTCACTCAACTGAAACAGTCACCAGCCTTTCAGCCTCCATCTCGGGCTTCGTACGAGATACAAAAAGACTCTCTTGTTGAGTCAACCAACCTTTTTTAGCCTCTTTTTCGGGATTCGTACGAGATACAAATCACTCTTTTGTTGAGTATAAAAGACTCTATTGTTGAGTCAAACAACCTTTAGCCTCCATCTCGGGCTTCGTACGAGACACCAAAACACTCTCTTGTTGAGTATAAACGACTCTCTTGTTGAGTCAAACAAACTTTTAGCCTCCGTCTCGGGCTTCATACGAGACACCAAATCACTCTCTTGTTGAGTATAAAATATTCCCTTGTTGAATCATCCTTTAGCCTCCGTTCGGGCTTCATACGAGACACCAAATCACTCTCTTGTTGAGTATAAAAGATTCTCTTGTTGAATCATCCTTTAGCCTCCATCTCGGGCTTCGTACGAGATACAAAATCACTCTCTTGTTGAATATAAAAGACTCTATTGTTGAGTCAAACAACTTTTCAGCCTCCATCTCGGGCTTTGTACGAGATACAAAGACTCTCTTGTTGAGTCAATCTTTTCAGCCTCCATCTCGGGCCTCGTATGATATACAAAAACACTCTCTTGTTGAGTATAAAAGCCTCTCTTGTTGAGTCAAACCCCTTTAGCTTCCGTCTTGGGCTTCATACAAGACACACAAAAACACTCTCTTATTGAGTCAGACCCTTTTAGCCTCAATATTGGGCTTTGTACAAGACAGAAAGAACATTTTCCCCGGAAAAGTCAACCAATAGCCTCCTCTTAGGCTTTGTATAAGGAAAACTCCGGTTGATTCAATCAACCTTTTAGCATCAAAGTTGTGCCTCGCCACAGTATACAAACATCAATAACTCCTCCCCCCCATCTAATTGCTGTAAGCGGCAAGCCTCTGGATTATTTACATCCATGCCACTGTCCCTCTTTTAGCATGAGACATTCCTAAGGAAAGATGACATTACTCTAAACTGAGTTAAAGTCTTCTCCTTCAGGTTAAAAAACCCTATAAAGGAAATTATGGCATTGCTGGATTCACCTATCCTAGTTAAAGTAATTCTCCTTTATAATTGGTCACCCAACTATTGTGACAAACAGACCCCTTTAGAGATGACAAATTCTCTCTAAAAGTCCAAAACTCTTTAGCTTCACATCTTGGGCTTCGAACAAGATACAAATAGACCCTTCAGCTTCACATCTTGGGCTTGGACAAGATACAAATCACTTTTAGCTTCACGTCTTGGGCTTTGAACAAGACACCAAAACACCATTTCCTCCCATAGAATAGGAGGAACTATGATCGCTCTGATTTCCCTGTTTCGGTAAACGAGAATATGTAGGCATAAGATTGAAAGAGAAATCTTAGTGAGCACACTCATCAAAAACCAAAAAGAATAAGTCCTAAACATCCTACCATGAGCAGTCCCAATATTTTTCACTCTGAACAAAGTAAGAAGAGAGAGGCCCCATTACCATATAGCATCTGTAACCTAACAGACCGCTGTTTAAACTCAGTTTGCAAGCAGGGTTAGTTGGAGACATCTATTTCCCTTCCTTCATCAGCTCAACAGGATAAAAAATGAATCGACCTGTAGTCCCCCTAAAAGAGTGACAGTGCTTAAGAACCACGTCCAAAATCGTTCGTTACAGAAAAGTGGCGCCCACCGTGGGGCCCTGTTTTCTTTCTTCCTTACAAGCTCGGGTAAAAGCCCTTGGACAAGTTATTTTCATGACGGTTCCATTGGGGAATGTCATTATTACTAGGATCGGCCTTCACTAGGATCTTATGTCTAAACCTTTTGAATTGGGAAGGAACCACAGGATGGCGCCTCCGCCGAGGAGCCATTTTCTGTTAGGAACATAGGATTCATAGCTTTTAAAAGTATAGGACATTAGGACAAATATATATACTGGTTTTCCTAATTGATATATGTGTTTATTTTTCTGCTAATGGGAATGCGTGTGATGCCGCATGTGGAAAGATTGAGTATACACCTAGGAAAAACCCCTTTTAGTAGTGCGGAAGCTATCGGAAATAGCTGTTATGCGATACTACCCTCTTCTGATGATTCTTCGAAAAAACATCACCTAGCACGGTTCCCGGCCCGCTGGTGTTTTCTCGATAAGAATTGATGATTTTGAGAGACAGGTACAAAAGTCACTAGTATAAACCTTTGGGATGGGTAGAGCCTTGACTTCATGACAACGACCCTTTGACCCCATGTTTTTTCTATGTTTTTGTGTGCTGCATTCATGCATTCATTTAAAAAAACATTAAACAAAAAATTTCTCCTCTAGTCTCTCTTTTTCAAACTAAACTGAGACAATGATTGCAAATGTCAGAGAAAAGGATTGCGCTAATGGATTTCAGTAGACGGAAAACTCACAAGTATACCTTCAAGGTTCCAAAACTAGAGGATTTGAGAGGATTAGCGAGGATGATCACTAACTCTAACGCTTTCAGAGCCAAGTATGGAGTTCTGCTACCTCTGTTGAGGGTTCAAGTAATTGAAAGAATCGTGGATGCACTCATTCAGTTTTACGATCCGGTCTATCACTATTTCACATTCCCGGATTACCAGCTCGCACCAACGCTGGAGGAGTATTCTCATCTAACTAATTTACATATCACTGATCGAGCTCCATTTTCTGGACTGGAAGAAATTCCAAAGGATCAAACCATTGCAAGAGAAATTTATTTGGACGAGTCAGAAGTCAGGACTCACACAACCACTAAGGGTGGCATCCAAGGTTTGCCAGCCCAATTCTTGATAAAGAAAGCCCTGTACTTCGCTAGTATAGGGAACGTGGCCGATTTTGAAATCATCTTTTTTTTACTCACCTACGGGTTATTTTTGTTTCCCAACATCGATAACTTTGTAGATATCAACGCCATTAAGGTTTTTCTCATTGGAAACCCTGTACCAACCTTGCTCGCAGATGCGTGTCATTCTGTACACTTAGGGAATTTGTACAGCGGAGGAATGATCACATGTTGTGTACCCCTGCTCTACAAATGGTTTATTTCCCATTTGCCTAAGTTTGCCGCTTTTTGGGATCATAAGAGTGCTTTACGTTGGTCGCAGAAAATCATGTCCCTTACCAACTCTGACATAGATTGGTGCAATAGGATTTATGACGGGATCAAAATCATTGATCGTTGTGGAAACTTCCCCAACGTACCCCTCATAGGAACTAAGGGAGGAATCAATTACCACCCAGTATTGGTTCGTCGTCAATTTGGATACCCGATGAGGCATGTCCCGCGTAATGCTCATCTGGAAGGTCTTTTCTTCAAGGAAGAAGAAAATGATAGGGCGCTAAAGATGGAAATAGTGCATGCTTGGAAACATGCTCATAAGAAAGGACGAGAGTCTCTAGGAAAACCGGACTATGTCTTGGTGGAGCCTTATCTCCACTGGGTACAAACTAGAGCTCTCAAGCTTAAGATGCCTTATCCTCGTCACGGAGTTCTTCCGCCAAGGGAATCTGTCATGTACTTCGTGACTGAGACAGAAAAACTTCAGGTTACTCTCAACAAGGTTCAACAGGAGAGGAGGTCTTGGAAGAACAAGTACCGCACTCTCAATGTGGAGTGTATCAAAATACAGTAACTACTGAAAGATAAGGATGCTCTAATTGAGATTTTGGAGAAACATGCTGTAGAGAATCAGGATGACCAAAGGAATTTGTTCACTCCTTTCACTTGGCAAAGGAATGACAACCCGACAACGGCCCAAGAGCCCTAGTCAAAGAAAAGGAAAGTACCAGAATCAGCACCCGATTTCTCCTCAGAGAGGACTCGGGACCCATTAGCTTAGGTTTCTGTATCCGCACCTTGTAATTTACTATATTTTCATTTCTGCAATCCTTCAAATTCAATAAAACGGGGTTTCCCCACTGTTTGATATTTGCAATCTAATTGTCGAAGTTTATTTTGATTAAACCAAAAAACAATTAATGTAATCATTGAATTCATCATTCTCGTGTCACGTATTCTTCTTACCTATGAATCTCACGTTTGTGTCTCAGTTCTAGAGTCAAACTGCCTCATTCATACAATACTCTGGCCAATCGTCAGAAAAAGATGGATGATCTCGAGGAAGAGAACAGAAAGTTGAAAGAAGAGATCGACGCTTTGAGAGAGGATATGAGAAAGCTTCGTAACGACATGCAAGCCATGGCAGAAGCTCAACTACAAAGAACTGTGATCTCAGAGATCACCTCAACGCCCATAGTGGAGAAGTATGATCCTAGGTATCAAATGTCGAATGATCGTCCCTGGGGCATGCCTGTTAACTATATCCCAGAAGGATATGTTCCGTCGATCACTGAAGATTAGGGAATCATAGCAGAAGCTGCTGGGGAAGAAGGTTACAAACTTCGGGAAAGCGAGGATACCAGGGGCATAATGAGGACTCCTGAAGGTTACAAACTTCAGGAAACGCCAAGATTCAGTGCCGTAGTAACGGTACCACCCCCTGTGATGCACACTGTCCCGGAAGGACAGATTCCGCATATACCTTCTGGTAGAAAAGAAACTATGTTCGATAGAATGGACGAGTTCCAGGAGCAGTTCCTAGAAATGCAAAAGGAACTGCAAGCTATTCGCAGTCAGGATTTATTTGGAAAGGACGCCGCAGATCTCTGCTTGGTCCCCAATGTGAAAGTCCAGCACAAATTCCATGTGTCCGACTTTGAAAAATACAAGGGTAACTCTTGCCCTCAAAGCCATTTGGTGATGTACGCTCGGCGAATGTCAGCTCAGACAAAGAATCAGGATCTACTGATTCACTACTTCCTGGATAGTTTAACCGGTACTGCCTTAAAATGGTACATGGGTTTAAACCGCACCGAGATCAGCACTTTCAGAGATCTTGGCACTGCCTTCGTCCAACAATATAAATACAATTTGGGCATGGCACCGCACAGAGATCAACTCATATCGATGTTAAAAAAGGACAAGGAAACCTTTAAGGAGTACGCTCAAATATGGCGTGAAATTGCCGCTCAGATTTCTCCACCCCTGGAGGAAAAAGAGATGACGAAGATTTTCTCAAAGACCTTGAGCTCATTTACTACGACAGAATGGTCGCCAGTGCGCCCAGCGACTTCACCGAAATGGTAGGTATGGGAGTGCATCTCAAGGAAGCCGTTCGAGAAGGACGTCTAGTCAAAGACACTGGGTCGACGAGCGGAACTAAGAAATACGGTAGTGCTCTCCCTAAGAAAAAAGAGCAAGATATTGGGAATATCTCTCTCGGAAAGCAAAGATGTCGGTACCAACCAGTAGTAGCTGTAACTCCTGCTATCAACCCTGCGCCTGTTTCTACGTATCAACCTCGGGTTGCGCAGAGCCAACCTAATCAAGAGCAATTTCAGCAAAGGACACAACAGCCTCTTCAGCAGGCTCGTCCTCCATACAACAACAACTGTACAACACGGCCGCCAGGGTTCGACCCTATACCCGTATCGTACGCAGAACTATTTCCGTTACTACTGGTCAAAGGGCACATCTAGACCAAGGCTCCTCTTACAGTACCACAAAATCCGCCTTTTTGGTTTAAGGTGGATCAGACTTGCCCTTACCATCAAGGAGGGCCAGGGCATAACATAGAAAGTTGTCTCAGTTTCAAATCCAACGTGCAAAAGCTTGTTAGGAGCGGGGTCTTATCTTTCAAAGATACGAATCTGAATGTTCTCACGAACCCGTTGTCTCAACACGAGAAAGTTGCAGTCAATCTGATAGAGGGAGAGTCTAACAACGTCTATCAAATTCACGATGTACTCTTATTGAGAGCCAACTTGGTTAAGATGCATTGTAGACAGAGTAGATATGGCCATGTGCCACCTCATAATTATCACCAGTGTGATATCTGCTCTAAGAATAATCGGGGATGTTTTGTGGTGCAATCAACTCTACAGAAACAAATGGATCTCGGATAGATCCAGGAGCACCGAGTTCGTGGAGTTAACATGGTTCATACGAATTCCAACATCATTCAAAACCATGACATCCGTGCGATGAATGCCAACCTGGTGGCAATGCACTCAAGGCAAAGCCAGTATCATAATCTACCGCAGCATGATTACAATTCTTGTCTAACTTGCTCGGTAAACAAACAGGGATTCTCATTTGTATAAGAGGCCCTCCAGCGTTAGATGGATCTTGGATGGATCCAAGACTACCATGATAGGAATCATTATCAAATTAACATGATTCAAATCTTCGATATTCGCTTGATGAATATCAGCCTGGTAGAGCTACACGCTACACAAGTCCAACTCAATTTTCTCGCTTCACATGATTATCATAGCTGTAAAGTGGGTTGCAAAAACAATCAAGGATGTGCCCTTGTCCAGGAAACACTTCAGCACTTGTTGAACCACTGGTGGCTTCCAATCTATATGGACGAAGACACCCAGCAGATTAGTATCACTAATGGAAAACCTACTAGATATCAAAGTCAGGATGTCCGGTCGATGGAAACGGACCTCGTCAGGTTACACTGTATTCAAAGCGGACGTGGTCAGGTGCCACTACACAACTATGAGCGGTGTGGAGTTTGCTCAGTGGATAATCAAGGATGCTACTTCGTGTGAGCAGTCCTTCAAAGTCAGTTAGACCGCAAAGAGATTCAACCATGCTTAAGTTCTAGGTCAGTCAACTATCTCGCTAATCAAATCGAGGATGTTGTCATAATCTCCGATCATCAGAGGGCTAGGGATGTTTGTGCCATCATCCCTCTACTTGACGAATCAAGAGTTCCCAACCAGGAACGGATCAAAATTACTTACGATGGTCAGAAAATTCAGAAGGTTCCCATAGTCATCTATCTACCAGGACCACTACCATATGAATCAGCTAAGGCTATCCCTTACAAGTACGGTGCAACAACAATCGAGAACCAAAAGGAAATTCTGTTACCCTCCGTCGTGAATATTGCAGACATCAGTCGGGTAACACAGAGTGGTAGGATCTTCAACAGAGGAGTTGGAGAACCCAGCAAAGAAAAGGAACCTCAAACGAAAGTTCCCAATCCACTGGTCGGTTAATCCAGTGATCCCGACCTTTTGAAAAACAATGATGAGATGATGAAGCTCGTCCAGAGGAGTGAATACAACATTGTTGATCAACTGTTGCAAACTCCTTCAAAGATCTCGGTATTATCACTGTTACTTAGCTCAGAAGCGCACAGGGAGGCTCTACAGAAGGTCTTGGAACAAGCCTTTGTGGAACAGGATGTAACGATCAGACAGTTCGGTAGCATTGTCTCTAACATCACTTCCTGCAATAACTTGGGATTTAGTGATGAGGAGTTACCCTAAGAGGGTCGCCGTCATAACATGGCGCTCAACATTACAGTCAACTGCCAGGACGATGATTTAGCCAGCGTACTGGTAGACACAGGGTCAGCCCTGAATGTTATGTCGAAGTCCACCTTTATGCAATTATCATTCAAAGGACCTCCGATGAGAACCAGCGAGGTAGTCGTCAAAGCATTTGACGGATCCAGAAAAATGGTTATTGGCGAAGTCGACCTTCCTATAACTATCGGTCCTCACACTTTCCAAGTCACTTTCCAGGTCATGGACATCCGGGCAACTTACAGTTGTTTATTAGGAAGACCTTGGATACATCAGGCAGGGGCGGTCACTTCAACCCTCCACTAAAAGCTAAAGTTCGTCCAGAACGACCAACTCGTCACATTATGTGAAGAACAGGCCTTGCTCGTGAGCAATTTATCGTCATTCACTTATGTAGAGCCGGAAGGGGTAATCGGAACTCAGTTCCAAGCGCTTTCGCTACACAAGGATAATCAATCCGAAGGAGGAACTTCGATTTCCTCGTACAAAGATGCTATCAAAGCAGTCGAGAGTGCCAATACAACAGGATGGGGGCAGCTTGTCATTCCTACTGACATTAAAACAAAGAAGGGTCTTGGCTTTTCCTCGACCTGTACCCAGACAGCTGCTAACGATGAAAGTCTTCATCCCATTCGGAATTGTTTCCACAGTGGAGGCTTCCTTCAGCCAGTGATTCAAGAAGTGCATACCATCGATAAAGGTGATTTCTTCGACACAGATGAAGAATGGAAGTCCTATCTCAACGAGGACGGTTATACATCTCAAGACAAAATGCAGACTCCCTTTTGCTTTCCTACACAAAGTCTGAGATTTATACCAAGGTCCGACGTCGAAATGCTATACGGAGATTGTGATCCGGAAGGATGCCGCGCTCCTCCAAATTCATTAGAGGAGGACACTCTGATGAAAGACAACTCGACCACAGCTATTATGGCCCGATGGATGGCCTGCCAATGTGGCTGCCTTACCCAGGAGACTTGGGGCAAGAGAGCCAGCCGAACGATGAAAGACAGTTAAGCATCATTGAAAAGAATACCTGCGTCCCCACTATGTCATGGGATCAACACCCAGGTTATCCTGAAAATACTCAGTACGACGATGAATTTGCAACGTTTGCAGGACTAGAATTTATTAACTATGTTTTTCCTGAGGTCAACGTCATCGAGAGAGTGACTCCTCCAATTCCAAAGAAGTGTGGGACACCTTGGGACAACCAAGTGGAAAATATGACTATATGGTCAAATACACCACTCTTGAAAGCTCTCGTATCAGGCTCGAAGACATCCAACCAATTGGATGGAGAGATACAGCTGAGAGCACAAATACTATGCAAAATATAATTGAGGAATCCTCCTGCGACAACTCTGCCTGGGAGACAGATTCCAATGATCCTGCTCCACCAGAAATCACCGTTATTTCTGAAGACAAATCAAGGAAGGTACCTGACTTTGTGATTCACCAAGGAGTTCACCGCCAATGAGTTGTCGTCGATGTTCTGAAGATTGTTCATAAGTCCAAGTAATTGTCGTCTTTTAACCTTTCACCCTGCCCAGGTGAAACGGATGTTTTGATAGGGCTCGCTTTCTGTAAATTTCCCTCTTCGCTTCGCCCAAAGCGACAGAGTTTTGTTTTATAGGGCTGTAGTTTCAAGGATCGACTTGTTCATAAATAAAATAATGTCGTTCTGTAATTTCCGTAGTTAATTGCTGTTTTCTTTTTTTGCTTTTCTTAGAAATTGGTAGTCCTAAAAAAAACATCTCGAATAATAAAAACAAGCAGTAAGAGAAAAACACTGCACACACTCTTGCATTCTCTCGATCTCTTCTAAAAACAATCATCACGTCATGCAGATTTCTTGTTTTAAACCCCGTTGAAACATACGATCCGATGCCTTCTCCCAACTTTGAATTCTCGGTATTTGAGGCTGAAGAAGAAGATGACAACGAAATTCCAGAAGATATCTCCCAACTACTGAGACAAGAGGAAAGGTCCATTGAACCTCACAAAGAGCCGTTGGAAACGGTCAACTTGGGTTCGGAAAAAGAGAGAAAAGAAATCAGGATTGGGGCACTGCTCAGTCCAATTGCCAAAGAGAGTTTGACAAAGCTTCTCAAAGATTTTCTCGATGTATTTGCTTGGTCCTATCAGGACATGCCAGGGTTGGATACCAGCATCGTGGAACATCATTTACCATTGAAATCGGAATGTTCGCCAGTAAAACAGAGGTTGAGACAGACTCATCCAGACATGGCCATCAAAATCAAAGAGGAGATACAGAAATAGATTGACGCAGGTTTCCTCGCCACATCAGAATATCCTCAATGGTTAGCAAACATCGTACCAGTTCCGAAAAAGGATGAAAAGGTCAAAATGTGTGTCAATTACAGAGATCTAAACAAGGCGAGTCCAAAGGACGACTTTCATTTACCACACATTGACATGCTGGTAGACAGTACAACAAAGTTCAAAGTTTTCTCCTTCATGGATGGATTCTCGGGCTCTAATCAAATCAAAATGGTGCCGAAAGACATGGAGAAAACTTCGTTCATTACCCCATGGGGTGCCTTTTGTTACAAGGTAATGTCGTTCGGTTTGAAGAACGTCGAGGTAACCTATCAAAGGGCCATGACTACTCTGTTTCATGACATGATACACAAAGAAATCGAGGTATATGTCGATGACATGATTGCAAAATCTAAAACAGAAGAGGAGCATGTGACCCACCTGTCAAAACTATTTGAGCGGTTGAGAAAGTACAAACTCTGCTTGAATCCCAATAAATGCACCTTCGGTGTCCGTTCAGGGAAACTCTTAGGGTTCATCGTCATCCAGAAAGGAATTGAGGTTGATCCTGACAAGGTCAAGGCCATTCAAGAAATGCCTTCTCCGAAAACTGAAAAACAAGTCAGAGGATTCTTGGGATGTTTAAACTACATCTCCAGATTCATATTCCTCATGACCGCGACCTATGCGCCGATTTTCAAAAAAATCAGGACTGCGTTTGGACAGATGACTGCCAAACCGCCTTCGACAGTATTAAGGAATACCTGTCGAACCCACCGATTCTATCACCTCCAGTGGAAGGAAGACCACTGATCATCTACCTCATAGTCTTAGAGGACTCGATGGGCTGTGTACTTGGCCAACAAGATGAAACCAAATGGAAGGAGTCGGCCATCTACTATCTGAGCAAGAAATTCACCGACTGCGAGACTCGGTACACTATGCTCGAGAAGACTTGCTGCGCTCTGGCTTGGGCAGCCAAACGTCTTCGCTAGTACATGATTCGTCACACTACTTGGTTGATCTCTGAAATGGATCCGATCAAGTATGTCTTTGAAAAACCTGCTCTCACGGGAAGGATTGCCCATTGGCAGATGTTGTTATCAGAGTATGACATAGAGTACCATGCTCAGAAAGCCGTCAAAGGAAGTATTTTAGCTGATTATTTGGCTCATTAACTGATTGACGATCAGGAATCAGTCAGGTTTGACTTCCCGGATGAAGATGTCATGTATTTAAAAATGAAAGATTGCGATGAACCGCTACCTAGTGAAGGGCCAGAACCAGGTTTCCAATGGAGACTTATCTTTGACGGAGCTGTCAATTATTATGGAAACGAAATTGGGGCAATCATTGTTACCCCTCATGGTGCCCACATTCCTTTCACTGCCAGACTTACGTTCAAATGTACGAACAACGAGGCCGAGTATGAAGCTTGTATCATGGGTCTCGAAGAAGTGATTGATTTGAAGATCAAGAACTTGGAAGTATATGGCGAATCAGCCCTATTCATCAATCAGATCAAAGGATATTGGAACACATACCAATCAAGATTGAACATGGCTGATGCATTAGCCACTCTCTCTTCCATGATTAGTGTAGGTCAGTGGAATGACATACCTAAGATCGACATAATACGCCTTGAAAGGCCCACTTACTTCTTCACGATTGAAGCAGTCATATATGACAAACCTTGGTATCACGATATCAAATGCTTCCTTCGGAAACAAGAGTACCCTCCTGGGGCATTGAGGAAAGATAGAAAAACCCTCAGAAGGTTGGTTGGAAGCTTCTTCCTGAGCGGTGATACCCTCTATAAGAGGAATTTTGACATGGTTTTGGTTCGATGCGTCGAGAGACCAGAAGCAGACATGCTGATAAAAGAAATTCATGAAGGATCCTTTGGCACTCATGCCAATGGACACAAGATGGCGAGAAAAATTCTGAGAGCAGGGTACTACTGGTTGGCCATGGAATCCGACTGCTACAAGTACATGAGGAGGTGTCACAAGTGTGAGATATACTCCGACAAAATTCATGTACCACCAACACATCTCAAAGTTCTTTCTTCCCCATGGCCTTTTTCCATATGGGGAATTGACATGATCGGCATGATTGAACCCAAGGCTTCAAACGGACATCGGCTCATCCTGGTATCCATTGATTACTTCACCAAGTTGGTCGAAGCAGCATCGTACGCAAATGTAACCCGACAAGTGGTGGTCCGATTTATCAAAAACAATATCATTTGCCGTTATGGTGTTCCAATCCAGATTATTACGGATAATGGATCCATATTGAACAATAAGATGATGAAAGAGTTATGAGCTGAGTTCAAGATCGAACACCATAACTCATCTCCCTACCGATCCAAGATGAACGGAGCGGTGGAGGCGGCTAACAAGAACATCAAGAGGATCGTTCAAAAGATGGTCGTAACCTACAAAGACTGGCCCGAGATGCTATCCTTTGCTCTTCACGGTTATCGAACATCTGTCCGCACTTCAACAGGGGCAACCCCTTTCTCTCTAGTATATGGCATGGAGGCAGTACTCCCCTTAGAAGTAGAGATCCCATCAATCCGGGTATTGATGGAGGCTAAGCTAATAGAGGTTGAATGGTGTCAAAGTCGACACGACGAACTGAATCTAATCGAAGAAAAGCGAATAACGGCGCTATGCCATGGTCAGTTATATCAACAAAGAATGAAGAAGGCGTTCGACAAAAAGGTCTGACCTCGCGTCTTCAGAAAAGGAGACCTCGTGCTCAAGAAGATACAATCTTTTCTCACTGATTCTCGGGGAAAATGGACTCCGAATTATAACGGCCCCTATGTGGTCAAGAAATCTTTCTCAGGCGGCGCCTTGAGACTAGCAACCATGGATGGAGAAGAATTTGCCTACCCCACAAACGTTGACGTAGTCAAGAAATACTTCGCCTAAATAAACAAAAAAAAGAAGAAAAAAAACGTCTCGGTGGATTGAAAACTCGAAAGGGCGGTCTAGGAAAAACTTAGAGACATGATCAAAAATCATCCCGGTGGATTGGAAACCTCAGAGTACAATTCAGACAAAAATTAGGGATAATGGCAAGTAACTATGTTCGACAAAGGCAAGTCCCTCCGCAGCAGTTACACCATCCATCGAAAGAAAAACTCCAGTCAAGGTCATCTTCGACAGAAGCTCAGGATGCCCGGAATTCAAAGTTGGTAGAAGGATATTGGTCGTTATGTTTCAATGTAGTCCTTTCCCTTGTAAATTACCATTTTCTAACTTTGTAAATACTCTATGGAATCACGCGCTTGGCTGATTTCCATCCTATCAATAAAATTTGAGCCCTTGTGCTTTTGTTTGCAATTCTTGTTTGTTTTAGTTTTATAGACTGACATTTTAATATGATTAACGACTCTTGAAATAAAACAAAGATGAATTTACTTGTAAAACTTTTTTCTGCTTTTAAAATAAAGATGGAAATTTCTTTTGACTGTTGAACATCGAAAGAACATCGATCACTTCTCCAGAAGTAATCGAGCTTCAAAGTGCAGAATCAAAGTACTCCTTCTAAACCAGTACGTCTGAACGAAGGATCAACTGTGTCAGAGACCTTGTTTCATCTGACACGCCCCAGTAGAGTTCTCATCTACTAAGCCCGATCAACGGTACCTCTCAACAGGGACTACTTCTCCTAAGCAAGGCAGAATTGCTACTTTTGGACCAAAGGTACTTCTTCGCCCCATGACGGCCGAGTATCCAGTCGTGTTCATCCATCAGTATGTGTGTCGCGTCAGTTTTGTCAGTGTATACATACATACATCATGCATTATTGATTTACATTCGCATTCATATTTCATCACTATCACTCTAGTCGGTCTTATCCCCTAGTAATAAATGCCCTCTTATCAATCGAGTTGTCAGTTCTTTCCTTGTTAGGAAACATCGTGTTTGAACAACCGCTTCTCCACTTTGTTGTTGAACTAAAGTTGGTTCTTTAACCACTTTGATAACTTGAACCTCTGAAGGCAAGACAACCCTTAGCCGATGTCACTCTTCGCCATTGAAGATGATATCCTCACTTTCCCGGATTAAGGAAAATCCCTAGAGAAAGCCTCTCAAATAAAGACTTTCACCAACACATTGGTTCTTCTCTCCATAAGATCAATGTCAACAAAGTCATCGGCACCTCAAAAGGATCACATCATATGGCATTTCTCTGGTAAGATCTCAAGAAAAGTATGGTGTAATATCCTCAGTAGACTCATCAAATGGCATCTCCCCAGGAAAATTTGGCGAGAAGTTTGAGGAAAACCTCTACAAATAGCGTCCCTTGTCAAGAAAGTTTATTGACAAAAGAAACTAAGACCAGTTCCTTGGTAGGAAACCAGGATCAAGGGGAAGTTTATTTCAGAAACTGAGACCAGATCCTTTGTAGGAAACCAGGATCGAGGGGAAGTTCATATCAGAAACTGAGACCAGATCCTTGGTAGGAAACCAGGATCGAGGGGAAGTTCATATCAAAAACTAAGGCCAGATCCTTGGTAGGAAACCAGGATCAAGGGGAAGTTTATATCAAAAACTGAGACCAGATCCTTGGTAGGAAACCAGGATCGAGGGAAAGTTTTACCTTTTCTAAGCATCATAGCTTAGTAAAAGAAGATGAATGCGTAAGCTCCCATTCATAACCATCATCAAAATTTCGGGTATTCCGATATTTAATCCTCTTGCACCCCGAATGCCTGAATACCTTCGCCATTCACACCTTCGGGTCCAAGAAGATTAAATAGGGGCATCTGTCATACCCAAAATTTTGACCACTAAGATTCCCATCATTGTCCAAATCATCATCATAATATGGATGAACCATCATACCTCATTAGTCTCCCCAAAGATGGGTGAGCATCCACTACAATCAAGAATAGGGTTTCAAGCCCTCTCTGAGCACTTAGACAAAGGATCAATCAAGGAATGACATGATCTTCAACTTGTCTAACCTCTAAAACATCCACAATGGATCAAGAGGACGCCCACCTCAAGGATTAAGCACAAGGCTGCTCCCTTCTAGGTGGATTAAGCCTCACGATCGCCAGTGTCACCAAATTAGGGTTTTGGTCGACCAAGGCCTCCAGATGGAAATTTTCCTCTGGGCATGAGCCAATGCTTCAATGCATATCCTAAGATACTCTAAGGAACCTCATGAACCCAATCATCAAGTTAATTTTGCCTCAGGGGATGCATTCATCAAAAATCAGGAATTAGGGTTTCTTGACCTAATTCACCCCTAAGTTGGCTTTTGGGACAAATCATGAGCCAAGACCTCAAGAGAGGATTTGAGGGTCTCTAACATACTACATTGATCCATTTGCAACAATGGATTGATCCAAGAAGCTTGATCAACAAGTTTTAAATTCATCAGAACCACAATTAGGGTTTCGCGGGAAAAGTCAACTGTGCCTTTGAATTTTGACCCAGGCATGCTCCCAAACCTTGGGACATGATTCAATACACCCTATAACACCTATAAAATCAATCCATCAAGTTTGATTTAGGTCAAGGACTTGATTTCATAGAGGATCGCACAGTTTGGAGTTCATCTAATAAAAAGTCAACTGTGCACAAAAGTCAAACGTTGACTTTTTGAGATTTTTCATAAAATTGGTTTTTTAACCCTAAAATGATGTTAATGTGTGATTGGAATCATCATTCATCAAGAAAAATCAAAGAAAATGGGATAACTTGTAAAACGGGTAACCATAAAAACTTAGAAAATTTTCTAAGTTATGAAATAAAGTGGCAAGGGTACCAACTTTGGAGGATCATAACTCCTAAACCATAAAGCCATTTTTCCCCATCCAAAGCTTGATTTGTAGATCTCATTACCCTCTACAAAAGCTTAGAACTGGCCTCTCTCCAAATTCCTCATGGCTTTTGAGTTATGGAATGATCAAAATCAAGAAAAGTGAAAATGTCACTTTTTTCCAACACACAGTGAAATTTTCACTAAGTCAGAATCTGCCTTCACTTTTTTCCAAATGTAGGGGGATTTTTCACTTGGATCCAAAAGGTATCAAAACCAAATATGATCAAACAGTTGTTGTATCATATGAGGGCTTTCTAAAATGACCAAGAACATCACCAAATTCCACTTGAGCCATGAGATATGACAAGGGCAATATGCCTTGCTAAAAACTGCCAAGGCTAGGCAGAATTTTGCATTTTTGCTCGATTTGGCAAAATCAGCTAATTCCAAGGCTCGTCATATTCTTGGACACATCTGAGGATCAAATCCAAAGGGTACAAACACTGAGCCAAGCCTCCAAAGTCCTTGGAACAAGAAGTAGCGTGCCAAACCTAGAAATCCCTAAAAGAGGGACAAGACTCCAATTTTGGATTGGAGCATTTAATGGATGCTTAGAGGTGGCATGGACTGACACATTTGTAACTGAATTCAGTCAAGAATGATCCAAAAACTAGGGAACCAAAGGCCTGTGCTCTAACCTCTAGTCAATGGCTAGAGGAGACTTGGAATCTCATTTGCCAAAATTGGCCAAACCTCTGTTGTGGTTGCCATTCACTATTGATCCCAAAACAAACTTGCTCTACTATAAATAAAGCTCATTTGTGCTCAGTTTGAGTACACCAAAGCCATCAAACAGATGCTTTCCTCAAAATCCCTTTCTCTTGGCAAAAATGCCTTCTTTAGCAAGGTAACTCTGAGTTTTTGAGTTAGAGAGCATTTCCAACCAAACCAATCACACACACACCTCATATATGTCATGTATAAGCTGTCCAAACTCTCACGAGTGACCTGTAATCCTTAAATCACAAAATCACCTCTCAAAGCCTCAAAATAGGCCTTTGTGCATTTTTCAAGCCATGTCTTGATTCAGTCACTTTCCAAACCAGATAAAATCTCAAACACACTCCAAATATCATCCTTGAACTGTCCCAAATGGTTCCCCCCATCTGGAACACCATTTGAGAGAGTTGCTATTTTGGCCATTTTAACCCCTTTTGCAAGAAAGGGCCAGTTTGTGTTTTTGTAGGTTCCAGCTGATTCCTGTAACACCCCATTTTAATTATTTAGACGTCTTATGTTATTTTATTTGTGTGACCTTGTTTGGGGGAGTGTTTTGAGTGCGTTTAAGGGTTGCCCTTGGTTAGGAAGGTCAGTTGGTGAGATAAAGCCTTTAGATTAATATTAATAGTGGTATAGTTAATAATAATAATAATTTAATTAATAATAGTATTATTATTATTTTATTATTATTATTGTTATTATTGCTATTATTATTAATTAATTTAATTAAAATAGGGTTAAGAGAATTAGAAGAAGTTTAGGGAAAATAGAAAGGTTTTGGCACGTGAAACGAGGAATAGAGAACCAAGAGGAGAGAAAGAACAAGGTGTGCTAGGGCTTGATCTTCTTCCCCAATTGTCCAGATTTCCTGTAAAGATTCAAGGTAAGGAGGAGAAAAGGGTTTAATATTGGTGTTTTATTCATGATAGGGTAGTGGGGAGTCCTTAACCCCGTAGGATTTCATATGCAGAATTGTTGTGTTGTTGAATTGTTGATCATGCCTGTTATGATTCTGAAATCGTGCATGAATTGATGTGTGTTTTCATGATTTTCTGTTGATGATGTTGTTGTGTATGAACTTGTACTGATAACCTGTGGTTTTGGTTCAATTGGGAGAACGATTGGAATTATGGACCTGTAAAACATGTAGGAACTCTAGGTACAAATGAGAGTATGAAAATTGGACCTAAAATCAATGTAGAATCGATTATGTGACTGATTGGAAGTGGTGAAGTGTGGAAATTGTAGCAGAGTACAGAATGGTGAGGCCTCTAGTGATTTGCGTAATGGATCTGGCCATACGCGTATTGGGTTAGGCCATACACGTATGGAGTGAAGGAAAGGGAGCCTTACGCGTAAGGGGAGCTTGAAGGGAGGGTTTGGCACGGCCCTCTGCCCATACTCGTATGGTACGCGTATGATTGGCAAGGCAATACGCATATGGAGTAGCCATACGCGTATGTAGATCTGAGAATTGAATTTTTGAAGGAAAATGGGTCTCTGCTCATACGCGTATGAAGTTGGGCAATACGCGTGTGGCAGAGCAAGGCAGGAGGCCATACGCGTATCAGATAGGGCAGTACGCGTATGGTTGGGCGAGAGAGCAAGTCATACGCATATGGCTCAGGCCTATACGCGTATGGACAACAGTGGTGCAGAATTTCATATTTTTGCGATTTCTTTCCCGTCTTCGCATCGGAATTGTTTTCTCTTGGTTTGAGAGGTTGGGAATAGGTGCCAGGTGCTGAGAAATAAGACATGGGTGATGAAAATATTAATTTTAATCATTTTAATTAATTAATTAATTAATTGGGGGTTTGGTGTGTATGAAGCAAATTACATGACGATGGTGTTGATGATATGTATGATGTGATTAGGAGGATCGTGTGCATGTATTGACGCTTGTATAAATGTTTTGTTGTACATAGTTGAGTCTTGCATATTCATGGTAATTGATGGGATGAATCATTGCTCAGGAGGAGTGTATGTGATTCATCTGTACTCCTATATGGAGAATGGTGGGGGATAGATCATTGCCAAGTAGAGGTGTATGTGATCTATCCGGGGTTCGATTGAATGAACCAATGAGTCGGTACCGCATGCATGGTGTCGTGTTGCATTACATTATTATTTGATGTTGTTGATGATATTGGACATTAGGTCGTGTTGGTGTGTTGTTGACTTATATATGTGAATGCTACCTTGTTATCATGTATTTATTCACCGATAATATTGAATGTGATTTCTCACCCCTTTGTTGTTGTTGTGTCTATGCTTCTTCGAAAGTACAGATAATCCAGGTACTTAGGATGCTTGGATATCGTGTTGCATGTTCGAGTCTTAGGAGTGCTCTGATACGTAACACGGGAACTATTTGGGGGATTTTTATTAGTTTACAATTTATTTTGATTATGTTGTTACGTATCTTTAATTGACTTTGAATATTATGGTGGGCCACTATTTTGTGGATTTTTGGTGTCATTGGCTTTTGACCGTAATTCGAATAATTTTTCGCTGCATATTTTATCAAAATAGAAGAAGTTTATTTGTTGGCTTTTAATGTGGCATTCCACTTTTTGGTGAAAACTCTGATTATTTTCATAGAATTTTATGTATTTTCATGATAGGGAAAGTGGGTGTTACAATTCCAATCATCCTAAAAGCTTCTAAGGGATCATTTGAGAGTGTCCAAAGCATCAAACCACTTCTGGAACAAGAGGCTTGACAGATTGCACAAAAACTCCAAAAAGCTCAAAAGGAGGTAAGCCTCATGACTTGAACTTTCCAAAATATGCATTGTTTTGAGGTCCACTGATCATGCATCTCTTATACATGCCATATGTGTTGTGTTTGAACCAATTCATCATGTAATTCATGCCTATACCAAAGTGTAGCATAGAAAATGCAATTATAGGCATTTTTTGAAACCCCTATCGGATTTTGAGGAGGGAGTATGATCTGAAAAAAATACCACCACCATTGGATTCCTTGTGAAGTTCTAGGCCAGATGCAGATAAATTTTGTCACCAAACATGGAGAAATAAGAAAGTTATGACCTTCACGTTTTTGAACCAAAACTTGCCTTGCCTTGCCTTGGGCCAGGCCAAAACACAAGGCAAGCCTTGTATATTTGTGGTTTCACTTCAAGCAATGGATGTATCACCACCCCAGTGGTAAGGCGCGTGCCCTATAACCTTGAGGTCGTGGGTTCAAACCCCACCCATGCCATTTTGTGTTTTTTCACATTTTTTCTATTTTTCCAATATTTTCATGTTTTATTAATTAATTGGAAAATTAATAACTCCTTCAATTTTAATTATTTTTTATTGGTTCTTTTTGCAAAAAATCACAAAAATGTTGAAATATTTTATTCCACAAAAAAATTAGATTTATATTATATATTTAATATAATTAGTATTTTTGTGAATAAAAACATTTTATTTGTTTTTAAACCTTTTAAAAATAAATATTCATATTGGAAAATCAACACCAAATAGGTTTTTATTCATCTTGTGGTTAAAGCCTCATTTTTCAAACCTAAAACCAAAATCACAAGTTGATTATTCAAAATTATGTGACATTTTTATCATTTTTATTAATTTTCTTTGAATAATTATATTAAAGAATGATGAAATTAGGGTTTTAATTGATTTTCACCCTAACAAGCTTTTCTAAACACTCATGGGACTATAATAGAGTGTAAGACCCAATCCTTTGTAAATACAAACCTATTTTGGGCCTCACTTATTGTATAAGTCCCGTTGTATTTCAAAAGTTCAGCGCGATCATCGCCCGTTTAAAACAAACCATCTGGGCCTCTCCTCGAGCTATAAGACCCATTCAAAAACTTTTTGGGCCTCTAATAGAGTGTAAGACCCAATCCCCTTTTAACCAAAACAAATTTGGGCCTCAGATATTGTATAAGTCCCTCTGCGTTAAAAGAACACTTCGACGCGATCGCCAGTTGAAAAAAATCAACCCTGGGCCTACCCTCGAGTAGTCAGACCCATTTCTTTTCTTTAAAACTTTTTGGGCCTCTTGAGAGAGTCAAAGACCCATCCCTTTGTACAGAAAACCTTTCTCAGGCCTTAGTCACTTGTATAAGTCCCTGTACGAAACGATAGTGCGATCACCGATAAAACCTTGGGCCTCTCCTTGAGCTGTAAGCCCCAATTTTTCTTTCAAAGCACTTTCCCCTTTGAATATGTAATATATTGTTGTTTTGAATCTTTCTTTGTTGAAAAAACTAACAAAACAGCATGGAAGCTCTACAACCGAGTAAGTGTTTACCCGCTTTGCATTGACCGCTTTCATATGTATATAACTGTACTGTGGAGTTGTTTCACTGTAAGTCTTCTTTCATAAACTCATATCAACTGTGTAATAATAGTATAGATATTTAGAGTTTCCCCGGCAACTACGTCTAGAATTAGACCAAACCTCACCTCCTTACACCAACGTTAGATAACTAGATCTAAGGAATTTCCCCATGAACAGTTCATATACAAAAGGACATTGTTCCATGTGAAACCCCTTTTGGAACTGTTCACCAGCCTCCTGTTGGGCTTAATGCAAGGACTCGCAGGCTTCCTAAAAGCATCCCCGCCTCCTCTTGGACGTTGTACAAGGACCCGTAGGCTTCTTAGAAGTTTTCACAGCCTCCTCTTAGGCTTCGTGTAATGATTCTTCCTCCGGGAAGATAGCCTCCTCTTGGGCTTCGTACAAATTGTCCCTCGGCTTCTTAAAAGTTTCCAGCCTCCTCTTGGGCTTCGTACAAATTATCCTGATGACCTCCTAGAGGTATAGGAACAGAAATTAGTCACTTTTTCACTTTTATCACTTTTTCCACTTTTATTATTTTTCATGTTATTTTTAAATGATTTGGAAAATTAATAACTCTCTCAATTTTAATTATTTTTTACTGGTTCTTTTTGCAAAAAATCACAAAAATTTTGAAATATTTTATTCCACAAAAAAATCAGATTTATATTATTTATTTAATATAGTTGGTATTTTTGTAAATAAATTCATTTTTATTGTTTTTAAACCTTTTAAAAATGAATATTCATCTTGCAAATGAAAATCAAATGAGTTCTAAATCATCTTGTGATTAAAACCTCATTTTTCATACCTAAACCAAAAATCACAAGTAGTTTATTTAGACTTATTTGGTATTTTTGTCATTTTATTAATTTTTAAAAGGATTACTTTTAAAAGAAAATGAAATTAGGGTTTCTTTGATTTTCACCCCCACAAATCTTTTTTTAAACACTTTTGGGCCTCTTGAGAGAGTGTAAGACCCAACCCTTTGAAAATGCAAAACCATTTGGGCCTCAGATATTGTATAAGTCCCTCTGCATTAAAAAATCTCTACGCGATCTCCATTTTCAAACAGAAAATCATCTGGGCCTACCCTCGTGTTGTAAGTCTCATTTCTTCTCTTTAAATAATATTTGGGCCTCTAATAGAGTGTAAGATACAACCCCTTTTGAAAACCAAAATAATTTGGGCCTCAGTCATTGTATAAGACCCACGCTGTTTTCAAAAATCTCGACGCGATCGCCAGTTTAAAATAAAATCATTGGGCCTCTCCCTGAGTTGTAAGCCCCATTCTTTTTCTTAAAATAAACTTTGGGCTTTTAATAGAGTGTAAGACCCAATCCCCTTTTGACCAAAACTTTTTGGGCCTCAGGCGTTGTATAAGTCCCAATACGATATTCAAAACAACAGTACAATCACTGTTCAAACCTTGGGCCTCTCCTTGAGTATAAGCCTCAACAATTTTTTCACAAACAACTCCCTTTTGATTTAGGTTCAAATATATAGTTGTTATCAAAACTTTCTTTAATTTCTCTGAACAACTAACAATACAGCATGGAAGCTCGCGCACCTGTAAGTTTTAACAGCTTTTATTTACTCGCTTTAATATATATAACTGTATTGTGGGAAGCGGCGCTTGGTTAGTCTTCTTTCATTCTTTTAAATACACGTCAAATATATATATATATATATATATATATATATATATATATATATATATATATATATATATATAACTGTATTGTGGGAAGCGGCGCATGGTTAGTCTTCTTTCATTCTTTTAAATACACGTCAAGAAAAAATATATATATATATATATATAACTGTATTGTGAGAAGCTGTGCTTGGTTAGTCTTCTTTCATATCCTTTTAAAATACTTGTCATATATCAATTGTATATATACTAGTATAATTATTTAGAGTTTTCCCCGGCAACTAGGTCTAGAACTAGGTAAAGCCCTGTTGGTCACTCTTAAATACAAACAAAACTAGATCCCCATAGAATTTCCAGATACAATCTTCCCTTCTCTTTGGGGTTAAACAATATGGAACAAAGAGAAAGGCAGTATTCTCGGTGAACCTTTTCTCAGACTGTCATCTCTTGAGTTTCTTCCAAACCCTCGAACTCTCCTAGAATGATCTCTTCTCTATGAATTGCATTTCTTGAACTTCTCTTGGTTTGGGACCCACAGGCTTCCTAAAAGCATCCCCGCCTCATCTTGGGCGTTGTACAAGGACCCTTCGGCTTCTTAGAAGTTCTCATGCCTTCACTTGGGCTTAATACAAGGACCTTGACGACCTCTTAAAGGTATAAGACAGAACTTAGTCATCCTTTGCTAGAGCAGTCTTTCTAGTGTCAGACCTCAGGCCACTTTAGGGTTGATTCTCATCCCTTAATGCCTTTGCCCCCTCTTAGAGGCATCATACAAAAGATAAAACTCTTCCACACCGGCAGACTTGGACAGTCTAATCCCCTTGAGACTCAAAGACATTCTCAAGTTCCTTACAACCATAGGAAGAAACCCCGGGCATTCTAGATCGATCTCCAGCAGAGACCCAGCCTCTCTCATGAGAGTTCCCCGACCAGAGTCAACACTATCTCAAATCAGAACCTCAAGGTATCTGGCATCTCAACTCTTCTGTAACCCTCAGCAAGAGTTGATTCCCCATTTGGACCTGCCTCGGGATCTCAACTATCCCCAGCAAAACATAGCCTCCTCTTAGGCTTTATATAAGGACCTTTCCTCAGTGGAAAGCTAGCCTCCTCTTAGGCTTTATATAATGATCCTTCCTCAGCGAAGTCAGCCTCCTCTTGGGCTTTGTACAAATGATTCTCCCCAGTGGAGCTAACCTTTTCAGACTCTCTTGTTGAGTCAATACCCTTTTTGCCTCAATCTCGGGCTTCGTACGAGATAGTAAATCACTCTCTTGTTGAGTATAAAAGACTCTCTTGTTGAGTCAATCAACTTTCAGACTCTCTTGTTGAGTCAATCACCTTTTCAGACCCTCTTGTCGAGTCAACCCTTTTAAGCTTAATCTTGGGCTTTGTACAAGACATAAATTTCCCTCTCTTGAGTTGGGGACATATACCTTCCCCAGCCGAGTCATTTTATCCCAGCCTTCGTTTAGGCTTTAAAGAATAATGTCCCTAAGCAGAGTCAAACTCATTGCAGCCTCAATCTTGGGCTTTGTACAAGACAAATCCTCACCAGAGTCAGTTAAATTTCCCGTTTTTGCCTTAATCTTGGGCTTTGTACAAGACAGATAATGCTCTCCAGCAAGATTCAAACTTATTTCAGCCTCAATCTTGGGCTTTGTACAAGACACATATAAACTTCCCCGACGGAGTCAAAACCCTTTTTTAGCCTCCTCTTAGGCTTTGTATAATGATATCCCCAAAGAGTCAGCCTCTTTTTTGCCTCAATCTCGGGCTTTGTACGAGATAGATAAAAAACACTCTCTTGTTTAGTCAGCTTTTCCCAACCTCCTCTTAGGCTTTGTATAAGGACTTCCCCAATGGAGTCAATCAACCTCTTAGCTTCAACCTTGGGCTTTGATCAAGGCACACAAAAATCAACAATCCCTCCTTAGAGATGACACATTCCCTCTCAATACTCTTTTAGCTTCAATCTTGGGCTTTGAACAAGACACAAATAAACCCTTTAGCCTCTGTTTTGGGCTTTGAACGAGACACCAAAATATCTTTTTCCTCCCTTAGAATAGGAGGAACTACGATTGCTCTGATTTCCCTATTTCATTTAAACGGGAATACGTAGGCATAAGATTGTGAAATCTTAGCGAGCATACTAATCAAAAACCCTAGGTCCAGTACCTTCATACTAATCAAAAACTCTAGGTCCAGTACCTTCACACATCAATCAAAACTTAGGTCCAGCACCTTACCAAAAACATCGGGAATAACCCGAACATCAACAAAAATTCACTCTCCCTGTCATACTTTCCCAAGAAAGTTTCCCAACCCATCAGCAGATAAACACTATCAATTACAAAGCAAAACCTAAAGCTAACATCCTGTGGATAACCACATATAGGATGGGTAATTGACAACTACCCATTGTATAACCTGACCCCGGACCCCCAATCTCTTTTAAGCGTTTGTTCAGTTAAACATTCGCGTGCAAGGTTAGTTTTATATAGCTTCCCTTTCCGTTCCAGCTTCACGGGATAAATAAGAAATCAGAAAGTAGCACCCTTTCTCCTCGAGGAGGAAAACCCAAACTTCAACGATAAGGTGGTCGCGTCACCGACAAAAATTGCTCGCTACAAAACCTCAATCTCTTTATGGATCATATCATGAAAGAAGGTTATCGTGGAACGTTGGTATGTTGCCCCTGCATTTTTCAAACCGAATGGCATGACTTTGTAGTAGTATGTACCCCAAGGTGTGATGAATATGGTCTTCTCCATATCAGCTGGGGACATCTTGATCTGATTGTACCCTAAAAAACCGTCCATGAATGAAAAGACAGAAAACTGCGCAGTATTGTCCACCAAGACATCAATATGAGGCAGAGTAAAATCATCTTTCTGGCTTGCCTTATTGAGATCTCGATAATCCACACACATTCTGACCTTCCTATCTTTCTTAGGAACTGGGACGATGTTAGCAACCCATTCAGGATATTCGGAAGTGGCTAAGAACCCAACATCAAACTGTTTCTTTACCTCTTCTCTGATCTTAAGTAAAGGCTCTAAGATTTGACTAAATTTTGGTAAAACATGGTGTTGAATAAGATGTCCTAACATGAAGAAATATGTTAAAAGAAAACATGTCAAACAAGATATTCTATCTTGAGGACTCGACATCTTGGTCTGGTACAGCAAGTTATTGCAGATTTGTTCCAAGATTTAAGGCACAATCAGAACATGGATCAAGGAATGGCTGAACAGAGATATCAAAGCCCATGGGCAGCTGAAGATTATAAAAGGAAGACCAAGACCTAGGGAAAATCGAGTTAGACCTTGTTAAGACTTATGTAAAATAAAATAAGGGTTTAGGGTTTTGAGAGTTGTGTGCTTTCTTGTATTGTAAGTCACCCTTTGTATCAGTTTGATACATTGTGGCAGACATATCTTTACATATTCAGAAACCTGTAGGTAATGAATTGTATATTGTTCTTGGATGAAGCTATTAAGCAAACCCAAGTATTAGTGGTAGTCAAAAGTCTTGACTGAATATTATGTTGAAAGGGTTGTCTTTCAATTGAACAGTTTGATGCAATTACCAGAGGTTGTAATTGTTAGATATCACTGAGGTGATTTAGGAATTGAGGTGGGCTTCTCTTATCTAGATGGGTTTCTAGATAGAATTGTACTGCGTAGGGAATTAAGTGATAAGTTACCGGAGGTTGTATACTTAGAATTAATACTACTGATAATGAATTCATTTCTGGCTTGGTAGTCCCCAGATATAAGTGTTGTTGTTCACCAAACTGGGTCATCATATCTTGGTGTTATTTATCATTCTGTTGTGTTCAATTCTGTTTGCTCTTATGCTCAGAAATATATGTCTTGACAGATGTTGAAGCATCTGTCATGACACTGTTATGAAGTTGCTGTTTTTTCTGGATATTCTTATTTTGTCCTTGTTTAGTGCATCGGAGATTAAGTGTCTCAACATCTCTCAGGACATCTGAGATTTGCTACCAGAATTTCATTAAGGGGCATGTCGGGTCTGGTCCTTCTGGTTTCTGCGTGACAAGAGGACATTCAGGCCTGAGTGGCACGTGATGTTCAATGATGTTGGTATCCAACCCAGGCATATCTTGATAAGACCAGGTGAAGATATCAACATACTCTTGCAATATCTTGACCAACTCGGAGTGTACATGCTTGGCGAGAGATGTCCCAACCTTGACTTCTTTTCTAACCTCATCAGTACCAGGTTGACGACTTCGGCTGGTTCTTTGTGTGGCTGAATCTCTTTTTGCTCATGCTCATGGATCCTTGCTAGTTCAGTCGGTAATTCACAATCTTCCTCACCATCTTCTTCGGCTTGGTTGATTGGAATCCCAGAGTTACAATGGATGTTTTCCATGTTGTTATCAATGCATTTATTTTCTATGCATGTTTATGAATTTTGCTTAGAATGAGCTTATTTAAAAGTAAAAATAAAAGAAACTTTTGCCATTTGTTATTTGTGGAAAAGTAAAATAAAGAAAGGAGAAGATTGTGATTTGAATGCAAAAAAATTTTATTTATTGACCACATAACATGTTTAAAATGGGAGGCCCTTTACAAGCTATCCTCTCGTCTCGGGCAAGGACGAGGGAGCATGAAAGAAAAATGCATTACATGTTCGCAGGAAAGACCATGGGAACCACGATAGTCGTCCAATTGTTAAGCTTGAAACGAGGAGGACACTTGCACCCAAATCTTGTATTCGGGTTACTAGGACCATCATCATCAATGGCAGCCACAATGTCACCTTTCTGGAAACCAGCATTATTGAACTTTATCAGATTGCAATTCTTTTGACCACACGAGCTAACATATTGATCAGGATGATAACCTAGTCCAAAACGATCATGCTTCTTTACCACATCCAACACATGCCCCCAACCATGAAGAACATCTTTCTCAAGAGTTTCATTCGCACTCTTGGCAGATAACAGGGTCATATCTGGTGATATGCTTTGATTGATAGAAGTAGAGCCGACATCTTCGAATTCAAGACATTGCAACGGCACCTCAGTTATGCCCTCATCAGTCTCGACATATCAGAAGGATGATAACTCGCTTACTAGCAAATCCTCTTCACCGCAGGCAATAACCAATTGGTCGTCATACATGAATTTGAGCTTCTGATGCAATGCGGAGGTAACTTCCCCAGCGACATGGATCCATGGTCTACCCAATAAGTAACTATAGGCAGGATTGATATCCATCACTTAAAAAGTAACGGTGAACAAATGCGGTCCGATCTTAATGGGCAGATCTACCTCGCCAATAACTTGCCTTTTAGAATCGTCAAAGGCTCTGACGATCAAAGCACTAGCCCTTATCTGGCTCCCTTCTACCAATAATTGACTCAACGTGCCCTTAGGCATCATGTTGAATGAAGAACCGGTATCCACAAGGACACAAGATAGCAGGGTATCCATGCAAGTCACTGATATATGTAAGGCTCTATTTTTCGCGGTTCCTTCAGGAGGCAACTATGATTCATTAAAACCCAGATATCTGCTTGCGGTTATATTGGTAACCACGTCATCCAACTGGTCAACAGAGATGTCATGCATTACGTGGGCAGCGTTCAATACCTTCAACAAAGCTGATCTGTGAGTGGGTGAGCTCATAAACAAGGACAAGATCGAGATCTTTGAGGGTGTCTTCCCCATGTGATCCACGATCTTAAAATCACTCTTCTTGATTATCTTGAGAAATTCTTGATCATTAATTACTTCTTTACTTTTCGTAACCTCCCCAGATGGAATGATTGGCACTGATGCAGAGGTAGATGCCCCTTTTTGCACATCAGGGGTTATTGAAATATTCTTCTCCTTGGGAGGAACAACAGTTGGTACCTACACTGGCTTAGAAGTGACTTTTGGAGCAAACACTCGTCCACTGCGAGTCATGCCTCCAACAGCAGTTACATTCACAATTTCGGATTCTGAAAACCGTATTTCGCAACCCCCAGAATACACAGTGTAATTATACTTCCAAGGAACTTCTTTTGAACTCTGATAAGGGAATGGCTTGGGCACATAAACCGTAATAGGCTAAATTTCCTTCTTTTGAGCTTCCACAGGAACCCATATGTACACAATTGTCAACGGTTCAATAGCAGTTACCTTCTCAACAAATTTGGACCTAGATAACTGCACCACACTCTTGTTTATGATAATATGTACACAACCTTTTAATCTTCGGCACTGATTAGGATTTTCTGCACAGATAATATAGTCTTCATGGAGACCCTTCAGAATTCCATGTTCATTCAATTTCTTAAACGCAACAGCCATCGGAGTTTTCACTTCATCGGCATCCATGATCAGCTCAGCCCCTTGATTGCCTCCAATCATATTAACCCTATGTCCACCATGAGTAGGAAAAGGGTTGGTCTGTACGTTGGGACGCTCTTCAACGAATGTTAGAATCTTTGATCAATCAATTCTTGTACTTTGGTCTTGAAAACAATGCAATCTTCGGTAATATGTCCTATGTACCCAAAGTGGTAAGGACATGAGGCATTAAGATTATGGTTTAGACCATAAGGAGGAATTTCATGTGCGATCTCTCTTGGAAAGATTGCCCCTTGATGGACAAGATAAGGAAATAGTTTGATGTACGACACCAGAATTTTGTCAATGTTGGGATGCTTGCGATTACACTGATTGTTGTTATTCTGTCTGTTATGATTTTGTTGATTTCTTTTGTTTTGTTGAGATTGTTGACATTGCGGCTGTTGATTCTGAGAATTTTGAGCCTAATGTTGCGGATGATATTGATACGACGATTGTTGATACTGGGCAGCAGTGACATAAGGATATGGATAATATGACATGGGAGCCATAGGAACCTGATATTGAGGAGGGGCTTTTTCCATTACAGCATTCACCTCACCTTCTTTCTTCCTTGAATGGCTTCTCTAAGGTTTTGTGTTGGTTGGCTGCTGAGTAGCGGACCAGAAATCTTTCCAGTCTTCAGCCTATTTTCAATTCTTTCACCAATAGTCACAATATCGGCAAAATTTGAAGATGAACTTCCCACCATTTTCTCGTAGTACGACCCTTGTAATGTCCCCATAAAGATGTCAACCAACTATGTATCAGAAAGAGTAGGTCAAACACGATAGGCCATCTCGCGCCATATCTGCGTATATTCTTTGAAAAGTTTCACTTGTTCCTGAGACCGACTCTGCAATTGCAATCTAGTAGGAGCCAAATAGAGATTATACTTGTATTGTTTCAAGAAAGCTTTGAACAAGTCCCTCCAGGAACATATCTTGTTGCGCTCTAAACCCATACACTAATCCAATGAAGCTCCAGACAAGCTATCTTGGAAACAATGAACCATAAATTCATCGTTGTCAATATAGGATGCCATCTTTCTGCAGTACATGGTCACATGACTTCGAGGACAACTCATCCCTTTATACTTTGGCAACTTATGAATCTTGACTTTTGTGGAAATACTACATTTGGAACCAAACACAAGTCTTTGGCCTCCATGCCAAAAGCAAAAAATCTTTCAATAGCTCTGATCTTGTCCTCTAATAGCTTATAGTCCGCAATTTTGTTTCTGATCAGCAGGTCTGACCAGAATCTGAGGATTCAGAAGCTGAGATGCGGCTGGAGCAAGTACTTGAGGAGAAGCAAACTGAAACGGATATACCAACCCAGAATTAACCATCTGACTAGAAGTCTGGCTCATCTGAACACCATACGGATAACCCGTAGGAGGTACCACAACAGTTGAGGATACCCCAGGATAAGGCATTCCAGGATGAACATTCTGAACAACACTTTGAGCAGATTGAGATGAAACCGAAACCAGAATAGGAGGATCTCTATACACATGCTCATCCTTATCAGATGTCTCAATATCAATTGGCACAGGAGTTTGGTGAGTCTGTACTTGAGGAATCTCATGATCATCATTCACCACAGGAGGTGGAATTGGAGTAGAAATGCCCCATGGGTAAGCAGCATGGTTCCCATTAGGCACGTGATTGGAAAAAGGTTGATAAGGCACAAAAGCACTACCATTGGCAATCTAAGGAGTGAAATTCGGAGGCATCCCCCATGGATATGCAACAGGATACCTATTCATACTAGGCTGAGAGCTTGGTGGATTAACAGCAGGATGATTCACAGGCTCAACTGGGACTCCAACAACAGCATGAAAAGAAGTAACAACAGGAGTGACAACAATTGCATCAGTGGCGGTTGCAACAACAGTAGCGCCAGCAACGATGTCCTTCTGAGCACGAAGGAACTCCATGATAACATCCATGTTGGTTTGGAACTGAGCCAAGGTTTCCTTGTAAGCGGCATTCTCTTATTCAAAGTCAGTTATGATCTTTGTCTTACTTGATCAAGTGAAATAGCGATGTCGAGTCGTCGTCTTGCTACAAGGCGAAGATGGACGGTGTAAGCATTTTGTTTTTCTGGATGAGGGACGTGCATATGTGTGCATGAATTCATTCAAAAATTAATTTTTAATGCATATGCAAAAACTAATTGGACATGATGAAATGGTATGCAATCATGGATCAAGAAGTCAGCACAGTCTGAATAATCTGGACGATCTGCATATATAGTTCTGCCTAGGTGCAAAGGTATGACGTGTATGAGAGAACAAATGGTATGAAGAGTCTTGGTTTCCTATATAAAAACCCAATATCCCCCTCACAGGTGTGTTCTAGTCATGAATAAGAGTTTCTAATGGTCCTCAACTTCTCGGGCTCTCAGGTCGAGAAGTAATAATACGTTCACTGTAACACCCTTCTACCCCACAAACAATTTTAGAGAAATAATTCATATTATCAGAGTAAAATTAGCAAGAAAGGTGCCACATATATTCAAACATCATTCAAAGTCATTGTCCTGACACGTAACACGGGTTACCCATTGTTAATAATAAGATCAACAACTACGCAGCGGAAATTAACTTTTTATGTCGTTTCAATAAAATATTTGCTACTAAATATATATAAATCAAATCATCACCAACAATGTAAAAATTCAACATAAAACAAAAGAACGTGAGGTTCACAACAAATCCCAACCCGATGTTACATGACACAGAGCAGGACACCTCTAAACTAAACAACGATAACGACACACTTCAAGGCTACATCCTCCATCGTCGCGAATCTACTCTTGGTTATCTGCAAGTTACCCACATAAGAGGCAACATTTCCAAGCAGGCAGGGTGAGAAATCACAATTCATTATAGTAATATAAATACATGGGAAATGAACAGGAAGGCAACAATAACATCATAGCATAGCCAACAACAGCATCACAGCATAATCAATCAACAACATCATAGCATAATCGACCACAACATCATAGCATAATCAACATCAACCTCATAGTATAATCAACAACAACATCATGATATAATCAACAACAACATCAGGATACAATCAACATCAACATCATAGTATAACCAACGATGACATCATGATATAATCAACAACAACATCATGATACAATCAACATCAACATCATGATACAATCCACATCAACATCATGATACAATCAAGATCGACATCATAGTATAATCAACAACAACATCATAGTTTAATCAATAACAACACCATGATATCCACAATAAAACATACATATTATTCGACAATCAACTCAAACACATGCAATGCCACTTAGAATGAGATGCAACTTCATCGGAAACATGCATGTGGTACCAATTTTTCTCCATGTGATGGACACTGGCCATCAACCCTCCACAAGGGAGCACAACATAACAACATATCACTTCAATCCGCACTATGGGATTGAAGCTACCAATAGGCCGAAGCCCCAACATAAAAATGCCATGAAATGCAATGATGCTAAACTCCTCATTTCATCCAAATATCAACATGTGCATCATTCATTTCATTTTCAACAATATTCATAATAAAATCATGTTTTTATCATCCATATATCAACAACAATGATTCAACACGAGAAAACATCAAAACCTCATGAAAGAAACGACAAAACGACAAGACAGTAGCCTGACACGGTCGCCCGTGTCCTGTGACACGGCCCGTGTCAGCAGCACTGAACAACAATTCAAAAAAAACAGAAAACGCAACAATGACAGTAGTCTGACACGGCCGCCCATGTCCTGTGACACGGCCCGTGTCAGGCAACCTGTTAACACAAAATTCTAACTTTTCAACCAGAAAGCTGACACGGGTGCCCGTGTTGTGTGACACGGCCCGTGTCAGGGTACGACAAAAACCCACTTTTCCCAAAATGTGATTTTTCTGCATTTTTTATTCCCATTACCCCAAAATCAGTGTTCCACATGAAATTTGATCATAAATACTCACAAAACACACATATAGCAATACATATCAACCAAATTCATCATACTTTCATCAAATTACTCATTCTACATCAACAATCATCAAAATCAACACAATTCATACAATCCTTAATCTATTCTCTCCCTCTAAGATTCTTCAGCAACCTTCAAGCCTTAGGGTTCTTCTCCTTCTCTTCCTCTTTTTTCTTCACAAAACACGATAAGTTAGAATTGATCGGTCTTCTCCTCTTTAGACAAAATATTCCAGTTTATGAATTTCCAACTCTACCCTCACCCTTTTTCCTTTATGACCACCTGTCGCTCCCGGGATTTTCATCCAAGTACAAACGCGAAAGTGGCACCGAAACAGAGTCGCCAGCAATGTGTATTTATCCCAAGAGAGGGAAAGGAAACACCGCATAAACCTGAAGGGAAGGAAAAGCATGGTCTTGCGACCAAGAGAAATGAGTTCGGGAGTCGGTTACGCGAAGGGAAGGTATTAGCACCCCCACGCGTCCATCGTACCCGATGGGATCCACGCTTGCTTGTCTCAATCAAAGGGTGTAAGGAAAGATGCTGGAAAAAGAACTGGAAAAGGAATGGAAAGAGAAAGAGAAACAAATGTAGGGAAAATAAAAGAAGTGCTCGAATGGGCCCTACCCCACTGCCTACGTATCTCATCGGGAACATGAGAATCAGAGCGACGTAGTTCCCCTTAACGAGGGTCGCTTTGTTTGTGTTTTTTAGTGGAAACGTCAGAGTGCGCGTCCCAGCAGTTTAGGTGTTGCGGCTCGCTGTATGGAGACTTAGGCGTTACCTGTTTGCGGTAGAACGGACGTGACGAGTCCTTAAGATTGGAATGAAAGAGATGAGAAAAGAATTGTTTATTTGTTTGAAGTATTTTAAAAGTTTTTTTCATTTGTTTGCATATGATATTGTATCTAAATCTTAGTCATTGGAGTGTATACATTCTCACATTCCAAGATGGAATGAGTAAGAAAGTACACTAAGTGTGAAGAAGACCCTCACACTTAATTCCAATTATTAAGGTTCAAACACACTAGCATACTTGTATTTATTAAGTGTTTTTGTTGATTATGAAATGAAGAGGTGTTTTTTCTTTATTTGTATCTTCAACAAGTATTGTATTTAAGTCCCTCATACAAGATCAAATGCTTAACACATTGACCCAAGATGGGCCATATGCTACACATTCTAAAATTACAAGAGAAAACCCCCTATAATCTTTTCTTTATATGAAAGGCCTAAATGCAATAAATGCCTACCTTTATTATATATTTTGAATTTTCTTTGAGATGGGGAGATGAAAGACTCAAGAGGGTGAGAAAAGTAAAAATCTATGTGAACTAAGACTTGATCCTAATTGATTAGTTAAGGGAGTGATCCAAATGGTTTGTGAGGTTGCAAAGCCTAAAGTCTAAAGAAGGAATGAGTTAAACAACTCACTTCTAAAGTAGAATATGAATTGTAACTCAAAAGGGAAAATAATGAGTTAATCAAAGAAAGCACATAAGTACTTACAAAACACAAGGTTGAATTGTAAAAGATGAAAGGAGAGAGGTTTGAATGTGGATTCCTTATCCACATTCAATTAAAACTTACCAAAGCCCCTACATGGTTAGTAAACATGGAAACATGTATAGGGAGTAAAAAGTACTTAGTACACATTAAAGTTCAAAAGAATAAGATGAAGAATCAAATCTTAATATCACAACCAGAATGTGAATCATGTTGACAACAAGTGAATATCATCATACAAGTTCAAATGAATAAGCAACAATCATCATCCATAGTATTTAAACATGTTACCATAAGAAAGGATAGATGAAAGATGAAAAGAAATGAAAAGAACATGCATAAATGGAACATGTAATCCATAAATCAGAATTGAAACTAAATGAAAAATGGTTTATAAACATCTCAAAGTATTCATGAATCTACATTCAAGACATTCAAGAAGTAATAGAAGAAGAAGTGAAGTGAAAGTTCCAAAGGAAAGTGCAAACAATACATGTTAAGGATGCACAAAGTTTAAGTTGAAATGAACATGTAAAGATGACCTATAATGTGCACCAAGGACCTATAATATCACATGAATGGCTCATAAAACATGCAAATGCTCATACAAATATGCACAAAAGAATTCATGCAAACATACACTAAAGTTAGAATGATATGACATGTATCATGCTTCAAATGTAATGCATCAAACCAAAAATCAAATGGACTTATGAAAATTATGTAAGCATGGTATTTGATTATCTAAGTTAGAAGTAAATCATACATCAAGATAGCATGTCAAAATTCAAAGCAAAATGACTTCAAACAAATGCATTAGGTCAAATTGGAACATCATGCAAAATGGTGCAAAGACAAGCATCAAAACATGTCATAAACTGACCTAAAAAATCAAACAAAAATCACCTAACATGCTTCAATGTATTAGTGAATCAATGCAACAAGAATCAGGTCAAAATAGTTTTTAATGAGCAAGATCAAAATTCTACAAATTCATGTATCATACTTGGAATGCATACAAATGGAAATTCAAAGAAAATTATGAAACAGTGATAAAATCATGAAATAAAAATATCAAAAATTTCCTAAATGTCTTGATAATACTCATGAATTTTTTCAGAATTTTCTGATGTTGTTTTGTAATTTTAAAAATCAAATATGAAATATGTACATAAAAGAAAAAATAAAATGAAAGAAAACAAGTAGGGGGTGCAGGGAAGTAAATTTCCAAGTTCAGAATTACACTAGGCCTAAAGGAAGGGGTGGGAATAACAAGCCCAAGTTACAAAAGTCCAATAGCAAAGTCAATCAAGAACATGTGGAAATCAGTCAACACTCAGGCTCACTATCAACCCTAGGATCAATCATACGCTCACAACCAAGTCAACAAAATGATCAAGTACATATGATGGAGGGTTCAGATCACACGCACACCACAAATAACAAACACATGCGCATGCACAATCAATCAGAACACCCTAGACAACCACGTGAGTAGCACATGGATCTTTTTATTCGCTGGCAAAACCTCATCCACATGATTCATCATACGCACCAAAATCAGTCAATCAATTAACAAGGTAATACAAATCAACGGCTCAGACCAAAAGTACATCACAACAATCATGAACTCACACACACATGGTCAATCAGATTAAAAAAAATGCACGTGAGGGAGACGGTGGATTTTAATAAGTTGTCACGTTTTGGAGCGTAGGATTAAAAGATCAAACGGCTGTAATTCAAACTGGCATAAACCCTAACACCTAAAATCATCGGCCGGAGAGGGACCTCCGGTCACCTTCTCCGGCGAGAACCACCACCTGCAAATCTTACATGTTCACAGAAAAGCACAATTCTTATATCAAAATGAAGCTGGGGTTATGGAGAGCATGAATACACAACTATTTTTCATAAAACCAACACATACATGGAGAACAGAGGAGGTTAAAACATGCCCTAACTTTTGGATCTAAGCCTCTACGAGGCCTATCAACTAGCCGGAGTAAATAGAGCTTTTAGCAAGCTTATATCATTATGAAAACATCAAAATAATCAATAAAACGTGAGAGAAATGTTTGAGAGTTTTAGAACCTGAACTTGCAGTTCTTGGAGATTCTTGAGAAAACCAGAGAAAACACTTGCTCTTCAACCTTGGAGCTTCAAATCAAGCAAAATAAATGCTGCTGGAATTTGTTATCTTGATAGCAGAGAGATTCAAAATTTGCTGAAATACACTTGAAGAAATCGTGTGTATTGTGATAGATCTTCCTTCAATCATGCGCCATTGATGATGATATAGATGAAGTAGATGAAGGTATCGTGCACTCAGAGAATAAGTTTTGAGAGAGTTGGTGAAAAAAGTGAGAGAATCAGAGAGAAAGTAGAGAGAGTTTTGGGGTGAAAATGAGAAAAATGAAGTTGAAGTTAGAAATGTGAGTGAAGTTTCTATTTATAAGTTGAGTTAGGATTAAACCACAGTGGTTAGGTGAGTTAGTTAATGTGAGTCATGTGAGTTAAGGTGAGTCATCCCTAAATAACTGAGCCAAGTTAGTTAGGGCGAGTTAACAATGGCTGTGATATGATGGTGGTGACTTATGGTGTGCTATGGTGGAGATGAGAGTGAAGCTGAGATGGCACGGCTGGTGTAGCATAAAACTTATTCAGCAAGTTTGTTCTTTCCATTCTCATGTATGGCACGTGTTATGGCAAGTGTACGTAATGGTAATGGGGTGTTCAAATAAGGGAATAACGTACATGAGTTATTTGATGGATGTCTGAACCAAATTGTGTATCAAGAGCCATCAATGTATCAGTGGAACATAGGGTGATTTGTAGATGAAATTCTCCCTAATCAATGGATGGTTTGATGAGTTTTTGGAGTCATTGGAAAGAGGGAATATGGGAGAACATGTTTGGTATGAGAATTGAGTTGAAATGATGCCTCAAACATGCTCAAAAATGACTATGAACTCAAGGATACAAAGCTGGTTGGTGGGTGTGCAAAAGCAAGTTGTGACCTAGCAATGTGGTGCACGGAATTTCAATGTGATCACCCTATCTTGAGACCAATAATTCTCCCTCATAGCCTGACCAAATCAAAATTTTCCCAACATCAACATTGAAGAGGGCATTGTAAGGAACAACTTTGATGTTGAAAAGTTTTTCATTTGGATCTTTTATCATTGAGAAATTAAGCTTGACATTTGGCACACCGCATGTTTGTAGAAATGATGGCGTGTGGACCTAGGAATCCTTGGTCATGACCTGATTTTGGACCTACTTTGCTCAAACTTTGATCACTCATATCTCACTCAATTTTTATCCAATGGAGCTGTTCTTTATATGGATTTGAAGCTTGAAACAAGATCTTTTGTTGTGACCTGGTGGAATTTTTATTTGATGTCTCAATTTTGGATGGCCTTGGTTCAAAGTTTGGTGCAAAATGGCCAAAACTTTCCTTATTTAGAAACCCTACTTCTTCCAAAAATGGCAACTTTTCAAATCTTGATTTTTCATGATCCTTTTGGAGGTTTTTGATCAAATTTTATACATTGGTCACATATAACATGAATTTCATGAATTTGGCCTCAAAAAGTCAAGAGTTGACTTTTTCCTCTGATTATTTGACTTAGCCCCAATTTTCCTGATTTTTTATCTTTCTTCCAATTGAACCACTTCTAAAACCAATTGAGAGGCAATTTTCCATACACATACACTTAAGGACATGTAGAATACCATGACATCAAGTTTTGTCCAAAAAATCAGAGATGGCCTAATTTAATTGGAAACCCTAGTTTTGATACCCACTTACTAAGGGGAAAAAATGCAGTCTTCAATTTCAAATTCCTCAGAGTATGTTGTATATCCTCTTAAAGGATGATGAGATATGCCACTTGGGGGTAATTTTGAACCAATGAACTATCTCTTTTGAGGGTTTTCCTTCAATGTTTTGGACCTTTTGCATAGTGAAGGATGTAATGCTTCAATCTCCTGTTGAATCTCACTTTCTTGAGGTTTTGGATGATCAATTGAGATAGTATGAGACATGAAAGACCTTTTGGCTTGCCTTGAGGCAACTTGTTTGACCTTTTGTGCCTTGAATGATTCCTTGATTGTCCATCTTTCACCTGATCACATGCCTTGATGGTAAGAGGGATGTTATGCTTCATTTTTCTATGTTAAAGATGCAATGCTAGGCTAATGAGATGGATATGATATGATATATGATAATGCTATGCTATGATGACAAAAGAGAGAGCAAATTTTGGGTATTACAGCTGCCCCTATTCAAACGCTGTAGACCTGAATGCCTGAAAGCGATTGCTTACAGACTTTCAAGGTATATAGTGATTGAATACCAAATATAACCAAAAATGTGTACCCAGGATTGATGTATCTCGTCTTGATAGACCTGCTTCTGTGTTTGATGTTGATGCAGTGTCTGACGACAAGCCTTGGTACCATGACATTAAATGCTTCTTGGAAAATCTAGAATACCTGCCTGGGGCATCTTCCAAAGACAAGAAGACATTAAGAAGGCTAGCCGGTAGTTTCTTCTTGAACAAAGATGGCGTGCTGTATAAAATAAATTTTGACACGGTTATGCTCAGATACGTGGATAGACACGAAGTAGACCTGTTGATGATCGAAGTGCACGAAGGCTCTTTCGGTACCCATGCTGGAGGACATGCGATGGCTAAGAAATTGTTGAGATCTGGGTATTATTGGTTGACAATACAGTCGGATTGCTGCAAGTATGCCCGCAAGTGTCACAAATGCCAGATCTATGCAGACAAAGTACACGTTCCTCCAAATCCGTTGAGTGTCATGTCCTCTCCGTGGCCCTTTGCAATGTGGGGCATTGATATGATCGGGAAAATTGAGCCTACTGCTTCAAACAGCCATCGTTTCATCTTGGTCGACATTGATTACTTCACTAAATGGGTTGAAGCAGCATCTTATGCCAATGTCACTAAGCAAGTGGTAGCTCGTTTCTTGAAACGAGATATCATTTGTCGATATGGAGTTCCTGAAAGAATCGTTACTGATAATGGTTCTAATTTGAATAATAAGATGATGGCTGAACTATGCCGGGACTTCAAAATCGGACATCATAATTCTTCTCCGTACCGCCCAAAGATGAATGGCGCGGTCGAAGCGGCCAACAAAAATATCAAGAAGATTATGCAGAAGATGGTTGTCACGTACAAAATTGGCATGAGATGTTACCATTTGCTTTGCATGGGTATCGAACATCAGTCCGCACGTCCACTGGGGCAACACCATACTCACTTGTATACGGTATGGAGGCAGTTTTACCGGTCGAAGTTGAGATTCCCTCTCTCCGAGTATTGATGGACGTTAAGCTAGATGAAACTGAATGGGTACGAGCCAGATTTGATCAGCTGAGCCTTATTGAGGAGAAGCGACTAGCAGCAGTATGTCATGGCCAGCTATACCAGCGCAGAATGAAGAGGGCATTCGATCAAAAGGTTCGACCTCAAGTTTACAAGGTCGGAGATGTGGTAATCAAGAGAATACTTCCTCCGAGTACAGATCACAGGGGCAAATGGACTCCTAATTATGAAGGTTCATTCGTGGTTAAAAAGGTTTTCTCAGGTGGAGCCTTATTGCTGACAACCATGGATGGTGAAGATTTTTCATCCCCTGTTAATTCAGATGCAGTTAAAAACTACTTCGTATAAATAGACCCGCTGGATTAAAAAAAAAATCCAGGCAAAAAAGGGCATCCTGGCGAACTAAAAACAGAATAAAGGTTCGAGCAGAAATTAGGGATATAAGCAAAAAAAATTGTACACCCGGTAAGTTGAAAATCCGAAAGGGCAACTTAGGCAAAAATGGGTATCCCGGTGGATTGAAAACCTGAAAAGGCGATCCATGCAAAAGAGGGATTTAAGCGAATGACTGCAGTCTGAATTAATCTGTACGTTCTCTACTCTTCAGCAAACTAGCAAAGTTTCTGAAGGAGGAATTGTTCCGACCACGAGCTTCCGAAGGCGAAGATAATCAAGAGAGTTGGAATACATACTGGCTATAACAGAATCAGAAATCAGTTGGAACCCAATTTCCGCATTATCATTAGGATAGGTTTCTTTTCTCAATTTTATGGCAATCAACTCTTTCAGGGGTTTGCCCCCGATTGTAAATTCGCCAATTTTGGCATTTCATCAATAAAATTGAATATTCAGTCACAAGCTTTTATTTTCATTTTACTGCTTTGTTTGCAAAAACGTCTGATTTTTTTATAATAAAACATTGCTTTGAAAATATCATGGCCTTGCAAAAACATGCACAAAAAAGATAATTAAAATTACTTTGCTTGTTGGACAACCTTGGATGGTGGACTCAAAAAACCACGCAATATCCTGGGGCATGTGCATATTTTTTTTCTGTTGCAGGTAATGAGTACGATCGATCCAAGCAGCACGAAAGTTATCTCTCAGCATAATCAACAGATATTTGCTATGACTTGATACTGTTGTATCTTATTAAGTCGATTCTTTCATTCAAGATTTCCCACCAGGTTTTGTGACGACAACGGTTGTCGAAGATTGAATTTTTCTGTGTTGATAACGGTTATTAATGCAGTGAGCACTCCATGTCCATAACGAGTGCAAATCTTCTGGTAACTCGCAGACGATGTGAAGGGTAGTGCAAGAGCGAATGTTCGGAAGTTGAATACAGGGTGTTCGTCTAAGAGTTTGAAAACGTTTGGTTTTCTATAAAATCCTCTTAAGAGACGAAGCTTCTCGCAGTAATATTCCCTATGGAGTTTATTCTCGGCAGGATTTACCAGCAAGTGGTAGTGTCATATTTCCCGCAGGTTTCAGCATGTGAAATTTGTCAAAGAATAATTCCCAGCTGAATTGTTTTCTCTCCCCAGCAGAGTCACCAGCTGTCGCTCCCGGGATTTTCATCCAAGTACAAACACGAAAGTCGCACCGAAACAGAGTCTCCAGCAATGTGTATTTATCCCAAGAGAGGGAAAGGAAACACCGCATAAACCTGAAGGGAAGGAAAAGCATGGTCTTGCAACCAAGAGAAATGAGTTCGGTGCCACTTTCGCGTTTGTACTTGGATGAAAATCCCGGGAGCGACACCACCTTGTCCTTTTCTTATTATTTTTATTGATAATAATAATAGTATAAATAATACGTTAATTATTTATTCTATTAAATTATTTAAAAATACTCTTTTAATCCATAATTCTCCAAATTTACCAAAACTTCGTAATTCCTTCTAAATTAATTAAATTAATAAATAAATGATTAATTTAGATTTTTGGGGTGTTACAACTCTCCCCTTCTTTAAGAATTTTCGTTCTCGAAAATTTACTCGATGCAGACCACTCCAGATACGTTATCACCTCCGACTAATCAACTCCCATGCCGCGTATGGCAATACCACGAATAACGCAATACAACAATACACCTTATCAATGCCAACGACAACAAGATGAAATACTCACGCGATGTACTCGACGACCAACTCAAAACACCGAGAATAATCAGGTTAGGAACATACAGGTTCACTATGAACCAGAATACAACACGATTGTTACCATCACCATAGGAAACCCTCCCCTAACTCCCCATCATAGGAATTAGCTACTCGCACTCGAACCATCACCATAGATAACGAGACAACAACAAAGGTAAGAACACAAGGCCCAAAGCACAATTTCAACGTAACCAACTACCGACATCGTTGTTACCCACCTAAGAACCAACTGCGCTACCCACGCTTTCGCTGCGCACTCTGTGTACTCACAACTATCTAATCTACCAAGTTTACATCAACTTCCCACCATCAAAATAGACATAAGAAAAGACCTTTCAACTTAACTAATCGGAAATCCCATCCAAACAGGCATTCTATACTCTTGTGATTACTGAATACTTCGAACTTAGATCCGTAAACAATACCTCCGAATGTCCAACACAACTACAACTGCAGCCAATTCCAAATCTTAAATAGGATAGATACTTTTAAGAATTCCTAATTATCGTCAACATAAGCTATAACTTCACCACCCTGTATTAATACATCATCAAAATTCATCTCAACGCATAACAACCTCACCATGGCATAAGGATACATGTGTCCAATTAATCTCAACAAGAAAAAAAAATCATCTTCCAAACAGAGCTTAACACCCAATAGCCATAGATTTAGCCTCAATAACTTACACTTAACATGGCATATTAACCAAACCAATCAAACAAACTAATTCCTCAAGTCCTACTCATACTAGCACAATTCTCCAAAATCCCTCATCCGAATTAACACAACCACTTGACTTCATCTTTACAAATCATAATTTACACCTTGCTAACTCAGCATATAGCTTCACTTCTTTCAATACTTGCAACTCAACTCTCAAATATTCTACGCGCTCTTCTTCTGATTTTATAAAACCTCAGAATATCCACAACGAACACCAGTTATAACTTATCCAAACAAGTATGGACAATACCATTCATATTTTCATATATACACTTTAAGGCATACCAGCCACTACCCTTCTTGATCTGACATCCTTGGTCAAATCATAGTCTTACATTACCATTTACTTCCTACTTGGTTCATCTCTACAGTTCTTCAAGTTTCATGTCCGTCGAATTCTCGATCCACCACAAACCAAAACCCAAGTTATCCAGAACACAACTGTGAGGTTCCAAACTACTCACTGATCAACTCGCAACCTCATACTAACATCCTCAAGTCCGCCTCATTTCCCCTATATAGGAATCCGCATCGACAACTCAAACAATTCATAAGCACTTGGCTCAACCCCAAACAATTCACTGTGCATACTATTCTAGTTGGCAAGACACATCTACTCCATCCAACATGATTCCGTCAACTATCAACAAGAGATTAAGGGTGATTAGTTCCTCAATTTGTCAATAGACAGCCGGCAACCATAATGGTGGCATAAATCATCATTTCCCAACTACAATAGCGTCCTTTACCTTTTTCTTAAAGTTATCTAAGCATACTGCTCCACCATCTCCCCAAGGCTTACAAACGTTTTCTTAATTTTTCTTATTTTCCATCTCGTCAATGATACAAAAGGTCCAAAATCCAGTACATATTCTCCTATACAAGTTAGTTTCATAACACAATTATTAAATATCCTTCTAATACCGGAAACGTTACCACATCACTTACAATCCAAATCGACCCACTTCAGTCGAAACATTTATCTAAGTTCAAACTTTTGATAACCCTAACAAATCCTTCATCTTCCTTTTTAATCTCACAACTTCGATGATCCGTATAATTTCACACTTGATCATCATTCCACTCACAATCTCAACAATACCATCTCATCATCTGGTTGGTGATATAGCTTCCAAAAAATTTCTGACTCATGTCGACACATCTCGCCAACAACACCCAATCCACTTTACTATTTAACATCCCTCAATGATTTCTATACTTTAATCATTCTCAACTATCATGCGCCGCACTTCCATGTGCTTCTTCGATGCTCTTCTTTTTATTAACAAACATTTTATACTTGACTTCATCTTACTATTTCCAGCAAGAATTATCCAACTTCAAACATGATTATCTTCTTCAATACAGACCTCCCAGAAACAAAATTATATTCCAAAATGAAGGGAATTTCATGTAAATTCCAGAACTTCAAGAATCGCTCAAATCTGAATTACGAGTAAAAAGTTATCGTCCTTGCAATGGGACTGGTCAAGAAATCTCGTATACAAACTTCCACCAAACAAAATCAGCATCAGACCCAACTATTCAAATGTGTCCTTCTCTCTCCTCAAAAACATGCCGAAGACAAAATTTATATGCAACTGTAGGGAATTTCGTTAACTTTCCGAAAAGTCCAGAATTGCTTTCATCGGAGTTACGAGTAGAAAGTTATGCCTCTTTTACTGAAGATTGTTCCATAAATGTGAAAATAAAAACCGAAATTGGTGAACATGAGTTCTACCTCTTTCTCTTGCTTCCAAACTCTTCCAACTATCCTTGCTCTTCACCCAACTCTGAAAATCATCCGACTTCACTCCAGATATACTCCACTTGCATATCACTATTCGTCACATTGCCCTATCTTCTCCGAGAAGCAAACATCAATCATACTGACTCTTCCTCCTTCAAATGTCTCAACTGGACAGACAGATAAAATCATGAGTCCATACTCTCGTCGATTCGCAACAACACAGTTCTGACAACACTTGTACAAAATCAAATCAACTCCAACAACACTTGTACCTTTACCCTTAAAAGCACCTTGAGTTAACTCCTCACACAAGAAACATCTCCGGGAAGCAAACTTCTCCCCCACTTATTTCAAACCAACACCGAGAGCCAACGATTAGAAAACAAATAAGTACCGATAGTGTTCCACACACTTGTCGCGTACCAGGGGAGCCGAACAGACCGACCTGCTCTGATACCACTAATGTAACACCCTTCTACCCCACAAATAATTTTTGAGAAATAATTCACATTATCAGAGTAAAATTAGCAAGAAAGGTGCCACATATATTCAAACATCATTCAAAGTCATTGTCCTGTCCCGTAACACGGGTTACCCATTCTTAATAATAAGATCAACAACTACGCAGCGGAAATCAACTTTTTATGTCGTTTCAATAAAATATTTCCTACTAAATATATATAAATCAAATCATCACCAAAAATGTAAAAATTCAATATAAAACAAAAGAACGCGAGGTTCACAACAAATCCCAACCCAATTTTACATGACACAGAGCAGGACACCTCTAAACTAAACAACGATAACGACACACTTCAAGGCTACATCCTCCATCGTCGCGAATCTACTCTTGGTTATCTGCAAGTTACCTACATAAGAGGCAACATTTCCAAGCAGGCAGGGTGAGAAATCACAATTCATTATAGTAATATAAGTACATTGGAAATGAACGGGAAGGCAACAATAACATCATAGCATAGCCAACAATAGCATCATAGCATAATCAATCAACAACATCATAGCATAATCGACCACAACATCATAGCATAATCAATATCAACCTCATAGTATAATCAACAACAACATCATGATATAATCAACAACAACATCAGGATACAATCAACATCAACATCAACATCATAGTATAATCAATGACGACATCATGATATAATCAACAACAACATCATGATACAATCAACATCAACATCATGATACAATCCACATCAACATCAGGATACAATCCACATCGACATCATAGTATAATCAACAACAACATCATAGTTTAATCAACAACAACACCATGATATCCACAATAAAACATACATATTATTCGAAAATCAACTCATACACATGCAATGCCACTTAGAATGAGATGTAACTTCATCGGAAACATGCATGTGGTACCAATTTTTATCCATGTGATGGACACTGGCCATCAACCCTCCACAAGGGAGCACAACATAACAACATATCACTTCAATCCGCACTATGGGATTGAGGCTAACAATAGGCCGAAGCCCCAACATAAAAATGCCATAAAATACAATGATGCTAAACTCCTCATTTCATCCAAATATCAACATGTGCATCATTCATTTCATTTTCAACAATATTCATAATAAAATCATGTTTTTATCATCCATATATCAACAACAACGATACAACGATGATTCAACACGAGAAAACATCAAAACCTCATGAAAGAAACGACAAAACGACAAGACAGTAGCCTGACACGGTCGCCCGTGTCCTGTGACACGGCCCGTGTCAGCAGCACTGAACAACAATTCAAAAAAAAAAAAAAACGCAACAATGACAGTAGTCTGACACGGGCGCCCATGTCCTGTGACACGGCCCGTGTCAGGCAACCTGTAACACAAAATTCCAACTTTTCAACCAGAAAGCTGACACGGGTGTCCGTGTTGTGTGGCACGGCCCGTGTCAGGGTACGACAAAAACCCACTTTTCCCAAAACGTGATTTTTCTGCATTTTTTATTCCCATTACCCCAAAATCAGTGTTCCACGCGAAATTTGATCAAAAATACTCACAAAACACACATATAGCAATACATATCAACCAAATTCATCATACTCATTCTACATCAACAATCATCAAAATCAACACAATTCATACAATCCTTAATCTATTCATCTCCAATTCCTATAAAACTATAAGAAATTATGAACTCTCCCCGTACCTTAGAGTAATCCGAAGCTTTTTCCTTCTCCCTCAAAGATTCTTCAGCAACCTTCAAGCCTTAGGGTTCTTCTCCTTCTCTTCCTCTATTTTCTTCACAAAACACGATAAGTTAGAATTGATCGGTCTTCTCCTCTTTAGACAAAATATTCCAGTTTATGAATTTCCAACTCTACCCTCACCCTTTTTCCTTTATGACCACCTTGTCCTTTTCTTATTATTTTTATTAATAATAATAATAGTATAAATAATACGTTAATTATTTATTCTATTAAATTATTTAAAAATACTCTTTTAATCCATAATTCTCCAAATTTACCAAAACTTCGTAATTCCTTCTAAATTAATTAAATAAATAAATAAATGATTAATTTAGATTTTTGGGGTGTTACAACTCTCCCCTACTTTAAGAATTTTCGTCCTCGAAAATTTACTCGATGCAGACCACTCCAGATACGTTATCACCTCCGACTAATCAACTCCCATGCCGCGTGTGGCAATACCACGAATAACGCAATACAACAATACACCTTATCAATGCCAACGACAACAAAATGAAATGCTCACGCGATGTACTCGACGACCAACTCAAAACACCGAGAATAATCAGGTTAGGAACATACAGGTTCACTATGAACCAGAATACAACACGATCGTTACCATCACCATAGGAAACCCTCCCCTAACTCCCCATCATAGGAATTAGCTACTCGCACTCGAACCATCACCATAGGTAACGAGACAACAACAAAGGTAAGAACACAAGGCCCAAAGTACAATTTCAACGTAACCAACTATTGACATCGTTATTACCCACCTAAGAACCAACTGCGCGCTACCCACGCTTTCGCTGCGCACTCTGAGTACTCGTAACTATCCAATCTACCAAGTTTACATCAACTTCCAACCATCAAAGCAAACATAATAAAAGACCTTTCAACTTAACTCATCGGAAATCCCATCCAAACAGGCATTCTATACTCTTGTGATTACTGAATACTTCGAACTTAGATCCGTAAACAATACCTTCGAATATCCAACACAACTACAACTGCAGCCAATTCCAAATCTTGAATAGGATAGATACTTTTAAGAATTCCTAATTATCTTCAACATAAGCTATAACTTCACCACCCTGTATTAATACATCATCAAAATTCATCTCAACGCATAACAACCTAACCACAGCATAAGGATACATGTGTCCAATTAATCTCAACAAGAAAAAAAATCATCTTCCAAACAGAGCTTAACACCCAATAGCCATAGATTTAGCCTCAATAACTTACACTTAACATGGCATGTTAACCAAACCAATCAAACAAACTAATTCCTCAAGTCCTACTCATACTAGCACAATTCTCCAAAATCCCTCATCCAAATTAACACAACCACTCGACTTCATCTTTACAAATCATAATTCACACCTTGCTAACTCAGCATATAGCTTCACTTCTTTCAATACTTGCAACTCAACTCTCAAATATTCTACGCGCTCTTCTTCTGATTTTATAAAACATCAGAATATCCACAACGAACACCAGTTATAACTTATCCAAACAAGTATGGACAATCCCTTTCATATTTCCATATATACACTTTAAGGCATACCAGCCACTACCCTTCTCGATCCGACATCCTTGGTCAAATCATAGTCTTACATTACCATTTACATCCTACTTGGTTCATCTCTACAGTTCTTCAAGTTTCATGTCCGTCGAATTCTCGATCCACCACAAACCAAAACCCAAGTTATCCAGAACACAACTGTGAGGTTCCAAACTACTCACTGATCAACTCGCAACCTCATACTAACATCCTCAAGTCCGCCTCATTTCCCCTATATAGGAATCCGCATCGACAACTCAAACAATTCATAAGCACTTGGCTCAACCCCAAACAATTCACTGTGCATACTATTCTAATTGGCAAGACACATCTACTCCATCCAACATGATTTCCTCGAATATCAACAAGAAATTAAAGGTGATCAGTTCCCCAATTTGTCAATAGACATCTGGCAACCATAATGGTGGCATAAATCATCATTACCCAACTACAATAGCGTCTTTTACCTTTTTCTTAAAGTTATCTAAGCATACTGCTCCACCATCTCTCTAAGGCTTACAAACGTTTTCTTAATTTTTCTTATTTTCCATCTCGTCAATGATATGAAAGGTCCAAAATCCAGTACATATTCTCCTATACAAGTTAGTTGCACAACACAATTATTAAATATCCTTCTAATACCGGAAACGTTACCACATCACGTATAATCCAAATCGACCCACTTCAGTCGAAACATTTATCTAAGTTCAAACTTTTGACGACCCTAACCAATCCTTCATCTTCCTTTTTAATCTCACAACTTCGATGATCCGTATAATTTCACACTTGATCATCATTCCACTCACAATCTCAACAATACCATCTCATCATCTGGTTGGTGATATAGCTTCCAAAAAATTTCGACTCATGTCGACACATCTCGCCAACAACACCCAATCCACTTTACTATTTAACATCCCTCAATGATTCCTATACTTTAATCATTCTCAACTATCATGCGCCGCACTTCCATGTGCTTCTTCGATGCTCTTCTTTTTATTAACAAAAATTTTATACTTGACTTCATCTTACTATTTCCAGCAAGAATTGTCCAACTTCAAACACGATTATCTTCTTCAATACAGACCTCCCAGACACAAAATTATATTCCAAACTGAAGGGAATTTCATGTAAATTCCAGAACTTCAAGAATCGCTCAAATCTGAATTACGAGTAAAAAGTTATCGTCCTTGCAATGGGACTGGTCAAGAAATCTCGTATACAAACTTCCACCAAACAAAATCAGCATCAGACCCAACTATTCAAATGCGTCCTTCTCTCTCCTCAAAAACATGTCGAAGACAAAATTTATATGCAACTATAGGAAATTTCGTTAACTTTCCGAAAAGTCCAGAATTGCTTTCATCGGAGTTACGAGTAGAAAGTTATGCCTATTTTACTGAAGGTTGTTCCATAAATGTGAAAATAAAAACCGAAATTGGTGAACATGAGTTCTACCTCTTTCTCTTGCTTCCAAACTCTTCCAACTATCCTTGCTCTTCACCCAACTCTGAAAATCATCCGACTTCACTCCAGATATACTCCATTTGCATATCACTATTCGTCACATTGCCCTATCTTCTCCAAGAAGCAGACATCAATCATACTGACTCGTCCTCCTTCAAATGTCTCAACTGGACCGACAGATAAAATCATGAGTCCATACTCTCGTCGATTCGCAACAACACAGTTCTGACAACACTTGCACAAAATCAAATCAACTCCAACAACACTTGTACCTTTACCCTTAAAAGCACCTTGAGTTAACTCCTCACACCAGAAACATCTCCGGGAAGCAAACTTCTCCCCCACTTGTTTCAAACCAACACCAGCAGCCAACGATTAGAAAACAAACAAGTACCGACAGTGTTCCACACACTTGTCGCGTACCAGGGGAGCCGAACAGACCGACCTGCTCTGATACCACTAATGTAACACCCTTCTACCCCACAAACAATTTTTGAGAAATAATTCACATTATCAGAGTAAAATTAGCAAGAAAGGTGCCACATATATTCAAACATCATTCAAAGTCATTGTCCTGTCCCATAACACGAGTTACCCATTCTTAATAATAAGATCAACAACTACGCAGCGGAAATCAACTTTTTATGTCGTTTCAATAAAATATTTCCTACTAAATATATATAAATCAAATCATCACCAAAAATGTAAAAATTCAATATAAAACAAAAGAACGCGAGGTTCACAACAAATCCCAACCCGATTTTACATGACACAGAGCAGGACACCTCTAAACTAAACAACGATAACGACACACTTCAAGGCTACATCCTCCATCGTCGCGAATCTACTCTTGGTTATCTGCAAGTTACCCACATAAGAGGCAACATTTCCAAGCAGGCAGGGTGAGAAATCACAATTCATTATAGTAATATAAGTACATGGGAAATGAACGGGAAGGCAACAATAACATCATAGCATAGCCAACAACAGCATCATAGCATAATCAATCAACAACATCATAGCATAATCGACCACAACATCATACCATAATCAATATCAACCTCATAGTATAATCAACAACAACATCATGATATAATCAACAACAACATCAGGATACAATCAACATCAACATCATAGTATAATCAACGACAACATCATGATATAATCAACAACAACATCATGATACAATCAACATCAACATCATGATACAATCCACATCAACATCATGATACAATCAACATCGACATCATAGTATAATCAACAACACCACCATGATATCCACAATAAAACATACATATTATTCGAAAATCAACTCATACACATGCAATGCCACTTAGAATGAGATGCAACTTCATCGGAAACATGCATGTGGTACCAATTTTTCTCCATGTGATGGACACTAGCCATCAACCCTCCACAAGGGAGCACAACATAACAACATATCACTTCAATCCGCACTATGGGATTGAAGCTAACAATAGGCCGAAGCCCCAACATAAAAATGCCATAAAATGCAATGATGCTAAACTCCTCATTTCATCCAAATATCAACATGTGCATCATTCATTTCATTTTCAACAATATTCATAATAAAATCATGTTTTTATCATCCATATATCAACAACAACAATACAATGATGATTCAACACGAGAAAACATCAAAACCTCATGAAAGAAACGACAAAACGACAAGACAGTAGCCTGACACGGTCGCCCGTGTCCTGTGACACGGCCCGTGTCCTGTGACACAGCCCGTGTCAGCAGCACTGAACAACAATTCAAAAAAACAGAAAACGCAACAATGACAGTAGTCTGACATGGGCGCCCGTGTCCTGTGACACGGCCCGTGTCAGGCAACCTGTTAACACAAAATTCCAACTTTTCAACCAGAAAGCTGACACGGGTGCCCGTGTTGTATGGCACGGCCCGTGTCAGAGTACGACAAAAACCCACTTTTCCCAAAACGTGATTTTTCTGCATTTTTTATTCCCATTACCCCAAAATCAGTGTTCCACACGAAATTTGATCAAAAATACTCACAAAACACACATATAGCAATACATATCAACCAAATTCATCATACTTTCATCAAATTACTCATTCTACATCAACAATCATCAAAATCAACACAATTCATACAATCCTTAATCTATTCATCTCCAATTCCTATAAAACTATAAGAAATTATGAACTCTCCCCGTACCTTAGAGTAATCCGAAGCTTTTTCCTTCTCCCTCAAAGATTCTTCAGCAACCTTCAAGCCTTAGGGTTCTTCTCCTTCTCTTCCCCTATTTTCTTCACAAAACACGATAAGTTAGAATTGATCGGTCTTCTCCTCTTTAGACCAAATATTCCAGTTTATGAATTTCCAACTCTACCCTCACCCTTTTTCCTTTATGACCACCTTGTCCTTTTCTTATTATTTTTATTAATAATAATAATAGTATAAATAATACGTTAATTATTTATTCTATTAAATTATTTAAAAATACTCTTTTAATCCATAATTCTCCAAATTTACCAAAACTTCGTAATTCCTTCTAAATTAATTAAATAAATAAATAAATGATTAATTTAGATTTTTGGGGTGTTACAACTCTCCCCTACTTTAAGAATTTTCGTCCTCGAAAATTTACTCGATGCAGACCACTCCAGAGACGTTATCACCTCCGACTAATCAACTCCCATGCCGCGTGTGGCAATACCACGAATAACGCAATACAACAATACACCTTATCAATGCCAATGACAACAAGATGAAATGCTCACGCGATGTACTCGACGACCAACTCAAAACACCGAGAATAATCAGGTTAGGAACATACAGGTTCACTATGAACCAGAATACAACACGATCATTACCATCACCATAGGAAACCCTCCCCTAACTCCCCATCATAGGAATTAGCTACTCGCACTCGAACCATCACCATAGGTAACGAGGCAACAACAAAGGTAAGAACACAAGGCCCAAAGCACAATTTCAACGTAACCAACTATTGACATCGTTATTACCCACCTAAGAACCAACAGCGCTACCCACGCTTTCGCTGCGCACTCTGATACTCGTAACTATCTAATCTACCAAGTTTACATCAACTTCCAACCATCAAAGCAGACATAATAAAAGACCTTTCAACTTAACTCATCGGAAATCCCATCCAAACAGGCATTCTATACTCTTGTGATTACTGAATACTTCGAACTTAGATCTGTAAACAATACCTTCGAATATCCAACACAACTACAACTGCAGCCAATTCCAAATCTTGAATAGGATAGATACTTTTAAGAATTCCTAATTATCGTCAACATAAGCTATAACTTCACCACCTTGTATTAATACATCATCAAAATTCATCTCAACGCATAACAACCTCACCACATCATAAGGATACATGTGTCCAATTAATCTCAACAAGAAAAAAAATCATCTTCCAAACAGAGCTTAACACCCAATAGCCATAGATTTAGCCTCAATAACTTACACTTAACATGGCATATTAACCAAACCAATCAAACAAACTAATTCCTCAAGTCCTACTCATACTAGCACAATTCTCCAAAATCCCTCATCCAAATTAACACAACCACTCGACTTCATCTTTACAAATCATAATCCACACCTTGCTAACTCAGCATATAGCTTCACTTCTTTCAATACTTGCAACTCAACTCTCAAATATTCTACGCGCTCTTCTTCTGATTTTATAAAACATCAGAATATCCACAACGAACACCAGTTATAACTTATCCAAACAAGTATGGACAATCCCTTTCATATTTCCATATATACACTTTAAGGCATATCAGCCACTACCCTTCTCGATCCGATATCCTTGGTCAAATCATAGTCTTACATTACCATTTACATCCTACTTGGTTCATCTCTACAGTTCTTCAAGTTTCATGTCCGTCGAATTCTCGATCCACCACAAACCAAAACCCAAGTTATCCAGAACACAACTGTGAGGTTCCAAACTACTCACTGATCAACTCGCAACCTCATACTAACATCATCAAGTCCGCCTCATTTCCCCTATATAGGAATCCGCATCGACAACTCAAACAATTCATAAGCACTTGGCTCAACCCCAAACAATTCACTGTGCATACTATTCTAATTGGCAAGACACATCTACTCCATCCAACATGATTTCGTCGACTATCAACAAGAGATTAAGGGTGATCAGTTCCCCAATTTGTCAATAGACATCCGGCAACCATAATGGTGGCATAAATCATCATTACCCAACTACAATAGCGTCTTTTACCTTTTTCTTAAAGTTATCTAAGCATACTGCTCCACCATCTCTCTAAGGCTTACAAACGTTTTCTTAATTTTTCTTATTTTCCATCTCGTCAATGATATGAAAGGTCCAAAATCCAGTACATATTCTCCTATACAAGTTAGTTGCACAACAAATTATTAAATATCCTTCTAATACCGGAAACGTTACCACATCACGTACAATCCAAATCGACCCACTTCAGTCGAAACATTTATCTAAGTTCAAACTTTTGACGACCCTAACCAATCCTTCATCTTCCTTTTTAATCTCACAACTTCGATGATCCGTATAATTTCACACTTGATCATCATTCCACTCACAATCTCAACAATACCATCTCATCATCTGGTTGGTGATATAGCTTCCAAAAAATTTCGACTCATGTCGACACATCTCGCTAACAACACCCAATCCACTTTACTATTTAACATCCCTCAACGATTCCTATACTTTAATCATTCTCAACTATCATGCGTCGCACTTCCATGTGCTTCTTCGATGCTCTTCTTTTTATTAACAAACATTTTATACTTGACTTCATCTTACTATTTCCAGCAAGAATTGTCCAACTTCAAACACGATTATCTTCTTCAATACAGACCTCCCAGACACAAAATTATATTTCAAAATGAAGGGAATTTCATGTAAATTCCAGAACTTCAAGAATCGCTCAAATCTGAATTACGAGTAAAAAGTTATCGTCCTTGCAATGGGATTGGTCAAGAAATCTCGTATACAAACTTCCACCAAACAAAATCAGCATCAGACCCAACTATTCAAATGCGTCCTTCTCTCTCCTCAAAAACATGCCGAAGACAAAATTTATATGTAACTGTAGGGAATTTCGTTAACTTTCCGAAAAGTCCAGAATTGCTTTCATCGGAGTTACGAGTAGAAAGTTATGCCTATTTTACTGAAGGTTGTTCCATAAATGTGAAAATAAAAACCGAAATTGGTGAACATGAGTTCTACCTCTTTCTCTTGCTTCCAAACTCTTCCAACTATCCTTGCTCTTCACCCAACTCTGAAAATCATCCGACTTCACTCCAGATATACTCCACTTGCATATCACTATTCGTCAGATTGCCCTATCTTCTCCAAGAAGCAAACATCAATCATACTAACTCGTCCTCCTTCAAAAGTCTCAACTGGACCGACAGATAAAATCATGAGTCCATACTCTCGTCGATTCGCAACAACACGGTTCTGACAACACTTGCACAAAATCAAATCAACTCCAACAACACTTATACCTTTACCCTTAAAAGCACCTTGAGTTAACTCCTCACACCAGAAACATCTCCGGGAAGCAAACTTCTCCCTCACTTGTTTCAAACCAACACCGGGAGCCAACGATTAGAAAAACAAACAAGTACCGACAGTGTTCCACATACTTGTCGCGTACCAGGGGAGCCGAACAGGCCGACCTGCTCTGATACCACTAATGTAACACCCTTCTACCCCACAAATAATTTTTGAGAAATAATTCACATTATCAGAGTAAAATTAGCAAGAAAGGTACCACATATATTCAAACATCATTCAAAGTCATTGTCCTGTCCCGTAACACGGGTTACCCATTCTTAATAATAAGATCAACAACTACGCAGCGGAAATCAACTTTTTATGTCGTTTCAATAAAATATTTCCTACTAAATATATATAAATCAAATCATCACCAAAAATGTAAAAATTCAATATAAAACAAAAGAACGTGAGGTTCACAACAAATCCCAACCCGATTTTACATGACACAGAGCAGGACACCTTTAAACTAAACAACGATAACGACACACTTCAAGGCTACATCCTCCATCGTCGCGAATCTACTCTAGGTTATCTGCAAGTTACCCACATAAGAGGCAACATTTCCAAGCAGACAGGGTGAGAAATCACAATTCATTATAGTAATATAAGTATATGGGAAATGAATGGGAAGGCAACAATAACATCATAGCATAGCCAACAACAGCATCATAGCATAATCAATCAACAACATCATAGCATAATCGACCACAACATCATAGCATAATCAATATCAACCTCATAGTATAATCAACAACAACATCATGATATAATCAACAACAACATCAGGATACAATCAACATCAACATCATAGTATAATCAACGACGACATCATGATATAATCAACAACAACATCATGATACAATCCACATCAACATCATGATACAATCCACATCGACATCATAGTATAAACAACAACAACATCATAGTTTAATCAACAACAACACCATGATATCCACAATAAAACATACATATTATTCGAAAATCAACTCATACACATGCAATGCCACTTAGAATGAGATGTAACTTCATCGGAAACATGCATGTGGTACTTATTTTTCTCCATGTGATGGACACTGGCCATCAACCCTCCACAAGGGAGCACAACATAACAACATATCACTTCAATCCGCACTATGGGATTGAAGCTACCAATAGGCCGAAGCCCCAACATAAAAATGCCATAAAATACAATGATGCTAAACTCCTCATTTCATCCAAATATCAACATGTGCATCATTCATATCATTTTCAACAATATTCATAATAAAATCATGTTTTTATCATCCATATATCAACAACAACGATACAACGATGATTCAACACGAGAAAACATCAAAACCTCATGAAAGAAACGACAAAACGACAAGACAGTACCCTGACACGGTCGCCCCTGTCCTGTGACACGGCCCTTGTCAGCAGCACTGAACAACAATTAAAAAAAACAGAAAACGCCACAATGACAGTAGTCTGACACGGGCGCCCGTGTCCTGTGACACGGCCCGTGTCAGGCAACCTGTAACACAAAATTCCAACTTTTCAACCAGAAACCTGACACGGGTGCCCGTGTTGTGTGGCACGGCCCGTGTCAGGGTACGACAAAAACCCACTTTTCCCAAAACGTGATTTTTCTGCATATTTTATTCCCATTACCCCAAAATCAGTGTTCCACACGAAATTTGATCAAAAATACTCACAAAACACACATATAGCAATACATATCAACCAAATTCATCATACTTTCATCAAATTACTCATTCTACATCAACAATCATCAAAATCAACACAATTCATACAATCCTTAATCTATTCATCTCCAATTCCTATAAAACTATAAGAAATTATGAACTCTCCCCATACCTTAGAGTAATCCGAAGCTTTTTCCTTCTCCCTCTAAGATTCTTCAGCAACCTTCAAGCCTTAGGGTTCTTCTCCTTCTCTTCCTCTATTTTCTTCACAAAACACGATAAGTTAGAATTGATCGGTCTTCTCCTCTTTAGACAAAATATTCCAGTTTATGAATTTCCAACTCTACCCTCACCCTTTTTCCTTTATGACCACCTTGTCCTTTTCTTATTATTTTTATTAATAATAATAATAGTATAAATAATACGTTAATTATTTATTCTATTAAATTTTTTAAAAATACTCTTTTAATCCATAATTCTCCAAATTTACCAAAACTTCGTAATTCCTTCTAAATTAATTAAATAAATAAATAAATGATTAATTTAGATTTTTGGGGTGTTACAACTCTCCCATACTTTAAGAATTTTCGTCCTCGAAAATTTACTCGATGCAGACCACTCCAGATACGTTATCACCTCCGACTAATCAACTCCCATGTCGCGTGTGGCAATACCACGAATAACGCAATACAACAATACACCTTATCAATGCCAACAACAACAAGATGAAATGCTCACGCGATGTACTCGACGACCAACTCAAAACACCGAGAATAATCAGGTCAGGAACATACAGGTTCACTATGAACCAGAATACAACACGATCGTTACCATCACCATAGGAAACCCTCCCCTAACTCCCCATCATAGGAATTAGCTACTCGCACTCGAACCATCACCATAGGTAACGAGGCAACAACAAAGGTAAGAACACAAGGCCCAAAGCACAATTTCAATGTAACCAACTATTGACATCGTTATTACCCACCTAAGAACCAATTGCGCTACCCACGCTTTCGCTGCGCACTCTGAGTACTCGCAACTATCTAATCTACCAAGTTTACATCAACTTCCGACCATCAAAGCAGACATAATAAAAAACCTTTCAACTTAACTCATCGGAAATCCCATCCAAACAGGCATTCTATACTCTTGTGATTACTGAATACTTCGAACTTAGATCCGTAAACAATACCTTCGAATATCCAACACAACTACAACTGCAGCCAATTCCAAATCTTGAATAGGATAGATACTTTTAAGAATTCCTAATTATCGTCAACATAAGCTATAACTTCACCACCCTGTATTAATACATCATCAAAATTCATCTCAACGCATAACAACCTTACCACAGCATAAGGATACATGTGTCCAATTAATCTCAACAAGAAAAAAATCATCTTCCAAACAGAGCTTAACACCCAATAGCCATAGATTTAGCCTCAATAACTTACACTTAACATGGCATATTAACCAAACCAATCAAACAAACTAATTCCTCAAGTCCTACTCATACTAGCACAATTCTCCAAAATCCCTCATCCAAATTAAAACAACCACTCGACTTCATCTTTACAAATCATAATTCACACCTTGCTAACTCAGCATATAGCTTCACTTCTTTCAATACTTGCAACTCAACTCTCAAATATTCTACGCGCTCTTCTTCTGATTTTATAAAACATCAGAACATCCACAACGAACACCAGTTATAACTTATCCAAACAAGTATGGACAATCCCTTTCATATTTCCATATATACACTTTAAGGCATACCATCCACTACCCTTCTCGATCCGACATCCTTGGTCAAATCATAGTCTTACATTACCATTTACATCCTACTTGGTTCATCTCTACAGTTCTTCAAGTTTCATGTCCGTCGAATTCTCGATCCACCACAAACCAAAACCCAAGTTATCCAAAACACAACTGTGAGGTTCCAAACTACTCACTGATCAACTCGCAACCTCATACTAACATCATCAAGTCCGCCTCATTTCCCCTATATAGGAATCCGCATCGACAACTCAAACAATTCATAAGCACTTGGCTCAACCCCAAACAATTCACTGTGCATACTATTCTAATTGGCAAGACACATCTACTCCATCCAACATGATTTCGTCGACTATCAACAAGAGATTAAGGGTGATCAGTTCCCCAATTTGTCAATAGACATCCGGCAACCATAATGGTGGCATAAATCATCATTACCCAACTACAATAGCGTCTTTTACCTTTTTCTTAAAGTTATCTAAGCATACTGCTCCACCATCTCTCTAAGGCTTACAAACGTTTTCTTAATTTTTCTTATTTTCCATCTCGTCAATGATATGAAAGGTCCAAAATCCAGTACATATTCTCCTATACAAGTTAGTTGCACAACACAATTATTAAATATCCTTCTAATACCGGAAACGTTACCACATCACGTACAATCCAAATCGACCCACTTCAGTCGAAACATTTATCTAAGTTCAAACTTTTGACGACCCTAACCAATCCTTCATCTTCCTTTTTAATCTCACAACTTCGATGATCCGTATAATTTCACACTTGATCATCATTCCACTCACAATCTCAACAATACCATCTCATCATCTGGTTGGTGATATAGTTTCCAAAAAATTTCGAATCATGTCGACACATCTCGCCAACAACACCCAATCCACTTTACTATTTACCATCCCTCAACGATTCCTATACTTTAATCATTCTCAACTATCATGCGCCGCACTTCCATGTGCTTCTTCGATGCTCTTCTTTTTATTAACAAACATTTTATACTTGACTTCATCTTACTATTTCCAGCAAGAATTGTCCAACTTCAAACACGATTATCTTCTTCAATACAGACCTCCCAGACACAAAATTATATTCCAAAATGAAGGGAATTTCATGTAGATTCCAGAACTTCAAGAATAGGTCAAATCTGAATTTACGAGTAAAAAGTTATCATCCTTGCAATGGGACTGGTCAAGAAATCTCGTATATAAACTTCAAACAAACAAAATCAGCATCAGACCCAACTATTCAAACGCGTCCTTCTCTCTCCTCAAAAACATTCCGAAGACAAAATTTATATGCAACTGTAGGGAATTTCGTAAACTTTCCAAAAAGTCCATAATTGCTTTCATCAAAGTTACGAGTAAAAAGTTATGCCTTTTTTACTGAAGGCTGTTCCATAAATGTGAAAATAAAAACCGAAATTGGTGAACATGAGTTCTACCTCTTTCTCTTGCTTTCAAACTCTTCCAACTATCCTTGCTCTTCACCCAACTCTGAAAATCATCTGACTTCACTCCAGATATACTCCACTTGCATATCACTATTCGTCACATTGCCCTATCTTCTCCGAGAAGCAAACATCAATCATACTGACTCGTCCTCCTTCAAATGTCTCAACTGGACCGACAGATAGAATCATTAGTCCATACTCTCGTCGATTCGCAACAACACAGTTCTGACAACACTTGCACAAAATCAAATCAACTCCAACAACACTTGTACCTTTAATCTTAATATCACCTGGAGTTAACTCCTCACACCAGAAACATCTCCGGGAAGCAAACTTCTCCCCCACTTGTTTCAAACCAACACCGGGAGCCAACGGTTAGAAAACAAACAAGTACCGACATTGTTCCACACACTTGTCGCGTACCAGGGGATAAACGACATTAGACAACTTGGTCGGACAGACCGACCTGCTCTGATACCACTAATGTAACACCCTTCTACCCCACAAACAATTTTAGAGAAATAATTCACATTATCAGAGTAAAATTAGCAAGAAAGGTGCCACATATATTCAAACATCATTCAAAGTCATTGTCCTGTCCCGTAACACGGGTTACCCATTCTTAATAATAAGATCAACAACTACGCAGCGGAAATCAACTTTTTATGTCGTTTCAATAAAATATTTCCTACTAAATATATATAAATCAAATCATCACCAACAATGTAAAAATTCAACATAAAACAAAAGAACGCGAGGTTCACAACAAATCCCAATCCGATGTTACATCACACAGAGCAGGACACCTCTAAACTAAACAACGATAACAACACACTTCAAGGCTACATCCTCCATCGTCGCGAATCTCCTCTTGGTTATCTGCAAGTTACCCACATAAGAGGCAACATTTCCAAGCAGGCAGGGTGAGAAATCACAATTCATTATAGTAATATAAGTACATGGGAAATGAACAGGAAGGCAACAATAACATCATAGCATAGCCAACAACATCATCATAGCATAATCAATCAACAACATCATAGCATAATCGACCATAACATCATAGCATAATCAACATCAACCTCATAGTATAATCAACAACAACATCATGATATAATCAACAACAACATCAGGATACAATCAACATCAACATCATAGTATAATCAACGACGACATCACGATATAATCAACAACAACATCATGATACAATCAACATCAACATCATGATACAATCCATATCAACATCATGATACAATCAACATCGACATCATAGTATAATCAACAACAACATCATAGTTTAATCAACAACAACACCATGATATCCACAATAAAACATACATATTATTCGACAATCAACTCATACACATGCAATGCCACTTAGAATGAGATGCAACTTCATCGGAAACATGCATGTGGTACCAATTTTTCTCCATGTGATGGACACTGGCCATCAACCCTCCACAAGGGAGCACAACATAACAACATATCACTTCAATCCGCACTATGGGATTGAAGCTACCAATAGGCCAAAGCCCCAACATAAAAATGCCATGAAATGCAATGATGCTAAACTCCTCATTTCATCCAAATATCAACATGTGCATCATTCATTTCATTTTCAACAATATTCATAATAAAATCATGTTTTTATCATCCATATATCAACAACAACTATACAACAATGATTCAACACGAGAAAACATCAAAACCTCATGAAAGAAACGACAAAATGACAAGACAGTAGCCTGACACGGTCGCCCATGTCCTATGACACGGTCCGTGTCAGCAGCACTGAACAACAATTCAAAAAAAAAACAGAAAATGCAACAATGACAGTAGTCTGACACGGCCGCCCGTGTCCTGTGACACGGCCCGTGTCAGGCAACCTGTTAACACAAAATTCCAACTTTTCAACCAGAAAGCTGACACGGGTGCCCGTGTTGTGTGACACGGCCCGTGTCAGGGTACGACAAAAACCCACTTTTCCCAAAACGTGATTTTTCTGCATTTATGATTCCCATTACCCCAAAATCAGTGTTCCACACGAAAGTTGATCAAAAATACTCACAAAACACACATATAGCAATACATATCAACCAAATTCATCATACTTTCATCAAATTACTCATTCTACATCAACAATCATCAAAATCAACACAATTCATACAATCCTTAATCTATTCATCTCCAATTCCTATAAAACTATAAGAAATTATGAACTCTCCCCATACCTTAGAGTAATCCGAAGCTTTCTCCTTCTCCCTCTAAGATTCTTCAGCAACCTTCAAGCCTTAGGGTTCTTCTCATTCTCTTCCTCTATTTTCTTCACAAAACACGATAAGTTAGAATTGATCGGTCTTCTCCTCTTTAGACAAAATATTCCAGTTTATGAATTTCCAACTCTACCCTCACCCTTTTTCCTTTATGACCACCTTGTCCTTTTCTTATTATTTTTATTAATAATAATAATAGTATAAATAATACGTTAATTATTTATTCTATTAAATTATTTAAAAATACTCTTTTAATCCATAATTCTCAAAATTTACCAAAACTTCGTAATTCCTTCTAAATTAAATGAATAAATAAATAAATGATTAATTTAGATTTTTGGGGTGTTACATTCACCATTTCTGGTTTGGCATTATTATCCCTCTAGGAGGCCTCCACTGATTTCCAATGAACGATCTCCAGAGTCATAAGCTCTCTATGGAAACACCCTGTCATCTGCATAAGACACGCAATACATAATGCCTCCCATGAAAACCTCATCTGAATGTGGGTCTCGTGTCAACTAAATGTAAAAATATGCTACGCAATCCACTCGAATATCCAATCTAATCCCGTGTATGAACTCAAGCCTGGGTAGTGGGCTTGTCTCTCGTGTAACATCATCCCATCCCGATAACAACAGAAAATATAGCAGATATCCAGAGTATGCAGCATATGAATATTTAAAGCAGTAAAGAATGCAGTAAATATCATAAAGATAAAGCGAGCAAAGCATAAAGATGAACAACCAAGCAAACAAGGAAAGAAAACAAAACTACGTGAGACCCCAACTTGCAAGAGCAAGGATTCCCCAACAGAGTCGCCAGTTGAAGCTAGCGGGATTATACCTGAGTGAATCACACACTCAAAGATACAGCAGAGTTGTCACCGAACTTTATTTAGTCCCAAAGGACAGGAAAAATATCTATAAAACCCAAGGGGGAGAGAAACGGGTAAGGGGGTCGGTTATGCGAGAGGAAGGTATTAGCACCCCACGCATCCGTCGTACTCGACGAGAACTATTTTGCTTGCTTCTATCGGATGGGTTATCTATCTAAAGGCTTCTAGATAAAGAGAAAAAAAGAAGAGACAAAGAAAGTGCTCACGGAGGATTGTGGCCCCCGTGCCTACGTATCCTCATAGTGCAATGAGGAATTTAGAGCTCCGTAGTTCATGGAACCATAGAAGAAAAGGAGAAAAGAGAAAGAAGATTGGAAGAAGATTGAAAAGGAAGGAAATTTGCTCACCGAGATCTCACGATCTCGTGCCTACGTATCCTCACAATGCAATAAGGAAGTCAGAGCTCCATAGTTTGGGGAACCAAGATGGAGAAAGAAAGGGAAATCGTGTCAAAACCAAGAGCAAAAAACAAAGGAATGGCTTCGAAACCAAGAGAGAGAAATATAGAAGTAAGGAGAAAGAGCAAGGATGTTGAATAGAGACAAGAGAACGGGTGTAGAACCAAGCGAAGGTTGTGACCCAAGAGAACGGGTGTAGAACCAAGCGAAGGTTGTGACCCAAGAGAATGGGTGTGGAACGAGGCAAAGGTTGCCAACCCAAAAGGGGTTCAGTACACTAACTGACGGATTGTCTTTAAGAGAAACAAAGGGTATAACCAAAAGAAGGTTACAAACTCAAAGGGACCGGTTGGTTTTGACAGACGGACTGTGATCAACCAAAAGAGTGGGTGATTAACCGAGAGGTGATTAACCCAAGGAAAGATTGGTTTTAACAGACAGATTGTGATCAACCAAAAGAACGGGTGATTAACCAAAAGAAAGAAAATATGGCTTTAACAGACGGACTGTGATCAACCAAAAGAATGAGTGGTTAACGAGAGGTGATAAACCCAAGAGAAACTCAGTATGCTGACAGACGGACTGTGGTTAATTGAAGGAAGCAAGTCAATGATCTTGAACCAAAGAAATGGTGATTGATCAAAGGAATGAGTGAAAGGATATGAGTGATCAAGGATCAACTCTTCTGAGGATCAAGAGACAGTACAATCTGGAGATAGAGGTGGCTATTCTAAGTTCAAGGTCAAACGCCCCCTACCTGAAATAGTCAGAATGAGGGTAGGAAAGACTCCATCCTCATTCCTTCTCTAGTTTTTGAAGTATAGTGCGGGAATTAAAACCGATAGCGTAACAACGCAATTTGTATAGTGTTCCAGGTTGTTGCAGACGTCGGACACAACAGGGGATCAAAAAAGAGAGACTCTAAAGAGATCATAAAGAGAAGAGAGGGGGACAATTAATTAATCGAAACAAGGTTTCGATCATCTAATTAAAGGGAGGAAATTGTCAATAATCTTTCAAACGAGTCAAAAGATTATCAAGGCGAGTATGGGGAATAATGGTGAACAAGATTAAATTTGCTCAATAAAGAACAAATCTAATGCATCACATTGCAAAGCATTAACAAGAACAAGCTAGCATGCATTTAAGCAAATAATGTGAACAAAAGTACTTCAAACATTGAAGAAATTGAAAAATAATCGAAATTTTTTTTCAATTAATCGAGAAAAAATTATTCTAAGCATGTGATGAGTTAAAACTGTAGCATGTACATGTATACAAGTAAACAAGTGAAGCCACACAAGAAAACTATGCAAAATAGCCCTCAAAACCAAGATTTTGGCAAATCGTTACAGTGGTAACGAGTTACCTCATGAGGTAACCGGTTACATAAGGTAAAACGTGACTTCTAGGGGTGCTGTAGGGTGAGGTAATTCGTTACCTCATGAGGTAACCCGTTTCCTCAACAAAAAATAGCAAAAGCATAATTTCCAAAAGCACTTTTCATAATCACTTATTACATACAATTGCAGTGTAATCAAGCATAGAAGGAGCTGGAAAATTCATGTTAATTCATAGCAAATGAAAACTAAAAAAATAAATCATGCAAAGCAAGAATTCAAGCAACAAATCATCAATTAAGAACTACATTGCAAAAACGTAAAATCGATCAAAAGCGACAAATTAAGCAGAAATTCACCAACCTACAAGGCTGAGGTTTGCCTTGTTAATTGTTGTGCACGAAATGTGATGCAAAGAAGCAGAGAAAACTAGAGAATTCAAAGATCTTTAGCAATTCTTAGAGAAACCGAAGAAAACGCGATAGATACTTCAACTCCGAATTTGCACCGAAACTTTTGCAATGATCAACTTCCAAAGCTTGAAATGAATTAAAAGTTGATATTGCTACAGAATTTAAAGAAGAAATGTAGTGGAATGGAGGTTTAGCTAGATTAGCAAGTTTCAATCTGAAAGCTTGCTAAGCTTTAATGGAGGAATAAGCTCTAGGGAAGGTTTGGTGAAAAAGATGAAGGTGATTGAAAGAAAGTTGCAGAAAATTCAGAGAGAATTGAGAGTGAAGAGTAAAAAATTGTGAGTATGATCAAGGGTCCTTTGCAACAATGTGAAGGTTTGCTTAAATAGAGTGTAGGTTTGGAGTGAAGTAGACTTGGAATTTGGTTTAGGGTTAGTTATGGGTGGTTTGGCATTTAGTTTGGAGTTAGTTAGACCCAACTCACTGAGTTTGGGTCTAACTCGGTTAGTTATTTGTTAACTCGGTGGGAGAATCCCAAGGCAAGCTCAATGATCAAATGGTTCTCATGCTTGAGAATAAGGGTGCATGGTAAGCATGATTGAAAGTAATGTAGTGTAGCAAATGCAAGTGATTTCTTGAAATGTCTAGAATCTTCCACACAATACTAGAGCAATGTAAACCAAAGGAATGGGGGTAGGAGTTGTTGTAGTGTTGAGAAAATACTGAATTTTAGCAAAATCGGCAGATGTAATCGGTTACATTGTGAGGTAACCGGTTACCTCAAGATGAACTTGACTTTCTAGCCTGAAAATGCTGAAAAATGATGATGTAACTGGTTACCTCAGACAAAATTTCATTTTTTGGCTTGAAATGGAGTGTTTTGGCCGTAGTTCCGCATTATAACCTTGTGCTTTGATATATATAGGCATAGAAATCCCTTTATTTGGCTTGAATTGATGCTCTGATGACTCAGTGAGGAACATATTCATAGTCCTGGGATTTTGTGGAGATTTGAGTATATGCCTGCAATTAATTGACAGATAAAAATGCCAATGTGTATGCCAAAAATGCGAGTGCACATGCTCATGCAAAAAGGCAAAAGGGGAGTTCAAATTTCGGGTTACGACACATGGTACGAGCCATCTCTTGTAATGTCCTTTCTTCCTATCTACAACCCCATTCTGCTATGGTGTTCTAGGACAGGAGAAATCATGGGAAATTCCATAAGAATCAAAAACATTCTCAAAGTACTTATTTTCAAATTCTCCACCATGATCACTTCTGACTTTGACTATTTTGGAATCCTTCTCTGTTTTCACTTGTGAGAAGAAAGTAAAGAACACAAAATGTGACTCATCCTTGTGTTTCAAGAACTTTACCCATGTCCAACGACTATAGTCATCAACAATGTCCAAACCATACTTCTTACCACTGATAGAGGTAGTTTTCACTGGCCCAAACAAGTCAATGTGTAGAAGTTCTAACGGTTTGGAGGTGGAAACAACATTTTTCGCTTTGAAAGAAGTTTTGGAAAACTTGCCTTTCTGACATGCTTCACAAAGAGCATCTGAAGCGAATTTCAGGTTGGGTAAGCCTCTCACTAATCCAAGCTTATTTAGATGAGAAATTCTCCTCATGCTAACGTGGCCCAAACGTATATGTCATACCCATTGCTCCTCATTACCAGACATTAAGCAAGTTACCTTCTGGTCCTTAAGATCAAAAAGTCTGATATTATAAATGTTTTTTCCTCTTTCCGTTAAAAAGGATTGTACCAACTTTCTGACTAACAACCTTACAGGACTTTTGATTAAAGATGATGCCATAACCATTGTCACTAAGATGACTGATATACAATAAGTTATGCATCAAACCATCAACTAAAAGAATATTAGTAATAAAAGGGAGTTTACCATTACCAATAGTTCCATAGCCAATGATATTTCCTTTCTAGTTCCTCCAAAACCAATGAAGCCTTCAGGCTTAAGTTTCAAATCTTGGAACACATGCCTTATGTCCGTCATGTGTCGCAAGTGTCCATTGTCCAGGTACCATGATTGGTGTTTCAACTGAGCTGCTAAGGATGTCTGCAACATAAATGATCTGAACCTTAGTGTTGTACCCCAAAATTTTTCCCTTATATCCATTGATCGTCTGCATATCATCTTAGGTCAATCATTCGTGCATAACTAACCATTTTATTAGTCTGTGTTTGTTTATCTTCATTTGTGAAACTAGGTGTTGCGAATGAAGGTTCAAAAGTCATAGAGGTTTTGTGTGTGCTCACTGTGATTTACAAGCTTTGGAAGAAGTTTCTATGCAATACTCAAGTGGAGTTTAGGTCATGCTTCAAGGCGTTTTCAAGTTACAAGGCATTTGCAAGTTCGTTCAAAGTTTGTATTGGACTGTTCTTCTCAAGGTTTGTTCTTGGGCCCTTCTAAAGAGGTTTCAAGTTGGTGTCGGATCATTATTTCAAAGACACTTGTGAGAAACATCAAGATTTATGTTCTTTACGAACTCGAGTTGGAATTCAAATTCAAGATTGGCTTCCGATTTTAAAATTGTCAAAGTTATCATGGAAATACAAATCTTGAGAATGTTTAGTTCAAGATCCCAAAAGACACAAGGTCATTACAAGCTCCCAAGTCATACATGTCAAGCTTAAAGTCTTCAAGGATGATTTTGTTTCTTTGACAAAGATAAGTCTCAAGATTCAAAGCCTAAGAGTGAAAGATTTGAGAAGTTCAAACAACCAAATTAAATTCACATTTTTGAATTTCCAAACGTTCATACAATTTCAAAAAATCGATTACTCAAGATTCAAATCCAAGGCTAGCATTAATGTTAAGTTCCTATTACAAGCAAAAGGCCATAATAGTTGTTACACAAGAGAGTCATAATAGCTTTTACGAAGAGATTGATGACAAGAGTTACAATTCATTGTAATTAAGATCCAAGAAGGTCCTATTCAGAAAAAAGAGTTTGAAAACTCAAGGCCAAGATCAAAATGAAGAATACTTTGGATATTAGGGATTTATCATCAAAACACCAAGTTCGAATGAATTTCACATGTCAATGATCAAGACTATCAACATTCAAAAAGAGATGTGTTACACTACAAGGGCATTACATTAAAGATGCCTTACATCAATACCACCAAGCCTTGTTACATTGTGCGTTGGTGTTTAAAATACAAAAGATATGAAGTACAGGATCAATTGTAAATTAATAAAAGACAATCCTAAAATAATGAAAGTTAAGTTCTCCAAAAGGCACATGCCCTTGAACATCACGCTGGCTGGAAAACTCCTGCAAGGAGGCACGAGAAGATTGTTAGAAAGTGTGTTTCAAGTCCAGTTCTCCTCCACCAACTAAGAAACAACAGAAGAAGAAAACTAAACACCAAAACTGAGAACCAAAAGACTTCAAGATTGCAAATGAAACTTCTGTGCGATTACCTTGGGGAACCAAGCTTGTTGGACTTAATATTCCAAGATGAATATAGGTTTCCTTGCCATGAGCTTAGATGGCGAAGGAATTATGCAACTTGTTGTCTGGAAAAGATAAGCCCTGCAAAACATGATTGAAGAAGAGTTAAACCGAGTCTCTACTACAAAAATCAGTAAAATAATTGACACACCCTGCAACATACGGCCAAACGCGTCAGTTCCCTGTTACCAAAGCGCAAGATGTTGTTGGTGTTTTAATTAGTCAGCAAAAATTGAGAAACAACCACCAAAATTCCAAACCGCAATCAAACACGATAAAATGATATTGGAAACAATCGTTAAAATCCAACAGATAACAAAAATGTTCAGACAAGATCAAAAGACTTCCAAAACAAACTTTAAACACAATCGAAAGCAATCAAAACCATCATTAAAGTGTATTCATAACTTTGCCACAACATATTGGAGTCAGAAAGAAATAGGATCAAACAATATAAAGTTTCCAAAACCAAATCAAGTATGCTTCAATTGGAAGAGGCAGTGTTTAATCACGCAAGGGAAGGCTCTCAGATTACAAGGAAACATCATCAGACATCATTAAGAGTTTCCAAAACCAAAAAGAGCATGTATCAGACAACAGTTAAGAACTTTCCAAAATTTTGAAACACATGTTCAGAAAGTACTAGATTCGTTCCAAACAGCTACCATACAACATTTGAAAGCCTTCCATAATAGGCTAAACATGTTCCCAACACCTTAAACACCTTGCCAAATCAGAACCGACTTAATTCAAGACAGAATCGACAGGTTCTTTCAATTGGAATAATTTGGTTTTAATTATTGAGAAGTGTATAAAAGGAGGATCTTTTTCTTCACAAGGGGGGATCAGAAGAGAAAACAGTCTACACATACATACGCATCAAAAAAGCTGTGTATTCAGAAAACTCATTTCACAAAAAAACCACCAAAGAAATAATCATCGAACCTTCCTTGTATTCACAATCAGTACACATACAATATACATATCACACAAACTTAAACCTCATCAAAACAACAAGACACGAACCATTGGCAGACATTCACCAAGAACCAAAAGCTTCACGCATATGCTATTGAGTTCCAAATAAATTCTCACATCAGAAAATCCACCCATCAAAACCATTACAAAATTCGCAGAAACACATACACCAAATTGAAGAAGATGGAATCCATACAAACACGCAAGCAATAACAGGGGAGCGCAACATCATTCAGAACAAAAAGAATCCATACACACGCACATCAGAAAGGGGCTCAAATACGCAGAAGGAACCAACAAGTACACACACACATAGCAGCACGAAAAGGGAAAAAGAGGAACAAAGACTAATGTTATTGACGAATCGCTCTCCTCAGGTAACAATCCTCCTCGCTCCTACCATTCATCTTCAATCGTATATGTTGAATCTGTTTGCCTTAGATGTCTCAAATCGTTGATGATTTTTATTGATTTCTGGATGTTAGAATTAGGGTTTTACTCCTGATTTAGTTTATCGTAGTTTTACGCTGTTTTTTTTTAAATCGAGGGTTGAGAAATGGTTCGTTTGACACATTTTTGGGTAGAACGGAATTGTTTGTTGGTTTTCCCAAGAGGCGATTTCCGGCGCGGTGGTTTTCGCCTTTTTGTTTCGGTGAAAGAGAGAGAAAAGGAAGGACGGTGAGCAGAAGAATACGGAGAGGGAGAGGGAGGAGTAGATGAGTTGCTTTTGTGTGGTTATGGGATATGATTGATCCCACGCGTGCATCCTCACGCCTCTTACCATGCACCCCTCAATCAGGGCTTTCAATGAGTCATCGTTGACTCACATGTATCAAGTGGCCACGATGTGAGCTGCTGTTGAGCCTTTCTTTTATAACATAGCCTGTTGTAATACATTGTACTCCCTCCGTCCCAAATTATAAATCACTTTGTAAAAAAAATTTGTACCAAATTATAAGTCACCTTACATTTTCAATGCAATATAAATGACATCTTCTCCAATATACTCTCAAATATTTATTATTATTTATTATTTTAACTCTTTTAATTTCTCTCTCCTATATAATTATGAGGGACATTACTGTAAAGTTATACATAATTTGTTTTTTTCTTAAAATAATAATTAAATTTTTTAATTTGTGTGAAAATCTCAAAACGTCTTATAATTTAGGACGGAGAGAGTAACTCTTTTAAATAACAGCATAATTCCATTATGGCAACGAGAAAGTTTTAGGTAGTAAGTTTTTAGGCAAATTTATTTTCTTTTCTTGAATAATAAGTTTTGTTTTTTTACAAGTTTGTTTTATAGTAGAAATCTTTTAATAAATATAACTTAAAAAATGATAAAACTCTCCATTAATAATAAAACCTTTTTTAATATAGATCCTTTCAGATTGACCAAAACCTTTTAAGTTAACGAACCCTTTCCAGAATTATAGTACCCTTTTAATTAATAATTTTCTTTCTAATTAACGCAAAGACTTGGTTTTGATTCGTATTAAGCTTTTTTCAGGTTTTTTGTGTGTTTTACTTTCTTGGTTTGTTATTTTGATTCATAAGTTTGGTATGTTATAATTGGTTGCTCTGTATGCTGGATATTTGAATATGACTTTATGCTTAATGTCTTACATTTATTCTTATGATTATTTGTGCTCATATGCCCCAGTAGATAACTATAGGTAACTAACATTGAGTTAGTATTTTCCTCTCAACCATTTCAAAGGAAAGGTACACCTATATTGACTGCCATGTCATAAGACTAACATTAGAACCTTCCCTTAACCCTGGCCTTAGGATTCGGAGTCGCCGTGCTACACGTCTCGTCGCAGACAGTTAGTATCTTAGCCGTAAGATCGGAGTCGCCGCACTCCACGTAAATGTTTCGCCGTGAACATTTACTTACTTCCCTTTACAACTCAACTTCAACTTTAGAGTTGTCGTACTCTACGTAATGTCTTGCCATAGACATTACTTCCCCCCTGGAACCTTGATCAGTCAAGAAGTTCCTCTTCCTCTTTGAGGAGAACTACGAATACTCTGATTCCACTCCCGTCAGGATACGTAAACACAAGATGCGATATCTTGACGAGTATACTTAGATACTAACCCCTAGGGTTTCAGCCTTTATCATAGCACCTTTAGCAAGCGAGTAATAGATAACATAAATACTAACAAGAGGTTCCTATATAGTACTATAGACGTTTTGGATGCTAATACCTTCCCTAGGCGTAACTAACCCTAAACCTTAGATCTCCTTAGGTTTTTTTTGGTTCTTGAATCTTTCCTTTGGATAAATCAAAGACGGTGGTGAACATTTAAATAATTGTGATTCAAGTTAATATAATAGCCAGTTCTGTAAGCAAAAACGATAAACGTTCTCCAGAAAGATTGTAAGCAGCTGAAGTAAATGATAAGGGATTTTCGGAGAGTCTGTAGATAACTAAAATAAAAGACAATGGTCTCTTGAAAGACTGTGGATAACTGAAATAAATAAGTAGGTGGTCTCCAAAAAGACTGTAAAGACAAGTACATAAATAAATGATAAGTGGACTTCGGAGAGGTTGTAGATAACAAAATAAACGTAGATGGTTTCCGGAGAGGTTGTAGATAACAAAATAAATAAACAGTGGACTCTGGAGAGGTTGTAGATAACAAAATAAATGAGCAGTGGACTCCGGAGAGGTTGTAGATAACAAAATAAATGAGTAGTGGACTCCGGAGAGGTTGTAGATTACAAAATAAATGAGTATTTGTAAAATAATCTTCTTGTAAGACATTAGTACAACAGAAATGCACGCTCAAACCAGGCTCGGCGACCTGAAGGCTAACGGTAAATTTTGCCAAAGACCAAAGTTCAATCTAGGATCAAGCTAGAAAAAAACGACCAAACAAGACCTGTCATTGAGGAACGATCTTGAATGAGGATTTATCTTATCCAAGCATGAAAAAAGATAACTAATGTAACAATTATCCACGAGGGTCAAACTCTGCGGGGAACTTAGAAATGCTAGCACTTTCTGCCTAAAGTTGACAATTCTACTTGGAGAGAACGGACAAACCCAAAACTTGGCGTAAACACGACCAAAGATGAACGACAAAAGCCAAACAGCTAGCGAACACGCCCAGACGCTATGCATATGTATGTCATGCCATGCTTATGCTTATGCTGACAAATAAACAAAAGGAAGACTGAAGACGTAATAAACGTCTCGATGAGGATACTTGGTCACCCTCTGCACAAGAGATACATCTGTCAAGAGCTGTATCGAAATCCATAGGTGGACCATAGTCAAACTTCAAAGTTTTCAAACTTCTCTGGGGAGTTAGTATTCCACTTGGGGATATAATATCATGACTTCACTTGGGAGATGTCAAGATGAAACCGGTTACTCTGAATGAGAAAAGATCCACTGGGAATGGATTAAACCCGTATTCAGAGAAACTTCGATGGGGATAAATATCCACTGTGAACTGAAGTAATCTGAAAAGCAGTTGTAATTGGAAGTGTCAGAGCTGAAGTCTCATAAGGGGATAAAATAAATATCCACTTCGTTGGGGGAAGCTTGTACCAATATCATAGTTGTAGACGTCAGGATCTAGACTTCAGTGGGAATGAAATAAACATCCACTGTTGAGGAAGATTGAAATCCTGAGAAAACACTGAGGAGTGAAACAAACACTCGCTTCATACGACGAAGGTTGAGACCAAGGGAATACACTGGGAATTTTTAGGTCAAGCCAACTGCTGAATCTTTGCATTAATCTTGTCATAATTGATTGAAGGATATTCACTGGGGAATAGTCCTGACTTCCCGGAGTGAAGTCTTGCTGGGGAATTATCATACCACTTGAGACAGAAACTCTTTGGGCGTGGCGAAACATGCTATGAGGTCAAGGTCTGCATTGATGGTAGTTGCCGTTTTTAAATAACAGTTGCTGTGAAAAGGTCTTTAATTCTCAAATGCCCCAGCTCACATGGTCTATGAGAAGAAATCATCTCAAAAGGATTTTACAAAAAATTTGGCATCCAAAATGTTCCAATGTCTTCCAACTCTTGAGAGATTTGTCAAATCTCGACTAACTGGCCCAGATTGACGGTATTCTGTATAATTGAGTCTTCAAACTTGCCCCTTAGGGATGGTCAGTTTGTGAAAGCAACAACTGAAGAACAGCTTGCCCCTGTTCAGCTGAGTCTTCAGGCAACATGCCCCAGATTGGCTATCTTGAAATGTAAAGCCATCTTCGTCAGAGTTCTAAGTCTTGAAATTTTGAACTCATCATTACTATTTGTATGCAAGCTTCTATGATATCAAGCAAAATTAGCATGCAGATATGTAAATTCTGAAATTGCTAATGCAACGTCATGCTTGTCTTGAAGCTTTATTAAAAAAATAAATATCGCGATAACTTGTAACTGAATCACTAGTTAGGATATGACATTAGTTTTCTTTTTACAAAGCCAACACAAATTTTGAGCATAACTCATAGGAGTCAGGAAACATTATCTCATCGAGTATGCTTTTGAAATTAACCATGCCTCAATAAGGCCTTTTGATGGTTATAATCGGGGTTAGGTTCACAGTTTGAGAAACAAAGGATATGAGGCTCGAAGTTTATTTGTACCCACCCCTTCTTTGTGATATTCTCCTATTTTGAAAGTTTAGGTGCTTGATCACCTTAACTGAAAGGTTACCCTGCCCTAGGTTAAAATGAGGGTTTTTTTGATTTGGAGAAGAAAACTCCTACTTCAAAGGCTCAAAAGGGTTAATAAGGGTTTATCTCCTTTATATCTTCGGTGCTTGGGGATTTGAAACAATGCCTTATATCATCAGCAGAGTTTTATTCAAAAGCATACGACATGAGATATTATGTTTTATTTTCGTCATCCTCCATCCAAATCCCTACCAAGGCAAGAGATTGGGGTAGTATTTTCATTATAAAATAGAAAAAGCATTTTAAAATGAGTGAAACAAATGGATTTCTTCAAGCCAAACATTATTACTGCATTAATTATTCAAAATAACAAGTTCTTACATGCAAACCATGCTTTTATAGTCAAAGAAATAACAATAACTGCGGGAAAATAAACAAACAACCTGATGACCCTGGGAATTAATTATCCTCTTTATTTCGTCGGCTTGGAAATAACTCTCTTGAGTCTTCATGTCCAATCAGCACAAAGGCATTCCATTCACAACTGGGCCTCCTCTCTTGAAGGTCATCACTTCCTTGTCGATCATCTCTTGAACTTTCTCCTGGAAAGCCCTGCACTCTTCCGTCGAATGCCTCACTGCTCCATCATGAAACTCACAACTGACATTTGGATTGTCTCTAGGAGAGCAAGAATTTGTGGGTTTAGTTTTTATGGGTACCATCACCGAGTTTCGGGCAAAATAATACCACAATTGACTGTAGGTCAATGGGATTGGATCAAAAATTTTCTGAGCATGACTCTGATGTGTCCTTTGACGAAGCTGTGGTTGATAAATCAAAGTTGCTTGAGTGGCAGGAACGGCATCATCATGAACTTTCTTACCACCTTCTAGTAAGGTAGCATCATATCCACGAGGCACATGAGAGGATTAATTATTATCAGGAGTAATATCCATTGGTTTTGGCAAGTTGAGTATAGGCTCAATCACAACAATCTCACCCTTCTTCAACCCGTTACTTATTCGTAGAACACCATCGTTAATCAAGTTCTAAACATCATCTTGAACCAAACTACATCCTCTGACGTTGACATCACAATCTTTACAATCTTTATGGCAAACCTTCACAAGACCAGCTTTAAATAACTTCGAATGAAAGACCCGAATATGGATTTTAATCTCTGACACATCAAGAATTAAACTTTTTTCATGCACTTCATTAATAACATTAACATTCCCGTGGGTAGGCAAAGGATTATTCTTAATATTTAGTTGAGAATCACCAAAAGACAGAATCTTCTTTTCTATTAACTCTCTCACAATATTCTTGAGAGCATAACAGCTTTCCAGATCATGGCCAGATGCCCCTTCATGGAATAAACAATGAGCATTGGGATTATGATTAGGTGGAAGTGGATTGGGAGGTGGACCCAAAGCTCGGGTAGTTATCAGACCTCGTTGCACCAATAAAGGGTACAACTCAGTATAGGTCATTGGAATTGGAGGAACTGAAGGTCTATATGGTCTTCTGTTAGGAGCATTTGGACGAGGTACTAGAGCCCTCTATTGTTAATAATTAGGAGCGTTGGGCGCTCGTTGATAATTTGGTGGAGTTTGGGTTGGCTGATAAGCAGGAGCCGGTTGATATGCAGGAGGTGGTTGATTGACAATTGGTTGGTAGACAGGAGCTGGTTGAACAGGCTGATAGGTAGGAGCTTGTTGATTAAAGGCAGGTGCGACAGCAACCACATATGGTTGATGAGTAAAATGAACATGGTAACTTTGTTGTTGATTGAAATTTAGTTGATGCTTCCAGAGTTAACTTCTTCTTCTACCAGTTATTACAGCATTAGTTTCACCTTCCTTCTTTTTGTGAGGACTACTAAAATATTTCTTACTATGATCCTTATTGGGACTAGGACTTCTAGCAGGACTTAACATCTTTTCGCTTTTCAGACCAGCTTCTACTTTTACACCCACAACAACGATATCAGAAAAATTTGCAGTTACACTTTCAACCATTCTTTCATAAAATTCTGGACGAAGTGTATCAACAAACCAGTCAGCTAACTCTTTCTCAGACAAGGGAGGTTCCACCTGTGAAGCAATTTCTCTCCACCTCTGAGCATATTCCTTGAATGACTCAGTTTTTTTCCTGTGACATTCTTAGAAGTTGCCAGCGATCAGGAGCCAAATCCATATTATACTTATAATGTTTGATGAAGGCATCAGACAAATCCTGGAAACTCTTCACACAAGACTAATCTAAACTCAGATACCACTTCAATGACACACCCTTCATACTGTCCTGGAAATAATGGATCATCAGCTTATCGTTGTCGACGTGAGCTGCCATTTTCTGATAATACATGATTAAATGGCTCTTAGGGCATGTAGTTCCCTCATACTGCTCAAAGCTCGGAGTCTTGAATTTTGGAGGAATGACTAAACCAGATACCAGACATGCTTCCCTAACAACAGCGCCAAATACTTGATCACCTCCCATTGTCCTTAATCTCTTATCATTGGTTTATACATTCTCCTTGAGTTTTTCATGGTGTTCGTCCCCATCTTTCGACATGTTAGGGACATCATAGACTTGTTGGTTCTCATTGAAATAAGGTTGTACACGAGTGTGCACAACAGCTGGAGTGAATGTAGGGATCACTTGAGGAGCTTCAGCAACCAAAGGAACGACTTGTTGCACTTGTTGAACAATAGGAATTGTAGCAGGTGCAGGTACGAAACCAGGTGGTAAGCCATATGGAGGCACACTTGCAGTAGTGACAACAGCAGGTTGAGTATCCACAATTGTGTTGGTAATCTCGGAAACAACAATGGTTTGGGTATCCATCTTTACAAGTATGACATTCAGTATCTCCATGATTTGTCCTACATTCCCGCGTAGGTCCTCTAACTCATTGCTGACGCGATCAAGATCTTGATTTTGTTCTGCTATTCTTCTCTGAGCTTGAGCTCTAGTGTTGTATCGGTGCAGAGGATTCAAGGTGACGAAACTGAGGACGAGACAACAGGAATAAGCAAAAGAACTTAAAATGCACATGCAAATGATATGAAATGCAAATGCAAGAATGATGCAACCATCAAGGAACTCAAAATTGTATTTGCAGTCATTGTAGATATTCTGAAATAAAAACATTTTATTAAAATTTTCCAAAGGCCAGTACACCTCCAAAGTTTATTACATAAGCAATAAAATACAAAAGGAACTAGGAATCTAATCCACTAGACGATGACCCTTCTCTTTCACGAAGTTCTTTCGTCAGCATGTCGATCTGCTCTTGTATCCTTGCCTTGTCAAGAGTAAGCTTCTCTATTTTTGCCTTCAACTTCGAAACTTCACTTGAGTCAGTCACAGGAGGCTTGGGACGAGGATATGGCATCATCAAAGTGAGAGCCCTTTCACGTGCCCATGCTAGGCAAGCTTCAGTAACTGTGCAATCATGGTTCGTTGTCACGGTCATTCTTTACCTATTTATGCAACGCCACGCATACACAATTCTGGTTTTCAATTCAAGGTTCTCTCCTTTATAGAGGAAAAGTCTGGTCAGATTATTCGGATCAGGTACTTCGTCCATTGGATGTCTGAGTTGTCGACGAGCGAGTACTGGGTTATAACCGATGCACCTTTTTGTGCCATGAAGAGGCACATTGGGAAAGTCCCCACAGCTATGAATCATGATAATTCTTCCATACATCGGATCATACCACTCAATGTCCGAGTGAGTGAGAGCCATGACCTTCACAGGCCATTCTGTACCATCTTTTACATTCCAAAAAGTTGTAGACCTCGGTAGGTGCGAAATAAACCACCTATAGAGTATAGCAGTGCAGCATGTAATACATCTTTCTTCTTTCAGAACCTTTGAATGAATGGAATGGTAGGCGTCGACTAACAGGGTAGGAACCAGATTCTTGAGCATGAAGATCTTGATTGCGTTGACATCGACAAAATCTTCAATGTTTGGAAATAGGAACAACCCATAAGCTAGCAATGCAAAAATGTTCTCGAAAACCTCGGTATTCCACATTGTCATACCCCAAATTTTGACCATCAAGATTTCCCATCATTGTGCAAATCATTATCACAATATGGATGTATCATCATACCTCATCAATCTTTTCAAGGATAGTTGAGCACTCACTTCAACCAAGAATTATGGTTTTAAGCCTTCTCAGAACACTTACACAAAAGGTCAATCAAGAAATGACATGACCTTCAACTTGTCTAGCCTCTTAAACACCTGTAAAGGATCAAGAGGTCTCCAATATCAAGAATCAAGCACAAGAGTGCAACATCTCAAGCTGATCAAGCCTCAAGATCGCTAGTGTCACCAAATTAGGGTTTTGGTCGACCAAGGTCTCCAGATGAAAATTTTCATCTAGGCATGAGCCAATACTTCAAAGCATGATCCAAAATGCTTCAAGGGATCTCAGGGATCCAATCTTCAAGTCAAAACAACCTCAAGGGAACCATTCATCAACAATCAGGAATTAGGGTTTCTTGACCTAATTCTCCCCTAAGTTGACTTTTGAGGCAAGACATGAACCAAAACCTCAAGACATGATTTTAGGGCCTCAAATATACCACATTGATCCATTTACAACAATGGATTGATCCAAGAAGTTTGGTTCACAAGTTTCAATTTCATCTGGACCACAATTAGGGTTTTGAAGGAAAAGTCAACTGTGCCTTTGACTTTTGACCAAGACATGTATGTTCCTAAACCTTGGGACATGATTCAAAATACCCTAAAACACCTATGGAATCCATCCATTATGTTTGAATTAGGTCAAGGACTTGATTTCATAAAGGACCACACAGTTTGGAATTCATTTGACAAAAAGTCAACTGTGCCTAAAATCAAGTTTGATTTTTCAGAAATTTTCACAAATATGGTTCCCCTAGGTTAAAAACAATGTTAATGTATGATATTGATCATCATTCATCAAGAAAAATCAAGAAAAATGAGGTTTCTTGCAAAAGGGGCAACCATGAGAAACCAAAAATTTTCTAAGTTATGTGACAAAAGTGGTTTGGTACCAACTTTGTAAGGTTATTGTGAGGGCTAAGGTCTTTCATCCACTGTGTTTTAATGATGTCAACAAATATGCTAAGTATTAGATTGTAATTTGAGCGGTATCACTTCACTTGTTGGGCAAATTGCATCTAGTCATTGTTGTTCATGGGTCTAGACATATAGGACTCCGTCTTATCCATAAATACATGTGCATGATCATTATACTGGTGTCTAGTATATTTGTCTGGATCTAGTCAATTAAAATATGCAGGAAAATTGAGTTTTATCTAAAATTACAGGTTATGCGCTGACCTGCCATCTGCATGAGTCGACGCATGATTATTGATGCCAGACTTGTGAAATAACCCGGAAAGCGCATAACTCTGGGAATAAAAAATTTGTATTCATGCGCCGACGCATGATGTCTGTGAGTCGACGCATAGCTGTCAAAATTTCACACTGCTTTCTACGGGTCAGCGCACGCCGACCCTCATTAAAGCAGGAGTCGACTCATAACTTGCCTGAACTGATTTTTTCACTTAATTTTTTTTTCTGTTATTTCTATTATAACTTTTAGTGGGTCAATTTATTCTCTATAAATAGTTTGGTCATCTCATTATCCATAATAACAAGAAACGTGAAAATATATGTCATTTTTCTCTTCATCTTCATCTTCTTCATTGAGTAAATAAACAATCACACATAATCATTTTTGTTTGTGTCGCCCATTGATTGAAGTGATAACGTTCAGAATTTAGAAAGTGTGATCTTCATCTTCTGGGTTGAGAGCTTGGCAGGTGTTTCTTGAATAAAACCAGTTGGTTTTGTCCTCCAAGAATCAGGTAGATTTTGGGGGTTTTAGCACAAACCGTTTCGTTCTACAAGGATTCCGCCGGGCGAAGGTAACCGAAGATTGGAGCAATTGTTCAGTTTAGTAGCTGTAATCGGAGGATCGTAGAAGAGAAGTTTGGGTTCAAATTTTTGGTAGATCACAATTGATCGAGTGAAGGTAACCGAAGAACGGTGGGTTCTTTCGGTTTAGTAGCGTGGGACGGTAATTGGATCAACCATATTCGAAGCACTTGATTCATCTTGAATCAAGGGGAGATAAGACTCTGCATCAACGATCGAAGACGTTCGAGGGTGTGGATGTTCATTGTTCTTCTCTTGTAATAAACAATTTGCAACAGCTATGTGTGTGTATATATATATATATATATATATATATATATATATATATATATATATATATATATATATATATATCTCAATTCTAATTGTGGAGTTGGGGGCAGACGTACCCAAAGCGAGGACGATTGGGGAACTGCCTAATCAAATCTCGTTTGTTCTCTCTTTCCTTTAACTCTTTTACAATTTCAGTTTATTCGAATTTGTGAAGTCGCAAGTTATCGAAATTTCTGTCGTAGTGTAATCGTAAGCTGAGAAATTGTTTTGTTAAATTGATACAATTCCTTGAATTGTATCATGGAGCAGCTTTACATTACCTTCCATAGAAATTATGCACTTAGTGTGTTTATGCACACCAGGTGTTTGATAATTTGTTTCAAAGCAAAAATCGAAAGCATTGCTTTTAATTGTTTATCGTTTTACCTCTTAGGTTTGGAGTAAACATCAAGCAAGCAATATTTTGTTGATTGCGTTATAAGTGTAGTAATTGAACTGAATTTTTTCTCTTCCATACTCATTCTCAATATATTCGTGCATATCCGATCCTTTTAGTAGAAGGTTCGTGGTAGACGTACAATCCAGTGGTTTGCTTCCGTTAAACCTTTTAAAAACTAAATTTTTAGTAACCATTTGCGTGTAAAACTCTGGGGATCTATTCAATCCCCCCTTCTAGATCCATAGCCATCGTCTAACAAGTGGTATCACGAGCTCCAGTTTATTCTGGTGCTTCGGTAAAACTTCTCGGGTCATGGCGAACGAACCTAAAGGGGCTTATAACAGAGCTCCAGTTTTTACAGGCAAAAATTACAGCTACTGGAAGGATTGTATGCACGTTCATATTAATTCCATAGATCGGAAGGTTTGGAACGTTATTTTAAATGGTCCCATGAAAATTACTATGACAAATGCGTAAGGCATTGTCGTTCCTAAACCCGAAGACCAATGGAGTGAGGAGAACGAGAAAAAGTACAACTATGATTGGATGGCTCGTAATATGATCATCTCCTCCTTGGGATTTGACGACTATTATCGAGTCTCCCATTGTGAAACAGCCAAAGCCATGTGGGATGCTTTACAAGTAGCCCACGAAGGCACTAATGATGTTAAGATGGCTCATATTAATACACTAACGCAAGAGTTTGATTTGTTTTACATGAAGCAAGGGGAAACCATTGCGGATATGCAAAAATGATTAACTCACATTATCAACAAATTGCATGTTCTTGGTAAACCAATTCCAAATGAGGTTGCTACTAACAAAATTATGAGGTGTCTTAACAGGGAATGGCAACCGAAGGTCACCGCTATCAAGGAGGCCAACAATCTTGCTACACTAGACCTCACAACACTTTTTGGTAAACTCAATGAGCATGAGCAAGTGCTCATTAGCTTGGATAAACATGAAAAGAGTATCAAGAAAGAGAAGGCAAAATATACGGAGAAGAAGTCAATAGCTCTTAAGGCTTCTTGTTCAAAGTCCACACATCAAGAGCTAAGTGATGATGAAGCCAATAATGACAAAGATGAAGAATCCGGTGATGATATGGGCTTATTTGTGAAAAGGTACAATAGATACGTTCGTAAGAACGAGATTCAACACTCGGACAGAAATCTAGTCAAGTTTAGGAAGCAATCTAGAAGCGAAGGAAATAAGAATGGCAAGGCAAAAGGGACGTGCTACAACTGTGGAAAATCCGGGCACTACAAGCTGGATTGTCCATCTCTAAAGAAAGACAAAGATAGGGATAATGACAAGAGTCGCTCAAACAAAAAGTCCAACAAGTCTCGACGAGCATACATCGCTTGGGAAAGCGATAGTGAGTCGAAAAAAGATGATTCATCAAGCGATGAAAGGGAATACGTTAACTTTTGTCTTATGGCACGCCACAACAAAGCAAAAGAGGTAAATCATTCTAAATATGATCATGTTAATACTATGTCGCATTTAGAGTTACAAAAGGCTTTTGACATGTTACACTATGAGGCTAAGGAAGCATTTCAACGTTTAGCCTCAAATAAAAAGATTTTCTCGTATTTGGAGAAGAAGGTTTCCGATTCCGAAAAGGAATTGGAAGCCCTCAAAAACTCTATAGTGGACACATCAAAAGCCAAGGTTGAAGAGGATCCTACCTCTTGGTTCAATTGGGGCTGTGACACTTGTCACATTTGGCAACGAGAGGTGAGAACCCTCAAGCCCAAATTGGACAAGGCTCTTAATCCAAAAGTTACGTTTGCTATCGATCGAGCACATTTTCGTGAGAGCATGAATAATCCATATCAAAAGTATACATATGTGATTCGAGATAGTGATAGCAAAGGTAAATTCCAAATAAACCGTAATTGTCTTTACTGTTGTAAGCCTGGTCATACTATTGCAAAATGCCGCTTCAGAAGGTTTCTTGTTCCGAAAGGCATCTACCAATGGTTGCCCAAGTGCGGTCTTGGTTTCACTCACCTTAAAGGACCCAATGAGAATTGGGTACCTACTCTCCCTTGATTATTTTTTGTAGGTACAATGTCTTGAGACCACCGAAAGAAGATGGGTTCTGGATAGTGGCTGCTCGAGACATATGACTGGAGACATATCTCTTTTTATCGACTTTGTGGCGAAGAAAAAGGGGTTTGTCACCTACGGAGATAACAACAAGGGACAGATACTTGGTAAAGGTAGTGTAGGTAACCCCTCATCTACTACTATCTCTGATGTAATTCTTGTGGAAGGCCTTAGACACAACCTTTTAAGCATTAGTCAACTATGTGACAAGAATTATAAAGTATCTTTTTCAAAGGATTGTTGCATAGTTGAAGCTAGTGACAAAAAGTATGTGTTTAAGGGCTTGAGGGTGAACAACGTCTATATGCTAGACTTAAATGAGGTATCGTTGAATGGAGACAAATGTCTAGTCACTATGAATGAAGATTCATGGTTGTGGCATAGACGGTTGGCTCACATTAACTTTGATCTGCTTAACAAAATAGTCTCTAAAGGCCTAGTCATCGGTTTGCCCAAAATTAAATTCACAAAGGATCACCTTTGTGATGCGTGTCAAATGGGGAAGCAAACAAGGATCTCATTCAAATCTAAAAACATCATTTTAACTATGAGACCCCTTGAGCTCCTCCATATGGACCTCTTTGGACCATCTAGGGTTAAAAGCCTAGGTGGTAACTACTATGGTTTTGTAATAGTAGATGACTTTTCTAGGTTTTGTTGGACTATTTTCTTAGCAAATAAGAGTGATACCTTTTCGGCCTTTGAACGATTTGCTAAGTTATCTCAGAACAAGTTAAACACAAACATTGGGTCAATTAGAAGTAACCATGGGGGTGAGTTTGAAAATAATTTGTTTGAAGCATTTTGTGACTCCAACGGAATTGATCATAATTTTTCCGCACCACGTACCCCTCAACAAAATGGGGTAGTGGAACGTAAAAATAGAGTTTTGGAGGAACTTGGAAGGACTATGATCAATGATGGTGGATTACCAAAATACTTTTGGGCCGACGCCATAAGCACAGCTTGTTATGTTTTGAATAGGGTGCTCATCCAGCCTATTCTAAACAAGACACCGTATGAGCTTTTAAAAGGGCGTAAGTCAAATATCTCTCACCTTCATGTATCTGGTTGCAAATGCTTTGTGTTAAACAACGGGAAAGAGACTCTTGGTAAGTTTGATACCAAGGCCGACGAGGGTATTTTTTTTGGATACTCTCAGTCAAGTAAAGCGTATAGAATTTATAATAAGAGGTTAAGTGTAGTTGAAGAGTCAGTTCATGTTACCTTTGATGAGTCTTATATGAGAAATGTCGAAGAAGGTAGTTCTTTTCATGGTGCAGGTGTACCTACTGAAGATATACTCAAGGACACTGATAAGGGAACTGATCAGCCTGAAGCAGTGTGTATTGAGGAGGAAAAGGATCACCAACCCATGAAGAGTGAGGAGGATCATCCAACTAATGAAGATGACCTTCCTCCAGCATGAAAGTCTTCCAAAGACCATCCAATCGACAATATCATCGGTGATATCTCTAAGGGAGTAACCACTCTCTCTAAACTTAGTAACTTTTGTTATCACTCTGCTTTTGTCTCCCAAGTTGAACCTAAAAACGCTAAGGAGGCGTTACTCGATGAGCATTGGTTTCTATCAATACAAGATGAGTTAAATCAATTCAGGAGAAATGAGGTTTGGGACCTGTCCCCCCTCCGCGAGTTCATCGAGTAATCGGCACCCGATGGGTGTTTAGGAATAAACTTGATGAAAATGGAGTAATAACACGTAACAAAGCGCGGCTTGTAGCGCAAGGCTATAACCAAGAGGAAGGAATCGACTATGAGGAAACTTATGCGCCGGTTGCCTGACTCGAGGCTATACGCCTTTTACTTGCTTATGCTTGCACTAAGAACTTCAAATTATTCCAAATGGACGTTAAAAGTGCATTCCTTAATGGATATATAAATGAAGATGTTTACGTTGCCCAACCTCCGGGTTTTGAATCTCATGAATATCCTGATCATGTCTACAAACTTAAACGTGCTTTGTATGAACGTCTAAGCAAATTTTTACTTGATCAAGGGTATTCAAGAGGGAAGGTTGACACAACCCTCTTTATTAAACGTCAAGGAAAACATTTAATTTTGGTACAAATTTATGTTGATGATATTATCTTTGGGTCTACTAACATGACCTTGGTCAAGGAGTTTTCTAGTTTAATGCAGGGGGAGTTTGAAATGAGCATAATGGGGGAGCTCAATTATTTCCTCGGATTGCAAATCAAACAACTTGAAGAGGGCACATTTGTGAGTCAAACAAAATATTATCTTGAGCTACTTAAACGTTTTGATATGCTAAACTGCAAAGCAATAGATACTCCAATGCCTATTTGTGCCAATCTTGATCGTGACGAAAATGGTAAGGATGTAGAGGTGAAGAAGTATCGAGGTATGATTGGATCTCTTCTTTATCTTACCACATCACGACCCAACATTATGTTCAGTGTATGCATGTGTGCGAGGTATCAAGCACATCCCAAGGAATCCCACTTAAAAGCAGTTAAGCGCATACTTCGATACCTCTCCGGTACTCCAAAGTATGGGCTGTGGTATTCCAAAGGTAGTGTTTGTTCCTTAGTTGGTTATTCCGATTCCTACTTTGCCAGGTGCAAGTTGGATAGGAAAAGTACTAGTGGCACGTGTCACCTTTTTGCAAATTCCTTGGTGAGTTGGCACAGCAAGAAACAGGTTTCGGTTGCTTTGTCAACTGTAACGCCCCGATTTCGATTATTCTAATTTTTGTTGAGTCCTTTATTTAATTGAATGTTAAATTATTCTATTTATGACTTTGGTGTGATAATATGCTTTTATGCTATGTTATGATGTATTATCTCGTTTGAGAGCGTTTTCGGGAATTTTGGTCATTTTATAACTATTAATGAGTTAGAGAAAATTAAGGAAGTAATTTCTAGAGGAAATTTATTAGAAAATGAATTAAGTGTAGAAATTGAATTAGAGGAAATATTGTGTAGAAATAGAAAATAAAAGAAAGGAAATAGGAAAGAAAGAGAAAAAGGGAAATATAAAGAAAAAGAAGAGAAAGAAAGAGGAAGAGGGAAAAAGAGAATAAAAGAGGAAAAGAGTGGAAATCATCAAGAACAAGAGCTAGATCATTTGGAATCCGGGTAAGGGTTAGAAACATTGTTATCTTGTCTATGTGTGTAATTATGTATGTGTGTGTTTGGATGATTCTCTTGCTTTCCATGTTTTTCACTTCTAGGTCGAAAACGATAAAACGAATAGAAATCGATGTTTTCACGGACGAAAATCGATATAATTTGTGTTGTATGATCTCTATATGTGTAAGAACCATTGATATTAATGGTTTTGCTGATGGAAGTGATTTGAGGAAGAAAAATGGAATTTTTGGGGTTTGGAACAGTGCAAAACGAAGCATAAATTCTGCTTCTGGTGTGAAGCGCCGGGCGGTGTGATTGTTTCGCTGGGCGGTTCGTCCTTTCGCCGGGCGGTTTTGAGAGGCGCAGAGGTTCCAAGTTTCTGACTCTTTGAGTCATTTGGGTGGGTTTAGTGTCGCCTGTGCTTCGCCGGGCGAAGCAGCGGCGAAGGGCGCTTCGCCGGGCGGTTGGAGCGTTTCGCCAGGCGGTTGGGAGTTTTTTTAAATAATATTTTTCTTTAAAAATTCATAACTCTCGAACCGTATTTCCGATTTAAGTGTTATTTATATTGTCAGAAAGCTTTTAAAATGTACTTTCATAATATGATGATTTTGAAATTGTTAGCCGATTGAATTATGTCGAGAATTCGGGAATAGTGTCATTTACCGACTTTTGTCGTTTTAAATGTGTATATTGGTTGTGTAACATATAATGTGGCATTGATATTAATGTGTATGCCTTGTATGATGTTGTGTAATGATAATGAATGTGATATGTTGTAATTGGTTTTATATGCATGTTTATGATTACATGTATGCATTATAAGAATGTCTTGAGTCATTTCGTATGTAAAGTATAATGATGTACATTCTTGTGTTGTGTGATTCTAATGAGGATCCGTTGTAACGATTGTGTGCCTAGGTGAGGTGTGAGCAATCGGATCGTGTGCCCGTGTGGGGTGTGAGCGATCCATAAATGATGTTGTTGCATGGTAAAATACATTGTTTGAGTGAATGTCAATGTATGTTGTAATGATATGTTGTGGGTAGCCTTTGTGGTGTGAATCCCTTGTGGAATTAATTGTGATTGTATGATTGTTGTGGCGATGAATTATGGCCGAGGGGCAAATAAATGCAATGTGTTGTATCTGGTTATATTTATGCATGTTTGTGGTTGCATATATGTGTGAAGATGCATTGGTTGTCATGAGTTCTTGTGTGTCAAGTATCATGATATGCATCGTTGTGACGTCCTGAGTGACGGATTAGGTTCCAGAGGGAATCCGCTATAACGTCGTGTGCCCGCGTGTGGGGTGTGAGCGATGATTATAGACGATCGTGTGCCCGCTTGTGGGGTGTGAGCGATCGGGTCGTGTGCCCGCCTGTGGGGTGTGTGCGATCCATAAACATTGTGTGCCCGCCTGTGGGGTGTGAGCAATGGGTGAACATCGTAGGCCCGACGGGGAGTTACAGTGATGTAATGAGCGATGGTTCCAGCAGAGTTCCTGAGTGAACTAGTGATGAGTCGGTACCGCATATGTAATTGCATAGAGTCGTTGCGTCGGTCTCTTGCATTTGCATGAATCATGATTGCACTGTTATATGTGGAAAGTCATGATTGATTATTTGTGTGGAAAATGGTGATGTACATTTATGATAAATGTATTGTGCATGTTTGATATGCATTGATAAATGGTTGATTTTATGATTGAGCTTATGATAATCCTTTGGAAATTGTTGTACAATTGTGTTGGATGTAGTGAATTGTAAATGATATGTTTTGTGTATAAACGTATGCATTGTATGAGAATAGGTGATTATGTGCATGAATGATATGCTTGGGTTGTGATACATGTTATATAATGGAATTGGTGAGTAATAGTGTATGTGGTAATAAATGTGTTATGTGTATTTTTATGTTGAAATATATAATTATATGCATCGATATCATGATAATGTTTCTTACCCTTCTGCTGTTTTATAATGCTCCATGAGGCATTGCAGAGTAGGTTGCTGAAGGTATTTTGTGAAGCTTAGGACTTCATTTCTTTTGGGTCGGTCGGCTCTGATATGTAGCACCGGGTAGCTAGGATTACATGATTATTTTGTGATACATTTTGTATATGCATCATGACTTGAATTGTTTATGTAAACATGATTCCGTGTTGACGGATAGTAATTGATATATATATATATATATATATATATATGATGGTATTCAGTATTTAGATGTTTTCGCTTTTATTCTAAATATTGAGACATTGGTGTAAGGACGGAGTTCCTCTGTGGAAGTTACCCCACTATTGCATATCTCTGTTGAGCAGGTGTTGATTGTTTAATTTCAAGTATAATGTGACATGCTTCTTTTATGCCGTGCTTGTAATTATACTCTGATGAAATTTTTAATATATGCCTAAATGTTTAATGAATGTGATTATTTGGGGGTATAGAATGGGGTGTTACATTAAGTGGTATCAGAGCCAGTGTTGAGTCAGTTTGTGTCTGTCTTGTTGTTGTTGTTGAACCGTGTTGTCGTTGTTGAGAATGATCAGAATATGGATGGTAGGAACGATAATGTTATTGCTGCTGCCATGGAGTCTATGGCTAGAGCTGTGCAAGGTGCAGCGAACGTGAATGCGGACGATGAGTTTAGAAAGAATCAACCGTCGGTCTTCAAGGGAAGATTTGATCCGGATGGTGCTCAGATATGGTTGAAGGAAATTGAAAGGATTTCCCGAGTTATGGACTGCGCGGAAGAGAACAAGGTAAGGCTCACATGGTTAGGAACTCACATGCAGAAGGAAGAAGTCGACAATTGGTGGGTCGGTATGCGTCAAGTTCTTGAGATTAATGAGGAGGGAATTACTTGGGATTTGTTTCGTACTGAGTTTCTAAGGAAGTATTACCCTGAGCATGTTAAGGGAAAGAATGAGATGGAATTTCTAGAACTAAAGCAAGGTAGTATGTCCGTTGTGGACTATACTGCGAAGTTTGTGGGATTGGTACAATTTCATCCTCACTATGCGGCGATTACTGCTGAGTTTTCCAGATGTGTGAAGTACGAGAATGGTCGACGCCCTGAGATTAAGCAAGTCATTGGTTATCAGAGGATAAGAAGGTTTTCCGACTTGGTGGAATGTAGTAGAATCTTCGAGGAAGATAGCAAAGCTCGTTCTGCTCACTACAAGAGTATGAATGAGAGAAAAGGGAAACAACAAGCTCGTGGTGGTCCTTATGTGACACCCGTTGATAAGGACAAGCATAAGAGTAACTTGGAGAAGAAGTCGAGTGGAGGGGGTTCTAGTGTTCCGGAATGTTTCAAATGTGGAGAGAATGGTCATAAATCATTGGAATGTAGGAAGACTCTTGAGAAGTGTTCCAACTGTGGAGACTTGGGGCACGCTGTCGCCGATTGTAGAAGGAACAGGGTGAAGTGTTACAGTTGTGGGGAATCGGGTCACATTAGTACTAATAGTGCTAAGCCGAAACAAGCTCAAGCTGGCGGAAAAGTGTTTGCATTGACGGGTACGGATACTACTGATGCAGATTGTTAGACTACAGGTACTTGTCTTATTAATGGTATGCCTTTAGTTGCTATTGTTATTATCGGGGTGACTCATTCGTTTATTTCACATGAGTGAGCGAAGCGTTTGAATTTGTTGTTTGTTCCTTAGTACCTGATGGGTGTGTGAAACACCGTCAGTGCTTTCTGGTTTTCCTGTTCGGTGGTCAGCAGGTGTTAGGATGAGATAAGTGGGGGAGAAGCTGGTACTTCTCCGTGTTTCCTCGGGTGTGGAGCGTTAACTCGGTGTGTTGTGGATTGTGAGATCGTAAGTGTTATTTGGACATAGTAGTTTCCGGTTTTAGGATGGATACAGAGGTAAAATTGATGTCGACTAAGAATTTGTGCCTTAGGTAGTTTTGTGCACGGGATGCAAGAAAGGCTATTATAGTTTAGTGAAGATGATTTATGCCCCATCATAGTTGTCGGCTGTCTATTGACAAATTGAGGAACTGATCACCCTTAATCTATTGTTGATAGAAGACGGGAATTGTGTTGGATGGGATAGACGTATCTTTCCGGCTTTAATAGTGGGATGGAATACATTGTTCGAAATTAATGAAGGATTATGGATTGATTTTGATGAGTTGATGAAGATTTTCATATTTGATGACGAGACAGATTAGAAGTTTTAGTATGTTGGGAAGAAATTGTATATGAATTATTGAGAAATGAATAAGGTGATGATCGAGAATAAGATAACTAGGATGGTTTGGATCATTTGATGGAATTAGTGATTTGTTTGGGTCGTGGCTTAGGTTTTCGGCATTTGAGAATTCATGAAAGGATTAGTACTATTGCGGGGTTGGAATTGGTTACGGTTGTGTTGTGTTGGAATATTGGAAGTATTATCTTTATAATTTTGAAATTCGAAGTGTTTAGTGATTTCGAGAGTATTGAGTACTTGTTTGGTCTGAAGGAATAGAGTATGAGACAACAAAAACGATTAAGATTCATGGCGAGTTATGAATTTGGTTTGGTTTTGGGAGAGGCAGTTGTTAGGCCCAGTGTGTAAGTCAAAAATCTTTATGTATGTCGGTTTTGATGGCAAGAGAGCTGGAATCGTTGAGCAGTTCAGAGACTTGTACCTAGTGAGTGAGGGTTAGACTTTGGAAGCGAGATTGATGGACTCGATAGTTTTGAGCAATCAGAGTGCGCAGTGGAAGCGTGATGTGATCCATTTTGTATGAATGTGTGAGACTTGTAAGAGTTTATAAGTTGGACATTGGAGACATGTGGGAATGATTAAATTATTGGACGTTCCAGGATGGAGGTGTTAAGTGAAAAGTTTAAATTTATTTCGTGAACTACATTGTAGATGGATGTGTTGGTGATATGTTCGATTGGTGAATCGTAGCATAAAAATGTGAACAAGGAGGTTGGTCTTGTGGTTATGTAGGAGTTCGTGAACGATGTTGTGTCATGGAACTTCCTGTCCTTGTTGTGTTGTTGCCTCGTCTCCCTTGTATTGGTTCGAGTGCGAGTAGTTAATTCCTGTGTGAGGAATTAGTGTTGTGTTACCTACGGTGATGGTAACAATCTTGTTGTGTTTCGGTTCAAGAGCGAACCTGTAAGTCGTGTTTGTGTATTCTTTGAGTTGTGAGTCGGTTGTCCAGTGCATTGTATGGGCTTTGCATCTTGTCGTTATTGTCATCGTGGTCGTGTTGTTATAATTGTTGCTGTTAGCAAGGTGGTTTGTCAGTTGTGTTATGTGGTGGTGTGCCTTTCATTGGCCTATTGTTTTGTTGGTCGGATGCGAGAGTTGTGTCCGGTGTTATTCGTATCCGTATATTTTCGAGGACGAAAATTCCTAAGTGGGGGAGAGTTGTAACGCCCCGATTTCGATTATTCCAATTTTTGTTGAGTCCTTTATTTAATTGAATGTTAAATTATTCTATTTATGACTTTGGTGTGATAATATGCTTTTATGCTATGTTATGATGTATTATCTCGTTTGAGAGCGTTTTCGGGAATTTTGGGCTTAAGGGCATTTTGGTCATTTTATAACTATTAATGAGTTAGAGAAAATTAAGGAAGTAATTTCTAGAGGAAATTTATTAGAAAATGAATTAAGTGTAGAAATTGAATTAGAGGAAATATTGTGTAGAAATAGAAAATAAAAGAAAGGAAATAGGAAAGAAAGAGAAAAAGGGAAATAGAAAGAAAAAGAAGAGAAAGAAAGAGGAAGAGGGAAAAAGAGAAGAAAAGAGGAAAAGAGTGGAAATCATCAAGAACAAGAGCTAGATCATTTGGAATCCGGGTAAGGGTTAGAAACATTGTTATCTTGTCTATGTGTGTAATTATGTATGTGTGTGTTTGGATGATTCTCTCGCTTTCCATGTTTTTCACTTCTAGGTCGAAAACGATAAAACGAATAGAAATCGATGTTTTCACGGACGGAAATCGATATAATTTGTGTTGTATGATCTCTATATGTGTAAGAACCATTGATATTAACGGTTTTGCTGATGGAAGTGATTTGAGGAAGAAAAATGGAATTTTTGGGGTTTGGAACAGTGCAAAACGAAGCAGAAATTCTGCTTCTGGTGTGAAGCGCCGGGCGGTGTGATTGTTTCGCCGGGCGGTTCGTCCTTTCGCCGGGCGGTTTTGAGAGGCACAGAGGTTCGAAGTTTCTGACTCTTTGAGTCATTTGGGTGGGTTTAGTGTCGCCTGTGCTTCGCCGGGCGAAGCAGCGGCGAAGGGCGCTTCGCCGAGCGGTTGGAGCGTTTCGCCGGGCGGTTGGGAGTTTTTTTAAATAATATTTTTCTTTAAAAATTCATAACTCTCGAACCGTATTTCCGATTTAAGTGTTATTTATATCGTCGAAAAGCTTATAAAATGTACTTTCATAATATGATGATTTTGAAATTGTTAGCTGATTGAATTATGTCGATAATTTGGGAATAGTGTCATTTACCGACTTTTGTCGTTTTAAATGTGTATATTGGTTGTGTAACATACAATGTGGCATTGATATTAATGTGTATGCCTTGTATGATGTTGTGTAATGATAATGAATGTGATATGTTGTAATTGGTTTTATATGCATGTTTATGATTACATGTATGCATTATAAGAATGTCTTGAGTCATTTCGTATGTAAAGTATAATGATGTACATTCTTGTGTTGTGTGATTCTAATGAGGATCCGTTGTAACGATTGTGTGCCTAGGTGAGGTGTGAGCAATCGGATCGTGTGCCCGTGTGGGGTGTGAGCAATCCATAAATGATGTTGTTGCATGGTAAAATACATTGTTTGAGTGAATGTCAATGTATGTTGTAATGATATGTTGTGGGTAGCCTTTGTGGTGTGAATCCCTTGTGGAATTAATTGTGATTGTATGATTGTTGTGGTGATGAATTATGGCCGAGGGGCAAATAAATGCAATGTGTTGTATCTGGTTATATTTATGCATGTTTGTGGTTGCATATATGTGTGAAGATGCATTGGTTGTCATGAGTTCTTGTGTGTCAAGTATCATGATATGCATCGTTGTGACGTCCTGAGTGACGAATTGGGTTCCAGAGGGAATCCGCTATAACGTCGTGTGCCCGCGTGTGGGGTGTGATCGATGATTATAGACGATCGTGTGCTCGCTTGTGGGGTGTGAGCGACCGGGTCGTGTGCCCGCCTGTGGGGTGTGTGCGATCCATAAACATTGTGTGCCCGCCTATGGGGTGTGAGCAATGGGTGAACATCGTAGGCCCGACGGGGAGTTACAGTGATGTAACGAGCGATGGTTCCAGCAGAGTTCCTGAGTGAACTAGTGATGAGTCGGTACCGCATATGTAATTGCATAGAGTCGTTGTGTCGGTCTCTTGCATTTGCATGAATCATGATTGCACTGTTATATGTGGAAAGTCATGATTGATTATTTGTGTGGAAAATGGTGATGTACATTTATGATAAATGTATTGTGCATGTTTGATATGCATTGATAAATGGTTGATTTTATGATTGAGCTTATGATAAGCCTTTGGAAATTGTTGTGCAATTGTGTTGGATGTAGTGAATTGTAAATGATATGTTTTGTGTATAAACGTATGCATTGTATGAGAATAGGTGATTATGTGCATGAATGATATGCTTGGGTTGTGATACATGCTATATAATGGAATTGGTGAGTAATAGTGTATGTGGTAATAAATGTGTTATGTGTATTTTTATGTTGAAATATATAATTATATGCATCGATATCATGATAATGTTTCTTACCCTTTTGCTGTTTTATAATGCTCTATGAGGCATTGCAGATTAGGTTGCTGAAGGTATTTTGTGAAGCTTAGGACTTCATTTCTTTTGGGTCGGTCGGCTCTGATATGTAGCACCGGGTATCTAGGATTACATGATTATTTTGTGATACATTTTGTATATGCATCGTGACTTGAATTGTTTATGTAAACATGATTCCGTGTTGACGGATAGTAATTGATATATATATATATATATATCTATGTATATATATATGATGGTATTCAGTATTTAGATGTTTCCGCTTTTATTCTAAATATTGGGACGTGGGTGTAAGGACGAAGTTCCTCTGTGGAAGTTACCCCACTGTTGCATATCTCTGTTGAGCAGGTGTTGATTGTTTAATTTCAAGTATAATGTGACATGCTTCTTTTATGCCGTGCTTGTAATTATACTCTGATGAAATTTTTAATATATGCCTAAATGTTTAATGAATGTGATTATTTGGGGGTATAGAAGGGGGTGTTACATCAACAGCCGAGGCGGAATACGTTGTCGCAGGAAGTTGTTGTGCTCAAGTGTTATGGCTTAAATAACAATTGCTTGATTTCAATTTAAAACTTGAGCGTATTCCTATTTTGTGCGATAACACTAGTGCAGTAAACCTAACTAAGAACCCCGTATTACATTCACGCACCAAGCAAATCGAAATACGCCATCATTTTCTTAGGGATCATGTGGAAAAAGGTGATGTGATTTTTGAGCACGTTGACACAAAAAATCAACTTGCTGATATTTTTACAAAACCATTAGCTACAGAGCCTTTCTTTCACATCCGTAGGGAACTTGGCATTCTCGATATCTCGGATCGTGTTTAATAATTCTTTATGATAGTGATCTTCACATATATACATGCTTGTTTATTCTTTTAACTAACAATGCAAAAAGACATTTAGCTATGTGTGAGGGCTCTTATCGTCATGGTGATCAAGGTAATATCGTTCCGATTTATAGATGTTTAACATATTTTGTGCCATATCAAGTACCTTAAACTTGATGGTTATTGCGTTTTGAGCACATATTGTTCATGTGGATGTTTGTTTTATGTGTGTGTGCATGTTTATTTATCCTTTTGGAACTTATATTTGCAAAATTTCAATTTTTTTCATTTTTGCCTTGCATGCGTCGACTGGACCATATCATGGGTCGACTCATAAACTGTTGCTTTTGTTAAGGGAAACGTTCGGGTTAGCGCAGGATAACCTGCCGTTGGCGCATCCTTATTTAAAATTTTTTTTCAAGTTCCAGTAATCATGCGCTGACGCACACTATCCATAGGTCGACACATAATGGTAGCGTTCAGAATCCCTATTTTATTGGGACGCATGCGCCGACCCAGTATTACTTATTCCCACTACATATCTTCATTCCTTTTAATTTCTTGTTCATTGCATGTAAACATGTCAAAATTTATGGTCTTCCTCTCTCTATTCCTCCATTAAACTCTATCAAATACCCATTAAAATTCATCAAATACCCATTAAATCTCCATCAAAACCTCATCAAAATCCCTAAAAAATCAAAACCCACAAAGAGTGAATCCTCTAAGTTACAAATACAAGGGTTTCTAACGGCTGATCATCATTCCTCTGCAACTTCTGCGAAATACTGTTCATCTTCTTCAACCCTTCATCAACAATAGCTTCCAGACGCACAACCGGTAAAAGAACAACCAGAGCTTCATCTGCCGGAACCTCTTCACAACCGGGAACCATTAACTCTTTAATCTCCAATGAATTGTCTGAGCCTTATGAGGCATTGTTTAGTAATCATGCTGTTATACCACAACATTGTTTCTATGTCTTGATGGGTCCAGATTATCACATTCCTGAGATAACTGAAATGCTCAGTGTTCAGAAGTTTGGTGAGTTCCTAGAATGTGATGATAAGTACAATAGTGATTTGGTTCGAGTGTTCTACTGTGGAATTAAGGGTAAATTTAAGGGGGCTGAGTTTAAGTTTTCTATAAATAATACACTTCATGCTGTGAACAATGATTTCTGGTCTACTTTGTTTCTTATGGATACTGATGAAAATCTGCCCAAAGTAACCGACAAAAAGTTTGTTCGAAACTTTGAGTTTAAGACTGCTCTGAATTCTATGTTACGAGAACCATATCCTGACGATGTTGTGGCAAGTGACGTTTTTCCGAAAAATGTCACTACCGGTCATTTGAAATTTGAAGACCGCATTTTGCAATGGATCATTGCTCGTATTTTGAGACCTAAGAAAGGTGGATACTCATGAGTTGAGAAGGCAGAGGTGCATCTCATGTATATTCTGAAGAATCGGATCAAAATCAACTGGCCATACTACTTTGCGTATCGGATGTTCGTTACCCGTAGCTCCAAAAAATTTCTGGCTCTAGGTCATGCATCCTGCATTCAGAACACTTTGAACAAGGCTGGCATTTTAGTTCCTGATATTCCTTACATTGAGATTACATCTGAACAACAATTTCAACCAAAAACCGTCACCATGATGGGTTACATTTGGAATTTAGTTAAGAAGGAATTTAGGTACCAACCCCGATCCAATCATCCTGAACCTGAAGAACCTATTCATTATGAAGGCAATGATGATGAGGAAGTACATGATAGTGATCACCAGGATGTTAATGATGTGGATGTGGTTATGCAAGAGGAAGACAACAAAGCATGGACGGACTATCAACCTGAGGACAATTCTGATAATCAGGGCTGGGGAAATTGACAACAAAATTGCTGGACTGCTCTTGGAAACGCATATGTTCCACCAACCTATGGTGAGGAAGTTGAGTGGCAGCAACCTGAATATTCTGCACCTCCAACTCCACAGCCTCAGTTTGATTTCCAAGCAACTGAAGAGATTCTGGCAAGGTTAAATTAGATGAATCTTCAACAGCAAGAATTCCAAGCATTGCAAGAGAGCCGCTACATTGCTCAGGAAGAAAGCTTCACAAACTTATCTGATCAAGTCTCGGCTCACATCACTAACTTCAACCGATTTGCTGGCGCCTCTATGACTCGCTTCAACCAAATGGACGAGAACTTGACTCAACAGAATCTGAATCTTGCAAACAGTCTTGGCACTCTAAATCGCACGCTGATCGAACTCAACCTGCACCTAGAGGATTTGGCACCCCTTGCCAATACTATGGGGGAAGAGGTCATCCATATAGGGGGAGGAGACCGTAGAGATTAGGGCATCATATTACTTGTGTTTTGCATTTATGTTTTGTTATTTGGTTTGCATGTTTTATTCTGTTGTTTAACTTTGACTTTTGCTTCAGTTTGTTTTGGATTTCTTACTTGTGGAATGAATTGTCTTTGCGTTTTATGTTCCGTATTTATCTATTTCCAATTTTACGTTAACTATATCATATGTGGATGTGTGTTAATGTTGTTGTGTTGCAAATAAGTGATGAATCCTTACGTGTTATAGTGTTATTATTTTGACCACCTTCTTCTCTTCTTTTTGATGTTGACAAGGGGGGAGAAGGATAGCAAGCAGAAATTAGCGGAAATTAACCAAGTGTTAAAGATAGGGGGAGCTTGTTCGTTCACAAATTACAAATCACGTGATAGCTAAAACAGTGTTGTCATCATCAAAAAATGGGGAGTATGTGAGGGATAAGGTCTTTCATCCACCTTGTTTTAATGATATCAACAAATATGCTAAGTATTAGATTGTAATTTGAGCGGTATCACTTCACTTGTTGGGTAAATTGCATCTAGTCATTGTTGTTCATGGGTCTAGACATATAGGACTCTGTCTTATCCATAAATACATGTGCATGATCATTATACTGGTGTCTAGTATGTTTGTCTGGATCCTAGTCAATTAAAATATGCAGGAAAATTGAGTTTTATCTAAAATTACAGGTTATGCGCTGACCTGCCATCTGCATAAGTCGACGCATGATTACTGATGCCAGACTTGTGAAATAACCGGGAATGCGCATGACTATGGGAATACAAAATTTGCATTCATGCGCCGACGCATGATGTCTGTGAGTCAACGCATAGCTGTCAAAATTTCACACTGCTTTCTACAGGCCAGTGCACGCCGGCCCTCATTAAAGCAGGAGTCGACTCATAACTTGCCTGAACTGATTTTTTCACTTAATTTTTTTTCTGTTATTTCTGTTATAACTTTTAGTGGGTCAATTTATTCTCTATAAATAGTTTGGTCATCTCATTATCCATAATAACAAGAAACGTGAAAATATATGTCATTTTTCTCTTCATCTTCATCTTCTTCATTGAGTAAACAAACAATCACACATCTTTGTTTGTGTCGTCCATTGATCGAAGTGATAACGTTCAGAATTTAGGAAGTGTGATCTTCATCTTCTGGGTTGAGAGCTTGGCAGGTGTTTCTTGAATAAAACCAGTTGGTTTTGTCCTCCAAGAAAAGGGTAGATTTTTTGGGGGGGGGGGGGGGGGGTTTGCACAAACCGTTTTGTTCTACAGGGATTCAGCCGGGCGAAGGTAACTGAAGATTGGAGCAATTGTTCGGTTTAGTAGCTGTAATCGGAGGATCGTAAAAGAGAGGTTTGGGTTTGAATTTTTGGTAGATCGCAATTGATCGAGTGAAGGTAACCGAAGAAAGCTGGGTTCTTTCGCTTTAGTAGCGTGGGGCAGTAATTGGATCAACCATATTCGAAACACTTGATTCATCTTGAATCAAGGGGAGAGAAGACTATGCATCAACGATCGAAGACGTTCGAGGGTTTGGATGTTCATTGTTCTTCTCTTGTAATAAATAATTTGCAACAACTACATATATATATATATATATATATATATATATCTCAATTCCAATTGTGGAGTTGGGGGCAGACGTACCCAAAGCGAGGACGATTGGGGAACTGCCTAATCAAATCTCGTTTGTTCTCTCTTTCCTTTAACTCTTTTACAATTTCAGTTTATTCGAATTTGTGAAGTCGCAAGTTATCGAAATTTCTGTCGTAGTGTAATCGTAAGCTGAGAAACTGTTTTGTTAAATTGATACAATTCCTTGAATTGTATCTTGGAGCAGCTTTACATTACCTTCCATAGAAATTCTGCACTTAGTGTGTTTATGCACACCAGGTGTTTGATAATTTGTTTTATAGCAAAAATCAAAAGCATTGCTTTTAATTGTTTATCGTTTTACCTCTTAGGTTTGGAGTAAACATCAAGCAAGCAATATTTTGTTGATTGCGTTATAAGTGTAGCAATTGAACTGAATTTTTTGTCTTCCATACTCATTCTCAATATATTCGTGCATATCCGATCCTTTTAGTAGAAGGTTCGTGGTAGACGTACAATCCAGTGGTTTGCTTCCATTAAACCTTTTAAAAACTTAATTTTTAGTAACCATTTGCTTGTAAAACTCTAGGGATCTATTCAACCCCCCTTCTAGATCCATAGCCATCGTCTAACAGTTATAACTCCTAAACCACAAGGCCATTTGCTTCTATCCAAAGATCAAATGAAAGCTCTCATGACATACTTCAAAAGTGTCAACTACAATAGATTCCAAATCCTCGTGGATTTTGAGTTATGGATTGATCAAAATCACAAAAAGTGAAAATGACCACTTTTTCCAACACTTAGTGAAATTTTCAACAAGTCAGAATCTGTTTCACTTTTTCCAAACTTTGAGGTCATTTTCACCTTGGTCCAAGCTGAACCAAGTCCATTGGTGGACATCAAAGTTAAAGTATATCATGAGAGCTTTCCAAAGAGTACCAGAACTCATCCTAACTCCACTTGAGTAAAGAGTTACAAGCCTTGAAACATGGCATGAAAACCTGATTTTTCAAGACAGCATGAGGACCAAACTTGTGCCACACGATTTTACCTTTCAATTCTTGTCACTTTGCCAACTTTGTCATCTTCCAAAAACACAAAGAATCTGATGACTCACTTGGTTCATGATCAAAGAGGCAAGGAATTTAACTTGGCATGTGGAAATCATCATCACATGAAACTTGGAATTCAAATTTGGCAAGGTAACATTAATTCAATCCATTCAGGTGTCATGAACCAGATCACTACACTCCAAATCAGTCAAGATTTCAGTCAAAAACTCCGCGCATTCAAACCTGCAAAGATTAATGGAGTCAAGATAAGAGAGTTGACTTGACACTTTTGAATTATCCAAGTCAATGGCTACAAGCTACTGCCATGATCAACCTCCAAACACTATTGCTCTGAAAACAAACTTCCTCTACTATAAATAGAGGTCTTGTGTGACTGATCAAACCACCCCAAAACCTCTGAATTCATGTTTTCCTCTAAATCACATTCCAAAACCAGATTTTGCTTCTTCTTGAAGTCACTATCGAATTTTTAAATTGAGAGCAAATCCATCAAAACCAATCATGCCAACACCTCACATACATCATATATAAGTGATCCATAACCTTAAAACTCATCTGGAACACCTAAATCACAAAGTCACCAGTCATTTGCTCAAGCTTTTTGGCATAGTTGCAGTTGAGGTACCACAAGGTGATCCAAGCATCTCCAATCAAGGCTAGGCATCTCAACACACTCCATAGGGCATAGTGAAATTGTCCAGGTCCTTACAACACATCTGTAACATCTCCATCATCAAGCTCGATCGCCAGCTACAAGAGGTAAGCCTGAAGCCTTCAATCTCCATACTACATGCATCATAAATGTTATTTCAAGTTACCATCTTGTTTCTGCATATATATATATATATATATATATATATATATATATATATAGTGTTCACCCTCAATCAATTTCCATGAATCAATCATGTATGGAATTTCATTGTGTTCATGCTGAAATTAGGGTTATTAAGGTTATTCTTTGATATTTCACTCCACACTTAATATAAATGCAATTAATTTATATGGTTTGATCCTTGTTCAAAAACGAGCAAGATTGGTGTTTGAATCGTGCAAAACCATTGCATAATCAGAGAGAAAAGTGAGAAAATGCAAATCTGAAGAAGAAGGAAATGCGCGACCAAGAACATGTGTTCTTGGCGCCATTTTTCAAATTTTTAAATATTTGAATTTTCCATGTTTTTTTAATTAATCTTAAAATTAATTTCTCCCTGGTTTTTTTTTTTTATGTTTTTGAATTAATTCTTTTTTCTCAAAATTCATAGAAATGTTAAATTATTGGGTTAATAGACATTTACCCCCTGCAATATAGGCGAGTTTTGATTAACCCCCTTTAAAAAAATAATTTTGGATTACCCCCCTGAAATTTTGGGGTACCCCCCTAAGCGTGTAAAAACCAGGGGGGTAAATAAAATTTTTTTTTTACAGGGGGGTAATTTTTCTACCTGGGGGGAAAAGACTTAGAATTTTAAAATTTCAGAGGGGTAATCCAAAATTATTTTTTTAAAGGGGGTAAATCAAAACTCGCCTATATTGTAGGGGGTAAATGTCTATTAACCCTAAATTATTTTATTTTACAAAAAAATCCAATTTATATTATTTATTTAATATAGTTAGAACTTTGTAATTTATTTCATTTTATTTGTTTTTAAACATTTTAAAATGAAGTTTTCACCTTGATCTTTTCGTTCCAAATAAATTTCAAGCTTTCATGTGATTAAACATGATTTTTCAAAATATTTTTCAAAGTTGACAACTTGTTTTTGAATATATTTGATATTTTATATCATTTTTTATTTAATTTCCTTTGAAAATTATATCTTTTAAATCCAAAATTAGGGTTTTCTCTTAATTTTGATTTTTCAAACTTCACATAATCACTTTTGGATCTCTAATAGAGTGTAAGACCCATCCCTTGTCACACACAAACCATTTTGGGCCTCAGTCATTGTATAAGTCCCGACACGATCTTAAAAATCTCGGCGCGATCTTCATTTTCAAAACAATTTTCATCTGGGCTTACCCTTGTGTTATAAGTCCCATCTTTATTCTTTTTAACACTTTTGGGCCTCTAATAGAGTGTTAGACCCAACCCCCCTTTGTACATAAATAATTTTGGGCCTCAGTTATTGTATAAGTTCCTCTGCGATTTTCAAAACGACGGTGCGATCATTGTCTTTCATTGGGCCTCTCCTTGAGTTGTAAGCCCCATCCCTTGTACAAAAATAAACTCTTGGACCTCTAATAGAGTGTAAGACCAAACCTCTTTGTAAATACAATAAATTTGGGCCTCAGTCATTGTATAAGTCTCAATACAGTTTTCAAAACAACAGTACGATCGTTGTTTTGTATTTGGGCCTCTCCTTGAGTATAAGCCCCAAGCTCCTTTCTAAAACAACTTTCTTTGTTTGATTTATATTCAAATTCACGGTTGTTATAAAAAATTTCTTCAATTTCTTGAATGAATAACCATACAACTGTTTATGATACTGGAAGCTTGCTCGCCTGTAAGTTCTACCAGCTTTCTTTTGCATACCGACTTATATATTTCATCTGTATATATATATGCCTGTATATCTTGCTTAGAGTTTTCCCCGACAATTAGGTATAGGATTAGATAAAGCCAGTGGTCACTCTTTCAACACAGTCAAAACTAGTTCCCCGTAGGAAATTCCAGATACAGTCTTGCCTCCTCTTGGGCTTATACAATATATAACAGAGAAAGGCATTATTCCCGGTGAAACTTTTCTCAAGACTGTCAAAATTATAAATTTGTCAAGAAATCATTTCCCCATAGACGATTAATTCTCGGTGAAACCCCTCTTGAATTTCTTCAAACCCTAGAACTGTTCACTACAGAAAGGATTATTCCCGGTGAAACCTTTTTGGAACTTTTCTTAAGTTTGGACCCACATGCTTCCTAAAAGCATCCCCATCCTCCTCTTGGGCTTTGTACAAGGACCCTCGGGCTTCTTAGAAGTTCTTATGTCTCCTCATGGGCTTAGTACAAGGACCTAAAAGACCTCCTACAGGTATAGGACATGACATAGTCATCATTCGTTAGAGCAGTCCTTTCAAAAGTCAAAACATCAAACCAACTTAGGGTTGATTTTCATCCCTTAAATATCATCCTCCTCTTAGGCATCATACAAAGAAAAACCTTTTCATACCAGTTGATTTGGACAGTTTCATCTCCTCTTGGATCTCAAAGAAACCCTCAAGTTTCCTAAAAAGCAGATGAAATACCCTGATTATCTCATCAATCTCCAACAGAGTTAAAACCTCCATAGGTTTCAAAGCTCAAATCTTTAAATCCTCACTTTAAATTCCCCCAGTTAGAGTCAAATCATTATCCATCAACCTAAATCAGAACCTCATGGTCTCTGATATTTCAACTCTTCATCCCCAATAAGAGTTGATTCCCCAATTTGAACCTATCTCTGGGTCCCAATGATCCTCAGCAGAAGTTAGCATCCTCTTAGGCTTCATATAAGGAATTTCCCCAACCAGCCTCCTCTTAGGCTTTGTATAATGATCATTCCTCGTAACTTTTAGCCTCAATCTTGGGCTTTGTACAAGACACCAATAAAAACTTCCCCAGTGGAGTCAACCAACTGTTAGCCTCAATCTTGGGCTTTGTACAAGACACATATAAATATTCTCTAGCTGAGTCAGTCAAAACTCTTTTAGCCTCAATCTTGGGCTTTGTACAAGACAGATAAAACTTCTCCTCAGTAGAGTCAATTCTTTTTAGCCTCAATCTTGGGCTTTGTACAAGACAGACAAAGTATTCCCCAAAAGAGTCAATCTCCCTTTTCAGCCTCAATCTTGGGCTTTGTACAAGGCATAAATAAAACTCCCTAAACAAAGTCAATCTTTTAGCTTCAACCTTGGGCTTTGATCAAGGCACACAAAAATCAACCCCCTCAGAGGAAATCAAAATCTCTCTGTAGGAAGACATTTCTCTGTACAATCACACCTCAAAATAAACAGTCAAATAAACCCTAACCCCAGATAATTGCTGTAAGTGGCACACTTGTTGATTCAAAAATCCAAGCTGTAGTCCATCCCTTATCCTAGTAAACCCTCTTTCATCTAATTGTTGTAAGTGGCAAGCCTCTGGGCTATTTACATCCAAGCCAATATCCCTCTCTTAGCATGACAGACTCCTAAGGAAAAATGGCATTGCTCTATACAGAGTTAAAGTTTTCTCCTTCAGGACAAATCCCTCATAAAGGAAATTATGGCATTGCTGGATTCCATACATTCCAGTTAAAGTAATTCTCCTTTATAATCAGTTACCCAATAACTGTGATAAACAGATGAGATATCTCCCTTTAGAGATGACAAATTCTCTCTCAGTCAAACCTTTAGCTTCAATCTTGGGCTTTGAACAAGACACAAATAACTCATATAGCTTAAATCTTGGGCTTTGAATAAGACACCGATCATCTTTTCCTCCCATAGAATAGGAGGAACTACGATTGCTCTGATTTCCCTGTAATCATTACGGGAATACATATGCATAAGATTGTGAAATCTTAGCGAGCACACAAATCAAATCTTAGGTCCAGTACCTTACCAAAAACATCAAAAAACCCGAAAATCAACAAAATACTCTCTCTCAACACTCCCAAAGAAGAAACTTTCCCATTTATGACAGAAAAACACCAGTAAGTAGAATAACAGAAGAAAATGCTAAATAATATATGGATAACCATATATAGGATGGGTAATTGATAACTCCCTATTGTATAACCTGACCCCGGACCCCCAAATCTCATAACATATGTTAAAGAAAACATTTGCATGAAAGGTTAGTTTTAGATAGCTTCCCTTTCCTTTCCAGCTTCATAGGATAAATAAGAAATTAGAAAGTAGCACCCAATTCCAACCAATGACGATAAAGTGGTCCCGTCGCCGACAAAAATCGCACGCTACAGAAAAATGGAGACTCTGCTAGGGAGCCAAACTAGGATTAGAATTCCTAAGAGGTCTAGGTTGTTTAGCAGTTTTCATACTATATACTATATATATATATTTACTGTTTTTCCTATTTGATATCCGTGTTTATTTTTCTGTTAAAATTGGAATGTGATTAATACGCATGTGGAAAGTTTAAGAGAACATTAAGATAGGTGTGGCATAGACGAGAGAACTTATAGGGAGTGAGTCCCGAATAAGCTATCTTGGTAGTCCGCTGAATTAGGCGAGGTACCCGTGTGGATTCTTAATGTTGAACGACCGATCATCGTGGAAGCATCGTTTTCCTAGTGCGGTACCCACGACCTTGAGGATTTAGTAGACTTTAACCATATGGCCATTTGGTAGTGCGGTGACTATCAGGAATAGTTGATACGCAATACTACACTCAAATGAGATTCATCCTAGGATATTACAGCTCGCTTGAGTGAATCAGCTTGCTATTAATATCCCTAGGGGGGTCAATGATTTTGGGAACCTTTGAACTCATTCTATAGGTACAAAATTAACCAAAATAGTACAACCTTTGGGGATGGGTAGAGCCATGACTCCATGCTCGTGACGTTGAACCCTTGAACCCATGTTTTCAAATGTTTTTGTGTGCTGCATTCATGCATTCATCTAAAACACTCTTTTCAAACAAGAAAAAAGCAAAAATCTTTTTTTCAAAATAAACTAAATAATAATTGCAAATATCAGAGGTTGCGTTATGGATTTTGGTAGAAGAAAGACGCATAAGTACACCTTCAAAGCTCCAAAACTAGAGGACTTAAGGAGGTTAGCGAGGATGATTACCAACCCTGAGGCTTTCACAGCTAAGCACGGAGGATTATTGTCTCTGTTAAGGGTTAACGTGGTTGAAGGAATCCTGTCTATGCTGATTCAGTTCTACGATCCGGTTTACCACTGCTTCACATTCCTGGATTATCAACTGGCACCAACTCTAGAAGAGTACTCTCATCTGTCTGATTTACCTATCACTAACCGAGCTCCATTTTCTGGACTGGAAGAAATTCCAAAGGAACAAACCATTGCAAGAGCAATCTATTTGGACGAGTTAGAGGTTAGGACTCACATGACCCCACTAAAGGAGGAATTCAGGGTTTACCAGCTAAATTCCTGATAGAGAAAGCTCTATACTTTGCCAGTATAGAAAACGTATCTGTTTTCGAGGATATCTTTGTCCTGCTCACATACGGATTATTCCTTTTTCCCAACATCGACAACTTCGTCGACACCAATGTTGTTAAGATATTTCTGATTGGGAACCCCGTACCAACCCTGCTCGCAGATGCTTATCAATCTGTACACTTAAGGAATTTGTACAACGGAGGAATAATCACATGCTGTGTACCCTTACTCTACAAATGGTTCATTTCCCATTTCCCCAAGTATGCTGCTTTTTGGGATCACAAGAGTACTCTACGTTGGTCACAAAGGATTATATCACTTACCAACTCTGATATAGATTGGTACAATAGGATTTATGAAGGAATAGAGATCATCGACTGATGTGGAAATTTCCCTAACGCACCCCTCATTGGAACTAAAGGAGGAATAACTACCATCCAATTTTAGCTCGCCATCAACTCGGATACCCGATGAAGAATATTCTATATAATGTTCATCTGGAAGGTCTTTTCTTCAAGGAAGGGGAATATGACAGGGCACTAAAGAAAAAATAGTCCATGCCTGGCAACATATTCATAGAAAAGGCAGAGAGTCTTTGGGAAGACCAAATTATACCTCCATGGAACCTTATCTCCACTGGGTGCAAACTAGAGCCCTCAAGCTGAGGATGTCTTACCCTCGCCAAGAAGTTTTTCCATTAAAGGAATATGTCCTTTACTTCATGTTTATTGCAGAAAAACTCCAGGTCACTCTCAACAAAGTTCAACGTGAAAAGAGCTCTTGGAAAAACAAATACAGAATCCTCAATTTAGAGTGTACCAAGATTCAGGAACTATTAAAGGAAAATGATGCTCTGATTGAGATATTAGAACAACATGCTATAGAGGGTCAGGAAGACCGAAGAAATTTTCTCGCTCCTTTCACTTGGCAAAGGACTGACTACTCGATAACGGATGAAGAGCCCCGATCAAAGAAAAGGAAACTACTGGAACCAGCATCTGAGCTCTCTTCTGAGAGGACTCAGGATCCATGAGCTTAGACATCTCCTTTTTCAGCACTTTGTAAAATACTGTACTTTTCATTGTAACATACTGCAATATTTCGAATTCAATAAAAGGGGTCTCCCTCACTGTGGATATTTGAAATCTACTTGTTGAAGTTTATTTTAAATAAAACAAAAAAAAATTGTCATTGCATATCATTCATCATTCTCACATAACACATTCTTCTTATCTTCGAGTCTCATGTCTGTGTCATAATTCTAGAGTCAAACTGTCTCACTCGTACAATACTCGGGCCAATTGACAAAAGAAAATGGAAGATCTCGAGGAAGAGAACAGAGAGCTAAGAGAAGAAATTGACGCTCTGAAGGAAAGTTTGGAAAAACTTCACAGTGACATGCAATCCCTGGCAGCAGCTCAGGAGCAGCGGCATCAAAAGACTGTAATCTCGGAGATCACATCTACACCCATAACAGAGACACATGAGGATCATCCTCGGTATAACATGCCTAAAGGTCATCCCTGGGGCATACCTCTCAACTTTTTACCTGAAGGATATATCCTGTCGGTCACTGAAGACCCAGAAGCCATAATAGGAACCGTTGGACCCGAAGGTTACAAACTTCGGGAAAGCAAAGATGCAAGGGTTACGACAGCAACTCCTGAAGGTTACAAACTTCAGGGCATAGAAGCGCCAAGAGTCACCGATATAATGGCTATACCACAGCCAGTGGTGCACACTATCCCAGAAGGTCAGATTCCACAAGTAATTCCTGGTGGAAACGAAGACATGTATGAAATGATGAATGAGTTCCAGGAACAATTCTTGGAAATGAAGAAGAAACTGCATGCCATTCGCGGGCAAGACTTATTCGGAAAGAATGCCGCAGACCTCTATTTGGTCCCTAATGTAAAGACACCTCCCAAATTCAAGGTGTCTGACTTTGAAAAATACAAAGGCAATTCTTGCCCTCAAAGTAATTTGGTGATGTACGCTCGAAAGATGTCAACTCAGACAGAAAATAAACAGCTACTGATCCATTACTTCTAAGACAGTTTAGCCGGTGCCGCACTCAAATGGTACATGGGTTTAAACCGCACCAAGATCAGTACTTTCAGAGAACTTGGCGTAGCCTTCGTCCAGTAGTATAAATACAATTTGGACATGGAACCAGATAGGGATCAACTCAGAGCAATGTCACCAAAGGATAAAGAAACTTTTAAAGAATATTCTCAGAGATGGCGTGAAATTGCTGCTCAGATTTGTCCCCTTCTCGAGGAAAAGGAGATGACCAAAATTTTCCTGAAAACCTTAAGTACATTTTATTATGACCGCATAGTCGCCAGTGCGCCCAGTGACTTCACTGAAATGGTGAACATGGGAGTACGCCTTGAAGAAGAAGTCTGAGAAGGATAATTGGTCAAAGATGCAGAGCCATCTAACAGTACTAAGAGATACGGTAGTGCTTTCCAAAAGAAGAAAGAATATGAGATTAATAATATCTTTCTGGGAAAGCAAAGGCAAATGTATCAACTAGTAGCGGCAATAACTCCCGCTATCAATCATGCGCCAGCTCTGACTTATCAACCTCGGGTTGCTGAAAGCCAACCAAGTCAACAACAGTATCCACAAAGGACACAACAGCCTCTTCAACAGGCTCGTCCTCAGTACAACAACAACAATCGTACGACACGACCATCAGGGTTTGACCCTATACCAATGTTGTACGCAGAACTATTTCCACTTCTACTGGCCAAGGGGCACGTCCAAACCAGGGCTCCTCTTACAGTACTGGAAAATCCGCCTTTTTGGTTCAAAGCGGATCAAACTTACACTTACCATTAAGGAGGACCGGGGCACAACATTGAAAACTGTCTCAGCTTCAAGTTTGATGTACAGAAGCTTGTCAGGAACGGGATCCTATCTTTCAAAGATACTAACCCAAATGTTCAGACGAACCCGTTGCCACAACATGAAAAGACTGCAGTAAATTTAATAGAGGAAGAATTTATCTGTATTTATCAAATTCACGATGTGCTTCTATTAGGAACCAATCTGGTAAGATGCATTGCAGGCAGAGTGGGTACGGTCCTGTGCCATCTCACAATTATCACCAGTGTGATATCTGCTCAAAGAATAATCAAGGGTGCTCCGTAGTGCAATCAACTCTACAAGAACAGATGGATCTAGGTTGGATTCAGGACCACATGATCCGGGAGGTCAACATGGCCCATGCACATCCCAACATTGTTCAAAATTGCAACATTCTCGTGATGAATGTCAATTTGGTGGCGATGCATGCGAGGCAAAGTCAATATCATAATCTGCCACGACATGATTACAACACCTGTTCGATCTGCTCAACAAGCAATCAGGGAAGCTCATTCATACAAGAGGCCCTCCAACGTCAGATGGATCTCGGATGGATCCAGGATTACCGTGAAGGAAATAACCATCAAGTCAATATGGTCCAGATATTTGACATACGCTTGATGAATACCAATTTGGTAGAACTACATGCTAAACAAGTCGGACTCGGTTTTCTGGCTTCACACGACTATCAAGACTATGAAGAGTGTCCTGAAGACGACCAAGGGTGTGCACTTGTACAAAGAACACTTTAACACCTGTTAGACCACTGGTGGCTTCCAATCTACTTGGATGAAGCCACATAACAGATCAGCATGACTGACGGAAATCCTGGTAGACATCAATGTCAGGATGTCCGCTCGATGGAAACATATCTGGTAAAAATGCAATGCATACAAAATGGGCGAGGCCGGGTGCCACCCCATCATTATGAGCGCTGTAGAGTTTGCCCAGAAAATAACCAGGGATGCTATCTCGTACAAGCAACACTTCAAAATCAGTTGGACCAGAAAGAGATTCGACCATGTTCAAGTTTTGGGTCGATCAATATGGTACAAGACTCTCTCCCTCATCAAAACGAGAACGTTGTTGTAATCTCCGATCATGGGAAAACCAAAGACGTATGCGCCATAATCCTTCTACTCACTGAATTGAGAATCTCTCTTGATAGTAGAAAAGTTCCCAACCAATAACTAATTGATGTTGCCTATAACGGTCAAAGAAATCCAAAAGCACCCGTGGTTATCTACCTGCCAGGGCCCATACCGTACAAATCAGATAAGGCCATCCCTTACAAGTACGGTGCAACGACAATCAAAAATGGAAAGGAAACTCCATTACCCTCCGTCGTGAATATTGCCGACATCAGTCGAGTCACTCAGAGCGGTCAGATATTCAACAGAGGAGTTGGAGAACCTGCCAAAGAAAAGGAACCTCAAATAGAAGTTCCAAATCAACAAGTCGGACAGTCCAATAATCCCAAACTTACAAAGAACAACGATGAGATGTTGAAGCTCATCCGGAAAAGCGAGTACAACATTGTAAACCAATTGTTACAAACTCCGTCTTAAATCTTTGTGATGTCTCTCTTAATTAGTTCCAAAGCTCACAGGGAAGCTCTGCTAAAAGTCTTGGAGCAAGCTTTTGTAGAACAAGATGTGACGGTAGGACAATTCGACGGTATCATCTCCAACATCATTTCTTGCAACAATCTAAGATTCAGTGATGAAGAACTACCGGAAGAAGGCAAGAATCATAACATGGCGCTAAACATTATAGTCAACTGCCAAGACGATGCCTTAGCCAGCGTACTGGTGGACACATGATCGTATCTGAATGTTATGCCAAAATCGACTCTGATACGACTATCATTCCAAGGAGCTCCGATGAGGGGCAGTGAGATCATCGTCAAAGATTTTGACGGATCCAGAAAAATAGTTATCGGCGAAGTCGATCTTTCCATAACCATCAGTCCTCACACTTTCCAAGTCACTTTCCAGTTCATGGACATCCGGGCAGCGTACAACTGTTTATTAGGAAGACCTTGGACACACGAAGCTGGGGTAATCACTTCGACACTTCATCAAAAGCTGAAGTTCGTCAAGAATGACAAACTAGTCACAGTCTATAGAGAACAGGCCTTAATCGTAAGCAACTTATCATCATTTTCCTATTTAGAACCGGAGGAGGTTGTTGGGACCCAGTTCTAAGCACTCTCGGTGAGCAATGAGAATCGATCAGAAAGAGGAACGTCGATTTCCTCATACAAAGATGCTCTCGAAGTAATCAAGAGTAATGATGTAAAGGGATGGGGACATCTTGTAATTCCTATGGATAATAAGACAAAGAAAGGTCTTGGTTTCTCTTCAACATGTACCCAGATTGCCAAGAAAGATGAAAGTTTTCATCCCATTCAGGATTTCTTCCACAGTGGAGGCTTTCTCCACCCAGTGTCTCAAGAAGTACACACCATCAACCAGAGTCCTCCGACACGGACGAGGAATGTAATTCTTATCTCAACAACAACGAGTATATGTCTCAGGAAGAAGCTCACATGCCATTCTGTTTTCCAAAGTAGAGCCTGAGATATATACCGAGATCAGACGTCCGGATGATCTACAGAGATTGTGATCCCGAGGGATGTCGTGCTCCACCTAATTCATTAGAAGATGATCTAATGAAAGATAACTTCGATCAAGATTATTATGATCCCCTGGATGACTTGCCTATCTAGAGGCCATACACGAAAAACTTGGGGCAAAAGAGTCAACCCAACGATACCTATCAGTTGAGTAATATTGAGAGGAATACCCACGTCCCCATCGAGTCATGGGATCATTACTCAGGACATTCCGAAGATATTTAGCACAATGATGAATTTGCAAAGACTGCGGGATAAGAGTTCATCAACTATACTTTCCCTGAGGTCAAAGTCATCTAGGAAGATGACTCGAGCACTCCCACAGAAGTATGGGACACCTTAGGACAGCCGAGTGACAAGTACGACTTCTTAGTCAAATACATCACTCCTGAAAGCTCTCGCATCAGATACGAGGACATCCAGCCAACTGGACGGGGAGATCCTCTTGAGAGTGAAAACACTAAGGAAGATACAACAGAAGAGTTCGTTTATGACAACTCTGCATGGGAGGAAGACTCTAATGATCCTGCTCCACCAGAAATCAGCATTGTTTCTGAGGACAAACCAAGGAAGAAGGTGCCAAACAGTGTGATTCACCGAGGAGTTCATCGCCAATGGGTTGCTGTCGATGTTCCAAAAGACGTCCATAAGTCTAAGTAATTGTCGTCTTTGTTTTAAACATTTCACCCTGCCCAGGTGAAACAGATGTCTTTATAGGGCTCATTTTTCTGTAAATGTCCCTCTTCGTTTCGGCCAAAGCGATAGAGTTTTATTTTAAAGGGCTGTGTTTCAAGAATAGAAAAAATCATAAATAAATAATGTCATTCTATAATTTCCGCAGTTATTGTTGTTTTCACTTTTCGTTTTTCCAGAAAAAGGTAATCCTAAAACAACCTAAAATAAAAAAACAAGCATTTTTCAAAAAATACACTGCACACAGACTTGCATTCTCTCTATCTCTTCTAAAAAAGAATCATCACGTCATGCAGATTGCTTGTTTTAAACCCCATTAAAACATACGATCAAATGCCTTCTCCCAACTTTGAATTCCCAGTATTTGAAGCTGAAGAAGAAGATGACGGAGAAATTCCAGAAGAGATCTCCCGATTACTCAGGCAAGAGGAAAGGTCTATCGAGCCTCACAAAGAGCCGTTGGAAATAGTTAATTTGGGTTCAGAAGAAGAAAGGAAGGAAGTTAAGATTGGGGCACTACTCAGTACAACTGTCAGAAAAGACTTGATAAAACTTCTCAAGGAGTTTCAAGATGTATTCACTTGGTCCTATCAGGACATGCCAGGGTTGGATACCAGCATTGTGGAACATCATTTACCGTTGAAATCAGAATGTCCACTGATAAAACAAAGGCTGAGAAGGACTCATACGGATATGGCCATCAAAATTAAAGAGGAAGTGCAGAAACAGATCGACACAGGTTTCCTTGCCACCTCAGAATATCCTCAATGGCTAGCCATCATAGTACCAGTTCCGAAAAGGGACGGAAAAGTCAGAATGTGTGTAGACTATATGGATCTGAACAAAGCAAGTCCAAAAGATGACTTCCCCTTACCACACATTGACATGCTGGTAGACAGTACAACAAAATTCAAAGTCTTCTCCTTCATGGATGGATTCTCGGGCTATAATCAAATCAAAATGGCGCCAGAAGATATGGAGAAAACTTTATTCATCACCCCATGGGGCACCTTTTGTTACAAGGTAATGTTGTTCGGTCTGAAGAACGCCGGGGAAACCTATCAAAGGGCCATAACCAATCTGTTTCACGACATGATGTTCAAAGAAATCAAAGTGTATGTCGATGAATGATCGTCAAATCTAAAACGGAAGACGAGCATGTGACACACTTGTCAAAGTTATTCGAGCGTCTGAGAAAGTACAAACTCTGCTTGAATCCCAACAAATGCACATTTGGTGTTCGCTCAGGAAAACTCTAAGGGTTCATCGTCAGCCAGAAAGGGATTGAAGTTGATCCTGACAAGGTCAAGGCCATTCAAGAAATGCCTTCACCAAAGATTGAAAAACAGGTCAGAGGATTTTTGGGACGTCTGAATTACATCTCCAGGTTCATATACCTCATGAGAGCGACATGCGCGCCAATCTTCAAACTACTCAGAAAGAATCAAAGCTGTATATGGACAGAGGATTGCCAAAAAGCTTTCGACAGTATCAAAGAATATCTGTTGAATCCACCGATTCTGTCGCCTCCAGTGGAAGGAAGACCACTGATCATTTACCTAACATTCATGGAAGACTCTATGGGTTGTGTACTTGGCCAACAAGACGAAACCAAAAGAAAAGAGTCTGCCATCTTACTATTTAAGCAAGAAATTCACTGATTATGAAACTCGGTACTCCATGCTCGAGAAAACTTGCTGTGCTCTGGCTTGGGCAGCCAAACGTCTTCGCCAGTACATGATTTATCACACTACTTGGTTAATCTCCGAAATAGATCCGATCAATTACGTCTTTGAAAAGCCTGCTCTCATGGGAAGGATTGCCCGTTGGCAGATGTTGTTATCAGAATATGACATTGAGTACCATGCTCAGAAAGCCGTCAAGGGAAGTATTTTAGCTGATCATTTGGCTCATCAACCGATTGGCGATCAAGAATCAGTCAGATTTGACTTCCCAGACGAAGATGTCATGTACTTAAAAATGAAAGATTGAGATGAACCGATACCCAATGAAAGGCTAGAACCAGGATCCCAATGGGGATTAATTTTCGACGGAGCTGTCAACGCTTACGGAAACGAAATTGGGGAAATCTTCGTAACACCTCAGGGTACCCATACTCCTTTCACTACCAGATTAACATTCAAATGCATAAACAACGAGACCGAATATGAAGCTTGTATCATGGGTCTCGAAGAAGTAATTGACTTAAGGATTAAGAACTTGGACGTGTATGGAGACTCAGCCTTGGTTATCAATCAGATCAAAGGAGAGTGGAACACATACCAATCAAGACTAATACCTTACAAAGATTACGCGAGAAGGTTGTTATCATTCTTCAACATAATTGATTTTCACCACATCCCTCGTGAAGAAAATACATGGCTGATGCACTAGCCACTCTCTCTTCCATGATTAGCGTAGGTCAATTGAACGATGTACCGAAGATCGACTTAATGCGCCTTGAAAGGCCCGCCTATATCTTCATGGTTGAAGCAGTCATAGACGACAAACCTTGGTGTCATGATATCAAGTGCTTCCTTCAAAGACAGGAGTACCCACCTGGGGCATCCAGGAAAGACAGAAAAACTCTCAAAAGACTGGCATGCAACTTCTTCCTGAACAGTGATACACTCTACAAAAGAAACTTCGATATGGTTTTGCTCAGATGCGTAGACAGATGAGAAGCAAACATGTTGACGAAAGAGATTCACGAAGGATCCTTTGGCACTCATGCCAATGGATACACAATGGCAATAAATATTCTTAGAGCAGGATATTATTGGCTGACAATGGAATATGATTGCTACAAGTACACGAGGAAGTGTCACAAGTGTCAGATATACGCTGACAAAATCCATGTACCGCCAACGCCTCTCAAAGTTCTTTTTTTCCCGTGACCTTTTTCTATATGGGGAATCGACATGATTGGCATGATCGAACCCAAAGCTTCAAACGGATATCGGTTCATCCTAGTAGCCATTGACTACTTCACCAAATGGGTCGAAGCCGCGTCATATGCCAATGTAACCCGACAAGTGGTGGTCCGATTTATCAAATACAATCTCATATGCCGTTATGGTGTTCCAAGCCAGATCATTACTGATAATGGATCTAACTTGAAAAACAAGATGATGAAGGAGTTGTGCACTGAGTTCAAGATCGAACACCATAACTCATCTCCCTACCGACCTAAAATGAATGGGGCAGTAGAAGTGGCTAACAAGAACATCAAGAAGATCTTCCAAAAGATGGTTGTAACCTACAAAGACTGGCACGAGATGCTACCCTTAGCTCTTCACGGTTATCACACATATGTTCGCACTTCAACAAGGGCAACCCCTTTCTCTCAAGTATATGGCATGGAAGTCGTGCTCCCCATAGAAGTAGAGATCCTATCACTCCGGGTATTGATGGAAGCTAAGCTAACAGAGGCTGAATGGTGTCAAAGTAGACATGATGAACTTAACCTAATCAAAGAAAAGTGAATGACATATCTATGCCACGAATAGTTGTACCAGCAAAGAATGAAGAAGGCGTTCGAAAAAAAGATCCGACCCGTGTCTTCAGACAAGGAGACCTTGTGCTCAAGAAAATACAATCATTTCTCACTGATTCTTGGGGCAAAAGGACTCCGAATTACGACGACCCTTATGTGGTCAAGAAAGCCTTCTCAGGCAGTACTCTGAGGCTCGCAACCATGGATGGAGAAGAGTTTGCCTACCCCACAAATGTTGATGTAGTCAAGAAATACTTTGCCTAAATAAAAAAAGTGTCTCGGTGGATTGAAAACCCGAAAGGGCGGTCCAGGAAAAAATTAGAGACATAAGCAAAAATCAAGCCGATGGATTGAAAAGCCTCAAAAGATAATCCAGACAAAAATTAGGGATTCATGGCAAGTAACTACGTTTGACAAAGTCCAGATCCCCAGCGGTGACGCTACCCGTCGAAAAAAATTCAGTCAAGGTCACCTTCAACATAAGCCCAGAATGTCCAGAATTCAAAGTTGGTAGAAGGATATCGATCATTATGTTTTCAATATAGCCCCTTTTCCCTTAATTTACCATTTTTCTAAACTTTGTAAATACTCTATGGTATCACGCGCTTGGCTAATTACCATCCTATCAATAAAATTTGAGCCATAGTTCTTTTGTTTGCAACTCTCATTTGTTTTTGCTTTATAGAATGACATTTTTAACATGATCAACGATTCTTAAAACAAAACAAAAATGAATTTAAACTTTCAAATTTTCTTCTAATTTTGAAATAAAGATGGCAATTCTTTTTTACTACTAAACCCAAAAAGGAACATCGATAGTCTCTCCAAAGGTTATTGAGCCTCAAAATGCAGAATCAAAGTACTCCTTCTAAACCAGTACACCCGAATGAAGGACCAACTGTTTCAGATGAAATGTCTCATATGATATTCCCGGTAGAGTACTTACCTTTTAAGACCTATTGATGAGTCTTTATCCCCCGCAGGGTCTATCCCTCCTAAGCAAGGCAGGATTGCTACCTTGAATCGATGATACTTTTCATTCCCCCCTCCCCCCCGCAGTGGCCGAGTATCCAGTCGTGTTCATTCACCAGCCTGTATATCGCGTCAGTTTTGTAAGCATAAACATACATACATCATGCATTATTGATTCACATACACATTGACATTGCATTACTATCACTCTGGTCATATTCGTTCCCCAAGTGATAAGTGTCCTCTTTCCGACAAAGTTATCAGTTTGTCCTCGACCACTTTGATAACTTGAACCTCTGAAAGGCAAGAAGACATTCAACAGACTCTTTGGAATATCACTCTTCACCATTGAAGATGATATTTTCACTTTCCCGGATTAAGGAAAATCCCAGAGAAAGCCTCTTAACCAAAGACTGTCGGCAATATATCAGTTTTTCTCCCAGGAAATTCGATGATAATAATGTGATCAGCACCTCAAATTTGGACCACATCACATGGTATTTCTCCGAAATGATCTCGAAGAAAAGTATGATGTAGTATCCCCAAGCAAAATGCGGTCTCTCAAGAGACCCGCTTTCCCCAGTAGAGTCAACAAATAACATCTCCAACAGAGAAGTTTGCGCACCTCTACAGCTCAGACAAATGGGTTTCCCCAGCAAGTCTAACCTCAAATTTTTCCATCAAATGGCGTCTCCCCAGTATAACTCGGCAAGAAGTTTGATGAAGACCGCTACACATAGCGTTCCTTGTCGAGGAAGGAACTCGACAAGAAGAAACTGAGACTAGTTTCGTGGCTGGAAGACCAGGATCGAGGGAAAGTTTATCTCAAAAGAAATTGAGACCAGTTCCGTGGCTGGAAGGCCATGATCAAGGGGAAGTTTATTTTCAAAAGAAACTGAGACCACTTCCATGGCTGGAAGACCAGGATCGAGGGGAAGTTTATTTCAAAGAAGAAACTGAGACCAGTTCCGTGGCTGAAGACTAGGATCGAGGGGAAGTTTATTTTCAAAAGAAACTTAGACCAGTTCCGTGGCCGAAAACCGGGATCGAGGGGAAGTTTTACCCTTTTCTAAGTAGCATTGCTTAGCAAAAGAAGATGGATGAGCAAACTATCATTCATAACCTCTGTTAAAATTTTGGGTATTCCGATATTTAATCCTCTTCCACCCTGAATGTCCGAATATCTTCTCCATTCACACCTTCGGGTCCAAGAAGATTAAATAGGGGCATCTGTCATACCCCAAATTTTGACCACCAAGATTTCCCATCATTGTACAAATCATTATCATAATATGGATGTGCCATCATACCTCATCAATCTTTTCAAGGATAGTTGAACACTCACTACAACAAAGAATTAGGGTTTTAAGCCCTCTCAGAACACTTAGACAAAAGGTCAATCAAGAAATGACATGATCTTCAACTTGTCTAGCCTCTCAAACAACTGTAAAGGATCAAGAGGTCTCCCATATCAAGAATCAAGCACAAGAGTGCAACATCTAAAGCTGATCAAGCCTCAAGATTGCCAATGTCACCAAATTAGGGTTTTGGTCGACTAAGGTCTCCAGATGAAAATTTTCATCTAGGCATGTGCCAATAATTCAAAGCATGATCCAAAATGCTTCAAGGGACCTCATGGATCCAATCATCAAGTTAAAACAACCTCAGGGGAAGCATTCATGAACAATTAGGAATTAGGGTTTCTTGACCTAATTCACCCCTAAGTTGACTTTTGAGGCAAGACATGAACCAAAACCTCAAGACATGATTTGAGGGCCTTAAATATACCACATTGATCAATTTACAACAATGGATTGATCCAAGAAGCTTGGTTCACAAGTTTTAATTTCATCTGGACCACAATTAGGGTTTTGAAGGAAAAGTCAACTGTGCCTTTGACTTTTGACCAAGACATGTTCCCAAACCTTGGGACATGATTCAAAATACCCTAAAACACATATGGAATCCATCCATTAGGTTTGAATTAGGTCAAAGACTTGATTTATAAAGGATCACACAGTTTAGAATTCATTAGACAAAAAGTCAACTGTGCCTAAAATCAAGTTTGAATTTTGGGAATTTTTCACAAATATGGTCCCCCTAGGTCAAAAACAATGTTAATGTATGATATTGATCATCATTCATCAAGAAAAATCAGGAAAAGTGAGGTTTCTTGCGAAAGGGGCAACCATGAGAAACCAAAATTTTTCTAAGTTATGTGACAAAAGTGATTTGGTACCAACTTTGCAAGGTCATAACTCCTAAACCACAAGGCCATTTGCTTACATCCAAAGCTCAAATGAAAGCTCTCATAACATACTTCAAAAGTGTCAACTACAAGAGATTCCAAATCCTCATGGATTTTGAGTTATGGATTGATCAAAATCACAAAAAGTGAAAATGACCACTTTTTCCAACACTTAGTGAAATTTTCAACAAGTCAGAATCTGTTTCACTTTTTCCAAACTTTGAGGTCATTTTCCACCTTGATCCAAGATGAACCAAGTCCATTGGTGGACATCAAAGTTAAAGTATGTCATGAGAGCTTTCCAAAGAGTACCAGAACTCATCCTAACTCCACTTGAGTAAAGAGTTACAAGCCTTGAAACATGGCATGAAAACCTGATTTTAAAGACAGCATGAGGACCAAAGTTGTGCCACACGATTTTTTCTTTCAACTCTTGTCACTCTGCCAACTTTGTCATCTTCCAAAAACACAAAGAATCTGATGACTCACTTGGTTCATGATCAAAGAGGCAAGGAATTCAACTTGGCATGTGAAAATAATCATGACATGAAACTTGGAATTCAAATTTGGCAAGGTAACATCAATGCAATGCATTGAGGTGTCATGAACCAGATCACTACACTCCAAATCAGTCAAGATTTCAGTCCAAAACTCTAAGCATTAAAAACCTTCAAAGATTAATGAAGTCAAGATAAGAGAGTTGACTTGGCACTTTTGAATTATCCAAGTCAATGGCTACAAGCTACTGCCATGATTAGGCTCCAAACATTATTTCTCCTAAAAAAAATTCCTCTACTATAAATAGAGGTCATGTGTGACTGATCAAACCACCCCAAAACCTCTGAATTCATGTTTTCCTCCAAATCACATGCCAAAACCAGATTTTGCTTCTTCTTGAAGTCACTATCAAATTTTTAAATTGAGAGCAAAACCATCAAAACTAATCATGCCAACACCTCACATACATCATATATAAGTGATCTATAACCTTAAAACTCATCTGGAACACCTGAATCACAAAGTCACCAGTCATTTGCTCAAGCTTTTTGGCATAGTTGCAGTTGAGGTACCACAAGGTGATCCAAGCATCTCCAATCAAGGCTAGGCATCTCAACACTCTCCATAGGGCATAGTGAAGTTGTCCAGGTCCTTACAACACATATGTAACATCTCCATCATCAAGCTCGATCACCAGCTGCAAGAGGTAAGCCTGAAGCCTTCAAACTCCATACTACATGCATCATAAATGTTATTTCAAGTTACCATCTTGTTTCTGCATGTATATTGAGTGTTAACCCTCAATCAATTACCATGAATCAATCGTTATGGAATTTCTTTGTGTTCATGCTGAAATTAGGGTTCTTGAGGTTATTCTTTGATTTCTCACTCCACACTTAATATAAATGCAATTAATTTATATGGTTGTGATTCTTTTTCAAAAATGAGCAAGATTGGCGTTTGAATCGTGCAAAACCATTGCATAATCGGAGAGAAAAGTGAGAAAATGCAAATCTGAAAAAGAAGGAAACGCGGCGACCAAGAAAACGTGTTCTTGGCGCCATTTTTCAAATTTTCAAATATTTGAATTTTCCATTTTTTTAATTAATCTTAAAATTAATTTCTCCCTGGTTTTTTTTTATGTTTTTGAATTAATTATTTTTTTCAAAATTCATAAAAATGTTAATTTTTTTTTTATTTTACAAAAAAATCCAATTTATATTATTTATTTAATATAGTTAAAATTTTTGTAATTTATTTCATTTTATTTGTTTTTAAACATTTTAAAATGAAGTTTTCACCTTGATCTTTTCATTCCAAATGAATTTCAAGCTTTCATGTGATTAAACATGATTTTTCAAAATATTTTTCAAAGTTGACAACTTGTTTTTGAATATATTTGATATTTATATAATTTTTTTTAAAATTTCCTTTGAAAATTATATCTTTTAAATCCAAAATTAGGGTTTTCTCTTAATTTTGAATTTTCAAACTTCACATAAACACTTTTGGGCCTCTAATAGAGTGTAAGACCCATCCCTTGTCACACACAAACCATTTTGGGCCTCAGTCATTGTATAAGTCCCGACACGATCTTAAAAATCTCGGCGTGATTGCCATTTTCAAAATAATTTTCATCTGGGCCTACCCTTGTGTTGTAAGTCCCATATTTATTCTTTTTAACACTTTTGGGCCTCTAATAGAGTGTAAGACCCAACTCCCTTTGTACATAAATAATTTTGGGTCTCAGTCATTGTATAAGTCCCTCTGTGATTTTCAAAACGACGATGCGATCACTGTCTTTCATTGGGCCTCTCCTTGAGTTGTAAGCCCCATCCCTTGTGGTCCAGAATTTGATCGATTCAAAAGCAATTGAGTTCATGCCGAGCAGCCTGAGCATACGAGGTGGTCCTATTCCATCTGTTGCAAAGAAATGGATATCCCAGCTTTCTCTCCTAAAGCTGCACCAAGTCAGGGGCATATCTTGCAGTCATTGGCTTTAGAATCACCACGTCCATGACCTTTGCATGCTTCTAGACCAAGTTTGAAAAGGAAAGTTCCTGGAAGAGAGGAGTTCTCAAATCGGTATCGGCAACAGACTAGCTCCCAGAAGCGACAACAAAGACCCAGAAGACCCGAGAGAAAGTTTGATCTCATTACTGTTCCTCATAGTCAGCTGCTTGGTCGCCTACTTCAGGACTCTTTGATTCAGTTAAGGTAAGCTGCACCTGTTCCGTATTCCCTTCCTCCAGATTATGACAGGAGTGCTAGGTGCGAGTACCACTCAGGGACACAGGGGCATGCGATCGAAAATTGCAACATGTTCAAACACCAGGTGCAAGATCTGATTGACGTTGGGGTCATTATCTTCACTACAGATGGTCTATACATTAATTGAAGTTCCCCAAAGGAGCACTCAGACTACAAGTACATCATCAGAAGCAATAAGTCCAGACAGAGTCGAGCCTCCTCAATAATGGTAATCTTCGGCTTCTTTACTGCATTTTCATTTGTAATTTTCCATTGTTTGTTAATACTGTGTTTGTATGTAAGAGCTTGTTTGTTTATGAATGATGATTTTAATGCAATGAATATGTTTTTCTTGAAGTGTTCTATTCTTATTCATTCATAAATGTTTGTATGCACTGCGATACTAACGTTCTTGCTTAAACTCTTGGAGGGAGGGTGATGAGGTAAAAACGCAAAATCTTTGGTTGTATGCTTTTGGATAAAACCATGTTGATGATGTACAGGCATTGCTTCAAATCCATAAACACCGGAGATATAAGGGAGATAGACCCTTGTCAACCCCCTCGAGCCTCGAAGTAACCTAGGAGCAGGGTAGTTGTTAGTGGATATGACCAAGCGTCCAAATTTCAAAAGGAGTGTGCGTCTGAGCATCCATTACCTTTCTCAAATATCAGGAGGTCCAAGGGAGTGAAACCATAATGGTTATCCCTCATCACAATGAGTGAAGCAGTCACAATCCTTTCGTGAAGATCAAGGCAGCCAGTGTCACACGATTTGCTCAAAAAAAGGGGGGGGGGGGGTAGAAAAAGAAAAAAGAGAAATAAATTCGGCTAAGTCAAAAGTTGGGAAGCAAATGACTTAGGCAAAAGTTAGGGCATCCCGCTGGACCTAAAAATCGAAAAAAGAATTCAAAAGAATTCAGTCCAGGCAAAATCGGGGAGATAACGGAAAAATGAACAAGTAGAAAAAATGAAAAGGTTTACAAAAGAAAATCCTCGAGCAAAAGCTAGTCGTGTGACTACAGGGACCTAAGAAGAAAGGAGAGACTGCCACTCCGAAAACATTCGCGTGCAATAACCTTTTGGAAGCTGAGCACTTGTGCCAAATGAACTTAACGTAGGACTGAAGGACATCAAGGAGAATGAGTGGGTACAAACAAAATTTTGAGCCATAAATCCTTCCTTCTCAAACCGTGAACCAGGCCACGTTATAACCCTCAAAAGTCCTAATTGATGCAAGGTTATTCCAAAAGCGTACTTCAGCGAGATAGTGTTCCTAACTCCCGTGAGTTGTGCTAATAAGATTTTAGTTGGTATTGCGTGGGCATAATATATTTTATTCAAAAATCAGTGTCGCATCCTAGCTAGTGACTCGTTCACAAGGTTTGGCGATATCTTTTCAATAAAAACTTCAAGGTTAATGTGTGTTGCATTAGAAACATCATTCTCAGGATAAATATTTTCTGCCTGCATCCATGTGCCTAAGCATCAAGGAAACTTACACAATGAACGTCAGTCGAGAAGCTGGATCCTGCCAACTTGAGGTGTTTGAAAACTCCGAAGGACAGTCTGTTAGACTATGGCTATGGATCTAGAAGGGGGGGTTGAATAGATCCTTCGAGTTTTACACGCAAAAGTTCCTCAAAAACAGATTTTAAAAATGTTTGAACGGAAGCTACCACTGGATGAAAGTCTATAACGAACCTTCTACTTAAAGGATCGGATATGCACGAATATATCGAGAATGAGTATGGAGGAGAAAAATTCAGTTTGATTACTACACTTAAAAAATGCAGTCAACAAAATATTGCTTGCTTGATGTTTAATCCAAACCAATGAGGTAAAGAGATAAGAAATTAAAGGCAGCGTGTTCAAATTTTGCTTTGAAACAAATTATCAAACACGCAGTGTGCGTAAACACACTAAGTGCAGAATTTCTATGGAATGTAATGTAAAGCTGCTCCAAGATACAATTCAAGGAATTGTATCAATTTAACAAATAGTTTCTCAGCTCAAAATTACACTACGACAGAAATTTCGATAAATTGCGACTTCACAAATTCGAACAAACAGAAATGTAAAAGAGTTAAGGGAAAGAGAGAACAAGCGAGATGTGATTAGGCAGTTCCCCAATCGTCCTCGCTTTGGGTACCTCTGCCCCCAATTCCACAATTGGAATTGATATATATATATATATATGTGTGTGTGTGTGTGTGTAGCTGTTGCAAATTGTTTATTACAAGAGAAAACTATGAACATCCAAACCCTCGAACGTCTTCGATCATTGATGCAGAATTTTCTCTTCCCTTGATTCAAGATGAATCAAGTGGTTCGAATATGGTTGATCCAATTACCGTCCCACGCTACTTGATTGCAAGACACCTTGTTCTTCAATCCTTTTCACTCGATCAATTGCGATCTACCAAAGATTCGAACCCAAACCTCTCTTCTATGATCCTCAAATTACAGCTACTAAACCGAACAATTGCGCCAATTTTCGGTTACCTTCGCCCATTCGAATCCCTGTAGAACGAAAGGGTTTGTACAAAAACCCCCAAAATCTATCTGATTCTTGGAGGACAAAACCAACTGATTTTATTCAAGAAACACCTGCCAAGCTCTCAACCCAGAAGATGAAGATCACACTTCCTAAATTCTGAACGTTATCACTTCGATCAATGGGCGACACAAACAAAGATGATTATGTGTGATTGTTTGTTTACCCAATGAAGGAGATGAAGATGAAGAGAGAAATGGCATGTATTTTCACGTTTCTTGTTTTGTGAATAATGAGATGACCAAACTATTTATAGGAAAATGAAATGACCCACACAAAATAATAACAGAAATAACAGAAGAAAAAATTAAGTGAAAAACACTGATTCAGGAAATCATGCGTCGACCTACAACCCCCATGCGTCGACGCACAGATGCAAATTTTTGTGTCATTTAAAGTTATGCGCTTTCCCACAGGATTTTCTAGGTTAGCGCATGAACAGGGAGGTTAGCACATGAACTGGGAGGGTTAGCGCATGAACTGCATTTTTTCAGGAAATACAATTTTCTGCGCATTTTCACCTGACCAAGTTCAGAAACACATACTAGACACTACTAAAATGATAATAGACATTTATTTATGGGAAAGACAAGGTCCTATGCATCTAGACACATGAACAATAATGATTAGACACAATATGCCCGACACGTGAAGTGATACCGCTCAAATTACAATCTAATTTCTCACATATTTGTTGATATCATTAAAACAAAGTAGATAGAAGAATAACCCTCACACAGTCATGTCAGGGGGCATGTTGCCAAGATACTTTGTGTAGCATGGGCTTTCCCGGTAAGTCGTGATAAGATGTAGCTAATATAGGACAGTCGCATCGAAAAATCTCTCTAAAGTTCATCCAAACGGGGGTAATGACGTCGAGATTCGGAAAATCTCTCAAAGATCAATTAGTCAGAGGAAAATTCATTTCAAGGCTTGTATCGAGGCAGGCCACCTCAAGAGCACGAGAATTTATCCTCTCCAAAAGACGAGTAATCAGAAGCACCTCTTCAAGGTTCAGAATACTGGGGCAGAATATTTTAGGTCATTATGCCTCCTCTCGAGGCAAATTACTTCATGGGTTATGCAGTCTGGGGTAGGTACGTCGAAATCCTATAAATCCCTCCAAGAGTTTGAAGACCTTGGGGCGTCTTGAAAGCCAGGTTTTCTGTAAAATCCTCGTGAGACGATTTCTTCCATTAGACCCTATGGTCTAGGGCAAGTGGACAGTTCAAAGGGTCGTTGGTCCCATATGGGAATCAGTATGCAGTTGATCAGCAGAAGCGTGAAGTGCCAAAGTAATGCCCAGTATGGGGTTTCTCTTCCTCAGTAAGGCGCCAAAAGGTATCTTTTCCCAGCGAGGCGTTTGAATCTCTATTGGTCCTCAGCAAAGATAGTTGAAGTTTTATCGTTCATGGCAGAGCATTATGAAAATTCTGATTATCCTCCCTAGCAAGAGTTCAAAAGTTTGCTCTCCCCTTGCCAGGTTGGTGAAGTTTATTGCTTTTCAGCACGAATTCATATTCCCCGTACAAGTCAAGAGTGTTGGGTCGGTGTTTCTTGAGTTTGTGGTAAAGTGGTTTCTGTCTCCCTAATGGAGTAAGGGTAGAATGTTGTCCCCTACCAGAGGTGATATCGTCAACTGTCGTTCTCCAAGGATATTTGTTGGTGGTGTTTAGTTTTTCCTGGCAGGTCAAAGGCCAATTTCCATTGGTAATTCTCTTCAGTAGAGCCCTAGGATATTTTTAGCAGATGTTTGTGATAGAATAAAGGTTTGGTTGGATTCTCGAGCAGAGTTTATGACAATAAAGACAGTTCAGTTTGTCGTGTGTTTGTAGGGTGGCATGATTTCTTCTACCCAGTAGAGTTTCTTTCTAGTATAGAAGATCTAGCATCCCTAACAGAGCCTTGAGAATTTCTCTCTCCCCAGCATGAGTGCAGAGGATTGCTTCCTCCCGGTCATAGTGGTTTATTACTCCCCAACGAGTATTCGGAAGTCGGTCGTCTTAGGCAGGATAATGTTGCATCTCCAGTAGGAGACTTGCTAAATCTCTCTCCTTGGCAGAGATCTTATATTCCCCATAAGTTTCGTAATGTCTACTTTCCTCATCAGGTCAGGAAGTGCAATCTCGCCAGCAACATAATACTATTCTCCCTAGCAGGGCAGGTTAAAGTCGTTTCCCTAGCAACAGGTTAAGTTCAATGATATTCTCCGGCATGTTCAGTGTTATTGATTTCATTCCCCAAGTAGAGTTTGATGTTAGTCATCCCAAAGGTGTAGTCAGCAGTGGTTGACATCCTTGGCAGATTCCAAGTCCAATGGTTATTGGTACCTTTTCCGTATCAGATCTTTGGGTTCCATCTTCAGCAGTTGTCATTCTTGATTCCCATCGTATGGGAAGTCATTTTGGGTTCTATCTTCAAGGGTTATTTGTAATCCCCAACAGAGTGGAAGTTCTCTATGGGTGTCATCTTCAGCAGAGGTTTTGATCAGGAAGTCCGTTCAGTTTATCTTCCTCAGAACGGTTTGTGACCATAAGGACAATTCAGTTTTCCATCCCTAGAGGAGTTGCCTTCGTATCTTCAGCATCTATTTTACTAAGGCGCCTCTTTTGCATAGTATAAGCATTTTTGCATTGCATCCTCTAAATACGTAGCATTTCCATTTCGTATGGAGCATTACGCCATAGAAAAATTAAAACATATGCATTTAAAGCATAAGCCAGGTTTGCTACCTTCTTTTCAGGGCTTTTCCCTAGCAGAAATGGTGTAGTTTAGAAGATTCAATCTTACGTTATCCCTGGTGAAGTTGACGATAAATTCGTTCATCATGTTTGTACTCCCCTGTAGAGTTGTCTATTTAGGCTTCTCTTTTCCCCACCGGAGTCATCTTTGTAGATCTGTTGATTCTACTAACCTTTGGTTGTGAGACCGCCCGTATGTCGGTCTACCTTTGTGTTTGGATTTGAGACTGCCCGTGTGTCGGCCTTCCTTCTGAAAGTCCATCTTGTGATGGTTACCTTTGGTTGTGAGACCGCCTGTGTGTCGGCCTACCTTTGTGTTTGGATGTGAGGCCGCCTGTGTGTCGGCCTTTCTTTTGAAAATCCATCTTGAGATGGTAACCTTTGGTTGTGAGACCGCCTGTGCGCCAGCCTACCTTTGTGTTTGGATGTGAGGACGCCTGTGTGTCGGCTTTCCTTTTGAAAATCCATCATGTGATGGTAACCTTTGGTTGTGAGAACACCTGTGTGTCAGCCTACCTTTGTGTTTGGATATGAGTCCGCCTGTGTGTCGGCCTTCCTTTTTGAAAATCCATCTTGTGATGGTAACCTTTGGTTGTGAGACCGCCCGTGTGTCAGCCTACCTTTGTGTTTGGATATGAGTTCTCCTATGTCGGCCTTCCTTTTTTAAAATCCATCTTGTGATGGTAACCTTTGGTTGTGAGACCGCCTGTGTGTCGGCCTACTTTTGTGTTTGGATGTGAGACCGCCTGTGTGTCGGCCTTCCTTTTGAAAATCCATCTTGTGATGGTAACCTTTGGTTGTGAGACCGCCTGTGTGTCGGACTACCTTTGTGTTTGATGTGGGACTTCCTGATCGTCGACCTTCCTTTTGAAAATTCATCTTGTGATGGTAACCTTTGGTTGTAAGACCGCCTGTGTGTCGGCCTAGCTTTGTGTTTTGATGTGGGACAGCCTGAGCATCGACCTTCCTTTTGAAAATCCATCTTGTGATGGAAACCTTTGGCTGTGATACCTCCTGTGTGTCAGTCTACCTTTGTGTTTTGATGTGGGATCGCCTGAGCGTCGACCTTCCTTTTGAAAATCCATCTTGTGATGGTAATCTTTGGTTGTGATACCGCCTGTGTATCGGCCTACCTTTATGTTTTGATGTGGGACCGCCTGAGCGTCGGCCTTCCTTTTGAAAATCTATCTCATGATGGTAACCTTTGGTTGTGTTACCGCCTGTGTGTCGGCCTACCTTTGTGTTTGGATGTGACGCCGCCTGTGTGTCGGCCTTCCTTTTGAAAATCCATCTTGTGATGGTAACCTTTGGTTATGAGATCGCATGTGTGTCGGCCTACCTTTGTGTTTGGATGTGAGGCCGCCTGTGTGTCGGCCTTTCTTTTGAAAATCCATCTTGAGATGGTAACCTTTGGTTGTGAGACCGCCTGTGCGCCAGCCTACCTTTGTGTTTGGAAGTGAGGCCGCCTGTGTGTCGGCTTTCCTTTTGAAAATCCATCATGTGATGGTAACCTTTGGTTGTGAGACAACCTGTGTGTCAGCCTACCTTTGTGTTTGGATATGAGTCCGCCTGTGTGTCGGCCTTCCTTTTTGAAAATCCATCTTGTGATGGTAACCTTTGATTGTGAGACCGCCCGTGTGTCAGCCTACCTTTGTGTTTGGATATGAGTTCTCCTGTGTCGGCCTTCCTTTTTTAAAATCCATCTTGTGATGGTAACCTTTGGTTGTGAGACCGCCTGTGTGTCGGCCTACTTTTGTGTTTGTATGTGAGATCGCCTGTGTGTCGGCCTTCCTTTTGAAAATCCATCTTGTGATGGTAACCTTTGGTTGTGAGACCGCCTGTGTGTCGGACTACCTTTGTGTTTGATGTGGGACTTCCTGATCGTCGGCCTTCCTTTTGAAAATTCATCTTGTGATGGTAACCTTTGGTTGTGAGACCGCTTGTGTGTCGGCCTAGCTTTGTGTTTTGATGTGGGACAGCCTGAGCATCGACCTTCCTTTTGAAAATCCATCTTGTGATGGAAACCTTTGGCTGTGATACATCCTGTGTGTCAGTCTACCTTTGTGTTTTGATGTGGGATCGCCTGAGCGTCGACCTTCCTTTTGAAAATCCATCTTGTGATGGTAACCTTTGGTTGTGATACCGCCTGTGTGTCGGCCTACCTTTATGTTTTGATGTGGGACCGCCTGAGCGTCGGCCTTCCTTTTGAAAATCTATCTCATGATGGTAACCTTTGGTTGTGTTACCGCCTGTGTGTCGGCCTACCTTTGTGTTTGGATGTGACGCCGCCTGTGTGTCGGCCTTCCTTTTGAAAATCCATCTTGTGATGGTAACCTTTGGTTATGAGATCGCATGTGTGTCGGCCTACCTTTGTGTTTGGATGTGAGGCCGCCTGTGTGTCGGTCTTTCTTTTGAAAATCCATCTTGAGATGGTAACCTTTGGTTGTGAGACCGCCTGTGCGCCAGCCTACCTTTGTGTTTGGATGTGAGGCCGCCTGTGTGTCGGCTTTCCTTTTGAAAATCCATCATGTGATGGTAACCTTTGGTTGTGAGACAACCTGTGTGTCAGCCTACCTTTGTGTTTGGATATGAGTCCGCCTGTGTGTCGGCCTTCCTTTTTGAAAATCCATCTTGTGATGGTAACCTTTGGTTGTGAGACCGCCTGTGTGTCAGTCTACCTTTGTGTTTGGATATGAGTTCTCCTGTGTCGGCCTTCCTTTTTTAAAATCCATCTTGTGATGGTAACCTTTGGTTGTGAGACCGCCTGTGTGTCGGCCTACTTTTGTGTTTGGATGTGAGACCGCCTGTGTGTTGGCCTTCCTTTTGAAAATCCATCTTGTGATGGTAAGCTTTGGTTGTGAGACCGCCTGTGTGTCGGACTACCTTTGTGTTTGATGTGGGACTTCCTGATCGTCGGCCTTCCTTTTGAAAATTCATCTTGTGATGGTAACCTTTGGTTGTGAGACCGCCAGTGTGTCGGCCTAGCTTTGTGTTTTGATGTGGGACAGCCTGAGCATCGACCTTCCTTTTGAAAATCCATCTTGTGATGGAAACCTTTGGCTGTGATACCTCCTGTGTGTCAGTCTACCTTTGTGTTTTGATGTGGGACCGCCTGAGCGCCGACCTTCCTTTTGAAAATCCATCTTGTGATGGTAACCTTTGGTTGTGATACCGCCTGTGTGTCGGCCTACCTTTATGTTTTGATGTGGGACCGCCTGAGCGTCGGCCTTCCTTTGGAAAATCTATCTCATGATGGTAACCTTTGGTTGTGTTACCGCCTGTGTGTCGGCCTACCTTTGTGTTTGGATGTGACGCCGCCTGTGTGTCGGCCTTCCTTTTGAAAATCCATCTTGTGATGGTAACCTTTGGTTATGAGATCGCATGTGTGTCGGCCTACCTTTGTGTTTGGATGTGAGGCCGCCTGTGTGTCGGCCTTTCTTTTGAAAATCCATCTTGAGATGGTAACCTTTGGTTGTGAGACCGCCTGTGCGCCAGCCTACCTTTGTGTTTGGATGTGAGGCCGCCTGTGTGCCGGCTTTCCTTTAGAAAATCCATCAGGTGATGGTAACCTTTGGTTGTGAGACAACCTGTGTGTCAGCCTACCTTTGTGTTTGGATATGAGTCCGCCTGTGTGTCGGCCTTCCTTTTTGAAAATCTATCTTGTGATGGTAACCTTTGGTTGTGAGACCGCCCGTGTGTCAGCCTACCTTTGTGTTTGGATATGAGTTCTCCTGTGTCGGCCTTCCTTTTTTAAAATCCATCTTGTGATGGTAACCTTTGGTTGTGAGACCGCCTGTGTGTCGGCCTACTTTTGTGTTTGGATGTGAGACCGCCTGTGTGTCGGCCTTCCTTTTGAAAATCCATCTTGTGATGGTAACCTTTGGTTGTGAGACAGCCTGTGTGTCGGACTACCTTTGTGTTTGATGTGGGACTTCCTGATCGTCGGCCTTCCTTTTGAAAATTCATCTTGTGATGGTAACCTTTGGTTGTGAGACCGCCTGTGTGTCGGCCTAGCTTTGTGTTTTGACGTGGGACAGCCTGAGCATCGACCTTCCTTTTGAAAATCCATCTTGTGATGGAAACCTTTGGCTGTGATAACTCCTGTGTGTCAGTCTACCTTTGTGTTTTGATGTGGGATCGCCTGAGCGTCGACCTTCCTTTTGAAAATCCATCTTGTGATGGTAACCTTTGCTTGTGATACCGCCTGTGTGTCGGCCTACCTTTATGTTTTGATGTGGGACCGCCTGAGCGTCGGCCTTCCTTTTGAAAATCTATCTCATGATGGTAACCTTTGGTTGTGTTACCGCCTGTGTGTCGGCCTACCTTTGTGTTTGGATGTGACGCCGCCTGTGTGTCGGCCTTCCTTTTGAAAATCCATCTTGTGATGGTAACCTTTGGTTATGAGATCGCATGTGTGTCGGCCTACCTTTGTGTTTGGATGTGAGGCCGCCTGTGTGTCGGCCTTTCTTTTGAAAATCCATCTTGAGATGGTAACCTTTGGTTGTGAGACCGCCTGTGCGCCAGCCTAACTTTGTGTTTGGATGTGAGGCCGCCTGTGTGTCGGCTTTCCTTTTGAAAATCCATCATGTGATGGTAACCTTTGGTTGTGAACCAACCTGTGTGTCAGCCTACCTTTGTGTTTGGATATGAGTCCGCCTGTGTGTCGGCCTTCCTTTTTGAAAATCCATCTTGTGATGGTAACCTTTGGTTGTGAGACCGCCCGTGTGTCAGCCTACCTTTGTGTTTGGATATGAGTTCTCCTGTGTCGGCCTTCCTTTTTTAAAATCCATCTTGTGATGGTAACCTTTGGTTGTGAGACCGCCTGTGTGTCGGCCTACTTTTGTGTTTGGATGTGAGACCGCCTGTGTGTCGGCCTTCCTTTTGAAAGTCCATCTTGTGATGGTTACCTTTGGTTGTGAGACCGCCTGTGTGTCGGCCTACCTTTGTGTTTGGATGTGAGGCCGCCTGTGTGTCGGCCTTTCTTTTGAAAATCCATCTTGAGATGGTAACCTTTGGTTGTGAGACCGCCTGTGCGCCAGCCTACCTTTGTGTTTGGATGTGAGGCCGCCTGTGTGTCGGCTTTCCTTTTGAAAATCCATCATGTAATGGTAACCTTTGGTTGTGAGACAACCTGTGTGTCAGCCTACCTTTGTGTTTGGATATGAGTCCGCCTGTGTGTCGGCCTTCCTTTTTGAAAATCCATCTTGTGATGGTAACCTTTGGTTGTGAGACCGCCCGTGCGTCAGCCTACCTTTGTGTTTGGATATGAGTTCTCCTGTGTCGGCCTTCCTTTTTTAAAATCCATCTTGTGATGGTAACCTTTGGTTGTGAGACCGCCTGTGTGTCGGCCTACTTTTGTGTTTGGATGTGAGACCGCCTGTGTGTCGGCCTTCCTTTTGAAAATCCATCTTGTGATGGTAACCTTTGGTTGTGAGACCGCCTGTGCGCCAGCCTACCTTTGTGTTTGGATGTGAGGCCGCCTGTGTGTCGGCTTTCCTTTTGAAAATCCATCATGTGATGGTAACCTTTGGTTGTGAACCAACCTGTGTGTCAGCCTACCTTTGTGTTTGGATATGAGTCCGCCTGTGTGTCGGCCTTCCTTTTTGAAAATCCATCTTGTGATGGTAACCTTTGGTTGTGAGACCGCCCGTGCGTCAGCCTACCTTTGTGTTTGGATATGAGTTCTCCTGTGTCGGCCTTCCTTTTTTAAAATCCATCTTGTGATGGTAACCTTTGGTTGTGAGACCGCCTGTGTGTCGGCCTGCTTTTGTGTTTGGATGTGAGACCGCCTGTGTGTCGGCCTTCCTTTTGAAAATCCATCTTGTGATGGTAACCTTTGGTTGTGAGACCGCCTGTGTGTCGGACTACCTTTGTGTTTGATGTGGGACTTCCTGATCGTCGGCCTTCCTTTTGAAAATTCATCTTGTGATGGTAACCTTTGGTTGTGAGACCGCCTGTGTGTCGGCCTAGCTTTGTGTTTTGATGTGGGACAGCCTGAGCATCGACCTTCCTTTTGAAAATCCATCTTGTGATGGAAACCTTTGGCTGTGATAACTCCTGTGTGTCAGTCTACCTTTGTGTTTTGATGTGGGATCGCCTGAGCGTCGACCTTCCTTTTGAAAATCCATCTTGTGATGGTAACCTTTGGTTGTGATACCGCCTGTGTGTCTGCCTACCTTTATGTTTTGATGTGGGACCGCCTGAGCGTCGGCCTTCCTTTTGAAAATCTATCTCATGATGGTAACCTTTGGTTGTGTTACCGCCTGTGTGTCGGCCTACCTTTGTGTTTGGATGTGACGCCGCCTGTGTGTCCGCCTTCCTTTTGAAAATCCATCTTGTGATGGTAACCTTTGGTTATGAGATCGCATGTGTGTCGGCCTACCTTTGTGTTTGGATGTGAGGCCGCCTGTGTGTCGGCCTTTCTTTTGAAAATCCATCTTGAGATGGTAACCTTTGGTTGTGAGACCGCCTGTGCGCCAGCCTACCTTTGTGTTTGGATGTGAGGCCGCCTGTGTGTCGGCTTTCCTTTTGAAAATCCATCATGTGATGGTAACCTTTGGTTGTGAACCAACCTGTGTGTCAGCCTACCTTTGTGTTTGGATATGAGTCCGCCTGTGTGTCGGCCTTCCGTTTTGAAAATCCATCTTGTGATGGTAACCTTTGGTTGTGAGACCGCCCGTGTGTCAGCCTACCTTTGTGTTTGGATATGAGTTCTCCTGTGTCGGCCTTCCTTTTTTAAAATCCATCTTGTGATGGTAACCTTTGGTTGTGAGACCGCCTGTGTGTCGGCCTACTTTTGTGTTTGGATGTGAGACCGCCTGTGTGTCGGCCTTCCTTTTGAAAATCCATCTTGTGATGGTAACCTTTGGTTGTGAGACCGCCTGTGTGTCGGACTACCTTTGTGTTTGATGTGGGACTTCCTGATCGTCAGCCTTCCTTTTGAAAATTCATCTTGTGATGGTAACCTTTGGTTGTGAGACCGCCTGTGTGTCGGCCTAGCTTTGTGTTTTGATGTGGGACAGCCTGAGCATCGACCTTCCTATTGAAAATCCATCTTGTGATGGAAACCTTTGGCTGTGATACCTCCTGTGTGTCAGTCTACCTTTGTGTTTTGATGTGGGACCGCCTGAGCGCCGACCTTCCTTTTGAAAATCCATCTTGTGATGGTAACCTTTGGTTGTGATACCGCCTGTGTGTCGGCCTACCTTTATGTTTTGATGTGGGACCGCCTGAGCGTCGGCCTTCCTTTTGAAAATCTATCTCATGATGGTAACCTTTGGTTGTGTTACCGCCTGTGTGTCGGCCTACCTTTGTGTTTGGATGTGACGCCGCCTGTGTGTTGGCCTTCCTTTTGAAAATCCATCTTGTGATGGTAACCTTTGGTTATGAGATCGCATGTGTGTCGGCCTACCTTTGTGTTTGGATGTGAGGCTGCCTGTGTGTCGGCCTTTCTTTTGAAAATCCATCTTGAGATGGTAACCTTTGGTTGTGAGACCGCCTGTGCGCCAGCCTACCTTTGTGTTTGGATGTGAGGCCGCCTGTGTGTCGGCTTTCCTTTTGAAAATCCATCATGTGATGGTAACCTTTGGTTGTGAGACAACCTGTGTGTCAGCCTACCTTTGTGTTTGGATATGAGTCCGCCTGTGTGTCGGCCTTCCTTTTTGAAAATCCATCTTGTGATGGTAACCTTTGGTTGTGAGACCGCCCGTGTGTCAGCCTACCTTTGTGTTTGGATATGAGTTCTCCTGTGTCGACCTTCCTTTTTTAAAATCCATCTTGTGATGGTAACCTTTGGTTGTGAGACCGCCCGTGTGTCAGCCTACCTTTGTGTTTGGATATGAGTTCTCCTGTGTCGGCCTTCCTTTTTTAAAATCCATCTTGTGATGGTAACCTTTGGTTGTGAGACCGCCTGTGTGTCGGCCTACTTTTGTGTTTGGATGTGAGACCGCCTGTGTGTCGGCCTTCCTTTTGAAAATCCATCTTGTGATGGTAACCTTTGGTTGTGAGACCGCCTGTGTGTCGGACTACCTTTGTGTTTGATGTGGGACTTCCTGATCGTCGGCCTTCCTTTTGAAAATTCATCTTGTGATGGTAACCTTTGGTTGTGAGACCGCCTGTGTGTCGGCCTAGCTTTGTGTTTTGATGTGGGACAGCCTGAGCATCGACCTTCCTTTTGAAAATCCATCTTGTGATGGAAACCTTTGGCTGTGATACCTCCTGTGTGTCAGTCTACCTTTGTGTTTTGATGTGGGACCGCCTGAGCGTCGACCTTCCTTTTGAAAATCCATCTTGTGATGGTAACCTTTGGTTGTGATACCGCCTGTGTGTCGGCCTACCTTTATGTTTTGATGTGGGACCGCCTGAGCGTCGGCCTTCCTTTTGAAAATCTATCTCATGATGGTAACCTTTGGTTGTGTTACCGCCTGTGTATCGGCCTACCTTTGTGTTTGGATGTGACGCCGCCTGTGTGTCGGCCTTCCTTTTGAAAATCCATCTTGTGATGGTAACCTTTGGTTATGAGATCGCATGTGTGTCGGCCTACCTTTGTGTTTGGATGTGAGACCGCCTGTGTGTCGGCCTTTCTTTTGAAAATTCATCTTGTGATGGTAACATTTGGTTGTGAGACCGCCTGTGTGTCAGCCTACCTTTGTGTTTGGATACGAGTCCGCCTGTGTGTCGGCCTTCCTTTTTGAAAATCTATCTTGTGATGGTAATCTTCGGTTATGAGTCCGCCTCCGCCCGACATTCTTTCCTTCTTAAACCAATTCATTGTGAGTCCTCCTGCGTGTCGGCATCCTTTTCAAGTTCACTTTCGAGTGGCATCCCGACTTTGAGTCCATCTTCGGTTGGCAAACACTTTATAATATATTTCCCCACAGAGTGCAAATTTCTGGGTTCTTTTGGTATTCAATATCCATGTACCTCAAATGTCTGAAAGCCATTGCTATCGTCTCTTCAGGTCCATGTCGATTGAATAGGGGCAGCTTAACCCCCCAAAACTTTCCCTCCTATTTATACCCAATAAGTGGCTTATGCTTCACATTTCATGTACTTCTAGGCCATAAGCATTGCATATGCATCATTGGTTTTCCAAAGGCATGGGGTCATAGGTTTCCATGGTATGGATTGTCCAGAGCAAAGAGAATGAGATACCTTCAAGCACTCAAGCCACAAAGGCTCCTCAAACCTCAATGCATCCCATTTACTCCACCATTTCATCAAGAGATTGAGATTCACAAGAAACTTGAAGAGAACCACTCCTTTCGTATCCCTCGATCCTCCAATTAGGGTTTTTGGGATATCTATGTATGTGGCATCATCATGAGCAAGGATGTTGGAGCTTTAACATTATATTATCTCATACAACATCTTGGTTTAAGAGGATCTTGATTCACTCCAAAGGAATTACGGTTTTGACCATCAGTCAACATCTCCTATCTTCTGAGGCCAAATTAGGGTTTTGCTTAAAGTCAGTTTATTTCTGATTTTTTGGGCAAGAATTTATTCCATGGCTCCCTATAGGTTCTCAAGTATCTAGGATTGGAATATGGACCATCATTGTCATTCACAAGGGTTTCAATTAGACAGGTGATTGGGAATCAGCTAAATTGGGAATAAAGTCAACTGATCAAGGAAAAAGTTAACTCTTGACTTTTAGGGTCAAAATCATCCTCATCATGTCAAATATGGTCAATGTATGAGATTTGATCAAGAAATATAAAATGAATCATGAGAAATCAAGAATTATGGAAGTTTTCCAATTTTGGAAATTAGGGTTCTTAAGAACTTTAAATTTTGGGAAATTTTTCCTTAGTTTGCAGCCATCTTCAAGGCCAGATTTAAGCATGATACAAGCCTCATTTGAAAATCTTTTTAGAATGAAAGTTGTAGATGGATCTTCCACCTTTCCAACCATATAAACAATACCTCATTTATATTCTTGAGTCAAAAGTTATGGTGTGTCAAAGTTGGGACATTCAAGTTGTTCAACATGGAAAGTAACTTAGAATTTTTTGGCATGTTAGGCAGCTCGTGTGAGGTGATGTTCAAGGTTGGTTTTCATCATGTTTGAGGCTTCAAATCCATATTCATCCTACATGAAACTTGTAGTATCAAGTTTCTCCTTCAATTTGATACAAGAACTATGGCATTTTGGTTCAAAATCCATGGAGATATATCACTTCAAAATCACCATAAATCATCCTTGTGAAACTCATGCCAAAACTCATATCATTATTTTCTCATGGCAGCCTTGGTGTACTTGATTTCAACCCCAATTTTCATCATGCTAGAAACCTTAAATGAACATTCCTTAAACTTCAATATTGTTCTATCAAGCATCATCTTTCTAAAGCTACCAAGAATGGATGATTTGGATCAATAATCATCAAGATACACAAGCTCAAAGTCACTACCATTCAAATGTCAATCAAGGATTCAAAACCATGACATTCCTCTCCAAAATAAAATACCAAACAAATATACCTACTATCTCATGTACCATGCGCATATGCCACCCTCATTTACCATATTAAACCAAGCCAAACTTCATATAATCAGGCACATGCTACACTTTACTACAAATGGCCATGGAAAAAAGAGAAATGAATAGAAACTTAGGGAGCAAGAATCATGCTGTACCAGCTCATGCTCACACCACACATCATCATTACCATCCATCATCATCATAAGTCACCATATCCACCCACCAAAACCTCCAAAAAACCCGTGAACATAACACCACCTTCTCATTCTTTTTGCAATTTTACTAACCACTCCCCTAACTAACTAACCATGATTAATCATTCTAATCACATTCTAACTAACCTATATAATCATCCTAACAACCTCTAACAGATTTAGTTACTCACATTCACCAAAATCAGATCCCAAAAACTCTCTTACTCTCTCAACTTCTCACTGCGGGTTCTCTATCATCTTGGAGTGATTCTCTGAAACTATTGCATCACCATCATCCCAAGGTGGAGTTGATTACTCTGGATGCAATAATCTTCACTAGAAAGCGTCACATTTCTTCACACTATTTCATCTTCTTTAATCATCAACTTGCAACTGTGAACAAGATTTGAAGGAACTGCACATTTTTGTTGTTGCAGTGAAGATCTCAAGGTTGGATTGAAGTATTCCAGGTTCCGTACACATGCATATTGTAGCTCTAATAGTTTAGAGATCTTGATTTTGTTTTACACTTTTAACACCATTTTAGAGACCCTTGCATGGTGGTTAGGATCATATATGCAGTTGCATCTGAACCCCTACCAAGGTAGGCTCTGTTTGTGGTTAAATTAGGGAATTATGTGAGATTCTTGGTTTTTGGTGCTAAATTATTCCTCCTCGTTCTCAAAAATTAAGCCATCAAAAGTTAATTTTGAGCTCGGATTCGTGATCTACGTTTGAAGTACTTCGATTTAGACCTTTATTTCACTTAAAATGATTGAGAACTGGTGATGAAAAGTGATAGCAAAGTGGGCACATTTCACCCTTTGTGTTGCGTTACATTGTTGTCCATGGAGTTAGGGTTAATCTTTTTGCATGGAGTGAGGAAGAAGGCGATCACGTGTTGTCTTCTTAGAGGCCTTGGTGTTTTTTTTTGTCTTATTACACTTAAGTGAATGCATGACCGATTGATGCTAAGATACATGTGTAACATTTTTTTCTTCTTCCTTTTAATACTGCTTGTAATAATATGATAAACATGCGGCAGTGTGTTTTAATCATGGCCGTATATTTCCTTCAATCCAACGCACGTGAAGGTGCCAACACATTAATGAAGCATGTGCCTGACACATGCGTGTTTTTTCTTTTAACAATTTTGATGATAACAAATGGTGTGTTTTGGTCATTGGGCCCAAGATAAATGCTAATGGCACCCCCAATTCTGGGCCCAACGTGGAAATGAACATGAATCTTACTAGTGTAACACCCCCTGGACCTTTTGTGTGATTTCTTTTATTTCTTTTTGGTACACGTGCAAGAATTGAATTTTAAAAATAGTGAAAACCATCAAAAAAATTCCAAATTAATTCATGGATATTCTTGGATGCTTTAATTAATTTTTTGTGAATTTTAATTGTATTTTTGGACTGGTTTGGTATTTTTCTCGAATTTTGGCTTGAATAGTGCATATTTTGATATACCTTGTGATACAAGTCTTGAAAATGACATTCCCTTGAGGATTTGGATCCAATATTTTGTGTGAACTTAGATATTTGATTATGTGACATTTTGATGTTAATTTGGTACTTTGTCCATGATTTTTTAATTTCTTTTTAATGCCATCTTTGGAGCTTGGTTTGTATGATCACTTTTGATAACATGCCTAATGTTTGGGATGGATTGAACACTTTGGATTCATAATTTTGGGTCCATATTTTTCAAATGATCACCCACTGACCTTAGCATGATATGGTCAATTTATCATAATTTTTCAAAGCATTTAACCATTTTTCATGGATATTTCAATGTGTGCTTGTTATATGGATGTATGCCTAGAGCGAGGTTAAGTTTAAGGTTTGTATGTGGCCACTTTAGGCCAACTTTGAGGACATGTGTGAGCATATTACTGATGAAATATTTATGTGCAATTGTGATACTTGGATGTTGCTTTTTGATCATAACTCACATGTTTCATTTGAACCCTAATTGAACACTCGATTGTTACTCGATGCTTGTTTGGGAGTTTGGTTGGATCATGCCTTCATGCAACTCTCATTAGGTATATTTTGTGCATATTTTCACACATGTTTTATCATGAGGTAAAGCCTTCCCACATTGGTTTATAGGTCATTTCCTATGTCTCTAATTGATGTTATGCTTTCACAAGTTTGAACAGGATGAAACTTTCAACTTTGTAGTCTTGCACTTGAACTTTGGGGTGTCTCATTTGGCCAATGCTATTGATATTCAAATGTGAAATTTCACATGTAATATACCACTGCCCTATATGTGTGAATACTTGGTTGGATTGACCTTATCATTCCTTTTACATGCTTGAATGTTTTTTGTTGTTAGTGGAAGATTAAGTTGGACTTTGGTCATTACTTGTGACATCTTTTGAGCGCATGTTGTCATGGTGACTTTGTGGATTCTAAATGATCATTTGGAATGTGGATAACATGCATGCATTGACATTAGCATGATTTAGGACCTTGTCATCCCTTTTTATAGGTCATTTGGTGTGATTTGAGAGATGTTACTTTTGTGTGAATGTAAGCTTGATTTGTGCATCAACTTTGACCACTTCCTTAGCATCATTTGTGTGCCATCTTTACTCATTGATTTTGGGATTCAAATATGAGATTTTTATATGTCTTTTACCTCTGATGTGTATGCCTTGACATTGCCTTGCCATGTTCTTTTATTTCTCTTACTTGAGTCACAAGTTATGCTAATGTTTAAGCTTGGTTTTGTTATTTGCTTGCCTTAACTTTGGAGATTGAGTTTGACATGAACTTTTGTGAAATTTTAAGGTTGGTTTAAAGCATTGAATATATGTCTTCACTTCTGACTTAGGTATTTCAAATGTCAACTTTATGCTTGCTTAGTCATTGTATGTTCATAAAGGGTTGATACATGATTTAGGTAACCTATTTGTATAGAATTACCTATTCCTTTGAACATGAATTGGTATGGCTTTCATGAGCACTTATTGACATTTAAAAATTCATTTACATGTCATATGATACTGCCTTGCATACTTTGATACATGTTTGACTTGGGTTGACCTATCCTTTACTTGCATCACAATTAACATGACCTTATGGAAATGTTTAGTTGCTAGTTTTGACAATTGCTTGCATTAACTTTTGGAGATTGATTTGCCATAAGAATTGTGGTGTTAACTTGAGATGTTTGAACATTCGATCATATGTTTTCACTTCTGACCTAGATCTTTTATGAGTTCATGTAACACTTGTTTGCTCATTATGTAATCATGATTGATTGAAACATGCTTAAGGTGACATCTTTGTGCATAACTTGCAAATCTCTTGAACATGACCTAAGCTAGTTTCATGATCACTTCTCACTATTTCAAGCTTGCATTTGACATGTTTACATCATGAATGTTACTTGAATACATGGCTTAGCTCCCATTTGTGGGACTTTTAAAGGTTAACTTGACGTAGTTTGTGGATGACAAATGTTTGTGCTGGTGTAGGATATAACTTGCATTCTTGTATGCTTTCTTAGGACATTGAAATGGATATGATTTAGTAGGATTAGCTACTGCCACTATTATGTTCATACACCTTTAGGACACATCTCACCTTGTTTGTTGTTGGACATTACTCCTAGAGTAGTCTTAGGAATCTAGCATAGTCATAATTGCATAGTTTTGCATTTTGCTTTCGACTATTCAATAGTTGAGCTTGGCTTGGAGTTGGTAAGTACTTGTGTTGCTTTAATTGGATGTTCACACTTACATGAATTCTCTTTCATCTCATATCTCCTTTACTATTCTCTTTGGTGATTGATTAGTCTAATGTTTACTTGTGTATGTTCACATGATCCCTTAGGATTCCTAACTTCACTTAATTGCTGATTAAGTTGGAAGTAGGAGAGACATTAGGTTTGCAATCCATGCATGATAACAAGTAGGATATTCCCTTCTACCTCAACCTTAGGACCATTGTGTATGACAACATTAGGACTTAGTTTCCCTTAGTTATTTTCTTTGCAACCTTTGAGTCCTTTCTCTTCTCATCTCTAAACAAATTCAAAACACCTAATAAATACAACGAGTATTGTATGCCACGAGTCTTAAGTACATGGAAAATGAAGAATGATAGGTCTCCCATCACTTTTCTAGAGTGTTTACCATACGTCTCGTTAGGGGGCGACCATGTGACGCATTCGCTCATATGTCATAGACTTTAGTGCAATACAAGTTTCAAACTAACTTAAGCCACTTCTGTCTAAAAAACACAAACAAAGTTCAAATCATTTTATCCTTCGTGATTAACTGGGTTTCAAATTATTTTCAGAAAAGAGCACGTTACTTGCATTTTTTCGCAAACAGGTATCGACCCTAACTGCCGGACGCGAACTTAACATCGCTCATAAAAAACACTTAATGACCTTGTAGGTTGAACTACGACAGCTCTGATTTCCTCTGTCTTGTCAGATTGAGGATACATAGGCACGAGACGACGATGTCTTGGCGAGCAATCTTCCCCCACCAATCTCGTAGTCCTCCAAACTACGTTGACTCTGATTTTCCCGTTCCCGAGGGAATACGTAGGCCTAGGACGAAGATGTCCTATCGAGTCACCTTTTCTTTTTCCTTTCTAGTTAGCATTTGAGCTTTAGATAACTCACCCTTTGATTAGCCAACAAGCATCGATCCCATCGAGTACGATGGACGCGAGGGGGTGCTAAAATCTTCCTCTCGCGTAACCGACTCCGGAATCCACACTATGTTTGCGATGACCATGTATTTCCCTTTTGAGGTTTTCGTCGATCGTTTCCTTTCCCTCCGTTGGGATAAATTACATTCAGTGGCGACTCTTCTGTCTTTTTCCGCCGGGTGATTTTCGCAGATGCGACAGTAAGCCTGAAGCTTTTCAAACTCTATGAATCATGCATCATAAATGTTATTTCAAGTTACCAACATGCTTCTGGTAGTTCATAGATCATTTACCCTCGATCAATTGCTGTTTATCTTGCACGAATAGGATTTCATATTAGTTTTTGCAAATTCTAGGGTTTCTGTGTTCATGCGTAACAACTCACTCCACACTAAAAAGAAATGAAATTAAATACCACCATTGAGTTCGTTGTTTAAAAACGAGTGTTTTTCATGTTTACATCGTTCAATTTCTTTGCGTATTTCATGAGATAACATGGTTTTTGAAAATCCGGCTAGAGGTTGAAGATGAAGTTCTTCGCGCGCAATTTTGAATTTCCCACGCATTCATAATATATAATTAATTGGGTTGGGATAACTGACACCAATGCACGTTGGCAAAGGGCGCGCTTTGATGATTTGAGTGAGAGGGCGTGGGTTCAAATCCCACCCTTGGCATTTTTTTACCACTTTTCCAATTTTAATATTTTTTCATATTTTATTTTCAAATAATTATTTTTATATTTAAATTTAATTATTTTCAAGTGATTTTTTGCACACATGTGTAACACCTCAAAAATTTCCCTCTATTTTCCTAACCTTAACTGGCTTTTGTTTCGCATTCATCTGTATCTTCATTAGGTCATAACCTCATAATCATTTGCATGAGCTTCCAAGACATGGGATTGAAGGTTTTCTTGTTATTGGCGTTTGCCCTATTCAAAGGTGATTCAGTTGGTTCCTACTTCAGTCAAGTTTAAGAAAGGGTTGAATCCTTATCATTATGGGTATCTTCACTCAAGATTTATCAGGATATATTTTCATCTTCTTCAAAATATCTCCAGAGTATCAAGTGCTCAAGGTTCTTTCATTGGTATAATTGAGAATGCTGTAGATTAGGGTTCTGATTCCTTTGAACAACTCAAGTCAGTTTCTTCATCAGTGTGCATTCAAGGTGATTTAGGGTTTCTTATTCATCTCTGAGCTTGTGGACTTTTGTTAGTTGAGGTTCATTGGATTAAGGTTTCATTGTGATTAAGAAGTTGTAGTTACTTGTTGCTTGAAGTCGGTATGGATTTATTATTATGGAGTATTTCATTCAAGTGAGTTCAAATTGTCAAGTGGATCAAGGATTAAGCATACGGGTTGTGAAAAAGGTTCATGTGGATTATTTTGAGTTCAAGTTATCAAGGAAAATAAGGTATCACATTTTTATCCATTTTAAAGCCCATACCAAAGTCGATTCACAAATCATTCCAATTAACCAAATCATGTCTACATCCAAAAGAAGTCCATAAACCATAATCCACTTTTGATATCCATATTCTAAACCACTTGTCAATATCCTCTTGCTCATTCAAAATCCAATTACCCAAAATCATATTCAAGTTCAATTCAATGATCCAATTCTAAATCCACTTTTGAGTTCATTCTATTAAACTCTTCTTAAGTTATTTTTTATAACTTTTTCAAAGTCCACAAAAATCCACATCTTCCAATAACCAAGTTCAGTTTATTCATTTAAAAAAAATTAAAACCAATAGCCAAATACCACAAAGTTTCCATTGCAGCTTTACACCATTAAGTCCCATAACAGGAAAAAGAGAAAGTTTACAACGTGTGGGAAAGAAAAGCGCATGTATTGAAAAGAGAATGTACAGTAGCTCCCGCATCACCACTTGTAATACCCCAAAATTTGCCCTCTCATTTTTCATATCATTTAGCACATTCTTTCATTGCATTGCATTCCATTCAAGCATAGAAAAATAAAACATTCAGCATTGCATCTTGCATAAGGGCATGTGGTCAGTTGATTTTCAGTGATGATCATCCAAAGCAAGAGAACAAGAGCCAAGGGTCTTTCAAACAAGCCTCAAGGGTCTCTTATATCATATATCCTCCCATTTTATCCCACAAGTCATTGGAAGATGGGAATTCATCAAGAAGATTGGGCAGTGCATCATCTCCTACCAAAAACAGTCCAAATTAGGGTTTTGGGTTCAAGCAGTCTCCTGAGGAAATTTTGGTTCAAACTTGATCTCAATGTTTTCTACATGATGTCAAGTATCTAAGGATGGAAGATTGGCCATTGGTTCATTTCAAAAGAGGCTCAATTGACCAGTTGCTTGAGAATCAAGAAATTGGGGAAAAAGTCAACTGTGCAGTGGAAAAAGTCAACTCTTGACTCTTTAAGGTCAAATTCATGAAATTCAAGTTACATATGTTCATTGGACAAGATTTGATCAAGAAATGATGGAGGAATCATGAAAAATCAAGAAATGTACAAAGTTTCCATTTTTAGAAACTTAGGGTTTCCAAAAATGGCAAATTTGGACCATTTTGCACCACACTTTGAGGCTTCCTTTCTTCAAGATAAAAGCTCCAAACCTCAGGCCCAAGTTGAGCCAATTAAAGTTCACATTCTAAGCTTCAAATCCATATAAATAACTCTTCCATTGGATCAAAATTGAGGGAGTTATGATCAATCAAAGTTTGGTAAAATCAGGGCAAAAACCAAGTCATGGCAAGGCAAGTTCAGGCCCATATGCCATAATTTCATCAAACACATGGTGGGAAAAATGTCAAGCTACTTTTCTCAATTATGGAAGCTCCAAATGGAAAAATGTTGAACATCAAAGTTGTTTATCTCAATGTCCTCTTCAACTTTGATGTTGGATATTTTTCTATTTGAGCAAGTTATGAGTGAGTTATAGTGGGCCAAAGTTGAGGTGTTCATGCTGAATTTTCTACAAGTCATGTTGCCATGCACGCACCACTTGCCACGCCCATGCGCCAGTTTTGAACCTTGATGTTTTAAGCCATTTTCCATCATCTTAAAAGCTTCATTTTAACTTAATTCCAACATCAAACTTATTCTCCTATGTCTTCTCTTTATAATGACACCAAAACCATGTCATTTCATCTACTATGCATGGAGAATTATCTTGCTAAACCTCATCTTTTTCATCCTGCTTTGGCTGCTACTAAATTAGAAGAAAGCAACATGGTTGTTGTTTTTCATCACTTCACACGCATACCACAACACTACACATCTCTCCACCTTTCCTCTTTAAGCCAAACATTCTCTTACACACATTATGCCACACTATCCCTCATACATCAAAGAGGAAAAATAGAAACTTGCTTTGCAAGCTTTCTGCAACAAGGATTTCATCACCACCACTCACTCCCATCACCACCATAAGTGACCATGAACCCTCCACACCATAGCTAACCTTCCCAACTCGCCCCTAACTAACTTAACTCAGTTAGTTTGGTTGAACTCAGTTAACCCTTCCCAAACTCACTTAACTAACTCACTTAACCACACTAGTTAAATCCTAACCTCAACATATATATTGAAACTCACTGAGAATTGAACAACTTGACTTCATTTTTCACCCTTATTTCAAATCATTCTCACTTTTTTCTCTCAAATTTTCTCTACTCTCTCTCTCTCTGATCTCACACGATTCAATCATCTTCATCAATCATCTTCATCATTTGTTCATTGTTGAGCAAGAGCAAGCAAGAACAACCTCACCTCTTCAAGCACAACCTTACTGCAGTCATCATTTCTTCTCATTCTCAAGATTAAACAACATTTATTTTGCTCAAATTGAAGCTCTAGAAGTTCAAGATCAAGTTGATATCTCTGGTTTTCTCAACAATTCCAAGATCTTCAAGCTTCAGGTTTCAGATTTCTCTAACTTTTCTTGCACGAATTCATGTGATTTGAGCTTGTTTTTCTAGTGTTTCGAAGCTTACTAGAAGCAGTGTGAGTTCTGGCTAGTGATAGGCACTCTAGGTGCTTAGAATCATTTTCTAGGGCAAGATGTTTTGGTTCGGTTTGTTGTGTATATGCATGATTTGTGGAAATTAAATATGGATTCGTGATCTCCTCAACTTCCTCTTCATTTTGATGTACGGTTTGGCAATTTCTGGAAAATGTGAAAGTTGCAGGTGGTGGCGTATCCCCGGAGAAGATGACTGGAGGTCCTTCTCCGGCCGGTGAGGTTTAAGGCTAGGGTTTCTCAACTTTAAGTCGTGACCGTTTGATTTGTGCGTGTGAACGGCCAGGATCATGCCAACACATAAATGATCCACCCTCCCTCTCACGTGCATATTTTTTAACCTGAGTGACTTCTATGTGTGTGCGTGCATGCTACTTATTGTGGACTTTATCTCTGATTCGCTTGATGTGTGTACTTGCTTAATAATCTTGCATTGACATTGATCAAAGGCTCTTTATTTTGCCAACACATTAATGAATGTGTGGTCTCTCACGTGTTCTTTTTTTCTTGTTTTAGACAATTGCATGTGTGCGTGTGTTTAGTGATTAACATGTACACGCGTTCTCATCCGTACGATTGTTTTAAGTTTCTTGATGATGGTTGACTGCTTGATTCTATGGCCATGATTGCATTCACATGTTGACTGACATGCACCTATCTCGCACACAAACACGCGCTTTGTGGATTGGGTTTTAATTGATTTTCACACCCCCTTGCTTGAGCCCAAACATAGTTCAACTAGCAAATTGCTTTCGCTGCACCCCTACTCCATTTCTTTTGTTTTTTATTTTTCTTTCATATATTGTTTTGATTTCTTTTTAATAAAAATACCAAATAAGTTCTAAAAATCCCAAATTAATTCATGTGTGTTCTTTATGCATTTAACTAATTTTATATTATTTCTAATTCTGGTTCTAGTAATTTTTTAGCATATTTCCACAATTTCTTTTCAATTTCTTTTTCATTTGAACCTTTCTTTGACACTTGAACTTGTGCATTTTATTTCTCCCATCTCATACAACATTTTTGACTCATTCGTTTTGCACTGATTAAAGGACATCTTGGAGCATCTAAATCAATTTTTTTTAAAAGTCATTTTATCACATGTTTGCATGTTCATCTTTGCACTTCCTTTTGGTTTGTTTCAATGTGATTTTGTGAAATTCTTTGGTCATGTTTTCTTTTGAGTTTTGCTATGAGTTTTGGTACATGTTTTTGGTTCTGACTTGGATTGCTTAGGACCTATTTTTACAATTTTCTCATGTGTTTTCATATTTGTTTGATGCCTCGCATTTGAAGTTACGTGTATGCACATTCTTCTACTTCATTCTCATATGATTTTGTTGAGGCACTTGTGCCACCTTTTGTGTTTACTTTGTATGATATTATAGGTCATTTTTATGATATTATATGTCATCTTGAACCATGATTATAGGTCATTTGTTTTCATTCTTTGTCATTTGTACATAATTGTTCTAAATGTCATCCTTACATGAATATTTTTGTCCTAATTCTTGCATCTTCTCTTCTTAAGCTTTACATGTTTCATGTGTGCAATTTGTATGACTTTTCACTCATTCCATTTGTATCTCATCAATGGTATGCCACTGCCCATGTGAATTCATTAATCATTTCACATGTTATGCACTTTTGGTATGTCACTTTGTGCATCTAATTGGAAATTGTTTCTTTCTTTCTTATCTCTTCTTCACCTTACTTCCTCTATTTGTATCATTGCATCCATGATTTGTATGATGATTCATATGCATTGTGAGACATTTATAAATGGTATATGGTTCTGACCTTGATCTTTTGTGAAGCATTATTGCATGTTCACTTTGCATTTCCACTCATTCTTCATCTATTCCTTTCATGTTGCACTTCTTTGATGTTTAGGACATTTGATTGTGCAAAGTTTGTTCATGTTTAATATCTTAACATTAGAGAACATCCTTAGAGCATTGGTTCTTACCTTGATTTATTTTCATCTCTTAGGATCTTTATCCATTGATTCTTAATTTGTTTGATCATTACTTGTTATTCTTTCCTTATTTCACTACTTGTAAATAGTTTTTGAACTAACATTTTCATGTAGGTGCTGAGGGTAAGTAAGTGTGTGGATATGCTTCCACATACACTTCTTTCTTTCATTTTCTCTTATCTCCTTTAATCATTCTACTTGTGATCATGATAAGCATTTATATGCTTTCCTTGAATAATTTCTTTCTTCCCCCTTTTGAGTTATAACTCATCTTCTACTTTAGAAGTGAGTTGTTTAATTCACTCTTCTTCTCCTTTCTCTTAGGATTAGGTTTCTTAAACCACGTTAACCATAGGAACATCCATGTATGATAATTTTAGGGTTTGAGTCTTAGTCTCCCTCATTAGATTTTACCCTTCTCAACCATTTGAGTCTCTCTTCTTCTCACCTTAAAACAAAATAAAAAACACTTAATAAAAGGCATAGCATGCATTGTATTTGAGCCTTTCATGTGAGAATAAGATAGTGAGGGGTCTTCTCTCATTTTCTTAGAATGTTTAGCGTACGTCCCGTCTTGGGTCGATATGCGAGGCATTCGATCCTACATAAAGGACTTAAATACAATACGTGTTACAAAACATAAAATAATCAAAACACTTCTTTTCTAAAATACAAAAACAAACAAACAATTCTATTCTCATCTCCTTCATTCTTTTCCTTAAGGACTCATCATGTCCGTTCTACCGCAAACAGGTAACGCCTAAGTCTCCCTACAACGAGCTGCAACACCTAACTGCTGGAATGCGCACTATGATATTTCCATTAAAAAACACAAACAAAGTAACCCTTGTTGAGGGGAACTACGTCACTCTGATTCTCATGTTCCCGATGGGATACGTAGGCAATGGGGTAGGGCCTATTCGAGCACTTCTTTTATTTTCCCTACATTTGTTTCTCGTTCTCTTTCCTTTCCTTTTCCAGCATCTTTTCTAACCGACTCCCTTACGCATTCTCTTTGGTTTGCGAGACCTCTTTCTTTCCTTTCCCTTACGCATTCTCTTTGGTTCACGAGACCTCTTTCTTTCCTTTCTCCAGGGTTTGTGCAGCATTACCTTTCCCTTTCTTTGGGATAAAAATGCCTGGCTGGCGACTCTCTTTCTTTCTTCCGCGCCACTTTCGCGTTTGTACCAGGATGAAAATCTTGGGAGCGACACCACTGACTCATATCAGCAAAAGAAATAGCAAGTTGAAAAGAAAAAATACATAACAAAAAAGAAAATAATTATGTAGGAGAAATTCAACATAACTGATACAAAAGTTCAGTTACAAAACTTGCTACAATCCCGCAGCAACTTTACATATCAGTACGAATAATAACAAAAGGAGGAGATTCACAGCTCCACCAAGTCCAAATTCAAAACCGAGTCATAGTAGAAGTCACAAAAGATCACAGAATTTCAATTATAGAATTTTGTTTTTTTTGGAAAATGAATTGCAACAGAATTCTTGTAACCGAAAAATAACAGGCCATATTTCTTCACATTTTGGTAGCAGAATTTACAAAACCATATTAGAGTATAACCGAAAATACAAAACTACCCTCCCACACCATACCACTACGTAGCCACAATAACACTAAAACTTGCAAAACCTACAAAAGAAGAAAATACAAGGGCGGGAAAAGGAAAGTGAGTTGAAGAAATGGTAACAGAATTTCACAACCATCTCTAACAAACTTCTCTACATAGAGCTTCTTCTTTCTCATCCGTTCTTCTCACACCATTATTCACCAATTCTCCATATTCACAATTCTTCACCATTAACAACCTTCAATCTTCAATATCTCCTTCCACAACAAATTGCAACAGAGTCATCAACATCAACAACCTGCAAAACAATCCAAGAACATCAACAACTCTGCAAATTCATCACAAGAACCAAGTAATTCACATATTCATCAAGAATCAACATTTTCTGCAGCAACAATTCAAGAATCACGAATCATACCTCAGTTTCGAAAGCTTCATTTGCCGGATTCTGCATCGTCTTCTTTAAGTCCCTCTCTTGAATCCTCTTCAACTTATATTCACGTCTTCACATTTCAAGCTTCAAAAACCTATAATTCGCAACATCAATAACAACAATTGGAGAAGAAGAAGTCTTAGACTATGCAACAATTCAACACATTCATTACAACTTAAACGCGGTAGCTTCGAAGAAGTGAAGAGGAAGTAGAAGAAGCGCAGGAAGCAGTGCAAAAGAGGAAAAGTAAAAGAGACCAAATCAGAGACTTACGCAAGACACTCGTCGACATTGTCGTCGTTTCGTAGGTATGTCAATTTCATCTTGAATCTTGTAAGAGCAATTTGACGAGCCTCAGTGTTGTTCACTTCTGTTGCATTTCGTGTGTTAGAGTAGGAATTGAGATAAGTTGCAATGGGAGTAGATTAGGAGCGAAGTCGCATTGAGGTCATCGCAACCGCCGCAATAAGGCGTGCCGGCGCGACGACGTGGTTTTTCCGGCCAGGTGATGGTGTGGAATGATCATGTTGGGCGAGACGAGTGCGTGAGAAGTCCAGAGAAGAGAAAACGTGTTAGAGAAGATCGTGGAGGTGATAGTGAGCTTGGATGACCGGCGGCGGTTTTGGTGAACGGAGGTTGACGAAAAGATTGTTGTTCAACCGGCGCAGGGAAGGAGAGGAAGAGAAGATGATATAAGCTGAGAGTGTTAGGGTTTTGAATAAGTCTTTGTCTTCTCAACGTGGAGCGGGTTTCAAGCCCGTGTTCTTTTCCTTTTTACACACCAATGATTCACTAATGCACCCCCACTGACTTTCATTTTTCATCTTAATGCTAATTGCTCTTAATTTCAGTTTTTGGTTTTTGTTTTGATTAATTAGGTTTAGACAATTAGTTTTAATTTTGGTTAATTGGTTTAGGGTAATCAATTAGAATATAATTTTGATTAATTAGGTTTAATTAGACTTGTTTCTAAATTTTTATAATTAGATAATTGGAATATTAATATTAGTTTTAAAATTAGATTTTAGAATTAATTAATAACTTTAGATTTTGTTTTTCAATTAGAAATTAATCTTGACTTGACTTTTTAATTAGAAATTAATTTTAGTTTGAATTGGTTTTGTTTTAGAAGTTAACCTTGATAACTTTGATTAGTTTTGTTCTAATTTTGGCTAAGTGCTAACTTTACTTTGATTGTTGTGATTGTAGATACTTGTTTAGACAATTCGACTTTTAATCACTTTTATGTTGCTTAGGAATTAGTTTTAACTTGAATTTCTTGTTAACAACTTTGTGTTAGATTTTTGATTGTTTCTTTTGTCATATAAGATTTAATTAATCTTGTGTGGAATTTTTTCGTAACCTTGTTTGGACTGATGAGATCTCTTGATGCAGATTATACTTAGTCCCTGATATCGTTTGGATCAGTTCCTGATGTTAATTATGGTTCTCCTTGTTGATTGCCTTTGATGATAGTTGATTACATTTGATGCTTGTTAGATTCTGACATGTTTTGAACTTGATGTTAGATACTTGACTGTTGGACCCTCTTACTTGTTTGAAGTACTTGATGGCTTAATTCTCTTCCAACTTTGAATCTAGTCTGGAGCTTTTTACACGCTTTGAAGAGGCAATGCACCTTCTCTGTTAGGTACCACTTGCTCCCTTGTATGAAGCATGCTTAGGCTTTATCATTTTTGCTTACAACTTGTTGCTGAGTGAGGAGTTTTCACTCCTAGTTGTATACTTGGCTTGGATGCCAATTCATTAGTACTTTGATCTTGTTTGCTCCTTTTTCTGTCTTACTTTGTGGTGAACAAAGAGTCACTCAACTTCCTTATAGTTGAGATCACGACATCGTTTTCATCTTGTGGTTGATGAAGAGTCACCCAACTTCCTCATAGTTGAGATCACGACATTGTCCGTTTCTGTTGCATTTTCTTTTAGTCGAGGATGAGGAGTCACTCAGTTTTGTTTCTTATCTGAGATCACGACATCGTTTATTTTGTGATTGAGTAGGATAATGTTTACTTGTGTTTGTTCACATGATCCCATAGGATTCCTAGCCCGACTTAATTTCTGATTAAGCTTGAGGTAAGAGACATTAGACTTTTAATCCTTTGTATGTTAACAATTAGGATAGTCCCTTTCTAAACCTTAACATTAGGTTACTAATCCAAGCATGCTAACATAGGTAGAGATTCCCTTTCCTAACTTCAACCATAGGATCAATCATCGCATGACAACTTCTAGGAAGGAATTCCCCTTAGATTCTCTTTCAACCACTTGAGTCTCTTCTCTCTCTAAAATAAAAGTGAAAACACTTAAAAAAGGTTGTATGTGGAGTGCGTCACGAGCCTTAAGCACATGGGAAGTGATAAGCGGGAGTCCCTACTTACCTTGTCTAGGGTGTTTTGCATACGTCTCGTCTTGGGTCGATCTTGCAACACATTTGATCCTATGTCATCGTTTTTAGTACGATACATATCGCAAACAAAAAAATCAAAACACTTCTCCTAAAAGACATAGACAAATCAATCGTCTTCCTTCGGGATTTTTTTTCTCATCTCACTCACTCTAATCGTAAGGATACGCTATTTCCGTTCTACCGTAAACAGGTAAACGCGTAAGACTCCACACAACGAGCAGCAACACCTAAACTGCTAGAACACGAACGTTAGCGTCGTCCACTTAAAAAACGCCAAACAAACAAAGACCCTGTAGGTCGAACTACGACTACTCTGACTTCCTCTTTCTCGTCCGATTGAGGATACGTAGGCACAAGACGATGATGTCTTGGCGAGAAACCCTTCCCCCACAATCCCGTAGTCCCCCGAACTACGTTGACTCTGACTTTCCCATTCCCGAGGGAATATGTAGCCCTAGGACGGCGATGTCCTATCGAGTCACTTTTTCTTTTCTTTCCCCGTTTCTCCGTTTCTCATTCCTTTCCAGTTAGCAGTGGAGCTTCGGATATCTACACCCTTTGATCAGAACAACAAGCGTGGATCCCATCGAGTACGATGGACGCGAGGGGGTGCTATTACCTTCCTCTCATGTAACCGACTCCCGAACCCAGACTATGTTTAATATGATCATGCCTTTTCCCTTCTTCAGGTTTTCTTCAATCATTTCCTTTCCCTGGGTCAGGATAAATAACGTTCGGTGGCGACTCTTCTGTCTTTTTCGCCTGTCAATTTTCGCATTTGCGACAGCTGGCGACTCTGTTGGGGGAATTTCCCCTCCTTAAGCAAGTCAATCCTAACACTTGTTTGTTTTCGGTTATTGGGTGTTTACCGGTATGCTTTACTTGCTTTATTTATGGCTTTTATTGCACATTTATTGCTTTTATCACATTTATTTTGCTTTATCACATTTCATTACTGCCATATATATTCTGGACTGTGCTGGATTGCTGGTTTTCTTTGGTGGGCAAGGTGTTCAGAGAAATAAGCCCAATACCCAGGCTTGAGTATACACACAGGATTAGAGTGGAAAGTAATGTGGTCTGCGTAGCGTCTTGGAATGTTTGGTTTACACGAAATCCACATTCGGACGAGGTTTTCTTGGGAGATATTCTGATTTGCACGTCTTGTGCATGTCAGGGTGTTAACTTAGAAGGCTTACGACTCTAGAGACTACTAATTTGGGAATCAATTGAGGCCTCCTCGATTGGTGATGATGCCAAACTAGAAATGGTGAACGTATCATAATTTCTCGACCTGAGAGTCCGTGATACTGAGGACTTGCTAGGATACCGTATCTAAGACTAGAACCCACATGTGATAGGGGATGAGTGTTTATAGGTTTGCAGGAAACCTTGACCTTCAACCTACCTGGTTTTCTGGTTTTCTTATCAGTGTGAACTTATTAGCCTGGTATTCTAGTATTCTGATTATTCCGGTATTCTGGTATTCTGATTATCCAGTATTCTGGTATTCCAGTATTCTCTTCAGAGCAGACTTGTGAACTTATTTAGTCAGCAGTGCAGCAGTTATTCAGAATATAGGGAAGCTTTGATCCCATGTCTGTTGCATTCATAACATTGCATTGCATAAGCATTTGTGCATCATTTTGCATATCATTCTCCCACCTGGAATAGCAGAGCTCATCCATCCTTTTTCATTGAACCACAGTTGATTTCCTGACTTTTGTATTGGACTTGAATCAACTTTTGGAAGAATCATGAATTTAGGAAAGCAGAATCAGTTTGTGACTAGGGCCGATGTTAAATTGATGAAGAGTCAGTTGGATCAACTTATGGAAGTTATGACAACCATGACAAGGGGAGAGGCCAATATTCAGAGAATTGAGAATGTCATTCCACCTCCAGTGAACAATGTTTCTTAAGCTCAGCCTGTGTGAATCCCTGTTGAGGATCTTGTTATACAAGAACGTTTTATTGTCCGAGTCAGACATTCCTCTTCTCTTGATGCTACAAACTATCAGAGTTTTGCATTCTTTGTGCCAGATTTCCAAGGGATAGTTCCAAAGATGAAACCTAAGGGCCCACGATTTGTTGAGTTTTCTGAAAGATATCGTGTGTTGGACGAAAAGCTTAAAGCCCTGGAGGGGCGTGGTGCTCTTGATTTGAATGCTTCAAGCATGTGTTTGGTACCCGACCTTGTGATTCCTCCAAAGTTCAAGACACCGAAGCTTGAGAAATACAAAGGGGATAGCTGTCCAAAGCAACATTAGGTGATGTTTTGTAGAAGAATGGCCTCGTATGTCCATAATGACAAACTTATGATTCACTGTTTCCAGGACAGACTGAGTGGGGCATCGCTAAGTTGGTATATGCAGTTAGAGAATGGTTGCATCCAATCATGGTTGGACCTAGCCAACGCCTTTGTGAAGCGGTATGGATATAATCTTGAAATAGATCTCAGCTGCATGCATTTTCAAGGTGTATCTCAAGCGGATAGTGAATCATTCAGAGGGTATGCTCAGAGATGGAAAGAGTTAGTTGCTCGTGTTCAACCACCGCTTTTGGATAGGGAATTGGTTGACCTGTTCATGGACACTTTGCAAGGCCTATATTTGGATAAGATGATTAGCATTAGGACATCAAACTTCTTTGACCTGATAATAGTTGCAGAACGCATCGAGAGCCTCCTCAAGAGTGGAAAGATCCACGACGCCTCGAGCATTCCAGCCAGTGAAAGTGAATCAGTTGTCAGTTCTCAAGAAGAATGGGAGGAAGAAAATAGTTCCATCTGGGAACATCCACCACCTCATCCTTAGTACTCAGGTATTTAAACTATTCAGAGTCAACAATCTTCTGGGTCTCTGTATCAGATGCCATTTTCTCCACAAGGACAATATCCTTCTCCAAATCAGGGACCTTCTCAGAATCAACGGTCATATCTGTCATACCCCAAATTTTGACCACAATATTTCCCATCATTGTACAAATCATCACCATAATATGGATGTATCTTCATACCTCATCAATCCCCTCAAAGATTGTTGAGCATTCACTACAGTCAAGAATTAGGGTTTTGAGCCCTCTCAGAGAACTCAGACAAAGGATCAATCAAGAATGGACATGATCCTCAACTTGTCAAGTCTCTCAAACATTCATGAAAGATCAATAGGTCTCCCACTTCAAGAATCAAGCACAAGAGTGCAACATCTCAAGTGGATCAAGCCTCAAGATCATCAGTGTCACCAAATTAGGGTTTTGGTCGACCAAGTCCTCTAGAGAGAAATTTTCCTCTGGGCATGAGCCAATACTTCAAAACATGATTCAAGAAGCTCAAAGGGACATCATGGACCCAATCATAGAGTCAAAATATCGTCAGGGTAGGCATTCATCAAAAATCAGGAATTAGGGTTTCTTGATCTAATTCACCCCTAAGTTGACTTTTGTAGCAATGCATGAGCCAAGACCTCAAGAAGTGTTTTAAAGACCTCCAATGCATCATATTGATCACTTTTAAAGATTGGATTGATCCAAAGAACTTGATTCATAAGCAGTGCAAGGATTCAAATTCATCTAGACCAATTAGGGTTTCCTAATGAAAAGTCAACTGCACCTTTGACTTTTGACGAAGACATGATCCCAAACCTTAGGACATGATTCAAGACACTCTATAACATCTATGGAATCCATCCATTAGGTTTGAATTAGGTAAATGACTTGATTTCATAGAGGATCACAAAGTTTGAAATTCATTTGACAAAAAGTCAACTGTGCCAAAAAATCAAGTTTGACTTTTTAAATTTCTTGACAAACAAGGCTTCCCTAAGTAAAAAACAATGTTAATTTATGGTTTGGACCATTATTCATCTAGAAAAATCAAGAAAAGTGGGGTTACTTGCAAAAGGGGCAACCATAAGAAACTTGAAATTTCACTAAGTTATGGAAAAAATGATTTATACCCAACTTTGCAAGGCCATAACTTGTGATCCAAGCAATCTTTTTCTTCCATCCAAAACTCAAATGAAAGCTCTCATTACATACTTCAAAATTGTCAACTACATCAGATTCCAAATCCTCATGGATTTTGAGTTATGGATTGATCAAAATCACAAAAACAAGAAAATGACCACTTTTCCAACACTTAGTGAAATTTTCAAGTCATAATCTGTTTCACTTTTTCACCAACTTTGAGGCCATTTTTCATTATGATCCAAGATTTTTTAAGACCAAAGTTGGACATCAAAGTTAAAGTAGGATATCCAAGCTTTCCAAAGATTATAAGAACTCCCATTAATTTAACTTGAGCAAGGAGTTATGGACCTCACAACATGCCTTGCTCAAACTGGTTTTCAAGGCAGATTTGGTGCATTTCTTGCACCACATGATTTTCATTTCAAATTTTGTCATCTTACAAGCTTTGTCCTCTTCCAAGATCAGAGGGAATCTTGATGAATCCCTTGATATTTTCAAACTTGGACCATTGAGTCAAGAATTCAATCCTTTGGCAAGTGATCATTCAAGTTTCAAATCCAAAACTCCAACTTTGTCCTTTGGCATTGATGTGGAACATAGAGCTGTCATGAACCATTGGAGTGAGTTACTATTTTGGTCACTTTTGCCACTTTTGCAAGAAAGAGCAAGTTCTTGTTCCTGAGGTTTCTAGCTGGTTTTGATCATCCTAAAAGCTTCTAAAGGATCAATCAAGAGTGTCTAAGGCATTAGATTACTTCTGGCACAACCATTTTGCAAGATAGCACAAAGAGCTTCAAGAGGTAAGTGCATAACAACTTGAACTCTTTAAAATATACACTGCTTTGATGTCCATTGATCATGAACATGTCATACATATATATTATATGTGTTGTGTTTGAACCAATTTACCATGCTATTATTGCTTGTATGAAGAAGTAGCATAGAACTTGCAAATTTCAGCCTATTTTGAAACCACTATCGGGTTTTAAAATGTAGGCATCTTTAGAAAATTCTGAAACCACCATTGGATTCCTCATGAAATTCTAGACATGATCCATCTAAATTTCATCCAATTTCCTGGAGAAATGGGGGAGATATTATCCTTCTTGCATTTGAACCATAACTTGAAAACTTGGGCAAGCCAGCCATGGCGCCCTTGTTGCTTGGCCTGGCCAGAAGGCATTCTAGCCTTATCAATTTATGGATGGGGGTGATACAATGGATGTATCACCACCCTAGTGGTAGCAGCGCATCTGTGTTTGGTTAGAGGGCGTGGGTTCAACACCCACCCAGATCATTTTTTGGTTCCCTCTCTTTTTTGCTATTTTTCTTATTTTTTCATGATTTTCTTAATTAATCTCAAAACTAATTTCTCTTTTAATTTTAATTATTTTTATTGATTCTTTTTTTCAAAATTCACAAAAATGTTAAAATATTTTATTCTACAAAAAAATCCAGTTTATATTATTTACTTAATATAGTTTGAATTTTTGTAATTTATTTCATTTTTATTTGTTTTCAAACATTTTAAAAATGTGATTTCCACCTTGAATTTTCAAATTCAATTGGATTCCAAACTTTCATGTGATTAAACATGATTTTTCAAAACATTTTTCAAAGTTCACAACTTGTTTTTGAATATTTTTGATATTTTATATCATTTATTATTTAATTTTCTTTGAAAATTATATTTGAATTAAAATTAGGGTTTTCCCTTGATTTTAATTTTTCGAACTTCATTTGAAACACTTTTTGGCTTCTAATAGAGTGTAAGACCCATCCCCTTTGTAAATATACCATTTTGGGCCTCTGTCATTGTATAAGTCCCGATACGATTTTTAAAATAACGGTGCGATCGCTGTTTTTCATTTGGGCCTCTCCTTGAGTTGTAAGCCCCATCTCTTGTATAAAAATAAACTTTTGTGCCTCTAATAGAGTTTAAGACCCATTCCTTCTTGTACATAAATAATTTCGGGCCTCGGTCATTGTATAAGCCTCTCAGTGGTTTTCAAAATCACGGCGCGATAGTCGTCTTTTCAAATAAATCATTTGGGCCTCTACATGAGTATAAGCCCCATTATTCTTTTTTGGGCCTCTAATAGAGTGTAAGACCCAAACCCATCTTTGTACAAAACCAAATTTGGGCCTCTGCTATAGTATAAGCCCCACAACATCTTTCGGTATTGCAGTGCGATCAATGTTATCAAATAAGTCATCAGGACCTCTCCTTGAGCCATAAGCCCCAAACAAATCTTTTTTTAACAACTTGTTTTAATTCAAATTCAAATTCAATGTTTCGTTCAAAACTTTCTTCAATTTCTTGAAACCCTAAAAGACGGAATACTATTGTAGTAAATACAACAGATCACAATATGCTTCGGCTTCTTCACAATAGGTAAGCCCCAACATCTCTTGCAGTGCTTATTTCTTATATATATCTATCAATATAATTGTCTGTCTGTTTACCTGTGCATATCTTGCTTAGAGTCTCCCCAGTAGTTAGGCCTATGCTTAGGTCAAACTAGAGGTTACTTTACAACATAGTCAAAACTAGTTCCCTCATAGGAAATTCCCTATATAGTCTGCCTCCTCTTGGGCTTATACAATATGGAACAGAGAAAGGCATTATTCTCGGTGAAACTTTTCTTAAGAATGTCAAAACTTAGAAACATATATGCATATACAAGAAATTCATTTCCCCAGAGAGGATTAATTCCCGGTGAAACCTCTTTTGAATTTCTTCAACCTTAGAATTGTTCAACTAAGAAAGGATTAATTCCCGGTGAAACCTTTCTTGAACTTTTCTTAGGCTTGGAGCCACATGCTTGCTAAAAGCATCCCCAGCCTCCTCTTGGTCTTAGTACAAGGACCCACATGCTTCTTAGAAGTTCCCCCGAGCCTCCTCTTGGGCTTAGTACAAGGATCCAAAGGCCTTCTAAAGGCATTGGATAGAAATTAGTCATCTTTACTAGTTTAATCCTCAGGAGAGTCAAGAATTCCAAAACATCAGACCATTCTAGGGTTGACCTTCATCCCTTAAACCAATAAGGGTTACTACCGAAACTCTTGAAGGTTACAAACCTCAGGTCACTGAAGCACCAAGAGTTACCGCAATAATGACTATACCACAACCGGTGGTACACATTATCCCAGAAGGATAGATTCCACAAGCAATTTCAGGCGGAAACGAACACGTATATGAAAGGATGAATGAGTTCCAGGAATAATTCTTGGAAATGCAGAGGGAACTGCATGCCATTCACGGTCAAGACTTATTCGGTAAAGACACCGATGACCTTTGTTTGGTCCCTAATGTGAAGATACTGCACAAATTCAAGGTGCCTGACTTTGAAAAATACAAAGGCAACTCTTGCCCTCAAAGTCATTTGGTGATGTACGCTCGAAAAATGTCTACCCAGACATACAATCAACAGCTACTAATCCATTACTTCCAAGACAGTTTAACCAGTACCGCACTTAAATGGTACATAGGTTTAAATCGCACCAAGATCAGTACTTTCAAATATCTCGGGGAAGCCTTCGTTCAGAAGTATAAATATAACTTGGATATGGCACCAGACAGGGACCAACTCAGAGCAATGTCACAAAAGAATAAAGAAACCTTCAAAGAATATGCTCAGAGATGACGTGAAATTGCCGCCCAGATCTGTCCCCCTCTCGAGGAAAAGGAAATGACAAAGATCTTCCTGAAAACATTGAGCTCGTTTTATTACGATCGAATGGTTGCTAGTGCGCCCATTGACTTCACTGAAATGGTGAACATGGGAGTACGCCTTGAAGAAGCAGTCCGAGAAGGACGATTGGTCAAAGATTCAGAGCCATCTAGCAGTACTAAAAGATACGGTAGTGATTTCCAAAAGAAGAAAGAGAAAGATATTAGTAATATCTCTCTGGGAAAGCAAAGGCGAAGGTATCAACTGGTAGCAGCGGTAACTCCTGCTATCAACCCGACACCACCTCCGACATATCAACCTTAGGTGGCTCAGAGCCAACCAAATCAACAACAGTATCAGCAAAGGCAGCAACAACCTCTTCAGAAGGCTCGCCCACAGTACAATAACAATAATCGTACAACATGACCATCGGGGTTCGACCCTATACCGATGTTGTACGTAGATTTATTTCCAGTTCTACTAGCCAAGGGGCACGTTCAAACCAGAACGCCTCTCGCAGTACCAGAAAATCCACCTTTTTGGTTCAAAGCAGATCAATCTTCCCCTTACCATCAAGGAGGACCGGGTCATAACATTGAGAATTGTTGTAGCTTAAAGTCTGATGTACAGAAGCTCGTCAGGAACAGGGTTTTATCTTTCAAAGATATTAATCCAAATGTTCAGACAAACCCATTACCCCAACATGGGAAGACTACAGTGAATCTGATAGAAGGAGAACCTATCAACAGTTATCAAAATCACAATGTAGGCCTATTGGGAACAAACCCGGTGAAGATGCATGGCAAACAGAGCAGGTACGGCCATATGCCATCACACAACTATCATCAGTGTGATATTTTCTCCAAGGACAATCAAGGGTGTGCCATAGTACAAGCAGCTCTACAAAAACAAATGGATCTGGGTTGGATTCAGGATCACAGGATTCGTGAAGTAAATATGGCCCATGCACATCCAAACATTGTTCAGAATCACGACATTCGTGCAATGAACGTCAATCTATTGGCATTGCATTTAAGACAAAGTCAGTATTACAATTTTCCGCGGCATGATTACAGCACTTTTCCGATCTACTCAACAGACAATCAGGGATGCTCTTTTGTACACGAGGCCCTCCAAAGTCAAATGGATCTCGGATGGATCCAAGATTACCATGAAAGGAATGATCATCAAGTCAATATGGTTCAAATCTTTGACATAGTTTGATGAATACCAGTCTAGTTGAACTACATGCTAAGCAGGTCAGACTTGGTTTTCTGGCTTCACATGATTATCAAGACTGTAGAGAATGTTGCGAAGACAACCAAGAGTCTGAACTTGTACAAAGGACTCTTCAGCATCTGTTGGACCACTGGTGGCTTATGATCTACCTGGATGAAGACACACAACAGATTAGCATGACTGACGGGAATCCTGGTAGACATCAAAGTCGTGATGTCCGCTCAATAGAAACAGATATAGTGAGGATGCACTACATACAAAGTGGATATGGTCGGGTACCTCCTGACAATTATGAACGCTGTAAAGTATGCTCGGAAAATAACCAAGGATGCTACCTAGTGCGAGCAGCCCTCCAGCATCAGCTAGATCAAAAGGAGATTCAACCATGTTCAAATTCTGGATTGATCAACATGATACAAGATTACCTCTCTGGTCAAAGCAAAAACACTGTCATAATCTCCAATCATGGAACAACCAAGGATGTTTATGCCATAATTCCTCTACTCGATGAATCAAAAGTCTCTCATGATGGTAGAAAGATTCCAAACTTAGAAATAATCGAGGTTGCCTACGATAGTCAAAAGGCCTAAAAAGCCCATGTGGTCATTTACTTGCCGGGTCCAGTACCGTACAAGTGAGATAAGGCTATCCCGTACAATTACGGTGCAACGACCATAGAAAATGGAAAAGAAACTCCATTACCCTCCATTATGAACATTGCTGACATCAGTCGAGTCACTCGGAGCGGTCGGATCTTTAACAGAGGAGTTGGAGAACCTACCAAAGAAAAGGAACCTCAAAAGGAAGTTCCTAACCAACAGGCCGGTCAATCTAACAATGCAGAACCTGTAAAGAACAATGATGAAATGGTGAAGCTCATCTATAAAAGCGAGTACAACATTGTGGATCAATTATTGAAAACTCCGTCTCAAATCTCTGTACTATCTCTCCTTCTTAGTTCAGAAGCTCGCAGGGAAGCTCTACAGAAGGTCTTGGAATAAGCATTTGTAGAACAAGATGTGACGGTAGGACAATTTGACAACATCATCTCCAACATCACTTCCTGCAACAACTTGGGATTCAGTGATGAAGAACTGTCGGAAGAAGGCAAGAACCATAATATGGCACTCAATATCACAGTCAACTGCCAAGACGATGCTTTAGCCAGCGTACTGGTAGACACAGGTTCATCCTTAAATGTCATACCAAGGTCAACTTTGGTGCAACTATCTTTTCAAGGTACTCTGATGAGAAGCAGTGAGATCATCGTCAAAGCCTTTGACGGATCCAGAAAAATAGTTATCGGCGAAGTCGATCTTCCCATAACCATCGGTCCTCACACTTTCCAAGTCACTTTCCAGGTCATGGACATCCGAGCAGCATACAGTTATTTATTAGGAAGACCTTGGATACACGAAGCTGGGGCAATCACTTCGACACTTTACCAGAAGCTGAAGTTTGTCAGAAACGACAAGTTAGTCATAGTATGCGGGGAGCAAGCCTTAATTGTGAGCAACTTATCATCATTCTCCTGTGTAGAACCAGAAGAGGTTCTTGGAACTCGGTTCCAAGCACTCTCTATGAGCAATGAGAATCAACAAGAAAGAGGGACGTCGATTTCCTCATACAAAGACGCTCTCAAAGTGATCGGGAGTACGACATAAAAGGATGGGGACAGATAATAATTCCTACTGATAACAAGGCAAGGAAAGGTCTTGGTTTCTCTCAGGCCTGTACCCAGACTACAAAGAAGGACGAAATTTTTCGTCACATCCAGGATTTCTTCCATAGCGGAGGCTTCCTCCATTCAGTGTCTCAAGAAGTACAAACCATCAATGGGAACGACTCCTCTGAAACGGATGAGGAGTGGAAGTCTTATCTCAACGATGACAGTTATATATCTCAAGGAGAAATGTACTTGTTAATCTGTTTCCCAAAGCAGAGCCCGAGATATATACCAAGATCAGATGTCAGAATAATCTATGGAGATTGTGATCCTGAAGAATGTCGTGCTCCACCCAACTAATTAGAGGAAGACAATCTGATGAAAGACAACTTTGACTATGATTATTATGATCCCTGGATGACTTGCCATCTATAAGCCATACACGGTGGACTCGAGGAAAAAGAGTCAGTCGGACAATGCCTATCAGCTGAGTAATCTTGAAAAGAATACCCATGTTCCCACAGAGTCATGGAATCTTTACTCAGAACATTCCAAAAATTTCAAACACCACGTTGATGAATTTGCAAAGGTCGTAGGATAAGACTTCATTAGCTACGCATTTCCTGAAGTCAATGTCATCGAGGAAGATGACTCCTCTATTCCCACAGAAACCTAGGATACCTTGGGGCAGCCAAATGGCAAGTACGACTTTCTAGTCAAATACACTACTCCCGTAAGCTCTCGCATAAAATATGAGGACATCCAGCCGACTGGATGGGGAGATCCTCTTGAGAGTGAAAGTATTATGGAAGATGCGACAAAAGAGTTCTTTTATGATAACTCAGCATGGGAGGAAGACTCCAATGATCCTACTCTGCCAGAAATCAGCGTCATTTCTGAAGACAAACCAAGAAGGAAAGTACCAGACTTTGTGATTCACAGAGGAGTTCATCGCCATTGGGTTGCAGTCGATGTCCCGAAAGTCGTCCATAAGTCGAAGTAATTACCATCTTTGTTTTGACCTTTCACCATGCCCGAGTGAAATGGATGTTTTATAGGGCTCACTTTTCTGTAAATGTTCCTCTTCGCTTCGCCCAAAGCGACATAGTTTTGTTTTTATAAGGTTGTGTTTCAAGAATCGAAAAATCCTGAATAAATAATGTCATTCTAAATTCCTGCATTTTATTGTTGTTTTCACTTTTCGTTTTTCAGAAAATGGTAATCCTAAAAAACAACCCAAAATAAAAACAAGCGTTTTCAGAAAATACACCATAAACACTATTGCATTCTCTCTGTCTTTTCTAAAAGAAAAATCACCACGTCATGCAGCTTGCTTGTTTTAAACCGCATTGAAACATACGATCCAATGCCTTCTCGCAACTTTGAATTCCCGGTATTTGAAGCTGAAGAAGAAGCGGACGAAGAAATTCCAGAAGAGATCTCCCGACTACTCAGGCAAGAGGAAATGTCTATTGAGCCTCACAAAGAGTCGTTGGAAACAGTCAATTTGGGTTCAGAAGAAGAAAAGAAAGAAGTTAAGGTTGGGGCACTGCTCAGTCCAACTGTCAAAGAAGACTTGATAAAACTTCTCAAAGAGTTTCTAGATGTATTTGTTTGGTCCTATCAGGACATGCCAGGGTTGGATACCAGCATCGTGGAACATCACTTACCACTGAAAACAAATTGTCCTACGGTAAAACAAAGACTGAGAAGGACTCATCCAGATATGGCCATCAAAATTAAGGAGGAAGTACAGAAGCAGATCGACGCAGGTTTCCTCGCCACCTCAGAATATCCTCAATGGTTAGCCAATATAGTGCCAGTTCTGAAAAGGGACAGAAAAGTCAGAATGTGTGTAGACTACAGGGATCTGAACAAAGCAAGTCCAAAAGATGACTTAACCCTAACACACATTGGCATGCTGGTAGACAGCACAACAAGATTCAAAGTCTTCTCCTTCATGGATGGATTCTCAGGCTATAATCAAATCAAAATGGCATCGGAAGATATGGAGAAAACTTCATTCATCACCCTGTCATACCCCAAATTTTGACCACTAAGATTTCCCATCATTGTGCAAATCATCATCACAATATGGATGTACCTACATGCCTTAATCAATCTCCTAGACAAAGGATCAATCAAGGAGTGACATGATCCTCAACTTGTCTAAACCTCTCAAACATCCATAATGGATCAAGAGGACTCCCACATCAAGAATCAAGCACAAGGTTGCAACATTCCAAGTGGATTAAGCCTTAAGATCGCCAGTGTCACCAAATTAGGGTTTTGGTCGACCAAGGCATCCAAATGGAAATTTTCCTCTGGGCATGAGCCAAGGCTTTAAATCATAGCCTAAGATGCTCCAAGGGACATCATGAACCCAATCATCAAGTCAATTTAGTCTCAGGGGATGCATTTACCAAAAATCAAGAATTAGGGTTTCTTGACCTAATTCACACCTAAGTTGACTTTTGGGACAAAACATGAGCCAAGACTTCAAGAGAGGATTTGAGGGTCTCTAACACACTACATTGATCCATTTGCAACAATGGATTGATCCAGAAGCTTGATCAATAAGTTTCAAATTCATCAGAACCACAATTAGGGGTTTCGCGGGAAAAGTCAATTGTGCCTTTGACTTTTGACCCAGGCATGCTCCCAAACCTTGGGACATGATTCAATACGCCCTATAACACCCATGGAACATGTCCTTCAAGTTTGATTTAGGTGAAGGACTTGATTTCATAGTGGATCGCACAGTTTGGAGTTCATCTGACAAAAAGTCAACCGTGCACAAAAGTAAACTTTGACTTTTTGAGATTTCTCACAATTTTGGTTCTTTGACCCTAAAATGATGTTAATGTGTGATTGGGATCATCATTCATCAAGAAAAATCAAGAAAAGTGGGATAACTTGTAAAAGGGGTAACCATAAAAAACTTAGAAATTTTCTAAGTTATGGAACAAAGTGGTTAGGGTACCAACTTCCAAGGATCATAACTTGTGATCCAACAAACCATTTTGGCTGATCCAAAGATGGATTTGTAGCTCTCATGGCATACTTTAAAAGTGTCAACTACACCTCTGTAGCGAGCGATTTTGGACGTGGTTCTTAAGCACTGTCACTCCTTGGGGGGACTACAGGTCGATTCATTTTTTATCCTATTGAAGCTGATGAAGGAAGGGAAATAGATGTCTCCAACTAACCCTGCTGGCATACTTAGTTTAAACAGCGGTCTGTTAAGTTACGGATGCTACATAGAAGTGAGGCATATCTCTTCTTACTTTGTAAAGGCTGAAATGATGGGACTATGCTATTGGTAGGATGTTAGGACTGATGTGTTTAGATTGATGTGTGAAGGTACGGGATTTTTGGGTTTTTGATTAGTGTGCTCGCTAAGATTTTTCTTTCAATCTTATGCCTACGCATCCCCGTTAACCGAAACAGGGAAATCAGAGCGATCGTAGTTCCTCCTATTCTATGGGAGGAAATGGTGTTTTGGTGTCTTGTTCAAAGCCCAAGACGTGAAGCTAAAAGTGATTTGTATATTGTTCGAATCCCAAGATATGAAGCTGAAAGGTATATTTGTTTATATCTTGTTCGAAGCCTAAGATGTGAAGCATAAGAGTTTATTTGTATCTTGATTAAAGCCCAAGATATGAAGCTAAAGGGTTTTGACTTTAGAGAGAATTTGTCATCTCTAAAGGGGTCTGTTTGTCATGGGTGACTGATTATAAAGGAAAATTACTTTAACTGGGATATGTGAACCCAGCAATGCCATAATTTCCTTTATAGGGGATTTTTAACCTGAAGGAGAAGACTTTAACTCAGTGTAGAGTAATGCCATCTTTCCTTAGGAATTTCTCATGCTAAAAGAGGGACAGTGGCGTGGATGTAAATAATCCAGAGGCTTGTCGCTTACAGCAATTAGATGGAGGGAAAGTTGTTGATATTTGTATGCTGTGAGCAAGGCACAAATTTTGATGCTAAAAGGTTGATTGTCTCAACCTGGGATTCCTTATACAAAGCCTAAGAGGAGGTTATTGGCCCAATAAGAGGGTGTTTTTATGTGTCTCGTACGAAGCCCGAGAGAGAGGCTAAAAGGGTTTACTCAACAAGAGAGTGCTTTTGTATGTGTCTTGTACAAAGCCCAAGACAGAAGCTAAAGGTTGTTTGACTCAACAAGAGAGTCTTTTATACTCAACAAGAGAGTGATTTGGTGTCTCGAATGAAACCCGAGACGGAGGAGAAAAGGGGATTAACTCAACAAGAGAGTCTTTTATACTCAACAAAAGAGTGTTTTTGTATCTCGTACGAAACCCGAGATGGAGGCTCAAAGTTTGGTGACTCAACAAGAGAGTCTTTTATACTCAACAAGAGAGTGGGAAAAGGTTAGTTCCGCTGGGGAGGATCATTGTACAAGGCCCAAGAGGAGGCTATTGTGCCGGTGACTGTTCCATTTGAGTGACCAGTATGTTGGATAAAAGATAAAATCAGTTCTTATATGAGTAATGTTGTACTCAGGGATTGATCTGAGAGTTGGGATTATTTCCCGTTCTATAGGGAAACGGGGAATCTAAAGGGTATTGAGACTGTCCGAGTCTACAGGTTTTATCTTTTGTACTATTATTAAGAGCAGTTAAGAGACAGTATGTTTGCGGTGGAAAGATCTAGACTTTTTGAAAGACTGTTCTATTAAGATGACTAATTTCTGTTCCTATACCTCTAGGAGGTCGTCGGACAATTTGTACGAAGCCCAAGAGGAGGCTGAAAACTTTTAAGAAGTCGAGGGATAATTTGTACGAAGCCCAAGAGGAGGCAATCTTCCCGGAGGAAGAATCATTATATGAAGCCTAAGAGGAGGCTGTGAAAACTTCTAAGAAGCCTACGGGTCCTTGTACAATGCCCAAGAGGAGGCGGGGATGCTTTTAAGAAGCCTGTGGGTCCTTACACTAAGCCCAAGAGGAGGCTGATGAATAATTCTAGAAGGGGTTTCACATGGAACAATGTCCTTCAGTATATGAACTGTTCAAAAGGGGGGAGATTCCTTAGATCTAGTTATCTAAAATTGATGTAAGGAGACGAGGTTTTGTCTAGTTCTAGACGTAGTTTCCGGGGAAACTCTAAATATCTATACTATTATTACACATTTAATATGAGTTTATGAAAGAAGACTTACAGTGAAACAGCCCCACAATACATTTATATACATATGAAAGCAGTAAATGAAAGCGGGTAAACACTTACTCGGTTGTAGAGCTTCCATGCTGTATTGTTAGTTGTTCAACAAAGAAAAATTAAAAACAACAGTATATTTCAAAATCAAAGGAGAAAGTGCTTTTGAAAGGAAAATTGGGGCTTACAGCTCAAGGAAAGGCCCAGGGTTTTATCAGTGATTGCACTGTCATTTTCTACAGGGACTTATACAAGTGACTGAGGCCCAGGAAAAGTTTTCTGTACAAAGGGGATGGGTCTTACACTCTCTCAAGAGGCCCAAAGGTGTTTAAATAAAAGGAATGGGTCTTACTACTCGAGGGTAGGCCAGGTAATTTGATTTTTGAACTGGCGATCACGCCGAGGGTTTTTTTTAACGCAGAGGGACTTATACAAAATCTGAGGCCCACAGACTGTTTTGGTTAAAAGGGGATTGGGTTTTACACTCTATTAGAGGCCCAAGTGAGTTTTAAGAAAAGAAATAGGTCTTACTACTCGAGGGTAGGCCTAGGGTTTGTTTTAAAGGGGCGATGATCGCACCGAACTTTTGAAATACAACAGGACTTATACAATGAGTGAGGCCCAAAAAAGGTTTGTATTTACAAAGGATTGGGTCTTACACTCTAATAGAGGCCTATGAGTGTTTAGAAAAATTTTTTAGGGTGAAAATCAGTAAAACCCTAATTTCATCATTTTTTAAAGTAATTATTCAAAGAAAATTAATTAAAATGATGCAAATTCCAAATAAGTTTGAATAAACAACTTGTGATTTTGGTTTTAGGTTTGAAAAATGAATTTTTAATCACAAGATGAATTAAAACCTATTTGGTGTTGATTTTCTAACATGAATATTTATTTTTAAAAGGTTTAAAAATAATAAAAAATGAATTTATTCACAAAAATACTAATTATATTAAATAAATAATATAAATCCAATTTTTTTATGGAATAAAATATTTCCACATTTTTGTGATTTTTTGCAAAAAGAACCAATAAAGAATAATTAAAATTGAAGGAGTTATTAATTTTCCAATTAATTAATAAAACATGAAAATATGGGAAAAAATAGCAAAATGTGAAAAAACTCAAAATGGCATGGGTGGGGTTTGAACCCACGACCTCAAGGTTATAGGGCACGCGCCTTACCACTGGGGTAGTGATACATCCGTTGATTGAAACAAACCAACAAATATACAAGGCGTGCCTTGTTTTAGGCCTGGCCCAAGGCAAGGCAAGGCAAGTTTTGGCAAGAAACGGGAAGGTCCATATCTTTCTCATTTGTCCATGTTTGGGGACAAAATTTATATGCATCTAGCCTAGAATTTCATAAGGAATCCAATGGTGGTGGTATTTTCCTCAGATCATGAACCCTCCTCAAAATCCGATAGGGGTTTTGAAATAGGCCTATAATTGCATTTTCTATGCTACACTTTGGTACATGCATGAATTACATGATGAATTGGTTCAAACACAACACATATGACATGTATAAGAGATGCATGAGCAGTGGACCTCAAAACAATGCACATTTTGGAAAGTTCAAGTCATGAGGCTTACCTCCTTTTGCGCTTTTGGAGTTTTCTGTGCAATTTGTCAAGCCTCTTGTTCCAGAAGTGGTTTGATTCTTTGGACACTCTCAAATGATCCCTTAGAAGCTTTTAGGATGCTTGGAATCAGCTGGAACCTGCAAAAACACAAACTGGCCCTTTCTTGCAAAAGGGGTTAAAATGGCCAAAATAACAACTCTCTTAAATGGTGTTCCAGATGGGGGGAACCATTTGGGACAGTTCAAGGATGATATTTGGAATGTGTTTGAGGTTTTATCTGGTTTGGAAAGTGACTGAATCAAGACATGGCTTGAAAAACGCACAAAAGGCATATTTTGAGGTTTTCAGAGGTGACTTTGTGATTTAAGGATTACAAGTCACTTGTGAGAGTTTGGACAACTTATACATGACATATATGAGTTGTGTGTGTGATTGGTTTGGTTGGAATTGCTCTCTAACTCAAAAACTCAGAGTTACCTTGATAAAGAAGGCATTTTTGCCAAGAGAAAGGGATTTTGAGGAAAGCATCTGTTTGATGGCTTTGGTGTACTCAAACTAAGCACAAATGAGCTCTATTTATAGTAGAACAAGTTTGTTTTGGGATCAATAGTGAATGGTAACTGCAGCAGAGGTTTGGCCAATGTTGATCAATGAGAATCCAAGTCTCCTCTAGCCATTGACTAGAGGTTAGGGCACAAGCCTTTGGTTCCCTAGTTGTTGGATCATTCTTGACTGAATTCAGTTGCAAATGTGTCAGTCCATGCCACCTCTAAGCACCCATTAAATGCTCCAATCCAAAATTGGAGTCTTGTACCTCTTTTAGGGATTTCTAGGTTTGGCATGCTACTTCTTGTTCCAAGGACTTTGGAGGCTTGGCTAAGTGTTTGTCCCCTTTAGATTTGATCCTCAGATGTGTCCAATATGATGACAAGGCTTGGAATTAGCTGATTTTTCCAAATTGAGCAAAAATACAAAATTTTGCCTAGCCTTGGCAGTTTTCCGCAAGGCATATTGCCCTTGTCATATCTCATGGCTCAAGTGGAATTTGGTGATGTTCTTGGTCGTTTTGGAAAGCCCTCATATGATACAATAACTGTTTGATCATAATTGGTTTTGATACTTTTTGGATCCAAGTGAAAAATGCCCCTACATTTGAAAAAAAGTAAGGCAGATTCTGACTTAGTGAAAATTTCACTAAGTGTTGAAAAAAGTGACATTTCATGTTTTCAGCCATATTGAGCATTCCATAACTCAAAATTCATGAAGAATTGGAATGAGGTGTAGTTGACACTTTTGTAGAGGGCCATGAGGGCTACAAATCCAGCTTTAGGTGGGGGAAAATGGCTTTGTGGTTTAGGAGTTATGATCCTCCAAAGTTGGTACCCTTGCCACTTTGTTCATAACTTAGAAAATTTTCTAAGTTTTTATGGTTACCCCTTTTACAAGTTATCCCATTTTTCTTGATTTTTCTTGATGAATGATGATTACAATCATACATTAATATCATTTTAGGGTTGAAAAACCATTTTTATGAAAAATCTCAAAAAGTCAAAGTTTGACTTTTGTGCACAGTTGACTTTTTATCAGATGAATTCCAAACTGTGCAATCCTTTAGGAAATCATGTCCTTGACCTAAATCAAACTTGATGGACACGTTCCAAGGATGCTATATGGTGTATTGATTCATGTCCTAGGGTTTGGGAGCATGTCCTGGTCAAAAGTCAAAGATACAGTTGACTTTTCTTGCGAAACCCTAACTGTGATTCAGATGAGATTGAAAATTGTGAATCAAGCTTCTTGGATCAATCCATTGTTGCAAATGGGTCAATGTAGTGTATTAGGGACCCTCAAATCATGCCTTGAGGTCTTGGCTCATGATTTGTCCCAAAAGTCAACTTAGGGGTGAATTAGGTCAAGAAACCCTAATTCCTGATTTTTTTATGAATGCATCCCCTGAGGATAAATTGAGTTGATGATTGGGTTTATGAGGTCCTTTGGAGTATTTTGGGTTGTGCTTTGAAGCATTGGCTCATGCCCAGAGGAAATTTTCCATCTGGAGGCCTTGGTCGACCAAAACCCTAATTTGGTGACACTAGCGATCTTGAGGCTTACTCCACTTGGAGTGCTGCAGCCCTGTGCTTAATCCTTGCTGTGGGAGTCCTCTTGATCCATTGGGGTTGTTTGAGAGGTTAGACAAGTTGAAGATCATGTCATTCCTTGATTGATCCTTTGTCCAAATACTCTGAGAGGGATTGAAACCCTAGTCCTTAATTGTAGTGAATGCTCAAACATCTCAGAGGAGATGGATGAGTGTATAATGATTCATCCATATTGTGATGATGATTTGCACAATGATGGGAATCTTAGTGGTCAAAATTTTGGGTATGACAAATGCCCCTATTTAATCTTCTTGGACCCGAAGGTGTGAATGGCGAAGGTATTCGGGCATTCGGGGTGCAAGAAGATTAAATATCAGAATACCCGAAATTTTGATGATGGCTAAGAATAGCAGCTTACACATCCTTCTTCTTTTACTAAGCAATGATGCTTAGAAAAGGTAAACTTCCCCTCGATCCTGGTTTCCTACCAAGGAACTGGTCTTAGTTTCTGATATAAACTTCCCCTCGATCCTGGTTTCCCACCAAGGAACTGGTCTCAGTTTCTGAAACAAACTTCCCCTCGATCCTGGTTTCCTACCGAGGAACTGGTCTCAGTTTCTGAAACAAACTTCCCCTCGATCCTGGTTTCCTATCGAGGAACTGGTCTCAGTTTCTGAAACAAACTTCCCCTCGATCCTGGTTTTCTATCAAGGAACTGGTCTTAGTTTCTTTTGTTAATAAACTTTCTCGACAAGGGACGCTATTTGTAGCAGTTTTCCTCAAACTTCTCGTCGAATTTTCCCGGGGAGATGCCATTTGACGGAACAAGTTTTGATTGTAGAGAGCCAGAAACTTCTCTGTTAGAGACGCCATTTGTTGACTCTACTGGGGAAAGCGAGTCTCTTGAGAGAATGCTGCCGCTTGGGGATATTACATCATACTTTTCTCGGAGATCTTCTCAGAGAAATGCCATATGATGTGATCCAATTTTGAGGTGTCGATGAATTTATTGGCATTGACTTTCTGGAGAGAAAAACCAATGTGCTGCTGAAAGTCTTTAGTTGAGAGGCTTTCTCTAGGGATTTTCCTTAATCTGGGAAAGAAAAGATATCATCTTCAATGGCGAAGAGTGATATTTGTCTACCGTCTTCTTGTGTTTCAGAGGCTCAAGTTTTCAAAGTGGTCAAGGACCGACTCTATTAGAGAGAGATTGCTCAGATGTGTCATTTCTTGACGAGGGAAGGACTGACAATTCGATTGATAAGAAGACTTTACCACTGGGGGGAACAAGACCGACCGGAGTGATAGTGATATGAATATGCATGTAAAATAATAATGCATGATGTGTATATACTGACAAAACTGATGCGACATACAGACTAGTGGATGAACACGACTGGATACTTGGCCACAATGGGAGATGAAAAGTATCGCTGGTTCAGAAAATAGCAATTCTGCTTTGCATAGGAGAAATAGTCCCTGCGGGGAACAACCGTTGGTCGGGCTTAGGAGATGAGAACTCTGCCGGGGTGTGTCAGACGAAACGAGGTTTCGAACATAGTTGATCCTTCATTCAGGTGCACTGGTGTAGAAGGAGTATTTTGATTTCGCACTTTGAAGCTCGACTACTTCTGGAGAAGCGACCGATGTTCTTCTGACGTTCAATAGTAAAAAGAAATTGCCATATTTATTTTAAAAGCAGGAAAAAGTTTTACGAGTAAATTCATTTTTGTTTTTTACAAGAATCGTTAATCATGTTAAAACGCCATTCTGTAAAGCTAAAACAAATGAGAATTATAAACAAAAGCACAAGGGCTCAAATTTTATTGATTGGACGGAAATCAGCCAAACGCGTGATTCCATAGAGTATATACAAAGTTAGAAAATGGTAATTTACAGGGAAAAAGGCTACATTGAAACATAATGACCGCTATCCTTCTACCAACTTTGAATTCCAGACATCCTGAGCTTCCGCCGAAGATGACCTTGACTGGAGTTTTTCTTATGGACGACGTAACTGTTGCTGAGGGACTTGCCTCTGTTGAACATAGTTACTTGCCATTATACCTAATTTTTGCCTGGATTGTACTGTGATGTTTCCAATCCACCGGAATTATTTTTGATTATGTCTCTAATTTTTGCCTGGACCGCCCTTTCAGGTTTTCAATCCTCCGAGACGTTTTTTTAGGCGAAGTATTTCTTGACTACATCAACATTCGTGGGGTAGGCAAATTCCTCTCCGTCCATGGTTGCAAGTCTCAAGGCGCCGCCTGAGAAAGCTTTCTTGACCACATAGGGGCCGTCATAATTCGGAGTCCACTTGCCCCGAGAATCAGTGAGAAATGATTGTATCTTCTTGAGCACGAGGTCTCCTTTTCTGAAGACGCGAGGTCGGACCTTTTTGTCGAACACCTTCTTCATTCTTTGCTGATACAACTGACCATGGCATAGTGCCGTGATTCGCTTTTCTTCGATTAGATTCAGTTCATCATGTCGACTTTGATACCATTCAGCTTCTGTAAGCTTAGCTTCCATCAATACCTGGATTAATGGGATCTCTACTTCTATGGGGAGCACTGCTTCCATGCCATATACTAGAGAGAAATGGGTTTCCCCTATTGAAGTGCGGACAGATGTGCGATAACCGTGGAGAGCAAAGGGTAGCATCTCGTGCCAATCTTTGTAGGTTACAACCATCTTTTGAACGATCTTCTTGACGTTCTTGTTAGCTGCTTCTACCGCTCCGTTCATCTTAGGTTGGTAGGGAGATGAGTTGTGGTGTTTGATCTTGAACTCTACGCACAACTCTTTCATCATCTTATTGTTCAAGTTGGATCCATTATCAGTAATGATCTGACTTGGAACACCATAACGGCATATGATATTGTTTTTGATAAATCGGACCACCACTTGTCGGGTTACATTGGCGTATGATGCTGCTTCGACCCATTTGGTAAAGTAATCAATGGCTACTAGGATGAACCGATGTCCGCTTGAAGCTTTAGGTTCGATCACGCCAATCATGTCGATTCCCCATATGGAAAAAGGCCATGGGGAAGAAAGAACTTTGAGATGCGTTGGCGGTACATGGATTTTGTCGGAGTATATCTGACACTTGTGACACTTCCTCATGTACTTATAGCAGTCGGATTCCATGGTCAACCAATAGTACCCAGCCCTTAGAATTTTTCTCGCCATTGTGTGTCCGTTGGCATGAGTGCCAAAGGATCCTTCGTGAATTTCTTTTATCAGTATGTCTGCTTCTGGTCTGTCTATGCATCGGAGCAAGAACATGTCAAAATTTCTCTTATAGAGTGTATCACCACTCAGAAGAAGCTTCCAGCCAGTCTTCTGAGGGTTTTTCTATCTTTTCTGGATGCCCCAGGTGGGTACTCCTATTTCTGAAGGAAGCATTTGATATTGTGATACCAAGGTTTGTCGTCTACGACTGCTTCGATCGTGAAGATGTAAGCAGGTCTTTCTAGGCGTATTATGTCGATCTTAGGTAAGTCACTCCATTGACCTACACTAATCATGGAAGAGAGAGTGGCTAATGCATCAGCCATGTGATTTTCTTCACGAGGGATATGATGAAACTCGACTCTGTTGAAGAAGGGTAACAAACTTCTCGCATAATCTTTGTAAGGAATCAATCCAGATTGGTATGTGTTCTAATCTCCTTTGATCTGATTAATAACCAAGGCTGAGTCGCCATATACATCCAAGTTCTTAATCCTCAAATTAATTGCTTCTTCGAGACCCATGATACAAGCTTCGTATTCAGCCTCGTTGTTGGTGCACTTGAACATAAGTCTGGCGGTGAAAGGAATGTGGGTACCCAGAGGGGTTATGATGATTGCCCCAATTCTGTTTCCATAATGATTGACACCTCCGTCAAAGATAAGTCCCCATTGGGAACCGGGTTCTAGCCTTTCACGGGGTAGCGGTTCATCGCAATCCTTCATTTTCAAATACATGACATCTTCGTCTAAGAAGTCAAACCTGACTGATTCTTGATCGTCAATCAGTTGATGAGCAAAATGATTGGCTAAAATACTCCCCTTAACGGCTTTTTGAGCATGGTACACGATGTCATTTTCTGATAACAACATCTGCCAACGGGCAATCCTTCCCGTGAGAGCAGGCTTTTCAAAGATGTACTTGATCGGATCCATTTCGGAGATTAACCAAGTAGTGTGACGAATCATATACTGGCAAAGACGTTTGGCTGCCCAAGCCAGAGCACAACAAGTTTTCTCAAGCACCGTGTACCGAGTTTCGCAGTCTGTGAATTTCTTACTTAAATATTAGATGGCAGACTCTTTCCTTTTGGTTTCATCTTGTTGGCCAAGTACACATCCCATCGAGTCTTCCAATACTGTTAAGTAGATGATTAGTGGTCTTCCTTCCACTGAAGGTGATAGAATCGGTGGGTTCAACAGGTATTCCTTGATACTGTCGAAGGCGGTTTGGCATTCTTCTGTCCTAACGCAGTCCTGGTTCTTTTTCAGTAATTTGAAAATCGGCGCGCATGTCGCGGTCATGAGGAATATGAATCTGGAGATGTAGTTCAAACGTCCCAGGAATCCTCTGACTTGTTTTTCAGTTTTCAGAAAAGGCATTTCTCGAATGGCCTTGACCTTGTCAGGACCAACCTCGATTCCTTTCTGGCTGACGATGAACCCTAAGAGTTTCCCTGAACGGACACCGAAGGTGCACTTGTTAGGATTCAAGCGGAGCTTGTACTTTCTCAACCGCTCGAATAGTTTTGACAGGTGGGTCACATGCTCCTCTTCTGTCTTAGATTTTGTAATCATCTCATCGACATATACCTCGATTTCCTTGTGTATCATGTCATAAAACAGAGTAGTCATGGCCCGTTGATAGGTTGCCCCGACATTCTTTAAACCGAACAGCATTACCTTGTAGAAAAAGGTACCCCATGGGGTAATAAATGAAGTTTTCTCCATGTCTTTCGGCGCCATTTTAATCTGGTTATAGCCTGAGAATCCATCCATGAAGGAGAAAACTTTGAACTTTGCTGTACTACCTACCAGCATGTCAATGTATGGTAAAGGAAAGTCGTCCTTTGGACGAGCCTTGTTTAAATCTCTGTAATCGACACACATTCTGAACTTTCCGTCCTTTTTCAGAACGGGTACGATGTTGGCTAACCATTGAGGGTATTCTGATGTGGCGAGGAAACCCGCGTCAATCTGTTTATGTACCTCCTCTTTGATTTTGATGGCCATGTTCGGATGAGTCCGTCTCAACCTCTGTTTTACCGGCGGACACTCTGACCTCAACGGTAGATGACGTTCCACGATGCTGGTATCCAACCCTGGCATATCCTGATAGGACCAAGCGAATACATCGGGAAACTCTTTGAGAAGCTTTGTCAAACTCTCTTTGGTAGTCGGACTGAGCAGTGCCCCAATCCTGATTTCCTTTCTCTCTTTTTCTGAACCCAAGTTTACCATTTCCAACGGCTCTTTGTGAGGTCCAATAGACCTTTCCTCCTGTCTGAGTAGTCGGGAGATCTCCTCTGGAATTTCGTCGTCATTTTCTTCTTCAGCCTCAAATACCAGGAATTCAAAGTTGGGAGAAGGCATTGGATCGTATGTTTCAACAGGGTTTAAAACAAGCAATCTGCATGACGCGATGATTTATGTTTAGAAGAGATAGAGAGAATGCAAGAGTGTGTGCAGTGTTATTTTTATAACTGCTTTTTTTTTATTGTTTGTGTTGTTTTTTAGGATTACCATTTTCTAGAAAGAAGCAAAAAGAGAAAACATCAATTAATGCGGAGATTACAGAACGACGTTATTTTATTAATGAACAAGTCGATTCTTGAAACTACAGCCCTATAAAACAAAACTCTGTCGCTTTGGGCGAAGCAAAGAGGGAAATTTACAGAAAGCGAGCCCTATCGAAACATCCGTTTCACCTGGGCAAGGTGAAAGGTTAAAGTAAATATGGCAATTACTTATACTTATGAACGATCTTCGGAACATCGACAGCAACCCATTGGCGGCGAACTCCTTGGTGAATCACAAAGTTTGGTACCTTCCTTGATTTGTCTTCAGAAATAACGCTGATTTCTGGTGGAGCAGGATCATTGGAGTCTGTCTCCCAGGCAGAGTTATCGTAGGAGGATTCCTCTGTTGTATTTTTCATAGGATTTGTAGTCTAAGCTGTATCTCCCCATCCAGTTGGCTGAATGTCTTCGAGCCTGATACGAGAGCTTTCAGGAGCGGTGTATTTGACCATATAGTCGTATTTTCCACTTGGTTGTCCCAAGGTGTCCCACACTTCTTTGGAACTGGAGGAGTCATCCCTCTCGATGACGTTGACCTCAGGAAAAACATAGTTAATGAATTCTATTTCGGCAAGTTTTGCGAATTCATCGTCGTGCTGGATATTTTCTGAATGACCTGAGTGTTGTTCCCATGACATGGTGGGGACGCAAGTATTCTGTTCAATGAGGCTCAGCTGATTTTCATTGTTCGGCTGGCTCTCTTGCCCCAAGTCTCCTGGGTAAGGCTGCCACATTGGCAGGCCATCCATCGGGCCATAGTAGTCGTGGTCAAAGTTGTCTTTCATCTGAGTGTCTTCCTCTAATGAATTTGGCGGAGCACGACATCCTTCTGGATCACAAACTCCGTATATCATTTCGACATCTGACTGGGGTATAAATCTCGGGCTCTATGTAGGAAAGCAGAAGGGAGTCCGCGTTTCGTCCTGAGATGTATATCCGTCCTCGTTGAGATAGGATTTCCATTCTTCTTCCGTATCGGAGGAAACACCTTCGTTGATGGTATGCACTTCTTGAGTTACTGGGTGAAGGAAACCTCCACTGTGGAAGAAGTCCCGAATGGGATGAAAACTTTTATCGTTAGCAGCTGTATGGGTACAGGTTGCAGAAAAACCAAGACCCTTCTTTGTTTTATTGTCAGTAAGAATGACAAGTTGCCCCCATCCTGTTGTATTGGTACTCTCGACCGCTTTGATAGCATCTTTGTACGAGGAAATCGAAGTTCCCTCTTCGGATTAATCGTTATTGTGTAGCGAAAGCGCTTGGAACTGGGTTCCGATTACCCCCTCCGGTTCTACATAAGTGGAGGACGATAAGTTGCTTACGAGCAAGGCCTGTTCTCCACAGACCGTGACAAGTTGGTCGTTCTGGACGAACTTTAGCTTTTGGTGGAGGGTTGAAGTGACCGCCCCAGCCTGATGTATCCAAGGTCTCCCTAATAAACAACTGTAAGTTGCCCGGATGTCCATGACCTGGAAAGTGACTTGGAAAGTATGAGGACCGATAGTTATGGGAAGGTCGACTTCATCGATAACTGTTTTTCTAGATCCATCAAATGCTTTGACGACGACTTCGCTGGTTCTCATCGGAGGTCCTTTGAACGATAATTGCATCAAAGTGGACTTCGGAATAACATTCAGGGCTAACCCTGTGTTTACCAGTACGTTGGCTAAAGCATCGTCCTAGCAGTTGACCGTAATGTTGAGTGCCATGTTATGACGGCGACCCTCTTCGGGTAATTCCTCATCACTAAATCCCAAGTTATTGCAGGAAGTGATGTTAGAGACAATGCTATCGAACTGTCTGATTGTTACATCCTGTTCAACAAAGGCTTGCTCCAAGACTTTCTGTAGAGCCTCCCTGTGCGCTTCTGAACTAAGTAATAGCGATAATACCGAGATCTTAGAAGGAGTCTGTAACAGTTGATCAACAATGTTGTATTCACTCCTTTGGATGAGCTTCAGCATCTCATCATTGTTTTTTGAAGGGTCAAGATTACTGGATTGACCGACCGGTGGATTGGGAACTTTTGTCTGAGGTTCCTTCTCTTTGTTAGGTACTCCAACTCCTCGGTTGAAGATTCTTCCACTCCGTGTTACTCGACTGATGTCTGCAATATTCACGACAGAGGGTAACGAAATTTCCTTTCCGTTCTCAACTGTTGTTGCACCATATTTGTAAGGGATAGCCTTAGTTGATTCATACGGTAGTGGTCCCGGTAGATAGATGACTATGGGAACCTTCTGATTTTTCTGACCATCATAAGTAATTTCGATCCTTTCCTGGTTGGGAACTCTCGATTCGTCAAGTAGAGGGATGATGGCACAAACAACCCTAGCCCCCTGATGATCGGAGATTATGACGACGTCCTTGATTTGATCAGCGAGATAGTTGACTTATCCAGAACTTGAGCATGGTTGAATCTCTTTGCGGTCCAACTGACTTTGAAGGGCTGCTCGCACGAAGTAGCATCCTTGATTATCCACCGAACAAACTCCACACCGTTCATAGTTGTGTTGTGGCACCTGCCCACGTCTGCTTTGAATACAGTGTAACCTTACGAGGTCTGTTTCCATCGACCGAACATCCTGACTTTGATATCTAGTAGGATTCACGTTAGTGATACTAACTTGCTGGGTGTCTTCATCCATATAGATTGGAAGCCACCAGTGGTTCAACAAGTGCTGAAGTGTTTCCTGGACAAGGGCACAACCTTGATCGTTTTTGTAACCCGCTTTATAGTTCTGATAATCATGGCAACGAGAAAACCGAGTTGGACTTGTTTAGCATGTAACTCCACCAGGCTGATATTCATCAAGCGAATATCGAAGATTTGAATCATGTTGATTTGATAATGATTCCTATCATGGTAGTCTTGGATCCATCCAAGATCCATCTGACGTTGGAGAGCCTCTTGTACAAAAGAGCATCCCTGTTTGTTTATCGAGCAAGACAGACAGGATTTGTAATCGTGTCGCGGCAGATTATGATACTGGCTTTGCCTTGAGTGCATTTCCACCAAGTTGACATTCATTGCACGAATGTCGTGGTTCTGAATGACGTTGGAATTCGTATAAACCATGTTAACTCCACGAACTTGGTGCTCTTGGATCCATCCGAGATCCATCAGTTCCTGTAGAGCTGATTGCACCACAGAACATCCTCGATTGTTTTTAGAGCAGATATCACACTGGTGATAATTATGAGGTGGCACATGGCCATATCCACTCTGTCTACAATGCATCTTGACCGAGTTGGCCTTTAGTAAGAGTACATCGTGAATTTGATAGATGTTGTTAGACTCTCCCTCTATCAAATTGACTGTAGCTTTCTCGTGTTGAGGCAGCGGGCTTGTGAGAATATTCGTATTCGTATCTTTGAAAGATAAGACCCCGCTCCTAACAAGCATTTGCACGTCAGACTTGAAACTGAGATAGTTCTCTATGTTATGCCCTGGTCCTCCTTGATGGTAAGGGCAAGTCTGATCCACCTTAAACCAAAAAGGCGGATTTTCCGGTACCGTAAGAGGAGCCTTAGTCTGGATGTGCCCTTTGACCAGTGGTAACGGAAATAGTTTTACGTATGATACGGGTATAGGGTCGAACCCTGGTTGCCTCACTGTACGGTTATTGTTGTATGGAGGACGAGCCTGCTGAAGAGGCTGTTGTGTCCTTTGCTGAAATTGCTGTTGATTAGGTTGGCTCTGCGCAACCTGAGGTTGATACGTAGAAACAGGCGCAGGGTTAATAGCAGGAGTTACAGCTGCTACCGGTTGGTATCGCCGCCTTTGCTTTCTGGGAGAGATATTCCCAATATCTTTCTCTTTTTTCTTAGGGAGAGCACTACCGTATTTCTTAGTACCGCTTGTCGACCCAGTGTCTTTGACTAGACGTCCTTCTCGAATGGCTTCCTCGAGATGCACTCCCATACCAACCATTTCGGTGAAGTCGCTGGGTGCACTAGCAACCATTTTGTCGTAGTAAAATGAGCTCAAAGTCTTTAAGAAAATCTTTGTCATCTCTTTTTCCTCCAGGGGTGGAGAAATCTGAGCGGCAATCTCACGCCATCTCTGAGCGTATTCCTTAAAGGTTTCCTTGTCCTTTTGCGACATTGATCTGAGTTGATCTCTGTCTGGTGCCATGTCCAGATTGTATTTATATTGTTAGACGAAGGCGGTGCCAAGATCTCTGAAAGTGCTGATCTCGGTGCGGTTTAAACCCATGTACCATTTTAAGGCGGCACCAGTTAAACTATCTTGAAAGTAGTGAATCAGTAGATCCTGATTCTCCGTCTGAGCTGACATCCACCGAGCGTGCATCACCAAATGGCTTTGAGGGCAAGAGTTACCCTTGTATTTTTCAAAGTCGGACACTTGGAACTTGTGCAGAACTTTCACATTGGGGACCAAGCAGAGATATGCGGCGTCCTTTCCAAATAAATCCTGACCGCGAATAGCTTGCAGTTCCTTATACATTTCCAAGAACTGTTCCTAGAATTCATCCATTCTGTCAAACATAGTTTCCTTTCTACTAGAAGGTATCTATGGAATCTGTCCTTCTGGGATAGTGTGCACCATAGGGGGTGGTACCGTTACTACGGCAGTGAATCTTGGCGTTTCCCGAAGTTTGTAACCTTCAGGAGTTGTTGGTATGCCCCCGACATCTTCGCTTTCCCGAAGTTTGTAACTTTCAGGCCCAACGGCTTCTGCTATGATTCCCTGATCTTCAATGATCGGCAGAACATATCCTTCCGGGATATAGTTAATAGGCATGCCCCAAGGACGATCTTTTGGCATTTAATACCTAGGATCATACTTCTTCACTATGGGCATTGAGGTGATCTCTGAGATCACAGTTCTTTGTAGTTGAGCTTCTGCCATGGCTTGCACATCGTTACAAAGCTTTCTCATATCCTCTCTCAGAGCGTCGATCTCTTCTTTCAACTCTCTGTTCTTTTCCTCGAGATCATCCATCTTTTTCTGACGATTGGCCCGAGTATTGTACGAATGAGACAGTTTGACTCTAGAACCGAGACACAAACATGAGATTCGTAGGTAAGAAGAATACATGACGTGAGAATGATGAATGCAAGGATTATATTAATTGTTTTTTGGTTTAATCAAAATAAACTTTGACAATTAGATTGCAAATATCAAACAGTAGGGAAATCCCAATTTTATTGAATTCAAAGGATTGCGGAAATGGAAATACAGTAATTTACAAGGTGCGGAAATAGAAACCTAAGCTAATGGGTCCCGAGTCCTCTCCGAGGAGAAATCGGGTGCTGACTCTGGTACTTTCCTTTTCTTGGACCAGGGCTCTTGGGCAGTTGTCGGGTGGTCATTCCTTTGCCAAGTGAAAGGAGCGAGAAAATTCCTTTGGTCATCCTGATTCTCTAAAGCATGCTGCTGCAAAATCTCAATTAGAGCATCCTTATCTTTCAGTAGTTGTTGTATTTTGATACAGTCCACATTGAGAATGCGGTACTTGTTCTTCCAAGACCTCCTCTCCTGTTGAACCTTGTGGAGAGTAACCTGAAGTTTTTCCATCTCAGTCATGAAGTACATGACAGATTCCCTCGGCGGAAGAACTCCGTGACTAGGATAAGGCATCTTAAGCTTGAGAGTTCTAGTTTGTACCCAGTGGAGATAAGGCTCTACCGAGACACAGTCAGGTTTTTCTAGAGACTCTCGTCCTTTCTTATGAACATGTTTCCAAGCGTGCACTATTTCCATCTTTAGTGCCCTGTCATTTTCTCCTTCCTTGAAGAAAAGACCTTCCAGATGAGCATTGCGCGGGATATGCCTCATCGGGTATCCAAATTGACGAAGAACTAAAACTGGATGGTAATTGATTCCTCCCTTAGTTCCTATGAGGGGTACGTTGGGGAAGTTTCCACAACGGTCGATGATCCTGATCCCGTCATAAATCCTATTGCACCAATCTATGTCAGAGTTGGTAAGGGACATGATTTTCTGTGACCAACGTAAAACACTCTTATGATCCCAAAAAGCGGAAGACTTAGGCAAATGGGAGATAAACCATTTGTATAGTAGGGGTACACAGCACATGATCATTCCTCCGCTGTACAAATTCCCTAAGTGTACAGAATGATACGCATCTGCGAGCAGAGTTGGCACAGGGTTTCCAATGAGAAAAACCTTAATGGCGTTGATATCAACGAAGTTATTAATGTTGGGAAACAAAAATAACCCGTAGGAGAGCAAAACAAAGATGCTCTCAAAAGCGGCCACGTTCCCTATACTAGCAAAGTACAGGGCTTTCTTTGTCAAGAACTGGGCTGGCAAACCCTGAATGCCACCCTTAGTGGTCATGTGAGTTTTGACTTCTGACTCATCCAAATATATTGCTCTTGTAATGGTTTGATCTTTTGGAATTTCTTCCAGTCCAGAAAATTGAGCTCGATCAGTGATATGTAAATTAGTTAGATGAGAATACTCCTCTAGCGTTGGTGCGAGCTGGTAATCCGGGAATGTGAAACAGTGATAGAACGGATCGTAAAACTGAATGAGTGCATCCATGATTCTTTCAATGACTTGGACCCTTAACAGATGTAGTAGAACTCCATACTTGGCTCTGAAAGCGTTAGGGTTAGTGATCATCCTTGCTAATCCTCTCAAATCCTCTAATTTTGGAACCTTGAAGGTATACTTGCGAGTTTTCCTCCTATCGAAATCCATGAGCGCAATCTTTTTCTCTGACATTTGCAATCATTGTCTTAGTTTAATTTGAAAAAGAGAGACTAGAAGAGAAAATTTTCTTTGTTTAATGTTTTTAAAATGAATGCATGAATGCAACACACAAAAACATAGAAAAAACATGGGGTCAAAGGGTCGGTGTCATGAAGCCGAGGCTCTACCCATCCCAAAGGTTTATACTAGTGATTTTTGTACCTGTCTCTCAAAATCATCAATTCTTGTTGAGAAAACACCAGCGGGCCGGGAACCGTGCTAGGTGATGTTTTTTCGAAGAATCATCAGAAGAGGGTAGTATCGCGTAACAGCTATTTCTGATAGCTTCCGCATTACTAAAAGGGGTTTTTCCTAGGTGTATACTCAATTTTTCCACATGCGGCATCACACCCATTCCCATTAGCAGAAAAATAAACACAGATATCAATTAGGAAAAGCAGTATATATATTCGTCCTAATGTCCTAGACTTAAGAGCTATGAATCCTATGTTCCTGACAGAAAATGGTTCCCCGACGGATGCGCCATTCTGCGGTTCCTTCCTAATTTAAAAGGTTTTTGACCTAAGATCCTAGTGAGGGCCGATCCTAGCAATAATGACATTCCCTGATGGAACCGTCATGAAAATAACCTTGTCCAAGGCTTTCACCTAGAATTGTAACAAAAGAGATACGAGCCCCACGGTGGGCGCCACTTTTCTATAGCGAGCGATTTTGGACGTGGTTCTTAAGCACTGTCGCTCCTTGGGGGGACTACAGGTCGATTCATTTTTCATCCTATTGAAGCTGATGAAGGAAGGGAAATAGATGTCTCCAACTAACCCTGCTTGCATACTGAGTTTAAACAGCAGTCTGTTAAGTTACGGATGCTATATGGAAGTGAGGCCTATCTCTTCTTACTTTGTCAAGGCTGAAATGACGGGATTATGCTATTGGTAGAATGTTAGGATTGATGCTTTTAGATTGATGTGTGAAGGTCCGGGATTTTTGGGTTTTTGATTAGTGTGCTCGCTAAGATTTTTCTTTCAATCTTATGCCTACGTATCCCCGTTTACCGAAACAGGGAAATTAGAGCGAGCGTAGTTCCTCCTATTCTATGGGAGGAAATGGTGTTTTGGTGTCTTGTTCAAAGCCCAAGACGTGAAGCTAAAAGTGATTTGTATCTTGTTCGAAGCCCAAGATATGAAGCTGAAAGGTCTATTTGTTTGTATCTTGTTCAAAGCCCAAGATGTGAAGCTGAAGAGTTTATTTGTATCTTAATTAAAGCCCAAGATATGAAGCTAAAGGATTTTGACTTTAGAGAGAATTTGTCATCTCTAAAGGGGTCTGTTTGTCATGGGTGACTGATTATAAAGGAGAATTACTTTAACTGGGATATGTGAACCCAACAATGCCATAATTTCCTTTATAGGGGATTTTTAACCTGAAGGAGAAGACTTTAACTCAGTGTAGAATAATGTCGTCTTTCCTTAGGAATTTCTCAAACTAAAAGAGGGATAGTGGCGTGGATGTAAATAATCCAGAGGCTTGTCACTTACAGCAATTAGATGGGGGGAAAGGAGTTATTGATATTTATATGCTGTGACTCAACAAGAGAGTCTTTTATACTCAACAAGAGAGTGGGAAAAGGTTAGATCCGCTGGGGAGGATCATTGTACAAAGCCCAAGAGGAGGCTATTGTGCCGGTGACTGTTCCAGTTGAGTGACCAGTATGTTGGATAAAAGAGAAAATCAGTTCTTATATGAGTAATGTTGTACCCAGGGATTTGATCTGAGAGTTGGGATTATTTCCTATTCTCTAGGGAAACGAGAAATCCAAAGGGTATTGAGACTGTCCGAGTCTACAGGTTTTATCTTTTGTACTATGCTTAAGAGCAGTTAAGAGACAATACGTTTGTGGTGGAAAGATCTAGACTCTTTGAAAGACTGTTATATTAAGATGACTAATTTCTGTTCCTATACCTCTAGGAGGTCGTCGGGACAATTTGTACGAAGCCCAAGAGGAGGCTGGAAACTTTTAAGAAGCCGAGGGATAATTTGTACGAAGCCCAAGAGGAGACTATCTTCCCAGAGGAAGAATCATTATACGAAGCCTAAGAGGAGGCTGTGAAAACTTCTAAGAAGCCGATGGGTCCTTGTACAACGCCCAAGAGGAGGCGGGGATGCTTTTAAGAAGCCTATGGGTCCTTGCACTAAGCCCAAGAGGAGGCTGATGAACAGTTCCAGAAGGGGTTTCACATGGAACAATGTCCTTTTGTATATGAACTGTTCAAAAGGGGGGAGATTCCTTAGATCTAGTTATCTAAAATTGATGTAAGGAGACGGGGTTTTGTCTAGTTCTAGACGTAGTTGCCGGGGAAACTCTAAATATCTATACTATTATTACACAGTTGATATGAGTTTATGAAAGAAGACTTACAGTGAAACAACCCCACAATACATTTATATACATATGAAACCGATAAATGAAAGCGGGTAAACACTTACTCGGTTGTAGAGCTTCCATGCTGTATTGTTAGTTATTCAACAAAGAAAAATTGAAAACAACAATATATTTCAAAATCAAAGGAGAAAGTACTTTTGAAAAGAAAATTGGGGCTTACAGCTCAAGGAGAGGCCCAGGGTTTTATCAGTGATCGCACTGTCGTTTTGTACAGGGACTTATACAAGTGACTGAGGCCCAGGAAAGGTTTTCTGTACAAAGGGGATGGGTCTTACACTCTCTTAAGAGGCCCAAAGGTGTTTAAAGAAAAGGAATGGGTCTTACTACTCGAGGGTAGGCCCAGGTAATTTGATTTTTGAACTGGCGATCGCGCCGAGGGTTTCTTTTAACGCAAAGGGACTTATACAATATCTGAGGCCCACAGACTATTTTGGTTAAAAGGGGATTGGGTCTTACACTCTATTAGAGGCCCAAGTGAGTTTTAAGAAAAGAAATGAGTCTTACTACTCGAGGGTAGACCCAGGGTTTGTTTTAAACGGGCGATGATCGCGCCGAACTTTTGAAATACAACGGGACTTATACAATGAGTGAGGCCCAAAAAAGGTTTGTATTTACAAAGGATTGGGTCTTACACTCTAATAGAGGCCCATGAGTGTTTAAAAAAGTTTGTTAGGGTGAAAATCAGTAAAACCCTAATTTCATCATTTTTTAAAGTAATTATTCAAAGAAAATTAACTAAAATGATGCAAATTCCAAATAAGTTTGAATAAACAACTTGTGATTTTGGTTTTAGGTTTGAAAAATGAGGTTTTAATCACAAGATGAATTAAAACCTATTTGGTGTTGATTTTTCAACATGAATATTTATTTTTAAAAGGTTTAAAAATAATAAAAAATGAATTTATTCACAAAAATACTAATTATATTAAATAAATAATATAAATCCAATTTTTTATGGAATAAAATATTTCAACATTTTTGTGATTTTTTGCAAAAAGAACCAATAAAAAATAATTAAAAGTGAAGGAGTTATTAATTTTCCAATTAATTAATAAAACATGAAAATATGGGAAAAAATAGCAAAATGTGAAAAAACACAAAATGGCATGGGTGGGGTTTGAACCCACGACCTCAAGGTTATAGGGCGCGCGCCTTACCACTGGGGTGGTGATACATCCGTTGATTGAAACAAACCAACAAATATACAAGGCATGCCTTGTTTTTGGCCTGGCCCAAGGCAAGGCAAGGCAAGTTTTGGCAAGAAACGTGAAGGTCCATAACTTTCTCATTTCTCCATGTTTGGGGACAAAATTTATATGCATCTGGCTTAGAATTTCACAAGGAATCCAATGGTGGTGGTATTTTTCTCAGATCATGAACCCTCCTCAAAATCCGATAGGGGTTTTGAAATAGGCCTATAATTGCATTTTCTATGCTACACTTTGGTACATGCATGAATTACATGATGAATTGGTTCAAACACAACACATATGACATGTATAAGAGATGCATGAGCAGTGGACCTCAAAACAATGCACATTTTGGAAAGTTCAAGTCATGAGGCTTACCTCCTTTTGAGCTTTTGGAGTTTTCTGTGCAATCTGTTAAGCCTCTTGTTCCAGAAGTGGTTTGATGCTTTGGACACTCTCAAATGATCCCTTAGAAGCTTTTAGGGTGCTTGGAATTAGCTGGAACATGCAAAAACACAAACTAGCCCTTTCTTGCAAAAGGGGTTAAAATGGCCAAAATAGCAACTTTCTCAAATGGTGTTCCAGATGGGGGAACCATTTGGGACAGTTCAAGGATGATATTTGGAGTGTGTTTGAGGTTTTATCTGGTTTGGAAAGTGACTGAATCAAGACATGGCTTTAAAAATGCACAAAAGGCCTATTTTGAGGTTTTGAGAGGTGACTTTGTGATTTAAGGATTACAGGTCACTTGTGAGAGTTTGGACAGCTTATACATGACATATATGAGGTATGTGTGTGTGATTGGTTTGGTTGGAATTGCTCTCTAACTCAAAAACTCAGAGTTACCTTGCTAAAGAAGGCATTTTTGCCAAGAGAAAGGGATTTAGAGGAAAACATCTATTTGATGGCTTTGGTGTACTCAAATTGAGCACAAATGAACTCTATTTATAGTAGAGCAAGTTTGTTTTGGGATAAATAGTGAATGGTAACTACAGCAGAGGTTTGGCCAATGTTGATCAATGAGAATCCAAGTCTCCTCTAGCCATTGACTAGAGGTTAGGGCACAGGCCTTTGGTTCCTTAGTTGTTGGATCATTCTTGACTGAATTCAGTTGCAAATGTGTCTGTCCATGCCACCTCTAAGCATCCATTAAATGCTCCAATCCAAAATTGGAGTCTTGTCCCTCTTTTAAGGATTTCTAGGTTTGGCATGCTACTTCTTGTTCCAAGGACTTTGGAGGCTTGGCTCAGTGTTTGCCCCCTTTGGATTTGATCCTCAGATGTGTCCAAGATGATGACAAGGATTGGAATTAGCTGATTTTGCCAAATTGAGCAAAAATGCAAAATTCTGCCTAGTCTTGGCAGTTTTCAGCAAGGCATATTGCCCTTGTCATATCTCATGGCTCAAGTGGAATTTGGTGATGTTCTTGGTCATTTTGGAAAGCCCTCATATGATACAATAACTGTTTGATCATAATTGGTTTTGATACTTTTTGGATCCAAGTGAAAAATGCCCCTACATTTGAAAAAAAGTAAGGCAGGTTCTGACTTAGTGAAAATTTCACTAAGTGTTGGAAAAAGTGACATTTCATGTTTTCAGCCATATTGAGCATTCTATAACTCAAAATCCATGAGGAATTGGAATGAGGTGTAGTTGACAATTTTGTAGAGGGTCATGAGGGCTACAAATCCGGTTTTGGATGGGGAAAAATGGCCTTGTGGTTTAGGAGTTATGATCCTCCAAAGTTGGCACCCTTGCCACTTTGTTCATAACTTAGAAAATTTTCTAAGTTTTTATGGTGACCCCTTTTACAAGTTATCCAATTTTTCTTGATTTTTCTTGATTTTTCTTGATGAATGATGATTCTAATCATACATTAACATCATTTTAGGGTTGAAAAATCATTTTTATGAAAAATCTCAAAAAGTCAAAGTTTGACTTTTGTGCACAGTTGACTTTTTATGAGATGAATTCCAAACTATGCAATCCTTTAGGAAATCATGTCCTTGACCTAAATCAAACTTGATGGAAATGTTCCAAGGATGTTATAGGGTGTATTGATTCATGTCCTGGTCAAAATTCAAAGATACAGTTGACTTTTCTCGCGAAACCCTAACTGTGATTCAGATGAGATTGAAACTTGTGAATCAAGCTTCTTGGATCAATCCATTGTTGCAAATGGGCCAATGTAGTGTATTAGGGACCCTCAAATCATGCCTTGAGGTCTTGGCTCATGATTTGTCCCAAAAGTCAACTTAGGGGGGAATTAGGTCAAGAAACCCTAATTCCTGATTTTTTTATGAATGCATCCCCTGAGGCTAAATTGACTTGATGATTGGGTTTATGAGGTCCCTTGGAGTATTTTGGGTTGTGCTTTGAAGCATTGGCTCATGCCCAGGGGAAAATTTCCATTTGGAGGCCTTGGTCGACCAAAACCCTAATTTGGGTACAGTGGCGATCTTGAGGCTTACTCCACTTGGAGTGTTGCAGCCCTGTGCTTAATCCTTGCTGTGGGAGTCCTCTTGATCCATTGGGGATGTTTGAGAGGTTAGAAAAGTTGAAGATCATGTCATTCCTTGATGGATCCTTTGTCCAAATGCTCTAAGAGGGCTTGAAACCCTAGTCCTTAATTGTAGTGAATGCTCAAACATCTCTGAGGAGATGGGTGAGTGTATAATGATTCATCCATATTGTGATGATGATTTGCACAATGATGGGAATCTTAATGGTCAAAATTTGGGGTATGACAGATGCCCTTATTTAATCTTCTTGGACCCGAAGGTGTGAATGGCGAAGGTATTTGGGCATTCGGAGTGCAAGAGGATTAAATATCGAAATATCCGAAATTTTGATGATGGCTAAGAATGGCAGCTTACACATCCTTCTTCTTTTACTAAGCAATGATGCTTAGAAAAGGTAAACTTCCCCTCGATCCTGGTTTCCTACCAAGGAACTGGTCTTAGTTTTTGATATAAACTTCCCCTCAATCCTGGTTTCCCACCAAGGAACTGGTCTCAGTTTCTGAAACAAACTTCCCCTCGATCCTGGTTTCCTACCGAGGAACTGGTCTCAGTTTCTGAAACAAACTTCCCCTCGATCCTGGTTTCCTACCAAGGAACTGGTCTCAGTTTCTGAAACAAATTTCCCCTCGATCCTGGTTTCCTACCGAGGAACTGGTCTCAGTTCTAAAACAAACTTCCCCTTGATCCTGGTTTCCTACTGAGGAACTGGTCTTAGTTTCTTTTGTCAATAAACTTTCTTGACAAGGGACGCTATTCGTAGCGGTTTTCCTCAAACTTCTCGCCGAATTTTCCTGGGGAGATGCCATTTGACGGAACAAGTTTTGATTGTAGAGAGGCATAAACTTCTCTGTTGGAGACGCCATTTGTTGACTCTACTGGGGAAAGCGAGTCTCTTGAGAGACTGCTGCCGCTTGGGGATATTACATCATACTTTTCTCGGAGATCTTCTCGGAGAAATGCCATATGATGTGATCCAATTTTGAGGTGTCCATGACTTTGTTGGCATTGACTTTCTGGAGAGAAGAACCAATGTGCTGCTGAAAGTCTTTAGTTGAGAGGCTTTCTCTAGGGATTTTCCTTAATCCGGGAAAGCAAAGATATCATCTTCAATGGCGAAGAGTGATATTTGTCGACCTTCTTCTTGTTTTTCAGAGGCTCAAGTTATCAAAGTGGTCAAGGACCGACTCTATTAGAGAGAGATTGCTCAGATGTGTCACTTCTTGACGAGGGAAGAACTGACAATTCGATTGACAAGAAGACTTTACCACTGGGGGGAACAAGACCGACCAGAGTGATAGTGATGTGAATATGCATGTAAAATAATAATGCATGATGCTTATATGCTGACAAAACTGACGCGACATACAGACTAGTAGATGAACACGACTGGATACGCGACAAGCCTGAGCTCTTCTAACTCTATGATCCATGCATATTTTGCTGCACAATAATTTGGCCATATGTTCATAATCATGCATAGAATGTTTACCCTCAATCAATTGCTTTGTTTGAATCGTGTGTGGAATTTTTGAGCCTTCATGCAAATTTTAGGGTTCTTGAGGTTTCTCTTTGATTTCTTATTCCATGCTTAAAATAAATGAAATTAAAGACCATAGACATGATCGTGAGGTGAAAACGAGCAGATTGATATGTAGATTGCATGATATCATCAAGTATTCAGTGAGATTGGATAGAAAATGCAAATCTGCAGAAACAGAGGGTGGCGCGTGTTCTTGCCATGTTCTTGGCGCCTTTTTTGAAAATTCAAATATTTGAATTTCGTGATTTTATTTAATTGATTCAAAAATTAATTTCTCTCTGAATTTTAATGATTTTGAGTTGATTCTTTTTTTAATAATTTACAAAAATGCTAAAATGTTTTATTTTACCAAAAAATCCCAAAAATATTAATTATTTCATATACTTGATATTTTTACAAAGAATTAATATTTTATTTGTTTTTCAACATTTATAATGTTTTTTCTCCCTTGATTTTCCAAACTTAATTGATTTCCAATCATTTTGTGGATAGAAACATGATTTTTGAAACATTGATCCAAGATCACAATTTGTTTTCACACATGTTTAACAATTTTGATCATTTTAATTGAATTTTTATTCAATTAAAATATATTTTGAAAACAAATTAGGGTTTTGATTAATTTAACCCTCATCAAACTTTTTTCAAACTCATGGGTCTCTAATAGAGTGTAAGACCCAACCCCTTTTTGGAAACCAAAATAATTTGGGCCTCAGTGTATTGTATAAGTCCCGATGTCGTCAAAAAGTTTGGCGCGATCGTCGCCTTTTAAACAAAAATCTCTGGGCCTCTCCTCGAGCTATAAGACCCATCTTTATTCAATCTTTGGGCCTCTAATAGAGTGTAAGACTCAATCCCCTTTTAACCAAAACCATTTTGGGCCTCAGACATTGTATAAGTCCCTCTGCATTAAAAGTTCAAAAGTAAATCATCTGGGCCTCCCCTCATGTTGTAAGCCCCATTTCTTTTCTTTTCAAAATCTTTGGGCCTCTAATAGAGTGTAAGACCCATCCCCTTGTACATAAAAACCTTTTGGGCCTCACGTATTGTATAAGTCCCTCTGTACAATTTTTTAAAAACAACGGTGCGATCATCGTTAAAACTTGGGCCTCTCCTTGAGCTGTAAGCCCCAACAATCTTTACAAAGCACTTTCCCCTTTGATTTTGAATCCAAATATATATTGTCATCAAAACTTTCTTTAATTTCTTTGTTGAACAACTAACCAAACAACATGGAAGCTCTACAACGGGTAAGTGTTTATCCACTTTCATTTACCGCTTTCATATATATAACTGTATTGTGGGGCTACTTCACTGTAAGTCTTCTTTCACATTCTTTTATATAATGGTCATATATCCACTGTGTAATACTAGTATAGTTATTTAGAGTTTTCCCCGGCAACTACGTCTAGAACTAGGTAAAGCCCTGTTGGTCAGTCTTTAAATACAAACAAAACTAGATCCCCATAGGATTTCCCGATACAGTCTTCCCTTCTCTTGGGGTTAAACAATATGGAACAAAGAGAAATACAGTATTCTCGGTGAACCTTTTCTCAGACTGTCACCCTTAGAAATTGTCAAAGAAACTCTAACTCCTCAGAGATGATCTTTTCTCTGTGAATGGCATCTCTTGAGTTTCTTCCAAATTCTCGAACTTTCCTGGAATGATCTCTTCTCTGTGAATTGCATTTCTTGAATTTCTCTTGGTTTAGGGACCCACAGGTTTCCTAAAAGCATCCCCGCCTCCTCTTGGACGTTGTACAAGGACCCTTTGGCTTCTTAGAAGTTCTCATGCCTTCTCTTGGGCTTAATACAAGGATCCTGACGACCTCTTAAAGGTATAAGACATAACTTAGTCATCCTTTGTTAGAGCAGTCTTTCCAGCATCAAAACTCCGGCCATTGTAGGGTTGATACTCATCCCTTAATGCCCGTGCCTCCTCTTGGGCATTGTACAATAGATAAAAATCTAGACTTGGACAGTCTAAAACTATTGAGTCTCAAAGACATTTTCAAGTTCCTTTCAAACATAGGAAAAAACACCGATCACTCTGGATGAATCTCCTGAAGAAACCCGGTCTCTCCCATGAGAGTTCCCCATACTTGGACCCGCTTTCGGATCTCCAGAATCCACAGCGGTAAGACAACCTCCTCTTGGGCTTTGTACAAATGATTCTCCCCAGCAGAGCTAACCTTTTCAGACTCTCTTGTTGAGTCAACAACTTTTAGCCTCTGTCTTGGGCTTTGTACAAGACATATAAAACACTCTCTTGTTGAGTATAAAAGACTCTCTTGTTGAGTCAATGACTTTTAGCCTCCGTCTTGGGCTTTGTACAAGACATATAACACGCTCTCTTGTTGAGTATAAAAGACTCTCTTATTGAGTCAACCTCCTTTTAGCCTCAATCTCGGGTTTTATACGAGATAGAAAATCACTCTCTTATTGAGTATAAAGGACTCTCTTGTTGAGTCAAACAACCTTCAGACTCTCTTGTTGAGTCAACCTTTCTTAGCCCCCATCTTGGGCTTTATATAGGACAGATAAAAGTACTCTCTTGTTGAGTCGAACCCTTTCAGCCTCCATCTTAGGCTTTATACAAGATACATTCTCCCCAACGGAGTCAACTCCCTTTTAGCCTCAATCTTGGGCTTTGTACAAGACAGAAAGAATATTTTCCACGAAAAAGTCAAACTTCCCGCCTCCTCTTAGGCTTTGAATAAAGAAAACCCCAGTTGAGTCAATCAACCTTTTAGCATCAAAGTTGTGCCTTGCTCACAGAATACAAACATCAACAACTCCTCTTTAGAGATGACAAAGTCTCTCTCAGCCAAAACCCTTTAGCTTCACATCTTGGGCTTTGAACAAGATAAAAATCACCTTTAGCTTCATGTCTTGGGCTTTGAACAAGACACCAAAACATCTCTTTCCTCCCATAGAATAGGAGGAACTACGATCGCTCTGATTTCCCTGTTTCGGGAATACGTAGGCATAAGATTGCAAAAATCTTAGCGAGCATACTAATAGAAAACCCAAAATCCCGTACCTCCATACATCAATGGAAAAGCATCAGACCTAACACCTTACCAACAGCCTAGACACTGTTTTTAAGTAAATAAACCCAAAGGAGAACCCCCTATTTTGATAGCATCTGTAAACCAACAGTTTTGACTATTTAATCTCAGTTTGCAAGCAGGGTTAACTGCAGACATCTATTTCCCTTCCTTAATCACCTTAGTAGGATAAAAAATAAATCGAACTGTAGTACCAAAGCGATAGTGATTCGAAACCACAAGAATCACGCTACACACCCCATGGGGCACCTTTTGTTACAAGGTAATGTCGTTCGGTCTGAAGAACGTGGGGGCAACCTATCAAAGGGCCATGACAACTCTGTTTCATGACATGATGCACAAAGAGATTGAGATTTACGTCGATGACATGATTGCCAAATCTAAAACAGAAGAAGAGCATGTGACACACCTATCAAAGTTATTCGAGTGTCTGAGAAAATATAAACTCCGCTTAAATCCTAATAAGTGCACATTTGGTGTTTGCTCAGGAAAACTCTTGGGATTTATCGTCAGCCAAAAAGAAATTAAGGTCGATCCTGACAAGGTCAAGGCCATTCAAGAAATTCCTTCACCAAAGACTGAAAAACAGGTCAGAGGATTTTTAAGACGTCTGGATTATATCTCAAGGTTCATATCCCTCATGACCGCGACATGCGCGCCGATCTTCAAACTACTAAAAAAGAATCAAAGTTGTATATGGACAGAAGACTGCCAAAAGGCTTTCTACAGCATCAAGGAATGTCTATTGAATCCACCGATTCTGTCTCTTCTAGTGGAAGGAAGACCATTGATAATTTACTTAACAGTCTTGGAAGACTCCATGGGTTGCGTGCTTGGCCAACAAGATAAGACAAAAAGAAAAGAGTCTGCCATTTACTACTTAAGCAAAAAATTCACGGACTATGAAACCCGATACACTATGCTCGAGAAAACTTGTTACGTTCTGGCTTTGGCAGCCAAACGTCTTCGCCAATACATGATTTGTCACACTACTTGGTTAATCTCCGAAATGGATCCAATCAAGTACGTCTTTGAAAAGCCTGCTCTCACAAGAAGGATTGCCCATTGACAGATGTTGTTATTGGAATACGACATCGAGTATTATGCTCAGAAAGCCGTCAAAGGAAGTATTTTAGCCGATCATTTGGCTCATTAACCGATTGACGATCAGGAATCAGTTGGATTTGTCTTCCCTAAAGAAGATGTCATGTACTTGAAAATGAAATATTGCGATGAAACACTACCCAGTGAAGGGCCAGAACCAGGTTCCCAATGGGGACTAATTTTTGACGGAGCTGTCAATACTTATGGAAACAGAATTGGGGCAATCATCGTAACACCTCAGGGTATCCATATTCCTTTCACTGCCAGATTGACATTCAAATGCACAAAAAATGAGCCCGAATACGAAGCTTGTATCATGGGTCTCGAAGAAGCTATTGACCTAAGAATAAAGAACTTGGATGTGTATGGAGACTCAGCCCTGGATGTAAATCAGATCAAACGAGAGTGGAATACATATCAATCAGAGTTAATTCCTTACAAAGACTATGCGAGAAGGTTGTTACCATTCTTCAACAGAATTGAGTTTCATCATATCCCTCGTGAAAAAAATCACATGACTGATGCATTAGCCACATTATCCTTCATGATTAGTGTAGGTCAATGGAACGACGTACCTAATATTGACATAATAGGCCTTGAAAGGCCCGCTTACATCTTCATAATTGAAGCAGTCATAGATGATAATTCGTGGTATCATGATATCAAGTGCTCCCTTCAAAGACAGGAATACCCGCTTGGGGCATAAAGAAAAGACAGGAAGACTCTCAGAAGACTGGCCGACAACTTCTTCCTGAACGGTGATATACTCTACAAGAGAAACTTCGACATGATTTTGCTCAGATGCATAGACAGACAAGAAGCAAACATGTTAATGAAAGAAATCCATGAAGGCTCATTTAGCACTCATGCCAATGGATATACAATGGCAAGAAATATTATGAGAGTAGGATATTATTGCCTGACAATGGAATCCAATTGCTACAAGTACATGAGGAGATGTCATAAATATTAGATATACGTTGACAAAATCCATGTACCTCCAACACATATCAAAGTTCTTTCGTCTCCACAGCCTTTTTCTATATGGGGAATCGACATGATTGGCATGATTGAACCCAAATCTTTGAACGAACATCGGTTCACCCTGGTAGCCATTGACTACTTTACCAAGTGGGTCGAAGTAGTGTCAAACGCCAATGTAACCCGACAAGTGGCGGTCGGATTAATCAAGAACAATTTCATCTGCTGCTATGGTGTTCCAAGCCAGATCATTACGGATAATGGATCCAACTTGAACAACAAGATGATGAAAGAATCGTGTGCTGAGTTCAAGATCGAACACCATAACTCATATCCCTACCAACCTAAAATGAATGGAGCGGTAGAAGCTGTAACGCCCAGTTATTTAATTAAATATCTTCGTATTGTTGTTATTTTGTGTGGCTGCCGAATTGTTGTGCTGAGTTGCTATGTCTGTTTTAGTTGAATTAACTTAATTGATTCGAGTTGTGTTGGCGTTATTGGGATTAATTTAATTAAGCTGATTAAGTTGTAGATATAGTATTAGAAATAATACTAGACTATGCTATTTGAGATTCGGTAAGTAGCAGTAGTATTAGTTTACTAGAATTATAAGAAGTATGTGGGCTTAGTTGGTAGTAGCAATGTTGGGGGTGTAGTAAGTTGGCCCAATAGAAATAGGAGATAAGTGGAGTTAGTGGGAAAAAGGAAGTTACAGGAAAATAAAAGAATTAGGTTATCAGTAAGAGAGAAAAAGAGGTTTTGGAGAATACGAGAAGTGCAGAGAAAGTGGAGCAAGAGGTTTTGGAGAATTACGTGGGAATTGCAGAACCGGAAATCCAATCGAAGAGTAGAGCGACCTTCAATCCAAGGTAAGGGTGGGGTTCGAATTCTATAACCAGGAATATGATAATTGATATGTGGGATGGGGATTTATGTGTTTGCTACTGTCTGTACATTGAAACGGTTGTATTGAATGAGTAAATAAATCCATGTTGTTGAATTGGACGTGAAATACTTTATCGGTATGGATTAGTGTATAAATTTTGTTGTGTTGCGGTTATATGGTGTATTGGGAGAATTAGGATGAAGTGAGTATAAGAAAATACAGGGAACAGAGGAGAAGAATGAGGAAACAGAGAGAATGCAGGTTGAGGGGAGCGCAGGTTTTGGGACCATGACGACCGTCATGGAGGGGTCACGACCGTCACGCGGGTCACGACCGTCACACTCTCGTGACGAACGTCACACTAGCAAAGTCTGGGTTGCTATTCTATTTTCTGCGTTGATGTTTGTTTGGTTGCTTAGTAAGTTGTATGCCTCTAGGTAGATTATGTTGTATCTTGTGTTCTGTTACTACTACTCGTGTAACAGGATAATAGTCATGGGATGGAAGTAAATTAAGAATTAATGTCGCTGTTGGTTCTTTTGTGGTATGCCTGGATATTATTGAGTTGCTGTTGAATTGTTGTTGTTGACAGGTTATGGCGAAATGCCTATGTCTTTGAAAACAGTAAGTTGTAGACCTTTGGCCAGTGTTGAACCATCGTTGAAATGTTGTTAAATTGTTGTTGTTGTCGATGTTGATGGTTATGTGGTGTCATATTCATGTTGAGTCGTATACACTGCATTTTATAAGTTGGAGCTAATGCTCAACCACGTTGGCCTGGATTGCCATAAGTTGAAGTTGAAGGCTTATACCTTGTTAATGCCCGATAAACTGGCACTTTCTACGTTGGGAGTTTTGCTCCAATGGTACCACATGCATACGCATAGTTGAGTTGCATTGAGTCGCATATTATAAGTTGCTTGTTTTATTGTTGGTTGTTGTTGTTGTAATGTAGTGAAATCATATAATCCTAATCTAATATATTTAATTATCATGTATTCGATTATATTGTTCGATATCTCACCCCTTCTGTTTGAATGTTACCCTCTGTTGGTAATGCGCAGGTAATCAGGAGTGAAGGCTTTCTACCTTCAATAGTTCGAGTCGGTGTCGTCGCTCTGATACGTAACACTCGGGGGGAATGAACGCATGTCTTTTGTTCTTGTGGTTTTGTTTCCAATGCTGAAATTTAAGTTGATTTTTCTGAATAAGTACCTTTTTATTTTAATTTAAGTTAATTCTAGTTAGATAATGATGCTATAATTAAAAGTTTGAAGTTGTGAATCCGCTGCGTGGTTATTTATTAAAGTTGATTTATTTTGAAGACTAAATAGTTGTTAATTAGTTCTCTTTGATTTTAGTGTGATGTATCCGTTATGATGTTTTATATTGTTGGTTTTAAGTTGAAAATGTGATATCCCATGTTTGGTTGAGAATTCTATAACTCTGATTTTTAATATAAATGCCGGGTAGAAATGGGGTGTTACATTAGTGGTATGTGAGCAGGTCGGTCCGTCCGGCCAAGTTGTTGAGTCGTAGTTTGTTTGACAATCGAGTATTGTTAACTAGTTCTAGCATTTGTTTATGTTGTAGTGATAAGTTGAGATGGCTGGAAGGAACAATGCTGCAACTGTTGCTACGATGCAAGCAATGGCTCAAGCCTTGTAGAATCAGCCGAACGCTGACGAGAATGCTGGATCTCGTAGTTTGGCAACTTTTCAGAGGGAGAATCCGCCTACCTTCAAGGGCAAGTATGATCCTGATGGAGCGTTGGATTGGTTGAAAGAGATGGAAAGAATCTTTCGTGTGATGGACTGCACTCCAGCGCAGAAGGTTCGATATGGGACTCATATGCTAGCAGTCGAAGTTGATGACTGGTGGCTAGAGACTCGTCAGAGGTTGGAAGCTACAGGTGAAGGTATCACTTGGGATGTGTTCCGAAGGGAGTTCCTGAGGAAGTATTACCCAGAGGATGTTCGCGGTATGAAAGCAGATTGAGTTTCTTGAGCTGAAACAAGGAAACATGTCAGTCACCGATTATGCTGCAAAGTTTGTGGAGTTGGCTAAGTTTTATCCGCACTATAACGGGGATGATGCTGAGTTTTCTAAATGCATCAAGTTTGAGAGTGGGCTACGCCCAGAGATCAAGAAGGCAGTTAGATATCAGAAGATTCTTGTTTTTGCTGATTTGGTTGATAGTTGCAGAATCTTTGAAGAATATAACAATGCTCATTATAAGATCATGAATGAAAGGAGAGCCAAGCACCAACAGAATCGTGGCAAGCCTTATGATGCTCCAGCTAGAAAAGGTAAACAGAGAACGGCTGATGGAAAGAGGACTAGTGGGGGAGATGCTCCTGCTGGCATAGTTTGTTTCAAATGTGGGAAACCTGGTCACAAGAGTAACATGCGTACTGCTGAGGTGAAGAGATGTTTCTGATGTGGTAAGACTGGACATACAGTATCTGATTGCTAGCATAAAGAGATGATTTGTTTCAACTGTGGTGAAGAAGGACACATTGGTAGTCAGTGTCAGAAACCAAAGAAGGCGCAAACCGGTGGGAAGGTGTTCGCGTTGGCTGGGACTCAGACAACTAGCGAGAACAGACTCATCAGAGGTACATGTTTCATTAATGGTACTCCTTTAATCACTATGATTGATACTGGTGCTACTCATTGCTTTATTGCTTATGATTGTGTTAAGAGATTGGGTCTTATGTTGTCTTCTATGAATGGAGAAATGGTCGTCGGGATTCCTGCTAAGGGATCGGTGACTACTTCTCTTGTGTGTTTAAAGTGTCCTTTGACGATCTTCGACAGAGACTTTACTGTTGATTTGGTGTGTCTGCCGTTAACTGGGATGGATGTAATATTGGGAATGAACTGGTTAGAATATAACTATGTTCATATCAATTGTTTTATCAAGTCAGTAATATTTTCTACTGCTGAAGAAGAAGGAGCTAGTTTATTGTCTTTTAAGCAGTTACAATAGTTGATGCAAGAAGAAGCTCAGATGTTCGTGTTGATGGCGTCGTTATCTATTGAGAGCCGAGCTATAATGGAAGAGTTGCAAGTGGTGCGTGAATTTCCTAAAGTTTTCCCTGATGAAATTCCTGATGTACCGCCAGAAAGGGAAGTGGAATTTGCGATTGATCTTGTACCTGGTACCAGACCTGTGTCTATGGCACCATACATGATGTTTGCATCTCAATTGTCAGAATTAAAGAAGCAATTGGAGGAGTTATTTGAAAAGAAGTTTGTGAGGCCAAGTGTATTGCCGTGGGGAGCTCTAGTGTTATTAGTAAAGAAGAAAGATGGAAGTATGAGGCTCTGTGTTGATTATAGACGATTGAATAAAGTGACGATTAAGAACAAGTATCTGCTTCCGAGAATAGATGATTTGATGGACCAGTTGGTAGGTGCTTGTGTGTTTTGCAAGATTGATTGGAGGTCGGGCTATCATCAGATTAAAGTAAGAGATGAAGATATTCAGAATATAGCCTTCAGAATGCGATATGGACATTATGAGTATTCGGTGATGCCTTTCGGTGTTACTAATGCGCCGGGAGTATTCATGGAGTACATGAACCGTATCTTTCATACTTATTTGGATCAGTTTGTAGTGGTGTTTATTGATGATATATTAATTTACTCTAAATTGGAAGAAGAGCATGCAGAACACTTAAGACTAGTGTTGCAAGTTCTGAAAGAGAAGAAGTTATATGCAAAGCTGTCTAAATGTGAATTTTGGTTAAAGGAGGTTAGTTTTCTCGGTCATGTCATTTCGAGTAGTGGCATTGCTATGGATCCATCTAAAATAGACATTGTGTTGCAATGGGAAACTCCAAGGTCGGCTACCGAGATAAGAAGCTTTTTGGGACTAGCTGGTTACTATAGAAGGTTTATCGAAGGTTTTTCTAAGTTGGCACTTCCGTTGAATAAGTTGACGTGTAAAGGTAAAGCGTTTGTGTGGGACGTTCGATGTGAAGAAAGTTTCACGGAATTGAAGAAGAGATTGACGTCGGCTCCGATTTTGACGCTACCTAACCCAGGAGAACCTTTTGTGGTATATTGTGATGCTTCTAAGATGGGTTTAGGAAGTGTGCTTATGCAGAATGATAAGGTGGTTGCTTATGCGTCAAGGCAGTTGAGAACTCATGAAAAGAATTATCCTACGCATGATTTAGAACTTGCCGCAGTTTTTTTTGTGCTGAAGATTTGGAGGCATTATCTTTATAGTTCTAGATTTGAAGTATTTAGTGACCATAAAAGTTTAAAATATTTATTTGACCAGAAGGAGTTAAATATGAGACAGCGAAGGTGGTTGGAGTTATTAAAAGATTATGATTTTGGTTTGAATTATCATCCAGGTTAAGCTAATGTTGTGGCTGATGCTTTAAGCCGAAAGACTTTGCATATGTCGGCGATGATGGTTAAAGAGTTGGAATTAATTGAACAGTTCAGGGATATGAGTTTAGTTTGAGAAGTGACACCGTAGAGTGTTGTGTTAGGAATGTTGAAGATTAACAATGATTTTCTGGACAGTATCAAGGAAGCTCAGAAGTTAGACGTGAAACTGGTAGATTCGATGGTTGGAATCGATCAATCTGAGAATGATGATTTCAAGTTAGATGCGCAAGGTGTGTTGAGATTCCGAAAGCGAATTTGTGTTCCTGATGATGCGGAAATGAAGAAAGCGATTCTTGAGGAAAGTCATAGAAGTAGATTGAGTATTCGTCCGAGAGCTACAAAAATGTATCAGGACTTGAAGAAATTGTTTTGGTGGCCTGGGATGAAGCGTGATGTAGTGCAGTTTGTGTATGCATTTTTAACTTGTCAGAAGTTGAAAGTTGAACATCAGAAGCCTGCTGGGTTGATGCAACCTTTAGAAGTTCCAGAATGGAAATGGGATAGCATTTCAATGGACTTTGTGATGGGTTTACCAAATACTTCAAGAGGACATGATTCTATTTGGGTGATTGTTGATAGGCTTACGAAGTCGGCTCATTTTATTCCTATTAACATCAGTTTTCCTGTATCGAAGTTGGCGGAGGTTTATACTAACGTAATTGTGAAACTGCATGGTGTTCCTTTGTGTATTGTGTCGGATAGAGATCCGAGGTTTACTTCTGATTTTTGGAAGAGTTTGCAAGAGGCGTTGGGCTCTAAGTTGAGGTTGAGTTCGGCGTATCACCCTCAGACTAATGGTCAGACGGAGAGGACTATTCAGTCATTAGAGGATTTGTTGAGAGCGTGTGTTCTTGAGCAGGGAGGTTCGTGGGATACTTATCTTCCATTGATAGAATTCACTTATAATAACAGTTACCATTCGAGTATTGGAATGGCACCTTTTGAAGCATTGTATGGTCGGAGATGTAGAACTCCTTTATGTTGGCATGAATCTGGGGAAAGTGTCGTGCTTGGACCTGAAATTGTTCGAGAGACTACTGAGAAGGTGAAGTTAATTCGAGAAAAGATGAAAACTTCCCAAAGTAGACAGAAGAGTTATCATGACAAGCGGAGGAAAGACTTAGAATTTCAAGCAGGTGATTATGTGTTTTTAAGAGTTACACCTGTGACAGGTGTTAGGCGTGCATTGAAGTCTAAGAAGCTCACTCCTCGTTTTATTGGTCCGTATCAGATTTCGGACAGAGTTGGAAATGTTGCTTATAGAGTGGCTTTACCACTTAATCTTTCGAATTTGCACGATGTATTTCACGTGTTACAACTCCGAAAGTATGTTCCAGATCCGTCTCATGTAATTCATATGGATGATGTGCAAGTACGGGATAATCTTACGGTGGAAACGATGCCTGTACGAATTACGGAATGTGAGATGAAGATTCTAAGAGGCAAGGAGATTGCGTTGGTGAAAGTTGTCTAGTTAGGAGCTGCCGGAGAAAGTATGACGTGGGAGTTGGAAAGCAAGATGCGGGAATCCTATCCCAAGTTGTTTGAACAAGGTAAATTTTCGAGGACGAAAATATCCTAAGTGGGGGAGAGTTGTAACGCTCGGTTATTTAATTAATTATTTAATTAAATATCTTCGTATTGTTGTTGTTTTGTGTGGTTGCCGAATTGTTGTGCTGAGTTGCTATGTCTGTTTTAGTTGAATTAACTTAATTGATTCGAGTTGTGTTGGCATTAGTGGGATTAATTTAATTGAGCTGATTAAGTTGTAGATATAGTATTAGAAATAATAGTAGATTATGTTATTTGAGCTTCGGTGAGTAGCAGTAGTATTAGTTTACTAGAATTATAAGAAGTATGTGGGCTTAGTTGGTAGTAGCAATGTTGGGGGTGTAGTAAGTTGGCCCAATAGAAATAAGAGAAAAGTGGAGTTAGTGGGAAAAAGGAAGTTACAGGAAAATAAAAGAATTAGGTTATCAGTAAGAGAGAAAAAGAGGTTTTGGAGAATACGAGAAGTTGCAGAGAAAGTGGAGCAAGAGGTTTTGGAGAATTACGTGGGAATTGCAGAACCGGAAATCCAATCGAAGAGTAGAGCGACCTTCAATCCAAGGTAAGGGTGGGGTTCGAATTCTATAACCAGGAATATGATAATTGATATGTGGGATGGGGATTTATGTGTTTGCTACTGTCTGTACATTGAAACGGTTACGGTGAATGAGTAAATTAATCCATGTTGTTGAATTGGACGTGAAGTACTTTATCGGTATGGATTAGTGTCTAAATTTTGTTGTGTTGCGCTTGTATGGTATATTGGGAGAATTAGGTTGAAGTGAGTATAAGAAAATGCAGGGAACAGAGGAGAAGAATGAGGAAATAGAGAGAATGCAGGTTGAGGGGAGCGCAGGTTTTGGGACCATGACGACCGTCATGGAGGGGTCACGACCGTCACATGGGTCACGACCATCACACTCTCATGACGACCGTCACACTAACAAAGTCTGGGTTGCTATTCTGTTTTCTGCGTTGATGTTTGTTTGGTTGCTTAGTAAGTTGATATGTCTATGGGTAGATTATGTTGTATCTTGTGTTATGTGACTACTACTCCTGTAACAGGATAATAGTCATGGCATGGAAGTAAATTAAGAATTAATGTCGCTGTTGGTTGTTTTGTGGTATGCCTGGATATTATTGAGTTGCTGTTGAATTGTTGTTGTTGACAGGTTATGGCGAAATGCCTATGTCTTTGAAAACAGTAAGTTGTAGGCCTTTGGCCATTGCTGAACCATCGTTGAGATGTTGTTAAATTGTTGTTGTTGTTATCGACGTTGATGGTTATGTGGTTTCATATTCATGTTGAGTCGCATACACTGCATTTTATAAGTTGGAGCTAATGTTCAACCACGTTGGCCTGGATTGGCAAAAGTTGAAGTTGAAGGCTTATGCCTTGTTGATGCCCGATAAACTGGCACTTTCTACGTTGGGAGTTTTGCTCCAATGGTACCACATGCATACACATAGTTGAGCTGCATTGAGTCGCATATTATAAGTTGCTTGCTTTATTGTTGGTTGTTGTTGTTGTAATGTAGTGAAATCGTATAATCCTAATCTAATATATTTAATTATCATGTATTCGATTATATTGTTCGATATCTCACCCCTTCTGTTTGAATGTTACCCTCTGTTGGTAACGCGCAGGTAATCAGGAGTGAAGGCTTTCTACCTTCATTAGTTCGAGTCGGTGTCGTCGCTCTGATACGTAGCACTCTGGGGGAATGAACGCATGTCTTTTGTTCTTGTGGTTTTGTTTCCAATGCTGAATTTTAAGTTGATTTTTCTGAATAAGTACCTTTTTATTTTAATTTAAGTTAATTCTAGTTAGATAATGATGCTATAATTAAAAGTTTGAAGTTGTGAATCCGCTCCGTGGTTATTTATTAAAGTTGATTTATTTTGAAGACTAAATAGTTGTTAATTAGTTCTCTTTGAATTTAGTGTGATGTATCCGTTATGATGTTTTATATTGTTGGTTTTAAGTTGAAAATGTGATATCCCATGTTTGGTTGATAATTCTATAACTCTTATTTTTAATATAAATGCCGGGTAGAAATGGGGTGTTACATTAGTGGTATCAGAGCAGGTCGGTCCGTCCGGCCAAGTTGTCGAGTCGTAGTTTGTTTGACAATCGAGTATTGTTAACTAGTTCTAGCATTTGTTCATGTTGTAGTGATAAGTTGAGATGGCTGGAAGGAACGATGCTGCAATTGCTGCTACGATGCAAGCAATGGCTCAAGCCTTGTAGAATCAGCCGAACGCTGACGAGAATGCTGGATCTCGTAGTTTGGCAACTTTTCAGAGGGAGAATCGCCTACCTTCAAGGGCAAGTATGATCCTGATGGAGCGTTGGATTGGTTGAAAGAGATGGAGAGAATCTTTCGTGTGATGGACTGCACTCCAGCGCAGAAGGTTCGATATGGGACTCATATGCTAGCAGTCGAAGCTGATGACTAGTGGCTAGAGACTCATCAGAGGTTGGAAGCTACAGGTGAAGGTATCACTTGGGATATGTTCCGAAGAGAGTTCCTGAGGAAGTATTACCCAGAGGATGTTTGCGGTTAGAAGCAGATTGAGTTTCTTGAGCTGAAACAAGGAAACATGTCAGTCACTGATTATGCTGCAAAGTTTGTGGAGTTGGCTAAGTTTTATCCGCACTATAACGGGGATGATGCTGAGTTTTCTAAATGCATCAAGTTTGAGAGTGGGCTACGCCCAGAGATCAAGAAGGCAGTTGGATATCAGAAGATTCTTGTTTTTGCTGATTTGGTTGATAGTTGCAGAATCTTTGAAGAGGATAACAATGCTCATTATAAGATCATGAATGAAAGGAGAGGCAAGCACCAACAGAATCATGGAAAGCCTTATGATGCTCCAGCTAGAAAAGGTAAATAGAGAGTGGTTGATGGCAAGAGGACTAGTGGGGGAGATGCTCCTGCTGGCATAGTTTGTTTCAAATGTGGGAAACCTGGTCACAAGAGTAACGTGCGTACTGCTGAGGTGAAGAGATGTTTCTGATGTGGTAAGACTGGACATACAGTATCTGATTGCAAGCATAAAGAGATAATTTGTTTCAACTGTGGTGAAGAAGGACACATTGGTAGTCAGTGTCAGAAACCAAAGAAGGCGCAAACCGGTGGGAAGGTGTTCGCGTTGGCTGGGACTCAGACAACTAGCGAGGACAGACCCATCAGAGGTACATGTTTCATTAATGGTACTCCTTTAATCGCTATGATTGATACTGGTGCTACTCATTGCTTTATTGCTACTGATTGTGTTAAGAGATTGGGTCTTATGTTGTCTTCTATGAATGGAGAAATGGTCGTCGAGATTCTTGCTAAGGGATCGGTGACTACTTCTCTTGTGTGTTTAAAGTGTCCTTTGACGATTTTCGACAGAGACTTTACTGTTGATTTGGTGTGTCTGCCGTTAACTGGGATGGATGTAATCTTGGGAATGAACTGGTTAGAATATAACTATGTTCATATCAATTGTTTTAGCTAGTCAGTAAGATTTTCTACTGCTGAAGAAGAAGGAGCTAGTTTGTTGTCTTTTAAGCAGTTACAACAGTTGATGCAAGAAGAAGTTCAGATGTTTGTGTTGATGGCGTCGTTATCTATTGAGAGCCAAGCTATAATGGAAGAGTTGCAAGTGGTGCGTGAATTTCCTGAAGTTTTCCCTGATGAAATTCCTGATGTACCTCCAGAAAGAGAAGTGGAATTTGCGATTGATCTTGTACCTTGTACCAGACCTGTGTCTATGGCACGATACAGGATGTCTGCATCTCAATTGTCAGAATTAAAGAAGCAATTGGAGGAGTTACTTGAAAAGAAGTTTGTGAGGCCAAGTGTATCGCCGTGGGGAGCTATAGTGTTATTAGTAAAGAGGAAAGATAGAAGTATGAGGCTCTGTGTTGATTATAGATGATTGAATAAAGTGACAATTAAGAACAAGTATCCGCTTCCGAGAATAGATGATTTGATGGACCAGTTGGTAGGTGCTTGTGTGTTTTGCAAGATTGATTTGAGGTCGGGCTATCATCAGATTAAAGTAAGAGATGAAGATATTCAGAAGATAGCCTTCAGAACGCGATATGGACATTATGAGTATTCGGTGATGCCTTTCGGTGTTACTAATGCGCCGGGAGTATTCATGGAGTACATGAATTGTATCTTTCATAGTTATTTGGATTAGTTTTAGTGGTGTTTATTGATGATATATTAATTTACTCTAAATCAGAAGAAGAGCATGCAGAACACTTAAGACTAGTGTTGCAAGTTCTGAAAGAGAAGAAGTTATATGCAAAGCTGTCTAAATGTGAATTTTGGTTAAAGGAGGTTAGTTTTCTCGGTCATGTCATTTCAAGTAGTGGCATTGCTGTGGATCCATCTAAAGTAGACGCTGTGTTGCAATGGGAAACTCCAAGGTCGGCTACCGAGATAAGAAGCTTTTTGGGACTAGCTGGTTACCATAGAAGGTTTATCGAAGGTTTTTCTAAGTTGGCACTTCCGATGACTAAGTTGACGTGTAAAGGTAAAGCGTTTGTGTGGGACGTTCGATGTGAAGAAAGTTTCACGGAATTGAAGAAGAGATTGACGTCGGCTCCAATTTTGACGCTACCTAACCCAGGAGAACCTTTTGTGGTATATTGTGATGATTCTAAGATGGGTTTATGAGGTGTGCTTATGCAGAATGATAAGGTGGTTGCTTATACGTCAAGGCAGTTGAGAACTCATGAAAAGAATTATCCTACGCATGATTTAGAACTTGCCGCAGTTGTTTTTGTGCTGAAGATTTGGAGGCATTATCTTTATGGTTCTAGATTTGAAGTATTTAGTGACCATAAAAGTTTAAAATATTTATTTGACCAGAAGGAGTTAAATATGAGACAGCGAAGGTGGTTGGAGTTATTAAAAGATTATGATTTTGGTTTGAATTATCATCCAGGTTAAGCTAATGTTGTGGCTGATGCTTTAAGCCGAAAGACTTTGCATATGTCGGCGATGATGGTTAAAGAGTTGGAATTAATTGAACAGTTCAGGGATATGAGTTTAGTTTGCGAAGTGACAGCGCAGAGTGTTGTGTTAGGCATGTTGAAGATTAACAATGATTTTCTGTACAGTATCAAGGAAGCTCAGAAGTTAGACGTGAAACTGGTAGATTCGATGGTTGGAATCGATCAATCTGAGAATGATGGTTTCAAGTTAGATGCGCAAGGTGTGTTGAGATTCCGAAAGCGAATTTGTGTTCCTGATGATGCGGAAATGAAGAAAGCGATTCTTGAGGAAAGTCATAGAAGTATATTGAGTATTCGTCCGGGAGCTACAAAAATGTATCAGGACTTGAAGAAATTGTTTTGGTGGCCTGGGATGAAGCGTGATGTAGTGCAGTTTGTGTATGCATGTTTAACTTGTCTGAAGTTGAAAGTTGAACATCAGAAGCCTGCTGGGTTGATGCAACCTTTAGAAGCTCCAGAATAGAAATGGGATAGCATTTCAATGGACTTTGTGACGGGTTTACCAAATACTTCAAGAGGACATGATTCTATTTGGGTGATTGTTGATAGGCTTACGAAGTTGGCTCATTTTATTCCTATTAACATCAGTTTTCCAGTATCGACGTTGGTGGAGGTTTATACTAACGTAATTGTGAAACTGCATGGTGTTCCTTTGTGTATTGTGTCGGATAGAGATCCGAGGTTTACTTATGATTTTTGGAAGAGTTTGCAAGAGGCGTTGGGCTCTATGTTGAGGTTGAGTTCTACGTATCACCCTCAGACTGATGGTCAGATGGAGAGGACTATTCAGTCATTAGAGGATTTGTTGAGAGCGTGTGTTCTTGAGCGGGGAGGTTCGTGGGATACTTATCTTCCATTGATAGAATTCACTTATAATAACAGTTACGATTCGAGTATTGGAATGGCACCTTTTGAAGCGTTGTATGGTCGGAGATGTAGAACTCCTTTATGTTGGCATGAATCTGGGGAAAGTGTCGTGCTTGGACCTGAAATTGTTTGAGAGACTACTGAGAAGGTGAAGTTAATTCGAGAAAAGATGAAAACTTCCCAAAGTAGACAGAAGAGTTATCATGACAAGCGGAGGAAAGACTTAGAATTTCAAGCAGGTGATCATGTGTTTTTAAGAGTTACACCTGTGATAGGTGTTGGGCGTGCATTGAAGTCTAAGAAGCTCACTCCTCGTTTTATTGGTCCGTATCAGATTTCAGACAGAGTTGGAAATGTTGCTTATAGAGTGGCTTTACCGCCTAATCTTTCAAATTTTCACGATGTATTTCACGTGACACGACTCCGGAAGTATGTTCCAGATCCGTCACATGTAATTCATATGGATGATGTGCAAGTAAGGGATAATCTTACGGTGGAAACGATGCCTGTACGAATTGCGGAATGTGATATGAAGATTCTAAGAGGCAAGGAGATTGCGTTGGTGAAAGTTGTCTGGTTAGGAGCTGCCGGAGAAATATGAAGTGGGAGTTGGAAAGCAAGATGCGGGAATCCTATCCCGAGTTGTTTGAACAAGGTAAATTTTCGAGGACGAAAATATCGTAAGTGGGGGAGAGTTGTGACGCCCAGTTATTTAATTAATTATTTAATTAAATATCTTCGTATTGTTGTTGTTTTGTGTGGCTGCCGAATTGTTGTGCTGAGTTGCTATGTCTGTTTTAGTTGAATTAACTTAATTGATTCGAGTTGTGTTGGCATTAGTGGGATTAATTTAATTGAGCTGATTAAGTTGTAGATATAGTATTAGAAATAATAGTAGATTATGTTATTTGAGCTTCGGTGAGTAGCAGTAGTATTAGTTTACTAGAATTATAAGAAGTATGTGGGCTTAGTTGGTAGTAGCAATGTTGGGGGTGTAGTAAGTTGGCCCGATAGAAATAAGAGATAAGTGGAGTTAGTGGGATAAAGGAAGTTACAGGAAAATAAAAGAATTAGGTTATCAGTAAGAGAGAAAAATAGGTTTTGGAGAATACGAGAAGTTGCAGAGAAAGTGGAGCAAGAGGTTTTGGAGAATTACATGGGAATTGCAGAACCGAAAATCCAATCGAAGAGTAGAGCAACCTTTAATCCAAGGTAAGGGTGGGGTTCGAATTCTATAACCAGGAATATGATAATTGATATGTGGGATGGGGATTAATGTGTTTGCTACTGTCTGTACATTGAAACGGTTGTGTTGAATGAGTAAATTAATCCATGTTGTTGAATTGGACGTGAAATACTTTATCGGTATGGATTAGTGTATAGATTTTGTTGTGTTGCGCTTGTATGGTATATTGGGAGAATTAGGTTGAAGTGAGTATAAGAAAATGCAGGGAACAGAGGAGAAGAATGAGGAAACAGAGAGAATGCAGGTTGAGGGGAGCGCAGGTTTTGGGACCATGACAACCGTCATGGAGGGGTACGACCGTCACGCGGGTCACGACCGTCACACTCTCATGACGACCGTCACACTAACAAAGTCTGGGTTGCTGTTCTATTTTTTGCGTTGATGTTTGTTTGGTTGCTTAGTATGTTGATATTCCTGTGGGTAGATTTTGTTGTATCTTGTGTTCTGTGACTACTACTCGTGTAACAGGATAATAGTCATGGCATGGAAGTAAATTATGAATTAATGTCGCTGTTGGTTCTTTTGTAGTATGCCTGGATATTATTGAGTTGCTGTTGAATTGTTGTTATTGACAGGTTATGGCGAAATGCCTATGTCTTTGAAAACAGTAAGTTGTAGGCCTTTGGCCAGTGCTGAACCATCGTTGAGATGTTGTTAAATTGTTGTTGTTGTTGTTGTCGATGTTGATGATTATGTGGTGCCATATTCATGTTGAGTCACATACACTGCATTTTATAAGTTGGAGCTAATGCTCAACCACGTTGGCCTGAATTGGCAAAAGTTGAAGTTGAAGGCTTATGCCTTGTTGATGCCCGATAAACTGGCACTTTCTACGTTGGGAGTTTTGCTCCAATGGTACCACATGCATACGCATAGTTGTGTTGCATTGAGTCGTATATTATAAGTTGCTTGTTTTATTGTTGGTTGTTGTTGTTGTAATGTAGTGAAATCGTATAATCCTAATCTAATATATTTAATTATCATGTATTCGATTATATTGTTCGATATCTCACCCCTTCTGTTTGAATGTTACCCTCTGTTGGTAACGCGCAGGTAATCAGGAGTGAAGGCTTTCTACCTTCATTAGTTCGAGTCGGTGTCGTCGCTCTGATACGTAGCACTCTGGGGGAATGAACGCATGTCTTTTGTTCTTGTGGTTTTGTTTCCAATGCTGAATTTTAAGTTGATTTTTCTGAATAAGTACCTTTTTATTTTAATTTAAGTTAATTCTAGTTAGACAAAGATGCTATAATTAAAAGTTTGAAGTTGTGAATCAGCTCCGTGGTTATTTATTAAAGTTGATTTATTTTGAAGACTAAATAGTTGTTAATTAGTTCTCTTTGATTTTAGTGTGATGTATCCGTTATGATGTTTTATATTGTTGGTTTTAAGTTGAAAATGTGATATCCTATGTTTGGTTGAGAATTCTATAACTCTGATTTTTAATATAAATGTCGGGTAGAAATGGGGTGTTACATTAGCGGCTAACAAGAATATCAAAAAGACCATTCAGAAGATGGTTGTAACCTACAAAGATTGGAACGAAATGCTACCCTTTGCTCTTCACGGTGTCACTACTCGAAAAATAGTCGACCGGAGGCGAAAGAGGAAGAAACAGAAGAGTCACCATCGAACTTTATTTAGCCAATGAGGGGAAGGGAAAACATCGAGAAAACCCCAAGAAGAAAAGGATAAGATGGTCTCGCAACCAAATTACGGGTTCAGAAGCCGGTTATGCAGATGGAAGGTATTAACACTCCCCCGCATCCATCGTACTCGATGGGAACCATTCGCTTGTCTATGTGTAAGGATGTTTGCTAAGGATATTGCTTTCTAAGAGTGTTCTAAGAGGGAAAGAGATGGGTGAGAACCAAAGGATGTGAAAGAAAATAAAAGAAAAGGTGGGGAGAAGAAAAGGGGACTCGATAGGACTTCGCGGTCCTATGCCTACGTATTCCCTAATGGGAAAGTCAAAGTCCACGTAGTTCGGAGGACTACGGGAGATGGATAGAAGGTGGCTCGCCAAGATCATCACAATCTTATGCCTACGTATCTTACATTCGGACGAGAATTAAGAATCAGAGATAACGTAGTTCGGCCTACAGTTTATTGGTGTTTTTTATGGACGATGCTAACTTGCGGGTTCTAGCAGTTAGGTGTTTTGCAGCTCGCTCATGGAGTCTTATGCGTTACCTGTTTGCGGTAGAACGGACGTAGCATGCCCTTTTTTGAAAAGGTTGATTTTCGCCATCAAGGCAAGATGTCACATTTGATTTGTTGAGATTGTTTTTAAGGGTGAAATAAGTCCTCAGATAGTAACCCCTTCGGGTAGTACCCAATTCTTTATCTCAAAAGATTTATTTTGAAAATGGTGTGGCGAATACGGTTATGTCTTTGTATTGAAAGACGAGTATCGAGACCACACACTCTAAAGTGAGCATCCTAATACTCGAAGAGGAAGAGGTCTTCAGCCAATCCTCTCTCTTTAATTCAATACAAATAGAACCTTATTCTCTTATTAAAGATGTGTTTTGATTTTGATGGTAAGTGCTTCATGACAGTGAACCCTAAAGGTAATGTCAAGCACTCGGGATAGGAGAAAGCCTTCGCCTAACCACTCCACAACCATCTAAGTTTATTAAGAAAAGGTTTGAAAATGCACTTGGTACAAGACCAAGGATTTTAGACACAAGGAGATGAAATAAAGAGAGAAAAAGTTTTTTGAAAGAATGGGTGGTGAATATAGTCACGTCTTCGTATTGAAAGATGAGTATCGAGACCACACACTCTAAAGTGAGCATCCTAATACTCGAAGAGGAAGAGGTCTTCACCCAATCCTCTCTTTTTAGTTCAATACAAAGAGAAATTTATTCTAAAAAATATAATAAAAACTAAACTTAATATTAATCCTAGAACCAATCTTAAAATTAAAATACTAAATCTAAAATTTTAAATACTAATTCTAATACTAGTTCTAAGATTAAAATTAACTGACCCTAATATTAAATCACTAATCCTAAATTTATAATAACCTAACTAAAAGAGAATTCAGGATTAAAACATTAAAAAAAAGGTTATGTTCTTAGAATTTTAAAACAAGAAAAAGAAAAAGAACAAACAGGCCCTGAAATGGGCGATCCAACACTTGAGGAGTGTGGGTCGGATTACTAAACGTACCGGGTTCTGCTGACTCGGATCCAAACCCTATAGTATGACCATTCAAACAACAAAACCTAAACATGGTGAATTAACCGCCCCTCATTCACACAAAACATGCTCTGCACAGTGAATAAAAATTACGAACAAACAAACTCTCAGCAAGTAAATCGATCATCGAAAAAGCTATGTTCCAAACGCTCACCTCTTTCTCTTCGGTCGCTATTTCTTCTCTCTCACGGTTCTCCCAATCAAGGTTTTGTCTTCAACTTTAAGTCTCGCTGCGGTGTATGGTGGAGATGGTTAATGGTAGCGACGTGGGTGATTGAAGTAGAGGCGAGTATCGTGGAGGTGGAGTTTCACAATTTGTGTTACGAACGAAACAGGGCAGGTGCGTTCGAATGAGGATGAAGGGTTGCGAAGGTGGTGTTTCACGGCGGATGGTGAAGCGTTTGATGTTGTTGTTGATTTATGGGGTTGGATTTTCAAAGTCATGAACCTAGTAATGTTAGCAGCTTGGTGTGTCTCCAGGATTTATCGCATCCGCAGCATCATGGTGGTAGGGCACGGTGGTGGTTCTGAAAGAGGGAGAGATTTGAGAATGCTTGAACGCAACAATGTTGTTGTGGTCGGTGAAGAGGTTGTCACGGCTGAAGGAGTGTTTGAATTTGAGAGGTTGAAGATGATTTTCGAATATGTGAGTGAAGGAAGGCGTTTGCGTTGTTTACTGTAAGAGAAATCAAGGGAGTATGTGTGGTGATTCAGTGTAGAAACGGAGGAGGATGAAAGATGAAGAACCCAAAAGAAAATGAATGGGATTAAGGGTTTATTCGAAGAGAAAAATGGAGAGGCCCCCCAACAAGTGGTGAGTTTTCTTTTTCCTTCAAACATTTTTTTTTCTTCCTCCCCCGACATGTTCCTCTCTTTCTCCTCTTAAAGCAAGAATAAACCTTGTCCATTAAACTCTGTTTTGTCTGGTGTGGTTGATAGGTCCCTTTCTTGGCAGATTTGTGGTCATTTTTGATTGCATATATTGTTGGTTTGAGTAGTGAGGTATTGTTTTCGTTTGCAGGAAGGTACAAATTTGTAGCACGTTTTTTCGTTTTCATTGCAGTGTGTATTTTGGTGCAGAGTGCTTGGCTTTGCAAGGCTTGTATGGTGCTGCAAGTTTGTGTCACGGGGTTGATCATGAGCAGCAGTATGCTTCTTTTTGAATTTGTCTTGGCATGTTGTCTGACGCTGCATTGTGCTGTTGCTATTGATAGCAGAGCATGTAGGAGATACGGTCTTGGGTTGTAGCATGGACTTTTATTCTTTGAATGAACTATTGTAAAAATTATGGACTTTATGATTTGTATTAAGAATGAAATGAAAAATGAAATTTGGTGAATATGAATAATTTGAATTGGAAAATGATATTGGATTAAAAATAGGTATGAATATGTGGGAATTGAAAATTAAAATTGATCTAATGGACTAAAAAAATGGTTTAATAGTTATTAACATAAATAAAACAATCTAGTGCTCTAAAATATGGAATAAAATTGAAAATGGATATTGGTTTGAAACAAAATGGATATGGACACAAACTTAAATATGAAAATTGGAAGAATGGGTTTAAGAAATATGGATATGACAAGATGGGTTTAGAAATCGGTTTAAAATGTGAATAACAAAATGGTTTCAAAGTGGATAATGATGAATAGAAAATGGTTTATGGACAGGAAATCTTGATGTTTTAGCCCAACACCATTCTTGACTTTCCACGCCTCTAACAACACTTGAAACACTACCTCCACTGAACAACCCGCAACAACAGCCTGAATCAATTCAAATTTGTCTAAATTGATTTCTGGGAAAATAGATCCACAGCTTGAACACAGTTGAGCCTATGATCATGATAAACCCGACTTTTGGATTAAACTTCTCATGAATCTCTGCCTGATAACTTGCCGTCTTCCAGCACGTAACAAATTAACCTTGAATGCACATTGTGTAAGAAATAAACCATTGGCACAGATAACTTGCATTTAAAGCAAACTCTTGATGGTTTAACACCAAGATGAGGTCAAACTTCCATCTGATCTTGATTATGACTGAATGACCACACCTTACTTGAAGCTATGTCATCGTCCCTAATAACCCCGATCTCTGAATATAAGCTTGATAACAAACTTGAATCAAAAGAATGATGAAATTGTAAGCTCTTGATTCCCTTGAGAAATCTTGAAGAAGATAAACTTGACACTTGCTGAATTCTGACAAAGGAAAGCCTTGTAGTTGAATGAACTTGATGCTTGACACTCACGATGCTGTGAGCTTAAACCTTTACTTCAAACTCACATAAAAGTACCTCTCAGCAAAAATGAAACCTTGATTTAAAGAACCACTATAATCCCATGCCTTAGAAGACCAATGCAATGTATGATATGAGTCAATGGGATGCATAGATGATGAAAATGATATGATATGTGTAACACCCCAAAATTTGCCTTCTTGCTTTTAGCTAACTGGCTTATGTTTCTTTGCATTTATTGCATTAGCATTTGTGCATAACGTTGGTTCTTAGCATGGGATCAATGTACTTGGTTCATCTCAAGGGAGTCTAAAGCCCCAAGGTGGTTTGAGGAGTTCATCATATCTTCATAAGGTCAAGAATGGCAAAGGGTTTCAAGTGAATCTTTCCCTCCTAACCAGAGGGACCAAATTAGGGTTTTTGACCTAAAGGACTTCTTGAAGGGCTTTGTGGATTCAAGAATGTTCTTATGGTATTCCATATGCTCACAAGTGTTCATGGATTGAGACTTGGCTAGTGGTTCATTGTGGAAGATGTTCAGTGGATCAGTTACTTGTGAAGTAAGCAAAAGTCAACAGTGGAGAGGAAAGTCAACCATGGAATTTTGAGGTTCTCTTCATGATTTTTAAGGTCTCACATCCTCATATGGTCCTCAAATGTCAAGATTCATGTCACTCATCAAGAATCAAGAGTTTGTGCAAAAGTTACTAAATTTGGAAAATGACCTATAATGAGAACTTTCCATTTTTGGCAGTTTTTCCACTACATTCAACTTGGCTTTTCATCATCAATAAAGCTTCAAATGAATTTTCCTTGGACATGAAAGTTGTAGATTTTTCTCTCCCCTTTTTAAAAAGTACAAGAACATGTCTATACCATTTGTGGAACTCTAGATATGACCAAAACAAGGCAAGGTGATTTTAGGGTTTTCTTATGGTACCATTTTTCCACCTTTTGCAAATTGGTTCAAATTGAAGTATGATGACCTCTAATTATTCAATTCACATTTCCAAATTCAAGTACACATCATAAGGATCATTTTTGGCCTTTGAACCAAGAGATTTCGTGCCATATTCATCACTTATTTCACATTGTACAAATTGGCAAGATGGATTAAAACTTACAAACCAAGCCACCACAAGGCCCAATTCCAATTCAGGTGTGATTAGCAAGTGGAATGTGAGTGAATCATGCTGATTTCATTGCCCATGTACGTGTGAATCAAGTGGTACAACACAAAGTGCATTTTTGCAAAACCACTCAAAACTCATTAACCAAGGGATTAATCAAGTTTTAATTGTGATCAGTACTCTAATGGGATGTATATAAGCTTACTCATGCCCTCACTTCTAGGTCAGACACTCTTATTTGCACAGATTTGAATTTTTTCTCTCACACTTTCTCTCTTCGAAACTCACTCTCCTTGGAGTTTCTTTGAGATTTTTCTTCACATTCTTGATCAGTGAAGAGAATAGAGCAAGAATCAACCACTGATTGAAGCTTATACTGAGGTTTTGGCCATAATCGGATTTGGATTCAACTTCTTCAAACTTCAAGATCTAGCACGATTCCAAGCTCTAGTTGCATTTATTTTGCAATTAGAGGTTCCAAGGAGTAGATCTGCAGCTTCAAGAGGGTTTTCTTGGCGTATTTCAAGTTCTACAAGGTTCAGGTTGGTGTGAAATTCATGATCCTAGAATTTGTTTTTCTTATGTGCATTGTGTTCTCTGTGAGTTGCTGATCATGCTGATATGATTTGTTGTGAGTTTGGACGTGTATCATGGATGTATTGTGGACTTAAAGTTTTTAGATCCAAACTTTCTTACTTCGATTTGCACGAACCATATATGATCTGATGATTTGAGTGTCATATTTGTGATCCTTGTGAAATTTTGGTTTGAATAGTGCACTCGTTTGCATTTTCTGGAGATTTTTGAAATGCAGGTCACCAGAGAAGACGACCGGAGCCCTAGCTCCGGCGTCTGGTTTTGTTTCAGTCCGGCAAGGGTTTAGAGGAAGGAGACACAATCTGGACCGTTGGTTATCCAGATCTAACGATTCTCATGCAGCCATATCATTTAATTTTCATGTTATTATTTTAATACGTATGTGTGTCACTCCATGCTTCTTATTGTGCACGCGCAGATCTTGACCACTCATCATGTATTACTTTATGATCTGTTGACCCCTTCTCATACGTTTGATTAATCTGATGGATATTATTCAGCTAACACATTAAAATCTCATGTGCTTATCACATGCTCTTATTTTATTTTTGATCAATTGTGTGTGTGCGTGTGCATCATTATTATCATGTATTTTTTATCTAAGCCTTCCATCTTGATTACTATGCACTCTTGTTGACTGATTGTTGCGCGTGAGATTGATCTTGTGGTCCTGATTGAGTTTGACCTTTGACTGAAATCCATGTGTTTCTTATTTGACTGTGCTTTTGGACTTTTGATTTGGGATTGATATCCACACCCCCCATATGAGACCATTTGCCATCCTGAACGTGAATTTGTTGCTGTTTGCACCCCCTGGCATTTATTCTTCCCTTTTTATTTTCTTTTTGCATAGTTTTCATTTCTAATTTTTAAAAATAGATTTATGCATCTGAAAATCACCAAAAAAAATCATGAAGCATATTTTTGCATTTAATTAATTTTGGACATTTTTTATTTCTGACTTTGGTCAGTTTTCATCATATTTTTGGCATTTTCTTTTATTTTCTTTGAAAATTGTTCTTATTTGCACACTTCAACCTTGAGAATTTATTTCTCATAGCACATAAAACATTTGAACCCATTATTTTTGCATTATTTCATCAACATATTGAAGTGCATAAAAACATTTTTCTCATATTTTAAACTCTTTTCATATTGCATTTTAGCCCCTCTCTTTTACATATTGATTCATAATTCCCATGTGACTTTGCATGATTGATTGAAGGGATTATCTTGTGAATTTTTACATGAGCTTTTGAAATGTTGTTTACCCCTAGTTGAGGAGTCTTGAGAATTAATTTGGTAATTTTTGAAGATGATTTTCTAATTGTTTGATTTCTCTTTGTTTGAGGTCTTCTTTTATGCACATCTTTGATCATGTTTGATTACTCGTTTGAGAAGGCACTTGTGCCATTATTTGGGATTCTTTCTTTGACTTCATAAACCATGTTTGAATCATTATAGGCCATTTAATTGCAATTATAGGTCATTGGTGTGAGGTTGTTGCATATTTTGTGTACATGTTCCATGCTTGTTTTACATGCCTCTTTTGACTTATCTTCTCACTTCTTCTCATCTATGCCTCTTCTTGGTTTGTGTTTGGTTTGTGTATGCCATGCCATATCATTCCTTTGCACTTCATTTGGTGTATGTTTCTGACCTTGGAGCTTTGCATTCTTGTCATATGCTATTCATGTTTCATTTTGCATCCTTTAACATGTTTCCATTACATGCTTCCTTCTCCTTCTTCTAATGATTCTTAATGCTTAGATAATTGCTTGTATGCCTTATGTGACACTTGTATACCATGTTTAGGCACATGTTTAGGTCATCCACATTCTGACTTTGATTTTATTTGAAGCATTGTTGCATGATCACCTTGCATATCCACTCATTCTCCTTCTACTCCTTCTTTGATGATCTTCTTGGATGTTTGGCCATTTGTTTGCATTCTCTTTGCTTGAGTTTGTTTGGTAAACATTATGGGTCACCTCTAAAGTGTACATTCTGACTTGGATGAGTTTCATTTGGTTTGTAACCATTTCTCTTTGGGTTGTGACTTGTTTGGGTTTCATTTGTCTTATTGTTGTTTATGTTTGTTTTTGCTAACCATGTAGGGGCTAATGTTAAGTGAATGGGATGTGGATAGTTATCCACATTCTAACTTCTCCTTTCTCTTTTAAGCTTTCATACTTGTGTTTGCTTTAGCATTTAAGATGCTTCTTTCTTCTCTCTCACTCTTTCTCGTCCCATGAATCTCAAGACTTGATTAAGTCTTGGATTCCTTTTCCCTTAGAGCTACCTAGTCCAACTTAATTTTTGATTAAGCTTGGAGTAGGATTAGCATTAGGCTTTAGGTAGTCGTCTCTCCTAACCATAGGTTACCCATGCATGATAACATTAGGACTCTTAGTTTCCCTTTAGAGTTTCCTTTTGGGTCTTCTCTCCTCTCATCTCAAAACTTCTTGAAAACACTTAATAAAATATAACATATATTGCGCTCGAGCCTTAAGTGTAGGAATTGAAGAACGAGGGGTATCCCCTCTTCTTCTAGGGTGTTTAGCATACGTCCCATTTGGGGGCGACCATGCGATTCACTCGTTCTCGCATGGTAGACTTTGGTTCAATGTAAGGTATGAACTAACTTAAAACACTTCTTTCTTAAAAAACACCAAACAAATTCAAATCTTTTTGTACTTCGGGATTGTTGGGTTTCAAACTTCTTTTTTTTCAGAAAAGAGCTCGTCGCTCACGTAAAAAACACTTACCCATCCGTGGTCGTACCCACGAACTACGTCAGCTCTGATTCCTCTCTCTCGTCCGATTGAGGATATGTAGGCACAAGACAATGATTGTCTTGGCGAGCAACCTTCCCCCGCAGTTCCCGTCTGAACTACGTTGACTCTGACTTTCCCGTTGCATTGAGGGAGTACGTAGGCCTAGGACAACGATAACATCCTATCGAGTCACTTCTTTTTTTCCTTTCTTCTTCGTTTCTCCGTTCTTTCCGTTCTTGTTTCTTCTCCGGTCCAGTAGCAGTGGAGTTCCATACGACGACGCCCTTTGATACAGACAACAAGCGTGGATCCCATTGAGTACGATGGACGTGTTGGGTGCTAACACCTTCCCTTCGCGTAACCGACTCCCGTACCCGTTTCTCTTGGTCGTGAGACCATGTTCTTTCCCTTTCTCTTCAGGTTTATACAGTGTTCCCTTTCCCTCTCTCGGGATAAATACACATTGCTGGCGACTCTGTGTTTTTCCGTGCCACTCTCGCGTTTGTACCGTTGGATGCGAATCTTTCGGGAGCGACAGCTGGCGACTCTGCTTGGGACCTTGGTTGACCTCTTGCTGGTCCATCCCCTTTAGCGAGTCAATCCTAGCGCTTGTCAGTTTGTTTTTCATTGGGTGTTTATTATGGTGCTTTATTTTGTTGTATATTGCTGTATATTACTGTATTACTGTTTTATTTTGTTTTACTGTATTTACAGCTTTTATTGCATTGCATTTCATTTTATTACTGTCATGCTGGATATTGTTGTACTGTTCTGCTGCTGGATTTTCTGTTTGTAGGGTGGGTTGGATTCATGAGAGAAAAGCCCAATACCCAGGCTTGAGCATACACCTATGATTAGCGTGGAAAGTAGTGTGACTTATTTGGCATTTGGCCAGACTTAGTATACATGAAAACTCCACATCTAGACGAGGTTTCCTTGGTAATGTTCTATCCTGCTCATTTGGGGCAGTTGATGGAATATAACCTGGAAAACTGTCGACTCTGGCGACCGCGTCCCGAGGACTCAGCAACGCCTCTCCTCCCGAGATGTGATAGTGGCAGATCACATTCTGTGGCAAATCCATTGCACATTCTCGATCCGAGGACCCAATGCTGGGAACTTAATATAGGTTGACCTTATTTTTGAGGGGAATCAGTTGAGGTCTCCTCGATTGGTGATGATGCCGAACCAGAAATGGTGAACGTATCATCATTTCTCGACCTGAGAGCCCGTGATATTGAGGATCCTTGGCTTTCTAGAACCCACACGTGAGAAGGGATGGGTGTTTGCAGGTTTGCAGGTAATCGAAACCTTCAACCTACCCGGTTTTCTGGATTTCTCATCAGTGTACTGTTTTTATACTGATATTCAGGCAGTTTGATTGGGCCGTTATTATGGATTTCTGGGTTTCTGGTATTTAGGGTCTTATTCAGTCAGCAGACCAACAATAGTTTTGAGCATCATGGATACCTTGATCCCATGTTTGCATTTTGCATCATCATTTTGCATTCTAACATGTTTGTTCATTTGTAGGGTTGCATCCTAACTTTGATTCCGGTTGTCCGAAGACTGTCCATGATGAGTATTAGCACTGGAAGAGGAAGAATATCATCCTGTACAAGTTCCAGAAGCTTCATTTAGATGTTGTGCACAAGATCTCGGCTATGGAAAAACCTGGGGTATTGGCAGATTTTAGAGGAGAATATGGGAGGATTCTGAGTTTCGCCCGGAATGTTACCAACTATGAGTTCAGGGCCCTGCACACTCTGGCACAGTTCTATGATCCTCACCTTCGGTGTTTTCTGTTTGCGGATTATTTTTTGGCTCTTACGTTGGAAGAGTATGCTCTCATTCTGGATGTTTCAGTCAAAGAAAAAGCTCCCTTCTATCCTTCTAAGGAGTTTCCTGATCTGGAAAGGGTTGCTGCTGCTTTACGTTTGGATCAGTCTTTGTTGAAGAAAAATATTTCTAGTAAAGGGGGTTATCAAGGTTTTCACACGAAGTTTTTGATCGAGCAGACTGCTACTTGTGCTAAGGCTAAGTGTTGGCCGGTGTTCAATGCCATCCTGGCTATGTGTGTTTATGGAACGACGTTGTTCCCTAATGTGAAGGATTTTGTAGACGTGCACGCCGTCCGGATACTCATCACGAAGAATCCGGTACCTACCTTGCTTGGGGATCTGTATTATTCAATGCACTATAAGAATGAGAAAAGGAGAGGCGGACCTCTTTACTTTTGTGCTCCAATTTTCTATAAGTGGTTTGCTGATCGCCTTCCCAAATCTGGGGCATTCGAAGGCACTAAAGAAACTTTGGATTGGCCAAAGAGATTAATGGGATTAAGGGCTGACAACTTGATTTGGATCAATCATGATTTGCTGGGCCAAGAGATCCTAATTAGTTGCGGAGGTTACCCAAACATACCTTTAATAGGAAGAAAAGGGGGAATTAATTACAACCCCATTCTTGCTATTAGGCAATTTGGGTATGCTTTGAAAGAGCCGCCAAAGGGTCAAGATGTTCAAGAGTCTCAATTTATGAGTGAGGAAGCCAATCTGGAGGTGTTAAAAGAAGCTGCAAATGCTTGGAGAGATCGCCATAAGAAAGGAAAGACTTCTTTTGGAAAGCGTAAGAACAAAGCCTTCCCTGCTTACGAAGACTGGATTCAGAGGAGAGTAGAAAGTGTACTTTTACCATTCTGCAGAGAACCTCCATCTTACCCGTTGCTGATTGAATCTCCGACCACGATTGAGATAGAGAAGTATAACAAACTGTGGGCTGAAAAGGAGAAACTTCGAGAGGAGAATGGTGAGTTGCAAAAGGAAATCTACCAGTTGAAACATGAGCGAGGTGAAGCTGTTCATATTGCCAAGCTGAAGACGGAGCTTCTCGCTAAGAAAGAAAAGGAGCTAGCTGAAGAGGTTGCAGCTAAGCAAAGGGTAGTGCAAGCTCTAAGAGGTGTTAGTAAGATTCTCAAATCCAAGAAGGAAGACCTAGCCAAGGCTTGGTCGAAGATTCACAAGTTTATGCTTACCGAGATACTGCAATCACAGCCAACAAGTAGAAGGAGGATAAGTATTTGGAGCAGATTGAGAGTTTGAAGCTGAAGCTCAAGAAGAAAGACGAGGAGATCTTGTCAGGCACGTTCCAAAGACACGCAGTCGAAGAACAACTCAATGAAGCCATGGCAACCATGGAAGAGCTGAAGATACAAGCAGAGGTGAAGAGGTCTAAGTGGGAAAAGCTCTAGCTCAGGCAGTGGTCCTCAAAGGGTGCAAGATCATGATGATTGAAGAGAACTCTACTCTGTAGTTTGTAGTTTGTTCTTTCTTTGTATTTTGGGTCATCACCAGAATTGTTGGCTGGGACCTTTGCTTATTTTGTTTCAGGCTCTTTATGGTACCTTGGGTTGTAATTTCTGGCAGTGATTTTCTCTGATTTATATATGAGCAGGAGTTTCATCTTATCTTATCTTTAAACTGGAATCAAGGGGTGGATCGCCCTGCGAATATACAAACATATTTGCATTTTCATTTGCATAATCATAATCATTGTTGCATTGCAGGTTATCTTGGTTTCTCTGGTTTTCTTATGCTCTCTCTTTTTGACAGTCAAGATTGATCAACCAACTCATCGGTATTCTACCAGGCTTAATCAAAGCAGAGTGATGGACAAAGTTCAGGTAGACATGGCAGCTATGGAAGCTCGCATCGATCAATTCATGGTGCAGGGTGTGGTGCAGAGTCAGAATGAATTCAGAACTCTAGTTCAGCCTTTGGTGTCGCAGGTTGATGAAAATGGTATCTTACACGGTGGTTTTGTTAATCGTGTTATTGCTCCGGGCGGAGGTGGTGCTGGTATCAACATTCCTATTCCTGGCGCTGGTGGACAGGGTGGGATTCCTTCAGTGGTTGGAGAGGGAAGTACTGTTCGAGCTATCCATGGCCATCGTATTGATGATCAACAGGATGATGTTTTTTCAGTCAGAAGCTTAGACGCTGGTCTACCTATGGTCAGTGATGAGAGGATCCGTTTAATTGAGGCTCAATTGAAAGGGGTTGTGAAACAGGATGATCTGAATAGATTTGGACGACCTAGGGTTGGTCCCTGATATTGTCATTCCACACAAGATTCAGATTCCTACACTGGAGAAGTATAATGGTTCCACCTACCCGAGAACTCATGTAAAGGCTTATACCAGGAAGATGGCTGCTCATGCCAAAGATGAAAAGTTAATGATGCATTTTTTCCAAGACAGCCTGTTCAGCGCGTCTTTGGAATGGTACATGGCGCTGGAAAGTAGAGATGTTCATACTTTGAGAGAGCTAGCTACTGCTTTTATTAAGCATTACCAGTACAACACAGACATGGCTCCCAACAGAACTCAGCTGTTGAGCATGTCCCAGAAAAATGATGAAAGTTTCAAAGAATACGCGCAAAGGTGGCGTGAATTGGCGGCAAGGGTACAACCAAAAAGGCTGGAAAAAGAGATGTTGGATATGTTTATGGACACACTGCCTAAGCACTATTATGAGAAGCTATTTCCTTATTCTCTTGGCAAGTTTGCAGATGTGATTGCTATCGGACAGAAGGTAGAGATTGGAATTAAGGCTGGAAAAGTTTCTAGTGGTGACGGATCGTCCTCCGGACATGGAAAGAAGCCATTTGATAGTTATAAGAAGAAAGGAGAGGCTAACGCTATATCATCTCACAGGGGAAAAGGGAAACAGCGTCAGAGCAATAATCAACAAGTAGCATTGGTAACTATCCCAGCAATGTTACCTCCACCATAGCAACAAAGGAATAATGCTAATCAGAACAGGCAGTAGGGCCAGTATCAGAACAGACAAAGGAATGCAGAGAGGCATTTTGATCAACCACCAATGTCGTATGCACAGTTGTTGCACCATTTGCTGCAGTTGCGTCTAGTTGAGCTCCGTACCCTGGCTCCACCATCAGGGGAACTCCCACGAGGCTACGATGCTAACGCACACTGCGATTTCCATTCTGGTGCTCTGGGGCACACTGTGGAGAAGTGTAGGGCGTTTCATCACAAGGTGCAAGACCTTGTAGACTCCAAGGCTATCAATTTCTTGAATGTTGGGCCCAATGTTATTCAAACCCCTATGCCTGATCACAATGGGCCGAGGGTGAATACGATAATTGAGGAATGTGAAGCTTTGAACTTGATCATGGATATTGAGAAGCTGAAGACTCCATTGGTTGTGGTTAAAAATAGGTTATTGAAAGGTGGTTTCTATTCGGGTTGTGATGAGAACTGCTCAGATTGTTTGATGAAGGTTAATGGTTGTGATTCGTTGAAGATGGGTATCCAGAGTATGATTAATGAGGGCTGTTTACAGTTTGATCGGTGTAATCAACAAGAAGAGGTTGTTAGTGAGAAGGTTGCTACTATCACCATTCCGTTCAAAACGATTACTATTTCAGGTCTGGCAAGGCCACCTCCAGTTATTATCACAAGGGCTGGACCCGTTCCGTATGAAAGCACTAAGGCTATTCCTTGGAATTACGGTGCAGAGGTGTTTGTCAATGGACAAAAGCAGGAATTATTGACTACTTCACCAGTGAGTGCTAATCCTGAAGTTAAGGTTGAAGCTGATGCTATAACAAGAAGTGTTAGAGTGCTTACTCCTGTTAATGATCAACCCAGTACTTCTAGGCAAGATAGGGGAAAACAGGCAATGGATGGTTCTGTCCAGACTCCAGTGATTACTGATTCTACGGTAAAGCTGGTTGATGATGCTTTTTCTGAAAATGTAGAGGAGTTTATGAGACTCATCCGCAAAAGTGATTACAAGATCGTGGACCAGTTACATCAGACCCCGTCCAAGATCTTTATTCTGTCTTTGCTATTGTGTTCTGAAGCTCATATGAATGCTCTTCTAAAGGTTTTGAATGCAGCCTATGTTCCTCAAGAGATTTCTGTTAACCAGCTGGAAGGGGTTGTAGTGCACGTGAATGCAGGTAATGGCTTGGGTTTTACAGATCTTGATTTGACTCCTGCTGGGAGGAATCATAACCATGCCCAGCATATTTCGATTGAGTGTCGTGGTTCACTGATGTCACATGTATTGGTTGATACTGGATCATCGTTGAATGTATTGCCAAAGAAAGTATTAATGAAGTTGGATACCAGGGGACTTATTTGTACACCAAGTGACTTGGTGGTACGAGCTTTTGATTGCTCGAAGAGATCTGTCTTTGGTGAGATTGTGCTTCCGATCAAGGTTGGACCGGAAATCTTTGATGCAACATTTTATATAATGGATATTCAGCCAGCATACAGCTGTTTGTTGGGTCGTCCTTGGATCCATGGTGCAGGCGCTGTAACTTCCACTTTGCATCAAAAGCTGAAATACATGGTTGATGGTCACGTAGTGACAGTGTGTAGAGAGGAAGACATAATGATTAGTCAGCTGTTAACCTTCAAGTACGTGGAAGTGGATGGTGAAATCATGAGACCTTATGTCAGGGATTTGAAAAGGTGAAGGTTTCTGAAGAGGTTGTCCAGTCTGAAGCTATAGAGCAGCCTGCAGGGGAAAATCAACCTGAAGTTTCTATGTCTTCGTTTAAAGACGCCAAAGCTGTGGTTGAGGCTGGTAACTCACAGAGGTGGGGCCAAGTGGTTGAAGTTTAGAAGAAGAGGGACACTTATGGATTGGGATACAAGCCATCCAGGAGAGATGGGGATCCTCCCAAATTCTATGGTCCAATCCGTTTCACTAGTACCGGTGTTTTCTTCGACAGGGTTAATGCCATTGAGGAAGAAGGGGACAGTAATTGTGACATGGATAGCTGGATTCGTCCTTGCGTCCCAGGAGAAAGTCTGTGCAACTGGTCTTCCGAGAAAGTCATTAAGTGACTGGCTTCAAGTAATTGCTTTGTTTTCCTATTATGTTAATACTGCGTTCTGCCCAAGACGTAGCGATTTTATTTGTAGGGCTTTTAACTGTTGCATGTTTTGCTTTATCATCAATAAAGGACTTTTCACACTCAAATATTTTGATCTCTGTCTTTCTATTTTATTTTTATGCATTAAAAACCCATATCAAAATGGCAATGTGTTTCTTTGTTGCATACATAATAAAACATACCTCATCAATCATGCAGGTCTTTTTGTTCAGATGACACCGATCATGACTCAGCTATAGCTCGGTATGACTTTGACAATCCAATCTATCAGGCTAAAGAAGAGACTGACGAAGATTGTGAACTGCCCGAAGAGTTGGCCAGATTGTTGAAGAAAGAGGAGAGAGTCATCCTACCTCATCAGGAGGAAATTAAGATTATGAATCTGGGAACCGAGGACGCCAGAAAGGAAGTAAGGATAGGGGCTGCATTGGAAGACAGTGTCAAGGGAAGATTGATTGAAATGCTCCGTGAGTATGTGGACATCTTCGCCTGGTCTTACCAAGACATGCCTGGGCTCGATACTGATATTGTTGTACACCGGCTACCACTTAAAGAAGGTTGTGCTCTGGTCAAGCAAAAGTTGAGAAGAACTAAACCGGAGATGTCTGTCAAAATCAAGGAAGAGGTTCAGAAACAGCTAGATGCCGGTTTTCTTGCCGTAACAAATTATCCTCCCTGGGTTGCTAACATCGTGCCTGTACCTAAGAAGGATGGGAAGGTCAGGATGTGTGTTGATTACAGGGATTTGAACAAAGCAAGCCCAAAGGATGACTTCCCGCTCCCTCATATTGACATGTTAGTTGACAACATTGCTCAGTATTCTGTGTTTTCCTTCATGGATGGCTTCTCTGGGTATAACCAAATCAAGATGGCCCTAGAGGACATGGAGAAGACAACATTCATAACACCGTGGGGAACTTTTTGCTACAAAGTGATGCCCTTTGGATTGAAAAATGCAGGGGCAACTTACCAGCGAGCGATGGTGACTCTCTTTCATGATATGATTCATAAAGAGATTGAGGTCTATGTTGATGACATGATTGCGAAGTCACAGACGAAGGAAGAACATCTGGTGAATCTTCAGAAGTTATTTGAAAGATTAAGAAAATTCATACTGAGGTTGAATCCGAACAAATGCACCTTCGGGGTGAGATCAGGAAAATTGCTGGGGTTTATTGTTAGTGAAAAAAGTATTGAGGTTGATCCTACAAAGGTAAAAGCCATACAAGAAATGCATGTGCCAAAAACAGAAAAAGAGGTTCGTGGTTTCTTGGGGAGGTTAAACTACATTGCTAGGTTCATCTCGCATCTCACAGCCACGTGTGAACCAATCTTCAAGTTGTTAAGAAAAGATCAAACGGTCAGGTGGAATGAAAATTGTCAAGAGGCGTTTGAAAAGATTAAAGAATACTTGCAGGAACCTCCGGTCCTTATACCACCAGTGCCAGGAAGGCCTTTGATTATGTATCTCACGGTTCTTGAGAATTCAATGGGTTGTGTGCTCGGTCAACAAGAAGAGTCAGGTAGAAAAGAGCACGCCATCTACTACTTGAGTAAAAAGTTTATTGATTGTGAGTCGAGGTACTCGATGCTGGAGAAAACATGTTGTACACTTGCTTGGGCCGCTAAGCGTTTGAGGCAGTATATTTTAAACCACACAACCCTATTGATTTCGAAGATGGATTCGATCAAGTATGTGTTTGAGAAGCAAGCGCTTTCTGTTAGAATAGCCCGTTGGCAGATGGTTTTGACAGAATACGACATTCAATATGTTTCCCAAAAGGCCATTAAGGGAAGTGTTTTGTCAGAATATCTTGCCGAACAGCCAATTGAGGATTATCAACCGATGAAGTTTGAATTTCCGAATGAGCATATCATGTATCTGAAGATGAAGGATTGTTAAGAACCTTTGCCTGATGAAGGACCTGAGATTGGGTCTCGGTGGAAGATGGTTTTTGATGGAGCTGTTAATTCATATGGTAACGGAATCGGGGCAATCATTACGACTCCACAGGGTTCTCATATACCCTTCACTGCCCGATTAGCGTTCATATGCACCAACAATGAGGCAGAGTATGAAGCATGCATCATGGGGTTAGAAGAGGAAATTGATTTGAGAATCAAGAACCTCGATGTTTATGGTGATTCTGCGTTGGTGGTTAACCAGATTATAGGTGAATGGGAGACTCGTCAAGCGAATCTTGTTCCATATAACAACTATGCCAGAAGGTTGTTACCTTTCTTTGATAGAGTGGACTTCCATCACATTCCCAGGGTTGAGAATCAGATGGCTGATGCGTTGGCAACGTTGTCATCAATGTATCAAGTGAATCGGTGGAATGAAACTCCTTCAATCAGAATCATGCACTTGGACAAACCTGCTTTTGTATTTACAGTTGAAGGGGTATCAGATGGCAAGCCTTGGTATCGTGACATCAGTCTTTTTGAAGAGTCAGGAATACCCAGCTGGGGCGTCTTTCAAGGATAAAAAGACATTGAGGAGGTTATTAGGAAACTTCTTTTTGAACAAGGACGATGTGTTATACAAGAGAAACTTTGACATGGTCTTGCTACGTTGTGTTGATGAACACGAGGCAGGCCTGTTAATGGAAGAGGTTCACGAAGGTTCCTTTGGTACTCATGCCAATGGGCATGCTGTGGCAAGAAAATTGTTGAGAGCAGGGTATTATTGGATGACTATGGAATCTGATTATTTTAAATACGAATGAAAATGTCATAAATGCCAGATTTATGCTGACAAGGTGCACGTACCGCCTACTCCTCTGAATGTTTTGTCGTCACCTTGGCCGTTTGCCATGTGGGGCATTGACATAATTGGAAAGATCGAGCCGACTGCTTCGAATAGACATCGTTTTATCCTGGTAGCTATTGATTATTTCAAGAAGTGGATAGAAGCAACATCGTAGGCCAACGTCACCAGACAAGTAGTAGCCCGGTTTATTAAGAAGGACATCATCTGCCGGTATGGAGTCCCGGAGAGAATCATCACTGACAATGGTTCGAACTTGAACAATAAGATGATGAAGGAGCTATGCCAGAGCTTTAAGATCGAACACCATAATTCTTCTCCCTATCGCCCGAAGATGAATGGGGCTGTTGAGGCTGCTAATAAGAACATAAAGAAGATTATGCAGAAGATGGTAGTGACATACAAAGGCTGGCATGAGATGTTGCCTTACGCTTTGCACGGATATCGTACTTCGGTACGCACATCAACTGGGGCAACTCCTTTCTCACTTGTATATGGTATGGAAGCAGTCCTGCCATTAGAAGTTGAGATTCCTTCTTTGAGAATTCTGACAGACGTGAAGCTTGATGAAGCTGAGTGAGTGCGTTCTCGATTGAATGAGCTGAACCTCATTGAAGAGAAGAGATTGAAAGCCATTGCGCATGGCCGGTTGCATCAGAGCATGATGAAGAAAGCCTTTGATCAGAAAGTGCGTCCTCGGTGTTTTTAGGCTGGTGAATTGGTTTTGAAAAGGATCCTTCCTCCTCAAACAGATCACAAGGGCAAGTGGACTCCGAATTACGAAGGGCCATATGTAGTAAGACAGGTTTTCTCTAGTGGAGCCTTATTACTCTCAACTATGGATGGCGAAGATTTTACGTCCCCTGTGAATGCGGATGTAGTCAAAAAATACTTTTCATAAAAGAGACCCGCTGAACATAAAAAGAAGGTTCAGGAAAAAATGGGGCATCCTGGTGAACCATAAAAAGAAAAGGTTCGGGCAAAAATTAGGGATAAAAAGAAAAAGAAATAAACCCGCAAGGTTGAAAACCTGAAAAGGAAACCTTGGCAAAAATGGGTATCCCGGTGGATTGAAAACCCGAAAAGGGCGATCCAGGCAAAAGTTAGGGATTTAAAAGCAAAGACTACGATCCGCGTTCGATCTGTGATCACTATCCACACTTGGAAAATTCGAAGGAAAGAAATCAGTCTAGTCAGTCATCTTCAAAGGCCAAAGTATCTGCAGATAAACAAGTCATATGGGTTATAGCCGAGTCGAGTCATGGTGGATGTCTGTTCCCCATATTGCCGACATGTGTATTTTTCTTTTACCGTTTTCCGCAATTACCTCTTTTTAGGAATTGCTTCCAAATGTAAATGCCTATTTACAGGCTGATCATTCAATAAAGTTTGCATTTTAATCAAAGAGCTTTTGTTTCTTGTTTTACCTGTTTTGTTTATGAAAATGTCCGATATTTTTGATAAACATTACATGCTAAATGTTGAGCTTTGTGAAACAAGTTGGAAAACAGTGGCAATTTCTTAGGCGACAGTCACTATGATGATAATTAAAGTAATCATTTTTGCACGTAGACCTTTCTGTTGGTTTTTTAGGATGACAGGTGTACCTCCCCAGTAGAGCTCTCCCCAACTTTGAAGTCTGATCGTCCTCAGCAGTTTATTACTCTTCCCCATCAGAGTATCGAGGGTCGTCTTCCTCAACAGAGTATAAAAAGGTAATTCCCCGAGCGGATTCGTTGAGGATCATCCCCCTCAGCAGGATATAAGAGGTTTCCCCCAGCCAGAGTTGTGATTTGGCTCACCTTTCTTCAGCAGGTGGTGTTTCCCCACAGAGTATGGAACAGTCATTTTTCCCCAGCTAGTCAGGAAACATGGGTTCATCCCCTAACAGAGTGGATGTTAACAACTACTTTTTTTCTCGAGCAGATGTGCCGGTGATGATGAGTACTCATCAGAAGGACAAAGGTGATCATATCCCCACAGAGTCTTGGTGTCTACTTTACTCAGTTGGTCATAAGGTATAGTCTCACCGATAACGGCTTGATCTAATCCCCAGCAGGGTGAGGGTAAAGTTATTTCTCTAGCAGCAAATTAAGCTCACCGACATCCCCAAGCAGAGACTGGTGGTGATTGGTATCCCCAGCAGGTCTTGAGTCCAATCATTTTTGGTAGGCGTCAAATCCAAGTTCTGAAGTAATTAGTGATCCCCGGCGGAGGAGTATCCATCTTCAGTATTCATCTCCCTCCCCGGCTGAGTGGGTATTCTCTCGGAGTTTCGTCCATCTCCAGCAGAGTTGTTGATCTTGATAGTCCCCAACAGAGTGGATATTCTCTCGAAGATTCGTCCATCTCCAGTAGAATTGGTGATTGTGGTCTTCCCTAGCAGGGTGAAGTTTTCCTCAGCATTGTTCTTTGGTTTGATGACAATGTAGTTTGTCGTCCTCGGTGGAGCTGCTTCTGTTCTCAACGTTTATTTCGCTGGGACGGTCTTTTTGCATTGCATAAGCATTTTTTTTGCATGGCATCCTCCCAAACGCGTAGCATTTCCACTTTGTGTGGAACATTACGGCAAAATTCAAACATATGCATCCGAAGCATAAGCCAGGTTTGAGTTTTCCTTCGTCAGGAAAGCCAGATTTCAGGAGATATCTTTTGACTTTACTCCATAGGTGTTGGGTTTGGTCATTCAAAGCAATATTTGACATTCCCTTGCAGAGTTGTTTGCCAGGATTGTTAATCCATTATTTCATTTTTTACCCCTTCGTCCAGGTGTTCCTTTGGTTTATCCCCTCAAGGTTTTTACCGTCAGACACTCGTCCGTGTTTCCTTCGGCACCCGTCCATGTTTGAACCTTTTGTTTCAATACCCGTCCGTATTGACCTTTTGATGGCACCCGTCCGTGTTGCATTCCATTCCCCAGCGATATTAATCACCGATAAAAGTTGCTTTACAACCATTTCAGTACCCATCCGTATTGAAACTTTTTACACCCATCCGTGTACCTTTTCGATACCCGTCCGTATTGAATCCTTTTTACACCCGTCCGTGTACCTGTTCAGTACCCGTCCATATTGAATCCTTTTTACACCCGTCCGTGTACCTTTTTAGTACCCGTCCGTATTGAATCCTTTTACACCCGTCCGTGTACCTTTTCAGTACCCGTCCGTATTGAATCCTTTTACACCCGTCCGTGTACCTTTTCAGTGCCCGTCCGTATTGAATCCTTTTACACCCGTCCGTGTACCTTTTCAGTACCCGTCCGTATTAAATCCTTTTACATCCGTCCGTGTACCTTTTCAGTACCCGTCCGTATTGAATCCTTTTACACCCGTCCGTGTACCTTTTTAGTACCCGTCCGTATTGAATCCTTTTACACCCGTCCGTGTACCTTTTCAGTACCCGTCCGTATTGAATCCTTTTACACCCGTCAGTGTACCTTTTCAGTACCCGTCTGTATTGAATCCTTTTTACACCCGTACATGTACCTTTTCGATACCCGTCCGTATTGAAACCTTTTTACACCCGTCCGTGTACCTTTCCGATACTCGTCTGTATTGGAACCTTTTTACACCCGTCCGTGTACCTTTTCAATACCCGTCCGTATTCAACCTTTTTACTCCCGTACGTGTATCTTTTCGATACCCGTCCGTATTTAACATCTTTGATTCCTTGACACCCATCCGTGTTTATTCCCAACATAGTTAACACTCGTTTGTGTTTATTTCATGACATTTCAATGCATTGTTTGTATTGGTATCCAACACTCGTACATGTTATGACAATACAACATTTATTACTTGTTCCCCAGTGGAGTTGTCTCTCCTTTGAGGATTGCAAATTTTAGGTTTCTTTTGGTATTCAATCTCCGTGAATCCTTTGAACACATGACAGCCGTTGCTATCATACCTTCAGGACCAAGTTGATTGAATAGGGGCAGCTGTAACACCCCAAAATTTTCCTTCTTGCTTTTAGCTAACTGGCTTATGGTTCTTTGCATTTCTTGCATTAGCATTTGTGCATAGCATTGATTTTTAGCATGGGATCAAGGTACTTGGTTCATCTCAAGGGAGTCTCAAGCCTCAAGGTGGTTTGAGGAGTTCATCATATCTTCATAAGGTCAAGAGTGGCAAAGGGTTTCAAGTGAATCTTTCCCTCCTAACCAAAGGGACCAAATTAGGATTTTTGACCCAAAGGAGTTCTTGAAGGGCTTTGTGGATTCAAGCATGTTCTTATGGTATTCCATATGCTCACAAGTGTTCATGGATTGAGACTTGGCTAGTGGTTCATTGTGGAAGATGTTCAGTGGATCAGTTACTTGTGAAGTAAGCAAAAGTCAACAGTGGAGAGGAAAGTCAACCATGGAATTTTGAGGTTCTCTTCATGATTTTTAAGGTCTCACATCCTCATAGGGTCCTCAAATGTCAAGATTCATGCCACTCATCAAGAATCAAGAGTTTGTGCAAAAGTTACTAAATTTGGAAAATGACCTATAATGAGAACTTTCCATTTTTGGCAGTTTTTCCACTACATTCAACTTGGCTTTTCATCATCAAGAAAGCTTCAAATGAATTTTACTTGGATATGAAAGTTGTATATTTTTCTCTCCCCTTTTCAAAAAGTACTAGAACATGTCCATACCATTTTTGGAACTCTAGATATGACCAAAACAAGGCAAGGTGATTTTAGTGTTTTCTTATGGTACCATTTTTCCACCTTTTGCAAATTGGTTCAAATTGAAGTATGATGACCTCTAATCATTTAATTCGCATTTCCACATTCAAGTACACATCATAAGGATCATTTTTGGCCTTTGAACCAAGAGATTTCGTGCCATATTCATCACTTATTTCACATTGTACAAATTGGCAAGATGGATTAAAACTTACAAACCAAGCCACCACAAGGCCCAATTCCAATTCAGGTGTGATTAGCAAGTGGAATGTGAGTGAATCATGCTGATTGCATTGCCCATGCACGTGTGAATCAAGTGGTACAACACAAAGTGCATTTTTGCAAAACCACTCAAAACTCATTAACCAAGGGATTAATCAAGTTTTAATTGTGATCAGTGCTCTAATGGGATGTATATAAGCTTACTCATGCCCTCACTACTAGGTCAGGCACTCTCATTTGCTCAGATTTGAATTTTTTCTCTCACACTTTCTCTCTTCGAAACTCACTCTCCTTGGAGTTTCTTTGAGATTTCTCTTCACATTCTTGATCAGTGGAGAGAATATAGCAAGAATCAACCACTGATTGAAGCTCATACTGAGGTTTTGGCCATAATCGGATTTGGATTCAACTTCTTCAAACTTCAAGATCTAGCACGATTCCAAGCTCTAGTTGCATTTATTTTACAATTAGAGGTTCCAAGGAGTAGATCTGCAGCTTCCAGAGGGTTTTCATGGCGTATTTCAAGTTCTACAAGGTTCAGGTTGGTGTGAAATTCATGATCCTAGAATTTGTTTTACTTATGTGCATTGTGTTCTCTGTGAGTTGCTGATCATGCTGATATGATTTGTTGTGAGTTTGGACGTGTATCATGGATGTATTGTGGATCTAAAGTTTTTAGATCCAAACTTTCTTGCTTCGATTTGCACGAACCATATATGATCTAATGATTTGAGTGTCATATTCGTGATCCTTGTGAAATTCTGGTTTGAATAGTGCACTCGTTTGCATTTTCTGGAGATTTTTGAAATGCAGGTCACCGGAGAAGACGACCGGAGCCCTAGCTCCGGCGTCTGGTTTTGTTTCAGTCCGACAAGGGTTTAGAGCAAGGAGACACAATCTGGACTGTTGGTTGTCCAGATCTAACGGTTCTCATGCAGCCAGATCATTTAATTTTCATGTTATTATTTTAATACGTATGTGTGTCACTCCATGCTTCTTATTGTGCACGCGCAGATCTTGACCACTCATCATGTATTACTTTATGATCTATTGACTCCTTCTCATACATTTGATTAATCTGATGGATATTATTCAGCCAACACATTAAAATCTCATGTGCTTATCACGTGCTCTTATTTTATTTCTGATCAATTATGTGTGTGCGTGTGCATCATTATTATCATGTATTTTTGATCTGAGCCTTCCATCCTGATTACTATGCACTCTTGTTGACTAATTGTTGCGCGTGAGATTGATCTTGTGGTCCTGATTGAGTTTGACCTTTGACTGAAATCCATGTGTTTCTTATTTGACTGCGCTTTTGAACTTTTGATTTGGGCTTGATATCCACACCCCCCATATGAGCCCATTTGCCATCCTGAACGTGAATTTGTTGCTGTTTGCACCCCCTGGCATTTATTCTTCCCTTTTTATTTTCTTTTTGCATAGTTTTCATTTCTAATTTTTAAAAATAGATTTATGCATCTGAAAATCACCAAAAAAAAATCATGAAGCATATTTTAGCATTTAATTAATTTTGGACATTTTTTATTTCTGACTTTGGTCATTTTTCATCATATTTTTGGCATTTTCTTTTATTTTCTTTGAAAATTGTTCTTATTTGCACACTTCAACTTTGAGAATTTATTTCTCATAGCACATAAAACATTTTGAACCCATTCTTTTTGCATTATTTCATCAACATATTGAAGTGCATAAAAATTTTTTTCTCATATTTTAAACTCTTTTCATATTGCATTTTAGCCCCTCTCTTTTGCATATTGATTCATAATTCCCATGTGACTTTGCATGATTGATTGAAGGGCTTATCTTGTGAATTTTTGCATGAGCTTTTGACATGTTGTTTACCCCTGGTTGAGGAGTCTTGAGAATTAATTTGGTAAGTTTTGAAGATGAGTTGATAATTGTTTGATTGCTCTTTGTTTGAGGTCTTCTTTTATGCACATCTTTGATCATGTTTGATTACTTGTTTGAGAAGGCACTTGTGCCATTATTTGGGATTGTTTCTTTGACTTCATAAACCATTTTTGAATCATTATAGGTCATTTTATTGCAATTATAGGTCATTGGTGTGAGGTTGTTGCATATTTTGTGTACATGTTCCATGCTTGTTTTACATGCCTCTTTTGACTTATCTTCTCACTTCTTCTCATCTATGCCTCTTCTTGGTTTGTGTTTAGTTTGTGTATGCCATGCCATATCATTCCTTTGCACTTCATTTGATGTATGTTTCTGACATTGGAGCTTTGCATTCATGTCATATGCTATTCATGTTTCATTTTGCATCCTTTAACATGTTTCACTTACATGCTTCCTTCTCCTTCTTCTAATGATTCTTAATGCTTAGATACTTGCTTGTATGCCTTATGTGACACTTGTATACCATGTTTAGGCACATGTTTAGGTCATCCACATTCTGAATTTGATTTTATTTGAAGCATTGTTGCATGATCACCTTGCATATCCACTCATTCTCATTCTACTCCTTCTTTGATGATCTTCTTGGATGTTTGGCCATTTGTTTGCATTCTCTTTGCTTGAGTTTGTTTGGTAAACATTATGGGTCACCTCTAAAGTGTACATTCTGACTTGGATTAGTTTCATTTGGTTTGTAACCATTTCTCTTTGGGTTGTGACTTGTTTGGGTTTCATTTGTCTTATTGTTGTTTATGTTTGTTTTTGCTAACCATGTAGGGGCTAATGGTAAGTGAATGGGATGTGGATAATTATCCACATTATAACTTCTCCTTTCTCTTTTAAGCTTTCATACTTGTGTTTGCTTTAGCATTTAAGATGCTTCTTTCTTCTCTCTCACTCTTTCTCGTCCCATGAATCTCAAGACTTGATTAAGTCTTGGATTCCTTTTCCCTTAGAGCTACCTAGTCCAACTTAATTTTTGATTAAGCTTGGAGTAGGATTAGCATTAGGCTTTAGGTAGTCGTCTCTCCTAACCATAGGTTACCCATGCATGATAACATTAGGACTCTTAGTTTCCCTTTAGAGTTTCCTTTTGGGTCTTCTTTCCTCCTATCTCAAAACTTCTTAAAAACACTTAATAAAATATAACGTATATTGCGCTCGAGCCTTAAGTGTAGGAAATGAAGAACGAGGGGTCTCCCCTCCTCTTCTAGGGTGTTTATCATATGTCCCATTTGGGGGCGACCATGCGATTCACTCGTTCCCGCATGGTAGACTTTGGTTCAATGTATGTTACGAACTAACTTAAAACACTTATGTATTAAAAAACACCAAACAAATTCAAATATTTTTGTACTTCGGGATTGTTGGGTTTCAAACTTCTTTTTTTTTCCAGAAAAGAGCTCGTCGCTCACGTAAAAAACACTTACCCATCTGTGGTCGTACGCACGAACTACGTCAGCTCTGATTCCACTCTCTCGTCCGATTGAGGATATGTAGGCACAAGACAGCGATTCTCTTGGCGAGCAACCTTCCCCCACAGTTCCCGTCCGAACTACGTTGACTCTGGCTTTCCCGTTGCACTGAGGGAGTACGTAGGCCTAGGACAACGATAACGTCCTATCGAGTCCCTTCTTTTTTCCTTTCTTCTTCGTTTCACCGTTCTTTCCATTCTCGTTTCTTCTCCAGTCCAGTAGCAGTGGAGTTCCAGACGACGATGCCCTTTGATGCAGACAACAAGCTTGGATCCCATCGAGTACGATGGACGTGTTGGGTGCTAACACCTTCCCTTCGCGTAACCGACTCCCGTACCCGTTTCTCTTGGTTGTGAGACCATGTTCTTTCCGTTTCTCTTCAGGTTTATGCAGTGTTCCCTTTCCCTCTCTCGGGATAAATACACATTGCTGGCGACTATGTGTTTTTCCGCGCCACTCTCGCGTTTGTACCGTTGGATGCGAATCTTTCGGGAGCGACAATATGCAAGGTTAAGGTTAGGGTGAAAATGAGGGTGTGACAGATGTCCCTATTTAATCTTCTTGAACTTGAAGGTGAGAGTGACAGAGGCTTCCTTACAGTCATGGTACAAGGAGATTAAATATAAGAAAACCTGGAGTTTTCAGTCGGAAAAGGAATGGAAAGTAGATGAATAAGTGGGATGGCTTGAAAAGGCATCTGTCAATAACACGAGGTAATTGGTTATGAGGGATATGATGATATGCTTGAGATGCAATGAGAAATGAACATGAGTGCTTTGCCAGCCTCGGAAGAGGAGACATCCTTGTAGTACCTTGGTGACACATAAAAGGTTACGAGATATTCCTTCTACGAAAGGTAGATAGGACTCTAGAAATATAGGATGAGGTATTCCTTCTACTAAAGGTAGAGAGGACTCTAAACAATAAAAGGATGTGAGATATTCCTTCTACAAAAGGTAGAGAGGACTCAAGAATAACAGTTGTGAGATATAAATTGGATTTCCTCTTGCAAAAGGCAAGGAGGACTCCTGAACAAAAGGTTAGGAGAAAAAGTTTCCTTCTACAAAAGGTAGAGAGGACTCCAGAATAAAAGGTTAGGAGAAAGATGTTCCTTCCACAAAAGGTAGAGAGGACTCCAGAACAAAAGGTTAGGAGAATAATGTTCCTTCCACAAAAGGTAGAGAGGACTCCAGAAAAAAAGGTTAGGAGAATAATGTTCCTTCCACAAAAGGTAGAGAGGACTCAAGAAGATACAATCATTCCTCACTGATTCCAGAGGTAAATGGACTCTGAATTACGATGGGCCTTATGTTGTTAAGAAATCCTTCTTAGGAAGAGCCTTAAGACTCGCAACCATGGATGGAGAGGAGTTTACCTACCCCACGAATGTTGATGTAGTGAAGAAATACTTTGCCTAAATAAATAAATAAAAAAACGTCTCGGTGGGTTGAAAACCCGAAAGGACGGTCCAGGAAAAAATTAGAGACATAAGCAAAAGTCATCCCGATGGATTGAAAACCTCGAAAGGCAATCCAGACAAAAGTTAGGGATTCATGGCAAGTAGTTGCATCTGACAGGATTGACTCCTCAGCAACAACGTTATCCTTCAGGAAAACTTCAATAAAGGTCATCTTCAACAGAAGCTCAGGATGTCCAAAATTTAAAGTTGGTGGAAGGATAACGGTCGTTACGGATGTCCAGAATTTAAAGTTGGTGGAAGGATAGTGGTCGTTATGTTTCAATGATGCCCTTTTCCTTTTAAATTACCAGTTTCTAAACTTTATAATGCTCTATGGGATCATGCGCTTGGGTGATTACCATTCTATCAATAAAATTTGAGCCCATGTGTGTCATACCCCAAATTTTGACCACTAAGATTTTCCATCATTGTGTAAATCATCATCACAATATGGATGAACCATCATGCCTCATTAATATCCTCAGAGATGTTTGAGCATTCACCACATTCAGGAATTAGGGTTTCGATCCCTCTCAGGGCACTTAGACAAAGGATCAATCAAGAAATGACATGATCTTCAACTTTTCTAGCCTCTCCAACACCTATAAAGGATCAAGAGGACCCCCACATCAATAATCAAGCACAAGGTTGCAACATTCCAAGTGTATCAATCCTCAGGATCACCAGTGTCACCAAATTAGGGTTTTGGTCGACCAATGCTTCAAAATATAACCCAAGATACTCTAAGGGACCTCATGGACCCAATCATCAAGTCAATATAGCCTTAGGGGAAGCATTAATCAAAAATCAAGAATTAGGGTTTCTTGACTAATTCACCCCTAAGTTGACTTTTGGGACAAAACATGAGCCAAGACCTCTAGACATGATTTGAGGGTCTCCAATACACTACATTGATCAATTTACAACAATGGATTGATCCAAGAAGCTTGGTCCACAAGTTTCAATTTCATCTGGACCACAATTAGGATTTTGATGAAAAAGTCAACTGAACCTTTGACTTTGGACCAAGGCATGCTCCCCAAACCTTGGGACATGACTCAAGAAATCCCTAACTACCATTTGAGGTTCCCGATGAAGTTTGTTTGAGCCCAAGGATTGATTTCACAAAGGATCGCACAGTTTAAAATTCATCTGATAAAAAAGTCAACTGTACAGAAAGTCAAAGTTTGACTTTTTGATTTTTTGGTCAAACAAGGTTTCTTAACCATAAAACAATGTTAATGTGTGACTGGGATCATCATTCATCAAGAAAAATCAAAGAAAGAGAGTTAACTTGTAAAAGGGGTAACCATAAAAAACTTAGAATTTTTCTAAGTTATGAAACAAAGTGGCTAGGGTACCAACTTCCAAGGATTATAACTTGAGATCGAAGCAACCATTTTGGATGGTCCAAAGCTGTATTTGTAGCTCTCATGGCATACTTTAAAAGTGTCCACTACATCTCATTCCAATTCTTCATAGATTTTAAGTTATGGACTGATCAAAATGGCTGAAAACATGAAAGTGACATATTTCCAACACTTAGTGAAATTTTCACTAAGTCAGAATCTGCCTTATTTTTTCCCAAATGTAGGGGCATTTTTCATTGTAATTCAAGTTGGTTCAAAACCAAAGTTGGACATCATGTTGAAATTGGATATGTCAACTTTCCAAAATGACCAAGAACTCCATGAAACTCCACTTGAGCTAGGAGTTATGACAGCTGCAACATGCCTTGATGCAAACTGTTTTGCAAGGCAGATTTGTGCATAAGGGCTCGATCTGATCAAATTGTGCAACAACAAGCATGGTTATCCATCTGCACACCTCAAGGGGGAATAAACAAGGGACAAACACTAATCTATCAGCCTCCAAAGGCCCAAAATCTTCAAGTAGCATGCCAAACCTAAAAAGCCTAATAGAGGCCAAGACTCCAATTTTGTTTTGGAACATTCAATGGATGCTTAGAGGTGGCATGTATCAGAGCAAAGATGAAGACTTCAGTCAAGCCTTATCCTTGAATCAAAAAACCATAGGCCTGTGCTCAAATCTCAAGTCAACGGCTAGTGGAGACTTGAGATTCCATTTGATCACAATTAGCCAAAGGCCTGCTGTAGTTGCCATTCCCTATTCCTTGCAAAAAAAACTTGACACACTATAAATAAACCTCATTTCTGATCAGTTTGAGTACACCAAAGGTCTCTAACACTTGCCTTTCTCAAAATGATACTCTCACTTCCAAAAATGCCTTCTAATGCAAGCTACTATCGGGTTTTGAATTAGAATGTGTTTCCAACCAAACCAATCACACACACACCTCATAAACATCATATGTGAGCTGATCAAACACTAAACCAACAACTGGAACACCAAATTCATGAAATCGTCATCCATTTGCTCAAGTTTTCAACAAAGTTGCAGCTGAGGTGCCATAATCTATTCCGGTTTATTTCAACTCAATCCAAGCTTTCAAACACACTCCATATGGTGTAGGGAAGTTGTTCAGATCATCACAACTCATATGTAACACCTCTAACTCAAAGATCAAGTTGCTCTTGCTACCACGACATTCAAGTAAGCCTAAACTTTGTCATCTCATGATTCATGCACATTTCCTCGCACAATAATTTTGCCATATGTTCATAATCATGTATGGAGTGTTTCCCCTCCATTAATTGCTTTGTAAGAGTCGTGTATCAAATTTCTCAGCCTTCATTCAGAATTTAGGGTTCTTCAGGTTTTGTTTTGATTTCTCATTCCATGCTTAAAATAAATGAAATTAAATACCATAGACATGATCGTGAGGTGAATACGAGCATATTGATATGTGGATTGTGTGATTTCATCAAGTATTCAGTGAGATTGATGAGAAAATGCAAATTAGGCCAAAACCAGAACTCGCGCATGTTCTTGGTGTGTTCTTGGCGCCTTTTTCAAATATTCAAATATTTGAATTTTGTGATTTTATTTAATTGATTAAAAAATTATTTTCTCTTTGAATTTTAATGATTTTGAGTTGATTCTTTTTTTAATAATTCACAAAAATGTTAAAATATTTTATTTTACAAAAATTTCCCAGAAATATTATTTATTTCATATACTTGATATTTTTGCAAAGAATTAATTTTTATTTGTTTTTTGACACATAAAATATTTTTTCCTTCTTGGTTTTCCAAACTTAAATGGTTTTTAATCATTTTGTGGATAAAAACATGATTTTTGAAACATTGGTCCAAGATCACCACCCATTTTTCACATGTTTTCAATCATTTTTATTAATTTTTAAGCAAAATTAATTATATTTTAGACAAAATTAGGGTTTTGATTAATTCCACCCTCATCAATCTTTTTCAAACACTCATGGGCCTCTAATAGAGTGTAAGATCCAATCCATTAGTAAATAAACAATTTTTGGGCCTCACGCATTGTATAAGTTCCTCTGTATATTTTCAAAAGTTCGGCGCGATTGTCGCCTTTTTAACAAAATCAACAGGGCTTCTCCTTGAGCTATAAGACTGATCTTTATTCATTTTCAAACATTGTGGGCCTCTTGAGAGAGTGTAAGACCCAACCCCTTTGAAAATACAAACCATTTTAGGCCTCAGACACTGTATAAGTCCCACTGTATTTTCAAAATCACGGCGCGGTCGTTGCATTTAAAAAACAAAATCATCTAGGCCTACCCTCGTGTTGTAAGTCCTATTTCTTTTCTTTAAATACCTTTTGGGCTTCTTCTTGAGTTGTAAGACCCATCCCTTTGTACAGAAAACCTTTTGGGCCTCAGTTGTTGTATAAGTCCCGATACGATCTTCAAAACAATAGTACAATCACTGTTAAAACCTTGGGCCTCTCCGTGAGCTATAAGCCCCTACAATCTTTTCAAAACAACTTCTCTTTTGATTTAGATTCAAATATATATATTGTTATCAAAACTTTCTTAAATTTATCTGAACAACTAACAATACAGCATGGAGTTTGCTCACCTGTAAGTTTTATCTGCTTTCATTTACATGCTTTAATATACATAACTGTATTGTGGAAAGCTGCGCATGGGTGGTCTTCTTTCATACCCTTTTAAAATACTTTTCATATATCAACTGTATATGTACTAGTATAGTTATTTAGAGTTTACCCCGGCAACTAGGTCTAGAACTAGGTAAACCCCTGTTGGTTACTCTTAAATACAAACAAAACTAGATCCCCATAGGATTACCAGATACAATCTTGCCTTCTCTTGGGCTTAAACAATACGGAACAAAGAGAAAGGCAGTATTCTTCGTGAACCTTTTATCAGACTGTCACCCCTAGAAATTGTCAAAGAAATTCTACTCACCAGAGGTGATCTATTCTCGGTGAATGGCATCTCATGAAATTCTTCAAACCTCATAACTTTCACTAAATGATCTATTCTCGGTGAATAGAATTTCTTGAACTTTTCTTGGTTTGGGACCCACGAGCTTCCTAAAAGCATCCCCGCCTCCTCTTGGGCTTTGTACAAGGACCCTCTGGCTTCTTAGAAGTTCTTATGCCTTCTCTTGGGCTTAATCCAAGGACCCTGACGACCTCTTAAAGGTATAGGACAAAACTTAGTCATCCTTCGCTAAAGTTGTCTTTCTAAAAAGACTCAAAACCCTCAGACCAATTTTAGGGTTGATACTCATCCCTTAAAAGAGTCGGCCTCCTCTTGGGCATCATACAAAAGATAAAATTCTTCCACACCAATAGACTTGGACAGTCTAAATACCCTTGAGTCTCAAAGACATTCTCAAGTTCCCTATAAAACATAGGAGAAACCCCGGACTCTGGTTTAATCTCCAGCAAGAGTTGATTCCCCATTTGGACCTGCCTGGGGATCTCAATAAACCCTAGTAGAAAGATAGCCTCCTCTTAGGTTTTGTATAATGATCTTTCCTCAGCATAGTTAGCCTTCTCTGGGGCTTTGTACAATGATTCCCCCCAGAGGAGCTAACCTTTTCAGACTCTCTTGTTGAGTCAATCACTTCTCAGACTCTCTTGTTGAGTCAATATCATTTTCAGACTCTCTTGTTGAGTTAATCACTGTCTCAGACTCTCTTGTTGAGTCAATCACCTTTCAGTACTCTCTTATTGAGTCAACCCTTTAGCCTCAATCTCGGGCTTTGTACGAGAGAAATAAAAAACACTCTCTTGTTGAGTCAATAGCCTCCTCTTAGGCTTTGTTTAATGATTTCCCCTAGCAGGAGTTAACCTCCTCTCGAGCTGTGTATGATGATTTCTCCAGCTTGTTTAGCCACAATCCTGGGCTTTGTACAGGATAGATAAAAGCACTCTCTTGTTGAGTCAAACCCTTTTTAGCCTCTATCTTGGGCTTTGTACAAGATATAAAATTTCATAACCTTCTATTAAGCCTAGGGACAAACATCTTCCCCAGTGGAGTTATTTCCTCCAAGCCTTCCTTTAGACGTCGAGAAATAATTCCTAAGCAGAGTCAACCTCTTTTCGCCTCCATCTTGGGCTTTGTACAAGATAGATAATGCTCTCCAGCAGAGTCAAATCCTTTAGCCTCTATCTTGGGCTTTGTATAAGACACATACAATCCTCCCCGGCGGAGTCCAAAATTCCTTTTAGCCTCAATCTTGGGCTTTGTACAAGACAGAAAGAACATTTTCCCCAAAAAAGTCAAACTTGTAGCCTCCTATTTGGCTTGGTATAATGATATCCCCCAAAGAGTCAGTCTCTTTTTTACCTCAATCTTAGGCTTTGTACAAGACACCAATATATACACTCTCTTGTTGAGTTAAATCCTATTTAGCCTCCTCTTAGGCTTTATATAAGGAAATCCCTAGCCGAGTCAATTAACCTTTTAGCTTCAACCTTGGGCTTCGATCAAGGCACATAAAAATCCCCAATTCCCTCAGAGGAAGTCCAATCCCTCTTTAGAGATAACAAATTCTCTCTCAATCAATAAACCTTTTAGCTTCAATCTTGGGCTTTGAACAAGATACCAAAATATCTTTTTCCTCCCATAGAATAGGAGGAACTACGATTGCTCTGATTTCCCTGTTTCGTTCAATCTAGGTCCAATACCTTCACACCAAAACTTAGGTCCAGCACCTTACCAAAAACATCGGGGACACCCGAACTTCAACATCAACTCACTCACTCACTCAAATTTCCCGAGAAAATTTCCCTACCCATTAACAGATAAACACCATCAATTACAAAGCAAAGCCTAAAGCTAATATCCTGTGGATAACCACATATAGGATGGGCAACTGACAACTACCCATTCTGCTAATGGGACTGTTGGTGATGCCGCATCTGGAAAGTTTGAGTGACACCTAAGATAAGTGATGGCACTAGAAGGGTAATCTTACAGGGAGTGAGTCCCAAATAAGAGATCCTGGTCGACCATCGAATCAGTGGAGATACCCTTTATGGATTCAATGCCTATACGACTTCGATTGTTGAAAGCAGATTGTTCGATTGTGGTATATGAGAACCTGAGGATTTTAGTAGACTAAGACCATGTTACTATTTTATAGTGCGAAAGCTATCGGAAATAGTTGAAACACGATACTACCCTCATTTGAGATTACTCTAAGATACTGCAGCTCGCTCGGGTAAACCAGCCTGATGTTGTTATCCCGAGAGGGGTCAATGATTTTGAGGACAGGTACAAAAAATCACCAGTATAACCTTTGGGGATGGGTAGAGCCATGACTTCATGACACCGAACCTTTGACCCCATGTTTTTTCTATGTTTTTGTGTGCTACATCCATGCATTCATTTCATTAAAAACATTAAACAAAGAAAAAAATTTCTCTTCTAGTCTCTCTTTTTCAAATTAAACTAATAATGATTGCAAATGTCAGAGAAAAAGATTGCGTTATGGATTTCGGTAGAAGAAAGACTCACAAGTACACCTTCAAGGTTCCAAAATTAGAGGATTTGAGAGGGTTGGCAAGGATGATCCCCAAACCTGATGCTTTCAGAGCTAAGTACGGAGGACTGCTTTCTCTGTTAAGGGTCTATGTAATCGAAGGAATCCTGTCTACACTCATTCAGTTCTACGATCTGGTCTATCACTGTTTCACATTCTCGGATTATCAACTAGCACCAACACTAGAGGAGGACTCTCATCTGACTGATTTACCCATTACTTACCAAGCTCCCTTTTATGGACTAGAAGAAATTCCAAAGGATCAGACCATTGCAAGAGCAATTTATTTGGACGAGTCAGAAGTCAGGACTCACATGACCACTAAGGGTGGAATCCAAGGTTTACCAGCCCAGTTTTTTTATAAAGAAAGCTCTGTACTTTGCTAGTATAGGGAACGTGTCTGCTTTCGAGAGCATCTTTATTCTGCTCACCTACGGGTTATTTCTATTTCCTAACATTGATAACTTCATTGATATCAATGCCGTTAAGGTTTTTTTGATTGGAAACCCTGTACCGACCTTGCTTGCGGACACTTATCATTCTATACACTTAAGGAATTTGTATAGCGGAGGAATGATCACATGCTGTGTACCCCTGCTATAAAAATGGTTCACTTCCCATTTACCCAAGTCCACCGCTTTTTGGGATGATAAGAGTACTTTACGTTGGTCACAGAGAATCATGTCTCTTACCAACTCTAACATCAATTTATACAACCGAATCTATGATGGGATAAGAATCATTGACCATTGTGGAAACTTCCCTAATGTACCCCTCATAGGAATTAAAGGAGGAATCAATTATCATCCAGTTTTAGTTCTTCGTCAATTTGGATACCCGATGAGACATGTCCCGCGTAATGTTCATCTGGAAGGTCTTTTCTTCAAGGAAGGAGAAAATGACAGGGCACTAAAGACTGAAATAGTGCACGCTTGGAAACATGTTCACAGGAAAGGGAGAGAGTCTCTAGGAAAACCAGATTGTGTCTCTGTGGAACCTTATCTCCACTGGGTACAAACTAGAGCTCTCAAACTGAGGATGCCTTACCCTCGTCAAGAAGTTCTTCCGTTAAAGGAATATGTCCTTTATTTTATGTCTGACACGGAAAAACTTCAGGTTACTCTTAACAAAGTTCAACGGGAAAAGAAGTCTTGGAAGAACAAGTACCATATTCTCGATATGGAGTGTAACAAAATACAGCAACTGTTAAAAGAAAAAGATGCACTGATCGAGATTTTTGAGCAACATAATGTAGAGAATCAAGAAGACCAAAGGAATTTGCTCGCTCCTTTCACTTGGGAAAGGAATGACAACCCGACAACGGCTCAAGAGCCCCGGTCAAAGAAAAGGAAAGTACTAGAACCAGCACCTGAGCCCTCCTCAGAGAGGACTCAGGATCCATAAGCTTAGACATTTCCTTTTACAGCACTTTGTAAATTACTGTATTGCCGTTTCCGCAATCTTTGAATTCAATAAAATGGGGTTTCCCCATTGTATGATATTTACAATCCAATTGTTGAAGTTTCTTTTGATTAAACAAAAATTATTAATATAATCATTGCATATCATTCATCATTCTCACGTAACGCATTCTTCTTCCTTACAAATCTCATGTTTGTGTCTCGATTCTAGAGTCAAACTGTCTCATTCGTACAATACTCGGGCCAGTCAACAAAAGAAGATGGATAATCTCGAGGAAGAGAACAGGGAGTTTAGAGAAGAACTCGACGCTCTGAAAGAAGATCTTAGGAAACTTCACAATGACATGCAAGCTCTGGCAGCAGCTCAGATACAAAAGACTGTGATCTCAGAGATCACGTCGACGCCCATAGTGGAAAAGAATGATCCTCGGTATAACATGCCTAAAGATTGTCCCTGAGGCATGCCACTCAACTATATCCCGGAAGGATATATTCTGCCGATCACGAAAGATCCAAAAACTGCAGCAGGAACCGTTGGGCCTAAAGGTTACAAACTTCGGGAAGCACCAAGAGTCACTGCCGTAATGACTATACCACCACCCGTGGTACACACTGTCTCGGAAGGGCAGATTCCCCAGATACCTACTGCTGGAAATGAAAGTATGTACGACAGAATGAAGGAGTTCCAGGAATAGTTCCTGGAGATGCAGAAGGAACTGCAAGCCATTCGCAGTCAGGATCTATTTGGAAAGGACGCCACAGACCTTTGTTTGTTCCCCAATGTGAAAGTTCCGTACAAATTCAAGGTGCTTAAATTTGAGAAATACAAGGGTAATTCTTACCCTCAAAGTCATTTGGTGCTGTACGCTCGAAGGATGTCAACTCAGATGGAGAACCAACAGCTACTGATCCACTATTTTCAGGATAGTTTAACCGGTACCGCACTCAAGTGGTACATGGGTTTAAACCACACTAAGATCGTCACTTTTAGAGATCTTGGCGCTGTCTTTGTTCAATAATATAAGTATAACCTGGACATGGCACCGGACAGAGATCAACTTAGAGCCATGTCACAGAAAGACAAGGAAACCTTTAAGGAACATGCTCAAAGATGGCGTGAAATCGCCGCCCATATTTTTCCACCTCTTGAGGAAAAAGATATGACAAAGATCTTCTTGAAAACCTTGAGCTCATTTTACTATGACAGAATGGTCGCCAGTGTGCGCTGCGACTTCACTGAGATGGTAGGCATGGGAGTTCGTCTTGAAGAAGTAGTTCGAGAAGGACGTTTAATTAAAGATGCAGGATCATCAAGCAGTACCAAAAGATACGGTAGTGCTCTCCCTAAGAAAAAAGAGCAGGATATTGTAATATCTCTCTCGAAAAGCAAAGGCGACGATACTAACCAGTAGCAGCTGTAACTCCTGCTATTAACCCTGTGCCTGCTCCTATGTATCAACCTCAGGTTACAACCAAATCAACAACAATATTAGCAAAGGACACAATAGCCTCTTCAGCAGGCTCGTCCTCAGCACAACAACAACTGTACAACGCGACCACCAGGGTTCGACCCTATACCAATGTTGTTCGCAGAATTGTTTCCATTACTACTGGTCAAGGGGCACGTGCAGACCTAGTCTTCTCTTCCAATACCGGAGAATCCATATTTTTGGTTCAAAGCGAATCAGACTTGTCTTTACCATCAAGGAGGACCAGGGCATAACATAGAAAACTGTCTCAGCTTCATGTCTAATGTGCAAAAGCTTGTCAGGAACGGAGTCTTATCATTCAAGGATATAAATCCAAATGTTTAGACAAACCCGTTTCCTCAACACGGGAAGGCTGCAGTGAATTTGATAGAAGAAGAGTTTAAGCACAACTATCAAATTCATGATGTACTCTTATTGGGAACCAACCTAGTTAAGATGCATTGCAGACAGAGCGGATACAAGCATATACCATCTCATAACTATCACCAGTGTGATATCTGCTCGAAAGACAATCAAGGATGTTCTGTGATGCAATCCGCTCTACAAGAACACATGGATCTCGAATGGATCTAGGATCACCGAATTCGTGAAGTCAACATGACTTATACAAATTCCAACATTATTCATAATCACAACATTCTAGCAATGAATGTCAACTTGGTGTCAATGCACTCAAGGCAAAGCCAACATCATGATCTGCCACGGCACGCTTACGATTCCTGTCCTATCTGCTAAAAAAATGATCAGGGGTGCTCTTTTGTACAAGAGGCCCTCCAGCGTCAGATGGATCTTGGATGGATTCAGGACTACCGTGATAGAAGTCATATTAGGTTAACCTGATTCAAATATTTGATATTCTCCTGATGAATACCAGCTTGGTGGAGTTGCACGCTACACAAGTCCAGCTCGGTTTTCTGACTTCGCATGAGTATCAGAACTGTACAGTATGCTATGAGAGCAACCAATGATGTGCTCTCGTTCAAAGAACTTTGTAACACTTGTTAAACCATTGGTGGCTTCCGATCTATCTAGACGAAGACACACAACAAATCAGTATGACTGATGGGAACCCTACTAGGCATCAAAGTCACGATGTTCGATTAATGGAAACCGACCTAGTAAGGTTACACTGCATTCAAAGCGGACGTGGACGAGTGCCACCACACAACTACGAGCACTGTAGAGTCTGCTCGGAGAATAATCAAGGATACTACCTCGTACGAGCAGCCCTTCAAAGTCAGTTGGAGCATAAGGAGATTCAATAATGGTCAAGCTCTGGTTCAACGTCAGAATATAGTCCTAATCAGGGAAAAGATGTTGTCTTAATCCCTAAGCGAGAAGTGGCCAAAGATATATGCTCCATAATCCCTTTACTCCATGAATCAAGAGTTCCTCTTAATGGTGGAAGGATTCTCAACCTCGAACCAATCGAGGCCAGCTATGATGGTCAGAAAAATAGAAAGGCTCCTGTAGTTATCTATCTGCCAGGACCAGTACCGTACAAGTCTGATAAAGCTATCCCTTACAAGTACGGTGCGACAATAGTTGAGAATGGAAAGGAAACTCCATTACCCTCTTTCGTGAATATTGCAGACATCAGTCGGGTAACACAGAGTGGTCGAATCTTCAACCGAGGAGTTGGAAAACATAACAAAGAAGGAGAACCTCAAACTGGAGTTCCCAATCAATCAATCGGGCAATCCGGTGATCCCGACCTTTCAAAGAACAACGATGAGATACTGAAGCTCATCTAAAGGAGTGAATACAACATTGTTGATCAGCTGTTACAGACTCCTTCAAAAATCTTCGTGTTATCTCTTTTACTCAGTTCCGAAGCTCACAGAGAAGCTCTACAGAAATTCCTAGAACATTCCTTTGTGGAACAAGATGTATGAGTCAGGCAATTTGACAGCATCATCTCCAACATCACTTCCTGCAACAACTTGGGGTTTAGTTATGAGGAACTGCCGGAAGAGGGCCAAAGTCACAACATGGTGCTCAATATTACAGTTAACTGCCAGGACGATGCTTTGGCCAGCGTACTGGTAGACACCAGATCAGCTCTAAATGTCATGTCGAAGTCCACTCTAATGCGACTATCATTTAAAGGATCTCCGATGAGAGGCAGTGAGGTCATCGTCAAAGCATTTGACGGGTCCCAAAAAATAGTTATCGGTGAAGTCGACCTTCCCATAACTATTGTTCCTCACACTTTCCAAGTCACTTTCCAGGTCATGGACATTCGGACAGCATACAGCTGTTTGTTAGGAAGACCTTGGATACACGAGGCTGGGTCAGTCACTTTGACACTTCACAAAAAGCTGAAGTTTGTCAAGAACGACCAACTAGTCACAGTCTGTGGAGAACAAGCCTTAATCGTGAGTAACCTATCATCATCCACTTGTGTAGAACCAAAGGAGATTGTAGGAACCCAATTCCAAGCACTTTTAGTGAGTAATGACAACCAATTAGAAAGAGGAACGTCGATTTCCTCATACAAAGATGCTCTCGAAGTGATCAAAAGTAACAATGCAAAAGGATGGGGACAACTTGTCATTCCTACTGATAACAAAGCAAAGAAGGGTCTTGGTTTTACCTCAACCTATACCCAGACTGCTACTAACAATGAAAGTCTTCATCCCATTCAGGACTTCTTTCACAGTGGAGGTTTCCTTCACCCAGTGTCTCAAGAAGTACATACCATTAACGAGGGAGATTCCTCCGATACAGATGAAGAGTGCAAGTCATATCTTAACAAGGACGGTTATGTGTCTCAAGGAGAAGTGACTACGCCATTTTGCTATCCCACACAGAGTCTGAGATTTATACTAAGGTCAGATGTCAAGATGATATACGGAGATTGTGATCCGAAAGCCGTGCTCCACCCAACTCATAGAGGAGGACACTCTGATGAAAGACAACTTGGACCACGACTATTATGGCCCATGGATGGCCTGCCTATGTGGCAGCCGTACCCAGGAGACTCGGGGCAAGAGAGTCAGCCGAACGATGAATATCAGCTGAGAATCATTGAAAAGAATACATGCGTCCCCACCATGTCATGGGATCAACACTCAGGGCATTCAGAAAATACCCAGCACGACGATGAATTTGCAAAGCTTGCAGTACTAGAGTTCATTAACTAAGCTTTTCCCGATGTCAACGTCATCAAGAGGGATGACTCCTTAAGTTCCAACGAAGTATGGGACACCTTAGGACAACTGAGTGGCAAGTTCGACTACTTGGTCAGGTACACCGCTCCTGAAAGCTCTCGCATCAGGCTCGAAGAGATCCAGCCAACTGGATGGGGAGATCTACCTGAGAGTGCAAACACTGTGCAAGATACAGCTGAAGAATCCTCCTACGACAACTCTGCTTGGGAGACAGATTCCAATGATCCTACTCTACCATAAATCAGCGTTATTTCCTAAGACAAATCAAGAAAGAAGGTACCAGACTTTGTGATTCACCGAGGAGTTTGCCGCCAATGGGTTGCAGTCAACGTTCCGAAAGTCGTTCATAAGTCTAAGTAATTGTCGTCTTTAAATTAACCTTTCACCCTGCCCAGGTGAAACAGATGTTTTGATAGGGCTCATTTTCTGTAAATGTACCTCTTCGCTTTGCCCAAAGCGACAGCGTTTTATTTTATAGGGTTGTAGTTTCAAGAATCGACAAAATCATAAATAAAATAACGTCGTTCTGTAATTTCTGCATTTATTGCTATTTTTTCTTTTTGCTTTTCCAGAAAATGGTAATCCTAAAAACAACTCAAATAATAAAAATGAGCAGTTATCAGAAAATACATTGCACACACTTTCGCATTCTCTCTATCTCTTCTAAAATCAATCATCACGTCATGCAGATTGCTTGTTTTAAACCCCGTTGAAACATATGATCCAATGCATTCTCCCAACTTTTAATTCCCGGTATTTGAGGCTGAAGAAGAAAATGATGAAGAAATTCCAAAAGAGATCTCCCGATTACTCAGACAAGAGGAAAGGTCCATTGAACCTCACAAAGAGTCGTTGGAAATAGTCAACTTGGGTTCAGAAGAGGAGAGAAAAGAAGTCAAGATTGGGGCACTGCTCAGTCCGACTATCAAAGAAGGTTTGATAAAGCTTCTCAAAGAGTTTCCCGCTGTATTCGCTTAGTCCTATCAGGATATGCCAAGGTTGGATACCAGCATCGTGGAACATCATCTACCGTTAATGTCAAAATGTCCTCCGGTAAAACAACGACTAAGACGGACTCATCCAGACATGGCCATCAAAATCAAAGAGGAAGTACAGAAGCAGATTGACGTGGGTTTCCTCACCACATCGAAATATCCTCAATGGCTAGCCAACATAGTACCAGTTCTAAAAAGGACGGAAAGGTCAAAATGTGTGTAAACTACAAGGATCTGAATAAAGCCAGTCCAAAGATTGACTTTCCCTTACCGTACATTGACATGCTAGTAGACAGTATAGAAAAGTTCAAAGTCTTCTCCTTCATGGACGGATTCTCGGGCTATAATCAAATCAAAATGGCACTGAAAGACATGGAGAAAACTTCGTTCATCACCCCATGGGGCACTTTTTGTTACAAGGTAATGCCGTTCGGTTTGAAGAATGCCAGGGCAACCTATAAAAGGGCCATGACTACTCTGTTTCATGACATGATACACAAAGAGATCGAAGTGTATGTCGATGATATGATTGGCAAATCTACAATAGAAGAGGAGCATGTGACCCACCTGTCAAAGCTATTCGAGCTTCTGAGAAAATACAAACTTCGCTTGAATCCCAATAAATACACATTCGGTGTCCGTCTAGGGAAACTTTTAGGGTTCATCGTCAGCCAGAAAGGAATTAAGGTTGATCCTGACAAGGTTAGGGCCATTCAAGAAATGCCTTCTCCAAGGACTGAAAAACAAGTCAGGGGATTGCTGGGACGTCTGAACTACATTTCTATATTTATATTCCTCATGATCGCGACATGTGCGCCAATCTTCAAATAACTCAAAAAGAACCAGGACTGCGTTTGGACAGAAGACTGCCAAAATGCCTTCGACAGTATCAAGGAATACCTATTGAACCCACCAATTCTATGACCTCCAGTGGAAGGAAGACCACTGATCATCTACTTAACAGTCTTGGAAGACTCAATGGGTTGTGTACTTGGCCAACAGGATGAAACCAAAAGGAAAGAGTCTATCATCTACTATTTGAGCAAGAAGTTTACCGACTGTGAAACTCAGTACACTATGCTTGAGAAAACTTGTTGTGCTCTGGCTTGGGCAGCCAAACGTCTTCGCCAGTATATGATTGGTCACACTACTTGGTTAATCTCCAAAATGGATCCAATCAAGTACGTCTTTGAAAAGCCTGCTCGCACAGAAAGGATTGCCCGTTGGCAGATGTTGTTATCAAAATACGACATTGAGTACCATGCTCAGAAAGCCGTTAAAGGAAGTGTTTTAGCCAATCATTTTCCTCATCAACCAATTGACGATCAAGAATCCGTCGGATTTGACTTCCCAGATAAAGATGTCATGTACTTGAAAATGAAAGATTACGATGAACCACTACCCAGTGAAGGGCCAGAACCAGGTTCCCAATGCAGACTTATCTTTGACGGAGCTGTCAATCATTATGGAAACGGAATTGGGGTAGTCATCAAAACACCTCAGGGTACCCACATTCCTTTCACAGCCCGACTGACATTCAAATGTACAAATAACGAGGCCGAATACGAAGCTTATATCATGCGTCTCGATGAAGCGATCGACTTAAGGATAAAAAATTTAGATGTATATGGCGACTCAACCCTGCTATCAATCAGTTCAAAGGAGATTGGAACACATACCAATCAGGATTGATTCCTTACAAAGACTATACGAGAAGGTTGTTGCCATTCTTCAATAGAATAAAGTTTCATCATATCCCTCGTGAAGAGAATCACATGGCTGAGGCACTAGCCACTCTCTCTTCCATGATTAGTGTAGGTCAATGGAATGACATACCTAAGATTGACGTAATGCACCTTGAAAGGCCCGCCTACGTCTTTACGATTGAAACAGTCATAGACGACAAACCTTGGTATCACGATGTCAAGTGCTTCCTTTAGAAACAAGAGTACCCACCTAGGGCATCCAGAAAAGACAGAAAAATCCTCAGAAGATTGGCAGGCAGCTTCTTCCTGAGAGGTGATACACTCTATAAGAGAAACTTTGACATGGTCTTGCTCCGATGCATAGACAGACCAGAAGCAAACATGTTGATGAAAGAAATCCACGAAGGATCCTTTCGCATTCATGCCAACGGACACACAATGGCGAGAAAAATTCTAAGAGCAGGGTACTATTGGCTGAAAATGGAATCCGATTGCTACAAGTACATGAGAAGGTGTCACAAGTGTCAAATATACTCAGAAAAAATCCATGTGCCCCCAACGCGTCTCAAAGTTCTTTCTTCCCCATGGCCTTTTTCCATATGGGGAATCGACATGATTGGCATGATCGAACCCAAGGCTTCAAACAGACATTGGTTCATCCTGGTAGCCATTGATTACTTCACCAAGTGGGTCTAAGCAGCGTCATACGCCAATGTAACCCGACAAGTCGTGATCTGCTTTATCAAAAACAATATCATCTGCCGTTATGGTGTTCCAAGCCAGATTATTACCGATAATGGATTCAACTTGAACAATAGAATGATGAAAGAGTTGTGTGCTGAGTTCAAAATCGAACACCATAACTCATCTCCCTACCGACCTAAGGTGAACGAAGCGGTAAAAGCAGCTGACAAGAACATAAAGAAGATCGTTCAAAAGATGGTTGTAACCTACAAAGACTGGCACGAGATGCTACCCTTTGCTCTACACGGTTATCGCACATCCCTCCGCACTTCAGCAGGGGCAACCCCTTTCTCTCTAGTATATGGCATGGAGGCAGTACTCCCCATAGAAGTAGAGATACCATCGATCAGGGTATTGATGGAAGCCAAGCTAATGAATCAGAATGGTGTCAGAGTCGACACGACGAACTGAATCTGATCGAAGAGAAGCGAATAACGGCACTATGCCTGGTCAGTTGTATCAACAAAGGATGGAGAAAGCATTTGACAAAAAGGTCCGACCTCGCATCTTCATAAAAGGAGACCTTGTGCTCAAGAAGATACAATCATTTCTCACAGATTCCCGGGGCAAATGGACTCCGAATTATGATGGCCCTTATATGGTCAAGAAAGCTTTCTCAGGTGGCACCTTGAGACTCACAACCATGTATGGAGAGGAGTTTGCCTATCCCACAAATTTTTATGTAGTCAAGAAATACTTCGCCTAAATAAAAAAAAACGTCTCGGTGGATTGAAAACCCGAAAAGGGCGATCCAGGCAAAAATTAGAGGCATAATGAATAATCATCCCGGTGGATTGGAAATCTCAAAGTACAATTCAGGAAAAAGTTAGGGATTCATGGCAAGTAACTACATCCAACAAATGAGCAAGTCCTCCAGCAGCAGTAATGCCATCCATCAGGAAAACTCCAGTTAAGGTCATCTTTGACGGAAAGTCAGGATGTTCAAAATTCAAAGTTGGTAGAAGGCTAGCGGTCGTTATGTTTCAATGTAGCCCTTTTCCCTTAAATTACCATTTTCTAACTTTGTAAATACTCCGTGGAATCACACGTTTGGCTGATTTCCATCCTATCAATAAAATTTGAGCCATAGTGCTTTTGTTTGCGATTCTTATTTGTTTTACCTTTATAGAATGACATTTTAACATGATTAACGATTCTTGAAATAAAACAAAAATGAATTTACTTGTCAACATTTTTCTATTTTTAAGATAAAGATGGCAATTCTTTTGACTGTTGAACATCGAAAGAACATCGATCGCTTCTCCAAAAGCAATTGAGCTTCAAAGTGCAGAATCAAAGTACTCCTTCTAAACCAGTACACCTGAATGAAGGATCAGCTGTGTCAGATGCGAATGTTCCACCTGACATCCCCGACAGAGTTCTTGTCTCCTAAGCCCGACCAACGGTTGTTCCCCACGGGGACTATCTCTCCTAAGCAAGGCAGAATTGCTATCTCAAACTAGTGATACCTTTCTCCATCCCCTGCAGTGGCTGAGTATCCATTCCTATTCATCTAGTAGTCTGTATGTCGCGTCAGTTTTGTCAGCATAAACATACATACCTCATGCATTATTGGTTTACATTCATATTCATATTGCATCACTATCACTCTAGTCGGTCTTATCCCCTAGTGATAAAAGTCCTCTCAATCGAGTTGTCAGTCCTTTCCTCGTCAGGAAGTAAATCATCTGAGCAATCTCTCCTCCAGTTTATTTCTGGATTGGAGATGGCCCTTGACCACTTTGATAACTTGAACCTCTGAAAAATAGGAAGACCTTTGACAAACGTCACTCTTCGCCATTGAAGATGATATTTTCGATTTCCTGGATTAAGGAAAATCCCCAAAGAAAGCCTCTTAATCAAAGATTCGGCAGTATAGCAGTTTTTCTCCGAAAGATTCGCTGACCAAGAGGTCATCAGCACCTCCAAATTGGATTACATCACATGGCATTTCTCCGAGAATATCTCGAAGAAAAGTATGATTTAATATCCCCAAGCAGAAAGCAGTCTCACAAGAGACTCGTTTTCCCCAGTAGAGTCAACAAATGGCATCTCCAAACAGAGAAGTTTGTGCACCTCTACAACTCAGACGAATGGGTTCCCCAGCAAGTCTGACATCAAAGTTTTTTCCCATCAAATGGCATCTCCCCAGGAAAATTCGGCGAGAAGTTTGAGGAAAACCGCTATGAACAGCGTCCCTTGTCAAGAAAGTTTACTGACAAAAGAAACCGAGACGAGTTCCTTGGTAAGAAACTAGGATCGAGGGGAAGTTTATATCAGAAACTGAGACCAGTTCCTTGGTAGGAAACCAAGATCGAGGGGAAGTTTATATCAGAAACTGAGATTAGTTCCTTGGTAGGAAACCAGGATCGAGGGGAAGTTTATTTCAAAAGAAAACTTAGACCAGTTCCTTGGCTGAAGACCAGGATCGAGGGGAAATTTTACCTTTTCTAAGTATCATTGCTTAGCAAAAGAAGATGGACGGGCAAACTACCATTCAAAACCACAGTCAAAATTTTGGCTATTCTGATATTTAATCCTCTTGCACCCCGAATGCCTGAATACCTTCGCCATTCACACCTTCGGGTCTAAGAAGATTAAATAGGGGCATCTGTCATACCCCAAATTTTGACCACTAAGATTTCCCATCATTGTGCAAATCATCATCGCAATATGGATGAACCATCATGCCTCATCAATATCCTCAGAGATGTTTGAGCATTCACCACATTCAGAAATTAGGGTTTCGAGCCCTCTCAGAGCACTTAAACAAAGGATCAATCAAGAAATGACATGATCTTCAACTTGTCTTGCCTCTCCAACACTTATACAGGATCAAGAGGACTCCCACATCAAGAATCAAGCACAAGGTTACAACATTCCAAGTGGATCAAGCCTTAGGATCGCCAGTGTCAGCAAATTAGGGTTTTGGTCGACCAAGGCCTCTAGATGAAGATTTTCCTCTGGGCATGAGCCAATGCTTCAAAATATAACCCAAGATACTCTAAGGGACCTCATGGACCCAATCATCAAGTCAATATAGCCTCAGGGGAGGCATTAATCAAAAATAAGGAATTAGGGTTTCTTGACCTAATTCACCCCTAAGTTGACTTTTGGGACAAAACACGAGCCAAGACCTCAAGACATGATTTAAGGGTCTCCAATACACTACATTGATCCATTTACAACAATGGATTAATCCAAGAAGCTTGGTCCACAAGTTTCAATTTCATCTGGACCACAATTAGGGTTTTGATGAAAAAGTCAACTGAACCTTTGACTTTGGACCAAGGCATGCTCCCAAACCTTGGGACATGACTCAAGACATCCCTAACTACCCTTGGATGCCCCCATGAAGTTCGTTTGAGCCCAAGGATTGATTTCACAAAGGATCGCACAGTTTAAAATTCATCTGATAAAAAAGTCAACTGTACAAAAAGTCAAGTAGGTAAGCACTGATCTGTCAGCCTCCAAAGTCCCAAAATCTACAAGTAGCATGCCAAACCTAAAAAGCCTAAAAGAGGCCAAGACTCCAATTTTGTTTTGGAACATTCAATGGATGCTTAGAAGTGGCATGTATCAGAGCAAAGATGAACACCTCAGTCAAGCCTTATCCTTGAATCAAAGAACCATAGGTCTGTGCTCTAATCTCAAGTCAATGGCTAGAGGAGACTTGAGATTCCATTTGATCACAATTGGCCAAAGGCCTGCTGCAGATGCCATTCCATATTCATTATAAAACAAACTTGACACACTATAAATATACCTCATTTCTGATCAGTTTGAGTACACCAAAGGCCTATAACACTTGCCTTTCTCAAAATCACACTCTCACTTCCAAAAATGCCTTCTAATGCAAGCTACTATCGGGTTTTGAATTAGAATGTGTTTCCCCAAACCAATCACACACACACCTCATAAACATCATATGTGAGCTGATCAAACACTAAACCAACAATTGGAACACCAAATTCATGAAATCATCATCCATTTCCTCATGTTTTCATCAAAGTTGCAGCTGAGGTGCCATAATATGTTCTAGTTCATTTCAAATCAATCCAAGCTTTCAAACTCACTCCATATGGTGTAGGGAAGCTGTTCAGATCATCACAACTCATCTGTAACACCTCTAACTCAAAGATCATGTTGCTCTTGCTGCCACGACATTCAAGTAAGCCTAAACTTGGTCATCTCATGATTCATGCATATTTCCTTGCACAATAATTTTTCCATATGTTCATAATTATGTATGGAGTGTTTCCCCTCCATTAATTACTTTGTACGAGTCGTGTATCAAATTTCTCAGCCTTCATGCAAAATTTAGGGTTCTTGAGGTTTTGTTTTGATTTCTCATTCCATGCTTAAAATAAATGAAATTAAATACCATAGACATGATCGTGAGGTGAAAACGAGCAGATTGATATGTGGATTGTGTGATTTCATCAAGTATTCAGTGAGATTGATGAGAAAATGCAAATCAGGCCAAAACCAGAACTCGCGCGTGTTCTTGGTGTGTTCTTGGCGCCTTTTTCAAATATTCAAATATTTGAATTTTGTGATTTTATTTAATTGATTCAAAAATTATTTTATCTCTGAATTTTAATGATTTTGAGTTGATTACTTTTTTTAATAATTCACAAAAATGTTAAAAATTTTTATTTTACAAAAATTTCCCAAAAATATTATTTATTTCATATAATTGATAATTTTGCAAAGAATTAATTTTTATTTGTTTTTTGAAACATAAAATATTTTTTCCTTCTTGATTTTCCAAACCTAAATAGTTTTCAATCATTTTGTGGATAAAAACATGATTTTTGAAACATCGGTCAAAGATCACCACTCATTTTTCACATGTTTTCAATAATTTTTATTAATTTTTAAGCAAAATTAATTCTATTTTAGACAAAATTAGGGTTTTGATTAATTCCACCCTCATCAATCTTTTTCAAACACTCATGGGCTTCTAATAGAGTGTAAGACCCAATCCCTTTGTAAATAAACAATTTTTGGGCATCACGCAATGTATAAGTCCCTCTGTATATTTTCAAAAGTTCGGCGCGATCGCCGCCTTTTTAACAAAATCAACAGGACTTCTCCTTGAGCTATAAGACCCAGCTTTATTCATTTTCAAACATTGTGGGCCTCTTGAGTACAAACCATTTTGGGCCTCAGATATTGTATAAGTCCCACTGTATTTTCAAAATCACGGCGGGGTCGTCACCTTTAAAAAACAAAATCATCTGGGCCTACCCTCGTGTTGTAAGTCCCATTTATTTTCTATAAACACCTTTTGGGCCTCAGTTGTTGTATAAGTCCCGATACGATCTTCAAAACAACAGTACAATCACTGTTAAAACCTTGGGCCTCTCCTTGAGCTATAAGCCCCAACAATCTTTTCAAAACAACTTCTCTTTTGATTTAGATTCAAATATATATATTGTTATCAAAACTTTCTTTAATTTCTCTGAACAAATAACAATATAACATAGAAGTTTGCTCACCTGTACGTTTTATCTGCTTTCATTTACATGCTTTAATATACATAACTGTATTGTGGGAAGCTGCGCATGGTTAGTCTTCTTTCATACCCTTTTAAAATAATTGTCATATATCAACTGTATATGTACTAGTATAGCTATTTAGAGTTTTCCCCGACAACTAGATCTAGAACTAGGTAAAGCCCTGTTGGTCAGTCTTAAATATAAACAAAACTAGATCCCCATAGGATTACCAGATACAGTTTTGCCTTCTCTTGGGCTTAAACAATTCGGAACAAAGAGAAAGGCAGTATTCTTCGTGAACCTTTTCTCAGACTGTCACCCCTAGAAATTGTCAAAGAAATTCTACTCCCCAGAGGTGATCTATTCTCAGTGAATGGCATCTCATGAAATTCTTCAAACCTCATAACTTTCACTAAATGATCTATTCTCGATGAATAGTATTTCTTGAACTTTTCTTGGTTTGGGACCCACGGGCTTCCTAAAAGCATCCCCGCCTCCTCTTGGGCTTTGTACAAGGTCCCTCCGGCTTCTTAGAAGTTCTCATGCCTTCTCTTGAGCTTAATCCAAGGACCCTGACGACCTCTTAAAGGTATAGGACAGAACTTAGTCATCCTTCGTTAAAGCTGTCTTTCTAAAAAGAGTCAAAACCCTCAGACCAATTTTAGGTTTGATACTCATCCCTTAAAAGAGTCGGCCTCCTCTTGGGCATCATACAAAAGATAAAATTCTTCCACACCAGTAGACTTGGACAGTCTAAATACCCTTGAGTCTCAAAGACATTCTCAAGTTCCCTACAAAACATAAGAGAAACCCCAGATTCTGGTTTAATCTCCAGCAAGAGTTGATTCCCCATTTGGACATGCCTGGGGATCTCAATAAACCCCAGCAGAAAGATAGCCTCCTCTTAGGCTTTGTATAATGATCTTTCCTCAGCACAGTTAGCCTCCTCTTGGGCTTTGTACAATGATCCTCCCCAGAGGAGCTAACCTTTTCAGACTCTCTTGTTGAGTCAATCACTTCTCAGACTCTCTTGTTGAGTCAATCACTTCTCAGACTCTCTGGTGAATCACATTTTCAGACTCTCTTGTTGATTCAATCACCGTTTCAGACTCTCTTATTGAGTCAATCACCTTTCAGTACTCTCTTGTTGAGTCAACCCTTTTGCCTCAATCTCGAGCTTTGTACGAGACAGATAAAAAACACTCTCTTGTTGAGTCAATAGCCTCCTCTTAGGCTTTGTATAATGATTTCCCCTAGCAGGAGTTAACCTCCTCTCGAGCTGTGTATGATGATTTCTCCAGCTTGTTCAGCCACATTCCTGGGCTTTGTACAGGACAGATAAAAGCACTCTCTTATTGAGTCAAACCCTTTTTAGCCTCTATCTTGGGCTTTGTACAAGATATAAAATTTCATAAGCTTCTCTTAAACTTAGGGACAAACATCTTCCCCAGTGGAGTTACTTCCTCCGAGCCTTCCTTTAGACTTCGAGAAATAATTCCTAAGCAGAGTCAACCTCTTTCTGCCTCCATCTTGGGCTTTGTATAAGATAGATAATGCTCTCCAGCAGAGTCAAATCCTTTAGCCTATATCTTGGGCTTTGTACAAGACACATACAAAACTCCCCGACGGAGTCCGAAATCCCTTTTAGCCTCAATCTTGGGCTTTGTACAAGACAGAAATAACATTTTCCCTGAAAAAGTCAAACTTTTAGCCTCCTTTTAGGCTAGGTATAATAATATCCCCCAAAGAGTCAGTCTCATTTTTGCCTCAATCTTGGGCTTTGTACAAGACACCAATATATACACTCTTTTGTTGAGTCAAATCCTATTTAGCCTCCTCTTAGGCTTTATATAAGGAAATCCCTAGCCAAGTCAATTAACCTTTTAGCTTCAACCTTGGGCTTCGATCAAAGAACATAAAAATCCACAATTCCCTCTTTAGAGATGACAAATTCTCTCTCAATCAATAAACCTTTTAGCTTCAATTTTGGGCTTTGAACAAGATACCAAAACATATTTTTCCTCGCATAGAATAGGAGGAACTACGATTGCTCTAATTTCTCTATTTCGTTTAAACGGGAATATGTAGGCATAAGATTGCGAAATCTTAGCGAGCATACCAATAAAAAACTCTAGGTCCAGTACCTTCACACCAAAACTTAGGTCCAGCACCTTACCAAAAACATCGGGGACACCTGAACTTCAACATCAACTCACTCACTCACTCAAATTTCCAGAGAAACTTTCCCTACCCATTAACAGATAAACACCATCAATTACAAAGTGAAGCCTAAAGCTAATATCCTGTGGATAACCACATATAGGATGGGTAACTAACAACTACCTATTGTATAATCTGACCCCGGACCCCCCAATCTCTTTTAAGCATTTGTTCAGTTAAACATTCGCGTGCAAGGTTAGTTTTAGATAGCGTCCCTTTCCCTTTTAGCTTCATGGGATATATAAGAAATCTGAAAGTAGCACCCTTTCTCCTCGAGTAGGAAAACCCAAACTTCAACGATAAGGTGGTCGCGTCACCAACAAAAATCGCTCGCTACAGTGTGCCTTTTGTTTAAAATTCTCTTTTATTTTGCTTTACAGAATGGCATTTTTAATATGATCAACGATTCTTGAAACAAAAAAGAATTTACTTTTGTTTTCAAATTTACTTTTGCTTTCAAAACAAAGATGGCAATCTCCTTTGATTAATGAGCACAAAAAGGAATATCGACTGCTTCTCTGGTAGTGATCTGACTCCAGGAGGCAGAATCGAAGTACTTCCTGAACATAGGATCAACTACTTCAGGATGAGATGTCCCATCTGACATCCCCGACAGAGTTATTACCTTTGAAAACCAATTATTGGTTTCTCTTCCCAAAAGGGTCCACCTCTGAAAAGCAAGAACTTATTTCTATGCCTAGCAGGTTTGTACCTCCAGAAATCGGAACGGATGTAGGAATCTCTATTCTTAAGTAAACATCCAACTTTCAGAATCTCCAGTGATACCCCCATCTCCCTGAGTGGCCGAGTATCCAGTTGTATTCCTCATCAGTCTGTATGTCGTGTCTATTTTGTCAGTATAAGCATACATACATCATGCATCATTGATTTATATTCATACACATGTTGCACTTATATCGCTCTGGTCATACTCATCCCTAAGTGATAAACATCTTCTCTCCGGTAGAGTTGTCATTTTTCCTTTCTGCATCAGATAGGACAAAATCCTGGTCTAAGTTCCTTCCTCGTCAGGAAAATGTACTGTCTAAACAATCTCTCTCCAGTGCATTCCTGGATTGAAATCGGTTCTCAACCACTTTGATTACTTGAACCTCTGAAAGGCAAGAAGTCATTTGGACATGCACATTTTGGAACATCACTCTTCACCACTGAAGATGATATTTTGCTTTTCCGGATTAAAGAAAATCCCTAGAGAAAGCCTCTCAACGGAACACTCTTGGCAATACGGCGGTTTCTCCCCGAAAAGTTTGTTGTCAATGAAGTCATCAGCACCTCAAAATTGGATTACATCACATGCCATTTCTCCGAAAAGCGTCTCGAAGAAAAGTATGATGTAACACCACCCTGCAAAGAAATAATATCTCAAGAGACTTGTTTTCCCCCCAGTAGGTCGACAAATGGCATCTCCCACGGAGAAGTTTGCATGCCTCTGCAGTTCAGACAAATGGTTCTCTCCAGCAAGTTTGACATCAAATCTTTTTCCATCAAATGGCGTCTCCCCAGTAAAATTCGGTAAGAAGTTTGATGAAGACCGCTACAAATAGTGTTTCTTGTTGAGGAAGGAACTCAACAAGAAGAAACTAAGACCAGTTCCATGGCTGAAGACCAGGATCGAGGGGAAGTTTATTTCAAAATAAAACTGAGACCAGTTCCATGGTTGAAGAATAGGATCGAGGGGAAGTTTAATTCAAAAAGAAACCTGAGACTAGTTCCATGGCTGAAGACCAGGATCGAGGGGAATTTATTACAAAAAAGAAAATTGAGACCAGTTCCACGGCTGAAGACCAGGATCGAGGGGAAGTTTATCTCAAAAGAAACTGAGACCAATTCCATGGCTAAATACTAGGATCGAGGGGAAGTTTTACCCTTTTCTAAGTAAAATCACTTAGCAAAAGAAGATGGATGAGCAAACCGCTGCCATTCATAACCACAGTCAAAATTTCAGGTATTCCGATATTTAATCCTCTTTTACCTTAAATGTTCGAACGTCTTCGGCATTCACACCTTCAGGTCCAAGAAGTTTAAATATAGGCATCTGTCATACCCCAAATTTTGACCACAAGATTTCCCATCATTGTGCAAATCATCACCACAATATGGATGTACCTTTATACCTCATCAATCCCCTTAAAGATTGTTGAGCATTCACTACAATCAAGAATTAGGGTTTTGAGCCCTCTTAGAGCACTCAGACAACGGATCAATCAAGAATGGACATGATCCTCAACTTGTCAAGTCTCTCAAACATTAATGAAAGATCAATAGGTCTCCCACATCAAGAATCAAGTACAAAAGTGCAACATCTCAAGTGGATCAAGCCTCAAGATCATCAGTGTCACCAAATTAGGGTTTTGGTCGACCAAGGCCTCCAGAGAGAAATTTTCCTCTGGGCATGAGCCAATAATTCAAAACATGATTCAAGAAGCTCAAAGGGACCTCATGGACCTAATCATAGAGTTAAAATAGCCTCAGGAGAGGCATTCATAAAAAATCAGGAATTAGGGTTTCTTGACTTAATTCACCCCTAAGTTGACTTTTGGAGCAATGCATGAGCAAATACCTCAAAAAGTGTTTTGAAGACCTCCAATGCATCATAATGATCAATTTACAATATTGTATTGATCCAAAGAACTTGATTCATAAGCAGTGCAAGGATTCAAATTCTTCTGGACCAATTAGGGTTTCTTGATGAAAAGTCAATTGCACCTTTGACTTTTGACCAAGACATAATCCCAAACCTTGGGACATGATTCAAGACACTCTATAACATATATGGAATCCATCCATTAGGTTTGATTTAGGTAAAGGACTTGATTTCATAGAGGATCACAAGGTTTGAAATTCATTTGAAAAAAGTCAACTGTGCCAAAAAATCAAGTTTGACGTTTTGAATTTCTTGACAAACAAGGCTTCCCTAAGTCAAAACAATGTTAATTTATGGTTTCGACCATCGTTTATCATAAAAAATCAAGAAAAATGGGGTTACTTGCAAAAGGGGCAACCATAAGAAACTTGAAATTTCACTAAGTTATGGACAAAATGATTTATACCCAACTTTGCAAGGCCATAACTTGTGATCCAAGCAAGCTTTTTCTTCCATCCAATGCTCAAATGAAAGCTCTCATTACGTACTTCAAAATTGCCAACTACATTAGATTCCAAATCCTTATGGATTTTGAGTTATGGATTGATCAAAATCAAAAAAACATGAAAATTACCATTTTTCCAACACTTAGTGAAATTTTCAAGTTAGAATCTGTTTCACTTTTTCACCAACTTTGAGGCCATTTTTCATTATGATCCAAGATTTTTCAAAAACAAAGTTGGACATCAAAGTTAAAGTAGGATATACAAGCTTTCCAAAGAGTACAAGAACTCCCATTAATTCAACTTGAGCAAGGAGTTATGAACCTCACAACATGCCTTGCTCAAACTGGTTTTCAAGGCAGATTTGGTGTATTTCTTGCACCACACGATTTCCATTTCAAATTTTGTCTCACTTGACATTTTCAAACTTGGACCATTGAGTCAAGAATTCAATCCTTTGGCATGTGATCATTCAAGTTTCAAATCCAAAACTCCAACTTTTTCATTTGGCATTGATGTGGAACATAGTGTTGTCATGAACCAAGCCATATCAGTCCAATTGAATCAAGATTGACTCAAAAAACATAAGACCTAGAGCTACAAGATCAGCTCAAGTCAATGGCTAAGGGAAGACTTGGTACCTTGGCATTTAAGAAAGTGATACATGGTCATATCCATTGGATAATAGAGTGAACCAGTTGCCATTCACTATTCCTCGAAAAAGAAACTTCCTCTACTATAAATAGAGGTCATTTCTGATGTTTCAAACCACACCAAAACAATACCAAAGCCTTGTTTTCTCACTCTCCTTCTCTTACTTCAATTTCAAGTCATAATGGATCAATTTGGGGATTCTCGAAACCAGAGCAAAAACCACTCAAATAACTATCCAAACACACCAGAAACCATCTATTGGAGGTGTTCAAACCTTCATCCTCATTGTACAACACCAAAATCAGAAAGTCAACCTCAAAAACCTCAAATTTTGACTTTTTCTGCATTTTTCAAGCCATGTCTTGATCCAATCACTTTCTAAACTAAACAAACCTTCAAATATTCTCTAAATATCATTCTTAAATAGTCCCAACAAGTTTCCCTAAATTGTAACACCATTGGAGTGAGTTAATATTTTGGTCGCTTTTGCCACTTTTGCAAGAAAGAGCCAGTTCTTGTTCCTGAGGTTTCCAGCTGGTTTTGATCATCCTAAAAGCTTCTAAGGGATCAATCAAGAGTGTCTAAGGCATTAGATTACTTCTGGTACAAGCATTTTGCAAGATAGCACAAGGAGCTTTAAGAGGTAAGTACATAACAACTTAAACTCTTTAAAATATGCATTGCTTTGATGTCCATTGATCATGAACATGTCATACATATCATATGTGTTGTGATTGAACCAATTTACCATGCTATTATTGTTTGTATGAAGAGGTATCATAGAACTTGCAAATTTTGTCCTATTTTGAAACCACTATCGGGTTTTAAAATGTAGGCATCTTTAGAAAATTCTGAAACCACTGTTGGATTCCTCATGAAATTCTAGGCATGATCCATCCAAATTTCATCAAATTTCATGGAGAAATGAGGGAGATATGATCCTTCTTGCATTTGAACCAAAACTTTAAAACTTAGGCAAGCCATCCATGTCGCCCTTGTTGCTTGGCCTGGCCAGAAGCATTCTAGCCTTGTCAATTTATGGATGGGGGTGATACAATGGATGTATCACCACCCCAGTGGTAACAGCGCATGTGTGTTTGGGTTCAACACCCACCCAGACCATTTTTTGGTTCCCTCTCTTTTTTGCTATTTTTCTTATTTTTTCATTATTTTCTTAATTAATATCAAAATTAATTTCTCTTCCAATTTTAAATATTTTTTATTGATTCTTTTTTTCAAAATTCACAAAAATGTTGAAATAATTTATTCTACAAAGAAAATCCAATTTATATGATTTATTTAATATAGATTGAATTTTTGTAATTTATTTCATTTTTATTTGTTTTCAAACATTTTAAAAATGAGATTTCCACCTTGAATTTTAAAATTCAATTGGATTACAAACTTTCATGTGATTAAACATGATTTTTCAAAACATTTTTCAAAGTTCACAACTTGTTTTTGAATATTTTTTATTTTTTTATCATTTATTATTTAATTTTCTTTGAAAAATTATATTTGAATTAAAATTAGGGTTTTTCCCTTGATTTTAATTTTTCAAACTTCATTTGAAATACTTTTGGGCCTCAAATAGAGTGTAATACCCATCCCCTTTGTAAATATACCATTTTGGGCCTCAATCATTGTATAAGTCCCGATACGATTTTCAAAATAACGGTGCGATCTTCGTTTTTCATCTGGGCCTCTCCTTGAGTTGTAGGCCCCATCTCTTGTATAAAAATAAACTTTTGGGCCTCTAATAGTGTAAGATCCATTCCTTCTTGTACATAAATAAATTTTGGCCTCGGTCATTGTATAAGTCCCTCAATGGTTTTCAAATCACGGGGCAATTGTCCTCTTTTCAAATAAATCATATGGGCTTCTCCTTGAGTATAAGCCGCATTTTTTTGGGCCTCTAATAGAGTGTAAGACCTAAACCCCTCTTTGTACAAAAATAATTTTGGGCCTCTGCTATAGTATAAGCCCCACAACTTCTTTCGGTATCGTAGTGCGATCAATGTTATCAAATAAGTCATCTGGGCCTCTCCTTGAGGCATAAGCCCCAAACAAATATTTTTTTAACAACTTGTTTTAATAAAAATTCAAATTCAATGTTTCTTTCAGAACTTTCTTCAATTAATTGAAACCCTAAAAGAGGGAATACTGTTGTAGTAAATACAATAGATGACAATATGCTTGGGCTTCTTTACAACAGGTAAGTCTCAACATCTCTTGCAGTGCTTATTTCTTATATATATATATATATATATCTGTCAATATAATTGTCTATATATACTTATGCATTATTCCCGGTGAAACTTTTCTCAAGACTGTCAAAACTTAGAAACATAGATGCATATACAAGAAATTCATTTCCCCAGAGAGGATTAATTCCCGGTGAAACCTCTTTTGAATTTCTTCAACCTTAGAATTGTTCAACTAAGAAAGGATTAATTCCCGGTGAAACCTTTCTTGAACTTTTCTTAGGCTTGGACCCACAGGCTTCCTAAAAGCATCCTCAGCCTCCTCTTGGTCTTAGTACAAGGACCCACATGCTTCTTAGACGTTCCCCCAAGCCTCCTCTTGGGCTTAGTACAAGGACCCTAAGGCCTCCTAAAGGCATAGGATAGAAATTAGTCATCTCTACTAGTTTAATCCTCAGGAGAGTCAAGAATTCCAAAACATCAGACCATTCTAGGGTTGACCTTCATCCCTTAAACCAACAGCCTTCTCTTGGGCATCATACAAGGACCCCTCTCTACACCATTAACCTGCCATTTCTTATTGAGACTTGGATAGTCTCAGCCTCCTCTTGGGCTTCATACAAGTAGACTTGGAAAGTCTTATCCCACCAAGAAACCCTGAAGTTTCCTAAAAGCACATGAATAACCCTGATCACTCAATCAATACACTAATCTACAACAAAGTTAAAACCTCCATAGGTTTTCAAACTCAACTTTTAATTTTCCCTGACCCCAACAAGGTTTAGGCTTTAACCTTAAAAATATCCATCCATGGTCAATTTACCATCAGCAGATCCCCAGGAGAATCAGAGCCTCGTGGCATCTGATACTTCAACTCTTCCCTGATTCTCAGCAAGAGTAAAACACTTGGATCCCCCAATACAATTTGGATCTGCTCCTGGATTTCAATAAATCCTCAGCAAGAGATTAGCTTCCTCTTAGGCTTCATATAAGAATTTCCCCCAGTTAGCCTCTTCTTAGGCTTTGTATAATGAATTTCCCCCAGTCAGCCTCAATCTTGGACTTTGTACAAGATAGAAAAAACATTCCCCAGTGGAGCTATTTTCCTTCATCCTTAATCTTGGGATTTGCACAAGACAGATAAAACCCTCCTCAGTGGTGTCAGTTTATTTTAGCTTTAACCTTGGGCTTTGATCAAGGCACATAAAAATCAACATCCCCTCAGATGAGACCATGAGTCCTCTCTGTAGAAGGACATTTCCTCTATACATCACATCTCAAAACAAACAATCAAAACCTTTTCCTAGATAATTGTTGTAAGTGGCACCCTTGTTGATTCAAAATCCAAGCTGGAGTCCTTCCTTTATCTTGGCTAAAATTCATCTTTCATCTAACAGCTATAAGTGGCAAGCCTCTGGATTCCTAACATCAAAGCCAATGTCCCTATCTTAGCATGAAAGATTCATAAGGAAAAAGTGGCATTGATCTACACTGAGTTAAAGCTTTCCTCCTTCATGACATCCCTCTTATAAAGGAAATTATGACATTGCTGGATTGATATATCACAGTTAAAGTAATTTCCCTTATAACCAATTACTCAACTTTTGTGATGAATAGGTGAGATGTTCTCCCTTTAGAGATGAAAAATTCTCTCTCAATCACCCTTGTAGCTTCAATCTTGGGCTTTGAATAAGACATAAATACACAACTAGCATCAATCTTGGGCTTTAAACAAGATACCAAACATTTTCCTCCCATAGAAATAGGAGGAACTACGATTGCTCTGATTTCCCAGATATCTTTAATCGAATACGTAGGCATAAGATTGCGAAATCTTAGCAAGCATACAAATAAAAAAACTTTAGGTCCAGTACCTTCCCAAAAACAACACAAAACCCATAAACAACAAAAACACTCTCTCAACACTCCCAACGGAGAAACTTTCCCAAGCCACAGCAGATAAACACCAGAAAGCATTTAAATTAATAGAGAAATATGCAATAAAAGGTCTATGGATAACCATATATACACTGGGTGTTAATAGCTTCCCTTTGTATAACCTGACCCCATTCCCCGATCTCTTAGCATTTCTTAAATAAAACATTTGTGTGCAAGGTTAGTTTTAGATATCTTCCCTTTCCTTTCCAGCTTCATAGGATAAATAAGAAATCAGAAAGTAGCACCCAATTCTAACCATTGTGGTAAGGTGGTCGCGTCACTGACAAAAATCACAAGCTACAATATCGCCATCAGCCGCGTCAGCACGCCTGACAAAGACCGAGGAAGCCAGAGAGGCATTTCACTCAGTTACCAATGTTGTACAGTCAAATACTTCCAGATTTGATCAAGGGTGGACTAATACTGCTGAAGGAATTGAACCCAGTGCCTTTTCCATACCCACCAGGTTTTGATGCCAACGCCCGATGTGACTACCATGCTGGGGCAAAGGGGCATTCAACTGAAGACTATAAGGTACTCAAGAGCAAGATTCAGACACTTCTTGACTCCTATATGTTCTCATTCACGCCTCAGGGTATTCGGATTAATATTTCTCCTTCATCCAGTCAGGTGGGTTCATCAGTTCAGGTCATGGAAGAAGTCACCGAGAGCAGTTGTGCAGATGATTATCAGACTGACTTAGATGAACAATTCTGAAGACGAGTAAATCAGTAGAAAATCAAGCTTGGAAAGCCCAGTTCCTCGAATCTAGAAATCTTTTAGACCATGTTGTCATACCCCAAATTTTGACCACCAAGATTTCCCATCATTGTGCAAATCATCATCACAATATGGGTGTACCTTCATGCCTCATCAAATCTCCTCAGGGGTTGTTAAACATTCACTTCAATCAAAGATTAGGGTTTTGAGCCCTCTCAGAGCATTTAGATAAGGATCAATCCAGAAATGACATGATCTTCAACTTGTGTAGCCTCTCAAACACCCACAATGGATCAATAGGACTTCCACATCAAGAATCAAGCACAAGATTGCAGCATTCCAAGTGGATCAAGCCTCAGGATCGCCAGTGTCACCAAATTAGGGGTTTGGTCGACCAAGGCCTCCAAATGAAAATTGCCATCTAGGCATGAGCCAATGCCTCATAATTTGGTCCATTAAGCTCAAAGGAATCTCAAGAGCCCATCCACAATGGCAAAATTACCTTAAGGGTCCCATCTATCAAAAAATCAGGAATTAGGGTTTTGACCTAATTTAACCCTTGAGTTAACTTGTGAAGTGAGGCATGGCTTGAAGCTTCAAAATTAACTTCAAGGACCTCAAATACATCATATTGACATGGATACAAGATTTGATTAACTCAAAGAGCTCAAATCATAAGCCACAAGAACTCAAAACCATCTGATCATAAATTAGGGTTTCTGATGGAAAAAGTCAATCCTACCCTTGACTGTTGGCCTAACCTTGATCTCAAACCTTGGGAAGGGGTCCAAGACATTCCTAAATACCCTTGGAGACCATCCATGAAATTTAATTGAGCCCAAAGACCGATTTCACAAAAGGATCACAAAGTCAAAATTTCATCTGATGAAAAAGTCAACTGTACAAAAATCCAAGTTTGACTTTTTGGATTTTTTGGTCAACCAAGCTTCCTTAACCCTAAAACAATGTTAATATGTGATTTGAAACATCATTCATCAAGAAAAATCAAATAAAGTGAGTTAACTTATAAAAGGGGTAACCATAAAAAACTTTAAATTTTTCTAAGTTATGGAACAAAGTGGCTAGGGTACCAACTTTGCAAGGCCATATCTCCCAAACCATAAAGCATTTTTCTCTCATTCAAAGCTCAGATTAAAGTTCATGTTACATACTTCAAATATGTCAACTAGACCTCATTCCAATTCATCATGGATTTTGAGTTATTGTTTAAGCAAAATCACAAAAAACATGAAAATGACATTTTTCCAACACTTAGTGAAATTTTCACTAAGTCAAAATCTGCCTTACTTTTTCCAAAATGTAGAGGCATTTTTCATTGTAATTCAGGTTGGTTCAAAACCAAAGTTAGGCATCATGTTGAAATAGGATATATCAGCTTTCCTAAATGGCCAAGAACTCCATCTGTAACACCCCAAAATTTGCCTTCTTGTTTTTAGCTTACTGGCTTATGTTTCTTTGCATTTCTTGCATTAGAATTTATGCATAGCATTGGTCCTTAGCATGGGATCAAGGTACTTGGTTCATCTCAAAGGAGTCTCAAGCCTCAAGGTGTTTTGTGGTGGTCATCATATCTTTATAAGATCAAGAATGGCTAAGGATTTCAAGTGAATCTTTCCCTCTTATCCAGAGGGACCAATTAGGGTTCTTGAGTTCAAAGGACTTCTTGAGGGGCTTTGTGGATTCAATCATGCTCTCATGGGTTCCATATGCTCACAAACACTCATAGAGGAAGGCTTGTCAAGTGGTTCATTGTGGAAGATGTTCAGTGGATCAGTTGCTTGTGAACCAAGAAAAGTCAACTGTAAGGAGGAAAGTCAACCATGGAATTTTGAGGTCCTCTTCATGGTTTTTAAGGTCTTATGCCCTCATATGGTCCTTAAATGTTAATATTCATGTCATTCATCAAGAATCAAGAGTTTGTACAAAAGTTACTATTTTTGGAAAATGACCTATAATGTGAAACTTCCATTTTTGGCAACTTTTCAAACCATCTTCAACTTGACTTTTCATCACCAAATAAGCTTCAAATGAATTTTCCTCAAACATGAAAGTTGAATATCTCTCTCTCCCCTTTCCAAAAAGTACTAGATTGTCTCCATACCATTTGTGGTTCTCAAGTTATGATCAAAAGAAGGCAAGGTGCTTTTTAAGGTTTTCTCATGTATTCATTTTTCCACCTTTTGCATTTTGGTTCAAAATGACTTGTATTTGTTTCTAATGACTCAATTCACATTGCCATATTCAAGTACACTCCATGAGGACCATTTTTGACCCTTGAATCAAGTGAATCAGTGCCATGTACCTCATGTATTTTTCAAAATGCAAATTTGCAAGATGGATTGAATCTCACAAATCATGCATCCACAAAGCCCAAACCCAATTCCATTGTGATCAGCAAGTAAAATGGAGATGAATCACACTTATTTCATGACCAATGTACGTCTGGATTAGTGTGTGCATCACAACTTGCATTTTTGCAAATCACCTTGGATAGCCTTAATCAAGGGATTAACTAAACCCTAATCATGCTCAGAGGTCTAACCAAGTGTATATAAGGAGACTCACACGTTCATTCACACATCATGCACTCTCATTTGCTCAGAATTCCAATTTTTGCTCTCACTCTTTCTCTCTTCGAAACTCACTCTCCTTGGAGTTTCTTTGAGATTTTATTTCACATTCTTGATCAGTGAAGTAAATAGAGCAAGAATCAACCATTGATTGAAGCTGAGAGTGAGTTTTTCATCAAATTCAGTTTTGGAAGGTTCAAGTTCAAACCTCAAGATCTAGCACGATTCCAAGCTCTAATTGCATTTATTTTGCAATAAGAGGTTCTAAGGAGTAGATCTGCAGCTTCCAGAGGGTTTTCTTGGTGTATTTTAAGCTCTGCAATTCTCAGGTTAGTGTGAAATTCATCATCATTTAACTTGATTTTATGGTGTGCATTGTGTTCTTTGAGAGTTGCTGATCATCCTGATGTAATTTGATTTGATTTTAGACATGTATCATGGTTGTATTGTGGATCTAAAGTTTTTAGATCTAAACTTTATCTCTTCGATTCGCCTTGTGTGTTGATGATCTGTTGAAATAAATTGCATATTCTTGATCCTTGTGAAAATCTGAGTGGAATGGTGTACTTGTTTGCAATTTCTGGGAATTTTTGAGTTTGTGCTCGCTGGAGAATGTGACCGGAGCTAGGGCTCCGACACCTGGTTTTGACTGCATGTGAATCAGGGTTTGAGATTGAAGACGTAATCTGGACCGTTGGTGGTCCAGATCAGATGGTTCAGATCATGCCACTTCATTTAATTTTCCTTTGTTTTATTTAATGTGCTTGTGTGCTACTCCATGCTATTTATCATGTACCACAGGTCTGTGCCTTACAGCTTGCATAATTTTTGATGGATTGACTCATTGACGCACGTTTGATTAATCCATTGATCTTGATTTCGCCAACACATTAAAAAACTCACCTGCTTGTCACGTGACCTTATGTTATGTCCAGATTGATCTTTGTGTGTGCATGCTTACATTTATTATTGTGTGCCTTGTGATCTGATGCGTTAATCTTGATTACCTTGGTTTTGTTGACTGCATGTGGGTCTTTGGATGAATCCGATGGTCACGTTTGAGTCAAGTTGGTTTGACTGGATTCTTTTGTATGCGCTGATGGATCGTTTGACTTGGGCTTGCTATCCCCACCCCCTGTTCAGCCCATTTGATGCTCTGCTTGTTGCACCCCCTGGGTTTCTTTTATTCTTTTTTATTTTCTTTGCATTGTTTTGCATTTTAATTTTTAAAATTAGTTTTATGCATCTAAAAATCATGAAGCATCTTTGGAATTTTATAAAATTTTGTCAAGATTTATTTTCCATTTTTATTTTATTTTGTGCATCTGAATTAATTGTTTGATTAATTTCTTTTGTGAATTTCTTCAATTATGCACACCCTGCCTTGTTGATTTTTGTTCTCATCATTGGTACATGATTTGCATCCCATTCTTTTTGAATATTTCAGAGGAAATCTTGAGGTACTTAAAAATATTTTTCTCATATTTTTAAACTCTTTGAATATTGCATTTTATTCCCTCTATTTGTGCATTGTTCTTCTTTGTTATTATGCAACTTTGGAGCATTGTTTGAGGTACTTAATTTGTGAATTTTTGTGTGATATTTTGGCATGTTGGTAGCTTCTGACTTAGATCACTTGGGTTTTAATTTCACAATTTTTGAATGTCATTTGATATATGTTTGATTATTTATGCTTAAGTGAATTATGCATGATCATCTCTTGACATCTCTTAACCCTAATTGTTTTGCCATGCTTGTGTGATTGAGTTTCTTTGTGATTATTTGCATGAGTATTTGATATGATGTTTACCCCTGGTTGAGGTCCCTTGTGACCAAATTTTGCAATTTGTGGATCATGTTTGGGTATGCTTTAAGTGCTTGTACTTTGATTTCCTTTTGTGGACTTTCTTGGGTGCATAATGTTTCATGTTTTGATCTTCTCTTGCACATGAGAATTGTTGATGATGGTATGATCTTGGTTCTGACTTGCTTTAATATTCATCTTATTTTTTCTCATTTCATCTTGATATGAAGTTCATTGGTGCTTAATTGTGCATTTCATACAAGTATGCTTGCATTCTTTCATGATTACCTTGGCATGCTTACTTGAGATGTTTTGCATGATTTTTGAGACTTGTTTATTGACGTGAGTTGGATATACTTGATATGATGTGCTTGCTTCCCTATCTTGTTTCTTATTTCATCCTTCTCTTTCTCATTCTTCTCTTTCACTCTCTTTCTCCCATGAAACTCAAGACTTGTTTAAGTCTTGGATTCTCTCCCTTTAGAGCTACCTAGTCCAATTTAATTTTTGATTAAGCTTGGAGTAGGATTAGCATTAGGTTTTAGGTAGTCGTCCCTCCTAAGTCTCACTAACCATAGGTTACCCATGCATGATAACATTAGGACTCTTAGTTTCCCTTTAGAGTTTCCTTTGGGTCTTCTCTCTTCTCATCTCAAAACTTCTTGAAAACACTTAATAAAGATAAAGTGTATTGCGCACGAGCCTTAAGCGTGGGGAAGGAGAAATGAGGGGCTTCCTCTCATCTTTCTAGAGTGCTTAGCGAGCATCCTGTCTTGGGACGATTCGTTAAGTATTCGTCCTTGTGCCCTAGACTTTGGTGCAATGCAAGTTATGAACTAACTTAAAAAACACTTCTGTCTAAAAAACACAAATTAAATTCAAATCTTTTTATCCTTCGGGATTGTTGGGTTTCAAATTTTATTTTCAGAAAAGAGCTCGTTGCTCACGTAAAAAACACTTACCCATTTGTGGTCGTACCCACGAACTACATTAGCTCTGATTCCTCTCTCTCGTCCTATTGAGGATATGTATGCACAAGACAGCGGTTGTCTTGGCGAGTAACCTTACCCCACAGTTCTCGTCTGAACTACGTTGACTCTGACTTTCCCGTTGCACTGAGGGAGTACGTAAGCCTAGGACATCGAATATGTCCTACCGAGTCCGTCTTAGTCACCCCCATCCCCGTTTTCTTTTGTTCAGCCATAGATAGTAGGATAGCTCACCCTCCGTTTAGACAACAAGCGTGGATCCCATCGAGTACGATGGATGCGTGGGGTGCTAACACCTTCCCCTCGCATAACCGACTCTCGAACCCGGACTATGGTTGCAATGACCATGTCTTTCCCCCTTTCTCTTCAGGTTTATGTAGTGTTTCCTTTCCCTCTCTCGGGATAAATACACATTGCTGGCGACTCTGTGTTTTCTGCGCCACTCTCGCGTTTGTACCGTTGGATGCGAATCTTTCGGGAGCGACACCATCAAACTCCACCTGAGCTAGAGGTTATGATTGCTGCAACATGCTTTGTTGCAAACTCTTTTGCAAGGCAGATTTGTACATTAGGGCTCAAATTGATCAAATTGTGCAAAAACAAACATGGTTATCCATCTGCACACATCAGGAGGAGACCAAGGAGGAACAAGCACTGATCCATAAGCATCCCAAGTCTTTGGAACTACATATAGGGGTGGCATCCCTAAAAGTTAAAGATGCCTCAAGACTCCAATTTTATTTTGAGGCATTAAATGGATGCATAGAGCTGGCATGTATCAGTCCATGATCAGCCAAATGAGTCAAGATAAGCTCATACAACAGAGAACCATAGCTTGTGCTCTAATCTCAAGTCAATGGCTAGAGGAGACTTGAGATTCCATTTGATCACAATTGGCCAAAGGCCTGCTATAGTTGCCACACATTGTTGCTTGCAAAACAAACTTGACACACTATAAATAGGCCTAATTTGTGATCAGTTTGAGCACACCAAAGGTCCTAAACAGATGCCTTTCTCAAAATCGCCACTTTCACTCCCAAAACACCTTCTCTTGCAAGTCACTATCGGGTTTTGCATTTGAGAGTGATTCCAACCAAACCAATGGTTCACACACCTCACATATAACATATAGAAGTGATCCAAACTCATACATAACATCTGGAACATCAATTTCACAAAATCACCAGCCAACTGCTCAAGTTTTTGACAGAGTTGCAGTTGGGGTACCATCTCAAGTTCCAGTTCATTAAAACCACTCCAAGCATTCCGACACACTCTTGGCACCTAAGGAAGCTGTCCATATCATTGGAACCAACTTACAACACCTCCATCACCAAACTCGATCACCAGCTGCAAGAGGTAAGCATGAACTCTTCAAACTCCATAATACATGCATATTTTACTACACAATAATTTTGCCACGTGTTCATAATCATGTATGGAGTGATAACCCTCAATCAATTGCCATGAATTAATCGTGTATGGAATTTCATTGTGTTCATGCTGAAATTAGGGTTCTTGAGGTTTTCTTTTGATTTCTCACTCAATACTCAAAATAAATGCAATTAAACTATATGGTTATGATCCTTGTTCAAAAGCGAACAAGATTGATACTTGAATCGTGCAAAACCATTGAGAAATCATGGAGAAAAGTGAGAAAACGCAAATCTGAAAAAACAGAGGGCGCGGGCAAGAACCAAGTGTTCTTGGCGCCATAATTCAAAATTTTGAATTTTTCTTATTTTTGTTAATTGATTCAAAAATTAATTTCTCTCTGAAATTTATGTTTTTGAATTGATTATTTTTCTCAAAATTCATAAAAATGTTAAATTATTTTATTTTACAAAAAAATCCAATTTATATTATTTATTTAATATATTTAGAATTTTTGTAATGAATTTCATTTTAATTGTTTTTAAACATTTTTAAATGGAATTCCCACTTTGATCTTTCAAAACCAATTGAATTTCAAACTCTCATGTAATTAAACATGATTTTTCAAAATATTTTTCAAGGTGTACAACTTATTTTTGAATATATTTGGTATTTTATATCATTTTTTCTCATTTAATTTCCTTTGAAAAACAACATTTTAATTTAAAATTAGGGTTTCCTCTTGATTTTAAATTTTAAACACTTTGGGCCTCTGATAGAGTGTAAGACCCAATCCTTTGTAAATACAAACCTTTTTGGGCCTCAGATGTTGTATAAGTCCCACTGTATTTTCAAAATCACGGCGCGGTCGTCGCCTTTTAAAACAAAATCATTTGGGCCTCCCCTCGTATTGTAAGTCCCATCTTTCTCTTTCAAAATCTCTTTTGGGCCTCTGATAGAGTGTAAGACCCAATCCCTTTTTAACCAAAATAATTTTGGGCCCCAGTCATTGTATAAGTCCCGATACGATCTTCAAAACAACGATACGATCACTGTTAAACCTTGGGCCTCTCCTTAAGTATAAGCCCCAACAATCTTTTCAAAAACAACTTCTCTTTTGATTTAGATTCAAATATACAGTTGTTATCAAAACTTTCTTTAATTTCTTTGAACAACTAATAATACAGCATGGAAGCTTGCTCACCTGTAAGTTTTTATCAGTTTTCATTTACTTGCTTTCATATATATAACTGTATTGTGGGAAGCTACAACCCCTTTAGCCTCAATCTTGGGCTTTGTAAAAGACAAATAAAACCACTCTTTTGTTGAGTCAATCTTTTCAGCCTCCTCTTAGATTTGATATAAAAATTTCCCCTAGCAACAGTTAGCCTCCTCTTAGGCTTTGTATAATGATTTCTCCAGCTCGTTCGGTCACAATCCTGGGCTTTGTATAGGACAGATAAAAGCACTCTCTTGTTGAGTCAAACCCTTTCAGCCTCAATCTTCGGCTTTGTACAAGACATAAATCTTCATAACCTTCTCTTAAGTTTGGGACAAATATCTTCCCCAACAGAGTCAATTCCTCCCAGCCTTCTTTTAGGCTTTGAGAAATAATTTCCTAAGCAAAGTCAAACTTATTTCAGCCTCAATCTTGGGCTTTGTACAAGACAGATAATACTCTCCAACAGGGTCAAAACCACTTTTAGCCTCAATCTTGGGCTTTGTACAAGACAGACAAAACATTTCCCCAGAAAAGTCAAACTTTCAGCCTCCTCTTAGGCTTTGTATAATGATATCCCAAAAGAGTCAGTCTCTTTTAGCCTCAATCTTGGGCTATGTACAAGACACTTACATAAACACTCACTTGTTGAGTCAGTCATTCCTAGCCTCCTCTTAGGCTTTGTATAACGACTTCCTTAGTGGAGTCAATCAACCTCTTAGCTTCAACCTTGGGCTTTGATCAAGGCACACAAAAATCAACATACTCTCTGAGGAAATCAAAATCCCTCTGTAGGAAGTCATTTCTCTGTTTATCACTTATCAAAATAGACATTCAAAATAAACCCTAATCCCCGATAACTGCTGTAAGTGGCACCCTTGTTGATTCAAATATCCAAGCTTTCGTCCATCTCTTGTCTTGGTAAAACTCCCTTCTTTAATCTAATTGCTGTAAGCGGCAAGCCTCTGGATCATTTACATCCACGCCACTGTCCCTCTCTTAGTATGAGAAATTCCTAAGGAAAAATGGCATTACTCTACATTGAGTTAAAGTTTTCCCCTTCAGGTCAAATCCCCTATAAAGGAAATTATGGCATTACTGGATTCATGTATCCTAGTTAAAGTAATCCTCCTTTATAAATAGTCACCCAACAGTTGTGCTAAACAGACAAAATGTCTCCCTTTAGAGATGACAAATTCTCTCTCAGTCAAACCTTTTAGCTTCAATCTTGGGCTTTGAACAAGACACAAATAAACCTTTTAGCTTTAATCTCAGGCTTTGAACAAGGCACCAAATATCTTTTTCCTCCCTTAGAATAGGAGGAACTACGATTTCTATGATTTCCCTATTTCGTTTAAATGGGAATATGTAGGCATAAGATTGCGAAATCTTAGCGAGCATACTAATAAAAAACTCTAGGTCCAGTACCTTCATATCAATCAAAACTTAGGTCTAGTACATTACCAAAAACATCAACAAAAACTCACTCTCTCTCATATTTCCCAAGAAACTTTCCCAACCCATTAATGAATAAACACCATCAAGTACAAAGCAGAACCTAAAGCTAACAACCTGTGGATAACCACATATAGGAAGGGTAACTTTCAACTCCCCATTGTATAATCTGACCCCGAACTCCCCGAATCTCTTTAACCATTTGTTCAGTTAAACATTCGCGTGCAAGGTTAGTTTTAGATAGCTTCCCTTTCCCTTCCAGCTTCATGGGATAAATAAGAAATCAGAAAGTAGCAGCCCCCTCCTCTTCATTGAGGATAAAACCAAATTGTGCGATAAGGCGGTCGCGTCACCGACAAAAATCATGCGCTACACATGTCATTTTATGCATTTGTAGTTTCTTTTCTGTTAAAGTACAAACTCATTTATAAAACTTGTTTGTTTTCATTTGATAATGATAATGAAATGAATATGCGTGTTTTGATTAAATTCATTCATGTTCACTCATACTTTTTATCAATACCAAGTGCTTGTTTAAGAAAAGTCTGAGGGAGGATGACGAAATTGAAAGACGCAAAACTTCTGATTGTATGCTTTTAAAATAAAACCCTGCTGAGGATGTACAGGCATTATTTCAACTCCCTAAACACCGGAGACATAAGGAAGATAATCCCTTGTAAACCCCGTTAAGCCTAATAGTAGGAGTTCCTTTCTGAAAACGAAAAACCCTCAATCTTAACCCGGGGTAGGGTAGGTGTCAGCTAATTTGAACATGCGTTCAAATTTCAAAAAGAGGAGTGTTCCCATTCGAGGATCAATCACATATTAACCCTCACAAGAGGTCGTACCTCATAAATCACAGTGGTTATCCCTCATTGACCAAGGAGTGAGGCAGTCACAACCCTTTTCAGAAAAATCAAGACAGCCAGTGTCACACGACTTATTCCTAAAAAAGAATCAAAAAAGAAAAGAAAAAGAATAGCCCACTAAGTTAAAACTTGAAAATAAGTGACTTAGGCAAAAGTTAAGGCATCCCGCTGGACTTCAAAATCGAGAAATTCAAAAAGAATCAGTCCAGGCAAAAATCAAGGAAACCAAAAACAAAAGAACGAAAAGCGAAAAGAATTACAAAAAGAAAAATCCTCGAGTAAAGAACAAGTCGTGTGACCACAAACACCAAAGATAAAAGGGGTGACTACCACTTCGAAAACCTTGTGGGTTCCTTAACCATCACTCCTACCATTCAATAACTTTTTGAAAGGTGAGCGTGTGTGTCGAATTAGGTGAACGTAGGACTGGAGAACATCAAGGAGAATGGGTGGGTTAAAACAAAATTTTAAGCCTTACATCCTTTCTTTCTCAAACCGTGAAGCAGGCCATGTTACAACCCTCAAAAGACCTAATTGAAGCAGGGTTGTTTCGAAAGCATACTTTGGTAAAGATCGCGCCAAAGCTGACTCCTAAAAGGATTTTCTTACCATTCATGTTGGTATCGATGTGACATTCTGATAAGTGATTCGTTCACTATATGTCACAACATTTTTCCAGGGAACAGACTTGGATTTCAAAGTTGTCATATGCATTGCATTAAAATTGTCATTTTCAAAATGGTCGGTTTTACTCGTGGGTAAGCACTTGACGCTAGGAGAATTTCTGCAATGGAAATATTGATCAAGATAAGATGCAAAGTGCCCGAGTATTTCGTTAAGCAGGGCAAGTCATCAAATGATCGCTCCAAGAGGGTAATTCACTCCAGGATTCAAATAATCTGGGGAAATCAGGTCGAGATTCAACAAATATCTCGAAGGTCATTCAGTCAGACGAACTCCTTCACAGATCATCCAGTCAGGGGCAAAATCACTTCAAGGCTGGGGCAGGCCACTCCAAAAGCACAAGAAGTTATCCTTTCTAGAAGGCGATTAATCTAAACCACTTCTCCGAGGTTTAGAATATTGGAGCAGTCCATTTTAAACCATCAGGGTACAAAAGTTTTAGTTTTCTTTTTGAGTCAGATTCCTAGAGAGATCACACAAGTTAGGGTAAGACAGGTAACAATGGAACGTCTCCATTCTTTCAGAGCTACTCAAGCAAGTCCTATCAACCTTCGAGTTCAAGATGAATGTCGGGAAGTCATGTTAACCATTCCCTAACTTTTCAACCAGAAACCTTATAGCCAGACAAGACATTCTCCAACGTCAGCCGTACCTGACCTACCTCAAAATCACCGGTTAAGCTGTCATATCATTGCATTAATCATCGTTGCATATCATTCGTCTAGCATAGCATTGCATGAAGCCTTGTAAAACCGAACAGAAAATCCAAAACCCAACCTTCCTTGGCATCCATCCAAAGCCCACTTTGCTGGCATCTTCCTAAATCCAAAAGCCCAATCCATATTGGCATCCCCTTCAAAGCCAAAGCCCACTTTGCTGGCATCTCTTCAAAAGCAAATCCCAATCCATAATGGCAATTGAAAGCTCTGCTGATTAGAGCAAATTTTTGGAAGAACAGAATGTCAAAAGATATATTTAAACATGAAGAAGTCTGATGAAAGAAGTTGGTCAGATATGATGTCTTAACGGATGTCTCGACATCTTGATCTGATATTGAAGGATGTTTCTAAATCTGTTGCAAGAATTAAGGAACAATCAAAACATCGATCAAGGAAGAAATAAACAGAAGATTAGAAGGCCCAAGATAGCAGAAGACTATAAATAGAAGACTTAGGTCTAGGACTGAAAAAGTACCTTGAATGTAATTTTTGTAACCTAGTTCTCTTGTGTAAAAATAAGGGTTCAGGGTTCTGAGAGTCGTTGGCTCTCTAGGTTGTAAGTCTCCCTTTGTATCGGTTTGATATACTGTAGAAGACATAGGTACTGCACATATCCATAAGCCTTGAGGTATTGGATTGTGTATTGTTCTTGGATGAAGCTTTTAAGAAAATCCAAGTTAACGTGTTGGTCAAGTATGCTTGATAGGATTCTGTATTGACGATGACGTGTAGATATCACAGTTTGTGATTAAGGGAATTGAGTGGGGTATCTCGTATCAAAGAGGATGTTCTTTGATAAAGTCTTCATTGGGTAGAGATTAGGATATAAAGTTGTAAATGGGGGAGTTTAGTTTTGTAATAATTCTACAGATAGTGGAGTCTTCTTCCTGGATTGGTATCCCCCAGATGTAGGTGATACAATTGCCGTGTCTTTTATCATTCTGTAGATTTACATATTTTGTTAGTGTTCATGATAAACATATTGGATCAGATGTCGTAACATTTGTGTTGTTGCAGTTCTGATATTCAAGGTATCAGTCTACTGTTATTCCTCTGCGTTTAAATGTTTATGCAGAACAATGTCTTGACATGTGTTAGGAAATTTGTTATCTGCTATGCCAGAATTTCAATTGGTATCAGAGCAGACATCCTGTATGGTTCTGGATGAGATCTTTGGGAGATACTTTCTGGCATTTAAACAAGGAGGATTGTTGAAGATCAGATCAATACTCTCAGACATACTCAAGGGTATTAATGGATGGGATGGATGTTCTAGATTGAAGGTAACAACCCGGTGGTTATTCATGTTACTGAGGAGGTTCTTCAACCACTGCAGGAGAAGTGGCTAGTTCTCTTGTTAGGGTGTCTTATAAGATGTTCTGACATCTTATTAGGGCAAGCAGAATTTGTTCCTTGGTGGTTCCGCTGCATATGTTTATGATGGAAGAGCTCTAGAATTATGGGATTCTGGAGTTGTTACTGAAGACAGATGGTGGAAGGTCTCAATTGTCAGCCTCTATATGTGAAGATATATGCATCTTTTTATTCAAAAGTTGGGAGCGATGGAATGGAAAGAGTTGTTGGAAGATGTCTGTTATGGTGACTTGGTACCTGGAAGCTTGGTTCCATGGTGCAGTTTGAAGTCAGTTGAAGAGGAGAGGAGTTGAGTTTAGGTTTATCAAGTTCTTGCTATAGGAGTTTGATAAATTATTGACTGGCTAGGTTGTCAAAGATACTTGAGAATTCTTTCAAGTCCACTCATAAAGGCGTCTCAGTCATGCATCTAGAGTCTTCAAGTTATTCTTCTGACTAGAAGGTGTTTCTATGAAACACAACCTGAAGAAAGTGGAGGTGATTTATTTTCACTATCCAAAAACAGCAAGGAAGTATTCATCTCTCTTAATCCTAAGGGTGGATCCAATCTGATTAGAGCTTTCAGAATTGTTGAGGTAAATAGGGTTCATTTAGAGAGAATCTTAGTTACTTGAGTCAAGGGTGGCAGCGTTGGTATCTCAACTTTTGATGTCAAAAAGGTACTTGCAAAATAGTGAATACTCGATAAGTGTTCATGAAGTGATCTGCTGGAGCATAGTTACAACAGTGAAGAAGGATTATTGGACAAGTATTTAAGATCAATTGCTATTTGTGGAGTTCACAAGGATTTAAGATCAATTGCTATTTGTGGAGTTCACAAGTATTTAATTGATTATCCTTGAAAGTCAAGATTACCGATGTTCAACAAGATGTTGGAACATCTCATCATCAGAGTTTATGTAGAATCATGGGAGGGGTAATGCATGAGCTTTAGCATCTGTTTTGGTCTTGGGTGTTGACCTAAGAATCGGCTCCAGTCTGGTGTGACAGAAGCATGTGATCTCTGGAGAGTTTCCTGGCAAGAAAATGGTCTAGACAATGGTGCTGTTGAAGATGAAAATGAAGACATCTTAATCTTGATGGATTGTTCTTTGATCAGTTTATTTCTGATCTAAGAGTTTTGGAGTGCAGCAGGTGTGTTTAAGTTGTTACTAGAAGCATCTGATGTTTATCTAGAAGGTGTCCTGGCAAGAGACCTGTCCAGAATGGAGTGCTGGTGTTGGCACAACTTGGATCAGTTTATTTTTTATTTAGGTACTTAGGAGCATGAGATCTTGCTCATTTTGAAGGTCAAAGTTAAGTGGCAGTTATCTCTGACTTTCTACAGACTGCTCTACTCAAGGAAAGTGGCATTCTTTGGTATGGATATTGTCATACCCCAAATTTTGACCACCTAGATTCCCATCATCATGCAAATCATCATCACAATATGGATGAACCATCTTGCCTCATCAGTCTCCCCAAAGATGGGTGAGCACTCACTATTATCAAAGATTAGGGTTTCAAGCCCTCTCAGAGCACTTAGACAAAGGATCAATCAAGGAATGACATGATCTTCAACTTGTCTACACTCTCAAACATCCACAATGGATAAAAAGGACTCCCACTTCAAGGATTAAGCATAAGGCTGATCCCTTCTAGGTGGATCAAGCCTCAAGATCGCCAGTGTCACCAAATTAGGCTTTTGGTCGACCAGGGCCTCCAGATGGAAAATTTCCTCTGGGAATGAGCCAATGCTTTAAAGAATAACCTAATATGCTCCATGGAACCTCATGGACCCAAGCATCAAGTCAATTTAGACACAGGGGGTGCATTCATCAAAAATCAGGAATTAGGGTTTCTTGACCTAATTCACCCCTAAGTTGACTTTTTGGACAAATCATGAGCCAAGACCTCAAGAGAGGATTTGAGGGTTTCTAATATACCACATTGATCCATTTACAACAATGGATTGATCCAAGAAGTTTGTGCAACAAGTCTCAATTTCATCTGAACCACAATTAGGGTTTCGCGGAAAAAGTCAACTGTAACTTTGACTTTTGATCAGGACATTCTCCCAAACCCTAGGACATGATTCAATACACCCTATGACCTCCATGGAACATGTCAATCAAGTTTGATTTAGGTCAAGGACATGATTTCCTAAAGGATTGCACAGTTTGGAATTCATCGGATAAAAAGTCAACTGTGCACAAAAGTCAACTTTGACTCTGAGATTTTTCACAAAAATGGTTTTTTAACCCTAAAATGATGTTAATGTATGATTTGAATCATCATTCATCAAGAAAAATCAAAGAAAGTGGGATAACTTGTAAAAGGGGTAACCATAAAAAACTTAGAAAATTTTATAAGTTATGAACAAAGTGGCAAGGGTACCAACTTTGGAGGATCATAACTTCTAAACCACAAAGCCATTTTCCCCCATCCAAGGCTTGATTTGTAGCCCTCATGGCCCTCTACAAAAACTTCAACTAGAACTCATTCCAGTTCATTAGGGATTTTGAGTTATGGGATGATCAAAATCATAAAAAGTGAAAATGTCACTTTTTTCCAACACTTAGTGAAATTTTCACTAAGTCAGAATCTGCCTTCACTTTTTTCCAAATGTAGGGGGGTTTTTCACTTGGATCCAAAAGGTATCAAAATAAAATATGATCAAACCATTGTTGTATCATATGAGGGCTTTCCAAAATGGCCAAGAACATCACCAAATTCAATTTGAGCTAAGAGTTATGATAGTGGCAAAATGCCTTGTTGAAAACTGCCAAGGCAAGGCAGAATGTTGCATTTTTGCTCGATTTACCAAAATCAAATAATTCCAAGCCTTGTCATCACTTTGGACACCTCTGAGGATCAAATCTAAAGGGGACAATCACTGAGCCAAGCCTCCAAAGTCCTTGGAACAAGAAGTAGCATGCCAAACCTAGAATTTCCTAAAATAGGGACAAGACTCCAATTTTGGATTGGAGCATTTAATAGATGCTTAGAAGTGGCATGAATTTAGTCAATATTCCTCCAACAAGTAGGGAACCAAAGCTCTGTGCTCTAACCTCTAGTCAATGGCTAGAGGAGACTTGGATTTTCATTTGCCAACATTGGCCAAACCTCTGCTGCAGTTGCCATTCACTATTGATCCCAAAACAAACTTGCTCTACTATAAATAGAGCTCATTTGTGCTCAGTTTGAGTACACCAAAGCCATCAAAGAGATGCTTTCCTCAAAATCCCTCTCTTTAGGCAAAAATGCCTTCTCTAGCAAGGTAACTCTGAGTTTTTGGGTTTGAGAGCATTTCCAATCAAACCAATCGCACACACACCTCATAAACATCATATGTAGGTGATCCAAACTCTCACAAGTGACCTGTAACACAAAAATCACAAAGTCACCTCTCAAAACCTCAAAATAGGCTTTTTGTGCATTTTTCAAGCCATGTCTTGATTCAGTCACTTTCCAAACCAGATAAAACCTCAAACACACTCCAAATATCATCCTTGAACTGTCCCAAATGGTTCCCCCCATCTGGAACACCATTTGAGAGAGTTGCTATTTTGGTCACTTTTAACCCCTTTTGCAAGAAAGGGCCAGTTTGTGTTTTTGCAGGTACCAGCTGATTCCAATCATCCTAAAAGCTTCTAAGGGATCATTTGAGTGTGTCTAAAGCATCAAATCATTTCTGGAACAAGAGGCTTGACAGATTGCACAAAAACTCCAAAAAGCTCAAAAAGAGGTAAGCCTCATGACTTGAACTTTCCAAAATATGCATTGCTTTGAGGTCCACTGATCATGCACACCTCATACATGTTGTATATGTTGTGTTTGAACCAATTGATCATGTAATTCATGCCTGTATCAAAGTGTAGCATAGAAAATGCAATTATAGGCCTTTTTCAAAACCACTATCGGGTTTTGAGGAGGGAGTGTGATCTGAAAAAAACTACCACCACCATTGGATTCCTTGTGAAATTCTGGTCCAGATGCATATAAATTTTGTCTCAAACCATTGAGAAATGAGAAAGTTATGACCTTCACGTTTCTGAGCCAAAGCTTGCCTTGCCTTACCTTGGGCCAGACCTAAAACCAAGGCATGACTTGTATATTTTGGTTTCACTTCAAACAATGGATGTATCACCACCCCAGTGGTAAGGCGCGCGCCCTATAACCTTGAGGTCGTGGGTTCAAACCCCACCCATGTCATTTTGTGTTTTTTCACATTTTTGCTATTTTTCCAATGTTTTTATGTTTTATTAATTAATTGGAAAATTAATAACTCTTTCAATTTTAATTATTTTTTATTGGTTCTTTTTGTAAAAAAATCACAAAAATGTTGAAATATTTTATTCCACAAAAAAATTAGATTTATATTATTTATTTAATATAATTAGTATTTTTGTGAATAAATTCATTTTTAATTGTTTTTAAACATTTTAAAAGTGAATATTTACTTTGAAAATCAAAAACAAATGAGTTTAAATATCCCTTGTGATTATCCCGCATTTTTTAAAACCTTAAACAAAATCACAAATGGTTTATTAAAATTTATTTGATATTTTGTTTGATTTTCTTTAAATATTTACTTTTAAAGAATAAAATTAGGGTTTCTTTGATTTTCACCCTCACAAATTATTTTTAAACACTCATGGACCTCTATTAGAGTGTAAGACCCAACCCTTTGTAAATATAAACCTATTTTGGGCCTCACTTATAGTATAAGTCCCGTTGTATTTCAAAAGTTCGGCGGATCGTCGCCTGTTTAAAATAAACCATCTGGGCCTCTCCTCGAGCTATAAGACCCATTCAAAACTCTTTGGGCCTCTATTAGAGTGTAAGACCCAACCCCTTTGAAAACCAAATTATTTTTGGGCCTCAGTCATTGTATAAGACACACTGCGTTTTCAAAACCTCGGCGCGATCGCCATTTCAAACAAAAATCATTTGGGCCTACCCTCGTGTTATAAGCCCCATTCCTTTTCTTTAAAACTCTTTGGGCCTCTATTAGAGTGTAAGACCCATCCCCTTGTACATAAAACCTTTCTTTGGCCTTAGTCACTTGTATAAGTCTCTGTACAAAAACAACAGTGCGATCACTAACAAAACACTGGGCCTCTCCTTGAGCTGTAAGCCCCAATCTTTGTTTTCAAAGCACTTTCTCCTTTGATTTTGAATATAATATTGTTATCAAAGCTTTCTTTGTTGAACAAACTAACAAAACAGCATGGAAGCTCTACAACCGAGTAAGTGTTTACCCGCTTTCATTTACCGCTTTCATATGTATAACTGTACTGTGGGGCTGTTTCGCTGTAAATCTTCTTTCATAAACTCATATTGACTGTGTAATAATTGTATAGATATTTAGAGTTTCCCCAGCAACTACGTCTAGCACTAGGTGAAGCCGTATCGATCGCTTTTAGAAATAGACAAAACTAGATCCCCCATTGGAGCACCAGATACAGTCTTCTCTTCGGTTGTCCCTCCTAGGAATTGTCAAAGAGACTCTATTCCCCAGAGGTGATCTATTCTCCATGAATAACATCTCTTGAGTTTCTTCCAAATTCTCGAACTTTCCTGGCTTGATCTATTCTCTGTGAATAGCCTGTCTTGAATTTCTCGGGGTTTGGGGACCCACAGGCTTCTTAAAAGCATCCCCGCCTCCTATTGGCTGTTGTACAAGGACCCGTCGGCTTCTTAAAAGTATTCACAGCCTCCTCTTAGGCTTCGTATAAATGATTTCTTCCTCCGGGAATGATAGCCTCCTCTTGGGCTTCGTACAAATTGTTCCTCGGCTTCTGAAACGTTTCTAGCCTCCTCTTGGGCTTCGTACAAATTGTTCCTCGGCTTCTGAAACGTTTCTAGCCTCCTCTTGGGCTTCGTACAAATTGTCCCGACGACCTCCTAGAGGTATAGGAACAGAAATTAATCATCTTAATAGAACAGTCTTTTAAAGAGTCTAGATCCTACTACTGTTTCGTAAGCATAGTACAAAAGATAAAACTCTAGACTTGGACAGTCTAATTTCCTTGAGTCTCAAAGACATTCTCAAGCCCCTTTCCAAAATAGGGAAAAACATCTATAGACTTGGACAGTATCAATACCCTTTGGATTTCCCATTTCCTTAAAGAACAAGAAATAATCCATGAGTACAACATTACCCATATAAGAACTGATTTTCCCTTTGAGCCAACATATTGGACCTGTCACTCAACTGAAACAGTAACCCTAGCCTTCTCTTGGGCTTTGTACAATGATTCTCCCCAGCGGAGCTAACCTTTTAGCCTCCATCTCGGGCTTCGTACGAGATACCAAAACACTCTCTTGTTGAGTCAAACCTTTTAGCCTCCATCTCGGGCTTCGTACGAGATACCAAAGCACTCTCTTGTTGAGTATAAAAAGACTCTCTTGTTGAGTCGATCACCTTTAGCCTCTGTCTCGGGCTTTATACGAGACACCAAATCACTCTCTTGTTGAGTCAAACAACTTTTAGCTTCCATCTTGGGCTTCGTACAAGACACACAAAAAGACTCTCTCGTTGAGTCAAACCCTTTTAGCCTCTCTCTCGGGCTTCGTACGGGACACACAAAAACACCGTCTTGTTGGGCCAGTAGCCTCCTCTTAGGCTTTGTGTAAGAAAACCCCGGTTGAGCCAATCAACCTTTTAACACCAAAGTTGTGCCTCATTCACAGTATACAAACATCAACAACTCATTTCCCTTCATCTAATTGCTGTAAGCGGCAAGCCTCTGGATTATTTACATCTACGCCACTGTCCCTCTTTTAGCATGAGAAATTCCTAAGGAAAGATGGCATTGCTCTACACTGAGTTAAAGTCTTCTCCTTCAGGTTGGAAATCCCCTATGAAGGAAATTATGGCATTGCCGAATTCACATATCCCGGTTAAAGTAATTCTCCTTTGTAATCAGTCACCCAATAGTTGTGACAGACAAACCCCTCTTTAGAGATGACAAATTCTCTCTAAAGTCGAGACCTTTTAGCTTCATATCTTGGGCTTTGAACAAGATACCAAACTACTTTTAGCTTCACATCTTGGGCTTCGAACAAGATACAAATAGACCCTTCAGCTTCACATCTTGGGCTTTGAACAAGATACAAACTACCCTTTAGCTTCACGTCTTGGGCTTTGAACAAGACACCAAAACACCATTTCCTCCCGTAGAATAAGAGGAACTACAATCGCTCTGATTTCCCTGTTTCGGAAAACGGGAATACGTAGGCATATGATTGAAAGAAAAATATTAGCGAGCACACTAAACAAAAACCCAAAATCCCATACCCTCAGTTCTAAATCCTACCCATGAACCGTCCCATTATTTCAACCTTAAATAAGTAAGAAAAAGGCCCCACTACCATATAGCATCCGTAACCTAACAGACCGCTATTTAAACTTAGTATGCAAGCAGAGTTAATTGGAGACATCTATTTCCCTTCCTTAGTCAGCTTACAATAGGATAAAAAATGAATCGAACTGTAGTAAACCCCAAAGAGCGACCGCGCCTAAGAACCGTGTCCCGAATCGCTCGCTACAGATATGGTGTAGTCTATAATTACTTATCTTTTGAAGATTCAGATGTGGTAGGTGTGAAGTCTTTGGAGTTTCAAAGCAGATATTTATTCATCAAGGTGTGAGCTTGTATAGAGTATCTTTGACATGATCAAGCGTGATGGAGGTTGTCTACTCAAACTTGGTTGTTGAATCAAGTCTATGAGAGCATGGAACTCTTGTTCTGTAATAGGGAGGAGGTTCTTCTAAGTGGCAGAAGGAGGAGCTGAATTCAGCAGCTGGATGTCGTATCAGAATGTTTTGACTTTTAGCTTAACATCAGAGTCTCAACTGGTGATGTGGCACATCAGCTTAAGATTAGGTGATCTACATGAGAATGGAAGTTATGGATGCTTCAAAAAGGTCTATCTCATGCAGTTTGTAGGAGTTGTGGTTTGAGAAGATGTTACATGTCTATAAGCTTGGTGGATCCAAGATGTCTTGCTATGGAGCAAGTAGTTCATGTAACTTAAAGATCACATTTTATTGGGGGATCGGTGTATCTTGTGGGAGTTTTGTAGAAGAGTGAGATCAATCAAAAGGTGGCATTTGGTTGGTTTTATAGTGTGCATTCAAGCAAGGTGCTTGGAACTAATTGCTCTTGGGAAGAAGGGTAGTTGGTTGAAAATGTAAGGAGGATCTGGTTCTTCTTGGAGCTTGTGGTAGAAGTTCTAGGTTGAGGATGAAAGTATGCCTTCTTTTGGTGGATGTGAGTTTATTTCTCTCTTTGGTTATCTGGAGTTCTTGTTGATCAAGCTGGTGGTGCAGTGTTGTTTGAAGATCTTCAGTTGGATTACTACGCAGAGAGTAAGTCCAGTGGTGGAGCATATCAAGAACCATGGTGTGTGGTGTCTATGATGTGTGAAAATGTCCTAATAGATGTTAGAACATTTTCTGGGTTGGTTATCCTTGGAGTAGGATACTAAGTTCTGAGTGTAGAATTTGACATTCACATCTTGTCTGAGAAGTATTTATCTTATCATACGGGAGAATGATGGGTAAAGGATTGTCTTGGAAGTCTGATGTGAATGGGACATGCTAGAAGAAAATCAGTTGGTGCTTGTGGAGCAAATGAGCTAAAGATTTATACAGCATGTATACGATATCTGACATCGTTAAGAAGATAACAAGCTAAGAGGTGTGGTATCTCTTTGAAGAATGTGGATCATTCCAGATCAATTGGATTTTATCTCAAGGAACATAGAGGTCTATACATGAGAATTCAGGAGGAATTCGTGTGGTGTATAGATGGGTTCAAGAAGAGGAGGATCAATGGAGCTTTGATTTTAATCCAAGAGTTTGTTAATTTAGGATGATGATCCTAATATGTCCTCACGGGAAGCATGATGGTGTTCATGTATGAGTGATTATGGTTTCTTGTCAGAAGAAGCAATAAGTGGAGTTGATGATTGTGTTCAGCAGGTAGGTTGGACAAAGGGTGCGCTCATGAAGACATGAAGATGTGTCTTATGTTTTCCATTCATCAGTATAAGTGTTCATTGGAGGAGCACTGGTTATCTTAGATAGGGGGAGTTGCTCCTTGATCTAAGAAGTATTACTGCAGGGGTGCAGTTATGAATCCAGGTTGTTTAGAAGATAAGCAAGCAATGCTAAGGTGTCAAGAAGGATGTCTTGACATTACTGTTGCAAGGTTGTGGGGGACTTGACAGTATAAAGAAGATTTCATCATTTAAAAATCAATACAGGTATCTTGGGTGCTAACTGGGAGATGTTTGAAGAAATGTCTTAACATCTTAGTCAGTTCTATCTTTCTTCTGTTTAAAAGAATTATTCTTGGGACTCATCAAAAGGATGGTGACTATGATTCAGATGGTCTGAACAAGGCTGACAAAATATTAGGACATTATTTAAGGCCTGAGGGTGGGTCCTAACTGGCTGTTTTGAACGGTGGAGAGTGCTTCCTAGAGAAGGCATGGGAAACATGTGTCTTGATACAAGTGTTCTTTTTGGACGGTCGCTCTTAAAAGTTGAAACAGTCTTATCCTAAGTTGGGCGGTGCACAGTTATTAATGTTGAATTTACCTACCTAAATTTATTTCTCCTTTGAATTGTTCAGCGATAACTTCTTTGGACCGTGGATCTCTAGAGAAAATGTTTAGGTATTTAAAGAGTGCATCTATTTGTGGAATTCTAGGCTGTGGGTTGTTTCATCATGTATTTCATTCGTGTTTGAATAAGTAACATATGGATATGGAACTGTATTGGCTACTTTTGTCAATTTTTGGCTAAAAAGGGGGAGAATGGCTGTGTCGGGATGGGTCTTTCAACATACATATGGTGCATCCTTGCAGTTGTTTTGCAAGGATGTTGGAGAGGATGTTCTAACATTCTATCTGAGTTTTTCCCTTTGTGCCTTGTGATCTGAGTTAGGAAGCAGGTTGTGTCTTGTGACCTGAGTTACATGCTCTATGGACTCAATGTTATGCAAGATACAACTGGATCTTCTTATGGGCTCTCTTATGCTCCTTAAGAGGAAGATTTATCCTTCTGTGGCAAGTACTGGTTTGAGGGGGAGTGGGTTATGTACTCTTCCTCATGTACACCAACATACAGCTAGGAGTTTCAGGGGTAAGAAAGAGTATCAGAAGTGTTCCAAACATATCTACCAAACGTCGGACTTTCTTTTTCTGGCCAAGGGAGTTTTAACCAAAAATTTGTCAAAAGGGGGAGATTGAAAGCTCTGCTGATTTGAGCAAATTTTTGGAAGAACAGAATGTTAAAAGATATGTTTAAACATGAAGAAGTCTGATGAAAGAAGTCTGGTGAGATATGATGTCCTAATCGATGTCTCAACATCCTGATTTAATATTGAAGGATGTTTCTAAATCTGTTGCAAGAATTATGGAACAATCAAAACATGGATAAAGGAAGAAATAAACAGAAGAATTATGTACCTTGAGTTTAATTTTTGTAACCTAGTTCTCTTGTGTAAAAATAAGGGTTTAGGGTTTTGAGAGTCATTGGCTCTCTAGGTTGTAAGTCTCCCTTTGTATCGTTTGATATACTGTGGAAGACATAGGTACTGCATATATCCATAAGCCTTGAGGTATTAGATTGTGTATTGTTCTTGGATGAAGCTTTTAAGCAAATCCAAGTTAGCGTGTTGGTCAAGTATGCTTGACAGGATTCTGTATTGACGAGGATGATGTAGATATCACAATTTGTGATTAAGGGAAGTGATTGAGGTATCTCATATCAAAGAGGATGTTCTTTGATAAAGTCTTCATTAGGTAGAGATTAGGATATAAATTTGTAAACGGGGGAGTTTAGCTTTGTTATAATTCTACAGATAGTGGAGTCTTCTTCCTGGATTGGTATCCCCCAGATGTAGGTGAATTGCACCGAACTGGGTTAAAAATTGATGTGTCTTTTATCATTCTGCAGATTTACATATTCTGTTAGTGTTCATGATAAACATGTTGGATCATATGTTGTAACATCTGTGTTGTTGCAGTTCTGATATTCAAGGTATCAGTCTGCTGTTATTCCTCTGCATTTAAATGTTTATGTAGAACAATGTCTTGACATGTGTTAGGACATTTGTTGTCTGCTATGCCAGAATTTCAGCAACCACCTAAATCCCACTTTGCTGGCATTTTCCAAAACCAAAGTCCAATCCCTATTGGCACCTCACTCAAATCCAATCCTCATTGGTACCCCATGTAGCGTGCGATTTTTGTCAGTGACGTGACCACCTTACCACAATGGTTGGAATTGGGTGCTACTTTCAGATTTCCTATTTATCCTATGAAGCTAGAAAGGAAAGAGAAGATATCTAAAACTAACCTTGCACGCAAATGTTTTCTTTAACAAATGCTAAGAGATCAGGGAACGGGGTCAGATTATACAAAGGGAATCTATTAACACCCAGTGTATATATGGTTATCCATAGACCTTTTATTGCATGTTTCTCTGTTAATTTAAATTCTTTCTGGTGTTTATCTACTGTGGCTTGGGAAAGTTTCTCCTTTGGGAGTGTTGAGAGGGTGTTTTTGCTATTTTTGGGTTTTCTGTTGTTTTTGGGAAGGTACTAGACCTAAAGTTTTTGATTTGTATGCTCGCTAAGATTTCGCAATCTTATGCCTACGTATTCCCGTAAAGATATCTGGGAAATCAGAGCAATCGTGGTTCCTCCTATTATATGGGAGGAAAAATATTTGGTGTCTTGTTTAAAGCCCAAGATTAAAGCTAGCTGAGTATTTATGTCTTGTTCAAAGCCCAAGATTGAAGCTAAAAGGGTGACTGAGAGAGAATTTGTCATCTCTAAAGGGAGAACATCTCACCTATTCATCACAAAAGTTGAGTAATTGGTTATAAGGGAAATTACTTTAACTGGGATATGTGAATTCAACAATGCCATAATTTCCTTTAAAAGGGTGATGTCATGAAGGAGGAAAGCTTTAACTCAGTGTAGAATAATGCCACTTTTTCCTTATGAATCTTTCATGCTAAGAGAGGGACATTGACTTGGATGTTAGGAATCCAAAGGCTTGCCACTTATAGCTGTTAGATGAAAGATGAATTTTAGCCAGGATAAAGGAATGATTCCAGCTTGGATTTTGAATCAACAAGTGTGCCACTTATACTAATTATCTGAGAAAAGGTTTTGATTATTTGTTTTGATATGTGATGTATAGAGGAAATGTCCTCCTGCAGAGAGGACTCTTGGTCTCATCTGAGGGGATGTTGATTTTTGTGTGCCTTGATCAAATCCCAAGGTTGAAGCTAAAATAAACTGACTCCACTGGGGAGGGTTTTATCTGTCTTGTACAAAGCCCAAGATTGAGGCTGACTGGAAAATAACTCCACTGAGGAATGTTTTATTTGTCTTTTATAAAGCCCAAGATTGAGGCTGACTAGGGAGATTCATTATACCAAGCCTAAGAGGAGGCTAACAGGGGAAATTCTTATATGAAGCCTAAGAGGAGGCTAACTCTTGCTGAGGATTTATTGAAATCTAGGAGCAGGTCCAAATAGTATTGGGGAATCCAAAGGGGTTTACTCTTGCTGGGAAAACAGGGAAGAGTTGAGATATCAGATGCCATGAGGTTCTGATTCCACGGGAGATTTGTTGATGGCTGATTGACCCTGGTTGGGGATTTTTATGGTGAACGTTTAAACCTTGTTGGGGGGTCAAAGGAGTTTAAAAATTGAGTTTGAAAACCTATGGAGGTTTTAACTCTGTTGGAGACTGATGTAATGGTAAAGATGATCAGTGTTTTTCCTGTGCTTTTAGGAAACTTGAGGGTATCTGGGTGAGGTCCAAAAGGAGATGAGACTTTCCAAGTCATACTAGTATGAAGCCCAAGAGGAGGTTGGGGGTGTCCAAGTCTCTCAAAGAAATGGTAGGCTCTATGTAAAGAGATCTTTGTATGATGCCCAAGAGGAGGCTCTTGGTTTTAAGGGATGAAAATTAACCTTAAAATGGTCTGATGTTTTGGAATTTTTGACTCTCCTGAGGATTTAAACTAGTAGAGATGACTAATTTCTATCCTATACCTTTAGGAGGCCTTTGGGTCCTTGTACTAATCCCAAGAGGAGGATGAGCAACTTCTAAGAAGCCTGGGGGTCCTTGTACTAAGCCCAAGAGGAGGCTGGGGATGCTTTTGGAAGCCTGTAGGTCCTTGTACTAAGCCCCAAAGGAGGCTGGGGATGCTTTTAGGAAGCCTGTGGGTCCAAGCCTAAGAAAAGTTCAAGAAAGGTTTCACCAGGAATTAATCCTTTCTCTGTTGAACAATTTTAAGGTTTGAAGAAATTCAAAAGAGGTTTCACCAAGAATTAATCCTCTATGGGGAAATGAATTTCTTGTATACATATATTTCTAAGTTTTAACAGTCTTGAGAAAAGTTTCACTGGAAATAATGTCTTTCTCTGTTCCATATTGTATAAGCCCAAGAGGAGGCAAGACTGTATAGGGAATTTTCTATGAGGGAACTAGTTTTGACTATGTTGAAAAGTAACCTCTGGTTTGACCTAAACATAAACCTAAGTGCTGGGGAGACTCTAAGCAGGATATGCACAAGTATACATACAAACCATTATAGTGACAGTTATATATAAGAAATAAGCACTGCAAGAGATATTGGGACTTACCTGTTATGAAGAAGCCCAAGCATATTGTGATCTGTTGTATTTACTACAACAGTATTCCGTCTTTTAGGGTTTCAAGAAATTGAAGAAATTTTTGAAAGAAACATTGAATTTGAATTTGAATTAAAACAAGTTGTTAAAAAAAGATTTGTTTGGGGCTTATGGCTCAAGGAGAGACCCAGATGACTTATTTGATAACATTGATCGCACTGCGATACCGAAAGACGTTGTGGGGCTTATAATATAGCAGAGGCCCGAAATTGTTTTTGTACAAAGAGGGGTTTAGGTCTTACACTCTATTAGAGGGGTTTGGCACTTACAACTCAAGGAGAGGCCCAGACGAAAAACAACGATCACACCGTTATTTTGAAAATCGTATCAGGACTTATACAATGACTGGGGCCCAAAATTGTATAATTACAAATAGTTTGGGTCTTACACTCTATTAGAGGCCCAAAATTGTTTCAAATGAAGTTTGAAAATTTAAAATCAAGGGAAAAACCCTAATTTTAATTCAAATATAATTTTTTCAAAGAAAATTAAATAATAAATGATATAAAATATCAAAAATAATTTGTGAACTTTGAAAAATGTTTTGAAAAATCATGTTTAATCACATGAAAGTTTGGAATCCAATTGAATTTGAAAATTCAAGGTGGAAATTTCATTTTTAAAATGTTTGAAAACATATAAAAATGAAATAAATTACAAAAATCCAAACTATATTAAATAAATAACATAAATTGTATTTTTTGTAGAATAAATATTTTAACATTTTTCCAAATTTTGAAAAAAAGAATCAATAAAAAATAATTAAAACTAAAAGAGAAATTAATTTTGAGATTAATTAAGAAATTCATGAAAAAATAAGAAAAATAGCAAAAAAGAGAGGGAACCAAAAAATGGTCTGGGTGGGTATTGAACCCACGCCCTCTAACCAAACACATGCGCTGCTACCACTGGGGTGGTGATACATCCATTGTATCACCCCCATCCATAAATTGATAAGGCTAGAATGCCTTCTGGCTAGGCCAAGCAACAAGGGCGCCATGACTGGCTTGCCCAAGTTTTCAAGTTTTGGTTCAAATGCAAGAAGAATCACATCTCCCTCATTTCTCCATGAAATTGGATGAAAATTAGATGGATCCTGCCTAGAATTTCACGAGGAATCCAATGGTGGTTTCAGAATTTTCTAAAGATGCCTACATTTTAAAACCTGATAGTGGTTTCAAAATAGGCCAAAATTTGCAAATTTTATGCTACCTCATCATACAAGAAATAATAGCAAGGTAAATTGGTTCAAACACAAAACATATGATATGTATGACATGTTCATGATCAATGGACATCAAAGCAATGCATATTTTAAAGAGTTCAAGTTGTTATGCACTTACCTCTTGAAGCTCCTTGTGCTATCTTGCAAAATGCTTGTGTCATAAGTAATCTAATTCCTTACACACTCCTTATTGATCCCTTATAAGCTTTTAGGATGATCAAAACCAGCTGGAAACCTCAGGAACAAGAACTTGCTCTTTCTTGCAAAAGTGGCAAAAGTGACCAAAATAGTAACTCACTCCAATGGTGTTACAGTTGAGGGAACTTGTTTGGACAATTTAAGGATGATATTTAGAGAGTATTTGAAGGGTTGTTTGGTTTTGAAAGTGATTGGATTAAGACATCGCTTGAAAAATGCAGAAAAGTTAAACTTTGAGGTTTTGAAGGTTGACTTTCTGATTTTGGTGTTGTACAATGAGGACGAAGGTTTGAACACCTCCAACAGATGGTTTGTGATGTGTTTGGATAGTTATTTGAGTGGTTTTTTCTCTGGTTTCAAGAATCCCTAAATTGCTCCATTATGACTTGAAATTGAAGTAAGAGAGGGAGAGTGAGAAAACAAGGCTTTGGTATTGTTTTGGTGTGGTTTGAAACATCATAAATGACCTCTATTATAAATAGAGGAAGTTTGTTTAGGGAGAAATAGTGAATGGCAACTGGTTCACTCTATTATCCAATGGATATGCCATGTATCACTTTCTTAAATGCCAAGGTACCAAGTCTTCCCTTAGCCATTGACTTGAGCTGATCTTTGTAGCTCTAGGTCTTCTAATTTTGAGTCAATCGTGACTCAATTGGACTGATATGGCTTAGTTCATGACAGCTCTATGTTCCACATCAATTCCAAATGACAAAGTTGGAGTTTTGGATTTGAAACTTGAATGATCACATGCCAAAGGATTGAATTCTTGACTCAATGGTCCAAGTTTGAAAATATCAAGTGATTTATCAAGATTCCCTATGATCTTGAAATAGGACAAAGCTTGTAAGATGACAAAATTTTAAATGGAAAACGTGTGGTGCAAGAATTGCACCAAATCTGCCTTGAAAACCAGTTTGAGCAAGGCATGTTGTGAGGTCCATAACTCCTTGCTCAAGTTGAATTAATGGGAGTTCTTGTACTCCTTGGAAAGCTTGTATATCCTACTTTAACTTTGATGTCCAACTTTGGTTTTGAAAAATCTTGGATCATAATGAAAAATATCCTCAAAGTTGGTGACAAAGTGAAACAGATTCTGACTTGAAAATTTCACTAAGTGTTGGAAAAGTGGTCATTTTCATGTTTTTGTCATTTTGATCAATCCATAACTCAAAATCCATGAGGATTTGGAATCTTATGTAGTTGACAATTTTGAAGTATGTATTGAGAGCTTTCATTTGAGCTTTGGATGGAAGAAAAAGGTTGCTTAGATCACAAGTTATGGCCTTGCAAAGTTGGGTATAAATCATTTTTTCCATAACTTAGTGAAATTTCAAGTTTCTTATGGTTGCCCCTTTTGCAAGTAGCCCCACTTTTCTTGATTTTTATTGATGTATGATGGTCCAAACCATAAATTAACATTGTTTTTGACTTAGGGAAGCCTTGTTTGTCAAGAAATTCAAAAAGTCAAACTTGATTTTTTTGGCACAGTTGACTTTTTGTCAGATGAATTTCAAACTTTGTGATCCTCTATGAAATCAAGTCCTTGACCTAATTCAAACCTAATGGATGGATTCCATAGATGTTATAGAGTGTCTTAAATCATGTCCTAAGGTTTGGGGTCATGTCTGGGTCAAAAGTCAAAGGTGTAGTTGACTTTTCATCAAGAAACCCTAATTGGTCCATATGAATTTGAATCCTTGCACTGCTTATGAATCAAGTTCTTTGGATCAATACAATCTTGTTAATTGATAAATATGATCCATTGGAGGTCTTCAAAACACTTCTTGAGGTCTTGGCTAATGCATTGCTCCAAAAGTCAACTTAGGGGTGAATTAGGTCAAGAAACCCTAATTCCTCATTTTTTAAGAATGCCTTACCTGAGGCTATTTTGACTCTATGATTGGGTCAATGAGGTCCCTTTGAGATTTGTGAATCATGTTTTGAAGTATTGGCTCATGCCCAGAGCAAAATTTCTCTCTGGAGGCCTTGGTCGACCAAAACCCTAATTTGGTGACCTTGATGATCTTGAGGCTTGAACCACTTGAGATGTTGCACTCTTGTGCTTAATTCTTGATGTGGGAGACCTCTTGATCTTTCATGAATGTTTGAGAGACTTGACAAGTTGAGGATCATGTCCATTCTTGATTGATCCTTTGTCTGAGTGCTCTGAGAGGGCTCAAAACCCTAATTCTTGATTGTAGTGAATGCTCAACAATCTTTGAGGGGATTGATGAGGTATGAAGGTACATCCATATTATGGTGATGATTTGCACAATGATGGGAAATCTTGTGGTCAAAATTTGGGGTATGACATCCCAGAAAAATTTCACCTTTGAAAAATCAATCACCATCAGGTTTCACCTATCGTTACCAGCAAAGTCCAATCATACTTGGCACATCCTTCTTTCCCCGGCAGTCTGAGCTCGCATCAACTTTTTGCATATAGTGATCATTATTACATTGCAGCCTCAAACGCGTAGCATTTCCGTTTCGTATGGAGCATTATGCCATGGAAAGAAAATTCAAACATATGCATGCGAAGCACAAGCCAGATTTGGTACCTTACGTGGAATCCCGAATCAACTTTCAGTCATGACAGTGACATATCCCCAAAGAGAATGTCGAGCCATTCCCCAGCAGGCATTTCAATCACCCCTCTGTCATACCCCAAATTTTGACCTCTAAGATTTCCCATAATTGTGCAAGTCATCATCACAATATGGGTTAACCATCATACCTTATTAGTCTCCCCAAAGATGGGTGAGCATCCACTACAATCTAAATTAGGGTTTCAAGCCCTCTCAGAGCTCTTAGACAAAGGATCAATCAAGGAATGACATGATACTCAACTTGTCTAAGCCTCTTAAACATCCACAATGGATCAAGAGGACTCCCACATCAAGAATCAGGCACAAGGTTGCAGCATTCCAAGTGGATCAAGCCTCAAGATCGCCAGTGTCACCAAATAAGGGTTTTGGTCGACCAAGGCCTCCAGATGGAAATTTTCCTCTGGGCATGAGCCAATGCTTCAAAGCATAACCTAAGATACTCCAAGGGACATCATGAACCCAAACATCAAGTCAATTTTGCCTCAGGGGATGCATTCATAAAAAATCAGGAATTAGGGTTTCTTGACCTAATTCACTCCTATGTTGACTTTTGGGACAAAACATGAGCCAAGACCTCAAGAGAGGATTTGAGGGTCTATAACACACTACATTGATCCATTTCCAACAATGGATTGATCCAATAAGCTTGGTGCACAAGTTTCAATTTCATCATGATCACAATTAGGGTTTTGAGGGAGAAGTCAATTGTGCCTTTGACTTTTGACCCAGGCATGCTCCCAAACCTTGGGACATGATTCAATACACCCTATAACACCCATGGAACATGTCCATCAAGTTTGGTTTAGGTCAAGGACTTGATTTCACAAAGGATCGCACAGTTTGGAATTCATCTGATAAAAAGTCAACTGTGCACAAAAGTCAAACTTTGACTTTTTGAGATTTTTCACAAATATGGTTCTTTGACCCCAAAATGATGTTAATGTGTGATTGGAATCATCATTCATCAAGAAAGGCAAAGAGAGTGGGATAACTTGTAAAAGGGGTAACCATAAAAACTTAGAAATTTTCTAAGTTGTGGAACAAAGTGGCAAGGGTATCAACTTTAGAGGATCATAACTCTTAAACCACAAAGCCATTTTTCCCCATTCAAAGCTGGATTTGTAGCTCTGATGGCCCTCTACAAAAACTTCAACTACCACTAATTCCAATTCCTCGTGAATTTTAAGTTGTGGAATGATCAAAATCAAGAAAAGTGAAAATGTCACTTTTTTCCAACACTTAGTGAAATTTTCACTAAGTCAGAATCTGTTTCACTTTTTCCAAAATGTAGGGGCATTTTTCACTTGGATCCAAAAAGTATCAAAACCAACTATGATCATACATATGTTGTATCATATGAGGGTTTTCCAAAATGACCAAGAACTTCACAAAACTCACTCTGAGCCATGAGATATGACCATGCCAATATGCCTTTCTGCAAACTGTCATGGCAAGGCAGATTTGAGAATTTTGCTCGATTTGCTCAAATTTTGCAAAGGGCAAGCAAATCTATCCATCTAAACACCTCAAGGGGATACCAAGGAGGGACAACCACTGACCCATCAGCCTTCCAAGGCCTTGGAACCAAAAGTAGCATGCCAAACCTAGAAATGCCTAAAAGAGGGACAAGACTCCAATTTTGGTTTGGAGTATTTAATGGATGCACCAAGGTGGCATGGACTGAGCCATTTCTAACTGAATTCAGTCAAGACTTATCCAAGAACTAGGGAACCAGCAGCCTGTGCTCTAACCTCTAGTCAATGGCTAGAGGAGACTTGAATTCTCATTGCTCAACATTGCCCAAACCTCTGTAGCAGTTGCTATTCACTATTGCTCCTAAAACAAACTTGCTCTACAATAAATAGAGCTCATTTGTGCTCATTTTAAGTACACCAAAGAACTATAACACTTGCTTTCCTCAAAATCTCTTTCTCTAGGCAAAAATGCCTTCTTTAGCAAAGTAACTCTGAGTTTTTGAGTGAGAGAGCAATTCCACCACAGCTCATGATCCAAACACATCCAATATGTCATATCTAAGCTGTCCAAACTCTTACAAGTGACCTGTAACACCAAAATCACAAAGTCACCTCTCAAAACCTCAAAATAGGACTTTTGTGCATTTTTCAAGCCATGTATTGAATCAGTCACTTTCCAAACCAGATAAAACCTTAAACACACTCCAAATATCATCCTTGAACTGTCCCAAATGGTTCCCCACATCTGGAACACCATTTGAGAGAGTTGCTATTTTGGCCACTTTTGGCCCTTTTGCAAGAAGGAGCTCAAACTTGCTCCAGAGGTTTCCAGCTGATTCCAACCATCCTAAAAGCTTCTAAGAGATCATTTGAGGGTGTCCAAAGCATCAAATCATTTATGGAACAAAGCACTTGGCAGATTGCACAAAAGCTCCAAAAAGAGGTAAGCATCACAATTTGAATTCTTTGAATCATGCTTTCCTTTGATGTCCACTGAGCATGCACATCTTATACATGTTATATGTGTTGTGTTTGAACCAATTCATCATGTAATTCATGCCTGTAACAAGAGATAGCACAGAAAATGCAAATCATGGCCTATTTCAAAACCACTATCGGGTTTTTCAATAGGAGCATGATCTGAAAAAAACACCACCACCATTGGATTCCTTGTGAAATTCTAGGCAGGATAAACTTGAATTTTGTCCCAATCCATGGAGAAATGAGAAAGTTATGGCCTTCACGTTTCTAACAAAAATCTTGCCTTGCCTTGCCTTGGTCAGGCCTAAAATCAAGGCACACCTTGTATATTTTTAGGTTGAGCTTAGTACACGGATGTATCGCCATCCCAGTGGTAGGGCGCGCGCACTGCACACAAGTGGTCTGGGGTTCGAATCCCCCTCACCCCAGATCCTCTTTTTACCATTTTTTCATATTTTTTGTCATTTTTCATATTATTTTTTAAATGATTTGAAAAATTAATAACTCCCTCAATTTTAATTATTTTTTATTGGTTCTTTTTGCAAAAAATAACAAAAATGTTGAAATATTTTATTCCACAAAAAAAATAAAATTTATATTATTTATTTAATATAGTTAGTATTTTTGTGAATAAATTCATTTTTAATTATTTTTAAACATTTAAAAGTGAATATTCATCTTGAAAAATCAAAACCAAATGAGTTTTAATTCATCTTATGATTAAAAACTCATTTTTCAAACCTTAAACAAAAATCATAAGTTGTTTATTCAAGCTTATTTGGTGTTATATCATTTTTTTATAGATTTTCTTTAAGAAGTCACTTTTAAAAATGATGAAATTAGGGTTTTGATCGATTCCACCCTCATCAATCATTTTCAAACACTCATGGGCCTCTAATAGAGTGTAAGACACAACCTCCTTTTAACCAAAACCATTTTGGGACCTCAGACATTGTATAAGTCCCTCTGTGTTAAAAGAAAAATCTTGGCGCGATCGCCAGTTCAAAGTCAAATCATTCGAGCCTACCCTCGAGTTGTAAGACCCATTTCTTTTCTTTAAATTCATTTGGGCCTCTATTAGAGTGTAAGACCCACCCCCTTTGTAAATACACCACTTTTTGGGCCTCAGTCATTGTATAAGTCCCACTGTATTTTCAAAAACAATGGCGTGATCGTCGCCCTTTTAACAAAACCATCTGGGCCTACCCTCGTGTTATAAGCCCCATTCCATTTCTTTAAGTTTCTTTGGGCCTCTAATAGTGTGTAAGACCCAACCCCTCTTTGAAACCAAAATTATTTGGGCTTCAGTCATTGTATAAGACCCACAGTGTTTTCAAAGATCTCGGCGCGATCGTCGGTTCAAAAATAATACTTGGGCCTCTCCTTGAGCTGTAAGCCCCACCACTTGTATAAAAGTAAATCTTTGGGCCTCTAATATAGTGTAAGACCCAATCCTTCTTTGAAACCAAAATAGTTAGGCCTCAGTCATTGTATAAGACCCACGGTGTTTTCAAAACCCACGGCGCGATCGTCGCCTTTTTCCAAATAATCATTGGCCCTCTCCTTGAGCTGTAAGACCCATCCCCCTGTACATAAAAACCTTTTGGGCCTCACATATTGTATAAGCCCCTCTGTACAGTTTTCAAAACAACAGTTCGATCATCGTTAAAACGTGGGCCTCTCCTTGAGCTGTAAGCCCCAACAAATCTTTTCAAAGCGCTTTCTCCTTTGATTTTAAATCCAAATATATGGTTGTTATCAATTTTTATTTGTTGAACAACTAACCACACAGCATGGAAGCTCTACAACGGGTAAGTGTTTATCCACTTTCATTTACTGCTTTCATATATATATATATATATATATATATAACTATATTGTGGGGCTGCTTCACTGTAAGTCTTCTTTCACATCCTTTTATATACTTGCCACATATCAACTGTGTAATACTAGTATAGTTATTTAGAGTTTTCCCTGGCAACTACGTCTAGTACTAGGTAAAGCCCTGTTGGTCACTCTTAAATACAAACAAATCTAGACCCCCCGTAGGATTTCCAGATACAGTCTTCCCTCCTCTTGGGGTTAAACAATATGGATACATGAAAGGCAACATTCTCGGTGAACCCTTTCTAAGACTGTCATCCTTAGAAATTGTCAAAGAAACTCTAACTCCCCAGAGATGATCTTTTCTCCGTGAATGGCATCTCTTGAGTTTCTTCCAAATTATCGAACTTTCCTGACTTGATCTATTCTCGGTGAATAGCATGTCTTGAACTTCTCAGGGTTTGGGGACCCACAAGCTTCCTAAAAGCATCCCCGCCTCCTCTTGGGCGTTGTACAAGGACCCGTCGGCTTCTTAAAAGTTCTCACGCCTTCTCTTGGGCTTCATACTAGGACCCTGACGACCTCTTAAAGGTATAAGATAGAACTTAGTCATCCTTTTCTAGAGCAGTCTTTCCCGTGTCGAAATTCTGGCCATTTTAGGGTTTACACTCATCCCTTAATGCCCACGCCTCCTCTTGGGCATTGTACAAAATATAAAACTCTAGACTTGGACAGTCTAAGACCCTTGAGTATCAAAGATATTCTCAAGTTCCTTTCAAACATAGGAAGAAACATCGATCACTCCGAAACCCGGTCTCTCTCATGAGAGTTCTCCACACTTGGACCCGCTTCCGGATCTCAATAATCCTCAGCGGTAAGTTAGCCTCCTCTTGGGCTTTGTACAAATGATTCCTCCCCAGCGGAACTAACCTTTTCAGACTCTCTTGTTGAGTCGACCCCTTTTAGCCTCCGTCTTGGGCGTTGTACAAGACACATAAAAACCCACTCTCTTGTTGAGTATAAAAGACTCTCTTGTTGAGTCAATCCTTCTTTTAGCCTCTGTCTTGGGCATTGTACAAGGCACATATAAAACACTCTCTCGTTGAGTATAAAAGACTCTCTTGTTGCGTCAATTTCCTTTTAGCCTCTATCTCGGGCTTCGTACGAGACAACAAAACACTCTCTTATTGAGTATAAAGGACTCTCTTGTTGAGTCAATCCCCTTTTAGCCTCTATCTCGAGCTTTGTACGAGACAACAATATACTATCTTGTTGAGTATAAAAGACTCTCTTGTTGAGTCAACCACTTTTAGCCTCCATCTTGGGCTTCACACAAGACACATATAAACACTCTCTTGTTGAGTATAAAAGACTCTCTTGTTGGGTCAGTTAACTTTCAGGCTCTCTTGTTGAGTCAATCACCTTTTCAGGCTCTCTCATTGAGTCCATATTCCCTTTTCGCCTCCGTCTCGGGCTTCATACGAGACACCAAATTACTCTCTTGTTGAGTATGACAAACTCATTTGTTGAGTCAAACCCTTTTAGCCTCAATCTTGGGCTTTGTATAAGACAGAAAGAACATTTCCCCCAGAAAAGTCAACTTCTAGCCTCCTCTTAGGCGTTGTATAAAGAAAACCCCGATTGAGTCAATCAACCTTTTAGCATCAAATTTGTGCCTTGCTCACAGCATACAAACATCAACAACTCCCCTTTAGAGATGACAAATTCTCTCTCAGCATAAACCATTCAGCTTCACATCTTGGACTTTAAACAAGATACAAATAGACCCTTTAGCTTCACATCTTGGGCTTTGAACAAGATACAAATCACCTTTAGCCTCACGTCTTGGGCTTTGAACAAGACACCAAAACAACATTTTTCCTCCCATAGAATAGGAGGAACTACGATCGCTCTGATTTCCCTGTTTCGGGAATACGTAGGCATAAGATTGCAAAATCTTAGCGAGCATACTAATCAAAAACCCAAAATCCCATACCTTCATACATCAATCGAAAAGCATCAGTCCTAACATCTTACCAATAGCCTGGACACTGTTTTTAGTTAATAACCCAAAGGGAGAACCCCCCTATTTTGATAGCATCTGTAAACCAACAGTTTTGACTATTTAACCTCAGTTTGCAAGCAGGGTTAATTGGAGACATCTATTTCTCTTCCTTAATAAGCTTAATCGGATAAAAAATGAATTAAACTAAAGTACCAAAGCGATTGCGATTCGAAACCACAAAAATTGCGCTACAGAAAAGTGGCGACCACAGTGGGAGGCATTCTTTCTTGCTTTCCCAAGGGATGAAACCCTAAATTCAGTTCACAGAAATGACGACTCTCCTGGGGGGTCATTGTCTGTGTAGGATCATAAGACTAGAGGTCTAGGATGATTAAGACAAATATATATACTGCTTTTCCTAATTGATATCTGTGTTTATTTTTCTGCTAATGGGAATGCGTGTGATTTCGTATATGGAAAGATTGAGTATACACCTAAGATAGGTGATGGAAATGCGGGTAATCTTGCGGGGAGTGAATCCTAGTTAAGAGTCCCCGATTGATCATCAAACTCAGTGGAGACTCCCTTTGCAGATACATTGCCTATACGACTTCGGTTGTTGAAAGTAGTGTGGTCGACTGGGTTATCTGAGAAGCTGAGGTTTTTAGTAGACTTAAACCATTTTGTAGTGCGGTAGCTATCGAAAATAGTTGTCACGCGATACTACCCTCATTTGAGATCACTCTAGGATACATCAGCTCGCTGGCGATCCACTTGTTGTTGTTATCCCAAGAGGGGTCAATGATTTTGCGGACAGGAAAAAATCACCAGTATGAACCTTTGGGGGGAGGGGGGTAGAGCCTTGACTTCATGACACCGACCCTTTGACCCCATGTTTTTTCTATGTTTTTGTGTGCCTCATTCATGCATTCATCTAAAAAAAATTAAAAAACAAAAAAAATCTCTTCTCTTCAAGTCTCTCTTTTTCAAATTAAACTAAGACAATGATTGCAGATGTCAGATAAAGAGATTGCGCTAATGGATTTCGGTAGGAGGAAAACTCACAAGTATACCTTCAAGGTTCCAAAACTAGAGGATTGATGAGGATTGGCTAGGATGATAACCAACCCTGAGGCTTTCAGAGCCAAGTATGGAGGACTACTGTCTCTATTAAGGGTTCATGTAATTGAAGAAATCCTGTCCATGCTAATTCAGTTCTATGATCCGGTCCATCACTGTTTCACATTCCCGGATTATCAACTAGCACCAACACTGGAGGAATACTCTCATCTGACTGATTTGCACATTACTGATCAAGCTCTATTTTCTGGACTGGAAGAAATTCCAAAGGATCAAACCATTGCAAGAGAAATTTATTTGGACGAGTCAGAAGTCAGGACTCACATAGGGTGGAATCCAGGGTTTTCCAGCCCAGTTCTTGACAAAGAAAGCTCTGTACTTTGCTAGTATAGGGAATGTGGCCGCTTTTGAGAGCATCTTTGTTTTGCTCACCTACGAGTTATTTTTGTTTTCCAGCATTGATAACTTTGTAGATATCAACGCCATTAGGACTTTTCTGATTGGAAACCCTGTACCGACCTTACTCGCAGATACGTATCATTCTGTACACTTAAGGAATTTATACAGCGGAGGAATGATCACCTGCTGTGTACCCCTGCTGTACAAATGGTTCACTTCCCATTTTCCCAAGTCTGCTGCATTTTGGGATCAAAAGAACGCTTTACGTTGGTCGCAGAGAATCATGTCTCTTACCAACTCTGACATCGATTGGTACAATCGAATCTATGACGGGATCAGGGTCATTGATCGTTATGGAAATTTCCCAAATGTACCCCTTATAGGAACTAAGGGAGGAATCAATTATCATCCAGTTTTAGTTCATCGTCAATTTGGATACCCGATGAGGCATGTCCCACGTAATGTTCATCTGGAAGGTCTTTTCTTCAAGGAAAGAGAAAATGACAGGGCACTAAAGACGGAAATAGTGCAGGCCTGGAAACATGTTCATAGGAAAGGAAGGGAGTCTCTAGGAAAACTAGACTGTGTCTCGGTGGAGCCTTATCTCCACTGGGTACAAACTAGAGCTCTCAATCTGAGGATGCCTTACCCTCGTCGGAAGTTCTTCCATTAAGGGACTCTGCCCTTTATTTTATGTTTGAGAAGGAAAAACTTCAGGTTACTCTCAACAAAGTTCAGCAGGAGAAGATGTCTTGGAGGAACAAGTACCGTATTCTCAATGTGGAATGCAAGAAAATGCAGCAACTATTAAAAGAAAAGATGCTATGGTCGAGATTTTAGAGCAACACGCTGTAGAGAATCAGGATGACCAAAGGAATTTGCTCTCTCCTTTCACTTGGCAAAGGAACGACAACCCGACAATGGCCGAAGAGCCTCGGTCAAAGAAAAAGAAATTACCAGAACCAGCACCTGAGCTCCCATCAGAGAGGACTCAGGATCCATAAGCTTAGATTTCCTTTTACAGCACTTTGTAATCTACTGATTTCCATTTCCGCAATCTTTGAATTCAATAAAACGGGGTTTCCCCACTGTTTGATATTTGCAATCTAATTGTCGAAGTTTACTTTGAATAAACAAAAAAATATGTACAATTAATATAATCATTGCATTCATCATTCTCACATAACGCATTCTTCTTACCTACGAATCTCACGTTTGTGTCTCGATTCTAGAGTCAAACTATCTCATTCGTACAATACTCGGGCCAATCTTCAGAAAAAGATGGATAATCTTGAGGAAGAGAATAGAGAGTTGAAAGAAGAAATCGACGCTCTGAAAGAAGACTTGAGAAAGCTTCACAGTGACATGCAAGCTCTGGCAGAGGCCCAGATACAACAACAAAGGACTGTGATCTCAGAGATCGCATCAACGCCTATAGTGGAGAAGTATGATCCTAGGTATAAAATGTCGAAAGATAGTCCTTGAGGCATGCCTATTAACTTTATCCCTGAAGGATATGTTCTGCCGATCACTGAAGATCTGGGAACTACAGCAGAAACCGCTGGGCCTGAAGGTTACAAACATTGGGAAAGCGAAGATGCCAGGGGCATGACAATAACTCCTGAAGGTTACAAACTTCTGGAAGCCCCAAGATTCACTTCCGTAGTAACGGTACCCCCACCCGTGGTGCACGCTGTCCCGGAAGGACAAATTCCACATATACCTTCTGTTGAAAATGCAAGTGTGGATGACAGAGTGAAGGAATTCCAGGAGCAATTCCTAGAAATGCATAAAGAACTACAAGCCCTTCGTGGTCAAGATTTATTTGGAAAGGATGCCGCAGACCTTTGTTTGGTCCCCAATGTGAAAGTCCGCACAAATTCCAGGTGCCCGATTTTGAAAATTACAAGGGTAACTCTTTCCCTCAAAGCCATTTGGTGATGTACACTCGACGAATGTCAGCTCAGACAAAGAACCAAGAGTTGCTGATCCACTATTTTTTTAGGATAGTTTAACTGGTGCCGCATTAAAATGGTACATGGGTTTAAACTGCACTAAGATCACCACTTTCAGAGATCTTGGCGCTGCCTTCGTTCAACAATACAAGTATAACTTGGACTTGGCACCAGACAGAGATCAACTCAGATCGATGTCACAAAAGGATAAGGAAACCTTTAAGGAGTATGCTCAAAGATGGCATGAAATTGCCGCCCAGATTTGTCCACCTCTTGAGGAAAAAGAGATGACAAAGATCTTCTTAAAGACCTTGAGCTCATTTTACTATGACAGAAGGATTGCCAGTGCGCCCAGTGACTTTACCGAGATGGTCGACATGGGAGTTCGTCTTGAGGAAGGCGTCCGAGAAGGACGTTTAGTAAAAGACGCTGGATCATCGAGCAGTACAAAATGATACGGTAGTGCTCTCCCTAAGAAAAAAGAGCAAGATATTGGGAATATCTTGCCCGGAAAGCAAAGGCGACGATATTAACCAGTAGCAGCCGTGACTCCTGATATTAATCCCACGCCTGTTCCTACGTATCAACCTCAGGTTGTTCAGAGCCAACCTAATCAACAACAATTTCGGCAAAGGACACAACAGCCTCTTCAGCAGGCTCGTCCTCTGTACAACACCAACCGTACAACGCGGCCACCAGGGTTTGACCCTATACCAGTATTGTATGCAGAATTATTTCCACTCTTACTGGTCAAGGGGCATGTCCAAAATAGGGCTCCTCTTACAATACCAGAAAATCTGCCTTTTTGGTTCAAGACGGATCAGACTTGCCCTTACCATCAAGGAGGACCCAGGCATAACATAGAAAACTGTCTCAGTTTCAAATCCGACGTTCAAAAGCTTGTTAGGAGCGGGGTCTTATCTTTCAAATATACGAATCCTAATGTTCTCACAAACCCGTTGCCTCAACATGAGAAGGCCGCAGTTAATTTGATAGAGGGAGAGTCTAACAACAACTATCAAATTTACGATGTACTCTTATTGAGGGCCAATTTGGTCAAGATGCATTGTAGACAGAGCGAATACGGCCATGTGCCACCTCATAATTATCACCAGTGTGATATATGATCTAAAAATAATCAAGGATGTTCTGTAGTGCAATCAGCTCTATAGGAACAATTGGATTTCAGATGGATCCAAGAGCACTGAGTTCGTGGTGTCAACATGACTTATACGAACTCCAACATCATTCAGAACCACGGCATCTGTGCAATGAATGTCAACTTAGTGGCAATGAACTCAAGGCAAAACCAGTATCATAATCTGCCGCGACACGATTACAATTCCTGTCTGACTTGCTCGGTAAACAAACAGGGAAACTCTTTTGTACAAGGGGCCCTCCAGCGTCAGATGGATCTTAGGTGGATCCAGGACTACCATGATAGAAATCCATATCAAGTGAATATGATTCAAATATTTGATATTCGCTTGATGAATACCAGCTTGGTGGAGTTACACGCTACACAAGTCCAACTCGGTTTTCTTAATTCACATGATTATCCAAGCTGTAAAATATGTTGTGAGAGTAACCAAGGGTGCACTCTCGTTTAAAGAACTTTGCAACACTTGTTGAACCACTGGTGGCTTCCGATCTATATGGACGAAGACAGGCAACAAATCAGTGTGATTAACGGGAACCCTACTCGGCATCAAAGCTAAGATGTTCGATCAATAGAAACAGATCTAGTGAGGTTACACTGCATACAGAGCGGACGTGGCCAGGTGACACCACATAACTACGAGCGCTGCAGAGTCTGCTCGGAAAATAATCAAGGGTGCTATCTCGTGCGAGCAGCCCTTCAGAGTCAGTTGGACCGTAAAGAGATTCGACCGTGTCCAAGTGCTGGGTCCATCAACTGGACGCCAGACTATTTTGCTGATTAGATTAAGGATGTTGTCGTGATCGCTGATCATGAAAGGACCAAAGATGTTTGTACCATCATCCCTCTGCTTAACGAATCGAAAGTCCTTAACCGGGAATTGATTGAAGTTGCTTACGACAGTCAGCAAAATCAGAAGGCTCCTTTAGTTATCTATCTACCAGGACCGTTACCGTATGAATCCACTAAGGCTATCCCTTACAAATACGGTGCAACAACAGTTGAGAATGGAAAGGAAATTCCATTACCCTCCGTCGTGAATATTGCAGACATCAGTCGCGTAACACGGAGCGGAAGAATCTTCAAATGAGGAGTTGGGGAATCCACCAAAGAAAAGGAACCTCAAATGGAAGTTCCTAATCCACCATTCGGTCAATCCAGTGATCCTGACCTTTCAAAGAATGAGGATGAGATGCTGAAGCTCATCCAAAGGAGTGAATACACCATTGTTGATCAGCTGTTACAAACTCCTTCGAAAATCTCAGTGTTATCGCTTTTGCTCAGTTCCGAAGCCCACAGTGTCGCTCCCGGGATTTTCATCCAAGTACAAATGCGAAAGTGGCACCGAAACAGAGTCGCCAGCAATGTGTATTTATCCCAAGAGAGGGAAAGGAAACACTGCATAAACCTGAGGGAAAGGAAAGATCATGGTCTTGCGACCAAGAGAACTGGGTTCGGGAGTCGGTTACGCGAAGGGAAGGTATTAGAACCCCCACGCGTCCATCGTACCCAATGGGATCCACTCTTGCTTGTCTCGATCAAAGGGTGTAAGGAAAGGATACTGGAAAAAGAATTGGCAAAAGAGTGGAAAGAGAAAGAGGAACAAATGTAGGGAAAATAAAAGAAGTGCTCGAATGGGCCCTACCCCACTTCCTACGTATCTCATCGGGAACATGAGAATCAGAGCGACGTATTTCCCCTCAACGAGGGTTGCCTTGTTTGTGTTTTTTAGGGAACGGCTAACGTTCTAGCTCAGGTGTTGCAGGCTCACTGGTCCGAGTGCGTTACCATCTTGCAAGAGAACGAGAAGAAGCACGTTCCTACGTTGGGAATGAATGAGATGAGAAAAGAATTCCCGAAGGAAATATGTTATTATTTGTTTTTTGTCTTTTAAGAAAGAAGTGTTTTGATTGTTTTGTGTTTTGTAACACGTATTGTATTTAAGTCCATCATGTAGGATCGAATGCCTCGCATATCGACCCGAGATGGGACGTACGCAAAACATTTTAAGAAAATGAGAGAAGATCCCTCACTTTCTTGTTCCCACATGAAAGGCCTAAATACAATAGGTGTTATGCCTTTATTAAGTGTTTTTTTACTTTTGTTTTAAGATGAGAAGAAGAGACTCAAAAGCGGATCAAAGGTAAAAATCTAATAGGAACTAAGACTCACCCTAGTGTTAACATGCTTGGAGATCCTATGGTTAATGTGGTTCAACAAACCTACTTCTAAAAGAAAGGAGAAGAAGAGAGAAAGAAAGAAACTTACTTCCAAGATGGAAGTTAAGTTGTTTCTAAGAGGGAAGAAGAAAGATTATGAAAGCAAAGCATTATTGAATGCTTAAACAACACAAATTAAATGATTAAAATATGAGGAAAGAAATTAGAATGTGGATGCATATCCACACTCAAATGACTTACCATTAGCCCCTGAAATGGTTAGTACAATTATTTACAAGTGAAGAAACTAGTTAAGATGAATAAATGAAACTTAAACAAATCAAGAATCAAAGTAAAAGCATCTTAAAGGTTATAGGAAGCACAAGGTCAGAATGTATATCATAAGAATTTTCTTCAATAATATGAGAGCAAACACAAATCAAATGCACACACACACTTCCTTAAATCACAAAGAAATGCATTATGAAAGAATTAGATGAAGAATGAGTGGTTATACAAAGTGGTCATGTAATAATGCTTCAAGTAATGTCAAGGTCAGAATGTGGATGACCTAAACATGTGCCTAAACATGATGTACAATGTCATATGAGGCATACAATCAAGCATCCATACATTAAGAGTGATTAGGAGAAGAAGTGAGACCACGTGAACATGAATTTAACATGGAAAGAAAACACTTAAGGCAAAAGTCAAACCCAAAAAGAAATCAATATGAAACTCAAGTATCAAGGTCAGAAGTGATCTGACATGTTAATATGAATATAAGATGCACAAGACAAACACATTCAAGCAATTACAAGTTATTTAGAAGTTAGAAGAAAAAGAAACATGCATTGGGATGAAACATGTACAAGTATGTAAAGTAAGATATGAATAGCATATGGAAGGAATGTAATGCTTTAAGGTCAGAGGCATACATCATATGAAATGCAAATAGATAATATGGCATGGCATCAACAAACCAATTACAAGTCAAGTTGGAATTTAGACACAAAAGGATGAGGAATTAGGTCAAAAGCAAACATGTGAAACGAGCATTGAACATGTACACAAAGAAAGCCTCAATTTCAAACCAATGACCTATAATTTCATTCAAAGGATCCACAATGATCTAAGCATGACTCAAGAAGTCAAGCAAAATGATATCATGCAATGGCACAAGTGCCTTATCAAACAAGTAACCAAACATGTCAAAGAAAAAGGGACATCAAACAAGGTCATCAAACAAATGCCAAACATGAATTAAAAATCATAAAATTAGGTCTCAAGAGACCTCAACCAGAAGTAACCATCATACCAAAAACTCATGCAAAGGATCACAAAGAAACTCAATCAAACAATCATGGCAATGTCATTAAGGTTTCGCATGATCATGCACAAAGAAATAGCTCAAAGAGGATACAAAGATGATTTTAAAAATAGGACAAAAATATTTTTAAATGTTTCAAAGTGTCTTATGAAATATGCAAAAAGAATGGGGATCAAACTATGTACCAATGTTGAGAAACAAATTCAGGAATGCAAGGTGTTTACAAATGAAACATCTCAAAAAGAAATTCAAGTAACAATTAAATCAGATGCAAAAATTAATAGAAAAATGAAAAATAAAATTTGTGAAAATTTTATAAAACTATAAGGATGGTCCATGAATTTTATTATGATTTTTAGAAGTCATTTAATATTTTTAAAAATCAAAATCAAAACAATATAGAAAATAAAATACAAAATAAGAGGGAAATGGAGTGGGGGTGCAAAGGAAGTAATTCGCCAGTCAAAATGTCCATTGGGCTCAGCAAAGGGGACGCAAATAGCAATATTCCAACCTAATTAAAATTGTGATTGTGTTTGAGGCGTGTACACGTGGTCCACATACTGATGCAATCCTAATCATTCATCTAAGTCAACCCACACCAATCATGAAAACACGCGCATCCAACAATCCCTGATGAAGGCACATGATAGTTCCCTTACACGCACACACACACAATCATCAGAGTTCAAAAAGAATAACACGTGAGGTGCACAGGTTTTCATTAATGTGTTGGCAATGTGAAGGACGTTAGATCAATCATACGGCCAAGATCAACACAATCAAAGCAATCATGTGATCACTAATGCAGACACACATTAATTATCATACAATCACACACAGGCAATAATCTCATTAATGCGTTGGCACTTTATTGATCACACGATGAAAACAAATCAACGACCATGTTTAAAACTCAGAAACCCTAGCAATTTAAAACCACCGGCCGGAGAAGGACCTCCGGTCATCTTCTCCGGCGAGCAACCGCCACCTGTAAATCTAAAAATCTCCAGAAATGCACAAACATAGTATCAAAATGAAGCTGGCGTTGCATACATCATGAATCCACCATTATTTTTCACATACCAAGCACATACATAGAGAACATAGGAGATCAAAACATGCCCTAGATTTTGGATCTATGCCTCTTAGAGGCCTATCAACTAGCCGGATTGTCAAATGCTCCTATTGAGCTCATATCAACAAAAAACAAACTAAACAAGATGTAAATAGTGCTAGGAAGGTTTGAGAGATTGAAACCTAAAAATGTTGAAAACTGTAGTTAAAAGAAAGCCAGAGAGTTATGCTTCCTCCTTGAGCTTCACTTGGCCAAATAAAGGCTCACAACCTCTGAAGAATAGAGATGAATATGGATCTGCAGTGTAGCTACTCCAACAATTCAATGCTACTTCAAGTTCAATGATGCTCGAGGATGAAGCTTGAAGATGAAGTTAGATGAGAATGATGATGGATTCGTGTGAACTCAGAGAGAAAATAGAGAGAAATTGAGAGAGAAAGTGAGAAGAACTTTGAGGTGAATGTGGAAAAATGAAGCTGACCTCCAATTTGTGAAGTGAAATTCTCATTTATAGTTTGAGTTAAATTTGTTAACCCAGGGCCAAGTGAGTGAGTTAGGGTGAGTTGAGATGGTTAAGGTGAGTTATCCCTAACTAACTGAGTCAAGTTAGTTAGGGCGAGTGGACAATGGTTATGCTATGGTGTGGTTAAGCTTATGACAGTTGTGGTGAGGATGAGAATGAAGCTGAGGTGATGAGGTTATGTTATGTAGCATGTCATGACATTGCTTATGGTATAAGTTTCTCCTTTGAAACTTTCCTCCCTAATGTATGATGGCTGGTATGCATAGGTATGGTAATAAGGATGTTTGTTCAAATGAGGAAATAAAGTACACGAAGTGTTTGTGGGATGACTGAACCAAATCGTGCACACAGCCTGCTAACATCAGGTAATGCATCAGTGATGATTATGGTAGTTTACCAATGAAATTCTCCCTACTTAGCGAATGATTTGATGAGTTCTTGGGATCAATGGAAAGAGGAGGTGTAATACTACAAGTTTAGTGTGAAAATTGGATTGAATTGAAGCTTGGAACATACTCAAAAGTGACCTGAAACATTGGAAACCAAGACTGGTGTATGGCGTGGCAAATTGAGTTGGGCATGGCCATGTGACTTGGGAAATTTTCAGTGTGAAGCAACCAACTTTGGACCAATATATCTCCATCATAACTTGAACAAATCAAAATTTGTCCAACATCAACATTGAAGAGGGCATGGCAAGGAACAATTTTGATGTTGAAAAGTTTTTAATTTGGAGCTTTTATCATTAAGAAAAATGGGGTGAACATTTGGCACACCAAGTGTTTGTAAAAATTATGGCGCGTGGGCTTGGGCATGCCTGGTCATGACTTGGTTTTGGACCTAGTTTCATCAAACTTTGATCAACCATAACTCACTTAATTTTTATCCAATGGAGATGTTCTTTATATGGATTTGAAGCTTAAAACATGAACTTAAATTGGCTCAACTTGGGCCTGAGGTTTGAAGCTTTTATCTTGGAGAAAGAGAGCCTCAAAGTAGGGTGCAAAATGGTCCAAACTTACTATTTTTGGCAACCCTAAAGTTTCCATTTTTGGCAGTTTTGTGATTTCTTGATTTTCCATTATCCCTCCATCATTTCTTGATCAAATTTTGTCCATTGAACATATATAACATGAATTTCATGAATTTGACCTTAGAAAGTCAAGAGTTGACTTTTTTCACTGCACAGTTGACTTTTTTCCCCAATTTCTTGATTATCAAGCAAGTGATCAATTGAGACCCTTCTGAAACCAATTGATGAGCAATTTTCCATCCATATACACTTGAGAACATGAGGAATACCATGAGATCAATTTTTGTCCAAAAAATCAAAGATAAACTGATTTTAGGCCAAACCCTAATTTTGGCACCCTCTGGTTAGGAGGAAATAACACATCCTCCAAATCCAAATTCCTCTGAATATGATGTGTATTCTCTCAAACAATGATGAGATATGCCATTTGGAGATGATAAAAACTCAAAGAGCTTGCCCATTAGGGGGTCAGATCCCAATTTTTTGACTGCCTTGTGTAGGAGATCATGCATTGCCCACTCTTCCTGATGAATTTTCTTTCTTTCAATGATTTGTGAGGTCAAGTAGGGATGACATATGGCTTAAGAAACCCTTGAGACTTGTGAGAAACACTTGGCTCTTATTCTTTAGCTTTGGATGATCAACACCTCTAAGAACCACTGATCACATGCCCTTATGCAAGATGCAAAGCAATGCTTGATGTTTTATTTTTCTATGCTTGAGTGCAATGCAATGAAATAAAAGCCCATGCTAAATGATATGAAGAAATGAGAGGGAAAATTTTGGGGTATTACAGCTGCCCCTATTCAATCACTGTAGATCTGAATGGATGATAGCAATTGCTGTCAGACTTTCAAGGTATGGAGGGATTGAATACCAAAAATAACCCGAAATTTTGCACTCTGTGGAGAAGAAGAAAAGGGATATAAACCCAAGCAAATGACTTCCGCTTAAATAAAACTCTGATGAGAAGAATAACACTAAAGAGACGTCTTTTGAACAACGCCAGATGACTACTGGCTTGCCACACTGCGGGTGGACTTTAACAACGTCTTTTGTACAATGCCAGATGACTACTGGCTTGCCACACTGCAGGTGGACTTTACTAATGTCTTTTATCACAATGCCAGACGACTACTGGCTTGCCACACTACGGGTGGACTGTCTTTTTGAATATAGTCAGAAGACTACTGACTTGCCACACTGCGGGTGGACTTTCGCCAATCTACGGTTGGACTTTGCAGCTGAATTGCCACACCGTGGGTGGACTTTCGCCAATCTACGGTTGGACTTGCTGATGATTTGCCACACTTGGATGATTTTTTGCCAATCTACGATTGGACTTAGCTGCGGTCTTTTAAAGGGAGTCAGACGACTACTGACTTGCCACACTACGGGTGGAATTTTGCCAATCTACGGTTGGAATTTAAGAATTTGCCACCCTTGGATGGACCTCTTGCCAATCTACGGTTGGACTTTAAGAATTTTCCACCCTTGGATAGACCTTTTGCCAATCTACGGTTGGACTTTAAGAATTTGCCACCCTTGGATGGACCTTTCGCCAATCTACAGTTAGACTTTAAGAATTTGCCACCCTTGGATGGACCTTTTGCCAATTTACGGTTGGACTTTGCTGATTTTCAATATTGGATTACACTCTGCATACATGTCAGACATCCATGCTGACTCTGCTGAGGAGCAATGATCAATAATTTGACTTTAGAGACTCCTGAAAGGATGGTACCTCTGCTGAAAAAATGAGTGAACAATCCGTCTGCTTCGAATTGTCAAGTTTGCCAAAAATAAATTGGACTTTGGAACTATGGAGAATGATGACTCTGCCAGGAATTACTACATCTGACCGGGAACAAATTCTGGTCATGGCAACTCCGCTGGGGATGAGAATTTTCTGACTTGGTTGAGGAAAGAATGTACCAACACTCTGCCGAAGAAGCCAAGCCATTAAAACTCTGCTTGGGGATCTATCAAACCCGAGGAGAATATCTGAGGAAGAGATTCTGTTGACCTGCTAAACCTCTGTGGGGAAAACAACACCTCAGCTGGGGGTATTGCTGACCAGATTCAATGATGAACTCTGTGGGGATACCACTACCAGAGATACGATCTTGCTGAGAATCAGGGCTACGCTGCCGGGGATATACAAATCCTAGTTAGAACTTTCCATTGCAACATGCTGAGAAAAAGTCCCTAGAGATCTGCTGGGAAACCGGAACAACTCCACGGTAGTCTGCTGAGGAATAAAGCTATCGTGCTTAGGATAAATTCCACAATGCCCCATGTTAGGTGAACTTTCCATTTTCCGACTCCGCTGGGGATAATGAGTTTACCACAAACTCTGCTGAGGAAAACCACTTCCAAGCGTCTCGTGCTGGGGAATGCCTTTTAAGAGGATTTTATAGAAAACCAAGCGTCTTCAAACTCTACTGTGGATAATAGATCTAGAACATATTCTGCCGGGGAAATTCAATATGCCCCATGCTTTGGGAAGGTCAGCAACTTGCTTCTTGCTCCATGATACAAGACTAATCTGAAGGAAACGTCCCAAGAGGATTTTACAGAAGATTAAGCATCTTCAAAGTCCCGGTGATTTTACTGGGAATTGACCATCAACTTCGGTGTCTGCGAAGCAACTCTACTGGGGAACTCACAACCATTATCAACACAGAAAAGCTTGTAGCTGTTGGAAGTACTGACTGAGAGAATTGACTTAATAAGATACATCGATACCCAGTTGAACTCAATTTGCTGATATTGAAACGTTATGACCGGCCGCCGACCGAATGATGGACTCAATTAGTAAACGTTGTGACAAAAAGAGCAACATGTGAACTCTTCCCTGAATATGATTTCCCCAGTCTTCTGCGTGGGAATAAGTGATTACTCGTCTTGTGCTTGAAATCATTCGGACCTGTTACCTGCAACAAAAGCATACACACACATGCCCCAGAATATTGCGTGGTTTGAATCCACCGTCCAGGATTATTCAACATTCAAAGTAATTTTAAATGTTTTTCCTGCTCTTGTTATTGTAATGCCACCATGTTTTCAAATGCAATGTTTTATCAAAAATTCAGACGTTTTGCAAACAAAGCAATAAAACAAAATAATAAGCTTTTTACTGAAATTCAATTTATTGAAGAAAAGCCCAGAATAGGTAATTACATCAGGAAGCAAACCCTGGAAAGAGGAGATTGCTGTAAATTGAGAAAAGAAGCTATCCTAATGGCAATGTGAAAACGACATTCCACTGAGTTTCAATTCTTCTATGGCCAGTATGTCTTCAAAACCCCCCGACCTTGCCTTCTGAGGAATGATCATACCGATTCCTACCCTTTGGAATGTCAGTTGTTGAAACGGTGATGGAGTACAGATAACTCAGACCGTAGTCGTTCGCTTAAATCCCTCTTTTGCGTGGACCGCCCTTTCGGGTTTTCAATCCACCGGGATACCCTTTTTTGCCTGAGTTGTCCTTGCGGATTTTCAACTCACCGGGTGTACAATTTTTCATTCATTATCCCTAATTTTTGCCCGAACCTTTTTTATTATGTTTTTGTGGTTCGCCGGGATGCCCTTTTTTGCCTGGACTTTTCTTTTTTTGTCCAGCGGGTCTATTCATGCGAAGTATTTTTTGACTACGTCTGAGTTGACAGGGGATGAAAAGTCTTCGCCGTCCATGGTTGTAAGTAATAAGGCTCCGCCCGAAAAGACCTTTTTAACCACGAATGGACCTTCATAGTTGGGAGTCCATTTGCCCCTATGATCTGTACTAGGAGGAAGGATCCTTTTGAGTACCACATCTCCCACTTTGTAAACCCGAGGACGCACCTTTTAGTCAAATGCCTGCTTTATCCTCCGCTGGTATAACTGCCCATGACACACAGCTGCCAGTCATTTCTCTTCAATAAGGCTCAACTGATTAAATCTGGCACGAACCCATTCAGCCTCGTCTAATTTGACATCCATCATGACTCTGAGGGATGGAATCTTCACTTCAACTGGTAGTACTGCCTCCATACCATATACAAGTGAGAATGGTGTTGCCCCAGTGGACGTGCGTACTGACGTTCGGTACCCATGCAAAGCGAACGGTAACATCTCATGCCAATCTTTATATGTAACAACCATTTTCTGCATAATCTTCTTAATATTCTTGTTGGCCGCCTCCACAGCGCCATTCATCTTCGGACGATAGGGAGAAGAATTATGGTGTTCAATTTTGAAGTCCCGGCACAGCTCAGCCATCATTTTGTTGTTCAGATTAGAACCATTATCAGTAATGATTTTCTCGGGCACTCCATAGCGACAAATGATATCCCGCTTCAGGAAACGAGCTACCACCTGCTTAGTGACATTGGCATAAGACGCTGCTTCTACCCATTTAGTGAAATAATCAATGGCGACCAAGACGAAACGATGGCCGTTTGAAGCAGTAGGCTCAATTTTCCCGATCATATCAATGCCCCACATGGCAAAGGGCCAAGGAGAGGACATGACACTCAACGGATTTGGAGGAACGTGCACTTTGTCTGCATAGATCTGGCATTTGTGACACTTGCGGGCATACTTGCAGCAATCTGACTCCATAATCAACTAATAATACCCCGACCTCAATAATTTCTTAGCTATTGCATGTCCTCCAGCATGGGTACCGAAAGAGCCTTCATGTACCTCCTGCATTACCAAGTCTGCTTCGTGCCTATCCACGCATCTTAGCAGAACCCACTACGCCAAACAAGACCTTAGACAACGCTTTTTTTGGCCTTAGACAGCGCTTTTAAGCGTTGTCTAAACCTGCGCTGCTAAAGGTTTAGACAGCGCTTTGGGTAATACCAAAAGCGTTGTCTAAAGGGGGGTATATTTAATGAAAAATGTTGTCTATGGTACCATTAGACAACGCTTTTTGACATTTTTTAGGTATACCTTAGACAGCGCTTTTGTGAAAGCGCTGTCTAAGACCCACCTTTTTGAACTTTTTTAGGTATACCTTAGACAGCGCTTTTGGTGAAAGCGCTTTCTAAGCCCCACCTTTTTGAACTTTTTTAGGCATACCTTAGACAGCGCTTTTGGTGAAAGCGCTTTCTAAGCCCCACCTTAGACAGCGCTTTTAGTGTAAAGCGCTGTCTAAGCTATACAAAAAGTTTTATATAAATTTTTTTAAACCACAATTTTTACCAGGTTTTTCAACCAGAATTTGACCTGTTTTTCAACCAATTTTTTTCCAGAAAAATACCACAATTTGGAGATTCAAATCAATCCAATTTGGCCTATTTAAATGTACCAATTTACACCAAAATTATATATCCAAAACAATTGGCAATTCAAACCAATATATATATATATATATATATATATATATATATATATACACCAATTTATAATTACAAATCATTACATTTTTTCTACAAATGTACATATTACTTATACTAGTACTTTTGCATCCAACCAAAGCATTGCTTCAAATCTACATAGGTCCTGAAAGAACACAAAGATTGTAATTCAATTAAAAGAATACATCAACAATGTCTATAGTTAGAAAGTTACACATATTTAAATTCTCATATATTAAAGTAAGAGTACAATATTATACCTTATAAAACTCCGAGCTCCATAATGTATTGACACCAATCCTCTTTAATTTCATCCAATTGAGAAATTGAGTAATGAGCACACTTGCATTCTTCAAAGTACTACATAATAATATAACATAGTTTGATTTAGTTTTAACTATTTCATTATATGAGAGATATGTGTTAAATATTAAAATAACTCATAAGTTAGAAATACATACATCGGATGGAATCTCTATTCGATCTCAACATAAAATATCCGCAATCTATTTCATTACGTTGTCGAGGACACTACAATGAAAAGAAAATATGGGTGATCATCGTTAGTAGCCATCTAACCTGTAATAAAGAAATCAAGGATATCAAATATATTATATAACAAATATAATATGACATAATATATAACAAATATAATAAAGAAATCAAGGATAAAGAAATCAAGGAAATCAAGGATATCAAATATAATATGACATAATATATAACATTTTATTATTTTACCTCTTTCACTAACATCTCGTTCTTTTCTTGGTTGGAATATGAATTACTTGTTTCTTAGCAATGCGGACGGATGAATGGATCCAAATTCCCTCGTTATGGTCATTTCTGATATATGACTCATCCGCTATAAGATCCTCATCTTGATAATTTCTATTCAACTTATTCCGTCTAATGCATGACTCATTCTCAACATCAATATCACATTGATCTACACCGCTATCATCAACCACTTTGTTAGATAAAAGCACTATAGACCATTTCGTACTCGTCGGGTCAGTGACATAGAACACTTGTTTAGCTTGAGATGCTAGAATAAAAGGCTCATCTTTGTACCCCACCCTATTAAGATCCACTTGCAAAAATCCAGACTTATCCATTCGTATGCCACTACTATTTACCCACTTGCAACCAAAGATTGGAATCTGAAACTTCTCATAATCAAACACCCAAATGTGCTCAATAACTCCAAAATATGACAGATTTGCATATTTGGGGTTTAAGTCCTTCATACTTGATATGTGCATTGCTTCAGCTAGGACGGTGACACCACTATTTTGCATAGTACTTTTATCATCTTGTTCTTTGGTATAAAATGTGTATCCATTAATTGCGTATGCGCTATGAGAATACACATGCAAACTTGGACCATATGCCAAACATCTCAACCTTTCTGTTATTGAAGCAGGATCTGAAGAGTGCTTCGAATAAATATGATCCTTTAACCATTGTATGAAACTTTGATTGTGCTCTCACACTATCCAATTTTCATTTCTGTTCTGATTTAACCTTCGGAGTACATCCTTGTGCATCTCAACATATGGCTCAACCTCATTATCATTGTGCAGAACATACAAATGCACTTGATCCCGTTCATCCCTTGATACTGTCACAATTTTATTTCCAATTAATTTTTTACCATCCTTTTTTTCGAAAATATGAGCTTTGGGGAGTCCAATCGATTGAACATTAGACAAATATTCAGTACAAAACTCAACCGATTCTTCAACAATGTATCGTTCAACAATACACCCCTCTGGTCGACTTCGGCTTTTCACGTACCCTTTTAATATTTTCATATAACGTTCAGCAGGGTACATCCATCTCATATAAGCTGGTCCACACAACTGTGTCTCTTTCACAAGATGAACAACTAGATGTACTATTATGTCAAAAAAAGAGGGAGGAAAATACATTTCAAGCTCACACAAGGTAATACCTATCTCTTTTTGTAGTGTTGGTAAGATATCGGGATCGATTACCTTACTACAAATTGACCTAAAGAAAAAACACAAATTAGTTATGGCGCTTCTTACTTTCACTGGCAAAATAGAACATATACCTATTGGTAGAAAGTGTTCCATTATAACATGGCAGTCGTGTGTCTTTAAACTCTTCAACGTGAGGTCTTTCATAGACACAAGTCTTCTAACATCTGAAGAGTATCCTTCTGGAACTTTAATTCACTCAGAAACTTACACAATATTTTCTTCTCCTTTCTAGACAGAGTAAAAGCAGCAGGTGGTAGATATGTTCGTCTTCCTTTCTTCACGGGTGCTAATTCAGTTCTAATCCCCATCGCTACCAAGTCTTTTCTTGCTTTAAGGCCATCCTTAGTCTTTCCTTTTATATTGAGTAACGTACCAATAACACTTTCAAATACATTTTTCTCAATATGCATAACATCGAGAAAATGTCTCACGTACAAAGACTTCCAATATGGCAATTCAAAAAATATCGACCTCTTTTTCCACCCACCTTTGACAACCTTATGTGCAAAAGGTTTGCCAAACTGAGTACGCATATCTTTCACCTTTTTAAAAACTTGGTCACCTGACAACATAGGTGGAGCTCTACCTTGTTCGGTGTCTCCATTGAATTCTTGTCTCCACCAACGGTAGTGATGTTTGGCATTTAAGAATCTACGATGGCCGAGAAAGACATTCTTATGACCAAACTCCAATCGCTTCGAATCTGTTTTATCTTCACAAATAGGACACGCTTTTTCACCTTTTATGTTGTACCCTGATAGATTCCCGTAAGCTGGAAAATCATTAATTGTGCCAAACAACATCGCCCTCAAATTGAAACTTTCTTTCCTATATCCATCATAAACCTCCACACCGTTCTCCCACAATATCTTTAAATCTTCGATCAAAGGTGTCAAGTATACGTCTATGTCATTCCCTGGTTGTTTAGGCCCAGAGATTAACATAGATAACATCATGTACTTACGCTTTATGCATAGCCACGGAGGTAGGTTATAAATCATAAGAATCACAGGCCATGTGGTATGTGAGATACTTTGAAGACCATGCGGGTTAATTCCATCAGTAGATAATGCCAAGCGAAGGTTTCTTGCTTCTTCTCCAAAGTCAGGATAATCATTATCAATTTTCGACCACTGTGGTGAATCAGCCGGATGTCGCAACTTTCCATCAATAATTCTTTCATCTGCATGCCAAGTCAGGTGTCTTGCATCGGTTTCACTACGGAACATGCGCCTAAATCTCGGAATTATAGGAAAATACCATAAGACCTTGGCTGGAGACAATTTTTTCTTATATTGAGACAAACCGCATTTAGGGTACTCAGTTAACGATGCATATTCGTTTCGAAACAAAACGCAATCGTTTGGACAAGCATGTATCTTATCATAGCTCATACCAATAGAGCACAACATTTTTTTGGCCTCATAAGTTCGATTGGGAAGAACATTATCCTCCGGTAGCATTTCTCTCAAAAGGGCCAACAACTCTGTGAAACTTTTATCCGACCATCCATTGCCCGCCTTTAAGTTGTACAACTTCAATACCGCAGACAGTCTTGTGAATTTAGTGCAACCTTGATAGAGCGGTTTCTCTACATCACTTACCAACCTCTCAAACATTTCGGGACAATCATGAAGATCTTCTTCAACTGCTTCTGCAATCTCTTCGACTCGATCACAATCGTATATTTCCGTGTCTTTGTCATCTGAAGCATAGGTCGTATTACTTTTCCCCTTCGGTTCAACATTCTCGTTAATTTTCTCACCATGATGTATCCAACAGTTATAACTTCGATCAATTCCATGCATCAGTAAATGCGATTTCAATCCATCTGCGTCAACCTTACCCACATAACAACAACCCAAGAAAGGTCAGTCCATTCGACTGGGGTCTTTAACGTGTTGAACAGCAAACTTAACGAAATCCAATACCCCATTCTCGTACTCTTTGGACAATCGATCGGCATCCATCAATTTTTTATCCATGGTTTTCCTACTTATTAAGGTCAACAAAAACACTATTATATGAGGAATCAAAACATTGAATGAGGAGGAAAGTTATGATAAAACATAGAACATTGAATGAGCTTCTAACAGGGCTTCTAACATAACACAGTTTTCCTACTTATCCATTTTTTATCCATGGTTTTTCCATTAGTAATTAATAGAAATCAAAACCAAAAGGAGGAAAGTTATGACTTAAGGATTTACAATATATTTCTTTACCTAATAAATTGCTTTGAATTTCGGTTCTTTAGAACAACAACCTCAAGGATTTACAATATTAAAATAATGAGAAATATTAACACTAACACTAACACTAACCTAAACTAACCTAAACTAAACTAACACATTATATAGCAATAACAATGTAGAGCAACATTAACACTAACCTAAACTACAATAACACTAACCTAAACTAACCTAAACTACAATAACACTAATCTAAACTACTCATATTCTATCAAAAGAACTTCAAAACCTAACAGAACAAAACCTAACAGAACATCATTATATCTAAAGAACTCCAAAAATATGGTAACAAGAACAAAACCTAACAGAAAAATATGAAACTCACTTAAAACCTAACATAAAAAGAAAAACTCTTACCGGAACAGTGGAGCACGGTGGAGTACGGTGGAGGATGGTGGAGGACAATGTAGGAAGGACGACGGCCGGACGGACGACGGCAAGAAAGGACGGACGACAGCGGTGAAAGGATGGACGACGGCAGTGGTTTCAGCTATGGTTCGTTCTTGTTCGCAGAAAGAGAGGGAAAGAGGAAAAGAATGAAATGAAAAAGTATAGAATACTGATACAGTTTCAATCTTTATTTTAATTAAAAAGACCTTAGACAACGATTTGAATGAAAGCGCTGTCTAAGGTGTCTCATATGGGCCTTAGACAGCGCTTTTGATTTTATTTTTTTTTAATTTATAAGACCTTAGACAGCGCTTATGAGCAAAGCGCTGTCTAATATTTTCCTTTAATTTTTTTTTAATTTATAAGACCTTAGAAAGCGCTTTCCTCAAAAGCGTTGTCTCAGGTCTTATATATATTTTTTTAATTTATAAGACCTTAGACAGCGCTTTTAAGGAAAGCGCTGTCTAATATTTTCCTTTAATTTTTTTTTAATTTATAAGACCATAGAAAGCGCTTTCCTCAAAAGCGCTGTCTAAGGTCTTATATTTAGACACGCTTTTATTTTTCTAAGTGAACAGTTTCCGTGTTTTCTAAATTTTTTAACTTATAGCAGCGCTTTTGTAATAAAGCGCTGCCTATGAAGTGCTGCCAAAGAGTAATTTTGGCGTAGTGACCATGTCAAAATTCCGTTTGTACAGCACGTCATCTTGATTCAAGAAGAAGCTACTAGACAACCTTCTCAATGTCTTCTTATCTTTGGTAAATGCCCCTGGCGGGTACTCTTGTCTTTTCAAGAAACACTTGATGTCATGAAACCATGGCTTGTCATCAGACATTGCATCAACAGCAAACACAAATGCAGGTCTGTCAAGACGAGACACTTCAATCTTAGGTACATGATTCTACCCTTGCACTTTGATCATGGAAGACAACGTGGCCAAGGCATCTACAAACCTATTTTCATCTCGAGGAATATGGTACAGCTTCACTGTTGTGAAAAAAGTTAGCAATCTCCTTGTATAATCTCTATACGAAACCAGATTTGCTTGGTGCATGTACCAACTCCCTTTCACTTGATTGATTACCAAAGCTGAATCACCGAAAATATTGAGGGTCTTAATTCGCAAATTAATCGCCTCCTCAATCCCCATTATACAAGCTTCATACTCTGCTTCATTGTTGGTGCATCCGAAAGATATTTGGGCAGTGAAAGGCATATGAACACCTTCCGGCGTGATAAGAACTGCTCCAACTCCGCACCCATTCATGTTGACAGCCCCATCAAACATCAGACTCCATTTGGATTCAGGGTCTGGCCCCTCCTCCGGGAGTGGTTTCTCGCAGTCTTTAACTTTGAGAAACATGATGTCCTCATCAGGGAAATCAAATTTCATGGGTTGGTAATCATCAATTGGCTGTTGCGCAAGATAGTCTGACAAGATACTTCCTTTGATGGCCTTTTGAGAAGTATACTGGATATCGTACTCTGTCAAAACCATTTTCCGCCGTGCAACTCTGCCAATTAGTGATGGTTTCTCAAAAATGTATTTGATAGGATCCATTTTTGAAATCAACAAGGTTGTGTGTCTGATCATATACTACCTCAATCGCTTAGCAGCCCATGCAAGTGCACAACATGTCTTTTCAAGCATTGAATATCGGGACTCGCAGTCATTGAACTTTTTGCTCAGGTAGTAGATAGCATGCTCCTTCCTACCTGTCTCGTCGTGTTGACCGAGAACACAACCCATAGAACCTTCAAGCACTGTCAAATACATTATCAAAGGTCTTCCTGCAACTGAAGGCATGAGGATTGGAGGTTCCTGCAAGTATGCTTTTATTTTATCGAATTCCAATTGGTAATCGTCATTCCACCTGACCGTTTGATCTTTTCTTAGCAGTTTGAATATTGGTTCGCATGTGGCTGTTAGGTGAGATATGAACCTTGCAATGTAGTTCAATCTACCCAGAAAACCACGAACCTCTTTTTCCGTTCTTGGTTCAGGCATATCTTATATTGCTTTCACTTTGGCAGGATCAACCTCAATCCCCTTTTCACTCACAATGAAACCCAGCAGCTTTCCAGATCGCACCCCAAAAGTGCACTTGTTAGGATTCAACCTTAGACGGAACTTTCTCAATCTTTCAAACAACTTTTTCAAGCTAATCAGATGTTCTTCTTCCGTTCGTGATTTGGAAATCATGTCATCCACATAACACTCAATCTCTTTGTGAATCAAGTCGTGGAATAATGTTACCATCGCCCGCTGGTACGTTGCCCCTGCGTTTTTCAACCCAAAAGGCATCACCTTATAACAATATGTACCCCGCGGAGTAATGAACGTGGTCTTCTCCATATCCTCAGGCGCCATCTTAATCTGGTTGTATCCAGAGAAACTATCCATAAACGAGAACACTGAAAACTGAGCTGTATTGTCAACTAGCACATCTATGTGGGGTAGTGGAAAATCATCTTTTGGGCTAGCTTTATTAAGATCTCGATAATCCACACACATTCTCACCTTGCCGTCTTTCTTTGGCACTGGCACAATGTTGGCAACCTAGGGAGGATAGTTAGTCACAGCAAGAAACCCAGCGTCCCACTACTTATGAACTTCTTCTTTGATCTTTATAGCCATATCGGGATGAGTCCGACGAAGTTTCTGCTTGACTGGCGGGCATTCTTCTCTCAATGGAAGCTTGTGCACAACAATATCAGTATCCAACCCTGGCATGTCTTGATACGACCAGGCGAAGATATCAACATATTCACACAACATCTCAGTCAAAGCTTTCTTCACATCTGCTTTCAAGTTGGCACCAATTTTGATCTCTTTCTTAGCATCCTCGGTACCAATATTGATGATCTCTATGGTCTCTTGATGAGGCTGGATGACCCTTTCCTCTTGTTTTAACAATTTGGCCAGTTCCTCAGGGAGTTCACAGCCTTTCGCATCCCCTTCTTCGGCTTGATAAATCGGTTTGTCAAAGTCATACATAGCCATAGCAAAATCATTATCAATGGAATCCGGAGGATCAAGTCTGCACGAACGGATTCATGCTTTATTTTAGAATTTATTTTTTAAAACAAAAAGAAACGAAACATTTCCATTTTATTATTTTTTGTGCAAAAATAAAAATGAAAGACAGAGAGCGAAATTTGATTGCAAAACGTCCTTTATTGATGATTAAAATTGCAAATGCAAACAGGGTGGCCCTACAAATGAATCTATACGCCTTGGGCAGAGCGCAAGATTTTAACATGCATTATGGTTAGAAAAACAAAGAAAATTACTCTGTTTGAAGAGTAACCCGGATGACTTCTTCAACAGACCAATTTTGCAATGGTTGTCCCGGAGCGCGTGGGCGTACCCAGTTGTCCAAGTCATAGTTACTGTCAACACCATCTTCTGTAACTGCACAAGACTGATCTGGGTAAATGATTCCCCCACTGCTGAAAGTGATGGGTCCACTATTCTCTTCAACTGAAGTCATGGGGGGACGATAGCCAATACCAAATTTATCCTCCTTCATTGGTGTCTCTATCAGCTTGCCCCAGCCCTGGGCGTTGCCTGCTCTGACCACCTCGACAGCTTGCTTATATGACAAAATGGACGTACCGGTTCTATCTGGCACAAGGGAAGATTCAGGCATGTTATCAATGTTTACTGCTTTAAACGACTGGCAAAGCATCTCGTGAATTTCCCCATCCATTTCAATATACTTGAACGTGGACAAGTGGCTAACATAAATATCTTCTTCACCACACACCGTCACAACTTGTCCCTCGAACTCGTATTTCAGCTTTTGGTGTAAGGTGGATGTAACAGCCTCATCTGCATGAATCTAAGGGTGACCCAATAAGCAGCTATACGCAGGCTGTATGTCCATCACATGGAATGTGGATTTGAACACTTACGGTCCAATCTTAACGGGAAATTCTACTTCACCAAACACAGATCTTTTCGTTCCATCGAACGCTCGGACAACCAACTCACTGGGCCTTAAAATCAAACCATCAACCTCTAGCTTCATTAGTGCCTTCTTAGGCAAGACATTGAGTGAGGAACCAGTGTCCACCAACACGTGAGACAGCACTGCACCCCTGCAATCCATTGTAATGTGCAAAGCTTTATTGTGGTTTCTCCCTTCAGACGTCAAATCTCTGCTATTGAAGCCCAATCCGTGGCTGACATTGACATTGGAAATCACACCTTCAAGCTGATTAACAGTGATTTCCTGGGGAACAGATGCTCTCTTCAACACTTTCAATAAAGCCTCCCGATGCGCGTTAGAACACATCAACAATGACAGAATTGAAATTTTCGAGGGGGTCTGATTCAACTGATCGACAATCTTATAATTGCTTTTCTTTATTATCCTCATGAAATCTTCCACCTCGTTGTCAAAGGTAATCTTTATCTCTGTTTCAGGCACATGCACACTCTCGACCACCTATTTTCCTTTAGCTTTTGCTGCAGCTTCAGCTTCTTTATCACTGCGCAAAGTTTGGGGAGCAAACAATCTTCCGCTTCTTGTAAAGCCTCCTACACCACCCACATTATCAATATTTGAATTGGCTGATGTCCTGACTTCCTGCTTTTTCCCTTCATAGTACACGTCTGCCCCATAGTGCCATGGGATTGCCTTCGTAGATGTAAACGGAATTGGTCCTGGCACCGTGATGGTAACAGGACTGGGTCTTTCTTGCACAACACTTGCTACAGGAGCCGTACTTGCAGGCACCTGAATCCCAGCAGGAGTATAATAGATGGTCACAATCGACACCTCGTCAGTTTCTTTCACAGCCCTGTCAAACTGTAGACGTCCCTTGTCAAACTGTAGACGTCCCTCGTCAATCAGACTCTACAAACCAATTCTCAACTTATCACAGCCATTCCCCTGACTCATACATTCAGAACAATCTTTATCACATCCCGGGAACACCTGTCCCTTCAACAAATGATCCTTTACCCCTAGCAACGGAGTCTTCACCTGACTGATATCTGTTACCAAATTTAACCTCTTCCCGTCTTCAATAGCACGCACATCTGCCACACCATGATTAGGCATGGGGTTCTGAAGAACATTAGGAGGTAACGAGAAATTGATTGCTTTAGCGTCAATCAAGTCTTGCACCTTATGATGAAACGCCCAACATTTTTCAATGGTGTGCCCTTGAGCCCCTGAGTGGAACTCGCAGCGAGCGTTAATATCAAAATTAGGTGGCAAGTTGCCAGCGGCAGGAGGTCTCATAGTGCGAAGCTCAACCAAATTCAACTTGAGTAACTATGGCAACAACGCTGAAAAAGTCATAGGGAGAGGGTCAATCTTACGATCCCTCTGCCTAGACCTCTGCTGGAAAGGAGGTTACTGCTGCTGCTGCTGAGCTTGCGGTTGTGGTTGTTGTTGTTGAACAGATGGCGCTGGGATTGTCACTGTACCTACTTGATGGTAACCCTGAGAACGTCCTCTGCCTCGTACTTTATACACAGCATTTGTATCACCTTGTCTTCTTTTCTGACCACTAGCAAATGGTTTCTTCATCCCGGAAGAGCCAGCCCCACTTACATCTTGGATCTTTCCAAGTTTCAGCAGACTCTCTATTCTTTCTCCAGCAATCACTATATCAGCAAATCCAGTTGACGGACACGCAGCCAATCTTTCAAGAAATGCCCCTTGCAGGGTGCCCATAAACATGTCTGCCATTTCCCTATCCAGCAAAGGAGGTTGAACCTGTGCAGCCATCTCTCTCCACCTTTGAGCATATTCCTTGAAACTTTCCTTAGCATTCTGTGACAACCCCTGCAATTGAGTGCGATTGGGCGCCATGTCAATATTGTACTGGTACTGCTTTAGGAATGCTTCTGGCAGATCCTTCCAATTTCTCACAGCAGCTCTGTTCAATTTCATATACCAGGTCAAGGAAGCCCTAGCCAGACTATCTTGAAAGTAATGCATCCATAACTTCTCATCATCTGTATGGGCTGAAATCCTCCCAAAATAAGCTTGAATATGTGTCTGGGGACACATATTGCCATGATATTTGTCGAAAGTAGGCGGCTTGAATTTTGGAGGAATTCTGACTCCTGGCACCAGTCCCAAACTAGTAACATCAATACCCATAGAATTCTTGCACTCTATGGCCCAGATCTTTTCAGCTAACTCATCGTACCTTTGGTCACCCCGGTTACCCATATCAGCATCCAGTAGGGTAAATTAGTCTTCCAGAACATCTTCCTGAACAACACCAGCATTTCTGCCATTTCCATTACCCAAATTGCCACCAGGAGGAGGATTGCCAACAGGAGGAGGGGTGACCCTTGTCTGTGAATTGTCATTCTGATTACCTTCAGGCGTGGTTTCTGGACGCTCGACCAGAAGCCTCAATCTTTCCTGAGCCTGTGCCATACCAGTCATGAGAGTCATAAACTGGTCCATGTGTGCCCTCATTTCAGCCAAATCATTCTGCATTTGATCCATTATCCTTGCTTGATTTCTTCGAGTTGAGTATCGGTGTACGTGATTCTCAGCTATAATGCCTGAAACCAAATAAAGGTTAGAGATCTCCTGCAACAAGTACCTGAAAAACAAGCAACAAAATGCAAAATGATATGCAATGCAATGCACATGTTTATTCATTTTGAGGCATTCCTTCCTTCGATTCCGGTTTGACCAAAAGAGAAAAGCGCACATTCCTGCAATTGCTAACAGTGACAGAGCATCAGAGGCGCATGTTAATAATTCATAATACCCCTCATATACGACCCAGTGAGTGTGTGAATCATTGTATAATTTGATGCAGCATCCACCTCAATAATACCAACAAAGCCAATATCATAAATGAAAAAACCCACAGCCAGGGGTGGAATAGTCAAATACAAATTGTTTCTGAACAAATACAACTGAATAGCATGAATACAAACAAAAGAAACCCATCAACAAGCCTGATGGTGATTCCCTAGAATAACAACACAATTCAAACACTGAGCCCATATAAATCTTCCCGGACCTCCTTGAGAAGCGCTTCAGTAACTGGATCATTTAGGCGCTCGGTAAGACTTCTGATCAGTTGACTCCTTAACTTGATAACTTCTTCTAGCTTTCGGATTTGATCTTTGACAGCTAACTCTTTAGCTCTCTTTACTCCAGCACGGATCTTCAGATCTTCGATCTCTTGGTTGGCTGAACTTAGCTGCTGGAGAAATTCACTTTCTTTGCTCTTCAAATTTTTCTTCAACTCGTCGTTTTCATCCCTGATTCTCTCCTCGATCTCCTTCCGGCATTCAAAAAACTCATCCCATCTCTGTTGTCCTTTGGCCAGGGCATTCTCAGACTTGGTCAACTGCTCATTGATGCGCTTGCACGCCTCCTTTAGTGCCATCTCATTCTGTTTGACCTTGCGAATATAGATGGTGTCTTTAGCCATTCTTTTCTCACTGGCCTCATGACGCTCAATCAGATTTTGCAGTTCATACTCAACATTACGCTTTTCACAGAGCGTCTTTCTGAGTCCTTCACTTAGCTTCTCATTCATTTTGATTGTCTTATCCATCTCTGCTTTAAGCTTGTTATATTCAGCAATGCTTATCATGGTTACTGGTTCAATAACAACTGGATCTGACGGTCTTTCCTGAGAAAATGGCAAAAGAGTGATCTGAACTCTTCTTTTCAACCAGGCGTCATATTGAGAAGAAGACACATTGTTGCACTTTCCGAAGACGACTTTACCCTTCGTTTGCAGATTACCCCAAGCTCCAGCCGCTTGCCTTACCAACAAAAGATTATCCTTTACAGGGAAAAAAAGATTCTTCCAAATCACTGTCCCTCGGAGGCTCTGTTAAGGCAAATCCTAACTGTCTCCTGAGAATAACAGGGTTATAATTGATGCAACCCTTTATTCCCAAGAGTGGCACATTAGGATGTCTTCCACAGCTACTGGCAAAGTCTCCCCCCATCGTCCTTTGATTGAGCCAACGAATGTCCTTTGCTGTCAACTGAATCATCCTCTTAGCCCAAATATTTGCGGGCTGAGGATTCAAAAAGGCCTCCGAATTTGGTAAATGACTCATAAGCCATTTGTGGAACAGGGGTGCACAACATCTAACCAAACCTCCTCGTTTCTTTTCATTTTTAAAATGCACAGAATAGTACAAATCACCCAGGAGTGTAGGTATGGGATTCTTCATTATAAAAATATGGATTGCACTCATGTCCACAAACTTAGGTTCGTCAGCAAACAGCATAATTCCATAGATACTCAAAGCCAAGATTGCACAAACAGTTTCCCACTAAGACTTAGCAGCACATTCTTCAGCTTTGGCAACCAAGAAGTCCAAATGAAAACCAGATAAACCTCCTTTGGTGGCGAGGTTATCTGCTACCACAGGTACACTTAGATGGAGGGCCTTAGCTATCTCTTCAGGCTTTGGAGGGCGCATATCGGAGTTGAAAGGAATCTGGTACTTGAGAGGCACACTTAGAAGCAGGGCATACTCTTCTAGCATTGGGCCCAACTGAAAATCCGAGAAAGTGAAGCACCTTAGCCTTTCGGAACATACCCACATGGTCTAGAGTAATAAGGGAAACCATCTTTCATAATTGTCCCACCTTTGTGTCAAAGAAAGTATAATGCACATTGTTCTTTCTGGGAATCTCCATAGCTGAACAAGGGAACTGTCAATTGGAACCGAAAGGAAGTATACTCTGAAAATGAATAAACATGAAGGTTAAATGCAAGAATGCTAATGATGATATGTATGCAAGGGCATGTGATCAGGGTTGCACAAATAAAGCTGAATCCACTGTACTGCAATCTGGGTATGGTGAGATATACAAAATCAGGATAATGAGCCCAGTAACAAGTCCAGAACAAATGTGAACTGATCAGGACCAAAGATTCAGTAACCAATCCAGAACAAATAAGGAAACCGGGTATTCTGAAGGTCAAGGGTTCCTGCACACCTGTAAACTATCCCCCCAATCTCACATGTATGTACTAGAAAGTGAGGATCATCAAATTCGGATCTCGGAATGAGAAGCAATAACACATTCAGCACGAAGGATACAATGCTATCGCCAAACAAAGAGATCATCCTCTGATTCTCCTCAAAATAATGACGGGTCATCCTAAAAGGTCATCCAGACTTAACAGCTCTTCCAGATAGCTCTACCATCGTGGGAGATCCACAACGTAGAATTCTCTAGAGAGAACCACATCTAGATTGTGTTTCATATTCCCTCCTCGAACCGAGATGGAACGCGAGAGGACTTGAAACACACTAATCATAAGTGCACTCAAGCCTGGGTATTGGGCCTATCTCTCAGAATACCCCATCCCGCCAAACAGAAACAACACAGTCCAGTATAGCATAATATAGCATATGAAATAAACATGATGAAATGCGGTAAATACCGTAATATACAGTAATACAGTAAATAACTATACAGTAAAACAGTAAATACAACACAACAGTAAACACCCAATAAAAGAAAAACAGACAAGCGCTAGGATTGACTCGCTAAGGAAACCAGAGATTCTGGGTCTATCATCCCCAGCAGAGTCGCCAGCTGTCGCTCCCGGGATTTTCATCCAAGTACAAACGTGAAAGTGGCACCGAAACAGATTCGCCAGCAATGTGTATTTATCCGAAGAGAGGGAAAGGAAACATTGCACAAACCTGAGGGAAAGGAATGAGCATGGTCATGCGACCAAAAGAACTGGGTTCGGGAGTCGGTTACGCGAAGGGAAGGTATTAGCACCCCCACGCGTCCATCGTACCTGATGGGATCCACACTTTCTTGTCTCGATCAAAGGGTGTAAGGAAAGGATACTGGAAAAAGAACTGGAAAAAGAGTGGAAAGAGAAAGAGGAACAAATGTAGGGAAAATAAAAAAAGTGCTCGAATGGGCCCTACCCCACTGCCTACGTATCTCATCGGGAACATGAGAATCAGAGCAACGTAGTTCCCCTCAATGAGGGTCGCCTTGTTTGTATTTTTTAGGGAACGGCTAACGTTCTAGCTCAGGTGTTGCAGGCTCGCTGGTCCGAGTGCATTACCATCTTGCAAGAGAATGAGAAGAAGCACGTTCATACGTTGGGAATGAATGAGATAAGAAAAGAATTTCCGAAGGAAATACGTTATTATTTGTTTTTTGTCTTTTAAGAAAGAAGTGTTTTGATTGTTTTGTGTTTTGTAACACGTATTGTATTTAAGTCCCTCATGTAGGATCAAATGCCTCGCATATCGACCCGAGATGGGACGTACGCTAAACATTCTAAGAAAATGAGAGAAGATCCCTCACTTTCTTGTTCCCACATGAAAGGCCTAAATGCAATAGGTGTTATGCCTTTATTAAGTGTTTTTTTACTTTTATTTTAAGATGAGAAGAAGAGACTCAAAAGCGGATCAAAGGTAAAAATCTAATAGGGACTAAGACCCACCCTAGTGTTAACATGCTTGGAGATCCTATGGTTAATGTGGTTCAACAAACCTACTTCTAAAAGAAAGGAGAAGAAGGGAGAAAGAAAGCAACTTACTTCCAAGATGGAAGTTAAGTTGTTTCTAAGAGGGAAGAAGAAAGATTATGAAAGCAAAGCATTATTGAAAGCTTAAACAACACAAATTAAATGATTAAAAGATGAGGAAAGAAATTAGAATGTGGATGCATATCCACACTCAAATGACTTACCATTAGCCCCTGAAATGGTTAGTACAATTATTTACAAGTGAAGAAACTAGTTAAGATGAACAAATGAAACTTAAACAAATCAAAAATCAAAGTAAAAGCATCTTAAAGGTTAAAGGAAGCACAAGGTCAGAATGTACATCATAAGAATGTTCTTCAATAATATGAGATCAAACACAAATCAAATGCACACACACACTTCCTTAAATCACAAAGAAATGCATTATGAAAGAATTAGATGAAGAATGAGTGGTTATACAAAGTGGTCATGTAATAATGCTTCAAGTAATGTCAAGGTCATAATGTGGATGACCTAAACATGTGCCTAAACATGATGTACAATGTCATATGAGGCATACAATCAAGCATCCATACATTAAGAGTGATTAGGAGAAGAAGTGAGACCACATGAACATGAATTTAACATGGAAAGAAAACACTTAAGGCAAAAGTCAAACCCAAAAAGAAATCAATATGAAACTCAAGTATCAAGGTCAGAAGTGATGTGTCATGTTAATATGAATATAAGATGCACAAGACAAACACATTCAAGCAATTACAAGTTATTTAGAAGTTAGAAGAAAAAGAAACATGCATTGGGATAAAACATGTACAAGTAAGTAAAGTAAGATATGAATAGCATATGGAAGGAATGTAATGCTTTAAGGTCAGAGGCATACATCATATGAAATGAAAATGGATAATATGGCATGGCATCAACAAACCATTTACAAGTCAAGTTGGAATTTAGACACAAAAGGATGAGGAATTAGGTCAAAAGCAAACATGTGAAACGAGCATTGAACATGTACACAAAGAAAGCCTCAATTTCAAACCAATGACCTATAATTTCATTCAAAGGATCCACAATGATCTAAACATGACTCAAGAAGTCAAGCAAAATGATATCATACAATGGCACAAGTGCCTTATCAAGCAAGTAACCAAACATGTCAAAGAAAAAGGGACATCAAACAAGGTCATCAAACAAATGCCAAACATGATTTAAAAATCATCAAATTAGGTCTCAAGAGACCTCAACCAGAAGCAACCATCATACAGAAAACTCATGCAAAGGATCACAAATAAACTCAATCAAAAAATCATGGCAAAGTCATTAAGGTTTCGCATGATCATGCACAAAGAAATAGCTCAAAGAGGATGCAAAGATGATTTTAAAAATAGGAAAAAAATATTTTTAAATGTTTCAAAGTGTCCTCAGAAATATACAAAAAGAACGGGGATCAAACTATGTACCAATGTTGAGAAACAAAATCAGCAATGCAAGGTGTTCACAAATGAAACATCTCAAAAAGAAATTCAAGCAACAATTAAATCAGATGCAAAACCTAATAGAAAAATGAAAAATAAAATTTTTGAAAATTCTATAAAACTATAAGGATGGTCCATGAATTTTATTATGATTTTTAGAAGTCATTTACTATTTTTAAAAATCAAAATCAAAACAATATAGAAAATAAAATACAAAATAAGAGGGAAATGGAGTGGGGGTGCAAAGGAAGTAATTCGCCAGTCAAAATGTCCATTGGGCTCAGCAAAGATAGCAATAGTCCAACCCAATTAAAATTGTGATTGTGTGTGAGGCGTGTACACGTGGTCCACATACTGATGCAATCCTAATCATTCATCTAAGTCAACCCACACCAATCATGAAAACACGCGCATCCAACAATCCCTGATGAAGGCACGTGATAGTTCCCTTACACGCACACACACACAATCATCAGAGTTCAAAAAGAATAACACGTGAGGTGCACAGGTTTTCATTAATGTGTTGGCAATGTGAAGGACGTTAGATCAATCATACGGTCAAGATTAACACAATCAAAGCAATCATGTGGTCACCAATGCAGACACACATTAATTATCATACAATCACACACAGGCAATAATCTCATTAATGCGTTGGCACTTTATTGATCACACGATGAAAACAAATCAACGGCCATGTTTAAAACTCAGAAACCCTAGAAATTTAAAACCATCGGCCGGAGAAGGACCTCCGGTCATCTTCTCCGGCGAGCAACCGCCACCTATAAATCTCAAAATCTCCAGAAATGCACAAACATAGTATCAAAATGAAGCTGGCGTTGCGTACATCATGAATCCACCATTATTTTTCACATACCAAGCACATACATAGAGAACTGAGGAGATCAAAACATGCCCTAGATTTTGGATCTATGCCTCTAAGAGGCTTATCAACTAGCCGGGTTGTCAAATGCTCCTATTGAGCTCATATCAACAAAAAACAAACTAAACAAGATGTAAATAGTGCTAGGAAGGTTTGAGAGATTGAAACCTGAAAATGTTGAAAACTGTAGTTAAAAGAAAGCCAGAGAATTATGCTTCCTCCTTGAGCTTCACTTGGCCAAATAAAGGCTCACAACCTCTGAAGAATGGAGATGAATATGGATTTGCAGTGTAGCTACTCCAACAATTCAATGCTACTTCAAGTTCAATGATGCTCGAGGATGAAGCTTGAAGATGAAGTTAGATGAGAATGATGATGGATTCATGTGAACTTAGAGGGAAAAAAGAGAGAAATTGAGAGAGAAAGTGAGAAGAACTTTGAGGTGAATGTGGAAAAATGAAGCTGACCTCCAATTTGTGAAGTGAAATTCTCATTTATAGTTTGAGTTAAATTTGTTAACCCAGGGTCAAGTGAGTGAGTTATGGTGAGTTGAGATAGTTAAGGTGATTTATCCCTAACTAACTGAGTCAAGTTAGTTAGGGCGAGTGGACAATGGTTATGCTATGGTGTGGTTAAGCTTATGACAGTTGTGGTGAGGATGAGAATGAAGCTGAGGTGATGAGGTTATGTTATGTAGCATGTCATGACATTGCTTATGGTATAAGTTTCTCCTTTGAAACTTTCCTCCCTGATGTATGATGGCTGGTATGCATAGGTATGGTAATAAAGATGTTTGTTCAAATGAGGAAATAAAGTACACGAAGTGTTTATGGGATGACTGGACCAAATCGTGCACACAGCCTGCTAACATCAGTTAATGCATCAGTGATGATTATGGTAGTTTGCCAATGAAATTCTCCCTACTTAGCGGATGATTTGATGAGTTCTTGGGATCAATGGAAAGAGGAGGTGTAATACTACATGTTTAGTGTGAAAATTGGATTGAATTGAAGCTTGGAACATACTCAAAAGTGACCTGAAACATTGGAAACCAAGACTGGTGTATAGCGTGGCAAATTGAGTTGGGCATGGCCATGTGACTTGGGAAATTTTCAGTGTGAAGCAACCAACTTTGGACCAATATATCTCCATCCTAACTTGACCAAATCAAAATTTTCCAACATTGACATTGAAGAGGGCATGGCAAGGAACAATTTTGATGTTGAAAAGTTTTTCATTTGGAGCTTTTATCATTAAGAAAAATGGGTGAACATTTGGCACACCAAGTGTTTGTAAAAATTATGGCGCGTGGGCCTGGGCATGCCTGGTCATGACTTGGTTTTGGACCTAGTTTCATCAAACTTTGATCAACCATAACTCAGTCAATTTTTATCCAATGGAGATGTTCTTTATATGGATTTGAAGATTAGAACATGAACTTCAATTGGCTCAACTTGGGCCTGAGGTTTGAAGCTTTTATCTTGGAGAGAGAGAGCCTCAAAGTAGGGTGCAAAATGGTCCAAACTTACTATTTTTGGCAACCCTAAAGTTTCCATTTTTGGCAGTTTTGTGATTTCTTGATTTTCCATTATCCCTCCATCATTTATTGATCAAATTTTGTCCATTAAACATATATAACATGAATTTCATGAATTTGACCTTAGAAAGTCAAGAGTTGACTTTTTTCACTGCACAATTGACTTTTTTCCCCAATTTCTTGATTATCAAGCAACTGATCAATTGAGACCCTTCTGAAACCAATTGATGAGCAATTTTCCATCCATATACACTTGAGAACATGAGGAATACCATGAGATCAAGTTTTGTCCAAAAAATCAAAGATAAACTGATTTTAAGCCAAACCCTAATTTTGCCACCCTCTGGTTAGGAGGAAATAACACATCCTCCAAATCCAAATTCCTTTGAATATGATGTGTATTCTCTCAAACAATGATGAGATATGCCATTTGGAGATGATAAAAACTCAAAGAGCTTGCCCATTAGGGGGTCAGATCCCAATTTTTTTACTGCCTTGTGTAGGAGATCATGCACTGCCCACTCTTCTTGATGAATTTACTTTCTTTCAATGATTTGTGAGATCAAGTAGGGATGACATATGGCTTAAGAAACCCTTGAGACTTATGAGAAACACTTGGATCTTATTCTTTAGCTTTGGATGATCAACACCTCTGAAGAACCACTGATCACATGCCCTTATGCAAGATGCAATGCAATGCTTGATGTTTTATTTTTCTATGCTTGAATGCAATGCAATGAAATGAAAGCCCATGCTAAATGATATGAAGAAATAAGAGGGCAAATTTTGGGGTATTACACACAGAGAGGCTTTACATAAAGTCTTAGAGCAGGCCTTTGTGGAACAGGATGTGTCAATACGACAGTTTGATAGCATCATCTCTAACATCACTTCCTGCAACAACTTTGGGTTTAGTGATGAGGAATTGCCAGAAGAAGGAAAAAGCCACAACATGGCGCCCAATATCACGGTTAACTGCCAGGACGATGCTTTAGCCAGCGTACTGGTGGACACCGGATCGGCTCTCAACGTCATGCCCAAGTCCACTCTGATGCAACTATCAATCAAAGGACCTCTAATGAGAGGCAGTGAGGTCGTCGTCAAAGCATTTGACGGGTCCAGGAAAATAGTTATTGGCGAAGTCGACCTTCCCATAACTATCGGTCCTCACACGTTCCTAGTCACCTTCTAGGTCATGGACATCCGGGCAACATACAATTGCTTATTAGGAAGAGCTTGGATACACCAGGTTGGGGCAGTAACTTCGACACTTCACCAGAAGCTGAAGTTTGCCAAGAACAACCAACTCGTCACGGTCTGTGGAGAGCAAGCCTTGATTATGAGTAACCTTTCATTATCCACTTGTGTAGAACCCGAGGAGGTTGTTGGAACCCAGTTCCAAGCGCTTTCGGTGAGCAATAAAGATCAACTAGAAAAAGGAACATCAATATCCTCGTACAAGGATGCTCTCAAAACAATCGAGAGTAACAATGCAAAAGGATGGGGACAACTTGTCATTCCTACTAATAACAAAGCGAAGAAAGGTCTTGGCTTTTCTTCAACCTGTACCCAGACTGCTTCTAATAATGAAAGTCTTCATCCCATTCAAAACTTCACCCAGTGTCTCAAGAAGTACATACCATCAATGAGGGAGATTCCTCTGACATGGAGGAATAATGGGAGTCCTATCTTAACAAGGACGGTTATATGTCTTAGGAAGAGGTGCCTACGCCATTTTGCTATCTCGCACGCGGTCCGAGATTTATACCAAGGTCAGATGTCGAAATGATATACGGAGATTGTGATCCAGAAGGATGTCGTGCTCCACCAAACTCATTGGAGGAGGACACTCCGATGAGGTACAACTTTGACCACGACTATTATGGCCCGATGGATGGTTTGCCTATCTGGCAGCCGTACCCAGGAGACTTGGGGCAAGAAAATCAACCGAACAATGAAAATCAAATGAGCATCATTGAGACAAATACATGCGTCCCCACCGAATCATGGGATAAACACTCAGGGAATTTAGAAAATGTCCAGCATGACGATGAATTTGCAAAGTTTGCAGGACTAGAATTCATTGACTATGCTTTTCCCGAGGTCAACGTCATCGAAAGGGATGACTCCTCCAGTTCCAAAGAAGTGTGGGACACCCTGGGACAACCGAGTGGAAAATACGACTTCATGGTCAAATACACCGCTCCTGAAAGCTCTCGCATCAGGCTCGAAAACATTCAGCCAACTTGATGGGGAGATTTACCTAAGAGCACAGATACTCTGCAAAATACAACTGAGGAATCCTCCTACGACAACTCTGCCTAGGAGACAGATTCTAATGATCCTGCTCCACGAGAAATTAGCGTTATTTCTAATGACAAATCAAGGAAGGTACCAGACTTTGTGATTCACCGAGGAGTTCGCCGCCAATGGGTTACTGTCGATGTTCCGAGGATTGTTCATAAGTCAAAGTAATTGTCGTCTTTATCTTAACCTTTCATCCTGCCCAGGTGAAACAGATGTTTTGATAGGGCTCACTTTCTGTAAATATACCTCTTCGCTTTTCCCAAAGCGACAGAGTTTTGTTTTATAGGGCTATAGTTTCAAGATTCGACAAGATCATAAATAAAATAACGTCGTTCTGTAATTTCCGCATTAATTGCTGTTTTCTCTTTTTGTTTTTCAGAAAATGGTAATCCTAAAAAATAATTCAAATAATAAAAACAAGAAGTAAAAAAAATACACTGCACACACTCTTGCATTTCTCCCTATCTCTTCTAAACACAAATCATCACGTCATGCAGATTGCTTGTTTTAAACCCCATTGAAACACGCGATCTGATGCCTTATCCCAACTTTGAATTCCCGGTATTTGAGGCTGAAGAAGAAGATGACAACAAAATTCCAGAAGAGATCTCCCGATTACTCAGACAAGAGGAAAGGTCCATTAAACCTCACAAAGAGCCGTTGGAAACGGTCAACTTGGGCTCAGAGGAAGAGGGAAAGAAAGTCAAGATTGGGGCACTACTCAGTCTAATTGTCAAAGAAAGTTTGACAAAGCTTCTCAAAGAGTTTCTCGATGTATTCGCCTGGTCCTATCAGGACATGCCAGGGTTGGATACCAGCATCGTGGAACATCATCTACCGTTAAGATCAGAATGTCTGCCAGTAAAACAAAGGTTGAGAAGGACTCATCCAAACATGGCCATCAAAATCAAAGAGGAAGTACAAAACCAGATTGACGCAGGTTTCCTCACTACATCAGAATATCCTCAATGGTTAGCCAACATCGTACCAGTTCCGAAAAAGGACGGAAAGGTAAGAATGTGTGTAGACTACAGAGATCTAAACAAGGCTAGTCCAACGGATGACTTTCCCTTACCACACATTGACATGTCGGTTGACAGTACAACAAAGTTCAAAGTATTCTCCTTCATGGATGGATTCTTGGGCTATAATCAAATCAAAATGGCGCCGAAAGACATGGAGAAAACTTCCTTCATCACCCCATGGGGTACTTTTTGTTACAAGGTAGTGCCGTTCGGGTTGAAGAACACCGGGGCAACCTATCAGACGGCCATGACTACTCTGTTTCATGACATGATACATAAGGAAATCGAGGTATATGTCGATGACATGATTTCCAAATCTAGAACAAAGGAGGAGCATGTGACCCACCTGTCAAAACTATTTGAGCAGTTGAGAAAGTATAAACTCCGCTTAAATCCCAATAAATGCACATTCGGTGTCCGTTCAGGGAAACCGCTAGGGTTCATCGTCAGCCACAAAGGAATTGAGGTTGATCCTGACAAGGTCAAGGCCATTCAAGAAATGCCTTCTCCAAAGACTGAAAAACAAGTCAGGGGATTCCTGGGACGTTTGAATTGCATTTCCAGATTCATATTCCTCATGACCGCGACATGTGCATCGATTTTCAAATTACTCAAAAAGAATCAGGACTGCGTTTGGACGGATGACTGCCAAACCGCCTTCGACAGTATCAAGGAATATCTGTTGAACCCACCGATTCTATCACCTCTAGTGGAAGGAAGACCACTGATCATCTACCTAATAGTCCTGGAGGACTCAATGGGTTGTGTACTTGGCCAACAAGACGAAACCAAAAGAAAAGAGTTTGTCATCTACTATTTGAGCAAGAAATTCACTGAGTGTGAAACGCGGTACACTATGCTCGAGAAAACTTGCTTTGCTTTGGCTTGGGCAGCCAAACATCTTCGCCAGTATATGATTCGTCATACTACTTGGTTAATCTCTAAAATGGATCTAATCAAGTATGTTTTTGAAAAGCCTGCTCTTACGGGAAGGATTGCCCGTTGGCAGATGTTGTTATCAGAATACGACATTGTGTACCACGCTCAGAAAGCCATCAAAGGGAGTATTTTAGCCGATCATTTGGCTCATCAACTAATTGACGATCAAGAATCAGTCAGATTTGACTTCCCAGACGAAGATGTCATGTATCTAAAAATGAAAGATTGCGATGAACCGCTACCCAGTGAGGGGCCAGAACCAGGTTCCCAATGGGGACTAATCTTTGACGGAGCTGTCAATCAATACGGAAATGGAATTGGGGCAATCATCATAACACCTCAGGGTACCCATATTCCTTTCACCTCCATACTAACATTCAAGTGTACAAACAACGAGGCCGAATACGAAGCTTGTATCATGGGTCTCGAAGAAGCGATCGACTTAAGGATCAAGAACTTGGATGTTTATGGCGACTTAGCCCTGGTTATCAATCAGATCAAAGGAGATTGGAACACATACCAATCAGGACTGATTCCTTACAAAGATTACGCGATAAGGTTGTTACCATTCTTCAACAAAATTGAGTTTCATCATATCCCTCGTGAAGAGAATCACATGGCTGATGCACTAGCCACTCTCTCTTCCATGATCAGTGTAGGTCAATGGAATGACTTACCTAAGATCAACATAATGCGCCTGGATTGGCCTGCTTACATCTTCACGATTGAAGCAATCATAGACGATAAACCTTGGTATCACAATATCAAATGCTTCCTTCAGAAACAAGAGTACCCTCCTGGGGCATCCAGAAAGGACCGAAAGACCCTCAGAAGACTGGCTGGTAGCTTCTTCTTGAGCGGTGATACACTCTATAAGAAAAACTTTGACATGGTCTTGCTCTGATGTGTAGACAGACCAGAAGCAGACATGCTGATAAAAGAAATTCATGAAGGATCCTTTGGCACTCATGCCAATGGACACACAATGGCGAGAAAAATTCTAAGAGCAGGGTACTATTGGTTGACAATAGAATCTGATTGCTACAAGTACATGAGGAAGTGTCACAAGTGTTAGATATACTCAGACAAAATCCATGTACCGCCAACGCATCTCAATGTTCTTTCTTCCCCTTGGCCTTTTTCCATATGGGGAATCGACATGATTGGCATAATTGAACCCAAGGCTTCAAACGGACATCGGTTTATCCTGGTAGCCATTAACTACTTCACCAAAATGGTTGAAGCAGTATCATACGCCAATGTTACCCGACAAGTCGTGGTCCGATTTATCAAAAACAATCTCATCTGCCATTATGGTGTTCCAAGCCAGATCATTACTGATAATGGATCTAACTTGAACAACAAGATGATGAAAGAGTTGTGTGCTGAGTTCAAGATTGAACACCATAACTTATCTCCCTACCGACCCAAGATGAACGGAGCGGTAGAAGCGGCTAACAAGAACATCAAGAAGATTGTTCAAAAGATGGTTATAACCTATAAAGACTGGCATGAAATGCTACCCTTTGCTCTTCACGGTTATCGCACATCTGTCTGCACTTCAACAGGGGCAACCCCTTTCTCTCTAGTATATCGCATGGAAGCAATGCTCCCCATAGAAGTAGAGATCCCATCAATCCGGGTATTAATGGAAGCTAAGCTAACAGAAGCTGAATAGTGTCAAAGTCGACACGATGAGCTGAATTTGATCGAAGAGAAGCGAATAACGGCACTATGCCATGGTCAGTTGTATCAGCAAAGAATGAAGAAGGCGTTTAACAAAAAGCTTCAACCCCGTGTTTTCAGAAAAGGAGACCTCGTGCTCAAGAAGATACAATCATTTCTCACTGATTCACGGGGCAAATGGGCTCCGAATTATGATGGCCCCTAGGTGGTCAAGAAAGTTTTCTCAGGCGGCGCCTTGAAACTCGCAACCATGGATGGAAAGGAATTTTCCTACCCCACAAATGTTGATGTAGTCAAGAAATACTTTGCCTAAACAAAAAAAAACGTCTCGATGGATTGAAAACCCGAAAGGGCGGTCCAGGAAAAAATTAGAGACATGATCCAAAATCATCCCGGTGGATTGGAAATCTCAAAGTACAATCCAGGCAAAAATTAGGGATAATGGCAAGTAACTACGTCCAACAGGGGCAAGTCCCTCAGCAGCAGTTACACCAACCATCAGGAAAACTCCAGTCAAGGTCATCTTCGACAGAAGCTCACAATGTCCAGAATTCAAAGTTGGTAGAAGGATAGCGGTCGTTATGTTACGATGTAGCCCTTTTCCCTTAAAATACCATTTTCTAAACTTTGTAAATACTCTATGGAATCATGCGCTTGGCTGATTTCCATCCTATCAATAAAAGTTGAGCCCTTGTGCTTTTGTTTATAATTCTCATTTGTTTTAGCTTTACAGAATGACGTTTTTAACATGATCAACGATTCTTGGAATAAAACAAAAATGAAGTTACTTGTCAAACTTTTTTTTTCTGCTTTTAAAATAGAGATGGTAATTTCTTTTGACTGTCAAACATCGAAAGAACATCGACCGCTTCTCCAGAAGTAACCGAGCTTCAAAGTGCAGAATCAAAGTACTCCTTCTAAACCAGTACACCTGAATGAAGGATCAACTGTGTCAGATGCGAATGTTCCATCTGACACCCCCGGAAGAGTTCTTACCTCCTAAGCCCGACTAACGGTTGTTCCCCACGGGGACTATCCCTCCTAAGCAAGGCAGAATTGCTATTTTTTGAACCAGCGATACTTTTCATCGCTCGCTGTGGCCGAGTATCCAGTCATGTTCATCCACTAGTATGTATGTCGCGTCAGTTTTGTCATCATAAACATACATACATCATGCATTATGGATTTACATTGACATTCATGTTGCATCATTATCACTCTAGTCGATCTCATCCCCTAGTGATAAACGTCCTCTTATCAATCGAGTTGTCAGTTCTTTCCTTGTCAGGAAATGTCGTGTCTGAACAACCGCTTCTCCACTTTGCTGCTGAATTGAAGTTGGTCCCTTGACCACTTTGATAACTCGAACCTCTGAAAAGCCAAAGAACTTTCGACAGACGTCATTCTTCGCCATTGAAGATGATATCTTTGCTTTCCCGTATTAAGGAAAGTCTCCGGTGAAAGCCTCTTAATCAAAGCTTCGGCAATACAGCAGTTTTTCTCCAGAAAATTCGCTGACGAAAAGGTCATCAGCACCACAAAATTGGATCACATCATATGGTATTTCTTCGAGAAGATCCCGAGAAAAGTATGATGTAATATCCCTAAGCAGAAAACAGTCTTTCAAGAGACTCGTTTTTCCCCAGTAGAGTCAACAAATGGCGTATCCAACAGAGAAGTTTGTGTACCTCTACAACTCAGACAGACGGGTTACCCTAGCAAGTCTGATATCAAATCTTTTTCCATCAAATGGCATCTCCCCAGGAAAGTTCGGCGAGAAGTTTGAGGAAACCCGCTACAAACAGCGTCCCTTATCAAGAAATTTTATTAACAAAAGAAACTGTGACCGGTTCCTTGGTAGGAAACCAGGATCGATGAGAGGTTTATTTCAGAAACTGAGACCAGTTCCGTGGTAGGAAACCAGGATCGAGGGGAAGTATATTTCAGCTAAGACCAGTTCCTTGGTAGGAAACCAGGATCGAGGGGAAGTTTATTTCAGAAACTGAGACCAGTTCCTGGGTAGGAAACCAGGATCGAGGGGAATATTATTTCAGAAACTAAGACTAGTTCCTTGGTAGGAAACCAGGATCAAGGGGAAGTTTATTTTAGAAACTGAGACCAGTTCCTGGGTAGGAAACCAGGATCGAGGGGAAGTTTATTTCAGAAACTAAGACCAGTTCCTTGGTAGGAAACCAGGATCGAGGGGAAGTTTATTTCAGAAACTGAGACCAGTTCTTAGGTAGGAAACCAGGATCGAGGGGAAGTTTATTTCAGAAACTGAGACCAGTTCCTTGGTAGGAAACCAGGATCGAGGGGAAGTTTATTCTAGCGACTGAGATCAGTTCCTTGGTAGAAAACCAGGGTCGAGGGGAAGTTCACCCTTTTATAAGCATCATTGCTTAGCAAAAGAAGATGGATGCGCAAGTTACCGTTCATAACCACCATCAAAATTTCGGGTATTCCGATATTTAATCATCTTGCATCCCGAATGCCCGAATACCTTCGCCTTTCACACCTTCGGGTCCAAGAGGATTAAATAGGGGCATCTGTCATACCCCAAATTTTGACCACTAAGATTTCCCATCATTGTGCAAGTCATCATCATAATATGGGTGAACCATCATACCTCATTAGTCTCCCCAAAGATGGGTGAGCATCCACTACAATCTAAATTAGGGTTTCAAGTCCTCTCAGAGCTCTTAGACAAAGGATTAATCAAGGAATGACATGCTCCTCAACTTGTCTAAGCCTATCAAACATCCACAGTGGATCAAGAGGACTCCCACATCAAGAATCAGGCACAAGGTTGCAGCATTCCAAGTGGATCAAGCCTCAAGATCGCCAGGGTCACCAAATTAGGGTTTTGGCGACCAAGGCCTCCAGATGGAAATTTTCCTCTGGGCATGAGCCAATGATTCAAAGCATAACCTAAGATGCTCCAAGGGACATCATGAACCCAATCATCAAGTCAATTTTGCCTCAGGGGATGCATTCATAAAAAATCAGGAATTAGGGTTTCTTGACCTAATTCACCCCTAAGTTGACTTTTGGGACAAAACATAAGCCAAGACCTCAAGAGAGGATTTGAGGGTCTATAAAACACTACATTAATCCATTTTCAACAATGGATTGATCCAAGAAGCTTGGTGCACAAGTTTCAATTTCATCAGGATCACAATTAGGCTTTTGAGGGAAAAGTCAATTGTGCCTTTGACTTTTGACCCAGGCATGCTCCCAAACCTTGGGACATGATTCAATACACCCTATAACACCCATGGAACATGTCCATCATGTTTGGTTTAGGTCAAGGACTTGATTTCACAAAGGATCGCACATTTTGGAATTCATCTGATAAAAAGTCAACCGTGCACAAAAGTCAAACTTTGACTTTTTGAGATTTTTCACAGATATGGTTCTTTGACCCCAAAGTGATGTTAATGTGTGATTGGAATCATCATTCATAAAGAAAAATCAAAGAGAGTGGGAAAACTTGTAAAAGGGGTAACCATAAAAACTTAGAAATTTTCTAAGTTATGGAACAAAGTGGCTAGGGTACCATCTTTGGAGGAACATAACTCCTAAACCACAAGGCCATTTTCCCCATTCAAAGATGGATTTGTAGCTCTCATGGCCCTCTACAAAAGCTTCAACTACCACTCATTCCAATTCCTCATGGATTTTAAGTATTGGAATAATCAAAATCAAGAAAATGAAAATGTCACTTTTTTCCAACACTTAGTGAAATTTTCACTAAGTCAGAATCTGTTTCACTTTTTCCAAAATGTAGGGGCATTTTTCACTTGGATCCAAAAAGTATCAAAATCAACTATGATCACACATATGTTGTATCATATGAGGGCTTTTCAAAATGACCAAGAACTTCACCAAACTCACTCTGAGCCATGAGATATGACCATGCCAATTTGCCTTGCTGCAAATTGTCATGGCAAGGCAGATTTGGGCATTTTGCTCGATTTGCTCAAATTTTACAAAGGGCCAGAAAATCTATCCATCTGAACACCTCAAGGGGAGACCAAGGAGGGACAAACACTGATCCATCAGCCTCCCAAGTCCTTGGAACCAAAAGTAGCATGCCAAACCTAGAAATGCCTAAAAGAGGGTCAAGACTCCAATTTTGGTATGGAGCATTTAATGGATGCACCAAGGTGGCATGGACTAAGCCATTTCCAACTGAATTCAGTCAAGACTTATCCAAGAACTACGGAACCAGCAGCCTGTGCTCTAACCTCTAGTCAATGGCTAGAGGAGACTTGGATTTTCATTGCTCAACATTGGCCAAACCTCTGTAGCAGTTACCATTCACTGTTGCTCCCAAAACAAACTTGCTCTACTATAAATAGAGCTCATTTGCGCTCAGTTTAAGTACACCAAAGCACTACAACACTTGCTTTCCTCAAAATCTCTTTCTCTAGGTAAAAATGCCTTCTTTAGCAAGGTAACTCTGAGTTTTTGAGTTAGAGAGCAATTCCACCACAACTCATGATCCAAACACATCCAATATGTCATACCTAAGCTGTCCAAACTCTCACAAGTGACCTGTAACACCAAAATCACAAAGTCACCTCTCAAAACCTCAAAATAGGACTTTTGTGTATTTTTCAAGCCATGTCTTGAATCAGTCACTTTCCAAACCAGATAAAACCTCAAACACACTCCAAATATCATCCTTGAACTGTCCCAAATGGTTCCCCACATCTGGAACACCATTTGAGAGAGTTGTTATTTTGACCACTTTTGGCCCTTTTGCAAGAAAGAGCTCAAACTTGCTTCAGAGGTTTCCAGCTGATTCCAATCATCCTAAAAGCTTCCAAGAGATCATTTGAGGGTGTCCAAAGCATCAAATCATTTATGGAACAAAGCACTTGGCAGATTGCACAAAAGCTCCAAAAAGAGGTAAGCATCACAACTCGAATTCTTTGAATCATGCTTTCCTTTGATGTCAACTGAGCATGCACATCTTATACATGCTATATGTGTTGTGTTTGAACCAATTCATCATGTAATTCATGCATGTAACAAGAGATAGCACAGAAAATGCAAATCATGGCCTATTTCAAAACCACTATCGGGTTTTTCAATAGGAGCATGATCTGAAAAAAACACCACCATCATTGGATTCCTTGTGAAATTCTAGGCAGGATAGACCTAAATTTTGTCCCAATCCATGGAGAAATGAGAAAGTTATGGCCTTCACGTTTCTAACCAAAATCTTGCCTTGCCTTGCCATAGTCAGGCCTAAAATCAAGGCACGCCTTGTATATTTTTAGGTTGAGCTTAGTACACGGATGTATCACCACCCCAGTGGTAGGGCGCGCGCACTGCACACAAGAGGTCTGGGGTTCGAATCCCCCTCGCCCCAGATCCTCTTTTTACCACTTTTTCCTATTTTTTGTCATTTTTCATATTATTTTTTAAATGATTTGAAAATTTTATAACTCCCTCAATTTTAATTATTTTTTATTGGTTCTTTTTGCAAAAAATAACAAAAATGTTGAAGTATTTTATTCCACAAAAAAATCAATTTTATATTATTTATTTAATATAGTTAGTATTTTTTTGAATAAATTCATTTTTAATTGTTTTTAAACATTTAAAAGTGAATATTCATCTTGAAAAATCAAAACCAAATGAGTTTTAATTCATCTTGTGATTAAAACCTCATTTTTCAAACCTTAAACAAGAATCACAAGTTGTTTATTCAAGCTTATTTGGTGTTTTATCATTTTTTATTGATTTTCTTTAAGAATGCACTTTTAAAAATGATGAAATTAGGGTTTTGATCGATTCCACCCTCATCAATCATTTTCAAACACTCATGGGCCACTAATAGAGTGTAAGACCCAGCCTCCTTTTCACCAAAACCATTTTGGGGCCTCAGACATTTTATAAGTCCCTCTGTGTTAAAAGAAAAATCTCGGCGCGATCGCCAGTTCAAAGTCAAATCATTCGGGCCTATCCTCGAGTTGTAAGACCCATTTCTTTTCTTTAAATTCATTTGGGCCTCTATTAGAGTGTAATACCCACCCCCTTTGTAAATACACCACTTTTTGGGCCTCAGTCATTGTATAAGTCCCACTGTATTTTTAAAAACAACGGTGCGATCGTCGCCCTTTTAACAAAACCAACTGGGCCTACCCTCGTGTTATAAGCCCCATTCCATTTCTTTAAGTTTCTTTGGGCCTCTAATAGAGTGTAAGACCCAACCCCTCTTTGAAACCAAAATTATTTGGGCTTCTGTCATTGTATAAGACCCACAGTGTTTTCAAAGATCTCGGCGCGATCGCTGGTTCAAAAATAATCCTTGGGCCTCTCCTTAAGCTGTAAGCCCCACCACTTATACAAAAGTAAATCTTTGGGCCTCTAATAGAGTGTAAGACCCAAACCTTCCTTGAAACCAAAATAGTTGGGCCTCAGTCATTGTATAAGACCCACGGTGTTTTCAAAACCCACGGCGCGATCATCGCCTTTTTCCAAATTATCATTGGGCCTCTCCTTGAGCTGTAAGACCCATCCCCCTATACATAAAAACTTTTTGGGCCTCACATTTTGTATAAGTCCCTCTGTACAGTTTTCAAAACAACAGTGCGATCATCGTTAAAACTTGGGCCTCTTCTTGAGCTGTAAGCCCCAACAAATCTTTTCAAAGCGCTTTGTCCTTTGATTTTAAATCCAAATATATGGTTGTTATCAATTTTTCTTTGTTGAACAACTAACCACACAGCATGGAAGCTCTACAACGGGTAAGTGTTTATCCGCTTTCATTTACTGCTTTCATATATATATATATGTAACTGTATTGTGGGGCTGCTTCACTGTAAGTCTTCTTTCACATCCTTTTATATACTTGCCATATATCAACTGTGTAATACTAGTATAGTTATTTAGAGTTTTCCCCGGCAACTATGTCTAGTACTAGGTAAAGCCCTGTTGGTCACTCTTAAATACAAACAAAGCTAGATCCCCTGTAGGATTTCTAGATAGTCTTCCCTCCTCTTGGGGTTAAACAAAATGGACACGTGAAAGGCAGCATTCTCGGTGAACCCTTTCTCAGACTGTCACCCTTAGAAATTGTCAAAGAAACTCTAACTCCCCAGAGATGATCTTTTCTCCGTGAATGGCATCTCTTGAGTTTCTTCCAAATTCTCGAACTTTCTTGGCTTGATCTATTCTCGGTGAATAGCATGACTTAAACTTCTCGGGGTTTGGGGACCCACAGGCTTCCTAAAAGCATCCCCGCCTCTTCTTGGGCGTTGTACAAGGACTCGTCGGCTTCTTAAAAGTTCTCACGCATTCTCTTGGGCTTCATACAAGGACCCTGACAACCTCTTAAAGGTATAAGACATAACTTAGTCATCCTTTGCTAGAGCAGTCTTTCCCGTGTCAAAATTCTGGCCATTTTAGGGTTGATACTCATCCCTTAATGCCCATGCCTCCTCTTGGGCATTGTACAAAAGATAAAACTCTAGACTTGGACACTCTAAGACCCTTTAGTATCAAAGACATTCTCAAGTTCATTTCAAACATAGGAAGAAACACCGATCACTCCGAAACCTAGTATCTCTCATGAGAGTTCCCCACACTTGGACCCGCTTCCGGATCTCAATAATCCTCAGCAGTAAGTTAGTCTCCTCTTGGGCTTTGTACAAATGATTCCTCCCCAGCGGAGCTAACCTTTTCAGACTCTCTTGTTGATCGACCCCTTTTAGCCTCCGTCTTAGGTGTTGTACAAGACACATAAAAACCCACTCTCTTGTTGAGTATAAAAGACTCTCTTGTTGAGTCAATCCCTCTTTTAGCCTCCGTCTTGGGCATTCTACAAGGCACATATAAAACACTCTCTCGTTGAGTATAAAAGACTCTCTTGTTGAGTCAATTTCCTTTTAGCCTCTATCTCGGGCTTCGTACGAGACAACAAAACACTCTCTTGTTGAGTATAAAGGACTCTCTTGTTGAGTCAATCCCCTTTTAGCCTCTATCTCGGGCTTCGTACGAGACAGAAAAATACTCTCTTGTTGAGTATAAAAGACTCTCTTATTGAGTCAACCATTTTTAGCCTCCGTCTTGGGCTTCGTACAAGACACATATAAACACTCTCTTGTTGAGTATAAAAGACTCTCTTGTTGGGTCAATTAACTTTCAGACTCTCTTGTTGAGTCAATCACCTTTTCAGGATCTCTCGTTAAGTCTATCTTCCCTTTTCGCCTCGGTCTCGGGCTTCATACGAGACACCAAATTACTCTCTTGTTGAGTATGACAGACTCTTTTGTTGAGTCAAACCCTTTTAGCCTCAATTTTGGACTTTGTACAAGACAGAAATAACATTTTCCCCAGAAAAGTCAACTTCTAGCCTCCTCTTAGGATTTGTATAAAGAAAACCCCGGTTGACTCAATCAACCTTTTAGCATCAAAGTTGTGCCTTGCTCACAGCATACAAAATCAACAACTCCCCTTTAGAGATGGCAAATTCTCTCTCAGCATAAACCCTTTAGCTTCACATCTTGGGCTTTAAACAAGATACAAATAGACCCTTCAGCTTTACATCTTGGGCTTTGAATAAGATACAAATCACCTTTAGCCTCACATCTTGGGCTTTGAACAAGACACCAAAAACAACCTTTTTCCTCCCATAGAATAGGAGGAACTACGATCGCTCTGATTTCCCTGTTTCGGGAATACGTAGGCATAAGTTTGCAAAATCTTAGCGAGCATACTAATCAAAAACCCAAAATCCCATACCTTCATACATCAATCGAAAAGCATCAGTCCTAACATCTTACCAATAGCCTAGACATTGTTTTTAGTTAATAACCCAAAGGGAAAACCTCCCTATTTTGATAGCATCTGTAAACCAACAGTTTTGACTATTTAACCTCAGTTTGCAAGCAGGGTTAATTGGAGACATCTATTTCCCTTCCTTAATCAGCTTAATAGTATAAAAAATGAATCGAACTGTAGTACCAAAGCGATAGTGATTCGAAACCACAAAAATCGCGCTACACCCTCTGCTCATCCTTTCTTTTGGGTCGTAGATCATACGTCGATCTTACCCTCGATCAGTCCTTATCCATCAACCCTTTGATGAAGACAGTCCAAAAGCAGGTTTTCTTTCTGTCAACTCTTTGACGACGTGTTCCTTAAAACAACAATTCTTTCCATCAACTCTTTGACAACGTGTTCCGTAAAACAACAGTACTTTCCGTCAACTCTTTGACGATGTGTTTCTTCGGTCAGGCTTTTCTTTCCGTTAACTCTTTGACAGGGTTTTCTTTCAGACATGTTTTCTTCCCGTCAACCCTTTGACGACGTGTTCCTTTGATGAAATTATTCGTTTCCGTCAACCCTTTAACGATGTCAATTTTCATTCCGTCAACCCTTTGACGATGTCAGTTTCTTTCCATCAACTCTTTGATGAGGTGTCCCTTTGGTGACGACATTCGAGATGTTATCTTCCCGTCGACCCTTTAACGACGTGTTTCTTTAAACAGTTTTCTTCTCGTCAACCCTTTGACGATGTCAGTTTCTTTCCATCAACTCTTTGATGATGTGTCACTTCGATAATGACGATTTTCCCTCCATCAACTTGTTGACGAGTGGAACGAGTGTTTTTCATAATTCCAAGCTTCAAGTAACACTTGTCTGTGTTCATTCCAATTTATCAATACCTCGTCCGTATTGATCTCGAGCACTCGTCTGTGTTTATCCCCAACGCAGTCAAGCACCCATTCGTGTTTGTTTCGCTCTGTTTCAATACTTCCTCCATATTGATTTTATACCTCTTATTACTTGTTCCCCAAGGGAGTCGTCCCTCTCCTTGCAGGTCGCAAATTTTGTGTGGTTATTTTGGTATTCAATCTCCTTTCACCCTGAATGTCTGAAAGCCATGTTTGTTCTTGGTTTTAAACACTTGTATGTGTTCCTCTTTCTTTGATACCAGTAAGTATCATCTTTCGATACTCGTCCGTATCATCAATTCAGAATACTCGTCCGTGTTCATATTTTCTTTGATACCTGTAAGTATCATTTTTCGATACTCATCCGTATCGTTAACCTAAACACTCGATCGTGTTTACCTTTCTTTGATACCTATAAGTATGATCTTTCGATACTCGTCTATATCGTTAACCTAAACACTCATCTGTGTTTACCTTCCTTTGATACCTATAAGTATCATCTTTCGATACTCATCCGTATCGTTAACCTAAACACTCGATCGTGTTACCTTTCTTTGATACCTGTAAGTATGATCTTTCGATACTCGTCTATATAGTTAACCTAAACACCCATCCGTGTTTACCTTTCTTTGATACCTGTAAGTATCATCTTTCGATACTCGTCCGAATTGTTAACCTTAACACTAGTCCATGCTTATCTTTCTTTGATACCTGTAAGTATCATCTTTCGATACTCGTCTGTATCGTTAACCTAAACACTCGTCCATGTTTATCTTTCTTTGATACCTGTATGTATCATCTTTTGATACTCGTCTGTATCGTTAACCTAAACACTCGCCTGTGTTCATTTTTCTTTGATACCTGTAAGTATCATCTCTCGATACTCGTCCGTATCGCCAATTCAGTACACTCGTCCATGTCTGTATTTTCTTTGATACTTGTAAGTATCATCTTTTGATACTCCTCCGTATCGTTAACCTAAACACTCATCCGTGTTTATCTTTCTTTGATACCTGTAAGTATCATCTTTCGATATTCGTCCGTATCGTTAACCTAAACACTCGTCCGTGTTCATTTTTCTTTTATACCTATAAGTATCATCTTTCGATACTCGTCTGTATCATCAATTCAGTACACTCGTTTGTGTTTGTATTTTATTATACCTGTAAGTATAATCTTTCGATACTCGTCTGTATCGTTAACCTAAACACTCGTATGTGTTTATCTTTCTTTGATATCTTTAAGTATTATCTTTCGATACTCGTCCATATCGTTAACCTAAACACTTGTCCGTGTTTATCTTTTCTTGATACCTGTATTGATCATCTTTCGATACTCGTCCGTATCGATAACCGAAACACTCGTCCGTGCTTATCCCTAGGGACGCAGATCATCCGTTGATCTTTGCTTTTATTCCCCATCAGAGTCATCTTCTAGTCTCTTCAGGTCGTAAGTTTGTTGATTCTACTACCTGTATATCCTTTGTTGAATTCCAACTCTTGGTTGGTATCTATCATTGTTATTCCAAATCTTGGTTGGTATCTCGTGGATGTTACTCCGCCTTCGGTCGACATTCGTTCGTAATTCCAACTTTTAGTTGGTGTCCTTTGTTTTAAGTCTGCTTTCGAGTGGCATCTTTATCTTAAGTCCACCTTCGGCGGGCACCTTGTCTCTATATTTTCTCTCCCCACAATTTGTAAATTTCCGGGTTCTTTTGTATTCAATCACCTTCTACCTTGAATGTCTGAAAGCCGCCGCTTTCATCCCTTCAGGTCCAGAGTCGATTGAATAGGGGTAACTGTAACTCCCCAAAATTTGCCCTATATTTTCCTAACCTTAACTGGCTTTTGTTTCGCATTCATCTGCATCTTCATTAGGTTATAACCTCATAATCATTTGCATGAGCTTCTAAGACATGGGATCGAAGGTTTTCTTGTTATTGGTGTTTACCCTATTCAGAGGTGATTCAGTTGGTTACTACATCAATCAAGTTTAAGCAAGGGTTGAATCCTTATCATTATGGGTATCTTCACTCAAGATTTATCAGGATATATTGTATTCTTCTTCAAAATCTCTCCAGAGTATCAAGTGCTCAAGTTTATTTCATTGGTATAATTGAGAAGGCTGTAGATTAGGGTTCTGATTCCTTTGAACAACTCGAGTCAGTTTCTTCATCAGTGTGCATTCAAGGTGACTTAGGGTTTCTTATTCATCTTTGAGCTTGTGGACTTTTGTCAGTTGAGGTTCATTGGATTAAGGTTTCATTGTGATTAAGAAGTTGTTGTTACTTGTTTCTTGAAGCCGGTATGGATTCATTATTATGGAGTATTTCATTCAAGTGAGTTCAAATTGTCCAGTGGATTAAGGCTTAAGCATACGGGTTGTGAGAAAGGTTCATGTGGATTGTTTTGCGTTCAAGTTATCAAGGAAAATAAGGTGTCACATTTTTATCCATTTAAAGCCTATACCAAAGTCCATTCACATATTATTCCAATTAACCAAATCAGGTCTACATCCAAAAGAAGTCCATAAACCATAATCCACTTTTGATATCCATATTCTAAACCACTTGTCAAGATCCTCTTGCTCATTCAAAATCCAATTACCCAAAACCATATTCAAGTTCAATTCAATGATCCAATTCTAAATCCATTTTTGAGTCCATTCCATTAAACTCTTCTTGAGTTATTTTTTATAACTTTTTTAAAGTCCACAAAAATCCACATCTTCCAATAACCAAGTTCAATTTATTCATTTTAAAAAAAATTACAAACAATAGAGAAATCCCACAAAGTTTCCATTGCAGCTTTACACCATTAAGTCCCATAACAGGAAAAAGGGAAAATTTACAACGTGTGGGATAGAAAAGCGCACGTATTAAAGAGAGAATGTATAGCAGCTTCCGCATCACCACTGACTCATATCAGCAAAAGAAATAGCAAGTTGAAAAGAAAAAATACATAACAGAAAAGAAAATCATTACGTAGGAGAAATTCAACACAACTGATACTAAAGTTTAGTTGCAAAATTTGCTACAATCCCTCAGTAACTTTACATATCAGTACGAATAATAACAAAAGGAGAAAATTCACAGCTCCACCAAGTCCAAATTCTAAATCGAGTCATATTAGAATTCACAAAAGATCACAAAATTTCAATTACAGAATTTCATTTTTTTTTTTGGAGAATGAATTGCAACATAATTCTTGTAACAGAAAAATAATAGGCCACATTTCTTCACATTTTGGTAACGGAATTTACAAAACCATAACAGAGTATAACCAGAACAATGGGTTGCATTGTACGTTTTTTTAAGATGATGGTTTTGACTTAAAAAGTTCGAAGCAACGTGAAAAACTAGGATTGATGAATAAACAGAAAAAATGAAAGAAAATACAAGTGAACAACAAGATAACTTAAACTTTGATTGTAAATTGCATTAAAAAAGTGTGGACGCTATCGTACATTTTGCGGGAGTGACTCGTTTCTCTTAACGCTTGGTACTTAGTGTGTTTCCCTTTGCAATGTTACAAAATGCGACCTCCCAAATGGAATTAACTATTGCTTTATATAGGCTAACTCCCCAGATTGGTTTTGGTTGTGACACGTGTCTCCCCACTATCTTTCTAATTTCCCATGTTCTTGGAATTTCAACTTTTCCCACTAAAAGATGTGTTATCCTTGTGTCGGCTTCGTATGCCACTACTTTACATCCTCCGACAACAATGCCTCCAAGTCTTCTTCCGACACGACCTTCATCTGTGTTGGTCCAACGCTCCAGCCTTCTCTTTAGCCAACAAGTTACCCCCTAAAAGGCCAGTTTCGATTGAGCACCGTGTCGACTGAGAAATCAGGCGTTTTGCTTTTCTGCGAGATTTTGACGGCACTTTTGGTTTCAACTCAGCAAACAACATTTTGTCTTCTGTCGAGCCACGTGTCACTCACCATCTGACATGATGATGGAAACTTTTATACCACGATTTCCAAGACAACGTCATGATGGCTAGTCCCGTCCTAAGTTATGGGTCTCGAAAAAACCCCCACTCACTTCAGAATTTGAATAGTTTGTGATCTTTCATTTGCATGCGTTTTTTTTATAAATACCACTAAGCCCAACTGGTTTTCTTTTTCACCTTCTCTTCATAGCTTCTTCTTCTTCAACTCTTCCTTGTTCTTGAAAAAACCTCTGTATTCTCTTTTCCAATGGCCTCATCCACAAACGATGCTGCTTTTACCACTCACACCACTGGAAATAACCCCATTGCTTTCGTTCTTACCGAAAAAGAATCTGTCAGGCCTCTTCCTCAACCGTCGTCTGTTGATGAAGCGGTGGTGGACAACTTGCGTCATCAGATGATCATCCCTTTCACGGTGGCTGGTAAGATCCATGCTTTTCATGGCCCATACCCGGACAAAAAACCAAACCACCAAGAACTTCAAGAGTTCTTTCCTTGTTTTGTGCCTACTATCCCACCAGCTTTCGAGAAAGGCGGCACTTTATACGTAAAATTCATGGCCCTCGAGTCTAGAGTCTTTAGATCTATGCCTACACCTGGAAACAAGGACTATATTGCTTGGCTCAACAGAGTCGAAGGCCAGCGCAATGAGCAATGGAAGACGAGTGGCATTTTCGACGCCATTTAACTTTCAAGAAATGCTCACAAGGTCAACCCTTGCTTGTTGCTTGCGTCGTTGTACTTTTGGGAAGGGTCGACTAACACATTCCACCTCCCCTGTGGCATGTTTACACCAACACTTTTTGATGTGGCGGCCATTACTGGCCTTTCACCACTAGGCAAAACGTTCGATCCGACCCTGGAAACAAACAACTCCTTCAACTTCGAGCGTGCTAGTTTCTAAAACTACATTGAAGATCATCATGACAAATGCTCTAAGGAGGTGTCCGATGAAGAACATATCGCTTTCCTGACACTGTGGCTGTGTTACTATTTTTTCTACCCTAGTTCTTTGCAGATAGCCAAAAGTTATATCAACCTGGCCATCCAAATTCACGAGGGTCGACAGGTATCTCTGGGCAAGCTTCTACTAGCCTCCCTTTACCATTCCCTTGATTTATCAGCCATGCGGTTGAAACTCTTCCATCAAACTACCTAAGCTTTAAATATTTCAAGGCCCTTGTGGTTGTTGCAGCATTGGCTCAATGCCATTTTCGAGCATAACTTGGGAGCGTTTCAACAAAGAGCGTTCCGTAGAGGGCATGCAAAACGCCTTGATGATCACCCAAGAAACCCCCAAGAAAACCCTTTTTATGAGGTATCTCAATATGTTTGTGGAGACAACTTTCTTCGTCCCCAGCACGGCGCCTTTTGTGGAACGCAAATTTGGTCCGACATGGAGGGCGCTTCTAACTCCCACCATGTTATCCTTTAGGATCGAGATAGGGAACACAGGCTATGGGTTTATGAACTTCCAGCCTAATTTGGTGGCCTGACAATTTGGCTTGAGCTAAATGCTGGCGAAATCCTTGGTGAAACATTCTGCCGACATTGTGCAGTCTGGCCGATGCTTGAACTTGGCAAGTCATAAGGCTTGCCTGAAATTTTCCAAATCTATGCAACATCTTGAACTGCTTGTCTTTGCGTTCCAACCCTCCTTTTTCCCTACACAAGAGTTCGACGTCTGGTGGTCGGACTACCAAACTCAAATTTTTGTGACAAACCTTTTCCTGGAAAACGTGGTCGATGCTTTTGCTTTCCTTGCTGGCGAAGCTGCTAATCCATCAATTGTCATTCCTGTCGAGGACCCCCAAGCTGCTGACGCCATAGAAGACCCATCAAAGAAGGTAAACTCTGGACTCTTCGATTCTATTTTATCCATTATCTTTAACTAACCATTTTGGCTTACTCTAGGGTCGAAAACGCGAACCGGCTGCTGCGTCAACCTCTACCAGGCTTGCCAAGAAACCCAAGACCACAATTACACATGTATATCTTGTCTCCTTATTCCTTTGCATTTGCTTCTGCCATTCGTCTGACTTTTTGTCTGCATAGGCTTCTGAGAAAGTCCTATCTAATGAGGGGTCCGCGTCGGACGAAAGTACCCAATCTCGGGTCTTCCATACTACAGCTCCAGCGTCTCCTCCAACCACTCCATTGGTGAGAAAGAAAAAAGCTTTAATCAAGAAAACGCCTTCAACAGCGGCTACTTCGACTGTGGATTATGTTGTCCCTAAGAACTTTGATGAAGTCTTCAAGCCCATTCAAGCTGAAGCACCCCCAAAAACACCTCCTCCAAAATCTGCAAAGGTATTCATCCTCTCTGCTCCATTATTTTAGATGGCATTTGGGAAATCTTCTCACTGAACCTTGTCTTGCAGGAAACCGTGTAGCGCACGATTTTTGTCGGTGACGCAACCACCTTATCGCGGAATTTGGCTTTTCTCCTCAACGAAGATGAGAGGTGTTACTTTCTGATTTCTTATTTATCCCATGAACCTGGAAGGGAAAGGGAAGCTATCTAAAACTAACCTTGCACGCGAATGTTTAACTGAATAAACGCTAAAAGAGATTGGGGGGTCCGGGGGTCAAGTTATACAATGGGGAGTTGTCAGTTACCCATCCTATATATGGTTATCCACAGGCTGTTAGCTTTAGGTTTCACTTTGTACTTGATGGTGTTTATTTGTTAATGGGTTGGGAAAGTTTCTTGGGAAATATGAGCAAGAGAGTGAGTTTTTGTTGATGTTCAGGTTTTTCTGATGTTTTTGGTAAGGTACTAGACCTAAGTTTTGATTGATATGAAGGTACTGGACCTAGAGTTTTTGATTGGTATGCTCGCTAAGATTTTGCAATCTTATGCCTACGTATTCCCGTTTAAACGAAACAGGGAAATTAGAGCAATCGTAGTCCCCCCTATTCTAAAGGAGGAAAAAGATGTTTTGGTGTCTTGTTCAAAGCCCAATATTGAAGCTAAAAGGTTATTTGTGTCTTGTTCAAAGCCCAAGATTGAAGCTAAAAAGGTTTGACTGAGAGAGAATTTGTCATCTCTAAAGGGAGGCATCTTTGTCTGTTTATCACAACTGTTGGGTGACTGTTTATAAAGGAGGATAACTTTAACGGGGATATATGAATCCAGCAATGCAATAAGTTCCTTTATATGCGATTTTTTCCTAAAGGAGGAAACTTTAACTCAGTGTTGAGCAATGCCATTTTTCCTTAGGAATCTTTCGTGCTAAGAGAGGGACAGTGGCGTGGATGTAAATAATCCAGAGGCTTGCCGCTTACAACAATTAGAAGAAAGAAGGGAATTTCTATTTTGACATATGGTAAAATAGAAAAATGACTTCCTGCAGAGAGATTTTGATTTCCTCTGAGGGGATGTTGATTTTTGTGTGCCTTGATCGAAGCCCAAGGTTGAAGCTAAGAGGTTGATTGACTCCACTAGGGAAGTCCTTTTAAAAAGCCTAAGAGGAGGCTGGAACTGACCGACTCAACAAGAGAGTTATTATATATGTCTTGTACAAGGCCTAAGATTGAGGTAAAAAAGAGACTGACTCTTTGGGGATATCATTCTACAAAGCCTAAGAGGAGGGCTAAAGTTTTACTTTTCTGGGGAAAATGTTTTGTCTGTCTTGTACAAAGCCCAAGATTGAGGCTAAAAAGGATTTTGACTCCGTCGGGGAGGGTTTGTTTGTATGTGTCTGGTACGAAGCCCAAGATAGAGGCGAAAAAGAAGACTGATTCTGCGGGAAAGAAATCTTTATCTATCTTGTACAAAACCCAAGATTTGAGGCTAAACAGAGACTTTACTGACTCAGCTGAGGATATTTTAGGTATCTTGTACAAAGCCCAAGATTGAGGCTGAAAATAGGATTGACTCTGTTTAGGATATTATTTCTCATAGCCTCAAAGAAGGCTGGGAGGATTTGACTTAGCTGGGGAAGATATTTGTCCCAAGCTTAAGGAAAGGTTATGAAGATTTATGTCTTGTACAAAGCCCAAGACAGAGGCTAAATGGGTTTGACTCAACAAGAGAGTGCTTTTATCTGTCCTGTACAAAGCCCTGGATTTTGGCTAAACAAGATGGAGAAATCATTATACAAAGCCTAAGAGGAAGCTAACTTCTGCTAGGGGGAATCTTTATACCAAGCCAAAGGGGAGGCTAAAAAAGATTGACTCAACAAGAGAGTGGTTTTATCTGTCTCGTAGAAAGCCCGAGATTGAGGCTAAAAGGGGTTAACTCAACAAGAGAGTGCTAAAAGGTGATTGACTCAACAAGAGAGTCTGAAAATTAATTAGCTCCGCTCGGGAGAATCATTGTACAAAGCCCAAGAGGAGGCTGATTATGCCGAGGAAAGATTGTTATACAAAACCTAAGAGGAAGCTATCTTATGCTGGGGATTCTTGATATCCCGAGGCAGGTCCAAATGGGGGATCAACTCTTGCTGAGGGTTACAGAAGAGTTGATAGATCAGAAACCTTGAGGTTCTGATTTGGGATAGTGTTATACTGGTGATAAACTGACCATGGTTGGGGAAATTTTAGGAGAGAGACTGGGTTTTAGAACCCCACAAGTTTTAATTCGGCTGGAGATTGATCCAGAACGACCAAGGTTTCTCCTATATTTTGTAGGGAATTTGAGAATGTCTTTGAGGCTCAAGGGGATTTAGACTGTCCAAGTCTATTGAAAAAGTTTATCTTTGTACAACGCCCAAGAGAAAGCTGACTCTTTTAAGGGATGAGTATCAACCCTAAAATTGGTATGAGGGTTTTGACGGTTTTTAGAAAGACAGCTCTAGCAAAGGACGACTAAGTTCGGTCCTATACCTTTAAGAGGTCTTCAGGGTCCTTGTATTAAGCCCAAGAGAAGGCATGAGAACTTCTAAGAAGCTGGAGGGTCCTTGTACAAAGCCCAAGAGGAGGCGAGGATACTTTTAGGAAGATTGTGGGTCCCAAACCAAGATAAGTCCAACAAATGCTATTCACCGAGAATAGATCATTTAGTGAAAGTTCTGAGGTTTGAAGAAATTCAAGAGATGCTATTCACCGAGAATAGATCAACTCTGGGAGTAGAATTTCTTTGACAATTTCTAATAGTGACAGCCTGAGAAAAGGTTCACCAAGAATACTGCCTTTCTCTTTGTTCCATAATTTTTGAGCCCAAGAGAAGGCAAGACTGTATCTGGAAGTCCTATGGGGATCTAGTTTTGACCATATTAAACAGTGACCAACTGGCTTTACCTAGTTCTAGACCTAGTTGTCGGGGAAAACTCTAAATAACTATACTAGTATATATATAGTTGATATATGAAAAGTATTTAAAAGGATATGAAAGAAGGACTTACAGTGCGCAGCTTCCCACAATACAATTATATATATTAAAGCGAGTAAATGAAAGATGTTAAAACTTACAGGTGAGCAAGCTTCCATGCTGTATTGTTAGTTGTTCAAAGAAATTAAAGAAATTTTTGATAACAACATGTATATTTGAATCTAAATCAAAAGAGAAGTTGTTTTTGAAAAGATTTTTGGGGCTTATCCTCAAGGAGAGGCCCAAGGTTTAACAGTGATCGCATCATTTTTTCAGGAGCAGTGTACTTGACCAAGAAGTCGTACTTGCCACTCAATTGTCCTAAGGTGTCCCACACTTCCTTGGAACTGGAGGAGTCATCCCTTTCGACGACGTTGACCTCGGGAAAAGCGTAGTTAAGAAACTCTAGTCCTGCAACCTTTGCAAATTCATCATCGTGCTGGATATTTTCTGAATGCCCTGAGTAATGATCCCATGAAGTGGTGGGGACGCGGTATTCTTTTCAATGATGCTCACCTGATATGTGTCATTGGGCTAACTCTTTTGCCCCAAGTCTCCTGGGTATGGCTGCCAGATAGGCAGGCCGTCCATTGGGCCATCATAGTCATGGTTAAAGTTGTCTTTCCTCGGAGTGTCTTCCTCTAATGAGTTTGGTGGAGCACGACATCCCTCGGGATCACAATCTCCGTATATCATTTTGACGTCTGATCTTGGTATATATCTCAGACTCTGTGCGGGATAGCAAAATGGCATAGGCACCTCTTCTTGAGATATATAACCGTTTTCGTTAAGATAAGACTTCCATTCTTCATCTGTATCGGAGGAATCACCCTCGTTGATGGTATGTACTTCTTGAGACACTGGGTGAAGGAAACCTCCACAGTGGAAGAAGTCCTGAATGGGATGAAAACTTTCATCGTTAGTAGCAGTCTGGGTACAGGTTGAGGAAAAGCCAAGACCATTCTTTGTTTTGTTATCAGTAGGAATGACAACCTGTCCCCATCCTTTTGCATTGTTACTTTTGATCACTTCGAGAGCATCTTTGTACGAGGAAATCGACATTCCTTTTTCTGATTAGTTGTCATTGCTCACCGAAAGTGCTTGGAACTGGGTTCCTACAACCTCCTATGGTTCTACACAAGTGGATGACGATAAGTTGCTTACGATCAAGACTTGCTCTCCATAGACTGTGACTAGTTGGTCATTCTTGACGAACTTCAGCTTTTGGTGAAGTGTCGAAGTGACTGCCCCAGCATCGTGTATCCAAGGTCTTCCTAATAAACAACTGTATGCTGCCCGGATGTCCATGACCTGGAAAGTGACTTGGAAAGTGTGAGGACCGATAGTTATGGGAAGGTCGACTTCGACGATAACTGTTTTTCTGGACCCGTCAAATGCTTTGACGATGACCTCACTGCCCCTCATCGGAGATCCTTTAAATGATAGTCGAATTAAAGTGGACTTCGGCATAAAATATAGAGTTGATCCGATATCTACTAGTACGCTGGCTAAAGCATCATCCTGGCAGTTGACTGTAATGTTAAGCGCCATGTTGTGACTTTTGCCTTCTTTCGGCAGTTCCTCATTACTAAACCCCAAGTTATTGCAGGAAGTGATGTTGGAGACGATGCTGTCGAATTATCTTATCTTGTTCCACAAAGGCTTGCTCTAAGACTTCCTGTAGAGCCTCCCTGTGAGCTTCGGAACTGAGTAAAAGAGACATCACAGAGATTTTTGAAGGAGTTTGCAAGAGCTGATCAACAATATTGTACTCACTCTTTTAGATGAGCTTCAACATCTCATCATTGTTCTTTGAAAGGTCAGGATTATTGAATTGACCGACTGGTTGATTAGGAACTTCTGTTTGAGGTTCCTTTTCTTTACTGGTTCTCCAACTCCTCGGTTAAAGATTCGACCGCTCCATGTTACTCGACTGATGTCTGCAATATTCACGATGGAGGGTAATGGAGTTTCCTTTCCATTCATAATTGTGGTTGCACCGTATTTGCAAGGGATAGCTTTATCGGATTTGTACAGTACTGGTCCCGACAGATAGATAACTACAGGAGCCTTTTGATTTTTCTGACTATCGTAGCCAGCCTCAATTGGTTCGAGGTTGAGAATCCTTCCACTATCAAGAGGAACTCTTGATTCAGGGAGTAAAGGGATTATGGTGCACACATCTTTAGCCACTTCTCATTTAGGGATCAAGATAACTTCTTTGCCTTGATTGGGAAGATAGTCTGACATTATGTTAATCAGACTAGAGCCTGAACATGGTTAAACCTTTTTGTGGTCTAACTGACTTCGAAGGGCTGCTCGCACGAGGTAGCATCATTGGTTATCCTCTGAGCAAACTCTACAACGCTCATAGTTGTGTGGTGGTACCCGACCACATCCGCTTTGTATGCAGTGTAACCTCACTAGATTTGTTTCCATTGATCGCATATCCTGATTTTGATGCCTAGTAGGGTTCCCGTTAATCATACTGACTTGTTGTGTGTCTTCATCTAGATAGATCAGAAGCCACCAGTGGTTTAACAAGTGTTGAAGCGTTCTTTGAACGAGAGCACATCCTTGGCAACTCTCACGACATACTCTATAGTTATAATACTCATGCGAAGTCAGGAAACCGAGCTGGACTTGCTTAGCGTGTAATTCTACCAAGCTGGTATTCATCAGGCGAATATCAAAGATTTGGATCATGCTAACCTGATAATGACTTCTATCACGGTAGCTCTGGATCCATCCAAGATCCATCTGACGCTGGAGGGCCTCTTGTACAAAAGAGCATCCCTGATTGTTTGTCGAGCAAATCAGACAGGAATCGTAATCATGTTGTGGCTGATTATGGTAATGGCTTTGCCTTGAGTGCATCGCCACCAAGTTGACATTCATCGTATGGATGTCATGGTTTTGAATGATGTTGGAATTTGTATAAGTCATGTTGACCTCACGAATTTGGTGATCTTGGATCCATCCGAGATCCATTTGTTCCTGTAGAGCTGATTGCACCATAGAACATCCTTGATTATTTTTAGAGCAGACATCACACTGATGATAATTATGATACGGTACATGACCGTATCCGCTCTATTTGCAATGCATCTTAACCAGATTAGTTCCCAATAAGAGTACATCGTGAATTTGATAGCTATGGTTAAACTCTCCCTCTATCAAATTTACTGCAGCTTTCTCGTGTTGAGGCAACAAGTTCATCTGAGCATTTGGATTTGTATCCTTGAAGGATAAGACCCCGCTCCTGACAAGCTTTTGCACATCAGATTTGAAACTAAGACAGTTTTCTGTGTTATGCCTTGGTCCTCCTTGATGGTAAGGGTAAGTATGATATGCTTTGAACCAAAATGGCGGATTCTTCAGTATTGTAAGAGGAGACTTGGTTTAGATGTGCCCCTTGACCAGTAGTAGTGGAAACAGTTCTGCGTACAACATTGGTATAGGATCAAACCCTGGTGATTGCGTTGTACGATTGTTGTTATACTGAGGACGAGCCTGCTGAAGAGGCTGTTGTGTCCTTTGCTGATATTGTTGTTGATTTGGTTGGCTCTGAGAAACCTGAGGTTGATACGTTGGAACAGGCGCAGGGTTGATAGCAGGAGTTACAGCTGCTACTGGTTGGTACTGTCGCCTTTGTTTTCCGAGAGAGATATTACCAATATCTTGCTCTTTTTTCTTAGGGAAGGTATTATTGTGTCTTTTGGTACTACTTGATGGTCCGACATCTTTGACCAGACGTCCTTCTCGAACTGCTTCTTCTAGACGAACTCCCATGCTCACCATTTTAGTAAAGTCACTGGGCGCATTAGCGACCATTCGGTCGTAGTAAAATGAACTCAAGGTTTTCAAGAAGATTTTTGTCATCTCTTTTTCCTCAAGAGGTGGACAAATCTGAACGGAAATTTCACGCCATCTCCGAGCATATCCCTTAAAGGTTTCCTTTTCTTTCTGCGACATAGCTCCGAGCTGATCTCTGTCCGGTGCCATGTCCAGGTTATACTTATATTGTTGAATGAAGACAGTGCCAAGATCTATGAAAGTGACGATCTTAGTGAGGTTTAAACCCATGTACCATTTGAGTGCGGCACTAGTTAAACTATCTTGGAAATAATGGATCAGTGGCTGTTGGTTTTCTAATTGAGTTGACATCTTTCGAGCGTACATCACCAAATGACTTTGAGGGCAAGAGTTGCCCTTGTATTTCTTAAATTCGGGAACCTTAAATTTGTGCGAAATTTTCACATTGGGGACCAAACAAAGGTCTGCGGCTCCTTATCGAATAAATCCTGACCGCGAATGGCATGCAGTTTCTTGTGCATCTCCAGGAATTGTTCCTGGAAATAATTTAATCTATCGTACATACTTTCGTTTCCACCAGAAGGTATCTGTGGAATCTGTCTTTCCGGGACAGTGTGTACCATGGGTGGTGGTCTAGTCATTACGGCAGTGACTCTTGGTGTTTCCCTCTCCCGAAGTTTGTAACCTTCAGGAGTTACTGTTATGCCCCTTGCATCTTCGCTTTCCCGAAATTTGTAACCTTTAGGCCCAGCGGTTCCTGCTGCAGTTTTTGGATCTTCCGTGATCGGCGGAATATATCCTTCCAGGATATAGTTGAGTGGCATGCCCCAGGGACGATCTTTAGGCATGTTGTACTGAGGATTATACATCTCTACTATGTGCGTAGATGTGATCTCCGAGATCACAGTCCATTGTTGTTGCCTCTGAGCTGTTGCTAGAGATTGCATGTCATTGTGAAGTTTCCTCAGATCTTCTTTCAGAGTGTCGATTTCTTCTCTCAACTCTCTGTTCTCTTCCTCGAGATCATCCATTTTCTTTTGTCGATATTTCCTGAGTATTGTACGAATGAGACAGGTTGACGCTCTTATCGAGACACAAATGTGAGATTTGAAGGTAAGAAGAATGCGTTATGTGAGCATGATGAATGATATGCAATAATTATATTTATGATTTATTTTAATCAAAAGAAACTTCAATAGTTGGATTGCAAAATCATACAGTGGGGAAACCCCAATTTATTGAATTCAAAGATTGCGGGAATGGAAATACAGTAATTTAAAAAGTGATGTAAAAGGAAATGTCTAAGCTTAGGGATCCTGAGTCCTCTCTGATGAGAGCTCAAGTGTTGGTTCTGGTATTTTCCTTTTCTTTGACAGGGTCTCTTGAGCCGTTGTCAGGTTGTCATTCCTTTGCCAAGTGAAAGGAGAGAACAAGTTCCTTCAGTCTTCTTGACTCTACAGCATGTTGCTCTAAAATATCGATCAGAGCATCTTTTTCTTTTAATAGTTGATGTATTTTGGTACACTCCACATTGAGAATGCGGTACTTGTTATTCCAAGATTTCCTTTCCCGTTGAACTTTGTTGAGAGTGACCTGCAGTTTTTCCGTATCAGACATAAAATAAAGGAAGATTCCTTTAATGGAAGAACTTCGTGACGAGGGTATGACATCCTCAATTTGAGAGCTCTAGTTTGTACCCAGTGGAGATAAGGTTCCATAGAGACACAGTCTGGTTTTCCTAGGGACTCTCTTCCTTTTGTGTGAACATGTTTCCAGACGTGCATTATTTCTGTCTTTAGTGCCCTGTCATTTTCTCCTACCTTGAAGAAAAGACCTTCCAGATGAACATTACGTGGGATATGTCTCATCGGGTATCCGAATTGACGACGAACTAAAACTGGATGATAATTGATTCCTCCTTTAGTTCCTATGAGGGGTATATTAGGGAAGTTTCCACAACGGTCAATGATTCTTATCCCGTTATAGACCTGATTGTACCAATCGATATCAGAGTTGGTAAGAGACATGATTCTCTACCAAAGTAAAGTACTCTTATGATCCCAAAATGCAGCAGACTTAGGTAAATGTGAAGTGAACAATTTGTATAGCAGGGGTACACAACATGTGATTATTCCTCCGCCATACAAATATCTTAAGTGTACAGAATGGTAGGCATCTGCGAGCAGGGTCGGTACAGGGTTTCCAATAAAAAATATCTTAATGGCATTGATATCAACGGAGTTATCATTGTTCGGAAACAGAAATAACCCGTAGGTGAGTAGAACAAAGATGTCTTCGAAAGCAGTAATGTTTCCTATACTAGCAAAGTACAGGGCTTTCTCTATCAAAAACTAGGCTGGAAAACCTTGGATTCCACCCTTAATGGTCATGTGAGTCCTGACTTTTGAATCGTCCAAATAGATAGCTCTTGAAATGGTTTGATCTTTTGGAATTTCTTCTAATCCAGAAAGGGAGCTTGGTCAGTGATGGGTAAATCAGTCAGGTGAGAGTACTCTTCCAGCGTTGGTGCTAGCTGGTAATCCGGGAATGTAAAACAGTGATAAACTGGATCGTAAACCTGAATCAGTGTAGAAAGGATTCCTTTAATTACATGGACTCTTAACAGAGGTAGCAGTCCTCCGTACTTAGCTCTGTAAGCATCAGGGTTGGTGATCATCCTTGCCAACACTCTTAAATCCTCTAGTTTTGGAGCCTTGAAGGTGTACTTGTGAATCTTCCTTCTACCGAAATCCATAACGCAATCTTTCTCTCTGATATTTGTAATCATTGTCTTAGTTTAATTTGAAAAAGAGAGACTAGAAGAGAAAATTTTTCCTTTGTTTAAAGTTTTTTAGATGAAATGAATGCATGAATGCAGCACACAAAAACATAGAAAAAGTATGGGGTCAAAGGTTCAGTGTCATGAAGTCAAGGCTCTACCCTTCCACAAAGGTTGTATTTTGGTCATTTTTTGTACCTGTCCTCAAAATCATTGACCCCCCTTGGGATAACAACAGCAGGATGGTTCACCCAAGCGAGCTGATGTATCTTAGGGTAATCTTAAATGAGGGAAATATCGCGTGACAACTATTTCCGATAGCTTCCGCACTATAAAATAGTCACATGGTCTCAGTCTACTAAATCCTCAGTTTCATGGATACTACAATCGAACAATCTGCTTTCAACAATCGAAGTCGTTTAGGCATTGAATCCGCAAAGGGTATCTCCACTGATTCGATGGTCTACCGGGGTCGCTTATTTGGGAGTCACTCCCTGTAATATTACCCGTCTAATGCCATCACTTATCTTAGGTGTCACTCAAACTTTCTAGATGCGGCATCACTCACAGTCCCATTAGTAGAAAAATAAACACGGATATCAAGTAGGAAAAGCGATATATATATATATATATATATATATATATATATATATATATATATATATATATATATTTATTCGTAAAACTAACATCCTAGACCTCTTAAGAGCTATAATCATATACAAACAAAATGAGTCCCCAGCAGAGTTGCCATTTTTCTGTAGCGCACGATTTTTGTCGGTGATGCGACCACCATATCGCAGAATTTGGGTTTTCTCCTCAACAAAGAGGAGGGGGTGCTACTTTTTGATTTCTTATTTATCCCATGAAGCTGGAAGGGAAAGGGAAGCTATCTAAAGCTAACCTACCCGAATGTTTAACTGAACAAACGCTAAAAGAGATTGGGGGTCCGGGGTCTGGTTATACAATTGGGAGTTGTCAGTTACCCATCCTATATGTGGTTATCCACAGGCTGTTAGCTTTAGGTTTCACTTTGTACTTGATGGTGCTTATCCATTAATGGGTTGGGAAAGTTTCTTGGGAAATATGAGCGAGAGAGTGAGTTTTTGTTGATGTTTAGGTTTTTCCGATGTTTTTGGTAAGGTACCGGAAATAAGTTTTGATTGATATGAAGGTACTGGACCTAGAGTTTTTTATTGGTATGCTCGCTAAGATTTTGCAATCTTATGCCTACGTATTCTCGTTTAAACGAAACAGGGAAATCAGAGCAATTGTAGTTCCTCCTATTCTAAGGGAGGAAAAAGATGTTTTGGTGTCTTGTTCATAGGCCAAGATTGAAGCTAAAAGGTTATTTGTGTCTTGTTCAAAGCCCAAGATTGAAGCTAAAAGGTTATTTGTGTCTTGTTAAAAGCCCAAGATTGAAGCTAAAAAGGTTTGACTGAGAGAGAATTTGTCATCTCCAAAGGGAGGCATCTTTGTCTGTTTATCACAACTGTTGGGTGACTATTTATAAAGGAGGATTACTTTAACTGGGATATATGAATCCAACAATGCCATAATTTCCTTTATAGGGGATTTTGATCTAAAGGAGGAAACTTTAACTCAGTGTTGAGCAATGCCATTTTTCCTTAGGAATCTTTCGTGCTAAGAGAGGGATAGTGGCGTTGATGTAAATAATCCAGAGGCTTGCCGTTTACAACAATTAGATGAAATAAGGGAATTTCTATTTTGACATATGGTAAAACAGAAAAATGACTTCCTACAGAGAGATTTTGATTTCCTTTGAGGGGATGTTGATTTTTGTGTGCCTTGATCGAAGCCCAAGGTTGAAGTTAAGAGGTTGATTGACTCCACTAGGGAAGTCCTTTTACAAAGCCTAAAAGGAGGCTGGAAATGACCGATTCAACAAGAAAGTTGTTATATATGTCTTGTACAAGGCCCAAGATTGAGGCAAAAAAGAGACTGACTCTTTGGGGATATCATTATACAAAGCCTAAGAGGAGGCTAAAAGTTTGACTTTTCCGGGGAAAATGTTCTGTCTGTCTTGTACAAAGCCCAAGATTGAGGCTAAAAATGATTTTGACTCCGTCGGGGAGGGTTTGTTTATATGTGTCTTGTACGAAGCCCAAGATAGAGGCTGAAAAGAAGACTGACTCTGCGGGAAAGAAATGTTTATCTATCTTGTACAAAGCCTAAGATTTGAGGCAAAACGGAGACTTTACTGACTCGGCTGGGGATATTTAAGGTATCTCGTACAAAGCCCAAGATAGAGGCTGAAATGAGTTTGACTCTGCGGGAGAGTATTATCTGTCTTGTACAAAGCCCAAGATTGAGGCTAAAAAGAGGATTGACTACGTTTAGGATATTATTACTCATTGCCTCAAAGAAGGATGGGAGGATTTGACTTAGCTGGGGAAGATATTTGTCCCAAGCTTAAGGGAAGGTTATGAAGATTTATGTTTTGTACAAAGCCCAAGATAGAGGTAAAAGAGTTTGACTCAACAAGAGAGTGCTTTTATCTGTCTTGTACAAAGCCCAGGATTGTGGCTGAACAAGCTGGAGAAATCATTATACAAAGCCTAAGAGGAAGCTAACTTCTGCTAGGGGGAATCTTTATACCAAGCCAAAGGGGAGGCTAAAAAAGATTGACTCAACAAGAGAGTGGTTTTATCTGTCTCGTACAAAGCCCGAGATTGAGGCTAAAAGGGGTTGAGTCAACAAAAGAGTGCTAAAAGGTGATTGACTCAACAAGAGAGTCTGAAAATTGATTAGCTCCGCTGGGGAGAATGATTGTACAAAGCCCAAGAAGAGGCTGATTATGCTGAGGAAAGATTGTTATACAAAGCCTAAGAGGTGGCTATCTTATGCTGGGGATTCTTGAGATCCCGAGGCAGGTCCAAATGGGGGATCAACTCTTGCTGAGGGTTACAGGAGAGTTGATAGATCAGAAACCTTGAGGTTCTAATTTGGGTTAGTGTTATACTGGTGATAAACTGGCCCTGGTTGGGGAAATTTTAGGAGAGAGACTGGGTTTTAGAACCAACAAGTTTTAACACGGCTGGAGATTGATCCAGAACGACCGGGGTTTCTCCTATATTTTGTAGGGAACTTGAGAATGTCTTTGAGACTCAAGGGGATTTAGACTGTCCAAGTCTATTGAAAAAGTTTATCTTTGTACAACGCCCGAGAGAAGTCTGACTCTTTTAAGGGATGAGTATAAACCCTAAATTTGGTCTGAGGGTTTTGACGCTTTTTAGAAAGACAACTCTAGCAAAGGACGACTAAGTTATGTTCTATACCTTTAAAAGGTCTTCAGGGTCCTTCTATTAAGCCCAAGAGAAGCCATGAGAACTTCTAAGAAGCTGGAGGGTCCTTGTACAAAGCCCAAGAGGAGGCGGGGATGCTTTTAGGAAGCCTGTGGGTCCCAAACCAAGATAAGTCCAACAAATGCTATTCACCGAGAATAGATCATTTAGTGAAAGTTCTGAGGTTTGAAGAAATTCAAGAGATGCTATTCACCGAGAATACATCAACTCTGGGAGTAGAATTTCTTTGACAATTTCTAATAGTGACAGCCTGAGAAAAGGTTCACCAAGAATACTGCCTTTTTCTTTGTTCCATAATTTTTAAGCCCAAGAGAAGGCAAGACTGTATCTGGAAGTCCTATGGGGATCTAGTTTTGACCGTATTAAACAGTGACCAACTGGCTTTACCTAGTTCTAGACCTAGTTGTCGGGAAAACTCTAAATAACTATACTAGTATATATATAGTTGATATATGACAAGTATTTAAAAGGATATGAAAGAAGGACTTACAGTGCCCAGCTTCCCACAATACAGTTATATATATTAAAGCGAGTAAATGAAAGATGTTAAAACTTACAGGTGAGCAAGCTTCCATGCTGTATTGTTAGTTGTTCAAAGAAATTAAAGAAAGTTTTGATAACAACATGTATATTTGAATCTAAATCAAATGAGAAGTTGTTTTTGAAAAGATTGTTGGGGCTTATACTCAAGGAGAGGCCCAAGGTTTAACAGTGATCACACCGTTGTTTCGAGGATTGTTCTAGGACTTATACAATGACTGAGGCCCAAAATGTTTTTGGTTAAAAGGGGATTGGGTCTTACACTCTATTAGAGGCCCAAAAGATTTATTTTTGTACAAGTGGTGGGGCTTACAACTCAAGGGGAGGCCCATTTGATTTCTGTTTGAAAATGGCGATCACGCCGAGATTTTTCATCGTACCGGGACTTATGCAATATTTGAGGCCCAAAAATGGTTTATGTACAACAAGGGTTAGGTCTTACACTCTATTAGAGGCCCATGAGTGTTTTGAAAATGTTTGATAAAGATCAAAAATCAAAGAAACCCTAATTTCATTTTCTTTTAAAAGTAATTATTTAAAGAAAATCAAAAAAATACCAAATAAGTTTAAATAAACTACTTGTGATTTTTGGTTAAGGTTTGAAAAATGAGGTTTTAATCACAAGATGATTTAGAACTCATTTGATTTTAATTTTCAAGATAAAAATTTACTTTTAAAATGTTTAAAAACAATAAAAATGAATTTATTCACAAAAATACCAACTATATTAAATAAATAATATAAATATGATTTTTTGTAGAATAAAATATTCTAATATATTTGTGATTTTTTTGAAAAAGAACGAATAAAAAATGATTAAAATTGAGAGAGCAATTAATTTTTCAAATCATTAATTAAAATAATATGAAAAATAAAAAATTGAAAAAGTGGTAAAAAAATGATCTGGGGCGAGGGGGATTCGAACCCCAGACCTCCCAGTTACAGCGTGCGCCTTCTACCACTGTGGTGGTGATACATCCGGGTATCAAAACCACCCCATGAATACATAAGGGGTGCCTTGTTTTAGGCTTGGGCAAGGCATGGCAAGGCCATTTTTTGGGCCATTTACGTGAAGCCTCTAACTTTCTCATTTCTCCATGGATTGGGACAAAATTTATATGCATCTGGCCTAGAATTTCCCAAGGAATCCAATGGTGGTCTTGGTTTTTTCAGATGAGGTCCCTATTTTAAAACCCGATAGTGGTTTTGAAATAGGCCAACATTTGCATTTTCTGTGCTTCCTCATGGTACAGCCAAGAATTACATGATGAATTGGTTCAAACACAACATATACAACATGTATGAGATGTTTATGATCAGTGGACTTCAAAGCAATGCATAATTCTAAGAGTTCAAGTTGTCATGCATTTACCTCTTGGAGTTTTTTGTGCTATCTGCCAAGTTCCTTGTGCCAGAAGTAATTTGATGCCTTGGACACTCTCAATTGATCCCTTAGAAGCTTTTAGAATTATTGGAACCAGCTGGAATCTTTAGGAACAAGTTTGAGCTCTTTCTTGCAAAAGGGTCAAAAGTGACCAATATAGCAACTCTCTCAAATGGTGTTCCAGATGAAGTGAACCATTTGGGACATTTCAAGGATGATATTTGAAGTGTTTTTGAGGTTTTTTTTCTGATTTTGAAAGTGACTGAATCAAGACATGGCTTGAAAAATGAAAAAAAGTCAATTTTTGAGGTTTTGGAGGTTGAGTTTGTGATTTTGGTGTTACAGGTCACATGTTAGTGTTTGGACTGCTTAGATACAACATATTAGAGGTGTTTGGATCATAAACTGTGATGGAATTGCTCTCTAACTCAAAAACTCAGAGATACCTTGTAAAAGAAGGCATTTTGGCCTAGAGAAAGGGATTTTGAGGAAAGCAAGTGTTGTAGTGCTTTGGTGTACTCAAATTGAGCACAAATGAGCTCTATTTATAGTAGAGCAAGTTTGTTTTGCAAGCAATAGTGTATGGTAACTGCAGCAGGCCTTTGGCCAATGTTATGCAAAGGGAATCTCAAATCTCCTCTAACCATTGACTTGAGATTAGGGTATAGGCTTTGTAGCTTTGGTTCAAGGATAAGTCTTGACTGAATTTAGTTAGAATAGGCTTAGTTCATGCCACCTTGGTGCATCCATTGAATGCTTGAAAACAAAATTGAAGTCTTGGCATCTTTTTAGCCTTTTTAGGTTTGGCATGGCAATTGTAGAATCTTGGACTTAGGAGGCTTGGAGATCAGATCATCCCCCTTGGATTTGATCCTCTGCTGTGTCCAAATTGATGACAAGGCTTGCAGTTATTAGATTTGGACAAATCGAGCAAATGTGCACAATTCTGCCTTGAAAAACCAGTTCATGATGCCATGTTTCAAGGGTTGTATCTCCTTGCTCAAATTGAATTTGGAGATGATCTGGTACTTGTTGGAAAGTCCTTATGGCAAACTTTAACTTTGATGTTCACCCCTAGACCTGGTTTGACTTGGATCAAGGTGAAAAATGTCCCTACATTTGGGAAAAAGTAAGGCAGATTCTGACTTAGTGAAAATATCACTAAGTGTTGGCAAAATGTCATTTTCGTGTTTTTAGCCATTTTGATCACTCCATAACTAAGAATCCATGAGGAATTGGAGTTTGATGTAGTTAAAGCTTTTGTAGAGTATAACAAGACCTACAAATTCAGCTTTGGATCACCCAAAATGGTTGCTTGGATCTCAAGTTATGGTCCTTGGAAGTTGGTACCCTAACCACTTTGTTCCATAACTTAGAAAAATTCTAAGTTTTTTTATGGTTACTCCTTTTACAAGTTAACTCACTTTCTTTGATTTTCCTTGATGAATGATGATTCAAATCACATATTAACATTGTTTTAAGGTTAAGGAACCTTGGTTGACCAAAAAATCAAAAAGTCAAACCTTGACTTTTTGTACAGTTGACTTTTTCATCAGATGAAATTTTGACTTCGCGGTCCTTTAGTGAAATCAATCCTTGGGCTTAATCAAACTTCATGGATGGCCTCCAAGGGTATTTAGGAATGTCTTGGACCTCTCCCCAAGGTTGGAGATCAAGGGTAGGTCAACAGTCAAGGATAGGGTTGACTTTTTCTATCAGAAACCCTAATTTGTGATCAGATGGTTTTGAGTTCTCGTGGCTTATAACTTGAGCTCTTTGAGTCAATCAAATCTTATAGACATGTTAATGTGATGTATTTGAGGTCTTTGAAGTTCATTTTGAAGCTTCAAGCCATGCCTCACTTCACAAGTGAACTCAAGGGTTGAATTAGGTCAAAACCCTAATTCCTGATTCTTTGATAGATGGTCCCTCAAGGTGGTTTTGCCATTGTTGATGGGCTCTTGAGATTCCTTTGAGCTTAATGGACCAAAAATTGAGGCATTGGCTCATGCCCAGATGGAAATTTTCATCTGGAGGCCTCAGTCGACCAAAACCCTAATTTGGTGACACTAGCGATCTTGAGGCTTGATCCACTTGGAATTTTGCAACCTTGTGCTTGATTCTTGATGTAGGAGTCCTCTTGATCCTTTATGGGTGTTTGAGAGGTTAGAAAAGTTGAAGATCATGTCATTTCTTGATTGATCCTTTGTCTAAGTGCTCTGATAGAGCTCAAAACCCTAATCTTGATTGTAGTGAATGCTCACCCATCTTTGTGGAGACTGACGAGGTATATAAGTACATCCATATTGTGATGATGATTTGCACAATGATGGGAAATCTTGGTGGTCAAAAAAATCCACAAATATCAAATATGTTAAGCCATGGAAGTTAAATGTGGAAAGGAATCAAGATATGCTCAAAAACGAGTAAAAAAACTCCTTTTGCAACAGCTATAATCGATTAACACATGTCTGTTAATCGATTAAAAGTTGTTCAAAAGCTAAAAACAACATTGTAAAAAGGTGTTAATGCATTAACATCTTGGTGTTAATCGATTAACACTGTAAAACTAGCAAAAACAAAATTTTGATAAGCACATTTCGAAATCACTTATCACATGCAATTGCAATGGATCATAGCCTGGAAGTAGATGCAAAATTCATGTTAATTCATAGCAAATGAAAGCTAAAAGAATAAATCATGCAAAGCAAGAATTCAAGTAGCAAAGCATCAATTAAGAGCTACATTGTGAAAACGTGAAAATGATCGAAACGATAAATTAAGTAAGATTCACCAACCACCAAGGCTGAGATTTGCCTTGGTAATTGTTCTGATCAAAATGTGATGGAGAGAAGCTTAGAAAACCAGAAAATACCAAGATCTAGAGCAATGCGTTGGAAGAAAATCGAAGATAATGCACAATTTGCGACGGATCCGAATTTGCACCCAAACTCCTTCAATTATCAACTTCCAAAGCTTGAATTGAAGTAAATGATGATGTTGCTGCAAAATTGAGAGATGAAATGGATAAGAATAGAGGTATAGCTCAAAGAATAGCAAGTTTCAATGTGAAATTTGTTAAGCTTTAATGGTGGATTGAGTTCTAGTGAGGTTTTGTGAAGAAGATGAAGATGATTGAGAGAGAGAGAGATGGTTGCATAATATGTAGAGCAAATTGAGAGTGGAGAGTGAAAAATGAGAGAAATAGCCAAGGGTTGCAGGTGCAAAGTGAATAATGAAGTGAAGGTCTTTTGTTACAATGTGAAAGTTTGCTTAAATAGAGTATAGGCTTGGAGTGAGTGGAAGTTTGGAGTTTGGTTTGGAGGTAGTTAATGAGGTGTGGCATTTGCTTTAGAGTTAGTTAGACCCAACTCACTAAGTTGGGGTCTAACTCGGTTAGTTATTTGTTAACTCAGTTGGAGAATCCCAATGCAACTCAATGATCAAGTGGTTCACATGTTTGGAAATGAGGGTGTATGATGATCATAATTGAAAGTGAGGTAGTGTAGCAAATGTAATTGACATTTTCTGATGTAATCACATGTCTAGAAGCTTCCACAAGATGCTAGAATGATGTATACCAGAGGAGAAGAGTAATGGCTGCTACAGTGCTGAGAAACTATTGAAATTCAGCAAAATCAGTAGGTGTAATCGATTAACACCTGTCTGTTAATCGATTAACAGCTGTTTAAAAGCTGAAAACACAGCTGTGAAAAGGTGTTAATAGATTAACATATATATGTCAATCGATTAACATAGACAAAGTTTGCCTTTTTTTGGCTTGAAATGAGGTGATATGGCCGTGACTCTGAACTTCGACCCTTTGCTTTGATAAATAGGCATGGAAACCCTCTCGTTTTTCCCATATTGATGTGGTGATGACTTAGTGGGAACATATTCATAGTCCTGATATTTTGTGGAGATTTGATTATGTACCTGCAATGAATTCACAGATGAAAAATGTTGATGCGTATGCTAGGAATGCGAGTGCGCATGCTCATGCCAAAAGGCAAAAAGGGAGGTCAAATTTTGGATTACGACAACAGGTAATGGAGGAAGAGAGATTTTCTTTGTTGCATTAAACGATTAGTCGGTCGCAAAGCCAGATACCAAGATTTAAAAAAAAAATTATTTAGGTTTATGTAAGTTTATTTTTTTCCAACAAAAAGTATAATAGGGAGATCATATGTAGTTAAATTTATTAGATAGATAGTTGATTTTGGACTATTTACTTCTAACTATTGCATTTAAAAAAAATTATAAAACATTTGTCAAATACTATAGAAGGTTTTCGGTACAGGAAATTTTGTTTATGCAAAAGAGCGATTTTGGAAGTTTATTCATATATATTTTTTAATATTAGATAGATAGTTCATGCCCTTCATTTATCTTTTTTTCTTTTTCTTTTTGCATACAATAGAGTAATTTCTATCCCTTTTTAAAGCAAGAATCAAAATATACAAAGAGAATATGAAAGAGGATACAAACATGGGGGCATCCACCAAAATCCCGTAGGAAAGCCTAGTGCAGAAAGAAGGGAAACCAAATTTGTTGACCAAGAAATCATCCAACAAAGGAGGAAGAATGGTTTATGGTAAATGGAAGCCACTAGAGATGAAGCCAAACACGTGTATCCACACACTTGTTCCCTTATATAAAAATATGAGACACTATGAAGTTCATTAAAGAAGTGGAATGCACACAGTTACCCCATCGTTTCTACAAATGCCAAGGAACAATGGATAAATTCAAAAAATCTTTAACCACATTCATGTAGTCAGTCTTTAGTCAAAGGGACATCCAATGTCTCGTAACCACCATAGCCTCAATCAACTTAGCTTGAAGAGCATTTCTATCACTAATAAAGCTCCAAAAACTACTCAAGTGATCAGATGAGTTGCTCCTGAAGAGACCACCACAACCACAAATGATAAGCACACCAACTGCTGCACCATTTGTGTTGACCTTTATCCAACCTAAAATAGGAGGCTGCCACAAAACTTAAGATATGTAAATAGGCTTAGGAGGGTAGATCTTGACATCAAACTTGTTGAGAATAATAAAATCCTTAATAGATGAGTTTGTTTACTTGTTAGATAAATTACCAACTAAGGAGACTGTAGCGTGCGATTTTTGTCAGTGACGCGACCACCTTATCGCCATGGGTTCCTCTTCGCCGCAACGGTAGGGAAGGGGTGCTACTTTCTGATTTCTTATTTATCCCGTGAAGCTGGAAGGGAAAGGGAAGCTATCTAAAACTAACCTTGCACGCGAATATTTAACTGAACAGGCGCTAAGAGAGATTCAGGGAGTTCGGGGTCAGGTTATACAATGAGGAGTTGTCAATTACCCATCCTATATATGGTTATCCACAGGTTGTTAGCATTAGGTTCTGCTTTGTACTTGATGATGTTTATCTGTAGATGGGTTGGGAAAGTTTCTTCCTTGGGAATGTTTGAGAGAGAGTATGTTTTTGAAGATTTTGGTGAGGTACTGGACCTCAATTTTGATTGATGTAAAGGTACTGGACCTAAATTTTTGATTGGTATGCTCGCTAAGATTTCACAATCTTATGCCTATGTATTCCCGTTTAAAGAAAATAGGGAAATCAGAGTAATCTTAGTTCCTCCTATTCTATGGGAGGAAAAAGATGTTTTGGTGTCTTGTTCAAAGCCCAAGATTAAAGCTAAAAGGTTGAGTTTGTGTCTTGTTCAAAGCCCAAGATTGAAGCTAAAGGTTTGACCGAGAGAGAATTTGTCATCTCTAAAGGGAGACATTCGTCTGTTTATCACAACTGTTGGGTGACTGATTATAAAGGAGAATTACTTTAACTGGGATATATGAATCCAGCAATGCCATAATTTCCTTTATAGGAGATTCATCCTAAAGGAGGAAACTTTAACTCAGTGTTGAGCAATGCCATTTTTCCTTAGGAATCTTTCATGCTAATAGAGGGACCGTGGCAGGATGTATATAATTTAGAGGCTTGCCGCTTACAGCAATTAGATGAGAGAGGAAGTTTGCCAGGATAAAAGATGGACGACATCTTGGATGTTTGAATCAATAAGTGTGCCACTTACAGCTGTTATCTGGGATTAAGGTTTATTTTGATTTTCTGTTTTTATGGATGATAACACAGAGAAATGTCTTCCTACAGAGAAATTTTGATTTCCTCTGAGGGGATAGTCGTTTTTGTATGTACCTTGATCAAATCCCAAGGTTGAAGCTAAGAGATTAATTGACTCCACTGGGGAAGTACTAATACAAAGCCTAAGAGGAGGCTGGAACAGGCTGACTCAACAAGAGAGTGTTTATGTGTCTTGTACAAAGCCCAAGGTTGTGGCTAAAAGAGAAACTGACTCTTTTGGGGATATCATTATACAAAGCCTAAGAGGAGGCTAGGAGTTGAATTTTCCGGGGAAATGTTTTGTCTGTCTTATACAAAGCCCAAGATTGAGGCTAAAAGGGGAAACTGACTCTACTGGTGAGAGGTTTTATTTGTCTTGTACAAAGCCCAAGATTGTGGCTGAAAAGAGATTGACTCTGCCGGAGAGATTTATATGTGTCTTGTACAAAGCCTAAGATTGAGGCTGAAGGATATTTATGGGTGTCTTGTACAAAGCCCAAGATTGAGGCTGAAGGGAGGATCGACTCCTGTTTAGGGATATTAATTCTCAAAGCCTAAAAGAAGGCTGAGAGGAATTGACTCAGCTGGGGAAGATATTTATCTGGAGCTTAAGAGAAGGTTATGAAGATTTTGACTTTGTTGGAAAAAGTTTATATATGTCTTGTACAAAGCCCAAGATTGAGGCGAAAAAAGAATGACTCAACAAGATAGTGCGGAAAGGTGATTGACTCAACAAGAGAGTATCTTATTTGTCTTGTACAAAGCCCAAGATTGAGGCAGAACAAGCAGGAGAAATCATTATACAAAGCCTAAGAGGAGGCTAAAAAGGGTCGACTCAACAAGAGAGTTCCTTAAGGTTAATAACTTAACAAGAGAGTGTTTTAAAATCCTTATACAAAGCCTAAGAGGAGGCTGACTTCTGCTAGGGGAAATCATTATACAAAGCCTAAGAGGAAGCTGGAAAGATTGACTCAACAAGAGAGTGTTTTTATCTGTCTTGTACAAAGCCCAAGATTGAGGCTAAAAGGGGTGACTCAACAAGAGAGTGCCTTTTGAAGCTAGATCTACTGAGGAAAATCATTATACAAATTCTAAGAGGAGCCTGACTTCTGCTGAGGATTATTGAGATCTAGAGGCAGGTCCAAAGCAGGGAGTCAACTCTTGCTGAGAGTTCCAGAAGAGTTAAGGTATCAGATGCCTTGAGGTTCTGATGATAAGCTGGCCCTAGCTGGGGAAATTTAGGATGAAAGACTGAGTTTTAGATCCTGTGAGGATTTGAAACTCTAATGGAGATTGATTGAATGATCAAGGTTTCTCCTGTATTCATAGGGAACTTGAGAATGTCTTTGAGATCCAAGAGGAGACTAGACTATCCAAGTCTATTAGTATGGAAGAGTTTGTCTTTGTATGATGCCCAAGAGGAGGCTGACTATTTTAAGGGATGAGTATCAACCCTAAATTGTCCAAGGTTTTGACTCTTTTAGAAAGACAGCTCTAACAAAGGATGACTAAGTTATGTCCTATACCGTTAAGAGGTCTTCAGGGTCATTGTACTAAGCCCAAGAGAAGGCATGAGAACTTCTAAGAAGCCGAAGGGTCCTTGAACAAATCCCAAGATGAGGCGGGGATGCTTTTAGGAAGCATGTGGGTCCAAACTTAAGAAAAGCTCAGGAAAAGTTTCACCAGGAATAATCTTTTCTTTAGTGAACAGTTCTAGGGTTTGAAGAAATTCAAAAGAGGTTTCGCCGAGAATTAATCCTCTCTGGGGAAATGAATTTCTTTGACAATTTTTTAATAGTAACAGTCTGAGAAAAGTTTCACCAAGAATAATGCCTTTCTCTTTGTTCCATATTGAGAAGGCAAGACTGTATCTGGAATTCCTATGGGGAACTAGTTTTGACTGTGTTGAAAGAGTGACCACTGGCCCTATCTAGTTCTAGACCTAATTAATGGGGAAAACTCTAAGCAGATATACAAGTATATATACAGTTGATATATGACAAGTATTTAAAAGGATATGAAAGAAGGACTTACAGGTGAGCAAGCTTCCAACAATACAGTTATATATATATATATATATATATATATATATATATATATGAAAGCATGTAAAGAAAGCTAATAAAACTTACAGGCGAGCAAGCTTCCATAGTAACAGCTGTATGGTTAGTTGTTCAAGAAATTAAAGAAAGTTTTGATAACAACTACGAGTTTGAACCTAAATAGAAAGGGAAGTTGTTTTGAAGAGATTTTTGGGGCTTATACTCAAGGAGAGGCCCAGATAAAAAACAGTATTTGTACCGTTGTTTTGAAAATTGTATTGGGGCTTATACAATGACTGATGCCCAAATTATTTTATGTACAAAAGAGGGTTGGGTCTTACACTCTATTAGAGGCCTAAAAGTTTGAAAAAAGAAAAGAAATGGGACTTATAAAACAAGGGTAGACCCAATTGACTTATGTTTAAAAGGCGACGATCGCGCCGAGATTTTTGAAATCGCAGTGGGACTTATACAATGACTGAGGTCCAAAATAGTTTGGTTTTCAAAAGGGGTTGGGTCTTACACTCTATTAGAGGCCCAAAGTGTTTTGAAAAAGGTTTGTTAGGGGGATAGTGATCAAAACCCTAATTTTTGGTTTTAAAATGTATTTTAATTGAATAATAATTCAATTAAAATAATCAAACATGAAAAAAGGTTGTGATCTTGGATTTATATTTGGAAAATCACGTTTCATTCATGGGATGATTTAAAAATCACTTGAATTTAGCAAAACCAAGAGAAAGAAATATTTTTTATGTTTAAAAACAAATAAAAATATAATTCTTTACAAAAATATCAAATATATGAAATAAATAATATTTTTGTGAAATTTTCATGGAATAAAATATTTTAATATTTTGTGAATTTTCAAAAAAAATAATCAATAAAAAATAATTAAAATTGAGAGAGAAATTAATTTTTGAATTAATTAACAAAACCCATAAAAATATTAAAAATAGCAAATATGTGGAAAGGTAGCAAAAAAGGTATAGGTGGGGTTTGAACCCACGGCCTCATACACAAACACACATGCGCACTACCACTGGGGTGGTGATACATCCGTGTATCAAAACCACCCCATTAATACATAAGGGGTGCCAAGTTTTCACGCCTGGCCTAGGTAAGGCAAGACAAGTTTTGGCAATTTACGTGAAGCCTCTAACTTTCTCATTTCTCCATGGATTTAGACAAAATTTAGGTGCATCTGGCCAAGAATTTCACAAGGAATCCAATGGTGCTTTTAGAATTTCAAAAAGTGTCCCTATTTTAAAACCCGATAGTGGTTTCAAAATAGGCCTAGATTTGTATGTTCTATGCTATCTCATGGTACAGGCAAGAATTGTATGATAAATTGTTCAAACACAACATATACAACATGTATGAGATGTTCATGATCAGTGGACATCAAAGGAATGCATAATTCAAAGAGTTCAAGCTGTCATGCACTTACCTCTTGGAGCTTTTTGTGCTAACTATAAAGATCCATGTGCCAGAAGTAATTTAATGCTTTGGACACTGTTAATTGATCCCTTAGAAGCTTTTAGGATGATTAGAACCAGCTGGAATCCTCAGGAACAAGTTTTAGCTATTTCTTGCAAAAGGGGCAAAAGTGACCAATATGGAAACTCTCTCAAATGGTGTTCCATATGAGGGGAACCATTTGGGACAGTTTGACGATGATATTTGGAGTGTATTTGAGGCCTTGTTTGGTCTTGGAAGTGACTGAATCAAGGCATGGCTAAAAAAATGCAGAAAAGTCCAATTTTGAGGTTTTGGAGATGGATTTTCTGATTTTGGTGTTTCAGGTCACAAGTGAGTGTTTGAACAACTTAGATATGACATATTGGATGTGTTTGGATCATGAGCTGTGGTGGACTTGCTCTCTAACTCAAAAACTCAGAGATAACTTGCAAAAGAAGGCATTTAGGCCTAGAGAAAGAGATTTTGAGGAAAGCAAGTGTTGTAGTGCTTTGGTGTACTCAAACTGATTAGAATTGAGGTCTATTTATAGTGCAATAAGTTTGTTTTGGTAGCAGTAGCGTGTGGCAACTACAGCAGGCCTTTGGCCAATGTGGATCAAATGGAATATTTAGTCTCCTATAGCCATTGACTTGAGGTTAGGCCACAGGCCTATGGTTCTTTGATTCAGTGCTGATTCTTGACTCATTCAATTAGGAATGTGTCAGTCCATGCCACCTTGGTGTATCCATTGAATGCTTGGAAACAAAATTGGAGTCTTGGAACCTTTTTAGCCTTTTTAGGTTTGTTATGGATAAGTGTAGATTCTTGGATTTTGGAGGCTTGGGGATTAGATCATTCTCCTTTTGTTTTATCCTCAGATGTGTCCAAATGGATGACAAGGCTTGGAGTTGTCCAAATTTGCCAAATCGAGCAAATGCACAAAATCTTCCTTGTACAAGGCAGTTGGATATGGTGATTTTGAGGGATTCATATCTCCCTGCTCAGGTTGAGTTAATGGAGGCTCTTCTGCCTTTTACAAAGCCCTCATATGATACAAAACACGTGTGATCATAGTTAGTTTTGAAACTATTTGGATCCCATTGAAAAATCCTCATGAACATTGGAAACTTAGGCAGATTTTCACTAAGTGTTGGAAAAAGTGTCATTTTCATGTTTTTGTCATTTTGATCATTCCATAACTCAAAATCCATGAATAATTGGAGTCTGAGGTAGTTGAAGCTTTTGTAGAGTGTAGCAAGATCTACAAATCCAGCTTTGGATCACCCAAAATGGCTGCTTGGATCTCAAGTTATGATCCTTGGAAGTTGGCACCAAAATCACTTTTGTTCCATGTCTTAGAAAATCTTTGGTTTCTTATGGTTGCCCCTTTTGCAAGAAACTTCACTTTTCTTGATTTTTCTTAATGAATGATGATCAATACCACACATTAACTTTATTTTTGACTTAGGGGAACCATATTTGTGAAAAATTCCAAAAAGTCAAACTTGATTTTGGGCACAGTTGACTTTTTATCAAATGAAATCCAAACTGTGCGATCCTCTGTGAAATCAAGTCCTTTACCTAAATCAAACCTAATGGATGGATTCCATAGGTGTTATTGAGTGTATTGAATCATGTCCCAAGGTTTGGGAGCATCTCTTGGTCAAAAGTCAAAGATACAGTTGACTTTTTCCTCAAAACCCTAATTGTGGTTCTGGTGAAATTGAAACTTGTGAACCAAGCTTCTTGGGTCAATCGATTTGTTGTAAATGGATCAATGTAGTGTATTTGAGGTCCTCAAATCATGTCTTGAGGTTTTGGCTTATATCTTGCCTCAAAAGTCAACTTAGGTGTGAATTAGGTCAAGAAACCCTAATTCTTGATTCTTGATTAATGCATCCCCTTACGCAAATTTAACTTGATGATTGGGTCCATAGGGTCCCTTGGTGTATCTTGGGTTGTGCTTTGAAGCATTGGCTCATGCCCAGAGGAAAAATTCCATCTGGAGGCCTTGGTCTACCAAAACCCTAAACTGGTGACACTGGCGATCTTGAGGCTTGATCCACTTAGAATGTTGCAACTTTGTGCTTGATTCTTGATGTGGGAGTCCTATTGATCCTTTATGGATGTTTTAAGAGGTTAGACAAGTTGAAGATCATGTTATTCGTTGATTGATCTTTTGTCTAAGTGTTGTGAGAGGGCTTAAACCCTAATTCTTGATTGTGGTGAATGCTCAATCATCTTTGAGGAGATTGATAAAGCATGAAAGTACATCCATATTGTGATGATGATTTTCACAATGATGGGAAATCTTGGTGGTCAAAATTTGGGGTAGGACAGATGCCCCAATTTAATCTTCTTGGACCCAAAGGTGTGAATGGCGAAGGTATTCGGACATTCGGGGTGCAAGAGGATTAAATATCGGAATACCCAAAATTTTGAGAGTGGTTATGAATGGAAGTTCACTCATCCATCTTCTTTTGCTAAGCAATGATGCCTAGAAAAGGGTCAAAATTCCCCTCGATCCCGGTCTTCAGCCAAGGAACTGGTCTAGGTTTCTGAAATAAACTTCCCCTCGATCCTGGTCTTTAGCCACGGAACTGGTCTAGGTTTTTGAAATAAACTTCCCCTCAATTCTGGTCTTCAGCCACGAAACTGGTCTAGGTTTCTGTAATAAACTTCCCCTCGATCCTGGTTTTCGGCCACAGAACTGGTCTCAGTTTCTGAAATAAACTTCCCCTCGATCCTGGTTTTCGGCCACGGAACTGGTCTCAGTTTCTTTTGTCAATAAACTTCCTTGACAAGGGACGCTATGTGTAGCGGTTTTCATCAAACTTCTCATCGAGTTTACTGGACGAGATGCCATTTGATTTAAAAATTTGATGTCATACTTGTTGGGGGACCCATTCGTCTGAGCTGTAGAGGTGTGCAAACTTCTCTGTTGGAGATTCCATTTGTTGACTCTACTGGGGAAAAACGAGTCTCTTGAGGGACTGCGTTTCTGTTTAGGGATACTACATCATACTCTTCTTCGAGATCTTTTCAGAGAAATGCCATGTGATGTCATCTAATTTGGAGGTGCTGATGACCTTGTTGACAGCAAACCTTCTGGAGAGAAACTGCTGTATTACCGAGAGTCTTTTATTGAGAGGCTTTCTCTGGGGATTTTCCTTAATCCGAGAAATCGAAAATATCATCTTCAATGGTGAAGAGTGATGTTCCAAAGGTGTCTATTGAATGTCTTCTGGCATTTCAGAGGTTCAAGTTATGAAAGTGGTCGAGGATAGTCTCCAATCCAGAAATAAACTGGGGAGAAATTGTTCAGACGCTGTATTACCTAACGAGGAAAGGACTGACAACTCGATTGAGAAGACTTTTATCACTTGGGAATAAGACCGACTAAAGTGATGGTGATGCAATATGAATATGAATGTAAATCAATAATGCATGATGTATGTATGTTTATGCTGACAAAACTGACGCAGTATACAGACTAATAGATGAACACAACTGGATACTCGGCCACTGCGGGGGATAAGAAGTATCATTGGTCCAAGATAGCAATCCTGCCTTGCTTAGGAAAGATGGTCCACTTGGGGAGAAAGAGTTGTTCAATCGGTCTTAAGAGATACGTACTCTGTCGGGGATATCAGATGGGACACTCACATCTGAAATAGTTGATCCTTCATTCAGGCGTGCTCATTTAGAAGGAGTATTTTGGTTCTGCATTTTGAGGCTCAATCACCTTCGGAGAAGCGGTCGATGTTCTTTCGATATTCAACAGTCAAAAGAATTGCCATTTTTATTTTAAAAGCAGAAAAATTTTGACAAGTAAATTCATTTTTGTTTTATTTCAAGAATCATTGATCATGTTAAAAAATGTCATTCTGTAAAGCTAAAATAAATAAGAATTACAAACAAAAGCACTAATGCTCAAATTTTATTGATAGGATGGAAATCAGCCAAACACGTGATCCCATAGAGTATTTACAACGTTAGAAAATGGTAATTTAAGGGAAAAGGGCTACATTGAAACATTACAACTGTTATCCTTCTACCAACTTTGAATTCTAGACATCCTGAGCTTCTGTCGAAGATGACCTTGACTTGATGTTTTCTGATGGATGGCATTACTACTGGGGATTTAACCTCGTCGGACGTAGTTACTTTCCATTAATCCCTAACTTTTGCCTGGATTGTACTTTGAGATTTCCAATCCATCGGGATGATTGCTTTTTTTTGCTTATGTCTCTAATTTTTTCCTGGACCGCCCTTTCGGGTTTTCAATCCACCGAGACGTTTTTTTTATATATTTATTTAGGCGAAGTATTTCTTGACTATGTCAACATTCATGGGGTAGGTAAACTCCTCTCCATCCATGGTTGTGAGTCTCAAGGCACCGCCTGAGAAGGTTTTCATAACCACATAAGGGCCATCATAATTCGGAGTCCATTTGCCCCGGGAATCAGTGAGGAATAATTGTATCTTCTTGAGCACAAGGTCTCCTTTCCTGAAGACACAGGGTCAGACTTTTTTGTCAAACTCTTTCTTCATCCTTTGTTGATACAACTGACTATGGCATAAAGCCATCATTCTCTTTTCTTCAATTAGGTTTAGTTCATCGTGTCTGCTTTGACACCATTCAGCTTCTGTTAGCTTGGCTCCCATCAATACTCTCATTGATGGGATCTCTACTTCTATGGGGAGCACTGCTTCCATGCCTTATACTAGGGAGAAATGGGTTGCCCCTGTTGAAGTGCGGACAGATGTGCGATAACCGTGAAGAGTAAAGGGTAGCATCTCGTGCCAATCTTTGTAGGTTACAACCATCTTTTGAACAATCTTCTTGATGTTCTTGTTAGCCGCTTATATCGTTCCGTTCATCTTGGGTTGGTAGGGAGATGAGTTATTGTGTTTGATCTTGAACTCAGCACACAACTCTTTCATCATCTTGTTGTTCAAATTAGATATATTGTCAGTAATTATCTGGCTTGGAACACCAAAACGACATATGAGATTTTTCTTGATAAAGCGGACCACGACGTGTCGGGTTACATTGGTGTATGACGCTGCTTCGACCCATTTGGTGAAGTAGTCAATGGCTACCAGGATGAACCGATGTCCGTTTGAAGCTTTGGGTTCGATCATGCCAATCATGTCGATTCCCCATATGGAAAAAGGCCATGGGGAAGAAAGAACTTTGAGATGTGTTGGCGGTACATGGATTTTGTCAGCGTATATTTGACACTTGTGACATCTCCTCATATACTTGTAGCAATCGGATTCCATGGTCAACCAATAGTATCCTGCTCTCAGAATTTTCCTTGCCATTGTGTGTCTGTTGGCATGAATGCCAAAGGATCCTTCGTGAATTTCTTTCATCAGCATGTTTACTTCTGGTCTGTCTACGTATCGGAGCAAGACCATGTCAAAGTTTCTCTTATAGAGTGTATCACTGCTCAGGAAAAAGTTACCAGCCAGTCTTCTGAGAGTCTTTCTATCTTTTCTTGATGCCCCGGGTGCGTACTCTTGTTTTTGAAGGAAGCATTTGATATTGTGATACCATGGTTTGTCGTCTATGATTGCTTCGATCGTGAAGATGTAGGCAGGCTGTTCTAGGCGCATTATGTCAATCTTAGGTATGTCGTCTATGACTCCTTGCGTAATCTTTGTAAGGAATCAATCTTGATTGGTATGTGTTCCAATCTCCTTTTATCTGATTGATAACCAGGGATGAGTCTCCATACACATCCAAGTTCTTGATTCTTAAGCCGATCGCTTCTTCGAGACCCATGATACAAGCTTCGTATTCGGCCTCGTTGTTTGTGCACTTGAATGTTAATCTGGCAGTGAGAGGAATGTGGGTACCCTGAGGTGTTACGATGGTTGCCCCAATTCCATTTCCATAATTATTGACAGCTCCGTCAAAGATTAGTCCCCATTGGGAACCTGGTTCCGGCCCTTCACTGGGTAGCGGTTCATCGCAATCTTTCATTTTCAAGTACATGACATCTTTGTCTGGGAAGTCAAACCCGACTGATTCCTAATCGTCAATCGGTTAATGAGCCAAATGATCTGCTAAAATACTTCCTTTGACGGCTTTCTGAGCGTGGTATGCGATGTCATATTTTGATAACAACATCTGCCAACAGGTGATCCTTCCTGTGAGAGCAGGCTTTTCAAAGTAGTGTGGCGAATCATATACTAGCGAAGACGTTTGGCTGGCCAAGCCAGAGTACAACAAGTTTTCTCAAGCATAGTATACCGAGTTTCATAGTTGGTAAACTTCTTGCTTAGATAGTAGATGGAAAACTTTTTTCTTTTTGTTTCGTCTTGTTGGCCAAGTAGACAACCCATTGAGTCTTCCAAGACTGTTAGGTAGATGATCAGTGGTTTCCCCTCCACTGGAGGTGACAGGATAGGTGGATTCAATAGATACTCCTTGATACTGTCGAAGGCTTTTTGGAAATCTTCTGTCCATACGCAGTCCTGATTCTTTTTGAGTAATTTCAAGATTGGCATGCATGTCGCGGTCATGAGGAATATAAATCTGGAAATGTAATTCAAATGTCCCAGGAATCCTCTGACTTGTTTATCAGACTTTTTTGAAGGGATCTCTTGACCTTGTCAGGATCAACCTCAATTCCCTTTTGGCTGACGATGAACCCTAATAGTTTTCCTGAGAGGACACCGAACGTGCACTTGTTAGGATTCAAGCAGAGTTTGTATTTTCTCAGACGCTCAAATAGTTATGACAGGTGGGTCACATGCTCTTATTTTGTTTTTGATTTGGTAATCATATCATCGACATACACTTTGATTTCTTTGTGCATCATGTCATGAAATAGAGTCGTCATGGCCCTTTGATAGGTTGCCTCGACGTTCTTCAAACCGAACGGCATTACCTTGTAACAAAAGGTGCACCATGGGGTGATGAACAAAGTTTTCTCCATATCTCTCCGCCCTATTTTTATCTTATTATAGCCCGAGAATCCATCCATGAAGGAGAAGACTTTGAATTTCAATGTACTGTCTACCAAAATGTCTATGTGTGGTAAGGGAAATTCATCCTTTGGACTGACTTTGTTCAAATCCCTGTAGTCTACACACATTCGGACTTTTCCGTCTTTTTTCGGAACTGGTACTATGTTGTCTAGCCATTGAGGATATTCTGAGGTGGCGAGGAAACCCGCGTCAATCTGTTTCTGTACTTCCTCTTTGATTTTGATGGCCATGTCTGGATGAGTCCGTCTCAGCCTTTGTTTTACCAGTGGACATTCTAATCTTAACGGTAGATGATGTTCCACGATGCTGGTATCCAACCCTGGCATGTCCTGATAGGACCAAGCCAATACATCGGGAAAATCTTTGAGGAGTTCTATCAAGCTTTCTTTGACAGGCTGACTGAGCAATGCCCCAATCTTGACTTCCTTCCTCTCTTCTTCTGAACCTAAGTTGACCATTTCCAATGGCTCTTTGTGAGGTTCAATGGACCTTTCCTCTTGTCTGAGTAATCGGGATATCTCTTCTGGAATTTCTTCTTCCTCTTCTTCGTTTAGCTTCAAATACCGAGAATTCAAAGTTGGGAGAAGGCATTGAATCATATGTTTCAATGGGGTTTAAAACAAGCAATCTGCATGACATGATGATTCATTTTTAGCAGTGATAGAGAGAAATGCAAGAGTGTGTGCAATGTATTTTCTGAAAAATGCTCGTCTTTATTGTGGAGTTTGTTTTTTAGGATTACCATTTATTGAAAAAGCGAAAAGTGAAAACAACAATAAATGCAAAAATTACAGAATGATGCTTATTTATGATTTAGTCGATTCTTGAAACTACAACCCTATAAAACAAAACTCTGTCGCTTTGGGCAAAGCGAAGAGGGACATTTACAGAAAGTGAACCCTATAAAACATCTGTTTCACTTGGGCAGGGTGAAAGGTTAAAGATGGCAATTACTTAGACTTATGAACGATTTTCGGGACATCGACAGCAACCCATTGGCGACGAACTCCTCGGTGAATCACAAAGTCTGGTACCTTCTTTCTTGGTTTGTCCTTAGAAATGACGCTGATTTCTGGCGGAGCAGGATCGTTAGAGTCTTTCTCCCAAGCAGAGTTGTCGTAGACGAACTCCTCTGTTGTATCTTTCACAGTATTTTCATTCTCAAGCGGATCTCCCCATCCAGTTGGCTGGATGTCCTCGAGCCTGATGCGAGAGATTTCAGGAGCGGTGTACTTGACCAAGAAGTCGTACTTGCCACTCGGTTGTCCTAAGGTGTCCCATACTTCTGTGGAACTAGAGGAGTCATCCTTCTCGATGACATTGACCTCAGGAAAAACATAGCTGATGAATTTTAGTCCTGCAATCTTTGAAGATTCATCGTTGTGCTGGATATCTTTAGAATATCCTGAGTAATGATCCCACGACGTGGTGGGGACGCAGGTATTCTTTTCAAATGATGCTCAGCTGATAGGCATCGTTGGGCTGACTCTTTTGCCCCAAGTCTCTTGGGTACAGCTGCCAGATAAGCAAGTCATCCATTGGGTCATAATAGTCATAATCGAAGTTGTCTTTCATCAGAGTGTCCTCCTTTAATGAGTTTGGTGGAGCACGACATCCTTCAGGATCACAGTCTCCGTATATCATCTTGACGTCTGATCTTGGTATATAAATCAGACTCTGCGTGGGATAGCAAAATGGCATATGCGCTTCTTCCTGAGACATATAATCTTCCTCACTGAGATAGGACTTCCATTCTTCATCTGCGTCAGAGGAGTCACCCTCGTTAATAGTGTGTACTTCTTGAGGCACTGGGTGGAGAAAGCCTCCACTGTGGAAGAAGTTCTGAATGGGATGAAAAATTTCATCGTTAGTAGAAGTCTGAGTACAGGTTGAGGAGAAACTAAGACCTTTCTTTGTCTTGTTATCTGTAGGTAGTACGAGATGTCCCCGTCCCTTTACGTTATTACTCTCGATCACTTTGAGAGCATCTTTGTATGAGGAAATCAACGTTCCTTTTTCTAATCGATTCTCATTGCTCATGAGAGTGCTTGGAACTTGGTTCCAACAACTTCCCCGGGTTCTACACAGGAAAATGATGATAAATTGCTCACGATGAAGGCTTGCTCTCCGCATACTGTGACTAACTTGTCATTCTTGATGAACTTCAGCTTCAGGTGAAGTTTCGAAGTGACTGCCCCTGCTTCGTGTATCCAAGGTCTTCATAGTAAACAATTGTAGGCTGCCCGGATGTCCATGACTTGGAAAGTGTGAGGACCGATAGTTATGGGAAGACCAACTTCGCCGATAATTGTTTTTCTGGATCCGTCAAAGGCTTTGACGATGAGCTCACTTCCTCTCATCGGAGATCCTTAAAATGATAGTGGCATCAGAGTTGATTTTGGTATAACATTTAGAGCTGATCCTGTGTCTACCAGTACACTGGCTAGAGCATCATCCTGGCAGTTGACGGTAATGTTAAGTTCCATGTTATGATTTTTGCCTTCTTCTAATAGTTCTTCATCACTGAATCCTAAATTGTTGCAGGAAGTGATGTTGGAGATGATGCTTTCAAATTGTCTTATCGTCACATCTTGTTCCATAAAGGCTTGCTCTAAGACTTTTTGCAGAGCTTCCCTGTGAGCCTCGAAACTGAGTAATAGAGATACCACAGAGATTCTCGAAGGAGTTTGCAACAGTTGGTCTACAATGTTGTACTCGCTTCTCTGGATGAGCTTCAGCATCTCATCATTGTTCTTTGAAAGGTCGGGACTACTGGATTGCCTTGCTGGTTGATTAGGAACTTTTGTTTGAGGTTCCTTTTCTTTGGTAAGTTTCCCAACTCCTCTGTTGAAGATCCGACCACTCCGTGTTACTCGACTGATTTCGGCAATGTTTACGACGGAGGGTAATGGAGTTTCCTTTCCATTTTAGATTTTTGTTGCACCATACTTGTAAGGGATAGACTTATCGGATTGGTACGGTATTGGTCCCGGCAGATAGATAATCACGGGAGCCTTTTGATTTTTCTGACCATCGTAGGCAGCTTCAATTGGTTCCAGGTTAAGGATCCTTCTACTATCAAGAGGAACTCTTGATTCATCGAGTAGAGGAATTATGGCGCAAACGTCTTTGGTCATTTTATGATTAGAGATTATAACAACGTCATTGCTATGATCAGGAAGATAATTTTGTATTACGCTGATCGAACCAGAACCTGAACATGGTTGAATCTTTTTCCGGTCAAACTGATTTTGAAGAGATGACCGAACAAGGTAGCATCCTTGGTTATTCTCTGAATAAACTCTACAATGCTCATAGTTGTGTGGTGCCACTTGGCCACGCCCACTTTGTATGCAGTGCAACCTTACTAGATCTGTTTCCATCGAGCGAACATCCTGACTTTGATGCCTAGTAGGATTCCTGTCAGCCATACTGATCTGTTGAGTAGCTTCATCCAAGTAGATTGGAAGCCACCAGTGGTCTAACAAGTGTTGAAGTGTTCTTTGGACAAGTGTAAGTCCTTGGTCGTCTTCATGACACACTTTACAGTCCTGATAACCATGTGAAGTCAGAAAACCGAGCCTGACTTGCTTAGCATGTAATTCTACCAGACTGGTATTCATCAAACGAATATCAAAGATTTGAATCATATTGATTTGATAGCTACTTCTATCACGATAATCCTGGATCCACCCGAGATCCATCTGACGCTAGAGGTCCTCTTACACAAAAGAGCAACCCTGATTGTTTATTGGGCAGATCGGACAGGAATTGTAATCGTGCCGTGGCAGATTATGATGTTGACTTTGCCTTGAGTGCATTGCCACCAAGTTAACATTCATCGTCAGAATGTTGTGGTTCTGGACAATGTTGTGATTTGCGTGAGCCATATTGACCTCACGGATTCGATGATCTTGGATCCATCCAAGATTCATCTGTTCTTGTAGAGCGGATTGCACTATGGAACATCCTTGATTATTCTTTGACCAGATATCACACTGGTGATAATTGTGAGATGGCACATGACCGCACCCGCTCTGTCTGCAATGCATCCTGACCAGATTGGTTCCTAATAGGAGTACATCGTGAATTTGATAACTGCGGTTAATCTCTTTCTCTATCAAATTTTCTGCATTCTTCTCATGTTGAGGCAACGGGTTTGTCTGAACATTTGGATTTGTATCTTTGAAAGATAGGACCATGTTCCTGACAAGCTTCTGTACATCAGATTTGAAGCTGAGGCAGTTTTCTATGTTGTGCCCTGGTCCTCCTTGATGATAAGGGCAAGTTTGATCCGTTTTAAACCAAAAAGGCAGATTTGTCGGTACTGTAAGAGGATACCTGGTTTGGACATGCCCCTTGACCAGTAAGAATGGAAATAATTCTGCGTACAACATCGGTATAGGGTCAAACCCCGGTGGTCGTGTTGTATGATTGTTGTTGTTGTACTAAGGATGAGCCTGCTGAAGAGGTTGTTGTGTCCTTTGCCGATATTGTTGTTGATTTGGTTGGCTCTGAGCAACCTGAAGTTGATACATTGGAGTCGGCGCAGGTTTAATAGTAGGAGTTACTACTGCTACTGGTTGATACCTTCGCCTTTGCTTTCCGAGAGAGATATTACCGATATCTTGCTCTTTTTTCTTAGGGAAGACACTACCGTATCTTTTGGTATTGCTTGATGGTTATGTACCTTTGACCAATCGTCCTTCTCGGACTACATCTTCAAGGCGTACCCCCATGTTCACCATCTCAGTGAAGTCGCTGGGTGCACTGGAGACCATTCAGTTGTAATAGAATGAGCTTAAGGTTTTCAAAAAGATCTTAGTCATATCCTTTTCCTCAAGAGGGGGACAGATCTGGGCGGAAATTTCATGCCATCTCTGAGTATATTCCTTAAAGGTTTCTTTATCCTTCTACGACATTGCTCGGAGTTGATCTCTATCTGGTGCCATGTCTAGGTTATACTTATACTGCTGAACAAAGGCAGTGCCAAGACCTCTCAAAGTGGCGATCTTGGTGTGGTTTAAACCCATGTACCATTTGAGTGCGGCACCGGTTAAACTGTCTTGGAAATAGTGGATCAGTAGATTTTGATTTTCAGTCTGAGTTGACATCTTTCGAGCGTATATCACCAAATGACTTGAGGGCAAGAGTTTCCCTTGTATTTCTCAAAGTCTGGCACCTTGAATTTGTGCGGTATTTTCACATTAGGGACCAGATAAAGGTCTGCGACATCCTTTCCAAATAAATCCTGACCACGGATGGCGTGCAGTTCCTTTTGCATTTCTAGGAATTGTTCCAGGAACTCATTCATTCGTTCGTACATATTTTTGTTTCCACCAGAAATTACTTGTGGAATCTGTCCTTCCAGGACAGTGTGTACCACAGTTTATGGTATGGTCATTACAGCGGTGACTCTTGGTTCTTCCATGCCCCGAAGTTTGTAACCTTCAGGCCCAGCGGTTCCTGCTGCGGTTTCTGGGTCTTCCGTGATCGGCGGAATGTATCCTTCAGGGACAAAGTTGATAGGCATGCCCCAGGGACGATCTTTAGGCATGTTGTATCGAGGATCATACGTCTCCACTATGGGCGTGGATGTGATCTCCGAGATCACAGTACTTTGTTGTTGCCTCTGAGGTGTTGCTAGGGATTGCATGTCACTGTGAAGTTTTTTCAAATCTTCCTTCAAAGCGTCGATTTCTCCTCTCAGCTCTCTGTTCTCTTCCTCGAGATCATCCATTTTCTTTTGTCGATTGGCCTGAGCATTGTACGAATGAGACAGTTTGACTCTAGAATCGAGACGTATACGTGAGATTCGAAGGTAAGAAGAATGCGTTATATGAGAATGATGAATGATATGCAATGATATATATTAATTTTTTTTTGTTTTTGCTTTAATAAAAAAGAAACATTAACAAATGGATTGCAAATATCATACAATGGGGAGACCCTGTTTTATTGAATTTGAAAGATTGTAGAAAGGGAAATACAGTATTTTACAAAGTGCTGTAAAAGGAAATGTCTAAGGTCATGGATCCTGAGTCCTCTCTGGAGAGAGCTCAGATGCTGGTTCAGGTAGTTTCCTTTCCTTTGACCGGGGCTCTTTAGCCGTTGTCGGGTTGTCAGTCCTTTGCCAAGTGAAAGGAGTGAGCGAGTTCCTTTGGTCTTCTTGATTCTCCACAACATGTTGCTCCAGTATCTTAATCAGAGCATCTTTCTCTTTTAATAGTCCCTGAATTTTGGTACACTCTACACTGAGAATGCGGTATTTGTTCTTCCAATAGCTCTTTTCCTGTTGAACTTTGCTGAGAGCGACCTGGAGTTTTTTAGTATCATACATAAAATAAAGGACATATTCCTTTAATGGAAGGACCTCTTGACAAGGGTAAGGCATCCTCAGCTTGAGGGCTCTAGTTTGTACCCAGTGGAGATAAGGTTCCACGGAGATACATTCCGGTCTTCCTAGAGACTCTCTACCTTTCCTGTGAACATGTTGCCAGGCATATACTATTTCTTTCTTTAGTGCTCTGTTATTTTCTCCTTCCTTGAAGAAAATACCTTCCTGTCATACCCCAAATTTTGACCACCAAGTTTTCCCATCATTGTGCAAATCATCATCACAATATGGATGTACTTTCATGCCTCATCAATCTCCCCAAAGATAGTTGAGCATTCACTACAAAGGATCAATCAAGAAATGACATGATCTTCAACTTTTCTAACATCTCAAACACCTATAAATGATCAAGAGGACTCCCACATCAAGAATCAAGCACAAGATTGCAACATTCCAAGTGGATTAAGCCTCCAGATCGCTAGTGTCACCAAATTAGGGTTTTGGTCAACTGAGGCCTCCAGATGGGAATTTTCCTCTAGGCATAAGCCAATGCTTCAAAACATAACCCAAGATACTCTAAGGGACCTCATGGACCCAATCATCAAGTTAATTTAACCTCAGGGGATGCATTTACCAAAAATCAAGAATTAGGGTTTCTTGACTTAATTCACCCCTAAGTTGACTTTTGGGACAAAGCATGAGCCAAGACCTCAAGACATGATTTGAGGACCTCAAATACACCACATTGATCCATTTGCAACAATGGATTGATCCAAGAAGCTTGATTCACAAGTTTCAATTTCATCTGGACCACACTTAGGGTTTTGAAAGAAAAGTCAACTGTACCTTTGACTTTTGACATCACATATGGAATCCATCCATTAGGTTTGATTTAGGTCAAGGACTTGATTTCACAAAGGATGACACAGTTTGGATTTCATCTGATAAAAAGTCAACTGTGCACAAAATCAAGTTTGACTTTTTGGAATTTTTCACAAATATGGTTCCCCTAAGTCAAAAATAATGTTAATGTGTGATATTGATCATCATTCATCAAGAAAAATCAAGAAAAGTGAGGTTTCTTGCAAAAGGGGCAACCTTGAGAAACCAAAATTTTTCTAAGTTATGGAACAAAAGTGATTTTGGTACCAACTTCCAAGGATCATAACTTGAGATCCAAGCAACTATTTTGGGTGATCCAAAGCTGGATTTGTAGGTCTTGCTACACTCTACAAAAACTTCAACTACCTTCAATTCTAATTCCTTGTGGATTTTAAGTTATGGAATTATCAAAATGGAATAAAGCATGAAAATGACACTTTTCCAAAACTTGGTGAAATTTTCAACAAAAGTCAGAATCTGCCTTACTTTTTTCCTAAATGTAGGGGCATTTTTATCCTTGATCTAAGTTGAAGGGGTAAACATCAAAGTTGAAGTATGCCTTGAGGGCTTTCCAACAAGTACAAGATCATCTCCAAATTCCATTTGAGCAGGGAGATACAGCCCTTGGAACATGGCATCATTGACTGGTTTTTACAAGGCAAAATTTGTGCATTTTGTTTGATTTGTCCAAATCTGATAAATCCAAGCCTTGTCATCAATTTGGACACATCTGAGGATAAAACAAGAAGAGAATTATCTGATCCCCAAGCCTCCAAAGTCCAAGAATCTACATTAGCCATAACAAACCTAAAAAGGCTAAAAAGGTGCCAAGACACCAATTTTGTTGTGATGTATTTAATGGATACACCAAGGTGGCATGGACTGACACATTCCTAACTGAATGAGTCAAGGATCAGCATTGAATCAAAGGACCATAGGCTTATGCCCTAACCTCAAGTCAATGGCTAGAGGAGACTAAAGATTCCTTTTGCTTGCAGCTGCCATTCACTATTGCTCCTAAAACAAACTTGCTCTACTATAAATAGAGCTCATTTGTGCTCAGTTTGAGTAAACCAAAGCACTACAACACTTGCTTTCCTCAAAATCTCTTTCTTTAGGCCAAAATGACTTCTTTTGCAAGGTAACTCTGAGTTTTTGAGTTGGAGAGCAATTCCACCACAGCTCATGATCTAAACTCCTCTAATATGTTGTATATAAGCTGTTTAAACACTCACATGTGACCTGAAACACCAAAATCACAAAGTTCACTTCCAAAACCTCAAAATTAGACTTTTCTACATTTTTCAAGCCATGTCTTGATTCAGTCACTTCCAACACCAAACAAAGCCTCAAACACACTCCAAATATCATCATCAAACTGTCCCAAATGGTTCCCCTCATCTGGAACACCATTTGAGAGAGTTGCCATATTGGTCACTTTTGCCCCTTTTGCAAGAAAGTGCCACAACTTGTTCCTGAGGATTCCAACTGGTTCTAACCATCCTAAAATCTTCTAAAGGATCAATTGAGTGTCCAAAGCATCAAATTACTTCTGGCACAAGGAACTTGGCAGATAGCACAAGGAGCTCCAAGAGGTAAGCGCATGACAACTTGAACTCTTTGAATTATGCATTCCTTTGATGTCCATTGATCATAAACATCTCATACATGTTGTATATGTTGTGTTTGAACCAATTTGCCCTGTAATTCTTGCCCGTACCATGAGATAGCATAGAACATGCAAAAATAGGCCTATTTTGAAATCACTATCGGATTTTGAGGAGGAAACATTTTCTGAAAATTCCAAGGGCACCATTGGATTCCTCATGAAATTCTAGGTCAAATGCACCTAAATTTTGTCCCAATCCATGGAGAAATGAGAAAGTTAGAGGCTTCACGTAAATTGCCCAAAAGCTTGCCTTGCCTTGCCATGCCTTGCCTTGCCAAGGCCTAGAAACAAGGCATGCCTTATGTATTTGTGGGGGGGTTTTGATACACAGATGTATCACCACCCTAGTGGTAGCGCGCATATGTGTTTGTTGCCAAGGTTGTGGGTCCAAACCCCACCCAGACCATTTTGCCATTTTCTCTCTTTTTTGCTATTTTTAATATTTTCTGGTTTTTTGTTAATTAATTGAAAAATTAATTTCTCTCTCAATTTTAATTATTTTTTATTGGTTCTTTTTTTTGAAAATTCCAAAAAATGTTAAAATATTTTATTCCATGAAAATTTCACAAAAATATTCTTTATTTCATATATTTCGTATTTTTGTAAAGAATTATATTTTTATTTGTTTTTAAACATTAAAAATATTTCTTTCTCTTGGTTTTGCAAAATTCAAATGATTTTTAAATCATCCCATGAATGAAACATGATTTTCCAAAAATTAGGGTTTTAATCACTATCACCCTAACGAATCTTTTTTCAAACACTTGGGCCTCTAATAGAGTGTAAGACCCAACCCCCTTTGTACATAAACATTTTTGGTCTCAGTCATTGTATAAGTCCCGATACGATTTTAAAATCTCGGCGCGGTCGTCGCCTTTTTAAACAAAAACCTTTGGGCCTCTCCTCAAGTTGTAAGCCCCATCACTTGTATATAAAATAAACTTTAGGCCTCTCCTTGAGTTGTAGGACCCATTCCTTTGTACATAAAACCTTTTTGGGCCTCAGTCATTGTATAAGACCCAATACAGTTTACAGAACAACGGTACGATTACTGTTTTTCACCTGGGCCTCTCCTTAAGTATAAGCCCCAATCTTTTCAAAACAACTTCCCTTTTGATTTAGGTTCAAATCCATAGTTGTTATCAAAACTTTCTTTAATTTCTGGAAAAACTAATCATACAGTTGTTACTATGGAAGCTTGCTCGCCTGTAAGTTTTTATCAGCTTTCTTTACATGCTTTCATATATATATATATATATATATATATATATATATATATATATATATATATATATATATATAAATATATTGCTAGAAGCTTGCTCACCTGTAAGTCCTTCTTTGGTATCCTTTTAAATACTTGTCATATATATATTGTATATATACTAGTATATCTGCTTAGAGTTTTCCCCGACAACTAGGTCTTGAACTAGGTAAAGCTAGTTGGTCACTCTTAAATACAATCAAAACTAGATCCCCATAGGATTTCTAGATACAGTCTTGCCTTCTCTTGGGCTTAAACAGTATGGAACAAAGAGAAAGGAATTATTCTCGGTGAAACTTTTCTCAGACTGTCACTTTTAGAAATTGTCAAAGAAATTCAATTCCCTAAAGAGGAATTATTCTCGGTGAAACCTCTCTTGAATTTCTTCAAACCCTAGACCTGTTCACTAAAGGAATTATTCTCTGTGAAACCTTTCTTGAACTTTTCTTAGGTTTGGGACCCACAGGCTTCCTAAAAGCATCCCCGCCTCCTCTTGGGCTTTGTACAAGGACCCTTCGGCTTCTTAAAAGTTCTCAAGCCTTCTCTTGGGCTTAGTACAAGGACCCTGAAGACCTCTTAAAGGTATAGGAAAAAACTTAGTCATCCTTTATTAGAGCTGTCTTTCCAATGAGTCAAAACTTCAGACCAATTTAGGGTTGATACTCATCCCTTAAAACACCTGCCTCCTCTTGGGCATCATACAAAGATAAACTCTTCCATACCAGTAGACTTGGACAGTCTAATCTCCTCTTGAGTCTCAAAGACATTCTCGAGTTCCCCGCAAACCTAGGAGGAACCCTGGTTACTTTAAACAATCTCCAGTAAAGTTAAAACCCATGGGTTCTAAAACCTAGTCTTTCTCCTATAAATTCCTCAGCCTTGCCAGCCTCCTCTTGGACTTTGTACAATGATTTTCCCCAGCTGAGCTAACCTTTTCAGACTCTCTTGTTGAGTCAATCACCTTTCCACACTCTCTTGTTGAGTTAATGGTATAAAACAAAAGCACTCTCTTGTTCAGTCAACCTCTTTCAGCCTCAATCTTGGGCTTTATACAAGACACCAAATAAATTTCCCTAAGCAGAGTCAATCCTCTCTTTGCCTCAATCTTGGTCTTTGTACCAGACAGATAATACTCTTCAGCGGAGTCAAACTCATTTCAGCCTCAATCTTAGGCTTTGTACAAGACAGATAAAGGTTTCTTTCCCACTGAGTCAGTCTTCTTTTCAGCCTCAATCTTGGGCTTTGTACAAGACACATACAAACCCTCCCCGGCGGAGTCGAAATCTATTTTAGCCTCAATCTTGGGCTTTGTAAAAGACAGACAACATATTTCCCCGGAAAAGTCAAACTTTTAGCCTCCTCTTAGGCTTTGTATAAGGATATCCCCAAAGAGTCAACTCTTTTAGCCTCAATCTGGGGTTTTCTACAAGACAGATAAACACTCTCTTGTTGAGTTAGTCTTTTCCAACCTCCTCTTATGCTTTGTATAAGGACTTCCCAGTGGAGTCAATTAACCTTTTAGATTCAACCTTGGGCTTTGATCAAGGCACACAAAAATCAACATCTCCTCAAGGAAATCAAAATCCATCTGTAGGAAGTCATTTCTCTGCCTTATCACACATCAAAACAGAATATCCAAAACAAACCTTAATCCCAAATAACTGCTGTAAGTGGCACACTTTTTGATTCAATTATCCAAGCTGTAGTCCATCTTTTATCCTGGTAAATTCTCTCTCTTATCTAATTGTTGTAAGCGGCAAGCCTCTGGATTATTTACATCCATGCCGCTGTCCATCTCTTAGCATGAAAGATTCCTAAGGAAAAATGGCATTGCTCAACACTGAGTTAAAGTTTTCTCCTTCAGGATAAATCCCCTATAAAGGAAATTATGGCATTGTTGGATTCACATATCCCAGTTAAAATAACCCTCCTTTATATACAGTCACCCAACAGTTGTGATAAACAGACAAGATGTCTCCCATTAGAGATGAGAAATTATATCTAAGTTAAACCTTTAGCTTCAATCTTGGGCTTTAAACAAGACACAAATAAACCTTTTAGCTTCAATCTTGGGCATTGAACAAGACACCAAAACATCTTTTTCCTCCCATAGAATAGGAGTAACTACGATTTCTCTGATTTCCCTATTTCTTTAAACGGGAATACATAGGCATAAGATTGCGAAATCTTAGCAAGCATACCAAACAAAAACACTAGGTCCACTACCTTTATACCAATCAAAACTTAGGTCCAGTACCTACCAAAGACATCGAAAAACCCGAACATCAACAAAAATTCTCTCTTTCTCTCTCCCCATTGTATAACCTGACCATGCTAACAATCTGTGGATAACTACATATAAGATGGGTAATTGACAACTCCCCATTGTATAACCTGACCATGAACTCCCTGAATCTCTCTTAGCGTTTGTTCAGTTAAACAATCAAGTGTAAGGTTAGTTTTAGATAGCTTTCCTTTCCCTTTCAGCTTCACCGGATAAATAAGAAATCAGAAAGTAGCACCCCCTCCTACCATTGCGGTTAGGAAAAACCCATGGCGATAAGGTGGTTGTGTTGCCGACAAAAATTGCACGCTACACTTCCAGATGAACATTTTGCAGGATATGCTTCATCGGGTATCCGAGTTGACGGCGAACTAAAATTGGATGATAGTTGATTCCTCATTTAGTTCCTATGAGGGGAACATTAGGGAAATTTCCACATCTGTCGATGATCCTTATCCCTTTGTAAATCCTATTATACAAATCTATGTCAGAGTTGGTAAGAGACATGATTCTCTGTGACCAACGTAGAGTACTCTTGTGATCCCAAAATGCAACCGACTTGGGTAAATGAGAAGTGAACCACTTGTAAAGCAAAGGTACTTAGCATGTGATCATTCCTCCGCTGTATAAATTCCTTAAGTGTACATAATGATATGCATCTGCGAGCAAGGTTAGTACGGGGTCTCCAGTAAGAAATATCTTAATGGCATTGATATCAACGAAGTTGTCAATATTGGGAAAGAGGAAAAGCCCGTATGTGAGTAGGATAAAGATATTTTTGAAAGCAGTAACGTTTCCTATACTGGCAAAGTACAGGGCCTTCTCTACCAAAATCTTGGCCGGTAAACCTTGGATTCCATCCTTAATGGTCATGTGAGTCCTGACTTCTGACTCATCCAAATAGATTGCTCTTGCAATGGTTTGATCCTTTGGAATTTCTTCCAGCCCAGAAAAGGGAGCTTGGTCAGTGATGGGTAAACCAGTCAGATGAGAGTACTCCTCTAGCGTTGGTGCTAGTTGATAATCCGGGAATGTGAAACAGTGATAAACCAGATCGTAGAACTGGATTAGTGTAGACAGGATTCCTTCAACTACGTGGACCCTTAACAGAGACAATAATGGTTTGATCCTTTGGAATTTCTTCCAGTCCAGAAAAGGGTGCTTGTTCAGTGATGGATAAACCAGTCAGATGAGAGTACTCCTCTAGCGTTGGTGCTAGTTGATAATCCGGGAATGTGAAACAGTGATAAACCAGATTGTAGAACTGGATTAGTCTAGACAAGATTCCTTCAACTACGTGGACCCTTAACAGAGACAGCAATCCTTCGTACTTAGCTCTGAAAGCATCAGAGATGGTGATCATCCTTGCCAACCCCGTTAAATCCTATAGTTTCAGAGTCTTGAAGGTGTACTTGTGCATCTTTCTTCTACCCCAATCCATAACGCAATTCTTTTCTCTGATATTTGCAATCATTGTTTTAGTTTAATTTGAAAAAGAGAGAAGTGAAAAGAAGATTTTTTTTTGTTTAAGAGTTTTTTAAATGAAAGCAACACACAAAAACATTAAAAAAAACATGGGTTCAAGGGTTTAACGTCACGAGTATGGAGTCATGGCTCTACCCATCCCCAAAGGTTGTATTCTGGTGAATTTTTGTGCCTGTAGAACGGGTTAAAAGTTCCCAAAATCATTGACCCCCTAGAGATAACAACAGCAAGCTGGTTCATCCGAGCGAGCTGTAGCATCCTAGCGTAATCTCAATTGAGTGTAGTATCGCGTGTCAACTATTTCTGATAGCTATCGCACTACCAAATGGCCACATGGTTAATGTCTACTAAATCCTCAATTTCTCGGATACCACATCGGGACAATCTGCTTTCACGACGAATTCGTTAGACATTGAATCTGCAAAGGGTATCTCCACTGATTTAATGGTCTACCTGAATCGCTTATTCAGGAATCACTCCCTATAAGACCACCCATCTATGTCATCACCTATCATAGGGTTCTCTCATACTTTCCACATGCGACATCACTCGCATTCCCATTGACAGAAAAATAAACACGGATGTCAAATAGGAAAAGCGATATATAGAGTATATTATATGATTCCTAAAACTAACATCCTAGACCTCTTAGTAATTCTAGTCTTAATTTGGCTCCACAGCAGAGTCGCCAATTTTGTGTAGCGTGCGATTTTTTTCGGTGACGCGACCACCTTATCGCCATGGGTTCCTCCTTGCCGCAACGGTAGGGAAGGGGTGCTAATTTCTTATTTCTTATTTATCCCGTGAAGCTGGAAGGGAAAGGGAAGCTATCTAAAACTAACCTTGCACGCGAATGTTTAACTGAACAGACGCTAAGGGAGATTCGGGGAGTTCGGGGCCAGGTTATATAATGGGGAGTTATCAATTACCCATCCTATATGTGGTTATCCACAGGTTGTTAGCATTAGGTTCTGCTTTGTACTTGATGGTGTTTATCAGTTGATGGGTTGGGAAAGTTTCTTCTTTGGGAATGTTTGAGAAAGAGTAAGTTTTTGATGATTTTGGTGAGGTACTGGACCTCAGCTTTGATTGATGTGAAGGTACAGGACCTAAAGTTTTTGATTGGTATGCTCGCTAAGATTTCGCAATCTTATGCCTACGTATTCCCGTTTAAAGAAACAAGGAAATCAGAGTAATCGTAGTTCCTCCTATTCTATGGGAGGAAAAAGATGTTTTGGTGTCTTGTTCAAAGCCCAAGATTGAAGCTAAAAGGTTGAGTTTGTGTCTTATTCAAAGCCCAAGATTGAAGCTAAAGGTTTGATCGAGAGAGAATTTGTCATCTCTAATGGGAGACATCTCGTCTATTTATCACAACTATTGGGTGACTGATTATAAAGGAGAATTACTTTAATTGGGATATATGATTCCAGCAATGCCATAATTTCCTTTATAGGAGATTCATCCTGAAGGAGGAAACTTTAACTCAGTGTTGAGCAATGCCATTTTTCCTTTGGAATCTTTCATGCTAAGAGAGGGAAAATGGCATGGATGTAAATAATCCAGAGTCTTGCTACTTACAGCAATTAGATGAGAGAGGAAGTTTACCAGGATAAAAGATGGATGACAGCTTGGATGTTTGAATCAACAAGTGTGCCACTTACAGTAGTTATCTAGGATTAAGGTTTGTTTTGATTTTCTGTTTTGATGGGTGATAAAATAGAGAAATGTCTTCCTACAGAGATATTTTGATTACCTCTGAGGGGATAATGGTTTTTGTATATGCCTTGATCAAAGCCCAAGGTTGAAGCTAAGAGATTGATTGACTCCACTAGGGAAGTCATAAGAGAGCGTTTATGTGTCTTTTAAAAAGCCCAAGGTTGTGGCTGAAAGAGAAACTGACACTTTTGGGGATATCATTATACAAAGCCTAAGAGGAGGCTAGGAGTTAAATTTTCTGGGGAAATGTTTTGTATGTCTTGTACAAAGCCCAAGATTGAGGCTAAAAGGGGAAACTGACTCTACTGGTGAGAGGTTTTATCTATCTTGTACAAAGCCCATGATTGTGGCTGAAAAGAGAATGACTCTCAGGGAGAGATTTATATGTGTCTTGTACAAAGCCCAAGATTGAGGCTGAAGGATATTTATGGGTGTCTTGTATAAAGCCAAAGATTGAGGCTGAAGGGAGGATCGACTCCTGTTTAGGGATATTAATTCTGAAAGCCTAAAAGAAGGCTAAGAGGAATTGACTCAGCTGGGGAAGATATTTATCTGGAGCTTAAGAGAAGGTTATGAAGATTTTGACTTTGTTGGAGAAAGTTTATATATGTCTTGTACAATGCCCAAAATTGAGGCAAAAAAAGAATGACTCAACAAGAGAGTGTGGAAAGGCGATTGACTCAACAAGAGAGTATCTTATTTGTCTTGAATGAAGCCCAAGATTGAGGCTGAACAAGCTGGAGAAATCATTATAAAAAGCCTAAGAGGAGGCTAAAAAGGGTCGACTCAACAAGAGAGTTCCTTAAGGTAATTAACTCAACAAGAGAGTGTTTTAAAATCCTTATACAAAGCTTAAGAGGAAGCTGACTTCTGCTAGGGGAAATCATTATACAAAGCCTAAGAGGAGGCTGGAAAGATTGACTCAACAAGAGAGTGCTTTTATATGTCTTGTACAAAGCCCAAGATTGAGGCTAAAAGGGGTGACTTAACAAGAGAGTGATTTTTGAAGCTAGATCTACTGATGAAAATCATTATACAAAGCCTAAGAGGAGGCTGACTTCTGCTGAGGATTATTGAGATCCAGAGGCAGGTCCAAAACGAGGAGTCAACTCTTCTTGAGGGTTCCAGAAGAGTTGAGGTATCAGACGCCTCGAGGTTCTGATGATAAGCTGGCCCTAGCTAGGGAAATTTAGGATGAAAGACTGAGTTGTAGATCCTGCGAGGATTTTAAACTCTACTAGAGATTGATCGAATGATCAGGGTTTCTCCTGTATTCATAGGGAACTTGAGAATGTCTTTGAGATCCAAGAGGAGATTAGACTGCCCAAGTCTATTGGTATGGAAAAGTTTGTCTTTGTATGATGCCCAAGAGGAGGCTGACTATTTTAAAGGATGAGTATCAACCCTAAATTGTCCAAGGTTTTGACTCTTTTAGAAAGACAGCTCTAACAAAGGATGACTAAGTTCTGTCCTATACCTTTAAGAGGTCTTCAGGGTCCTTGTACTAAGCCTAAGAGAAGGCATGAGAACTTCTAAGAAGCTGAAGGGTCCTTGTACAAAGCCCTAGAGGAGGCGGGGAGGCTTTTAGGAAGCCTGTGGGTCCAAACTTAAGAAAAGCTCAAGAAAAGTTACACCGGGAATAATATTTTCTTTAGTGAACGGTTCTAGGGTTTGAAGAAATTCAAAAGAGGTTTCACCGAGAATTAATCCTCTCTGGGGAAATGAATTTCTTTTCTTTGACAGTTTTCTAATAGTGACAGACTGAGAAAAGTTTCACCGAGAATAATGCCTTTCTCTTTGTTCCATATCGTTTAAGCCCAAGAGAAGGCAAGACAGTATCTGAAATTCCTATGGGGAACTAGTTTTTACTATGTTGAAAGAGTGACCACTGGCTATATCTAGTTATAGACCTAATTGCCAGGGAAAACTCTAAGCAGATATACATGTATATATACAGTTGATATATGACAAGTATTTAAAAGGATATGAAAGAAGGACTTACAGGTGAGCAAGCTTCCAACAATAAAGTTATATATGAAAGCATGTAAAGAAAGCTGATAAAACTTACAGGCGAGCAAGCTTCCATAGTAATAGCTGTATGGTTAGTTGTTCAAGAAATTAAAAAAAGTTTTGATAACAACTATGAGTTTGAACCTTAATCAAAAGGGAAGTTATTTTGAAGAGATTGTTGGGGCTTATACTCAAGGAGAGGTCCAAATAAAAAATAGTAATTGTATCGTTGTTTTGAAAATTGTACTGGGGCTTATACAATGACTGAGGCCCAAATTATTTTATGTACAAAAGAGGGTTGGGTCTTACACTCTATTAGAGGCCCAAAAGTTTGAAAAAAGAAAAGAAATGGGACTTATAACACAAGGGTAGGCCCAATTGACGTTTATTTAAAAGGCGACGATTGCGCCAAGATTTTTGAAATCGCAGTGGGACTTATACAATGACTGAGGCCCAAAATAGTTTGGCTTTCAAAAGGGGTTGGTTCTTACACTCTATTAGAGGCCCAAAGTGTTTTGAAAAAGATTTGTTAGAATGATAGTGATCAAAACCCTAATTTTTGGTTTTAAATGTATTTTAATTGAATAAAAATTCAATTAAAATAATCAAACATGAAAAATGGTTGTGATCTTGTATTTATATTTGGAAAATCATGTTTCATTCATGGAGTGATTTAAAAATCACTTAAATTTTGCAAGACCAAGAGAAAGAAATATTGTTTATGTTTAAAAACAAATAAAAATATAATTCTTTACAAAAGTATCAAATATATGAAATAAATAATATTTTTGTGAAATTTTCATGGAATAAAATATTTTAATATTTTTGTGAATATTAAAAAAAAAGAATCAATAAAAAATAACTAAAATTGAGAGAGAAAATCATTCTTGAATTAATTAACAAAAACCATAAAAATATTAAAAATAGCAAAAATGTGGAAAGGTAGCAAAAAAGGTCTGGGTGCGGTTTGAACCCACGATCTCATACACAAACACACATGCGCGCTACCACTGGGGTGGTGATACATCTGTGTATCAAAACCACCCCATTAATACATAAGGGGTGCCAAGTTTTCAGGCCTGGCCAAGGCAAGGCAAGACAAGTTTTGGAAATTTACGTGAAGCCTCTAACTTTCTCATTTCTCCATGGATTTAGACAAAATTTAGGTGCATCTGGCCTTGAATTTCACAAGGAATCCAATGGTGCTTTTGGAATTTTCAGAAAGTGTCCCTATTTTAAAACCCGACAATGGTTTCAAAATAGGCCTAGATTTTCATGTTCTATGCTATCTCATGGTACAGGCAAGAATTGCTGACAAATTGGTTCAAACAGAACATATACAACATGTACGAGATGTTTATGATCAGTGGACATCAAAGGAATACATAATTCAAAGAGTTCAAGCTGTCATGCACTTACCTCTTGGAGTTTTTTGTGCTAACTGTCAAGATCCTTGTTCCAGAAGTAATTCAATGCTTTGGACAATCTTGATTGATCCCTTAGAAGCTTTTAGGATGATTAGAACCAGCTGGAATCCTCAAGAACAAGTTTTAGCTCTTTCTTGCAAAAGGGGCAAAAGTGACCAATATGACAACTCTCTCAAATGGTGTTCCAGATGAGGGGAACCATTTGGTACAGTTTAAGGATGATATTTGGAGTGTGTTAGAGGCCTTGTTTGGTTTTGGAAGTGGTTGAATCAAGGCATGGCTTGAAAAATGCAGAAAAGTCCAATTTTGAGGTTTTGGAGATGGATTTTCGGATTTTGGTGTTTCAGGTCACAAGTGAGTATTTGAATAGCTTAGATATGACATATTGGATTTGTTTGGATCATGAGCTGTGGTTGAATTGCCATCTAACTCAAAAACTCAGAGATAACTTGCAAAAGAAGGCATTTTGGCCTAGAGAAAGAGATTTTGAGGAAAGCAAGTGTTGTAGTGCTTTGGTGTACTCAAACTGATCAGAATTGAGGTCTATTTATTGTTCAACAAGTTTGTTTTGGCAGCAATAGTGTGTGGCAACTGCAGCAGGCCTTTGGCCAATGTGGATCAAATGAAGTCTTTAGTCTCCTATTGCCATTAACTTGAGGTTAGGGCACATGCCTATGGTTCTGTGATTCACTGCTGATTCTTGACTCATTCAGTTAGGAATGTGTCAGTCCATGCCACCTTGGTGTATCCATTGAATGCTTGGAAACAAAATTGGAGTCTTGGCACCTTTTTAGCCTTTTTAGGTTTGTTTTGGCTAAGTGTAGATTCTTGGACTTTAGAGGCTTGGGTATCAGATCATTCTCCTTTTGTTTTATCCTCAGATGTGTCCAAATGGATGACAAGGCTTGGAGTTGTCCAAATTTTCCAAATCGAGCAAATGTACAAAATCTGCCTTGTACAAGGCAGTTGGAAATGGTGATTTTGAGGGATTCATATCTCCCTGCTCAGGTTGAGTTATGGGAGGCTCTTGTGCTTTTTAGAAAGCCCTCATATGATACAAAACATGTGTGATCATAGTTTGTTTTGAAACTATTTGGATCCAATTGAAAAATCCTCATGAACATTGATGTTCAAGGCTGGTAATTTAGGCAGATTTTCACTAAGTGTTGGAAAAAGTGTCATTTTCATGTTTTTGTCATTTTGATCATTCCATAACTCAAAATCCATGAAGAATTAGAGTCTAAGGTAGTTGAAGCTTTTGTAGAGTGTAGCAAGACCTACAAATCCTGCTTTGGATCACCCAAAATGGCTGCTTGGATCTCAAGTTATAATCCTTGGAAGTTGTCACCAAAATCACTTTTGTTCCATGACTTAGAAAAATTTTGGTTTCTTATGGTTGCCCCTTTTGCAAGAAACCTCACTTTTCTTGATTTTTCTTAATGAATGATGATTAATACCACACATTAACATTATTTTTGACTTAGGGGAACCATATTTGTGAAAAATTCCAAAAAAGTCAAACTTGATTTTGTGCACAGTTGACTTTTTTATCGAATGAAATCCAAACTGTGGGATCCTTTGTGAAATCAAGTCCTTGACCTATATCAAATCTAATGGATGGATTCCATAGGTGTTATAGGGTGTATTGAATCATGTCCCATGGTTTGGGAGCATTTATTGGTCAAAAGTCAAAGATACAGTTGACTTTTTCCTCAAAACCCTAATTTGGTCCTGGTGAAATTGAAACTTGTGAACCAAGCTTCTTGGGCCAATCCATTGTTGTAAATGGATCAATTTAGTGTATTTGAGGTCCTCAAATCATGTCTTGAGGTTTTGGCTCATATCTTGCCTCAAAAGTCAACTTAGGGGTGAATTAGGTCAAGAAACCCAAATTCCTGATTTTTGATGAATGCATCCCCTTAGGCAAATTTGACTTGATGATTGGGTCCATGACGTCCCTCGGAGTATCTTGGGTTGTGCTTTGCAGCATTGGCTCATTCCCAGAGGAAAACTTCCATCTGGAGGCCTTGGTCGACCAAAACCCTAATCTGGTGACACTGGCGATCTTGAGGCTTGATCCACTTGGAATGTTGCAACTTTGTGCTTGATTCTTGATGTGGGAGTCCTCTTGATCCTTTATGGATGTTTTAAGAGGTTATACAAGTTGAAGTTCATGTTATTCCTTGATTGATCTTTTGTCTAAGTGCTCTGAGAGGGCTTAAACCCTAATTCTTGATTGTGGTGAATGCTCAATCATCTTTGAGGACATTGATGAAGCATGAAAGTACATCCATATTGTGATGATGATTTTCACAATGATGGGAAATCTTGGTGGTCAAAAAATTTGGGGTATGACAGAGATCAAAAAGGAAATACATGTGATTTCAATTTTGAAATGAATTTTAATACCATTTAATATGGCATTGTTCCTTGCAATCCATATTGCACAGAGGGAGAGAATCTATCCTGCTGAGACCACAACATGAGCTTGAGGGGACCAGTTCTGAAGGCAATTCCAACATTCCAATTGATTAGCGTGTTATGGACCACAGAATTAACTAATTGTAGTCTTCCTGCAATGGAAAAGTAAAGAAGTTTTCCAAGATGATAACTTTAACTTAACTTTGTCTGAAATAGGTTGAAAATGCATAAGCCTAGGCTTAACCTTAAAGATTTAAAACCAAGAATCTTAGCCAACAGGATTTGTCTACCATGGTTCCTACCATTGATGGCAATTGAAATGTGAGCAGACTTAAGAATCACAAGGATCCAATTACAAATCTTAGGGGTAAATCCAAAGGTGTTAAGCACTTTAATAAGAAAAGGTATTTAAATAGTGTCAAAACACTTTTTGTCCCAACAATTAATTGCCTCAGAGGTAAGACAAATGTTATCCTTGATAGATCTATGTAGCGTACGATTTTTGTGGGGTGCTACTTTCTGATTTCTTATTTATCCCATGAAGTTGGAAGGGAAAGGGAAGCTATCTAAAACTAACCTAGCACACGATTGTTTAACTGAAGAAATGCTTAAAGAGATTCGGGGAGTTCGGGGTCAGGTTATACAATGGGGAGTTGTCAATTACCCATCCTATATGTGTTTATCCACAGGTTGTTAGCATTAGGTTCTGCTTTGTACTTGATGGTGTTTATCTGGGAATGGGTTGGGAAAAGTTTGAGATAGAGAGTGAGTTTTTCATGATTTTGGTGAGGTACTGGACCTCTGTTTTGATTGATTTGAAGGTACTGGACCTAAGGTTTTTGTTTGGTATTCTTGCTAATATTTCGCAATCTTATGCTTACGTATTCCCGTTTAAAAGAAACAGGGAAATCAGAGCAATCGTAGTTCCTTCTATTCTATGGGAGGAAAAAGAGGTTTTGGTGTTTTGTTCAAAGACCAAGATTGAATCTAAAGGGTTTATTTGTGTCTTGTTCAAAGCCCAAGATTGAAGCTAAAGGTTTGACTTAGAGAGAATTTGTCATCTCTAAAGAGAGATATCTCGTCTGCTTATCACAACTGTTGGGTGACTGTTTATAAAGGAGGGTTACTTTAACTGGGATATGAGAATCCAGCAATGCCATAATTTCCTTTATAGGGGATTTATCCTGAAGGAGAAAACTTTAACTCAGTATAGAGCAATGCCATTTTTCCTTAGGAATCTTTCATGCTAAGAGAGGGACAATAGCGTGGATGTAAATAATCCAGAGGCTTGCCGCTTACAACAATTAGATGATAGAGGAAGTTTTACCCGGATAAAAGATGGACTACAGCTTGGATATTTGAATCAACAAGTGTGCCACTTACAGCAGTTATCTGGGATTAGGGTTTGTTTTGGATATTCTGTTTTGAAGAGTGATAAATAGAGAAATGTCTTCCTACGAAGAGTTTTTGACTTCCTCTGAGGGGATGTTGATTTTTGTGTGCCTTGATCAAAGCCCAAGGTTGAAGTTAAGAGGTTGATTTACTCCACTGGGAAGTCCTTATACAAAGCCTAAGAAGAGGCTGGAAAAGACTAACTCAACAAGAAAGTGTTTATCTATCTTGTACAAAGCCCAAGATTGAGGCTAAAAGAGTTGACTCTTTGGGGATATCATTATACAAAGCCTAAGAGGAGGCTAAAAGTTTGAGTTTTTTGGTGAAATATTTTGTCTGTCTTGTACAAAGCCCAAGATTGAGGCTAAAAGGGATTTTGACTCCGTTGGGGAGGGTTTGTATGTGTCTTGTACAAAGCCCAAGATTGAGGCTGAAAAGAAGATTGGCTCGGTGGGAAAGAAATCTTTATTTGTCTTGTACAAAGCCCAAGATTGAGGCTAAAATGAGACTTTAGTGACTAGGCTGAGGATATTTTAGGTGTCTTGTACAAAGCCCAAGATTAAGGCTAAAATGAGACTTTACTGACTAGGCTGAGGATATTTTAGGTGTCTTGTACAAAGCCCAAGATTAAGGCTGAAATGAGTTTGACTCTGCTGGAGAGTATTATCTATCTTGTACAAAGCCCAAGATTGAGGCAGAAAGAGGATTGACTCTGCTTAGGGAAATTTATATGGTGTCTTATACAAAGCCCAAGATTGTGGCTGAAAGAGGTTGACTCAACAAGAGAGTGCTTTTGTTTTATACCATTGACTCAACAAGAGAGTGTGGAAAGGTGATGGACTCAACAAGAGAGTCTGAAGAGGTTAACTAAGCTGGGGAAAATCATTGTACAAAGCCCAAGAGGAGGCTAGCTTCTGCTGAGGATTATTGAGATCCAGAGGTAGGTCCAAAATGGGGAATCAACTCTTGCTGAGGGTTTACACAAGAGTTGAGGTATCAGATACCTTGAGGCTCTGATGATAAACTGACCCTGGCTGGGGAAGTTTAGGATAACAATTGAGTTTTGGATCCTACGGGTTTCGACTCTACCGGGGATTAATTAAATGACCAGTGTTTTTCCCGTCTTTATAATGAACTTGAGAATGTCTTTGAGATCTAAGAGGAGATTAGACTGTCCAAGTCTATTGTTATGGAAGAGTTTATCTTTGTATGATGCCCAAGAGGAGGCAGGTGTTTTAAGGGATGAGAATCAACCCTAAATTAGTCTGAAGTTTTTACACTGGAAAGACTGCTCTAACAAAGGATGACTAAGTTCTATCCTATACCTTTAAGAGGTTTTAGGGTCCTTGTACTAAGCCCAAGAGAAGGCATGAGAACTTTTAAGAAGCCGGAGGGTCCTTATACAAAGCCCAAGAGGAGGCGAGGATGCTTTTAGGAAGCCCGTGGGTCCCAAACCTAAGAAAAGTTCAAGAAAGGTTTCACCGAGAATAATTCCTTTAGTGAACAGTTCTAGGGTTTGAAGAAATTCAAGAGAGGTTTCACCAAGAATAATTCCTCTCTGGGGAATTGAATTTCTTTGACAATTTCTAAAAGTGACAGTCTGAGAAAAATTTCACCGAGAATAATGTCTTTCTCTTTGTTCCATATTGTTTAAGCCCAAGAGAAGGCAATATTGTATCTGGAAATCCTATGGGGATCTAGTTTTGATTGTATTTAAGAGTGACCAACTGACTTTACCTAGTTCTAGACCTAGTTGTCGGGGAAAACTCTAAGCAGATATACTAGTATATATACAATATATATATGACAAGTATTTAAAAGGATACCAAAGAAGGACTTACAGGTGAACAAGCTTCCAGCAATACAATTATATATATGAAAGCATGTAAAGAAAGCTGATAAAAACTTACAGGCGAGCAAGCTTCAATAGTAATAGCTGTATGGTTAGTTGTTCAAGAAATTAAAGAAAGTTTTGATAACAACTATGAATTTGAACCTAAATCAAAAGGGAAGTTGTTTTGAAAAGATTGTTTGGGCTTAGACTCAAGGAGAGGCCCAGATGAAAAACAGTAATCGTACCGTTGATTTGTAAACTATACTGAGACTTATACAATGACTGAGGCCCAAAGAGAAGCCCAAAGGTTTGAAAAAAGAAAAGAAATGGGACTTACAACATGAGGGTATGCCCAATTGACTTTTTTAAAAGGCGACGATCGCGCCGAGATTTTTGAAAACACAGTGGGACTTATACAATGACTGAGGCCTAAAAAAGGTTTATGTACAAAGGGGGGTTGGGTCTTACACTCTATTTAAAGCCCAAGTGTTTGAAAAAAGATTTGTTGGGGTGATAGTGATCAAAATCCTAATTTTTGGTTTTTAAATGTATTTTAATTGAATAAAAATTCAATTAAAATAATCAAACATGTGAAAAAAGGTTGTGATCTTGGATTTATATTTGGAAAATCATGTTTCATTCTTAGGATGATTTAAAAATAATTTGAATTTTGAAAAACCAAGAGAAAGAAATATTTTTAATGTTTAAAAACAAATAAAAATTTAATTCTATACAAAAATACCAAATATATGAAATACACAATAATTTTGGGAAATTTTCATGGAATAAAATATATTAACATTTTTGGGAATTTTCAAATAAAGAACCAATAAAAAATAATTAAAATTGAGGGAGAAATTAATTTTTGAATTAATTAATAAAAACCACAAAATATAAAAAATAGCAAAAAAAAACAAAAAAGAGAAATGGCAAAATGGTCTGGGTGGGGTTTGAACCCATGACCTTGTCAACAAACACACATGCGCGCTACCACTGGGGTGGTGATACATCCGTGTATCAAAACCACCCCATTAATTCATAAGGCATGCCTTGTTTCTAGGTCTGGGCAAGGCAAGGAAAGGCAAGGCAAGCTTTTGGGCAATTTACGTGAAGCCTCTAACTTTCTCATTTCTCCATGGTTAGGGACAAAATTTAGGTGTATCTGACCTAGAATTTCACGAGGAATCCAATGGTGCCCTTGGAATTTTCAGAAAATGTTTCCTCCTCAAAATCTGATAGTGATTTCAAAATAGGCCTATTTTTGCATGTTCTATGCTATCTCATGGTATAGGCAAGAATTGCATGACAATTTAGTTCAAACACAACATATATAACATGTATGAGATGTGTATGATCAGTGGACATCAAAGGAATGCATAATTCAAAGAGTTCATGTTGTCATGCACTTACCTCTTGGAGCTCCTTGTGTTATCTGCCAAGTTCCTTGTGCCAGAAGTGATCCAATGCTTTGAACACTCTTGATTGATCCCCAATGCTTATATACAACATATTAGAGGTGTTTGGATCATGAGCTATGGTGGAATTGCTCTCTAACTCAAAAACTCAGAGATAACTTGGAAAAGAAGGCATTTTGGCCTAGAGAAAGAGATTTTGAGCAAAGCAAGTGTTGTAGTGCTTTGGTGTACTCAAACTGAGCACAAATGAGCTCTATTTATTGTAGAGCAAGTTTTTTTTGGAAGCAATAGTGAATGGCAGCTGCAGCAGGCCTTTGGCCAATGTTGAGCAAAAGGAATCTCAAGTCCCCTCTAGCCATTGACTTGAGGTTAGGGCACATGCCTATGGTCCTTTGATTCAGAGCTTATACTTGACTCATTCAATTAGGAATGTGTCAGTCCATGCCACCTTGGTGTATCCATTAAATGCATTGCAATAAAATTGGAGTCTTGGCACCTTTTTAGCCTTTTTAGGTTTGTTATGGCTAATGTAGATTCTTGTACTTTGGAGGCTTGGGGATCAGATCATTACCTTCTTGTTTTATCCTCAGATGTGTCCAAATTGATGACAAGGCTTGGATTTATCAGATTTGTACAAATCGAGCAAAATGCACAAATTCTGCTTTGTAAAAACCAGTTCATGATGCCATGTTCCAAAGGTTGTATCTCCCTACTCAAATGGAATTTGGAGAGGATCTGGTACTTCTTGGAAGGCCCTCATGGCATACATCAACTTTGATGTTCACCCCTAGACCTGGTTTAACTTGGATCAAGGTGAAAAATATCTCTACATTTTTGAAAAAGTAAGGCATATTCTGACTTTTGTTGAAAATTTCACTAAGTGTTGGAAAAGTGTCATTTTCATGTTTTTTGCCATTTTGATCATTCCATAACTCAAAATCCATAAGGAGTTGGAGTCTGAGGTAGTTGAAGCTTTTGTAGAGTGTAGCAAGACCTACAAATCCATCTTTGGATCACCCAAAATGGTTGCTTGGATCTCAAGTTTTGATCCTTGGAATTTGGTACCAAAATCACTTTTATTCCATAACTTTGAAAAAATTTGGTTTCTCAAGGTTGCCCCTTTTGCAGGAAACCTCACTTTTCTTGATTTTTCTTAATTAATGATGATCAATTCCACACATTAACATTATTTTTGACTTAGGGGAACCATATTTGTGAAAAATTCCAAAAAGTCAAACTTGATTTTGTGCACAGTTGACTTTTTATCGGATGAAATCCAAACTGTGCGATCCTTTGTGAAATCAAGTCCTTGACCTAAATAAAACCTAATGGATGGACTCCATTGGTGATATAGGGTGTATTGAATCATGTCCCAAGGTTTGGGAGCATGTCTTGGTCAAAAGTCAAAGGTACAGTTGATTTTTCCCTTCAAAACCCTAATTGTGGTCCAAATGAAATTTAAACATGTGAATCAAGCTTCTTGGATCAATCCATTGTTGCAAATGGATCAATGTAGTGTATTTGAAGTCCTCAAATCATGTCTTGAGGTCTTGGATCATGCTTTGCCTCAAAAGTCAACTTAGGGGTGAATTAGGACAAGAAACCCTAATTCTTGCTTTTTGGTAAATGCATCCCTTGAGGTTAAATTGACTTAATTATTGGGTCCATGAGGTTCCTTAGAGTATCTTGGGTTATGTTTTGAAGCATTGGCTCATGCTCAGATGAAAATTTTTATCTGGAGGCCTCATTAAACCAAAATCCTAATTTGGTGACACTGGCGATCTTGAGGCATAATCCACTTGGAATGTTGCAACCTTGTGTTTGATTCTTGATGTGGGAGTCCTATTGATCCTTTATAGGTGTTTGAGATGTTAGACAAGTTGAAGACTATGTCATTTCTTGATTGATCCTTTGCCTAAGTGCTCTGAGGGGGCTTAAAACCCTAATTTTTTATTGTAGTGAATGCTAAACCATCTTTGAGGAGATTGATGAGGTATGAAAGTACATCCGTATTGTGGTGATGATTTGCACAATGATGGGAAATCTTGGTGATCAAAATTTTGGGTATGACAGATGCCCCTATTTAATCTTCTTGGACTCGAAGGTGTGAATGTCGAAGATGTTCGGACATTCAGGGTGCAACAGGATTAAATATCGGAATACCTGAAATTTTGACGGTGGTTATGAACGGCAGTTTGCTCATTCATCTTCTTTTGTTAAGAAATGATACTTATAAAAGGGTAAAAACTTCCCCTCGATCTTGGTCTTTGCCCAAGGAACTGGTCTAAGTCTCTGATATAAACTTCCCCTCGATCCGGGTCTTCATTCAAGGAACTGGCCTCAGTTTCTTTTGTCAATAAACTTCCCCTCGATCCTGGTCTTCAGCCAAGGAACTGATCTCAGTTTCTGATATAAACTTTCCCTCGATCCGGGTCTTCAGCCACGGAACTGGTCTTAGTTTCTTTTTTTTGAAATAAACTTCCCCTCGATCTTGGTCTTTAGCCAAGGAACTGGTCCAAGTCTCTGATATAAACTTCCCCTCGATCCGGGTCTTCAGCCACAAAACTGGTCTAAGTTTCTGATATAAACTTCCCCTCGATCCTGATTTTCAGCCAAGGAACTGGTCTCAGTTTCTTTTGTCAATAAACTTCCCCTCGATCTTGGTCTTCAGCCAAGGAACTGGTCTCAGTTTCTAATAAACTTCCCCTCGATCCTGGTCTTCAGCCAAGGAACTGGTCTCAGTTTTTTTTCAAGTTCCTTTCTTGACAAGGGACGTTATGTGTAGCGGTTTTCCTCAAACTTCTCGCCGAATTTTCCTGGGAAGATTCCATTTGATGGAAAAAAGTGTTGATGGCAGACTTACTAGGGAACCCATTCGTCTGAGCTGTAGAGGTGTGCAAACTTCTCTGTTAGAGACGCCATTTATTGACTCTACAGGGGAAAACGAGTCTCTTGAGAGACTATTTCCTGCTTGGGGATATTACATCATACTTTTCTTCAAGATCTTCTCGGAGAAATGCCATGTGATGTAATCCAATTTTGAGGTGCTGATGACTTCATTAACATTGACTTTCTGGAGAGAAAAACCAATGTGTTGCTGAGAGTCTTTTGTTGAGAGGCTTTCTCTGGGGATTTTCCTTAAATCCAGGAAAGCAAACATATCATCTTCAATGGTGAAGAGTGACGTTTGTTGAATGTCTCCTTTTTTTTCAGAGGTTCAAGTTATCAAAGGGGTCGAGAGCCATCTCGATTGAAAGGACTTTTATCACTTGGGAACAAGTAGACTGTGTAACACCTCAAAATTTGCCCTCTTGCTTTTAGCTTTTACTGGCTTATGTTTCATTGCATTGCATTTAGATCTTATTACATCTCACATATCATACATCTTGCATTAGGGCATGTGATCAGTGGTTTTCAGAGTATTGATCTTTCAAAGCAAGAGAACAAGACCCAAGGGTCTCCCAACAAGTATCAAGGGTCTCTTACATCTCATATGATCTCAATTGATCCCACAAGTTATTGGAAGAGGAGAATTCATCAAGAAGATTAGACAGTGCATCATCTCCAATCAAACAGTCCAAATTAAGGTTTGTGATCCAAGCATTCCCTTGATGAAATTTTGGTTCAAACTTGATCTCAATGTTTTCTATATGATATTAAGTGTCTAAGGATGGAAGATTGCTCATTGGTTCATTTCAGAAGAGGTTCAATTGGCCAGTTGCTTGAGAATCAAGAAATTGGGGAAAAAGTCAACTATGCAGTGAAAAAAGTCAACTCCTGACTTTTTAAGGTCAAATTCATGAAATTAAAGTTACTTATGTTCATTGGACAAGGTTTGATCAAGAAATGATGGAGGAATCATGAAAAATCAAGAAATGTACAAAGTTGCCTTTTTTAGAAACTTAGGGTTTCCAAAAATGGCAAGTTTAGACCATTTTGCACTACACTTTAAGGCATTCTTTCTCCAAGATAAAAGCTCGAAACTTCAGGCCCAAGTTGAGCCAATTAAAGATCACACTCTAAGCTTCAAATCCATATAATGAACTCTTCCATTGGATCAAAATTGAGAGAGTTATGATCAATCAAAGTTTGGCAAAATCAAGGCAAAAATCAAGTCAAAGTTCAGGCCTCCAGGCCATAATTTCATCAAACACTTGGTGTGCCAAATGTCAAGCCATTTTTCTCATTGAAGAAAGCTTCAAATGAAAAAGTGTTGAACATCAAAGTTGTTAATCTCAATGTCCTCTTCAACTTTGATGTTGGACATGTTTCCATTTGAACAGGTTATGAATGAGTTATAGTGGTTCAAAGTTGATGGGGTCATTCTGAGGTTTCCAAGTCATGTTGCCATGCACACAACAATGTTTCGACGCCCATAAACCAGTTTTGGTGTACTTAAGTTCATGGCCATTTTCAAGTGTGTTTGAGGTCCTATTTCCATTTGGTTCCAACACCAATCTTGTTCTACCATGTTCCTTCTTTATAATGACACCAAAGCCACGCCATTTCATAAATTATGCATGAAGATATTCTTCCCTAAAATTCACCATTTGCATTCTGATCTTGCTAATCCAAAAGTGGAATTGTTGTGCATTGTTGTTGATGATTCACATCAGTCACACGCATGCTTCAAACATCATTCATTCCTTACTTCATTTGGCCAAGAAAAATCCATACGTACATGTACATACCATCCACTATACATCAAAGAGGAAAAATAAAAGAAAACTTGCTCTACAAGTTTTGCTGCAGCAACACAACATCAACACCTCTCATCTCTCAGCCTTACCATATGCTTCATGAACTCACCATCACCATAACCAAGCTCACTAACTCGTGTTCTAACTAACCTCACTCAGTTAGTTGACTCAAACTCACTTAACTCACTCATTTAACTCTCCTCCTAACTATTAACTGGACTGGTTAAACATTAACCCAACCTATATAAGCTACACTGCTCACAAAATCAAGGGAACACTTCATTTCTCACAGTTCACAAACTGTTCATCTCAAATTTTCTCTGAATTCTCTCTTTATCTCTACACGATATAATCATCATCTTCATCCATATTTCTTCTTGATCATCATCAATGGTTCATCAGTGAGCAAGAACAAGGAAGATTCAATTCAATTCATCAAGTGCAGTTTCGGTTCAGTTGGAATATCATTCTGATTTCTTCAAGATTTCAAGATTTAATAGCATTTATTTTGCTCAATTAAAGTTCAGGATCACAACTACACCTCTGGTTTTCTGAAGATCCCAGAATCTCCAAGTTTCAGGTTCTAATTTCTCCAACCTTTTTTTGCACGAATTCATGTTGTTAAGATTGTTTCATGTTGTTTGAAGCTTACTAGAAGCAATGTGACATCTCCGGCTAGTGATAGGCTCATTAGGAGCGTAGTTGTGTTTTGTTAGGGCAAAATGTTTGTGTTCTGTTCTTGCTGTGTGTGCATTGTTTGGTAATTCTAAGCTTGGATTCATGATGTGCGTGATTTCCTCTTTCGATTGGTACCATTTTTACACGTTTCTGGAAGATTTGAAGGTTGCAGGTGGTGGCGTTTCGCCGGAGAAGATGACCGGAGGTCCATCTCCGGCCGGTGGCATTTATCAGCTAGGGTTTCTAGTTTTAAATCATAGCCGTTTGATTGTTTGCATCGTGTGGTTCTAATCTTGCTAGCACATAAATGAAGAGGGTGCTATTCACGTGACTTTATTTTTTGGTTTCAGTTAATCACATGTGTGTGCGTGCGTGACAGCTATTGTGTTCGTGCATTTTAATTCATTTGATCTGATTGCTTTTAATATTTGACCATCATGACTTCATCCTATGGCCCTGATTGAATCCCATATTGACTGCATGTGCACCCTATCACACACAAACGCACGCCTTAGTGGACTGAGCTCATATTGCTTTTCACACTCCCCATATTGGGCCCAAACTTTTTTAAACGTGACATTTGCTTTAGCCACACCCCATGCTCATTTTCATTTCATTTTATTTTCTTTTTGTATATTGGTTCATTTTCTTATTTTTAAAATACTAAAATGCATTAAATAATTCCATAAAAATTCATATAGCATCTTTAGATATTAAACTAATTTTCACTATTTTTTAATTCTGATTTCATGAATTTTAGGTCATAATTTCGTAATTTTCTTTTAATTTCTTTTTTGAGTGAACTTCTTCATGAACACTTGAACTTGCACATTTTATTTCTCTCATTTCACATACTGTTTTTCCTCTATTAATTTTTCATTGATTAAAGGACATCTTGAAGCATCTAAAATAATTTTCATTTGTTTTTTAAAGTCATTTTATCATGTGTTTGGATGTGTATCTTTAAGTATTTTTGTGGTGTGTTTCAATGTGCTTTCATGAGGCCTTTTGAGACATTTTTCTTTTGAGTTTTGCTATGAGGTTTTGTGGCATGTTTTTCTTCTGATCAGTGATGTATATGACCTAATTCCATAATTTTCTCATGTACTTTGATATTTTTTTGATGCCTTGTGATTGGAGTTACTTTTGTGCACTTTCTTCTACTTCATGCTAACATGTTTTGATGAGGCATTTATGCCACCATTTTATGATTGTTTGTGCATCTTTTATAGGTTATTTGTATGATATTGTAGGTCATCCTTGTTTCATTATTGGTCACTTTGACTTGTGTTTGCATTTAATATGAGTTTATGCATGGTAACTTGAAAGTTTGACATGGTTCCTTCTCTTGTATCTTCTTAAGCTCTACATGTTTCATGTGTGCATTTTTGTATGCCATTTCATACATTCCATTTGCATTTCATTGATGGTATGCCACTACCCATATGCATTCATTAATCATTCCATATGATATACATCATTAGCATGTCACTTTGTGTATATGATTGAACTTGTTTCTTCCCTTTACTTCTACTTCATCTTATTTCTTCTACTTGTATCATTGCATCCATGACTTGTATGATGATTCATATGCATTAGAAGACATTTTTAAATGGTATAAGTTCTGACCTTGAATGATTTTCATCTCTTAGGATCTTTATCCATTGATTCTTAATTTGTTTAATCATTACTTGTTATTCTTTCCTTATTTCACTACTTGTAAGTAGTTTTTGAACTAACCTTTTCATGTAGGTGCTAATGGTAAGTAAGTATGTGGATATGCTTCCACATATACTTATTTCTTTCATCTTCTCTTATCTCTTTTATTCATTCTACTTGTGTTTGATAAGTATTTATATGCTTTCCTTGAATAACTTCTTTCTTCATCCCTCTTTAAGATCAACTTAACTTCCATCTTGGAAATAAGTTGTTTCTTATCTTCTTCTTCTCTTCTTTTAGATTAGAATTCTCATTCCACACTTAACTCTTAGGACCTCCAAGCATGACAACATTAGGGTGAGTCTTAGTTCCCTTTAGTTTTCACCTTCGCTTCCCTTTGAGTCTCTCTTCTTCTTATCTCAAAACAAAAAGCAAAAACACTTAATAAAGGCATAACATATATTGTATTTGAGCTTTTCATGTGAGAATGAGATAGTGAGGGGTCTTCTCTCACTTTCTTAGAATGTTTAGCATACGTCCCGTCTTGGGTCAATATGCGAGGCATTCGATCCTATGTGAAGGACTTAAATACAATATTCGTTGTAAACACAAAATGATCAAAATACTTCTTTCTAAAAGACAAAAAACAAACAAATTCTCTTCTCATCTCCTTCATTCTATTCCTTAAGGACTTGTCATGTCCGTTCTGCCGCAAACAGGTAACGCCTAAGTCTCCACACAGCGAGCTGCAACACCTAACTGCTGGGACGCGCACTCTGACATTTCCACTAAAAAACACAAACAACTTTCCTTTAACTGAGGGGAACTACGTCGCTCTGATTCTCATGGTCTCGATGAGATACGTAGGCAGTGGGGTAGGGCCCATTCGAGCATTTCTTTTATTTTCCCTACATTTGTTTCTCGTTCTCTTTCCATTCTATTTTTTTCCACTATCTTTTCTATAACCCTTTGATTGAAACAGCAAGCGTGGATCCCGTCGAGTACGACGGACGTGAAGGGGTGCGATAACCTTCCCTTCATGTAATCGACTCCCGTACCCATTCTCTTTGGTTCGCGAGACCTCATTCTTTCCTCTCTCTCGGGTTTGTGCAGCATTACCTTTCCCTTTCTTTGGGATAAAAATGCCTGGCTGGCGACTCTTCTTTCTTTCTTCCATGCCACTTTCGCGTTTGTACTTGGATGAAAATCCCGGGAGCGACAGCTGGCGACTCTGCTGGGGATTTCTTGTGGACTAGAATCTCTGGTTCCTTAAGCGAGTCTCTCCTAGCACTTGTTTGTTTTTTTTCATTGGGTGTTTACTTTGATGTTGTATTTACTGTTTTTACTGTATTTCTATTTACTGTATTATTACTTTACTGTATTACTATATTTATCGCATTTATTACATTACATATCATTATTATACTGGACTGTGCTGTGCTGGTTTTCTGTTTGGCGGGATGGGTATTCTGAGAGATAAGCCAATTACACAGACTTGAGTACATACATAGGACTAGAGTGGAAAGTAGTGTGGCCTACGTAGCGTCTTTTTATGTATGGTTTACACGAAATTCACAACCAGACGAGGTTTTCTTGGGAGATGTTCTGATTTGCGCGTCTTGTGCATTTCGGGGTGTTAACCTAGAAAGTTGTCAACTCTGGTGACCGATCATTAAGGACCTTAGTGGAAAAATCCCTCTCTAGTGGTGACAGTGGCAGCCCACATTCTGTGGCAAACCTATTCGCACCCGAGGGCCCACTTTGGAACTTGCATAGGATAGCCTTTATTTTTGGGGAATCAGTGAACGATCTCTTTGTTTGGCGATAGCATTGTATCCTACGGGCTGAATATGCTATTGCTTCTCAAAATAGAGAATCTGAAACTGAGAAACCGCTGTTTTAGTACCCACATGTGAGTATGGGCGAGTGTTTATAGGTTTGCAGGTGACAATGCCTCCCACATACCCTGATATGCTGGTATTTTCGCAGACAGATGATGTAACTTATTACAGTCAGTGGGTTTCTATATACAGTATTATTCCCAGATTTGTACAGACACCGTGTACACAGTCCAGCACAGACACAGAGCACGCTGATACCATGCCCTTTTGCATTGGATTATCATGTCATAACATTCATGTTTGTCATTTACAGGTGCTTATTACACTTCTGATTCCAATCAATGGGCTTGACAGAGACAAGTCTCAAGAGAAAGAGCAACGTTGCCTATAAGTTCCCAAAACCTACTTTGGATTTATTGCATAAGGTGATAGATATGGCTGACCCGGGTGTTTTTGTCCACTTCCAGAAGAAATATGGGAAATTGGTTGAGATGGTCCGCAGAATCACACAGTATGAACATGATGCTCTTCACACGTTGCTACAGTTTTATGAGTCGTCGCTGAGATGCTTTCTTTTTCCTGATTACATTTTGATGCCTACTTTGGAAGAGTTCTCATTTATTTTGGGAATTCCGGTCGAATCAGCTTTGCCATTCTTTTCTGGTAGTCATCCTAGCATAGAGGAGATTGCAGTTGCGGTACAGGTGAAAGATTTAGTGCTAAAAGGAAATGTGGCTATCAAAAGGGGGGTCAAAGATTTTCACCTAGCCTTTCTTACTGACCAAGCTCAAGAGGCTGCTGAAGCAAAGATTGGGCAGTTTACAAGTCCATCCTAGCTTTGTGAATATATGGCATTGTTCTTTTCCCTAATCAACAGGATTTTGTGGATATGCAGGCTATAAGAGTTTTTGTTCTCAAAAACCCGGTTCCCACTTTGTTAGGAGATTTTTACTACTCTGTGCACTTCAAGAATGAAAAAAGAAGGGGAGGATCTATCAATAGTTGCACTCCACTTTTATCTCATTGGTTTTTGAAGCATTTACCTCAGATAGGTGCTTTTGTAGATACAAAAGATTCATTAAAATGGTCCAAGCAGATAATGGGATTGACTGCCAATAACATCGTCTGGTTCGATCGTAAGTTGCTGGGAATAGAGATTATCACCAGTTGTGCGAATTTTCCCAATGTGCCTCTAATTGGCAGGAAAAGGGGAATCAACTATAACCCGATCCTGGCCATTAGACAGTTTGGATACGCTTCCAAGTATCCTCCCACAGATCGGGATGTTGAGAAATCTTTGTTTTTTACAGGGACTGAAAATGAGGAAATGCTGCGAGAAGTTGTGAATGCTTGGGGGCACCAACGTAAAACAGGAAAAACAGTCTTTGGAAAAATTGATTGCAGATCTTATCCTGAGTATGAAAGATGGATTGAAATGAAGGTGAACGAATTACTCTTGCCTTTTTCAAGGGAACCCCCTCTATATCCTGTAATGCCAGAGCAGCCTACCACGGTAGCCATCGAGGAGTTTGACAAGCTGCAGAAGTTGGTGAAAGAGCTTCGGGTGGAGAATTCAGACTTGAGTAGTCTTCTTCAAAACGCTCTGCATGCCAACAAAGAGTTGGAGCATAAAGCCCAAGACGCCGGAAAAATATTAGCTGCAAGAGAAAAGGATTTCGCCGAAAGAGCTCAATATTTCCAGAAAATTAGTAAAGGTGTCGATGCTGCCACTCAAGCTCATAAGAAGACCAAATAGACTTTAGCTCAGACCAAGGACACATTAGCCAAGTTTTAGTAAGCCTGGGATGAGGTTAGAATCGAGAACGCAAAGTTGCAGGAACAGCTAAAGATCAAGGATGACGAGCTTAAAAAGGCACATGAACAACGGAGGAAATTTTGGGAGAACCTTGGCAAAAGTCAAGAGCAATTGGAGAGCGCCAGAAAGGAGCTAAAGATTTCCAAGAAGGAGCTGGAAGAGGCTATGGCAGATATAGGGAAACTCAAGATGCAAGCCGGTGTGAAGAGGCACAAAGGAGTCTGTAATGACGAAGCTCTCCAGATGCATATGGATTCGTTGAATGAAGTTCTAGCAAAAAGAGATGTTCTGATTAAGGAGTTAATCGAAAGACCAGATCATCAGCGCACTCGCATACTCTTCGAGGAGATCAAGTATTCAAGCGAAAAGTTGAAGGATCTAGAGTTATCAGATTGACTATTTTTCTCTCTTTCTTAATGTAATTTTGTTAATGGATATCATCAGGCCTGTTGATGAATCCACTATTTTGATGTATGTTGTTTGAACTCATTGTTGAATGCTATGTGTATGGTTGTTTTCTTTTTAATTAAAATGAGAAGTTTATTCAGAAATGTTCCTTTTGCTGTTATCCGTACACAAGCACATGGTCAGGGCGCGTCCCTTTGTATCGCGATTTCTGATCTTCAGATTTCTGCGGTTAAGATTGGAATCAGGGTGTAGGGCACCTTGGAAATGATAAACATGGCATTTGCATTGCATATCATTTTGCATTTTTGTTGTTTGCTTTACAGGTACTCGTTCCGGTTCTTTTCCTAACCTTTATTTGGTTTCAGACAGGATAGCTGACCAACCGATTCAAAAATATTCAACTCGACTCAACCAGAAAAGAGTAATGGAGCAAATGCAAGCAGAGATGGCCGCCATGCAAGCCCGTATCACCCAATTCATGGAAATAATGCAAGGAGTCGTACATGGACAGGAGCAACTCAGAACTCTCGTTCAACCTCTCGTGGCAAGAGTGGATGATAATGGTGTACTACATGGTGGTCTCCAGAACAATGTTATTCCTCCAGGCAGAGGTGCTAATGGACACAATATTCAGAATGGACCTCCGGGCGGAGTTCCAGTTCCCACTGTGGTTATCCCTCCGGGCGGAGGAGAGAATGTGGTGATTCCTTCTGTGGTTGGAGGGGGAAACAGTATTCATGCAGTTCATGGCCATCACTTTGATGACCAACAAGACGATGTTTTCTCTGTACCAGGTGGAGATGCTGGTCTCTCGGTTGTTGATGACCAAAGGATTAGAATGATTGAAGAATAGCTAAGAGGGGTGGTAAATCAAAATTCTGTGGGAATGGATCTGGATGACCTAGGGCTGGTTCCGGATGTGAGAATTCCTCATAAGTTTCTAGTCCCCACTTTTGAGAAGTACAATGGCACTACTTGCCCTAGGACACATGTTCGGGCATACGCAAGAAAAATGGCTGCGTACTCCCGTGATGAAAAGTTGCTGATGCACTTCTTCTAGGACAGCTTGTCTGGAGCGTCCCTGGAATGGTATATGCAGCTTGAGAGGAGCCATGTACGCAACTGGAGAGAGATGGTGGAAGCATTTGTGAAACACTACCAGTATAATACTGATTTGGCTCTCGATCATACACAGTTGCAAAATATGTCTCAAAAGAGTGGTGAAAGCTTTAAGGAATACGCGCAGAGATGGTGCAAGTTGGCGACAAGGGTACAACCACCCATGCTGGAGAAGGAAATGCTGAATCTGTTTATGGATACTTTGCTGGGACATTATTATGAAAAGTTGTTACCTTGCATGTCGGGCAAGTTTGCTGACTTGATCATGGTTGGGGAGATGCTAGAGGGTGGAATCAAAGCTGGGAAAGTTTCGGGTAATGATGGGTCGCCTTCTAGTCAGGGAAAGAAACCATACGCGAATTACAAAAAAAAGGAGGAAACTAATTCTGTCTCGTCTTACCGAGGTAAAGGGAAACAACACCAGAACTATAATCAGCAAGTAGCTTCAGTAACAATTCCTGCAACGCCCCTCAGCAGCGAAATCAGGCTCCTCGCCAACAACAATACAAACCCAAATGGGATAGACATTTTGATACTCCACCTCTACCGTATTCACAGTTATTCCAACACTTACTTCAGCTGTAGCTAATTCAAAAGAGGACTCTAGCTCCTATCACTGGTAATACACCTCCGGGTTATAATCCTAACGCCCATTGCGACTTTCATTCTGGGGCATCCGGACATCATATCGAGGACTGTAACGCTTTTAAGCACACAGTTCAAGACTTGGTGGATTCTAAGGCCATAAAATTTTCAAATGACGTGCCGAATGTTATCCAGAACCCAATGCCTAATCATGGCAGGTCAAGGGTCAATGTTGTGTTAGAGGAGAACGAATCTTTGAATCTGGTTATGGATGTGAACGAATTAAGGACTCCTTTGATGGTGGTAAAGGAGAAATTATTGATGGGAGGAGTGGACCCCGGTTGTGACAAGAATTGTTCAGAGTGTATGATACAAATGAATGGTTGTAGATTGTTGAAATCAGGAGTTCAAAAGTTGATCGATGAAGGTAGGTTGCAGTTTGACAGATGTGACCAACGAAAAGAGGTTATTGGCAGCGATGTGGCTACCATCACTATTCCATTCAAGACAATCACAATTTCAGCGGTGGCAAGACCAGCGCCGGTTATAATTACAGGTCCTGGACCCATTCCTTATGAGAGTACCAAGGCCATTCCTTGGAACTATGGGGCAGAAGTTTTCGTTAATGGGCAGAAACAAGAGTTAATGGGAACGTCGGTAGCAAGTTCCAGTCTTGAGGAAGCAGGAGCTATTACCCAAAGTGGTAGAATCTTCACTCCTTCCGACGAACAGGCTGACTATAAAATTGTGGATCATTTACATCATACGCCATCCAAAATATCCATATTATCCTTGCTGTTGTGTTCGGAAGCTCACCGAAACGCATTGTTGAAAGTACTGAATGCCGCTTATGTGCCCCAAGAGATCTCAGTGAAACAGCTTGAGGGGGTGATAGCCCATGTTAGTGCAGGTAATGGTTTAGGGTTTACTGATGCTGACTTGACTCCAGCTGGGAGAAACCATAACAATGCCTTGTATATTTCTGTTGAGTGTCGTGGGTCGTTGATGTCTCATGTACTTGTGGATACAGGATCATCTTTAAATGTTTTGCCTAAGAAGGCATTGAGGAAGTTGGATACCCGAGGGTTGATATGCATGCCAAGTGATTTGGTGGTGCGCGCATTTGATGGTTCTAAGAGAGCTGTTTTTGGAGAGGTTGTGCTGCCAATTAAGGTTGGCCCGGAGGTCTTTGACGCCACATTCTATATAATGGATATCCAGCCCGCTTACAGTTGTCTACTTGGTCGGCCGTGGATTCACAGTGCTGGGGCTGTAACATCTACACTCCATCAGAAGCTGAAGTATATGGTGGATAGATACGTGGTGATAGTTTACGGAGAGGAGGACATTATGATAAGCCATCTATCTACTTTCAAATATGTGGAGGTGGATGGCGAGATACAGGAAACGTTATGTCAGGCTTTTGAAATGGTAAAAGTTCATGAGGAAACCCCTAAGGAGGTTAGCTCATCTGAAGCAGTTAAGCAGCTTACTATGATTGATCAGCCGGAGATTTCTATGTCCTCCCTCAAAGATGCACAGGCTGTAGTTGAAGCTGGAAGCTCACAGAAATGGGGTCAGATTATTGAGGTTCAGAAGAAGCAAGATACCTATGGGCTGGGTTACAAGCCACCCAGGCATTCTGAAGAGCCTCCGAAGTTTTACGGCCCGGTTCGTTTTACCAGTGCTGGGGTATTCTTTGATAGAGTCAACGCTATTGAAGAGGATGGGGACAGTGATTGCGACATGGATAATTGGATCCGCCCCTACATGCTTGGTCAAAGGCCATGCAACTGGTCATCGGAGAAGATCATCCAAGTGACTGGCTCAGAGTAATTGTCTCTGTTTTTTCTATTATGTTTGATCTTGCGCTCTGCCCAAGGCGTAGTGACTCTTGTTTATAGGGCTTGAACATTTCGTATGCTTTTCTTTATCAATAATAAAGGACTTTTCACATTCAAATATTTCTGATCCCTGTTTTTCTATTTTATTTCGTGCATAAAATCACATCAAAATGGCAATGTGTTTTGTTTGTTGCATACATAATAAAACATGAATCATCTATCATGCAGGTTACTTTGTTCAGATTCCATCCCTCATGATTCGGCTATGGCTCAGTATGATTTCGATAATCCCATATATCAGGCTGAAGAAGAGGTTGAGGAAGGCTGTGAACTTCCTGAGGAATTGGCCAGACTACTAAAACAGGAGGAAAGGGCCATCGTGCCTCATCAGGAGGAGATTGAGATTGTTAATTTGGGAACCGAGGATACGACGAAAGAGGTAAAGATTGGGGCTGCTTTGGAAGACAGTGTAAAGGGAAGATTGATTGAAATGCTTCGAAAGTATGTGGATATCTTCGCCTGGTCTTACCAAGACATGCCTGGGCTTGACACTGACATTGTGGTACACCGGTTGCCGCTCAAAGAGGGATGTACTCCGGTTAAGAAGAAGTTGAGAAGAACGAAACCTGAGATGTCTGTCAAGATTAAAGATGAGTTTCAGAAACAGATTGATGCTGGATTTTTGGCTGTGACAAGTTATCCTCCGTGGGTTGCTAACATTGTGCCTGTACCTAAGAAGGACGGAAAGGTCAGGATGTGTGTTGATTACAGATATTTGAATAGAGCAAGCCCAAAAGATGATTTCCCGCTCCCTCACATAGATGTGTTAGTGGACAATACTGCTCAATACTCTGTGTTTTCCTTCATGGATGGCTTCTCTGGGTATAACCAAATCAAAATGGCCCCCAGAGGACATGGAGAAAATAACGTTCATAACACCGTAGGGGACATTCTGTTATAAAGTGATGCCCTTTGGATTGAAAAATGCTGGGGCAACTTATCAGCGGGCAATGGTGACTCTCTTTCATGATATGATTCACAAAGAGATCGAAGTATATGTTGATGACATGATTGCGAAGTCACAAACGGAGGTGGAGCATCTGGTAAATCTGTAGAAGCTTTTTGATAGGTAGATAAAGTTCAGACTGAGGTTGAATCCGAACAAGTGCACCTTCGGGGTGAGATCGGGAAAACTACTGGGGTTTATTGTCAGCAAAAGAGGTATCGAGGTTGATCCTACTAAAGTAAAAGCCATACAAGAAATGCCTGAGCCGAGAACAGAAAAAGAGGTTCATGGTTTTCTGGGGAGGTTGAACTACATTGCTAGGTTCATATCTCATCTTACAGCCACTTGTGAACCAATATTCAAATTGCTAAGAAAAGATCAAGCGGTCAGGTGGAATGAAAATTGTCAAAAGGGGTTCGAAAAAATAAAAGAATATTTGCAGGAACCTCCGGTCCTTATGCCGCCAGTGCCAGGAAGCCCATTGATTATGTATTTTAAGGTTCTTGAGAACTCAATGGGGTGCGTGCTCGGTCAACACGACGAGTCAGGTAGAAAAGAGCATGCCATATACTACCTGAGTAAAAAATTAACTGATTGTGAGTCGAGATACTCAATGCTGGAAAAAACATGTTGTACACTCGCTTGGGAAGCTAAGCGTTTGAGGCAGTATATGTTAAACCACACAACCCTTTTGATTTCGAAGATGGATCTGATCAAGTATGTGTTTGAAAAGCAGGCGCTTTCTGGAAGAATAGCCCATGGCAGATGGTTCTAACAGAGTACGATATTCAATATGTTTCCCAAAAAGCCATTAAGGGAAGTGTTTTGTCAGAATATCTTGCCGAACAACCAATTGAGGATTATCAACCGATGAAGTTTGAATTTCCTGATGAGCATATTATGTATCTGAAGATGAAAGACTGTGCAGAGCCTCTACATGATGAAGGACCTGAAATTGGATCCCAGTGGAAGCTAGTCTTTGATGGGGCTGTCAACTCATATGGTAACGGAATCGGGGCAGTCATTATGACTCCACTAGGTTCTCACATACCCTTTACTGCCCGGTTAGCGTTCATATGCACCAACAATGAGGCGGAGTATGAAGCATGCATCATGGGGTTAGAAGAAGCAATTGATTTGAGAATCAAGAACCTCGATGTTTATGGTGATTCCGCGTTGGTGGTTAACCAGATCACAGGTGAATGGGAAACTCGTCAAGTGAATTTGGTACCTTATAAAAACTATGCCAGAAGGTTGTTACCTTTCTTTGACAGAGTCAATTTCCATCACATACCCCGGTTAGAGAATCAGATGGCAGATGCGTTGGCAACGTTATCTTTGATGTATCAGGTGAACCGTTGGAATGAAACTCCCTCGACCAGAATCATGCATTTGGATAGACCCACTTTTGTGTTTGCAGTCGAAGGGGTATCAGATGGCAAGCCTTGGTATCATGATATTAAGGTTTTTCTGAAGAGTCAAGAGTATCTAGTTGACGCGTCCACCAAAGATAAGAAAACTCTAAGAAGGCTGGAGGGAAACTTCTTTTTGAACAAAGATGATGTGTTATACAAGAGGAACTTTGATATGGTCTTGCTACGTTGTGTTGATGAACACGAGGCAGGCCTGTTAATGGAAGAAGTTCATGAAGGTTCTTTCGGTACTCATACCAATGGGCACGCTATGGCCAAAAAACTGTTGAGAGCGGGTTATTATTAGATGACTATGGAGTCAGATTGTTTCAAATACTCTCGGAAATGTCATAAGTGCCAGATCTATGCAGATAAGGTACACGTACCGCCTACTCCTCTGAATGTGTTGTCGTCACCTTGGCCCTTTGCTATGTGGGGCATTGATATGATAGGGAAGATTGAGCCGACTGCTTCCAATGGGCATCGTTTCATTTTGGTTGCCATTGATTATTTCACGAAGTGGGTGGAAGCAGCCTCATATGCCAACGTTACTAGGCAGGTGGTAGCCGGGTTTATCAAGAAGGACATCATCTGCTGGTATGGAGTCCCGGAGAGAATCATTACTGATAATGGTTCAAATTTGAATAACAAGATGATGAAGGAGCTATGTCAGAGCTTTAAGATCAAACATCACAATTCTTTTCCTTATCGTCCAAAGATGAATGGGGCTATTGAAGCAGCAAATATGAATATCAAGAAGATTGTGCAGAAGATGGTGGTAACGTATAAAGATAGGCATGAGATGTTGCCTTATGCTTTACACGGTTATCGTACTTCGGTGCGTACATCAACTGGGGCAACTCCTTTCTCACTCGTATATGGTATGGAAGCAATTCTACCAGTAGAGGTTGAGATTCCTTCTTTAAGAGTTCTGGCAGATATGAAGCTTGACGAAGCTGAATGGGTGCATGCCAGATTGAATCAGCTGAACCTTATCGAGGAAAAGAGATTGGCAGCCATTGCGCATGGTCGGTTGTACCAGAGCAGGATGAAGAAAGCCTTTGATCAGAAAGTGCGTCCTCGGTGTTTCCAAACTGGTGAATTGGTTTTGAAAAGGATCCTTCCTCCTCAAACAGATCACAGGAGCAAATGGACTCCAAATTGCGAAGGTCCATATGTAGTAAGACAGGTTTTCTCTGGGGGAGCCTTATTACTCTCAACTATGGATGGTGAAGATTTTACATCCCCTGTGAACGCAGACGTAGTCAAAAAATACTTTGCATAAAAGAGACCCGCTGGACATAAAAAGAAGATCCAGGCAAAAAAGGGGCATCCCAACGAACCATAAAAAGAAAAGGTTCGGGCAAAAGTTAGGGATAAAAAGAAAAATAATAATAAACCCGCAAAGTTGCAAACCTGACAAGGCAGCTTTGGAAAAAATGGGTATCCTGGTGGATTGAAAACCCGTAAAGGGCGATCCAGGCAAAAGTTAGGGATTTGAAAGCAAGAGGTTACGATCTGCGTTCGATTTGTGAACACTTTTGATACATGGGGATTCTGAAGGAAAAGAATCAGCCCAATCAGCCTCTTTGAAGGTCAAAATATATGCGGATAAGCGAGACATACGGGTCATAGCTGAATTGAATCATGGTGGATATCTGTGCCCCACATTGCCGACATGTGTATTTTCTTTTACTTTCTTGCACAATTACCTCTTTTCAGGAATTACCTCCGAATGTAAATGCCTATTTATAGGCCAATTCATTCAATAAAATTTTCACTTCAGTCAAAGAGCTTTCCATTTTTGTTTTATTTTTACTGTTTTGTTTGCGAAAAGTATGATATTTAGATAAGACATTGCATGCAAGATGTTAACCTTTGCAAAGCATATCGGAAAATAGTGGAAATTGCTCATGAAATAGTCATTAGGATGATAGTCTAGATAGCCATTTTGCGTTGTCTGTTGACTTTGTTTGCATGGTAGCAGGGTTTCTCCCCGGTAGAGTTACTCTCCTCAGCATCTGAAAGATCATCATCCTCAGCAGGGCTTACTCTCCCCTGTAAGAGTACAGGGGATGGTGTCCTCAACCAAAGTCATGGTTGATCTATTACTCCCCGGCAAGTAGTCAAGAATAGGCTGCTTCGAGGATATGAGATGCCTATTTCACTAGCAGTTGTGTGCTCTAATCCCCAGCAGGGTAGGGTGAATCTTTTCCTCAGAAGAAATTGCCTTCTCCAGGCAGAATACAGAGGCTTGTTTCCCCAGCTAGAGTGGTGGTTGGTCCATTGCTCTCCTTGCAAGTAGCCAGAAGTTGATATTTCTGCATCCCCAGCAAGAGACTGATGGGATATCTTCTTTGGACAAAGATGTTACTTCCCCACAGAGTCTGAACACCTATCTTCCTCAGCTGATCAGGAAATGTTTTCTCACCAACAATGGTTTGGTCTGATCCCCAGCAGAGGATTAATCTTGGTTGTATCCCCTAGCAAAGTGGATGTTGTCAATCACTATTTCCCAAGCTGGTTTGCTGGTGGTGGCTGATATTCCCCAACAGGATAGAGGTAAGAGTTTCCCAGCAGTGGGTTAAGGTCAATAATCTCCCCAAGCAGAGATTCTATATTATTAACCTGTTCTCCCAAGCAGAGCGTGGTGGTGATCCTCTTAGTGGTTTGTTAAACCGCAGTTGATATCCCCAGCAGGTTTTAAGTCCAAGTGTTATTGGCATTCTTTCAGATTCAGGTAGAAGTCATTGGTAACCCCAGCGGAGAGAATTTCTCTTTGGATTCCATCTTCAATATTCGTGGTTATCCACCCCAACAGAATGGAACTTCTCCCGGAGTTTTCATCTCCAGCAGAGTTTGGGATCCAGAAGTCGTTTAGTAGAATTTTCCTCAGCAGGATCTTTTATTCAAAGGACAATTCAGTTTGTCATTCCTGGTGGAGTTGCCTCTGTCTTCAGCATTTATTTTGCTGAGATGTTTCTTTTGCACGGCATCCTCCAAAACGCGTAGCATTTCCATTCCGTATGGAGCATTACGCAATAGAAAAATTCAAACATGCACATTCGAAGCATAAGCCAGGTTTGATTTCTTTTGCCAGACTCTTTCCCCAGTAGAAAGTTATGTAACTCAGGAGATGTTGTTTAACATTACACAGCAACCTGTGGATTCGTCCTTCCTATTCCTTCATATACTCCCCTGCAGAGTTGTATATCTAGGTTTCTCTTTTCCCCATCGGAGTTGTTTTTATAGATCTGTTGATTCTTCTAATCTTTAGGTTACCCGTCTTGTGCCGGTCTTCCTTTTCGAGTTCGTCTGCGGCCGTCCTCGTGTTGCTTTTGCTAGGTAGCCCGTCTGTGGCCGGTCTTCCTTTTCGAGTTCATCTGCAGCCGTCCTCATGTTGCTTTTGCTAGGTAGCCCGTCTGTGGCCGGTCTTCCTTTTCGAGTTCGTCTGCGGCCGCCCTCGTGTTGCTTTTGCTAGGTATCCCGTCTGTGGCCGGTCTTCCTTTTCGAGTTTGTCTGCGGCCGTCCTCGTGTTGCTTTTGCTAGGTAACCCGTCTGTGGCCGTCTTCCTTTTCGAGTTCGTCTGCGGCTGTCCTCGTATTCTTTTGTTAGGTAGCCCGTCTGTGGCCGGTCTTCCTTTTCGAGTTCGTCTGCGGCCTTCCTCGTGTTACTTTTGCTAGGTATCCCGTCTGTGGCCGGTCTTCCTTTTCGAGTTCGTTTGCGGCCGTCCTCGTATTTCGTTGTTAGGTTGCCCGTCTGTGGCCGGTCTTCCTTTTCGAGTTCGTCTGCGGCTGTCCACGTATTCTTTTTTTAGGTAGCCCGTCTGTGGTCGGTCTTCCTTTTCTAGCTCGTCTGCGACCGTCCTCGTGTTGCTTTTGCTAGGTAGCCCGTCTGTGGCCGGTCTTCCTTTTCGAGTTCGTCTACGGCCGTCCTCGTATTCCTTTGTTAAGTTGCCCGTCTGTGGCCGGTCTTCCTTTTCGATTTCGTCTGCGGCCATCCTCGTATTTCTTTAATGGGTAGCCTGTATGTGGCCGGTCTTCCTTTTCGAGTTCGTCTGCGGCCGTCCTCGTAAACAACTATATTTCGTTATCCCCACAGTTTGCAAATTTCCAGGTTATTTTGGTATTCAAACCCCGTGTATCCCGTTTGTCTGAAAGCCGTTGCTATCATACCCTTGGATCCATGAAGTTTGATAGGGATAGCTGTAACACCTCAAAATTTTCCCTCTTGCTTTTAGTTTTTACTGGCTTATGTTTCATTGCATTGCATTTAGATCTAATTTCATCTCACATATCATACATCTTGCATTAAGGCATGTGATCAGTGGTTTTCAGAGTATTGATCTTTCAAAGCAAGAGAACAAGACCCAAGGGTCTCCCAACAAGTCTCAAGGGTCTCTTACATCTCATATGATCTCAATTGATCCCATAAGTCATTGGACGAGGAGAATTCATCAAGAAGATTGGACAGTGCATCATCTCCTATCAAACAGTCCAAATTAGGGTTTGTGATCCAAGCATTCTCTTGATTAAATTTTGGTTCAAACTTGATCTCAATGTTTTCTGCATGATATTAAGTGTCTAAGGATGGAAGATTGCTCATTGGTTCATTTCAGAAGAGGTTCAATTGGCCAGTTGCTTGAGAATCAAGAAATTGGGGAAAAAGTCAACTGTGCAGTGAAAAAAAGTCAACTCCTAACTTTTTAAGGTCAAATTCATGAAATTCAAGTTACTTATGTTCATTGGACAAGATTTGATCAAGAAATGATGGAGGAATCATGAAAAATCAAGAAATGTACAAAGTTGCCTTTTTTTAGAAACTTAGGGTTTCCAAAAATGGCAAGTTTAGACCATTTTGCACTACACTTTAAGGCATTCTTTCTCCAAGATAAAAGCTCCAAACTTCAAGCCCAAGTTGATCCAATTAAAGATCACACTCTAAGCTTCAAATCCATATAAAGAACTCTTCCATTGGATCAAAATTGAGAGAGTTATGATCAATCAAAGTTTGGTAAAATCAAGGCAAAAACCAAGTCATGGCAAGGCAAGTTCAGGCCTCCAGGCCATAATTTCATCAAACACTTGGTGTGCCAAATGTCAAGCCATTTTTCTCATTGAATAAAGCTTCAAATGAAAAAATGTTGAACATCAAAGTTTTTCATCTCAATGTCCTCTTCAAATTTGATGTTGGACATTTTTCCATTTGAACAGGTTATGAATGAGTTATAGTGGTTCAAAGTTGATGGGGTCATTCTGAGTTTCCCAAGTCATGTTGCCACGCACACAACAATGTTGCCACGCCCATAAACCAGTTTTAGTGTACTTGAGTTCATGGCCATTTTCAAGTGTGTTTGAGGTCCTATTTCCATTTGGTTCCAACAAAAATCTTATTCTACCATTTTCCTTCTTTATAATGACACCAAAGCCACGCCATTTCATACATTATGCATGAAGATATTCTTCCCTAAAGTTCACCATTTACATTCTAATCTTGCTAATCCAAAAGTGGAATTTTTTTGCATTGTTGTTGATGATTCACATCAGTCACACGCATGCTTCAAACATCATTCATTCCTTACTTCATTTGGCCAAGCAAAATCCATACGTACATGTACATACCATCCACTATACATCAAAGAGGAAAAACAAAAGAAAAATTGCTCTACAAGTTTTGCTGCAACAACACAACATCAACACCTCTCATCTCTCAGCCTTACCATAAGCTTCATGAACTCACCATCACCATAACCAAGCTCACTAACTCGTGTTCTAACTAACCTCACTCAGTTAGTTGACTCAAACTCACTTAACTCACTCATTTAACTCTCCTCTTAACTGTTAACTGGACTGGTTAAACATTAACCCAACCTATATAAGCTACACTGCTCACAAAATCAAGGGAACACTTCATTTCTCACAGTTCACAAACTCTTCATCTCAAATTTTCTCTGAATTCTCTCTTCTCTCTACACGATTTAATCATCATCTTCATCCATATTTCTTCTTGATCATCATCAATGGTTCATCAGTGAGCAAGAACAAGGAAGATTCAATTCAATTCATCAAGTGCAGTTTCGGTTCAGTTGGAATCTCATTCTGATTTCTTCAAGATTTCAAGATTTAATAGCATTTATTTTGCTCAATTAAACTTCAGGATCACAACTACACCTCTGGTTTTCTGAAGATCCAAGAATCTCCAAGTTTCATGTTCTAATTTCTCCAACCTTTTTTTGCACATATTCATGTTGTTAAGCTTATTCGTGCTGTTTGATGCTTACTAGAAGCAATGTGACATCTTCGGCTAGTGATAGGCTCATTAGGAGCGTAGTTGTGTTATTTTAGGGCAAAATGTTTGTGTTCTGTTCTTGCTGTGTGTGCATTGTTTGGTGATTCTAAGCTTGGATTAATGATGTGCGTGACTTCCTCTTTTGATTGGTACCATTTTTACACGTTTCTGGAAGATTTGAAGGTTGCAGATGGTGGCGTTTCGCCGGAGAAGATGACCGGAGGTCCTTCTCCGGCCGGTGGCATTTATCAGCTAGGGTTTCTAGTTTTAAATCATAGTCGTTTGATTGTTTGCATCGTGTGGTTCTAATCTTGCCAGCACATAAATGAAGAGGGTGCCATTCACATGACTTCTTTTTTTGGTTTCAGTTAATCACATGTGTGTGTGTGCGTGACAGCTATTGTGTTCGTGCATTTTAATTCGTTTGATCTGATTGCTTTTAATATTTGACCATCATGACTTCATCCTATGGCCCTGATTGAATCCCATATTGACTGCATGTGCACCCTATCACACACAAACGCACGCCTTAGAGGACTGAGCTCATATTGCTTTTCACACTCCCCATATTGGGCCCAAACTTTTTTAAACGTGACATTTGCTTTCGCCACACCCCCTGCTCATTTTCATTTCATTTTATTTTCTTTTTGTATATTGGTTCATTTTCTTATTTTAAAAATACTAAAATGGATTAATTAATTCCATAAAAATTCATATAGCATCTTTAGACATTAAACTAATTTTCCATATTTTTTAATTCTGATTTCATGAATTTTAGATCATAATTTCGTAATTTTCTTTTAATTTCTTTTTTGAGTGAACTTCTTCATGAACACTTGAACTTGCAAATTTTATTTCTCTCATTTCACATACTGTTTTTCCTCCATTATTTTTTCATTGATTAAAGGACATCTTGAATCATCTAAAATAATTTTCATTTGTTTTTTAAAGTCATTTTATCATGTGTTTGGATGTGTATCTTTAAGTATTTTTGTGGTGTGTTTCAATGTGCTTTCATGAGGCCTTTTGAGGCATTTTTCTTTTGAGTTTTGCTATGAGGTTTTGTGGAATGTTTTTTTTCTGATCAGTGATGTATATGACCTAATTCCATAATTTTCTCTTGTACTTTGATATTTTTTTGATGCCTTGTGATTGGAGTTACTTTTGTGCACTTTCTTCTACTTCATGCTAACATGTTTTGATGAGGCATTTATGCCAAAATTTTATGATTGTTTGTGCATATTTTATAGGTTATTTGTATGATATTGTAGATCATCCTTGTTTCATTATAGGTCACTTTGACTTGTGTCTACATTTAATATGAGTTTATGCATGGTAACTTGAAAGTTTGACATGGTTCCTTCTCTTGTATCTTCTTAAGCTCTACATGTTTCATGTGTGAATTTTTATATGCCATTTCATACATTCCATTTGCATTTCATTGATGGTATGCCACTACCCATAAGCATTCATTAATCATTCCATATGATATACATCATTAGCATGTCACTTTGTGTATATGATTGAACTTGTTTCTTCCCTTTACTTCTACTTCATCTTATTTCTTCTACTTGTATCATTGCATCCATGACTTGTATGATGATTCATATGCATTAGAAGACATTTTTAAATGGTATAAGTTCTGACCTTGAATGATTTTCATCTCTTAGGATCTTTATCCATTGATTCTTAATTTGTTTAATCATTACTTGTTATTCTTTCCTTATTTCACTACTTGTAAGTAGTTTTTGAACTAACTTTTCATGTAGGTGCTAATGGTAAGTAAGTATGTGGATATGCTTCCACATATACTTCTTTCTTTCATCTTCTCTTATCTCTTTTATTCATTCTACTTGTGTTTGATAAGCATTTATATGCTTTCCTTGAATAACTTCTTTCTTCATCCCTCTTTAAGATCAACTTAACTTCCATCTTGGAAATAAGTTGTTTCTTATCTTCTTCTTCTCTTCTTTTAGATTAGAATTCTCATTCCACACTTAACTCTTAGGACCTCCAAGCATGACAACATTAGGGTGAGTCTTAGTTCCCTTTTGTTTTCACATTTGCTTCCCTTTGAGTCTCTCTTCTTCTTATCTCAAACAAAAACCAAAAACACTTAATAAAGGCATAACATATATTGTATTTGAGCCTTTCATGTGAGAATGAGATAGTGAGGGGTCTTCTCTCACTTTCTTAGAATGTTTAACATACGTCCCGTCTTGGGTCGATATGCGAGGCATTCGAACCTATGTGAAGGACTTAAATACAATATGCGTTGTAAACACAAAATGATCAAAATACTTCTTTCTAAAAGACAAAAAAAAACAAATTCTCTTCTCATCTCCTTCATTCTATTCATTAAGGACTTGTCATGTCCGTTCTACCGCAAACAGATAACACCTAAGTCTCCACACAGCGAGCTGCAACACCTAACTGCTGGGACGCGCACTCTGACGTTTCCACTAAAAAACACAAACAACTTTCCCTTAGCTGAGGGGAACTACGTCGTTCTGATTCTCATGGTCCCGATGAGATACGTAGGTAGTGGGGTAGGGCCCATTCGAGCATTTCTTTTATTTTCCCTACATTTGTTTCTCATTCTCTTTCCATTCTATTTTTTTTCCAGTATCTTTTCTATCGCCCTTTGATCAAAATAGCAAGCGTGGATCCCGTCGAGTACGACGGACGTGAAGGGGTGCGATAACCTTCCCTTCACGTAACCGACTCCCTTATTCATTCTCTTTGGTTCGCGAGACCTCGTTCTTTCCTCTCTCCCAGGTTTGTGCAACATTACCTTCCCTTTCTTTGGGATTAAAATGCCTGGCTGGCGACTCTTCTTTCTTTCTTCTGCGCCACTTTCGCGTTTGTACTTGGATGAAAATCCCGGGAGCGACAGACTGGAGTAATAGTGAAGCAATATGAATATGAATGCGAAGCAATAATGCATGATGTATGTATGTTTATGCCGACAAAACTGACGCGACATACAGACTAATGGGTGAACACGACTGGATACTCGGCCACGGTGGGGAATTAAAAGTATCACTGGTCCAAAATAGTAATCCTGCCTTGCTTAGGAGAGACGGTCCCCATGGGGAGAAAGAGTTGTTCAATCGGTCTTAGGAGGTAAGAACTTTGCCGGGGATATCAGACGGGACATTCGCATCTGACACAGTTGATCCTTCATTCAGGCGTACTGGTTTAGAAGGAGTACTTTGATTCTGCACTTTGAGGTTCAATCACCTTCGGAGAAGCGATCGACGTTCTTTCGATGTTCAACAATCAAAATAAATTGCCATCTTTATTTTAAAAGCAGAAAAATTTTGACAAATAAATTCATTTTTGTTTTATTTCTAGAATCGTTGATCATGTTAAAAATGTCATTCTGTAAAGCTAAAATAAATAAGAATTGCAAACAAAAGCACTAGGGCTCAAATTTTATTGATAGGATGGAAATCAGCCAAGTGCGTGATCCCATAGAGTATTTACAAAGTTTATAAAATGGTAATTTAAAGGGAAAAAGGGCTATATTGAAACATAACGACCGTTATCCTTCTATCAACTTTGAATTCTGGGTATCTTGAGCTTCTGTCGAAGATGACCCTGACTGGAGTTTTCTTGATGGATGGCATTACTGCTGGGGAATTTACTCGTGTTGGATGTAGTTACTTGCCATTAATCCCTAACTTTTGCCTGGATTGTACTTTGAGATTTCCAATCCATCGGGATGATTTTTTATTATGTCTCTAATTTTTACCTGGACCGCCCTTTTGGGTTTTCAATCCACCGAGACGTTTTTGTTTTTTTGTTTAGGCGAAGTATTTCTTGACTACATCAACATTCGTGGGGTAGGCAAATTTTTCTCCATCCATGGTTGCGAGTCTCAAGGCGCCGCCTGAGAAGGCTTTCTTGACCACATATGGACCGTCATAGTTCGGAGTCCATTTGCCCAGAGAATCAGTGAGAAATAATTGTATCTTCTTGAGCACAAGGTCTCCTTTTCGGAAAACACGAGGTCGGACCTTTTTGTCGAACACTTTCTTCATTCTTTGCTGATACAACTAACCGTGACATAGAACCGTTATTCGCTTTTCTTCTATCAGATTTAGTTCATCGTGTCGACTTTGACACCATTCAGCCTCTGTTAGCTTAGCTTCCATCAATACCCAGATTGATGGGATCTCTACCTCCATGGGGAGCTTAGCTTCCATGTCGTATACTAGAGAGTAAGCGGTTGCCCCTGTTGAAGTACGTACAGATGTGCGATAATCGTGAAGAGAAAAGGGTAGCATTTCATGCCAGTCTTTGTAGGTTACAACCATCTTTTGAACGATCCTTTTGATGTTCTTGTTAGCCACTTCTACCTCTCCGTTCATCTTAGGTCGGTAGGGGGATGAGTTATGGTGTTCGATCTTAAACTCAACGCACAACTCTTTCATCATCTTGTTGTTCAAGTTAGATCCATTATCAGTAAATATCTGGCTCGGAACACCATAACGGCAGATGATATTGTTTTTGATAAACTGGACCATGACTTGTCGGGTTACATTGGCTTATGACGTTGCTTCGACCCACTTGGTGAAGTAGTCAATGGCTACCAGGATGAACCGATGCCGTTTGAAGCTTTGGGTTCAATCATGCCAATCATGTCGATTCCCCGTATGGAAAAAGGCCATGGGGAAGAGAGAACTTTGAGATGTGTTGGCGAAACATGGATTTTGTCCAAGTATATCAGACACTTGTGACATCTTCGCATGTACTTGTAGCAATCGGATTCCATGGTCAACCAGAAGTACCCTACTCTAAGAATTTTTCTCGCCATTATGTGTCTGTTGGCATGAGTGCCAAAGGTTCCTTCGTGAATTTCTTTTATCAGCATGTTTTCTTCTGGTTTGTCTACGCATCGGAGCAAGACCATGTCAAAGTTTCTCTTATATAGTGTATCACCGCTTAGGAAGAAGCTATCAGCCAGTCTTCTGAGGGTCTTCCTGTCTTTCCTGGATGCCCCAAGCAGGTACTCTTGTTTTTGAAGGAAGCATTTGATATCATGATACCATGGTTTGTCATCGATGACTGTTTCGATCATGAAGTTGTAAGTGGGCCTTTCAAGGCGTATTATGTTAATCTTAGGTACGTCGTTCCATTGGCCTACACTAATCATGGAAGAGAGAGTGGCTAATGCATCAGCCATGTGATTCTCTTCACGAGGGATATGATGAAACTCGATTCTGTTGAAGAATGGTAACAACCTCCTTGCGTAATCTTTGTAAGGAATCAGTCCTGATTGATATGTGTTCCAATCTCCTTTGATCTGATTGATAACTAGGGCTGAGTCTCCGTATACATCCAAGTTATTGATCCTTAAGTCAATTACTTCTTCGAGACCCATGATACAAGCTTCGTATTCGGCCTCATTGTTTGTACACTTGAATGTCAATCTGGCAGTGAAAGGAATGTGGGTACCCTGAGGTGTTATAATGATCGCCCCAATTCTGTTTCCATAATGGTTGACAGCTCCGTCAAAGATTAGTCCCCATTGGGAACCTGGCTCTGGCCCTTCACTAGGTAGCGGTTCATCGCACTCTTTCATTTTCAAGTACATGACATCTTCGTCTGGGAAGTCAAACCCGATTAATTCCTGATCGTCCATCGGTTGATGAGCCAAATGATCGGCTAAAACACTTCCTTTTACGGCTTTCTGAGCATGGTACTCGATGTCGTAGTCAGATAACAACATCTGCCAATGGGCAATCCTTCCCGTGAGAGCAGGCTTTTCAAAGACATACTTGATCGGATCCATTTCGGAGATTAACCAAGTAGTGTGACAAATCATGTACTGGCGAAGACGTTTGGCTGCCCAAGCCAGAGCACAGCAAGTTTTCTCGAGCATGGAGTACCGAGTTTCACAGTCTGTAAATTTCTTGCTTAAGTAATAGATGGCAGACTCTTTTCTTTTGGTTTCGTCTTGTTGGCCAAGTACACAACCCATTGAGCCTTCCAAGACTGTTAGGTAGATGATCCATGGTCTTCCCTCCACTAGAGGTGATAGAATTGGTGGGTTCAATAGGTATTCCTTAATGCTGTCGAAGGCGGTTTGGCAGTCTTCTGTCTATACGCAGACCTGATTCTTTTTGAGTAATTTGAAGATTGGCGCGCATGTCGCGCTCATGAGGAATTTAAATCTGGAAATGTAATTCAAACGTCCCAGGAATCCTCTAACTTATTTTTCAGTCTTTGTTGAAGGCATTTCTTGAATGGCCTTGACTTTGTCAGGATCAACCTCAATTCCCTTTTGGCTGACGACGAATCCTAACAGTTTTCCTAAACGAACACCAAATGTGCATTTGTTAGGATTCAAGCGGAGTTTATACTTTCTCAGACGCTCAAACAGTTTTGACAGGTGGGTCACATGCTCCTCTTCTATTTTAGATTTGGCAATCATATCATCGACATACACTTCTATTTCTTTGTGCATCATGTCGTGGAACAGAGTAGTCATGGCCCTTTGATAGGTCGCCCCGACATTCTTTAAACCGAACGAAATTACCTTGTAATAAAAGGTGCCCCATGAGGTGATGAACGAAGTTTTCTCCATGTCCTCCGGCGCAATTTTGATCTGATTATAGCCCGAGAATCCATCCATGAAGGAGAAAACTTTGAACTTTGTTGTGCTGTCAACCAGCATGTCTATGTGTGGTAAGGGAAAGTCATCCTTTGGACTGGCCTTGTTTAGATCCCTATAATCTACACACATTCAGACCTTTCCGTCGTTTTTCAGAACTGGCACTATGTTGGCTAACCGTTGTGGATATTCTGAGGTGGCGAGGAAACCTGTGTCAATCTGTTTCTGCACTTCCTCTTTGATTTTGATAGCCATGTCTGGATGAGTCTGTCTCAGTCTTTGTTTTACCGACAGACATTCTGATCGTAACGGTAGATGATGTTCCACGATGCTAGTATCCAACCCTGGCATGTCCTGATAGGACCAAGCAAATACATCAGGAAATTCTTTGAGAAGTCTTATCAAATCTTTTTTGACAGTCGGACCGAGCAGTGCCCCAATCTTGACTTCTTTCCTCTCTTCTTCTGAACCCAAGTTGACCATTTCTAACATCTCTTTGTGAGGTTCAATGGACCTTTCCTCTTGTCTGAGTAATCGGGAGATCTCTTCTGGGATTTCTTCGTCCTCTTCTTCTTCAGCTTCAAATACTGGGAATTCAAAGTTGGGAGAAGGCATTGGATCGTATGTTTCAATGAGGTTTAAAACAAGCAATCTGCATGACGTGATGATTGTTTTTAGGAGAGATAGAGAGAATGCAAGAGTGTGTGTGCAGTGTATTTTCTGAAAAATGCTTGTTTTTATTGTTGAGTAGTTTTAGGATTACCATTTTCTGAAAAAGCAAAAAGTGAAAACAGCAGTAAATGCGGAAATTACAGAATGACGTTATTTTATTTATGATTTTGTTGATTCTTGAAACTATAACCCTATAAAACAAAAATTTGTCGCTTTGGGCAAAGCGAAGAGGGACATTTACATAAAGTGAGCCCTATAAAAACATTCGTTTCACCTGGGCGGGGTGAAAGGTTAAAGACAGGAATTACTTAGACTTATGGACGACTTTCGGGACATCGACAACAACCCATTGGCGACGAACTCCTTGGTGAATCACAAAGTCTGGTACCTTCTTTCTTGGTTTGTCCTCAGAAATGATGCTGATTTCTGATGGAGCAGGATCATTGGAGTCTTCCTCCTATGCAGAGTTGTCGTAGACAAACTCTTCTGTTGTATCTTGCCCAATGTTTTCATTCTTAGGTGGATCTCCCCATCCATTAGGCTGGATGTCTTCGTGCCTGATACGAGAGCTTTCAGGAGCGGTGTACTTGCCCAAGAAGTCGTACTTTCCACTCGACTGTCCTAAGGTATCCCATACTTCGGTGGAACTGGAGGAGTCATCCTTTTTGATGACGTTTACCTCGGGAAAAGCATAGTTAATGAACTATTGTCCTGCAATCCTTGCAGATTCATCGTTGTGCTGGATATTTTTTGAATGCCCTGAGTAATGATCCCATAACTTGGTGGGGACGCAGGTATTCTTTTCAATATTGCTCAGCTGATAAGCGTCGTTTGGCTGAGTCTTTTGCCCCAATTCTTCTGTATATGGCTGCCAGATAGGTAGGTCATCCATTGGGTCAAAATAGTCATAGGCATAGTTTTCTTTCATCAGAGTGTCTTCCTCAAATGAATTTGGTGGAGAACGACATCCTTCCGGATCACAATCTCCGTACATCATCTTGACATCTGATCTTGGTATATATCTCGGACTTTACGTGGGATAGCAAAATGGCGTAGGCGTTTCTTCCTGTGATATATAACCGTCCTCGTTGAGATAGGACTTCCATTCTTCATCTGTATCGGAGGACTCAACCTCATTGATGGTGTGTACTTCTTGAGACACTGGGTGAAGGAAACCTCCACTATGGAAGAAGTCCTGAATGGGATGAAAACTTTCATCGTTAGTAGCAGTCTAGGTACAGGTTGAGGAAAAACCAAGACCTTTCTTTGTTTTGTTATTAGTAGGAATGACACGTTGTCCCCATCCTTTTGTGTTGTTATTTTTGATCACTCTGAGAGCATTTTTGTACGAGGAAATCGATGTTCCTTTCTCTGATCGATTCTCATTGCTCACCGAGAGTGCTTGGAACTGATTTCCAACAACCTCCTCTGGTTCTAAATAGGATGTCGATGATAAGTTGCTCACGATTAAGGCCTGCTCTCCGCATACTGTGACTAGTTGATCATTCTTGACGAACTTCAGCTTCTGGTGAAGTGGCGAAGTGACTGCCCCAACCTTGTGTATCCAAGGTCTTCCTAGTAAACAGTTGTATGCTGCCCAGATGTCCATGACTTGGAAAGTGTGAGGACCGATAGTTATGGGAAGATCGACTTCACCGATAAATATTTTTTGGGATACTTCAAATGCTTTGACGATGACCTCACTGCCCCTCATCGTAGATCCTTGAAATGAGAGTCGCATTAAAGTAGATTTTGGCATAACATTTAGAGCTGATCTCGTGTCTACCAGTACGCTGGCTAGAGCATCGTCCTGTCAGTTGACTGTAATGTTAAGCGCCATGTTGTGATTTTTGCCTTCTTCCGGCAGTTCTTCATCACTGAATTCCAAGTTGTTGCAGGAAGTGATGTTGGAGGTGATGTTGTCAAATTGTCTAATTGTTACATCTTGTTCCATAAAGGCCAACTCTAAGACTTTCTGTAGAGCTTCTCTATGATCTTCAGAACTGAGCAAAAGAGATAACACAGAGATTCTCGAAGTAGTTTGCAACAGTTGGTCTACAATGTCGTACTCACTCTTTTGGATGAGCTTCAGCATCTCATCTTTGTTCTTTGAAAGGTCGGGATTACTGGATTGCTCAGCTGGTTGATTGGGAACTTCTGTTTGAGGTTCCTTTTCCTTGGTGGGTTCCCTAACTCCTCTATTGAAGATCCGACCACTTTGTGTTACTCGATTGATGTCGGCAATGTTTACGATGGAGGGTAATGGAGTTTCCTTTCCATTCTCGATCGTTGTTGCACCGTACTTGTAAGGGATAGCCTTATCAGATTTGTACGGTATTGGACCCGGCAGATAGATAACCACAGGAGCCTTCTAATTTTTCTGACTATTGTAGGCAGCCTCAATTGGTTCGAGGTTGAGAATCCTTCCGCTATCAAGAGGAAATCTTGATTCATGGAGTAGAGGGATTGTGGCGCATACGTCTTTGGTCATTTCGTGATTGGAGATTATAACAATGTCTTTGCTTTGATCAGGAAGATAGTCTTGCATTACGTTGATCGAACCAGAACTTGAACATGGTCGAATTTCTTTCCGGTCCAACTGTTTTTGAAGAGCTGACCGCACAAGGTAGCATCCTTGGTTGTTATCTGAGCAAACTCTATAGCGCTCATAGTTATGTGGTGGCACCAGGCCACACCTGCTTTGTATGCAGTGCAACCTTACTTGATCTATTTCCATCGAGTGAACATCCTGACTCTGATGTCGAGTAGGATTCCCTTCAGCCATACTAATTTGTTGTGTAGCTTCGTCCAAGTAAATTGGAAGCCATCAGTGGTCTAAAAAGTGCTGAAGTGTTCTTTGGACAAGTACACATCCTTGGTCGTCTTCATGACACACTTTACAGTCCTGATAACCATGTGAAGCCAGAAAACCGAGCCTGACTTGCTTAGCATGTAATTTTACCAGACTGGTATTCTTCAAGTGAATATCAAAGATTTGAATCATATTAACTTGATGGCTACATCTATCACGGTAATCCTGGATCCATCTGAGATCCATTTGACGCTGGAGGGCCTCTTGTACAAAAGAGCATGCCTGATTGTTTATTGAGAAGATCGGACAGGAATTGTAATCGTGTCGTGGTAGATCATGATGTTGGCTTTGCCTTGAGTACATTGCCACCAAGTTGACATTCATCGCCAGAATGTTGTGGTTCTGAACAATGTTGGGATTTGCGTGAGCCATATTGACCTCACAGATTCGATGATCTTGGATCCATCCGAGATCCATCCGTACTTGTAGAGCTGACTGCACTACGGAACATCCTTGATTATTCTTTTAGCAGATATCACACTGGTGATAATTGTGAGATGGTACGTGACTGTACCCGCTCTGTCTGCAATGCATCCTGACCAGATTAGTTCCTAATAGGAGTACATTATGAATTTGATAACTGCGGTTAATCTCTTCCACTATCAAATTTACTGCCGTCTTCTCATGTTGAGGCAACAGGTTCGTCTGAACATTTGGATATGTATCTTTGAAAGATAAGACCCCATTCCTGACAAGCTTCTGTGCGTCGGATTTGAAGCTGAGACAGTTTTCTATGTTATGCCCCGGTCCTCCTTGATGATAAGGGCAAGTTTGATCCGCTTTAAACCAAAAAGGCAGATTTTCCAGTACTGTAAGAGGAGACCTGGTTTGGACGTGCCCCTTGACCAGTAGTAGTGGAAATAGTTTTGGGTACAACATTGGCATAGGGTCGAACCCTGGTGGTCGAGTCGTACAATTGTTGTTGTTGTACTGAGGATGAGCCTGCTGAAGAGGTTGTTGTGTCCTTTGCTGATACTGTTGTTGATTCGATTGGCTCTGAGCAACCCGAGGTTGATACGTTGGAACTGGCGTTGGGTTGATAGCAGGAGTTACTGCTGCTACTGGTTGATACCTTTGCCTTTGCTTTCCGAGAGAGATATTACCAATATCTTGCTCTTTTTTCTTAGGGAAAGCACTACCGTATCTCTTGGTACTACTCAATGATTCTGTACCAATGACCAGTCGTCCTTCTCGGACTGCTTCTTACTAGGCATACCCCCATGTTCACCATTTCAATAAAGTCATTGGGCTCACTTGCAACCATTCGGTCGTAATATAATGAGCTTATGGTTTTTAAAAAGATCTTCGTCATCTCTTTTTCCTCAAGAGGGGGACAGATCTGGGCGGCAATTTCACGCCATCTCTGAGCATATTCCTTAAAGGTTTCCTTGTCCTTCTATGATATTGCTCTGAGCTGATCTCTATCTGGTGCCATGTCCAAGTTATACTTATATTGCTGAATAAAGGCAGCGCCAAGATCTCTGAAAGTAATGATCTTGGTGCGGTTTAAACCCATGTACCATTTGAGTGCGACACCGGTTAAACTGTCTTAGAAATAATGGATCAGTAGCTATTGATTCTCAGTCTAAGTTGACATCTTTCGAGCATATATTACCAAATAACTTTGAGGGCAAGAGTTACCCTTGTATTTTTCAAAGTCAGGCACCTTGAATTTGTGCGGGATCTTTACATTGGGGACCAGACAAAGGTCTGCGGTGTCCTTTCCGAATAAATCCTGACCGCGAATGGCATGCAATTCATTTTGCATCTCCAAGAATTGCTCCTGGAACTCATTCATCCTTTCGCACATGTTTTCGTTTCCACCAGAGATTACTTGTGGAATTTGTCCTTCCAGGACAGTGTGTACCACGGGATGTGGTATGGACATTACGGTGGTGACTCTTGATGCTTCCATGCCCCAAAGTTTGTAACCTTTAGGAGTTGCTATCATCACTCTCGTGTCTTCGCTTTCCCGAAGTTTGTAACCTTCAGGCCCAGCGGTTCCTGCTGCAGTTTTCGGGTCTTCTGTGATCGGCAGAATATATCCTTCAGGGATAAAGTTGATAGGCATGCCCCAGGGACGATCTTTAGGCATGTTGTACCGAGGATCATACATCTCCACTATGGACGTATATTTGATCTCTGAGATCACAGTCCTTTGTTGTTGCCTCTGAACTGGTGCCAGGGATTGCATGTCATTGTGAAGTTTCCTCAAATCCTCCTTTAGAGCGTCGATTTCTTCTCTCAGCTCTCTGTTCTCTTCCTCGAGATAGTCCATTTTCCTTTGTCGATTGGCCCGAGTATTGTACGAATGAGACAGTTTGACTCTAGAATCGAGACGTATACGTGAGATTCGAAGGTAAGAAGAATGCATTGTGTGAGAATGATGAATGCAATGATATATTTTTTTTGTTTTTTTTGTTTAATCAAAAAGAAACTTCAACAAATGGATTGCAAATATCATACAGTGGAGAGACCCTGTTTTATTGAATTTGAAAGATTTCAGAAATGGAAATACAATATTTTACAAAGTGTTGTAAAAGGAAATGTCTAAGCCTATGGATCCCGAGTCCTCTCTGAGGAGAGCTTAGGTGTTGGTTCTAGTATTTTCCTTTTCTTTGACCGGGGCTCTTGAGTCGTTGTCGGGTTGTCAGTCCTTTGCCAAGTGAAAGGAGCGAGCAGATTTCTTCGATCTTCCTGATTTTCTACAACATGTTGCTCTAATATCTTAATCAGAGCATCCTTTTCTTTTAACAGTTGCTAAATTTTGTTACACTCCACATTGAGAATACGGTACTTGTTCTTCCAAGATTTCTTTTCCTGTTGAACTTTGTTGAGAGTGACCTGTAGTTTTTCCGTATCAAACATAAAATAAAGGACAAATTCCTTTAACAGAAGAACTTCTTGATGGGGGTAAGGCATCCTCAGCTTGAGGGCTCTAGTTTGTACCCAGTGGAGATAAGGTTCCACAGAGACACAGTCTGGTTTTCCTAGAGACTCTCTTCCTTTCCCGTGAACATGTTTTCAGGCATGCACTATTTCTGTCTTTAGTGCCCTGTCATTTTCTCCTTCCTTGAAGAAAAGACCTTCCAGATGAACATTACGTGGGATATGTCTCATCGGGTATCTGTCGTACCTCGAAAAATACGATCTTCGCGATGGACGCAAAAAAAATCGTTCGAAACAGAGTCGCCACCGAACTTTATTCATTCCAAGGAAGGAATAGGAAAATATCGATAAAACCTTTAAGGGATAAGAACACGGTCATTGCAACCAAATTCGGGTTCGAGAGTCGGTTACGCAAGAGGGAAGGTATTAGCACCCTCTACATCTGTTGTACTCAACGGGAACCTCTTGATTCGATTCATGAGAAAGTTAGTTAGGCTTGTTTGTTTATCTTCTAAAGGGTTTGCTTCTAAGGGGAAAATGGGGTGGTTTTTTATTAGGGTGCTCGACAAGGATTGAGAACCCTTGGGCCTACGTATTCCCTTGTGCAATGGGAAAGTCAGAGCATTCGTACTTCGTGGGACTACGGTTGTTTGGTTTGTGTTTTTTATAGGCGCCAATTGTCCACACACGAGTAAGAGAACTCGCACCCAAAAAATTAAGGAGAAAGGTCAAAGACTTGGCCCCCCTCACACCACCTTTTAAAAAAGATTTGATTTGAATGTGTTTTAGGAGAGCGAGAGTTTAGGTTGCATTCTAACAGCTAAACGTTGGCTTGTCTGCTCGCTAGGGGAGGCTGAAGCACGAGTTTATATGCACGGAAGGATGGACTAAACAATGTTCTTTATGAAAAGTGTTTGAGTTGTGGATCGCACGGGAGCAAGAGGAGCGAATTTGACATGTTGAATGTTTTAGAGGTGACAATTGCCCACACACGAGTAAGAAAACTCGCACCTAAACAATTGAGGAGAAGGGCCAAAGACTCGACCACCCTCACTTCACCTTTAGTAAAATGTGTTTAAATAGGAATTAAGTGTTTTAATAATTGCTTGGAAAAAGGTTTGGAATTTTGTCGAGTTTCGCGTGTTTTAGAGGCGTCAATTGTCCACACACGAGTAAGAGAACTCGCACCCGAACAATTGAAGAGAAAGACCAAAGACTGGATCCCCCTTTTTTTCACCTTTTAAAATGTGTTTAAATAGAGATTAAGTGCTTTAATAATTGATAAGGAAAAAGAAATTTGAGTGTTGTCGGATTACAAGTGTTTTAAAGGCGTCAATTGTCCACACACGAGTAAGAGAACTCGCACTCAAACAATTGAGGAGAAAGACCAAAGACTTGATCCCCCTATTTTTTGCCTTTTAAGAAATGATATTTAAGTATAATTAATTGTATTAATTTGATTTAAGAGAAATACTCGACGTTGGATCGAGGTTTGGATTTGCGTGCGAAATGGGTTGAGGACTAATGGAAAGGAGGTCCTAATGGCTCAAGGTAAGGTTGATCGCGAGGCAAAAGCACTCGACTTACAAGAGGGGAAGGAACTTGATATGTGGATCAAGTGAATGCTTGAGGATGAATTGATTAATTGAATTTGTTTTGGAAAATACTTGACGTTGGATCAAGCTTGTTTATTGTTGTAAAAAAAGGGTTGATTTTAATCTTATGTGAGAGGGGTGTAATTAATCAAGTGGGAATAATCGAGCCATGATTAAAGTGAGCCAATCACATACACGAATACAAACCAAAGTGAAATGTGCAATAATTATCGTTGTATAAAGCCCAAGAGGAGGCATTGTGAGGTCAATTGCGATCGTGAAAACGATCGGCTTATAAGGTATTAAAAGGGCTTGACATTAAGTCAAGATATTAGTTTGAAAAAGATTTTTTGGTTTGGACAAGTATGATATGAATAGCATACATATAATTAAAGCATGAAATAAAATCCACATGAATAAAGTACACACATAATAACTATAAAATAAAATGGTGGGATAAACAAATCAAGCACATTAGTAACCTAGTCTTAAGGTTAATTCTAAGGAGGGAAGTCCTACACTAAAATTAATTTCTAGGTTTTTTAGAATAAAGTTCCAATAATTAATTAGATTAAATCAAAACATTTAATAAAATTAATTATCAAAAATTAATTAATATTAAATAAAATAATTTAATAAAATTAATTAAATAAGAATTGAGGACTTATAAAAGTTTTTTTTAGAATTAAAACCAAATTAATAATTAATTAAATTAAAATTTAATATTTAATAAAATTAATCATAAAAAGATTAATTAATATTAAATGAAAATTTTTTATAAAATTAACTAAATTAATTTATTAATACTATTTCATAAGTTTTGTTTTTAAATGGAAATAAAATAAAATAAAACCAGAATGAGCCAGAAATTAGGGGGGTGTGAATTGAAAAATTCGTCCAGGCCCAAGGCTAATGGCCCACGCGGGCAAAGAGTCTACCATGGAACCTAGTCAACTTGGTTGACTATCAAACTGCATCTGGGATGTTGGATTCAAAGCAAGACAAACTTTGACTCCAATATGAAGGTGGGTAACGATGGCACACGGTAAGGGGGCAAGGCTCGTGCGCACAATATCCAGGGAAGTGCCACTCGTTAGGTGACAAGTGTCCACTGTATCAAGCCACCACACAAAGAAAACAAAGTTAAACAAAGGAGAGGAGGTGGATCGGACCTCATTCCCCTAACCTCTTTCTCTTTCTAATGCGTTCTCTCTCTCTACGCCTTCTCTCAAAACCTTGGCCGGAACCTTAGAACGGCCGGAGAAGCGGCGGCGCGCGGTGGTCGCCACCGTCTTCTCCGGCGACAAACCCACCAGACCTTAAACTATAAACACAAACCCTACCTCAAATTTTCTCCTCTTTTCAAATCTGGAACTAGATTAACCTAAAACTCAGTCAAAACTCCCAATCGAGATTATTCCCAATCTAAACCCTAAACCTAAAACAGACCGTAAACAAACTAATTAAGCAAGATTAAGCTATTCAGAAAGCAATAAACAACAATCAGTTCTAAAGGTCAAGGAAATTTCCGAAGGCTAACCCTTGAAGAATCGATCTATGAAGATGCTCAGGTAATAAGAAAACTCTGAGTAATTTTTTAGGATTTTTAGAGCTTTAGTGATTAGGGTTTGTGATTCTTCTTGCGCCGCCGTGTAGGTTTTCTCTGAGGTGTCCCCCCTGTCAATGAGCAATGTGTGTGATTTATAGGATTAGGAAAAAAAATTTGATACGTGTGAATTTTTCTGAAAATTGTGTGAGGTTGTTATGGTGAGGTTGTTATGGTGAGGTGGAAATCTCTGAGTATCAATCCGTTGGAGAATGTTTGTGTGAGCCCTGATTTCGCGGGATACACAGAGAGTGCCATTGTGAAAATATCTCCTCTTTTGTATGTAGTGATCTTCTAGAATAAGTACTTTTTCACCTAATTTTCACTGCGTGTAATTTATGATTTTCACTGCTTTTGACCTGCTGATGTGGCTTTTTTCAAGTAGAACAAAAGAACCTCTAAGTTCACATATAACTTACATAGGTTATGTAGCTGGTTTTATTTGACTCCAAAGTGTTTACCAACTTTGTATGCTCATTTCCATGGTTCTAGTTTTTATATACTAATGCATCCTGCTGTTTATTTATTTCCTAAGATAAGAACTGATTTATCTGTAATGTTCTGCAGGCTTTATCACTAGTTGTGAGTGAGCAGGGTGAATTTCTAAGCACATGAAGAGGACTGCTCTGCCTTTGATTTCTTACTGGGTGGGTAAAATAACTTCCTTTTACAGAACTTTGATTTGTTGGGCGATTTATTGAGCTTGAACTAACTCTTTGAGCCATTCTATGTCATGTATACTTGGCACGGGGCTTGGAGAATGGAGGGTGCAGGGGAACTTGTCATAGAAAGCACATGACTAGAATTCCCAAGAAGTCAAGAGCTATTTCTGGACTTGCGGAGTGAATCTTATCCGTGTGACTTTGAGCATGGTATGTCCAACCTCTTCCATTCTTTTGCAGCAATTAGTGAGATACACGAGGTTGACACAATTCTCTAAAACACTTTGAATCCTATTGATCCTCTTGTACTTCAATTCTTGTAAATCATGTTGAATTCCTTGTAATTCATCTTTTGTATAATTTGCAGCAATTACCTTTGAATTCATGGGGTCTAATCTTGGTTTGCAATGATTTTGTTGGAATGGATGGATTAGGATCTTGAACTGTATCTTTGAGTAACCTTGAATCTTTGGATTTTTCTTGAATGCTCTTGTAATCTTATTTTATGATCTCAAGGGCCTATCTTCCTTTGCTTGTTTTTGTGAATACTGGCTTTGTAGGAAATTGTATTTCAAAATTTTGAAGGTGTGCATGGAGCAAGCACTCACAGGCATAAACTTACGCCTAAAAGTTCCAATCATGGAAAGCATGAGGCAACTTCACATACTATTTAGGTGTCCTTTGATTTCAGATTTGTAGCATGAGTTTGTATGCCTAGTAAAATCTGAATTTTAATTGATGTAGTACCTTGGTCTAGGATTTATCAAGAGCATTTGTATGTCATTGGAATGTAGTCTTTCAACCTTGTAGCACTTGCAAAGTATTACCTTTGAATCTTAATCTTTTCCTCTTGGAGCTAAAACGTGTGTTATGAAATGGATATGAAGAAACTTGCTAGAACAACCAACAAGGAAATCTTGCCATGTAGCCCATTTTGGACAAAACTAGCTTTACACGTGACCTTGAGTAAGGGCATGGTTTAAAGATTTAAGAAATTCAATCAATCCAACTATGCCTTTGAAAACACTTGAAAAAATATGACTTTCAACCTTATTCATAGTGTGTTCCTTAATACACTCATGACTTGAAAAATTGAACGACCACGTGGCTTAAAGCCCATCTTGGAGCAATTTAAATCATGGGTTATGAATAAAACTTTGAAACCAATGATGCTTGAAACCCACTTGAAAAATCTTGAAAACGAATAGAGGTAAAACCAAGGCCTTGAATCAACTTAAGACATAACTTGAAGACTCAATTCCAACATGATTTAAATTAGCACAACTCAAATCGTGACTTGAAATGATTCCAAATATAACTTAAAAATAATTCCCATTCATGGCTTGTCCAATTCCAACATGAATGATCACAAACTGATTATGCCATATGGCATGAGATCACTCGTTGGTCTTGGAAACACTCCATGCTCGGGTCTTGAAATAAATTGACCATGTCTTGACTAGTTTACCATGAGAATGAGGACACATCTTTTCTTTTATCTCTACTTGGATTCAACACACTTGCAGGGGCCTCTAATTACACAGAATACAAACTAGAACTCCATAACCTAAACTTTAGAGGATTATGACCAAAAACCATATGATGATCTTGAGAAAAGTCCATGAAGCAGCCACATGCTTGGCATAAGAAAAATGAGAGAGTAGGACAAATTTGGGGTATGACAGATGCCCCTATCTAATTGTCTTGGACCCGAGGAAATGAATTGTTGCATGGCGTTCATTTTTAGGGTAGAAGTCAATTAGATATAAGAAGACCCCAAAATTTGTCTGACAAAAGATAAAGTGTTGTAGAGTAAGAGCTGACAGAATGAGGTAGTGGGGTTCAAACTGAACAAAATAACTTAAGGTCCTTTGGATGGTCGAAGCAGTCCCTTATCCATTAAGGTTCTCCGATGATACCAAAGTAGTATTTCTGAAGGCATGAGATTCTCTGGGTCATCGAAGCAGTCCCTTATCCATTAAGGTTCCTCGATGATACCAAAGCAGTATCTCTGAAGGTAGACGATTCTCTGGGTCGTCGAAGCAATCCCTTATCCATTAAGGTTCCTCGATGATACCAAAGCAATATCTCTGAAGGCAGACGATTCTCTGGGTCGTCGAAGCAGTCCCTTATCCATTAAGGTTCACCGATGATACCAAAGTAGTATCTCTGAAGTAAATTTGTTGAGAAATAGTTGAGCAAGATTCCTGTTGGAGGAAATGTGATGGCTCTGCAGGGGAAACTCACAAGAATCTTTCTAGGATATCCTCTGCTTGGGGAGTAAGAATAGCAACAGCTACTGGGATTGTCATTATCAGCTGCCTGGCTGAAGAATAACTTGCTGGGGAATAGGATTACATGAGCACATGCGAGGTGTCAGCTTCTCTTTTGAAGAATACTGCCGACTTTGATGGAAGACTGGCCAAGATGCTTGTGAACCGATCCTGGATCCTGTTATGCTATGTTGAGGATGGATATGCCATGCACTACATGATGCACTAAAACATATATTAAAATGAAACTGCTAGGGAATCTAATGCACGTATGAATGCAAAAGACTAATATACTCAATATGATTATGATACTATGCTTGCATGCCATGCGTATGACAATGCAAATGATCGGGTGCGCTGGGGATAAGTTTCCTTGTCGAGGGTATCACCAGGGATTGAATTTGGTAATTGCCAAATGAAATTGGACTTGGTTATTTTGGTGTTATGAGGATGCCAACGACGGTGTACTTTTAATGGTTGCCAATGAAGACTGGACTTTAAAGGGTAGATTTGAAGGTGCCAACGAGTATGGACTTTTGAGTAGTTGCCAATAAAGGATTGGACTTTGGGTTTTATGGGGATGGTGAGAATGTTTGACTACTCGACCCTTTTTTAGCAAGTAAAATATGACTAGGGAGCGTGATTGCCCCTGTTAGGCTTTGAAAGATTCACTGCTAGGGATTACGTTGAGCAAATCCATGAAAAGTTGTACTGCTTGTGGTGAAGAGCCAAGGCGACTGACAATTGATTTGATGCTTTCCTGTGGTGGAGCTCCTTGGAGACTATTTGTTTCCCTTTTAGTTCTCCCAACACCAAAATAAATTTTATTGCTCTCAAATATTGTCTTTATTAACCGAATTTTAAAACACAGTTTATCAAAAACAAGATCAATTTGCACACAATCAGATAAAGTAAAAAAATGAGCACAATTTTTGCGAGAAATCTCTCTTTGTATTGATTTGACCCTTAATTGGGTAAGTACGTACAAGGATGCAATTCCTTAATGAGGTAATTGCGGTGCAAGAGAAAAACATAATGGCAATATAAATAAATGAGGTTCCATTGAGTTTAAACACTGCTATGGTCCCAATGACTTTGATAACTTCAACACCCTGCTTCGTAGGAAGACGGCTGGATCGATTCTTCCCTTCAGTGACACATCAAGGTCAAGTGGACATGCAGAATAGATACTTTGCCTTGGAATTTGCCCCTAACTTTTGCCTGGATCGCCCTTTCGGGTTTGCAATCCACCGGGACGCCCTTTTTTGCCTGAACCTCCCTTTTGGGTTTTCAATTCAGCAGGCCTATATTTTTTTATTTTATCCCTAATTTTTGCTTGGACTGATTTTATTTTTTCAAGTCCACCGGGACTACCATTTTTTCCTAAGTTGCCTTTTCAGGTTTTCAACTTAGCGGCTTTATTATTCCACTTTTCTAGGCGTAGTATCTCTTAACGTACTCTGCATTCACCAAGTATGGTAATTCATCACCGTCCATAGTTGTGAGCTTCAAGGCACCACCAGAAAATGCTTCTTTTACCACATATGGGCCTTCGTAGTTTGGCGTCCACTTGTCCCTGGATTCATTATACATAGTCATGATCCTCTTGAGCACCAAGTCTCCTTCTTGGAATGTCTGAGGATGCACTTTCTTGTCAAAAGTTTTCTTCATGTGTCTTTGATAGAGCTGGCCATGGCATATTGCTGCCAAGCGTTTTTCTTCAAGAAGGTTGAGTTCATTAAACCTCGTCTTCACCCATTCTGCTTCATCCAGCTGAGCTTCCATCAATACTCTTAATGAGGGGATCTCGACTTCAATCGGAAGGACCGCTTCCACGCCATAAACCAATGAGTAAGGAGTTACCCCTGTTGAAGTTTGCACTGAGGTACGGTAGCCGTGCAGCGCAAAAGGTAGCATCTCATGCCAATCCTTATAAGTGACCACCATTTTCTGAATGATCTTTTTGATGTTTTTGTTGGCTGCCTCAACGGCTCCATTCATCTTGGGTCTGTATGGTGTTGAATTATGGTGCTCAATCTTAAAATTAGCACACAGTTCATCCATCATTTTGTTGTTGAGATTAGACCCATTGTCAGTGATGATACAGTTAGGCACTCCATATCTGCATATAATGTTGTGTTTCAAGAAGCGAGGGACCACTTGCTTGGTAACGTTCGTATACGATGCAGCCTCAACCCATTTGGTAAAGTAGTCTATGGTAACCAATATGAAGCGGTGTCCATTTGAGGCCTTTGGCTCGATCATCCCAATCATATCTATTCCCCACATGGAAAATGGCCATGGTGAAGTCAAGACGTTCAAAGGAGTGGGAGGTACATGAATCTTATCAGAGTATATCTGGAATTTATGGCATGTTCGGGCATGATGGTAGCAGTCAACCTCCATGGTTAGCCAATAATAGCCTGTTCTCAATATCTTCTTTGCCATAGTATGCCCATTTGCGTGGGTACCAAAACAACCTTCATGAATATCTTTCAGAATCTGCTCAGCTTCATGCTTTTCCACACATCTGAGTAGTTCAGTATCGTGATTACGCTTGTATAACACATTCCCATTGAGGAAGAAATTTGATGCCAATCTGCGCAAAGTTCTCTTATCCACTGCCAAAGCGCCCTCTGGATATTCTTGTTTTTCCAGATAACGTTTGATGTCATAGAACCATGGCTTTTCGTCTGACTCTTCATCAGCAGCCAAACAGTGAGCTGGCTCTTCAAATTGCTGTAGATCAATATCCGACCGATGGTTGGGCCATATCAGTTTATACATAGAAGCCAAAGTTGCCAGAGCATCTGCCATTTGATTTTCCTCTCTAGGCACATGGGTAAAAGTGATATCTCAAATCTGGGAAGTAGCTTTGCCACGTAATCTCGATATGGAATTAGATTGGCATGTTTGGCACCTAGTCACCTCGAATTTGATGTATTACTAAAGCAGAATCTCCCAACACATCAAGAGTCTTAATCCTTAAATTGATGGCTTCTTCCAATCCAAGTATACAAGCTTCATATTCAGCCATGTTATTGGTGCATGGAAAACAGAGCTTAGTTGTGAAGGGTAAGTGGAAATTCTTGGGTGATGTAATCACTGCCCCAATTCCACTTCCATGAACATTTAAGGCACCGTCGAACATGAGAGTCCATCGCTCCCCTGGTTCGGGCCCCTCATCCAGACCTGTCTCTATTTAAACACATTTTACTAAAGGTGAAGTGAGGGTGGTCGAGTCTTTGGCCCTTCTCCTCAATTGTTTGGGTGCGAGTTTTCTTACTCGTGTGTGGGCAATTGTCACCCCTAAAACATCCAACATGTCAAATTCGCTCCTCTCGCTCCTTTGCGATCCACAGCTCAAACACTTTTCATAAAGAACATTGTTTAGTCCATCCTTCCGCGCATATAAACTTGTGCTTCAGCCTCCCCTAGCGAGCAGACAAGCCAACGTTTAGAAGTTAGAATGCAACCTAAACTCTCGCTCTCCTAAAACACATTCAAATCAAATCTTTTTTCTCAATCAAATTCTTTAACACACTTAATCATATATTGAAACAACTTTCTAAAAGGTGATGTGAGGGGGGCCAAGTCTTTGACCTTTCTCCTCAATTGTTTGGGTGCGAGTTCTCTTACTCGTGTGTGGACAATTGGCGCCTATAAAAAACACAAACCAAACAACCGTAGTCCCACAAACTACGAATGCTCGGACTTTCCCATTGCACAAGGGAATACGTAGGCCCAAGGGTTCTCAATCCTTGTTGAGCACCCTAATAAAAAACCACCCCATTTTCCCCTTAGAAGCAAACCCTTTAGAAGATAAACAAACAAGCCTAACTAACTTTCTCATGAATCGAATCAAGAGGTTCCCGTTGAGTACAACGGACGTAGAGGGTGCTAATACCTTCTCTCTCGCGTAACCGACTCCCGAACCCAAATTTGGTTGCGATGACCGTGTTCTTATCCCTTAAAGGTTTTATCGATATTTTCCTATTCCTTCCTTGGAATGAATAAAGTTTGGTGGCGACTCTGTTTCAAACGGTTTTTTTCGCGTCCATCGCAAGGATCGTATTTTTCGAGGTACGACAGATGGCGCCTAACCATAGTGAGACTCGTACCCAATTTTCCCTTTCAGACACCGCTTCAACTATGCTTTGTACTTAAGTCTCATTTTCTGATTTTTTTTTCTTCCCCTTTCATTCAGAAAATCAAATTAAGGAATTTTGATTTATTATAATCATCACATGCACAAGATCGGTCGAGAATTTTTGTTTATACACCATATTTTATTTACCGATGAAATTACACACTTTTGTGTGTTATTTATCATCCACTTTAGGATGAACTTTGAGGTTCAACCATCGTTAGGTTGAATAACCAGGTGAGGGTTACCCAAATTAGAAGGTGTAGTTGCCTTTTACCGCCTTTTCATCATTTTGATGCAAAAATTATTTATTTCTCAACCAATCATACATGTTATGTGAATCTAAATTATGTTAGACTGACATGATAAACTGATTAGGGAGTACTTCTCCAAATTAGATTACTTTGGTACAAATCTACACGTTGGACTTGTATCTCACTTTGGGGAACTTAGGGTGTTCGATTAATAGTTATGTTGTCAAACTTTCCCGGTGTCCCTAAACTTACTCTCACATCCCTCTATTTCTATATACTTTCCCACTCGGGAGGGAGGAAGCGGAACATAAGCGGCTTCAACATCAGTTGCACCTTGTCTTGTTTGCTCCTCTTTCATGCTCTGAACTTTAGATTGCACCCACCCCACCTATCTTGATTTTCATTTGAAGTCCCGACTTCATGTTGGGTAGGATGAGTATGTGGTGTGATAATGTACTCCTGCATAGAATTACTTGCATCATGGTTTTAAAAATCATGTCTCCCTCCTCCTCGGATGAATTACCCAGAGTATGGGCACCTGCCTTTTAGAGCCAATTACTTACAACATTAACCCTTAATTTCACAGGGTTAGAAAAATCAATAATGGTTTTGTTGCAGATCATCACCGTGTAGGTGCTCCCGTTAACCGATATCATGCATTGATGCACAAGAGCATCCATGTCAATCTTAGATTTTCCTTCTACATTGTGTAACACCATAATCCCCATTTCAACATTTAAAAAGATAGTTAAATTAAAATTTCACGATTAGAGTGTCATGCATGCTTCACCATCACATATAAACATCAACACCACTAGTCATTTAAAGATAAGCATCCAAAAATCACTAAGTTCGACATATAAGTCTCAATCATCAAAATAATAATGAAACTCAAACATTAGTAAGGCATAAAATAAATAAAGAATGAACAACTCATCCTCAGTGCTACATATCAGAGCGACTCCTCTAAGATCCAATGATAAAAGTTAAAGAGACACCGACGTCATCCTCTAACTAAACCAGCTACTCTTTTACCTAATTGTGTGTACTCCAAAGAAGGACAAACGCCAGACAAAAAAGGGTGAGAATACACCTTACAAACGTTAATGATAAAAATTAATAGTAGGGTGGTAAACGAATAAAACAAGTATAATATTCTCACGAAACACAATCACATTCCAATTTATAATACAATGCAAAATGCACCAACTCCTCCATCAATAGGCATGTAGTACCGAGTTTTTGGGTTAAGAGGTTTGTTACTGATTACCCATGTTTCTGGTTCCTCTTGAACTGTATCCCTCTTTGGACATGAGACTGCCATGGTTCCTCTCTGAACCTGACCTTATTGGACCGAAGTCTTACCTAACTCCAAAATATATGCATGCATGATCATGTATAGCAAACATGCATCCAGTCAAGCAATCATCATCAAAATTATCATAAAAAATCATCATAAAAGGTTATCATAAAAAATCACCATAAAAAATTATCATCAAAATATGGTTCCACTCTTGAACCATAAGGTTACCAATAATCATGCCTCACTCTAATCCCACCAGATTACTAATCTCGAAAATATAACTTATTAAATAATTATGTTACATCATTTTATTGAGTAAAGGTATATTATTACTCAACAACTCTAAATCAACAAAATACTCATAACGATTCAAAAGGTTATTATATTCTTTATAACTCAATAGAGTTCTCAAAAAACCTCAAAAACAACTCAACAACAACTCTTACCTCTCAAAATAACTCTAGAGTACCCCAAAAGTACTCTAAAGTTCGAAAAAATGCTTCAAGGACAACTCTTCACAAGTGATAACTCTACTAACTCTAAAGCCTGACAATTTAACTCAAATTACTCCAACTTGACCCAAAATACACAAAAATGTCACTAATGTAAAAAATTGCTCAAAAATCAGTGAAAAACTCCACGAACTTGAAGTTGTTGAAAAACACCCTGACTCGCCCAAGCCCGAAGCGTTGCAGCCATACGACGCCACCAGCGTCGCGCTACTCCCTTCTTGTACATATCGCGCTTGCCACCGCCAAGCTGCGGCGCAGTCCCCTTCGATGTGGATCACACCTGTCGCCGAAGATGTGCGGCACAACTCCATCACGCGACCCCTATTCCAGAGATCTCACAATCGCCGGTCGCCGCCCTTGCAACCCCTAAAACTCGATTTTTCAATTTTTGAGCCAAAAACGACTGATTTTTTGAAAAAATGATTTTTCTGACCTTTTGGGAAAATTAGGGGAAAAACAGACCGTGCAGTTATAAGAAATGGGGAAAAACACCAAATGAGATAGCACAAAATACATATACATCACAGTAATAAAATGTTTCACTCATCTCAAAATATCATAGATTAATGCGATTAATCACAAAACTCTAAAAGGGTGTAACCCTGCAAATATGTCAAACAACAACAAATGATATTACAATGACCATAGTAGATTTATCCTAAATCCCATTTGGTCACTAATATGGTTTTTCCCAACTCTATTTGGCCAAACACAACAACACACAAAATAAAAATATTTTACGATTGATGCCAATGAGGTTTTGCTCAAACCCCATTTGGTCAAACATTTCACAAAAATACAAGAAATTAAAGGAAACACAACAAGCACCCATGATGCTGATGCGAGGGTAAGGAGCCCTCACTCTCCTGGCTACCTATAATCACCCATCAGTAAAGTAATCCCCTTCACCTTACCTCAAAATTAAAGCCTTGTCCTTTTCCTACGGCCGACTCCCAAAGCCTTGTGCGTTCTCAATTCCCATGATCTGCCACTTCCCAACTTTTCTAATTTTCTTTCACGTTAACCTAGTCTGCCTTCTCACTTTAGAATATGTAATAACTTAATTTATCCCAATTGGGCTAACACCATCACACTCACATCCCCCAAATAATCTGAAACTCATTTAATTCCATAAATTATATTTTCTTAATAAAATATAACACTTTATTTTATTTAAATAAAAATTTCAATTAAATAAATATTTGATAAAAATCCTTTAAAATGTAAACTATTCCTAATAATTTTATTTTCTCCAATTATTACTAAGTAATTCAAATTATTTAATTATCTCTTATAATTTAAATAAATAATATTTATTCCTCCGCTCTTAAACTCTATATCCCCAGTAATTATTAAACTACTAAAATGCCCATAAAACTCTCAAAACTCCAAAATAACACAAATAACACACATAAACACTCCAATAATTAAATAAATTAATAATCTAAAAATCAGGGTGTTACACAAGGCGGTCCTCCACCAAATTAAACTCAAATATGAGGTGCTCGACGATTTAGGTAATCAAACCCCCACCAAATTTCCTCTAGCGAAGGCGGTGACATTAACTATGTCATTCTGAACCATATTATACATAAAGAAGAAAAGTTCCCATTGGGTGACTACACCGGTACTATCCCCTCGCCCAAACAAGGTGAAGGCAATGGCCATTTTGGCATACCAGAAACAAGAGTTTTGGATTGTGGAGGCTTTCACCCCAACAGTAATGTCAAAGTGATCGTTGGTAATTTCGGCCCAGAAGTTCTTAACAGGAAAATTGTTTGGGACATCTTTGGGCTCATATATAAGCAATCTGAGAATGTGTCCAAAATCCTCAAAACTCAGTTTATAGTTTTGATTAAACAGACGAAATTTTAGAAGTACCATAATAGTACCTCGTGCCATCTATCCATTTTTTAAGTAATTTAAAATCCAGAGTGCTCAAAAAATTGAGGGTAATGCACTCATAAGTGGGCGCTTCCTTCTATATAAAGTCTAACAAGCCTATAATATGAAACATTCTATCAATCTTAGATTTTAAACCTAGAGTATAGAGAGTTTGTTCACAGACATACCTCGTAGGGGTGAGCTTCCGCCTAATCATAACATGATACCTCTTTACTTGGATGTCATCCTCAAAGACAATCTTGTGACGATTTCCAACTCTGGTGCTACCTCTCGTTTTAGGCCTTAATGACTCGGCTTGCTTTCCCATTTCACTTCTTTTTGGACCCATTGTTGAGAATGAAGGTGTGAAAAGTACACAAGAATGGGGGGTTGAATTATGTTTCGCATTTTCTTTAATTTAACTTCTGATCAAAGTTTTAGAATCGGAACTGGTGTTTAGATTCTATTTTAATTCATTGGCAGCGGATATAACAAAAGTAAACAAATAATAGCATAAGACACACAAGATTTATCCTGGTTCCTCCCCTAACTGAGAGTACTCGAGTCCCCTTACCTCACAAGAGATTTTCATTATAACCACTTCATGATTACAATCACTTATGCTTCTGCTTAAGTCTTTTAAACTTGCTCAGGCCAAGTGTCTAAGACTTTCTTGCTTAAAGCACATGTCTAAGACTTCTGCTCACATCCTTTGACCGAGCCACCTGCTCTTCTAGCCATCTAGAGTAAGACTTCCTTACTCGCATCCTTTGACTGAGCCACCTGCTATTCTGGCCATCCAGACTAAGACTTCCTTGCTCAAGCAGCACTTGAGACTTCCTGCTCACGCCCCTCAGATGAAGACTTTCCCTTTTCTCAATTAACCTAGCTGAATAAGACTTTCACATCTCAAGCACTTAAGCAATGAGACTTATGTGGATTAAGCATATTGGCTTAAGACTTGTTGCTTGAATCCCAACGAGACAAGACCTTTACTCAAGCACAGAGCAAGAGACTTTTATCTAAACTGCTAAATAGACCCAGCAGGATAGAGAATAAGGTGTACACGATACAAGTATCATAGGTACGGGAAATCACCATAACAAAGACCTAAAGCACTTAATATTTCTAAGATATACAATGTTTAAGAAATCTTAGGGCTTTTATAATTACAACCAACAAACAGAAAATTTGCATATTAAAATAGAGATGATAATTGCTTGAACTTGCTATTCCTTTGTCTAAAGAATCCTTGTTCTTATTTTTCAGTAAGAACCTTCAGCCATATTTATAGCCTTTGCAGAAAATTAGCCGTTGAGGAAGTAACTTGATCAAGTGTCTTTGTCTTTTCCCCATAGTACAAGAGACGTTAAAGATGGATGCACAGCAGATTCTGAATCCAGTGTGTAACATGTTTAACCTCTTAGTCTTCAAAAGGTTCTCATACTGATAGAGTCGTTAAAAGTAGTCATCCATAAATCATGTCAGCTTTTCTCGAGCCTTGCAATCTGTAGACTCTAACTGACAAACTTATAAGATAGTACAGTTTGCTTTCTGCAGTACGGATGACTTTTAGCTTTATCACAAACTCCGAGTGGTACCAGATTCTGATATACAATTTCAAAGTGTAGTGACCCGTCTAAATACTGGACCTCCAGCACCAGAGTTTGCGCCAAGCCACACTAGCAAATGTTCTTCAGATTCTGCAAACAGAACCTAGCAATTAAGCAACTCCCAAGTGTGTCTAAGTAAAACAGATTCTGATTATTTATGTACAAGAACAAGAAACTGCATAAATAAAACACTCATCAAATAAACCATTATTTTTTCAATACTTTTGTTATCATCAAAACTAAAAGAGAATATGTCATGAATAAATCTTGTTCTAACAATCTCCCCCTTTTTGATGATGACAAACACAAGTATTTAAAGGACAATGTTGGGCAATTAATTTTCTTTGCAACATTAGGGTATGCTGTTTGTAAGCTCCCCCTGAGTCTTATAGTCCAAAGTTGAGTTCTATATACTCTAACACTACGAACTATTTTTTAAGAAAAAATAAATGAGTCTTCTTAGTAACATAGGGTTTGAGGTTTCTAAGCCCTCCCTGAGTCAAACAGTTCCAAGGTTGAGGTTTGTAAGCTCCCCCTTAATTCTACATTTAAAAGAACCAAAATAACAATATCTTAACTTTCTTTAGCAACATTAGAATGTGAGGTTTGTAAGCTCCTTCTGAGTCTGATAGATTAAGTCTAAGGTTTGTAAGCTCTTACTTAGTTCTATGTACAAGGAAGTTAAAATATGCCTTGGGCTAGGTAAACAAAACAGAAAGTAAATAACAAGAAAATAAATGACCAATATGTACAACTGAGTAATAAAATAAAGAAATAAAAGAAAGAAAGAAATAAAAGAAGGGAAGAAAAATAATTTCCACTAGTTAATGCAATTCAGATCATCATTACTATAGCAGTTTCCAAGAATTAGAAAGCAACTAAGTAATAAGGACTATTAAGGAATGTTAAGTGCACGCTTTAAAGTCCTAGTGGTCATTTGTTATTTCAAGAATTAAGAAGGATTAATTTCAGACTTTTGGTATACACAGAAGCCATTATAAAAGCACCCAACTTCTAGATCATTTTCATCAACATCTTCCAAGAGATATGAATTCATCAACTGAGAGTCATAACACATCTGTCATAACAGATGTTTCAGAGATCTCTTCTAGTTTAGAAGTAGGTGATCTATACCTGAATCATCTACAACACAGCCCTTGCCCTTAGCGACACTTGCTTCTGACAAGGCAACATCAATAGTCCCTGAACAACCATCAGAAGACGGTTCTTCAGTACTTGCTATGAGGCCAAAGAGAAGAAGTATGAAAAGGTTAAAGAGAAGAAAGGTCAACAAGTGGTTTTACCGATCGCTCCCAGTTATAGATAAGGAAGAAGAAATTGACTCTGAAGACGAAGAAGTGGATTATGGAAACAGTGGATACCGTTTGGCACGAGATACTCTAGGTAGGGATCTTTACTAGAAACATCTTGTCCCATTTTATTTAAAACAAATTTTTTTGTAATCCTTTTGCTTAATATAAATGAGATAGACATTGAGCCCAGGATTTCTTCTGCATGCAAGTACATTCCAGTAACTTTCCTTAAGAATTTCTGAAGGATTATTGGCAAAGTGAAACAGACAACGGAAACATCAGTAAAACTAATAAAAAATTAACTCATAGTTGTTCAGAGAATCTTAAATAGGTTAGACTGCTAGATAACACTTCCAAGAGTTATTATTAGAGTACTGATAAGATTTAACCAATACTTAAATAATTTTAAACTCAAGACCATGTAAATATCACGTCTATAAAAAGGACTCAAGTAAGCTTTCTTCCATCATCACTTAATCCCTAAAACACCAAGATGTACAAGTAAAAGCAAATTTGGGTTCTAAAGAGATATTTCAGGAAGGCAGCGTTATTGAATGCAACAACTCAAGAAAACTAAGGCAAAGCAGCAACTAAAGGATATGCAAGTAAGCAGACAGCTTCAGAAGTGCTCTTGTCAACAACATCTTTTGTGAAGATAACCAGAAGAAGATCTTGTGGGACCAGACGCAGACACCAACTGAGAAAGGAGACTATGGAGTTTGCTAAGGAAGAATGACAAGATTACTTAGATAGTCTGGACATGTTAGATGATCCTAGGTAGATCCTTTGGGCCAATCCAACATACCAGAATCATCTAATTTTCTTGTAATAGCTTCCTTTCAATTAATGAAATAAGTCGCAAACATTGAGTACTTTTACTTATTTATTTTAGATTCTCATGAACAACATAGAATAAATATTCAACAGTTTAAAACTGAACACAAGCATGAATAAACTCTGAATTTATTAATAAGAAGCTTAATACAGAGATTTCGACAGAATACAAAGCATAACTATGCAGAAATCTAACATCAGAATCTTTCATAGATAACTTCAAACTTGTCTCTCCAAATCTTAGAAGAACTAGCCTCAGAACTTATGTTAACCCCCTGTTGAACAAGTATGTCAGAAATAACTCATCCATAAGGAATGGAGAAGATCTTTCCCTTTTGAACAGAAGAAAGAGACATTTTCAGATGGTCAAACATAACTTGAGGAAGATCAATCATTGAATTTGAATTAAGAAGTAGAAGCAGATCTTTTTCAACAGGGTCCACAAGGTCTAAATATTTATGCTTAGGAAGTAAGTTTGAATTCAAAATCTGATTCCAAACAATAGCATCAGGAAGAAGATTTTAGACCTATGATGTATTAGATGGATCTACAAAGATACGCCAAGTAGGAAGATAGTGTTCCCAAACAAGAGTTCCTTGGATTTCTCTAATCTCCTCACAGTTGATCACATTTGCAATCGATTTAGAGGTTACTGTAATAGAAACACCAGTTACTCTAGACAGAATAACATACTCAGAATTCAGCTCAACAATGGAGGCATTCATCCAAAACTCTTTGACAAGACTTAGTTAAGTGAAACCACAGAGCATCTCAAAGTAGCCATTCCAACCTTGTTTAAACACAGTCTTCCAAAAGTTGAAACTAATCTTAAGCAACTCATCAAAATCCACAAAATTTTCATTAATGAAAACTAGCTGATTCAAAGAAGAATGAACTGAGGAACTCATCTTAGGTTTGGTTTGATAAGCACACAATTAGGAAGAAAAGAAGAAGAAGAAAAACTAAACAAGAATCCTACAAGAATAAGAATCTTGTCAGAAAAAGGACATAATGATGTTACACAAGACAGGGGATAGTAACAGCGAGTACCAAAAGAGAAAACATCATTACCCAGAGGTTCATATCTAGCAAATGTTTCAATTCCACAAGATGAGTTTCACCTTCATGAAAATTTAAGCATTATAAAAGTTTTTCGAAAACTTTTTACTTAAACTATTATGTCATACATAAAGAATCTTCTTCTGAATCTCAAAAACTAACAACTTTTAGAAGCTACCATCTGTCAGAGTCTAGTAGATCTAGACTAAGATAGAGATATCATCTGTCAGTTACAATACTCTAAGATTCTATTCAAAACTAGCACTTCATATTGAAACAAGAGTCATGAGTAATTGATGAATATTTAATTGAATTCTAGACAGCTAACACACAGCAGTAACAACACAGGATATGAAGAAACTGTTTCCATAAATAAGATCATCATCTGGCTTAATAAGACATTTAGTATAGACAAACACAACAGAGTTTCCCCTTAAAAATTTCTAAAGTTCTTCTTTTCAAAAGAACTTCTCTAGAAGTCTAACAGAAACTTTGTATTTACATCTATACAAATGTTTTATTGAATCAAAAGATAAACCAGAGAAGAACAAGCATACACTTCTTTTTTTTGTTGGCCAAACTCGATTCAGTATTCAGACTTGACCAATAGAGTCTGAACACATCTTTGAGTGGATTCTGATTCAATGGTTCTCTAACCATTGATTCCACTACTCTCACTATATTCAATACCACCAGTACTAGAATCTAGGTTGTTGGATCTTCCTCCAATAAATGTTGTAAAAAACCTTATAGAAGACGCCTCTGCTTCTTTCCTTAATATCTGTAGCAGATACATTATGATACTCATATTTCTATAAGACCATACATGTAAGTACAAGAAGACTCTTCTTTACCTTATGTCTCTTCCTGATAATAAACTCATAAACCACTCCAGAGTATAAGTCTAGAATGAGATATGATACGAACATAATCTTGTTCTAAGCAGAGTCATTAATCTCATTGTCTAGGATTAAATCTTTTGACTTTGAAATTAATGACAAGCTCATAACCAAATGGTGTTAACTATCATAAATTAACATAAAGAAAATCAAAGTACTATCTTAGTACAGCTGACAGAACTCAAAGAGAGATTGAAGAATTCTCATAGAAATGTATTTTAATACAACTTCCATGATGATCCTCAATCAAGAAACAATGGAGTTTCCTAAGATATCACCTTAAGGAACAGACTCCATATTATCAAATATTTTAAAACAAGATAGATTTGACAACATGTCTTGCTCTTAAATACTTAATTTTTATTTTAGAACACATATGCTTCTTTTCATATGTACCCTGAACTAATATCAGCTTCAAAAGTTTAGACATTGAAGAGCATCTGATATCAAGTTTTTGTAGTGTTTCTTCTTACTTTCAGATCTGGGAAATTAGTTGAAACACAAGTATTTCAGAAGCATCTGAAGTTACTCTTCTATCAAAAAATATCACAATCCATTCAGCCAGTATGAAAGTTCTTCTAACAAGAAACCTAAGTTTCTTATCATTAGTCATTCCAAAGAACTTGAGCTAACTTGAGAAGGTGATCTGTTGAATATTTTTTCATCATCTAACTTCATTTATTTCCTTTGAAGACTGCAAGATAACCCTTCCAAACACAGCAGATTCAAGATGTAAACATCCTGAATAACTGTGATCTTAGATTTAAGTCTCAGAGCAATCTTCTCAGAATTTTCTTGAAAAGATTAGATGAAGTGTAACTGTTCAAGCTTCAAAAACTAATCCCCACAAATCCAAGCACAAGAATTCAAAGATTGTCCAAGCATCAGACACATCAATGATGTTGATATACTTAGAAGTGAGATAGAGCATCTACCAGAATTCAACTACCTTTGGAGATATTCAATATCCATCTTCTGAGCTGGTGAAAGAGGTTTTCAAGATGATCATCTTTACACCATCAACTTCTATAGTAATACCTCTTTCAAGGATATTCTATAGACCTTCAGCAACCCTTTACCAAGACCAATGAGTTAAAAATATTTTTAGCTTTTCCATCATTTAAATTCAATGGAATCATCCTTTAAATATGGTAGGAAAAGCCGTATGATATTTTTCAGGTGGCACTTGATTCCTTCTTGAAGAAGAATTATACTTTTCTTATTGGATCATTATCTAAGCCACTGTTAAGTGTTAAGCACAGACCATGCTCTGATACCAATTGAAGGTGTGAAAAGTACACAAGAAGGGGGGTTGAATTGTGTTTCACGTTTTCACTAATTTAACTTCTTTTTGGACCCATTGTTGAGAATGAAAGTGTGAAAAGTACATAAGAAGGGGGGGTGAATTGTGTTATGCATTTTCTTTAATTTAACTTCTGATCAGAGTTTCAGAATCAGAACTAGTGTTCAGATTCTATTTTAATTCATTGGCAGCGGATATAACAGAAGTAAACAAATAACATCAGAAGACACAAAAGATTTATCCTAGTTCCTCCCCTAACTGAGAGTACTCCACTTCCTTTGCCTCACAAGAGATTTTCATTATAACCATATCATGATTACATTCTCTTATTCTTCTGCATAAGTATTTTACACTTGCTTAGACCAATTGTCTAAGACTTTCTTGCTTAGAGTACATGTCTAAGACTTCTGCTCACATCCTATGACCGAGCCACCTGCTCTTCTGGCCATCCAGACTGAGACTTCCTTACTCATATCCTCTGACTGGGCCACCTGCTATTCTGGCCATCCAGACTGAGACTTCCTTGCTCAAGCAGCACTTGAGACTTCCTGCTCAGCCCCTTAGATGGAGACTTTCACTTTGCTCAAACAGCCTAGCTGAATAAGACTTTCACAACTCAAGCACTTAAGCAATGAGACTTATATGGCTTAAGCATCTTGGCTTAAGACTTGTTGCTTGAATCCTAATGAGACAAGACTTTTTCTCAAGCATATAGCAAGAGACGTTGATCTAAACTGCTGAACAAGCCCAGCAGGATAGATAACAAGGTGTACATGATACAAGTATTAGAGGTACGAAAAATCACCATAACAAAGACCTAAAGCACTTAAGATTTCTAAGATATACAATGTTTAAGAAATCTTAAGGCTTTTATAATTACAATCTACAAACAGAAAATCTGCATATTACAATAGAGTTGATAATTGCTTGATCTTGCTACTCCTTCGTCTGGAGAATCCTTGTTCTTATTTTTCAGTAAGAACCTTCAGCCATATTTATAGCCTTTGTAAAAAACTAGTCGTTGAGGAAGTAACTTGATCAAGTGTTTTTGTCTTTACCCCATAGTACAAGAGACGTTGAAGATGGATGCACAACAGATTCTGAATCTAGTGTGTAACACGTTTAACCTCTGAGTCTTCAAGAGGTTCTCATACTGATAGAGCCGTTAGAAGTAGTCATCCATAAATCATTTCATCTTTTCTTGAGGCTTACAATATGTAGACTCTAACTGACAAACTAATAAGACAGTACAATTTTCTTTCTGCAATACGGACGACTTCCAGCTTTATCATCAACTCTGAGTGGTACCAGATTCTGATATACAATTGCCAAGTGTAGTGACTCGTCTAAATACCGGACCTTCAGCACCAGAATCTGCGCCAAGACACACTCGCAACCGTTCTTCAAAATTTTCCACCAGAAGCTAGCAATGAAGCAACTCCCAAGTATGTCTAAGTAAAACAGATTATGATTATTTATGTACAAGAACAAGAACCTTCATAAATAAAACATACATCAAATCACTACTACAAAACGCGCAAACAACAACGCCAGGTATACAACGATATCATATACACCGTTGTAATAGTGCGAACTGGATGCGCGCATTTTTTTAAATCTTATTAAAATGATTTTAATGACGGTTAAAATTCCAACCTTGGTGAAATGTGAGGCATTTCACCACGAATATTTATAAAAGCGTCGTTATAGGTAGCGTCTGGTCATGGGTTAAAGTCCCAGCACCAGCGTTTATGGTTTTTTACATATTTTTTCAAAATACTGACAGCCTTTCACCACGGGTATTTAAAAAGCCGTCATTATAGCCTATAGTTTAATTTTAGGTCTTGCTCTTCAAAAAATCGGTTTTAGGGAAAATCATCTCCTTTTTTAGATCTGTTTCATGCATTTGAAGCAGAAAAATCGTGCGGTCATTGTAGCGAGCGATTTTTGTCGGTGACGCGAATGCCTTATCGCTGAAGTTTGGGTTTTTCTCCTCGAGGATAAAGGGATCTACTTTCTGATTTCTTATTTATCCTATGAAGCTGGAAGGGAAAGGGAAGCCATCTAAAACTAACCTTGCACGCGAATGTTTAACTGAACAAACGCTTTAAAGAGATTGGGGGGTCCGGGGTCAGGTTATACAATGGATAGTTGTTAATTACCCTTCCTATATGTGGTTATCCACAGGATATTAGCTTTAGGTTTCGCTTTGTAATTGATGGTGTTTATCTGATAATGGGTTGGGAAAGTATGACAGGGAGAGTGTGTAACGCCCAAATATTTAATTATTTATTTAATTGAATATTTAATTATTTGTTTGTGATTATTCGTTCGATTTTGTGTTGTGATAAATTAAGTCAGAATATTAAGTCGGAAAGTCGTGGAATAATATTAGTAGTAATATTATCGTTGTTGGAGTGTGTTGGTTTCGTGGGCTTGGATTCGTGTCGGAATTAATAATAGAGAGGTGTATGTTGTTAGGCCCATTAGTAATATTAGTAGAATAATAATATTATATGATAAAAACAAATAATATGAGAATAGGAAGTTAGGTTGGTATCAGTAGAGGAAAGAAGAGCAGATCATGAGAAGTTGAGAACGAGAGAAACCGCTACCGGTGCCAAATCCCCAGAATCTGATTGAACCTAGAGCTGCCTTTAATCCAAGGTAAGGGTGGGGTTCGAATTTTATAACCGAAAATACGATAATTGATACGTGGGATTGGGATTTATATAATTTTCTACTGAATGTGTTGGAGTGTATTGATGAATTGGTTTTGTTTTTGTGGAATTTGATGTTTGCTAGATTGTTTGGTTGTTGTTCTATAGTGTTAAACTTAGGTTGGAATTTGGTTAAATCGATAGAAATCGATGTTTTCACGGACGAAAGTCGGAATAGATTGCGTAGTTGTGTCGAGAAATATTAGGCCGTGATCGAGTATGCTTGTTTTATCGAATTTGGTTGATTTTGTAAGTTTTTGCATTTTTGGAGATTTGGGGGTTTAAGATTCGGATTGAAATCGAAAGTCGTAGAATTCACGTTTGATGGTTCCAAATCACTACTATATGTTTGATATGAATGAGTATGTGTTTGTTTCGAAGAAAATAATTGAATCGGTCGGATTTTCGGACGAAAATGCAAAATCCCGTAGGGCTGTTATGCAGAAAAATTCTGGTTTCGGAAAGTTTGGAAAATTCATATCTTTTGATCCGTAAGTCGGTTTTGACCCCCGTTCGAAGGTTTGGAAAGTTAACGAGACGTTCTTTCTAGGAAAAATGGTATTGAGGTCTGTATCTAGTTTAATTATAGCATAAAATTGAAACCGTATCGTTGTGTTGATTTTTACCGTCGTGAATGTGTGCGATTGAGGTGTTATCGTGCAATATGCCTCAACAATGTTAACCGATTAATAATGCAGAGGAATAGCAATAATGTGGGGACTTAGAAATAACAGTAGCAGGTTTTGTATCAGAGTTGAATTTAATAACAGTAACATTATTTAGTAGCATTCGAGATTTGATATCAGAGAATCAAATAAATAGAAACAATGGGAATTAGTAGCAATAATAGAGGTTGACAAAAATAGTACCGAATAGTAATATTAGTAGTTTTAACCGATATAATTGTTTAACCAAAATTTGTTGAAATTTTGCAGAAATAATTCGTAAGTGGTTGTAGTTATTTTTGGTTGGTTGATGTATGGAATTAGTCGAATAAGTAGAATTAAGCGGTAAGATTAGTTTTCCGGTATTAGTTGAAAATTGTCGGAGTAAGTCGTGTGTACGAGTAGGTATTCTTGGTTGGATTATTTTGTTGAAATTATGTCGAATAAGTTGATTTGTAGGTGAAGTTGAATTGTGTTGAATTGTCCCAATTTATGGACATTATTAAGTTGCAGGTCTTATGACCAACGTTGTTAAGTTGTTTTGTTGTTGCTGGTCTTGTGACTAATGTTGATTAAGTTGTTTGCAGTTGTTGCATTTTTGTCGTTGTTGAGTTGTGTTGAATAAGTTGATGTTGTGGTTGTTGTCGCATGCAGAGCATAGCATTATTAAGTTGGTCTGGATTGACAATTTTTAAGTTGGAGCTAATGCTCACCATGTTGGTCTGGATTGGCAAAATATTAAGTTGAAGGCTTATGCCTTGATGCCTCGATAACCTGACAATTTCTAAGTTGAGAGTTCTGCTCCAATGGTACCACATGCATACGCATAGTTGAGTCGCATTTTGTGTTGCATTACTTATGTTGACAAAGTTGTTGTTGTATTATGTTGATAAAGTTGTTGTTGTAGTATGTTGATAAAGTTGTTGTTGTATCATGTTGATAAAGTTGTTGTAGTATTAGGCTGATAAAGTTGTTGTTGAGTTGTTGATGATTGTTGTTTGTTGTTGTTGTAAGGTAGTGAAATTGTATGATTCTAGTCTAATGTATTGATTATCATACTCTTGTTTACCCTATGTTGGTAACGTGCAGGTTAGCAAAGATGAAGGTCGTTTATCCTTACTAGGTTGAGTCGGTGATGTCGCTCTGATACGTAACACTCGGGGGATGAACGCTTGTTGTTTATTGTTGAATATGTTTTATGTTGCTGAATTTTTAAGTTGAACTTATTAAGTATTATGTTGTTTTGAAGTTGTTTTAGTCGAACAAAAATGTTAAGTGAATCAAAGTTGAATATTCGTATCTTGAAGTTGTTTTGCTTTGAAAAGAAGATATATATGAATTTTGTTGTTATCGGTTCATCCGATCAAAGTGTTATGTATCTGTTCATATGAAATTAATCGAAGTTGTTTTTAAGATGAAAGTGTAGCATCCTATTTGAATGTTGAAATTTTATAACTCTGATTTTACTATTATCCACCGGGTAGAAATGGGGTGTTACAGAGTGAGCTTTTGTTTAGTATGCTCGCTAAGATTTCGTAATTTTATGCCTACGTATTCCTGAAACAGGGAAATCAGAGCGATCATAGTTCCTCCTATTCTATGGGAGGAAAGAGGTGTTTTGGTGTCTTGTTCAAAGCCCAAGACATGAAGTTAAAGGTGATTTGTATCTTGTTTGAATCCCAAGATATGAAGCTAAAGGGTTCTGGATGAGAGAGAATTTTTCATCTCTAAAGAGGAATTGTTGATGTTTGTATGTTGTGAGCAAAGCACAAATTTGATGCTAAAAGGTTGATTGACTCAACCGGGGATTTCTTTATACAAAGCTTAAGAGGAGGCAAGAAGTTTGCCTTTTCTGGGGAAAGTGTTCTTTCTGTCTTGTACAAAGCCCAAGATTGAGGCTAAAAGGGATTTTGACGCCGTTAGGGAGAATGTATCTTGTATAAAGCCCAAGATGGAGGCTGAAATGGTTTGACTCAACAAGAGAGTACTTTTATCTGTCCTGTATAAATCCCAAGACGGAAGCTAAAAAAGGTTGACTCAACAAGAGAGTCTTCAACAGGTGATTGACTCAACAAGAGAGTCTGAAGGTTGATTGACTCAACAAGAGAGTCTTTTATACTCAACAAGAGAGTGATTTGATGTCTCGTACGAAGCCCGAGATTGAGGCTAAAAGGAGATTGACTCAACAAGAGAGTATTTTATACTCAACAAGAGAGTGTTTTACATGTGTTGTACAAAGCCCAAGACGGAGGCTGAAAAGGGATTGACTCAACAAGAGAGTCTTTTATACTCAACAAGAGAGTGTTTTATATGTCTTGTACAAAGCTCAAGACGGAGGCTAAAAGTTGACTCAACAAGAGAATATTTTATACTCAACAAGAGAGTGGGTTTTTATATGTCTTGTACAAAGCCCAAGACGGAGACTAAAGGTGGTTGACTCAACAAGAGAGTCTGAAAAGGTTAGCTCCGCTGGGGAGAATCATTTGTACAAAGTCCAAGTGGAGGCTGACTTACTGCTGAGGATTATTGAGATCCTGAAGCGGGTCCAAGTGTGGGGAACTCTCATGAGAGAGACCGGGTTTCTGCTGGAGATTAATCTAGAGTGATCGGTGTTTTTTCCTATGTTTGAAAGGAACTTGAGAATATCTTTGAGACTCAATAGGTTAAGACTGTCCAAGTCGAGAGTTTTATCTTTTGTACAATGCCCAAGAGGAGGCGTGATCGTTTAAGGGATGAGTATCAACCCTAAAATGGTTGGAGTTTTGACGCGGGAAAGACTGCTCTAGAAAAGGATGACACGATTCTATCTTATACCTTTAAGAGGTCGTCAGGGTCCTTGTATTAAGCCCGAGAAGGCGTGAGAACTTCTAAGAAGCCGAAGGGTCCTTGTATAACGCCCAAGAGGAGGCGGGATGCTTTTAGGAAGCCTGTGGGTCCCCAAACCAAGAGAAGTTCAAGAAATGCAATTCACAGAGAAGAGATCATTCCAGGAAAGTTCGAGAATTTGGAAGAAACTCTAGAGATGCCATTCACGGAGAAAAAATCATCTCTGGGGAGTTAGAGTTTCTTTGACAATTTTTAAGGGTGACAGTCTAAGAAAAGGTTCACTGAGAATACTGTCTTTCTCTTTGTTCCATATTGTTTAACCCCAAGAGAAGGGAAGTTTGTATCTGGAAATCCTATGGGGATCTAGTTTTGTTTGTATTTAAAGAGTGGCCAACAGGGCTTTACCTAGTTCTAGACGTAGTTGCCGGGGAAAACTCTAAATAACTATACTAGTATTACACAGTGGATATGTGACAAGTATATAAAAGGATGTGAAAGAAGACTTACATTTAAATAGCCCCACAATACAGTTATATACATATGAAAGTGGTAAATGAAAGCGGATAAACACTTACCCGTTGTAGAGCTTCCATGTTGTTTTCTTAGTTGCTCAACAAAGAAATTAAAGAAAGTTTTGATAACAACATATATTTTAATTCAAAATCAAAGGAGAAAGTGCTTTGAAAAGATTGTTGGGGCTTACAGCTCAAGGAGAGGCCCAAGTTTTAACGATGATCGCACCGTTGTTTTAAAAACTGTACAGAGGGACTTATACAATATGTGAGGCCCAAGAAGTTTTTATGTACAAGAGGATGGGTTTTACACTCTATTAGAGGCCTAAGGATTTACTTTTGTATAAGAAATGGGACTTACAACACAAGGAGAAGCCCAGGGTTATTTGTTTGAAAACGGCGATCGCGCCAAGGTTTTTGAAAACACAGTGGGTCTTATACAACATCTGAGGCCCAAATAATTTTGGTTTCAAAAAAGGGTTGGGTCTTACACTCTATTAGAGCCCCAAAGATTTAAAGAAAATAAATGGGGCTTATAACACGAGGGTAGGCCCAGATGATTTGATTTTTGAACTGGCGATTGCGCCGAGATTTTTCTTTTAACGCAGAGGGACTTATACAATATCTGAGGCCCAAAATTGTTTTGGTTAAAAGGGGATTGGGTCTTACACTCTATTAGAGGCCCAAAGAGTTTGAAAATGAACAAAGATGGGTCTTATAGCTCAAGGAGAAGCCCAAATATTTTTGTTAAAAAGGCGACGATCGTGCCGAACTTTTTGACGGTATCGGGACTTATACAATACACTGAGACCCAAAATATTTTGGTTTTCAAGAGGGGTTAGGTCTTACACTCTATTAGAGGCCCATGAGTGTTTGAAAATGATTTGTTTAGGGTGATTAAGATCAAAACCCTAAATTAATTTCAAAATGTATTTTAATTAAATAAAATTTTAATTAAAATGATCAAAATTATCAAACATGTGTGGAAAACAAGTTGTGATCTTGGATTAATGTTTGAAAAATCATGTTTATATCCACAAAGTGATTGGAAACCAATTAAATTTGGAAAATCAAGGGGGAAAAATATTTTAAATGTTAAAAAACAAATAAAAGATTAATTCTTTGTAAAAATATCAAGTATATGAAATAAATAATATTTTTGGGAATTTTTGGCAAAATAAAATATTTTAACATTTTTGTGAATTATTAAAAAAATAATCAACTCAAAATCATTAAATCTTAGAGAGAAATTAATTTTTGAATCAATAAATTAAAATCACAAAATTCAAATATTCAAATTTGTGAAAAAGGCGCCAAGAACACGCGCAAAGGGAGTTTTGCTCAGATTTACATTTTCTATCCAATCTCACTAAATACTTGATGAAATCACACAATCCACATATCAATCTGCTCGTTTTCACCTCACGATCATGTCTATGGTCTTTAATTTCATTTATTTTAAGCATGGAATAAGAAATCAAGACAAAACCTCCAGAACCATAAAATTTGCATGAAGGCTGAGAATTTTGATACACGATTCAAACAAAGTAATTAATTGAGGGGAAACATTCTATGCATGATTATGAACATTTGACAAAAGTATTGTGCGAGGAAATATGCATAGATTAAGAGATGACCAAGTTTAGCCTTACTTGAAGGTCGTGACAGCAAGAGCAAAGTGATTTTTGAGTTGGAGGTGTTACAAATGAGTTGTGATGATCTGAATAGCTTCCCTACACCATATGGAGTGTGTTTTAATGCCTGGACTTGATTGGAAATGGTTGGATCACTTCATGGCATCTCAACTGCAACTTGGTTGAAAACATGAGCAATTGGCTGGTGATTATGAGAAATTAGTGTTACAGTTATGTGTTTAGTGTTTGATCAACTCACATATGATGTTTATAAGGTGTGTGTATGTGTGTGTGATTGGTTTGGTTGGAATGGCTCTAAAACTCAAAACCCGATAGTGACTTGCTTTGGAAGGCAATTTTGGAGTGAAAGAAGAGATTTTGAGGAAAGCATCAGTTTGATGGCTTGGTGTACTTAAACTTGCTCTATTTATAGTAGAGCAAGTTTGTTTTGCAAGCAATAGTGAATGGCAACTGCAGCAGATCATTGTCCAATTGCATCACTTTGGAATCTTAAGTCTCCTCTAGCCATTGACTAGAGGTTAGAGCACAGGCCTTTGGTTCCCTAGTTCAGAGATCATCCTTGACTCATTGAGTTGGAAAAGGCTCAATTCATGCCACCTTGGTGCATCCATTGAATGCTCTAAAACAAAATTGGAGTCTTGTCCCCTTTTTAGGCATTTCTAGGTTTGGCATGCTACTTTTGGTTCCAAAGACTTGGGAGGCTTATGGATCAGTGTTTGTTCCTCTTTGGTCTCCCCTTGAGGTGTTCAGATGGATAAACTTGTTTGTCATTTGTACAAATTGATCAAATTGAGCAAAATGCACAAATTTTCCTTGCCATGACAGTTGCAACAAGGCATATTGTCATTGTCATAACTCTTAGCTCAAATGGGATTTGATGGAGTTCTTGGCCATTTTGGAAAGTTCTCATATGATATAACATATGTGTGATCATAGTTTATCTTGACACTTTTTGGATCCAAGTGAAAAATTCCCCTACATTTTGAAAAAAGTGAAACAAATTCAGACTTAGTGAAAATTTCACTAAGTGTTGGAAAAAGTGGCATTTTCATGTTTTTGTCATTTTGGTCACTCCATAACTAAAAATTCATGAAGAATTGGAGTGAGGTGTAGTTGACACTTTTAAAGTATGCCATGAGAGCTACAAATCCATCTTTGGATCAGCCAAAATGGTTGCTTGGATCTCAAGTTATGATCCTTGGAAGTTGGTACCCTAGCCACTTTGTTCCACTTTGTTCCAAAATGGTTGCCCCTTTTACAAGTTATCCCACTTTTCTTGATTTTTCTTGATGAATTATGATTCCAATAACATATTAACATCATTTTAGGGTTAGGGACCCATAATTGATCAAAAAATCAAAAAGTCAAACTTTGACTTTTGGGCACAGTTGACTTTTTATCAGATGAATTCCAAACTGTGCGATCCTCTATGAAATCAAGTCCTTGACCAAAATAAAACTTGAAGGATTAATTTCATAGGTGTTATAGGGTGTATTGAATCATGTCCCAAGGTTTGGGAGCATGTCCTGGTCAAAAGTCAAAGGCACAGTTGACTTTTTCCGTGAAACCCTAACTGTGGTTCTGATGTACTTGAAACTTGTGAATCAAGCTTCTTGGATTAATCCATTGTTGAAAATGGATCAATTTAGTGTATTAGGGTCCCTCAAATCATGTCTTGAGGTCTTGGCTCATGTTTTGTCCCAAAATTCAACTTAGGGGTGAATTAGGTCAAGAAACCCTAATTCCTAATTTTTGATGAATGCATCCCCTGAGGATAAATTGACTTGATGATTGGGTTTATGAGGTCCCTTAGAGTATTTTGGGTTATTCTTTGAAGCATTGGCTCATGCCCAGGGGGAAGTTTCCATCTGGAGGCCCTGGTCGATCAAAACCCTAACTTGGTGACACTGGCGATCTTGAGTCTTGATCCACTTGGAATGTTCCAACCTTGTGCTTGATTCTTGATGTGGGAGTCCTCTTGATCCATTGTGGATGTTTGAGAGGTTTTACAAGTTGAAGATCATGTCATTCCTTGATTGATCCTTTGTCTAAGAGCTCTGAGAGGGCTTGAAACCCTAAGTCTGATTGTAGTGGATGCTCACCCATCTTTGGGGAGACTAATGAGGTATGATGGCCCATCCATATTGTGATGATGATTTTCACAATGATGGGAAATCTTAGTGGTCAAAATTTGGGGTATGACAGATGCCCCTATTTAATCTTCTTAGACCCGAAGGTGTGAATGGCGAAGGTATTCGGGCATTCGGGGTGCAAGAGGATTAAATATCATAATACCCGAAATTTTGATGGTGGTTATGAATGGTAGCTTACACATTCATCTTCTTTTGCTAAGAGATGATGCTTAGAAAAGGTAAAACTTCCCCTCGATCCTGGTTTCCTACCAAGGAACTGGTCTCAGTTTCTGATGTAAACTTTCCCTCGATCCTTGTTTCCTACCAAGGAACTGGTCTCAGTTTTTGAAATAAACTTCCCCTCGATCCTGGTTTCCTACCAAGGAACTGGTCTAAGTTTCTTTTGTAAACTTCCCCTCAATCCTGGTTTCCTACCAAGGAACTGGTCTAAGTTTCTGATGTAAACTTCCCCTCGATCCTGGTTTCCTACCAAGGATATGGTCTCAGTTTCTTTTGTCAATAAACTTTCTTGACAAGGGACGCTATTAGTGGCGGTTTTCCTCAAACTTCTCGCCGAATATTTCTTGGGGAGATGCCATTTGATGGGAAAAAGTTTTGATGTCAGACTTGCTGGGGGAACCCATTCGTCTGAGCTGTAGAGGTGTACAAACTTCTTTGAGAGCAAGTCTCTTGAGAGAGTGCTTTCGCTTGGGGATATTACATCATACTTTTCCTCTAGATCTTCTCGGAGGAAATGCCATGTGATGTAATCCAATTTGGAGGTGCCGATGACCTCTTTGTCAGCGAATCTTTCAGAGAAAAACTGTCGTACTATCTAAGCTTTGATTAAGAGGCTTTCTCTAGGGATTTTCCTTAATCCGAGAAAGCGAAGATGTCATCTTCAATGGCGAAGAGTGACACTTGTCGAAAGTTTTCTTGTTTTTCAGAGGTTTAAGTTATCAAAGTGGTCGAGGACCGTCTCTAATCCAGAAATAAACTGGAGAGAGAGATTTCTTAGATGATTCACTTCCTGATGAGGAAAGAACTGACAACTTGATTGACAAAGGACTTTTATCACTTGGGAACAAGACCAACTAGAGTGATAGTGATGCAATATGAATGCAAATAAATAATGCATGATGTATGTATGTACATGTTGACAAAACTGACACGACATACAGACCGATAGATGAACACAACTAGATACTCGGCCACCACGTGGGATGAAAAGTATCACTGGTCCAAAATTAGCAATTCTGCCTTGCTTAGGAGAGATAGTCCCTGTGGGGAACAATCGTTGGTCGGGCTTAGGAGATAAGAACTCTGTCGGGGATGTCAGATGAAACATGGTCTCTGACATAGCTGATCCTTCATTCAGGCGCACCGATTTAGAAGGAGTACTTTGATTCTGCACTTTGAGGTTCGATTACTTCTGGAGAAGTGATCGATGTTCTTTCGATGTTCAACAATCAAACGAAATTGCCATTTTTATTTTGAAAAGCAGAAAAATTTTGACTAGTAAATTAATTTTTTGTTTTATTTCAAGAATCGTTAATCACATTAAAACGCCATTCTGTAAAGCTAAAACAAATGAGAATTGTAAATAAAAGTACTAGGGCTCAAATTTTATTGATAGGATGGAAATCAGCCAAGTGCGTGATTCCATGGAGTATTTACAAAGTTAGAAAATGGTAATTTAAGGGAAAAGGGCAACATTGAAACATAACGACCGTTATCCTTCTACCAACTTTGAATTTTGGGCATCCTGAGCATCTGTCGAAGATGACCTTAACTGGCGTTTTCCTGACCGATGGCATTACTGCTGCTGAGGGATTTGCCCCTTTGTTGAACATAGTTACTTGCCATTATCCCTAATTTTTTCCTGGATTGTACTGTGGTGTTTCCAATCCACCGGGATGGTTTTTGCTTATGTCTCTATTTTTTGCCTGGACCGCCCTTTCGGGTTTTTAATCCGCCGAGACGTTTTTTTTATTTAGGCGAAGTATTTCTTGACCATGTCAACATTTGTGGGGTAGGCAAAGTCCTCTCCATCCATGGTTGCGAGTCTTAAGGCGCCGCCCGAGAAGGCTTTCTTGACCACATAGGGGCCATCATAATTCGGGGTCCATTTGCCCCGGGAATCAGTGAGAAATGATTGGATCTTTTTGAGCACGAGGTCTCTTTTCCTGAAGACCTGAGGTCGGACCTTTTTGTCAAATGCCTTCTTCATTCTCTATTGATACAACTGACCGTGGCATAGAGCCGTTATTCGCTTTTCTTTGATCAGATTCAGTTCATCGTGTAAACTTTGACACCATTCAGCCTCTGTTAGCTTAACTTCCATCAATACCCTAATTGATGGGATTTCTACTTCTATGGGGACCACTGCTTCCATGCCATATAATAGAGAGAAAGGGGTTGCCCCTGTTGTAGTGCGGACAGATGTGCAATAACTGTGAATAGAAAAAGGTAACATCTCGTGCTAGTCTTTTTAGGTTACAACCATCTTTTGAACAATCTTCTTGATATTCTTGTTAGCCGCTTCTACCGCTCCGTTCATCTTAGGTCGGTAGGGAGATGAGTTATCGTGTTCGATCTTGAACTCTGCGCACAACTCTTTCATCATCTTGTTGTTCAAGTTGGATCCATTATCAGTAATGATCTGGTTCGGAACACCATAACGGAAGATGAGATTATTTTTTATAAATCAGATCACCACTTGTCGGATTAGATTGGCGTATGATGCTGCTTCGACCCACTTGGTGAAGTAATCGATGGCTACCAGGATGAACCAATGTTCGTGTGAAGCCTTGGGTTCGATCACGCCAATCATGTCGATTCCCCATATGGAAAAAGGCCATGGGGAAGAGAGAACTTTGAGATACGTTGGCGGTACATAGATCTTGTCTGAATATATTTGACACTTGTGACACTTCCTCATGTACTTGTAGCAATCAAATTCCATGGTCAACCAGTAGAACCCTGCTCTCAAAATTTTTCTCGCCATTGTGTGTCTGTTGGCATAAGTGCCAAAGGATCCTTCATGAATTTCTTTTATCAGCATGTTTGCTTCTGGTCTGTCTATGCAGCGGAGCAAGACCATGTCAAAGTTTCTCTTATAGAGTGTATCACCACTCAGAAAGAAGTTGCCTTCCTACCTTCTGAGGGTCTTTCGGTCCTTTCCGGATGCCCCAGGTGGGTACTCTTGTTTCTGAAGGAAATATTTGATATCGTGATACCAAGGTTTGTCGTCTATGACTGCTTCAATCGTGAAGATATAAGCGGGCCGTTCAAGGCGCATTATGTCAATCTTAGGTAAGTTGTTCCATTGACCTATGCTAATCATGGAAGAGAGAGTGGCCAATGCATCAGCCATGTGATTCTCTTCACGAGGGATGTGATGAAACTCGATTCTGTTGAAGAATGGTAACAACCTTCTCGCGTAATCTTTATAAGGGATCAGCCCGGACTGGTATGTGTTCCAATCTCCTTTGATTTGATTAATAACTAGGCCTGAATTACCGTATACATCCAAGTCTTTGATCCTTAAGTCGATCGCTTCTTTGAGACCCATGATACAAGCTTCGTATTCGGCCTCGTTGTTTGTACACTTGAATGTCAGTTGAGCGGTGAAAGGAATGTGGGTACCTTAAGGTGTTATGATGATTGCCCCAATTCCATTTCCATAATGATTGACAGCTCCGTCAAAGATAAGCCCCCATTGGGAACCTGGTCTGGCCCTTCACTGGGTAGCGGTTCATTGCAATATTTCATTTTTAGATACATAACATCTTCGTCTGGGAAGTCAAATCCAACTGAATCTTGATTGTCAATCGGTTGATGAGCCAAATGATCGGCTAAAATGCTTCCTTTGACGACTTTCTGAGCATGGTTTTTCAAAGACGTACTTGATTGGATCCATTTTGGAGATTAACCAAGTAGTGTGATGAATCATGTACTGGAGAAGATATTTGACTGCCCAAGCCCGAGCACAGCAAGTTTTCTCAAACATAGTGTACCGAGTCTCGTAGTCGGTGAATTTCTTGCTCAAATAGTAAATAGCAGACTCTTTCCTTTTGGTTTCGTCTTGTTGGCCAAGTACACAACCCATGGAGTCTTCCAAGACTGTTAGGTAGATGATCAGTGGTCTTCCTTCCACTGGAGGTGACAGAATCGGTGGGTTCAACAGATATTCCTTGATACTGTCGAAGGCGGTTTGGCAGTCTTCTGTCCAAATGCATTCCTGATTCTTTTTGAGTAATTTGAATATCGGCGCACATGTCGCGGTCATGAGGAATATGAATCTGGAAATGTAGTTCAAATGTCCCAAGAATCCCCTGACTTGTTTTTCAGTCCGCGGAGAAGGCATTTCTTGAATGGCCTTGACCTTGTCAGGATCAATCTCAATTCCTTTCTGGATGACGATGAACCCTAGCAGTTTCCCTGACCAGACACCGAATGTGCACTTATTGGGATTTAAGTGGAGTCTGTACTTTCTCAATCGCTCGAATAGCTTTGACAGATGGGTCACATGCTCTTCTTCCATCTTAGATTTGGCAATCATATCATCGACATATACCTCGATTTCCTTGTGTATCATGTCATGAAACAGAGTAGCCATGGTCCTTTGATAGGTTGCCCCGACATTCTTCAAACCGAACGGCATTACCTTGTAACAAAATGTACCTCATGGGGTGATGAACGAAGTTTTCTCCATGTCTTTCGGCACCATTTTGATTTGATTATAGCCCGAGAATCCATTCATGAAGGAGAAAACTTTGAATTTTGTTGTACTGTTTACCAGCATGTCAATGTGCGGTAAGGGAAAGTCATCCTTTGGACTGGCCTTGTTCAGATCCCTGTAGTCTACGCACATTCTAACTTTTCTGTATTTTTTCAAAACTGGTACTATGTTGGCTAACCATTGAGGATATTGTGATGTGGCGAGGAAACCCGTGTCAATCTGTTTATGTACTTCCTCTTTGATTTTGATGGCCATATCCGGGTGAGTCCGTCTCAACCTCTGTTTTACTGGCAGACATTCTGATCTCAACGGTAGGTGATGTTCCACGATGCTGGTATCCAACCCTGGCATATCCTGATAGGACCAAGCGAATACATCGGGAAACTCTTTGAGAAGCTTTATCAAACTTTCTTTGACAGTTTGACTTAGCAGTGCCCCAATCTTGACTTCTTTTCACTCCTCTTCTGAACCTAAGTTGACCGTTTCCAACGGCTCTTTGTGAGGTTTAATGGACCTTTCCTCTTGTCTGAGTAATCGGGAGATCTCTTCTGGAATTTCTTTGTCATCTTATTCTTCGGCCTCAAATACCGGGAATTCAAAGTTGGGAGAAGGCATTGGATCGTACGTTTGAATGGGATTTAAAACAAGCAATCTTCATGACGTGATTATTTGTTTTTAGAAGAGATAGAGAGAAATGCAAGAGTGTGTGCAGTGTATTTTCTGAAAACTGCTTGTTTTTATTATTTGTTGTTTTTTAGGATTACCATTTTCTGAAAAAGCGAAAAGGGAAAACAACAATTAATGCGGGAATTACAGAATGACGTTATTTTATTTAAGAACTTGTCGATTCTTGAAACTACAGCCCTATAAAACAAAACTCTATCGCTTTCGATGAAGCGAAGAGGGGTATTTACAGAAAGTGACCCCTATCAAAACATTCGTTTCACTTGGGCAGGGTGAAAGGTTAAAACAAAGATGGCCATTACTTTGACTTATGAACAATCTTCGGAACATAGACTACAACCCATTGGCGGTGAACTCCTCGGTGAATCATAAAGTCTGGTACCTTCCTTGATTTGTCTTCAGAAATAACACTGATTTCTGGCGGAGCAGGATCATTGGAATCTGTTTCCCAGGCAGAGTTGTCGTAGACGAACTCTTCTGTTGTATCTTGCATAGTGTTAGTGCTCTCAGTTAGATCTCCCCATCTAGTTATCTGGATGTCCTTGAGCCTGATACGAGAGCTTTCAGGAGCAGTGTACTCGACCATAAAGTCGTATTTGCCACTAGGTTATCCTAAGGTGTCCCACACTTCTTTGGAACTGGAGGAGTCATCTCTCTCGATGACGTTGACCTCGGGAAAAGAATAGTTAATGAATTCTAGTCCTGCAAACTTTGAAAATTCATCGTCACACTGGATATTTTCTGAATGACTTGAGTGTTTATCCCATGACATGGTGGGGACGCAGGTATTTTTTTCAATGATGCTCAGTTGATTTTCATTGTTCGGATGATTTTCTTGCCCCAAGTCTCCTAGGTACGGCATCCAGATAGGCAGACCATCCATCGGGCCATAATAATCGTGGTCAAAGTTGTCTTTTATCAGAGTGTCTTCCTCTAATGAGTTTGGTGGAGCACGACATCCTTCCGGATCACAATCTCCGTATATCATTTTGACGTCTGACCTTGGTATAAATCTCAGACTCTGTGCGGGATAGCAAAATGGCGTAGGCACTTCTTCCTGAGACATATAACCATCCTCATTAAGATAGGACTTCCATTCCTCATCTGTGTCAGAGGAATCTCCCTCGTTCATGGCATGTACTTCTTGAGACACTGGGCGAAGAAAACCTCCACTATGGAAGAAGTTCTGAATGGGATGAAGACTTTCATCGTTAGTAGCTGTCTGGGTACAGGTTGAAGAAAAACCAATACCCTTCTTTGTTTTATTATCAGTATGAATGACAAGTTGTCCCCATCCCTCTGCATTGTTACTTTTGATCACCTCGAGAGCATCTTTGTACGAGGATATTGATGTTCCCTTCTTTAATTGATTCTCACTGCTTACCGAAAGTGCCTGGAACTGAGTTCCAACAACCTCCTCGGGTTCTACACAAGTGGACAATGATAGGTTACTCACGATCAAGGCTTGTTCACCACAGACCATGACGAGTTGGTCATTCTTGACAAACTTCAGCTTTTGGTGAAGTTTCGAAGTGACTGCCCCAGCCTGGTGTATCCAAGGTCTTCTCAACAAATAGTTGTATGTTACCTGGATGTCCATGACCTGGAAAGTGACTTGGAAAGTGTGAGGACCGATAGTTATGGGAAGGTCGGCTTCGCCGACAACTATTTTTCGGGATCCGTCAAATGCTTTGATGACGACCTCAATGCCTCTCATCGGAGATCCTTTGAATGATACTCGCATTAGAGTGGACTTCGGCATAACGTTGAGAGTCGATCTGGTGTCTACCAGTACGCTGGCTAAGGCATCATCCTGCCAGTTGACTGTGATATTGAGCGCCATGTTGTGACTTTTGCCTTCTTCTGGCAATTCCTCATCGCTAAACCCCAAGTTGTTGTAGGAAGTGATGTTAGAGACGATACTGTCGAATTACCTTATCGACACATCCTGTTCCATAAAGGCCTGCTCTAAGACTTTCTGTATAGCCTCTCTGTGGGCTTCAGAACTGAGTAAAAGAGATAACACAGAGATTTGAAGGAGTTTGTAATAGCTGATGAACAATGTTATATTCACTCCTTTGGATGAGCTTCAGCATCTCATCATTGTTCTTTGAAAGGTCGGGATCACTGGATTGACTGACCGACTGATTAGGAACTTCTGTTTGAGGTTCCTTTTCTTTGTTGGGTTCTCCAACTCCTTGGTTGAAGAATCGACCACTCCGTGTTACTCGACTGATGTCTGCAATATTCACGACGGAGGGTAATGGAATTTCCTTTCTATTCTCAATTGTTGTTGCACCATATTTGTAAGGGATAGCCTTAGTTTATTCATACGGTAGTGGTCCCGGCAGATAGATAACTACAGGAGCCATCTGATTTCCTTGACTGTCGTAAGTAACTTCAATCAATTCCTAATTAAGAACCTTTGATTCGTCAAGTAGAGGGATGATGGTACAAACATCTTTGGTCCTTTCGTGATCAGAGATCACGACAACATCCTTAATCTGATCAGCAAAATAGTCTAGCATCCAGTTGATTGATCCAGAACTTGGACACGGTCGAACCTCTTTGGGAGCCAACTAACTTTGAAGGGCTGCTCGCACGAGGTAACATCCTTGATTATTTTCCGAGAAGACTCTACAGCGCTCGTAGTTGTGTGGTGGCACCTGGCCATGTCTGCTTTGAATGCAGTGTAACCTTACTAGGTCAATTTCCATAGATCGGACATCCTGACTTTGATGTCTAGTAGGGTTCCTGTTTGTCACACTGATTTGTTGCATGTCTTCGTCTAAATAGATCGGAAGCCACCAATGGTTTAACAAGTGTTGTAAAGTTCTTTGAACGAGAGCACACCCTTGGTTACTCTCACAACATACTTTACAGCTCAGATAATTATGTGAAGTGAGAAAACCGAGTTGGACTTGCTTGGCGTGTAACTCCACCAAGCTGGTATTCATCAAACGAATATCGAAGATTTAAATCATGTTAACTTAATAAGGATTTCTATCATGGTAGTCCTGGATCCACCCAAGATCCATCTGACGTTGGAGGGCCTCTTGTACAAAAGAGCATCCCTGTTTGTTTACCGAACAAATCAGACAGGAATTGTAATCGTGCCATGGCAGATTATGATACTGGCTTTGCCTTGAGTGCATTGCCACTAAGTTAACTTTCATTGCACGGATGTCGTGGTTTTGAATGATGTTGGAACTTGCATGAGTCATGTGAACTCGATGCTTTTAGATCCACCCGAGATCCAATTGTTCCTGTAGAGCTTATTGCACCACAGAAGATCCTTGATTGTTTTTAGAGAAGATATCACATTGGTGATAATTGTGAGATGGTACATGCCCGTATCCACTCTGTCTACGATGCATCTTGACCAGATTGGTCCTCAATAAGAGTACATCATGAATTTGATAGCTGTTGTTAGACTCTCCCTCTATCAAATTTACCGCAGCTTTCTCGTGTTAAGGCAGCGGGTTCGTGAGAACATTCAGATTCGTATCTTTGAAAGATAAGACCCCGCTCCTAACAAGCTTTTGCACATCGGATTTGAAACTAAGACAGTTTTCTATGTTATGCCCTGGTCCTCCTTGATGGTATGAGCAAGTCTGATCCGCTTTGAACCAAAAAGGAAGATTTTCCGGTACTGTAAGAGGAGACCTGGTTTGGACGCGTCCCTTGACCAGTAAGAGTGGAAATAATTCTGCGTACAACAAGGGTATAGGGTCGAACCCTGGTGGTCGTGTTGTACGGTTGTTGTTATATGGAGGACGAGCCCGCTGAAGAGGTTGTTGTGTCCTTTGCTGATATTGCTGTTGATTCGGTTGGCTCTGAACGTCCTGAGGTTGATACGTTGGAACAGGTGCAGGATGGATAGTAGGAGTTACAGCTACTACTGGTTGGTATCGCCGCCTTTGCTTTCTGAGAGAGATATTGCCAATATCTTGCTCTTTTTTCTTAGGGAGAGCACTACCGTATCGTTTTGTACTACTTGATGATCCAGCGTCTTTAACTAAACGCCCTTCTCGGACTGCTTCTTCAAGACGAACTCCCATGCCTACCATTTTAGTAAAGTCACTGGGCGCACTGGAGACCATTCAGTCATAGTAGAATGAGCTCAAGGTCTTTAAGAAGATCTTTGTCATCTCTTTTTCCTCAATAGGTGGACTAATCTGGGCGGCAATTTCACGCCATCTCTGAGCGTATTCCTTAAAGGTTTCATTGTCCTTTTGTGACATGGCTCTGAGTTGATCTCTGTCCGGTGCCATGTCCAGGTTATACTTATATTGTTAAACGAAAGCAACACCAAGATCTCTAAAAGTGCCGATCTTAGTGCGGTTTAAACCCATGTACCATTTGAGTGCGGCACCGGTTAAACTATCATGAAAATAGTGAATCAGTAGCTCTTGGTTCTTTGTCTGAGTTGACTTTAGCCGAGCGTACATCACCAAATGGCTTTAAGGGCAAGAGTTACCATTGTACTTTTCAAATTTGGGCACTTTGAATTTGTGCGGAACTTTCACATTGGGGACCAAACAAAGGTCTGCGGCATCTTTTTCAAATATATCCTGACCGTGAAGGGCTTGCAGCTCTTTTTACATCTCCAGGAACTGTTCCTTGAACTCATTCATTCTGTTATCCATACTTTCGTTTCCACCAGAAGGTATCTGTGGAATCTTTCCTTCCAAGACAGTGTGTACCATGGGTGGGGGTATAGTCATCATGGCAGTGACTTTAGGTCCTTCCTTCTCCCGAAGTTTGTAAACTTCAGGAGTTGTTGTCATGCCCCGGGTATCTTCGCTTTCCTGAAGTTTGTAACCTTCAGGCCCAGCGGCTCCTGCTGCGGTTCCTCGATCTTCAGTGATCGGCAGAACATATCCTTCCAGGATATAGTTAATAGGCATTCCCCAGGGATGATCTTTAGGCATGGTATACCGAGGGTCATACTTTTCCACTACGGGTGTTGATGTGATCTCTGAGATCACAGTCATTTGTTGTTGCATCTGAGCTTCTGCTAGAGCTTGCATGTCGTTATGAAGCTTTCTCAGATCTTCTTTCAGAGTGTCAATCTCTTCCCTCAACTCTCTATTCTCTTCCTCGAGATCATCCATCTTTTTCTGACGATTGTGTAGCGAGCGATTTTGGACATGGTTCTTAAGTGCTGGTCGCTCTCTGCGGTCTGAGCTTTGACTACAGGTCGATTCATTTTTTATCCTATTGTGAGCTGAATAAGGAAGGGAAATAGATGTCTCCAATTAACCCTGCTTGTATACTGAGTTTAAACAGCGGTCTATTAGGTTTCAAATGCTATCAATGTGGGGGGGCCTTTGTACTGGTTATTTGTATTTTCGCCAATACGGTTTCTTTCTTTTTACCTTGACAGAAGGTTTCTGGCAGGGAACAAGGATTAGGATGTTAGGACTGATGCTTTTGAATTACTGCTTTTGATATGGGATTTTGGGTTTTTGTTTAGTGTGCTCGCTAAGATTTTTCTTTCAATCTTATGCCTACGTATTCCCGTTTATCCAAAACAGGGAAATCAAAGCGTTCGTAGTTCCTCCTATTCTATGGGAGGAAATGGGTGTTTTTGGTGTCTTGTTCAAAGCCCAAGACGTGAAGCGAAAGGTGGTTTGTATCTTGTTCAAAGCCCAAGATGTGAAGCTGAAAAATCTCGACTTTAGAGAGAATTTGTCATCTCTAAAGAGGGGAGAAGGAGAATTACTTTAACTGGGATACGCGGATCCGAGCAATGCCATAATTTCTGAAGAAAGGGTTTTAACCTGAAGGAGAAGACTTTAACTCAGTATAGAGCAACGCCATCTTTCCTTAGGAATTCCTCATGTTAAAAGAAGGACAGTGGCATGGATGTAAATAATCCAGAGGCTTGCCGCTTACAGCGATTAGATGAAAGGGAAGGAGTTGTTGATGTTTGTGTACTGTGAACGAGGCCTAGCTTTGATGCTAAAAGGTTAATTGGATCAACTAGTGGTTTTCTTATACAAAGCCTAAGAGGAGGCTATTTTGTGTCCTGTACAAAGCCCGAGAGAGAGGCTAAAAGATTTTGACCCGACGATGGAGTCTTTGTGTCTCGTACAAAGCCCGAGATGGAGGCTATTGTTTGTTTGACTCAACGAGGGAGTCTTTATGTGTCTCGTACGAAGCCCGAGAGAGAGGCTAAAACGTTGTTTGACTCCGCTGGGGAGAATCATTGTACAAAGCCCAAGAGAAAGCTAAGGTTACTGTGTCAGTTAAGTGACAGGTCCAGTATACTGATTTTGAAAGAGAAAATCAGTTCTTATATGAGCATCACTGTACTCACGGGTTAGATCTGAGGATCGGGGTTGTTTCCTTTTCTTTGAGGAAACTGGAAATCCAAAGGGTATTGAGACTGTCCGAGTCTGCGGGTTTCCTTCCTATTTAACGAAGGGGTCACTTGAGAATGTCTTTGAGACTCAAGGAAGTTAGACTGTCCGTGTCTAGAGTTTCATCTTTTTGTACTATGCTTTGAGAAACAGTAGTAGACTCTATGAAAGGACTGTTCTATGAGGATGACTAGGTTCTGTTCCTATACCTCTAGGAGGTCGTCGGGACAATTTGTACGAAGCCCAAGAGGAGGCTGGAAACTTTTAAGAAGCCGACGGGTCCTTGTACGAAGCCCAAGAGGAGGCTATCATTCCCGGAGGAAGAGATCATTATACGAAGCCTAAGAGGAGGCTGTGAATACTTCTAAGAAGCCGTAGGGTCCTTGTACGAAGCCCAAGAGGAGGCGGGGTTGCTTTTAGGAAGCCTGTGGGTCCTTGAACAATGCCCAAGAGGAGGCCGATACTTTTAAGAAGCCCGTGGGTCTATCATCTCCTTTCCATTAGGAGAGATAACTCTTTTAAAGATAAAAACCACTGGTAAACGTGCGAGGTTTACTATCCAACGACTTTTAGCTTTTAAAGAGGGTTCCTTAGTTAAGGTCCAAGATTATGACCGTAGTGGGTACCCAAACCCCGAGACATTCAAGGCAAGCTATCCACAAATCCACAAGGAATAGATCGAGTCAGGAAAGTTCGAGAATTTGGAAGAAACTCAAAGATGCCATTCACGGAGAATACATTCATCTTGGGGAGTAGAGCTTCTTGACGATTCCTAAGGAGGACAGTCGAAGAGAAGACTGTATCTGGTGCTCCTATTGGGGATCTAGGCGTCTATTTCTACGAATAAATGAAACGGTTTTACCTAGTACTAGACGTAGTTTCCGGGGAAACTCGAAATATCTATACTATTATTACACAGTAGATATGAGTTTATGAAAGGAGACTTACAGTGAGCAGCCCCACAATACAATTTATAATATGAAAGCAGTAAACGAAAGCGATTACCACTTACTCGGTTGTAGTGCTTCCATGTTGTTTGGTTAGTTGTAAAACAAAGAAAGATTGAAAGCAACAGTATATTCAAAATCAAAGGAGAAAGTACTTTGAAAAAGAAAGATTTGGGGCTTACAGCTCAAGGAGAGGCCCAGGGTTTTATCAGTGAGCGCACTGTTTGACTTTGTACAGCGGGACTTATACAAGTGACTGGGGCCCAAAGTTGTTTTCGGTACAACGGGATGGGTCTTACACTCTCTCAAGAGGCCCAAAAAAGTTTAGAGAAAAAAAAAGAGTGGGGCTTATAACACGGGGTTGGCCCAAATGATTTTTTCGTTTAAAAAATGGCAATCGCGCCGAGGTTTTCTTTTAACGCAGAGGGACTTATACAATAAGTGAGGGCCAAGATGTTTGGTTAAAAGGGGGATTGGGTCTTACACTCTAATAGAGGCCCAAAGTGTTTTTGAATGGGTCTTATAGCTCAAGGAGAGGCCCAGATGATTTTTTTATTTTTAAACGGGCGACGATCGCGCCGTTTACTTGTACAGAGGGACTTATACAATGAGTGAGGCCCAAAAAGTTTTTGTACAAGGGGGGATGGGTCTTACACTCTCTCAAGAGGCCCAAAAAAGTTTTGAAAATGATTTATGAGGGTTGAATTAATCCAAAACCCTAATTTGTTTTCAAAATGTATTTAATTGAATAAAAATTCAATTAAAATGATAAAAAATTGTTTAACACATGGAAAACAAATTGTGATCTTGGATTAATGCTTCAAAAATTAAGTATTGACCTACAAAATAATTAGAAAGCATTAAAAGTTGCAAAATCAATGTAGAAAAAATATTTAAAATGCCAAAAACAATAAAAATATTAATTCTTTACAAAAATATCAATTATATGAAATAAATAATATTTTTGGGATTTTTTGGGAAAATAAAATATTTTAACATTTTTGTGAATTATTAAAAAAAGAATCAACTCAAAATCATTAAAACTCAGAGAGAAATTAATTTTTGAATCAATTAAACAAAATCACAAAATTCAAATATTTGAATTTCTAAAAATGGCGCCAAAACAAGCTGAAGAACACGCGCGTGTTCTTGGTTTCTCAGATTTGCATTTTCTATCCAATCTCACTGAATACGTAATCATATCATGCAATCCATATATCATTATGCTCGTCTCAACCTCACGATCATGTCTATATCCATTAATTTCATTTAAATTAAACATACAACAAGAAATCACGAAGAGACCTCAAGAACCCTAATTTCTGCATGAAGGCTAGGATTTTTGATACACGATTCAAACAATGCAATTAATTGAGGGAAAACATTCCATGCATGATTATGAACATATGGCCAAATTATTGTGCGAGGAAATATGCATAGATTGAGAGATGCCCAAGTTTAGGCTTACCTTTAGGTCGTGACAGCAAGTTCAAAGTGATTTTTGATCTGGAGGTGTTACAGATGTGTTGTGATGATCTGAACAGCTTCCCTACACCCTATGGATTGTTTTTGGATGGTTGGACTTGATTGAAATTGGCTGGATCATTTTGTGGTACCTCAGCTGCACTTTGGTTAAAACCTTGAGCAACCAGCTGGTGATTTTGTGAAATTGGGGTTTCAGAAGTAATCTAAGTGTTTGATCAGCTCATATGTGATGTATATGAGGTGTGTGAGTGATTGGTTTGATTGGAATTGCTCTCAAACTCAAAACCCGATAGTGACTTGCCTTAGAAGGCAAAATTGGAGTGAAAGAAGAGATTTTGAGGAAAGCATCTGTTTGATGGCTTTGGTGTACTCAAACTGATCACAATTGAGCTCTATTTATAGTAGAGCAAGTTTGTTTTGGGATCCACAGCGAATGGCAACTGCAGCAGGTGTTTCCTCAATGTTGGCCAATGGAAATGCAAGTCTCCTCTAGCCATTGACTAGAGGTTAGGGTACAGAGCTATGGTCCCCTTGGTCTTGGATAAGTCTTGACTAATTTCAGATGAGAATGACTCAGTCCATGCCACCTTGATGGTTCCATTGAATGCCTCATTCCAAATTTGAAGTCTTGTCCCTATTTTGGCCATTCTAGGTTCAACATGTTATTTCTTGTTCCATGGACTTTGGAGGCTTGGCTCAGTGATTGTCCCCTTTAGATTCAATCCTCTGAGGTGTCCAAGTGGATAGGAGCAATTGAATTTGGCTGATTTTGGCAAATCGACCAAAGTTGCAAATTCTGCCTTGCCTTGACAAATTTCAGCAAGGTAACTTGCCAATGTCATATCTCATGGTGTAAGTTGAATTTGGCAATGTTCTTGGCCATTTTGGAAAGCTCTTACATGATTCAACAACTGTTTGAACAAGTTTGGTTTTGATCTCTTTTGATTCCAAGTGAAAAATCCCCCTACATTTGGCAAAAAGTGAGGCAAAATCTGACTTAGTGAAATTTTCACTAAGTGTTGGAAAAAGTGACATTTTCACTTTTCAGCCACTTTGATCACTCCATAACTCAAAATCCTTAATGAATTAGAATGACTTGTAGTTGAAGTTTTTGTAGATGATAATGAGGGCTACAAATCCATCTTTGGATGAGAAAAAATGGCCTTGTGGTTTAGGAGTTATGGTCCTCCAAAGTTGGTACCTTTGCCACTTTATTTTTAACTTAGAAAAATTTCTAAGTTTTTATGGTTACCCCTTTTACAAGTTATCTCACTTTTCTTGATTTTTCTTGATGAATGATGATTCAAATCATACATTAACATCATTTTAGGGTTAAAAATCTATTTTGGTGAAAAATCTCAAAAAGTCAAAGTTGACTTTTGTGCACAGTTGACTTTTTATCAGATGAATTCCAAACTGTGCAATTCTTCAGGAAATCATGTCCTTGACCTAAATCAAACTTGATGGACATGTTCCATGGGTGTCATAGGGTATATTCAATTATGTATTAGGGTTTGGGAGCATGTCCAGGTCAAAAGTCAAAGTTACAGTTGACTTTTCTCGCGAAACCCTAATTGTGGTGCAGATGAAATTGAGACTTGTTGCTCAAGCTTCTTGGATCAATCCATTGTTCCAAATGGATCAATATGGTATATTAGAGACCCTCAAATCATGTCTTGAGGTCTTGGCTCATGGTTTGTCCCAAAAGTCAACTTAGGGGTGAATTAGGTCAAGAAACCCTAATTCCTGATTTTTGATGTATGCATCCCCTTGAGGCAAAATTGACTTGATGCATGGGTTCATGAGGTTCCATGAAGTATATTAGGTTATGTTTTGGATCAATGGCTTGTGCCCAGATGAAATTTTTCATCTAGAGGCCCTGGGTGATCAAAATCCTAATTTGGTGACACTGTCGATCTGGAGACTTGATCCACCTAGAAGGGAGCAGCTTTGTGCTTAATCCTTGAAGTAGGAGTCCTTTTGATCCTTTGAGGATGTTTGAGAGATTAGACAAGTTGAAAATCAAGTCATTTCTTGATTGAGCCTTTGTCTAAAGCTCAGAGAGGGCTTGAAACCCTAATTTTGATTGTAGTGGATGCTCACCCATCTTTGGGGAGACTGATGAAGCATAAAGGTACATCCATATTGTGGTGATGATTTGCACAATGATGGGAAACTTTAGTGGTCAAAATTTGGGGTATTACAGATGCCCCTATTTAATCTTCTTGGACCCGAAGGTGTGAATGACGAAGGGATTCGGGCATTCGAGGTGCAAGAGGATTAAATATCAGAATACCCGAAATTTTGATGGTGGTTATGAATGGTAGCTTACGCATTCATCTTCTTTACTAAGCAATGATGCTTAGAAAAGGTAAACTTCCCCTCGATCCTGGTTTCCTACCAAGGAACTGGTCTAAGTTTCTTTTGTCAACTTCCCCTCGTTCTTGGTTTCCTACCAAGGAACTGGTCTAAGTTTCTTTTGTCAACTTCCCCTCGTTCTTGGTTTCCTACCAAGGAACTGGTCTTAGTTTCTGAAGTAAACTTCCCCTCGTTCTTAGTTTCCTACCAAGGAACTGGTCTAAGTTTCTTTTGTCAATAGACTTAATTGACAAGGGACGCTATGCGTAGCGATTTTCCTCAAACTTCTCGCCGAATTTTCCTGGAGAGATGCCATTTGGTGGAAAAACTTTTGATGTCAGACTTGCTGGGGAACCCAGTCGTCTGAGTTGTAGAGTTGTACAAACTTCTCTGTTGGAGACGCCATTTGTCTCTACTGGGGGAAAGCAGGTCTCTTGAGAGACTGCTGTCGCTTGGGATCTTACATCATACTTTTCTCGGGATCTTCCCGGAGAAATGCCATATGATGGGGTCCAATTTTGAGGTGCCGATGACTTTTTCATCAGCAGGGTTTTTTGGAGAATGGCAGCTGTATTGCCAAATCTCTGGTTAGGAGGCTTTCTCTATGGATTTTCCTTAATCCGGGAAAGCAAGGACATCATCTTCAATGGCGAAGAGTGACATCTGCTGAACGTTTTCTCTGGCTTTTCAGAGGTTCAAATTATCAAAGTGGTCGATTGCCGACTCTGATCTAAAGATACACTGGAGACGAGTTTGATCGGCCATAATACTTCCTGACGAGGCAAGAACTGGTAAACTCGATTGAGAGGACGGTTATCATGGCAGGATAAGACCGACTCAAGTGATAGTGATGCGATATGAAATGTGAATGCAAATCGATAATGCGTGATGTATGTATGTTTATGCTGACAAAACTGACGCGGCATACAAACTAAAAGATGAACATGACTGGATACTCGGCCATCGCGGGGCGTGTAGAGATATCGCTGGTTCAAGATAGCAACTCCACCTTGCTTCGGAGAGATAGTCCCTGCGGGGAATACCGTCGATCGGGCTTAGGAGATAAGAACTCGGCAGAGGTGTGTCAGACGAAACAAGGTCTCTGGCACAGTTGATCCCTTCATTCAGGCATACTGGCTTAGAAGGAGTACTTTGATTCTGCACCTTGAAGTTCGCTTACTTCGGGAGAAGCGATCGATGTTCTTCTGATGTTCAACAGTCAAAAGAAATGCCATCTTTAATTTAAAAGCAGAAAAAGTTTAACAAGTAAATTTATTTTTGTTTTATTTCAAGAATCGCTGATTAAGTTTAAACAACGTCGTTCTGTAAAGCTAAAACAAGTAAAGAATTACAAACAAAAGCACAAGGGCTCAAATTTTATTGATAAGATGGAGATCAGCCAAACGCGTGATTCCAAAGAGTATATACAAAGTTAGAAAATGGTAATTTACAGGGAAAAGGGCTACGTTGAAACATAACGACCACTATCCTTCTACCAAGTTTGAGTTCGGGACATCCTGAGCTTTCGTCGAAGATGACCTTTGACTGGAGATTTCCTCCGATAGATGATGCAACTGCTGCTGAGGGACTTGCCTCTGTTGAACATAGTTACTTGCCATTATCCCTAACTTTTGCCTGGATTGTACTATGAGATTTCCAATCCATCGGGATGATTTTTTTTCATGTCTCTAACTTTTGCCTGGACCGCCCTTTCGGGTTTTCAATCCACCGAGACGTTTTTTTTTTAGTTTAGGCGAAGTATTTCTTGACTACATCAACATTCGTGGGGTAGGCAAATTCCTCTCCGTCCATGGTTGCAAGTCTCAAGGCGCCGCCTGAGAAAGCTTTCGTGACCACATAGGGGCCATCATAATTTGGGGTCCATTTACCCCGAGAATCAGTGAGAAATGATTGTATCTTCTTGAGCACAAGGTCCCCTTTCCTGAAGACACGAGGTCGGACCTTTTTGTCAAACGCCCTCTTCATTCTTTGCTGATACAACTGACCGTGGCATAGTGCCGTGATTCGTTTTTCCTCGATCATATTCAATTCGTCGTGTCGACTTTGGCACCATTCAGCTTCGGTGAGCTTAGCTTCCATCAATACCCGGATTGATGGGATCTCTACTTCTATGGGGAGAACTGCCTCCATGCCATATACTAGAGAGAAAGGGGTTGTCCCTGTTGAAGTGCGGATAGATGTTCGATAACCATGAAGAGCAAAGGGTAGCATTTCGTGCCAATCTTTATAGGTTACAACCATCTTTTGAACAATCTTCTTGATGTTCTTGTTAGCCGCTTCTACCGCTCCGTTCATCTTGGGTCGGTAGGGAGATGAGTTATGGTGTTCGATCCTGAACTCTGCACACAACTCTTTCATCATTTTATTATTCAAGTTAGATCCATTATCAGTAATGATCTCGCTTGGAACACCATAACGGCAGATGATATTGTTTTTGATAAATCGGACCACCACTTGTCGGGTTACATTGGCGTACGACGCTGCTTCGACCCACTTGGTGAAATAGTCAATGGCTACCAGGATGAACCGATGTCCATTTGAAGCCTTGGGCTCAATCATGCCAATCATGTCGATTCCCCATATGGAAAAAGGCCATGGGGAAGAAAGAACTTTGAGATGTGATGGCGGTACATGAATTTTGTTGGAGTATATCTGACACTTGTAACACCTCCTCATGTACTTGTAGCAGTCGGATTCCATTGTCAACCAATAGTACCCGGCCCTGAGAATTTTTCTCGCCATTGTGTGTCCGTTGGCATGAGTGCCAAAGGATCCTTCATGAATTTGTTTCATGAGCATGTCTGCTTCTGGTCTGCCCACACATCGGAGCAAGACCATGTCAAAATTTCTCTTATAGAGAGTGTCACCGCTCAGGAAGAAGTTTCCAGCCAATCTTCTGAGGGTTTTCCTGTCTTTTCTGAGTGCCCCAGATGGGTACTCTTGTTTCTGAAGGAAGCATTTGATATCGTGATACCAAGGTCTGTCGTCTATGACTGCTTCAATCGCGAAGATGTAATCGGGCCGTTCAAGGCGCATGATGTCAATCTTAGGTATGTCATTCCATCGACCTAGACTAATCATGGAAGAGAGAGTGGCTAATGCATCAGCCATGTGATTCTCATCACGAGGGATGTGATGAAAGTCGACTATGTTGAAGAAGGGTAACAACCTTCTTGCATAGTCTTTGTAAGGAATCAATCCTGATTGGTATGTGTTCCAATCTCCTTTTATCTGATTGACAACCAAGGCTGAATCGCCGTATACGTCCAAGTTTTTGATCCTTAAATCAATCGCTCCTTCGAGACCCATAATACAAGCTTCGTATTCGGCCTCGTTGTTCGTACATTTGAACGTAAGTCGAGCGGTGAAAGGAATGTGGGTACCCTGAGGGGTAACAATGATTGCCCCAATTCCGTTTCCATAATGATTGACTGCTCCATCAAAGATAAGTCCCTACTGGGAACCTGGTTCTGGCCCTTCATTGGGTAGCGGTTCATCGCAGTCTTTCATTTTTAGATACATGACATCTTCGTCTGGGAAGTCAAACCCGATTGATTCTTGATCGTCAATCGGTTGATGAGCCAAATGATCGGCTAAAATACTTCCTTTAACGGCTTTCTGAGCATGGTACTCTATGTCATATTCTGATAGTAACATCTGCCAACGGGCAATCCTTCCCGTGAGAGCAGGCTTTTCAAATACGTACTTGATTGGATCCATTTTGGAGACCAACCAAGTAGTATGACGAATCATGTACTGGCGAAGACGTTTGGCTTCCCAACCCAAAGCGCAGCAAGTTTTCTCAAGCATCGTGTACCGAGTTTCACAGTCGGTGAATTTCTTGCTTAGATAGTAAATGGCAGACTCTTTCCGTTTGGTTTCGTCTTGTTGGCCAAGTACACATCCCATTGATTCCTCTAGGACTGTGAGGTAAATGATCAGTGGTCTTCCTTCCACTAGAGGTGATAGAATCGGAGGATTCAACAGATATTCCTTAATACTGTCGAAGGCGGTTTGGCAATCTTCTGACCAAACGCAATCCTGGTTTTTTTTTAGTAACTTGAAGATCGGCGCGCATGTCGCGGTCATGAGGAATATGAATCTGGAGATGTAGTTCAAACGTCCCAGGAATCCTCTGACTTGTTTTTCAGTTTTTGGAGAAGGCGTTTCTTGAATGGCCTTGACCTTGTCAGGATCAACTTCAATTCCTTTCTGGCTGACGATGAACCCTAGTAATTTCCCCGAACGGACACCGAAGGTGCACTTGTTAGGATTCAAGCGGAGCTTGAATTTTCTTAGACGTTCGAACAATTTTGACAGATGTTCAACGTGCTCATCCTCTGTTCTTGATTTTACAATCAAATCATCGACATATACCTCAATTTCTTTGTGTATCATGTCATGAAACAGAGTAGTCATGGCCCTTTGATAGGTTGCCCCGGCATTCTTCAAACCGAACGGCATTACCTTGTAACAAAAGGTACCCAATGGGGTAATGAACGAAGTTTTCTCCATGTATTTCGGCGCCATTTTGATCTGGTTATAGCCCGAGAATCCATCCATGAAGGAGAAAACTTTGAACTTTGCTGTACTGTCTACCAGCATGTCAATGTGTGGTAAAGGAAAGTCGTCCTTTGGACTTGCCTTGTTCAGATCTCTGTAATCAACACACATTCTGACCTTTCCGTCCTTTTTGGGAACGGGTACAATGTTGGCTAACCATTGAGGATATTCAGATGTAGCGAGGAAACCCGCGTCGATCTGTTTCTGTACCTCCTCCTTAATTTTGATGGCCATGTCCGGGTGAGTGCGTCTCAACCTTTGCTTTACTGGCAGACATTCCGATCTTAACGGTAAATGATGTTCCACGATGCTGGTATCCAACCCTGGCATATCCTGATAGGACCAAGCGAATACATCGGGGAATTCTTTGAGAAGCTTTATCAGATCTTCTCTGGCAATTGGACTGACCAGTGCTCCGATCCTGATTTCTTTTCTCTCTTTCTCTGAACCCAAGTTTACCGTTTCCAACGGCTCTTTGTGAGGTTCAATGGACCTTTCCTCTTGTCTGAGTAGTCGGGAGATCTCTTCTGGAATTTGGTCGTCATTTTCTTCTTCAGCCTCGAATAACGGGAACTCAAAGTTGGGAGAAGGCATCAGATCGTATGTTTCAACGGGGTATAAAACAAGCAATCTACATGACGTGATGATTCGTGTTTAGAAGAGATAGAGAAAACGTAAGTGTGTGCAGTGTTTTGATTTTACTGCTTGTTTTTATTATTGAATGTTTTTTTTTTAGGATTACCATTTTCTGAAAAAGCAAAAAGAGAAAATAGCAATTAATGCGGAAATTACAGAACGACGTTATTTTATTAATGAACAAGTCGAATCTTGAAACTACAGCCCTATAAAACAAAACTCTGTCGCTTTGGGCGAAGCGAAGAGGGAAATTTTACAGAAAGCGAGCCCTATTAAAACATTCGTTTCACCTGGGCAGGGTGAAAGGCTTAAAGATGGCAATTACTTTGACCGGCGAATGACCTTCGGAACATCGACAGCAACCCATTGGCGGCGAACTCCTCGGTGAATCACAAAGTCTGGCACCTTCCTTGATTTGTCTTCGGAAATAACGCTGATTTCTGGTGGAGTAGGATCATTGGAATCTGTTTCCCAGGTAGAATTGTCGTAGGAGGATTCCTCTATTGCATTTTGCATAGCATTGGTGCTCTCAGCTGTATCTCCCCATCCAGTTGGCTGGATGTCTTCGAACCTGATACGAGAGCTTTCGGGAGCAGTGTACTTGACCATAAAGTCGTATTTTCCACTTGGTTGTCCTAGGGTGTCCCATACTTTTGTGGAACTGGAGGAATCATCCCTCTCGATTGCGTTGACCTCGGGAAAAGCATAGTTGATGAATTCAAGTCCTGCAATCGTTGCGAATTCATCTTCATGTTGAGTAGTTTCTGAATGACCTGAATGTTGATCCCATGACATAGTGGGGATACAGGTATTTTGTTCAATGACGCTCCGCTGAGTTTCATTATTCGGCTGACTTTCTTGCCCCAAGTCTCCTGGCAGCTGTCTGGGTACAGGTCGCAGAAAAACCAAGACCCTTCTTTGTTTTATCGTCAATAGGAATGACAAGTCGTCCCCATCTTGTCATATCGGTACTCTCGACCGCATTGATAGCATCTTTGTATGAAGAAATTGAAGTTCCTTCTTTGAACTGATTGTCCTTGCTCACTGATAGTGCTTGGAACTGAGTTCCAATAACCTCTTCGGGTTCTATACCAGTAGATGACGATAAGTTGCTTACAAGCAAGGCTTGTTTCCCATGAACCGTGACAAGTTGATCGTTCTTGACGAACTTTAGCTTTTGGTGGAGGGTTGAAGTAACCGCTCCAGCCTGATGTATCCAAGGTCTTCCTAATAAACAACTGTATGTTGCCCGGATGTCCATGACCTGGAAAGTGATTTGGAAAGTGTGAGGACCAATAGTTATGGGAAGACCAACTTCGCCGATAACCGTTTTTCTGGATCCGTCGAATGCTTTGACGACGACCTCGCTGACTCTCATCGGAGGGCCCTTGAATGATAATTGCGTCAAAGTGGACTTTGGCATAACATTCAGGGCTGACCCTGTGTCTACCAGTACGTTGGCTAAAGCATCGCCCTGGCAGTTAACTGTAATGTTGAGCGCCATGTTATGACGACGACCCTCTTCAGGTAATTCCTCATCACTAAATCCCAAATTATTGCAGGAAGTGATGTTAGAGACAATACTATCGAACTGTCTGATTGTTACATCCTGTTCCACAAAGGCTTGCTCCAAGACTTTCTGTAGAGCCTCCCTGTGGGCTTCTGAACTGAGTAACAGTGATAATACCGAGATCTTTGAAGGAGTCTGTAACAGTTGATCAACAATGTTGTATTCACTCCTTTGGATGAGCTTTAGCATCTCATCTTTGTCTCTCGAAAGATCGGGATTACTAGATTGACCGACTGGTGGATCAGGAATTTCTTCCTGAAGTTCCTTTTCTTTGTTGGATTCTCCAACCCCTCGGTTGAAGATTCGACCGCTCCGTGTTACACGACTGATGTCTGCAATATTCACGACGGAGGGTAATGGAATTTCCTTTCCATTCTCGATTATTGTTGCACCGTATTTGTAAGGGATAGCTTTAGTTGATTCATACGGTAGTGGTCCCGGCAAATAGATGACTATGGGAACTTTCTGATTTTTCTGACCATCATAAGTAATCTCGATCCGTTCCTGGTTGGGAACTTTAGATTCATCAAATAGAGGGATAATGGCAAAAACATCCCTGGTCTGGTGACGACCAGAGATGGTGACAACATCCTCAACTTGATCGGCAAGGTAATTTGGCGTCCAGTTGATGGGTCCAGAACCCAGATATGGACGAATTTCTCCACGGTCCACCTGACCCTGAAGAGCTGCTCTCACCAGGTAACACCCTTGGTTACTTTCTGAACAAACGCTACAACTGTCATAGTTGTGTGGTGGCACCTGGCCACGCCCACTTTGAATACAATGTAACCTCACTAGGTTACCTTCCATTGATCGGACATCCTGACTTTGACGCCGAGTGGGATTCCTGTTACTGATACTAATCTGCTGAGTATCTTCATCCATGTAGACTGGCATCCACCAGTGATTTAACAAGTGCTGAAGTGCCTCTTGGACAAGGGTACAACCCTGATCATTTTCGCAACCCGCTTTACAGCTTTGATAGTCATGCGATATTAAGAATCCGAGTCGGACCTGCTCAGCATGTAACTCTACCAGGCTGGTATTCATCACGCGAATATCGAAGATCTGAACCATGTTGATTTGATAGGGATTCCTATCATGGTAATCTTGGATCCATCCAAGATCCATCTGACGCTGGAGGGCCTCTTGTATGAAAGATCATCCCTGTTTGTTTACTGAGCAAGTCAGACAGGAACTGTAATCGTGCCGTGGCAGATTATGATACTGGCTTTGCCTTGAGTGCATCGCCACCAAGCTGACATTCATCGCACGGACGTCGTGGTTTTGAATGACGTTAGAATTCGTAGAGACCATGTTAACTCCACAAACTCGGTGGTCTTGGATCCATCTGAGATCCATCTGTTCCTGCAGAGCTGCTTGCACTACAGAACATCCTTGGTTGTCTTTAGAGCAGATATCACACTGGTGATAATTATGAGGTGGCACATGGCCATATCCACTCTGTCTACAATGCATCTTGACTAGATTGGTCCCTAATAAGATTACATCGTGAATTTGATAGCCATTGTTAGTCTCTTTCTCAATCAGATTGACTGCAGTTTTCTCATGTTGAGGCAGCGGGTTCGTAAGAACATTAGGATTCGTATCTTTGAAAGATAAGAGCCCGCTCCTAACAAGCTTTTATACGTCGGATTTGAAATTGAGACAAGTCTCAATGTTATGCCCTGAACCTCCTTGATGATAAGGGCATGTTTGATCCGCTTTAAACTAAAAAGGCGGATTTTCCGGAACTGAAAGGGGAGACTTAATCTGAATGTGCCCCTTAGCCAGCAGTAACGGAAACAGCTCCGCGTACGTTACAGGTACAGGATCAAATCCTGGTGGCCGTGTTGTACGGTTGTTGTTATATGGAGGACGAGCCTGCTGAAGAGGCTGTTGTGTCCTTTGTTGGTCAGGTTGGCTCTGCGCAACCTGAGGTTGATACATAGGAACAGGCGCGGGGCCGATAGCAGGCGTAACAACTGCTACTGGCTGATAACGTCGACTTTGCTTTCTGAGAGAGATATTCCCAATATCTTGCTCTTTTTTCTTAGGGAGAGTACCACCGTATTTTTTAGTACCGCTCGTCGATCCAGTGTCTTTTACCAAACGTCCTTCTCGGACAGCTTCCTCAAGACGTACACCCATGCCGACCATTTCGGTGAAATCACTGGGCGCACTGGCAACCATTCGGTCATAGTAAAATGAGCTTAAGGTCTTTAAGAAGATCTTTGTCATCTCTTTTTCCTCAAGAGGTGGACAAATTTAAGCGGCAATTTCACGCCACCTTTGAGCATACTCCTTAAAAGTTTCCTTGTCCTTTTGTGACATCGATCTGAGTTGATCTCTGTCGGGTGCCATGTCCAAATTGTACTTGTATTGTTGGACGAAGGCAGTACCAAGATCTCTGAATGTTCTAATCGTAGCACGGTTTAAACCCATGTACCATTTTAATGCGGCACCAGTTAAACTATCTTGGAAGTAGTGAATCAGTAGGTCCTGATTCTCCGTCTGAGCTGACATCCGCCGAGCGTACATCACCAGATGGCTCTGAGGGCAAGAGTTACCCTTGTATTTTTCAAAGTCGGGCACTTGGAACTTGTGCGGGACTTTCACATTTGGGACCAAGCAGAGGTCTGCGGCGTCCTTTCCAAATAGATCCTGACCGCGAATGGCTTGCAGTTCCTTCTGCATTTCCAAGAACTGTTCCTGGAATTCCTCCATTCTGTCAAACATAGTTTCCTTCTATCCAGAAGGTGTCTGTGGAATCTGTCCTTCCGGGACAGTGTGCACCACAGGGGGTGGTACCGTGACTACGGCAGTAAGTCTTGGCGCCTCCCGAAGTTTGTAACCTTCAGGAGTCTTGAGTATGCCCCTGGCATCTTCGCTTTCCCGAAGTTTATAACCTTCAGGCCCAGCGGCTTCTGTTGCGATTCCCTGATCTTCAGTGATCGGCGGAACATATCCTTCCGGGATATAGTTAATAGGCATGCCCCAAGGACGATCTTTTGGTATCTGATACCTAGGATCATACTTCTCCACTATGGGCGTTGAGGTGATCTCTGAGATCACAGTTCTTTGTAGCTGAGCTTCTACCATGGCTTGCATGTCGTTACGAAGCTTTCTCATATCGTCTCTCAGAGCGTCGAGCTCTTCTCTCAACTCTCTGTTCTCTTCCTCAAGATCATCCATCTTTTTCTGACGATTGGCCCGAGTATTATACGAATGAGACAGTTTAACTCTAGAATCAAGACACAAACGTGAGATTCGTAGGGAAGAAGAATACGCAATGTGAGAATGATGAATGCAATGATTATATTAATTGTTTTTTTTTGTTTAATCAAAACAAACTCCGACAATTAGATTGCAAATATCAAACACTGGGGAAACCCCTTTTTATTGAATTCCAAAGGATTACAGAAATGGAAATATAGTAGATTACAAAGTGCAGAAACAGAAACCTAAGCTAATGGGTCCCGAGTTCTCTCTGAAGAGAAATCGGGTGCTGACTCTGGTACCTTCCTTTTCTTTAACCGGGGCTCTTGGGCCGTTGTCGGGTTGTCATTCCTTTGCCAGGTGAAAGGAGTGAGCAAATTCCTTTGGTCATCTTGATTCTCTACAGTATGTTGCTCCAAATTTTCAATCAGAGCATCTTTCTCTTTTAGTAATTGCAGTATTTTGATGCAATCTACGTCGAGGGTGCGATACTTGTTCTTCCAAGACCTTCTCTCTTTTTGAACTTTGTTGAGAGTAACCTGAAGCTTTTTAGTTTCCGTCATGAAGTACATGACAAATTCCCTCGGCGGAAGAATTCCGTAACGAGGATAAGGCATCTTTAGCTTGAGAGCTCTAGTTTGTACCCAGTGGAGATAAGGCTCCACCGAGACACAGTCCGGTTTTCCCAGAGACTCTCGTCCTTTCTTATGAACATGTTTCCAAGCTTGCACTATTTCCATCTTTAGTGCTCTGTCGTTTTCTCCTTCTTTGAAGAAAAGACCTTCCAGATGAACACCCAGTGGGATGTGTCTCATCGGTATCCAAATTGACGAAGAACCAATATCGGATGGTAGTTGATTCCTCCTTTAGTTCCTATGAGGGGTACGTTGGGGAAGTTTCCACAACGGTCAATGATTCTGATTCCCTCATAAATCCTATTACACCAATCTATATCAGAGTTGGTGAGAGACATGATCTTCTGCGACCAACGTAAGACACTCTTGCAATCCCAAAAAGCAGTAGACTTAGGCAAATGGGATATAAACCATTTGTAGAGCAAAGGTACACAGCATGCGATCTCTCCTCCACTGTACAAATTTCCCAAGTGTACAGAATGATACGCATCTGCAAGCAAAGTCGGCACAGGGTTTCCAATGAGAAAAACCTTAATAGCGTTGATATCGACGAAGTTATTGATGTTGGGAAACAAAAATAACCCGTAGGTGAGCAAGACAAAGATGCTTTCAAAAGCAGTCCCGTTCCCTATACTAGCAAAGTATAGAGCCTTTTTTGTCAAGAACTGGGCTGGCAAACCTTGGATGCCACCCTTAGTGGTCATGTGAGTCCTGACCTCAGACTCGTCCAAATGAATTGCTATTGCAATAGTCTAATTCTTTGGAATTTCTTCCAGTCCAGAAAATGGAGCTCGATCAGTGATATGTAAATCAGTCAGGTGAGAATACTCCTCCAGCGTTGGTGCAAACTGGTAATCCGAGAATGTGAAACAGTGATAAACCGGATCGTAGAATTGAATGAGCGCGTCCATGATCCCCTTAATCACATGGACTCTTAACAGTGGTAGCAAACCACCGTGCTTGGCTCTGAAAGCCTCTGGGTTAACGATCATCCTCGCTAACTTTCTCAAATCCTCTAGCTTTGGAACCTTGAAGGTATACTGGTGAGTTCTCCTTCTACCGAAATCCATTAATGCAATCTTTTTCTCTGATATTTGCAATCACAGTCTTAGTTTGATTTGAAAAACAGAGAGACTAGAAGAGAAGTTTTTTGAATGTTTTAATGTTTTATTAAATGAATGCATGAATGCAGCACACAAAAACATAGAAAAAATATGGGGTCAAAGGGTCGTTGTCATGAAGTCAAGGCTCTACCCATCCCCAAAGGTTTATACTAGGGTGATTTTTGTACCTGTACTCATTATCATCAGCTCCTCCCAGAAAAGCAAAACAACTAGCGGATCGCCAGCGAGTTGTAGAGCAATCTTAGAGTAAGTGCCATTCACCGAGAATAGATCACCAGCCTCAAATGAGGGTAGTATCGCGTAACAACTATTTCCGATAGTTTCCGCATTACGAAAGGGTTTGGCTCCTCAGCTTCTCAGACTTAACAACCGGCCCATTGGCTAGAAGAGTGAATGGGCTGCGTTGGTCAGCCTCCACTGAGGTTGATGGTCGACCCCGTCGCCATCACTTATCTTAAGTGTATACTCATTCTTTCCACATACGGCATCACCCGCATTCCCATTAGCAGAAAAATAAACATGTATAGCAATTAGGAAAAGCAGTATATATATTTGTCCTAAACATCCTAGACCTTTAAAGCTAAGAATCCTAAGTTCCTGACAGAAAATGGGTTCCCCGGCGGAAGCCCCAATCTGTGGTTTTCACACAAGTGAAGAGAAAAAGGTTTGTCTAAGGTTTTCACCTTAAACGTTTAAGAAAGAATAAAGATGCCCCACGGTGGGCGCCATTTTTTCTGTAGCGAGCGATTTTGGACGCGGTTCTTAAGCGCTGGTCGCTCTCTGCGGTCTGAGATTTGACTACAGGTCGATTCATTTTTTATCCTATTGTGAGCTGAATAAGGAAGGGAAATAGATGTCTCCAATTAACCCTGCTTGCATACTGAGTTTAAACAGCGGTCTGTTAGGTTTCGAATGCTATCAATGTGGGGGGGCCTTTGTACTGGTTATTTGTATTTTTGCCAATACGGTTTCTTTCTTTTTACCTTGACAGAAGGTTTCTGGCGGGGAACAAGGATTAGGATGTTAGGACTGATGCTTTTGAATTACTGCTTTTGATATGGGATTTTGGGCTTTTGTTTAGTGTGCTCGCTAAGATTTTTCTTTCAATCTTATGCCTACGTATTCCCGTTTATCCAAAACAGGGAAATCAGAGCGTTCGTAGTTCCTCCTATTCTATGGGAGGAAATGGGTGTTTTTGGTGTCTTGTTCAAAGCCCAAGACGTGAAGCGAAAGGTGGTTTGTATCTTGTTCAAAGCCCAAGATGTGAAGCTGAAAAATCTCGACTTTAGAGAGAATTTGTCATCTCTAAAGAGGGGAGAAGGAGAATTACTTTAACTGGGATACGCGGATCCGAGCAATGCCATAATTTCTGAAGAAAGGGTTTTAACCTGAAGGAGAAGACTTTAACTCAGTATAGAGCAACGCCATCTTTCCTTAGGAATTCCTCATGCTAAAAGAAGGACAGTGGCATGGATGTAAATAATCCAGAGGCTTGCCGCTTACAGCGATTAGATGAAAGGGAAGGAGTTGTTGATGTTTGTGTACTGTGAACGAGGCACAGCTTTGATGCTAAAAGGTTAATTGGATCAACCAGTGGTTTTCTTATACAAAGCCTAAGAGGAGGCTATTTTGTGTCCCGTACAAAGCCCGAGAGAGAGGCTAAAAGATTTTGACCCGAAGATGGAGTCTTTGTGTCTCGTACAAAGCCCGAGATGGAGGCTATTGTTTGTTTGACTCAACGAGGGAGTCTTTATATGTCTCGTACGAAGCCCGAGAGAGAGGCTAAAACGTTGTTTGACTCCGCTGGGGAGAATCATTGTACAAAGCCCAAGAGAAAGCTAAGGTTACTGTGTCAGTTAAGTGACAGGTCCAGTATACTGATTTTGAAAGAGAAAATCAGTTCTTATATGAGCATCACTGTACTCATGGGTTAGATCTGAGGATCGGGGTTGTTTCCTTTTCTTTGAGGAAACTGGAAATCCAAAGGGTATTGAGACTGTCCGAGTCTGTGGGTTTCCTTCCTATTTAACGAAGGGGTCACTTGAGAATGTCTTTGAGACTCAAGGAAGTTAGACTGTCCGTGTCTAGAGTTTCATCTTTTTGTACTATGCTTTGAGAAACAGTAGTAGACTCTATGAAAGGACTGTTCTATGAGGATGACTAGGTTCTGTTCCTATACCTCTAGGAGGTCGTCGGGACAATTTGTACGAAGCCCAAGAGGAGGCTGGAAACTTTTAAGAAGCCGACGGGTCCTTGTACGAAGCCCAAGAGGAGGCTATCATTCCCGGAGGAAGAGATCATTATACGAAGCCTATGAGGAGGCTATGAATACTTCTAAGAAGCCGTAGGGTCCTTGTACGAAGCCCAAGAGGAGGCGGGGTTGCTTTTAGGAAGCCTGTGGGTCCTTGAACAATGCCCAAGAGGAGGCCGATGCTTTTAAGAAGCCCGTGGGTCTATCATCTCCTTTCCATTAGGAGAGATAACTCTTTTAAAGATAAAAACCACTGGTAAACGTGCGAGGTTTACTATCCAGCGACTTTTAGCTTTTAAAGAGGGTTCCTTAGTTAAGGTCCAAGATTATGACCGTAGTGGGTACCCAAACCCCGAGACATTCAAGGCAAGCTATCCACAAGGAATAGATCGAGTCAGGAAAGTTCGAGAATTTGGAAGAAACTCAAAGATGCCATTCACGGAGAATACATTCATCTTGGGGAGTAGAGCTTCTTGACGATTCCTAAGGAGGACAGCTGAAGAGAAGACTGTATCTGGTGCTCCTATTGGGGATCTAGGCGTCTATTTCTACGAATAAATGAAACGGTTTTACCTAGTGCTAGACGTAGTTGCCGGGGAAACTCGAAATATCTATACTATTATTACACAGTAGATATGAGTTTATGAAAGGAGACTTACAGTGAGCAGCCCCACAATACAGTTTATAATATGAAAGCAGTAAACGAAAGCGATAACCACTTACTCGTTTGTAGTGCTTCCATGTTGTTTGGTTAGTTGTTCAACAAAGAAAGATTGAAAACAATAGTATATTCAAAATCAAAGGAGAAAGTGCTTTGAAAAAGAAAGATTTGGGGCTTACAGCTCAAGGAGAGGCCCAGGGTTTTATCAGTGAGCGCACTGTTTGACTTTGTACAGCGGGACTTATACAAGTTACTGGGGCCCAAAGTTGTTTTTTGTACAACGGGATGGGTCTTACACTCTCTCAAGAGGCCCAAAAAAGTTTAGAGAAAAAAAAAAGAGTGCGGCTTATAACACGGGGTAGGCCCAAATGATTTTTTCGTTTAAAAAATGGCGATCGCGCCGAGGTTTTCTTTTAATGCAGAGGGACTTATACAATAAGTGAGGCCCAAGATGTTTGGTTAAAAGGGGGATTGGGTCTTACACTCTAATAGAGGCCCAAAGTGTTTTTGAATGGGTCTTATAGCTCAAGGAGAGGCCCAGATGATTTTTTTATTTTTAAACGGGCGACGATCGCGCCGTTTACTTGTACAGAGGGACTTATACAATGAGTGAGGCCCAAAAAGTTTTTGTACAAGGGGGGATGGGTCTTACACTCTCTCAAGAGGCCCAAAAAAGTTTTGAAAATGATTTATGAGGGTTGAATTAATCCAAAACCCTAATTTGTTTTCAAAATGTATTTAATTGAATAAAAATTCAATTAAAATGATCAAAAATTGTTTAACACATGGAAAACAAATTGTGATCTTGGATTAATGCTTCAAAAATTAAGTATTGACCTACAAAATAATTAGAAAGCATTAAAAGTTGCAAAATCAATGTAGAAAAAATATTTAAAATGCCAAAAACAATCAAAATATTAATTCTTTACAAAAATATCAATTATATGAAATAAATAATATTTTTGGGATTTTTTTGGGAAAATAAAATATTTTAACATTTTTGTGAATTATTAAAAAAAGAATCAACTCAAAATCATTAAAACTCAGAGAGAAATTAATTTTTGAATCAATTAAACAAAATCACAAAATTCAAATATTTGAATTTCTAAAAATGGCGCCAAGAACAAGCTGAAGAACACGCGCGTGTTCTTGGTTTCTCAGATTTGCATTTTCTATCCAATCTCACTGAATACGTAATCATATCATGCAATCCACATATCATTATGCTCGTCTCAACCTCACGATCATGTCTATATCCATTAATTTCATTTAAATTAAACATACAACAAGAAATCACGAAGAGACCTCAAGAACCCTAATTTCTGCATGAAGGCTAGGATTTTTGATACACGATTCAAACAATGCAATTAATTGAGGGAAAACATTCCATGCATGATTATGAACATATGGCCAAATTATTGTGCGAGGAAATATGCATAGATTGAGAGATGCCCAAGTTTAGGCTTACCTTTAGGTCGTGACAGCAAGTTCAAAGTGATTTTTGATCTGGAGGTGTTACAGATGAGTTGTGATGATCTGAACAGCTTCCCTACACCCTATGGATTGTGTTTGGATGGTTGGACTTGATTGAAATTGGCTGGATCATTTTGTGGTACCTCAGCTGCACTTTGGTTAAAACCTTGAGCAACCAACTGGTGATTTTGTGAAATTGGGGTTTCAGAAGTAATCTAAGTGTTTGATCAGCTCATATGTGATGTATGTGAGGTGTGTGAGTGATTGGTTTGATTGGAATTGCTTTCAAACTCAAAACCCGATAGTGACTTGCCTTAGAAGGCAAAATTGGAGTGAAAGAAGAGATTTTGAGGAAAGCATCTGTTTGATGGCTTTGGTGTACTCAAACTGATCACAATTAAGCTCTATTTATAGTAGAGCAAGTTTGTTTTGGGATCCACAGTGAATGGCAACTGCAGCAGGTGTTTCCTCAATGTTGGCCAATGGAAATGCAAGTCTCCTCTAGCCATTGACTAGAGGTTAGGGCACAGAGCTATGGTCCCCTTGGTCTTGGATAAGTCTTGACTAATTTCAGATGAGAATGGCTCAGTCCATGCCACCTTGATGGTTCCATTGAATGCCTCATTCCAAATTTGAAGTCTTGTCCCTATTTTGGCCATTCTAGGTTCAACATGCTATTTCTTGTTCCATGGACTTTGGAGGCTTGGCTCAGTGATTGTCCCCTTTAGATTCAATCCTCTGAGGTGTCCAAGTGGATAGGAGCAATTGAATTTGGCTGATTTTGGCAAATCGACCAAAGTTGCAAATTCTGCCTTGCCTTGACAGATTTCAGCAAGGTAACTTGCCAATGTCATATCTCATGGTGTAAGTTGAATTTGGCAATGTTCTTGGCCATTTTGGAAAGCTCTTACATGATACAACAACTGTTTGAACAAGTTTGGTTTTGATCTCTTTTGATTCCAAGTGAAAAATCCCCCTACATTTGGCAAAAAGTGAGGCAAAATCTGACTTAGTGAAAATTTCACTAAGTGTTGGAAACAATGACATTTTCACTTTTCAGCCACTTTGATCACTCCATAACTCAAAATCCTTAATGAATTGGAATGACTTATAGTTGAAGTTTTTGTAGATGATAATGAGGGCTACAAATCCATCTTTGGATGAGAAAAAATGGCCTTGTGGTTTAGGAGTTATGGTCCTCCAAAGTTGGTACCTTTGCCACTTTATTTTTAACTTAGAAAAATTTCTAAATTTTTATGGTTACCCCTTTTACAAGTTATCTCACTTTTCTTGATTTTTCTTGATGAATGATGATTCAAATCATACATTAATATCATTTTAGGGTTAAAAATCTATTTTGGTGAAAAATCTCAAAAAGTCAAAGTTGACTTTTGTGCACAATTGACTTTTTATCAAATGAATCCCAAACTGTGGAATTCTTCAGGAAATCATGTCCTTGACCTAAATCAAACTTGATGGACATATTCCATGGGTGTCATAGGGTATATTCAATCATGTATTAGGGTTTGGGAGCATGTCCAGGTCAAAAGTCAAAGTTACAGTTGACTTTTCTCGCGAAACCCTAATTGTGGTGCAGATGAAATTGAGACTTGTTGCTCAAGCTTCTTGGATCAATCCATTGTTCCAAATGGATCAATATGGTATATTAGAGACCCTCAAATCATGTCTTGAGGTCTTGGCTCATGGTTTGTCCCAAAAGTCAACTTAGGGGTGAATTAGGTCAAGAAACCCTAATTCCTGATTTTTGATGTATGCATCCCCTTGAGGCAAAATTGACTTGATGCATGGGTTCATGAGGTTCCATGAAGTATATTAGGTTATGTTTTGGATCAATGGCTTGTGCCCAGATGAAATTTTTCATCTGGAGGGCCTGGGTGATCAAAACCCTAATTTGGTGACACTGTCGATCTGGAGACTTGATCCACCTAGAATGGAGCAGCTTTGTGCTTAATCCTTGAAGTAGGAGTCCTTTTGATCCTTTGAGGATGTTTGAGAGATTAGACAAGTTGAAAATCAAGTCATTTCTTGATTGAGCCTTTGTCTAAAGCTCAGAGAGGGCTTGAAACCCTAATTTTGATTGTAGTGGATGCTCACCCATCTTTGGGGAGACTGATGAAGCATAAAGGTACATCCATATTGTGGTGATGATTTGCACAATGATGGGAAAATTTAGTGGTCAAAATTTGGGGTATTACAGATTGGCCTGAGTATTGTACGAATGAGACAGTTTGACTCTAGAATCGAGACGCAAACGTGAGATTAGTAGGTAAGAAGAACGCGTTACGTGAGAATGATGAATGATATGCGATGATTATATTAATTAATAATTTTTTTTTGTTTAATCAAAATAAACTTCGACAATTGGATTGCGATTATCAAACAGTGGGGAAACCCCGTTTTATTGAATTCAAAGATTGAGGAATGGAAGTACAGTAATTTACAAAATGCTGTAAAAGGAAATGTCTAAGCTAATGGACCCTGAGTCCTCTCTGAGGAGAGCTTAGGTGCTGGTTCTGGTACTTTCCTTTTCTTTGACCGGGGCTCTTGAGCCGTTGTCGGGTTGTCATTCCTTTGCCAAGTGAAAGGAGCGAGCAAATTCCTTTGGTCATCCTGATTTTCTACAGCATGTTGCTCTAAAATCTCAATCAGAGCATCTTTTTCTCTTAACAGTTGTTGTAGTTCCCCTTTGTTGTCATGGTTCTTAGAACCCTAACAACCCGTAGTTCCATGAACTACGAACGTTCTGATTTCTCAAGTTCCTTTTGAGAATACGTAGGCACAAGGTCTCAATCCTAGGCGAGCACTCTTTTTCGTTTTCACACTCTCTTTCTTTTTTACGCTCTTTCCCTTTTTCACTCTTTTTCTTTTTCACACTTTTCCCTTTTTCACTCTTTTTACCCGTAGTTCCCTGAACTACAATTGCTCTGACTTCCTATTAAGGGTATGTAGGCATAGGATTGTGAGATCCTAGCGAGCTACCTTTTATTTTCTACCCCTTTTATTTAGACACATTACAAAAACAACAAAAACATTTCCCACTCTCATCACACCCAAAAACAATAAACTCTCCCAAACAATAGTAAACAATTTATAGCAAAAACATTGATATTTCAAGAGGTTCCTGTAGAGTACTACAGATGCTTAGGATACTAATACATTCCCTTAGTATAACCAACCCATGTACCTTTGATCTTTTATTTGCATATTCTTTAGCCTGGTCTTTAGTCTTGCATTTTTTTACTTAGGGTTTATTCGTTCTTTTCCCCTTCACTTGGATAAATTAAAGTTCGGTGGTGACATATTTTGTTTTGCGAGTCAAGTTAGTGTAATAATTTGGTCTCCCATTCCTACCGCGACAGGAGTGATCCTCAAAATATCAATTTTCTGGTAGATAGCAACTACCTTTGCATTCATATGGTCAAATTCCCTCACCTCATAGAGTCCACCGGTTTTGGGGTAGAATTAGATACCACTTGTTACACGCTTCCCCGTGAGTAGTGATTCTTTGCCATCTCTTCTATCAAATTATATGCCACATCTTAGGGCTATTCACGAGGGCTCCATCAAAAGCTGCATCTAAGGTCATCCGACCATTATAGAAGGTATGAATAATCATCCATTTTTAAGCCCGTGAAGTGGACACAATCTCAATAAGTCCTTATAACGCTCCCATGCGTCAAACAAAGTATTCCCCTCTTCTTGTCTAAAATTGTTAATCTCATTTCTTACTTAGGCCGTTTTGCTTGGCAGAAAATACCGCGCAAGGAAGGAAACTTTTAATTTATCCCAGGAGGTTATCGAATTTGCGGACAAGGATTGAAGCCAAGCTCGTGTATGATCTTTTAACATGAAAGGGAATAACCTAATGCGGGTGGAGTTTTGATCAACACCATTAGCCTTTACAATACCACAATTATCAGCAAATATAGAAAGATGTAAGTTTAGGTTTTTTAAGGCAATCCTGAAAATTAGTCTTGTTGGACCATACCTATCAACGACGGTTTGAGTTCAAAATTATTCACCGCTATCGGTGTGTGCATAATACTGCGGTGCGGTTCCTCTTCAGTAGGAATCAAATAATCCTTAAGAGGCTTAGTGTCAACTACTGGTTCAACCATCTCTTGTCGTCTTAGATTTTGGCGTCTCTCACGTAAGAGACGCTTGATTTCATTCATAGGCACGACTAAATTCTCAGTATAGCGAGTTCTTTAAATACAAGTGAAGAGAGAGAACTACAACAAAGAAAGAAAAAAACAAAACTCTAGTCTATACAATGACTAAATAGAAATTCAATATTAAGCACAATTGGTCTCCAACAACAGTGCCAAAAACTTGACACGCCATAAGTGTATTGTTGTGCAAAGTAGTAAAAGAGTTATCGAACCATAGAGACCAAAAGTTTGATTATTGAATTCTGTACTATCGGTGAATATCAAGAGTGATCAGAAATAGGAGTTTTCGGAATAAGCTTAAATAAAAGTAGTTTTGGAAAAACAATTTAAATGGAAATCACTTATATTATGAGACAAACAAGACTTAGGGTTCATTATCCCTACCTGACATATTCATATGATCCTGTTGTATCTATTACGAGAATTTCAACACAGTTATAAAAAACAGATAAATGTGGACAACACCTACTTTCCTCAGCATGTTGTCATACTTATGGCGAATAATTTGTCTGCTTTTGCAAGGTCAAATTATTCGTCAGAGATTTTTTTCTTTGTATAGCTATAAAATATGAAACATTTATCAATCGTATCTGAGCACTATCGTTGTATCAGACTTAACTATTTAAAAATCTGCTTTCGGGTATTGATATATATCCATTTAGACTACGATCGATACCTGAAAACTCTTTACTTTCATACAAGGTTTGGAATGAAAAACTCCAGTTTTAAAATAATGCATAAATGAATTTCTCGTAATTGATTAATGACAGATCATACAAACAGTCATGAGGTAGGTCTCGTGACCCTTTAGTCCCTAGTGGACTACTCACTCATGGTGAAAAACGGGACAATCAAAGTAATATTTTTAATCGAAAACATGATTGATAGTAAAAATATAAATTGATAATGATTAATAAAGGTAAAGTAACATTACTGATAAGAAAATAACTTGAATAGATAAAGATCCAGGTACTCCAATGGAGACTCGAGTACAACAGTACAAAAGAACTTAGAATAAAATACGTGAAGTTTGATTAATGGTAGATGACACGAAATCTTTAGACCAAGAGAAAAGCTTTGAATAACTCGAATTGATGTTCCACGAGCTGACTGACCTAACACGGTGCACTTCTTCAATCAATGAAAAGAAGAACTCGTAGTAGCCTTTTTTTTAAGGGAGGTGATACCCCCATTTTTCAATAGATGTCATAATGAGGATAACTTGTGCCTCAAGTTAACAACTGTTAGAGGGGTATAACCCTTTGGCCAAATAACCCAACCATAGATATTATGTTTACATGCTTCAAGGCTAAGTTGGCATTCGTCTTATGGAATGGATATAACAAGACGATCGATCATCTTTATCACTGGGAATTGGAAGCTGGCTAACTAGTATACTACAGACATTAATGACCGCTGCATCGAATGTTTTTTGTGCATTAAGATGGTTCAGGCTTGGATGGAAGATGAACTTTAGATGATGGAATTATAACAATTTTAAGGAAGAGAAGATCACAGCCTTGAGAAACCATGATGTTGAAGAAGGTGAATAGTGATTAGAGCAACAATATGTTTAGGAGAATCGCCAGCCTACTTGTTAAAATTTTAATCAAGTAAAATACTTGTTAAAATTGTAATTAAGGAAAATTAGAGTGACCTTTAAAAACTTGAGTCCTGCTAAATTATAACCACAAATACAAGTTCTCAAACTAATTGGATAAAATTCTACTGCCTTTAAGCCTAAGTGTTGTCAACCAATTCATGGTACATTTTTATGAGACGTCCCCTTTAGCAAACAAAAATAAAATATCAACATCCTTTCAGCCCACACATTACCTTAGTTCCAATAAACTTGCATCTTAACATGTTTCATAGATTAAACCCCACCAGAACACCATCTCATGATGTCAATACTAGATCATATTCTTATAAGGAAGGGCATAGAAATATTAAATAGTCTTGTGATTTAGGAGAGGACTAAATGTTTAAAAGATGTAAAAAGTTATGTAATCAAACACACTTGTTTTCAACTACTTTTATCATATAATGACATGACCAAGATCAATTTTAAAGTATTGTTGTACAATTGATTCCGCCATTTCAAAATTTATAAAGTTTTTTTTTTCACCACCGGTATCCGCTGCATTGAACCGACTAATCCAATTTGAATGTCAGTTCTGATATCAAGTGGTTTCAGATCTCTCTCAATCATAATTCCGAAGTATTGAATTGTAATTCTGCTTATCAATAATCAAACACCAATCACCATTGAACTAACTAACGGTTAAATTTATATAAATTTTAGACAATTTTAATGAACAACATAAAATTGACCTTTGATACTATTATATAACATTACATTTAATTTAATTACTATATGATAATAAACGAGCCAAATATTGTTTGTCTACTCCACAAATAATATTTAGGAAAGACTATCATAAGTTGTGACTTAAACCACGTAGATTTATGTTATTAATTTAAATATTTATCAAATATTAAAATGCTAAATAAAAATCCCGACCAAATATTTCATAACATAATTTAGTACAAATGAAACGCAAGATTTTGTTATGATAAAAAAACACTCACTTATTAGTCTATTTGGGCAAAGATGCTAATCAATGAAAATCCATTTAGCATGGAAATCTTGTGAAGGTCTTGCTTTTATTTTCTCAATACACTAGCAACAAACATACCTACAAAATAACAAAAAATTTGTAGTGTAATGGAGAACCTAACTCATCCTAAAAACAAAGGAAAAGGGAAGGGAAAAAAAAATAGGCAATCAATAAATCTTAGGTATTGGTTGAATCATTATATTAAATAGACGGGGGAGGAAAAAATTTAGATAAAATATTGATATTGTTCTTGTGAAAATTGAAGCTAAAAATTTAGATAAAATATCCAATAGAACAAATTAAAAAATCCGGAACATAGAAAAAAATCCGAAAGTATATAGGAAAAATCTTGATTAATTGGATTTTTCAAAATATTCAAAATTTTGATTAGTATTATTTTTTTAAACATTTGAAAGTTTTTGGATATTTCTTCCATGAGTGAAAATCTAGTAGTTATAAAAAGAGTGAAAATTGAATGGTTGAGATTTGTCGACACTTTTGAATGGATGTAATTGTACTAACTGTTTTTTGTGTCTCAGAATGAATCCAAAGTTGTATAAATAGGGGATATATGTTGTTGAGAAAAACATCTAAGAATGTTTTTTTCTCAATTTTTTATTAAGGCGGAAGTGCACTTCAACGAGGCAAAACCCCCCATAGAGTTTTGGCTTCCGAAGGACACCACTTGTCTCGCCGTCTTGAGATCCAAGTTGAATGATTTGTTGTCCGACAACGATAGCAGAAATGTGAGAAAGATCGAGTTTTGTGAAGATTTGATTGATACTGATGGAATGGTGAAATACAACCTTATTAAGTTGAAGACCAATCGAGTTTGATGCGACAATTTCTAGATTTGTCGACGACATAATCAAGATGTTGAAACGTCCAGAATCATCTGGTAGTGTTTAGGTTTTCTTATATATTATTGTTTTCTTAAGTTATGTAATTGTCTGTCTAAGTTATATAAGCGTTTGTCAATTGTTAAGTTATGTTCATCATGTATCAATAGAAGTGCCAAATTGTTTCTCATAAACAGATGTGCAAATGTCTGAGTAATAACTATACATAATATATAAACAGTTCATGATAATAATAATAATAATAATAATAATAATAATAATAATAATAATAATAATAATAATAATAAATAGGCCCCCACGGGATATGTGTTGCATGTGCTGCCAAACTATAAACCTCGCCATCTGAGTTCACCAAATCTATGAAGTTATCCATAATGACTGTTATAATCTCCAGCAACTGAGCATCATTTGCATCAAGTGGAGGTGGTGGAGGCGGCGACATACCATTAAAAGGTACCCCAACATCAATATGAGAAGATCCAACATGAGAAGGTCCAACATCATCTCCGTGTTGCCCATGTGGGATGATGCGAGGGTGTGATACCATAAGGTACCACTCCAAATACACATCCATACACTTCGCATGGAACTGAACCTTCACTGCACTATCTCTAATGGCACGTGTAGAACTCCTAATGTTACCATGAAACAATGCCCTCAAATGAAATAACAGGGACTGGTCGTGGAATGTCCTGGACATATTCATACTGGCGCAAAGACCTCTCAGGTAAGTGTCTTGCCACTAAACCCTCCCATCGCAGATAAACAGAAAAAAAAAAGTATAGCATCATCAAACTCTTCATCCCATTTTTCCACTCTATGGCCCGTGTAGCGTATCCAGATGACATCGTCTATAGTCAGTGCATCAATCCTCCTCATGTACTCCACAACACCTCTCGGGTGTGCAAGCCTGCCCCTCCATCTTTTTGCCCATGGGGACCCAACAGTGGTAGCAATAACCCGCATGTCACAAATGGACGAGAAATGCACGTATATCCAGCACTGCACAATAACAAAGACTCAGATAACAAGAAATAATGTTATAAATTAAACTAACGTAATAAGAAATAATAATTTAGTTTTACCTGAAATATACTCATATAACCGGAAGCTGCATGGTCTCAAAAATAGTCGCCTCTCTAAGGGCAGCATATAGAACACTCAATGCAAAACACCCTCATGCCCAGCTGCAATGCTCAAAGCTGTTAAATAGCCACATGTACTTCGCATTTATATATACATTAGACTTATTCGCTAAGATAGTACATCCTACAAGATGTAGCATGTATATCCTAGCGGCTGCCTCATAAATACCAAGTTGCACTAGATCACCATACTTATCCTCCAACCAAGATAGGAGAAAGTGAGCACTCCTCATAAACTTAAACTCAACTATCATTAGTTGCTCAGTAACCCCCAATTATTGTATAATTGTTATACGTGCGGTCTCCTGACTAATGATAGTAGTGGTGAAGAAACTGCCTGCTAGCGAAATATGGAAAAGCGAGGAGACGTCATCCAATGTAATCTTCATCTGACCAAATGGAAGATGGAAAGAAGATGCCTCCTTGTGCCATCGCTAAAAAATGATTTCAATAACTTACCTTCGAGAATGGTAAGCCAAAAATAACTAGTGGAAGGAGATCGCAATCCTCAACTATCTCCTTCACCTTCGGTGGCATCTTGACATCATAGAACTTCCTCAGCTTTAACCCATCAATGGACACCTTAAGCGGCATACGGTCCTGTAACAAACAAAGTAAAAAGCATAAGTTAATTTAAAAGTATCAATAATTAATAAAGTCACATCATCGGGATATCATATAGATACTTGTCCATGCCATAATCTGAATACCGCATGATCCTTATATCTTGTTAGAGAAGGGGCCCATCAGGAAACCTTTCATTTGTGGTATAAACAGGTTTCTCGAAGCATGAGCAGTGACATAAGTCTTCGGAGTAACCTTTATAGTAGTTATTGCCTCTACCTCATATGGATGGGGCACCTCTGCCATCTCAGAAGTTTGAGGTGTGAGGTGCTTTTGTATTTTGAGTGATGTCAAAACTAGGATAGTGTAGCGTTTTGTATATTGGACGGTATCCTCCCATTCTAGACGTGCATCTTGTAATTAGGAAGCATTCAAATGAGTTTGAAAGGAAGTTAAAATCATATTTGCATTAAAAAAACATGTTTTTGGGAATACAAGTCGGTAGAGGCCGACCTATGCAAGAATAGGCCGACCTATACGAGCCTTAGCTTCAGTATAGGTCGACACATGGACTTTTCAGGCCGGCTCGTATGGAGCAATATTAAAGCCTATAGGTTTTGCCCACATGCTGCATCACAGGCTGCCAGATAGGCTGGCCTATGACCTTCACATGCCTACCTATTACCTTCACAGGTCGACCTAAACGACACGCATAGGCCGGCCTATTGCTTTCATAGGCCGACCTATATGTTTTTCCCATCCAAAAATTTCAGTTTTCCTCCAACTTTTTGCCCATTTATTCACATACCTATATATACTCATACATGCATCTTCTTCAAGGAAAGGTTTCCTAGTGAATAAAACCTAAACGAAACCATATTACAAAGTTGGCCATCATCTTCATCCCTTCTTCTATGCCTACACACAATTGAACTACACATAATCCTTTTTCGATTGGGTGACCATCTAGATTAAGGTTGATAACATCCAATTAGGTTTGGTGTAACTGAGAATATTGAGTTGGGAGCTTTGTGTGTTTCAAATAAGAAAACCAAGGTGGGGTTTTCCTTCAAGATCGGGATGATTTGAAGGTTTTGGATGAGATCACATCAACATAGATTCGACTGAGTGAAAGCCTTAGGACAAGGTGGTTTCCTTGCAAGGGAGTGGCGCGAGATGGTGAATTGTGTTCGGGAATCTCAAGTTTCAACAAGTTGCGTACTCGGGATAATCGGAGGATTGCAACAACATTGTTGGTCACTTGATCAAGCTTTGATCAAGGGTTTGGAGGTGGAAGAATCAACATAAAACAATAGGGTTTTTGGGGTTTGCATTCTTCAACTCTTGTATAAAAATTTTTGCAAAGAAAAGGTTAATAGAACTATCTCAATTCGATTTTGAATTGAGGCCAGACGTACCCATAGCGAGGCCGATTGGGGACTTGCCTAAACAAATCTTGGTCTCTCTCTCTTCATCTCTTTATTTCCTTTATTATTGATTACGCAATTTATCAATTTTGTTGTTGTTTGATCAATTCGATTGGAAATTGTTTTCTACTATATTTTAAAGGTGTTTTTGTTGTTATAATCACAATCACTTTGATTGTGATAGGTCTTAACGTCAACAAAACAAACTATATTTCCAATTGTTACCGATCGCACATCAAGTGTTCGATAAATTATGTGTGTATTTTGTTTGCGTTTTGGTTCATTGGATATACAAGTTACGATTAGCATTTCATTTAATTGATTCGTAGCTTGATTATTGTTGAAAATATACGTTCGTTATCACTTAATTTGGTTTGTGATACATATATTTCTTTTCGATAGTAGGTTCAGTTAGACGATTCGATTTGGATCATTTTTCCGCTGCACCACTTTTTTGAAAACGGATTTTTGCCAAAAGTTTTTTGTTGTAAAATTTGTGATCTATTCACCCCCTCTAGATCAAAGCCTATCGTCTAACAAGTGGCATCAAGAGCTCTGGTTCATTCGGTGCTTGAGATATATTTCTTAGAAGAATGGTTACTGAACCTAAGGGTGCGTACAATAGAGCACCAATTTTCACCGGCGAAAATTATGGCTATTGGAAAGAACTTATGCGTATTCATGTCAACTCCGTTGACAAAGGTATTTGGGATGCTATTCAAAATGGTCCAAATGAAATAACTATGACCAATGAGAATGGTGTCACAATACCTAAACCGGAAGCACAATGGGATGATAATGAAGTAAACCTGATTCCACATTATTTTCCATTATCCCCACTTTCTCTCAACTCTCATCCCTAAACTTTCATAGTTTCCCGTATAAACCCTACACAGAACCAAACACTCTTATATAAATATTTTTACTCACCAAAAATTTCGCAACACCAATAACTCTTCAACCCTATTTTTGGTATTATCCTGAGAGTTCTTTTTGAATTTTTCATTCTTGTAGTCATATCGGAGAGTCTCTTGTAAGAACAAGATTTGGTTCTACGTATGGCCTTTGAGTTTTGATGATAACTGCACATGTTATCTAAGAGAAAAATTATGTATGATATGGTTTCTATCCAGTGTGTGGATGTTGCCAATATGATTCTGACTCTGATAGGCGTGTGACATCATCAGACTCTGTTATCAACACTTTGGAAGAAAACATATATGTGTACAAGATAAAGTCAAGATTCATGAAAGTTTCTAATACAACGGTTCTAATGAACGTTAGTTTTGGACATTCTAATTGAGACTTTATGAGAAAGGCCTATAAGGCTTTCTAATGTGATGCACTTCTAATGTTACAAGTTCTGAAGATTCTGAAGTAGTGGTTCAAGTGAACAAAGCTCTAAAGATTCTGAAGACACAATTTATGAAGATCAAGTTCTGAAGAGTTTCTAAAGACAAGCTTCTGATTGAACAAAGTTCTGAAGACTCTGAAGACAAAGAACATGCTTAATTAAATGTGAAGACTCTGAAGACAAGGTTCTAAAGACTCTGAAGATAATGCTTCTAAGAAACCAAGTGCTGAAGATTCTCAAGATAGTTCTGCTGAACGAAGATCTTGAATTCTGAAGACTGTGTTTCTGAAGACTACACAAAGAATGACTCTTCTACAACACGCTTCATCAAGTTAATATCTGAAGCCTCTGAAGATGCTAGAAGACTGAAGATTAGAATGGTTTTGAGGTGAATATAATAGTACTAAAACTATGTGACCTCTACTTCGATAGAGTGGCGCAAGGACAGTTTTTTGTACAGTGATGTTGACCATTCCTTCATTTGAACATTGGGATATTGTTGTTGGAATATGTTTCCAAGAATACCCCTCAACGGATATATTCTCTCAAGATTTATAAATTGAAGATCATAAAGCTTGAAGAATTGTTGGTTGCTGGTCATTGGTTGTTGTTCATATTGAAGTGTTATTATTCAGCTCAACAAACAATCAACAGCAAGCAAAGATGAAGCTGTTACTACAAAGTGTGCACAAACGATAATCATGCTAACAGCATATGAAACTACTCAAATGAGACATCAATAAGTGAAGCATAGTAGCTTAATTGAACTTGATGGTTAAATTGGAAAAAGCATTAAAGTTCAATAAAGGAGTATACAAGATGCTACAAGCTGAAGCCTAAATAAAGAATACTTAATGAAGAAGAATCTGAAGCAAAGTGATGAAGAGTATACAACGATGCAACATGCTAAAGCCAAGTGAAACATCAATAAGTAAAGAATAGTAACTTAGTTGATCTTGATAGTTGAGTTGGAAGAAGCATTACCTACTCAAGAAGGAGTACATCAGAAAGAATCTTAAAGCTCATGATAAGAAGTTGTAGTGCTCAATAAGAAAGCTTTTAAGTAATACAGAACTAGTGTGATTTATAATCTCTCAGAGATTTATTTTTTAGATGGTTTTGTATTGGAAAACAAGGAGTTGTTGCTCATATCTTGCTAGAAATACTTAGGTGTTATTGTACTTCATTTGTGTAATCAGCTTGTACGAAGCATATATAGTGCATAAGAAAATCCTTGAAAAAGGTATTGTTCCTTGAGCGGTTGAGTGATGACCAGAATGCTTGAGATGACTAAGCGTGTTTCTAACAGCTTAGTGAATGATTTTCCTTGAGTGGTCGAGTGAAGACCAGGATGCTTGAGAGGGCCAGGTTGTTGTTGAACGGCGTGGAGGTTGATTCCTTGAGAGGCGAGTGAAAGCCATGATTTTAAAGAAAGAAATGGAAGGTATCCATTGTGGTTGTAATCGTTGATGATTATTGGATTAAGTCATTTTGATAAGGAGAAATCACCTTGAGGGGTGGACTGGAGTAACTTCGTTAACAGTGAACCAGTATAAAAATAATTGTGTTCATTTATTTTTATTAACATGTTAACGCCATTAGTTTAAATTCCGCAAATGGGGACGAAATATGAAACCCAATTCAAACCCCCCTTTCTTGTGTTTTTCAACCTTCAGTTGGTATCAGAGCTTCGGTTCTATTATTGATGTTTATCAAACACTTAATAGTGTTAGATAAAGATCCGGATGAGCTTTGAGAAATGCTCTGGTTAATCTCCTCCACCATCTATAGTTTCAGTCTCATACAATGATGAAAAGATTGAGTACTGAAATGACAAACCAGAAAAGTTCATTCTGGATCATGTCACTGATTCTTAGAGTTGGTTGTTATTGATAACATAATCTTCTCTTATGGAGCTTGCAAGAAGATTGAAATTAAGATGAAGAATCAGCTGATAAAAGGATAATTGACTCATCAGATAATTAGAAGAATCTGATGAATGCTATTCTTGGAATACGTTAGTTGAAAGCTATGTATCTCATCAAGGTGATGTCTAGACAAGGATTAAGAAGGATGATCTAAAAAGGATCAACAACAATCATAAGGAAGCAAGAAATCTTGTTTGCTGAAAGTTATTCTTTCTGAGTATGGGATGTTTTTAACAAATAGACTTGGTCTACCGTTGACTTTCTCAGTATTGCTCATTAGGAACTCTTTCATGTGAAGAAGAGAAAATGCTTGAGTCATGATTTTGAAGCATAAACACTTCAAAATAAAGCATGATGAGGATGTTTGAAATCTTGTTATAAAGATTTTAAATCATGACTGCATAATTTAAGATTCTGAATGATGATTTCTTCATCAGGATTCTTGAAGAAGATGATCAGAAGCTTACTATTTGAATAGAAGCTTATGGCAACTGATCAAGCTTGCAGAAAAGCATTGGAGATTGCTATCAGGATTCTGACGGTCTACACATTATGAAGACATCTACTCTAATTCTAGAAAGCTTCATGGATTTTTGAAGTGATCAGAAAGGAAGATTATCAAGCTGTCAGAAATTTGGAAGAACAACACATACAAGATCATATTTTCTGAGTTCTTGAAGTATGTGTGTTCATGAAAAGAAATGGCTTGACATAGACGATTAAGTCATGTTAGTTTGAGAATGGTATCTCAGTTGAATAAACTTAAGTTGGTCAAAATGTCTTCCATAGTTTCGTTTCAGAAGCTCCAGATACATAATTGTATCTTTCTATGTTCACTACTTTCTGGACTCATGTGACTGAGTGAAAGTATGAGTTTAAGAAGCTATCTGATGAAAAGAAGATTATGGTGTTCTATTTCTTCACTATCAGATACAGATGATTAAAGATAGAACAAGCTTGGAGAAGAAATGGCTTAAATCATGATATATGAGAAATCATCATGACAAAATATTTCTAGGAAGCAGCTAGCATGTTTATTCAGAACAGAATATGGGTCGAATCTATTATGATGCATATTGGTTAGATTGCTCTGAATATCCAAAGGCTACTGAAGTACCTTCATCAGAATCAAATCAATGTCGGATTTGATAATTGATAACTCTATTTTAGTGTGTTACTTTGACCCATTTTTTATGTGGCATTTTTAGTTTAGGATTTGGTGATTTAATTTGAATTTAGCTTATTTCAGTATATTTTTGCTTTGAGCACACCAGGTGCTTCTTTTATGGTTTTCAATGTGTTTTTGTCAAAAAAGGAAGTCAGTTGATGGCAAGTAGAGGCATGACCCCGAGAGACGAATTCTGGAGCAGAATGGAAAGCTGAAGAAAAGGAAGTAGTTGATAATTTAATCAATTATTTCATCTAGAGAAGTAGATGAGAAAATGACTAGGGCTCACATGGCATCATTTTGGAAGACAATGGAGCAAAAGAAATGGATAAGATCAAGGGAGCTAGAAGACAAACGGTAGTACGGTGGGGACCATGCTGGAAAAGAGCGCCCAACACCAAACCACCAGCTGTCTATGCTGCTCCACCACTCTGCCACAGCCGCCTGCAAAAGAAACTTTGTCTCCCACCAACATTTGTACCAGATAACTTGCAACGGAAGGATTGAGGGACAGCTGGTCCACATTCGGATTTGATATGGGCCTAACCTTATTTTCATCAAGAAATCCATGATCCAAGAAAGTAACAACTCTCACTTCCACTCACCTCTATATAAAGAAGACATGCACATTGAGAGAAAGAGAGCTGGAGATTTTACACACAACAAACTATTTTTATTTCTAGTTTATTTTTAGTTTAAGAGTTAGAGCATCGGTGGAGGGTTTTCTATCCCCACCCAGACCTTTATACACTGCTGAAAGCTGTCGTGACTGAAGAGAGCTATTGTTGTTTACTCAACGCAAGAGATTTCCAAGTTACTATGAGGTTGCATTTCTTTACTTCATTTTGTAAGAATATGTTCCCTATTAGTTTCACTTCAGTAGTTTGTACTCAGCTCACCATGAGCTGAACCCTTGTTTGATGAGCTTAATGAAGTTAGTATAAATGTTGTTTTTATGTTGAAATGATGTGATGTTTAGTGTCTTATTTTGTTATGTGTTTTTATGCTATATACTTGATTCTTGAAGTGATCAACTAGGAAAAAGGTAAAAGCTTGTTGTTGAGAGAGATCCAACAAACAAGTGGATTTCATAACAAAAGTGGTTAATAAAATAGGATAGAGATATTCACTTAATTAAACTTGCTTAGAGATAAGAGGTTGAGACCATAAAGAATTTCAGAATTAAAACCAGATGTATTTTAGGGTTACAAGTGAGACTTAGTGATTTGTTCCCTTGCCCTAGTTATGCATGTTTTTGATGTTGTAGAGATACACCACTAGATCACACTCTCACCTTTTGAGGCACGACACTTCACATCATGGAAGCATTTTAGCAACAAATATACTAATGGATTTAGCGCATCAACTACTCTCTCTGATATTTTAACTGCTTTCTAGTTATCAACTTTGTCTTAGTTAACTGTGTGTTTCTTCTGTCCTCTATTATAATTATTTTGTTACCTTGCTCATACTTTCTCTTAAACAAAGAAATTAATACTTGTAGTTGAAAAATTTCATCACTTCCTTGTGGGTTCGACCTTTACTTTATCACTTGCTGCATTACCAAGCATGTATACTTGCATGTGACACCTTTGCTTTAAACCCACATATAAAAAGAAAGCATTAGTTTAAGGAAGCAACAAGTTTTTGGCGCCGTTGCCAGGGAAGTGTATAAAGTTTGAAACACTGTATTTATATTTTTTGTTTAAGATTGTATTTGAGACTTTAACGTTTGCTGTGATTTGGTGTTACGACAGGCTTAAGCTATTGCATGCGCAGGTTGTTACAACCAGTTTACAGTGGTTATCCTGAACCTGAAAGAATTCTCAGCGCACGAAGGAGATTTTTACGTACTCAGCAAATATCTGAAGATTCCTCAACCTCAGCCATGTCTGAGCTTGAAGGAGTAGTGCACGAGGTGGACACGGACGAAGAAAGTTCATCGTCTTCTTCAGACGAGTCATTGCACGAGACAAACATGGCGGAGCCAGACATCATTGGCATAGCCAATGACCGAGCGCGCAACATCAGGGACTATGTTGTCTTTGACCCTAATGCTATGAATATTAGCATTGCTAGACCAGCCATCACAACACCACAGTTCGAGTTCAAACCTATGATGTTCAAGATGTTGCAAGCTGTTGGTCAATATTTAGGCTCTCCTCATGAAGATCCACACCTGCACTTACAACAATTTCTGGATGTTACTGACAACTTCAAGATTCTTGACGTGCCTGTAGATACCTTTAGGTTGAGGCTGTTTCCATACTCTCTAAGGGATAGAGCAAAGATCTGGCTTAATTCTTTGGAACCAAATTCCATTACTACATGGAACGCTTTGGCATAAAAGTTTATGGCCAAATATTTTCCTCCTTCCAAGAATGGAAAGATGAGAAATGAGATCACATCATTTAGACAAGGAGATGATTGTTTGATGTGTGGGAAAGATTTAAGGAGATGTTGAGACAATGTCTTCATCATGGGATTCCCATTTGCATACAACTTGAGACTTTTTATAATGGATTAATTCCATCCTCAAGGAATATGTTAGATGCATCCAGTGGTGGAGCTCTCTTGTCTAAATCTTATGATGATGGTTACAAGTTAATTGAGAGCATTAATGCCAACACGTATCAATGGACAATCACTAGGGCCACGGCAAGTTCAACTTAAAAGAAGCCTGTTGGAGTTCATGAAGTCAATGAGACCACAGCTCTTGCTACTCAAGTGGCTCAGATCCACCAAATGATGAAGAATCTGATGAGTCATGAAGTGACAAAGCCTGAACCAGTTAAGGTGGTTACTGACGCTACTGAGGTTTCCTGTGTTTACTATGGAGGACCACATTTATTTGAAGAATGTTCTGCAAATCCTCTGTCTGTTAACTATGTTGGTAATGCCAACAACAACAACAGATACAACAATCCATACAGCGACACTTAAAACCCCGGATGGCGCAACCATCCTAATTTTTCTTGGAGTAACAATCAAAGTCAACCGAAGCCACAAGAAAATACACCACAAGTTCCACCTGGTTTTTCTAACCCTAACTATGCTGGGGGCAATCAAGGAAACAACCATTTGGAGAATGTTCTTAAGTCCTTTATTCAAGAAGCAAAGAATCAATTCCCATCACAAGGAGTGAGTATCAATAACTGATGACTCGATTTCGTATCATCTAATTTCGATTCAATTCGTGCATGTTTTATCGTATTTTTATCGAGTCATTGTCATTTTGCATATTGTTTGCTTATGTTTTCATTTCTTTTCCATTTAAAGGTCCTATATCAGCTCCAGAGAAGAAAAGACCAAAATATGAGCTCAAAGAGAAGAAAAGTGGAGAAAATTGCATGGTTTGCCTCTTCCAGATGAAAGGCGTTCGTCATTCCCCCCAGTTTAACTGAATGGCGCTCGCCATGTTAGAAAGGAGGGAAATTCAAACACTAAAAGAAAAGGCGACCGCCGTTTGCCCTAAGGCGAATGCCATTGTGCGCGGGAGCAGTTTTCTTTATGCAGTTCTGGCAGTTTGCAAGTTATATTTCAAAATTCGAACTCAACTATTTTGGAGCCAGTTTTTCCTATATATAGAGTACCAGAGGTCTGCATTTGGCATCCAAGAACCTTGCGGAAGCGCTGCCGAAATTCCTAACCACTTATATCATTTGCCATAGTATCAATCGATCACATCGAGAGATTGATACATTTGTTGTACTTTTCGTTTCTTTTACTGCTGATGTACACTTGGATCAATTAATTAATACAAAGTCCATTTTCCAGTTAATTACTTTGCATTTCGGGTTATTTACGATTTATTTATTTTACTGCATCTTGTTTTCTTTTGATTAATTACATAATTCAGATTTCGCATAAAAACCTAATTCTGAACTTAATTAAGAACACTCCATTCTGTATGTTTTAAAATTCAGAAGTGTTAATGTATTAGTGTTAGATTTAATTATGTCTGAGTAGATTTGCTTTGAGTCTGTAGATTGAGGACCGTCGTTCCGAAGGAACTCTGTAGAACCTTCGGTGTTTAGCTTTTGTTTTAAAATTCTGGTTTTGGTGTCTAAACAGAATTTAGACAACCTTGTCGTGAGAGCGAGGGGCTATTTAACAGTGTTTCGTCACGAAAGTGAGAAGCAAACAAAGGTGTGTCCAATAGAGCGAGAGTTTGAGGTAATCGCCGGATAGTAGACATCAGACATTGAGCCTAAATTCAGCGAGAGCGCTTTAGGGACTCATTTAGTTTATATTAGTTTTCAAAAAGCACCTCTTAACTACCGAGCGAGTGAGAGCAAAATTTTGGGGTCATTAGGCGTGGCTTGGTTAAGACCGCGAGAGCGTGAGGTCGAGCCTTTAAACCGATTTATCCTTTAGACCAATTTCAAGACCTCTGTTAACACTTGGATCTTACGGAGTCCCAAAGAGCACGGAAATCATTCTCCGGTCTCATCTTTATTATTGTTTTTCAAATCCCGTTAATAACCAAATTTCTTTTACCGCCAAATCTAGCCTTAGCTTTACACCGCAATAATCGATCACTCTAGGTTGATTATTAGTCCCTGTGGGTTCGACAACCTTTTTAAGACTACGCGATAAGCTGTATACTTGCAGCAGTAATCCGACCATTACATGAAGTCGCGACCATGTTTTTGGCGCCGTTGCCGGGGACCAATTTAGTCATTATTGTGATACTTTCGTTGCACAGTATAGACTAAGGCAACTTTTTATTTCTTTTCCTTTTTGATTCGTCAATTGTATGCCAAACACTCACTCACAAGGTGAAGAGTTGGAGCAACAGTCAACAAAATCGAACGTTACATACTTCTGAGACGCCGAATTAACGAATTCCTTCTTAGATATAATATCCCAGATCCTCTTATTCCCTACTCAGATTCGGAAGCCGAATCAGAACCAGAACAAAACATGGCAGAAGGCCCACAAAACCGCCCTCTAAAGTACTTCGTTATTCCGTCGCAAGATGAACCACATAATAGCATTGCTTCCCCAGCCATTAACCGTAATGATTTCGAGCTGAAACCTTCACTAATATCTGCAGTTCAACAAAACCAATTCTCAGGTAATGCTACGGATGACCTAAACCTTAATTTATCAATATTCGTGCAATATGCAGACACCGTGAAAGCCAATGGGGTTAGTCAAGAAGCAATCAGACTGAGACTTTTTCAGTTCTCATTGAGAGATAGAGCAAGGGCTTGGCTCCAGTCTCTACCATCTCACTCAGTGACGACATGGGACGAGTTGAAGAAAGTCTTCTTAGCCAGATATTTCCCACCAAACAAGACTGCTATGCTGAGAGCCCAAATTAACGGATTCAAGCAAAAGGATAGCGAATCTTTATTCAATGCTTGGGAGAGATACAAGGACATGTTGAGGTTATGCCCACACCAACGACTTGAAGAATGGATGATAATACATACCTTTTACGGCGGGCTGCTGTACAATACCAAAATGAATCTGTGCGCTGCCGCAGGCGGTGCTCTAAGGATAAACCGTAAGCAGAAGTCTATGAACTCATAGAGACTATGGCTCAAAACCATTTCCAATGGGGAGGTGAACACGCTGGTAAAGAGAAACCAACTCCGAAAGGAGGAATGCACGAAGTTAACGGCATAGACCGAGTCAATGCTAAAGTGGACGCGCTTGCTCAAAAGATCGAAAGTTTAGCAATGGCACCTCTAGCAGCTACCGTAGCTGCGCTTACAATAAATTATGAAATATGCGGAAACCCTTGACATACAAACGCTGAATGTCAAGTGTTGGCTAGTACTCCTACCGACCAAGTGAACTACGCTCAAGGGAACCCGTATTCAAACACCTACAATCCTGGCTGGAGAAATCACCCAAATTTTTCGTATAAGAATAACAATGCTTTGAATCCACCTAACCCAGCACCTGTTATTCCACCCGAATTTCAGAAAGGAGCGCAACCCGCTCCACCTCTACCAAAAAAATCAAATCTAGATCATGATGGAAAACTTTATGAATGCTCAAGCTTAGCAAAACAAGGATTTCACAAATCAAAATGCTCACACGAGCAAATTGATGAAACAATTGTCAAGCAAGCTTGATGCTATGGCTACCCATAACAAGATGTTAGAAACTCAAATTTCTTAGGTAGCCCAACAACAATCAACTAACGCAGCCCCCGCTGGAACATTTCTTGGCTAACCATAACCAAACCCAAAAGGCCATGCTAACGCTATAACTTTGCGAAGCAGAACAGAGTACGATGGACCTGTTGACCCGAGATTCCAAAATTCAGCCATGCACCAAAATTCACCAAAGGGAACTGATAAAATAAAAGAACCTAACACGGAGAAGGAAGATGAAAGCGGAAAGGCCGCAGAGGAAGAAACACCTTATGTGCCTCCGCCACCATATAAACCACCGGTGCCTTATCCCCAAAGACTAGCTAAATCTAAAAACGAAGGACAATTTAAGAAATTCGTAGAGCTTCTGAAGCAACTGAATATAACGATACCTTTCACAGAAGCTATTACGCAAATGCCCTCATATGCCAAGTTCCTTAAAGAGATCCTGTCAGACAAGAAAAAGTTAGAAGATAACGAAATCGTTATGCTCACTGCTGAGTGTAGTGCCATACTTCAAACTAACATGCCTCCTAAACTAAAAGATCCAGGTAACTTTTCCATACCTTGTGTAATCGGAAAAACTGTCATAGACAAAGCGTTATGTGACTTAGGAGCCAGTGTTAGCCTAATTCCCCTATCCACATGTAAGAAACTTGAATTAGGAGACTTGAGGCCAACGAAGATGTCGCTACAACTAGCAGACCGCTCTGTGAAATATCCAGTAGGTATGCTAGAAAACGTGCCAGTTCGCATAGGTCAGTTTTATATTCCAACAGATTTCGTGATAATGGACATTAAGGAAGATTCTCATATACCAATTATCTTAGGTAGACCGTTCTTAGCAATAGCTGGAGCTATAATAGATGTAAAGAAAGGAAAGTTAACTTTCGAAGTAGGGGAAGAAAAAGTCGAATTTATTTTAGCCCAATTCCTAAAAGCCCCTGCTTTAGACGATTCATGTTGTTTTCTAGACGTTATCGACGAATGCGTCAGAGAAATGGAGAAGGGACCGACGAGGTACACGGAAGTACTAAAGATTCCAGCCCCTCCAATATTCGAAGACGATAATTGGCGTGAGTTGTACGAAGATGACAGTCTAAGAGAATGCCTAGCACTCACACCCGATCCAATGCCTTGCCCAAAGAAACCATCTGTAGAACTCAAAACATTACCCAAAGATCTAAGATATGAATTCCTAGATACTAAACTTGAAAAACCAGTAATAGTTAATGTCGATTTAGGACAAATAGAAACCGAGAAATTATTGGAAGTCTTAAGAAAGTATCCCACAGCTCTTGGATATAACATCTCCGATCTAAAAGGGATAAGTCCCTCTATATGTATGCATCGCATCATGATAGAGGAAGACTGTAAGACGTCCAGAGAGCATCAAAGACGGTTGAACCCTGTCCTAAGCGATGTAGTGAAGAGAGAAGTGCAAAAGCTATTGGAAGCAGGAATCATATATCCAATATCTGACAACAAATGGGTCAGCACAGTGCATGTCGTACCAAAGAAGGGTGGTGTTACAGTTGTAACTAACGAAAAAGGCGACTCCGTAGCCAAACGAACTTAAATTGGATGGAAGATGTGCATAGACTATAGAAAGCTGAATAAGGCTACTAGAAAAGAACATTTTCCTTTACCCTTCATAGACCAAACGCTTGAACGGCTAGCCAAACATTCATATTTTTGTTACTTAGACGGATACTCAGGATTTTTCCAAATACCTATTCACCCTGATGACCAAGAGAAGACACCATTCACCTGCCCCTATGGTACATTTGCCTATCGTTGAATGCCGTTTGGACTGTGTAATGCTCCCCCAACATTTCAGAGATGCATAATGTCGATCTTTGAAGATTTCATAGACGACATAATGGAAGTCTTTATGGACGATTTCTCTGTATGTAGGGGAAGTTTTGAACACTGTCTGTCAAACCTTGAGTTAGTACTCGAACGATGCGTCAAAGTGACCCTTGTGCTAAATTGGGAGAAGTGCCATTTCATGGTGCGAAAACATATAGTTCTTGGACATGTAGTATCCGATAGAGGTATTGAAGTAGACAAAGTAAACATAGAAGTCATAGAAAACCTTCAACCACCCAAAATAGTTAGAGAAGTACAAAGCTTTTTAGGTCGTGTCGGTTTTTACTGACGATTCATTAAGGACTTCTCTAAGATTACAAAATCATTGACTGGACTACTAATGAAAGAAGTTGAATTTATATTCGATGAAGAATACTTGAAAGCATTTGAACATCTGAAGAATACTCTTATTACCGCACCAATTATGCAACCACCTGATTGGAGTTTACCCTTTGAAATAACGTATGATGCTAGCGACTATGATGTATGCGCTGTCTTAGGACAAAGAAAGGGTAAAAGGCTTCATGCTATTTACTACGCAAGTAGAACCTTAGACAACGCGAAATTGAACTATGCGACCACAGAAAAGGAACTCCTAGCTGTTGTGTTCGCCTTAGACAAATTTCGTTCCTATCTGGTAGGAGCAAAAATTATTATCTATACCGATCATGCCGCTATTAGGTACCTGTTAGCTAAAAAGGATGCTAAACCAAGACTCTTGAGATGGATTTTCCTTTTGCAAGAATTTGATTTGGAAATAAAGGATAAGAAGGGTACAGAGAACGTGGTAGCAGATCATCTCTCTAGGATTGAGGATCTAAAGCTGGAAGGAGTGCCTATAAACAATGATTTTCCTTACGATAGACTAGTAGCCCAGTTGGAAAGGGAAAGCAAAACTGTAGAATGTTCCTTGTTATTTAACGATGTAGAGACAAATGAAGTAGTAGAAGCAATCTATACAAAAACCACATTGCCATGGTATGCTGACTTTGTAAACTACCTAGAAGCCAAAGTGCTTCCACCAGATCTAACATACCAATAGAAAAAGAAAATTTTCCATGATCTTAAACAATATTACTGGGATGAACCCCTATTATTCAAGAGAGGCGCCGATGGAATATTTCGTTGATGTGTCCCTGAATCGGAAGTAGAGGATGTCATACCCCAATGCCATACTGCATCGTACAGAGGACATGCCAGTACATCAAAAACATGCGCAAAGATATTACAATCTGGCCTCTTTTGCCCAAACCTCTGGAAGGACATTCACATTGCCATTATGTACTGTGACTAGTGCCAACACACTGGAAATGTTTCTAGACGCGATGAGATGCCGCAAAGGGGAATTTCGGAAGTCGAAGTCTTTGATGTATGGGGCATTGATTTCATGGGACCTTTTCCATCTTCTTTTGGAAATAAATACATACTCGTCGAAGTAGATTACGTATCAGAATGGATTGAGGCAATAGCTTCACCTACAAATGATGCACGAGTGGTGGTAAAGCTTTTCAAGAACATAATCTTTCCCAGGTTCGGTGTACTAAGAATTGTCATTAGTGATGGCGGATCCCATTTCATTTCGAATGTTTTCGGGAGGCTATTACTTAAATACGGAGTACGACACCGAGTAGCAACACCCTATCACCCTCAAACTAGTGGACAAGTAGAAGTGTCGAATAGGGAGATTAAGCAAATTTTATAAAAAACCATTGCAACCTCTAGGAAGGATTGGTCTACTAAACTTCATGAAGCTCTGTGGGCTTACAGAACAGCCTACAAAACCCCCATAGGAACCACACCGTATAAACTAGTTTATGGAAAGTCATGCCATATGCCCGTGGAACTTGAGCATAAAGCTTATTGGGCCATTAAAACCCTGAATATGAATTACAAGGCAACAGGCGAGAAAAGAATTCTCGATATCCATGAATTAGAAGAATTAAGACTAGATGCCTATGAAAATGCCCGAATATACAAAGAAAGAACCAAGAAGTGGCATGATAAAAGAATAACAAAGAAGGAGTTTAACGAAGGAGATATAGTTCTTCTCTTTAACTCTAGGCTTAAACTCTTTCCCGGAAAATTACGCTCTAGATGGTGTGGTCCTTTCGAAGTTAGAAAAGTCCTACCAAGTGGAGCAGTTGAAATTAGAGGAAAGTCGAATGAGACGTTCTTTGTTAACGGCCAGAGACTCAAACACTACCACCTAGTAGAAAACAAGGAATTCATCAATTATTACAAGTTGGAAGAGCTTCCCGCTCTTCCCGACAAATGATGCCCTTTCCAATTCTAATGTCGAGCTTCCGACATTAAACAAAGCGCTCCGTGGGAGCTAAACCACGATCTTTAGTTTTTATTTTTACCCTCTATTTTACTTTGTTAGTTTTAGGACATTGCATACATGTTTAGTATAAAGTCTATGAAATATACATCACTATTTGTTGCATCTCATCATTTCTACTATCATTATTATTATTATGATTATTATTACTATTTTTATCTTACTAACGCATAGCTAATAGTATTACTCCCCTAATATTGTAATGTTTTTCAATTTTTTAGGAGACCCTTCTCTAGGAAACCTTTGACCAGCAACCATGCAGACATTTGAAACCCGTGTCGTTGTTTTCAGGAACGATGTCCAGAGGCGTCGATTTGAGGCTTTGTCTCAAAGAGATTTTGGTCTGTCTATCTATCCTGACGACTCGGCCATGTAAACCCTTAGCACCCGAGACAGTGTTATTTTCCTTCTGAGCCAGATAGGCTGGTCTCACTTTTCTTTAGAGAAGAGATTTAGCACTTACCGTAGCTTGACCTTGGAGTTCCTAAGCTCCCTCTATTATGATGCCACCCGTGGTTTCGGATTTGGCCGTGGATTGGCCACCTTCAGGTTATTTGGAAACAAGTACAGGTTCACCCACCATGAATTCGCTGAATTATTGGGTTTTCCTAATGAACCTGATGCTGTGACCAAAACCCCTACTGATGCCTTCACTAGCTATGATCTTGAACATTTCTGGGGTACCATAACAGGAAGCGGTAATGCCGACCCTAATGTTATGTTCTCCGAAAGCATTCACAACCCTGGATGAAGATATTTCCATAAGGTTCTGGCTCACACCTTCTTTGGCAAAGAAGAGAATGTTACGTCTGTGTCGAGGGATGAGTTATATATCATGCTCTGCGCATCCTAGGGAAAGCCGGTCAATGCAGCCCCGTACTTACTTGCAAATCTCAGTCATATTTCCCGTGATTCCTTCAAACCAATCTTAATAGGTGGGCTGGTGACTATGGTTGCTGATGTAATTGGGATGAGGTACCATCTAAACCGATCCTTTGCATTCGGTGGTTTCCGCCCGATGGACATTAGCTTCTATTTCAACAGAGGCATTATTGCTAACCTTGGCCCGGTAGAATTTGAGCTACTTATCAATAATGTTGTGGTCCATGCTTTCACCTTGCCCAACCATGCTAAGACCAGTGTGCACAATAGGGACAATTGGCTCTATGATTTGGAGGTCGTCAATGAGTTTCTAACTCCACCCAACTCTCCTCAGGCTTATGAAAATAGAGATACCTTTATGTCCACTGAGGCCACTCAAGGTTCTGAGGTCGATCCTGATATGCCCCCTTTGAATGTAGCTGCTGCTATTAATGATCTCCAGGCTGAAGTAGATTCCTTCCGAGACGAGATTTCCTCTCTCCGAGTCGACTTCATCGGCCTAATGGATGTTGTTCACGAAGAGTTGGACCATATGTTCTAAATTGTCTACTCTCTTAGACAGCATCATGGGTGATCCATAGCCGTACATTTCTTTTTCCTGTTTTTCTTAGATTAGTTTGTTTACACGTATAGTGTTTCCCCTTCTTGTATTGTTTGAATTGTAATTTCCATTCCGCTGTGTACCGTCGAGATGCCGACGTGTAAATGTAGTACATTTCAGTTTCGTTTAATGCAATTTCTTTTTCTTTAAATTTCTATTTTTAGTGCTCTTAATCCTTACTTAACTTTTTATTAATGTTTAGCAAACCTAGGGTTGTAAAAAAAAAACAAAAAAAAATCTAAAATACAAAAACTTTAATGACCAATTTGCATTCTGCAAGCCAGAAAACCAAAAGGCGTACTGAAAGCAAATGGCGGTCGCCATATGCCTAAAGGCGCTCGCCGTGCATTCGAATTGGCAGAACACGCGTTTTTCTTTGTGAAACGCGCCCTTGCCTCCTTTACTGCCATTCATTGCACTCTTGCATGTTCCTAGACCCCCTAAGTACCTAGTAAACCCTTCATCATCCCACATTAACTCCATCTATCTATATTCTTCCACTAAATCCTTATTTAAGCACCCCTAACCACACATTACCATTCACCTTTCTCATACCCACTACCCATTTCTCTACCCACTTCAGAAAATTCCCACAACCACCACATTCCTAAGAAACAACCATGGCTGCTAACCAAGAAATTGATTACATGGGCATTGAGTTCCCCGACGGAGAACTTGGAGCCACCATGCATTCCAACTTCCACCGAGTATCCAAAAGGCCAGTCTATGCCACGAGGTATCCAGAGCCTGAAACTCTTCACACCTTGGGGCTTTATGATAGCGTCTCGTGGATGCTCTGGAACTTAGGTATGACTCGCTTTTGCTCTATGTTTAATCCTTCTTCGGTTAGGCTTACCTATGAGTTTCTTAGTTCAGTCCGATACGTCCATGACCTTAGCCGCACTGCCGGAACCATTCACTTCAGGATGTTTAACATTGACTATTCGCTCACTCATGAGCAGATAGCTGAGTACTTTGGTTTTCCTATCGCTGAGGGTCTTGCGACTTAAGCACCCTTAGACAGTGATTGGGAGGAAGGAGCCTTCCAATTTTGGCACCAAATAACCAACGCTAGAGCCACCAGATGGGAGGGCTTGAAAGCCACAACAATCCACAACCCTGTTATTCGCTATTTTCGCCGACCCTCGCCTCCACCATCTACGGCCATGAAAATTCGGGAAACGTGAACTCTAAGGATTTGTTCTTTATCCACTGTGCACTTTCCCAGACCCGTGTAAATCCAACACCGTTCCTTCTTGCCCACTTTATCAGTGTAGCAAACAGAGTCAGCGTTTCCATCTGTATAGGCTGTATCATTACTGCCATTGCCATCTGTTTAGACTTAGAGGCCGATTTAGAAAACGAAGAAAGCATACCTTGTGTCTATGCCGACATTGACTTTTGCCGTAATGCGCGGCTTATCAAGAGTTTGCATAGTAACAAGTATCACTTTATGGTCCGAACACACGAGTTTTGAGGTTTTTCTTTGCCAAATGCTTAGCGTATTAACGTTCGTCGAAGCACCAATTGGCTGTTTAATTTAGGAGCCCATGATGTAGAGGCAGAGAACGACGAAAGGCATTACCGTGAGAGTATGAGACAACATCCTGAGCAGCCCCGTGCTCATAGCCATGCCACTGACATTCCTGGGTCTAGTACCCTAGCACACACGACACCTTTTGCTGATTTTGCAGGTATTCACTCGTCATTGGATGAAGTTCTTTCAGAGCTCAGGCAGCAGAGAGAGAGATGTCGCACATGATGTGCAAATGCAGGAGTTAGAGAGGAGACGGTACGAGTTTATGGCCAGGGCTGATACAGATTTGAGAGATGTTGTTTCGGAGATGTCGGGACTGCGCAGGGAGGTAAACCGAATTACAGATTGTGTCCAACATGTCCCCCAGGACAACCCAGCCATCAGGCAGGATAGACACCATCATGGAGGGCGTGCTCGCTATCATTGATTGTATCCAGGTTCTATCGCTCCTTCTTTCACCTTAGATTAAGACATTGAGGACATTGTCTAATTTAAGTGTGGGGGAGGAGTCGTTTATTGCTTTTATTTATCTCTTGCTTTTTAGTTTAGTTTGTTTTTCATTATCGAGTCATATGCACATTTGAGTCGTTTTTACTTTACGTTTTTCCTATGTCTATCAACTCCCTTATTTGACCCCAAATTTCAAAATTTTTGTTTAGACTCAAAGGCATGACACGTATAGTATAGGTTGTTTCATTCTTTGATTTAGGCTAGGTAGGCAGACTTGGGAAAGTTTTGAAAATATCGATATCGTTCCTACACCTTAGATTCCCCAAATATGTGATATTGATTTAAATAGACATTATGCCATGACCTTATGCCTAGTTTCTTAGAGTTAACCTCTTGATTAGTTTATTCTAGCAGTCAGCACCATCCTTATATATGAACTAAGTGACGAGCCGATGCAAATATGTGTGATCTCAAAATGTGATTTATATGATTTTTATAGAAAAATGCGAATGAAAGACATGTTCCCGCTAAGTTCAGTGGTCCTCACCCGACCATTTAGCCTAAAGGTTCGGACTCTTGAAATTCCTAAGCAAAAGAATGCACAAATGGGAAAAAGAAAAAAAAAATTCTTGTTGAATAAGAGATTATAAACACTAACAGGTTCGCTTACCATGTAAGTACAAAGGATAACGGGCTTAATGTGATTGCGCTCGAATGAAAAAGAGGTGAAATAAGATGAAGGATATAGGTCTAGGTATAATTTCTTGATTTGAATTGGTATTGCATAGGAAGGGAGTTTTCGTCCGCTTTTGTGGAGTCGTGTCATTACGGTATCCTTGTTTTCACTATTCAGTACCTATTCGTTTCACTATAGCCTAGCAACCTTGTGCTTAGATTGTTTTTTTGTCATGCCTAAGAGTCGAAACATAATGCTTACTGTTTTATTGCATTGGGAGTTTGCTTGAGGATAAGCAAAAGCCTTAATGTGGGGGAGTTTGATGACTCGATTTCGTATAGTATAATTCGATTCAATTCGTGCATGTTTTATCGTATTTTTATCGAGTCATTGTCATTTCGTGTATTGTTTGCTTATGTTTTCGTTTCTTTTCCATTTACAGGTCCTATATCAGCTCCAGAGAAGAAAATACCAAGATATGAGCTCAAAGAGAAGAAAAGTGGAGAAAATTGCATGGTTCTGCCTCTTCCAGATGAAAGGTGTTCGCCATTCCCCCCAGTTTAACTGAATGGCGCTCGCAATGTCAGAAAGGAGGGAAATTCAAACACTAAAAGAAAAGGCGACCGCCGTTTACCCTAAGGCGACTGCCATTGTGCGCGGGAGCAGTTTTCTTTATGCAGTTCTGGCAGTTTGCAAGATATATTTCAAAATTCGATCTCAACTGTTTTGGAGACAGTTTTTCCTATATATAGAGTACTAGAGGTCTGTATTTGGCATCCAAGAACCTTGCGGAAGCGCTGCCGAAATTCCTAACCACTTATATCATTTGCCATAGTATCAATCGATCACATCAAGAGATTGATACATCTGTTGTACTTTTCGTTTCTTTTGCTGCTGATGTACACTTGGATCAATTAATTAATACAAAGTCCATTTTCCGTTTAATTACTTCGCATTTCAGGTTATTTACGATTTATTTATTTTACTGCATCTTGTTTTCTTTTGATTAATTGCATAATTCAGATTTCGCATAAAAACCTAATTCTGAACTTAATTAAGAACAAGCCATTATGTATGTTTTAAAATTCGGAAATGTTAATGTATTAGTGTTAGCTTTAATTATGTCTGAGTAGATTTCCTTTGAGTCCGTAGATTGAGGACCGTCGTTCCGACGGGACTCTGTAGAACCTTCGGTGTTTAGCTTTTGTTATAAAATTCTGGTTTTGGTGTCTAAACAGAATTTAGGCAACCTTGTTGTGAGAGCGAGGGGCTGTTTAACAGTGTTTCATCACGAGAGTGAGAAGCAAACCAAGGCGTGTCCAATAGAGCGAGAGTTTGAGGTAATCGCCGGATAGTAGACATCAGACATCGAGCCTAAATGCAGCGAGAGCGCTTTAGGGACTCATTTAGTTTATATTAGTTTTCAAAAAGCACCTCTTAACTACCGAGCGAGCGAGAGCTAAATCTTGGGGTCATTAGGCGTGGCTTGGTTAAGACCGCGAGAGCGTGAGGTCGAGCCTTTAATCCGGTTTATCCTTCAGACCAATTTCAAGACCTTTGTTAAAACTTGGATCTTACGGAGTCCGAAAGAGCACGGAAATCATTCTCCGGTCTCATCTTTATTATTGTTTTTCAAATCTCATTAATGACCAAATTTCTTTTACCGCCAAATCTAGCCTTAGCTTTACACCGCAATAATCGATCACTCTAGGTTGATTATTAGTCCCTGTGGGTTCGACAACCTCTTTAAGACTACGCGATAAGTTGTATACTTGCAGCAGTAATCCGACCGTTACACGAAGTCGCGACCAATAACTTAGAAAATCAAGTGGGGCAGATTGCCACTGCTTTGAGTTCAAGAAACTTGGGAACTCTCCCAAGCTCCACTGAGACTCCCAATACACAAGCTGGAGTGAAGAATGTTGAAATCTGCCAAGCCCTCAAACTCAAAAATGACAAGGAGATTGAAGAGGTCGCTACAAAGAACAAATAGTCACACACTGATTTGTCTACGTCGGACAGTTCCGGAGCAAAAGACAAAGATGATGGAGAACCGTCTTCTTCTGAAAAACAGAAGCACAAAGATGATATACCTACTGTAGACCCCAGTCCTCAAGAGAATCAAGAAGTTATTACTGAGTCTAGCTGAAAGTAAAAGTTTGTGCAAGAAAGGCCACCACCTTCTTTTCCACAAAGGATAAAAAAGGCCAAGGAAGAGCAATAATTTGCATAGTTTATGGGGATCTTAAAGCAGCTTCACATCAACATACCTTTAATTGAAGCTATTCAACAAATTCCAAACTACTCAAAGTTCATAAAGGATGTGCTTACCAAGAGAAGAAGGGTAGGAGAATTTGCTACGGTTGCACTCACACAAGAGTATAGTCAATTGGTTCAAGGCAAACTCCCTCCCAAATTGAAGGATCCTGGAAGTTTTACTATTCCATGCACCATTGGAGATACCTTTTGTGGAAAGGTACTATGTGATTTAGGGGCCAGCATTAATCGCATGCCCTTATCCATTTTCAAGAAGCTATGGATAGGCGCTGCCAGGCCTACAACTATCACCTTGTAGTTGGCAGATAGAAGTATTTGCTACCCACAAGGAAAGATAGAAGATGTGCTGGTAAGGGTTGGAAAATTTGTCTTCCCTACTGATTTCATCATTATGGACTTTGAAGTTGATGAGGAAACACCCATCTTGTTGGGAAGGCCATTCCTAGCAACGGGTAGAACCTTAATTGATGTAGAAAGAGGAGAACTCAGTATGAGAGTAAACGGATAGCACGTAGTGTTCAACATACTCAATGCCTTGTAATATCCAGAAGAAGAGGTCGCTGACTGTTCCATGATATCTAGTTGGGAAGGTTTAATTCATAAAAACCTTCTAAAAGCTAGTGATGTGTTGAAAATGGAGCTAGGCAAATTGGAAGATGAAGGACTAAAAGATGGGATCATGTATGGTCCAATGAAGAAGCAAGAGGAGGAATTTGTGGAAGTGATAGAATCTGTCATTATTGCTCACAAGCAGCAGCTGCCTTCTATAGAGGAGCCTCCTGAATTGGAGCTCAAGTAACTGTCAAAGCATTTACAATATGCATATCTGGAGGCAGGACAGAAGCTTCCAGTTATCATTGCTACAGATCTTCAGGAGGAGGAGAAAGAGCAATTGATTTCACTACTGAAGAGACATAAAAAGGAAATTACATGGCAGATTTCTGACATTAAGGGAATCAGCTCAGCAATTTGCATGCACAAATTTTTTTTGGAAGAAAATGCTAAGAATAGCATTGAAAGTCAATGAAGGCTGAACCCAATCATGAAGGAAGTCGTAAAGAAAGAAATTATCAAATGGCTGGATGCAGGAATTATTTACCCTATCTCTGATAGTGTGCGGGTGAGTCCCATCTAGTGTGTACCGAAGAAAGGGGGCATGACAGTGATAGTCAATGAGAAAAATGAGCTCATCCCCACTAGAACTGTTTCTGGTTGGAGGATTTGCATAGATTATAGGAAGCTGAACAAGGCAACTAGGAAGGATTATTTTCCTTTGCCTTTCATTGATCAGATGTTGGATAGAGTAGCGGGAAAGGAGTATTATTGCTTCTTAGATGGATATCCGGGCTACAACCAAATTGCAATAGCCCCAGAAGATCAAGAGAAAACAACATTCGCATGCCCTTATGGCACCTTTGCCTTTAGAAGGACGCCGTTTGGACTGTGCAATGCACCAACCACCTTCCAACGTTGCATGATGGCTATCTTTTCAGATATGATAGAGAATTCCATGGAAGTCTTCATGGATGACTTCTTGATTTTTGGAGAGTCATTCAAGGTTTGTCTAAAGAATCTGGAGTTGGTGTTGGCAAGGTGTGAAGAGAACAACCTAGTTCTTAATTGGGAAAATGTCATTTTATGGTAATAGAAGGAATTGTTCATGGTTATAGAATTTCAAAAGAAGGATTAGAGGTAGATCAAGTAAAGGTAGAGGTAATTGAAGAGTTACCCCCACCAATCAACATCAAGGGCATTAGGAGTATCTTGGGGGCATGCTGGATTTTATAGGAGGTTCATAAAGGATTTTTCAAAAATAACCAAACCCTTATGCCAGCTGCTGCAGCATGACACACCTTTTGTCTTCAGTAAGGAGTGCCTTGAATCTTTTAATCTTTTGAAGAAGGCTCTCATTTCTGCACCTGTAGTCAAAACCCCATATTGGTCCAATCCATTTGAATTAATGTGTGATGCCAGTGACTTTGCCATTGGTGCTGTATTAGGCCAAAGGCATAACAAAGTTTTTCACACCATCTACTACGCAAGCAAGACTTTGATAGAAGCATAAATCAATTAGACAACCATAGAGAAGAAGTTGCTGGCAGTAGTATTTACCTTTGATAAGTTCAGACCTTACTTGGTAGGCAATAAGGTCATTGTGTACATGGATCATGCAGCAATCAAATATTTGATTGCCAAAAAAGATGCAAAGCCACGGCTCATATGATGAGTTCTTTTACTACAAGAGTTTGACCTAGAAATAAGAGACAAGAAAGGAGTGGAAAACTCAGTTGCTGATCATCTCTCAAGAATACCTAAAGAAGTTCAATCCCAAAACAGTGGAGACATTAAAGAAAGTTTTCTGGAAGAGAAGCTGTTGTTGAATACTGATGGCACGACTCCTTGGTACACTGACATTGTTAACTACTTGGTCAGCAGAGTCATACCACCAGAATTTAACTTCCAACAAAGAAAAAGGTTCTTCCACACTGTCAAGAGTTATTTTTGGGATGAGCCTTATCTGTACAAGAAGTGTGCTGATCAGTTATTAAGTAGATGTGTTGACAATGAGGAGGCACATAGATTCTGTCAGCCTGCCACAAAGCCCCCTATGGTGGACACTTTGGAGGAGTCAGAACTGCAACGAAAGTGCTGCAATCAGGTTATTTCTGGCCTTCTATTTTTAAGTATGCTCATGAATTAACAAAAAGATGCGATAGATGCCAGAGGGTTGGAAATTTGTCCATGAGACAAGAAATGCCACTCACGAGTATTCTTGAAGTAGAAATCTTTGATGTGTGGGGCATTGATTTCATGGGACCTTTCCCTCCATTCTTTGGAAATCTTTACATCCTTGTAGCTGTGGATTACGTGTCCAAGTGGATTGAAGCAGTAGCAACATCATCCAATGATGCTAAGGTGGTGACCAAGTTCTTGCTCAAGAACATCTTGACAAGACATGGCACGCCTAGAGCCATCATCAGTGACGGTGGATCCCATTTTTGCAACAAACTTTTTAAAAGCTTAATGGAAAAATATGGGATAAAACACAAGGTTGCTACAGCTTACCATCCACAAACTAGCGGACAAGTGGAGCTTTCCAATAGAGAATAAAGAGAATTTTGGAAAAAGTGGTTAACCCCACAAGAAAGGATTGGTCCAAGCACTTGGACGAAGCACTATGGGCGTATAGGACTGCCTATAAAACTCCCTTAGACATGTCTCCTTATAGACTTGTTTATGGAAAGGCTTGTCACCTACCCATTGAATTGGAGCATAAGGCATTTTGGGCTGTGAAGCAACTAAACTTTAATCTTAAAAATGCTGGCCAAGCAAGAATGCTCTAATTAAATGAGTTAGATGAACATAGGTTGTTCTCATACAAAAATGCTGAGTTGTATAAAGAAAAGACCAAAAGGTGGCACGACAGGAAGTGTCAGAAGAGGGAATTAATGAAAGGCCAAAAAGTTCTACTTTTTAACTCAAGGCTAAAGCTATTCCCTGGAAAATTAAAATCAAGATGGTCTGGACCATTTATTCTTGAGGATATTTACCCCCATGGTGCTGTAGAGCTGTTGAATGAGAAAAGTGGAGAAAGATTTAAGGTTAATGGCCAAAGCGTCAAGACTTATTTTGGAGAACCCTCAAACAACACTAGGGGTTCCCTCTATTTCATTTATTAAGGGATATTTGTTTTGGTCAGGCGATAAGACCTTAAAATAGCGCTACAGGGAGGCAGCCCAACTTTATGCAGTTTCTTTTGTTTTTATTTTTTGTACAGGATCATGAAAGTTTTTGTGGTATCAGCCCATGACAAGATGTGACGCTGTTGTAACCCAGAATTTGACCTCCCTTTTGCCTTTTTGTATAAGCACGCGCATTTGCATCGCTAGCATACGCACTCGCATCTTTTCCTCTTTGATTTTGTTGCAGGAATATTCAGCTTTTCCAAGCCCGATTAATTGCGTCCTCACAAGATCATTGCACCACCAAATTAAGCTCAAAATAAATGTTTCCATGCTCACTTATCAAATCAAGAGGTGGAAATTCAAAACTGGGACTTCAGTATCATTTCCTAAGCAATTTGGGCAAAAATTGACTGAAGTAACCGGTTAACGTGTGATGAGTAACCGGTTACTCAGTGCAACATTGCAGTTCCTACTGCATTTTTGGGACAGCAGCCATGCACTCTCTTTGGTCTTTGGTTCTATTTGATTCTAGCAGTGTGTGGAACATTCTAGACATCTCTAGACATGTCAAGACATTCCAAGTGCATTTGTTCCAATGTTTCACTCTAAAATAAGTGCACAATGTTCCTTGCTTTCCAAGTATGTGGACATTTGGATATTGAAGTTCACATTGGGATTGTTACCGAGTTGGTTCTAACTAACCGAGGTAACCACCTTGACTCAGTGAGTCAAGTCCAACTAACTCCTAGCCTAGTTCCAAACCCAAAGCTAAGTCCAAAGCTAGCTCCAAACCTCTCACACTCCCAACCGAAAGTCTATATAAATAAACCGTCACTCATTTTCAAGGACCTTCAACCATTTTCACAATTCACTCTCAATTTTCTCACATTCTCTTTGATTTTTCTCTGCTACATCTTCATCTTCATCTCAATTCTCTTCCAAAACCTCCCCAAAGCTCATTTCGACTTTGAAGGATAATCACTTTTACCTCAAAAGTGATTATTTCTTGAGCTTAACCTTCATCATCCTTGCTATTACACATGGATTTTTGGAGTTAATTCAGCTTGTGGATTGATCTTGAGTATTTTCTGCAATTTTCAACGGTTCAAATTCGCATTTTGGAGCTTTATCGTATTTTGCTCGATTTCGACACGTTTCGTCACCGAATTGAAGATTCCTCTGGTTTTCTTTAATTTTCTGCATCAAGAACACTTCACAACAATTACCAAGGCACACCTCCACCTTGTAGGTTGGTGGATCTCACTAATTTTACTGTTTCGAGCATTTTTGCATAATTCGCGATATAGTCGATAATTTTAGGTGTGAATTAATTTTGCATTGTTTGATCCATGATCTTGATGTGTTAATTGATTCTATCACTTTTTATTTTCTATTTTCAAGTTCAATTTCCATGCACAAATTCATGACCTAGCATGTGGTGGTTGGTATAAGTGATTAAGTGCTGAAAATCACTTTTGGAAAGCTGTTTTCTGTTATTTGTTTGCCACTGTCACAGTGGTAACCGGTTAACACGTGGTGAGTAACAAGTTACTCTGTGTAAATTTCACCACAAACGCAAATTTTCAAATAAGTAACCGGTTAACGTGTGGTAAGTAACCGGTTACTCAGTGCAATTTTCACCAAAAACTCAGTTTTTCAAGCAAGTAACCGGTTAACGCGTGGTGAGTAACTGGTTACCACTGTATAGAATGGCCATTTTTCTTGCATTTTCAGGTGTGTTTGTCGTGCTTTCCTTCTTTAACCTCCATGGATCAAAATGCTTGATATTTGTGGATGTTTTAAGGGTTGTTTAACCTCTGGTTGAAGCATGTTTGTCAACTTTCGATGCTCGTTTTTTTTTCATTTATCGATTACTTGCAATTTTGGCAATGTTTATTCAAGAACATCTTGCACTCTATTTGATCACTTGTTAACATGTTTTACATTGCATACTAAATGATATTTGGTACTGTTTTGCATGTTTCTTCCTTGATTGCATTAAGTTTGTTCTTTATTGAGCAAATTTAATCATGCATAATCATTAATTCACACCTTTGGCTTTAATGATTTTCCATTCTCTTTGGAAAGTTACTAGCATAGCATTTCCCTTTGATTAATTGATCGAAACCATGTTTCGATTGGTTGATCTTTACCTTCCTTCTATTTAGGCCTCCTTTAGAGCTTTCTCTCTCGGTCCCTCGTGGAGTTGGAGTTTCACTCTTCGCCCTGCATCGGAGCATTGTACAATTGAAGCTATTACGCTGTCCGTTTCATCATGCAGGAGCATTGTACAACTTGGAGTTGTTGTGTCGTCCTGTTCAACTTCTGCATTACACCCTGTGTGTTAGAGAAGGGATGAGAAGGGAGAATTCCTACTCTCATTCTGACTACTTCAGGTAGGGGATGAATGACCCTGTACTTGGCTTATTCATCTCTATCTCCAGGCGGTAGTGTGCTTTCTTCCCCCAGTCGGGTCGATCTTTGATCACTCCTATCTCTTTCGATCTCTCTTTTGATCAATCACCTTCTTGGTTAAGATCATTGTTCTTTAGGTTAGCAAATTCTCTTTGTTTCAATACCCTACTCCTTTTCTTGCGGTCAATCATTACTCTTTGATTCCCCAGAAGAGTCTATTTTCTCTTTCTTCGGTTAAACACAATATTCCTGTTGCTCCCGAAACCCTTGCGGAGTTCGCAACCTTCTTTTGGTTCTTCTCCCTTTAATTGGTTAACCACTGTTTGTCAGTTAAAACACCAATATTTGCACTCCTTCTCAGTTAACCACAGTCCGTCTGTTAAAACACTGAGTTCCTCTTGGGTTAATCACCTATTCTTGGTTAATCACCCGCTTCTTTAGTTAATCATAGCCTGACTATTAAAATACTGAGCCCTTTTGAGTTAATCGCCTCCTCTTGGTTAATCACTCATTCTTCTCAGTTAATCACAGTGTTCTGTTAAAAACCGAACCCCCTAGCGGTTAGCGACCTCTTTTGGTTCAATACCCTTCTTCGTTGGTCAAGTACTGTTTGTTCGGTCAATACCAACATCTCTTCTGGGTCACGACCTTCGATCAGCCCTATACCCTTTCTTCTAGTTGATCACAATTTGCTGTTAAAACCAATGCTTATCTATCCCTACAGAGTTGCAGTCCTTTCTTTCTTCGGTTAACCACTGCCAGTCAGTTAACATACCGATGCCCCCTCAGAGTCAAACACCTTTCCTCGGTTCAGTACTCTCATTTTGGTTTATCACAGTCCGTCTGTTGACACCAGCTTCTTTTTCCCACCAGAGTCTCTTTCTCTTGGTTAACCACTGTCAGTCAGTTAACATACCGAATCTCATTATCTCTTGGTTGTGACACCATCCGTTTGTTTGTTTCCCAGTAGGGTTGCTTACCCTCTGTTCCTAGTAGTTCTTCATTTTCTTCCCCAGAGGAGTCATTTATGTTCTTTTTGCTCTTACTTTCTTGGTTTCGACACCAATCCTCTTTGTTATCCCCAGCGGAGTTCCTTTCGTTCTTGGTTTTTTGCGGCCATCGAGCCGTTCACTATCGTCTATAGGAAGATTCATGTTGAATCCCCTAAGCAGAAGAAGGTACAACCCATCGTCGTTTTCCCTCCAAAGCCGTTTCGATATCAGAATTCTAAGGAGGTACCGTGGAGGTATGGGTCTAATGTGTTTTTCGGTAATCAAGGGATAAGGTTTACTGAATCTGAGATCATAAATGTTACAGTCGTTGGAGGTATGACTCGTAGTGGACGTGTGTTTGCTCCGAAGGTCACTACAAAGCCCATTCAAGTTCCAACCGTTGTTCCTTCCAAGGAAACGCCTGTATCTGCAACCCCTTTTGTTCAACAAGGGGCATCTTCTAATGCCATTCCAGTGCCGAATGTTCCATCTGAGGATGTTTCAAAGAACAAAGAGACACTTGATTATCAAGAGTTCCTTAAGTTAATAAAGAAGGGTGACTTTAAAATTGTGGATCAGCTGGGGCAAACTCCTTCAAGGATCTCAATTTTGTCCTTACTCGTGAGCTCTCCTGCGCACAGATCAGCTTTGTTGAAAGTCTTGAACAGTACCCATGTCATGCAAGATATATCCGTCGTCGAGTTTCATGATGTAATGACCAATATAACAGCAAGTCGATATTTGGGCTTTAATGAATCAGAATTACCTCCTGAAGGAAATACCTACAACAAAGCACTGCACATATCTGTCACTTGTACATATATCCTCTTATCTCGTGTTCTTGTGGACACCGGTTCCTCCCTCAATGTGATGCCTAAGGGCAAATTGTGTCAATCACTGGTAGAAGGGAACGAGATGAGACCAAGTGCCTTAGTTGTCAGAGCCTTTGACGGTTCTCGAAGGCAAGCCATTGGAGAAGTGGATTTACCCATCAAAGTCGGGCTGCATTTGTTCACCATTACCTTCCAAGTGATGGATATCAATCTGGCATACAGTTATTGAGTCGTCCCTGGATTTATGCCGCAGGGGCAGTTACATCCACTTTGCATCAGAAATTGAAATTTATGTTCGACCATCAGCTGTTCATCGTCTGTGGTGAAGAAGATCTGATTGTGAGCGAGTTATCGTCTTTTCGATACGTCGAGACAGAGGAAGGCATAACTGAGGTACCGTTGCGGTGTCTCAAGTTCGAAGATGTTAGCTTCGCTTTAACTAATCAAAGTAGATCACCACAAGTGACTTTCGCATCTGCTAAGAGTGCTAAAGAAACCATAGAGAGAGGTGCCTTGCCAGGCTGGGGGCATGTGATTGATGTGGTTGAGAAGCATAATCGTTTTGGATTAAGTTACCATCCTGGTCGGCAATCTAATTCACCGGGGGTCGAAGCAGTGCAATTTGATGAAGTTCAATAGCGCAGGTTTCTAGCAGGGTGACATCGTGGCAGCTCATGATGACGCTGGTCCTAGTAATCAGACTTCAAGCTTTGTGCGCAAATGTCCGCCGGGTTTCAAGCTCAACAATTGGACATCTACCGTGATTCCTTTGGTTTTCCCATATAACATGTAATGCATTTTGCTTTCTCGTTCCCTCGTCCTCGCCCGAGACGATTGGATAGCTTGTAAAGGGCCTCACGCTTTTGCAATATTATGTGATCAACAAATAAAAGTTATTGCATTCAAAATCATGCTCTATTTTCTTTCTTTATTTTACTTTTTCACAAAAAAATGGCAAAAGTTTATTTTATTTTCACTTTTTAAATAACTCATTCTAAACATATTCATAAACATGCAGAACTAAGAAAAGCATTGATAACAACATGGAAAACATCCATTGTAATTCTGGGATTCCAATTAACCAAGCCGAAGAAGAGGGTGAGGAAGATTGTGAATTACCGGCTGAACTAGCAAGGCTCCTTGAGCACGAGCATAGAGAGATTCAGCCATACAAAGAGCCAGTGGAAGTTGTCAATCTTGGTACTAATGAGGTCAGAAAGAAGTCAAGGTTGGCGTGTCCCTCGCTAAGCATGTACACTCCGAGTTGGTCAAGTTATTGAAAGAGTATGTTGATATCTTCGTCTGGTCCTATCAAGATATGTCTGGGTTGGATACCAACATCGTTGAGCATCACTTGCCACTCAAGCCCGGATGTTCTCCTGTCAAGCAGAAACTCAGAAGGACTAGACCCGACATGGCACTCAAAATCAGAGAAGAGGTAAAGAAACAGCTTGATGTTGGGTTCCTAGCCACTTCCGAATACCCTGAGTGGATTGCCAACATCATCCCAGTTCCTAAGAAAGATGGGAAAGTCAGAATGTGTGTGGATTATCGAGATCTCAACAAGGCAAGCCCGAAGGATGATTTTCCTTTGCCTCATATTGATGTCTTGGTGGACAACACATCGTAGTTCTCTGTCTTTTCCTTTATGGACGGTTTCTCAAGATATAATCAGATCAAGATGTCCCTAGCTAATATGGAGAAGACTACTTTCATCATGTCGTGGGGTACATATTGTTACAAAGTCATGCCATTCGGTCTAAAGAATGCAGGGGCAACATACCAACGTGCCATGATAACCCTCTTTCACGATATGATCCGTAAAGAGATTGAGGTTTACGTGGACGATATGATTGCCAAGTCCAAAACTGAAGATGATCCCCTGGTTCATCTGAAGAAACTGTTTGACAGACTCCAAAAGTTTAGATTGCGGTTGAATCCTGCGAAGTGCACCTTCGGAGTTCGATCCGGTAAACTGTTGGGCTTTATTGTGAGTCAGGAGGGAATTGAAGTTGATCCCGACAAGGTTAGGGCAATTCAGAACATGCCGCCTCCCAAAATAGAAAAAGAAGTCTGTGGTTTTCTGGGCAGACTAAATTACATTTCGAGATTCATTTCCCATTTGGCGACTACCTTTGAACCAATGTTCAAATTACTAAGAAAAATCGATCGGTTGAATGGAATAATGATTGTCAAGAAGCATTTGACAAAATAAACCAATACTTGCAAGAACCACCGATCTTAGTATTGCCGGTTCCTGGCAGGCCTTCAATCATGTATCTCACAGTTCTCGATGAATCAATGGGATGTGTATTGGGTCAACATGATGACACTGGCAGAAAAGAACATGCAATATACTATCTGAGCAAGAGGTTCACTGATTGTGAGACCAGATACTCACTCTTAGAGAAAACTTGTTGTACTCTGGTCTGGTTTGCTCGACGCCTACGACAATACATGATTTTCCATACTACTTTGTTGATATCCAAAGTGGATTTGATAAAGTACATATTCAAAAAGCCTGCTGGCTCTGGAAGGATTGCTAGGTGGCAGATGCTGTTAACTGAGTATGATATCCAACATGTTACCCAGAAAGCAATAAAAGGGAGCGTCTTGTCTGACTACCTTGCTCATCAACCTGTAGAGGGTTATCAACAAATGAAGTTTGACTTTCCCGATGAGGATGTTTTGTTTATTAGTGATTATGAGACTCCAGAACCTGACATAGGACCCGAACCAGGGGCGTGATGGACGCTCGTGTTCGATGGTGCCTCAAATTCTAAAGGTCGTGAAATCGGTGCTATCCTCATCTCTCCAACAGGTTTTCACTTTCCCTTCACTGCCAGATTATGCTTTGCATGCACCACCAATATGGCTGAATACTGTAGCGAGCGATTTTGGATGTGGTTGCGAAGCACTACCGCTCTTTGGTATCTACAGCTCGATTCATTTTTTATCCTATTGAAGCTGATGAAGGAAGGAAAATAGATGTCTCAAATTAACCCTGCTTGCAAACTGAGGTTAAACAGTCAAAACTGTTGGTTTACAGATGCTACAAAGATTCAGGTCTCTATTGGGTTTATTTTGTTAAAAGTATTGTTCGGTCGATGGGTGGGAGGTTTAGGACAGGTGTATGAAAGTATGGGATTTTCTTTTTTTAGTGTAGTGTGCTCGCTAAGATTTTTCTTTCAATCTTATGCCTACGTATTCCCGTTTACCGAAACAGGGAAATCAGAGCGATCGTAGTTCCTCCTATTCTATGGGAGGAAGTGATGTTTTGGTGTCTTATTCAAAGCCCAAGACGTGAAGCGAAAGGTAGTTTGTATCTTGTTTAAAGCCCAAGATGTGAAGCTGAAGGGTCTATTTGTATCTTGTTCAAAGCCCAAGATGTGAAGCTAAAAGGGTTTGACTTTAGAGAGAACTTGTCATCTCTAAAGAGGTTTGTTTGTCACAACTGTTGGGTGACTGGCTATAAAGGAGGATTACTCTAACCGGGATATGTGAATCCGGCAATGCCATAATTTCCTTTATAGGGGATTTCCAACCTGAAGGAGAAGACTTTAACTTAGTGTAGAGCAATGCCATCTTTCCTTAGGAATTTTTCATGCTAAAAGAGGGACAGTGGCATGGATGTAGATGATCCAGAGGCTTACCGCTTACAGCGATTGGATGAAGGGGAATGAGTTATGGATGTTTGCTGTCGCGGTGAGAATCGGATACCATAGCTATTATGTTAACTAGGATCACAAATCTTAATGTTCACCACCGGTCTTTATTTTATCCAAAGGAAAGGGTTAAAGATCGAAAATCCTAATAAGAGAATCTAAGTTCGGGGGTTGGTTACGATTAGGGAAGGTGTTAGCATCCTAAACGTCTGTAGTACTCTACAGGAACCTCTTGTTTTATTTATGTTATCTATTGTTTGCTTGCTAAAGGTATGTGCTTAAGGAAAGCTTGGGTTGATTGTTCAATTGGTGTTGACCAATATTTTTGAAAATGGAACTTGGTGTTGACCAAATTCTTTAATTTTTTTATGAAAGATTGATTTTATTTTATTTTTTGTTTTTATTAATTATCTATCTAAAGAAAAAGAGACGGTAAAAACAAATGACAATTACACATGAGGGCGAGGGATACATTTTATCAATGGGAAGGAAGAAAATGATTGAAATACTAATAAAGTAAATGTAGGTCCAAAACCAACCGAAATCGAATGGCAACTGGATTTAGCTTTGAAGCTAACTAAGAGTGGATTCATGTAAGAATCACTCTATGAGAAGCCAAGAAAATGACTATAGGCACTCAAGCGGTTCTCGAAGGTTAAATTAGATTTTAACTCCGAAATCGAAATGCAACGATAAACAAATATAAATCCGCATAAAAACCGATGAAAATCGACAAATGGTTTGCTACACTCAACGTGGTCATCGCAATGGATTCAAATTATGCGGATCTAAATTTATAAAAAAGGAAACAAAAATAAAAAAGAATTTTTAAAGTGTTTTAAAATTGTAATATTATTACAAAGAAAAGAAAATTTAAAAAAAATAAAAAAAAATCCTCAACAACATTGCTATCGCGAAAACGCGGTCATCGCAGCCGGATCCAAATTGTACGGATCTAAATATAACAAAAAAGCAACTCAAAGAAAAGAAAAATTTAACTTTGATAAAAACCTCAACAATATTGCTATCGCGAAAACGCGGTCATCGCAACCGGATCCGAATTGTACGGATCTAAATATAACAAAAAAAAAGCAACTCAAAGAAAAGAAAAAATTAACTTTGATAAAAACCTCAACAATATTGTTATCGCGAAAACGCGGTCATCGCAACCGGATCCGAATTGTACGAATCTAAATATAACAAAAAAAAACAACTAAAAAAAAGAGAAATTTAACTTTGATAAAAACCTCAACAATATTGCTATCGCGAAAACGCGGTCATCGCAACTGGATCTAAATCGTAAGGATCTAAATTTTTTTTAGAGATAGAAAATGCATAAAAAATAAATTTTAAAACATTTTAAAGCAATAATGTTGCTAACGCAAAAATGCGATCATCGCAACCAGATCGAACTAAGCACAAATATCACGCATCATGTACACGAATATACAAACAGGGTATCGACATAATTCGATCCGAATACTCTAAGAATAGGAAAAAAAAATAGAATTCGCAATATATATATATATATATATATATCTATATTAACAAAATTTGAAATTATATATCAAAGCCACCTCATTTAATTATAAATATGTGTCTATGTTAGTAACTGATACAAACATAGTAAACAATACATTTAAAATGACAAACACAAACATTAACGTGAGCAAGATCGAAGCAGTGCGATCGCGGTAATGAACAGTGGCAGCATGAACATGTGTATGTATATAGATTAGTAATGAACAATACCAGCATATATAATATATATGTTAGGAATTTTACGCACAATGTATATTCTGATGCTTGGAACAAATATAGTAGCAGCCTCTGCGCAGCTTTTTTATTTTTCCCCCAATCTGTTCTACCGGTCACACATATATACACATATATATAATGAAATAAATTAGGGTTAACTATTTTTTTAAAATCCAAAAAAATCCTTAATGGATAATTTTAGGTCCAAATTAAATAATACTAAAATAAAAATTAAACCATAAAAATTATTAAGGTTAAATTAAATTAAAACAGTAATAATCTTATTTATTTATTCTAAACATTATTTAAATTAAAAGTAAGAATAAAAATGAAAATAAATATTTAAAATAAAATTAAAATAAAATGCTAATTACTATAATTATTTATTCTAAATAATATTAGTTAAAAAAAGTAAAATAAACGGACCCCAAATAAATAAAAAATCAGACGCCCAAGTGATCGAAAAAAATAAATTGAGTACACTAAAATGATCGATACGAAATATACGACATGGAAAAGTACAAAATTTTAGGGTCAAAAATTAGGGTGTGACAGATGCCCCTATTTAAGTTTCTTCTATCCGGAGATAAGAAGATTGAAATCTTCGTTTCGACGTGATAGGAGAGACTTAAATACAAACATGCACAATTTTTGGCCCTAAGATGCCTAATGATATGATATGATATGATATGAAATGAAAGACAGAGATCTTGAAGATACACCCGAAACATTTAGAAAATCATTAAATGTACGGGTAAAGATTTGAAGACATATCTGGAAAAACGTCAGACGCAACGTCGTATCTGGAAGAACGTCAGATAGACACAAAGAAGGTTTTGGAAAAGCGTAAGAATGAAGTCACATATCCGGAAGAACATCGGATAAACAAGGTCATACCCGGAAGAGTATCTGATAAACATAAAGGGGCTTTGGAAAAGCATCAGAATAAAGTCACATATCCGGAAGAACATCAGATAGACATAAAAGGGCTCTGGAAAAACATCAGGAGCAAACACATCTGGGAAAACATCAGACGGTAAAAGCAAGGTCATTTTGGAAGAGCATCAGAATAAAGTCACATATCCGGAAGAACATCGGATAAACAAGGTGATATATCTGGAAGAACATCAGAAATAGAGACATATCCGGAAAAACATCTGATAGATTCCGGAAAAGCATCAGAATCGATATGAATGTCTGGAAAAACGTCAGACAGGTTTTGGAAGAACATCAGAATAAAAGTACATATCCGGAAGAACATCGGAGCGATTATGGAAAAGTATCAGAATCAAAGGTAATATCTGGAAGAACATCAGATAGGTTCTGGAAGAACATCAGAACAAAGGACACATCTGGAAAAATGTCAGACACAACATCATATCTGGAAGAATGCCAGATAGACACAAAGAATGTTCTAGGAGAACATCAGAACAAAAGTACATATCTGGAAGAACATCGGATAGAGGGACCCATCCGGAAGGACGTCAGATGGTAAAGAAACCAAACATCCAATAATGGCTTTGAATGAAAGGTATATTCACGACATCTAATAATGGCTTTAGACAAAGTGAACAAGATAAATAAACCAGACACCCAATAATGGCTTTGAATGAAAGGTACAATCACAATATCTGATAATGGCTTTAGATGATTGTGAACAAAGATGACATTCAAGAATGGCATTGAATGCAAAGGAACCGATCATCCAATAATGGCTTTGAAGGAAAGGTGTAATCACGATATCTAATAATGGCTTTAGATGACTGTGAGGTAAAAAGGTGAGATCCAAGAAAGCATTGGACAAAGAAACCACAACGTCTAAGAAAACATTGAACGAATATGAATAAAGATGTACCCCAGAAAGCATTGGATAGACGCAAAAATATCTGTTTGGTAGGTTCCAAGTGAGTTGGAGTTTGACTGCAAAGGTAAGACGTGGATAACAACCCGACCAATGGATAATGCAAATGAGTGAAAACGAGGATGACTCTCTTGCTATGCATATGTATATGAATATGATCAAATGCAAATGTAGATGTAATGCAGACGTTGAAGACACGACTTGACTCTTTTGTGGAGAAGACAAGACTGGAAGACTGATTCCTCAACACAGAGATCACTGTCATTTTGCTTAAGTACTAGAGATGTTACTACCGAGCACAATTCTTCCATACTGGTAAATTGTATCAAACTGGTGATCCTTATAGGAGGGATGGAAAGCTGCATGGGGATTCTTCAAGTAAACTGCCCCTGATTAGCTGTCTGTTGTAGATGAACTGATAATTGCTTTGGCTGGATTGATTCTGTAAATGACTGCTTAACTGTGCACTTGGAAAGCTTGCCCCAGTATGAGTCTTGAAAAAGTCTTCTGTATAAACCAATTCTGAGAAGGACTTGCACTGAACAAATCTTGAACTGATTCTCAATAGAATCTGGAAGGAACTTGCCCCTGATTGGATCATTGACCAAGTTTCTCAAATGTTTGAAAATTCCTTAAGCGGAAGCCAGATTGCAAACAAAAGTGTTCATACAAACATAGTAAATGCAATGTTCATGCAACTTTTGAAATCAAAATCATTTTTGGAAAGAGGTAAAACAATAGGGTCACTGGTCAGAACACGGTGGTTCAAGACGTTTAAAAGTGAAAGATAAAGCAAAAAGGCATGATTCCAAAAAAAATGATCTGCAAAGATCTTTAGGAGTCAGTTTACGCAACCTCATTGTAGTATGCTTTCAAAATAACCTTGCTTCAATTAGGCCTTTTGAGGGTTATAACGTGGCCTGGTTCACGGTTTAAGAAACAAAGGATAAAAGCTCAAAGTTTATTTGTACCCACCCAATCTTCGTGATGATCTCTAGTCCTACACTCAGTTAACTCAGACTTTGCACTCAGGTTCCCATAGGTTAGGGATTGCATTGATGATAGTGATGATGGTTCAGAAGTTAAGGGACTTTTGAGGTGACAGTCACTACTTCCTTATAACTCTTGGTTGTTTTTTTTTCATTGAGGATTTCATGGTAAGGATTTAAAGATTTCTCCTTTTTATTATCCCTAACTTTTGCCTGAACTGTTTCTCGTGAATCTTACAGTCAGCGGGATGCCCCAGTTTTTTGTCTGCCGAAGTCTCCTTCACAGGTTTCGACTTAGCGGGCTTTTTCCTTTTTTGATTTTTTTATCTTTTTTTTTTGAAAAAAAGTGACTGCTTGGATTAATGATTACGGCGAACTATCATTGACTTTTGACTTGAAAACATCTTCGACACTTGCTTGTTGCGTGCGAAGGAAAAATTGAGAATGCGACCTTTTTGTTGAAAGATGTCTTGCATGAAACTCTTGTATTTGAATGCACAATCCAGTTAACTGAGAACTACCCTGCCCCAGGTTAAGATTGCGGGTTTTTATATGTAAAGAAAAGAAACTCCTACTTCAAGGCTCAAAGGGGTTGACGAGGGTTTATCTTCCTTTTTTCTCCAGTGTTTAGGAATTGAAACAATACCTTACATCGTCAGCAAAGTTTTGATTTGAAAGCATACCAACAACAATTATGAGTATAACGTTTTCATCATCCTCCCCCCAATCTTGGCATAATCAGAAGGAAAGTGGAAAAGAGATAATTTTTTGTTTTTGTTTTTGTTTCTTTTTTTTTTTTGAAATATAAAGTGTAAAATTGCAAACACAAATGAATTGAATTAAAAGTTGCAATGCTCATTTTATTAATTATGAAAGTACAAACAATTCAAATGCAAACAACTAGTACAAAGAAAGTGCAAACAATAAGAAACATGGCCTAATGGCTAATCAGAAACAAAGAGTGAGCTGTCCTGTCTAAAACACTGAAGTCTGCTGAAGTCGACTGAAGCTTCACTTGGCATGCTCTGGCAGAGGATTCGTCTGGAGATTAGGATTGGTGTCACGAAAGTTGATTATTCCGACCTTAATCAAGTCACGCAGTCTAGCCTTTAGTGCATAGCAATGTTCCAAGTCATGGCCGGCGGTACCTTCATGGAATGCACAGCGGAGATCAGATCTGAATCCAGGTGGAAGTAGATCTGGAGGAGGAGGCAAAGCCTTAGTAGTAATCAAACCTTTCTGAAACAGACCAGGATATAATTTGGTGTACGTCATTAGAATAGGATCAAAATGACTCCTATCACGGTACTGATTATGTCTAATAGCCGGACGTTGAGCAGCTTGGGCCGGTCGTGGAGCAGTAATCACGGGAGTAACAACAGCAATAGCAGGGTGGTCAGCATCATGAGGTTAGGGTCGAGGCCTTCTAGTTTCAAACATAACAGCATTGGTCTGATCTTCTCTCTTCTTCTGGAAGTTCCCATAGGATTTCTTCGCTCCATTAGAAGATTCAGCAGCTTTGGATACTTTACCATTCTTAAGTCCTTCCTCGAGTCTCTGACCAATAGTAACCAAATCAATGAAGCTGGATGAAACACTACCAATCATCTTCTCCCAGTAGAATGGAGACAAGGTGTCCATAAACAGTCCAGTTAATTCTTTCTCTGCCAAAGGAGGTTCAACTTGGGAAGCCAACTCTCTCCAGCGCTGAGCATATTCCTTGAAAGACTCTTTATCCTTCTGAGACATGTTTTGCAGCTGACGGCGGTTAGGAGCCATGTCAAGGTTATACTTGTATTGCTTCATGAAGGCATTAATAAGATCCTGGAAACAGTGAATGCTGTTTTGTTCAAGATTCATATACCATTTGAGGGAAGCTCCACTCAGACTATCTTGAAAACAGTGGATAAGCAACTTCTGATTCTTGGCATGAGCAGCCATCTTTCGGGTATACATGACCAAATGAGCTCTTGGACAAGAATCACCTTTGAACTTTACAAAATCGATAGCCTTGAACTTAACAGGCATAACAAGGTCAGAAACCAAGCCCATGTTTTCTGCATCAATGTTGAAGAAATCAGTACCCTCTACGGCTTTGAGTCTCTTGTCTATGGTCTGAAACTATTCACGGACAACCTCAGGTTCAACAAAGTCTTCACGGTCTTCACCCTGAGCACTGGCAGCATTGTACTCGTAGAGAGGGTTCTCGAAAGGAGCTCGAGTAGACTGGACTATAGGTTGAGGCTCGGCAAAAATAGGAGCTTGAAACACTGGTCTAGAAGTCTGACCAATCATAACAGTAGATGCAAGAGGTGGAGAGTAGTTGTGTGGCAAACCAAACTCTGGCCAAGTTGAAGGTGGCACCTGAACAGGTTAAGGATCAGCAGCTGAAACTTCCTGAATGACAGTCCTTTGAGGTGGTTCTCCTCTAGCAATCAAAACTTGGAGCATTTCAGTGAGCTTTTCCATGCTTGACTTAAGGTCGTCGATCTCCATTTGCATCTCGGTATTGTGTGCTTCTTACTCTGCCATTATGCATCTATAGTTAGCTCTAGTCTGGTATCGATGTCGAGGAATCAGCTTGATAACTCACATGTGACACTGGAAGATAGAGACAGCTAGAAATGAGTTGCTGGACAAACTGACATATGCAAAGATGCAAATGATATGCCATGTGATGCAATGGTTTCAAGGAACTCAAAAGTAGGTTGCAAACATTTCTGAAAAAGGTTTCATTTTATAATCCATGATTTTTTTTATTGATTTTGCAAGGGAAAGAACAATTGAGTTTCTTGAAACCGAATGGTTATTCATGAATGCATGAATGGATGGATGCATAAACACAAGCAAAGCAAACAGGAAAAGAGCCCTAGGTTTGAAAGGTCACAGCATGGAGCCATGGTCTACCCTTCCCAAGGTACGTACTAGAGGTTCATTTGTACCTGCCGAACGGGTTCTACAAAGTTCCCAGAGTCTACAATCTATCTTTCGGATATTATCGATTTTCCAAATCACTTGGTAGTCAATAATATTCTCAAGAGAATCTCGTCTGAGTGTAGTATCGCGTAGCGACTATTGCAGAAATAGATCCCTGCATAGTCCCCGCACTACATCCTAATAGGCCAAGTTGGGTTAAAGGTAACTACGGTCCCCAGTCTCGATGGGCTTTAGTTCAAAATAATAGCGTATTCACGAATAGACTCGTTGGACAAAATTAAATTCGAGAGGGCCTAGACTGAGTGGTGAAGTCTCAATTCAACTTCTTCAGGAATCGACTCCCTCAAAGTATCCTTGAATTCTCACCATTCCTATCATAAATTTCACTCTAGTCCGGGTGTAGGACTTTGTCTCACCACACAAGTAATAACCCTGCACATAGAAAACCCAAGCAGAACAGGTATATATACAAATATAAAGATATACAGGCAAACAAGCAAATAAATAACATAGATATAAACAAGTTAGGGGAAACCCTCAAAAAATCCCCAGTGAAGTCGCCATTTCTGTCGCGTTGAGAATCGGATACCATAGCTATTATGTTAACTAGGATCACAAATCTTAATGTTCACCACCGGTCTTTATTTTATCCAAAGGAAAGGGTTAAAGATCGAAAATCCTAATAAGAGAATCTAAGTTCGGGGTTGGTTACGATTAGGGAAGGTGTTAGCATCCTAAACGTCTGTAGTACTCTACAGGAACCTCTTGTTTTATTTATGTTATCTATTGTTTGCTTGCTAAAGGTATGTGCTAAAGGAAAGCTTGGGTTGATTGTTCAATTGGTGTTGACCAATATTTTTGAAAATGGAACTTGGTGTTGACCAAATTCTTTAATTTTTTTATGAAAGATTGATTTTATTTTATTTTTTGTTTTTATTAATTTATTAATTATCTATCTAAAGAAAAAGAGACGGTAAAAACAAATGACAATTACACATGAGGGTGAGGGATACATTTTATCAATGGGAAGGAAGAAAATTATTGAAATACTAAACAAGTAAATGTAGGTCCAAAACCAACCGAAATCGAATGGCAACTGAATTTAGCTTTGAAGCTAACTAAGAGTGGATTCATGTAAGAATCACTCTATGAGAAGCCAAGCAAATGACTATATGCACTCAAGCGGTTCTCGAAGGTTAAATTACATTTTAACTCCGAAATCGAAATGCAACGATAAACAAATATAAATCCACATAAAAATCGATGAAAATCGACAAATGGTTTGCTACACTCAACGTGGTCATCGCAATGGATTCAAATTATGCGGATCTAAATTTATAAAAAAGGAAACAAAAATAAAAAAGAATTTTTAAAGTGTTTTAAAATTGTAATATTATTTAAAAGAAAAGAAAATTTAAAAAAAATTATAAAAAAAAACCTCAACAACATTGCTATCGGGAAAACGCGGTCATCGCAGCCGGATCCGAATTGTACGGATCTAAATATAACAAAAAGGCAACTCAAAGAAAAGAAAAATTTAACTTTGATAAAAACCTCAACAATATTGCTATCGCGAAAACGCGGTCATCGCAACCGGATCCGAATTGTACGGATCTAAATATAACAAAAAAAAAAGCAACTCAAAGAAAAGAAAAAATTAACTTTGATAAAAACCTCAACAATATTGCTATCGCGAAAACGCGGTCATCGCAACCGGATCCGAATTGTACAGGTCAAAATATAACAAAAAAAAAACAACTAAAAAAAAGAGAAATTTAACTTTGATAAAAACCTCAACAATATTGCTATCGCGAAAACGCGGTCATCGCAACTGGATCTAAATCGTAAGGATCTAATTTTTTTTTAGAGATAGAAAATGCATAGAAAAATAAATTTTAAAACATTTTAAAGCAATAATGTTGCTAACGCAAAAATGCGATCATCGCAACCAGATCGAACTAAGCACAAATATCACGCATCATGTACACGAATATACAAACAGGGTATCGACATAATTCGATCCGAATAATCTAATAATAGGAAAAAAATAGAATTAGCAATATATATATATATATATATATATATATATATATATATATATATATTAACAAAATTTGAAATTATATATCAAAGCCACCTCATTTAATTATAAATATGTGTCTATGTTAGTAACTGATACAAACATAGTAAACAATACATTTAAAATGACAAACACAAACATTAACGTGAGCAAGATCGAAGTAGTGCGATCGCGGTAATGAACAGTGGTAGCATGAACACGTGTATGTATATAGATTAGTAATGAACAATACCAGCATATATAATATATATGTTAGGAATTCTACGCACAATGTATTTTCTGATGCTTGGAACAAATATATATAGTAGCAGCCTCTGCGCAGCTTTTTTATTTTCCCCCCTAATCTGTTCTACCGGTCACACATATATACACATATATATATAATGAAATAAATGAGGGTTAACTATTTTTTTAAAATCCAAAAAAATCCTTAATGGATAATTTTAGGCCCAAATTAAATAATACTAAAATAAAAATTAAACCATAAAAATTATTATGGTTAAATTAAATTAAAACAGTAATAATCTTATTTATTTATTCTAAACATTATTTAAATTAAAAATAAGAATAAAAATGAAAATAAATATTTAAAATAAAATTAAAATAAAATGCTAATTACTATAATTATTTATTCTAAATAATATTAGTTAAAAAGAGTAAAATAAACGGACCCCAAATAAATAAAAAATCAGACGCCCAAGTGTTCGAAAAAAATAAATTGAGTAGACTAAAATGATCGATACGAAATATACGACATGGAAAAGTACAAAATTTTAGGGTAAAAAATTAGGGTGTGACATTTGCGTACTGTGACCGAGGCACAACTTTGATGCTAAAAGGTTGATTGGATCAACCAGTGGTTTTCTTATACAAATCCTAAGAGGAGGCTAATGGTTTTCTTATACAAAGCCTAAGAGGAGGCTAGTGGCCCAACAAGAGGGTGTTTTTGATCTGTCTCATACAAAGCCCGAGATAGAGGCTAAAAGGGAAGTGACTTGACAAGAGAGTCCTTTATGGTATCTCGTACGAAGCCCGAGATGGAGGCCAAGGGTTTTATACTCAACAAGAGAGTGATTTGTGTCTTGTACAAAGCCCAAGATGGAGGCTAAAAGGTGTTTGACTCCGCTGGGGAGAATCATTGTATAAAGCCCAAGAGAGAGGCTATGGTGATGTTTCAGTTGAGTGACAGGTCCAGTATATTGGTTCAAAGAGAAAATTAGTTCTTATATGAGTAATGTTTGCACTCAGGGATTTTGATTCGAGGATCAGGGATATTTCCTTTTCTTTGAGGAAATGGGAAATCCAAAGGGTATTGAGACTGTCCGAGTCTACGGGTTTTCTTCCTATTTTTGAAGGGAGCTTGAGAATGTCTTGGAGACTCAAGAAAATTAGACTGTCCAAGTCTAAAGTTTCATCTTTTGTACTATGCTTTGAGAAACAGTAGTAGACTCTTGGAAAGTCTGTTCTATTAAGATGACTGATTTATGTTCCTATACCTCTAGGAGGCCGTCGGGACAATTTGTACAAAGCCCAAGAGGAGGCTGGAAACTTTTAAGAAGCCGAGTGGTCCTTGTATGAAGCCCAAGAGAAGGCTATCATTCCCAGAGGAAGAATTATTATACGAAGCCTAATAGGAGGCTGTGAATACTTCTAAGAAGCCGATGGGTCCTTGTAAAACGCCCTAGAGGAGGCGGGGATGCTTTTAGGAAGCCTGTGGATCCTTGAACAATGCCCAAGAGGAGGCCGATGCTTTTAAGAAGCCGTTGGGTCCCCAAACCCCGAGAAATTCAAGACAGGCCATTCACGAGGAATAGATCAAGCCAGGAAAGTTCGAGAATTTGGAAGAAATTCAAGAGATGCCATTCACGGAGAAAAGATCATCTCTGGGGAGTAGAGTTTCTTGACAAGTGCTTTTAAGAAGCCTGTGGGTCCCCAAACCCCGAGAAATTCAAGACAGGCTATTCACAGAGAATAGATCAAGCCAGGAAAGTTCGAGAATTTGGAAGAAACTCAAGAGATGTAATTCACGGAGAAGAGATCATCTCTGGGGAATAGAGTTTCTTGACAACTTCTACGAGTGACAGTCTATGAAAGGGTTCACTGAGAATGCTGCCTTTCATATCTCCATATTGTTTAACCCCAAGAGGAGGGAAGACAGTGTCTGGTAATCCTATGGGGATCTAGTTTTGACTATTCAAGAGTGCTCAATGGGCTTAATGCTAGACGTAGTTGCCGGGGAAACTCTAAATATCTATACTATTATTACAAAGTTGATATGAGTTTATGAAAGAAGACTTACGGCGAAACAGCCCCACAATACAGTTATATGTATATGAAAGCGGTAAATGAAAGCAATAACCACTTACTCGGTTGTAGAGCTTCCATGTTGTTTGGTTAGTTGTTCAACAAAGAAAGATTGAAAACAACAGTACATTTCAAAATCAAAGGAGAAAGTACTTTGAAAAAGAAAGATTTGGGGCTTACAGCTCAAGGGGAGGCCCAGGGTTTTATCAGTGATCGCACTGTTTGAATTTGTACAGAGGGACTTATACAAGTGACTGAGGCCCAAAAATTATTTTCTGTACAAAGGTATGGGTCTTACACTCTCTCAAGAGGCCCAAAAAGTTTTAAAGAAAAGAAATGGGTGTTACTACTCGAGGGTAGGCCCAGATGATTTTTTGTTTAAAATGGCGATCGCGCCGAGATTTTTGAAAATGCAGTGGGTCTTATACAATGCATTGAGGCCCAAAATGGTTTGGTTTTCAAAGAGGGTTGGGTCTTACACTCTAATAGAGGCCCAAAAGTTTTGAATGGGTCTTATAGCTCGAGGAGAGGCCCAATGAGTTTTTAAAAGGCGACGATCGCGCCGTTCACTTGTACAGAGGGACTTATATAATAAGTGAGGCCCAAAAAGTTTTATGTACAAGGGGGTTTGGGTCTTACACTCTATTAAGAGGCCCAAAAAGTTATGAAAATGATTTATGAGGGTTGAATTAATCCAAAACCCTAATTTGTTTTCAAAATGTATTTTAATTGAATAAAAATTCAACTAAAATGATCAAAATTGTTTAACATATGGAAAACAAATGTGATCTTAGATTAATGCTTCAAAAATTAAGTATTGACCTACAAAATAATTAGAAGTCATTAAAAGTTGCAAAATCAAGGTGGAAAAAATATTCAAAATGTCAAAAACAATTAAAATATTAATTCTTTGCAAAAATATCAATTATATGAAATAAATAATATTTTTGGGATTTTTTGGGAAAATAAAATATTTTAACATTTTTGTGAATTATTAAAAAATAATCAACTCAAAATCACTAAAACTCAGAGAGAAATTAATTTTTGAATCAATTAAATAAAATCACAAAATTCAAATATTTGAATTTATGAAAATGGCGCCAAAGAACGTGGACCAAGAACACGCGCATTTTCTGCCTTGCCCAGATTTGCATTTTCTATTCAATCTCACTGAATACTTGATTATATCATGCAATCCACATACCAATCAACTCGTTTCAACCTCACGATCATGTCTATGGCAATTAATTTCATTTAAATTAAGCATAAAACAAGAAATCATGAGAAATCCTCAAGAACCCTAAATTCTGCATGAAGGCTGGGATTTTTAATACACGATTCAAACAAAGCAATTACTTGAGGGGAAACATTCCATGCATGATTATGAACATTTGGCAAAAGTATTGTGCGAGGAAATATGCATAGATTGAGAGATGACCAAGTTTAGGCTTACCTCTAGATCGTGACAGCAAGAGCAAATTGATTTCTGAGTTGGAGGTGTTACAGATGAGTTGTGATGATCTGAACAGCTTCCCTACACCCTATGGAGTGTGTTTGAATGCTTGGACTTGATGGACATTGGCTGGATCACTTCATGGCATCTCAACTGCACTTTGGTTAAAACCTTAAGCAATTGACTGGTGATTTTCAGAAATCAGTGTTCTAGATGTTGTTTAAGTGTTTGATCAGCTCACATATGATGTATATGAGATGTGTGTGTGATTGGTTTGAGTGGAATTGCTCTCTAATGAAAAACCCGATAGTGACTTGCTAAGAAAGGCATTTTTTAGAGTGAGAAGTGGATTTTGAGAAAGGCAAGTGTTATAGGCCTTTGGTGTACTTAAACTGATCATAATTGAGCTCTATTTATAGTAGAGTAAGTTTGTTTTGCAAGGAATAGTGAATGGCAACTACTGAGTAGGTTTGGCCAATGTTGGCAAATGAAAATCCAAGTCTCCTCTAGCCATTGACTAGAGGTTAGGGCACAGGCTGCTGGTCCCCTTGGTCTTGGATAAGTCTTGACTGAATTCAGTTGAGAATGGCTTAGTCCATGCCACCTTGATGCTTCCATTGAATGCTCCAATGTAAAATTGGAGTCTTGTCCCTATTTTGGGCAATTCTAGGTTCAACATGCTATTTCTTATTCCAAGCACTTTTGAGGCATGGCTCAATGATTGTCCCATTTAGATTCAATCCTCAGATGTTTCCAAAGTGATGACAAGGCTTGGAATTGGCTGATTTTGGCAAATCGACCAAAAGCGCAAAAATCTGCCTTGCCTTGGCAGGTTTCAGCAAGGCAACTTGCCAATGTCATATCTCATAGCTCAAATTGAATTTGGTGATGTTCTTGGCCATTTTGGAAAGCTCTTACATGATAAAACAACTGTTTGATCATATTTGGTTTTGATACTTTTTGGATCCATGTGAAAAATGCCCCTACATTTGGAAAAAAGTAAGGCAAAATCTGACTTAGTGAAATTTTCACCAAGTGTTGGAACAAAGTGACTTTTCTTGATTTTGATCACTCAATAACTCAAAATCCATGAGGAATTTGGACATAGGTCAGTATGAAGCTTTTGTAGAGGGCAATGAGATCTACAAATCAAGCTTTGGATGGAAAAAAATGGCTTTGTGGTTTAGGAGTTATGATCCTCCAAAGTTGGTACCTTTGTCACTTTTTTCCATAACTTAGAAAATTTTCTATGTTTTTATGGTTACCCCTTTTACAAGTTATCCCATTATCTTTGATTTTTCTTGATGAATGATGATTCAACTCATACATAAACATCATTTTAGGGTTAAAAATCCATTTTTGTGAAAAATCTCAAAAAGTCAAAGTTGACTTTTGTGCACAGTTGACTTTTTATCCGATGAATTCCAAACTGTGCAATTCTTCAGGAAATCTTGTCCTTGACCTAAATCAAACTTGATGGACATGTTTCATGGGTGGTATAGAGTGTATTGAATCATGTCTTAGGGCTTGGGAGCATGTCCTGGTCAAAAGTCAAAGTTACAGTTGACTTTTCCCGCGAAACCCTAACTGTGGTTCAGATGAAATTGAAACTTGTTGCTCAAGCTTCTTGGATCAATCCATTGTTCCAAATGGATCAATATGGCATATTGGAGATCCTCAAATCCTCTCTTGAGGTCTTGGTTCATAATTGGTCCCAAAAGTCAACTTAGGGGTGAATTAGGTCAAGAAACCCTAATTCCCGATTTTGGATGAATGCATCCCCTGAGGCAAAATTGACTGGATGATTGGGTCCATGAGGTTCCATGGAGTATATTAGGATATTATTTGAAGCATTGGCTCATGCCCAGAGGAACATTTCCACCTAGAGGCCCTGGTCGACCAAAACCCTAATTTGGTGACACTGGCGATCTTGAGGCTTGATCCACCTAGAAGGGAGCATCCTTGTGCTTAATCCTTGAAGTGGGAGTCCTCTTGATCCCTTGTGGATATTTGAGGGTGTAGACAAGTTGAAGATCATGTCATTCCTTGATTGATCCTTTGTCTAAAAGCTCTGAGAGGGCTTGAAACCCTAATTTTGATAGTAGTGAATGCTCAACAATTCCTTGAGGAGATTGATGAGGCATAAAGGTACATCCATATTGTGATGATGATTTACAAAATGATGGGAATCTTAATGGTCAAAATTTGGGGTATGACAGATGCCCCTATTTAATCTTCTTGGACCCGAAGGTGCGAATGACGAAGGTATTCGGGCATTCGGGGTGCAAGAGGATTAAATATCAGAATACCCAAAATTTTGATGGTGGTTATGAATGGCAGATCGCATTCATCTTCTTTTGCTAAGCAATGATGCTTAGAAAAGGTAAACTTCCCCTCGATCCTGGTCTTCAGCAAAGGAACTGGTCTCAGTTTCTGATTTAAAATTCCCCTCGATCCTAGTTTCCTACCAAGGAACTGGTCTTAGTTTCAGATTTAAACTTCCCCTCGATCCTGGTTTCCTACCAAGGAACTGGTCTTAGTTTCTGATTTAAACTTCCCCTCGATCCTGGTTTCCTACCAAGGAACTGGTCTTAGTTTCTTTTGTCAATAAACTTTCTTGACAAGGGACGCTATGCGTAGCAATTTTCCTCAAAATTCTCGCCGAATCTTCCTGGGGAGATGCCATTTGATGGAAAAAATTGATGTCAGACTTGCTGGGGAACCCAGTCGTCTGAGTTGTAGAGGTGCACAAACTTCTCTGTTGGAGACGCCATTTGTTGACTCTATTTGGGGAATGCGAGTCCCTTGAGAGACTGCCTTCACGCTTGGGGATATTACATCATACTTTTCTCGGGATATTCCCAGAGAAATGCCATATGATGTGATCCATTTTGAGGTGCCGATGACCTTTTCATTAGTGGTTCTTTCGGAGAAAAACTGCCGTATTGCCGAAACTTCGATTAAGGGGCTTTCTCTAGGGATTTTCCTTAATCCGGGAAAGCAAGGATATCATCTTCAATGGCGAAGAGTGATATCTGTTGAAAGTTTCTCTGGTTTTTCAGAGGTTCAAGTTATCAAAGTGGTCGAGGAGCCAACTTCATTCCAGAAATAAACTGGAGGAGAGAGATTGTTCAGACGCAGCATTTCCTGACGAGGAAAGAACCGACAACTCGATTGAGAGGACTTTTATCACTAGGGGATAAGACCGACTAGAGTGACAATGATGCAATGCGAATGCGAATGCAAATCAATAATGCATGATGTATGTATGTTTATGCTGACAGAACTGACGCGACATACAGACTAATAGATGAACATGACGGGATACTCGGTCACAGTGGGAGATGTAAAGTATCACTTTTTCACGATAGAAATTCTGCCTTGCTTAGGAGAGATAATCCCTGCGGGGAATACCGTTAATCGGGCTTAGGAGATAAGGACTCTATCGAAGAGGTCAGATGGAATAGTCGCATCCGACACTGTTGATCCTTCATTCAGGCGTACTGGCGTAGAAGGAGTACTTTGATTATGCACTTTGAAGTTTGCTTACTTCTGGAGAAGCGGTTGATGTTCTTTTGATGTTCAACAGTCAAAAGAAATTGCCATCTTTATTTTAAAGAAGAAAAAGTTTTACAAGTAAATTCATTTTTGTTTTATTTCAAGAATCGTTAATCATATTAAAATGTCGTTCTGTAAAGCTAAAACAAATGAGAATTACAAACAAAAACACAAGGGCTCAAATTTTATTGATAAGACGGAGATCAGCCAAACGCGTGATTCCAAAGAGTATTTACAAAGTTAGGAAATGGTAATTTACAGGGAAAAGGGCTACGTTGAAACATAACGACCACTATCCTTCTACCAACTTTGAATTCGGGACATCCTGAGCTTCTGTCGAAGATGACCTTGACTGGAGTTTTCCTCTGACGGACGGTGTAACTGCTGCTGCTAAGGGACTTGCCTCTGTTGAACATAGTTACTTGCCATTATCCCTAATTTTTGCCTGGATTGTACTTTGATGTTTCCAATCCACCGGGATTATTTTTTTTTATTTTGTCTCTAACTTTTGCCTGGACCGCCCTTTCGGGTTTTCAATCCACCGAGACGTTTTTTTTTTAGTTTAGGCGAAGTATTTCTTGACTACATCAATATTTGTGGGGTAGGAAAATTCTTCTCCGTCCATGGTTGCAAGTCTCAAGGCGCCGCCTGAGAAAGCTTTCGTGACCACATAGGGGCCATCATAATTCGGAGTCAATTTACCCCGAGAATCAGTGAGAAATGATTGTATCTTTTTTAGCACAAGGTCTCCTTTCTTAAAGACGCGAGGCCGGACCTTTTTGTCAAACTCCTTCTTCATTCTATGATGATACAACTGACCGTGGCATAGTGCCGTGATTCGCTTATCTTCAATCAGATTCAGTTCGTCGTGTCGACTTTGACACCATTCAGCTTCTGTAAGCTTTGCTTCCATCAATACTCGGATTGATGGGATCTCTACTTTGATGGGGAACACTGCTTCCATGCCATATACTAGAGAGAAAGGGGTCGCCCCTGTTGAAGTGGAGACAGATGTGCGATAACCGTGAAGAGCAAAGGGTAGTATCTCGTGCCAGTCTTTGTAGGTTACAACCACCTTCTGAACAATCTTCTTGATGTTCTTATTAGCCGCTTCTACCACTCCGTTCATCTTGGGTCGGTAGGGGGATGAGTTATGGTGTTCGATCTTGAACTCTGCACACAACTCTTTCATCATCTTATTGTTCAAGTTAGATCCATTATCAGTAATGATCTGGCTCAGAACACCATAACGGCAGATGATACTGTTTTTGATAAATCGGACCACTACTTGTCCGGTTACATTAGCGTATGACGCTGCTTCGACCCATTTGGTGAAATAGTCAATGGCTACCAGAATGAACCGATGTCCGTTTGAAGCCTTGGGCTCAATCATGCCAATCATGTCGATTCCCCATATGGAAAAAGGCCACGGGGAAGAAAGAACTTTGAGATGTGTTGGTGGTACATGAATTTTGTCGAAGTATATCTGACACTTGTGACACCTCCTCATGTACTTGTAGCACTCGGATTCCATTGTCAACCAATAGTACCCTGCTCTCAGAATTTTTCTTGCCATTGTGTGTCCATTGGCATGAGTGCCAAAGGACCCTTTGTGAATTTCTTTTATCAGCATGTCTGCCTCTGGTCTGTCTACGCATCGGAGCAAGACCATGTCAAAATTTCTCTTATAGAGAGTATCATCGCTCAGGAAGAAGCTGCTTGCAAGTCTTCTGAGGGTTTTTCTGTCCTTCCTTAGTGCCCCAGGTGGGTACTCTTGTTTTTTAAAGAAGCATTTGATATCGTGATTCTAAGGTTTGTCGTCTATGACTGCTTCAATCGTGAAGATGTAAGCGGGCCGTTCAAGTTGCATGATGTCAATCTTAGGTAAGTCGTTCCATTGACCTACACTAATCATGGAAGAGAGAGTGGCTAATGCATCAGCCATGTGATTCTCATCATGAGGGATATGATGAAACTCGACTCTGTTGAAGAAGGGTAACAACCTTCTTGCATAGTCTTTGTAAGGAATCAGTCCTGATTGGTATGTGTTCCAATCTCCTTTTATCTGATTGATAACCAGGGTTGAGTTGCCGTATACGTCCAAGTTTTTGATCCTTAAATCAATCGCATCTTCGAGACCCATAATACAAGCTTCGTATTCGGCCTCGTTGTTTATACACTTGAACGTAAGTCGAGCGGTGAAAGGAATGTAGGTACCCTGAGGGGTAACAATTATTGCCCCAATTCCGTTTCCATAATGATTAACTGCTCCGTCAAAGATAAGTCCCCACTGGGAATCTGGTTCTGGCCCCTCACTGGGTAGTGGTTCGTCGCAGTCTTTCATTTTTAGGTACTTGACATCTTCGTCTGGGAATTCGAACCCGATTGATTCTTGGTCGTCAATCGGTTGATGAGCCAAATGATTGACTAAAATACTTCCTTTAACGGCTTTCTGAGCGTGGTACTCTATGTCATATTCTGATAGCAACATCTGCCAACGGGCAATCCTTCCCGTGAGAGCAGGTTTTTCGAAGACGTACTTGATTGGATCCATTTCGGAGATTAACCAAGTAGTGTGATGAATCATGTACTAGCGCAGACGTTTGGCTGCCCAAGCCAAAGCACCGCAAGTTTTCTCGAGCATCGTGTACCGAGTTTCACAGTCGGTGAACTTCTTGCTTAGATAGTAAATGACAGACTCTTTCTATTTGGTTTCGTCTTGTTGGCCAAGTACACACCCCATTGAGTCTTCCAAGACTGTGAGGTAGATAATCAGTGGTCTTCCTTCCACTGGAGGTGATAGAATCGGAGGATTCAACAGATATTCCTTAATACTCTCGAAGGTGGTTTGACAATCTTCTATCCAAACACAATCCTGGTTCTTTTTGAGTAACTTGAAAATCGGCGCACATGTGGGAGTCATGAGGAATATGAATCTAGAGATGTAGTTCAAACGTCCCAGGAATCCTCTGACTTGTTTTTCAGTTTTCGGAGAAGGCATTTCTTGAATGGCCTTGACCTTGTCAGGATCAACCTCAATTCCTTTCTGGCTGACGATGAACCCTAAGAGTTTCCCTGAACGGACACCGAAGGTGCACTTGTTGGGATTCAAGCAGAGTTTGTATTTTCTCAGACGCTCGAATAGTTTTGATAGGTAGGTCACATGCTCCTCCTCTGTCTTAGATTTTGCAATCATATCATCGACATACACTTCGATTTCTTTATGTATCATGTCATGAAACAGAGTAGTCATGGCCCTTTGATAGGTTGCCCCAGCGTTCTTCAAACCGAACGGAATTACCTTGTAGCAAAAGGTACCCCATGGGGTGATGAACAAAGTTTTCTCCATATCTCTCGGCGCCATTTTAATCTGGTTATAGCCCGAGAATCCATCCATGAAAGAGAAAACTTTGAACTTTGTTGTACTATCAACCAGCATGTCAATGTGTGGTAAAGGAAAGTCGTCCTTTAGACTAGCCTTATTTAGATCTCTGTAATCAACACACATTCTGACTTTTCCGTCCTTTTTTGGAACAGGTACGATATTGGCTAACCATTGAGGATATTCTGACGTAGCGAGGAAACCCGCATCAATCTGTTTCTGTACCTCCTCTTTGATTTTGATGGCCATGTCCGGATATGTGCGTCTCAACCTTTACTTTACTGGCAGACATTCCGATCTTAATGGTAAATGATGTTCCACGATGCTAGTATCCAACCCAGGCATATCCTGATAGGACCAAGCAAATACATCGGGGAATTCTTTGAGAAGCTTTATCAAATCCTCTCTGGCAATTGGACTGAGCAGTGCCCCAATCCTGATTTCTTTTCTCTCTTTTTCTGAACCCAAGTTTACCGTTTCCAACGGCTCTTTGTGAGGTTCAATGGACATTTCCTCTTGTCTGAGTAATCGGGAGATCTCTTCTGGAATTTTGTTGTCAACTTCTTCTTCAGCCCCAAATATCGAGAACTCACAGTTGGGAGAAGGCATCAGATCGTATGTTTCAACAGGGTTTAAAACAACCAATCTGCAAGACGTGATGATTGCTTTTAGAAGAGATAGAGAGAATGCAAGTGTGTGCAGTGTATATTTTTTTTACTGCTTGTTTTTATTTGAATTATTTTTTAGGATTACCATTTTCTGAGAAAAAGCAAAAAGAGAAAGCAACAATTAATTCAGAAATTACAGAACGACGTTATTTTATTAATGAACAAGTCGATTCTTGAAACTACAGCCCTATAAAACAAAACTTTGTCGCTTTGGGCTAAGAGAAGAGGGAAAATTTACAGAAAGCGAGCCCTATCAAAATATTCGTTTCACCTGGGCAGGGTGAAAGGTTAAAGATGGCAATTACTTTGACTGATGAATGACCTTCGGAACATCGACTGCGACCCATTGGCGGTGAACTCCTCAGTGAATCACAAAGTCTGACACCTTCCTTGATTTGTCTTCAGAAATGACACTGATTTTTGGTGGAGCAGGATCATTGGAATCTGTCTCCCAGGCAGAGTTGTCGTAGGAGAATTCCTCTGTTGCATTTTGCATAGCATTGGTGCTCTCAGCTATATCTCCCCATCCAGTTGGCTAGATATCTTTAAGCCTGATACGAGAGCTTTCGGGAGCGGCGTACTTAACCATATAGTCGCATTTTCCACTCGGTTGTCCCAAGGTGTCCCACACTTCTTTCGAACTAGAGGAGTCATCCCTCTCGATGACGTTGACCTCGGGAAAAGCATAGTTGATGAATTCAAGTCTTGCAAACATTGGAAATCCATCGTCATGTTGAGTAGTTTCTGAATGACCTGAGTGTTGATCCCATGACATGGTGGGGACACAGGTATTTTGTTCAATGATGATCAGTTGAGTTTCATTATTCGGTTGACTTTCTGGCCCCAAGCCTCCTGGGTAAGGCTGCCACATCGGCAAACCATCCATCGGGCCATAGTAATTGTGGTCAAAGTTGTCTTCCATTGGAGTGTCCTCCTCTAACGAATTTGGCGGAGCACGACATCCTTCCGGATCACAATCTCCATATATCATTTTGACATCTGACCGTGGTATAAATCTCGGACTCTGTGCGGGATAGCAAAATGGCGTAGGCACCTCTTCCTAAGACATATAACCATCCTCGTTAAGATAGGACTTCCATTCTTCATCTGTGTCGGAGGGATCCTCCTTATTGATAGCATGGACTATTTGACACATTGGGTGAAGGAAACCTCCACTGTGGAAGAAGTTCTGAATGGGATGAAGACTTTCATCGTTAGCAGCTGTCCGGGTACAGGTTGCAGAAAAACCAAGACCCTTCTTTGTTGTATTGCTAATAAGAATGACAAGTTGTCCCATCCTGTTGTATCGGTACTCTCGACTGCTTTAGTAGCATCTTTGTATGAGGAAATCGAAGTTCCTTCTCCGGATCGATCGTCCTCGTGTAACGAAAGCGCTTGGAACTGGGTTCTGATTATCCCTTCTGGTTCCACATAAGTGGATGACGATAAATTGCTGACGAGCAAGGCCTGTTCCCCACAGACTGTGATGAGTTGGCCGTTCTGGACGAACTTTAGCTTTTGGTGGAGGGTCGAGGTGACTGCTCCAGCCTGATGTATCCTAGGTCTTCCTAATAAACAACTGTACGTTGCTCGGATGTCCATGACCTGGAAGGTGACTTGGAAAGTGTGAGGACCAATAGTTATGGGAAGATCAACTTCGCCGATAACCGTTTTTCTGGATTCGTCGAACGCTTTGACGACGACCTCGTTGGTTCTCATCGGAGTGCCTTTGAATGATAATTGAGTCAAAGTGGACTTCGTCATAACATTCAGGGCTGACCCTGTGTCTACCAGTACACTGGCTAAAGCATCGTCCTGGCAGTTAACTGTGATATTGAGTGTCATGTTATGACGGCGACCCTCTTCAGGTAATTCCTCATCACTAAATCCCAAGTTGTTGCAGGAAGTGATGTTAGAGACAATACTATCGAACTGTCTGATTGTTACATCCTGTTCTACAAAGGCTTGCTCCAAGACTTTCTGTAGAGCCTCCCTGTGCGCTTTTGAACTGAGTAACATTGATAATACCGAGATCTTTGAAGGAGTCTATAATAGCTGATCAATAATGTTGTATTCACTCCTTTGGATGAGCTTTAGCATCTCATCATCATTTTTCAAAAGGTCGGGATTACTGGATTGACCGACTGGTGGATTGGGAGCTTCTGTCTGAAGTTCCTTTTCTTTGTTAAACTCTCCAACTCCTCTGTTGAAGATTCTACCACTCCTGTTACACAACTGATGTCTATAATATTCACGACGCAGGGTAATGGAATTTCCTTTCCATTCTCAATTATCATTGCACCGTATTTGTAAGGGATTGCCTTAGCTGATTCATACGGTAGTGGTCCCGGTAGATAGATAACTATGGGAACCTTCTGGTTTTTCTGACCATCGTACGTAATCTCGATCCGTTCCCGGTTGGGAATTCTTGATTCATCAAATAGAGGGATAATGGTAAAAACATTCCTGGTCCTCTGATGATCAGAGATGACGACAACGTTCTCAATTTGATTGGCAAGGTAGTTCGGCAACCAATTGATGGGTCCATAACCTAGATATGGGCGGATCTCTCCACGATCCACCTGCCCCTGGAGAGCTGCTCGCACAAGGTAGCACCCTTGGTTACTTTCCAAACAGACTCCACAACGTTCATAATTGTGTGGCGGCACCTGGCCACGTCCACTTTGAATACAATGTAACCTTACTAGGTTAGCTTCCACGAGTCCGACATCCTGACTTTGACGCCGAGTGGGGTTTCTGTTATTGATACTAATTTGCTGAGTATCTTCATCCATGTAGATTGGCATCCACCAATGATTTAACAAGTGTTGGAGTGCTTCTTGGACAAGGGCACATCCCTAATCGTTTTCGCAACCCGCTTTACAGCTGTGATAATTATGTGATATCAGGAATCCAAGTCGGACCTGCTCAGCATGAAATTCTACAAAGTTGGTATTCATCAATTGAATGTCGAAGATCTGAACCATATTGATCTGATAGGGATTCCTAGCATGGTAGTCCTGGATCCATCCAAGATCCATCTGACGTTGGAGGGCCTCCTGTATGAAGAGCATCCATGTTTGTTTACCGAGCAAGTCAGACAAGAACTATAATCGTGCCATGGCAGATTATGGTACTGGCTTTGCCTTGAGTGCATTGCCACTAAGTTGACATTCATTGCACGGATGTCGTGGTTCTGAATAACATTGGAATTCGTGTAAACCATGTTAACTCCACGAACTCGGTGCTCTTGGATCCATCCGAGATCCATCTGTTCCTGTAGAGCTGATTGCACCACAGAACATCCTTGATTGTTTTTATAGCAGACATCACACTGATGATAATTATGAGGTGGCACATGGCCGTACCCACTCTGTCTACAATGCATCTTGACCAGATTGGTCCTCAACAAGAGTACATCGTGAATTTGATAGATATTGTTAAATTCTTTCTCAATCAGGTTGACTGCAGCTTTCTCATATTGAGGCAGCGGGTTTGCAAGAACATTGGGATTCATATCTTTGAAAGATAAGAACCCGCTCCTAATAAGCTTTTTCACGTCGGATTTGAAATTGAGACAATTCTCTATGTTATGCCCTAGTCCTCCTTAATGATAAGGGCATGTCTGATCCGCTTTGAACCAAAAAAGCAGATTTTCCAGTACTGTAAGAGGAGACTTAGTCTAGATGTGCCCCTTAGCCAGTAGTAACAAAAATAGTTCTGCGTACAACATGTGTATAGGATCAAACCCTGGTGACCGCGTTGTACTGTTGTTGCTATATAGAGGACGAGCCTACTGAAGAGGCTGTTGTGTCCTTTACTGATTAGGTTGGCTCTGTGCAACCTGAGGTTAATACGTAGGAATAGGCGCTAGGCCGATAGCAGGAGTTACCGCTGCTACCGGTTGATAACGTCGCCTTTGCTTTCCGAGAGAGATATTCCCAATATCTTGCTCTTTTTTCTTAGGGAGAGCACTACCGTATCGTTTTGTACTACTCGATGATCCAACGTATTTTACCAAACGTCCTTCTCGAACGACTTCCTCAAGACGAACTCCCATGTCCACCATCTCGGTGAAATCACTGGGCGCACTGGCAACCATTCTATCATAGTAAAATGAGCTTAAGGTCTTTAAGAAGATCTTTGTCATCTCTTTTTCCTCAAGAGGTGGACAAATCTGAGCGTCAATTTTACGCCATCACTAAGCGTACTCCTTAAAGGTTTCCTTGTCCTTTTGTGACATTGATCTGAGTTAATCTCTGTTCGGTGCCATGTCCAAATTATATTTGTATTGTTGGACGAAGGAAGTACCAAGATCTCTGAATGTACTAATCGTAGTACGGTTTAAACCCATGTACCATTTGAGTGCGGCACCGGTTAAACTATCCTGAAAGTAGTGAATCAGTAGGTCCTGATTCTCCGTCAGAGCTGACATTTGTCGAGCGTACATCACCAAATGGCTCTGAGGGCAAGAGTTACCCTTGTATTTTTCAAAGTAGGGCACTTGAAATTTGTGCGGAACTTTCACATTGGGGACCAGACAAAGGTCTGCGGCGTCCTTTCCAAATAGATCCTGACCGCGGATGGCCTGCAGTTCCTTCTGCATTTCCAGGAACTGTTCCTGGAATTCATCCATTCTATCGAACATAGTTTCCTTCTTACCAGAAGGTGTCGGTGGAACCTGTCCTTCCGGGACAGTGTGCATCACAGGGGGTGGTACCGTGACTACGGAAGTGAATCTTGGCATTTCCCGAAGTTTGTAACCTTCAGGAGTCTTCAATATGCCCTTGGCATCTTCACTTTCCCGAAGTTTGTAACCTTCAGGCCCAGCGGCTTCCGTTATGATTCCCTGATCTTCAGTGATCGGCGGAACATATCCTTCTGGGATATAGTTAACAGGCATGCCCCAAGGATGATCTTTCAGTATTTGATACCTAAGATCATACTTCTCCACTATGGGCGTTGAGGTAATCTATGAGATCACAATCCTTTGTAGCTGAGCTTCTCCCATGGCTTGCATGTCGTTACGAAGCTTTCTCATATCCTCTCTCAGAGCGTCGATCTCTTCTCTCAACTCTCTGTTCTCTTCCTCAAGATCATCCATCTTTTTCTGACGATTGGCCCGAGTATTATACGAATGAGACAGTTTAACTCTAGAATCAAGACACAAACGTGAGATTCGTAGGGAAGAAGAATACGCAATGTGAGAATGATGAATGCAATGATTATATTAATTGTTTTTTTTTTGTTTAATCAAAACAAACTCCGACAATTAGATTGCAAATATCAAACGGTGGGGAAACCCCTTTTTATTGAATTCAAAGGATTACAGAAATGGAAATACAGTAGATTACAAGGTGTAGAAACAGAAACCTAAGCTAATGGGTCCCGAGTCCTCTCTGAAGAGAAATCGGGTGCTGACTCTGGTATTTTCCTTTTCTTTGACCGGGACTCTTGGGCCGTTGTCGGGTTGTCATTCCTTTGCCAGGTGAAAGGAGTGAGCAAATTCCTTTGGTCATCTTGATTCTCTATAGCATGTTGCTCTAAAATTTCAATCAGAGCGTCCTTTTCTTTTAGTAGTTGTTGTATTTTGATACACTCCACATTGAGAGTGCGGTACTTGTTCTTCCAAGACCTCCTCTCCCGTTGAACTTTGTTGAGAGTAACCTGGAGCTTTTCAGTCTCAATCATGAAGTACATGACAGACTCCCTCGGTGGAAGAACTCTATGATGAGGATAAGGCATCTTTAACTTGAGAGCTCTAGTTTGCACCCAGTGGAGATAAGGCTCCACCGAGACACTGTCCGGTTTTCCTAGAGACTCCCGTCCTTTCTTATGAACATGTTTCCAAGCATGCACTATTTTCGTCTTTAGTGCTCTGTCAGTTTCTCCTTCCTTGAAGAAGAGACCTTCCATATGAGCACTCCATGGGACGTGCCTCATCGGGTATCCAAATTGAAGACGAACAAGAACTGGATGGTAATTGATTCCTCCCTTAGTTCCTATAAGGGGTACGTTGGGGAAGTTTCCACAACGTTCAATGATCCTGATCCCATCATAAATCCTGTTACACCAATCTATGTCAGAGTTGTTGAGGGACATGATTTTCAGCGACCAATGTAAGGCACTCTTGTGATCCCAAAAAGCAGCAGACTTGGGCAAATGGGAGATAAACCATTTGTATAGCAGAGGTACACAGCACGTGATCTCCCCTCCGCTGTACAAATTTCCCAAGTGTACAGAATGATACGCATCTGCGAGCAAAGTCGGGACAGGGTTTCCAATGAGAAAAACCTTAATGGAGTTGATATCAACGAAGTTATTAATGTTGGGCAACAGAAATAACCCGTAGGTGAGTAAAACAAAGATGCTTTCAAAAGCAGTCACGTTCCCGATACTGCGAAGTACAGGGCTTTCTTTGAAAAGAACTGGGCTGGCAAACCTTATATGCCACCCTTAATGGTCATGTGAGTCCTGACCTCAGACTCGTCCAAATGAATTGCTCTTGCAATGGTCTGATTCTTTGGAATTTCTTCCAGTCCAGAAAATGGAGCTTGATCTGTAATGTGTAGATCAATTAGATGAGAATACTCCTCCAGCGTTGGTGCTAGCTGGTAATCCGGGAATGTAAAACAATGATAGACCGGATCGTAGAACTGAATGAGCGCATCCATGATTCCCTCAATCACATGGACTCTTAGCAGAGATAGCAAACCTCCGTACTTGGCTCTGAAAGCCTCTTGGTTTGTGATCATCCTCGCCAAACCTCTTAAATCCTCTAGTTTTGGAATCCTGAAGGTGTACTTATGAGTTCTCCTTCTACCGAAATCCATTAGCGCAATCCTTTTCTCTGATATTTGCAATCACAGTCTTAGTTTATTTTGAAAAAAACAGAGAGACTAAAAGAGAAATTTTTTGAATGTTTTAATGTTTTTTAAATGAATGCATGAATGCAGCACACAAAAACATAGAAAAAACATGGGGTCAAAGGGTCGTTGTCATGAAGTCAAGGCTTTACCCATCCCCAAAGGTTTATACTAGGGTTATTTTTTGTACCTGTGCTCAAAATCATCAGCTCCTCCCAGGATAACAAACAGCAAACGGATCGCCAGTGAGCTGTATGAAATCTTAGAGTAAATGCTATTCACCGAGAATAGATTATCAGCCTCAAATGAGGGTAGTATCGCGTTACAACTATTTCCAATAGCTTCCGCACTACAAAAGGGTTGGCTCCTCAGCTTCTCAGACGTCACAATCGGCCCATTGCCTATGAGAGGGAATGGGTTGCATTGGGAAGCCTCCACTGAGGTTGATGGTCGACCTCGTCGCCATCACTTATCTTAAGTGTATACTCAATCTTTCCACATGCGGCATCACACGCATTCCCATTAGCAGAAAAATAAACACAGATATCAATTAGGAAAAGCAATATATATATTTGTCCTAATGTCCTAGACCTTTTAAAAGCTAAGAATCTTAAGTTCCTGACAGAAAATGGTTCCCCGGCGGAGACGCCATTCTGTGGTTCCTTCCCCACTTAAAGGGTTTTTTACCTAAGATCCTAGTGAAGTCAACAAAGAGTCCTATCCCAGAAAGAAAGAAAGATCGGCCCCGCGGGGCGCCACTTTTAAAGTTTCCACCTAATAGATGGGAAGAGAACAAGATCTCGCTACAAAGGTGAGACAGATCCTAATGACACTTCCCCAGTGAAGTCGCCACTCTTCTGTAGCGAGCGATTTTGGATGTGGTTGCGAAGCACTACCGCTCTTTGGTATCTACAACTCGATTCATTTTTTATCCTATTGAAGCTGATGAAGGAAGGGAAATAGATGTCTCAAATTAACCCTACTTGCAAACTGAGGTTAAACAGTTAAAACTGTTGGTTTACAAATGCTACAAAGATTCGGGGTCTCTATTGGGTTTATTTTGTTAAAAGTAGTGTTCGGTCGATGGGTGGGAGGTTTAGGACGGGTGTATGAAAGTATGGGATTTTGTTTTTTTAGTGTAGTGTGCTCGCTAAGATTTTTCTTTCAATCTTAGAGCGATCGTAGTTCCTCCTATTCTATGGGAGGAAGTGGTGTTTTAGTGTCTTGTTCAAAGCCCAAGACGTGAAGGGAAAGGTAGTTTGTATCTTGTTTAAAGCCCAAGATGTGAAGCTGAAGGGTCTATTTGTATCTTGTTCAAAGCCCAAGATGTGAAGCTAAAAGGGTTTGACCTTAGAGAGAACTTGTCATCTCTAAAGAGGTTTGTTTGTCACAACTGTTGGGTGACTGGCTATAAAGGAGGATTACTTTAACCGGGATATGTGAATCCGACAATGCCATAATTTCCTTTATAGGGGATTTCCAACCTAAAGGAGAAGACTTAAACTCAGTGTAGAGCAATGCCATATTTCCTTAGGAATTTCTCATGCTAAAAGAGGGACAGTGGCATGGATGTAGATGATCCAGAGGCTTGCCGCTTACAGCGATTAGATGAAGGGGAAGGAGTTGTTGATGTTTGCGTACTATGAACGAGGCACAACTTTGATGCTAAAAGGTTGATTGGATCAACCAGTGGTTTTCTTATACAAAGCCTAAGAGGAGGCTAATGGTTTTCTTATACAAAGCCTAAGAGGAGGCTAGTGGGCCAACAAGAGGGTGTTTTTGATCTGTCTCGTACAAAGCCCGAGATAGAGGCTAAAAGGGAAGTGACTCGACAAGAGAGTCCTCTGTGGTATCTCGTACGAAGCCCGAGATAGAGGCCAAGGGTTTTATACTCAACCAGAGAGTGTTTTGTGTCTTGTACAAAGCCCAAGACGGAGGCTAAAAGGTGTTTGACTCTACTGGGGAGAATCATTGTATAAAGCCCAAGAGAGAGGCTATGGTGTTGTTTCAGTTGAGTGACAGGTCCAGTATATTGGTTCAAAGAGAAAATCAGTTCTTATATGAGTAATGTTTGCACTCAGGGATTTTGATTCGAGGATCAGGGATATTTCCTTTTCTTTGAGGAAATGGGAAATCCAAAGGGTATTGAGACTGTCCGAGTCTACGGGTTTTCTTCCAATTTTTGAAGGGAGCTTGAGAATGTCTTGGAGACTCAAGAAAATTAGACTGTCCAAGTCTAAAGTTTCATCTTTTGTACTATGCTTTGAGAAACAGTAGTAGACTCTTGGAAAGACTGTTCTATTAAGATGACTGATTTTTGTTCCTATACCTCTAGGAGGTCGTCGAGATAATTTGTACGAAGCCCAAGAGGAGGCTGGAAACTTTTAAGAAGCCGAGTGGTCCTTGTATGAAGCCCAAGAGAAGGCTATCATTCCCAGAGGAAGAATCATTATACGAAGCCTAAGAGGAGGCTGTGAATACTTCTAAGAAGCCGACGGGTCCTTGTACAATGCCCAAGAGGAGGCGGGGATGCTTTTAGGAAGCCTGTGGGTCCTTGAACAATGCCTAAGAGGAGGCCGATTCTTTTAAGAAGCCGCTGGGTCCCCAAACCCCGAGAAATTCAAGACAGGCCATTCACGAGGAATAGATCAAGCCAGGAAAGTTCGAGAATTTGGAAGAAACTCAAGAGATGCCATTCACGGAGAAAAGATCATCTCTGGGGAGTAGAGGTTCTTGACAAGTGCTTTTAAGAAGCCTGTGGGTCCCCAAACCCCGAGAAATTCAAGACAGGCTATTCATAGAGAATAGATCAAGCTAGGAAAGTTCGAGAATTTGGAAGAAACTCAAGAGATGCAATTCGCGGAGAAGAGATCATCTCTGGGGAATAGAGTTTCTTGACAACTTCTACGAGTGACAGTCTATGAAAGGGTTCACCTAGTATGTTGCCTTTCATATCTCCATATTGTTTAACCCCAAGAGGAGGGAAGACTGTGTCTGGTAATCTTATGGGGATCTAGTTTTGACTATTTAAGAGTGCTCAACGGGCTTAATGCTAGACGTAGTTGCCGGGGAAACTCTAAATATCTATACTATTATTACACAGTTGATATGAGTTTATGAAAGAAGACTTACAGCGAAACAACCCCACAATACAGTTATATGTATATGAAAGCGGTAAACGAAAGCAACAACCACTTACTCGGTTGTAGAGCTTCCGTGCTGTTTGGTTAGTTGTTCAACAAAGAAAGATTGAAAACAACAGTACATTTCAAAATCAAAGGAGAAAGTACTTTGAAAAAGAAAGATTTGGGGCTTACAGCTCAAGGAGAGGCCCAGGGTTTTATCAGTGATCGCACTGTTTGAATTTCTACATAGGGACTTATACAAGTGACTGAGGCCCAAAAAATATTTTCTATACAAAGGGATGGGTCTTACACTCTCTCAAGAGGCCCAAAAAGTTTTAAAGAAAAGAAATGGGTCTTACTACTCGAGGGTAGGCCCAGATGATTTTTCGTTTAAAATGGCGATCGCGCCGAGATTTTTGAAAACGCAGTGGGTCTTATACAATGTATTGAGGCCCAAAATAGTTTAGTTTTCAAAGGGGTTGAGTCTTACACTCTAATAGAGGCCCAAAAGTTTTGAATGGGTCTTATAGCTCGAGCAGAGGCCCAGTGGGTTTTTAAAAGGCGACGATCGCACCGTTCACTTGTACAGAGGGACTTATACAATAAGTGAGGCCCAAAAAGTCTTATGTACAAGGGGGTTTGGGTCTTACACTCTATTAAGAGGCCCAAAAAGTTTTGAAAATGATTTATGAGGGTTGAATTAATCCAAAACCCTAATTTGTTTTCAAAATGTATTTTAATTGAATAAAAATTCAATTAAAATGATCAAAATTGTTTAACATTTGGAAAACAAATGGTGATCTTGGATTAATGCTTCAAAAATTAAGTATTGACCTACAAAATAATTAGAAGTCATTAAAAGTTGCAAAATCAAGGTGGAAAAAATATTCAAAATGTCAAAAACAATTAAAATATTAATTCTTTGCAAAAATATCAATTATATGAAATAAATAATATTTTTGGGATTTTTTGGGAAAATAAAATATTTTAACATTTTTGTGAATTATTAAAAAAATAATCAACTCAAAATCATTAAAACTCAGAGAGAAATTAATTTTTGAATCAATTAAATAAAATCACAAAATTCAAATATTTGAATTTATGAAAATGGCGCCAAGAACATGGACCAAGAACACGCGCGTTTTCTGCCTTGCCCAGATTTGCATTTTCTATCCAATCTCACTGAATACTTGATTATATCATGCAATCCATATACCAATCAACTCGTTTCAACCTCACGATCATGTCTATGGCAATTAATTTCATTTAAATTAAGCATAAAACAAGAAATCACGAAAAATCCTCAAGAACCCTAAATTCTGCATGAAGGCTGGGATTTTTAATACACGATTCAAACAAAGCAATTACTTGAGGGGAAACATTCCATGCATGATTATGAACATTTGGCAAAAGTATTGTGCGAGGAAATATGCATAGATTGAGAGATGACCAAGTTTAGGCTTACCTCTAGGTCATGACAGCAAGAGCAAATTGATTTCTGAATTGGAGGTGTTACAGATGAGTTGTGATGATCTGAACAGCTTCCCTACACCCTATGGAGTATGTTTGAATGCTTGGACTTGATGGACATTGGTTGGATCACTTCATGGCATCTCAACTGGACTTTGGTTAAAACCTTGAGCAATTGACTGGTGATTCTGAGAAATCAGTGTTCCAGATGTTGTTTAAGTGTTTGATCAGCTCACATATGATGTATATGAGGTGTGTGTGTGATTGGTTTGAGTGGAATTGCTCTCTAATGAAAAACCCGATAGTGACTTGCTAAGAAAGGCATTTTTGAGAGTGAGAAGTGGATTTTGAGAAAGGCAAGTGTTGTAGGCCTTTGGTGTACTTAAACTGATCACAATTGAGCTCTATTTATAGTAGAGCAAGTTTGTTTTTCAAGGAATAATGAATGGAAACTGTTGAGTAGGTTTGGCCAATGTTGGCAAATGAAAATCCAAGTCTCCTCTAGCCATTGACTAGAGGTTAGGGCACAAGCTGCTGGTCCCCTTGGTCTTGGATAAGTCTTGACTGAATTCAGTTGAGAATGGCTCAGTCCATGCCACCTTGATGCTTCCATTGAATGCTCCAATCCAAAATTGGAGTCTTGTCCCTATTTTGGGCAATTCTAGGTTCAACATGCTATTTCTTGTTCCAAGGACTTTGGAGGCTTGGCTCAGTGATTGTCCCTTTTAGATTCAATCCTCAGATGTGTCCAAAGTGATGACAAGGCTTGGAATTGGCTGATTTTGGCAAATCGACCAAAAGTGCAAAAATCTGCCTTGCCGTGGCAGATTTCAGCAAGGCAACTTGCCAATGTCATATCTCATAGCTCAAATTGAATTTGGTGATGTTCTTGGCCATTTTGGAAAGCCCTTACATGATACAACAACTGTTTGATCATATTTGGTTTTGATAATTTTTGGGTCCAAGTGAAAAATGCCCCTACATTTGGAAAAAAGTAAGGCAAAATCTGACTTAGTGAAATTTTCACTAAGTGTTGGAACAAAGTGACTTTTCTTGATTTTGATCACTCCATAACTCAAAATCCATGAGGAATTTGGACATAGGTCAGTATGAAGCTTTTGTAGAGGGTAATGAGATCTACAAATCAAGCTTTGGATGGAAAAAAATGGCTTTGTGGTTTAGGAGTTATGATCCTCCAAAGTTGATACCTTTGTCACTTTTTTCCATAACTTAGAAAATTTTCTAAGTTTTTATGGTTACCCCTTTTACAAGTTATCCCATTTTCTTTGATTTTTCTTGATGAATGATGATTCAAATCATACATAAACATCATTTTAGGGTTAAAAATCCATTTTTGTGAAAAATCTCAAAAAGTCAAAGTTGACTTTTGTGCACAGTTGACTTTTTATCCGATGAATTCCAAACTGTGCAATTCTTCAGGAAATCATGTCCTTGACCTAAATCAAACTTGATGGACATGTTCCATGGGTGGTATAGAGTGTATTGAATCATGTCTTAGGGCTTGGGAGCATGTCCTGGTCAAAAGTCAAAGTTATAGTTGACTTTTCCCGCGAAACCCTAACTGTGGTTCAGATGAAATTGAAACTTGTTGCTCAAGCTTCTTTGATCAATCCATTGTTCCAAATGGATCAATATGGCATATTGGAGATCCTCAAATCATCTCTTGAGGTCTTGGTTCATAATTGGTCCCAAAAGTCAACTTAGGGGTGAATTAGGTCAAGAAACCCTAATTCCTGATTTTTGATGAATGCATCCCCTGAGGCAAAATTGACTGGATGATTGGGTCCATGAGGTTCCATGGAGTATATTAGGATGTGCTTTGAAGCATTGGCTTATGCCCAGAGGAACATTTCCACCTTGAGGCCCTGGTCGACCAAAACCCTAATTTGGTGACACTGGCGATCTTGAGGCTTGATCCACCTAGAAGGGAGCATCCTTATGCTTAATCCTTGAAGTGGGAGTCCTCTTGATCCCTTGTGGATATTTGAGGGTGTAGACAAGTTGAAGATCATGTCATTCCTTGATTGATCCTTTGTCTAAAAGCTCTGAGAGGGCTAAAAACCCTAATTTTGATAGTAGTGAATGCTCAACAATTCCTTGAGGAGATTGATGAGGCATAAAGGTACATCCATATTGTGATGATGATTTACACTATGATGGGAATGTTAATGTTAAAATTTTAGGGTATGACAAATACGAAGCATGTATCTATGGTATTGAAGCAGCTATTGACATGAGAATCAAGATTCTTGAGGTCTATGGAGATTCTGCCTTGGTCATCGGTCAAGTCAAAGGGAATTTTGTGACTCGGGATTCCAAGCTGGTTCCGTACCAAAAACACATTGCAAAGTTGATTCCTTACTTTGATGAGATTTATTTTCATCATATACCCAGAGAGGAAAATCAACTAGCCGATGCACTTCCCACTCTAGCATCCATGTTCAAGGTCAAGTGGAAGAATGAAGCTCCTCATATCCGCATTGATCACTTGAATGAGCCAGCACACTGTTTAGCAATCAAGGATGAGTCTGATGACAAGCCTTGATTGACATTAAGAGATATCTGGAAAAACAGGAATATCCCGAGGGTATTACTATCACTGATATGAAAGCTCTTAGGCAGCTTTGCACCAATTTCTTCTTAAGTGGTGGTATACTGTACAAGAGGAATTATGATTCTGTGTTGCTCAGATGCGTGGATAGACACAAAATAAACACGATCATAAGGTCAATCCATGAGGGCTGGAAGGGTGTACATGCTAAGGGTCCTGCTATGGCCAAGAAGATCCTTCGGGCTGGGTATTATTGGACAACAATGGAGGTAGATTGTTACAACTTTGCCAAAAGATGTCACAAGTGCCAAATCTACGGAGACAAGATCCATGTGGCTCCAACTCCATTGAATGTTTTGACTTCACCTTGGCCATTCTCCATGTGGGGTATAGATATGATTGGAATGATCGAGCCGAAGGCTTCCAACGGTCATCGATTTATTCTAGTTGCTATCGACTACTTCACCAAGTGGGTTGAAGCTGCTTCTTATGCAAACTTTACACGACAAGTGGTTGCCAGATTTATCAAGAAAGAGATAATCTGTCATTATGGAATTCCTAGCAACATTATCACAGACATTGCAAGCAACCTGGACAACAATATGATGAAGGAGTTGTGGCAAGAATTTAAGATCGAGTACCACAACTCTTCACCATATCGGCCCAAGATGAATGGCGCCGTTGAAGCAGCAAATAAGAACATTAAGAGGATTGTCCAAAAAATGGTCAAAACTTACAAGAATTGGCATTAAATGCTTCCCTTTGTACTGCATGGCTACCGAACTTCAGTCCGCACTTCTACTGGGGCAACTCCATATTCGCTTGTGTATGGTATGGAGGCAGTTTTACCCATTGAAGTCGAGATTCCTTCGCTCCGAGTCATCATGGAAGTAGGTCTTGATGAAGCCGAATAGGTTCAATCCAGATAAGACCAGCTGAATCTCATCGAAGAGAAGCGCCTTACAGCTGTTTGTCATGGTCAATTGTATCAGAGACGTCTCAAGCGAGCTTTTGACAAGAAAGTTCTCCCTCGAACGTTCTGTGAAGGAGAACTCGTGCTCAAGAGATATTCTCCTGTTGACTCGGATCCACAAAGCAAGTGGACTCCCAACTACAAAGGACCCTTTGTTGTTAAGAAGGCCTTCTCCGGCGGAGCCCTGATCCTCACCACAAAGGATGAGGAGGAGTTGCCATCGCCCGTGAACTCCGATACAGTAAAAAAATATTATGCCTAAAAAAAATGGATAAGAGTCCGCTAGGTTGACATTCGCAAGGACAATCTAGGCAAAAAATAGATGTCCCGATGGACCAAAAAAAGAGATGTCCATGCAAAAGTTAGGGACAAGGAAAAAATAATAATAGCCCGAGAAGTTGAAAACCCAAAAGGGAGACTTAGGAAAAAATGGGCATCCCGGTGGACGACAAAAAATGAAAAATGTCCAGGCAAAAATTAGGGATAAAGGCATTGACTGTGAACACTTAAGCCTCTCTTCGTCACAGCTAGACCTCAGACGGTAACAGAACAGTCAAATCAACATCAACAGGAGCAAGGCGTTGGGACCTAGACTTACAGTGGATGGTAGTCAATGTTGTAATTAATGCAAAACATGATTTCCCTTTGCCATTTACATTTGTTTTTCAATTTTATTGCAAATTTCCTCATCAAGGATTTTTGCATCCTTGTACACATCTTATGTACAAAAATTTTACATTCAATAAAGTGCATCATTTGTTATCTCAAGTGTTTTCATTCCAGTATTGTGTTTGCAAAATAAACAATTATTTGTGATCACATAATACTATAAAACGTTGAGAACAATAAAAGGCTAAATCAATCGAGAAAGCACTATGCATTGCATACGTTACTGGTAACACTTGCAGGATAATCAGTAATATCCATTGATAAACCTAATGCCCGGTCGGTAATGTGGTGGTTCTTTGAAGAAGTTATTGTTTCCTCAACTGTTCCTCCGCAGAGCCATCATTTCCTCGGCAGTCGCCATTGTGGTTCTCTAGAAAGGTTGATTACTTGCCATTTCCCCAACAGGTCCATAATGTCTCCAGCAAAGTTTTCATGATGTACCCTGAGAAGAGACAGGTTTGTTCTTTTACCCCACACGGGTCGTGCATCATCCGCATCCACAGCTTTACGATTTAGTTCCCCGTCTTCTCCAAGCAGAGAAGATCCTCAGAAAAGGTTGGCCTGATTCTCTTATCCCCGGGAATATTGTTGGTGATAGTTCTTCCCCAGCGGAATCGTCACCATTTTCCTTGGGTCTCCCCGGCAAGAGTTATCACCCTTTGAGGGCCTTTCCCCCCGACAGGCCTGGTCTTCATTTGTGGGTTTTTCTCCCCAACCGAGGACGTCGAGATCGTTTTGCTACAATCTCTGCCCAACTCATCGCACATTACCTTAGCCCGCACCTTTGCATTGCATGATATCAAGCATCATGTAGAATGCATACATGGCATATGCATCGAGCATACTCCCTTTCCTTTGGACTGATCCATCCCTCAGCAGATATTGAACCAAATCCTTCTTTTGTCGCCGTCGGCCAAATTCTCGAGCTACTCTTTTATTTAATCCCCTTTTACTTCGAATCATCGAAAAGCTAGCGCAATTCGTACATTCAGGTCAAAGACGATTAAATAGGGGCAACTATCATAACCCGAAATTTGACCTCCCTTTTTCCTTTTTGCATAAGCACGCGCATTCGCATCACTAGCATACGCACTCGCATCTTTTCCTCTTTGATTTTGTTGCAGGAATATTCAGGTTTCCCAAGCCCGATTAATTGCGTCCTCACAAGATCATTGCACCACCAAATCAAGCTCAAAATAAAGGTTTCCATGCTCACTCATCAAATCAAGAGGTGGAAAATCGAAACCGGGACTTCAGTATCATTTCCTAAGCAATTTGGGCAAAAATTGACTGAAGTAACCGGTTAACGTGTGATAAGTAACCGATTACTCAGTGCCAAATTGCAGTTCCTACTGCATTTTTGGGACAACAGCCATGCACTCTCTTTGGTCTTTGGGTCTATTTGATTCTAGCAGTGTGTGGAACATTCTAGACATCTCTAGACATGTCAAGACATTCCAAGTGCATTTGTTCCAATGCTTCACTCTAAAACAAGTGCACCATGTTCCCTGCTTTCCAAGTATGTGGACCTTTGGATATTGAAGTTAAAATTGGGATTGTTACCGAGTTGGTTCTAACTAACCGAGGTAACCACCTTGACTCAGTGAGTCAAGTCCAACTAACTCCTAGCCTAGTTCCAAACCCAAAGCTAAGTCCAAAGCTAGATCCAAACCTCTCACACTCCCAACCAAAAGTCTATATAAACAAACCTTCACTCATTTTCAAGGACCTTCAACCATTTGCACAATTCACTCTCAATTTTCTCACATTCTCTCTGATTTTTCTCTGCTACATCTTCATCTTCATCTCAATTCTCTTCCAAAACCTCACCAAAGCTCATTTCTACTTTGAAGGATAATCACTTTTACCTCAAAAGTGATTATTTCTTGAGCTCAACCTTCATCATCCTTGCTATTACACTTGGATTTCTGGAGTTATTTCAGCTTGTGGATTAATCTTGAGTATTTTCTGCAATTTTCTACGCTTCGAATTTGCATTTTGGAGCTTTACCGTATTTTGCTCGATTTCGACACATTTCGTCGCCGAATTGAAGATTCCTATGGTTTTCTTTAATTTTCTGCATCAAGAACACTTCGCAATAATTACCAAGGCACACCTCCGCCTTGTAGGTTGGTGGATCTCACTAATTTTACTGTTTCGAGCATTTTCGCATCATTCGCGATGTAGTCAATAATTTTGCATGTTAATTGATTTTGCATTGTTTGATCCATGATCTTGATGTGTTAATTGATTCTATCACTGCTTATTTGCTATTTTCAAGTTCAATTTTCGAGCACAAATTCATGACCTAGCATATGGTGGTTGGTATAAGTGATTAAGTGTTGAAAATCACTTTTGGAAAGCTAGTTTCTGTTATTTTTTTGCCACTGTCATAGTGGTAACTGGTTAACACGTGGTGAGTAACCGGTTACTCAGTGTAAATTTCACCAGAAACGCAAATTTTCAAATAAGTAACCGGTTAACGTGTGATGAGTAACCGGTTACTCAGTGCAATTTTCACCAAAAACTCAGTTTTTCAAGCAAGTAACCGGTTAACTCGTGGTGAGTAACCGGTTACCACTGTACAGAATGGCCATTTTTCTTGCATTTTCAAGTGTGTTTGCCATGCTTTCCTTCTTTAACCTCCATGGATCAAAATGCTTGATATTTTTGGATGTTTTGAGGGTTGTTTAACCTCTGGTTGAAGTATGTTTGTCAACTTTCGATTCTCATTTTTTTTCATTTATCGATTACTTGCAATTTTGGCAATGTTTGTTCAAGAACATCTTGCATTCTATTTGATCACTTGTTAACATGTTTTGCATTGCATACTAAATGATATTTGGTACTGTTTTGCATGTTTGTTCCTTGATTACATTAAGTTTGTTCTTTATTGAGCAAATTTAATCATGCTTAATCATTAATTCACACCTTTGTCTTTAATGAATTTCCATTCTCTTTGGAAAGTTGTTAGCATAGCATTTCCCTTTGATTAATTGATCAAAACCATGTTTTGATTGGTTGATCTTCCCCTTCCTTCTCTTTAGGCCTCCTTTAGAGCTTTCTCTCTCTGTCCCCCTCGGAGTTGGAGTTTCGTTATGCGCCCTGCATCAGAGCATTGTACAATTGAAGCTGTTACGCTGTCCGTTTCATCACGTAGGAGCATTGTACAACTTGGAACTTCTGTGCCGTCCGGTTCAACTTCTACATTACACCCTGTGTGTTAGAGAAGGGGTGAGAAGGGAGAATTCCTACTCTCATTCTGACTACTTTAGGTAGGGGACGAATGACCCTGTGCTTGGCTTAGTCATCTTAATCTCCAGGCGGTAGTGTGCTTTCTTCCCCTAGTCGGGTCGATCTTTGATCACTCCTATCTCTTTCGATCTCTCTTTTGATCAATCACCTTCTTGGTTAAGATCATTGTTCTTTGTGTTAGCAAATTCTCTTTGTTTCAATACCCTACTCCTTTTCTTGCGGTCAATCATTACTCATTGATTCCCTAGAATAGTCTATTTTCTCTTTCTTCGGTTAAACACAGTATTCTTGTTGCTCCTGAAACCCTTGCGGAGTTCGCAGCCTTCTTTTGGTTCTTCTCCCTTTAATTGGTTAACCACTGTTTGTTAGTTAAAACACCAATATTTGTACTCCTTCTCAGTTAACCATAATCCGTCTGTTAAAACACTGAGTTCCTCTTGGGTTAATCACCTATTTTTGGTTAATCACCTGCTTCTTCAGTTAATCATAGCCTGATTAATAAAATACTGAGCCCTTTTGAGTTAATCACCTCTTCTTGGTTAATCACTCATTCTTCTCGGTTAATCACAGTGTTCTGTTAAAAACCGAACCCCCTAGCGGTTAGCGACCTGTTTTGGTTCAATACCCTTCTTCGTTGGTCAAGTATAGTTTGTTCGGTCAATACCAACATCTCTTCTGGGTCACGACCTTCGATCGGTCCAATACCCTTTCTTCTGGTTGATCACAGTTTGCTGTTAAAACCAATGCTTCTCTATCCCCACAGAGTTGCAGTCCTTTCTTTCTTCGGTTAACCACTGCCAGTCAGTTAACATACCGATGCCCCCTCAGAGTCAAGCACCTTCCATTGGTTCAGTACTCTCATTTTGGTTTATCACAGTCCGTCTGTTGACACCAGCTTCTTTTCCCCACCAGAGTCTCTTTCTCTTCGGTTAACCACTGCCAGTCAGTTAACATACCGAGTCTCCTTATCTCTTGGTTGTGACACCATCCGTTTGTTTGTTTCCTAGTAGGGTTGCTTACCCTCTGTTCCTAGTAGTTCTTCATTTTCTTCCCCAGAGGAGTCCTTTATGTTCTTTTTGCTCTTACTTTCTTGGTTTCGACACCAATCCTCTTTGTTATCCCCAGCGGAGTTCCTTTCGTTCTATGTTTTGACACCATCCATTTTCTAGTTTCTTGTGCAATCGCTCTTATTGTTCGGTTTTTATCCAGTAGAGTTTTCTTTCACTCTTACTCTTGGTTTTTTGACACCACTTCTCTTTTTTTTCCTGTTTTGTTTTCCGTTCGGTTCCCCGAACTACGGAAGCTCTGATTCTACATTCGTTAGAATGTCAGATACGTAGGCACAAGATCGCGATGATCTTGGCGAGCACACTTCCACCCTTCCTTCCTTCTTTCCTTCTTCCTTTCTCTCTGTCCCCTGGTTCCATGAACTACAATGCTCTGATTTCCTCATTGCACTGTGAGGGTACGTAGGCACGAGGGCCCCAATCCTCCGCGAGCACTTTCTTTCTTTCTTTTCTTTTTCCCCTTTCTTCTCTCTCCTCTTTCTTTTAGCTAGAAGCCTTTAGATAGATAACCCATCCAAGCCTAGAAGCAAGCGAAATGGTTCTCGTTGAGTACGACGAATGCGTAAGGTGCTAGTACCTTCCTTTCGCATAACCGACCCCTGTTCCCATTTCTCTTCCCCTTGGGTTTTATCGATATATTCCCTGTCCTTCGGGACTAAATAAAGTTCGGTGACGGTTCTGTGTTATCTTTGAGTGTCCGATTCACTCAGGATGTAAACTAGCCATCTTCAGACGCGCCAGCAAAGGACAAGAGAAAAGTAGAAATGGAATATGGTAAAATGTGAAGGAATTGATTTTGTTGAGTCCACAAGAAAGATATTAATGCTGATCTAGCAATAAATATTTTCTTTTGGACATGAGAAAGAAAATGAATCGTTTTGTTTTAAAAGAGGGAGAGAGAATCAAAGTTTGGCATGGGGATCACGCACCTTGGGCCACGCGTAGCTGCAGAGTAATCATAGCTCAATCTGCCATGTCAGACTGTTCATCTATCAAAACATGCAAAAGCCCTTAATGGTGTCTTTTCCGTGGTCAATCCTAAGTCCCTTCACCCTTTGCCCTAATTATCACAAAAAGAGAAACATTTCTCTCTCTATCTCACAAGATCATATTTTCTTTTCTCCAATTTTTCAATCACCTTTTCAACTTCCCTCCATTTTTCTCTCTATCCAAATAATCAAAACAAACTTTTCACTTTTCATTCTCTAACCTTCCTCCCGGAACCCTAATCTCTCAAACCCTCTCACCTCCATTCACTAAGAAAATGACTAGAGATGAAAATACCGGCCGTCGCTACAAGACTGTAGCAAAGAAAAGTGACGTCCCCACGATTGACCTCTCAAGCCAAGAAGAAGACGACACCTTTGTGAACGTTGAAGCCCACAAAAGATTTGTGGATTACTTCAGCAAAATGAACGTGTTCGCTGAAAGAGGATTTATTATGGACAATGAAGATGAAAAGCTGGGACTTCCAGGTGACCTAGGAACAACAATCTCAAAGCTGAAATGGGGTAGCTTTTGTAAGCAACCAGGTCCTTACAACGCAACGCTGGTCAAGGAGTTCTATTCAAACTTGACGAACCCAGGGCACAAGAGGCTGAAAGTATTGGTCAGAGGAACGAAGGTGATATATAACGAATCCATTATCAATTTTTAGTTCAAGCTGGGAAACACTGAAGATGAGTACCAGAATCTGGTACTTAGTTCACAGGAGGATGAGTACGATGCCTACATGGAATTGTTGTGTGTAGCTGGAATGAGCTGGGTTGAGAAAGCTGTGAGAAGAATGGATCTGAGGCCGGAGGTGAAGGTATGGACCATTTTCCAAGCACTCAATCAAACCCACTGCTCACAATGAGACAGTCTCCAGGGCTAGTCTGGTGTTGCTCCATTGCATAACTAGATTGAGGGAAATTAATATTGGCAAAATAATAGTTCAAGAGATTCACGCGTGTTCAAAGAAGAAAGAAGGAATAATGTATTTTCCATGTCTCATAATAACCCTCTGTAGAAGGCAAGGTGTGCCAGAATATAACTCTGATATCTTTGGGTCTCCACAACAACCGCTGGATAAGACTTTAATAATGACTTTGATGAAGCCTAAGGGAGCTAGAAAAAGGCCAGCGACAGTGACCCAAGCTTCTTTTGGAGTATCTGAACAGCAAGACCCAGCAACGGAAATCCTGATGCAGATGCAAAAGGATCAACAGGAATATTTTGCATACCAAAAGGCTAGGGCAATATGGCAAGAAAAGATGTGGGTCATGCAAACCCCTTCAAACTTGCTTAAGCCTCCCAAATTTCCCGATCATATTCAGGGAAATGTTGAGCTGGCTGCTACTGGGAATGAAGGAGAAGAAAAGAGATCTACCAAGAAGTAGAAAGCGAAGAAGAAAAAGAAGGAAAAGGAAATGAAGAAGAAAGAAGTAGAAGAGACAAGCAAAGGCGTGTCTGTAGACACCACTCAGAGTCAAGTCAAGAAAAAGAAAAAGCTGAGAAAAACCTACTCATCTCCACCTCCAGAACCTGAAAGCAGCCCCAAGCAGAAAAATATGAAAGCAGAATAGAAGAGGAAGGAGACCACTACAACCCCATCACCACCTATCAGTCATGCCAATAAGTTTGATCTCAACAAGCCCGATCAGGAGGAGGGAGGCTCCGACAAGAATGAGGTGTTGGAAAGCTTTTTAGCAGAAGTGGATAAGGATGCTAGAGATCTAGAAATGAACAATGAAGAAGTAGCTGAAGAAGAGGAGGGGAGTAAGGAAAAAGAGAATCTATTAGAAGAAACTGTCCAACCGGAGGGAACTGAGGAAGATATGGAAGGATAAAAATTGAGGAAGTAGTATTCATTAATAGAAACCACAGAGAAGGAAGGAAATGCTAAGGGAGATGATGAAGCAGATAGTGAAGAGACAAAGAAGATCGTCGCTGACCCAAAACCCGATCCTGTCATGGAACCTGCCGTAAATACAGATGATCATGTTGCGGAGGAGCAGCCAGAGGAAACTGAGGAACAACCCAAGAAGAAGGCTAAGAGTCCAAAGAAAGCTGCTGGGAAAATGGTAACTGGTGTCACGACTAAAGAGGACAATGAGAAAAAGGAGCTAAGAGCAAAGGCCACAGAGGCAAAGAAGAAGAAAAAGAAACAAGACATGCCTACGCCAAGGAAAAGCTCCAGGCTTAGGGCCTAAGATGCTAAAGGTGAAATAGGCAGGCGATGGTCTGACTTCTCTCATCACTGAACAGTGGGGACACTGTCGTTACTTTAAGTTTGGGGGAGGATGCCAACGCTTAACCCATTTTCACCATTCTAACCCTCTAATATCACAAATTGGATATTCTGTCTTCTGTCTTGCATGTTTCTGTTTCTGGATAATGTTTTGGAATTATGTTCTGGATGGCCATGTTTTGAGCTATAAATATTTGAATCTTTTGTGGGGAAGCCTTGATGCCCCAAGAACTTTATGATCTGTTTTTCTTAATGTTATGTGTGTTTCATTTAGTTGTTATCTGTTTCATTTCGCTGAATTTGCTTCATTTAGTTGCATGTTTTAGTTTAGAGTAAGAATGCTAGGGAATGTTTGGGTCAACTACAAGAGGTCGGGAACATTAATTCTCAAAATTTTGGGTTTAATAATAAAAAGGGGAAGGAAGTTTTTATAAGTGAGCAAAGCAAAGTGTAGGAATTGTGTTAAGAGAGTTTTGGTAGAGGAAGTATGATGTTCTCTGTCACGACACCACTAATCTTTTAAACCAGCCAAAATTTTTTTTCAAAAAAGAGAACTGATTTGTTGGGAATAAAGAGAAAGGTTAAAACCTTAAGAATCACAAAGGGACAGACAAAAAGACTTGAATGATGATTGAGATGATCACAAAAGAGGCACACTCTACACCAAAATCACACAAAAGTGTGCAAAAAGTGGCAAAGACCACCAATAATAAAGTTCATGTGCCCAAAACTGGAGGAACAACAAGCATTTCATCATAATCTTCAGTTGGACTCATTACAATTGAGATTCTTCTAAGATGAGATGCTTCGCCAAAAAAAAAGAGAAGAAAAGAAGAAAGAAAGAAAGAAAAAGAACAAAAATACAAAAATAAGTGGAGAAGTGTGGTCCCGAGTGTGAAAGTCAAAAATATCATTTGAGAGTCAGAAAAGAATTCCCTAATGAAACTAAAGGAAGAGACCCCACTCACGAAAGTACACAAAAAAGGGATCAAAAGAGAGAAATTTTGGCTTGTTTTCTAGAAGAGTAGGGTCGTGACAAGAGACGTCAATTCTCTTTTGAGCTAACACCACTTTGACCAATTGCAAAGCTGAGCAAAGTTTCACTTGATATAGTTTCATTACCCTTCCAAATCTAAAGCCACATCATCTTTCTGACCTGACCTAAGCTATTGAACTCCAATTTCATTTCCCTAGTTGTTCACCATCACATCACCTGAGGATAGGTGATCATTCAAGTTTGGGGAAGTGATAACTCTATTTTAGTGTGTTACTTTGACCCTTTTTTATGTGGCATTTTTAGTTTAAGATTTGGTGATTTAATGTGAATTTAGCTTATTTCAATATGTTTTAGCTTTGAGCATACTAGGTGCTTCTTTTATGGTTTTCAATGTGTTTTTGTAAAAAAAAAGGAAGTCAGTTGATGGCAAGTAGAAGCATGACCCTGAGAGACGGATTCTGGAGCAGAATAGAAAGCTGAAGAAAAGGAAGTAGTTGATAATTTAATCAATTATTTCATCAAGAGAAGTGGAGGAGAAAATGACTAGGGCTCACGTGGCATCATTTTGGAATACAATGGAGCAAAAGAAATGGATAAGATCAAGGAAGCTAGAAGACAAATGGTAGTACGGTGGGGACCACGCTGCAAAAGAGCGCCAACACCAAACCACCAGACATCTGCGCTGCTCCACCACTCAGCTACAGTGTCATACCCCAAAATTTGACCACTAAGATTTCCCATCATTGTGCAAATCATCATCATAATATGGATGAACCTTCATACCTCATTAGTCTCCCCAAAGATGGGTGAGCATCCACTACAATCTAAATTAAGGTTTCAAGCCCTCTTAGAGCTCTTAGAAAAAGGATCAATCAAGAAATGACATGATCTTCAACTTGTCTAAACCTCTCAAACATCCACAATGGATAAATAGGACTCTCACTTCAAGAATCAAGCACAAGGTTGCAACATTCCAAGTGGATCAAGCCTCAAGATCGCCAGTGTCACCAAATTAGGGTTTTGGTCGACCAAGGCCACCAGATGGAAATTTTCCTATGGGCATAAGCCAATGCTTCAAAGAACAACTTAAGATACTCCAAGGGACCTCATGGACCCAACCATCAAGTCAATTTAGTCTCAGGGGATGCATTTATCAAAAATCAGGAATTAAGGTTTCTTGACCTAATTCACCCCTAAGTTGACTTTTGGGACAAAACATGAGCCAAGACCTCAAGAGAGGATTTGAGGGTCTATAACACACTACATTGATCCATTTACAACAATGGATTGATCCAAGAAGCTTGGTGCACAAGTTTCAATTTGATCAGGATCACAATTAGGGTTTTGAGGGAAAAGTCAACCGTGCCTTTGACTTTTGACCCAGGCATGCTCCCAAACCTTGGGACATGATTCAATACACCCTATAACACCCATGGAACATGTCCATAAAGTTTGGTTTAGGTCAAGGACTTGATTTCACAAAGGATCGCACAGTTTGGAATTCATCTGATAAAAAGTCAATTGTGCACAAAAGTCAAACTTTGACTTTTTGAGATTTTTCACAAATATGGTTCTTTGACCCTAAAATGATGTTAATGTGTGATTGGAATCATCATTCATCAAGAAAAATCAAAGAAAGTGGGATAACTTGTAAAAGGGGTAACCATAAAAACTTAAAAAATTTCTATGTTATGGAACAAAGTGGCTAGGGTACCAACTTTGGAGGATCATATCTCCTAAACCCCAAGGCCATTTCTCCCCATTCAAAGCTGGATTTGTAGTTCTCATGGCCCTCTACAAAAGCTTCAACTACCACTCATTCCAATTCCTCATGGATTTTAAGTTGTGGAATGATCAAAATCAAGAAAAGTGAAAATGTCACTTTTTTCCAACACTTAGCTAAATTTTCACTAAGTCAGAATCTGTTTCACTTTTTCCAAAATGTAGGGGCATTTTTCACTTGGATCCAAAAAGTATCAAAACCAACTGTGATCACACATATGTTGTATCATATGAGGGCTTTCCAAAATGACCAAGAACTTCACCAAACTCAATCTGAGCCACGAGATATGACCATGCCAATATGCCTTGCTGCAAACTGTCATGGCAAGGTAGATTTGGGCATTTTGCTCGATTTACTCAAATTTTGCAAAGGGCAAGCAAATCTATCCATCTGAACACCTCAAGGGGAGACCAAGGAGGGACATACACTGATCCATCAGCCTCCCAAGTCTTTGGAACTAAAAATAGCATGCCAAACCTAGAAATCCCTAAAGAGGGGACAAGCCTCCAATTTTGTTTTTGAGCATTCAATGGATGCACCAAGGTGGCATGACTGAGCCCTTTCCAACTGAATTCAGTCAAGACTAATCCAAGAACTAGGGAACCAGCAGCTTGTGCCCTAACCTCTAGTCAATGGCTAGAGGAGACTTGGATTCTCATTGCTCAACATTTGCCAAACCTCTGCTGCAGTTGCCATTCACTATTGCAGCCAAAACAAACTTGCTTTACTATAAATAGAGCTCATTTGTGCTCAGTTTAAGTACACCAAAGCACTACAACACTTGTTTTCCTCAAAATCGCTTTCTCTAGGCAAAAATGCCTTCTTTAGCAAGGTAACTCTGAGTTTTTGAGTTAGAGAGAAATTCTACCATAGCTCATGATCCAAAGACGTCCAATATGTCATATCTAAGCTGTCCAAACTCTCACAAGTGACCTGTAACACCAAAATCACAAAGTCACCTCTCAAAACCTCAAAATAGGACTTTTGTGCATTTTTCAAGCCATGTCTTGAATCAGTCACTTTCTAAACTAGATAAAACCTCAAACACACTCCAAATATCACCCTTGAACTGTCCCAAATGGTTCCCCACATCTGGAACACCATTTGAGAGAGTTGCTATTTTGGCCACTTTTGCCCCTTTTGCAAGAAAGAGCTCAAACTTGCTCCAGAGGTTTCCAGCTGATTCCAACCATCCTAAAAGCTTCTAAGAGATCATTTGAGGGTGTTCAAAACATCAAATCATTTCTGGAACAAAGCACTTGGTAGATTGCACAAAAGCTCCAAAAAGAGGTAAGCATCACAACTTGAATTCTTTGAATCATGTTTTCCTTTAATGTCCACTGAGCATGCACATCTTATACATGTTATATGTGTTGTGTTTGAACCAATTCATCATGTAATTCATGCCTGTAACAAGAGATAGCACAGAAAATGCAAATCATTGCCTATTTCAAAACCACTATCGAGTTTTTCAATAGGAGCATGATCTGAAAAAACACCACCACCATTGGATTCCTTGTGAAATTCTAGGCAGGATATACCTAAATTTTGTCCCAATCCATGGAGAAATGAGAAAGTTATGACCTTCACGTTTCTGACCAAAAACCTTGCCTTGCTTTGCCTTGGCCAGGCCAAGAACAAGGCAAGCCTTGTATATTTGTGGTTGTGTTTCAATAAACGGATATATCACCACCCCAGTGGTAGGGCGCACGCACTGCATACAAGAGGTCCAGGGTTCGAATCCCCCTCGCCCCAGATCCTCTTTTTACCACTTTTTCCTATTTTTTGTCATTTTTCATATTATTTTTAAATGATTTGGAAAATTAATAACTCCCTCAATTTTAATTATTTTTTATTGGTTCTTTTTGCAAAAAATCACAAAAATATTGAAATATTTTATTCCACAAAAAAATCAAAGTTATATTATTTATTTAATATATTTGGTATTTTTATGAATAAAATTCATTTTTAATTGTTTTTAAACATTTTTAAAGTGAATATTCATCTTGGAAATCAAAATCAAATGATTTTTAATTCATCTTGTGATTAATCCCTCATTTTTCAAACCTTAACCATAAATCATAAGTTGATTATTAGCACTTATTTGGTATTTTTATTATTTTATTAATTTTCCTTGAATAAATTACTTTAAAATGATGAAATTAGGGTTTTATGGGTTTATTACCCTAAAACAAATCTTTTTCAGAACTCTTTGGGCCTCTAATAGAGTGTAAGACCCAATCCTTATTTTAAACCAAAATATTTTGGGCCTCAGTCGTTGTATAAGACCCACGGTGTTTTCAAAACGTCGGCACGATCGTCGCCTTTTCAAAAATAATCATTGGGCTTCTCCTTGAGCTATAAGACCCATCTTTATTCATTTTCAAACTCTTTGGGCCTCTAATAGAGTGTAAGACCCAATCCCCTTTTAACCAAAACCATTTTGGGCCTCCGGTATTGTATAAGTGCATGTGCATCAAAGTTGTGCCTTAGCATACAAACATCAACAACTCCTCTTTAGAGATGACAAATTCTCTCTCCGCATAAACCCTTCAGCTTCACATCTTGGGCTTTGAACAAGATACAAATAGACCCTTCAGCTTCATATCTTGGGCTTTGAACAAGATATAAACCTCTTTAGCTTCACGTCTTGGGCTTTGAACAAGACACCAAAAAACAATCTTTTTCCTCCCTGGGAATAGGAGGAACTACGATCGCTCTGATTTCCCTGTTTTGGGAATACGTAGGCATAAGATTGTAAAAATCTTAGCGAGCATACTAATCAAAAACCCAAAATCCCATACCTTCACACATCAATCGAAAAGCATCAGTCCTAACATCTTACCAATAGCCTAGACACTATTTTTAGGTTAATAACCCAAAGGGAGAACCCCCCTATTTTGATAGCATCTGTAAACCAATAGTTTTGACTGTTTAACCTCAGTTTGCAAGCAGGGTTAATTGGAGACATCTATTTCCCTTCCTTAATCATCTTAATAGGATAAAAATGAATCGAACTGTAGTACCAAAGCGATCATGTTTCGAAACCACAAAAATCATGCTACAGAAGAGTGGCGACCACAGTGGGAGAGTATGATATGTCTTGCTTTCCCAAGGGATGAAACCCTAAATTCAGAAATGAAGACTCTGCTGGGGGGTCATTGTCTGTGTAGGATCATGAAACTAGAGGTCTAGGATGATTAAGACAAATATATATACTGCTTTTCCTAATTGATATATGTGTTTATTTTTCTGCTAATGGGAATGCGTGTGATGCCGCATGTGGAAGATTGAGTATACACCTAAGATAGGTGATGGAAATGCGGATAATATTATGGGGAAAGAATCCCAATTAAGAGTCCCTGATCGACCATCAAACTCAGTGGAGACTCCCTTTGCAGATACATTGCCTATACGACTTCGGTTGTTGAAAGTAGTGTGGTCGACTGGGTTATCTGAGAAGCTGAGGTTTTTAGTAGACTTAAACCATTTTGTAGTGCAGAAGCTATCGAAAATAGTTCTCACGCAATACTACCCTCATTTGAGATCACTCTAGGATACATCAGCTCATTGGCGATCCGCTTGCTGTTGTTATCCCAAGAGGGGTCAATGATTTTGCGGACAGGTACACAAAATCACCAGTATGAACCTTTGGGGGGGGGGGGGGGGTAGAGCCTTGACTTCATGACACCAACCCTTTGAAGCCATGTTTTTTCTATGTTTTTGTGTGCTGCATTCATGCATTCATCTAAAAAACATTAAAACAAAGAAAAACTTCTCTTCTAGTCTCTCTTTTTCAAATTAAACTAAGACAATGATTGCAAATGTCAGATAAAAAGATTGCGCTAATGGATTTCGGTAGAAGGAAAACTCATAAGTACACCTTCAAGGTTCCAAAACTAGAGGATTTAAGAGGTCTGGCGAGAATGATCACCAACCCCGAGGCTTTCAGAGCTAAGTACGGAGGAATGCTGTCTCTATTAAGGGTCCATGTAATCGAAGAAATCATGTCTACACTAATTCAGTTTTACGATCCAGTCTATCACTGTTTCACATTCCCAGATTACCAACTAGCACCAACGCTGGAGGAATACTCTCACCTGAATGATCTGCACATTACTGATCAAGCTCCATTTTCTGGACTGGAAGAAATTCCAAAGGATCAAACCATTGCAAGAGCAATTTGTTTGGACGAGTCAGAAGTTAGGACTCTTATGACCACTAAGGGTGGAATCCAGGGTTTGTCAACCCAGTTCTTGACAAAAAAAAGCTCTATACTTTGCTAGTATAGGGAACGTGGCCGCTTTCGAGAGCATCTTTGTTTTGCTTACCTACGGGTTATTTTTGTTTCCCAACATCGATAACTTTGTAGATATCAATGGCATTAAGATTTTTCTGTTTGGAAACCCTGTACCGACCTTGCTCGCAGATGTGTATCATTCTGTACACTTAAGGAATATGTACAGCGGAGGAATGATCACCTGCTGTGTACCCCTGCTGTACAAATGGTTCATTTCCCATTTGCCAAAGTCTACTGCATTTTGGGATCAAAAGAATACTTTACGTTGGTCGCAGAGAATCATGTCTCTTACCAACTCTGACATCGATTGGTATAATAGAATCTATGACGGGATCAGGATCATTGACCGTTGTGGAAATTTCCCAAGTGTACCCCTTATAGGAACTAAGGGAGGAGTCAATTTGGATACCCGATGAGGCATGTCCCACGTAATGCTCATCTGGAAGGTCTTTTCTTCAAGGAAGGAGAAAACGACAGGGCACTAAAGATGGAAATAGTGCATGCTTGGAAACACGTTCATAGGAAAGGAAGGGAGTCTCTAGGAAAACCAGACTGTGTCTCGGTAGGGCCTTATCTCCACTAGGTACAAACTAGAGCTCTCAAGCTGAGGATGCCTTACCCTCGTCAGGAAGTTCTTCCGTTAAGGGACCCTGTCCTTTATTTTATGTATGAGATGGAAAAACTTCAGGTTACTCTCAACCAGGTTCAACAGGAGAAGAGGTCTTGGAGAAACAAGTACCGCATTCTCAATGTGGAGTGCAAGAAAATACAGCAACTGTTAAAAGAAAAAGATGCTCTGATTGAGATTTTAGAGCAACATGTTGTAGAGAATCAGGATGACCAAAGGAATTTGCTCGCTCCTTTCACTTGGCAAAGGAATGACAACCCGACAATGGCCGAAGAGCCCCGGTCAAAGAAAAGGAAAATACCATAACCAGCACCTGAGCTCCCCTCGGAGAGAACTCAGGATCCATAAGTTTAGATTTCCTTTTACAGCACTTTGTAATCTACTGTATTTCCATTTTCACAACCTTTGAATTCAATAAAACGGGGTTTCCCCACTATTTTATATTAGCAATCCAATTGTCGAAGTTTACTTTGATTAAACAAAAATATACAATAATCATTGCATTCATCATTCTTACGTAACGCATTCTTCTTCCCTACGAATCTTACGTTTGGGTCTCGATTCTAGAGTCAAACTGTCTCATTCGTACAATACTCGGGCCAATCGTCAGAAAAAGATGGATAACCTCGAGGAAGAGAACAGGGAGTTGAGAGAAGAAATCGACGCTCTGAAAAGAAGACTTGAGAAAGCTTCACAGTGACATGCAAGCTCTGGCAGAGGCTCAGAGGCAACAATAAAGGACTGTGATCTCAGAGATCGCATCAACGCCCATAGTGGAGAAGTATGATCCTAGGTATAAAATGCCAAAAGATCGTCCTTGGGGCATGCCTGTTAACTTTATCCCTGAAGGATACATTCCACCGATCACTGAAGATCTGGGAACTGCAGCAGAAACTGCTGGGCCTGAAGGTTACAAACTTCGGGAAAGCGAAGATGCCAGGGGCATGACAATAACTCCTGAAGGTTACAAACTTCGGGAAGTGCCAAGATTCACTGCCGTAGTAACGGTACCCCCACCCATGGTGCACGTTGTCCCAGAAGGACATATTCCACATATACCTTCTGTTGAAAACACAAGTGTGGATGAAAGAATGAAGGAATTCCCGGAGCAATTCCTAGAGATGCAGAAAGAACTGCAAGCCCTTCGCGGTCAAGATTTATTTAGAAAGGACGCTACAGACCTTTGTTTGGTCCCCAATGTGAAAGTCCCGCATAAATTCCAGGTGCCCGATTTTGAAAAGTACAAGGGTAACTCTTGCCCTCAAAGCCATTTGGTAATGTACGCTCGACGAATGTCAGCTCAGACAAAGAACCAAGAGTTGCTGATCCACTATTTTCAGGATAGTTTAATCGGTGCCGCATTAAAATGGTACATGGGTTTAAACTGCGCTAAGATCACCACTTTCAGAGATCTTGGCGCTGCCTTCGTTCAACAATACAAGTATAACTTGGACATGGCATCGGACAGAGATCAACTCAGATCGATGTCACAAAAGCATAAGGAAACCTTTAAGGAGTACGCTCAGAGATGGCGTGAAGTTGCCTCTCAGATTTGTCCACCTCTTGAGGAAAAAGAAATGACAAAGATTTTATTAAAGACCTTGAGCTCATTTTACTACGACAGAATGGTTGCCAGTGCGCCCAATGACTTTACCGAAATGGTAGGCATGGGAGTTCGTCTTGAGGAAGCCGTCCGAGAAGGACATTTAGTTAAAGACACCGGATCATCAAGTAGTACAAAACGATATGGTAGTGCTCTCCCTAAGAAAAAAGAGCAGAATATTGGGAATATCTCTCTCAGAAAGGAAAGGCGACGATATCAGCCTGTAGCGGGGAAATTTGTGAGTGTAAGCTATTGATTAACTTAACTAAAAAATAAATAAGAGTTGCCACCGCACTTTTATTTTTATCCAAAAAGGAAAGGAAAAAAGAGCGAACAAAACCTAAAGAGTTCTAAAAGAACAAAGAGATAAAGGGTAAGGGGGTTGGTTATGTAAAGGGAAGGTTTTACGCACCCAATACATCTATAGTACTCTATAGGAGCCCTTTGATGTATTCATGCTTTTTGGTCTGAAAATGGTTTGCTTGTAAAGAGATTGAGATGATGAGAGGAGAATTATTTTTTATATTTTTTTGTTTGGAGAGACTCATCGCCTCATGCCTACGTACCCACGATGTGCAATGTAGGATCAAAATCCCGTAGTTCGTGGTACAAAGAATGAAAATTTGTTTGTTTTGGTTGATTTTAAGTGTAAAGACAAATCGTCATTTCCAAGCAAATAATTCCGCTTAAAGAAATGAATCATGTCTAAACTTATGAAAAAAAAAGTTTTAAAGAGAAAAAGTGCACAAAGCACAAAGAGAGTTTGATGAGTTTTATATATTTTTATGTCTTTTTGAAATGGTCAAAGTATGATTAAGATAGATTGACATTTATTAAAGAAAACAAAGTTTAAAAAAATCACTTGACCGAAGTCAAGGTTTTACTACGAAAGCGGTTTTAAGTTTGAAAACAAGAAGATTTTAGAAAAAGGAGGAAGTTTTGAAAATTGAAGAATGGGGAGGAGAATAAGTGACTATCCTAGTACATAAAATAAAAGCTAGGGAAAAGAAGGATCTAACCAAAATGGAGCCACTTCAAAGCAATATTAAAAGAATTCCATCCTTAAGCAAATTGGCCAAATGAAGGAAAGTCTTCAATCAATACTCAAAGCAAAGGGATAAGAAGTCCTAATTCTAGGTCCATAAGTCCAATATTACTTCAAAAGAGGTCCATAAAGAGATCACTCCAAAGCATAGGATAGTAACCAATAGTCCAAGATGAGGAGAATTAAATTTTTTATGCTTTAAGCCTTTATTAATGTGTTTGGTCCAAGTGGACAAAGAGAAAAAAGGCATAAGCATAAACATGTGTCCAACGGACAAAGGAAAAATTGCGGAAGCATAAACATGATATGAAATGAAGCATAAAAAATAAAAGAGATAGGGAGCGAGAAGGAAACATAAACAAAATTAAAACAAAATATTGTTAATAAGTTAGTGATTAGTTGTTAGTGTTTGTGATCAATAACAATTGAATAATTGCACTTTGGTCAAGGTTGATGAAACTCATTAGAGGATTGATAAGACCAAAGCTTCCTAACAACAAGTTTCATGAGTTTTTAACCATAAGACAAATAATCAACCATTCTTGATAATTTTCTGATACGGGACAAATATTGCGCTATGTTAAGCAATCGCCGAGTAATTTACGGAGTAATTACCCTACAATGAGGCCGGTCAATAGCTCTTTATGCTAATGTATGCTAGATGAACGATATATAGATCGTCATCCGAAAGCAATACCGCACGAAAAGAAAAGTGGTAACGATCTAGTTTTGATCGAAATTCAACAACGGAATTCCACGATCTTTAAGACTTTTATCGATCAAAAGAAAAGAGAAATAGATGAAGAGAAAGCCAAATTAAACCACACAATTATGTGATTTAAGGCTAAGAACAAAAGGAAAGGGAAGAAAATGGAAAAGGAACCAAAACAGTCCCAAAACCAAACCAAAATATGCATTCTGTTTCGAAGTAACCGGTTACTCACCAGGAGTTAACCGGTTACTTAGTTCAAACTAAGCATAATTTTTCAAAATTTACACAGAGTAACCGGTTACTCACTAGACGTTAACCGGTTACTCTGCACCAGAATGTAGAAAATTGTGCAAAATTCAGCATGATCCACTTTCAAAACATTTTTCAAACACCTTATGGTTATGAATTGAATTTGCATAAATTTTAAGATAAAAATAGACAAAGAAACCTGCAATCAAACAACAATATATGATCCAAAGGATCAGCAACAAGCAACACCAAGGATCTACATCTTGAATGATGAATATGAAGCTTTAACAATGGTGGAAGATGAATTACCACTCCAAATCAAAAAATTCCTTTGAATTGCAGCAAGATCTACACTCCAAAACCTTGATCTACAGTGATTGATGAAAAAAACAAGAAATGATGAAGGTTTAGCTCAAAGTTAAGCAAGAATCAATGTGAATCCTTACTAACTTTCAAAAGAAGAAAGAAGAGCTTCGGTGAATTTGTGGTTTGAGGTGATAATTTGCAAGGGATTTTTTGGCTATCAAAAGCTTGAAGAATGAATGAAATGAAGCCTCTATTTATAGAGTTTAGGCTTGGGAATTTGGTGGTTTGGAATTAGGCGTGGATGATCAAAATTAGGATTGGAACTCAAATTTGGAGGGAATTATTAAAAGAGTGGTGATTAGTGAAGGTGCATAGTGGAAAATGATCAAAGTGATGTAGGGGAATTAAAATGAGGTGGCCTAGAATATTCCAAGTGTGATCAAGGGCGGAGATTTGGTGCTAATTGCAGAATTTGAATTTGCCTCCATTTTTTCAAATTTTCACGAGGGTAACCGGTTACTCACCACAGGGTAACCAGTTACTAAGTGCAAAATTTGTAAAAAATGAGCATTTTGTTGCACTGTTACGGTTCCGGCTCGATTCTCTTGCTTGTCAAAGAAGGCATGGAAATAAACACATGAAACTTGGAGTCTATTGAATAATAATCAATTAAATCTTGGAAACTCTTGATCAGATGATTTTTTGAATCAATTACGGATCAACTTTGACTTTGTTCAGATGGAATTCATTCGAGCTGCGGGACTGATTTTTTTGGTATTTTTACCTGTTCTTCCCCTGAAAATGTTAGTGAAAGGAAACAAAATATTTTTGGATTTTAATTAATGGTTAGTAAGTATAAACAAATCAAGCAATAAAACAACTAACAAACACACACAAACTCAAAGATCCCTGCAAGGCACAATCCTACAAAAGAGGGAACCAATGCGTGATCTTGTTTGTGGCATGAGATGCAAAGTGATATGTGGGATCTTAGGGGTAAAAATTAGGGTATTACAGCTGCCCCTATTTAAGTTTCTTCTATCCGGAGATATGAAGATGGACATCTTTGTCTCGACGGGATAGAAGAGACTTAAATATAACAATAAACCCAATTTTTTGGCCCTAAGAGACCACAAAATGATATGATTATGCAAATGGTATGCAGACACAAGACCTCTGTGGGGAGAATATGCCACAGGAGATAAAGAAAAAGAAGAACGGGAGAATGAAACTCCACCGGGGAAACACATCACAAGAGACCACTGACTAGCCGGGGAACACACCGCACAACTAATGGGACTCAACTGAGGAAAAGATTTAAACTGGGGATAACTGTATATGGAAATAAACCATAACACAACAACTATAACTCAACAGGGAAGACTTAGCACAACAAGGCTTCACTGGGGAAAATCAATACCTCAACAATAAACTATCTCTTGCATACCGAAGAGACTAACCATCCATCGGAGCAGAACACCTCAACAACGAACTGTCCCATCTAAACGAAGAGACTTACCATTCATCAGAGTCACAAAATCTCAACAACGATCTGTCTCATCTAACCGAAGAGACTTACCATTCATTGGAGTCACAAAATCTCAACAACGAACTGTCCCATCAAACCGAAGAGACTTACCATTCATCGGAGTCACAAAATCTCAACAACGAACTGTCCCATCTAACCGAAGAGACTTATCATTCCTTGGAGTAACCAAATCTTATAAACGAACTGTCCCATCTAACCGAAGAGACTTACCATTCATTGGAGTCACAAAATCTCAACAACGAACTGTCCTATCAAACCGAAGAGACTTGCCATTCATCGGAGTCACAAAATCTCAACAACGAACTGTCCCATCTAACCGAAGAGACTTACCATTCCTTGGAGTAACCAAATCTCAACAACGAACTGCCCCATTTAACCGAAGAGACTTACCATTCCTTGGAGTAACCAAATCTCAACAACGAATTATCCCATATAACCCAAGAGACTTACCATTCATTGGAGTCACAAAATCTTAACAACGAACTGTCCTGTCTAAACGAAGATACTTACCATTCATCAGAGTTGCAAAAAGGGATTAACTGCATCGCCTCAGGCTTCTCAAATAAAGGAATGCCACGAAACAGTATTGAACCTTCCAAAAGGGGAATTATACGCAGATTTTAGCTGAATGGCGCAGAATCCTCAAAGGTGCAAAATAAATGCAATCTCAATCTAAGTTTCACAGCCTAGAGATCCAAACAAATATTACAGGAGACCAAAGTTCAATCCAGGAACAAGCTGGAGAGAAACGGTCAAACAAGACTCATCCCGAGGAGGAAATATCTCAACTGGGGACTAATTCCATCTAGATAATGAACTGGAGAGGAAACTAAATCAAAATCTTCCACGAGATATAAACTCAGTGGGGAATTAACAAAGATAGGCATTTTTCTGCTTACGGGTCGACACACTAAATGGAGAGAGGACACACATGCTCTACGGGGATAACAACACCAGAGAGCAAAGAAGCACCAACACAAATGCAAAATGCACAATGCAACAACAACATGTTATGCACAATAAATGAATGCGCATGCGATGCGTATGAGTATGAATATGCTGACAAAACAGACATAAAGAATAAACAGAGGGTGAAATAAACATCACAACACCACTGAATACTCGGCTGATCTCAACAAGATGGAGATATTATTAGCAGCTCTGTTAGGGATTCGTCTGAAGGAATCCAGCAAGAGATAAACAAAAGCCATCAAAGGAAAATAAATCCTACTACAAGGCTCTAATCTTACTGGAGAGAAGAAGATACTTCTTGGGGAAAAAAACCAAACATCAATCTTCTAATATCGACAATCCACAAAGAGTATAACCATATAAACTCTGCTTTGAGGATGGCAGGAAATCTCTCGGGGAATCATAACAACCCAAATCTTTCTGACTTTTCCTGGGGATCATAAAAATTCACAAGAACTTCCATTTCAAAAGGATGAAGAAATCTGCTGTGAAAAAATAATGAATCCGATGGGGATTGTAAACATATAAACATTTACACAAAATTCACTGGGAATACAAGGCAGATTTGCTGGAGATAGGAGAACACTCTCAGAGGATTAAACCAATTCTGAGCAAAGTATCCTGAACTTGCTGGGAAAATAGCAAAAGGTCAAACTATGGGGGATTTTAGATCAATACTCATCATGAATGAGAGAAATCCCAATAGGTGACTAAAAGAGATATCATCAGCGACTTCACTGGGGAATGTTTGCAATAATGATGTATAATCTTCACTAGGAGGATAAATCTCCGAAAAACAATCCGGAGAGAAGTACATCTTGGACTTGCCGGGGAAATGAGAAATTAACCTTACTGCTTTATGATTGGAAATGATAATACACTGCCTCCGTTGGAGAATCATCAAGGATAACTCCCTGGGTAGAACAACCTGGAGAGAAAAACATCCACAAGACACGATGAAACACGACAAGCGATCACCATGTCAATGCTTCTTAGAAGAGAATAACATTGCTCTCTGTTTGGGGATATCCAAAGCAGCAACAACACGTCTAGATGGTAAAACTCTGAGTGAAGATTCCTCATATGATTTCGGCTGGGGACAACAAAAATGAACCTCTGCGTGGGAACTACCATTAAGGAGATGTGGACCTCAAAACTACTCAACTGCCTGACCATAACATAATCAGCTGGAGAAAATTCGGATCAAGACCTAGCTGGGGAAAAACCAAACAGCATTGGACCTTATGAATTCAACATATCACAACAAACCTATCACCTTGCCATCAACTAATCACATTCATAGGAACAAACTCTGCTGAGGAAATATCAACAAACTCTACTTGGGGAGATATCGACAAACTCTACTGGGGAGATGTCAAGAAATTCTTCCAAAGGAGTGAGAACGAACCCTGCTGAGGAAAACATTGATCCTACCATTCCTTGGAATAACCGTTGACATTCCTTTTTTTTCATATTCATAAATCAAAGGAAAATGTTTTTATAATTTTCAAAAAATTTAAATCAATTATTCACATTTTGTTTCAAAAATCATCATCAAAAATAAATGAAATTTTGCAAACAGAAACAAAATAAGAATTGCAAACAAAGAGACAAAGGCCCAAATTTTATTAATAGAATGGAAGTCCGCAAATGGCGTAATTCCATGGATCATTACAAAGTTTGAAAAATGGTAAATACATGGAAAGGGTTATATTGAAATACAATGACCACTATTCTCCCTAACAACTTTAAATTCTGACGTGTTCAAAACTTCAGTTGAGGATGGTTGAAGTAGAATCCTTAATAGACAATGTTGCTTTCAAATGATCAAGACTGGTCAGATGCAGTTACTTGCCATAATCCCTAACTTTTGCCTAGATTGCCCTCTCGGGTTTTCAATCTACCGGGATGATTATTTCTATTTTTGTCTCTAATTTTTGGCTGGACCGCCCTTTCGGGTTTTCAGCCCACCGAGACGCTCATTTTTGCCTAAGCCGCCCTTTCGGGTTTTCAACTTAGCGAGCTGTTCTTTTATTTTTTAGGCGAAATATTTCTTGACTGCATCGGCATTCACAGGACGAGTGAACTCTTCACTATCCAGAGTTGTAAGAAGTAATGCACCGCCAGAGAAGGCTCTCTTGACAACATATGGGCCTTTATAATTAGGAGTCCACTTGCCCCTAGAATCATTGGTAAAAGTCGAGATCTTTTTGAGCACGAGGTCGCATTCTCTGAAAACACGAGGTCGAACCTTCTTATCAAAAGCTTTCTTTATTCTCTGTTGATACAATTGGCCATGACACAAGGCCTTCATTATCTGCTCTGACAGCATTCAGCCTCAGACAATTCAACTTCCATCAAAACTCTCATAGAAGGGATTTCAACTTCTACTGGGAGCACTGCTTCCATACCATACACAAGAGAGAAAGGGGTTGCCCCTGTTGAAGTGCGGACGGATGTACGATACCCATGCAAAGCAAAAGGGAGCATCTCGTGCCAATCCTTGTAAGTAATAACCATCTTCTGAACAATCTTCTTAATATTCTTATTAGCAGCTTCAACAGCCCTATTCATCTTAGGTCTGTAAGGAGAAGAATTATGATGCTCAATCTTAAACTCATCACATAATTCCTTCAGTGATAATCTTACTCGGAACACCATATCGACAAATGATTTGGTTCTTGATAAACCGGACCACTACTTGCTTGGTCACATTGGCATATGATGCCGCTTCAACCCACTTGGTAAAATAGTCAATAGCCACCAATATGAAACAGTGTCCGTTCGACGCTTTAGGCTCAATCATTCCAATCATATCAATGACCCACATGGCGAAAGGCCATGGAGAAGAGATAACATTGAGAGGAGTTGGTGGTGCATGAATTTTGTCAGCATAAACCTGGCACTTATGGCACTTCTTCACGAATTTACAACAGTCAGATTCCATTGTCAGCCAATAGTAACCTGCCCTTAACATCTTCTTAGCCATTGCATGCCCATTGGCACGGGTACCAAAAGATCCTTCATGAATTTCTTTCATCAACACGTCTGCTTCGTGTCTATCCACACATCTGAGCAAGACCATGTCATAATTTCTTTTATACAGCACATCATCATTCAAGAAGAAACTACCAGCCAATCTTCTCAAAGTCTTCTTATCTTTCTTGGATTCCCCAAGCGGGTACTCTTGATTTTGAAGAAAGCATTTAATATCATAATACCACGGTTTATCATCAACAACCTCTTCAACCGCAAATACATGAGCTGGCCTACCAAGCCGCATAACATCGATTTTGGGCACATCATTCCACCGATTCACCACTATCATGGAGGATATAGTGGCTAAAGCATCTGCCATTCGATTTTCTACTTTGGGTGCATGGTGAAACTCAACCTTATTGAAGAAAGTCAACAACCTTCTTGCATAATCTCGATAAGGAATCAAATCAGGTTGACGTGTCTCCCATTCTCCTTTAATCTGATTAATCACCAGGGCTGAATCTCCGTATACATCAAGAATCTTGATTCTTAAATCAATAGCTTCTTCCAAGCCCATAATACACGCTTCATACTCAGCCGCATTATTTGTGCAAGTGAACATCAACCTTGCAGTGAAAGGAATGTGAGAACCATGAGGAGTAACAATTATTGCCCCAATACCATTGCCATATTCATTAACAGCTCCATCAAAAATCAAACCCCAACGGGATCCAGGCTCAGGCCCTTCATCAGGTAATGGCTCTTCACAATCTTTAACCTTTAGATACATCACATCTTCATCAAGAAAATCAAACCTGATAGGTTGGTAATCATCAATGGGCTGGTGTGCAAAATGGTCAGCCAAAACACTTCCTTTTATCGCTTTTTGAGTTCGGTACTCGATATCATATTCTGACAGCAACATTTGCCAACGAGCAATCCTCCCAGTTAAAGCAGGCTTTTCAAAGATATACTTGATTAGATCCATTTTGGATATCAACCAAGTCGTATGATTCAACATATACTGGCGGAGGCACTTGGCAGCCCAAGCTAAAGCACAACATATTTTTTCAAGCATTGAGTACCGAGACTCACAATCGGTGAACTTCTTGCTCAAATAATAAAAGGCAAACTCTTTTCGACCAGATTCATCTTGTTGTCCCATAACACACCCATAGATTCTTCTAGCACAGTCAAATACATGATCAAAGGTCTTCCTTCCACAGGAGGAGACAAAATCGGAGGTTCAAGCAGATACTCTTTAATTCTTTCAAAAGCTTTCTGACAATCCTCTGTCCAGACACAACCCTGATCTTTGCGAAGAAGCTTGAAGATTGGCGCACAGGTGGCAGTCATATTGGATATAAATTGGGAGATGTAATTCAAACGTCCCAAGAATCCTCTTACTTGTTTTTCTGTTTTGGGCGCAGGCATTTCCTGAATGGCTTTAACTTTACCAGGATCAACTTCAATGCCTTTTCGGCTGACAATAAAGCCCAACAACTTTCCAGAAAGGACACCAAAAGTGCATTTATTAGGATTCAAACGGAGCTTAAACTTTCTCAAACGTTGAAATAGCTTCAATAAGTACTCAATATGATCTTCTTCAGTCTTCGACTTACAAATCATATCATCCACATAGACCTCAATTTCTTTATGCATCATATCATAGAACAAAGTAGTCATAGCTCTCTGGTATGTTGCACCAGCATCTTTCAAACCGAAGGGCATCACTCTGTAACAGAATGTTCCCCAGGGTGTAATGAATGTTTTTTTTCCATATCCTCGGGTGCCATCTTTATTTGATTATAACCGGAAAATCCATCCATAAAAGAAAAGATACTGAATTTAGCAGTATTATCTACCAACATATCAATGTGTGGCAATGGAAAATCATCTTTTGGACTCACTTTATTCAAATCTCTATAGTCGACGCACATTCGGACTTTTCCGTCCTTCTTTGGAACAGGCACAATATTAGCCACCCATTGAGGATACTCCGAAGTCACAAGAAAACCAGCATCAATCTGCTTTTGAACCTCCTCTTTGATCTTCACAGCCATGTCAGGATGAGTTCTTCTCAATTTCTGTTTCACAGGTGGACATTCAGGCTTCAATGGCAAATGGTGCTCCACAATATCAGTATCAAGACTAGGCATGTCTTGATAAGAGCAAGCAAACACATCAACATATTCTCTAAGAAGCTCTACAATCCTCTTCTTAACATCTGACTGAAGCAGTGCCCCAATCTTGACTTCTTTCTTATCATCATCTGAACCCAAATTAACCAATTCCAACGGCTCTTCATGAGGCTGAATGGCCTTTTCCTCGTGCTCAAGCAACCGAGAAATTTCATCGAGAATCTCCTCAATATCCTCTTCTTCAGCTCCAAACACAGGGAACTCAAAGTTGGGAGGGGGCATAGGGTCATTGTTTTCAATGGGTTTATCAATCAATCTGCACAATGATTTATGTTTGATTTTAAAATATGAACAAGAAGTGCAAGTATCATGCAGATAAAAGTGATTATCACATTATTTTTAGTTTTTTTGGTTTTTTTATGTTACCATTTTTCGGAAATAAAGCAAAAAGGGAAAACATAATATGGATAAACAAAATAACATTTTATTGATGATAATAAAATTTGAAACAAAGCCCTCACAAATTCACTTTCACCTTGGGCAGAGTGAAAGGATTTTTGAAAGAAACAAAAACAAATTACTTTGAAATATGAACAAAAGTAGGAACATCAAAAGCTATCCAATTCTGGCAGACTTGTCCATGTGTCACAAAATTAGGAAGCTCTTCCTCTTCATCTTCTTCAATGATGGCAGCAGTAGAGTGATCTTTGTTGATGAATCCGGTGCTATGAAAGGTCTCATTAATACGCTTCAAATCTCTTCTGACTGTACCAGGCGTAAAGCCTAAACCAGTTTTGCCCAGGTTATCAACCACATCAATGGCTCGACCCCAACCATCAGGCCGACTAGTTTATAACACATGCAGAGCATCTTTCAAAGAAGACATAGGTAACTCATTTTTCTTAACAGCTTTGTCATCAACAGAAAGAGCTTGGAACGGAGTTCCAACAGTTTCATCAGCATCAACATACGAAAAGGATGAAAGGTGGCTCACCAGCATCGCTTGCTCACCTCCAACAATTACCAGCTTATCATTCTTAACAAATTTCAGCTTCTGATGAAGAGTCAAAGTCACTGCCCCAGCCTCATGAATCCAGGGTTGTCCAAGCAAACAACTATAAGCAGGATGGATATCCATTACTTGAAAAGTAATTTGGAAGAAGCACGGTCCTATTTTGATTGGAAGATTAACCTCTCCAATCACAGTCTTTCGAGATCCATCAAAAGCTTTAACAATAACTCCATTATACCTCATGGGAGGACCTTGGTAAGCAAGCTTTGATAAAGTAGATTTTGGCAACACATTCAAAGAAAAGCCAGTATCAACCAACACATTAGAAAGCACATCTTCTTGACAGTTCATGGAGATGTGTAAAGCCAAATTGCAATTTCTCCCCTCCTCGGGTAACTCTTCATCACAGAAACTCAAATTATTACATGCGGTAAGGTTGGCAACAATGCCATCAAACTGATTAACAGTCACATCATGCTCAACATATGCTTGTTCCAATACCTTCTGAAAAGATTTCCTATGAGCTTCAGAATTCATCAGTAGGAACAACACTGAAATCTTGGACGGGGTGTACAAGAGTTGATCCCCAACACTGTAATCACTCTTCTTGATCAATTTCAAAACTTCTTCCTCATAAACCTTTGAACCACTGGACTGACCAGAAGCATCAACATTACTCTCATCTTGATGTTGTTTGCCAGCAACAACATTCTCCACAATCTTTGGAGGCTCAGGAGCAAAAACTCGACCACTCTGGGTCACTCTACTCACATCAGCGATGCTTACCACAGAAGACAAAGAAGGAATGGGCACTTCCTTACCATATTCTACCATGGTAGCATTGTACTTATACGAAACAGCTTTGTCAGATTCATAGGGTACCGGACCGGGCAAGCGAATAACCAAAGGTGTAACAGCGGTCTTCCGACTGTCATAAGAGATAACAACTCGCTCAGGGATATTAAAGCGTGGCTCAATAGCATTCACCTCATTCTGATATTCATCTCTCTTAGCAGTGACTTCAATTAAATTTTCATCCATCATCCTTTGAATATCCCTCTTCACTATCACACAACCACGCGGATTCATGGAACAGATGCAACAAGCTGCGTAGTCATGATTAATATCATGGTATTCACTCAAAAGTGCATGAATTTCCACAAGAGACCTTCGGATCCAACGGATATCAAAGATTTTGAATGTACCAAGACAACCATAAACTATATTGACAGACGCCTTGCCATGATTAGGCAGCAGATTCGATTGCACATTAGGGTTGGAATCTTTGAAAGATAAAATACCACTCTTCGCCAACCTTTGCACTTCCATCTTTAATGGATAACAGTTCTCAGTGTCATGCCCAGCTCCTCCTTGATGGAAAGCACAATGAGCTTCAGGCTTATACCACCATGGTGAATCTTTTGGAATAGCAGGTGGTGGACGGGTCTGAACAAGATTCTTCTTAATTAAACAAGGAAGCAATTCCGTGTAGGTCATCGGAATCGGATCAAAATCTTTCTGAAAACGGCCCAGTTGTTTGGCTGATTAGAACGTTGTTGCTGAGCAGGAGCTGCCTGAACAACAGGAGCTGAACTGATAACAGGAGTGACAGATGCAACATGTTGCTGACACTGATTGTTTCTATTGCGAGGTCTTCTATACCTTTCTCGAGAAAAGGCATTGGTATCTCCTTCTTTCTTTTTGGCAAATCCTCCACTATATTTTTTGGAACTTCCAGTAGAATTGCCATCTTTCTACAAACGTCCCTCACGGACACCCTCTTCCAATCTCATCCCCATATTAACCATCTCAGTGAAATCACTTAGGGCACTAGCAATCATACGCTCATAATAGAAAGGACTCATAGTTTTCAGAAAAATCTTGGTCATCTCCTTTTCTTCCAAAGAAGGGTTGATCTGAGCAGTAATCTCGCGCCACCTTTGCGGGTATTCTTTGAATGTCTCCTTATCTTTCTGAGCCATTGCCCAAAGCTGGTCACGATCAGGAGCCATATCCACATTATACTTATACTGTTTCACAAACGCCTCACCCAAATCTTCGAAAGTGCGAACTCAAGTATTGTCGAGTCCCATATACCATTTCAAAGCTACACCAAGCAAACTATCTTGAAATTAGTGAATGAGCAGCTAATCATTATCCTTCTGAGCCGACATCTTACGATCATACATAGTCAAATGACTCATCGGCCAAGAGTTACCCTTATACATTTCAAAGTCAGGGACTTTGAACTTATGCGGGATCTTTACATTAGGAACCAAGCATAACTCATGAGCATTTTTTCCAAACAGCTCGTTACCTCTCAGAGCTTTGATCTCTTTCTGCATTTCAGTAAACTGGTCTTGAATCTCTTCCATTCTATCATAAGCACTGGCATTTTCACTTGAGCAGTATGGAAGATCTGTTCTTCACCAAAAGGAACAGTATGAACCACAGGCGGTGGCACAGTCATCACAGGTTGAACGGTAGGAACAACGTGAATTTTGGGAGGCGGTGGTGGTTGATAACCCTCGGGAACAAAGTTATGAGGCATGCCCCAGGGGAAACCAGGAGGCATGGAGTATTGAGGAACACTAGCAGGCGCCACAGAGATGGGCGTGGAGACAATCTCAGAAATGAATGTCCTTTGCACAAGAGTTGAAAGCAGAGGAGGAGGTGGTGGTGGCTGATTCTGAGCAACCACCAGGGCTTCCATCTTAGCAGTGAGTCTTTCTAAACCATCCTTCAGAGTTGATACTTCTTCTCGAAGCTCACGGTTCTCTTGTTGCAATTGATCCATCTTCTTCTTCAGATTAGCTCGAGTATTATACTGGTGCGACAACTTGGCTGAATGAAGACCAAAAGAAACAATACGACACCTGGAAAAAGCAAGAAACAATGCAAGAGATGATGCTTGATGTGCAAGATGCAAATGCAAAGTTTCAAGGAAATATAAGGCATATTGCAAACATTGTTATCTGAAATACCAAAATCTCATTCATTAATGATGGAAAAGATTACATCTCGGAAGTACAAATTCAAGAATCCTAAAACAATAGAGAATAAAGAAAACTAGATCCCTAGAGAATCCTATGAGAAGAAGTCCCAGCTCTATCTTCCAGCTTCTTGATATGGGCCTGCATCTGAGTCTTCTCAATCAGCAACTGATCAACGATCAACTTCCAAGGAGATTCTGAACTCTTCGGAATATCGGAAACTGGCTGAATGCGAGAGGAAAATAAATCCTCTTGTGCCTTTATCTTCTTGTTGGCAACTTCATCTTCATTCTTCTTCTTGAAGTGCTCTTGAAGTCTTGCATTCTCTAACTCAATAATCTGATACTTGTTCTTCCAAGCATCTCTCTCTTGTTGCATCTCGGCCAAAGCGATTTGAAGATTCTCTGTGTCTTCCATAAAGTAGAGAATAAGCTTCTTATCAGTTAGAGATAAAGGTTCCTGATGCTTATAAGGCATCTTCAAAGTAATAGCTCTATTTTTAACCCAGTGGAGGTAACGTTCCGAAGAGACACAATTCGGATTTCCCAAACTTTCCTTTCCTTTTCTACGAATGTTGCACCATGCTTCCACAATTTCTCTCTTGAGAGCAACCTAAGATTCTTCATCCTTGAAAAAGAGACTGGCCAAATGAATGTTCTTCGTTACCTCTCGCAAAGGATATCCCAACTGACGATGAGCCAACACCGGATTGTAACTAATTCCTCCCTTTGTACCAAGAAGAGGCACGTTGGGAAAATCACCATAACTATCAATAATCATCGCTCCAGAAGGAACACAGCTACACCAATCAATATCAGAATGAGTGAGAGACATGATCTTCCGCGACCAATATAAACCATCCTTGAGATTCCAGAAAGCTGCAGACTTCAGCAAGTGAGAAATAAACCACTTGTAAAGCAAAGGTGCACAACAGATAATCATCCCTTCACCATGGAAATTCCTAAGGTGAATAGAATGGTAAGCATCGGCAAGAAAAGTGGGAATTGGATTCCCAATCAAGAAGATCTGAATAGCGTTGATGTCGACAAAGTTCTCAACATTCGGGAAGAGAAACAGTCCATAAATAAGCAAGGCAAGAATAGCCTCAAAAGCGATTGTGTTCTTCACACTAGCAAAGTGGTGAGCTCTATCCATTAAGAACTTAGCGGGTAACCCAAGAATATTTCCTTTGGTATCCGTGCGAGCCTTAATCTCAGAAACCTTCAAGTGAGTAGCCTTCGCAATAATGTGATGCTTGGGAGTGGGGTCCAAACCAGAGAAAATATGACCAAGAACAGGCAAACCAAGTAGGAGAGAATACTCCTCTAGCGTGGGTACCAACTGATAATCAGGAAAGGTGAAACAATGCAGCAAAGGGTTATAGAACTGAACAAAAGTAGCAAGCAATCCTTCAGCCATATCAACCTTCAAGAGAGATAAAAGCCTTCCATATCTGGACTCAAACTTCTTGGTATCAACAACCAAAGATCCTAGCTCTCTCAAACCCTCTAACTTAGGACTCTTGAAAGTGTACTTCTTGGTACTTCTCCTTCCAAAATCCATAACAAAATTACCTGCAATGTTTGCAATAACACCTTTAAGTTCCTTGAAACCTTCCAAAAGAATGCCCATGAATGCATGAGTGCATGAATGCAACACCCACAAACAAGATCACACAAAGCACACGGGTCAAGGTTCAAGTCACGAGCATGAAGCCATGGGTAAGAACCAATCCCACAAAGGTGTGTACTTAGGTTTTGTCTTCATTGTACCTACAGAAAACAGCGGTTCTAACAAAGTGGCCAGGGTCCACAATCCACTATCAGACACACCAGCACACCGATTTGCTCGGAGGTTGGTAGTTATCCTCAAGAGAATCTAACCTAAGTGTAGCATCATGTGAAGGCTAAGTCAGATTTGCATCTTCATAGCTTCTGTGCTACGATCCTAAAAAGGCTAGGATGGGTTAAGGGTTATTACGGTCCTCAGTGTTATAGGCTTCTATGGAAAAAGTAATGCCTTCTCTATCGCTCGATCGGCATCAGTAATTCCAAAGAGGCAACCATCGAGTGAATAGATTCTCAAGTTCTTCTTTTTCAGGATTCGACTCCTTCAAAGTTCCCTTGACTATACTATCCTCCTATCTCAAAGTGCACTCTGGTCCGGGTATAGGACCTATCTCACACACAGAGGAACTCCCAAATAGAACAAACAAGTAACAAGCAAATCAAACAAAAAGCAATAAATAAAACAAAGTAGGCTAAACCCCTCAAGGGAGACGTGTCCCCAGAAGAGTCGCCACTTTTCTGTAGCGGGGAAATTTGTGAGTGTAAGCTATTGATTAACTTAACTAAAAAATAAACAAGAGTCGCCACCGCACTTTTATTTTTGTCAAAAAAGGAAAGGAAAAAAAAGCGAACAAAACCTAAAGAGTTCTAAAAGAACAAAGAGATAAAGGGTAAGGGGGTTGGTTATGTAAAGGGAAGGTTTTACGCACCCAATACATCTATAGTACTCTATAGGAGCCCTTTGATGTATTCATGCTTTTTGGTCTGAAAATGGTTTGCTTGTAAAGAGATTGAGGAGATGAGAGAAGAATTATTTTTTAGATTTTTGTGTTTGGAGAGACTCATCGCCTCATGCCTACGTACCCACGATGTGCAATGTAGGATCAAAACCCCGTAGTTCGTGGTACAAAGAATGAAAATTTGTTTGTTTTGGTTGATTTTAAGTGTAAAGACAAATCGTCATTTCCAAGCGAATAATTCCGCTTAAAGAAATGAATCATGTCTAAACTTATGAAAAAAAAAATTTTAAAGAGAAAAAGTGCACAAAGCACAAAGAGAGTTTGATGAGTTTTATATTTTTTATGTCTTTTTGAAATGGTCAAAGTATGATTAAGATAGATTGACATTTATTAAAGAAAACAAAGTTTAAAAAAATCACTTGACAGAAGTCAAGGTTTTATTACGAAAGCGGTTTTAAGTTTGAAAACAAGAAGATTTTGAAAAAAGGAGGAAGTTTTGAAAATTGAAGAATGGGGAGGAGAAGAAGTGACTATCCTAGTGCATAAAATAAAAGCTAGGGAAAAGAAGGATCTAACCAAAATGGAGCCACTTCAAAGCAATATTAAAAGAATTCCATCCTTAAGCAAATTGGCCAAATGAAGGCAAGTCTTTAATCAATACTCCAAGCAAAGGGATAAGAAGTCCTAATTCTAGGTCCATAAGTCCAATATTACTTCAAAAGAGGTCCATAAAGAGGTTACTCCAAAGCATAGGATAGTAACCAATAGTCCAAGATGACGAGAATTAAGTTTTTTATGGTTTAAGCCTTTATTAATGTTTTTGGTCCAAGTGGACAAAGAGAAAAAAGGCATAAGCATAAACATGTGTCCAACGGACAAAGGAAAAATTGCAGAAGCATAACCATGATATGAAATGAAGCATAAAAAATAAAAGAGATAGGGAGCGAGAAGGAAACATAAACAAAATTAATACAAAATATTGTTAATAAGTTAGTGATTAGTTGTTAGTGTTAGTGATCAATAACAATTTAATAATTGCACTTTGGTCAAGGTTGATGAAACTCATTAGAGGATTGATAAGACCAAAGCCTCCTAACAACAAGTTTCATGAGTTTTGAACCATAAGACAAATAATCAACCATTCTTGATAATTTTCCGATACGGGACAAATATTGCGCTATGTTAAGCAATCGTCGAGTAATTTACGGAGTAATTACCCTACAATGAGGCCGGTCAATAGCTCTTTGTGCTAATGTATGCTAGATGAACGATATATAGATCGTCATCCGAAAGCAATACCGTACGAAAAGAAAAGTGGTAACGATCTAGTCTTGATCGAAATTCAACAACGGAATTCTACGATCTTTAAGACTTTCATCGATCAAAAGAAAAGAGAAATAGATGAAGAGAAAGACAAATTAAACCACACAATTATGTGATCTAAGGCTAAGAACAAAAGGAAAGGGAAGAAAATGGAAAAGGAACCAAAACAGTCCCAAAAACAAGCCAAAATATGCATTCTGTTTCAAAGTAACCGGTTACTCACCAGGAGTTAACCGGTTATGTAGTTCAAACTAAGCACAATTTTTCAAAATTTACACAGAGTAACCGGTTACTCACCAGACGTTAACCGGTTACTCTGCACCAGAATGCAGAAAATTGTACAAAATTCAGCATGATCTACTTTCAAAACATTTTTCAAACACCTTATGGTTATGAATTGAATTTGCACGAATTTTAAGATAAAAATAGACAAAGAAACCTGCAATCAAACAACAATATATGATCCAAAGGGTCAACAACAAGCAACACCAAGGATCTACATCTTGAATGATGAATATGAAGCTTTAACAATGGTGGAAGATGAATTACCACTCCAAATCAAAAAATTCCTTTGAATTGCAGCAAGATCTACACTCCAAAACCTTGATCTACTGTGATTGATGAACAAAACAAGAAATGATGAAGGTTTAGCTCAAAGTTAAGCAAGAATCAATGTGAATCCTTACTAACTTTAAAAAGAAGAAATAAGAGCTTTGGTGAATTTGTGGTTTGAGGAGATAATTTGCAAGGGATTTTTTGGCTATCAAAAGCTTGAAGAATGAATGAAATGAAGCCTATATTTATAGAGTTTAGGCTTGGGAATTTGGTGATTTGGAATTAGGCTTGGATGATCAAAATTAGGATTGGAATTCAAATTTGGAGGGAATTATAAAAAGAGTGGTGATTAGTGAAGGTGCATGGTGGAAAATGATCAAAGTGATGTAGGGGAACTAAAATGAGGTGGCCTAGAATATTCCAAGTGTGATCAAGGACTGAGATTTGGTGCTAATTGTAGAATTTGAATTTGCCTCCATTTTTTCAAATTTTCACGAGGGTAACCGGTTACTCACCACAGGGTAACCGGTTACTCAGTGCAAAATTTGTGAAAAATGAGCATTTTGCTGCACTGTTGCGGTTCCGGCTCGATTCTCTTGCTTGTCAAAGAAGGCATGGAAATAAACACATGAACCTTGAAGTCTCTTGAATAATAATCAATTAAATCGTGGAAACTCTTGATCAGATGATTTTTTGAATCAATTGCGGATCAACTTTGACTTTGTTCATATGGAATTCATTCGAGCTGCGGGACTGATTTTTTTGGTATTTTTACCTGTTCTTCCCCTGAAAATGTTAGTGAAAGGAAACAAAATATATTTGGATTTTAATTAATGGTTAGTAAGCATAAACAAATTATGCAATAAAATAACTAACAAACACGCACAAACTCAAAGATCCCTGCAAGGCACAATCCTACAAAAGAGGGAACCAATGTGTGATCTTGTTTGTGCCATGAGATGCAAAGTGATATGTGGGATCTTAGGGGTAAAAATTAGGGTATTACATAGCCAGTAGCAACCGTGACTCCTGCTATCAATCCCATGCATGTTCCTATGTATCAACGTCAGGTTGCTCAGAGCCAACCTAATCAACAACAATTTCAGCAAAGGACACAACAGCCTCTTCAGCAGGCTCGTCCTCCGTACAACACCAATCGTGCAACGCGGCCACCAGGGTTTGACCCTATACTGGTATTGTACACAGAATTATTTCCACTCTTACTGGTCAAGGGGGATGTCCAAACCAGGGCTCCTCTTACAATACCGGAAAATCCGCCTTTTTTGTTCAAGGCGGATCAGACTTGCCCTTACCATCAAGGAGGACCAGGGTATAACATAGAAAACTGTCTCAGTTTCAAATCCGACGTGCAAAAGCTTGTTAGGAGCGAGGTCTTATCTTTCAAAGATACGAATCGTAATGTTCTCACGAACCCGTTGCCTCAACATGAGAAGACCGCAGTTAATTTGATAGAGGGAGAGTCTAACAACAGCTATCAAATTCACGATGTACTCTTATTGAGGGCCAATTTAGTCAAGATGCATTGTGGACAAAGTGGATACGGTCATGTGCCACCTCATAATTATCACCAGTGTAATATCTGCTCTAAAAACAATCAAGGATGTTCTGTAGTGCAATCAGCTCTACAGGAACAATTGGATCTTGGATGGATCCAGGAACACTGAGTTTGTGGTGTCAACATGACTTATACGAACTCCAACATCATTCAGAACCATGACATTCATGCAATGAATGTCAACTTAGTGGCAATGAACTCAAGGAAAAGCCAGTATCATAATTTGCCGCGGCACGATTACAATTCCTGTCTGACTTGCTCGGTAAACAAAATAGGGATGCACTTTTGTACAAGAGGCCCTCCAGCGTCAGATGGATCTTGGGTGGATCCAGGACTACCATGATAGAAATCCTTATCAAGTCAACATGATTCAAATCTTCGATATTCATTTGATGAATACAAGCTTAGTGGAGTTGCACGCTACACAAGTCCAACTCGGTTTTCTCACTTCACATGATTATCCGAGCTGTAAAATATGTTGTGAGAGTAACCAAGGGTGCGCTCTCATTCAAAGAACTTTCCAACACTTGTTGAACCACTGGTGGATTTCGATCTATATGGATGAAGACACGCAACAAATAATTGTGGTTAACGGGAACCCTACTCGGCATCAAAGTCAAGATGTCCGGTCAACCGAAACAGACTTAGTAAGGTTACACTGCATTCAGAGCGGACGTGGCCAAATGACACCGCATAACTATGAGCGTTGTAGAGTCTGCTCGGAAAATAGTCAAGGATGTTACCTCGTGCGAGCAGCCCTTCAGAGTCAGTAGGACCGTAAAGAGATTCGACCGTGTCCAAGTTCTGGGTCCATCAACTGGACGCCAGACTATTTCGATGATCAGATCAAAGATGTTATCGTAATTTCTGACCACTAGAGGACCAAGGATGTTTGTTCCATCATTCCTTTGCTTAACAAATCAAAAGTCCCCAACCGGGAATTGATTGAAGTTGCTTATGACAGTCAGAAAAATCAGAAGGCTCCTGTAGTTGTCTATTTACCGGGACCGTTACCATATGAATAAACTAAGGTTATCCCTTACAAATACGGTGCAACAACAGTTGAGAATGGAAAGGAAATTTCATTACCCTTCGTCGTGAATATTGCAGACATCAGTCGAGTAACACAGAGCGGAAGAATCTTCAACCGAGGAGTTAGGGAACCCACCAAAGAAAAGGAACCTCAAACAGAGGTTCCTAATTAACCAGTAGGCCAGTCCAATGATCCCGACCTTTCAAAGAACAACGATGAGATGTTGAAGCTCATCCAGAGGAGTGAATACAACATTGTTGATCAGCTGTTACAAACTTCTTCGAAAATCTCAGTGTTATCGCTTTTGCTCAGTTCTGAAGCCCACATAGAGGATCTACATAAAGTTTTAGATCAGGCCTTTGTGGAACAGGATGTGTCAATACGACAATTCAATAACATCATCTCTAACATCACTTCCTGCAACAACTTGGGGTTTAGTGATGAGGAATTGCCAGATGAAGGCAAAAGTCACAACATGGCGCTCAATATCACCGTTAACTTCCAGGACGATACTTTAGCCAGCGTACTGGTGGACACCGGATCGGCTCTCAACGTCATGCCCAAGTCCACTCTGATGCAACTATCATTCAGAGGATCTCCGATGAGAGGCTGTGAGGTCATCGTCAAAGCATTTGACGAGTCTAGAAGAACAGTTATCGGCGAAGTCGACCTTCCCATAACTATCGGTTCTCACACTTTCCTAGTCACTTTCCAGGTCATGGACATCCGGGCAACATACAGTTGCTTATTAGGAAGACCTTAGATACACCAGGCTGGGGCAGTCACTTCGACACTTCACCAGAAGCTGAAGTTTATCAAGAACGACCAACTCGTCACTGTCTGTGGAGAGCAAGCCTTGATCGTGAGTAACCTTTCATTATCCACTTGTGTAGAACCCGAGGAGGTTGTTGGAACTCAGTTCCAAGCGCTTTCGGTGAGCAATGAGGATCAACTAGAAAAAGGAACATCAATATCCTCGTACAAAGATACTCTCAAAGTAATCGAGAGTAATAGCGCAAAAGGATGGGGGCAGCTTGTCATTCCTACTAATAACAAAGCGAAGAAGGATCTTGGATTTTCTTCAACCTGTACCCAGACTGCTTCTAACAATGAAAGTCTTTATCCCATTCAGGACTTCTTCCACAGTGGAGGTTTCCTTCACCCAGTGTCTCAAGAAGTATATACCATCAACGAGGGAGATCCCTCCGACACTGAGGAAGAATGGGAGTCTTATCTTAACAAGGATGGTTATATGTCTCAGGAAGAGGTGCTTATGCTATTTTGCTATCCCACACAGAGTCCGAGATTTATCCCAAGGTCAGACGTCGAAATGATATACAGAGATTGTGATCCGGAAGGATGTCATGCTCCACCAAACTCATTAGAGGAAAACACTCTAATGAAAGATAACTTTGACCATGACTATTATGGCCAAATGGATGGCCTTCCTATCTGGCAGCCGTACCCAGGAGACCTGGTGCAAGAAAATTAGCCGAACAATGAAAATCAGCTGAGCATCATTGAGACAAATACCTATGTCCCCACCGAATCATGGGATCAACACTCATGGCATTTAGAAAATATCCAGCACAATGATGAATTCGCAAAGTTTACAGGACTAGAATTAATTAACTATGCTTTTCCCGAGGTCAACGTCATCGAGAGAGATTACTCCTCTAATTCAAAAGTAGTGTGGGATACCTTGGGACAACCGAGTGGAAAATATGACTTCATGGTCAAATAAACCGCTCCTGAAAGCTCTCGCATCAGGCTCGAAGACATTCAGCCAACTGGGTGGGGAGATCCATCTGAGAGTACAAATACTATGCAAAATACAATAGAAGAGTTCGTCTACGACAACTCTGCCTGGGAGACAGATTCCAATGATCCTGCTCCACCATAAATCAGCATCATTTCTGAAGACAAATCAAGGAAGGTGCCAGACTTTGTGATTCACCGAGGAGTTCGCCACCAATGGGTTGCAGTCGATGTTCCGAAGGTCGTCCATAAGTCATAGTAATTGTCGTCTTTATCTTAACCTTTCACCCTGCCCCGGTGAAACGGATGTTTTGATAGGGCTCACTTGCTGCAAATATACCTCTTCGCTTTTCCCAAAGCCACATAGTTTTGTTTTATAGGGTTGTAGTTTCAAGAATTGACAAAATCATAAATAAATAAACGTCGTTCTATAATTTCCGCATTAATTATTGTTTTCTCTTTTCGCTTTGTCAGAAAATGGTAATCCTAAAAAACAATACAAATAATAAAAACAAGCAGTTATCAAAAAATACACTGCACACACTCTTACATTTTCTCTATCTCTTCTAAACACAAATCATCACATCATGCAGATTGCTTATTTTAAACCCCATTGAAACGTATGATCCGATGCCTTCTCCCAACTTTGAATTCACGGTATTTGAGGTCGAAGAAGAAGATGACGAAGAAATTCCAAAGGAGATCTCCCGATTACTCAGACAAGAGGAAAGGTCCATTAAACCTCACAAAGAACCGTTGGAAACTGTCAACTTGGGTTCAGAGGAAGAGAGAAAAGAAGTCAAGATTGGGGCACTACTCAGTTCAACTGTCAAAGAAAGTTTGTCAAAGCTTCTCAAAGAGTTTCCCGATGTATTCACTTTATCCTATCAGTATATGCTAGGGTTGGATACCAGCATCGTGGAACATCATCTACCGTTAAGGTCAGAATGTCCGCCAGTAAAACAGAGGTTGAGACAGACTCATCCAGACATGGCCATCAAAATCAAAGAGGAAGTACAGAAGCAGATTGACGCGGGTTTCCTCGCCATATCAGAATATTCTCAATGGTTAGCCAACATCATAGCAGTTTGGAAAAAGGACGGAAATGCCAGAATGTATGTGGATTACAGAGATCTAAACAAAGCAAGTCCAAAGGACGACTTTCCTTTACCACACATTGACATGCTGGCAGACAGTACAACAAAGTTCAAAGTCTTCTCCTTCATGGATGGATTCTCAGGCTATAATCAGATAAAAATGGCGCAAAAAGACATGGAGAAGACTTCCTTCATCACCCCATGGGGTACTTTTTGTTACAAGGTAATTCCGTTCGATTTGAAAAACGTCGGGGCAACCTATCAAAGGGCCATGATTACTCTGTTTCATGACATGATACACAAAGAAATCGAGGTATATGTCGATGATGTGATTGCCAAATCTAAGACAAAAGAGGAGCATGTGACCCACCTGTCAAAACTATTCGAGTGGTTAAGAAAGTACAAACTTCGCTTGAATCCCAATAAGTGCACATTCGGTGTCCGTTCAGGGAAACTTTTAGGGTTCATTGTCAGCCAGAAAGGAATTGAGGTTGATCCTGACAAGGTCAAGGTCATTCAAGAAATGCCTTCTCCGCGGACTGAAAAACAAGTCAGGGGATTCCTGGGACGTTTGAATTACATTTCCAGATTTATATTCCTCATGACCGTGACGTGCGCGCCAATTTTCAAATTACTCAAAAAGAATCAGGATTGCGTTTGGACAGAAGATTGCCAAACTGTCTTCGACAGTATCAAGGAATACCTGTTGAACCCACCGATTCTATCACCTCCAGTGGAAGGAAGACCACTGATCATATACCTAACAGTCTTGGAAGACTCTATGGGTTGTGTACTTGGCCAACAAGACGAAACGAAAAGGAAAGAGTCTGCCATCTACTATCTGAGCAAGAAATTCACTGAATGTGAAACTTGGTACACTATGCTCGAGAAAACTTGTTGTGATCTGGCTTGGGCAGCCAAACGTCTTCGCCAGTACATGATTCGTCACACTACTTGGTTAATCTCCGAAATGGATCCAATCAAGTTTGTCTTCGAAAAGCCTACTCTCACAGGAAGGATAGCTCGTTGGCAGATGCTGTTATCAGAATATGACATCGAGTACCATGCTCAAAAAGCTGTTAAGGAAAGTGTTTTAGCCGATCATTTGGCTCATCAACTGATTGACGATCAGGAATCAGTCGAATTTGACTTCCCAGACGAAGATGTCATGTACTTAAAAATGAAAGATTGCGATGAACCGCTACCCAGTGAAGGGCCAGAACCAGGTTCCCAATGGGGACTAATCTTTGACGGAGCTGTCAATCATTATGGAAACGGAATTGGGGCAATCATCATAACACCTCAGGGTACCCACATTCCTTTCACCGCCCGACTGACATTCAAGTGTACAAATAACGAGGCCGAATACGAAGCTTGTATCATGGGTCTTGAAGAAGCGATCGACTTAAGGATCAAAGACTTGGATGTTTACGGTGACTCAGCCCTGGTTATCAATCAGATCAAAGGAGATTGGAACATATACCAATCAGGATTGATTCCTTACAAATATTATGCGAGAAGGTTGTTACCCTTCTTCAACAGAATCGAGTTTCATCATATCCCTCGTGAAGAGAATCACATGGCTGATGCACTGGCCACTCTCTCTTCCATGATTAGTATAGGTCAATGGAACGACATACCTAAGATTGACATAATGCGCCTAGAAAGGCCCGCTTACATCTTCGCAATCGAAGCAATCATAGACGACAAACCTTGGTAACACGATATAAAATGCTTCCTTCAGAAACAAGATTACCCTCTTGGGGCATCCAGAAAGGACCAAAAGACCCTCAGAAGACTGGCTGGCAGCTTCTTACTGAGCGGTGATACACTCTATAAGATAAATTTTAACATGGTCTTGCTCCAATGCGTAGACAGACCAGAAGCAAACATGCTAATGTAAGAGATTCACGAAGGATCCTTTGGCACTCATGCCAACGGACACACAATGGCGAAAAAAATTCTAAGAGTTGGGTATTATTGGTTGACAATGGAATTCGATTGCTACAAGTACATGAGGAAGTGTCACAAGTGTCAGATATACTCAGACAAAATCCATGTACTGCTAACGCATCTCAAAGTTCTCTCTTCCCCGTTGCCTTTTTCCATATGGGGAATCGACATGATTGGCATGATTGAAGCCAAAGCTTCGAACGGACATCGGTTCATCCTAGTAGCCATTGACTACTTCACTAAGTGGGTTAAAGCAGCGTCATACGCCAATGTAACCCGACAAGTGGTGGTCCGATTTATCAAAAACAATCTCATCTTCCGTTATGGTGTTTCAATCCAGATCATCACTGACAATGGATCTAACTTAAATAACAAGATGATGAAAGAGTTGTGCGCTGAGTTCAAGATCGAACACCATAACTCATCTCCCTACCGACCCAAGATGAACGGAGCGGTAGAAGCGACTAACAAGAACATCAACAAGATCGTTCAAAAGATGGTTGTAACCTACAAAGATTGGCATGAAATGCTACCCTTTGCCCTTCACGGTTATCGCACATCTGTCCGCACTTCAATAGGGGCAACCCATTTCTCTCTAGTATATGGCATGGAAGCAGTGCTCCCCATAGAGGTAGAGATCCCATCAATCTGGGTATTGATGGAAGCTAAGCTAACAGAGGCGGAATGGTGTCAAAGTCGACACGATGAACTGAATCTAATCGAAGAGAAGCGAATAACGACTTTATACCACGGTCAGTTGTATCAACAGAGAATGAAGAAGGCGTTTGACAAAAAGGTCTGACCTCGCGTCTTCAGGAAAGGAGACCTCGTGCTAAAAAAGATACAATCTTTTCTCACTAATTCCCGGGGCAAATGAACTCCGAATTATGACGGGCCCTATGTGGTCAAGAAAACTTTCTCAGGTTTCGCCTTGAAACTCGCAACCATGGATGGAGAGGAATTTGCCTACCCCACAAATGTGGACGTAGTCAAGAAATACTTTGCCTAAACAAAAAAAAAACGTCTCGGTGGATTGAAAACCCGAAAGGGCGGTCCAGGCAAAAATTAGAGATATGATCCAAAATCATCCCAGCAGATTGGAAATCTCAAAGTACAATCCAGACAAAAATTAGGGATAATGGTAAGTAACTACGTCCAACAGGGGCAAATCCCTCAGCGACAGTCATGCCATCCATCAGCAAAACTCCAGTCAAGGTCATCTTCGACAGAAGCACAGGATGCCCAGAATTCAAAGTTGGTAGAAGGATAGCGGTCGTTATGTTTTAATGAAGCCCTTTTCCCTTAAATTACCATTTTCTAAACTTTGTAAATACTCTATGGAGTCACGCACTTGGCTGATTTCCATACTATCAATAAAATTGGAGCCCAAGTGCTTTTGTTTGCAATTCCCATTTGTTTTAGTTGTACAGAATGACATTTTAACATGATTACTGATTCTTGAAATAAAATAAAAATGAATTTACTTGTCAAACTTTTTCTGTTTTTAAAATAAAGATGGCAATTCTTTTGACTTTTGAACATCGAAAGAACATCGACCGCTTCTCCAGAAGTGGTCAAGCTTCAAAGTGCAGAATCAAAGTACTCCTTCTAAACCAGTGCACCTGAACGAAGGATCAACTGTGTCAGAGACCGAGTTTCCCCTGACACCCCCGGCAGAGTTCTTACCTCCTAAGCCCGGCCAACATAGTGCCCCAACGGGGACTATCACTCCTAAGCAAGGCGGAATTGCTATCTTGAACCAGTGATACTTTTCATCTCCCGTTGTGGCCGAGTATCCAGTCATGTCCATCTATTAGTCTGTATGTCGCATCAGTTTTGTCAGCATAAACATACATACATCATGCATTATGGATTTACATTCACATTCATGTTGCATCACTATCACTCTAGTTAGTCTCATCCCCTAGTGATAAACGTCTTTTCAGCCGAGTTGTCAGTTATTTCCTCGTCGGGAAAGGTGGCGTCTGAACAACCTCTCCTCCACGTTGCTGCTGAATTGAAGTGGGTCCCTTGACCACTTTGATAACTTGAACATCTGAAAAGCCAGAGAACCTTCAGCCAACGTCATTCTTCACCATTGAAGATGATATCTTCGCTTTCCCGGATTAAGGAAAATCCCCAGAGAAAGCCTCTTAATCAGAGATTCGGCAAGACAGTAGTTTTTCTCCGAAGAAAATTCGCTGACGAAAAGGTCATCAGCACCGCAAAATTGGATCACATCATATGGCATTTCTCCAAGAAGATCCCGAGAAAAGTATGATGTAATATCCCCAAACAGAAAACAGTCTTTCAAGAGACTCGTTTTTCCCCAGTAGAGTCAACAAATGGCGTCTCCAACAGAAAAGTTTGTGTACCTCTACAACTCAGACGACTAGGTTCCCCAGTAACTCTGACATCAAATATTTTTCCATCAAATGGCATCTCCCTCGGAAAGTTCGGCGAGAAGTTTGAGGAAAAATGCTACAAACAGCGTCCCTTGTCAAGAAAGTTTATTGACAAAAGAAACTGAGACCAGTTCCTTGGTAGGAAACCAGGATCGAGGGGAAGTTTATTTCAGAAACTGAGACCAGTTCCTTGGTAGGAAACCAGGATCGAGGGGAAGTTTATTTCAGCAAATAAGACCAGTTCCTGGGTAGGAAACCAGGATCGAGGGGAAGTTTATTTCAGAAACTGAGACCAGTTCCTTGGTAGGAAACTAGGATCGAGGGGAAGTTTATTTCAGCAACTAAGACCAGTTCCTAGGTAGGAAACCAGGATCGAGGGGAAGTTTATTTCAAAAACTGAGACCAGTTCCTTGGTAGGAAACCAGGATCGAGGGGAAGTTTATTTCAGTAACTAAGACTAGTTCCTGGGTAGAAACCCGGATCGAGGGGAAGTTTATTTCAGAAACTGAGACCAATTCCTTGGTAGGAAACCAGGATCGAGGGGAAGTTTATTTCAGCAACTAAGACCAGTTACTGGGTAGGAAACCAGGATCGAGGGGAAGTTTATTTTAGAAACTAAGACCAGTTCCTTGGTAGGAAACCAGGATCGAGGGGAAGTTTATTCCAGCGACTAAGACCAGTTCCTTGGTAGGAAACCAGGATCGAGGGGAAGTTCGCCCTTTTATTAGCATCATTGCTTAGCAAAAGAAGATAATTGCGCAAGTTGCCATTCATAACCACCATCAAAATTTTGGGTATTCTGATATTTAATCATCTTGCACCCCGAATGCTCGAATACCTTCGCCATTCACACCTTCGGGTCCAAGAAGATTAAATAGGGGCATCTGTCATACCCCAAATTTTGACCACTAAGATTTCCCATCATTGTGCAAATCATCATCACAATATGGATGAACCATCATACCTCATTAGTCTCCCTAAAGATGGATGAGCATCCACTACAATCTAAATTAGGGTTTCAAGCTTTCTCAGACCTCTTAGACAAAGGATCAATCAATAAATGACATGATCTTCAACTTGTCTAAACATCTCAAACATCCACAATGGATCAAGAGGACTCCCACTTCAAGAATCAAGCACAAGGTTGCAACATTCCAAGTGGATCAAGCCTCAAGATCGCCAGTGTCACCAAATTAGGGTTTTGGTCGACCAAGGCCTCCAGATGGAAATTTTCCTTTGAGCATAAGCCAATGCTTCAAAGTATAACTCAAGATACTCCAAGGGACCTCATGGACCCAACCATCAAGTCAATTTAGTCTCAAGGGATGCATTCATCAAAAATCACGAATTAGGGTTTCTTGACCTAATTCACCCCTAAGTTGACTTTTGGGACAAAACATGTGCCAAGACCTCAAGAGAGGATTTGAGGGTCTATAACACACTACATTGATCCATTTGCAACAATCGATTGATCCAAGAAGCTTGGTGCACAAGTTTCAATTTCATCAAGATCACAATTAGGGTTTTGCGGGAAAAGTCAACTGTGCCTTTGACTTTTGACCCAGGCATGCTCCCAAACCTTGGGATATGATTCAATACACCCTATAACATCCATGGAACATGTCCATCAAGTTTGGTTTAGGTCAAGGACTTGATTTCATAAAGGATCGCACAGTTTGGAATTCATCTGATAAAAAGTCAACTGTGCACAAAAGTCAAACTTTGACTTTTTGAGATTTTTCACAAATATGGTTCTTTTACCCCAAAATGATGTTAATGTGTGATTGGAATCATCATTCATCAAGAAAAATCAAAGAAAGTGGGATAAATTGTAAAAGGGGTAACCATAAAAACTTAGAAATTTTCTAAGTTACGGAACAAAATGGCTAGGGTACCAACTTTGGAGGATCATATCTCCTAAACCCCAAGGCCATTTCTCCCCATTCAAAGCTGGATTTATAGCTCTCATGGCCCTCTACAAAAGCTTCAACTATCACTCATTCCAATTTCTCATGGATTTTAAGTTGTGGAATGATCAAACTCAAGAAAAGTGAAAATGTCACTTTTTTCCAACACTTAGTGAAATTTTCACTAAGTCAGAATCTGTTTCACTTTTTCCAAAATGTAGGGCCATTTTTCACTTGGATCCAAAAAGTATCAAAACCAACTATGATCACACCTATGTTATATCATATGAGGGCTTTCCAAAATGACCAAGAACTTCACCAAACTCAATCTGAGCCATGAGATATGACCATGCCAATATGCCTTGCTGCAAATTGTCATGGCAAGGCAGATTTGGGCATTTTGCTCGATTTGCTCAAATTTTGCAAAGGGAAAGCAAATTTATCCATCTGAACACCTCAAGGGGAGACCAAGGAGGGACAAACACTGATCCATCAGCCTCCCAAGTCTTTAGAACTTAAAATAGCATGCCAAACCTAAAAATCCCTAAAGAGGGGACAAGACTCCAATTTTGTTTTTGAGCATTCAATGGATGCACCAAGGTGGCATAGACTGAGCCCTCTCCAACTGAATTCAGTCAAGACTTATCCAAGAACTAGGGAACCAGCAACCTGTGCCATAACCTCTAGACAATGGCTAGAGGAGACTTGGATTCTCATTGCTCAACATTTGCTAAACCTCTGTTGCAGTTTCCATTCACTATTGCAGCTAAAACAAACTTGCTCTACTATAAATAGAGCTCATTTGTGCTCAGAATAAGTACACCAAAGAACTACAACACTTGCTTTCCTCAAAATCTCTTTCTCTAGGCAAAAATGCCTTCTTTAGCAAGGTAACTCTAAGTTTTTGAGTTAGAGAGCAATTCCACCATAGCTCATGATCCAAACACATCCAATATGTCATATCTAAGTTGTCCAAACTCTCACAAGTGACCTGTAACACCAAAATTACAAAGTCACCTCTCAAAACCTCAAAATAGGACTTTTGTGCATTTTTCAAGCCATGTCTTGAATCAGTCATTTTCCAAACCAGATAAAACCTCAAACACACTCCAAATATCACCCTTGAACTGTCCCAAATGGTTCCCCACATCTGGAACACCATTTGAGAGAGTTGCTATTTTGGCCACTTTTGCCCCTTTTGCAAGAAAGAGCTCAAACTTGCTTCAGAGGTTTCCAGCTGATTCCAACCATCCTAAAAGCTTCTAAGAGATCATTTGAGGGTGTTCAAAGCATCAAATCATTTCTAGAACAAAGCTCTTGGCAGATTGTACAAAAGCTCCAAAAAGAGGTAAGCATCACAACTTGAATTCTTTGAATCATGCTTTCCTTTGATGTCCACTGAGCATACACATCTTATACATGTTATATGTGTTGTGTTTGAACCAATTCATCATGTAATTCATGTCTGTAACAAGAGATAGCACAGAAAATGCAAATCATGGCCTATTTCAAAACCACTATCGGGTTTTTCAATAGGAGCATGATCTGAAAAAAAACACCACCACCATTAGATTCCTTGTGAAATTCTAGGCAGGATAGACCTAAATTTTGTCTCAATCCATGGAGAAATGAGAAAGTTATGACCTTCACGTTTTTTACCAAAAACTTTGCCTTGCCTTGCCTTAGCCAGGCCAAGAACAAGACAATCCTTGTATATTTGTGGTTGTGTTTCAATAAACGGATGTATCGCCACCCAAGTGGCAGGGCGCGCGCACTGCACACAAGAGGTCCGGGGTTCGAATCCCCCTCGCCCCAGATCCTCTTTTTACCACTTTTTCCTATTTTTTTGTCATTTTTCATATTATTTTTAAATGATTTGGAAAATTAATAACTCCCTCATTTTTTATTATTTTTTATTGGTTCTTTTTGAAAAAAATCACAAAAATGTTAAAATATTTTATTCCACAAAAAAAATCAAAGTTATATTATTTATTTAATATAGTTGGTATTTTTATGAATAAAATTCATCTTTAATTATTTTTAAACATTTTTAAAGTGAATATTCATCTTGGAAATCAAAACCAAATGAGTTTTAATTCATCTTGTGATTAATCCCTCATTTTTCAAACCTTAACCATAAATCATAAGTTGTTTATTAGCACTTATTTGGTATTTTTATCATTTTATTAATTTTTCTTGAATAAATTACTTTAAAATGATGAAATTAGGGTTTTATGGATTTATTACCCTAAAACAAATCTTTTTCAAAACTCCTTGGGCCTCTAATAGTGTGTAAGACCCAATCCTTATTTGAAACCAAAATATTTTGGGCCTCAGTCGTTGTATAAGACCCACGGTGTTTTCAAAACCTCGGCGCGATCGTCGCCTTTTCAAAAATAATCATTGGGCTTCTCCTTAAGCTATAAGACCCATCTTTATTCATTTTCAAACTCTTTGGGCCTCTAATAGAGTGTAAGACCCAATCCCCTTTTAACCAAAACCATTTTGGGCCTCCGATATTGTATAAGTCCCTGTGCGTTAAAAGAAAACCTCGGCACGATCGCCGTTTTCAAACAAATCATCTGGGCCTATAATAGAGTGTAAGACTCATTCCCTTGTACATAAAATTTTTTTGGGCCTCACATATTGTATAAGTCCCTCTGTACAGTCTTCAAAACAACGGTGCGACCATCGTTAAAACTTGGGCCTCTCCTTGAGCTGTAAGCCCCAACAATCTTTTCAAAGCACTTTCTCCTTTGATTTTGAATTCAACAATATGGTTGTTATCAAAACTTTATTTGTTGAACAACTAACCACACAGCATGGAAGCTCTACAACGGGTAAGTGTTTATCCGCTTTCATTTACCGCTTTCATATGTATATAACTGTATTGCGGGGTTGTTTCACTGTAAGTCTCCTTTCACATCCTTTTATATACTTGCTACATATCAAATGTGTAATACTAGTATAGTTATTTAGAGTTTTCCCCGACAACTACGTCTAGCACTAGGTAAAGCGCTGTTGGTCACTCTTAAATATAAACAAAACTAGATCCCCCGTAGGATTTCCAGATACAGTATTCCCTCCTCTTGGGGTTAAATAATATGGAGACGTGAAAGGCAGCATTCTCGGTGAACCCTTTCTCAGACTGTCACCCTTTAGAAATTTTCAAAGAAACTCTAACTCCCCAGAGATGATCTTTTCTCCATGAATGGTATCTCTTGAGTTTCTTCTAAATTCTCAAACTTTCCTGGCTTGATCTATTCTCGGTGAATAACATGTCTTGAACTTCTTGGGGTTTGGGGACCCACAGGCTTCCTAAAAGCATCCCGCCTCCTCTTGGGCATAGTACAAGGACCCTTCGGCTTCTTAGAAGTTCTCATGCCTTCTATTGGGATTCATACAAGGACCCTGACGACCTCTTAAAGGTATAAGACAGAACTTAGTCATCCTTTGCTAGAGCCGTCTTTCCCGTGTCGAAACTCCGGTCATTTTAGGGTTGATACTCATCTCTTAACGTTCGTGCCTCCTCTTGGGCATTGTACAAAAGATAAAACTCTAGACTTGGACAGTCTAAGCCTCTTGAGTCTTAAAGACATTCTCAAGTTCCCTTTCAAACATAGGAAGAAACCCCGGTCTCTCTCATGAGAGTACCCCACACTTGGACCTGCCTAGGGATCTCAATAATCCTCAGCAGTAAGTTCAGCCTCCTCTTGGGCTTTGTACAAATAATTCCTCCCCAACGAAGCTAACCTTTTCAGACTCTCTTGTTGAGTCGACCCCTTTTAGCCTCCGTCTTGGGCGTCATACAAGACACATACAAATCACTCTCTTGTTAAGTATAAAAGACTCTCTTGTTTAGTCAATTTCCTTTTAGCCTCTATCTCGGGCTTTGTACGAGACATCAAATCACTCTCTTGTTGAGTATAAAAGACTCTCTTGTTGAGTTAATCAACCTTCAGACTCTCTTGTTGGGTCCATCACCTGTTCAAGGCTCTCTCGTTGAGTAAACCTTTTTAACCTTTTCAGTCCTGTATACGCTACTGAAAGCAGTCGTGACTGAAGAGAGTTGTTGCTATTTACTCAACGCAAGAGATTTCCAAGTTACTATTAGGTTGCATTTCTTTACTTCATTTTGTAAGAATATGTTCCCTATTAGTTTCACTTCAGTAGTTCGTAATCAGCTCACTATGAACTAAACCCTTGTTTGATGAGCTTAATGAAGTTAGTTTAAATGTTATTTTTATGTTGAAATGATGTGATGTTTAGTGTCTTATTTTGTTATGTGTTTTTATGCTATATACTTGATTCTTGGAGTGATCAACTAGGAAAAAGGTAAAAGCTTGTTGTTGAGAGAGATCCAACAAACAAGTGGATTTCATAACAAAAGTGGTTAATAGAGTAGGATAGAGATATTCACTTAATTCAACTTGCTTAGAGATAAGAGGTTGAGACCATAAAGAATTTCACAATTAAAACCAGACATATTTTAGGGTTACAAGTGAGACTTAGAGATTTGTTCCCTTGCCCTAGTTATGCATGCTTTTGATGTTGTAGAGATACACCACTAGATCACGTTCTGACCTTTTGAGTCACGACACTTCACATCATGGAAGCATTTTAGCAACAAATATACTAATGGATTTAGCTCATCAACTACTCTCTCTAATATTTTAACTCCTTTCTAGTTATCAACTTTGTCTTAGTTAACTGTGTGTTGCTCCTGTCCTCTATTATAATTATTTTGTTACCTTGCTCATACTTTCTCTTAAACAAAGAAATTAATACTTGTAGTTCAAAACTTTCATCACTTCCTTGTGGGTTCGACCTTTACTTTATCACTTGTTGCATTACCAAGCATGTATACTTGCATGTGACACCTTTGCTTTAAAACCACATATAAAAAGAAAGCATTAGTTTAAGGAAGCAACAATAATGAGCTTGGAAGTCAAAAACTTAAGCTTAGTGGAAGAATACAAAGATAGAAGCCATCTTATCAAAATGAAGATATCAAAGGATGCTCAATCAGAAATCATCACAGTTCATTTACTCCTTAAGAAAGGAAAGAATATAAGTCGTAACCTTCTGATGAACTGATTCTGGATGAAAAGGCTCAACCAGTAAGAACAAGATTATCATTCAAACCCTCATAAGATGTATCTCGAGATTTGATGATATCTGCATCTGTTGAAGCAGAGCATCATGTCAAGAAATTGACTTAGGCAGTACAAGATTGATTTTAGTCAGTTTATGGTACTTCTGGAAAACAAAAAGGCATGAAGAGCAAAGATAAAATAAAGCTCTCAAAGTTCTGTGATGATCTAGATGGAATAAACATCAAAAATGAAAAGTTCAAAGAAGAATTGAAGAAAATCTTGTCGCAATATAAGATAAAGAAGGCTAATGTGCATCCAACGCACATTCTGAAGATGAGAATCGGTGAAGAAAGAAGATAAATGATGAAAGAAGAACTCATCGACGACTGCAGAAGCTAAACGCGTGGTGATTCTGAAGAAGCATCTACAGTTGTAGCTGAGAATCTACACAAAGGATTGAGTAATGTATTTCTAACTCCTCTGTTTAATTAAATGGTTTAGAAATTATTCTCATATTCTAGAACTATAATTTTTCAGAATTCAGAAGGATAGTATTTTCTAAAATTTTTTATTCAATCTCTCTTATGACTAGAATCTTTCCTCAAAATTCTTGCGGAAGTTAAACCTATTCTCATTCTACATATGAACGTAGTTCATTATTCATAATGAAATAAGTATCTCAAAATTTATGCTTCTCGAGAATAGAAAAATATATTTTTTAAACATGATGCGTAGGAATCGTGCTTTTGAAATGAAAATCTTTTGATTGTTGGAAACTAGAGTGTGATTCATTTATTAACCATAATGATATAAAGAGTTGGTATGTCAACAAATCTTTGTCTTATATGTACCATACCTCATATTTGATGGGACACCTCGGGTAATGAGAATATCTTGGATAAAGGCAATGAAATCATTCACTTTACCTCTTGTCAGAATTTCTATGTTCATTCCTTTGTGAGTGTCTCCTCTATTTCTCCTTGAACCTAGTGTCTTCATAGGTCTCCTATTTTCATCTTTTATTAGGTGTGTTACTCTATCATTTTAATTTATCACACCTGCTTTGAAAACAGTCTCCATTTTTAGCTATATCATTAATCGTCACTCTTCTCTAGTCCTTCTATCATCTATGATAACAATAAAAGTTCTCGTCTCCTTCATTCTCAGTCACTCCTTCCTTGTGAACTTCATATCACTTCTTTGTTCTGTCTCACTTTCTCTAAATCAACCATGTCTGTCAAAACTTTTTGTGGCAATGAAGAGATTCTCGAAGTCGTTGTTGAAAAATGACCTGATTTTATGAGTCTTAAGGGAACAAATCGTGACATTATCCTTAGCCAGCATATACAGGATTGGCCTAACTACTTTTCTTTGTTAAGAGGCCCCATTTATCCAAACCTTGTGAAAGCCTTCTGGGAATATGCCCTAGATAGTGAAGATGGTAACTCCATTAACTCATTTGTGTATGGCATTCCATTCACAATCACTCCCTCTTCCATTTCTAAGGCCATAGGTTGTATCCTAATTGGTGTCACTGTTGATGAGTTCCGCCTAAAATACACTTTCGTTGATGAGTTCCATGACATCTTCAACATTTCCTTCCTTAGGTTTGAACGAAATAACCCGGATAGACTTTCACCCACTGCAAAAGCTTGGTTTAATCTTCTTATGAACAATTTTTGACCTCGGGAAATAGATAAAAATGTTTTATCTCATGAAAACAGACAGTTTATCTATTTTCTGATGAATAATATCAGAATCAATCTCCCTTTAACAATCTTCAATAACTTGAAGGATTCTGTTAAAACTTCAAGAAGTCAGTACAAGTCATACATTCCTTATGGAAGAGTTTTGACTGAGCTTTTCTTCAAGGGTGAAATCATTGGTTTAGCTAAACGGCTTATACCAGATGAGGCCTGTGTAGAAGTAAGATGCAAAGTTGTTAATGATCTTCTAAGAGACTAGTTTCTTTGTTCTGAATAGAAGGGAGCTTACAAACCTCATTTCTTAGAATTTATATATAAGACTCAAGAAGAGCGTACGAACCTCCACTCGAAAACCATCTGACACAGGGAGAGCTTACAAACCTCAGGCCCTGAAAAGTTGTTAAATCTTAGAACCTCTAAGTCCTTAGTTTTGTCATTAGCCCTAAGTGTGTTTGTGTCTGTCGTCTCCCATTGTAATTTCTTAATTAGTATCAATGAAATCTCTTTTTCTATCATTATGTTTGTCTTCATAATTTCTTTTCTATACCTTTTTTATTTCTGGCAAAGGGGGAGAAAATATAATGATTTTGATATGCCTAATCTAAAGAATCTCATCCAAAATATAATTGAATATGTTTTACTTCTAACCATATGTTTGAGAATTGATCAGGAACTTCACAAAAGTTCATTGTATGTTAGAACATGCTATCAGAAGACAGAAGACAAGACATATCATAAGCTATGATATATCAGAATACATAATTTGTATTTGATAAGATATCAAGAAGATATGTTCAAGAAGAGTACTTTAGAAGTTGATATAATCATCAAAAGACTTGTACAAGAAATAAGAATGATAAATAAGCTTGATCTGATAATATATGAATATTTGGTGTTGACCACTAAGTTATCAGAAACAAGAGATGTCCTTGAGTTTCGCGCTGATACCCAAAACTTGTCAAAAGTTGTAAACTTTCTAAAAGAATGATTCAATTGGTATCTAAAACTAAATTGGTATCCAAACCTCAAATGGTATCTAGACTCCAGCATTAAAAGAATGTGAATCCTTCAGAGATAAAATCAATTCATGGTCATAAAAGAAAATATTCGGTTTCTGAACCATCAAATGACATGAGGATATGTGCACATGTTGGTGATCTGTGCTAAGATATTGAAGATCTGGTTTTGATACATGATGTGTGGCATCTAAGAAAGTATCTACCAGTTTTTGATATATAATGCAGAACATCAGGTCTGATAAGACAAATCAGGTTCTGATACGTCTACAGTATTTTGATAGCAAGCTTGGTTTTGAGATGAAGACAATCCAGTTCTAGTCAGATTCTGATGAGACGTCACTGAGAAGTAATCCTTCTCTATTGATATGATTCTACTTCAAAATCATTTTGTGAGTATTGGGATCAGGGGGAGACTCTGAACAAGCATAAATGAATTTTGAGAGTAACAGAATCAAGGGGAGCCCGTTAAGCTTATCTCTGACTCTGTGGATTTATGGTAATTACCCTATATGAATTGCTCTATCAAAATGAATTGTTTGTCATCATAAAAAAGGGGGAAATTGTAAGAACAAGATTTGGTTCTACATCTGGCCTTTGAGTTTTGATGATAACTGCACATGTTATCTAAGAGAACAATTCTTTATGATATGTTTTTTGTACTGTGTGTGGATGTTGTCAATATGATTCTGACTCTGATAAGAAGGCGTATGACATCATCAGACTCTGTTATCAACACTCTGGAAGAAAACATATATGTGTACAAGATAAAGTCAAGATTCATGAATGTTTCTAATTCAACGATTCTAATGAACGTTAGTTCTGGACATTCTAATTGAGAATTTATGAGAAAGACCTATAAGGCTTTCTAATATGATGCGCTTCCAATGTTACAAGTTCTGAAGATTCTGAAGACGTGGTTCAACTGAACAAAGCTCTGAAGATTTTGAAGACGTGGTTCAAGTGAACAAAGCTCAGAAGACACAATTTATGAAGATCAAGTTCTGAAGATTTTCTGAAGAGAAGGTTTTGATTGAACAAAGTGCTGAAGACTCTGAAGACAAAGAACATGCTTAATTAAATACGAAGACTCTGAAGACAAGGTTATGAAGGAACGGGTTCTGAAGACTCTGAAGATAATGCTTCTAAGAAACCAAGTGCTAAAGATTCTCAAGATAGTTCGGCCGAACGAAGATCTGGAATTCTGAAGACTGTGGTTCTGAAGACTACACAAAGAGAGACTCTTCTACAACACGTTTCATCAAGTTAGTATCTGAAGCCTCTGAAGATGCTAGAAGACTAAAGATCAGAATAGTTTTGAGCTGAATATAATAATACTAAAACTCTGTGACCTCTACCTTGATAGGGTGGCGTAAGGATAACTTTTTGTACAGTGATGTTGACCATTCCTTCATTTGAAAGTTGGGACATTTTTGTTGGAATATGTTTCCAAGAATACCCCTCAATAGATCTATTCTCTCAAGCTCTATAAATTAAAGATCACGAAGCTTGAAGAATTGCTGGTTGCTGGCCATTGGTTATTGTTCACACTGAAGTGTTATTATTCAACGCATCAAACAATCAACATGTAGCAAGCAAAGATGAAGCTGCTACTACAAAGTGTGCACAAACGATAATCATGTTAACACCATATGAAACAACTCAAGTGAGACATCAATAAGTGAATCATAGTAGCATAGTTGAACTTGATGGTTAAATTGGAAAAAGAATTAAAGTTCAAGAAAGAAGTATACAAGATGCTACAAGCTAAAGCCTAAATGAAGAATGCTTAGTAAAGAAGAAGCTGAAGCAAAGTGATAAAGAGTGTACAACGATGCAACATGCTAAAGCCATGTGAAACTTGTCAAGTGAAACATCAATAAGTGAAGCATAATAACTTAGTTGATCTTGATAGTTAAGCTGGAAGAAGCATTACCTACTCAAGAAGGAGTACATCAGAAAGAAGCTTAAAGCTCATGATAAGAAGTCGTAGTGCACAATAAGAAAGCTTTTAAGCAATACAAAACTAGTGTGCTTTATAATCTCTCAGAGATTTATTCTTTAGATAGTTTTGTATTAGAAAACAAGGAGTTATTGATCATATCTTGCTAGAAACACTTAGGTATTATTGTACTTCATTTGTGCAATCAGCTTGTAAGAAGCATATATAGTGCACAAGAAAATCCTTGAAAAAGGTATTGTTCCTTGAGCGGTCGAGTGATAACCAGAATGTTTGAGATGACTAAGTGTGTTTCTAACAGCTTAGTGAATGATGTTCCTTGAGCGGTCGAGTGAAGACTATGATGCTTGAGAGCGTAAGGTCATTGTTGAATGACTTATAGGTTGATTCCTTGAGAGGTGAGTAAAAGCCAAGATTCTCAAGAAGGCAATGGAAGGTATCCATTGTGGTTGTAATCGTTGATGATTATTGGATTAAGTCCTTGTGATAAGGCGAAATCACCTTGAGGGGTGGATTGGAGTAACTTCGTTAACAGTAAACAAGGATAAAAATAATTGTGTTCATTTATTTTTATTTACATGTTAACGTCATTAGTTTAAATTCCGCAAATGGGGACGAAATATGAAACTCAATTCAAACCCCCCCTTTCTTGTGTTTCTCAACCCTCATTTCTTTCGGTTCGGTTTAAATATAGGTAAGAGATGTTCCCCATGCAATTATAAATTAGACTTGAGTTAGGAGTTAGTTTGATATTATATACATGTTATATATTTTCTATCGTGAAATTTTAAAATTCGTACTATTGACTAAATAAAAGGGCATTTTTATGATTAGAATGAATTTGAGATCTGTTAGTATTAATTTGTGAAATCGATTTAATTTAATTAGTGAGTTATAATTCTTGCAGTTTCCGTCATTGTTTTTCAAGGTTCAATATTCACACAAATTGGAATTTAATTAGGAAGGAGAAAAGTGAGATTAAATTATTAATTATGGAATCATACATTGTTAATTTATTAAAAGTTTAGGGGTGTCCAGCAAAGATTCTATATGAGCCTTTATATTAAAAATTATATTTAATTCTAAGTCAATATATACATTGAGGCTAAATTTATATACATGGTGTATCATGTGACCATTATCATTTATATTTATATGCATTTTAAAAGAAAAACATGTGCTAACCAAATTGAATGCAGTGATATACTACTGTACTTATTAGATAATAATCATAATTCAAAATAAGTATAATTCATAAGATATATAATAATCATAAGATATTGCTGATAATTGTGAAGTGTACTAAGATTTGGTGAGAAAAATTATTATAATTCTGACCGCGAGGTTGCCTGAGTGGTTGATTTATATTTTTATTTTTCAACTTGACATGGCATATGCATGGTGTGAGTGTTTTAGTGGAGGATATAGATCTTGTGTGATTGTCTTAGTGGCGGATAAAGATCTATGTGTGATTGTCTTTGTGGCGTTTAAGGATCTATTGTGTGGTTGCCTTTGTGACAGATTGCCTTTGTGGCGGATTGTCTTTATGGCGGGTTGCCTGTGTGACGGTTTATATTCGGATCATTTAAATTTAAGAGCATACATATTTTGCATACAACTCTTTATGGTTGTGGTTGTTATTGTAAATCTTGGGTTAATTACTTTATGTGTGTCATGGTTACAGTTCGATATTAGTAACTTTGGTGAGTTTTCCTTCTAATTAAATTCTCTTAGACATTATATGTGTATCTATATTTTTCTGATTTTTAACTCTCATTTAGTTTATTTTTGACATGGATTGTGGTTAATGGAAACCGACCCCTTACAATAACATTTTAGGTGCAAATGTGGAGTTTCAAAGTGATTGATGTCTGTTTGATGCGTGATCGTGGGGAAAAAGGGGTTTTAAAACAAAAAAAAAAGTTTCAAAAGTTTATAAATTGTCTGCATTACATTTTAAGTTATTTATTTATTTTCCTTTGGATGGATTAGAAATGCGGTGATTTTCCGATTATGAATTTGAATTGTCACTGAATTTGATTAATTTCAAAACCTCTTATTTTATTTAAAGAATTTTTTTAAATAAATTATGAGTCATGTCTTGGATGAAAATCCGGGGCGTTGGGGCATTGAGATCTAAGGAGCTAGCCCCTAAATTTATTGGGTCGTATGAAATCCTTCGACGTATAGGCCCCGTAGCGTATCAGATTTCACTATCTCCGAAGTTGGCTTACTGCATAATGTGTTTCATGTGTCTCAACTGAGAAAGTATATGGCTGACCCTTTGCATGTCATCACACCTGACAATGTCCAACTTAAAGAGAACCTCTCATTCGAAGTTCCTCCAATGAGTATTGCAGATAGAAGTGGGAGACACCTAAGGGGAAAAGAGATCAAGTTAGTCAAGGTGATTTGAAATCAGACGACAGGTGATGCTACAAGGGAGCGAGAGGATCATTTGAGAGACCTTTACCCTGACCTTCTTATGACCCTCTAGTTTCGAGTACGAAACTATTTTAAGGGATAAGTATTATAAAACCTCTTCTTTGATTAATTAATTAGTTATCTTTTAATTTTAATTTCTTGATCAGGCATCAACCGGTAGAATTTAACTGATCTATTTTGTGTGATCATGTTATAATAATTCTCTAAATATATATTATTATATGCTCGATTAATGATGTTGAATTATATAATTTTTAGCTTATTTTATGTGATAATATGGTGGTCGATTAAGTTAGAGGTTAATAATAATTAAAAGAATTGTTAAGTATATATATATATATATATATATATATGTGTGTGTGTGTGTGTGTGTGTGTGTGTGTGAGAATAGTAAGAGAGGGTGGAGGATGACTTAGAAAAGAAAAATATGGGGAAGGTCTTGGTTAGAAGTTAAATTAATAATAATAATAATAATAATAATAATAATAATAATAAGTTATGTTAATTTTTCTGATTTCATCTTTTTCTCCATTATCCCCACGTTTTCGCCACTCTCATTCCTAAACTTTTACAGTTTTCCGTACAAATCATACACAGAACCAAAAACTCTTATAGAAATATTTCTGCTCACCGAAAATTTTGCAACACCAATAACTCTTCCACCCTATTTCCGGTATTAGTCTAAGATTGTTTTTTGAAATCGTTGTTCTTGTAGTCAGATCGGAGTGTCTATTTCGGTTCAAATAAAAATTCAGATAAGAGCTTTTTCCCATGCAATTATAAATTAGACTTGAGTTAGGAGTTAGTTTGATAGTATATACATGTTATATATTTTCTATCATAGAATTTTAAAATTCATACTATTGACTAAATAAAAGTGCATTTTTATGATTAGATTGAATTTGAGATCTGTTAGTATTAATTTGTGAAATCAATTCAATTTAATTAGTTAGTTATAATTGCTGCAGTTCCCGTTATTGTTTTTCACGGTTCAGTATTCATACAAATTGGAATTTAATTAGGAAGGAGAAAAGAGAGATTAAATTATTAGTTATGGATTCAGATATTGTTAATTTATTAAATGTTTAGGGGTATCCAGCAAAGATTCAATATGAGCCTTTATATAAACAATTATATTTAATTCTAAGTCAATATATACATTGAGGCCAAGTTTATATACATGGTGTATCATGTGACCATTATCATTTTATGCATTATAACAGAAAAACACGTGCTAACCAAAATGAATGCGGTGATATACTACTGTACTTAATAATCATGATTCAAAATAAGTATAATTCATAAGATATTGGTGATAATTGTGAAGTGCACTAAGATTTGGTGAGAAAAAATATTATAATTCTTACCGTGTGGTTGTCTAAGTGGTAGATTTATATTTTTATTTTTCAACATGACATGTCATATGCATGGTGTGAGTGCCTTAGTGGCGAATATAAATTTTGTGTGATTGTCTTAGTAGCAGATAAAGATTTATGTGTGATTGTCTTAGTGGCGGATAAGGATTTATGTGTGATTGCCTTTGTGGTGTTTAAAGATCTATTGGTTGGTTACCTGTGTGGCATTTTATATCGGATCATTTAGATTTAAGAACATACATATTTTGCATATAACACTTTGTGGTGGTTGTTGTAAATTACTTTATGTGTGTCATGGTTACAGTTCGATATTAGTAACTTTTGTGAATTTCCCTTCTAATTAAATTCTCTTGGACCTGATATGTGTATCTATATTTTTTTATTTTTAACTCTCGTTTAGTTTTTTTTGACATGGATTGTGATTAATGAAAACTGACCCCTTATAATAACATTTTAGGTGAAAATATGAAGTTTCCAAGTGATTGATGTCTGCTTGATGCGTGATCTTGGGGAAGAAGGGGTTTTAAAACAAAAAAAATGTTTTCGAAGTTTATAAATTGTCTGCATTACATTTTAAAATTTTTAATTATTTTCCTTTGGATGGATTAGAAATGCGGTGATTTTTCGCTTATGAATTTGAATTGTCACCGAATTTGATTAATTTGAAAACCCTCTTATTTTATTTAAATAAGAAATTTTAATAAATTATGAGTCATGTCTTGGATGAAAATCCGGGGCGTTGCAATTCTCGAGTTTGCACAAGACCGATGAAAACTCGAATGTAGGGAAAAATATCTGTAATTTTAGTGAAGATGATGTTTGTTTTTTGTTATATTTTTCTGAGTCCGGAATGAAGTATTTACAGGCCATATTGGTGTTGTTTCACAAGGTTGCGACCCTTGGTGAAACAACTTCCTTTTACCAAGAGTTACAAGCTTTTGTTAAAAGTTACGTACTTTTACCAAAAGTTACATTGGTTCTCCTACAACAATATTCTTCAAGAATTGCATACTATCATTCTGCAACACTTCACAAAGTGTTGCCTATATTCGATTTCAAACCTACTACAACACATTACAAGTGTTGTCTATTTTCTAAATTCAAAATTAATCTTCAGTTGCATATTTTCTTATGATTTTGGAACACACTCAAGATTATTATTTCTTAATAATTTACAACATCATATTGAGAAACATGTGAGAGAAACTGAGATGTTGATAAAACCATCTAGAAAAAGGCACACACACTAACTTCTCCCACAAGAGTCATTACCTTCGCTCATGCGAAGATGTGAAGTACTTTTAATGTAAAGTTCAAAAAGAGTAATGATCCTCTCTATTTTCCCTCTCTATTACTATAGTTTTGGAGACATTTGTAATGTATAAAAAATAAATGGACTCAGTAAATATCACATTATTACATTTATATTTCAAAAACTTTAATAATGGCTGTCGCTCCCGGGATTTTCATCCTAGTACAAACGCGAAAGTGGCACCAAAACAGAGTCGCCAGCAATGTGTATTTATCCCAAGAGAGGGAAAGGAAACATCGCATAAACCTGAGAGAAAGGAAAGAACATGGTCTTGCGACCAAGAGAAAGGGTAAGGGAGTCGGTTACGCGAGAGGAAGGTATTAGCACCCCCTCGCGTCCATCGTACCCGATGGGATCCACGCTTGCTGCTTCAATCAAAGGGTGTAAGAAAAGATGCTGGAAAAAGGAACTGAAAGAAAGAAAGGAGAAAGAATGGAAAAGGAACGAAAAACAAATGTAGGGAAAATAAAAGAAGTGCTCGCACGGGCCCTACCCCACTGCCTACGTATCTCATCGGGAGCATGAGAATCAGAGCGACGTAGTTCCCCTCACTAGGGACGGTTGTTTGTGTTTTTTAGTGGAATACGTCAACGTTCGCGTCCTAGCAGTTTAGGTGTTGCAACTCGCTGTAGGGAGACTTAGGCGTTACCTGATTGCGGTAGAACGAAAATGACGCATCCTTACGGAAGGAGTGAATGAGATGAGAAAAGAATTCCCGAAGGAAAGACGTTATTGTTTATTTTTGTCTTTTAAGAGTTTTTCGTTTGTTTGCATATGATAGTGTATCCAAATCTTAGCCATTGGAATGTGTACATTCTCACATTCCAAGATGGAATGAGTAAGAAAGCACACTAAGTGAAAAGAAGACCCTCACACTTAGTTCCAATTATCAAGGTTCAAACACACTAGCATACTTGTATTTATTAAGTGTTTTTGTTGATTATGAAATGAAGAAGTGTTTTTTATTTGTACCTTCAACAAGTATTGCATTTAAGTCCCTCATACAAGATCAAATGTTTAACACATTGACCCAAGATGGGCTATATGCTACACATTCTAAGATTATAAGAGAAGACCCCTTATAATCTCTTCTTTATATGAAAGGCCTAAATGCAATAAATGCGTACCTTTATTAAGTATTTTGAATTTTTCTTTGAGATGAGAAAGAGACTCAAGAGAGGAGAAAGGTAAAATCTATGTGAACTAAGACTCAATCCTAATTGAAGATTAAAGGGAGAGATCCTAATGGTTTGTGAGGTTAAACCTAAAGTCTAAAGCAAGAATGAATTAAACAATTCACTTCTAAAGCAGAAGATAAAATGTAACTCAAAAGGGAAAATGATGAGTTATTAAAAGAAAAGCACATAAGTGCTTAACAAAACAAAATTGAATTGTAAAAGATGAAAGGAAAGAAGTTTGAATGTGGATTCCTTATCCACACCCAATTGCAACTTACCAAAGCCCCTACATGGTTAGTAAACATGTATAAGAAGTGTAAGAAATAAAAGAACATTTAATGCACTATAAAGCTCAAAAGAATTAGATGAGAAATCAAATCCTATAACCACAACCAGAATGTACACCATATGGAAAACAAATGATCATTATCATGCAAGTCCAAGTGGATAGGCAACAAACATCATCCATGACATTGGAACATGCTACCATAAGAAAAGGGATAATGAAAGATGAAAAGAAATGAAAAAACATGCATGAATGGAACATGTAATCTAAGGATCAGAATTGAAATGAAATGAAAAATGATTCACAAACATCCCAAAAGTGTTCATGCATGACACATCAAGACATTTAAGAAGTGATAGAAGAGGTAGAATTGAAATGGAAGTCAAAAAGAAGAAAAGTGCAAACACAACATGTTAAAGGTGCACAAGATTCAAATGATAATCAACATGCAAAGATGACATATAATACATATCAATGACCTATTATGTCACATGAATGGTTCACCAAATATGCAAATGATCATGCAAGTATGTACAAAAGAAATCATGTAAACATGCACAAATATTAAGATGATATGACATGTTATTATGCTTCAAAGGTAATGCATTAAACAAAAATTAGATGGCCTCATGAAAATTATGAAAACATGGTATTGAGGTTCATAAATCAGAGATGAATCACATATCAAAGTAGCATGCAAGAAACCAAGGAAAAATGATGTCAAACAATGTACTTAGGTCAAGTATACACATCATACAAAGTAGCACAAAAATGAACACCAAACATGCCATAAACTGACCTAAAAAAATCAAATAAAAATCACTTAACATACCTCAAGATGATAATGACTCAATGAAAAAAGAAGAGCATCAAAACAATTTTTAATGATTGAGAACAAAAATGCACAAATTTATGTATCACATTAAGCAAGCATACAAATAAAAATCAAAGAAAATTATGGACCAGGGGCAAAAAGGTCATAAAATCAAGAAATATAATCATGAAAAATTTTCTAAATGTTTTAATGATGCTCATGAATTTTTGTGGAATTTTATAATGCCATTTGGTATTTTTAAAAATTAAAAAGCAAACGTGTAGAAAAAATGAAAATAAAAATGAAATGCAATATGAATGGGGGTGCATGCATAGCAATTGTTCAGTTCAAATTAATTGGGCTTGAAAACATGGGAGGTGTGGATATCAATCTGACTAGGTCCAATAAGCGCGCATAACACAATAACTACCATGCTCTTCAGTCAACACAAGTCAAAGCAAGGATCACCGTTGGATTAGGTCAAGTCAACACAAAGGTCAAAGTAAACAAGATCAACGCGCACATGAGAGGGAACACATAACATACAATGTACCGCACCACACTATGTTTAAGTGAAATCAGAAATAATGCACGTGAGGTGCATGTGAAATTTAATGTGCTGTCATCATACAAGCCGCACGATCAAGGAAAATGGATGGACGAGATTAAAACGTGCATAAACCCTAGCTCTAACAGTCACCGGCCGGAGGTGACCTCCGGTCACCTTCTCCGGTCAATCACCACCGTCTGCAACCCTCACATCTCACTAAAATACACAAATATGATACCAAAATGAAGCTGAGCTTATGTAGAGCATGAATCCAGTGATAAAACATACAAAATATTCATGACATGAGAGAATCGAACAGAGGAATATTTGCCCTAACATTTCAACTATGCCTCTAAAGGCCTATCAACTAGCCAGACAAGTTCTTGAGCTTATAGGAAGCATCAAGAACCTGATAACATCTTCACATTATGTCTATAATGGAAGAAATTCGTACCTGAAGATTTATGATCTTGATGTGTTCTTCAGAAAACCAGAGATGTTGCTTCCTCTTTGAGCTTCTTTTGGCCAAATAAAGGCTTAGATGCAAAAATGGATGATGCTTCAGTGGAGAAGATCTGAAATCCAAGCTTCAAAACAGTTGCAATGTGATGAAAATGGAGAGAGAATCAGAGAGATTCTGAGATGAAGATGAGGAAGATGAATGAAATGGAGCTCGAAAATCAGTTGCAATGTGGAGAAATCGAGAGAGAATGGAGAGAGTTTCTGAGTTGAATGTGAGAAAATGAAGTTCTTTAAAACGAATTTGTGAAGGAGTTTTCTATTTATAATGTGAGCTAACTATAGTTTAATGAGTTGAGTTAGGGTGAGTTATCATGGTTAACTGAGTCATCCCTAACTAACTGAGTCAAGTTAGTTAGGGAGAGCAATGGTATGGTGATGGCAACTCATGATAAACTAAGGTGGAGGTGAAAAGAAGTGAAATAGCAAGGCTGTGTAATACAAAACTTGTTCAGCAAGCTTGTCATTTCTACTTTCATGCATAATGAGGCACGTGCTATGGTGTGTATGAAGAGTGTTTGGTTTAAAAAGGCAATGGATAGCTGGTATGAATAATGCACGTGCAAGCTTGTAACAACAACATCAACAACATTGGTTTTGTTTCTGATTTTTCATGGCAGCTGAGAACAATGGAGATAGGGTGAATTGGTGATGTTTTTCTCTCTACTCAATGGATGGTTTAGTGAGTTCTTGGATTCATTGGAAAGAAGAGATATTGGAGAACATGTTTGGTGTGAAAAATGAGTTGAAATGATGTTTGGAAGAGGTTGCAAAATAACTTAGAACATCCACATTTGGAACTGATACAAAGGCGTGGCAATGAGGTTGGTTGACAAGGCAAGCATGATATGGATTTTCAGCAATATCACCCCAACTTGGACTCAACATAACTTCTTAACCTTTGATCAAATGAAAAAACCATTAACACCAATTTTGAAGATCTCACATATAGGAACAACTTTCATGTTGAAAGATTTTCCATTTGAGGCCTCTAACCATGAGTAATTGATCAATACATTTAGCCCACCATGTGCTTGTGAAAATGACACGCGCGTGACTTGAAAATCCTTGGTCATGACCTAGTTTTGAACCTACTTTGCTCAAACTTTGATCAATCATATCTCACTCAATTTTTATCCAATGGAGATGTTCTACACATGGATTTGAAGCTTAAAGCAAGACCTTTTGTTGTGGCCTGGTGGAATTTTCATTTGATGCTCCAATTTTAAATGGACTTGGTTCAAACTCTGATGCAAAATGGCTAAAACTTGCTATTTTTAGTAACCCTTCTTCATCCAAAAATGGCAACTTTCCACCTCTTGATTTTTTAATGATTCCTTTGGAGTTTCTTGATCAAATTTTGTACATTGGTCACATATAATATGAATTTTATGAATTTGGCCACAAAAAGTCAAGAGTTGACTTTTTCCTCTAATTATTTGACCTGGCCCCAATTTCCCTGATTTTTTATCTTTCTTCCAATTGAACCACTTCTAAAACCAATTGAGAGGTGATTTTCCACATACATACACTTAAGAACATATAGAATACCATGACATCAAGTTTTGTCCAAAAAATCAAAGATATCTTGATTTTATTAGAAACCCTAATTTTGACCTCCTCTGGTTAGGAGGGAAAAGTGCAGTCTTCAATTTCAAATTCCTCAGAGTATGTTGTGTATCCTTTTAAAGGATGATGGGATATGCCATTTGAGGATGATTTTGGATCAATGAGCTATCTCTTTTGAGGGTTTTCCTTCAGTTTTTGAACCTCTTGCATGTTGAAGTATGTATTGCTTCAATCTCCCATTGGATCTCACTTCCTTGAGATTGTGGATGATCAATTGAGATGGTATGAGACATGAGAGACTCTTGGCTTACCTCGAGGCAACTTGATTGACCTTTTTGTGCTTTGAATGATCCCTTGGTTGTCCACCTTCCACCTGATCATATGCCTTGATGGTAAGAGGAATGCTATGCTTCATTTTTCTATGTTAAATGCAATGCAATGCTAATGAGATGGATATGATATGATATATGATGATGCTAAACTATGATGCCAAAAGGGGAGAGCAAATTTTGGGGTATTACAGCTGCCCCTATTCAAACACTGTAAACCTGAATGCCTGAAAGCGATTGCTTTCAGACTTTCAAGGTATATAGTGATTGAATACTAAATATAACCAAAAATTTGCTCTGGGTGATGAAGAAGAAAAGGGATATAAACCCAACGAGACTTCTAGATTGAATCGGCAAATGAACGTCATCGGAGAGATCTGTCTTTTGAACGACGCCAGGCGACTACTGGCTTGCCATACTGTTGATGGACTTTAGAAATGTCTTTTTGAACGACGCCAGACGACTACTGGCTTGCCACACTGCTGGTGGACTTTAGAAATGTCTTTTTGAACGACGCCAGATGACTACTGGCTTGCCACACTGCTGGTGGACTTTAGCTGCTCTGCCATTCTAAACAATGGACTTTTACCAGTTCGTGCTGGATTTTTGCCAATCTGTCGTTGGACTTCAATGATTACCAAAAAGGCTTTGGAATCTCAAAATTGCCATCCTCGGATGGACTTTTGCAGCTTTGCCAAATTAAATTTGGACTTTGATGCTTACCAAACCGGCTCTGGAAGCTTTGTCAGATGATCATCCCACCTGCTGGAACAACCACCTGCAATATTATCCCACATGCTGGGATAAGATAAACAAACTGTATATAATGATCATCCCATTGGCTGGAACAACCATCTTCCATACTATTCCAAAGGCTGGAATAATATGAACAAACTGTATATAATGATCATCCCACTGGCTGGAACAACCATCTTCCATACTATTCCACAGGCTGGAATAATATGAACAAACTGTATATAATGATCATCCCACTGGCTGGAACAACCATCTTCCATACTATTCCACAGGCTGGAATAATATGAACAAACTGTATATAACGATCATCCCACTGGCTGGAACAACCATCTTCCATATTATTCCACAGGCTGGAATAATATGAACAAACTGTATATAATGATTATCCCACCGGCTGGAACAACCATCTGCCATACTATCCCACCGGCTGGAATAATATGAACAAACTGTATATAATGATCATCCCACTGGCTGGAACAACCATCTGCAATATTATCCCACAGACTGGAATAATATGAACAAACTGTATGCCAAAAATAAATTGGACTTTGGATTGTAACTGAGCAATGCTGAGAATTACACCACCTGCTGGGTAATATCATATGCTGACACTTTGCTGAAGAAGAGATTCCGTTGATCCATATAAACCCTGCTGGAGAAATCACTTGTCAAAGTGTTGAACTCTGTGGGGACTTCGCTGGGGAGAGAACAATTCAGCTAAGAATTATTCTTTGGCAAATTTCACATGCTGAAACCTGCGAGAAATATACCTTGTTGACACTACCACTTACTGGTAAATCCTGCTGAGAATAAACTCCACAGGGGATGTTCAAATCCTGGTTGGAAGACAATCCGTTGCAACATGCTGAGAAAGAGTCCCTAGATCTGCTGGGGCAACCCAAAGCAATTCCACGGTAGTCTGCTGAGGAATAAAACCGTCAATCTTAGGATAAGTGTCACAATGCCCCGTGTTAGGCGAACTTTCCGTTTGATGACTCCGCTGGGGATAATGAGTTTGCCACAAACCCTGCTGGTGAAAACTGCTTTAGAGTGTCTTGTTCTAGGAATGCCTTTTGAGAGGATTTTACAGAAGACCAAACGTCTTCCAACTCTACTGGGGATAATAAATATGGAACATCTCCTGCTGGGGAAATTCAACATGCCCCATGTTTGAGAGTGTCGACAATCTTGCTTTTTGCCGATCTGAAGAAAACGCCCCGGGAGGATTTTACTAAAGAGTAAGTGTCTTCAAACTCCTGATAACTTCACTGGGGATAGACCATCAACTTCGGTGCCTGCGAAGCAACTCTACTGGAGAATTCGCGACCGTTATCGACACAGAAAAGCTTGTAACTGTTGGAATTATTGAAAGGGGAGAATCAACTTAATAAGATACGATAGTACCCCGTCAAACTCCACTCGCTGATATCGAAACATCGTGACCGTCCGCTGACTGAATGATGGACTCAATCATTAAATGTTGTGACAAAGGGTAACAAGTGAACCCTTCCCTGAACATGATTGCCCCAGATTAACTGAATCTTCTGCGTGGGGATAAGTGATTGCTCGTCTAGAAGACATGATCCCGTGATCTAGCAAAGGCTTCAATTTTGCCTTTGAGCCTAGTACGAGGCTGCTACCTGCAAGCAAAGGATATGCACGTATGCCCCGTGCTGGATATGACTTCTGCAACAGAGAAAATCCAACTCTGAACCACCACTTGTTTGGGAGAAAGGTTTTGCTGCATCTCTTGCTGGGGGATGCCCTTTTGTTTCAAGCCTTTTGGCTGATTGACTGCATATGTGTGACCAACAGCTTTTTCTTCACTTGCCCCAGACCATCACAGTCCATCAGAAGAAGTTGCCTCAAGAGGATTTTACAGAAGACTTGACATTCAAAACGCCTCAATGTCTTCCAACTCTTGGAGAGATTCGTCGGATCTCGAATTAGCTGCCCTAGACCGCATGGATTACTTAGAAGAAATCATTCAAGAGGATTTTATAGAAGACTTGGCATCCAAACACCTCAATGTCTTCAAACTCTTGGAGAGATTCGTCGGATCTCGAAGTAACTGCCCCGGACTGTATGGTTTTCAGAGGATTTCGCCTTGAGAAGATTCATGAACAATCTCATATCACCGTGAGATATTCTGTCCCAATACTCTGAATCCTAAATAGGTTGATCAATCGTCTGAATGGACTACCTTCTCATGCTCTTGGGATGGCCTGCCCCAGTATGACCCTTGGAGTAGTTTTGCCCCTGACCACTGATCTTCGAAGGAAGACCAAGAATGCCTGCATTTGGAGAGATTTGAATCTCGAAGCAATTGCCCCAGTTTGGCTGAAGAAGATATTTCTCGACGTGATTGGCTCAAATTGGCTACATCTTAAAGAGATGATTCGACGTGATTGCCCCAAATTGGCTACGTCTTAACACGACTTGTTGGGAAAGCTCCCACTCAACAAAGTTTCTTGAGGAAGTACCACTGGATGTGGCTGCCCTTCGGGAGTTTCAGGATTCTCAACTCGGCAAGATTAAGCTTCCGGACTGAATTTCCATATGTAAACTTCTTTTGATGTCAAACAAATGTATGCAAGTAGAAAATGTTTTATTCTGAGAATGAAAATTTTAATGCAACACACATGTTAATCTTGAAGTCTTACTGAAAAGATGTCGCAAACCCTTTTGTGAGCGAATCACGGGTTATAATACGACATTAATTTTTGAATGAAAGAATGCAATGCACATGCAACACCAACAAAGATCTTTTTAGCACAACTCATAGGAGTCAGGAACGCTATCTCTTGGTAGTATGCTTTCGAAATAACCCTGTTTCAATTAGGACTTTTGAGGGTTGTATCGTGGCCTGGTTCATGGTTTTGAGAAAAATGGTTTATGGCTCAAAGTTTATTGGTGCCCACCCACTCTTCGTGATGTTCTCCAGTCCTACGTTTGCTAATTTGCATAAGCGTTCGTCTCTCAAATAGATTTTGTGATCTTTAAGGAACCCATGCATCTGATGGTTTGACACCCAATGAGGCTTTGGAGTGACAGTCACCCCTTTGTCTTTTGTTCGTAGTCACACGACTTTGTTCTTGCTCGAGGATTTTCTTTTGTAATCCTTTTGTTTTTTCGCTTTCGCATTCTCTTTTTTTTTTTTTTGCTTATCCCTAACTTTTGCCTGGACAGATTCTTTTGAATCTTTGATTTTGGAGTCCAGCGGGATGCCCTAACTTTTGCCTAAGTTGCTTGTTTTCAAGTTTCAACTTAGCGGGCTTTTTCATTTCTTTTTTTTTATTCTCTCTTCTTTTTTTTTTTTGAACACGTCGTGTGACACTAGCTTGTCTTGACTTTGTTGAAAGGGTTGTGACTACCTCACTCTTTGATTGTTGATGGATAACCATTGTGGTTTCACATCCCTTGACCTCTTGATGGTGGAATATAAGGTAATGGATCCTCAGATGCACACTCCTTTTGAAATTTGAACGCTCGGTCAAATTAACTGACGCCTACCCTGCCCCTGGGTTAAATGTGAGGGTTTTTTCCGTACGAAAGAAACTCCTACTTCAAGGCTCAAAGGGGTTAACGAGGGTCTATCTCCCTTATATCTTCAGTGTTTGGGGAGTTGAAACAATGCCTGTACATCCTCAACAGGGTTCTATTCAAAAGCACACAATTAGAGATTTTTGCGTTTTCAGATCATCATTCTTCCTCATAGAGTTTAAGCACGACAGTTGGTATTGCAATGCACATATGCAAACTTATGAGTGAATACGAATGGATTACTTCAGGAAAAACATGCGCGCTTTATTAGGATTAACATAAAAAGAAAAACAGACTTCATGCATGCATACAAATGTTTTGACAAACATAAAAGCTACACATAAGAATGCAGTAAAGAAGCTAAATGATTGTCCTTGTTGAGGAGGCTTGACTCCGTCTGGACTTATTGATTCTGAAGATGTTTTTTGCAAACTGGGTGCTCAATCTGATGAAGAAAGTTCAATTTATGGGCCACCCATCTGGTGTGATTACCTTTGCGTCAATCAAGTCTTGCACCTTGTCTTTACCTTTACCTCTGAAAGACTTGCAATCTTCAATTAAATGGTCAGGTGCCCCAGAATGGTAGTCATACCTAGCATTTGGCTTTGAAACCCTAAAGGAAGCCTCGTCGGAGATGATCCTGATGCGACTAGCTCAACCAGTTTGAATTTGAGCAAATGAGGAAACCCGTTGCGCGTACGGCATCGGAATAGGATCAAACTTCTTCTCATGTTGTTCTGGCCTTTGCCCATATGTTCTGCCCCTAGGACTCTCTTGGGGGGATGGAGTTGGAAGCTGACAAGAGGTATCTGGAGGAAGGAAATTGATAAATAGGGTTGATAGATAAGGTTGCTCGCAAAGATCTCACACGATCTCCTGCCTACGTATCTCCATTGACTAATGAAGAATCAGAGCGACGTAGTTCCCCTTACTAGGGATGAGGATTGCTTTGTTTCCTTAACACCGCATTCTGGATTTCTGTAAGCGGACCCATCTGAGACTTCACCTGGTTGACTTCTTCTCTCAGCAGTTTCTGACCTTGGGACAATGCTTGAATGTCCACCATAAAATGCCCCAGTTGGGCCCTCCTCTTAATCACTTTCGCTCGGAGTTGTTCCATAATTACCCTCTGATTGTTATGAGTTGAGTGGTGGGAGAAATCAAGTTGGCCGTTTCTGAAGAGAATACCCAGTCAGAATGAAAAATTTGCTCCAGAACACCTGTTATGCATATGAGTATGAGAATGCTATGCAGAATGTCATGTTCAAATATTTCCAAGGGATCATTATGCTTTGATTCGAATTTTTTTTTTTTTAGAAAAAACATAAGAAATGGATAGAAATGCTCAGTGGCAAGTCTCAAAGTTAGTATCCCTTGGAAATACAAGAACATGTATGCGAAAATGATGATGCAAATGCAACAGGCATGGGATCAAAGCTTCCATATAATCTGGATAACTGCTGTGCTGACGGCTGAATAAGCTCATAAGTTTGCTCTGAAGAAAATACCAGAATACCGGAATATCCGAATAATCAGAATGCCAGGATGCCGGGATATCGGCATAATCGGAATACCAGAAGGCCAGAATATCGGCATAATCAGAGGACCGACCTGATCAGAATACCGGGATGGTCAGAATAATCATGATGCCATAATACCAGGCTGAGGAGTCCACACTGATAGGAAATCCAAAATACCGGGTAGGTTGAAGGTCAAGGTTACCTGCAAACCTGTAAACAACCCGCCCCTCTCACATGTGGGTACTAGGATGTTCAGTATCCCGGGCTCTCAGGTCGAGAAATGATGATACGTTCACCATTTCTGGTTTGGCATCATCATTAATCGAGGAGGCCTCAACTGATTCTCCAATACGAAAGGTCCTCAGCTTCTGGCACTGAGGTCGAGAAATAATAGTACATTCATCCCTCGAGGTATAGTACTATCGCCAATCGAGGAGTGCCTCCACTGATTCTCTTTCAAAAAAAGATATCCTATAGCGAGTTCCCAGCACTGGGTCCTCGGATCGAGAATGTGCAATGGGTTTGCCACAAAATGTGGTCTGCCACTATCACATCTCGGGAGGAGTGCCGCAACTGAGTCCTCGGGAATGGCCACCAGAGTCGACAACTCTCTAGATCAACATCCTGGAATACGCAAGATGCGCACGCCATGATAGGTCCCAAGATAGCCTCGTCTAGCTGTGAATTTCGTGATTACCCACGTACACAGATGGCACGTAGGTCTCACTACTCTCCACTCTAAATCTAAGTGTATACTCGAGCCTGTGTACTGAGCTCATCTCTCAGAAATCCCATCCCGCCAAATAGAAAACAGCACAGTCCAGCACAACAGTAATAATATGATATGTAATGCTAAAAAGCAGTAAATACAATAATGTGCAGTAAGGCAATAAATAACCATACAATAAAACGGTAAATACAGCACAACAATAAACACCCAATGAAAGAAAAACAGACAAGCGTTAGGATTGACTCACTTAGGGTGGACCAGCAATAGGTCAACCTGTCCCCAGCAGAGTCGCCAGCTGTCGCTCTCGGGATTTTCATCCTAGTACAAACGCGAAAGTGGCACCGAAACAGAGTCGCCAGCAATGTGTATTTATCCCAAGAGAGGGAAATGAAACATCGCATAAACCTGAGAGAAAGGAAAGAACATGGTCTTGCGACCAAGAGAAAGGGTAAGGGAGTCGGTTACGCGAGAGGAAGGTATTAGCACCCCCTCGCGTCCATCGTACCCGATGGGATCCACGCTTGCTGCTTCAATCAAAGGGTGTAAGAAAAGATGCTGGAAAAAGGAACTGAAAGAAAGAAAGGAGAAAGAATGGAAAAGGAACGAAAAATAAATGTAGGGAAAATAAAAGAAGTGCTCGCACGGGCCCTACCCCACTGCCTACGTATCTCATCGGGAGCATGAGAATCAGAGCGACGTAGTTCCCCTCACTAGGGACGGTTGTTTGTGTTTTTTAGTGGAATACGTCAACGTTCGCGTCCTAGCAGTTTAGGTGTTGCAGCTCGTGTAGGGAGACTTAGGCGTTACCTGTTTGCGGTAGAACGGAAATGACGCATCCTTACGGAAGGAGTGAATGAGATGAGAAAAGAATTCCCGAAGGAAAGACGTTATTGTTTGTTTTTGTCTTTTAAGAGTTTTTCGTTTGTTTGCATATGATAGTGTATCCAAATCTTAGACATTGGAATGTGTACATTCTCACATTCCAAGATGGAATGAGTAAGAAAGCACACTAAGTGAAAAGAAGACCCTCACACTTAGTTCCAATTATCAAGGTTCAAACACACTAGCATACTTGTATTTATTAAGTGTTTTTGTTGATTATGAAATGAAGAAGTGTTTTTTATTTGTACCTTCAACAAGTATTGCATTTAAGTCCCTCATACAAGATCAAATGTTTAACACATTGACCCAAGATGGGCTATATGCTACACATTCTAAGATTATAAGAGAAGACCCCTTATAATCTCTTCTTTATATGAAAGGCCTAAATGCAATAAATGCTTACCTTTATTAAGTATTTTGAATTTTTCTTTGAGATGAGAAAGAGACTCAAGAGAGGAGAAAGGTAAAATCTATGTGAACTAAGACTCAATCCTAATTGAAGATTAAAGGGAGAGATCCTAATGGTTTGTGAGGTTAAACCTAAAGTCTAAAGCAAGAATGAATTAAACAATTCACTTCTAAAGCAGGAGATGAAATGTAACTCAAAAGGGAAAATGATGAGTTATTAAAAGAAAAGCACATAAGTGCTTAACAAAACAAAATTGAATTGTAAAAGATGAAAGGAAAGAAGTTTGAATGTGTATTCCTTATCCACACCCAATTGCAACTTACCAAAGCCCCTACATGGTTAGTAAACATGTATAAGAAGTGTAAGAAATAAAAGAACATTTAATGCACTATAAAGCTCAAAAGAATTAGATGAGAAATCAAATCCTATAACCACAACCAGAATGTACACCATATGGAAAACAAATGATCATTATCATGCAAGTCCAAGTGGATAGGCAACAAACATCATCCATGACATTGGAACATGCTACCATAAGAAAAGGGAGAATGAAAGATGAAAAGAAATGAAAAAACATGCATGAATGGACCATGTAATCTAAGGATCAGAATTGAAATGAAATGAAAAATGATTCACAAACATCCCACAAGTGTTCATGCATGACACATCAAGACATTTAAGAAGTGATAGAAGAGGTAGAATTAAAATGGAAGTCAAAAAGAAGAAAAGTGCAAACACAACATGTTAAAGGTGCACAAGATTCAAATGATAATCAACATGCAAAGATGACATATAATACATATCAATGACCTATTATGTCACATGAATGGTTCACCAAATATGCAAATGATTATGCAAGTATGTACAAAAGAAATCATGTAAACATGCACAAATATTAAGATGATATGACATGTTATTATGCTTCAAAGGTAATGCATTAAACAAAAATTAGATGGCCTCATGAAAATTATGAAAACATGGTATTGAGGTTCACAAATCAGAGATGAATCACATATCAAAGTAGCATGCAAGAAACCAAGGCAAAATGATGTCAAACAATGCACTTAGGTCAAGTATCCACATCATACAAAGTAGCACAAAAATGAACACCAAACATGCCATAAACTGACCTAAAAAAATTAAATAAAAATCACTTAACATACCTCAAGATGATAATGACTCAATGCAAAAAGAAGAGCACCAAAACAATTTTTAATGATTGAGAACAAAACTGCACAAATTTATGTATCACATTAAGCAAGCATACAAATAAAAATCAAAGAAAATTATGGAACAGGGGCAAAAAGGTCATAAAATCAAGAAATATAATCATGAAAAATTTTCTAAATGTTTTAATGATGCTCATGAATTTTTGTGGAATTTTATAATGCCATTTGGTATTTTTAAAAATTAAAAAGCAAACGTGTAGAAAAAATGAAAATAAAAATGAAATGCAATATGAATGGGGGTGCATGCATAGCAATTGTTCAGTTCAAATTAATTGGGCTTGAAAACATGGGAGGTGTGGATATCAATCTGACTAGGTCCAATAAGCCCACATAACACAATAACTACCATGCTCTTCAGTCAACACAAGTCAAAGCAAGGATCATCGTTGGATTAGGTCAAGTCAACACAAAGGTCAAAGTAAACAAGATCAACGCGCACATGAGAGGGAACACATAACATACAATGTACCGCACCACACTATGTTTAAGTGAAATCAGAAATAATGCACGTGAGGTGCATGTGAAATTTAATGTGCTGTCATCATACAAGCCGCACGATCAAGGAAAATGGATGGACGAGATTAAAACGTGCATAAACCCTAGCTCTAACAGTCACCGGCCGGAGGTGACCTCCGGTCACCTTCTCCGGTCAATCACCACCGTCTGCAACCCTCACATCTCACTAAAATACACAAATATGATACCAAAATGAAGCTGAGCTTATGTAGAGCATGAATCCAGTGATAAAACATACAAAATATTCATGACATGAGAGAATCGAACAGAGGAATATTTGCCCTAACATTTCAACTATGCCTCTAAAGGCCTATCAACTAGCCAGACAAGTTCTTGAGCTTATAGGAAGCATCAAGAACCTGATAACATCTTCACATTATGTCTATAATGGAAGAAATTCGTACCTGAAGATTTATGATCTTGATGTGTTCTTTAGAAAACTAGAGATGTTGCTTCCTCTTTGAGCTTCTTTTGGCCAAATAAAGGCTTAGATGCAAAAATGGATGATGCTTCAGTGGAGAAGATCTGAAATCCAAGCTTCAAAACAGTTACAATGTGATGAAAATGGAGAGAGAATCAGAGAGATTCTGAGATGAAGATGAGGAAGATGAATGAAATGGAGCTCGAAAATCAGTTGCAATGTGGAGAAATCGAGAGAGAATGGAGAGAGTTTCTGAGTTGAATGTGAGAAAATGAAGTTCTTTAAAACGAATTTGTGAAGGAGTTTTCTATTTATAATGTGAGCTAAATATAGTTTAATGAGTTGAGTTAGGGTGAGTTATCATGGTTAACTGAGTCATCCCTAACTAACTGAGTCAAGTTAGTTAGGGAGAGCAATGGTATGGTGATGGCAACTCATGATACACTAAGGTGGAGGTGAAAAGAAGTGAAATAGCAAGGTTGTGTAATACAAAACTTGTTCAGCAAGCTTGTCATTTCTACTTTCATGCATAATGAGGCACGTGCTATGGTGTGTATGAAGAGTGTTTGGTTTAAAAAGGCAATGGATAGCTGGTATGAATAATGCACGTGCAAGCTTGTAACAACAACATCAACAACATTGGTTTTGTTTCTGATTTTTCATGGCAGCTGAGAACAATGGAGATAGGGTGAATTTGTGATGTTTTTCTCTCTACTCAATGGATGGTTTAGTGAGTTCTTGGATTCATTGGAAAGAAGAGATATTGGAGAACATGTATGGTGTGAAAAATGAGTTGAAATGATGTTTGGAAGAGGTTGCAAAATGACTTAGAACATCCACATTTGGAACTGATACAAAGGCGTGGCAATGAGATTGGTTGACAAGGCAAGCATGACATGGATTTTCAGCAATATCACCCCAACTTGGACTCAACATAACTTCTTAACCTTTGATCAAATGAAAAAACCATTAACACCAATTTTGAAGATCTCACATATAGGAACAACTTTCATGTTGAAAGATTTTTCATTTGAGGCCTCTAACCATGAGTAATTGATCAATACATTTAGCCCACCATGTGCTTGTGAAAATGACACGCGCGTGACTTGAAAATCCTTGGTCATGACCTAGTTTTGAACCTACTTTGCTCAAACTTTGATCAATCATATCTCACTCAATTTTTATCCAATGGAGATGTTCTACACATGGATTTGAAGCTTAAAGCAAGACCTTTTGTTGTGGCCTGGTGGAATTTTCATTTGATGCTCCAATTTTAAATGGCCTTGGTTCAAACTCTGATGCAAAATGGCCAAAACTTGCTATTTTTAGTAACCCTTCTTCATCCAAAAATGGCAACTTTCCACCTCTTGATTTTTTCATGATTCCTTTGGATTTTCTTGATCAAATTTTGCACATTGGTCACATATAACATGAATTTTATGAATTTGGCCACAAAAAGTCAAGAGTTGACTTTTTCCTCTGATTATTTGACCTGGCCCCAATTTCCCTGATTTTTTATCTTTCTTCCAATTGAACCACTTCTAAAACCAATTGAGAGGTGATTTTCCACATACATGCACTTAAGAACATATAGAATACCATGACATCAAGTTTTGTCCAAAAAATCAAAGATATCCTGATTTTATTAGAAACCCTAATTTTGACCTCCTCTGGTTAGGAGGGAAAAGTGCAGTCTTCAATTTCAAATTCCTCAGAGTATGTTGTGCATCCTTTTAAAGGATGATGGGATATGCCATTTGAGGATGATTTTGGATCAATGAGCTATCTCTTTTGAGGGTTTTCCTTCAGTTTTTGAACCTCTTGCATGTTGAAGTATGTATTGCTTCAATCTCCCATTGGATCTCACTTCCTTGAGATTGTGCATGATCAATTGAGATGGTATGAGACATGAGAGACTCTTGGCTTACCTCGAGGCAACTTGATTGACCTTTTTGTGCTTTGAATGATCCCTTGGTTATCCACCTTCCACCTGATCATATGCCTTGATGGTAAGAGGAATGCTATGCTTCATTTTTCTATGTTAAATGCAATGCAATGCTAATGAGATGGATATGATATGATATATGATGATGCTAAACTATGATGCCAAAAGGGGAGAGCAAATTTTGGGGTATTACAATGGCCAGAATGGAGAAAGTAGAAAACGAAAAGGGTCATGGCTCTTCAAAAACTAGACACTCTAACTTCTCCCACATAAGAGCCATTAACTTCACCTAAATAATGAGGCCAAAAAACTGTAAAAGACTTTATTGCTAACTTTGAACATGTGAGCAACTCCGTGCCCACACAAGATGAATCCATGATTTTCAAAACAATATTTTTTTTGTAAGGGTTTTCTCAATTTCTAATAAATCTTAAACACAAACCTTTTTAGATTCAAGATATAATTCAAAACAAACATTTTTAATTCATATGTATCTAACTTTTGGCCGTTCAGAATTTCAAAACCACGTGTGAGATGAGAGTTATCTGCTTTCCACTGAAGCTGCAGATTTGGGAAATTTTTCAATTTTTTTATTCTTATTTGTAAGCTAGTTTACTTTTTGATTTGAGGTTGTTAGCACTATTTTTTGAGTCACTTTAAGACTCTGTTGTACCCTTAATTGATTATAGTGGAGTTATTTCTTTGGTCTGAACAACTCGTGGTTTTTACTTTCACATTGAGGGGTTTTCCACATTGAAAATATCGATGTTCTTTTGTGCCTTTATTTGTTCGATTTTCCATTTTATATTTGCTGTTGATCCTCAAGGTTCCTGTAGCGCACAATTTTTGTCGGTGACGCGACCACCTTATCGCGAAATTTGGGTTTTCTCCTCAATGAAGAGGAGGGGGTGCTACTTTCTGATTTCTTATTTATCCCATGAAGCTGGAAGGGAAAGGGAAGCTATCTAAAACTAACCTTGCACGCGAATGTTTAACTGAACAAACACTTAAAGAGATTCGGGGAGTTCGGGGTCAGGTTATACAATGGGGAGTTGTCAATTACCCATCCTATATGTGGTTATCCACAGGTTGTTAGTTTTAGGTCTCGCTTTGTACTTGATGGTGTTTATCCGTTAATGGTTTGGGAAAGTTTCTTGGGAAAGTATGACAGGGAGAGTGAGTTTTTGTTGATGTTCGGGTTTTTCCAATATTTTTGGTAAGGTACTGGACCTATGTTTTGATTGATGTGTGAAGGTACTGGACCTAGTGTTTTTTATTAGTATGCTCGCTAAGATTTCGCAATCTTATGCCTACGTATTCCCGTTTAAACGAAACAGGGAAATCAGAGCAATTGTAGTTCCTCCTATTCTAAGGGAGGAAAAAAGATGTTTTGGTGTCTTGTTCAAAGCCCAAGATTGAAGCTAAAAGGTCTGACTAAGAGAGAATTTGTCATCTCTAAAGGGAGACATTTGGTCGGTTTATCACAACTGTTGGGCGGCTGTTTATAAAGGAGGATTACTTTAACTGGGATATGTGAATCTAGCAATGCCATAATTTCCTTTATAGGGGTGTTATCCTGAAGGAGAAAACTTTAACTCAGTGTAGAGCAATGCCATTTTTCCTTAGGAATTTCTCATGCTAAGATAGGGACAATGGCATGGATGTAAATAATCCAAAGGCTTGCCGCTTACAACAATTAGATGAAAGAAGGGAGTTTCTGTTTTGACATATGATAATACAGAGTAATGACTTCCTACAGAGGGATTTTGATTTCCTCTGAGGGGATGTTGATTTTTGTGTGCCTTGATCGAAGCCCAAGGTTAAAGCTAAGAGGTTGATTGACTCCACTAGGGAAGTCCTTATACAAAGCCTAAGAGGAGGCTGGGAATGACTGACTCAACAAGAGAGTATTTATATGTCTTGTACAACGCCCAAGATTGAGGCTAAAAGAGACTGATTCTTTGGGGATATCATTATACAAAGCCCAAGATCGAGGCTAAAAAGGATTTTGACTCCGCCGGAGAGGATTTGTATGTGTCTTGTACAAAGCCCAAGATATAGGCTGAAAGAAAACTGACTCTGTGGGAAAGAAATCTTTATTTGTATTGTACCAAGCCCAAGATTTGAGGCTAAACGGAGACTTTAATGACTCGATTGAGGATATTTTAAGGTATCTCGTACAAAGCCCAAGATGGAGGCTGAAATGAGTTCGACACTGCGGGAGAGTATTATCCGTCTTGTACAAATCCCAAGATTGAGGCTGAAAAGAGTTTGACTCTGCTTAGGATATTCTTTCTCATAACCTAAAAAGAAGGCTGGGAGGAATTGACTCAACTGGGGCAAAATTTTTGTCCTAAGCTTAAGAGAAGGTTTTGATGATTTATGTCTTGTACAAAGCCCAAGATTGAGGCTAAAAGGGTTTGACTCAACAAGAGAGTGTTTTTATCTGTCATGTACAAAGCCCAGAATTGTGGCTGAACAAGCTGGAGAAATCATTATACACAGCCTAAGAGGAGGCTAACTTTGCTAGGGGAAATCTTTATGCCAAGCCTAAAAGGAGGCTGAAAAAGATTGACACAACAAGAGAATGGGTTTTTTTTTTATTTGTCTCGTACAAAGCCCGAGATTGAGGCTAAAATGGTTGACTCAACAAGAGAGTGGTTTTTTTTATTTGTCTCGTACAAAGCCCGAGATTGAGGCTAAAATGGTTGACTCAACAAGAGAGTACTTTAAAAGTGATTGGCTCAACAAGAGAGTCTGTAAAAGTGATTGACTCAACAAGAGAGTCTGAAAGTTGATTAACTCAACAAGGGAGTCTGAAAAGGTTAGCTCCGCTGGTGAGAGTCATTGTACAAAGCCCAAGAGCAGACTGACTATGCTGAGGAATGATCGTTATACAAAGCCTAAGAGGAGGCTAGCTTCTGCTGGGGATTCTTGAGATCCCAAGGCAGGTCCAAATGGGGAATCAACTCTTGCTGAGGGTTACAGAAGAGTTGATAGATCAGAAACCTTGAGGTTTTGATTGTGTTATCTAATGATAAACTGACCCTGGTTGAGGAATTTTTTAGGAGAGAGACTGGGTTTTAACTCTATTGGAGATTGATCCAGAATGACCGGGGTTTCTTCCTGTGTTTGTAGGGAACTTGAGAATGTCTTTGAGACTCAAGGGGATTTAGACTGTCCAAGTCTATTGGTATGGAAGAGTTTATCTTTGTATTACGCCCAAGAGGAGGCTGACTCTTTGAAGGGATGAGTATCAACCCTAAATTGGTATGAGGTTTTGACGCTTTTTGGAAAGACAGCTCTAGCAAAGGATGATTAAGTTTTGTCCTATACCTTTAAGAGGTCTTCAGGGTCCTTGTATTAAGCCCAAGAGAAGGCATGATAACTTCTAAGAAGTCGGAGAGTCCTTGTACAAAGCCCAAGAGGAGGCGGGGATGCTTTTTGTAACGCCCCGATTTGTTTAATTGTATTTATTTATTTCAGTTATGTGAATTTTGTGAAATGAGTGAATTTATTGTATTTTACCTGCTAATTGAGTTAATTGACTAATTTCCCTGATAGGTAAAATATTTGCATTAAATTATAATTTCTTTTCAACTTTTATTTCCTGAAATATATTTCATCGGTATGTTTATGTTTTATTGCGTTTTGAGAGCGTTTGCGAGATATTTGAGAGTAGGGGTATTTTGGTCTTTTTGCTTGGTTATTTTCATAAAATAGAAATTAGAGAGAAAAAGAGAGAAAATAGAAAGAAGGAAAAAGAGAAGAGAGAAAGGAAGAGAAAGGAAAAGGAGAGGAAAAGAGGAAAATCGAGAATTCATCTGTTTCAATCGCGATTAATCGGGTAAGGGTGAGAAGTTTCAATTATATCTTGCTTGTGTATGTATATGTGTTGTTTATGTATGTATTTTGGTTGTTTTTACAATGTTTTCCTTATTGATAAATTGATGAATCATTGTCAGAAATCGATATAAATCGCGTTGTATGATTACCTTGTGTTTAGGAACAATTGCGGGTACTTGTTTTGTTGTTGAAAAATGGATTTGGGGAGGAAAAATGGGATTTTTGGGGAAAAATTCGTAGAAAAATTATGCACGAAAAATTCTGGGTTTTCACTGTCCATACGCATTGTTGTACCCTAAATTTTACCCTTAGATTTTTTATCATTTTTTGCATCATTTTAAGTCAGCCATTTTTGCATTTTTCTTAGTTAAACATTTCATTGATCATTAATCATGCATTTTTAGTCATTTTATCATTCCATTTTAGAATTTGTCTTATTTTAAGATTTATTTAGAATTGATTGAGTTTAATTTTTCAATTTAGCTTAATTGTGATTTTAATAAAATTATTTTTAAAATTATTTTTCAATTTAGTTTATATTTTAATTTAATTTAATTTAATTTAATTCAATTAGTTTAATTTTTAATTAGCTTTTATTTTAAGTTAATTTAAGTTTATTTAACTTTTATTTTAAATTAGATTTTATTTAATTCTAGCATAATTATATTTGCTTTTACTTTATAAAATTAGTACATTAAAAAATCACAAAAAAAAGAGTCACTAAGTTATGTAGGGTCCTTTTCATCCTGCTACCTCACTGCGCTATGCCTGCAATTCCCTTTCACCAAAATAACCAACTGCTACTGCCTCACGCCTTGCAACCATATCACCCATCCTGCAAACTCCAAAAGCAACAAATCCAAGCCAGACAAGGACAGCGCAATGAAACTTGCAGCAAGCCATACGCTGCACCACAAGCGACGGTTCAGACCTCCCTCCTCATTTTCGAAATCTCAAAAATAGGACAGAAGAAAGGAGGATATTTTATCGTTCACTCAAGAAAGGAACTGGACCACCCTTATATTACACTCTCTCTCATCGTAAAAAAAGAACAAAAAAACTTTCAAAACAGAGGAACCTCACTCTGCTTTCTCTCACAACCATAACTTCCTTCACTTAACATAAAAACACCCCTTCCGTTTCTCCACCTCCTCCAACATTCATCTTTTTAGAACCACCATTTTTCCCACACACTTTCTCCCACCCTTCAAGCTCATCTTCATGATATTTCGAGAACTCACTGTTTCAGCACCAACTTCTGCCGCCGTTCCGACACAATTCGCCGGTGAAAACGCTCCGTCTTCGAACTTCAACCTCCATCATCTTCGTTGACTCATCTACCTCCTTCATCAACAAATCCAGCATCACGTACAACACCTTTACCGTCACAACCACCACATATTCACGCAACACCCTTCACCAATGTTCTCGTATCATCTTCGAAACACGACTGCAAGGGAGCGTTATATATAGGAGCTGTTTGAAAGAAGAGCACGTGAAAAGCCGTTTGCAGAGAGAGCTCTTACGAGTAGCGTTTAGATAAGAAGGAGTTTGCAGGTCCATTTTTCTATACTTTTCCATTTACTTTGTTTTGAATATATTATGTTTTAATGTGTCCTCGTGAATGTGATTCTTGTATGTGTGCATGAAATGTTAATATGTGATTATGTTTATTGTGTAAGCCTGCAAATTTTAGTCTCTTACTGTTACTGTTATCATGCGAGAAAGAAGAAGAGAGGAAAACTTGTTTTTCTATTTTTACTGTAAGTACTTCTATGTTTTTGTTTCTTTATTAACCTTTAGTCTATATAGTTAATAAACAAAAAAACATTTTTTAGTTCGTTTTTTAGCTTTTGCTTTTATCTTATTTTAACTTTTAGTAACTTTGATTTTTATTTCTTCTTTGATTTTAATATTTAGAAAAATACCTAAAATATTTTAATCTTATATTTTATTAAGTGTTGACAATTTATCCATAAAACTAATAAGCATATGGCTAAGTGTGGATTCCGGTTGCTGGGTTTGTAGATGCGTATCCATGTATCCGTGTATGGAATTGTGGCTTGCATTGTACATATGGGTGATGGATGGATTCAAACGTTTTATGTTGATGCAATAACATGTACATAGGTAGTTCCACTCACTGTACCCTTATTTTAAATTTAATTTAATTATGTTTTAGAATTTTAGTTTGATTAAAACTTTAGTTTTTAATTTAGTTTAGTTTAATTAGTTTGTAATTAGAACTTAGTTAATTAGTTAGAATTTAATTTAATTTAAAATTTAGTTTAATCAATTTTCAATTAGATTTTTTAGTTTAATTAATTTTAATTAGAATTAATTTTAATTTTAATCAATTAGTCTAGAATTTTGTTTGATTATTATTTTAATTAGAATTTAGTTATTTATTTTAATTGACTATTTAGTTTGTAATTAAATTTCAATTTTATTAGATTTTATTTAATTTTAACTTTATCTTGACATTTTCTATGTTTTCATTCTAGTCAATTCCTAGTGTTCAATTTTCAATTTAACTCCTGTTACACTTGCTGTATATATATTGCTATTCATTTCACTCCTGGTACCAGAGTTTTCCTCCTTGTTCCTCTGTTTTCCTCATTCCAAAGGAAAGGACCTACCCAATTGACTGCCCAGTCAGTTAGGACAGCCTCACTGTCAGATCCTACTCAATTCAATTCCCCTTTAACTCATGTTTACGAGATGTTGCTTTCCCCTCCTTCCAAAGGAAAAGTCTCTCTATTGACTTCATGTCATAGATAGCTCAAATACCCTGTTAACCTCAAACCATTTCACAAGAGATAGCCATTAATCTCTTCTCCCCTCTGGCCTGGCCTTTCCAAAGAGATAGCTATTAATCTCTTCTCCTTTAAGATGGTCCAACCTTTCACAATCCTTTCAAGAGATAGCCATTAATCTCTTTCTCCTAAACAATCAATCCTTACAAGCTTTGCTTTCAAGGTTTTCACCCTACTTTCCCTTGGAACCTTGACCACAGTCAAGAGTTCCTCACCCCATTGAGGGGAACTACGATTGCTCTGATTTCTCAAGTTCACCTTGAGAATACGTAGGCATAGGATTGTGAGATACTAGCGAGATACCTTTTTCTTTTTCCATCTTTTTCCTTTACATCCGATACCTTCTCGGATTCCACATTTTCTTTTTACACCCTTAGACCATACTTAGTGTAAATACCCTAGGTCTTTCTTTACCTTAGCACATTTCCTTAGCAAGCAACTTTAATATAACACAAATTAAACAAGAGGTTCCCGTAGAGTACTACGGATACTTAGGGTGCTAATACCTTCCCTTAGTATAACTAACCCCCGAACCTTAGATCTCCCCCCTTTAGGTTTTTAACGATCTTGAACCTTTCCTCTGGATAAATCAAAGTCGGTTGTAAAAGAAATACAATGCAAGTTAATTCATAGTTTGTTATCCAATTTTCACCGCAACAGAAATGGCGACTTCACTGGGGATGCTCCCTAAGAGGGTTAAGCCTATCTTGTTTGTCTTTGTGTTATTTACATGTTTGTTTGCTTGTACATTTGCATATTTATATCTGTATATATACCTGTTGTGCTTGAGTTTTTCTGTGTGCAGGGTTGTTACTTTGAGTGGTGAGATAAGTCCTAACCCGGACTTGAGAGCACTTATGATAGGATTGTGGTGTAATCAATAGTCGGTTGTTGGCAGTAGTACCAACAATTTATGGCATATGATGACCACACTCAGATGAGGCCCTTTGGGATTGTTGATGTCTGATGTGAGCAGTCACATTGATATTACTTTTTCAATTGAGTGCCAGGGATTCTGAGGACCGTAGTTACCTTTACCCCACTTGGCCTTTTAGGATGTAGTGCGGTGACTATGAGGGAGCCAGTCCTGAGTAGTTGTCACACGATACTACACTCAGACGAGTTTATCTTGAGAATATTATTAACCCGTGTAAGTAGTTACATGGGCCGATAATATCCGAAGGATTTACGTAGACTCTGGGAACCTTTTAAAACCCTGTTCTGCAGATGAAAACCCATAGTACACACCCTATTGGTTGGTTCTCTACCCAGACTCCATGCTGTGTTCTCGAACCCTTGATCCTGCTATGTGTGTTTTGCCTCCTATTTTCATCGCATTGCATATCATTTGCATCTTTGCATGATTCATTGCATGCGTCCGTCTATTTGTCCAGTTACTCATTTCCCGTGGTCTCTATCTTCCAGTGTCATCTGTGAGTCGTCAAGTTGATTCCTCGACACCGATACAGGACTAGAGCTAATTTCAGACGCAGGATGTCAATCACTTGCCAGGCGCGGCAAGTGAAGCTTCAGTCGACTTCAGCCTAAATTACTCGAGCTCTTTTCGAGAACTTTCTATTTGTGTACAATGCTGCCAGATCACACTAAGCGAAGCTTCAGTCGACTTCAGCAGACTATCTTCCTCAGAGCCAGTGTTTTAGACAGGACAAATCATCCTTGTGTTGATTAGTCACTAGGCCTTTGTTTCTTGTTGTTTGCATTTTCTTTATTTTGTAATAGCTGTTTGCTTTCAACTATGTTTGTACTTTCACAATTAATGAAATGAGCATTTGCAACTTTTTGATTCAATTCATTTGTGTTTGCTATTTACTTCTTAATGCTTTCCCTTTAAAAAAATTTTTTTTTTCCACTTTCTTTTTTATTATGCAAAGATTGGAGGGAGGATGATGAAAACGTTATACCCATAATTGCTGTTGGTATGCTTTCAAATCAAAACTTTGCTGACGATGTAAGGCATTGTTTCAACTCCCAAACACCGGAGACATAAGGAAGATAACCCCTCTTTAACCCCTTCGAGCCTTGAAGTAGGAGTTTCGTTTCTTTACAAATAAAAACCCACAATTTTAACCTGGGGCAGGGTAGTTTTCAGTTAACTTGATTGTGCATTCAATTACAAGAGCTTCATGCAAGACGACTTTCAACAAAATGTTGCACTCACAGTTTTCCTTCGCACACAACAAGCAAGTGTCGAAGATGTCTTTCAGGTCAAACGCCAATGATGATTCACTGTAATCCTTAAGCCAGACAGTCACTAAAAAAAAAAGAGTGAAAAAAAAATCAAAATAAAAGCCCGCTGAGTCAAAACCTATGAAGGAGACTTAGGCAAAAATTGGGGCATCCCGCTGGCTGTAAGCTCAAATGACACAGTTCAGGCAAAAGTTAGGGATAATAAAAATCATTCAAGAGGTTACCAAAATCCTCAAAGATAAAACGAGTTGACTGAGGTCCTCACCAAAAACAACAAAATGTTGTGAGAAGCAGTGACTGCCATCTCAAGTCCATTGAATTTTGAACCATCATCATTAATATCATCAGTGCAGTTTCTAACCTATAGGAATTTGAGTGCATAGTTTGAGTTAACTAAGTATAGGACTGAAGTTCATCACGTAGATTGGGTGGGTCACAAATAAACTTTGAGCCTTTATCCTTTGTTTCATAAACCGTGAACCAGACCACATTATAACCCTCAAAAGACCTAATTGAAGCGAGGTTATTTTGAAAGCATACTACAGCAAGGTTGCGTAAACTGACTCCAAAAGATCTTTGCAGATAATCTATTTTGGGCATACACCCTTTGCTTAAACTTTTCACTTTAATGTCTTGAACCACCGTGTTCAGACCAGGGACTCATATACTTTGCACCTCTTTCAAAATAATTTTGATTTCAAAAGTTGCATGAACTTTGCATTTACCATGTTTATACAAATACTTTTGTTTGCAAACTAGCTTTCTTCTTAAAGAATTTTCAAACAATTAAGAAACTTGTCCTGTGGAGAATCAGTTCAAGATTTGTGGTTTAATGGCGACTTCTTAGAATTGGTTTATACAGAAGATTTTGCAAGACTCAGGATGGGGCAAGCTTTCCCAGTGTCCAGTGAAATAATCATCTTTCAAGACTCAGACTGGGGCAGGCTTTCTAATAACACCATGAAACGGTCATTTCCAGAATCAATCAAGCTGAAGCAATGATCAGCTCATCTACAATAATCAGCTAGTCTGGGGAAAGTTACTTGAAGAATCCCCAAGTAGCTCTCCATCCTTCCCACAAGGATCATTAATTTGGATACAGTTTACCAGTGTGGCAGATGATGTGTCCAGCGTTAGCATCTCTAGTCCCCAAGCAGAATGACAATGATCTCCATGTAGAGGAATCAGCCTTCCAGTCTTGTCTTCTCCACCAGAGAGTCGAGCTGTGTCGTCAGCATCTGCACCTGCATTTGCATTTGATCTTATGTCATCTGCATGATTCATATACATATGCATAGCATGAGTGTTTCATCCTCATTTGCATTTCTCCCGAGGTCGTGTCGTTATCCACGTCTTACCTTGTTGTCAAAGTCCGACTCACATGACACCTACCAAATAAATATTGTCGTGTCTATCTGACGTTCTTCCAGATATGACCTTTCTTATCCGATTGTTTTTCAGATATGTTTGTTCCTCTTTTGTGTCCAATGCCATTCTTGGATGTCATATATATTTGTCTCCTCTGATGTTTTTCCAGATCGAGTATTTTGTTCTGACGTTTTTCTAGAACTTATCTGATGTTTTTCCAGATAATCGCTTTGTTATTCTGATGCTTTTCCAGAATGACATTTCCTTTTCCATCTGATGCTCTTCCAGATGTGTTTCTCTTTCTGATGTTCTTCCAGATCGATTCTTTGGCTTCTGATGTTTTTCCAGAGCTCTCTTTTTAATCATCTGATGCTTTTTCGAATGTGTCTCTCTTTCTGATGTTCTTCCTGAGTCTTTTGTTTTGATGTTCTTCCATAACCTATCTGATGTTTTCCCAGATAGCCCTTTGTTTATTCTGATGCTTTTCCGGAATGACATTGCTTTTACCATCTGATGCTCTTCCGGATGTGTCTCTCTTTCTGATGTTTTTTCAGATTGAGTCTTTTGTTCTGATGTTTTTCCAGAACTTATCTGATGTTTTTCCAGATAATCACTTTGTTTATTCTGATGCTTTTCCGGAATGACATTGCTTTTACCATCTGATGCTCTTCCGGATGTGTCTCTCTTTCTGATGTTTTTTCAGATTGAGTCTTTTGTTCTGATGTTCTTCCAGAACTTATCTGATGTTTTTCCAGATAATCACTTTGTTTATTCTGATGCTTTTCTAGAATTTCATTGCTTCTACCATTTGATGCTCTTCCGGATGTGTCTCTCTTTCTGATGTTTTTTCAGATTGAGTCTTTTGTTCTGATGTTTTTCTAGAACCTATCTGATGTTTTTCCAGATAGTCCTTTGTAATTATGATGCTTTTCTAGAATTTCATTACTTCTACCATCTGATGCTCTTCCGGATGTGTCTCTCCTTCTGATGTTTTTTCAGATCGAGTCTTTGTTCACTTTATCTAAAGCCGTTATTAGATATTGTGATTTATACCTTTCATTCAAAGCCGTTATTGGATGTCCGGTTTCTCTATCATCTGATGCCTATCCGGATGTGTCTCTCCTTCTGATGTTTTTTCAGATCGAGTCTTTGTTCACTTTATCTAAAGCCGTTATTAGATATTGTGATTTATACCTTTCATTCAAAGCCGTTATTAGATATTGTGATTTGTATCTTTCATTCAAAGCCGTTATTGGATGACTGGTTTCTTTTGCCATCTGATGTTTTTCCGGAGGTTTCTTTCCCCGTCTTTTCTGGTTTTTCTTGAAGATCCCGTTTGAACTCTTCAGTATAAGAAAATTCCAGAAAATCTTTTGCTGATGTCTATCCTTTCATTTCAAATTGATCCCCAGTGGAGATCGTGTCTTCTTTCTGGCTCCATGCCCAGTAAGAGTATCTTCTATTTCCCCAGTGTCGGCCGGTCACGCTTGAACCAGTTGTTTCATCACCTTAGATTATTCCCCAGTGTTGTTGTCATCCCCAGTGAGTGATTGCTCATTGTGTGGACTTTGGCCCCGTCTGCTTTTGCCTTCGTCTGCATTTTGCACTTACCATTCTATCATTTCCATCATACTATAAGTCCATGGCATTGTCTGCATTTGTATGTCTGTTAGCTGTCCTTAGCATCTGCATTCCATCTAAGGGCAAAATTTTCGGTTTGCTATATTTAAATACCTTTCACCTTGATGTCTCGAGGATTTCCATCCCTCGTACCATCCGGTAAAGCTATTTAAATAGGGGCAACTGTTGTACCCTAAATTTTACCCTTAGATTTTTTATCATTTTTTGCATCATTTTAAGTCAGCCATTTTTGCATTTTTCTTAGTTAAACATTTCATTGATCATTAATCATGCATTTTTAGTCATTTTATCATTCCATTTTAGAATTTGTCTTATTTTAAGATTTATTTAGAATTGATTGAGTTTAATTTTTCAATTTAGCTTAATTGTGATTTTAATAAAATTATTTTTAAAATTATTTTTCAATTTAGTTTATATTTTAATTTAATTTAATTTAATTTAATTCAATTAGTTTAATTTTTAATTAGCTTTTATTTTAAGTTAATTTAAGTTTATTTAGCTTTTATTTTAAATTAGATTTTATTTAATTCTAGCATAATTATATTTGCTTTTACTTTATAAAATTAGTACATTAAAAAATCACAAAAAAAAGAGTCACTAAGTTATGTAGGGTCCTTTTCATCCTGCTACCTCACTGCGCTATGCCTGCAATTCCCTTTCACCAAAATAACCAACTGCTACTGCCTCACGCCTTGCAACCATATCACCCATCCTGCAAACTCCAAAAGCAACAAATCCAAGCCAGACAAGGACAGCGCAATGAAACTTGCAGCAAGCCATACGCTGCACCACAAGCGACGGTTCAGACCTCCCTCCTCATTTTCGAAATCTCAAAAATAGGACAGAAGAAAGGAGGATATTTTATCGTTCACTCAAGAAAGGAACTGGACCACCCTTATATTACACTCTCTCTCATCGTAAAAAAAGAACAAAAAAACTTTCAAAACAGAGGAACCTCACTCTGCTTTCTCTCACAACCATAACTTCCTTCACTTAACATAAAAACACCCCTTCCGTTTCTCCACCTCCTCCAACATTCATCTTTTTAGAACCACCATTTTTCCCACACACTTTCTCCCACCCTTCAAGCTCATCTTCATGATATTTCGAGAACTCACTGTTTCAGCACCAACTTCTGCCGCCGTTCCGACACAATTCGCCGGTGAAAACGCTCCGTCTTCGAACTTCAACCTCCATCATCTTCGTTGACTCATCTACCTCCTTCATCAACAAATCCAGCATCACGTACAACACCTTTACCGTCACAACCACCACATATTCACGCAACACCCTTCACCAATGTTCTCGTATCATCTTCGAAACACGACTGCAAGGGAGCGTTATATATAGGAGCTGTTTGAAAGAAGAGCACGTGAAAAGCCGTTTGCAGAGAGAGCTCTTACGAGTAGCGTTTAGATAAGAAGGAGTTTGCAGGTCCATTTTTCTATACTTTTCCATTTACTTTGTTTTGAATATATTATGTTTTAATGTGTCCTCGTGAATGTGATTCTTGTATGTGTGCATGAAATGTTAATATGTGATTATGTTTATTGTGTAAGCCTGCAAATTTTAGTCTCTTACTGTTACTGTTATCATGCGAGAAAGAAGAAGAGAGGAAAACTTGTTTTTCTATTTTTACTGTAAGTACTTCTATGTTTTTGTTTCTTTATTAACCTTTAGTCTATATAGTTAATAAACAAAAAAACATTTTTTAGTTCGTTTTTTAGCTTTTGCTTTTATCTTATTTTAACTTTTAGTAACTTTGATTTTTATTTCTTCTTTGATTTTAATATTTAGAAAAATACCTAAAATATTTTAATCTTATATTTTATTAAGTGTTGACAATTTATCCATAAAACTAATAAGCATATGGCTAAGTGTGGATTCCGGTTGCTGGGTTTGTAGATGCGTATCCATGTATCCGTGTATGGAATTGTGGCTTGCATTGTACATATGGGTGATGGATGGATTCAAACGTTTTATGTTGATGCAATAACATGTACATAGGTAGTTCCACTCACTGTACCCTTATTTTAAATTTAATTTAATTATGTTTTAGAATTTTAGTTTGATTAAAACTTTAGTTTTTAATTTAGTTTAGTTTAATTAGTTTGTAATTAGAACTTAGTTAATTAGTTAGAATTTAATTTAATTTAAAATTTAGTTTAATCAATTTTCAATTAGATTTTTTAGTTTAATTAATTTTAATTAGAATTAATTTTAATTTTAATCAATTAGTCTAGAATTTTGTTTGATTATTATTTTAATTAGAATTTAGTTATTTATTTTAATTGACTATTTAGTTTGTAATTAAATTTCAATTTTATTAGATTTTATTTAATTTTAACTTTATCTTGACATTTTCTATGTTTTCATTCTAGTCAATTCCTAGTGTTCAATTTTCAATTTAACTCCTGTTACACTTGCTGTATATATATTGCTATTCATTTCACTCCTGGTACCAGAGTTTTCCTCCTTGTTCCTCTGTTTTCCTCATTCCAAAGGAAAGGACCTACCCAATTGACTGCCCAGTCAGTTAGGACAGCCTCACTGTCAGATCCTACTCAATTCAATTCCCCTTTAACTCATGTTTACGAGATGTTGCTTTCCCCTCCTTCCAAAGGAAAAGTCTCTCTATTGACTTCATGTCATAGATAGCTCAAATACCCTGTTAACCTCAAACCATTTCACAAGAGATAGCCATTAATCTCTTCTCCCCTCTGGCCTGGCCTTTCCAAAGAGATAGCTATTAATCTCTTCTCCTTTAAGATGGTCCAACCTTTCACAATCCTTTCAAGAGATAGCCATTAATCTCTTTCTCCTAAACAATCAATCCTTACAAGCTTTGCTTTCAAGGTTTTCACCCTACTTTCCCTTGGAACCTTGACCACAGTCAAGAGTTCCTCACCCCATTGAGGGGAACTACGATTGCTCTGATTTCTCAAGTTCACCTTGAGAATACGTAGGCATAGGATTGTGAGATACTAGCGAGATACCTTTTTCTTTTTCCATCTTTTTCCTTTACATCCGATACCTTCTCGGATTCCACATTTTCTTTTTACACCCTTAGACCATACTTAGTGTAAATACCCTAGGTCTTTCTTTACCTTAGCACATTTCCTTAGCAAGCAACTTTAATATAACACAAATTAAACAAGAGGTTCCCGTAGAGTACTACGGATACTTAGGGTGCTAATACCTTCCCTTAGTATAACTAACCCCCGAACCTTAGATCTCCCCCCTTTAGGTTTTTAACGATCTTGAACCTTTCCTCTGGATAAATCAAAGTCGGTTGTAAAAGAAATACAATGCAAGTTAATTCATAGTTTGTTATCCAATTTTCACCGCAACAGAAATGGCGACTTCACTGGGGATGCTCCCTAAGAGGGTTAAGCCTATCTTGTTTGTCTTTGTGTTATTTACATGTTTGTTTGCTTGTACATTTGCATATTTATATCTGTATATATACCTGTTGTGCTTGAGTTTTTCTGTGTGCAGGGTTGTTACTTTGAGTGGTGAGATAAGTCCTAACCCGGACTTGAGAGCACTTATGATAGGATTGTGGTGTAATCAATAGTCGGTTGTTGGCAGTAGTACCAACAATTTATGGCATATGATGACCACACTCAGATGAGGCCCTTTGGGATTGTTGATGTCTGATGTGAGCAGTCACATTGATATTACTTTTTCAATTGAGTGCCAGGGATTCTGAGGACCGTAGTTACCTTTACCCCACTTGGCCTTTTAGGATGTAGTGCGGTGACTATGAGGGAGCCAGTCCTGAGTAGTTGTCACACGATACTACACTCAGACGAGTTTATCTTGAGAATATTATTAACCCGTGTAAGTAGTTACATGGGCCGATAATATCCGAAGGATTTACGTAGACTCTGGGAACCTTTTAAAACCCTGTTCTGCAGATGAAAACCCATAGTACACACCCTATTGGTTGGTTCTCTACCCAGACTCCATGCTGTGTTCTCGAACCCTTGATCCTGCTATGTGTGTTTTGCCTCCTATTTTCATCGCATTGCATATCATTTGCATCTTTGCATGATTCATTGCATGCGTCCGTCTATTTGTCCAGTTACTCATTTCCCGTGGTCTCTATCTTCCAGTGTCATCTGTGAGTCGTCAAGTTGATTCCTCGACACCGATACAGGACTAGAGCTAATTTCAGACGCAGGATGTCAATCACTTGCCAGGCGCGGCAAGTGAAGCTTCAGTCGACTTCAGCCTAAATTACTCGAGCTCTTTTCGAGAACTTTCTATTTGTGTACAATGCTGCCAGATCACACTAAGCGAAGCTTCAGTCGACTTCAGCAGACTATCTTCCTCAGAGCCAGTGTTTTAGACAGGACAAATCATCCTTGTGTTGATTAGTCACTAGGCCTTTGTTTCTTGTTGTTTGCATTTTCTTTATTTTGTAATAGCTGTTTGCTTTCAACTATGTTTGTACTTTCACAATTAATGAAATGAGCATTTGCAACTTTTTGATTCAATTCATTTGTGTTTGCTATTTACTTCTTAATGCTTTCCCTTTAAAAAAATTTTTTTTTTCCACTTTCTTTTTGATTATGCAAAGATTGGAGGGAGGATGATGAAAACGTTATACCCATAATTGCTGTTGGTATGCTTTCAAATCAAAACTTTGCTGACGATGTAAGGCATTGTTTCAACTCCCAAACACCGGAGACATAAGGAAGATAACCCCTCTTTGACCCCTTCGAGCCTTGAAGTAGGAGTTTCGTTTCTTTACAAATAAAAACCCACAATTTTAACCTGGGGCAGGGTAGTTTTCAGTTAACTTGATTGTGCATTCAATTACAAGAGCTTCATGCAAGACGACTTTCAACAAAATGTTGCACTCACAGTTTTCCTTCGCACACAACAAGCAAGTGTCGAAGATGTCTTTCAGGTCAAACGCCAATGATGATTCACTGTAATCCTTAAGCCAGACAGTCACTAAAAAAAAAAGAGTGAAAAAAAAATCAAAATAAAAGCCCGCTGAGTCAAAACCTATGAAGGAGACTTAGGCAAAAATTGGGGCATCCCGCTGGCTGTAAGCTCAAATGACACAGTTCAGGCAAAAGTTAGGGATAATAAAAATCATTCAAGAGGTTACCAAAATCCTCAAAGATAAAACGAGTTGACTGAGGTCCTCACCAAAAACAACAAAATGTTGTGAGAAGCAGTGACTGCCATCTCAAGTCCATTGAATTTTGAACCATCATCATTAATATCATCAGTGCAGTTTCTAACCTATAGGAATTTGAGTGCATAGTTTGAGTTAACTAAGTATAGGACTGAAGTTCATCACGTAGATTGGGTGGGTCACAAATAAACTTTGAGCCTTTATCCTTTGTTTCATAAACCGTGAACCAGACCACATTATAACCCTCAAAAGACCTAATTGAAGCGAGGTTATTTTGAAAGCATACTACAGCAAGGTTGCGTAAACTGACTCCAAAAGATCTTTGCAGATAATCTATTTTGGGCATACACCCTTTGCTTAAACTTTTCACTTTAATGTCTTGAACCACCGTGTTCAGACCAGGGACTCATATACTTTGCACCTCTTTCAAAATAATTTTGATTTCAAAAGTTGCATGAACTTTGCATTTACCATGTTTATACAAATACTTTTGTTTGCAAACTAGCTTTCTTCTTAAAGAATTTTCAAACAATTAAGAAACTTGTCCTGTGGAGAATCAGTTCAAGATTTGTGGTTTAATGGCGACTTCTTAGAATTGGTTTATACAGAAGATTTTGCAAGACTCAGGATGGGGCAAGCTTTCCCAGTGTCCAGTGAAATAATCATCTTTCAAGACTCAGACTGGGGCAGGCTTTCTAATAACACCATGAAACGGTCATTTCCAGAATCAATCAAGCTGAAGCAATGATCAGCTCATCTACAATAATCAGCTAGTCTGGGGAAAGTTACTTGAAGAATCCCCAAGTAGCTCTCCATCCTTCCCACAAGGATCATTAATTTGGATACAGTTTACCAGTGTGGCAGATGATGTGTCCAGCGTTAGCATCTCTAGTCCCCAAGCAGAATGACAATGATCTCCATGTAGAGGAATCAGCCTTCCAGTCTTGTCTTCTCCACCAGAGAGTCGAGCTGTGTCGTCAGCATCTGCACCTGCATTTGCATTTGATCTTATGTCATCTGCATGATTCATATACATATGCATAGCATGAGTGTTTCATCCTCATTTGCATTTCTCCCGAGGTCGTGTCGTTATCCACGTCTTACCTTGTTGTCAAAGTCCGACTCACATGACACCTACCAAATAAATATTGTCGTGTCTATCTGACGTTCTTCCAGATATGACCTTTCTTATCCGATTGTTTTTCAGATATGTTTGTTCCTCTTTTGTGTCCAATGCCATTCTTGGATGTCATATATATTTGTCTCCTCTGATGTTTTTCCAGATCGAGTATTTTGTTCTGACGTTTTTCTAGAACTTATCTGATGTTTTTCCAGATAATCGCTTTGTTATTCTGATGCTTTTCCAGAATGACATTTCCTTTTCCATCTGATGCTCTTCCAGATGTGTTTCTCTTTCTGATGTTCTTCCAGATCGATTCTTTGGCTTCTGATGTTTTTCCAGAGCTCTCTTTTTAATCATCTGATGCTTTTTCGAATGTGTCTCTCTTTCTGATGTTCTTCCTGAGTCTTTTGTTTTGATGTTCTTCCATAACCTATCTGATGTTTTCCCAGATAGCCCTTTGTTTATTCTGATGCTTTTCCGGAATGACATTGCTTTTACCATCTGATGCTCTTCCGGATGTGTCTCTCTTTCTGATGTTTTTTCAGATTGAGTCTTTTGTTCTGATGTTTTTCCAGAACTTATCTGATGTTTTTCCAGATAATCACTTTGTTTATTCTGATGCTTTTCCGGAATGACATTGCTTTTACCATCTGATGCTCTTCCGGATGTGTCTCTCTTTCTGATGTTTTTTCAGATTGAGTCTTTTGTTCTGATGTTCTTCCAGAACTTATCTGATGTTTTTCCAGATAATCACTTTGTTTATTCTGATGCTTTTCTAGAATTTCATTGCTTCTACCATTTGATGCTCTTCCGGATGTGTCTCTCTTTCTGATGTTTTTTCAGATTGAGTCTTTTGTTCTGATGTTTTTCTAGAACCTATCTGATGTTTTTCCAGATAGTCCTTTGTAATTATGATGCTTTTCTAGAATTTCATTACTTCTACCATCTGATGCTCTTCCGGATGTGTCTCTCCTTCTGATGTTTTTTCAGATCGAGTCTTTGTTCACTTTATCTAAAGCCGTTATTAGATATTATGATTTATACCTTTCATTCAAAGCCGTTATTGGATGTCCGGTTTCTCTATCATCTGATGCCTATCCGGATGTGTCTCTCCTTCTGATGTTTTTTCAGATCGAGTCTTTGTTCACTTTATCTAAAGCCGTTATTAGATATTGTGATTTATACCTTTCATTCAAAGCCGTTATTAGATATTGTGATTTGTATCTTTCATTCAAAGCCGTTATTGGATGACTGGTTTCTTTTGCCATCTGATGTTTTTCCGGAGGTTTCTTTCCCCGTCTTTTCTGGTTTTTCTTGAAGATCCCGTTTGAACTCTTCAGTATAAGAAAATTCCAGAAAATCTTTTGCTGATGTCTATCCTTTCATTTCAAATTGATCCCCAGTGGAGATCGTGTCTTCTTTCTGGCTCCATGCCCAGTAAGAGTATCTTCTATTTCCCCAGTGTCGGCCGGTCACGCTTGAACCAGTTGTTTCATCACCTTAGATTATTCCCCAGTGTTGTTGTCATCCCCAGTGAGTGATTGCTCATTGTGTGGACTTTGGCCCCGTCTGCTTTTGCCTTCGTCTGCATTTTGCACTTACCATTCTATCATTTCCATCATACTATAAGTCCATGGCATTGTCTGCATTTGTATGTCTGTTAGCTGTCCTTAGCATCTGCATTCCATCTAAGGGCAAAATTTTCGGTTTGCTATATTTAAATACCTTTCACCTTGATGTCTCGAGGATTTCCATCCCTCGTACCATCCGGTAAAGCTATTTAAATAGGGGCAACTGTTGTACCCTAAATTTTACCCTTAGATTTTTTATCATTTTTTGCATCATTTTAAGTCAGCCATTTTTGCATTTTTCTTAGTTAAACATTTCATTGATCATTAATCATGCATTTTTAGTCATTTTATCATTCCATTTTAGAATTTGTCTTATTTTAAGATTTATTTAGAATTGATTGAGTTTAATTTTTCAATTTAGCTTAATTGTGATTTTAATAAAATTATTTTTAAAATTATTTTTCAATTTAGTTTATATTTTAATTTAATTTAATTTAATTTAATTCAATTAGTTTAATTTTTAATTAGCTTTTATTTTAAGTTAATTTAAGTTTATTTAGCTTTTATTTTAAATTAGATTTTATTTAATTCTAGCATAATTATATTTGCTTTTACTTTATAAAATTAGTACATTAAAAAATCACAAAAAAAAGAGTCACTAAGTTATGTAGGGTCCTTTTCATCCTGCTACCTCACTGCGCTATGCCTGCAATTCCCTTTCACCAAAATAACCAACTGCTACTGCCTCACGCCTTGCAACCATATCACCCATCCTGCAAACTCCAAAAGCAACAAATCCAAGCCAGACAAGGACAGCGCAATGAAACTTGCAGCAAGCCATACGCTGCACCACAAGCGACGGTTCAGACCTCCCTCCTCATTTTCGAAATCTCAAAAATAGGACAGAAGAAAGGAGGATATTTTATCGTTCACTCAAGAAAGGAACTGGACCACCCTTATATTACACTCTCTCTCATCGTAAAAAAAGAACAAAAAAACTTTCAAAACAGAGGAACCTCACTCTGCTTTCTCTCACAACCATAACTTCCTTCACTTAACATAAAAACACCCCTTCCGTTTCTCCACCTCCTCCAACATTCATCTTTTTAGAACCACCATTTTTCCCACACACTTTCTCCCACCCTTCAAGCTCATCTTCATGATATTTCGAGAACTCACTGTTTCAGCACCAACTTCTGCCGCCGTTCCGACACAATTCGCCGGTGAAAACGCTCCGTCTTCGAACTTCAACCTCCATCATCTTCGTTGACTCATCTACCTCCTTCATCAACAAATCCAGCATCACGTACAACACCTTTACCGTCACAACCACCACATATTCACGCAACACCCTTCACCAATGTTCTCGTATCATCTTCGAAACACGACTGCAAGGGAGCGTTATATATAGGAGCTGTTTGAAAGAAGAGCACGTGAAAAGCCGTTTGCAGAGAGAGCTCTTACGAGTAGCGTTTAGATAAGAAGGAGTTTGCAGGTCCATTTTTCTATACTTTTCCATTTACTTTGTTTTGAATATATTATGTTTTAATGTGTCCTCGTGAATGTGATTCTTGTATGTGTGCATGAAATGTTAATATGTGATTATGTTTATTGTGTAAGCCTGCAAATTTTAGTCTCTTACTGTTACTGTTATCATGCGAGAAAGAAGAAGAGAGGAAAACTTGTTTTTCTATTTTTACTGTAAGTACTTCTATGTTTTTGTTTCTTTATTAACCTTTAGTCTATATAGTTAATAAACAAAAAAACATTTTTTAGTTCGTTTTTTAGCTTTTGCTTTTATCTTATTTTAACTTTTAGTAACTTTGATTTTTATTTCTTCTTTAATTTTAGGCTAAAATACAGTTTTGGTCCCCCTATCTTTCAAAATTTACAGTTTTGGTCCCCCTGTTTTTTTTTTAATAGTTTTGGGCCCCCACCCCTCACTGTTCATGTACGGACGTGTACTGTTCATGTACGGACATGTACGGACAAGTTACTGTTCATCACTTTTTTTGGGCCAAAATTGGGGTGGGGGACCAAAACTGTTAAAAAAAAAAACAGGGGGACCAAAACTGTGAATTTTGAAAAACAGGGGGACCAAAACTGTATTTTAGCCTTGATTTTAATATTTAGAAAAATACCTAAAATATTTTAATCTTATATTTTATTAAGCGTTGACAATTTATCCATAAAACTAATAAGCATATGGCTAAGTGTGGATTCCGGTTGCTGGGTTTGTAGATGCGTATCCATGTATCCGTGTATGGAATTGTGGCTTGCATTGTACATATGGGTGATGGATGGATTCAAACGTTTTATGTTGATGCAATAACATGTACATAGGTAGTTCCACTCACTGTACCCTTATTTTAAATTTAATTTAATTATGTTTTAGAATTTTAGTTTGATTAAAACTTTAGTTTTTAATTTAGTTTAGTTTAATTAGTTTGTAATTAGAACTTAGTTAATTAGTTAGAATTTAATTTAATTTAAAATTTAGTTTAATCAATTTTCAATTAGATTTTTTAGTTTAATTAATTTTAATTAGAATTAGTTTTAATTTTAATCAATTAGTCTAGAATTTTGTTTGATTATTATTTTAATTAGAATTTAGTTATTTATTTTAATTGACTATTTAGTTTGTAATTAAATTTCAATTTTATTAGATTTTATTTAATTTTAACTTTATCTTGACATTTTCTATGTTTTCATTCTAGTCAATTCCTAGTGTTCAATTTTCAATTTAACTCCTGTTGCACTTGCTGTATATATATTGCTATTCATTTCACTCCTGGTACCAGAGTTTTCCTCCTTGTTCCTCTGTTTTCCTCATTCCAAAGGAAAGGACCTACCCAATTGACTGCCCAGTCAGTTAGGATAGCCTCACTGTCAGATCCTACTCAATTCAATTCCCCTTTAACTCGTGTTTACGAGATGTTGCTTTCCCCTCCTTCCAAAGGAAAAGTCTCTCTATTGACTTCATGTCATAGATAGCTCAAATACCCTATTAACCTCAAACCATTTCACAAGAGATAGCCATTAATCTCTTCTCCCCTCTGACCTGGCCTTTCCAAAGAGATATCTATTAATCTCTTCTCCTTTAAGACGGTCCAACCTTTCACAATCCTTTCAAGAGATAGCCATTAATCTCTTTCTCCTAAACAATCAATCCTTACAAGCTTTGCTTTCAAGCTTTTCACCCTACTTTCCCTTGGAACCTTGACCACAGTAAAGAGTTCCTCACCCCATTGAGGGGAACTACGATTGCTCTGATTTCTCAAGTTCACCTTGAGAATACGTAGGCATAGGATTGTGAGATCCTAGCGAGTTACCTTTTTCTTTTTCCATCTTTTTCCTTTACATCCGATGCCTTCTCGGATTCCACATTTTCTTTTTACACCCTTAGACCATACTTAGTGTATATACCCTAGGTCTTTCTTTACCTTAGCACATTTCCTTAGCAAGAAACTTTAATATAACACAAATTAAACAAGAGGTTTCCGTAGAGTACTACAGATACTTAGGGTGCTAATACCTTCCCTTAGTATAACCAACCCCCGAACCTTAGATCTCCCCCCTTTAGGTTTTTAACGATCTTGAACCTTTCCTCTGGATAAATCAAAGTCGGTTGTAAAAGAAATACGATGCAAGTTAATTCATAGCTTGTTATCCAATTTTCACCGCAACACGCGTATCAGGCAAGGCAATACGCGTATTGGGTTGGGCAATACGCGCATGGCAATGAAGGAATTTAGGCAATACGCGTATGGGAGTGGGCAATATGCTTATGGAGTGAGGAAATACTCGTATTGGATTTTTAGTGGAACTTTTGGGGAAAATCAGTCTCTGCCCATACGCGTATCACTTTGGCCAATACGCGTATGGATGGGTGAGGGAGCAAGGCAATACGCGTATGGCTCAGGGCAATACGCGTATGGCCAGTGAGAGTGCAAAATGTTGTCTTATCGCGATTCCTTTTCTTTGTACGTCCATAACTTGTGTTCCGATTGTCCGTTTTGAACATTCTTGGTATCGTTGGAAAGCTAATAAAATGTTCTTTATTGTTAAAATGGTTTTGAGATTGTTGGTCGATTAAATTATGTCGGGAATCTGGAATTGTGTCGTTTTGTCGACTTTTACTGTTATAATTGTGTGTAATTGATGTGTTATCATGCAATGTGCTGTTGATATGGATATAGTATGACTCGTGTACTGTTGTGTGATGAAAATGCATGTGATGAAATGTTGTGATGATAGTTTGTGGCCTAAGGGCAAGAAAATGCATTGTGTGATGGTTGATTGTATATGCATGATTATGGGTGTATATGTGAAGATGCATTTGATTGTTATGAGTCCTTGTATGCCAAGCATCATGATATGCATCTTGTGATGTCGTGTGCCCTTGTGGGGTGTGAGCGACGAATCGATTCCAGAGGGAATCTGCTATAACATTGTGAGCCTTATATTGAGATGAGCTAAAGCGATGATTATAGACGATCGTGCGCCTTATACAAAGAGGACCTAAAGCGATCGGATTGTGAGCCTTATACAAAGAGGACCTAAAGCAATCCATAAACATCGTGAGCCTTATACCAAGAGGACCTAAAGCGATGAGGAACATCGTTTGCCCGACGGGGAGTTACACTAAGTAACAAGCGATGGTTCTAATAGTTCCTGAGTGAACTAGTGATGAGATTGACGGATGGATGGTACCGCATTTGCATAGAGTCGTTGTGTTGGTCTCTTTGCATTTGCATAAATCATGAATTGATTGATTATGTGTGGAAAATCATGAATGGATTAATTATGTGTGGAAATTGTGAATTGATTGATGATGTGTTGAGCTTGTGATAGCATTGGTGATTTGATATGCATTTGTGATAAATGCATTGGTTGTGGATAATATGTTTTATGTATAGCCATATGCTAGGTTTTGCGGAGATGTGGTGAGTTACAATGATGGTATTAATTCTCTATGGTATGTTATATGTGAATATGCGTGATGTGGTGGTATGTTTCCATATGTGATAACTTTGGGATGCATTATGTGAGAATATGTGATTATGTTAGTATAACCGATATATGTTATGTATTTGCGGCATGTTATATGTATTAGCATGTGATGCTTGTGGTGAGAATAACTATGCATGTGAATTTTTATGTGTCGGCATATTATTATGCAATCTTGATTTAGTTGTTATTTCTCACCCTTCTGCTGTGGTTTGTTGCTCTATGAGGCAATTGCAGATTAGTAGTCTTGGAGGCTTTTGTGAAGATTAGTTCTCCATCCGTTTGTCTGTCTGCTCTGATACGTAACACGGGAGTCGGGAACATTTTTATTATATATGTATACATTTGTTGAATCTATTTTGTATTAACTTTGTATAAGTATTTTGATGTTCTAAAATGATTTATTTTATAAAACAAGGTAGTTATGGATCTTTCTGCTTTATTCCATAATTGAACTTTCCTTTTATATGGAAAAAGTTTCCCTTTTAGGTTTGTTCCATTTTGTGTTATGTATCAAAATTTATGAGCAGGGATTGTGTTTTCTTTATATTGTTGTGACATCCTTGTTTCTGTCGGAAAAATAAATTTTTATTTTACTCTGATTTAATCATGTATTATTTATTCGCGATGGGAATTGGGTTGTTACACTTTTAGGAAGCCCGTGGGTCCCAAACCAAGAAAAGTTCAAGAAATGCTATTCACCGAGAATAGATCATTTAGTGAAAGTTCTGAGGTTTGAAGAAATTCAAGAGATGCTATTCACCGAGAATAGATCAACTCGGGGGAATAGAATTTCTTTGACAATTTCTAATAGTGACTGTCTGAGAAAAGGTTCACCGAGAATACTGTCTTTCTCTTTGTTCCATATTGTTTAAGCCCAAGAGAAGGCAAGACTGTATCTGGAAGTCCTATGGGGATCTAGTTTCGACCGTATTAAAGAGTGACCAACTGACTTTACGTAGTTCTAGACCTAGTTGCCGGGGAAAACTCTAAATAGCTATACTAGTATATATACAATTGATATATGACAAGTATTTAAATGGATATGAAAGAAAGACTTACACTACGCAACTTCCCACAATACAGTTATATATATATATATATATATATATATATATATATATATATATATATGAAAGCGAGTAACTGAAAGCTGTTAAAACTTACAGGTGAGCAAGCTTCCATGTTGTATTGTTAGTTGTTCAAATAAATTAAAGAAAGTTTTGATAACAACATATATATTTGAATCTAAATCAAAGGGAAGTTGTTTTTGAAAAGATTGTTGGGGCTTATACTCAAGGAGAGGCCCAAGGTTTAACAGGGATCGCACCGTTGTTTTGAAAATCGCATCGGGACTTATACAACGACTGAGGCCTAAGATGGTTTATTTATAAAAGGGTTGGGTCTTACAACTCAAGGAGAGGCCCAAAGGTGTTTTTGAAAAAGAAAGATGAGACTTACAACACGAGGGGAGGCCTAATGAAAGACAGTGATTGCACCATCGTTTTAAGAATCGCAGAGGGACTTATACAATGACTGAGGCCCAAGATTATTTTGGTTAAAAAGGGATTGGGTCTTACACTCTATCAGAGGCCCAAAGGTTGTTTTGTAGAGAAAGATGAGACTTACAACACGAGGGGAGCCCCGAATGAACTTGTTTAAAAAAGGCGACGACCGCGCCGTGATTTTGAAAATACAGTGGGGCTTATACAATGACTGAGGCCCAAAAAAGGTTTGTATTTACAAAGAATTGGGTCTTACACTCAATTAGAGGTCCAAAGTGTTTGAAAATGTTTGATAAAGATCAAAAATCAAAGAAACCCTAATTTCATTTTCTTTTAAAAGAAACTTTTTAAAGAAAATCAATAAAATGATAAAAATACCAAATGAGTTTAAATAAACTACTTGTGATTTTTTGTCAAGGTTTGAAAAATGAGGTTTTAATCACAAGATGATTTAGAACTCATTTGATTTTGATTTTCAAGATAAAAAATCACTTTTAAAATGTTTAAAAATAATAAAAATGAATTTATTCACAAAAATACCAACTATATTAAATAAATAATACAAATTTGATTTTTTTGTGGAATAAAATATTTCAACATTTTTGTGATTTTTTGCAAAAAGAACCAATAAAAAATAATTAAAATTGAGGTAGAAATTAATTTTTCAAATCATTTAAGAAAATAATATGAAAAAAAAGGAAAACGTGATAAAAAAGGGTATGGGGCGAGGGGTATTCGAACCCCAGACCTCCAAGTTACAGCGCGCTCCTTCTACCACTGGGGTGGTGATACATCAGTGTATCAAAACCACCCCATAAATACATAAGGGGTGCCTTGTATTAGGCCTGGGCAAGGCAAGGCAAGGCCAGCTTTTGGGCCATTTACGTGAAGCCTCTAACTTTCTCATTTCTCCATGGATTAGGACAAAATTTATATGCATCTGGCCTAGAATTTCCCAAGGAATCCAATGGTGGTCTTGTTTTTTTTTTTTCAGGTGAGGTCCCTATTTTAAAACCCGATAGTGGTTTTGAAATAGGCCTATATTTGCATTTTCTATGCTAACACATGGTACATGCAAGAATTACATGGAAAATTGGTTCAAACACAACATATATAACATGTATGCGATGTTTATGATCAGTGGACTTTAAAGCAATGCATAACTCAAAAAGTTCAAGTTGTCATGCACTTACCTCTTGGAGCTTTTTGTGTTATCTTCCAAGTTCCTTGTGCCAGAAGTAATTTGATGATTTGGACACTCTCAATTGATCCCTTAGAAGCTTTTAGAATGGTTAGAACCAGCTGGAATCCTCAGGAACAAGTTTGAGCTCTTTCTTGCAAAAGGGGCAAAAGTGACCAATTGGGCAACTCTCTCAAATGGTGTTCCAAATGAGGGGAACCATATGGGACAATTTAAGGATGATATTTGAAGTGTGTTTGAGGTCTTATCTGGTTTTGAAAGTGACTGATTCAAGACATGGCTTGAAAAATGCAAAAAAGTCAAATTTTGAGGTTTTGGAGGTTGACTTTGTGATTTTGGTGTTACAGGTCACATGTTAGTGTTTGGACAGCTTAGATACAACATATTAGAGGTGTTTGGATCATGAGCTGTGATGGAATTGATCTCTAACTCAAAAACTCAGAGATACCTTGCAAAAGAAGGCATTTTGGCCTAGAGAAAGGGGTTTTGAGGAAAGCAAGTATTGTAGTGCTTTGGTGTACTCAAACTGAGCACAAATGAGCTCTATTTATAGTAGAGCAAGTTTGTTTTGTAAGCAATAGTGAATGGCAACTGAAACAGGCCTTTGGCCAATGTTATGCAAAAGGAATCTCAAGTCTCCTCTAGCCATTGACTTGAGATTAGGGCACAGGCTTTGTAGCTTTGGTTCAGAGATAAGTCTTGACTGAATTCAGTTGGAATAGGCTCAGTTCATGCCACCTTGGTGTATCCATTGAATGCTTGGAAACAAAATTGGAGTCTTGGCATCTTTCTAGCCTTTTTAGGGATGACAAGCCTAATGTAGATTCTTGGACTTGGGAGGCTTGGAGATCAGATCATCCTCCTTGGATTTGATCCTCTGATGTGTCCAAATTGATGCCAAGGCTTGGAGTTATCAAATTTGGACAAATCGAGCAAATGTGCATAATTCTGCCTTGTAAAACCAGTTCATGGTGCCATGTTTCAAGGGTTGTATCTCCATGCTCAAATTGAATTTGGAGATGATCTGGTACTTGTTGGAAAGCCCTATGGCATACTTTAACTTTAATGTTCACCCCTAGACCTGGTTTGACTTGGATCAAGGTGAAAAATTTCCCTGCATTTTGGAAAATGTAAGGCAGATTCTGACTTAGTGAAAATTTCACCAAGTGTTGGAAAAATGTCATTTTCATGTTTTGGGCCATTTTGATCACTCCATAACTTAAAATCCATGAGGAATTGGAGTTTGATGTAGTTGAAGCTTTTGTAGAGTGTAGCAAGACCTACAAATTCAGCTTTGGATCACCCAAAATGGTTGCTTGGATATCAAGTTATGGTCCTTGGAAGTTGGTACCCTAGCCACTTTGTTTCATAACTTAGAAAAATTCTAAGTTTTTTTATGGTTACCCCTTTTACAAGTTAACTCACTTTCTTTGATTTTTCTTGATGAATGATGATTCAAATCACATATTAACATTGTTTTAGGGTTAAGGAACCATGGTTGACCAAAAAATACAAAAGTCAAACTTTGACTTTTTGTACAGTTGACTTTTTTCAGATGAAATTTTGACTTTGCGATCCGTTTGTGAAATCAATCCTTGGGCTCAATTAAACTTCATGGATGGCCTCCAAGGGTATTTAGGAATATCTTGGACCCCTCCCCAAGGTTTGAGATCAAGGGTAGGTCAACGGTCAAGGATAGGGTTTGACTTTTTTCATCAGAAGCCCTAATTTGTGATCAGATGGTTTTGAGTTCTTGTGGCCTATGATTTGAGCTATTTGAGTCTATCAGACCTTGTAAATATGTCAATATGATGTATTTGAGGTCTTTGAAGTTCATCTTGAAGCTTCAAGCCATGCCTCACTTCACAAGTTAACTCAAGGGTTGAATTAGGTCAAAACCCTAATTCCTGATTTTTTGATAGATGGACCCTCAAGGTGATTTTGCCATTGTGGATGGGCTCTTGAGATTCCTTTGAGCTTAATGGAATAAATATTGAGGCATTGGCTCATGCCCAGATGGAAATTTTCATCTGGAGGCCTCAGTCGACCAAAAACCCTAATTTGGTGACACTGGCGATCCTGAGGCTTGATCCACTTGGAATGTTGCAACCTTGTGCTTGATTCTTGATGTGGGAGTCCTATTGATCCTTTGTGGGTGTTTGAGAGGTTATAAAAGTTGAAGATCATGTCATTTCTTGATTGATCCTTGTCTAAATGCTCTGAGAGGGCTTGAAACCCTAATTCTTGATTATAATGAATGCTTAACAATCTTTGAGGAGATTGATGAGGCATGATGGTTCATCCATATTGTGATGATGATTTGCACAATGATGGGAAATCTTGGTGGTCAAAATTTGGGGTATGACAGATGCCCCTATTTAATCTTCTTGGACCTGAAGGTATGAACGGCAAAGGTATTCGGGCATTCAGGGTGCAAGAGGATTAAATATCAGAATGCCCGAAATTTTGATGGTGGTTATGAATGGCAGTTTGCTCATCCATCTTCTTTTGCTAAGCAATGATGCTTATAAATGGGTAAAAACTTCCCCTAGATCCTGGTCTTTAGCCACTGAACTGGTCTCAGTTTCTTTTGTCAATAAACTTCCCCTCGATCCTGGTCTTCAGCCAAGGAACTGGTCTTAGTTTCTGAAATAAACTTCCCCACGATCCTAGTTTTTAGCCACGGAACTGGTCTCAGTTTCTTTCGTCAATAAAATTTCTTGACAAGGGACGCTATGTGTAGCAGTCTTCCTCAAACTTTTCGCCGAATTTTCCTGGGGAGATGCCATTTGATGGGAAAAAGTTTTAATGTCAGACATGCTGGGGAACCCATTTGTCTGAACTGTAGAGGTGTACAAACTTCTCTGTTGGAGACGTAATTTGTTGACTCAACTTGGGGAAAACAAGTCTCCTGAGAGGCTGTTTCCTGCTTGGGGATATTACATCATAATTTTCCTCGAGATCTTCACTCAGAAATGCCATGTGATGCAATCCAATTTTGAGGTGCTGATAACTTCATTATCATTGACTTTCTTGAAGAGAAAAATCAATGTGTTGCTGAGAGTCTTTAGTTGTGAGGCTTTCTCTAGGGATTTTCCTTAATCCGGGAAAGCGAAAACATCATCTTCAATGGTGAAGAGTGATGTTTGTTAAAGGTGTCCGTTGAATGTCTTCTTACCTTTCAGAGGTTCAAGTTGTCAAAGTGGTCGAGGACCAACTTCATCCCAGAAATAAACTGGGGAGAGATTGCTTAGATGATTCGCTTCCTGACGTGGAAAGAACTAACAACTCGATTGACAAGAGGACTTTTATCACTAGGGGACAAGACCGACTAGAGTGATAGTGATGTAATATGAATGTTGTCGCAACCTACGAAAAAAAACAACCGGCGGGAAAAACTAGAACAGAAGAGTCACCACTGAACATTATTTATCCCCACGCAGGGAAAGGAAACAATCTAAGAAAACCTGAAGAAAGGGAAAGACATGGTCATCGCAACCATAGTCTGGGTTCGGGAGTCGGTTACACGAGGGGAAGGTGTTAGCACCCCAAGCATCCATCATACTCGATGGGATCCACGCTTGTTGTCTAATCAAAGGGTGAGTTATCTAAAGCCTACTGCTAAACGAAAAAGGTACGGAGGAAAGAGAAAAAAGGAGAAAAGAGACTCGATAGGACATCGTCATCTTAGGCCTACGTATTCCCTCGTGCAATGGGAAAGTCAGAGTCAACGTAGTTCGGACAACTACAGGGGGAGGTTGCTCGCCAAGACATCGCCGTCTTATGCCTACTTATCCTCAATCGGACAAGAGAGAGGAAATCAGAGCAGTCGTAGTTCGACCTAACGAGTTTGACGTTTTTTATGAGCGACGTTAAGTTCGTGTCTGGCAGTTAGGGTCGATGCCTGTTTGCGACTAAACGGAAAATAACGTGCTTTTTTCTGAAAAAATATTTGAAACTTAACAATCCCGAAGGATAAAAAGGTTTGAATTTGTTTGTGTTTTTTAGACAGAAGTGGATTAAGTTAGTTTATAACTTGCATTGCACCAAAGACTATGGCATAGGAACGAATGTATAGCAAATCGTCCCAAGACAGGACGTCCGTTAAACACTCTAGAAAAATAAGAGGAAACCTCATTCCTCATTTCCCATGCTCAAGGCTCGTGCACAATACATGTTATCTTTATTAAGTATCTTAGAATTGTTATGAGATGAGAAGAGAAGACTTAAGTCGAAAAGAAAAGACTACGGGGAAATCTACCCTAATGTTGTCATGAAAAAGTGGCCCTATGGTTGAGGTAAGAAGGGAAACATCTACCTAAGTTAGCATGCTTGGATTGAGAGCCTAATGTCTATCCTACTCCGAGCTTAATCGGAAATTAAGTCGGACTGGGAGACTAAGGGAGCAAGCAAGAGCAAGGCAAAAACCAAAGCGATAAAACAAAAACAGCGGCTACAACAGCGCTCCAGCACCTGCACAGTGGTAAATTCCAGCCAATACATCCAACAACATTCAACAGCTCAAGTTCAGTATAAAAGGAGGTGTAAAAGGTCAAACAGCAGCACATACAACAACATATATGCACCAAGACAGCAGTGGAAAACATGGCAGCATGCATTCAAAAATGAATCAAACATGGAGTAACGAACATGCATCAAGCATTACACATTCTTTCAATCAAACCTGATTACAATCATACCACACACCATGGTAAACAATCTTGAAAACATCATGAGGTGATGCACAACATTAAGCACATGAACAAGCCAAACCAAATATACATCTCATGAAATTAAATGCAAGCAAGCATGCACAACACAACAACTCCAGCAATAATCCACAACTAACATGCTCAAGGAGTGTGTGCAGGGTGTTCATCACATCAAGAAAACAACAACACAATCATGAATATTCACCAACAAAACCAAAAGTCACATGAATATTCATGCAAATGTGTGAGGTAAAACAACTCAAGAATAATCCACAAATCATCAACATATCAATCCATGAAGTTTAGACATGCAAGAGACCTCAAACAAGCAAGAAAATGCAAGAAAAACACACTCTGCTTCAGTGGTAATCGATTACTCACATAGGGTAATCGATTACTCTGTTGAAATTTGACTAAAAATGTGAAAACAAGGCAGAGTAATCGATTACCCTGTTTGAGTAATCGATTACTCAGTTGAAATTTGACTAAAAACGTGGAAATAAGGCAGAGTAATCGATTACCCTGTTTGAGTAATCGATTACCACTGAAACAGAGGCAGAAATTCAACTTTGAAAAGCACTTTTCAGTAGCAAATCACTTATCCAAACATCCAAATGATCATGTAATCAATAATGCATGAAAATTAAGTTCAAACACAGTATTCAAACATCATTTAAGTCCAATAATCATCAACATGAACAATCAAATTCAAGCAAATGGATCAAATCACATGCAAAACCAAGGATCTACATTGCATAAGCTAGAATTAGGCTAAATCAAGCATGGATCTAAGAAAAACCAACCAACAAAGCTGAGAATTGCTTTGGTAAGTGTTGCAAACAAAATTTGATGAATCCAAGCAAGAAATTCCAAGATCTATGAGCTCCTTGCAAGCAAAAGCTGAAAATCCAAGCAATAAGCTACCAATACTCCAAAATCACTTCCAATAAGCACTTCTGAAATTTCAGATATAGATCCAAACGAAAATCACCAATGAAAAGCAACAATGGAGTGATGATGAGAGGCTATAGCTCAATAATTAACAAGTTCCAATGAAGAACTTGTTAATCTCTATGGAAGAGCTTTGAGTGTGGTTGAAAATGGAGGTTGAGAGTGAAAAAGTGAGAGAGAATTGAGAGAATTCTGAAAATTAAGAGGGAAAAAATGATCAAGGTTATGAGAGGTTTGGAGTTGATTAGATTAAATAACCCCTAGGTTAGGAGTTAAGTTTGGGTTTGGAGTGAGGTTTAGAGGGTGGAATTGGAAGTGGAAAATGAGTTAGGAAAGGGATTATGGAATTTGAGTGGAAATGTTGGAAGGAATTTGAATTTTTGGGTGGAAAATGATGAAAATAGATCAGTTCTAGATTCTTCCCACACATTCACAAGCCAAGCACATGATCACAAATGCTCAAAAATTCTGCAGTGCTGAAAATTGCTATATTTTTGCAATTTTGCCCAGAGTAATCGGTTACTCACTTTGAGTAATCGATTACTCAGTTCAAAAACTCAAAATTTTGGCGCGAAAAGGAGGGAATGTTGCAGAATTTCCTGTTTTCACCCGTTCTGAGCCATGTTAGACCTCTGAAACCTATAATTGGATATTACCACTGAATCATGCCTGAAATATGCTGTGGACTCCGTTTTGTGCTCGGAGTACTGCTGAAAATAATCGTCTGGTGATGAATCACTGATAAAAAAGAAAGTGTCAGCTTCTGATTGTCAAATCATCTAATGAGCAAAATAAATGCTCAAAAAGACTTTGAAAGCTATCTGCTTGGCCCTAAACACTACTGGAATTTCTTTTGAACTAGATGAGCTGCTGAAACGCAAGAAAATACCTTGATCCCATGCCCAAAAGAACCATGCAAATGCAGAAATGATAATGCAAAATGAGATGAAACATAAGCCAGTTAGAACAAGAACACAAGGGCAAATTTTGGGGTGCTACAACTCCCCCTGTTCAATTAACTTGGTCCTGAAGGTATGATAGCAACGAATTTCAGAAATTCAAGGATACACGGGGATTGAATACCAAAAGAACCCTGAAATTTGCAACCTGTGGGGAAAATGAAATAGAGTGTTTGCCCGCCGAAGGTGGACTATGCTGAAAAGACAAGACCGGCCGAAGGCGCTCTTGACCAACAAAAGAAATACGAGGACGGCCGAAGGCGAACTCAAAAAAGAAGACCGACCGAAGGCGTTCTACCCAATAAAAGAAAATGAGGACGGTCGAAGTCGAACTCGAAAAGGAAGACCGGCCGAAGGCGCTCTACCCAGCAAAGGAATACGAGGACAGCCGAAGGCGAACTCAAAAAGGAAGACCGGCCGAAGCGCTCTACCCAACAAAGGAAAACGAGGACGGCCGAAGGCGAACTCGAAAAGGAAGACCGGCCTAAGGGGCTCTAACCATCAAAAGAATACGAGGATGGACAAAGGGGAACTCGAAAAGGAATATCGGCCAAAGGCACTCTACACAACAAAAGAATATGAGAACGGCCGAAGGAGAACTCGAAAAGAAAGACCGGCCGAAGGCGCTCTACCCAATAAAAGAAAACGAGGACGGCCGAAGGTGAACTCGAAAAGGAAGACCGGCCGAAGGCGCTCAACCCAATAAAAGAAAACAAGGACGGCCGAAGGCGAACTCGAAAAGGAAGACCGGCCGAAGGCGCTCAACCCAACAAAAGAATACGAGAATTGCCGAAGGCGAACTCGAAAAGGAAGACCGACAAAAGGCGCTCTACCCGACAAAAGAATACGAGGACGGCCGAAGGCGAACTCGAAAAGGAAGACTGGCCGAAGGCGCTCTACCCGACAAAAAAATACGAGTAAGGCTGAAGGCAAACTCGAAAAGGAAGACCGGCCGAAGGCGCTCTACCCAATAAAGGAATAGGAGGACGGCCAAAGGCGAACTCGAAAAGGAAGACCGACCGAAGGTGCTCAACCCAACAAAGGAAAATGAGGACGGCCGAAGGCAAACTCGAAAAGGAAGACTGGCCGAAGGCGCTCTACCCAACAAAGGAATACGAGGACAGTCGAAGGCGAACTCGAAAAGGAAGACCGGCCGAAGGCGCTCTACCCAATCAAAGAATACGAGGACGGCCGAACGCTAACTCGAAAAGGAAGACCGGCCAAAGGCGCTCTACCAAACAAAGGAATATGAGGACGGCCGAAGGCGAACTCGAAAAGAAAGACCGTCGAAGGCGCTCTACCCAACAAAGGAAAATGAGGACGGCCGAAGGCGAACTCAAAAAGGAAGACCGGCTGAAGGCATTCTACCCAACCAAAGAATACGAGGACCGCCGAAGGCGAACTCGAAAAGGAAGACCGGCCAAAGGCGCTCTACCCAACAAAATAATATGAGGACCGCCGAAGGCGAACTCGAAAAGGAAGACCGGCCGAAGGCGCTCTACCCAACAAAATTAGACGAGGACGGAAGAAGGCGAACTCGAAAAGGAAGACCGGCCGAAGGCGGACTACGCTGGGGATAACAGGACCACCACGGGTAAAAGAAACAATTTTACGACCCTCAAATTGATCTGGAATCAAAGTTGAGGAAAAGAGAAGTCTAAACAGACAACCCTGCAAGGGTGTACCAGAATGTACAACAATATGTAGGACGAATCCACTGGAGATCTCACTGGGGATAAAGTAAAACAAAATCTCCTGAGTTATGCCATCTCTGCTGAGGAAGAGAACTGGTAAAGAAAGTATCAAACCTGGCTTATGCTTCAAATGCATATGTTTGAATTTTTCTATGGCGTAATGCTCCATACGAAATGGAAATGCTACGCGTTTAGGAGGATGCCAAGCAAACGATGCTTATGCAATGCAACAAGAAATGCTCCAACAAAATAAATGCTGAAAACGAAGGCAGCCCCACCGGGGATGACAAAATAAATTGTCCTCTGAGTCCAAAAACTCTGCTGAGAAGGATCACAATGAACAACTCCCTTGATCAATAACTTCTGCTGGAAATGAAACCTAAAAGAATATCCACTATGCTGGGGATTATATATAACTCTTTGAAAAAGGAAACCAAGACCTTAATCGGAAGAGTGCCAAATATCACTTGGACTTAACTTCTGCTGGGAATGCCAACCATCGCTGATCAAACCTGCTGTGAAGACTTCCACCAAACTCTGCTTGGGGAGACAAATCACAAATACTAGGCTTGCTAGGGACACCATAGGACTTAACCTGCTGTTGGGGAAATGACTTCGCCCTTATCCCGCTAAGGATTGGATCAAGCTGTTGTTGGTGAAAACACGTTTCCTGACTGGCCGAGGGGAGTAGACACCAAGACTCTATGGGGGAAGACAACATCTTTGTCCCAGGAATACCTTCCACAAGTATCCTACTGGAGATAAAACAACATCCACCCTAGAGCAATTCACTTTAAATGCTGGCTGGGGAGAAATCTTCTGTACATTGAATGGGGAGAGTAACAGTCTGATGAGGATGATGAAACTTCAATGCTAGGGGGAATAACTCTGCTGGGGAGAAAAATCAACGAAACCTGCCGAGGGATATCATTGAGCTTAACCTGCTGTTGGAGGAAAGATTTTACCCTGCTGGGGATTAGAGCATGCTGTTGCTGACGGAATTACACTTCCTGACCTGCTGAGGAAAGTGAGTACCAGACTATGTGAGGAAAATAAAGTATTTTCAGAGACATCCAACACATCTCCTACTGGAGATACAACAACATCCACCTTGGAGCAATCCACTTCTAACTGCTTGCTGAGGAATAATAAACCAACCATGACTTCAGCAGGGGTCACAGTCCTCTACCCTCTTGCCGGGGAGAGTAAGCTCTGTTGAGGATGATGATCTTCCAGTGCAGGGAAGAGTATCTCTACTAGGGAAAACAATTTTGTTACCCTGCAAACACATAACAACAGAATATTTCGTATGCAAAAATGGCTACCTCGGTTACCATCCACAATGTCCGTTGCCTAAGCGATTTCCATTGTTTTTCATTGTGCTCTGCAAAGCATAACGTTTTCACATGCAATGTTTATCAAAATATCAGACGTTTTCACAAACAAAACAGTAAAGGCAAAAATACAAATGGAAAGCTCTTTGAGTGAAATGAAAATTTTATTGAATGAATTGGCCTGTAAATAGGCATTTACAACCAGAAGCAATTCTTGAAAAGAGGTAATTGCGCAAAAGTAAAAAAGAAAATACACATGTCGGCAATGTGGGAACAGATACCCACCATGATTCAATTCAGCTATGACTCATATGCCTTGCTTATCCACAAATGCTTTAACCTTCGAAGAGACTGACTGGACTGATTCCTTTCCTTCGAAATTCCCAAGTGTCAAGAGTGTTCACAGATCGAACGCAGACTGCAACCTCTCGCTTTCAAATCCCTAACTTTTGCCTGGATCGCCCTTTTCGGGTTTTCAATCCACCGGGATACCCATTTTTGCCAAAGTTTCCTTTTCAGGTTTTCAACTTTGCGGGTTTATTCCTTTTTTTTTCATTTATCCCTAATTTTTGCCCGAACCTTCTCTTTTTATGGTTCGCCGGGATGCCCTTTTTTGCCTGGATCTTCTTTTTATGTCCAGGGGGTCTCTTTTATGCGAAGTATTTTTTGACTGCGTCTGCGTTCACAGGGGACGTAAAGTCTTCGCCATCCATAGTTGAAAGTAATAAGGTTCCACTAGATAAAACCTTTCTTACTACATATGGCCCCTCGTAGTTTGGAGTCCATTTGCCCCTGTGATCTGTTTGAGGAGGAAGGGTCCTTTTTAAAACCAACTCGCCTGTCTGAAAACACCGAGGACGCACTTTCAGATCAAAGGCTTTCTTCATCCTGCTATGATACAATCGACCATGTGCAATGGCTACCAATATTTTCTCTACGATAAGGCACAGCTGATTCAACCTGGCATGTACCCATTCAGCTTCATCAAGCTTTACATCTGCCAGAATTCTCAAAGAAGGAATCGCAACATCTAATGGTAGGACTGCCTCCATACCATATATCAGTGAGAAAGGAGTTGCCCCGGTTGATGTACGTACCGAAGTACTATAACCGTGTAGGGCATAAGGCAACATTTCATGCCACTCTTTATATGTTACCACCATCTTCTGCACAATCTTCTTGATATTCTTATTTGCTGCCTCAACAACGCCATTCATCTTCGGACGATATGGAGAAGAATTGTGATGCTCAATCTTAAAGCTCTGACATAACTCCTTCATCATCTTATTATTCAAATTTGAACCATTATCAGTAATGATTCTCTCCGGGACCCCATAAAGACAGATGATGTCCTTCTTTATAAATCGGGCTACCACTTGTCTGGTGACGTTGGCATATGAGGCTGCTTCCACCCATTTAGTGAAGTAATCAATGACAACCAAGATGAAACGATGCCCATTGGAAGCAGTCGGCTCAATCTTTCCAATCATATCAATGCCCCACATAGCAAAGGGCCTAGGAGATGATAGTACATTCAGAGGAGTAGGCAGTACATGCACCTTATCAACATAAATCTGGCATTTATGGCATTTCCTAGCATATTTAAAACAATCAGACTCCATAGTCATCCAGTAATACCCTGCCCTCAACAGCTTTCTAGCCATAGCATGCCCATTGGCTCGGGTACTGAAAGAACCTTCATGAACTTCTTCCATCAACAGGTCTGCCTCGTGTTCATCCGCACAACGTAGCAAGACCATGTCGAAGTTCCTCTTGTACAACACATCATCTTCATTCAGAAAGAAGTTGTCTGCTAGCCTCCTCAGAGTTTTCTTATCCTTGGTAGATTCCCCATCTGGGTACTCCTGACTCTTGAGGAAAAACTTGATGTCATGATACCAGGGTTTGCCATTTGATACGTCTTCAACTGCAAACACAAAAGCTGGTCTATCTAGATGCATGATTCTGATGGAGGGAGTCTCATTCTAATGATTCACCTGATACATTAAAGACAACGTTGCCAACGCATCTGCCATCTGATTTTCCAACCGGGGTATATGATGAAATTCAACCCTATCAAAGGATGGTAACAACCTTCTGGCATAGTTGTTATAAGGCACCAAATTTGCCTGACGATTTTCCCATTCTCCTTTAATCTGATTAACCACCAACGCAGAATCACCATAAACATCAAGGTTCTTGATTCTCAAATCGATTGCTTCTTCTAATCCCATGATACATGCTTCATACTCTGCCTCATTATTGGTGCATATGAACGCTAACAGGGCAGTGAAGGGTATATGAGACCCCTTCGGAGATGTAATGATTGCACCGATTCTGTTACCATATGAGTTGACAGCCCCATCAAAAACCAATTTCCACTGAGATCCAATTTCAGGTCCTTTGTCAGGCAAAGGCTCTTCACAATTCTCCATCCTTAGAAACATAATATGTTCATCTGTAAATTCAAACTTCATCGGTTGATAATCCTCGATCGGTTGTTCGGCAAGGTATTCTGACAAAACACTTCCCTTGATGGCTTTTTGGGAAACATATTGAATATCGTATTCTGTCAAAACCATTTGCCAACGGGCTATTCTTCCAGAAAGCGCCTGCTTCTCAAACACATACTTGATCAGATCCATCTTTGAATTCAATAGGGTTGTGTGGTTTAACATATACTGCCTCAAACGCTTAGCTGCCCAAGCGAGTGCACATGTTTTTTCCAGCATAGAGTACCTTGACTCACAATCAGTGAACTTTTTGCTCAGGTAGTAGATGGCATGCTCTTTTCTACCTGTCTCGTCGTGTTGACCGAGTACACACCCCATATAGTTCTCAAGAACCGTAAGATACATAATCAACGGCCTTCCTGGCACTGGCGGCATAAGGACCAGAGGTTCCTGCAAATACTCTTTTATTTTTTCAAATGCCTTTTGACAATTTTCATTCCACCTGACCTCTTGATCTTTTCTTAACAATTTGAATATTGGTTCACACGTGGTTGTAAGATGAGAGATGAATCTAGCAATGTAGTTTAATCTCCCCAAGAAACCACGAACCTCTTTTTCTGTTCTCGGCTCAGGCATTTCTTGTATGGCTCTTACTTTGGCATGATCGACCTCAATACCTCTTTCACTAACAATAAACCCCAGCAATTTCCGGATCTCACCCCAAAGGTGAACTTGTTCGGATTCAACCTCAGTTTGAACTTCCTCAACCTCTCAAATAGCTTTTGAAGATTTACTAGATGTTCTTCCTCCGTTTGTGACTTCGCAATCATGTCATCAACATAGACCTCGATCTCTTTGTGAATCATATCATGAAAGAGAGTCACCATTGCCCGCTAATAGGTTTCCCCAGCATTTTTCAATCCAAAGGGCATTACCTTGTAGCAAAACGTTCCCCACAGTGTTATGAACGTAGTCTTCTCCATGTCCTCTGGGGCCATCTTAATTTGGTTATACCCAGAGAAGCCATCCATGAAGGAAAATACAGAGTATTGAGCAGTGTTGTCCAGTAACACGTCAATGTGGGGAGCGGGAAATCGTGTTTCAGGCTTGTTCTATTCAAATCTATGTAATCAACACACATCCTGACCTTTCCATCCTTCTTAGGTACAGGCACGATATTAGCAACCCACGGAGGATAATTTATCACAGCAAGAAATCCGGCATCCAACTATTTCTGAACCTCTTCCTTGATTTTGACAGCCATGTCCGGTTTTATCCTTCTCAGTTTCTACTTAACTGGAGTACAACCTACTTTGAGCGGCAGCCGGTGTACCACAATATCAGTGTCAAGCCCGGGCATGTCTTGGTAAGACCAAGCGAAGATATCCACATACTCTCGAAGCATTTCAATCAATCTTCCGTTGACAATGTCTTCCAAAGCAGCCCCAATCCTTACTTCCTTTCTTTCATCCTCAGTTCCTAGATTAACAGTCTCAATTTCCTCCTGATGAGGTAGAATGACCCTTTCCTCCTGTTTCAGCAGTCTAGCCAATTCTTCAGGTAAGTCATAATCTTCGTCAGTCTCTTCTTCAGCCTGATAGATAGTATTGTCGAAGTCATACCGAGCCATAGCTGAATCATAATTGGTGGCATCTGAACAAAGAAACCTGCATGATTGATGATATATGTCTGTTATGAATGCAACAAACAAGAAAACACATTGCCATTTTGATATGAGTTAATGCAAAAAGTAAAACAGAAAAATAGGGATCAAAATATTTGAATGCGAAAACGTCCTTTATTGATGATAAAGTAAGCACACAAAGCATCAAAACCCTACAGCTAAGTATCACTACGTCTGGGGCAGAACGTAGGATTTAACACAAATAAAAAACAAAGGCAATTACTCTTGACGGGTCACTTGGATGACTTTCTTAGATGACCAATTGCAAAGACTTTGACTTGGAGCGCAGGGGCGGATCCACTCATCCATCTCACAATCACTATCCAACTCATCCCCAATGGCATTAATCTAATTAAAGAAGACACCAACACTTGTGAATTGAATCGGACCAGCATACTTGGGTGGCTCTTGAGCTCGTCGGGGCGGCTTATACCCCAGTCCATAAGTATTCTGCTTTATCTGAACATCATTGAACTAGCCCCACTTCTGGGAATTGCCAGCTTCCACTACAGCACGCACATTTTTGAAAGAAGACATCGAAACTTCTAGATGATTTACCACTTCGGGTTGATTTATCACCTCAGGCGTACTGACTACTCTTAGAGATTCTTCAGGAATTTTCATAGCTTCAAAGGCTTGGCACAGAGTCTCATGTATCTCACCATCTACCTCCACATACTTGAAGGTTGATAGATGACTCACCATGATGTCTTCCTCACCACAGACTATCACAACATGTCCATCCACCATGTATTTCAGCTTTTGATGCAACGTGGACGTTACTACCCCAACACTATGGATCCATGGACGACCCAATAAACAACTATAGGCAGGCTGAATGTCCATGATGTAGAAAGTGGCTTTAAAAATTTTTGGACCGACCTTGATCGGCAATAAAATTTCTCCAAAAATAAACCTTTTAGAACCATCGAAAGCACACACCACCAAGTCACTCGGCATGCAAATCAGCCTACGTGTATCCAACTTCATCAGAGCCTTCTTCGGCAACCCATTCAAGGATGACCCAGTGTCGACTAGCACATGTGACATTAAGGAGCCTCGGCATTCCACAGAAATATGTAGAGTGTTGTTGTGATTCCTCCCAGCTGGAGTCAGATCTAGGTCTGTGAACCCTAAGCCATTACCAGCATTCACGTAAGCCACAACCCCTTCTAGCTGATTAACAAATATTTTTTGAGGTACATAGGCTGTGTTCAAAACCTTCAGCAATGCATTCCGGTGCGGCTCGGAGCACAACAGCAGAGATAGGATGGATATTTTTGATGGCGTCTGATGCAACTGATCAATAATCTTGTAATCACTCTTCCTGATTAATCTCATAAACTCCTCCATACTTTCTGAGAAAGAGTTGTCGACCTGCTTTGTTGCGGAATCATTCGCGACCTATTTCTGTACAGAATCGTCCATCACTTGTTTCCCTTTATCCTGTTTGGAACTGCCGACCTGATTATCTGACGGAATGAAGACTCTACCACTTCTAGTTATAACCCCTGCGTCAACAGTATTGTCAACCTCTAAATTCACAGCCGATGTTCCTACCAACTCTTGTCTCTTTCCATCAACAAATACCTCAGCCCCATAGTTCCACGGGACGACTTTGCTACTCTCATACGGGATAGGCCTAGGAACTGTAATGATGACCGGCGTTGGCTTAGCCAGTGCTGATATAGTTACTGTTTTGAAAGGAATTGTAATAGTGGCAACATCATTCTCTTTGTCAGTCATTTCTCTCCACTAATCACATCTGTCGAACTGTAATTGACCTTCATCAATCATTCTCTGAATACCTGATCTCAATACATCACAATTGTTGGATTACAGCCCACATTCAAAATAGCCCTCATCACAACCAAGGAACACCCCTCCCTTCAGCAACTTTTCCTTTACCACAAGCAATGGGGTCTTCAACTCGTTTACATCTAAGACCAAATTCAAGGATTCATTATCTTCAATAATGGCATTAACCCTTGGCCCACCGTGATTCAGCATTGGGTTTTGAATGACATTCGATATGTCATTGGAGAAATTGATGGCTTTGGAGTCTACCAAATCTTGGACCTTATGCTTAAAAGCTTTACAGTCCTCAATATGGTGTCCTGGCGGTCCAGAGTGAAATTCACAGTGAGCATTGGCGTCATAACCGAGAGGTGGATTACCGGTAATGGGAGCCAAAGTCCTCTTTTGAATTAATTGTAACTATAACAAATGTTGAAATAATTGGGAGTACGGCAGAAGTGGAGCATCAAAATGCATATTCTGTCTAGGCCTGTATTATTGTCCACGAGGAGCCTGATTTTGCTGCTGAGGCACTGCCTATTGTTGCGGTGCTGCGGGAATAGTTACAGAAGCCACCTGATGATTGAAGTTCTGATGATGTTTTCCTTTACCACGGTATGAAGAAAGAGAATTTGTGTCTCCTTTTTTTTTCTTGTAATTACCGACATACGGCTTTTTCCCTCCTCCAGATGAGGATCCGTCATTGACCACTATTTTCCCAGCTTTAATCCTGCTTTCAACCTTTTCTCCGACTACAACTAGGTCAGCAAAACCACCAGTCATACAACTCACCAATTGGTCGTAATATGGCCCTTGAAGAGTAGCCATGAACATGTCAACCACCTCCCGCTCCGACATGGGAGGCTGAACCCTAGCTGCCAATTCACGCCACTTCTGGGCGTACTCCTTAAAGCTCTCATTATTTTTCTGCGACAAACTTTGTAACTGTGTTCTATTGGGAGGCATGTCGGTATTGTACTGATATTGCTTGATGAAAGCCTCCGCCAGTTCCCACCAGTTGTGAACATGGCATCTCTCTAACTGCATGTACCATTCCAAAGATGCCCCAGACAGGCTATCCTATAATAAGTGCATCAATAACTTCTCATCATTAGAATAGGCAGCCATCTTTCTAGCATAAGCCCTAACATGAATCTTCGGGCAAGTGACACCGTTATACTTCTCGAAGGTAGGTACCTGAAACTTGTGAGGAATCCTAACACCGGGGACTAGTCCCAAGTCTTCAATATCCAATCCCTGGGAATTCTGATTCTCAAACGCTTTCAACTTCTCCTCAATCAATCGGAATCTTTTATCACTATCGGGCTAGGGGTCAGCATCCCCACCTGGTAGAGAAAACACATCATCCTTTTGATCATCATAGCGACGACCATGTACTGCCCAGACACTGTTTCCTCCTCCAACAACAGAAGGAATCACAACATTCTCTCCTCTGCCCGGAGGGATAACAACAGAAGGAGCGGGAATACCATTACCATCAATACCTCCACCCAGAGGAATGACACCACGGTGAAGGCCACCATGAAGTGTCATACCCCAAATTTTGACCACTAAGATTTCCCATCATTGTGCAAATCATCTTCACAATATGGATGGACCATCATACCTCATTAGTCTCCCCAAAGATGGGTGAGCATCCACTACAATCAAACTTAGGGTTTCAAGCCCTCTCAGAGCTCTTAGACAAAGGATCAATCAAGGAATGACATGATCCTCAACTTGTCTAAACCTCTCAAACATCCACAATGGATCAAGAGGACTCCCACATCAAGAATCAAGCACAAGGTTGCAACATTCCAAGTGGATCAAGCCTCAAGATCGCCAGTGTCACCAAATTAGGGTTTTGGTCGACCAGGGCCTCCAGATGGAAATTTTCCTCTGGGCATGAGCCAATGCTTCAAAGCATAACTTAAGATGCTCCAAGGGACATCATGAACCCAATTATCAAGTCAATTTAGCCTCAGGGGATGCATTCATAAAAAATCAGGAATTAGGGTTTCTTGACCTAATTCACCCCTAAGTTGACTTTTGGGACAAAACATGAGCCAAGACCTCAAGAGAGGATTTGAGGGTCTCTAACACACTACGTTGATCCATTTTCAATAATGGATTAATCCAAGAAGCTTGATTCCCAAGTTTCAAGTTCATCAGGACCACATTTAGGGTTTTGCGGAAAAAGTCAACGGTGCCTTTGACTTTTGACCCAGGCATGCTCCCAAACCTTGGGACATGATTCAATACACCCTATAACACCTATGAAACATGTCCATCAAGTTTTATTTAGGTCAAGGACTTGATTTCATAGAGGATCTTATAGTTTGGAATTCATCTGACAAAAAGTCAACTGTGCACAAAAGTCAAACTTTGACTTTTTGAGATTTGTCACAAATATGGTTCTTTGACCCCTAAAATGATGTTAATGTATGATTGGAATCATCATTCATCAAGAAAAATCAAGAAAAGTGGGATAACTTGTAAAAAGGGTAACCATAAAAACTTAAAAATTTTCTAAGTTATGGAACAAAGTGGCTAGGGTACCAACTTTGGAGGATCATAACTCCTAAACCACAAGGCCATTTTTCCCCATTCAAAGCCAGATTTGTAGCTCTCATGGCCATCTACAAAAGCTTCAAACACAACTCATTCCAATTCCTCATGGATTTTAAGTTATGGAATGATCAAAATCACAAAAAGTAAAAATGTCACTTTTTTCCAACACAGTGAAATTTTCACTAAGTCAGAATCTGCCTTCACTTTTTTCCAAATGTAGGGGAATTTTTCACTTGGATCCAAAATGTATCAAAACCAACTATGATCAAATAGTTGTTGTATCATATGAGGGCTTTCCAAAATGGCCAAGAACTCCATCAAATTCCACTTGAGCCATGAGATATGACAATGGCAATATGCCTTGCTGAAAACTGTTAAAGTAAGGCAGATTTGTGCATTTTGTTCGATTTGTCCAATTTGTGCAAATGACACACAAATCTATCCATCTGAACACCTCAAGGGGGGACCAAGGAGGAACCAACTCTGATCCCAAGTCTCCCAAGTCTTTGGAACCAAATGTAGCATGCCAAACCTAGAAATGCCTAAAAGAGGGACAAGACTCCAATTTTGTTTTGGAGCATTCAATGGATGCACCAAGGTGGCATGGACTGAGCCTTTTCCAACTGAATTCAGTCAAGACTTATCTAAGACCAAGGGAACCAGCAGCCTGTGCCCTAACCTCTAGTCAATGGCTAGAGGAGACTTGGATTCCCATTGATCAACATTGGCCAAACCTCTGCAGCAGGTGCCATTCATTATTGCTTGTAAAACAAACTTATTGAACTATAAATAGAGCTCATTTGTGCTCAGTTTAAGTACACCAAAGCCATCAAACTAATGCTTTCCTTAAAATCTCTTCCTTCACTCCAAATTTACCTTCCAAAGCAAGTCACCATCGGGTTTTGAGTTTGAGAGCTATTCCAACCAAACACATCACACACACACCTCATAAACATTATATAGAAGTGATCGAAACACTCACATAACATCTGGAACACCAAAATCACAAAATCACCAGCCATCTGTACAAGCCTTTGACAGATTTGCAGTTGAGGTGCCAAATCAAGTTCCAGCTCAATTCAATCCACTCCAAGCATCCATACACACTCCATAGCACCTAGGGAAGCTATCTATATCCTTGGAACTAAGCTGTAACACCTCTAACACAAAACACGATCACAAGCTGCAAGAGGTAAGCATGAGCTCTTTTAACTCTATGATCCATGCATTTTTTGCTGCACAATAATTTGGCCATATGTTCATAATCATGCATAGAGTGTTTACCCTCAATCAATTGCTTTGTATGAATCGTGTATGGAATTTCTGAACCTTCATGCAGAATTTTGGGTTCTTGAGGTTTCTCTTTGATTTCTTATTCCATGTTTAAAATAAATGAAATTAAAGACCATAGACATGATCGTGAGGTGAAAACGAGTAGTTTGATATGTAGATTGCATGATATCATCAAGTATTCAGTGAGATTGGATAGAAAATGAAAATCTGCAGAAACAGAGGGAGGGCGCGAGTTCTTGCCATGTTCTTGGCGCCATTTTTCAAATATTTGAATATTTGAATTTTGTGATTTTATTTAATTGATTCAAAAATTAATTTCTCTCTGAGTTTTAATGATTTTGGGTTGATTCTTTTTTTAATAATTCACAAAAATGTTAAAATATATTATTTTGCCAAAAATTCCCAAAAATATTATTTATTTCATATATTTGATATTTTTGCACATAATTAATGTTTTATTTGTTTTTAACATTTGAAATATTTATTCCTCCTTGATTTTCCAAATTTAATTGGGTTCTAATCATTTTGTGGATATAAACATGATTTTTCAAACATTGATCCAAGATCACAACTTATTTTTTTATACATGTTTGATAAATTTTGATCATTTAAATTAAATTTTCATTTAATTAAAATACATTTTTGAAACTAATTTAGGGTTTTGATATTAATCACCCTAAAAAAATAATTTTCAAATACTTTGGGCCTCTAATAGAGTGTAAGACCCAACCCCTCTTAGAAACCAAAATATTTTGGGCCTCAGTGTATTGTATAAGTCCCGACATCGTCAAAAAGCTCGACACGATCGTCGCCTTTTTGACAAAAATCAATTGGGCTTCTCCTTGAGCTATAAGACCCATCTTTATACTTTGGGCCTCTAATAGAGTGTAAGACCCAACCCCCTATGTACATAAACCTTTTGGGGCCTCAGTCATTGTATAAGTCCCTGTACAATTTTCAAAATAACGGTGCGATCGTTGTTTTTTCATTGGGCCTCTCCTTGAGCTGTAAGCCCCACCACTTGTATAAAAATAACCACTTTGGGCCTCTAAAAGAGTGTAAGACCGAATCCCCTTTTAACCTAAATCATTTTGGGCCTCAAATATTGTATAAGTCCCTCTGCGTTAAAAGGAAAAATCTCGGCATAATCGCCAGTTCAAAAATCAAATCATCCGGGCCTACCCTCGAGTAGTAAGACCCATTTCTTTTCTTTAAATTCATTTGGGCCTCTAATAGAGTGTAATACCCTTCCCTTTGTACAAAAAACTTTTTGGGCCTCAGTCACTTGTATAAGTCCCTGTACAAATTCAAAACAACAGTGCACTCACTAATAAAACCTTGGGCCTCTCCCTGAGCTGTAAGCCCCAATTTTCTTTACAAAGCACTTTCTCCTTTGATTTTGAAATATACTATTGTTTTCAATTTTTCTTTGTTGAACAACTAACGAAAACAACATGGAAGCTCTACAACCGAGTAAGTGTTTATCCGCTTTCATTTACTGCTTTCATATATATAACTGTATTGTGGGGCTGTTTCACTGTAAGTCTTCTTTCCCAAACTGTTATATACTTGTCAAATATCCACTGTGTAATACTAGTATAGTTATTTAGAGTTTTCCCCAGCAACTACGTCTAGCACTAGGTAAACCCCTGTTGGTCACTCTTAAATACAAACAAAACTAGATCCCCATAGGATTACCAGATACAGTCTTCCCTCCTCTTGGGGTTAAACAATATGGAGACGTGAAAGGCAGCATTCTCGGTGAACCCTTTCTCAGACTGTCACCCTTAGAAATTGTCAAAGAGACTTTAACTCCCTAGAGATGATCTTTTCTCCGTGAATGGTATCTCTTGAGTTTCTTCCAAATTCTCGAACTTTCCTGGCTTGATCTATTCTCGGTGAATGAAATGTCTTGAACTTCTCAGGGTTTGGGGACCCACAGGCTTCCTAAAAGCATCCCCACCTCCTCTTGGGTGTTATACAAGGACCCTTCGGCTTCTTACAAGCTCTCATGCCTTCTCTTGGGCTTAGTACAAGGACCCAGAGACCTCTACAGGTATAGGAACAGAACCTAGTCATCAATTAGCTAGAGCTGTCTTTCTGAGTCAAGTGTCAGACCAGTTAATGGGTTGACTTTCATCCCTTAACATACCAGCCTTCTCTTGGGCATCATACAAAGAGCATTCACTATCTGAGAATCGATTTCTCAAAACACCCGAGACTTGGACAGTCTCAATAACCTTGGAATTTCCCATTTCCTTAAACAACAGGAAGTAACCCTGATCCTCGGATCAAAGCACAACCTTACCTATAATCTTTCTCTTCATAAGAACTGATTTTCTCTTTTATCCAACACACTGGACCTGTCACTCAACTGAAACAGTCACCAGCACAGTTAGCCTCCTCTTAGGCTTTGTACAAATGATTCTCCCCAGCGGAGCTAAGCTTTTCAGACTCTCTTGTTGAGTCAACCTTTTAGCCTCCATCTTGGGCTTCGTACGAGATAGAAAATCACTCTCTTGTTGAGTATACAAGACTCTCTTGTTGAGTCAACCTTTTAGCCTCAATCTCGGGCTTTGTACGAGACAGAAAAAACACTCTCTTGTTGAGTATAAAAGACTCTCTTGTTGAGCCAACCACCTTTAGCCTCCATCTCGGGCTTCGTACGAGATAGAAAATCACTCTCTTGTTGAGTATAAAAGACTCTCTTGCTGAGTCGACCACTTTTAGCCTCAATCTTGGACTTTGTACAAGACACATAAGATCACTCTCTTGTTGAGTATAAAAGACTCTCTTGTTGAGTCAAGTACCCTTTAGCCTCCGTCTCAGGCTTTGTACAAGACACATAAGATCACTCCCTTGTAAGAAGTCTGAACGGAGGATCGTAGAACTGTAAGAGTGTGTGGATGGCATCGTGCTCGTACTTGGAGATGTTACGGACAAACTTCAGTAACCTTTCATACTCATCACTAAACTCAGCCCGAACCCCAGGGTCGGTCATACCAATCATCTTGTGAATCAACTTCAAAGTTGGGTCTGGGAACATGTACGCTACAGTCTTCTTCCTCTGAGCATCCATGACAAGAAAAACTCAGTAACCAGAATCAAGGGTAAGATGCAAGCCCTAAAAAATTTCAAACATGTTAGAATGCAAGAGATTATACAAATGCAAACATGGGATCAAGGTATCAAGCTGCTCTGAACATCGGCTGTGCTGTTAACTGATCAAAGACCTCAAACCCAGAAACCCAGAATACCAGAACATCAGATCACTGAAATAACAATAAAACCAGGTAGATAACTACACACTGACGAGAAATTCAGAAAACCAGGTAGGTTGAAGGTTAAGGTCACCTGCAAACCTGCAAACACCCATCCCCCCTCACATGCGGGTTCTAGAAAACTGGATCCTCTGTCTCGGATTCTCGATTTGAGAAGCAATAGTACATTCATCCCTCGGGGAACAATACCATCGCCAAACAAAGAGGTCGTCCACTGATTCCCCAAAAATAAGGTCATCCTATGCAAGTTCCCAGCTTCGGGTCCTCAGATCAAGAAGTATAATGGGTTTGCCATTTCAGGTCTGCCATTACTACCTCCTGAGAGGAGTGCCTCAACTGATTCCTTGGGGAAACGGTCGCCAGATTCGACATCTCTCTAGATCAACACCCTGAAATGCGCAAGACACGCACGTCAGAATATCTCCCAAGATAACCTCGTCTGGATGTGAATTTCGTGAACACCAAACGTTCCAAGAAGACGCGTAGGTCCCACTACTTTCCACTCTAGTCCTAAGTGTATACTCAAGCCTGTGTATTGGGCTTATCTCTCAAAGAATCCCAACCCGCCAAACAGAGAAACCAGTACAGCACAACACAGTCCAGCACAAGATAACAATGAAATGCCATAAATGCGGTAAAAACAGTAATGTACAGTAATACATAGCAAATAAAGCACCACAGTAAACACCCAATGAAATAAACAGACAAGCGCTAGGATTGACTCGCAAAGGGGATGGACCAGCAAAAGGTCAATCTGTCCCCAGCAGAATCTCCAGCTGTCGCTACCTGCGAAAAAAACAACCGGCAGGAAAAACTAGAACAGAAGAGTCGCCACCGAACGTTATTTATCCCGACGTAGGGAAAGGAAACGATTGAAGAAAACCTGAAGAAAGGGAAAGACATGGTCATCACAACCATAGTCTGGGTTCGGGAGTCAGTTACGTGAGGGGAAGGTGTTAGCACCCCACGTGTCCATCGTACTCGATGGGATCCATGCTTATTGTCTAATCAAAGGGTGAGTTATCTAAAGCCTACTACTAAACGGAAATGGAACGGGGGAAAGAGAAAAAAGGAGAAAAGAGACTCGATAGGACATTACCGTCCTAGGCCTACGTATTCCCTCGTGCAATGGGAAAGGCAGTGTCAACGTAGTTCAGACAACTACAGGGGGAGGTTGCTCGCCAAGACATCGTCGTCTTGTGCCTATGTATCCTCAATCGGACAAGAAAGAGGAAATCAGAGCAGTCGTAGTTCGACCTAACGAGGTCGGTGTTTTTTATGAGCGACGTTAAGTTCGCGTCCGGAAGTTAGGGTCGATGTCTGTTTGCGACTAAAAGGAAAATAACGTGCTCTTTTCTGAAAAAAAGATTTGAAAGTTAACAATCCCGAAGGATAAAAAGGTTTGAATTTGTTTGTGTTTTTTAGACAGAAGTGAATTAAGTTAGTTCATAACTTGCATTGCACCAAAGTCTATGGCATAGGAACGAATGCATAGCAAATCGTCCCAAGATAGGACGTCCACTAAACACTCTAGAAAAATAAGAGGAAACCCCTCATTCCTCATTTCCCACGTGTAATACCTCAAAATTTGCCTTCATGTTTTCTCAATAAATTGGTCTATGCTTTACTCATTTGCATTCCATAATAGGTCATAAATTACATATCATTGGTTGTATAAGGGCATGTGATCAGTGGTTCTCAAAGGTGTTAATCATCCAAAGCAAGAGAATAAGAGCCAAGGGTTTTCAAACAAGCCTCAAGGGTCTCTTATATCATATATCCTCTCACTTTGATCCCATAATGCATTGGAAGTTGGGAATTCATCAAGAAGATTGGATAGTGCATCATCTCCTACACAAAACAGTCTAAAATTTGGATATGACCCTCAAATGGGCAAGCTCCTTGAGTTTTTATCACCCCCAAATGTCATATCTCATCTTTGTTAGATAGGATATACCTCATATTCAGGGGAATTTGGATTTGGAAGATGTGTTATTTCCTCCTAACCAGAGGGTCCAAAATTAGGGTTTGACATAAAATCAGTTTATTTCTGATTTTTTGGACAAAACTTGATCTCATGGTATTCCTTATGTTCCTAAGTGTATATGGATGGAAAATTGCTCATCAATTGGTTTCAAAAGGGTCTTATTTGGTCAAAAGATTCAAAATCAGGAGAATTGGGGAAAAAGTCAACTATGTAGTGAAGAAAGTCAACACCTAACTTTTTAAGATCAAATTCATGAAATTCAAGTTATATATGTTCATTGTACAAGATTTGATCTAGAAATTATGGATGAATCATGAAAAATCAAGAAATCACAAAACTGCCAAAAATAGAAACTTTAGGGTTTCAAAAAATGGCAAGTTTGGACCATTTTGCACCACACTTTGAGGCTCTCTTTCTTCAAGATAAAAGCTCCACAGGCCCAAGTTGAGCCAATTAAAGTTCACATTCTAATCTTCAAATCCATATAAATAACTCTTCCATTGGATCAAAATTAAGGGAGTTATGATCCATCAAAGTTTGACAAAACTAGGTCACAAACCAAGTCATGACCAAGCAAGACCAGACCCAAGCGCCATAATTTTGTCAAACACATGGTGGGCAAGATGTCAAGCCATTTTTCTCATTGAAGGAGGCTTCAAATGAAAAAATGTTGAACATCCAAGTTGTTCATCTCAATGTCCTCTTCAACTTTGATGTTGGACATTTTTACATTTGAGCAAGTTATGATGGAGTTATAGTGGTCCAAAGTTGGGGTGTTCATGCTGAAAATTCATAGGCCATGTTGCCATGCCATGCCAAGCTTGCCTCGCCCTTGAACCAGTTTCAAACCTTGATGTTTCAAGCAATTTTACACCATTCTACAAGCCTCCATTCAATCCAAAATTCACATCAAACTTGTTCTATGATGTATCCTCTTTCCATTGACACCTAAATCTCATCAAATCATGCACTAACATGAGAGAATTCCCTTCACAAACTTCCATATTTTCATGCTGCCAAGAGTGTTGTGATATTGTTGTTGTTGATGATTCACACCAGCCACACATACATTCCCATTCCAGTCACTTCTCTTTTCCTCATTTGTACCAACACACTCCTTACACCATCCTGGCCATGCTATTTCATACATGAAAGAGAATAAAAACAAAGCTTTCTATACAAGCTTACTGTAAAGATCAGAACTAACATCATCACCACTCTTTCTCCCTCAACTTCACCATAATATCATGAGCTTCACCTCACCTTATCCCTACCTCTTCTCACTCGCCCCTAACTAACTTGACTCAGTTAGTTAGTGCACTCACTTAACTAACTTACAACTCACTTAACCATACCAGTTAACATATTTAACCACACCTATATAACTAAAACTCACTCCCCATTTCATTTTTCAACTTCTTTTTTTCACTCTCACTCATAATCACTCCAAACACTCTCAAGTTTTCTCCCTGCTCTCTCTCTAATCTCACACGAGTTCATCATTTCCATCACTGTTTTTCATCAATCATCATCATTGTTTGGTATTCTTGGATCAAGAATACACTGAATCAACAACCATCCTTCAAGTGCAGCCATTATTTCTCTTCATTCTCCAAATCAAGTAGCATTTATTTTGCTCAAATTGAAGCTCTGAAAGCTCAAGATCAAGTGCATTTTCTCTGGTTTTCTTTGGATACAAGACTCTTCACACTTCTGGTTCCTTGTTCTCAACCTCTTCCACTGAATGTAGTTTGTTTTCATGTTGTTTGTGGCTTAATAGAAGCAGTGTGAGTCCTGGCTAGTTGATAGGCTCATTAGGAGCATAGTTGGAAAAACTAGGGCAAAGTTATGGCGTTCGATTCTCTCTATGTGTGTGTGATGTGTGAAAACTGAGCCTAGATTCGTGATCCTTGCAACTTCCTCTTTCTAATGGTATGCTTTTTACTAATTTCTGGAACAATGTGAAACTTGCAGTGGCCGGAGAGTGGCCGGAGAAGATGACCGGAGGTCCTTCTCCGGCCGGTGAGGTTTGTCTAGGGTTTAAGGTCCAGTTTAAATCATAGCCCTCTGATCTTTTAATACAACGCTCATAGAAGTGCCAGCACATTAATGTCCACCCTCCCTCTCACGTGCATCTTTTTTGAACCTGAATGGCTTTTGTATGTGAGTGTGTATGCTATCTTGTATGGACTTTAGCTCTGATTGGCTTGATGCGTGAATTTTTGTGATGATCTTATCATGAGATTGATCCAACGTCTATTATGTTGCCAACACATTAATGAATGTGTGGTCTTGCACGTGTTCTTTTCTTTTGAATATGAATGATCACATGTGTGTGTGTGCATAATAATTATGGTGTGCATGCCTTGATGTTTATTGGATTGTAGCACCTTGCATCTTGACCTGATTGTGTGGCTATGATTGATTACACATATTGACTGATTGTACACCATGTCACACACAATCACACGCATAATGGACTGGGTTTTATTTGATATTTGCACACCCCATGATGAGCCCAATACACTTTTGGACTACTTTTTTACTCACGCTGCACCCCCTCCCCATTTCTTTTATTATTTTTAATTTTTTATTTCACATATTGTTTTGATTTTCTTATTTTAAAAATACCAAATCATCTCTAAAAATCCCAAAATAATTCATGTGTGTTCTTGACACATATAAATATTTTTTTTTTATTTTTTAATTCTGATTTCATGAATTTTTGAGCATAATTGCATAATTCTTTTTCAATTTCTTTTTTGTTGATGTTCTTCATTGATACTCCAACTTGTGCATTTTATTTCTCCCATTTCGCATAACATTTTTGATCCATTCTTTTTGTATTGGTTAGATAACATCTTGAAGCATGTAATAAAATTTTTATTTGATTTTTAAAGTCATTTTATCATGTGTGTAGGTGTTCACTTTTGTGAAATCTTTTAGTTTGTTTCAATATGAATTTCTGAAATGCTTTGGTCATGTTTTCTTATGAGTTTTGCTATGAGCTTTGGTACATGTTTTTCCCTTTGACTTAGGTTAGTTGTGGCTAATTTCCATAATTTTCTCATGTGCTTTAATAGTGGTTTGATGCTTCATGATTGGAGTTGATTCTTATGCACATCCACCTACTTCCTTCTTATGTGATTTTGGTTGAGGCACTTGTGCCATTTTGTGAATTGTTTGTGCACATTTTATAGGTCATTTGCATGATATTATTGGTAATCTTTGTATCATTATAGGTCACCTTGACTTGTGTTGGCATGTGGTGTGAGCTTATGTGTTATAACTTGAAAGTTTGACATGTTTTCTTCTCTTATTCTCTTCTTATGCTTTACATGTTCAATGAGTGCATTTTGTATGACATTTCTCATCTTCCATTTGCATCTTATTAATGATATGCCACTTCCCATATGCATTCTTTAATCATGTTACATGTTATGCATCTCTAATATGTCACTTTGTGCACCTAATTGAACATGCTTCTCTCATTCTTATTTCTTCTTCATCTCACTTCTTCTATTTGTATCATTGCATCCATGATTGGCATGATAATACATATACATGTTAAGCCATTTGTAAATGATATATGGTTCTGACTTTGACCTTTTGTGAAGCATTATTGCATGATCACTTTGCATTCCCACTCATGCTTCATCCATTTCTTCCATGATTTACTTCTTGGATGTTTAAGACTTTTGCTTATGTATAGTTTGTGTGTGATTGATATCTTAACATTAGAGAACACCTTTTGATGTAGGTTCTGACCTTGACTGAGTTTCATATATTAGGATCCTTATTCATTGATTGTCAATGTGTTTGATCATTATTTGGTATCCTTTCTTTCATTATACTACTTGTAAATATTTTGTGAACTAACATTTTTCATGTAGGTGCAAATGGTAAGTAAGTGTGTGGATATGCTTCCACATGCACTTCTTTATCTCATATTCTCTTATTTATTTTAATAATTCAACTTGTGATTGTGATAAGCATTTGTATGCTTTCCTTGAATAACTTCTCCTTCATCCCTCTTTAAGATCAACTTAACTTCCACCTTGGAAGTAAGTTGCTTCTTTTGCTCTTCTTCTCCTTTCTTTTAGGATTAGATTTCTTAAACCACATTAACCATAGGAACATCCATGTATGATAACATTAGGGTGAGTCTTAGTCCCCTCTAGTTTTCACCTTTTGCTCCTATTTGAGTCTTTTCTTCTCATCTTAAAACAAAAGCAAAAACACTTAATAAAGGTTAATGCATATTGCATGTGAGCCTTGTATGTGGGAAATGGAAGGAGGGGGTTTCTCTCCACCTTTCTAGAGTGTTTAGCATACGTCCTGTTAGGACGACCATGGGACGCATTCGATCCTATATCATAGACTTGAATGCAATACGTGTTACAAAACACAAAAACAATCAAAACACTTCTTTCTTAAAAGACAAAAACAAACAAATAATTCTCTTCTCATCTTCTTCACTCATTCCTTAAGGATGCATCATTTCCGTTCTACCGCAAACAGGTAACGCCTAAGTCTCCATACAACGAGCTGCAACACCTAAACTGCTAGGACGCGAACGTTGACGTATTCCACTAAAAAACACAAACAACTTTCCCTAGGTGAGGGGAACTACGTCGCTCTGATTCTCATGCTCCCGATGAGATACGTAGGCAGTGGGGTAGGGCCCATTCGAGCACTTCTTTTATTTTCCCTACATTTGTTTCTCTTTCTCTCTCCTTTCTTTTTCCAGTTCTCCAGCTAGCAGTTCCTTTTCCAGTATCCTCTCCTTACACCCTTTGATCGAGACAAGAAAGCGTGGATCCCATCGGGTACGATGGACGCGTGAGGGTGCTAATACCTTCCTCGCGCGTAACCGACTCCCGAACCCAGTTCTCTTGGTCGCAAGACCATGCTCTTTCCTTTTCCCTCAGGTTTACGCAGTGTTTCCTTTCCCTCTCTTGGGATAAATACACATTGCTGGTGACTCTGTTTCGGTGCCACTTTCGCGTTTGTACTTGGATGAAAATCCCAGGAGCGACAGCTGGCGACTCTGCTGGGGACCCAGAATCTCTGGTTTCCTTAGCGAGTCAATCCTAGCGCTTGTGTGTTTTTCTGTCATTGGGTGTTTACTGTGGTGCTGTGTTTTGCTATATTTACTGTTGTAATGTATTACTATTTACTGTATTGCTGCTTTACTGTACTTTACTGTATTTATCGCATTTACTGCATTACATATCATTATTATGCTGGACTATGCTGTTGTTTTCTGTTTGGCGGGCATGGTGTTCTGAGAGATAAGCCCATTACCCAGGCTTGAGTACACACATAGGTATTAGAGTGGATAGTCATGACGCTTGCGTGGTGGTGACCACGTATTGTTGTTCATGAGACCCATAACCAGACGAGGTTCTATCGGGAGCTTTCTGCTACTGCATGTTATGCAGGCCAGTAGTTATTCTCTTGAGGAACTGTCGCCTCTGGCGACCATTCCCGAGGACTCAGTTACGGCACTTCTCCCGAGATATGACAGTGGCAGACCATGTTCTGTGGCAAACCCATTGCATATTCTCGATCCGAGGACCCAATGCTGGGAACTTGCTGTAGGATGTCCTTTTTGAAAGAGAATCAGTGGAGGCACTCCTCGATTGGCGATAGTATTGTACCCTGAGGGATGAATGTACTATTGCTTCTCGACCTCAGTGCCTGAAGCTGAGGACCTTTCGTTTTGGTGAATCAGTTGAGGCCTCCTCGATTGATGATGATGCCAAACCAGAAATGGTGAACGTATCATCATTTCTCGACCTGAGAGCCCGGGATACTGAGGATCTTAGTACCCACACGTGAGAAGGGCGGGTTGTTTACAGGTTTGCAGGTAACCATAATCTCCTACATACCCGGTTTTCTATTATCATTACACAAAAGGAGAATTCATCCTATTATATTCAGATGGTCCTATCTATGGTTCTATATTGTTCTCAGAGCTACACTGACACCGTTCACAGTCCAGCACAGACACTTGACACCTTGATACCATGCCCTTTGCATTGTATTATCATATCCTAACATACATGTTTTTTTATTTCCAGGTGCATATTTTACCCTCGATTCCAGTCATCAGTTTCTCACAAGGATGAATACTAAAGAGAGGAAGAATATCATCAGTTATAAGTTCCTCACGTCTACTCTAGGCCATATTATTGTCCTGAAGGGAATGGCGAGCCCTGAAGCGCGGGCAGCTTTTGAAGAGAAATATGGGTGGATTTTATCTGTTGTCTGCAATGTTAGTGATTACGAATACAGGGGTCTCCATACGTTGATGCAGTTCTACGATCCACTTCTGAGGTGTTTTGTATTTCCAGATTATGTGTTGGTACCTACCTTAGAGGAGTATTCCAGCATGTTAGGGATTGCTATCAAGGAGGAGCCTCCTTTCTTTGGGTCTGTGGGTGATCTTGACTTTGGAAAAGTGGCTGATGCTCTTTATTTGAGCACGTCAGAGTTAGAAGCCAACATCTCCAACAAAGGAAAGCTTCGAGGTTACAAGCTGAGGTATTTGATAAAGAAGGCTCTGGAGGCTGCGAAAGACGGGAATTGGGTTGTTTTTAATGCTTTGCTAGCCCTTTGTGTATATGGTATTGTATTATTTCCCAACGAGCTTGATTTTGTTGATACGGACGCCATTCGGATATTCATGATGAAAAATCCGGTACCAACACTGCTGGGAGATCTTCACTACTCCTTGTACAACAGAAATGAAAAGAAAAGAGGAGGGATAGTTCTTTGCTGCGCACCTTTGTTCTACAGGTGGTTTGCAAGTCGCTTACCGCAATCCGGAGCTTTTGTGGATTCTAAAGATTCTCTAGAATGGAGTCAGCGTTTAATGGGACTGATTGCCAAGGATATCATATGGGTAGATCATGGGCTAATTGGCAAGAATATTATCCACAGCTGTGGTGAGTTCCCTAATGTTCCACTGATAGGAAGAAAAGGGGGAATCAACTACAATCCTTCTTTGGCCGTCCGGCAATTTGGGACCCATTAAGAGAGATGTAGAGGAGTCCCTATAATTCCATGCATCAGATGGTTGGGAAACAACACAAAAAACTTTTGAAAGCTGGGTTAGCGTACTGAAGAAAGGGAAGGTTGCTCTAGGCAAACCCAACAATCGGGCTTATCCAGCATATGAAGAGTGGGTGAAGAAAAGAGTGGAAAACTTTCATTTTCCTTTTGGTAAGGAGCCCCTTTTGTATCCTATGGATGAGAAAGAAAGAAGTACTGCCACTGTGGAAGAATTCGACAAGTTGCAGGCCTCGGTGAAAAAGCTTCAAGGATAGAATTCCGAGTTGAGCAGTCGTCTTCAGAATGCTCAACATGCCAACAAGGAGCTGGAGTGGAGAGCCCAAGACGCCGAACAAATTTTAGCAACAAAAGAAAAGGATTTTTCCGAAAGAGCTCAACATTTCCAGAAAATCAGTAAGGGTGCCGATGCTGCCACTCAAGCTCATAAGAAGACCAATCAGGCTTTGGCCTAGACTAAAGACACACTAGCCAAGTTTCAGAAATCCTGGGATGAGGTCAGAATAGAGAATGTAGAGTTGCGAGAGCAATCAAAGACCAAAGACGATGAGCTTCTTAGAGTGCATGAACAATAGAGAAAGCATCGGGAAGACTTTGGAAAAAGCCAAGATCTGCTAAAGAATGTTAATGAGGAACTGAAAATGTCCAAGAAAAAGCTTGAGGATGTCATGATGGAGATGGGAAGACTCAAGATACAAGCTGGGGTGAAAAGGTTCGAGGAAGTGAGTACTGATGAAGCCCTCCTGATGCACGCAGATTCACTAGCCGAAGCTTTGAAGATGAGAGACGTTTTGATCAAAGAGTTGATTGAAAGGCCGGGTCATCAGCGCACCAGAATCCTTTTTGAAGAAATCAAGCCTTCTAGTGAGAAACTGAAAGATTTGGAGTTAGATGTTTGATCTTACTTGCCCATTTTCTTAATATAGCTTTGTTGATGTACTGTGGTTACCATCAGGCTTATTGATGGATCCACTATCTAGATGTATTTCCTGTTTTAAATTCATTATGGAATGCTTCAATGTGTATTGTTTTTCTATTAAATTCAAGTGATTGGTTTACTCAGAAGTAGCTCTTTGCCAGTGCTCTACTCACAAGTACTTTATCACAGCACGATGTCACAACACAGTTTCTCTTGATAATATCTGTTTCTTGCGCCGCTTCTTGCAATTAAGACTGGAATCGGGGTTGGAATGCCCTGGAAATGATAAACATGGCATTTGCATGGCATTTGCATCGCATAACATAAGCATTTTTGCATAACAGGTACTTGTTCCGGTTTTTCCTAACCTTTATTTGGTTTCAGGCATAATAGTTGATTCCGACATTCACCGATACGCAACCAGACGAAATCAAGCTAAAGTCATGGACCAAGTACAGACAGAGTTGGCTGAGTTACGGGCACACATGGAATAGTTTATGAATCTGATGCAGGGAGTTACCTAGGGGCAGCAGGACCTGAGAGCAGGGCAAGAAGACTTGCGAGCTACCATCCAGAGGTTGGAGACAGAGATTCCTACTAGTGATCACGTTAATCCCCCTAGGGTTACCCTCCTGTCATTAACCCTCCTGTTGTCAATCCTCCTGTTGTTACTCCTCCTCCGGTTGGAGTTAACTTGGGTTTTGTTCCTGGCAACAATGGGCTGGTGGAAGATCGTCAGGATGATCAGTTTTCCGTACTTAATGCTGATATGGGATTCTAACATGATGACAGGAAATACGAGGGACTGGCTGAAAGAGTGAAGGCTATAGAAAGTCAGAATCCTTTGGGAATTGATGTTGAAGATATGGGACTAGTACAGGGTGTCAAGATTCCCCCGAAGTTTAAACCACCTACTTTCGACAAGTACAATGGTAGCACTTATCCTAAAACTCATCTCCAGACATATAACTGGAAGATAGCTGCTTATTCTGATGATCAGAAGTTATGGACGTATTTTTTCCAGGATAACTTGTCTGTAGCCTCACTGGAATGGTATATAAAGTTGGACAGGGCTCGCATCAGAAGTTGGAAAGAGTTGTGCTTGGCTTTCTTGAAGCAATACCAGTATCACATCGATATGGCACCGAATCACACTCAGTTACAAAGCATGACACAGGACCCTAAGGAAGGTTTTAAGCAGTACGCCCAGAGGTGGCGTGAACTTGCTGCTCAGGTACAACCTCCATTGGCAGATAGAGAAATGGCTGACATGTTCATGAACACTCTGCAAGGTCCGTATCTCGACCGGTTGGCTGCTTGTCCATCCACTGGTTTTGCTGACATAGTAATTGCTGGAGAGAGGATCGAGAGTTTGCTAAAGACAGGGAAGATTCAGGACAAAAGTGGTACAAGTTCAGCTCCCGCAAAGAAGTTTTTTGGTAACAATAACAGAAAACGTGAAGGTGACGCTAATGTTGCATATGCATAAGGGGGGAGAGGTAGAGGACGGCATGGTCCATATCATCAATCAACATCTATAACTATTCCAACTCCGGGTACTGAGGCTCAACCTGCAGATCAAAGGCAGTATCACCCAAGAAAAAGAATGAATGATCGATATTTTGATGCTATCCCTATGACATGCTCACAAATGCTACAGAATTTACTTCGTTTGAAGGTGGTACAATTAAGGACTTTGGCTCCCCCAGCGGGAAAATTACCTTTTGGGTATGATGCAAATGAAAAGTGTGAATTTCACTCAATTGCGCCGGATCACAATGTTGAAAATTGCAAGGCTTTCAAACATGTGGTTCAAGATCTTGTTGATTCAAATGCTAATAATTTTGCTCCGAGGCCTAATGTAATTCAAAATCCCATGCCTCCGCATAGTGGACCAGGGGTGAATTCCATTGAAGAAGATGGAAGTTTGAATATGGTAAGAGACATTAATGATGTCAGGACTCTGTTGAAAGTTGTGAAAGACCGCCTGCTGAAAGGGGCTGTATTTCCTGGTTGTTCAGAAAGTTGTGAAGATTGTTTGATTGCTGATAATGGTTGTGTGATGTTGAGAAAGAGCCTTCAGGGCATGATGGATGAAGGATATTTACAATTTGATCAGTTGAAAAAGATTGATGATGAAGTTTCTACTATTACAATCTACTTTGATCCTGTGGAAATTCCAGTGCCTGCTCCTGTACAGACGTCTGCGCCTGAACGAGTAGCTCCTATAGCTATAACTATTCCCAGTCACGTCCCAAATGAGAACAAGGTTACGATTCCGTGGTACTATGGAACTAATAGTCAAGGACAGAGGAAAGAGGTGCAGATTCCTAAAGAAAGTGGTTCAAGTATCACAAATGTTGGGGGAATGGGCGGTTTTACTCGCAGCGGAAGGCTTTTTGCTCCTCAGGCACTCAGGAAAGATGATACTGAAGCATTAGCGAGGACCAAAGGAAAGCAGGTGATAAGTGATGAATAAGTGCCAGGGGCAGAATCTGATAATTCATTGGAGAAAGATGTTGAGGAATTTATGAGAATAATCAGAAAGAGTGATTATAAGATCGTTGACCACCTACATCAAACTCCTTGTAAGATCTCCATATTGTCATTGTTGCTATGTTCCGCAGCGCATCGGAAGGCCTTGCTAAAAATTTTGAATATGGCGTACGTACCACAAGAAATATCAGTGAACCAGCTTGAAAGTGTGATTTCGAATGTTAATGCGGGTAACGGTCTAGGGTTCACAGATTTTGACTTAACGCCAGAAGGAAGGAAACACAATAAGGCTCTCCACATATCGATGGAATGTAAAGGTGTTATGTTATCCCATGTATTGGTGGACACTGGCTCGTCCCTCAATGTGTTGCCTAAGAAAGCATTAGCAATGCTGGATGTGGAAGGGGTTGTACTGAGGCCTTGTGATCTAGTGGTGAAAGCATTTGATGGTTCAAAGAGATCAGTGTTTGGAGAGGTAGAGCTGCCTGTCCAGATTGGACCCCAGGTCTTTAATACAGTGTTTTATGTGATGGACATCCAACCAGCCTATAGTTGTCTATTGGGTCGTTCATGGATCCACGCTGCTGGGGCCGTATCTTCAACCTTGCATCAGAAAATAAAATTTGTAGTTGACGGTCAGGTTGTTACGGTATGCGGAGAGGAAGATATTTTTGTGAGTCATCTATCGTCCTTCAAGTACGTGGAGATGGATGGAGAAATCCACGAAACTCTCTGTCAGGCATTTGAAACTATGAATATGGTGAAAGACTCTCCTTTTGGTGAGGCAAGGGTGGGAACATCTATAACTTCGTATAAGCAGGCTTTGGAAGTGGGGTAGTCTGGTCGTACGGAAGGCTGGGGTCAAGTAATTGAGCTACCTTTCAAGGATGATAAGAGCGAAATTAGTTATAAATCTCCTCAAGTTCCGCTGCCAAAGGATCAAGAGCGCCGAGGGCAAGTTATTTTCTCAAGTGGAGGAGTCATACATCCCAGCCAGATTTGTGCAGCAGTTGAAGATGGTGAAGATAGTGACTGTGACCTGGACAATTGGGTGCACCCATGTGCCCCAGGAGTGAAGCTGAACAATTGGTTTTCGGAGGATCTTATCCAAGTTACTCTGCCAAATAAGTAATTTTCTATGTTTTCTTTCATTAAGCATGCAAAGGTCCTATGCTCTGCCCAAGGCATAGTGACTTCATTGTAGGGCCCCATTTATTCTCATACAAATTATTATCACTAATAAAAGGACGTTTTGTATTCAAAATTGTGTTCCATGTCTTTCATTTTATTTTATTTTTATCAGATAAATAAAAATGACAATGTTTTCTTCACAGTTTTCTTGCATTTTTCTTTCTTTTCCTTTAAAAAAAAAAAGCAATTTCTAAAAGCATGAATTATCATTCATGAAGAAATAATTCTCTGGATCTTGTTGATGACGACCCTGCTATGGTTTATTATGACTTTGATAATCCAATATACTAAGCTGAAGAGGGGGATGAAGAAGACTGTGAACTTCCTGAAGAGTTGGCTAGGTTATTGAGACAGGAAGAAAGAGTTATTCAGCCTCATCAGAAATCTATAGAAGTTGTCAATCTCGGTACTGAAGAGGTAAAGAAAGAGGTCAAAGTAGGGACAAGCCTGGCAGAGAATGTAAAGATAGAGTTGATTGAGATATTGCGAGAGTATGTTGACATCTTCGCCTGGTCTTATCAAGATATGTCGGGGTTGGATACAAACATCGTTGTGCGCAGATTGCCGCTGAAACAGGGTTGTTTTCCTGTCAAGCAGAAGCTCCAGAGAACCAAACCTGAAATGGCCATCAAAATCAAAGAGGAGGTGCAAAAGCAGTTGGATGCGGGGTTTCTAACTGTTACTAGTTATCCATCATGGGTCGCTAATATTGTGCCTGTGCCGAAGAAAGATGGCAAAGTCAGAATGTGCGTGGATTATCGAGATTTGAACAGGGCTAGTCCAAAAGATGATTTTCCTTTACCACACATCGACGTGTTGGTAGATAATACGGCTTAATTCTCTGTGTTTTCTTTCATGGATGGGTTTTCGGGATATAATCAGATCAAGATGGCGCCGGAGGATATGGAGAAAACTACATTTATTACCCCCTGGGGCACATTCTGCTATAAGGTGATGCCGTTTGGTTTAAAGAACGCTGGGGCAACATATCAGCGTGCCATGGTGACGCTTTTCCACGATATGATTCACAAAGAAATTGAAGTTTATGTGGATGATATGATTGCCAAATCACAAACGGAAGAAGAGCATTTGATAAATTTGAAAAAGTTATTTGAACAGTTGAGAAAGTTCAGACTGAGGCTGAACCCAAATAAATGTACTTTCGGGGTCAGATCTGGTAAGCTTCCGGGCTTCATCGTCAGTGAGAAAGGAATCGAGGTGGATCCAGCAAAGGTAAAAGCCATTCAAGAAATGCCGGAGCCAAGAACAGAAAAACAGGTTCGTGGATTTTTGGGAAGACTGAATTATATTGCAAGATTTGTATCTCATCTTACCACAACTTGCGAGCCAATATTCAAACTATTGAGAAAAGATCGATCAATCCGGTGGAACAATGACTGTCTAAAGGCCTTTGATAAGATAAAAGAATATTTGAAAAATCCTCCGATTCTCATGCCTCCAGTTCCTGGGAGGCCACTGATTATGTATCTCTCTGTACGTGATGGATCAATGGGTTGTGTTCTCGGTCAACACGACGAGACAGGTAGGAAAGAGCATGCTATATACTACCTAAGCAAAAAAATCACCGATTACGAGTCCACGTACTCGATGCTTGAGAAGACATGCTATGCACTAGCATGGGCTGCTAAGCGATTGAGAGAATATATGCTAACCCATACAACCCTACTGATTTCAAAAATGGATCCAGTCAAGTACATTTTTGAGAAGCCAGCTCTTAATGGAAGGGTCGCTCGGTGGCAGATGGTTTTGACTGAGTATGATATACAATACATTTCCCAGAAAGCTATCAAGGGGAGTGTGTTATCTGATTATCTTGCCGAGTCGCTTATTGATGATTATCAGCCAATGAGGTTTGACTTTCCTTTTGAAGACATCATGTTTCTCAAGGCTAAAGATTGTGAAGAGCCTCCGGTTGACGAAGGGCCGGATCCTGATGACAAATGGAAACTGATGTTTGATGGGGCCGTTAACATGAATGGAAGCGGTGTTGGGGCAGTCCTTATTACTCCGAAAGGATCACATATACCTTTCACTGCCAGGTTGACTTTTGATGTCACCAACAATGAAGCGGAATATGAGGCTTGTATCATGGGTATTGAAGAAGCCATTGATTTAAGGATCAAGACTCTTGAGATATTTGGGGACTCTACTCTAGTGATCAACCAGATCAATGGAGATTGGCATACCAACCAGCAGAACTTGATTCCTTACAGAGACTACGCGAGAAGACTGTTGACATTCTTTACGACAGTAAAATTGTGCTATATACCTCGTGATGAAAATCAAATGGCTGATGCTTTAGCAACATTGTCTTCCATGATTCAGGTGAATTGGTGGAACCATATACCCAAGATTGATGTAATGAGGCTAGAAAAACCCACTCATGTGTTTGCCGCCGATACGACGATTGATGATAAACCTTAGTATTTTGATATCAAGCGTTTCTTGAAGAGTCAAGAGTATCCGGCCGGGGCATTAAACAATGACAAGAAGACTCTGAGGAGGTTAGCAGGAAGTTTCTTCTTGAATAAGGATGTGCTTTACAAGCGAAACTTTGACATGGTCTTGCTCAGATGCGTGGATAGACACGAAGCAGACTTGTTGATGCAGGAAGTGCACGAAGGATCTTTCGGTACCCATGCTGGCGGGCATGCTATGGCGAAGAAGTTATTGCGAGCCAGGTATTATTGGCTTACTATGGAGGCTGATTGCTTTAAGTACGCCCGAAAATTCCACAAATGCCAAATCTATGCTGACAAGGTGCATGTGCCACCCAATCCCCTGAATGTGATGAGTTCTCCATGGCCCTTTGTTATGTGGGGCATTGATATGATTGGGAAGATTGAGCCTACTGCTTCCAACAGACATCGATTCATTTTGGTGGCTATTGATTACTTTACAAAGTGGGTGGAAGCTGCCTCTTTCGCAAATGTCACCAGGCACGTGGTAGCCCGATTCATTAAGAAGGAGATTATTTGCCGATATGGGGTGCCTGAAAGGATCATTACGGACACTGGTTCTAATCTCAACAACAAGATGGTGCAAGAGTTATGCCAGAGCTTCAAAATTGAACATCACAATTCTTATCCTTATCACCCGAAGATGAATGGTGTCGTCGAGGCAGCCAACAAAAATATCAAGAAGATTGTGCAAAAGATGGTGGTGACGTATAAGGATTGGCATGAAATGCTGCCTTTCACTTTGCATGGGTACCGTACCTCTATTCGTACATCTACTGGGGTAACCCCGTTTTCTCTTGTATAAGGTATGGAAGCAGTGCTACCGGTTGAAGTTGAGATCCCTTCTTTAAGGGTCATGATGGATGTTAAACTTGACGAGGCTGAATGGGTTCGAGCAAGGTTCAACGAGTTGAGTCTCATCGAAGAAAGACGGTTGGCGGCAGTATGTCATGGACAACTGTATCAGAGGAAAATAAAATGGGCATTTGACCCGAAAGTGCGTCCTCGGACTTACCTGGCGGGCGACTTGGTATTGAAAAGGATTCTTCCTCCGAATACAGATCACAGGGGCAAATGGACTCCTAATTATAAAGGTCCATATGTTGTTAAGAAGGTTTTCTCGGGCGGAGCCTTGATGCTTACAACAATGGACGGTGAGGTTTTTTGTCACCTGTGAACTCAGACGCAGTTAAAAAATACTTCGCATGAATAGACCCGCTGGACAGTAAAAAGAGAGTCCAGGAAAAAAGGGGCATCTCTGCGTACCATAAAAAAAAAAGAGAAAAAAGAGAAAGAAAAGGTTTGGGAAAATATTAGGGATACAAATAAAAAGAAAGTACACCCGGTAAGTTGAAAACCCGCAAGGGCAACTTAGGCAAAAAAGGGTATCTCGATGGATTGAAAACCCGTAAAGGGCGATCCAGGCAAAAGAGAGATTTAGCGAAAACTGCGATCTGAGTAATCTGTATCGTCTCGTCTCAATCAATAAGCACTCTGAAGGATAGGAATCAGTTCAATCGTCCCCCTTTGAAAGCGAAGCTATTGGAGAGTCTTGAAGATATATGAACCATAGCAGGGTTGAAACTCAATGGAGTTCCAGTTTCACATTGCCATTAGGATAGTTTCTTTTCTGTTTTGGCAATTACCTCTTTCCAGAAATTGCTTCTTGATGTAAATGCCTATTTTCAGGCTTTTCAATCAATAAAATGGTCGTTATTCAGAATAATTCTATCTGTTTGTCTTGTTTTTATAATTTGTTTTGTTTACACAAACGTCCAAATTTTTGATAAACATTTGCATGTGAAAACATTGGGGTTCTACAATAACATGCATAAAAGGAAAACATTTAAAATTGCTTTAACTAACGGGTGTGCTTGGGTGAATACTACAAAACCCATGTTACCCTGGGGCATATGTGCGCATTCTTTTGTTTGCAGGTGTTGAGAGTTCACTGGATAGCTATGCAAAGGTGTGTGACGTCTTCAAGCCAAAATCCTTTACGAAGCTCAAATGATCATTCCTCCCGAAGCAGAGACGGTTCCTCAGCAGGAAAGTACTTCTGGGAGGTGGTCATTCCCAACGTATTTACAGAGCTTCATGATCCCCAGCAACGTTGTCAAATGGTAGTGCTGAAGCCATCATGTTCAGGAAAGGGTTCTCATGTCACTCTTTTGTCACAACATTTACTGCATGAACCCATCGTCTGGCTGACGGTCGCGTTCGACGATTCATTATTTACAAGGCAGTTTCAAATGGGTAGTGTTGTATCTTATTAAGTCGATTCTCCCATTCAGTACTTCCAACAGCTACAAGCTTTTCTGTGTCGATAACGGTTGTGAATCCCCAGTGAAGTCTCCATCCCAAGCATGGAGCATTTTGAAAGTTCCCCAGCAGGAGGTGTTCCAAATCTATTATCCCCAGTAGAGTTTGAAGAGACGTGGTCTTCTGTAAAATCCTCTTAAGGCACATTTCCAGCATGAGACGATCTGAAGTGGTTCTCCCCAGCATAGTTTATGGTAAGCTCATTTCCCTAGCAGAGTTCTATGGTTATATTTATTCCCTAAGCAGACTGGTTCAGATGATGCCTCCCCAGCAAAGTTATCATTCCTACAGCAACCTCAACAGGTTTGTTAGGTCAGTGCCCAGATCAGGAGATCAGGTCAATTTGTATTCCCCAGTACGGTTTGCGACCACGAAGTCAATCCAACTTGTTATCCCCAACGGAGTTGCCTTCCTTTCCTCAGCATTTATTTTGCTGAGGACCTCTTTGCATTTTGCATAGCATTTCCATCGAGATGGAGCATTACGCCATAGAAAAATTCAAACATATGCATGTGAAGCATAGGCCAGTTTTGATAACTCGTGCGAGAGCCCAAAACTTTACTCCTTATATCATTGACAAAGCCAGAAAGAATGCCTTTTTCATTCCTCAACAGAAATCTCAAAGCAGCGCAAAGGGTTTCATCATTTTTCTCACCACAGAGTCATATCCCTCAGCTTACAAGTTTCTTGGAACCATTCTCGATAGGATTCCTGTAGCCGTCCCCGACAGCACCTTTGAGTTTTAACCATACCAGTTCCCGACAGGTCTATTTACCCATCCCCGATAGGTAAGCCTTGGTTATAAACTGTACCCGTCCCCGACATCACCTTTGAGTTTTAACCATACCAGTTCCCGACAAGTCCATTTACCCATCCCCGATAGGTAAGCCTTGGTTATAAACTGTAGCCGTCCCTGACAGCTCCCATTAGTTTGAACTTTACCAGTTCCCGACAGGTCCACTTACCCATTCCCGATAGGTAACCTAGGTCCAAGCTTACCAGTTCCCGACAGGTAGTTCACTAGTTCCCGACAGGTATTTCCCCAGTTCCTGACAGGTAGTTCACCCGTTCCTGACAGGTAGTTCACCAGTTCCCGACAGGTTTCCTAGGGGGTCCAATGGTTCCAAATTCTTTCTCACAAACTTCTCTTCCTTACCATTGCTTCATTTACAACATTCCCTTTATCCACACAGTGCAAATTTTCTCGATTATTTTTATATTCAATCCCTATGTATCTTGAATTCCTGATAGCCTTTGCTTCCATCCATTCAGATTCACAGTTGATTGAATAGGGGCAGCTGTAATACCTCAAAATTTGCCTTCATGTTTTCTCAATAAATTATTCTATGCTTTACTCATTTGTATTCCATAATAGGTCATAAATTGCATATCATTGGTTGCATAAGGGCATGTGATCAGTGGTTCTCAAAGGTGTTAATCATCCAAAGTAAGAGAATAAGAGCCAAGGATTTTCAAACAAGCCTCAAGGGTCTCTTATGAAATTCTGGCCTGTATATCAGATGTCCTATCAAGATGTCGAGACATTGATATACAACAACAATGAACAAGTTCAAAACAAAAGTGTGCATAAAATGTAAAGAACACCAGAAATTGTTAACCCAGTTCAGATCTAACTATCCTACATCTGGGGGCTACCAAGCCAGGGATGAAATCAATATTCGATAGTATCAATTCACTGATAACCACACCCAGTTCAATCAGCTCACTTAATCACTACCCTTCCTATGACTTCTACCTAAGACTCCCCTAGGTATGAGGCCCTCCTCAAATCCCTCTTCAATCACAACCCGTGACTGGTTCCTTACAAGATAAATAACAATGGTCGAAACACAAATTCTCAATACTTCACAGCTTATGAGAATTAACACACAGCTACTCAATGCTTAAAAGCTTATAAGCAACCTTACACAACTTACACTACAGTCCTTATACTGTTATCATAAGATACCAGTTAGGCTCACAAAACACAAGCACACAACCCTAAAAATACATGTAAGTTCGACACTTAAAACTAGGTTTACACCAGTCTATTTATAGCTTGAAATCTGGACTGAATTTGGGCTTCAAAGACGCAGCAATTAGGCTGCTCACAAATCTGCAAAATTAACTCCAATAAAATAGGTCTTCAATCCAAAGTTTCCTATTATGTCTCCATAATTAGAAACAGCAGCAAATCTGAAAACCAACAAGTAACCCTAATCCAAAAATGCTTTGGATACCACATAGGATAACCAAATATTCACAGAATATTCAGTTACAAATCATAGTAACAGAATCTGCATTAAAAACTGACTTCACAACGCGATGTCCTATGAGCTGCCATGGAACATCTTCATACGACATGTTGAACAAAGAGTAATGAAACATATTATTAGACATCTTCATTCAACATCTGCTGCTACATGAGTTTTAGTAAAATAATGCCAACCATAAAACCAAGGAAATAACAATCTCCCCCTTTGGCTTATTTTTGGCTAAAACTCCACACACACTTAAACACCATCAGTATCAGCAGCGGAAAAAAAAAACACCATTAATAGCAGCAAACAAAAACTCCCCCTCAGCTGCAAACACACACAAAAAAACTCCCCCTCAGTTGCATTCCCCCTCAGCTGCAAACACACACAGTCCAGCAAACATCTCATCATAGCAACTCCCCCTCAATAGCAGCAACCTCAGTTACACCTGCAGCACACACACCCATAATCTACCTGCATCACACACACTACCTGCAACAGCACAAGCACATAACACTGCTGCTCCCCCTCACACTTGCTGCTTCCCCTCACACTTACTACTCCCCCTTTTTAGCCACAAATATGACAAAGAGAGGTCATAGACAAATGTAACCAAATCACATAGCAGTATATTGTTCAAAGCCAAAAAGAATTAAGTTGTCCTAAAATAAAACAAAAAAAATAGAAAGTAAACTTGCAGATAGCCTCTAGCTATTCAGCACTGTCCTCTTCAGCCACCTCATCACTTTCACACTGCATTACCAGAACCTCCTTTAGTCTTTTCAGTCTGGAAGCCAGAAAGCACATTGATTGCTATAGGTCTTCATGAATGCACACCCCAAGTCTGCTCCTCAGGTTTTCAAACTGAACTGCATCCAGAGCCTTGGTAAATATGTCAGCAAGCTGATTTTCTGTGCTCACATGCTCAAGTGTGATGACTTTGTCCTCCACAAGTTCTCTGATGAAGTGATGTCTGATGTCAATGTGCTTTGTCCTGCTATGTTGGATGGGATTTTTGGAAATATTAATAGCACTCAGGTTGTCACAAAATAGTGTCATGACATCTTGTGTGACATTATACTCTGACAACGTGTGCTTCATCCATACCAATTGTGCACAACTACTACCAGCTGCTATGTACTCAGCTTCAACAGTAGAGAGGGATATTGAATTCTGCTTCTTGCTAAACCATGAAATAAGATTATTTCCTAGAAAGAAGCATCCATCTGAAGTGCTTTTCCTATCATCTGCACTTCCAGTCCAATCAGCATCACAGTATCCTCTTAAATCAGTCCCAAAATCATGGCTATATAGCATCCCATAGTCACTTGTGCCATTCACATATTTCAGAATCCTCTTCACTTGATTCAAGTGACTCACCTTAGGATCAGATTGATATCTATCACACACTCCAACAGCAAAGGAAATGTCAGGTCTGCTTGCTGTGAGATACAGTAGACTTCCAATCATACTTCTGTACAAGCTGTGGTCCACACTTACTCCATTCTCATCCTTGGATAACTTCAAATGGGTGGGAGCAGGTGTCCTTTTGTGATTGGCATTATCCAGGCCAAATTTATTTACTATGCTCTTAGCATATTTGCTTTGAGAAATAAAGATAGAATCCTCCAGTTGTCTGACTTGTAATCCAAGAAAGTAGCTAAGTTCTCCAACCAAACTCATTTCAAATTCTGATTGCATTTGTTGAACAAACTGTTTCACCATAGCTTCTGTCATTCCCCCAAATACAATGTCATCCACATAAATTTGGGCTACCATTAATTTTCCGCCTTCTTCCTTGACAAACAAGGTTTTGTCAATCGCTCCTTTTCTATAACCATTTGCTACTAAGAATTCTGTCAGCCTCTCATACCAGGCCCTTGGAGCTTGTTTCAAGCCATACAGAGCTTTCCTCAGTTTGTACACATGATTGGGTAAGTTTGGATCAGCGAATCCTTTAGGTTGATCTACATAGACTTCTTCATTTAGATAGCCATTCAGAAAAGCACTCTTCACATCCATTTGGAACAGCTTGAATTTTAGATTACAAGCCATCCCCAAGAGTAGTCTGATGGATTCTAATCTAGCCACTGGAGCAAAAGTCTCATCAAAGTCAACTCCCTCAACTTGAGTATAACCTTGTGCAACAAGTCTCGCTTTGTTTCTTGTAACCACTCCAAGCTCGTCAGACTTGTTTTTGTAGATCCACTTTGTTCCATTAACATTCACCCCTTCTGGTCTTGGTACAAGATCCCAGACATCATTTCTTCTGAACTGCTCTAGTTCTTCTTGCATAGCATTTATCCAAAACTCATCTGTCAGGGCTTCCTTGACATTCTTTGGCTCGATCTTTGACACAAAGCAAGCATTTGACACAGTCTCCCTTCTTCTGGTTCTCACACCTTCATTCAGATCTCCAATAATTAATTCCCTAGGGTGATCCTTCTGAATCCTTATAGAGGGTCCCCTGTTAGCATCCTCTACCTCTTCATTCTCAGGTCTGGTGTTGATTTCTTGAGCACTGTCTTCTACTGACTCAATGTCTGGAGAGTTTTCATTGTTCATGGGCAGACATGCTCCAACATCATCTGGAACATCTTCATCATTGCCAGAATCATCAACCACCACATTTATGGATTCCATCATCACTTGAGTTCTGGAATTGAACACCCTATATGCTTTGCTATTTGTAGAGTAGCCCAAAAATATTCCTTCCTCACTCTTAGGATCCATCTTTCGCCTTTGCTCACGATCCGCTAAGATATAGCACTTACTACCAAACACATGGAAATACTTCACATTTGGCTTTCTACCTTTCCATAGCTCATAAAGAGTGATAGAGGTACCTGATCTGATAGTCACCCTATTGTGTATATAGCAAGCAGTATTCATGGCTTCAGTCCAAAAATGATATGGAAGCTTTTTGGCATGAATCATGACTCTTGCACATTCTTGTATGGTCCTGTTCTTGCGTTCCACCACACCATTCTGCTGAGGAGTGATTGGTGATGAGAATTCATGAGTGATTCCCTCAGATAGGCAGAACTCTTCAAACCTGCTATTTTCGAATTCTTTCCCATGGTTACTTCTGATTCGAACAACACCACATTCCTATTCCCGTTGAATTCTTTGACATAATTCTTTAAAGGCTGCAAACACTTCAGACTTTTCTCTGATAAAACTTATCCAAGTGAATCTAGAGTAGTCATCTACGACAACATAGGCATACTTCTTCCCACCAAGACTTTCAACCTGCATAGGTCCCATTAAGTCCATGTGAAGGAGTTCCAGAACTCTAGAAGTTGTGGTAAGATGTTGAAGCTTCTTGTGTGACACCCTTGTTTGCTTCCCAACTTGACATTCACCACATATTTTGTCCTCATCAATCTTCAGCTTGGGAATACCTCTAACAACTTCACTTGACATAACCTTCTTCATTCCTTTCAGGTGTAAGGGACCCAATTTCTGATGCCACAGTTTGGTTTCATCTTCCTTTGACATCAAACAAATAGACAGTTTTTCAGATTCTTGAGGATTCCACAGATAGCAGTTATCCTTAGACCTGGTACCCTTCATAACAACTTCATCTTTCTCATTGGTTACCAGACATTCAGATTTGGTGAAATTTACCTTGAGCCCTACATCACATAATTGGCTTATACTGATTAAGTTTGCGGCCAGTCCTTTGACAAAGAGAACAGGATCCAGACTTGGTTGTCCTGTGTATTCTAGCTTTCCAACACCTTTTATCTCACCCTTTGATCCATCCCCAAATGTGACATAATTGGTGGAGTGAGGCTTAATGTCAGACAGGAACTTCTTCACACCAGTCATGTGTCTTGAACAACCACTGTCAAAGTACCAATCTTCTCTTGCAGATGCTCTAAGAGAAGTATGTGCTATGAGGCCGATCATCATTTGTCTTGGAATCCATCTTCTCTTCACTTTACTCCAACTCTGTTCTTTATTTTGTTGCTGAGCAGTATTGGGATAGCCGTGCAGCTTGTAGCAAAAGGATTTTAAGTGACCAATCTTGCCACAGTAATGACATCTCCATGGTTTATACTTTGATCTACAAACTCTTTTCTGATGCTTCATCTGATGTTGAAACATGTGATTTGACATCTCCACTTCTTGCTTTATTTTCTGAGGAATAAACTTCAATACAGTCTTCTTGGAAGTCTCTGCTTGATTGTTAAAACCAAGGTCTTGCACATTTCCAGCTTCTTTCCCATTCTGAAGGATCTCATCCAGCTGCGTGGTACCATTATTCAGCATTCTTATAGATTTGGTCATATTGTCAAGTTTTGACTTTTTCCATTCAACCTCCTCCTTCAGATCAGCAATGGTTGATAGATGTTCTTCCTTCTCAGCTTCCAGTTGAGCTATCAAGATCTTCTGCTCCGATATAATCTGACACCTTTCTTCATTCTTGATACACAATTCTGAAAACCCTGAGAATACTTCTTCCTTAGTGAGTTCTCCAACATAAGATTCTTTGTCAGAGTCAGATTCACAAGAAGTTTCTCCACCAGCCTTACAGACTCCACTCAATGCTGTCACCAATTTTGCTGATTCTTCTTCAATATCATTCTCAGACTCTCCTTCTGACCAAGACACGGATAGGCCCTTCTTCTGTCTTTTGAGATACGTGGGACACTCAGTCTTTATGTGCCCAAATCCTTCACATTCATAGCATTGAACTCTCTTCCATTGACTAGAGTCTTCTTCAGTTCTGGCTCTTCTGCCTCCATCCTGGTCTTTGTTGATGTCGAGAGACTTGTTTCGAATGTTTTCTCTTGACTTCCAGTCCATCCTTTTCAACGCTTTCTTAAATTGTCTTCCAAGCAACACTAGCGCTTTGGACACATCTTCATCTTTGACCAGTTCTCCTTCATCATTTGAGTCATCAGCATTCGACACAAATGCTATACTCTTCTTCTTTTCAGCTTTTTCACTGAATCTTAACTCAAAAGTTTGGAGAGATCCCATAAGCTCATCCACCTTCATCTTGTCAATGTCCTGAGCTTCCTCTATAGCAGTGACCTTCATATCAAATCTCTTAGGTAGAGACCTGAGAATCTTCCTGACCAGCTTGCTATCAGACATCTTTTCTCCTAAGGCACTAGAGGCATTAGCTATCTCAATAATGTTCATATGAAAATCATGAATGCTCTCATCCTCTTTCATCTTTAAACTCTCAAACTTGCTAGTGAGAAGCTAAAGCTTTGACATTTTCACCTTTGAGGTCCCTTCATGAGCAACTTTCAAGACCCGCCAGCCTCTTTGGCAATTGTACAATGCTCAATCAACCTGAAGATATTTCTGTTGACACCATTGAACAATGCATTCACGGCTTTAGAATTTCCAACAGATCCTTTGTAGTCAGCATCATCCCAGTCCTCTTCTTCCTTCAGAACATCAGTAAGATTTCCTTCTCCATCTCTTACCTTTGGAGGCTCCCAACCTTTGAGAACAACTTTCCATGCTTGATCATCCATGAACTTGATGAAAGCTGTCATCCTAGGTTTCCAATACTCATAGTTAGAACCATCCAGCAGAGGTGGTCTGTTCAGAGCTCCTCCATCCTTGTCCATTGTACCAGAAAGTACCTTCCCTGAATCTCACCCAGAAACAACAAAGGGTGCCAGCTCTTGATGCCAATTGAAATTCTGGCCTGTATATCAGACGTCCTATCGAGATGTCGAGACACTGATATACAACAACAATGAACAAGTTCAAAACAAAAGTGTGCGTAAAATGTAAAGAACACCAGAAATTGTTAACCCAGTTCGGATCTAACTATCCTACATCTGGGGGCTACCAAGCCAGGGATGAAATCAACATTCGATAGTATCAATTCACTGATAACCACACCCGGTTCAATCAACTCACTTAATCACTACCCTTCCTATGACTTCTACCTAAGACTCCCCTAGGTATGAGGCCCTCCTCAAATCCCTCTTCAATCACAACCCGTGACTGGTTCCTTACAAGATAAATAACAATGGTCGAAACACAAATTCTCAATACTTCACAGCTTATGAGAATTAACACACAGCTACTCAATGCTTAAAAGCTTATGAGCAACCTTACACAACTTACACTACAGTCCTTATACTGTTATCATAAGATACCAGTTAGGCTCACAAAACACAAGCACACAACCCTAAAAATACATGTAAGTTTGATACTTAAAACTAGGTTTACATCAGTCTATTTATAGCTTGAAATCTGGACTGAATTTGGGCTTCAAAGACGCAGCAATTAGGCTGCTCACAAATCTGCAAAATTAACTCCAATAAAATAGGTCTTCAATCCAAAGTTTCCTATTATGTCTCCATAATTAGAAACAGCAGCAAATCCGAAAACCAACAAGTAACCCTAATCCAAAAATGCTTTGGATGCCACATAGGATAACCAAATATTCACAGAATATTCAGTTACAAATCATAGTAACAGAATCTGCATTAAAAACTGACTTCACAACGCGATGTCCTATGAGATGCCATGGAACATCTTCATATGACATGTTGAACAAAGAGTAATGAAACATATTATTAGACATCTTCATTTAACATCTGCTGCTACATGAGTTTTAGCAAAATAATGCCAACCATAAAACCAAGGAAATAACATCTTATATCAAATATCCTCTCACTTTGATCCCACAATGTATTGGAAGTTGGGAATTCATCAAGAAGATTGGATAGTGCATCATCTCCTACACAAAACAGTCTAAAATTGGGATATGACCCTCAAATGGGCAAGCTCCTTGAGTTTTTATCACCCCCAAATTTCATATCTCATCTTTGTTAGATAGGATATACTTCATATTCAGGGGAATTTGGATTTGGAAGATGTGTTATTTCCTCCTAACCAGAGGGTACCAAAATTAGGGTTTGACATAAAATCAGTTTATTTCTGATTTTTTGGACAAAACTTGATCTCATGGTATTCCTTATGTTCCTAAGTGTATATGGATGGAAAATTGCTCATCAATTGGTTTCAAAAGGGTCTCAATTGGTTAGAAGATTCAAAATCAGGAGAATTGGGGAAAAAGTCAACTGTGCAGTGAAAAAAGTCAACTCCTGACTTTTTAAGATCAAATTCATGAAATTCAAGTTATATATGTTCATTGGACAAGATTTGATCAAGAAATGATGGATGAATCATGAAAAATCAAGAAATCACAAAACTGCCAAAAATAGAAACTTTAGGGTTTCCAAAAATGGCAAGTTTAAACCATTTTGCACCACACTTTGAGGCTCTCTTTCTTCAAGATAAAAGCTCCAAACCTCAGGCCCAATTTGAGCCAATTAAAGTTCACATTCTAAGCTTCAAATCCATATAAATAACTCTTCCAATGGATCAAAATTGAGGGAGTTATGATCCATCAAAGTTTGACAAAACTAGGTCACAAACCATGTCATGACCAAGCAAGACCAGGCCCACGCGCCATAATTTTGTCAAACACATGGTGGGAAATATGTCAAGCCATTTTTCTCATTTAATTAAGCTTCAAATGAAAAAATGCTAAATATCAAAGTTGTTCATCTCAATGTCCTCTTCAACTTTGATGTTCGACATTTTTCCATTTGAGCAAGTTATGATGGAGTTATAGTGGTCCAAAGTTGGGGTGTTCATGCTGAAAATTCATAAGCCATGTTGCCATGCCATGCCAAGCTTGCCTCGCCCTTGAACCAGTTTCAAACCTTGATGTTTTAAGCAATTTTACACCATTCTACAAGCCTCCATTCAATCCAAAATTCACATCAAACTTGTTCTATGATGCATCCTCTTTCCATTGACACCTAAATCTCATCAAACCATGCACTAACATGATAGAATTCCCTTCACAAACTTCCATATTTTCATATTGCCAAGAGTGTTGTGATATTGTTGTTGTTGATGATTCACACCAGCCACGCATACATTCCCACACCAGTCACTTCTCTTTTCCTCATTTGTACCAACACACTCCTTACACCATCCTGGCCATGCTATTTCATACATGAAAGAGGAAAAACAAAGCTTGCTATACAAGCTTGTTACAAAGATCAGAACTAACATCATCACCACTTTTTCTCCCTCAACTTCACCATAACATCATGAGCTTCACCTCACCTTATCCCTACCTCTTCTCACTCGCCCCTAACTAGCTTGACTCATTTAGTTAGGGTGCAATCACTTAACTAACTCGTAACTCACTTAACCATACCAGTTAACACATTTAACCACACCTATATAACTAAAACTCACTCACCATTTCATTTTTCAACTTCTTTTTTTCACTCTCACTCAGAATCACTCCAAACACTCTCAAGTTTTCTCTCTGCTCTCTCTCTAATCTCACACGAGTTCACCATTTCCATCACTCTTTTTCATCAATCATCATCATTGTTTGGTATTCTTGGATCAATAATACACTGAATGAACAACCATCCTTCAAGTGCAGCCATTATTTCTCTTCATTCTCCAAATCAAGTAGCATTTATTTTGCTCAAATTGAAGCTCTGAAAGCTCAAGATCAAGTGCATTTTCTCTGGTTTTCTTTGGATACAAGACTCTTCACACTTCAGGTTCCTCGTTCTCAACCTTTTCCACTGAATGTAGTTTGTTTTCATGTTGTTTATGGCTTAATAGAAGCAGTGTGAGTCCTGGCTTGTTGATTCAAAGGCTATTAATTTTGCTCCGAGGCCTAATGTAATTCAAAATCCCATGCTTCCGCATAGTGGACCAGGGGTGAATTCCATTGAAGAAGATGGAAGTTTGAATTTGGTAAGAGACATTAATGATGTCTGGACTCCGTTGAAAGTTGTGAAAGACCGCCTGCTGAAAGGGGCTGTATTTCCTGGCTGTTCAGAAAGTTGTGAAGATTATTTGATTGCTGATAATGGATGTGTGATGTTGAGAAAGAGCCTTCAGGGCATGATGGATGAAGGATATTTACAATTTGATCAGTTGAAAAAGATTGATGATGAAGTTTCTACTATTACAATCTACTTTAATCCTGTGGAAATTCCAGTGCCTGCTCCTGTACAGACGTCTGCACCTGAACGAGTAGCTCCTATAGCTATAACTATTCCCAGTCACGTCCCAAATGAGAACAAGGTTACGATTCTGTGGTACTATGGAACTAATAGTCAAGGATAGAGGCAAGAGGTGCAGACTCCTAAAGAAAGTGGTTCAAGTATCGGAAATGTTGGGGGAATGGGCGGTTTTACTCGCAGCGGAAGGCTTTTTGCTCCTCAGACACTCAAGAAAGATGATACTGAAGCATTAGCGAGGACCAAAGGAAAGCAGGTGATAAGTGATGAACCAGTGCCAGGGGCAGAATCTGATAATTCATTAGAGAAAGATGTTGAGGAATTTATGAGAATAATCAGAAAGAGTGATTATAAGATCGTTGACCACCTACATCGAACTCCTTCTAAGATCTCCATATTGTCATTGTTGCTATGTTCCGAAGCGCATCGGAAGGCCTTGCAAATTTTTTTGAATATGGCGTACGTACCACAAGAAATATCAATGAACCAGCTTGAAAGTGTGATTTCCAACGTTAATGCAGGTAACGGTCTAGGGTTCACAGATTTTGACTTAACGCCAGAAGGAAGGAACCACAATAAGGCTCTCCACATATCAATGGAATGTAAAGCTGCTATGTTATCCCATGTATTGGTGGACACTGGCTCGTCCCTCAATGTGTTGCCTAAGAAAGCATTAGCAAAGCTGGATGTGGAAGGGGTTGTACTGAGGCCTTGTGATCTAGTGGTGAAAGCAGTTGATGGTTCAAAGAGATCAGTGTTTGGAGAGGTAGAGCTGCCTGTCCAGATTGGACCCCAGGTCTTTAATACAGTGTTTTATGTGATGGACATCCAACCAGCCTATAGTTGTCTATTGGGTCGTTCATGGATCCACGCTGCTGGGGCCGTATCTTCAACGTTGCATCAGAAGATAAAATTTGTAGTTGACGGTCAGGTTGTTACGGTATGCGGAGAGGAAGATATTTTTGTGAGTCATCTGTCATCCTTCAAGTACGTGGAGATGGATGGAGAAATCCACGAAACTCTCTGTCAGGCATTGGAAACTATGAATATGGTGAAAGACTCTCCTTCTGGTGAGGCAAGGGTGGGAACATCTATAACTTCGTATAAGTAGGCTTTGGAAGTGGTGCAGTCTGGTCGTACGGAAGGCTGGGGTCAAGTAATTGAGCTACCTTTCAAGGATGATAAGAGCGGAATTAGTTACAAATCTCCTCAAGTTCCGCTGCCAAAGGGTCAAGAGTGCCGAGGGCCAGTTATTTTCTCAAGTGGAGGAGTCATACATCCCAGCCAGATTTGTGCAGCAGTTGAAGATGGTGAAGATAGTGACTGTGACCTGGACAATTGGGTGCACCCATGTGCCCCAGGAGTGAAGCTGAACAATTGGTTTTCGGAGGATCTCATCCAAGTTACTCTGCCAAATAAGTAATTTTCTATGTTTTCTTTCATTAAGCATGCAAAGGTCCTATGCTCTGCCCAAGGCATAGTGACTTCATTGTAGGGCCCCATTTGTTCTCATACAAATTTTTATGACTAATAAAAGGACGTTTTGTATTCAAAATTGTGTTCCATGTCATTCATTTTATTTTATTTTTATCAGATAAATAAAAATGGCAATGTTTTCTTCACAGTTTTCTTGCATTTTTCTTTCTTTTCCTTAAAAAAAAAAGCAATTTCTAAAAGCATGAATTATCATTCATGAAGAAATAATTCTCTGGATCTTGTTGATGACGACCCTGCTATGGTTTATTATGACTTTGATAATCCAATATACCAAGCTGAAGAGGGGGATGAAGAAGACTGTGAACTTCCTGAAGAGTTGGTTAGGTTATTGAGACAGGAAGAAAGAGCCATTCAGCCTCATTAGGAATCTATAGAAGTTGTCAATCTCGGTACTGAAGAGGTAAAGAAAGAGGTCAAAGTAGGGGCAAGCCTAGCAGAGAATGTAAAGAAAGAGCTGATTGAGATGTTGCGAGACTATGTTGACATCTTCGCCTGGTCTTATCAAGATATGTCGGGGTTGGATACGGACATCGTTGTGCATAGATTGCCGCTGAAAGTGGGTTGTTTTCCTGTCAAGCAGAAGCTCCGGAGAACCAAAACTGAAATGGCCATCAAAATGAAAGAGGAGGTGCAAAAGCAGTTGGATGCGGGGTTTCTAGCTGTTACTAGTTATCCACCATGGGTCGCTAATATTGTGCCTGTGCCGAAGAAAGATGGCAAAGTCAGAATGTGCATGGATTATCGAGATTTGAACAGGGTAAGTCCAATAGATGATTTTCCTTTACCACACATCGACGTGTTGGTAGATAATACGACTCAATTCTCTGTGTTTTCTTTCAAGGATGGGTTTTCCGGATATAATCAGATCAAGATGGCGCCAGAGGATATGGAGAAAACTACATTTATTACCCCCTGGGGCACATTCTGCTATAAGGTGATGTCGTTTGGTTTAAAGAATGCTGGGGCAACATATCAGCGTGCCATGGTGACGCTTTTCCACGATATGATTCACAAAGAAATTGAATTTTATGTGGATGATATGATTGCCAAATCACAAACGGTAGAAGAGCATTTGATAAATTTGAAAAAGTTATTTGAATGGTTGAGAAAGTTCAGACTGAGGCTGAACCCGAATAAATGTACTTTCGGGGTAAGATCTGGTAAGCTTCCGGGCTTCATTGTTAGTGAGAAAGGAATCGAGGTGGATCCAGCAAAGGTAAAAGCCATTCAAGAAATGCCGGAGCCAAGAACAGAAAAACAGGTTCGTGGATTTTTGGGAAGACTGAATTATATTGCAAGATTTGTATCTCATCTTACCACGACTTGCGAGCCAATATTCAAACTATTGAAAAAAGATCAATCAATCCGGTGGAACAATGACTATCAAAAGGCCTTTGATAAGATAAAAGAATATTTGCAAAATCCTCTGATTCTCATGCCTCCAATTCTTGGGAGGCCACTGATTATGTATCTCTCTGTACGTGATGGATCAATGGGTTGTGTTCTCGGTCAACACGACGAGACAGGTAGGAAAGAGCATGCTCTATACTACCTGAGCAAAAAATTCACCGATTGCGAGTCCAGGTACTCGATGCTTGAGAAGACATGCTGCGCACTAGCATGTGCTGCTAAGTGATTGAGACAATATATGCTAACCCATACAACCCTACTGATTTCAAAAATGGATCCAGTCAAGTATATTTTTGAGAAGCCAGCTCTTAATGGAAGGGTCGCTCGGTGGCAGATGGTTTTGACTGAGTATGATATACAATACACTTCCTAGAAAGCTATCAAAGGGAGTGTGTTGTCCGATTATCTTGCCGAGTCGCCTATTGATGATTATCAGCCAATGAGGTTTGACTTTCATTTTGAAAACATCATGTTTCTCAAGGCTAAAGATTGTGAAGAGCCTCCGATTGATGAAGGGTCGGATCCTGATGACAAATGGAAACTGATGTTTGATAGGGCCGTTAACATGAATGGAAGCGGTGTTGGGGCAGTCCTTATTACTCTGAAAGGATCACATATACCTTTCACTTCCAGGTTGACTTTTGATGTCACCAACAATGAAGCGGAATATGAGGCTTGTATCATGGGTATTGAAGAAGCCATTGATTTAAGGATCAAGACTCTTGAGATATTTGGGGACTCTGCTCTAGTGATCAACCAGATCAATGGAGATTGGCATACCAACCAGTAGAACTTGATTCCTACAGAGACTATGCGAGAAGACTATTGACATTCTTTACGACAGTAAAATTGTGCTATATACCTCGTGATGAAAATCAAATGGCTGATGCTTTAGCAATATTGTCTTCCATGATTTAGGTGAATTAGTGGAACCATATACCCAAGATTGATGTAATGAGGCTAGACAAACCCACTCATGTGTTTGCCGCTGATACGACGATTGATGATAAACCTTGGTATTTTGATATCAAGCGTTTCTTGAAGAGTCAAGAGTATCCGGCCGGGGCATCAAACAATGACAAGAAGACTCTGAGGAGGTTAGCAGGAAGTTTCTTCTTGAATGAGGATGTGCTTTACAAGCGAAACTTTGACATGGTCTTGCTCAGATGCGTGGATAGACACGAAGCAGACTTGTTGATGCAGGAAGTGCACGAAGGATCTTTTGGTACCCATGCTGGCGGGCATGCTATGGCAAAGAAGTTATTGCGAGCCGGGTATTACTGGCTAACTATGGAGGCTGATTGCTTTAAGTACGCCTGAAAATGCCACAAATGCCAAATCTATGCTGACAAGGTGCATGTGCCACCCAATCCCCTGAATGTGATGAGTTCTCCATGGCCCTTTGCTATGTGGGGCATTGATATGATTGGGAAGATTGAGCCTACTGCTTCCAATGGACATCGATTCATTTTGGTGGCTATTAATTACTTTACAAAGTGGGTGGAAGCTGCCTCTTTCGCAAATGTCACCAGGCAGGTGGTAGCCCGATTCATTAAGAAGGAGATTATTTGCCGATATGGGGTGCCCGAAAGGATCATTACGGACAATGGTTCTAATCTCAATAACAAGATGGTGTAAGAGTTATGCCAGAGCTTCAAAATTAAACATCACAATTCTTATCCTTATCGCCCGAAGATGAATGGTGTCGTCGAGGCAGCCAACAAAAATATCAAGAAGATTGTGCAAAAGATGGTGGTGACGCATAAGGATTGGCATGAAATGCTACCTTTCGCTTTGCATGGGTACCGTACCTCTATTCGTACATCTACTGGGGCAACCCCATTTTCTCTTGTATACGGTATGGAAGCAGTGCTACCGGTTGAAGTTGAGATCCCTTCTTTAAGAGTCATGATGGATGTTAAACTTGACGAGGCTGAATGGGTTCGAGCGAGGTTCAACGAGTTGAGTCTCATCGAAGAAAGACGGTTGGCGGCAGTATGTCATGGACAACTGTATCAGAGGAGAATAAAATGGGCATTTGACCAGAAAGTGCGTCCTCGGACTTACCTGGCGGGCGACTTGGTATTGAAAAGGATTCTTCCTCCGAATACAGATCACAGGGGCAAATGGACTCCTAATTATGAAGGTCCATATGTTGTTAAGAAGGTTTTCTCGGGCGGAGCCTTGATGCTTACAACAATGGACGGTGAGGATTTTTTGTCACCTGTGAACTCAGACGCAGTTAAAAAATACTTCGCATGAATAGACCCGCTGGACAGTAAAAAGAGAGTCCAGGCAAAAAGGGGCATCCCTGCGAACCATAAAAAAAAGATAAAAAAGAGAAAGAAAAGGTTCGGGAAAAAATTAGGGATACAAATAAAAAGAAAGTACACCCGGTAAGTTGAAAACCCGCAAGGGCAACTTAGGCAAAAAAGGGTATCTCAGTGGATTGAAAACCCGTAAAGGGCGATCCAGGCAAAAGAGAGATTTAGTGAAAACTGCGATCTGAGTAATCTGTATCGTCTCGTCTCAATCAATAAGCACTCTGAAGGATAGGAATTAGTTCAATCGTCCCCCTTTGAACGCGAAGCTATTGGAGAGTCTTGAAGATATATGAACCATAGCAGGGTTGAAACTCAATGGAGTTCCAGTTTCACATTGCCATTAGGATAGTTTCTTTTCTGTTTTGGCAATTACCTTTTTCCAGAAATTGTTTCTTGATGTAAATGCCTATTTTCAGGCTTTTCAATCAATAAAATGGTCGTTATTCAGAATAATTCTATCAGTTTGTCTTGTTTTTATAATTTGTTTTGTTTACACAAACGTCCAAATTTTTTATAAACATTTTCATGTGAAAAAATTGGGGTTCTACAATAACATGCATAAAAGGAAAACATTTAAAATTGCTTTAACTGACGGGTGTGCTTGGGTGAATACTACAAAACCCATGTTACCCTGGGGCATATGTGCGCATTCTTTTGTTTGCAGGTGTTGAGAGTTCACTGGATAACTATGCAAAGGTGTGTGACGTCTTCAAGCCAAAATCCTTTACGAAGCTCAAATGATCGTTCCTCCCCAAGCAGAGACGGTTCCTCAGTAAGAAAGTACTTCTGGGAGGTGGTCATTCCCAGCGTATTTACAGAGCTTCATGATCCCCAGCAACGTTGTCAAATGGTAGTGCTGAAGCCGTCATGTTAAGGAAAGGGTTCTCATGTCACTCTTTTGTCACAACGTTTACTGCATGAACCCATCGTCTGGCCGACGGTCGCGCTCGACGATTCGTTATTTACAAGGCAGTTTTAAATGGGTAGTGTTGTATCTTATTAAGTTGATTTCCCATTCAGTACTTCCAACAGCTACAAGCTTTTCTGTGTCGATAACGGTTGTGAATCCCCAATGAAGTCGCCATCCCAAGCATGGAGCATTTTGAAAGTTCCCCAGCAGGAGGTGTTCCAAATCTTTTATACCCAGTAGAGTTTGAAGAGACGTGGTCTTCTGTAAAATCCTCTCAAGGGACATTTCCAGCATGAGACGATCTGAAGTGGTTCTCCCCAGCATAATTTATTGTAAGCTCATTTCACCAGCGGAGTTATATGGTTATAGTTATTCCCTAAGCAGACTGGTTCAGATGATGCCTCCCCAGCAAAGTTATCATTCCTAAAGCAACCTCAACAGGTTTGTCAGGTCAGTGCCCAGATCAAGAGATCAGGTCAATTTGTATTCCCCAGTACAGTTTACGACCACGAAGTCAATCCAGCTTGCTGAGGACCTCTTTGCATTTTGCATATAGTATGCATAGCATCCTCAAAATGCGTAGCATTTCCATCAAGATGGAGCATTACGCCATAGAAAAATTCAAACATATGCATGTGAAGCATAGGCCAAGTTTGATAACTCGTGCAAGAGCCCAAAACTTTACTCCTTATATCATTGACAAAGCCAGAAAGAATGCCTTTTTCATTCCTCAACAGATATCTCAAAGCAGCGCAAAGGGTTTCATCATTTTTCTCCCCACAGAGTCATATCCCTCAGCTTACAAGTTTCTTGGAACCATTCTCGATAGGATTCCTGTAGCCGTCCCCGACAGTACCTTTGAGTTTTAACCATACCAGTTCCCGACAGGTCCATTTACCCATCTCCGATAGGTAAGCCTTGGTTATAAACTGTACCCGTCCCCGACAGCACCTTTGAGTTTTAACTATACCAGTTCCCGACAGGTCCATTTACCCATCCCCGATAGGTAAGCCTTGGTTATAAACTGTAACCGTCCCTGACAGCTCCCTTTAGTTTGAACCTTACCAGTTCCCGATAGGTCCACTTACCCATTCCCGATAGGTAACCCAGGTCCAAGCTTACCAGTTCCCGACAGGTAGTTCACCAGTTCCCGACAGGTATTTCACCAGTTCCCGACAGGTAGTTCACCCGTTCCCAACAGGTAGTTCACCAAATCCCGACAGGTTTCCTAGGGGGTCCAATGGTTCCAAATTCTTTCTCACTAACTTCTCTTCCTTACCATTGCTTCATTTACAACATTCTCTTTATCCACACAGTGCAAATTTTCTCGATTATTTTTGTATTCAATCCCTATGTATCTTGAATTCTCGATAGCCTTTGCTTCCATCCATTCAGATTCACAGTTGATTAAATAGGTGCAGCTGTAATACCTCAAAATTTGCCTTCATGTTTTCTCAATAAATTGGTCTATGCTTTACTCATTTGTATTCCATAATAGGTCATAAATTGCATATCATTGGTTGCATAAGGGCATGTGATCAGTGGTTCTCAAAGGTGTTAATCATCCAAAGTAAGAGATTAAGAGCCAAGGATTTTCAAACAAGCCTCAAGGGTCTCTTATATCAAATATCCTCTCACTTTGATCCCACAATGCATTGGAAGTTGGGAATTCATCAAGAAGATTGGATAATGCATAATCTCCTACACAAAACAGTCTAAAATTGGGATATGACCCTCAAATGGGCAAGCTCCTTGAGTTTTTATCACCCCCAAATTTCATATCTCATCTTTTTTAGATAGGATATACCTCATATTCAGGGGAATTTGGATTTGGAAGATGTGTTATTTTCTCCTAACCAGAGGGTACCAAAATTAGGGTTTGACATAAAATCAGTTTATTTCTGATTTTTTGGACAAAACTTGATCTCATGGTATTCCTTATGTTCCTAAGTGTATATGGATGGAAAATTGCTCATCAATTGGTTTCAAAAGGGTCTCAATTGGTCAGAAGATTCAAAATCAGGAGAATTGGGGAAAAAGTCAACCGTGCAGTGAAAAAAGTCAACTCCTGACTTTTTAAGATCAAATTCATGAAATTCAAGTTATATATGTTCATTGGACAAGATTTGATCAAGAAATGATGGATGAATCATGAAAAATCAAGAAATCACAAAACTGCCAAAAATAGAAACTTTAGGGTTTCCAAAAATGGTAAGTTTGGACCATTTTGCACCACACTTTGAGGCTCTCTTTCTTCAAGATAAAAGCTCCAAACCTCAGGCCCAATTTGAGCCAATTAAAGTTCACATTCTAAGCTTCAAATCCATATAAATAACTCTTCTATTGGATCAAAATTGAGGGAGTTATGATCCATCAAAGTTTGACAAAACTAGGTCACAAACCAAGTCATGACCAAGCAAGACCAGGCCCACGCGCCATAATTTTGTCAAACACATGGTGGGCAAGATGTCAAACGATTTTTCTCATTTAAGGAAGCTTCAAATGAAAAAATGTTGAATATCAAAGTTGTTCATCTCAATGTCCTCTTCAACTTTGATGTTCGGCATTTTTCCATTTAAGCAAGTTATGATGGAGTTATAGTTGTCCAAAGTTGGGGTGTTCATGCTGAAAATTCATAAGCCACGTTGCCATGCCATGCCAAGCTTGCCTCGCCCTTGAACCAGTTTCAAACCTTGATGTTTTAAGCAATTTTACACCATTCTACAAGCCTCCATTCAATCCAAAATTCACATCAAACTTGTCCTATGATGTATCCTCTTTCCATTGACACCTAAATCTCATCAAACCATGCACTAACATGAGAGAATTCCCTTCAAAAACTTCCATATTTTCATGCTGCCAAGAGTGTTGTGATATTGTTGTTGTTGATGATTCACACCAGCCACGCATACATTCCCACACCAGTCACTTCTCTTTTCCTCATTTGTACCAACACACTCCTTACACCATCCTGTCCATGCTATTTCATACATGAAAGAGGAAAAACAAAGCTTGCTATACAAGCTTGCTGCAAAGATCAGAACTAACATCATCACCACTCTTTCTCCCTCAACTTCACCATAACATCATGAGCTTCACCTCACCTTATCCCTACCTCTTCTCACTCGCCCCTAACTAACTTGACTCAGTTAGTTAGGGTGCAATCACTTAACTAACTCACAACTCACTTAACCATGCCAGTTAACACATTTAACCACACCTATATAACTAAAACTCACTCACCATTTCATTTTTCAACTTCTTTTTTTCACTCTCACTCAGAATCACTCCAAACACTCTCAAGTTTTCTCTCTGCTCTCTCTCTAATCTCACACGAGTTCATCATTTCCATCACTCTTTTTCATCAATCAACATCATTGTTTGGTATTCTTGGATCAAGAATACACTGAATGAACAACCATCCTTCAAGTTCAGCTATTATTTCTCTTCATTATCCAAATCAAGTAGCATTTATTTTGCTCAAATTGAAGTTCTGAAAGCTCAAGATCAAGTGCATTTTCTCTGAGCCTAGATTCGTGATCCTTGCAACTTCCTCTTTCTAATGGTATGCTTTTTGTTGATTTCTGGAACAATGTGAAACTTGCAGTGGCCGGAGAAGATGACCAGAGGTACTTCTCCGGCCGGTGAGGTTTGTCTAGGGTTTAAGGTCCAGTTTAAATCATAGCCGTCTGATCTTTTAATCCAACGCTCATAGAAGTGCCAGTGCATTAATGTCCACCCTCCCTCTCACGTGCATCTTTTTTGAACCTGAATGGCTTTTGTATGTGAGTGTGCATGCTATCTTGTATGGACTTTAGCTCTGATTGGCTTGATGCGTGAATTTGTGTGATGATCTTATCATGAGATTGATCCAACGTTTATTATGTTGCCAACACATTAATGAATGTGTGGTCTCGCACGTGTTCTTTTCTTTTGAATATGAATGATCACATGTGTGTGTGCGTAATAATTATGGTGTGCATGCCTTGATGTTCATTGGATTGTAGCACCTTGCATCTTGACCTGATTGTGTGGCTATGATTGATTACACATATTGACTGATTGTACACCATGTCACACACAATCACACGCATAATGGACTGGGTTTTATTTGATATTTTCACACCCCATGATGAGCCCAATACACTTTTGGACTACTCTTTTACTCACGCTGCACCCCCTCCCCATTTCTTTTATTATTTTTAATTTTTTATTTCACATATTGTTTTGATTTTCTTATTTTAAAAATACCAAATCATCTCTAAAAATCCTAAAATAATTCATGTGTGTTCTTGACACATTTAAATAATTTTATTTATTTTTTAATTCTGATTTCATGAATTTTTGAGCATAATTTCATAATTCTTTTTCAATTTCTTTTTGGTTGATGTTCTTCATTGACACTCTAACTTGTGCATTTTATTTCTCCCATTTCACATAACATTTTTGATACATTCTTTTTGCATTGGTTATATAACATCTTTAAGAATGTAATACAATTTTTATTTTATTTTTAAATTCATTTTATCATGTGTGTAGGTGTTCACTTTTGTACAATCTTTTAGTTTGTTTCAATATGAATTTGTGAAATGCTTTGGTCATGTTTTCTTGTGAGTTTTGCTATGAGTTTTGGTACATGTTTTTGCCTCTGACTTAGGTTAGTTGTGGCTAATTTCCATAATTTTCTCATGTGCTTTAATAGTGGTTTTATGCTTCATGATTGGAGTTGATTCTTATGCACATCCACCTACTTCCTTCTTATGTGATTTTGGTTGAGGCACTTGTGCCATTTTGTGAATTGTTTGTGCATATTTTATAGGTCATTTGCATGAGATTATTGGTCATCTTTGTTTCATTATAGGTCACCTTGACTTGTGTTGGCATGTGGTGTGAGCTTATGTGTTATAACTTGAAAGTTTGACATGTTTTCTTCTCTTGTTCTCTTCTTATGCTTTACATGTTCAATGAGTGCATTTTGTATGACATTTATCATCTTCCATTTGCATCTTACTAATGATATGCCACTACCCATATGCATTCTTTAATCATGTTACATGTTATGCATCTCTAATATGTCACTTTGTGCACCTAATTGAACATGCTTCTCTCATTCTTATTTCTTCTTCATCTCACTTCTTCTATTTGTATCATTGCATCCATGATTGGCATGATAATTCATATACATGTTAAGCCATTTGTAAATGATATATGGTTCTGACTTTGACCTTTTGTGAAGCATTATTGCATGATCACTTTGCATTCCCACTCATGCTTCATCCATTTCTTCCATGATTTACTTCTTGGATGTTTAAGACTTTTGCTTATGCATAGTTTGTGTGTGATTGATATCTTAACATTAGAGAACACCTTTAGATGTAGGTTCTGACCTTGATTGAGTTTCATATATTAGGATCCTTATTCATTGATTCTCAATGTGTTTGATCATTATTTGGTATCCTTTCTTTCATTTTACTACTTGTAAATATTTTGTGAACTAACATTTTTCATGTAGGTGCAAATGGTAAGTAAGTGTGTGGATATGCTTCCACATGCACTTGTTTATCTCATATTCTCATATTTCTTTTAATAATTCAACTTGTGATTGTGATAAGAATTTGTATGCTTTCCTTGAATAACTTCTCCTTCATCCCTCTTTAAGATCAACTTAACTTCCACCTTGGAAGTAAGTTGCTTCTTTTGCTCTTCTTCTCCTTTCTTTTAGGATTAGATTTCTTAAACCACATTAACAATAGGAACATCCATGTATGATAACATTAGGGTGAGTCTTAGTCCCCTCTAGTTTTCACCTTTTGCTCCTATTTGAGTCTCTTCTTCTCATCTTAAAACAAAAGCAAAAACACTTAATAAAGGTTAATGCATATTGCATGTGAGCCTTGTATGTGGGAAATGGAAGGAGGGGGGGTTTCTCTCCACCTTTCTAGAGTGTTTAGCATACGTCCTGTTAGGACGACCATGCGACGCATTCGATCCTATATCATAGACTTGAATGCAATACGTGTTACAAAACACAAAAACAATCAAAACACTTCTTTCTTAAAAGACAAAAACAAACAAACAATTCTCTTCTCATCATCTTCACTCATTCCTTAATGATGCGTCATTTCTGTTCTACAGCAAACAGGTAACGCCTAAGTCTCCATACAACGAGCTGTAACACCTAAACTGCTAGGACGCGAACATTGACGTATTCCACTAAAAAACACAAACAACTTTCCCTAGGTGAGGGGAACTACGTCGCTCTGATTCTCATGCTCCCGATGAGATACTTAGGCAGTGGGGTAGGGCCCATTCGAGCACTTCTTTTATTTTCCCTACATTTGTTTCTCTTTCTCTCTCCTTTCTTTTTCCAGTTCTCCAGCTAGCAGTTCCTTTTCCAGTATCCTTTCCTTACACCCTTTGATCGAGACAAGAAAGCGTGGATCCCATCGGGTACGATGGACGCGTGAGGGTGCTAATACCTTCCTCGCGTGTAACCGACTCCCGAACCCAGTTCTCTTGGTCGCAAGACCATGCTCTTTCCTTTTCCCTCAGGTTTACGCAGTGTTTCCTTTTCCTCTCTTGGGATAAATACACATTACTGGCGACTCTGTTTCAGTGCCACTTTCGCGTTTGTACTTGGATGAAAATCCCGGGAGCGACACCACGCTCAAGGATCGTGCGCAATACACGTTATCTTTATTAAGTATCTTAGAGTTGTTATGAGATAAGAAGAGAAGACTCAAGTCGAAAAGAAAAGACTACGGGGAAATCTACCCTAATGATGTCATGCAAAAGTGGCCCTATGGTTGAGGTAAGAAGGGAAACATCTACCTAAGTTAGCATGCTTGGATTAAGAGCCTAATGTGTATCCTACTCCGAGCTTAATCAGAAATTAATTCGGACTAGGAGCCTAAGGGAAGAAGCAAAAGCAAGGCAAAAACCATAGCGATAAAACAAAAATAGCGGCTACAACAGCGCTTCAGCACCTGCACAACGGTAAATTCCAGCCAATACATCCAACAGTATTCAACAGCTCAAGTTCAGCACAAAAGGAGGCGTAAAAGGTCAAACACCAGCACATACAACAATACATATGCACCAAGACAGCAGTGGAAAACAGGGCAGCATGCATTCAAAAATGAATCAAACATGGAGTAATGAACATGCATCAAGCATTACACATTCTTTCAATCAAACATGATTACAATCATACAACACACCATGGTAAACAATCTTGAAAACATCATGAGGTGATGCACAACATTAAGCACATGAACAAGCCAAACCAAGTATGCATCTCATGAAATTAAATGCAAGCAAGCATGCACAACTCAACAACTCCAGCAATAATCCACAACTAACATGCTCAAGGAGTGTGTGCAGGGTGTTCATCACATCAAGAAAACAACAACACAATCATGAATATTCACCAACAAAACCAAAAGACAAGTGTCGAAGAATCGTGTTCATGCAAAGGTGTGAGGTAAAACAGCTCAAGAATAATCCACAAATCATCAACATATCAATCCATGAAGTTTAGACATGCAAGAGACCTCAAACAAGCAAGAAAATGCAAGAAAAACACACTTTGCTTCAGTGGTAATCGATTACTCTGTTGAAATTTGACTAAAAATGTGAAAACAAGGTAGAGTAACCGATTACCCTGTTTGAGTAATCGATTACCCAATTTAAATTTGACTAAAAACGTGGAAATAAGGCAGAGTAATCGATTACCCTGTTTGAGTAATCGATTACCACTGAAACAGAGGCAAAAATTCAACTTTGAAAAGCACTTTTTAGCTGCAAATCACTTATCCAAACATCCAAATGATCATGTAATCAATAATGCACAAAAATTAAGTTCAAACACAGTATTCAAACATCATTTAAGTCCAATAATCATCAACATGAACAATCAAATTCAAGCAAATGGATCAAATCACATGCAAAACCAAGGATCTACATTGCATAAGCTAGAATTAAGCTAAATCAAGCATGAATATAAGAAAAACCAACCTACAAAGCTGAGAATTGCTTTGGTAAGTGTTGCAAATAGAATTTGATGAATCCAAGCAAGAAATTCCAAGATCTATGAGCTCCTTGCAAGCAAAAGCTGAAAATCCAAGCAATAAGCTACCAATACTCCAAAATCACTTCCAATAAGTACTTCTGAAATTTCAGATCTAGATCCAAATGAAAATCACCAATGAAAAGCAACAATGGAGTGATGATGAGAGGCTATAGCTCAAGAATTAACAAGTTCCAATGAAGAACTTGTTAATCTCTATGGAAGTGCTTTGAGTGTGGTTGAAAATGGAGGTTGAGAGTGAAAAAGTGAGAGAGAATTGAGAGAATTCTGAAAATTGGGAGTGAAAAAATGATCAAGGTTATGAGAGGTTTGGAGTTGATTAGATTAAATAACCCTTAGGTTAGGAGTTAAGTTTGGGTTTGGAGTGAGGTTTAGTAGGTGGAAGTGGAAGTGGAAAATGAGTTAGGAAAGGGATTTTGGAATTAGAGTGGAAATGTTGGAAGGAACTTGAATTTTTGGGTGGAAAATGATGAAAATAGACCAGTTCTAGATCCTTCCCACACATGCACAAGCCAAGCACATGATCACAAATGCTCAAAAATTCTGTAGTGCTGAAAATTGCCATATTTTTGCAATTTTGCCCAGAGTAATCGGTTACTCACTTTGAGTAATCGATTACTAAGTTCAAAAATTCAAAATTTTGGCGCCAAAAGGAGGGAATGTTGCAGAATTTCCTGTTTTCACCCATTTTGAGCCATGTTAGACCTCTGAAACCTGTCATTGGATATTACCACTGAATCATGCCTGAAATATGCTGTAGACTCTGTTTCGTGCTCGGAGTACTGCTGAAAATAATCGTCTGGTGCTGAATCACTGATCAAAAAGAAAGTGTCGGCTTCTGATTGTCAAATCATATAATGAGCAAAATAAATGCTCAAAAAGACTTTGAAAGCTATCTGCTTGGCCCTAAACACTGCTGGAATTTCTTTTGAACTGGATGAGGTGCTGAAAGACGAGAAAATACCTTGATCCCATGCCCAAAAGAACCATGCAAATGCAGAAATGACAATGCAAAATGAGATGAAACATAAGCCAGTTAGAACAAAAATACGAGGGCAAATTTTGGGGTACTAAAAACGTGAATTCAAATTAATAATGCATGATGTATGTATGTTTATGCTGACAAAATTGACACGACATACATACTAGTGGATGAACACGACTGGATACTCGGCCACTGCTGGGATGAAAAGTATCCCTGGCTCAAGATAGCAATTCTGCCTTGCTTAGGAGAGATAATCCCGGCGGGGAAAAATGTTGGTCGGGCTTAGGAGGTAAGAACTCTGTCGGGGATGCCAGATGGAATATTCGCATCTGACAGAGTTGATCCTTCATTCAGGCATACTAGTTTAGAAGGAGTACTTTGATTCTGCACTTTGAAGCTTAATCACCTTTGGAGTAGCGATCGATGTTCTTTCGATGTTCAACAGACAAAATAAATTGCCATCTTTATTTTAAAAGCAGAAAAATGTTGACAAGTAAATTCATTTTTGTTTTATTTCAAGAATCGTTAATCATGTTAAAATGTCGTTCTGTAAAGCTAAAACAAATATGAATTGCAAACAAAAGCACAAGGGCTCAAATTTTATTGATAGGATGGAAATTAGCCAAACGCGTGATTCCATGGAGTATTTAAAAAGTTTAGTAAATGGTAATTTAAGGGAAAAGGGCTATATTGAAACATATCGACTGTTATCCTCCTATCAACTTTGAATTATGGACATCCTGAGCTTCTGTCGAAGATGACCTTGACTGGAGTTTTCCGGATGGATGGCATGACTACTGCTGGGGGATTTGCCCCTTTGTTGGACATAGTTTCTTGCCATGAATCCCTAATTTTACTTTGAGATTTCCAATCCATCGGGATGATTTTTGATTATGTCTCTAATTTTTGCCTGGACCGCCCTTTTGGGTTTTCAATCCACCGAGACGTTTTCTCTTTTTTTTTTTATATTTTATTTAGGCGAAGTATTTCTTGACTACATCAACACTCATGGGGTAGGCAAATTCCTCTTCATCCATGGTTACGAGTCTTAAGGCGCCGCCTGAGAATGCTTTCTTGACCACATAAGGGACATCATAATTCGGAGTCCACTTGCCCCGGGAATTAGTGAGAAATGATTGTATCTTTTTGAGCACAAGGTCTCCTTTCCTGAAGACGCGAGGTCAGACTTTTTTATCGAACGCTTTCTTCATTCTTTGCTGATACAACTAACCGTGGCACGGAGCCATTATTCACTTTTCTTCAATCAGATTTAGTTCATCGTGTCGATTTTGACACCATTCAGTCTCCGTTAGCTTAGCTTCCATCAATACCCGGATTAATGGGATCTCTACTTCTATGGGGAGCACTGCTTCCATGCCATATACCAGAGAGAAAGGGAAGTACGGACATATGTGCGATAACCGTGAAGAGCAAAGAGTAGCATCTCGTGCCAGTCTTTGTAGGTTACAACCATCTTTTGAATGATCTTCTTGATGATCTTTGTTATTTCCTTGGTTTTATGGTTGGCATTATTTTGCTAAAACTCATGTAGCAGCAGATGTTGAATGAAGATGTCTAATAATATGTTTCATTACTCTCAGTTCAACATGTCGAATGAAGATGTTCCATGACTGCTCATAGGACATCGCGTTGTGAAGTCAGTTTTAATGCAGATTCTGTTACTATGATTTGTAACTGAATATTCTGAGAATATTTGGTTATCCTATGTGGCATCCAAAGCATTTTTGGATTAGGGTTATTTGTTGGTTTTCGGATTTGCTGCTGTTTCTAATTATGGAGACATAATAGGAAACTTTGGATTGAAGACCTATTTTATTGGAGTTAATTTTGCAGAATTGTGAGCAGTCTAATTACTGCGTTTTTGAAGCCCAATTCAGTCCAGATTACAAGCTATAAATAGACTGATGTAAACCTAGTTTTAGGTGTCAAACTTACATGTATTTTTAGGGTTGTGTGCTTGTGTTTTGTGAGCCTAACTGGTATCTTATGATAACAATATAAGGATTGTAGTGTAAGTTGTGTAAGGTTGCTCATAAGCTTTTAAGCATTGAGTAGCTGTGTGTTAATTCTCATAAGCTGTGAAGTATTGAGAATTTGTGTTTCGACCATTGTTACTTGTCTTATAAGGAACCAATCACGGGTTGTGATTGAAGAGGGATTTGAGGAGGGCCTCATACCTAGGGGAGTCTTAGGTAGAAGTCATAGGAAGGGTAGTGATTAAGTGAGCTGATTGAACTGGGTGTGGTTATCAGTGAATTGATACTATCGAATATTGATTTCATCCCTGGCTTGGTAGCCCCCAGATGTAGGATAGTTAGATCCGAACTGGGTTAACAATTTCTGGTGTTCTTTACATTTTACGCACACTTTTGTTTTGAACTTGTTCATTGTTGTTGTATATCAGTGTCTCGACATCTCGATAGGACATCTGATATACAGGCCAGAATTTCAATTGGCATCAAGAGCTGGCACCCTTTGTTGTTTCTGGGTGAGATTCAGGGAAGGTATTTTCTGGTACAATGGACAAGGATGGAGGAGCTCTGAACAGACCACCTCTGCTGGATGGTTCTAACTATGAGTATTGGAAACCTAGGATGACAACTTTCATCAAGTTCATGGATGATCAAGCATGGAAAGATGTTCTCAAAGGTTGGGAGCCTCCAAAGGTAAGAGATGGAGAAGGAAATCTTATTGATGTTCTGAAGGAAGAAGAGGACTGGGATAATGCTGACTACAAAGGATCTGTTGGAAATTCTAAAGCCATGAATGCATTGTTCAATGGTGTCAACAGAAATATCTCCAGGCTGATTGAGCATTGTACTATTGCCAAAGAGGCTTGGCAAGTCTTGAAAGTTGCTCATGAAGGGACCTCAAAGGTGAAAATGTCAAAGCTTCAGCTTCTCACTAGCAAGTTTAAGAGTTTGAAGATGAAAGAGGATGAGAGCATTCATGATTTTCATATGAACATTATTGAGATAGCTAATGCCTCTAGTGCCTTAGGAGAAAAGATGTCTGACAGCAAGCTGGTCAGGAAGATTCTCAGGTCTCTTCCTAAGAGATTTGATATGAAGGTTACTGCTATAGAGGAAGCTCAGGACATTGACAAGATGAAGGTCGATGAGCTTATGGGATCACTCCAAACTTTTGAGCTAGGATTCAGTGAAAAAGCTGAAAAGAAGAAGAGTATAGCATTTGTGTCGAATGCTGATGACTCAGATGATGAAGGAGAACTGGTCAAAAATGAAGATGTGTCTAAAGATCTGGTATTACTTGGTAAACAATTTAACAAAGTGTTGAAAAGGATTGACTGGAAGTCGAGAGCAAATGCTCAGAATAAGTCACTCGACATCAGAAAGAACCAGGATGGAGGCAGAAGATCCAGAACAGAAGAAGACTCTAATCAAGGGAAGAGAGTTCAATGCTATGAATGTGAGGGATATGGGCACATAAAGACTGAGTGTCCCACGTATCTCAAAACGCAGAAGAAGGGCCTATCCGTGTCTTGGTCAGAAGGAGAGTCTGAGAGTGATATTGAAGAAGAATCAACAAAATTGGTGACAGCTTTGACTGGAGTCTGTAAGGCTGATGGAGAAACTTCTTGTGAATCTGACTCTGACAAAGAATCTTATGTTGGAGAACTCACTAAGGAAGAAGTATTCTCAGGGTTTTCAGAATTGTGTATCCAGAATAAAGAAAGGTGCCAGATTATATTGGAGCAGAAGATCTCGATAGCTCAACTGGAAGCTGAGAAGGAAGAACATCTATCAACCATTGCTGATCTAAAGGAGGAGGTTGAATGGCAAAAGTCAAAACTTGACAATATGACCAAATCTATAAGAATGATGAACAATGGTACCACGCAGCTGGATGAGATCCTTCAGAATGGGAAAGAAGCTGGAAATGTGCAAGGCCTTGGTTTTAACAATCAAGCAGAGACTTCCAAGAAGACTGTATTGAAGTTTGTTCCTCAGAAAATAAAGCAAGAAGTGGAGATGTCAAATCACATGTTTCAACATCAGATGAAGCATCAGAAAAGAGTTTGTAGATCAAAGTATAAAGCATGGAGATGCCATTACTGTGGCAAGATTGGTCACTTAAAGTCCTTTTGCTACAAGCTGCACGGCTATCCCAAAACTGCTCAGCAACAAAATAAAGAACAAAGTTGGGGTAAAGTGAAGAGAAGATGGATTCCTAGACAAATGATGGTTGGCCTCATAGCATATACTTCTCTTAGAGCATCTGCAAGAGAAGATTGGTACTTTGACAGTGGTTGTTCAAGATACATGACTGGTGTGAAGAAGTTCCTGTCTGACATTAAGCCTCACTCCACCAATTATGTCACCTTTGGGGATGGATCAAAGGGTGAGATAAAAGGTGTTGGAAAGCTGGACTACACAGGACAACCAAATCTGGATCGAGTTCTCTTTGTCAAAGGACTGGCCGCAAACTTAATCAATATAAGCCAATTGTGTGATGTAGGGCTCAAGGTAAATTTCACCAAATCTGAATGTCTGGTAACCAATGAGAAAGATGAAGTTGTTATGAAAGGTACCAGGTCTAAGGATAACTGCTATCTGTGGAATCCTCAAGAACCTGAAAATCTGTCTACTTGTTTGATGTCAAAGGAAGATGAAACCAAACTGTGGCATCAGAAATTGGGTCACTTACACCTGAAAGGGATGAAGAAGGTTATGTCAAGTGAAGCTGTTAGAGGTATTCCCAAGCTGAAGATTGATGAGGACAAAATATGTGGTGAATGTCAAGTTGGGAAGCAAACAAGGATGTCACACAAGAAGCTTCAACATCTTACCACAACTTCTAGAGTTCTGGAACTTCTTCACATGGACTTAATGGGACCTATGCAGGTTGAAAGTCTTGGTGGGAAGAAGTATGCCTATGTTGTCATAGATGACTACTCTAGATTCACTTGGTTAAGTTTTATCAGAGAAAAGTCTGAAGTATTTGCAGCCTTTAGAGAATTGTGTCAAAGAATTCAACGGGAAAAGGATTGTGGTGTTGTTCGAATCAGAAATGACCATGGGAAAGAATTCGAAAATAATAGGTTTGAAGAGTTCTGCTTATCTGAGGGAATCACTCATGAATTCTCATCACCGATAACTCCTCAGCAGAATGGTGTGGTGGAACGCAAGAACAGGACCATACAAGAATGTGCAAGAGTCATGATTCATGCCAAAAAGCTTCCATATCATTTTTGGACTGAAGCCATGAATACTACTTGCTATATACACAATAGGGTGACTATCAGATCAGGTACCTCTGTCACTCTTTATGAGCTATGGAAAGGTAGAAAGCCAAATGTGAAGTATTTCCATGTGTTTGGTAGTAAGTGCTATATCTTAGCAGATCGTGAGCAAAGGCGAAAGATGGATCCTAAGAGTGAGGAAGGAATATTTTTGGGTTACTCTACAAACAGTAAAGCATATAGGGTGTTCAATTCCAGAACTCAGGTGATGATGGAATCCATAAATGTGGTGGTTGATGATTCTGGCAACGATGAAGATGTCCCAGATGATGTTGGAGCATGTATGCCCATGAACAATGAAAACTCTCCAGACATTGAGTCTGTAGAAGATAGTGCTCAAGAAATCAACACCAGACCTGAGAATGAAGAGGTAGAGGATGCTAACAGGGGACCCTCTATAAGGATCCAGAAGGATCACCCTAGGGAATTAATTACTGGAGATCTGAATGAAGGTGTGAGAACCAGAAGAAGGGAGACTATGTCAAATGCTTGCTTTGTGTCAAAGATCGAACCAAAGAATGTCAAAGAAGCATTGACAGATGAGTTCTGGATAAGTACCATGCAAGATGAACTGTGTCAATTCAAGAGGAATGAAGTTTGGGAACTGGTACCACGACCAGCAGGAACAAATGTAATTGAAACAAAATGGGTGTATAAGAATAAGTCTGATGAGCAAGGAGTTGTTACCAGGAACAAAGCCAGATTAGTAGCTCAAGGATACACACAGATTGAAGGAGTAGACTTCGATGAAACATTTGTGCCTGTGGCTCGGTTGGAATCCATCAGATTGTTGCTAGGAGTGGCATGTTTGTTGAAATTCAGATTGTTTCAAATGGACATCAAGAGTGCTTTTCTAAATGGCTATCTTAATGAGGAAGTCTATGTTGAGCAGCCTAAAGGGTTTGTGGATCCATACTTTCCTGATCATGTTTACAAGCTGAAGAAGGCTCTATATGGGCTGAAACAAGCTCCACGAGCTTGGTATGAAAGACTGACTGAGTTCTTAGTTAACAATGGGTACAGGAAGGGTGGTATTGATAAAACTCTTTTTGTCAAGGAGAAGGATGGGAAACTAATGATTGCTCAGATTTATGTAGATGATATTGTGTTTGGCGGGATGTCGGATGAAATGGTTCAACATTTTGTCACTCAAATGCAGTCTGAATTTGAGATGAGCTTGGTGGGTGAATTGACCTACTTCCTTGGATTACAAGTAAAGCAGATGGAAGACTCCATTTTTATTTGTCAGAGTAAATATGCGAGGAACATTGTGAAAAAGTTTGGACTGGATAATGCCAAGCATAAGAGGACTCCTGCTCCTACTCACTTGAAGTTATCCAAAGATGAAAAGGGAGTGGATGTTGAACAAAGTCTGTATAGAAGTATGATTGGCAGTCTGCTGTATCTTACAGCAAGTAGGCCAGACATCACTTTTGCTGTTGGTGTGTGTGCAAGATATCAAGCAGAACCCAAGGTCAGTCACATCAATCAAGTGAAAATAATTCTAAAGTATGTGAGTGGTACATATGATTATGGGTTGCTTTACTCCCATGACTCAAGTCCCATTTTATTAGGATATTGTGATGCTGATTGGGCTGGAAGTGCTGACGATAGGAAGAGTACCTCTGGTGGATGTTCTTTCTAGGAAATAATCTTATTTCATGGTTTAGCAAGAAGCAGAATTCAGTATGCCTCTCTACTGCTGAAGCTGAGTACATAGTAGCTGGTAGTAGTTGTGCGCAACTGGTATGGATGAAGCAGATGTTGTCAGAGTATAATGTCACACAAGATGTCATGACGCTATTTTGTGACAACTTGAGTGCTATTAATATTTCCAAAAATCCCATCCAACATAGCAGGACAAAGCACATTGACATCAGGCATCACTTCATCAGAGAACTTGTGGAGGACAAAGTCATAACACTTGAGCATGTGAGCACAGAAAATCAGCTTGCTGACATATTTACCAAGGCTCTGGATGCAGTTCAATTTGAAAACCTGAGGAGCAGACTTGGGGTGTGCATTCATGAAGACCTATAGCAATCAATGTGCTTTCTGGCTGCCAGACTGAAAAGACTAAAGGAGGTTCTGGTAGTGCAGTGTGTGAATGAAGGGAAAATGCTGAAGTTTGTGCATGACATTTGGGCATGTAATGTGGTGTGCATCTACTTTCTGATGCAGTTTACTCTCGATTATTTTTACTTTGACTTGTTCTACTAGCCTTTGTCATATTTATGGCTAAAAGAGGGAGTAGTATGTTGTGTAATTAAGTATGTGTGGGGAGTCTGTGTGCTGAGAGTCTGTATGCTGCAGGTAGAGTGTGTGTGCTGCAGGTGGATGGTGTGTTGCTACTATTGAGGAGGAGTTTTGCCAGTAGCTATGATGAGATGTTTGCTGGACTGTGTGTGTATATGCAGCTGAGGGGGAGTTTTATTTTTTGCTGCTATTAATGGTGTTTTTTTTCCGCTGCTGATACTGATGGTAATTAAGTGTGTGTGGAGTTTTAGTCAAAAATAAGCCAAAGGGGGAGATTGTTATTTCCTTGGTTTTATGGCTGGCATTATTTTGCTAAAACTCATGTAGCAGCAGATGTTGAATGAAGATGTATAATAATAAGTTTCACTACTCTCTGTTCAACATGTCGAATGAAGATGTTCCATGACTGCTCATAGGACATCGCGTTGTGAAGTCAGTTTTAATGCAGATTCTGTTACTATGATTTGTAACTGAATATTCAGAGAATATTTGGTTATCTTATGTGGCATCCAAAGCATTTTTGGATTAGGGTTATTTGTTGGTTTTCGGATTTGCTGCTGTTTCTAATTATGGAGACATAATAGGAAACTTTGGATTGAAGACCTATTTTATTGGAGTTAATTTTGCAGAATTGTGAGCAGTCTAATTGCTGTGTTTTTGATGCACAATTCAGTCCAGATTACTAGCTATAAATAGACTGATGTAAACCTAGTTTTAGGTGTCAAACTTACATGTATTTTTCGGGTTGTGTGCTTGTGTTTTGTGAGCCTAACTGGTATCTTATGATAACAGTATAAGGACTGTAGTGTAAGTTGTGTAAGGTTGCTCATAAGCTTTTAAGCATTGAGTAGCTGTGTGTTAATTCTCATAAGCTGTGAAGTATTGAGAATTTGTGTTTCGACCATTGTTACTTGTCTTGTAAGGAACCAGTCATGGGTTGTGATTGAAGAGGGATTTGAGGAGGGCCTCATACCTAGGGGAGTCTTAGGTAGAAGTCATAGGAAGGGTAGTGATTAAGTGAGCTGATTGAACCGGGTGTGGTTATCAGTGAATTGATACTATCGAATATTGATTTCATCCCTGGGTTGGTAGCCCCCAGATGTAGGATAGTTAGATCCGAACTGGGTTAACAATTTCTGGTGTTCTTTACATTTTCTGCACACTTTTATTTTGAACTTGTTCATTGTTGTTGTATATCAGTGTCTCGACATCTCGATAGGACATCTGATATATAGGCCAGAATTTCAATCTTGTTAGCCGCTTCTACCGCTCTGTTCATCTTAGGTCGGTTGGGAGATGAGTTATGGTGTTCGATCTTGAACTCTGTACACAACTCTTTCATCATATTATTGTTCAAGTTAGATCCATTATTCGTAATGATCACGCTTGGAACACCATAACGGCAAATGATATTGTTTTTGATAAACCAGACCACCACTTGTCAGGTTTCATTAGTGTATGACGCTGCTTCGACCCACTTGGTGAAGTAGTCAATGGCTACCAGGATGAACCGATGTCCGTTTGAAGCCTTGGGTTCGATCATGCCAATCATGTCGATTCCCCATATAGAAAAAGGCCATGGGGAAGAAAGAGATTTGAGATGCGTTGGCGGTACATGGTGTAGCGCGGTTTTTGTGGTTTCGAATCACTATCGCTTTGGTACTACAGTTCGATTCATTTTTTATCCTGTGAAGCTGATTAAGGAAGGGAAATAGATGTCTCCAATTAACCCTGCTTGCATACTAAGTTTAAACAGATGACTATTGGTTTACAGATGCTATCGAAATAGGGGGGGTCTGTCTTAGGTTATTTTGCTTAAGAATAGAGTGTTCATAAGACTTTTGGGAAGATACCGTATCTAAAATTTTTCTGACTGATGTATGAAGGGACTGGACCTAAGGTTTTCGATTAGTATGCTCGCGAAGATCTCGCAATCTTATGCCTACGTATTCCCGTTTAATGAAACAGGGAAATCAGAGCAATCGTAGTTCCTCCTATTCTAGGGGAGGAAAAAGATGTTTTGGTGTCTTGTTCAAAGCCCAAGACATAAAGCTAAAGGTGATTTGTATCTTGTTCAAAGCCCAAGATATGAAGCTAAAGGGTTTTGGTTGAGATAGAATTTGTCATCTCTAAAGAGAGATTGTTGATTTTTATGTGCTATGATCAAAGCACAAGTTTGATGCTAAAAGGTTGATTGACTCAGCTAGGGATTTCTTTATACGAAGCCTAAGAGGAGGCTAGATAAGACCGACTCAACAAGAGAGTGTATATGTCTTGTACAAGGCCCAAGATTGAGGCAAAAAAGAGACTGACTCTTTGGGGATATCATTATATAAAGCCTAAGATGAGGCTAGAAGGTTGACTTTTCCGGGGGAAAATGTTCTATCTGTCTTGTACAAAGCCCAAGATTGAGGCTAAAAGGGATTTTTGACTCAGTTGGGGAGGTTTATATATGTCTTGTACAAAGCCCAAGATGGAGGCTGAAATGAGTTGGCTCGACAAGAGAGTGTTTTTATATGTCTTGTACAAAGCCCAAGACGGAGGCTAAAAGAGTTGACTCAACAAGAGAGTCTTGCAAAGGTGATTGACCCAACAAGAGAGTCTGAAAGTTGATTGACTCAACAAAAGAGTCTTTTATACTCAACAAGAGAGTAATTTGCTGCCTCTTACGAAGCCCGAGATTGAGGCTAAAAGGAGATTGACCCAACAAGAGAGTCTTGAAAAGTGATGGACTCAACAAGAGAGTCTGAAAAGGTTAGCTCCACTAGGGGGAGAATTATTGTACAAAGCCCAAGAGGAGGCTGACTATGTTGAGGAAAGATAATTATACAAAGCCTTTGAGGAGGCTATCTGACTGCTGAGGATTAAATCCATAGGCAGGCCCAAGGGTGGGGAACTTCCATGAGAGAGACCGGGTTTCTGCTGGAAATTTATCCAGAGTGATCGGTGTTTTTTTTCCTATGTTTGAAAGGAACTTAAGAATGTCTTTGAGATTCAAAGGGGGTTTAGACTATCCAAGTCTACTGGTGTTGAAGAGTTTTATCTTTTGTAGGATGCCCAAAAGAGGGCAAGGGCCTTAAGGGATGAGAATCAACCCTAAAGTGGCCCGAGGTTTGACACTGGAAAGGCTGCTCTAGAAAAGGATGACTAAGTTCTGTCTTATACCTTTAAGAGGTCGTTAGGGTCCTTGTACTAAGCCCAAGAGAAGGCATGAGAACTTCTAGGAAGCCTGAAGGGTTCTTGTACAACGCCCAAGAGAAGGCGGGGGTGCTTTTAGGAAGCCTGTGGGTCCCTAAACCAAGAGAAGTTCAAGAAATGCAATTCACAGAGAAGAGATCATTCCAGGAAAGTTCGAGGATTTGGTAGAAACTCAAGAGATGCTATTCACGGAGAATAGATCAACTCCGGGGAGTAGAATTTCTTTGACAATTTCTAGGGTTGACAGTCTGAGAAAAGGTTCACCGAGAATACTGCCTTTCTCTTTGCTCTATATTGTTTAACCCCATGAGAAGGTATGAAAGAAGACTTACAGTGAAGCAGCCCCACAATATAGTTATTTAGATGAAAGCAGATAAAAGAAAGCGGATAAAGACTTACCCGTTGTAGAGCTTCCATGCTGTTTTGTTAGTTGTTCAACAGAGAAATGAAAGAAAGTTTTGATAGCAACTATACATTTGGATTCAAAATCCAAGGAGAAAGTATTTTTTAACAGAGATCGGGGCTTACAGCTCAGGAAGAGGCCCAAATTTTAACAGTGATTGTACTATTATTTTGAATTTGTACAGGGACTTATACAAGTGACTGAGGCCCAAAAAGGTTTTCTGTACAAAGGGATGAGTCTTACACTCTACCAAGAGGCCCACAAGATTTTTTAAAGAAAAGAAATGAGACTTACAACACGAGGTGATGTTGGAGACGATGCTATCGAACTGTCTTATCGTCAGATCTTGTTCTACGAAAGCTTGCTCTAAGACTTTCTGCAGAGCTTCCCTACGAGCTTCGGAACTGAGCAAGAGAGATAGCACATAGATTCTCGATGGAGTTTGCAATAGTTGGTCAACAATGTTGTACTCACTCTTCTGGATGAGTCTCAGCATCTCATCGTTGTTCTTTGAAAGGCCGGGACCATTGGACTGACCGACTGGTTGATCAGGAACTTCTGTTTGAGGTTCCTTTTCTCTGGTAGGTTCTCCAACTCCTCTGTTGAAGATCCGACCGCTCCGTGTTACTCGACTGATGTCTGCGATATTCACGACGGATGGTAATGGAGTTTCCTTTCCATTCTCAATTATTGTGGCACCGTATTTGTAAGGGATAGCCTTAGTTGATTCATATGGCAGTGGTCCCGGCAAATAGATAACTACAGGAGCCTTCTGATTTTTCTGACCATTGTAAGTACTTTCAATCAGTTCCTAGTTAAGAACCTTTGATTTGTCAAGTAGAGGGATGATGGGACAAACATCTTTGGTTCTCTTATGGTCAGATATTATGACAACATCCTTGATTTGATCAGCGAAATAGTCTGGCGTCAAGTTGGTTGACCCAGAACTTGGACACGGTCGAATCTCTTTGTGATCCAACTGACTTTGGAAGACTGCTCGCACGAGGTAAGATCCTTGATTATCTTCCGAGAAAACTCTACAGCGTTCATAGTTGTGTGGTGGCACCTGGCCACGTCCGCTTTGTGTGCAGTGTAACCTCACTAGGTCTGTTTCCATTGATCGGACATCCCGACTTTGATGCCTAGCAGGGTCCCCGTTAGTCATGCTGACTTGTTGTGTGTCTTCGTCCATGAAAATCGGAAGCCACCAGCGGTTTAACAAGTGTTGAAGCGTTCTTTGAATGAGATCACATCCTTGATTACTCTCATGGCCCAGTGCACAGTTCTGATAACTATGCGAAATCAGAAAACCGAGCTGGACTTGTGTAGCGTGCAACTCCACCAAGCTGGTATTCATCAAACGAACATCAAAGATTTGAATCATGTTGACTTGATAAGGATTCGTATCATAGTAGTCTTGGATCCATCCAAGATCCATCTGACGCTGGAGGGCCTCTTGTACAAAAGAGTATCCCTGTTTGTTTACCGAGCAGACCAGACATGAATCGTAATCGTGTCGTGGCAGATAATGACGTTGGCTTTGCCTTGAGTGCATCGCCACCAAGTTGATATTCATCGCACGGATGTCATGATTCTGGATGATGTTGGAATTCGAGTAAGTCATGTTGACATTACAAATTCAGTGCTCTTGGATCCATCCGAGATCCAATTGTTCCTACAGAGCTGATTGCACCATAGAACATCCTTGATTATTTTTGGAGCAGATATCACACTGGTGATAATTGTGAGGTGGCACATGGCCGTATCTGCTCTGTATACAATGCATCTTGACCAAGTTGGCCCTTAATAAGAGTACATCATGAATTTGATAGCTGTGGTTAGATTCTCCCTCTATCAAATTTACCACAGCTTTCTCGCGTTGAGGCAGCGGGTTCGTGAGAACATTTGGATTTGTATCCTTGAAGGATAAGACCCCGTTCCTAACAAGCTTCTGTACACCGGATTTGAAACTGAGACGGTTCTCTATGTTATGCCCTGGTCCTCCTTGATGGTAAGCACAAGTCTAATCCATTTTGAACCAAAAAGGCGGATTCTCCGGGATTGTAAGGGGAGCCCTGGTTTGGACGTGTCCTTTGACCAGTAGGAGTGGAAATAGTCCTGCGTACAACATGGTATAGGGTCAAACCCTGGTGGTCATGTAGTACGATTGTTATTGTTGTACTAAGGACGAGCCTGCTGAAGAGGCTGTTGTGTCGTTTGCTGATATTATTGTTGATTTAGTTGGCTCTGAGTAACCTAAGGTTGATACGTTGGAGTCGGCGTAGGGTTAATAGCAGGAGTTTCCGCTGCTACTGGTTGGTACTGTCGTCTTTGCTTTTCGAGAGAGTTATTACCAATATCCTGCTCTTTTTTCTTAGGGAGAGCACTACCGTATCATTTTGCACTACTTGATGATTCGACATCTTTGACCAGACGTCCCTCTCGGACCGCTTCCTCAAGACGAACTCCCATGCCTACCATCTCGGTGAAGTCGGTGGGCGTACTGGCGACCATTCTGTCGTAGTAAAATGAACTTAAGGTCTTTAAGAAAATTTTTGTCATCTCTTTTTCCTCAAGAGGTGGACAAATATGAGCAGCAATTTCACGCCATCTCTGAGCGTATTCCTTAAAGGTTTCCTTATCCTTTTGTGACATGGCTCTAAGTTGATCTCTGTCCGGTGCCATGTCCAGGTTATACTTATATTGCTGAACGAAGGCAGTGCCAAAATCTCTGAAAGTGGCGATCTTAGTGCGGTTTAATCCCATGTACCATTTTAGTGTGGCACCGGTTAAACTATCTTGGAAGTAATGGATCAGTAGCTAGTTATTCTCTGTCTGAGTTGACATCCTCCGAGCGTACATCACCAAATGAATTTGAGGGCAAGATTTACCCTTGTACTTTTCAAATTCGGGCACTTTGAACTTGTGCAGAACTTTCACATTGGGGACCAAACAAAGGTCTGCGGCGTCCTTTCCAAATAGATCCTGGCCGCGAAGGGCTTACAGTTCTTTCTGCATTTCCAGTAACTGTTCTTGGAACTCCTTCATTCTCTCATCCACACTTTCGTTTCCACCAGAAGGTATACGTGGAATCTGTCCTTCCGGTATAGTGTGTACCACGGGTGGTGGTACAATTATTACTGCAGAGACTCTTGGTACTTCCCTATCCCGAAGTTTGTAACCTTCAGGAGTTGCTGTCATGCCCCTGGCATCTTCGCTTTCCCGAAGTTTGTAACCTTCAGGTCTAGCGGTTCATGCTACAGTTTCCGGATCTTCCGTGATCGGCGGAATATATCCTTCCAGGATATAGTTAAGTGGCATGCCCCAGGGACGATCTTTAGGCATGGTATATCGAGGATCATACTTTTCCACTATGGGTGTTGATGTGATCTCTGAGATCACAGTCCTTTGCTGTTGCATCTGGGCTGCTGCCAGAGCTTGCATATCGTTGTGAAGTTTACTTAAGTCTTCTTTTAGTGCGTCGAGTTCTTCTCTCAACTCTCTATTCTCTTCCTCGAGATTATCCATTTTCTTTTGTTGACTGGCCCGAGTATTGTATGAATGAGACAATTTGACTCTAGAATCGAGACACAAACGTGAGATTCGTAGGTAAGAAGAATGCGTTATGTGAGAATGATGAATGATATCCAATGGGGAAGGCCCCGTTTTATTGAATTCAAAGATTGCAGAAATGGAAATATAATAGATTACAAAGTGTTGCAAAAGGAAATGTTTAAGCTAATGGATCCAGAGTCCTCTCTGAGGAAGGCTCAGGTGCTGGTTCTGGTACTTTCCTTTTCTTTGACTGGGGCTCTTGAGCCGTTGTCAGGTTGTCATTCCTTTGCCAATTGAAAAGAGCAAGCATATTCCTTTGGTATTCTTGATTTTCTACAGCATGTTACTCTAAAATCTCAATCAGAGCATCTTTTTCTTTTACAGTTATTGTATTTTGTTACACTCCACACTGAGAATGCGGTATTTTTTCTTCCAAGACCTCTTCTCCTGTTGAACTTTGTTGAGAGTAACCTGAAGTTTTTCCGTATCATACATAAAGTAAAGGACAGGGTCCCTTAATGGAAGAACTTCTTGATGAAGGTAAGGCATCCTCAGCTTGAGAGCTCTAGTTTGTACCCAGTGGAGATAAGGCTCCACCGAGACATAGTTCGGCTTTCCTACAGACTCTTTTCCTTTCCTATGAACATGTTTCCAAGCATGCACTATTTCTGTCTTTAGTTCCCTGTCATTTTCTCCTTCCTTGAAGAAAAGACCTTCCAGATGAGCATTACGCGGAACATGCCTCATCGGGTATCCAAATTGACGACAAACTAAAATTGGATGATAGTTGATTTCTCCTTTAGTTCCTATGATGGATACATTAGGGAAGTTTCCACAATGGTCAATGATTCTGATACCTTCATAGATTCGATTGTACCAGTCGATGTCAGAGTTGGTAAGAGACATGATTCTCTGCGACCAACGTAGAGCACTCTTATGATCCCAAAAAGCGGCAGACTTAGGTAAATGGGAAGTGAACCATTTGTATAGTAGGGGTACACAGCAGGTGATCATTCCTCCGCTATAGAAATTCCTTAAATGTACAGAATGATAAGCATCGGCGAGCAAGGTCGGTACCAGGTTTCCAATCAGAAAAATCTTAATGGCATTGATATCAACGAAATTATCAATGTTGGGAAACAAAAATAACCCATAGGCGAGCAAAGAAAAGATGCTTTCGAAAGCAGTCACGTTCCCTATGCTAGCGAAGTACAGAGCTTTCTTTATCAAAAACTTAGCTGGCAAACCTTGGATTTCACCCTTAGTAGTCATGTGAGTCCTGACTTCTGACTCGTCCAAATATGTTGCCCTTGCAATGGTTTGATCCTTTGGAATTTCTTCCAGTCCAGAAAAGAGAGCTTGGTCATTAATGGGTAAATCAGTCAGGTGCGAGTACTCCTCCAGTGTTGGTGCTAGCTGATAATCCGGGAATGTAAAACAGTGATAGACCAGATTGTAAAACTGAATGAGCGTAGTCAGGATTCCTTCGATTACATGGACCCTTAACAGAGATAGCAGTCCTCCGTACTTAGCTCTGAAAGCATCAGGGTTGGTGATCATCCTTGCCAACCCTCTCAAATCCTCTAGTTTTAGAACCTTGAAGGTATACTTGTGAGTCCTCCTTCTACCGAAATCCATTAGCGCAATCTTTTTCTCTGATATTTGCAATCTTTGCCTTAGTTTAATTTGAAAAAGAGAGACTAGAAGAGAAGATTTTCTTTGTTTAATGTTTTTTAATGAATGAATGCATGAATGCAGCACACAAAAACATAGAAAAAACATGTGGTTAAAGGTTCGGTGTCATGAAGTCAAGGCTCTACTCATCCCCAAAGGTTTATACTGGTGATTTTTGTACCTATCTCTCAAAATCATTGATTCCTCTTGGGATAAAAACAGCAGGCTGGAATCACCCGAGCGAGCTGCAGTATCTTAGAGAGAAATCTCAAATGAGGGTAGTATCGCGTGACAACTATTTTCAATAGCTTCCGCACTACTAAATGGTCTTAGTCTACTAAAAATCCTCAGCTTCCATGACAACCACAATCGAACAATCTTCTTTCAACAACCAAAGTCGTATAGGCATTGAATCCTCAAAGGGTGTCTCCACTGATTCGATGGTTGACCGAGGTCTCTTATTTGGGAGTCACTCACTGTAAGATTACTCATCTAGTGCCATCACTTATCTTAGGTGTATACTCAATCTTTCCACATGCGGCATCACAAGCATTCCCATTAGCAAAAAAATAAACACAGATATCAATTAGGAAAAGCAGTATATATATTTGTCCTAACATCCTAGACCTCAAGTCCTATGATCCTATACAGACAATGACTCCCTAGCAGAGTCGCCATTTCTATGGTACTTTGTAAACTTAAGGCTTTCTACCTAAGACTGTAAGAGAGAATGTCTCCCACTGTGGTCGACATTCTTCTGTAGCGCGATTTTTGTGGTTTCGAATAACTATCGCTTTGGTACTCAAGTTCGATTCATTTTTTTATCCTGTGTTGCTGATTAAGGAAGGGAAATAGATGTCTCCAATTAACCCCGCTTGCATACTGAGTTTAAACAGATGACTGTTGGTTTACAGATGCTATCAAAATAGGGGGTCTGTCTTAGGTTATTTTGCTTAAGAATAGAGTGTTCATGAGACTTTTGGGAAGATACTGTTTCTAAATATTTTCTGACTGATGTATGAAGGGACTGGACCTAAGATTTTTGATTAGTATGCTCGCTAAGATCTCGTAATCTTATGCCTACGTATTCCCGTTTAACGAAACAGGGAAATCAGAGCAATCGTAGTTCCTCCTATTCTAGGGGAGGAAAAAGATGTTTTGGTGTCTTGTTCAAAGCCAAAGACATAAAGCTAAAGGTGATTTGTATCTTGTTCAAAGCCTAATATATGAAGCTAAAGGGTTTTGGATGAGATAGAATTTGTCATCTCTAAAGAGAGATTGTTGATTTTTTTGTGCTTTGATCAAAGCACAAGTTTGATCCTAAAAGGTTGATTGACTCAGCTAGGGATTTCTTTATACGAAGCCTAAGAGGAGGCTAGATAAGACCGACTCAACAAGAGAGTGTATATGTCTCGTACAAGTCCCAAGATTGAGGCAAAAAAGAGACTGACTCTTTGGGGATATCATTATATAAAGCCTAAGAGGAGGCTAAAAGTTTGAGTTTTCCGGGGGAAAATGTTCTATCTGTCTTGTACAAAGCCCCAGATTGAGGCTAAAAGGGATTTTTGACTCTGTTGGGGAGGTTTATATGTGTCTTGTACAAAGCCCAAGATGGAGGCTGAAATGAGTTGGCTCGACAAGAGAGTGTTTTTATATGTCTTGTACAAAGCCCAAGACGGAGGCTAAAAGAGCTGACTCAACAAAAGAGTCTTGTAAAGGTGATTGACCCAACAAGAGAGTCTGAAATTTGATTGACTCAACAAGAGAGTCTTTTATACTCAACAAGAGAGTGATTTGTTGTCTCGTATGAAGCCCGAGATTGAGGCTAAAAGGAGATTGACCCAACAAGAGAGTCTTGAATAGTGATGGACTCAACAAGAGAATCTGAAAAGGTTAGCTCCGCTAGGGGGAGAATTATTGTACAAAGCCCAAGAGGAGGCTGACTGTGTTGAGGAAAGATCATTATACAAAGCCTAAGAGGAAGCAATCTTAATGCTGAGGATTAGATCCATAGGCATGCCTAAGGGTGGGGAACTCTCATGAAGAGATCGGTTTCTGCTGGAAATTTATTCAGAGTGATCGGTGTTTTTTTCCTATGTTTGAAAGGAACTTGAGAATGTCTTTGAGACTCAAAGGGGGTTTAGATTGTCCAAGTCTACTGGTGTTGAAGAGTTTTATCTTTTGTAGGATGCCCAAAAGAGGGCAAGGGCCTTAAGGGATGAGAATCAACCCTAAAGTGGCCTGAGGTTTGAAACTGGAAAGACTGCTCTAGCAAAGGATGACTAAGTTCCGTCTTATACCTTTAAGAGGTCGTTGGGGTCCTTGTACTAAGCCCAAGAGAAGGCATAAGAACTTTTAGGAACCCTGAAGGGTCCTTGTACAACGCCCAAGAGGAGGCGGGGGTGCTTTTAGGAAGCTTGTGGGACCCCAAACCAAGAGAAGTTCAAGAAATGCAATTCATAGAGAAGAGATCATTCCAGGAAAGTTCGAGGGTTTGGAAGAAACTCAAGAGATGCTATTCACGGAGAATAGATCAACTTTGGGGAGTAGAATTTCTTTGACAATTTCTAGGGGTGACAGTTTGAGAAAAGGTTCACCGAGAATACTGCCTTTCTCTTTGCTCCATATTGTTTAACCCCAAGAGAAGGGAAGACTATATCTCTAGAAATCCTATGGGGATCTAGTTTTGTTTGTATTTAAAGAGTGACCTACCGGGCTTTACCTTGTTATAGACGTAGTTGCCAGGGAAAACTTTAAATAACTGTACTAGTATATATACAGTTGATATACGACGAGTATTTTAAAGGTATGAAAGAAGACTTACAGTGAAGCAGCCCCATAATACAGTTATTTAGATGAAAGCAGATAAAAGAAAGCGGATAAAGACTTACCCGTTGTAGAGCTTCCATGCTGTTTTGTTAGTTGTTCAACAGAGAAATTAAAGAAAGTTTTGATAGCAACTATACATTTGGATTCAAAATCCAAGGAGAAAGTATTTTTGAACAGAGATCGGGGCTTACAGCTCAGGGAGAGGCCCAAATTTTAACAGTGATTGTACTGTTGTTTTGAATTTATACAGGGACTTATACAAGTGAATGAGGCCCAAAAAGGTTTTCTGTACAAAGGGATGGGTCTTACACTCTACCAAGAGGCCCATAAGATTTTTTAAAGAAAAGAAATGGGACTTACAACACGAGGGCAGGCCCAATTGTTTGTTTGAAAATGGCGATCGCGCCGAGGTTTCTGACGGTATCGGGACTTATACAATACTCTGAGGCCCAAAATTGTTTATTTACAAAGGGATGGGACCTACACTCTACCAAGAGGCACGCAAGTGTTTTGAAATATTTGAGTACGATTAAAAAGCAAAGAAACCCCAATTTTCACTTTTTAAAAGTAATTTTTCAAAGAAAATTAATAAAAAATGATAAAAATACCAAATAGGTTTAAATAAACCACTCGTGATTTTTGGTTAAGGTTTGAAAAATGAGGTTTTAATCACAAGATGATTTAAAACTCATTTGGTTTTGATTTTCAAGATGAATATTCATTTTTAAAATGTTTTAAAAACAATTAAAATGAATTTATTTACAAAAATACCAATTATATTAAATAAATGATATAAATTTAGTTTTTTTGTAGAATAAAATATTTTACTATTTTTGTGATTTTTCAGAAAAAGAATCAACCGAAAATTAATAAAATTGAGAGAGTTATTAATTTTTCAAACCATTTAAAAATAATATGAAAAATGATAAAAAGTGGAAAAATGGTAAAAAAGAGGATCTGGGGCGGGGGGATTCGAACCCTAGACCTCTTGTGTGTAGTGCGCGCCTCCTACCACTGGGGTGGTGATACATCCGGGTATCAAAACCACCCCATGGATATATGAAGCATGCCTTGTTTTTGGCCTGGCCAAGGCAAGGCAAGGCAAGATTTTGGCCAAAAACGTGAAGCTTTTAACTTTCTCATTTCTCCATGGATTGGGACAAAATTTAGGTCTATCCCGCCTAAAATTTCACAAGGAATCCAATGGTGGTGGTGGTTTTTTTAGATGAGGTTCCTACTTCAAAACCCGATAGTGTTCTTGAAATAGGCCTATAATTGCATTTTCTATGCTATCCCTTATTACAGACATGAATTACATGATGAATTGGTTCAAACACAACATATATAACATGTAGGAGATGTGCATGATCAGTGGACCTCAAAGCAAGGCATATTTCAAAGAGTTCAAGTTGTGATGCTTACCTCTTTAGGAGCTTTTTGGGCAATCTGTCAAGTTCCTTGTGCCAGAAACAATTTGATGCTTTGGACACCCTCAAATGATCCCTTGGAAGCTTTTAGAATGGTTGGAATCAACTAGAATCCTCAGGAACAAGTTTGAGCTCTTTCTTGCAAAAGGGGCAAAAGTGGCCAATATAGCAACTCTCTCAAATGGTGTTCCAGATGTGGGGAACCATTTTGGGATAGTTCAAGGATGATATTTGGAGTGTGTTTGAGGCTTTCTCTGGTTTTGAAAGTGACTGAATCAAGACATGGCATGAAAAATGCAAAAAAGTCCAATTTTGAGGTTTTGAGAGGGGACTTTATGATTTTGGTGTTACAGGCCACTTATGAGAGTTTAGACAGCTTAGATATGACATATTGGATGTGTTTGGATCATGAGCTGTGTTGAAAATGCTCTCTAACTCAAAAACTCAGAGTTACCTTGCCAAAGAAGGCATTTTGGCCTAGAGAAAGAGATTTTGAGGAAAGCAAGTGTTGTAGTGCTTTGGTGTACTAAAACTGAGCACAAATGAGCTCTATTTATAGTAGAGCAAGTTTGTTTTGCAAGCAATAGTGAATGGCAACTGCAGCAGCTCATTGTCCAATTGCATCACTTTGGAATCTTAAGTCTCCTCTAGCCATTGACTAGAGGTTAGAGCACAGGCCTATGGTCCTTTGGTTCAAAGCTTATCCTTGACTCATTCAGTTGGAAATGGCTCAGTTCATGCCACCTTGGTGCATCCATTGAATGCTTGGAGACAAAATTGGAGTCTTGGCCTCTTTTAGGTTTTTTTAGGGTTTGGCATGCTACTTTGGGAATCTTGGACTTGGGAGGCTGATGGATCAGTGCTTGTCCCTTGGTTGTTCCCCCTTGAGGTGTTCAGATGGATAAGCATGCTTGTAATTGCCCAATTTGAGCAAATCGTGCCTTCATGCACAAGTCTGCCTTGCCAAGATAGTTTGCAGCAAGGCATGTTACAGCTGTCATAACTCCTAGCTCAGATAGGGTTTGATGAAGCTCTTGGACATTTTGGAAAGCCCTTATGTGATACAACATATGTGTGAACATAGTTTGTCTTGAAACTTTTTGGATCCAAGTGAAAAATACCCCTACATTTTGAAAAAAGCAAGACAGATTCTGACTTAGTGAAAATTTCACTAAGTGTTGGAAAAAGTGACATTTCATGTTTTCAGCCATTTTGATCACTCCATAACTTAAAATCCATGAAGAATTGGAATGAGGTGTAGTTGACACTTTTGAATTATGCCATGAGAGCTACAAATCCATCTTTGGACCAACTAAAATGGTTGCTTGGTTCTCAAGTTATGATCCTTGGAAGTTGGTACCCTAGCCACTTTGTATTATAACTTAGAAAAATTCTAAGTTTTTTATGGTTACACCTTTAACAAGTTATCCCACTTTCTTTGATTTTTCTTGATGAATGCTGATTCTAATCACACATTAACATCATTTTAGGGTCAAGGAACCATAATTGTGAAAAATCTCAAACAGTCAAAGTTGACTTTTGTGCACAGTTGACTTTTTATCAGATGAATTCCAAACTATGTGATCCTTGGTGAAACCAAGTCCTTGACCTAAATAAAACCTAATGGCTATGTTCCAAAGGTGTTATAGGGTGTATTGAATCATGTTCCAAGGTTTGGGAGCATGTCCTAGTCAAAAGTCAAAGGCACAATTGACTTTTCCCTCGAAACCCTAATTGTGGTCCAGATGAAATTGAAACTTGTAGATCAAGCTTCTTGGATCAATCCATTATTGAAAATGGATCAACGTGGTGTATTAGAGACCCTCAAATCACGTCTTGAGGTCTTGGATCATGTTTTGTCCCAAAAGTCATCTTAGGGGTGAATTAGGTCAAGAAACCCTAATTCCTGATTTTTGGTGAATGCATCCCCCGAGGTCAAATTGACTTGATGATTGGGTTCATGAGGTCCCTTGGAGTATCTTTGGTTGTTCTTTGAAGCATTGGCTCATGCCCAGAGGAAACTTTCCATCTGGAGGCCTTGGTCGACCAAACCCTAATTTGGTGATACTGGCGATCTTGAGGCTTGATCCACTTGGAATGTTGCAACCTTGTCCTTAATCCTTGATGTGGGAGTCCTATTGATCCTTTATGGAGGTTTGAGATGTTAGACAAGCTGAAGATCATGTCATTTCTTGATTGATCCTTTGTCTAAGAGCTCTGAGAGGGATTGAAACCCTAATTCTTAGCTGCAGTGAATGCTCACCCATCTTTGAGGAGATTGATGAGGCATAAAGGTACATCCGTATTGTGATGATGATTTGCACAATGATGGGAAATATTAGTGGTCAAAATTTGGGGTATGACACATAGATTTTGTTTGAGTATATCTGACACTTGTGACATTTCCTCATGTACTTGTAGCAATCAGATTTCATGGTCAACTAGTAGTACCCTGCTCTTAAAATATTTCTCGCCATTGTGTGTCCGTTGGCATGAGGGCCAAAGGATCCTTCGTGAATTTCTATATCAGCATGTTTGCTTCTGGTCTGTCTACACATCGGAGCAAGACCATGTCAAAGTTTCTCTTACAGAGTGTGTCACTGCTAAGGGAGAAGCTGCCTGCTAGCCTTCTGAGGGTCTTTCTGTCTTTTCTGTAAGCCCCAACTGGATACTCTTGTTTTGAAGGAAGCCTTTGATATCGTGATACCAAGGTTTATCGTCTATGACGACTTTGATTGCGAAGATGTAGGCGGGCCGTTCTAGGCGCATTATGTCAATCTTAGGTATGTTATTCCATTGACCTACACTAATCATGGAAGAGAGAGTGGCTAATGCATCAGCCATGTGATTCTCTTCACGAGGGATATGATGAAACTCAATTATGTTAAAGAATGGTAACAACCTTCTCGCGTAGTCTTTGTTATGAATCAGTCCTGATTGGTATGTGTTCCAATATCCTTTGATCTGATAGATAACCAGGGCTGAGTCGCCATATACATCCAAGTTCTTGATCCTTAAGTCGATCGCCTCTTCGAGACCATGATACAAGCTTCGTACTAGTCCTCGTTATTTGTACACTTGAATGTTAATCGAGCGGTGAAAGGAATATGGGTACCCTGAGGTGATATGATGATTGCCCCAATTCTATTTCCATAATGATTGACAGCTCCGTCAAAGATAAGTCCCCATTGGGAACCTGGTTCTGGCCCTTCACTAGGTAGCGGTTCATCGCTGTCTTTCATTTTTAAGAACATGACATCTTCGTCTTGGAAGTCAAATCCGACGAATTCTTGATCGTCAATCAGTTGATGAGCCAAATGATCGGCTAAAATACTTCCCTTGACGGCTTTCTGAGCATGGTACTCAATGTCGTATTTTGATAACAACATCTGCCAACGAGCTATCCTTCGTGTGAGAGCAGGCTTTTCAAAGACATACTTGATTGGATCCATTTTGGAGATTAACCAAGTAGTGTGATGAATCATATACTGGCGAAGACGTTTGACTGCCCAAGCCAGAGCACAGCAAGTTTTTTCAAGCATAGTGTACCAAGTCTTTTCTCTTTGTTTCATCTTGTTGGCCAAGTACACAACTCATTGAGTCTTCAAAGACTGTTAAGTATTTAATTAGGGTCTTCATTCCACTGGCGGTGATAAAATCAGTGGGTTCAACAGGTACTCTTTGATACTGTCGAAGGCGGTTTGGCAGTCTTCTGTCCATACGCAGTCCTGATTCTTTTTGAGCAATTTGAAGATTGGCGCGCATGTCGCGGTCATGAGGAATATAAATCTGGAAATGTAATTCAGACGTCCCATGAATCCTATGACTTTTTTTTCAATCTTTGGAGAAGGAATTTCTAGAATGGCCTTGACCTTGTCAGGATCAACCTCAATTCCTTTCTGGCTGACAATGAACCCTAGCAATTTCCCCGAACGGACACCGAGCGTGCACTTGTTGGGATTCAAGCGGAGTTTGTACTTTCTTAGACGCTCAAATAGTTTAGACAGGTGGGTCACATGCTCCTCTTCTGTTTTAGATTTTGCAATCATATCATCGACATATACTTCACTTTCTTTGTGTATCATATCGTGAAATAGAGTAGTCATGGCCCTTTGATAGGTTGCCCCGACATTCTTCAAACCGAACGGCATTACCTTGTAACAAAAGGTGTTATTGCGAGCGATTTTGGACGTGGTTCTTAAGCATTGTCTCTTTTTTGGGGGGACTACATGTCGATTCATTTTTTATCCTATTGAGCTAATGAAGGAAGGGAAATAGATGTCTCCATCTAACCCTGCTTGCAAACTGAGTTTAAACAGCGGTCTCTTAGGTTACAGATGCTATATGGTAATGGGGCCTCTCTCTTCTTACTTTGTTCAGAGTGAAAAATACTGGGACTGTTCATGGTAGGATGTTTAGGACTGATGCTTTTTTATTGATATATGAAGGTACGAGATTTTTGCTTTTTGATGAGTGTTCTCGCTAAGATTTCTCTTTCAATCTTATGCCTACGTATTCCCGTTTACCAAAACAGGGAAATCAGAGCGATCGTAGTTCCTCCTATTCTATGGGAGGAAATGGTGTTTGGGTGTCTTGTTTAAAGCCCAAGACGTGAAGCTAAAGGGAGTATATGTATCTTGTTCAAATCCCAAGATGTGAAGCTGAAGAGTCTATTTGTACCTTGATTAAAGCCCAAGATATGAAGCTAAAGGGTTTTAATTTTAGAGAGAATTTGTCATCTCTAAAGTGGTCTGTTTGTCATGGGTGACTGATTATAAAGGAGAATTACTTTAGCTGGGATATGTGAATCCAGCAATGCCATAATTTCCTTTATATGGGTTTTTTTAACCTGAAGGAGATGACTTTAACTCAGTTTAGAGTAATGCCATCTTTCCTTAGGAATTTCTCATGCTAAAAGAGGGACAGTGGCGTGGATGTAAATAATCCAGAGGCTTGCCGCTTACAGCAATTAGATGGGGGAAAAGGAGTTGTTGATGTTTGTATGTTGTGACCAAAGCATGATTTTGATGCTAAAAGGTTGATTGTCTCAACCGGGGTTTCTTTATACAAAGCCTAAGGGGAGGCTACTGACTAACTTTTCCAGGGAAAAATGTTCTTTCTGTCTTGTACAAAGCCCAAGATTGAGGCTAAAAGGGTCTGACTCAACAAGAGAGTCTTTTATATTCAACAAGAGAGTTATTTAGTGTCTCGTACGAAGCCCGAGACGGAGGCTAAAGGTTGTTTGACTCAACAAGAGAGTTTTTTATACTATACAAGAGAGTGATTTGTATCTCGTACGAAGCCCGAGATAGAGGCTGAAAAAGGATGGTTGACTCAACAAGAGAGTCTTTTTGTATCTCGTACGAAGCCCGAGATGGAGGCTAAAAGGCTGGTGACTGTTTCAGTTGAGTGACCAGTATGTTGGTTCAAAGAGAAAATCAGTTCTTATATGAGTAATGTGGTACTCTGGGATTTGATCTGAGCGTTGGGATTTAATTCGCATTCTCTAGGGAAACGGGGAATCCAAAGGGTATTGAGACTGTCCGAGTCTACAAGTTTTATCTTTTGTGCCATGTTTGAGAAATAGTAGTAGTGAGATCTAGACTCTTTTAAAGACTGTTCTATTAAGATGACTAATTTCTGTTACTATACCTCTAGGAGGTCGTCGGGACAATTTGTACGAAGCCCAAGAGGAGGCTATCTTCCCGGAGGAAGAATCATTACACGAAGCCTAAGAGGAGGTTGTGAAAACTTCTAAGAAGCCGACGGGTCCTTGTACAACGCCCAAGAGGAGGCTGGGATGCTTTTACGAAGCTTGCGGGTCCTTGCACTAAGCCCAAGAAGAGGCTGGTGAACAGTTCTAGAAGGGGTTTCACATGGAACAATATCCTTCTGTATATGCACTGTTCACGGGGAAATTCCTTAGATCTAGTTATCTAACATTGGTGCAAGGAGGCGAGGCTTGGTCTAATTCTAGACGTAGTTGCCGGGGAAACTCTAAATATCTATACTATTATTACATAGTTGATATGAGTTTATGAAAGAAGACTTACAGTGAAACAGCCCCACAGTACAGTTATATACATATGTAAGCGGTAAATGCAAAGCGGGTAAACACTTACTCGGTTGTAGATATTCCATGTTGTTTTGTTAGTTTGTTCAGCAAAGAAAGATTGAAAACAACAATATATTACATAATCAAAGGGGAAATTTCTTTGAAAGAAAAATTGGGGCTTACAGCTCAAGGAGAGGCCTAAGGTTTTATCGGTGATCGCACTGTAGTTTCGTACAGGGACTTATACAAGTGACTAAGGCCCGAGAAAGGTTTTCTGTACAAAGGGATGAGTCTTACACTCTCTCAAGAGGGCCAAAAAGTTTTAAAGAAAAGAAATGGGTCTTACTACTCGAGGGTAGGCCCAGGGTTGATTTTTTCAATTGGCGATCGCGCCGAAGTGTTCTTTTAACGCAGAGGGACTTATACAATATCTGAGGCCCAAAATTGGTTTGGTTAAAAGGGGATTGGGTCTTGCACTCTATTAGAGGCCCAAAAAGTTTTTGAATGGGTCTTATATCTCGAGGAGAGGCCCAGATGGTTTGTTTTAAACGGGCGATGATCGCGCCGAACTTTTGAAATACAACGGGACTTATACAATAAGTGAGGCCCAAAATAGGTTTGTATTTACGAAGGATTGGGTCTTACACTCTATTAGAGGCCCATGAGTGTTTAGAAAAGCTTGTTAGGGTGATAATCAATTAAAACCCTAATTTCATCATTCTTTAATATAATTATTCAAAGAAAATTAATAAAAATGATAAAAATGTCACATAAGTTTGAATAATCAACTTGTGATTTTGGTTTTAGGTTTGAAAAATGAGGCTTTAACCACAAGATGAATAAAAACCTATTTGGTGTTGATTTTCCAATATGAATATTTATTTTTAAAAGGTTTAAAAACAAATAAAATGTATTTATTCACAAAAATACTAATTATATTAAATAAATAATATAAATCCAATTTTCTAATGGAATAAAATATTTCAACATTTTTGTGAATTTTTTCAAAAAGAACCAATAAAAAATAATTAAAATTGAAGGAGTTATTAATTTTCCAATTAATTAATAAAGCATGAAAATATTGGAAAAATAGCAAAAATGTGAAAAAACACAAAATGGCATGGGTGGGGTTTGAACCCATGACCTCAAGGTTATAGGGCGCGCTCCTTACCACAAATATACAAGGCTTGCCTTGTGTTTTGGCCTGGCCCAAGGCAAGGCAAGGCATGTTTTGGTTCAAAAACGTGAAGGTCATAACTTTCTCGTTTCTCCATGTTTCGGGACAAAATTTATATCCATCTGGCCTAGAATTTTACAAGGAATCCAATGGTGGTGGTATTTTTTTCAAATCATACTCCCTCCTCAAAATCCGATAGGGGTTTTGAAAAAGGCCTATAATTGCATTTTCTATGCTACACTTTGGTATAGGCATGAATTACATGATGAATTGGTTCAAACATAACACATATGACATGTATAAGAGATGCATGATCAGTGGACCTCAAAACAATGCATATTTTGGAAAGTTCAAGTCTAAGTAGCTGAAGTACCCCTTCTCAAAGTAACTCTGTTGTGAATATAACAAGCAGTGTTCATGGCTTCAGCCCATAAATGGTAAGGAAGCTTTTTGGCATGAATCATTATTCTAGCAGATTCTTGGAGAGTTCTGTTCTTCCTTTCAACAACTCCATTTTGCTGAGGAGTAATAGGAGATGAAAACTCATGACTGATGCCTTCAGCAGAGCAGTAATCAACAAACTTGCTATTTTCAAATTCCCTCCCATGATCACTACTTATTCTGATGACATTGCTCTCTTTCTCTCTTTGGAGTCTTTGACATAAATCTTTCAATACATCAAACACCTCTGTTTTGTCTTTGATGAAGCTTACCCAGGTGTACCTAGAATAGTCATCTACAACAACATAAGCATACTTCTTCCCACCTAGACTTTCTACCTGCATAGGTCCCATCAAGTCCATATGAAGAAGTTCCAAACCTTTGGAGGTGGTGTTATGTTGAAGCTTCTGATGTGACATCTTGGTCTGCTTCCCTATTTGATAATCTCCACAAACTCTTCCTTCTTCAATATTGAGTTTAGGAATTCCTCTGACAGCTTCTGAAGATATGATTCTCTTCATTCCCTTCAGATGAAGATGTCCCAACTTTTGATGCCAGATTTTGACTTCATCATCTCTAGCAAACACACATGTTGAGGTACTTGAGTCTTGTTGCACCCATATATAACAATTGTCCTTAGACCTAACACCCTTCATGATGACTTCTCCTTTCTCATTTGTGACATTGCACTCAGATTTTGTAAAGTCTACTTTGAATCCTTGATCACAAAGTTGACTAATACTGATCAAATTTGTTGTCAACCCTTTGACAAGTAGAACATCATCCAGTGTAGGAGCACCAGCATAATTCAACTTTCCCATCCCCTTGATTTCTCCTTTGACACCATCACCAAAGGTTACATGGCCTGAAGAATGGAGCTTAACATCTACCAACAAATTCTTAACTCCTGTCATGTGTCTTGAACACCCACTATCAAAGTACCAGTCTTCTTTGGTAGAAACCCTAAGAGAAGTGTGAGCTATTAAGCTGGTAACTTTACCTTTTGGAACTCATTGCTTCTTAGAATTGATGGCCTTATTACCTTTGTGAAACTTCTGTCTGGGAGTATACTGATGTGTCTTTTGAGGATACCCATGTATCTTATAACAGTAAGCCTTTATGTGTCCAAAACGCCCACAGTGATGACATCTCCAGTGCCTGAATTTCTTCCTAGAAGGAATCCTGTCAGGATGTTTAAACATTTGTTGTAACATCACTGGTTTGGTACTGGTAATAATATCATTAGAAGCTGCACTATTATTGAATCCCAAACCACTTTTGTCTCCAGCAAGTTTTCCAATACTAAGAATGTTGTCTAGAGCATCAGTACCATTGTTCAACATTCTGACAGTTTTGGTCATAGAATCCAGTTTAGAGTTAAGCATACTGACTTCATTTTCTAGTTCAGTTTTTTCAGCTTCTAACTGCACTATGATTTTCTTTAGCTTTTCTCCTTCACGACAGACTTGTTCACTTCTTATGCATAATTCTTTATAAGAGGCAGCAAGCTCTTCATAAGAAACCTCATCATCACATGAATCATCATCTGACTCACAAACCCCAATCATAGCTCTAACAAGCTTAGTTGATTCTTCTTCAGATTCACTCTCACTATCAGTATCAGACCAGGAAGTAGATAACCCCTTTTTCTGTTTTTTGAGATATGTAGGACATTCTTTCTTGACATGACCATACCCTTCACACTCAAAGCATTGAGCTCCTTTGTCATTATTGGTCTTTTCTTCATCTCTAGTTTTCTTCCCCTGATCTCCTGATCTATTGGTGTCAGATGTGATGTTCTTGACATTAGGTTTATAGCTCTTATCTATCCTTTTTAGAACCTTGTTAAACTATCTTCCCAGCAAAACAATAGCATTTGAAAGCTCCTCCTCAGTCTTAGGATCACACTCTTTCTCTTTAGACACCAATGCTATGCTTTTGGTCTTCTTTTCAGATTCCTCATTCATCCCTAATTCAAATGTCAGAAGAGAACCAATTAACTCATCAACTCTCATCTTGCTGATGTCTTGAGCTTCTTCAATAGCAGTCACCTTCATTTTGTATCTCTTAGGAAGGGATCTGAGAATCTTCCTTACCAGCTTCTCTTCAGTTATTCTTTCTCCTAAAGCACTAGAAGCATTGGACAACTCAAGAATGTTCATGTGGAAGTCATGAATGGTCTCATCATCTTTCATCTTCAGATTTTCAAACTTTGTTGTCAGAAGTTGAAGTCTTGACATCTTAACCTTGGAGGTTCCTTCATGAGTAGTCTTTAAGATATCCCATGCTTCCTTAGTTACTTCACAAGTGTTGACCAACCTGAAGATGTTCTTATCAACACCATTGAATATGGCATTCAAGTATTTAGAATTCCCAAGGGAAAGTTCATCTTCTTCCTTGGTCCATTTTTCTTCAGGTTTCAGTTTTGAGCTACCCTCTACTTCCTTCCCATTCTCATCTTTTTCCACAATAACAGGATGTTTCCATTCTTTCAAAATTGCCTTCCAGGCCCTGCTGTCTAAAGACTTCAAGAATGTAACCATACGAGGTTTCCAATAGTCATAATTTGATCCATCTAGAATAGGGGGTCTATTCACAAATCCACCACACTTCTTGTCCATTGCATCAGAAAGTATCAGCCCTAGATCTCACCCAGATGCAGAGCAGGATGCCTGCTCTGATACCAATTGAAATTCTGGTATTAGATGTGTGATGTCACAACAACACAATCTACTATATGAACAAGGCAATAACAATAGTAAATCAACACAATGAATTATTCACCCAGTTCGGTCTACCAATTTACGTCTGGGGGCTACCAAGCCAGGGAGGAAATTCACTATTAGTAGTATTAAATTACAGACTCAACAATCCCAGTTGACATCTACTAATCTTAATCACTACCCAATGGCACTTCTACCTAAGAGACCACTTATATATGAGAAACCACTCACTCCCTAAATCACCTCAGTGATACAATTCAAAGATTACACTTTAAACCATACCTTGATCTTCCTTAACAACTTTGATCAAGAACAACACATCTTTGCTTAAAAGCTCTAGAGAAAATACACTTACAACCCAAAATAGTAACACCTATTCAACCATTAAAGGTTTACAAAACACACACGAAAACACAAATTTGACTCTCAGTCTTTGCTCTCTTGTCTTCGTCCCTTTCCAACAAGGGTTGAGGCTGCTTTAAATAGAATTCTGACTTGGGCTTGGACCTCTTCCAAATATCTGATTTGATTTGTTTTAAAAACATAATTTAAAACAGATTTGATCTTCAAATCTTTTTAAATCAAACAACCCTTAAACATAGCAACAGGATCTGCTCCAAATCTAATTGCAACTGAAAATATCTTCTCCAAGATATTCGCACACAATCTCTCTAACAGATCTTCTCAAACCAAACTTTCACGCGCATCCCTAAAACATCACAACCTGATGTTCTAATGTTCAGATAACTGATGTCAAGACATCAAGTTTAACATCAGCATATAAAACTTCAACCCTGCAACAACTAATGTTAGGAACCAATGTTAAGACATCAGACATATGACATCAACATTGTTCAACTTTGTTTTACCAAAATTCCAGCCAATACAAGAACTAACACTTTCTCTAGGGATTTTCCTTAATCCGGGAAAGCGAAGATATTATCTTCAATGGCGAAGAGTGACATCGGCTGAGGGTTGTCTTGCCTTCAGAGGTTCAAGTTATCAAAGTGGTTAAAGAACCAACTTTAGTTCAACAGCAAAGTGGAGAAGCGGTTGTTCAAACACGACGTTTCTTGACAAGGAAAGAACTGACAACTCGATTGACAAGAGGGCATTTATTACTAGGGGATAAGGCTGACTAGAGTGATAGTGATGCAATATGAATGCGAATGTAAATTAATAATGCATGATGTATGTATGTATATGCTGACAAAACTGACGCGACATACAGACTGATGGATGAACACGACTGGATACTCAGCCGTCGCGGGGCGAAGAAGTACCGTTGGTCCAAAAGTAGCAATTCTGCCTTGCTTAGGAGAAGTAGTCCCTGTTGGGAGGTACCGTTGATCGAGCTTAGGAGATGAGAACTCTGTCGGGGCATGTCAGATGAAACAAGGTCTCTAACACAGTTGATCCTTTGTTCAGACGTACTGGTTTAGAAGGAGTACTTTGATTCTACACTTTGAAGCTCGATTACTTCTGGACAAGTGATCGATGTTCTTTCGATGTTCAACAGTCAAAAGAAATTGCCATCTTTATTTTAAAAGCAGAAAAAAGTTTTACAAGTAAATTCATTTTTGTTTTATTTCAAGAATCGTTAATCATATTAAAATGTCATTCTATAAAACTAAAATAAACAAGAATTGCAAACAAAAGCACAAGGGCTCAAATTTTATGGATAGGATGGAAACCAGTCTAGCGCGTGATTCCATAGGGTATTTACAAAGTTAGAAAATGGTAATTTACAAGGGAAGGGACTACATTGAAACATAGCGACCAATATCCTTCTACCAACTTTAAATTCCGGGCATCCTGAGCTTCTGTCGAAGATGACCTTGACTGGAGTTTTTCTTTCGATGGATGGTGTAACTGCTGCGAAGGGACTTGCCTTTGTCGAACATAGTTACTTGCCATTATCCCTATTTTTTTCCTGGATTGTACTCTGAGGTTTCTAATCCACCGGGATGATTTTTTATCATGTCTCTAATTTTTGCCTGGACCGCCCTTTCGGGTTTTCAATCCACCGAGACGTTTTTTTTTCTTCTTCTTTTTTTTATTATTTAGGCGAAGTATTTCTTGACTACATCAATGTTTGTGGGGGTAGGCAAATTCTTCTCCTTCCATGGTTGCTAGTCTCAAGGCGCCGCCTGAGAAAGCTTTCTTGACCACATAGGGGCCGTCATAATTCGGAGTCCATTTTCCCCGGGAATCAGTGAGAAAAGATTGTATCTTCTTGAGCACGAGGTCTCCTTTTCTGAAGACGCGAGGTCGGACCTTTTTGTCGAACGCCTTCTTCATTCTTTGTTGATACAGCTGACCATGGCATAGCGCCGTTATTCGCTTTTCTTCGATCAGATTTAGTTCGTCATGTCGACTTTGACACCATTCATCCTCTGTTAGCTTAGCCTCCATCAATACTCGGATTGATGGGATCTCTACTTCTAAGGGGAGCACTGCCTCCATGCCATATACTAGAGAGAAAGGGGTTGCCCCTGTTGAAGTGCGGACAGATGTTCGATAAAAGTGAAGAGCAAAGGGTAGCATCTCAGGCCAGTCTTTGTAGGTTACAACCATCTTTTGAACGATCCTCTTGATGTTATTGTTAGCCGCTTCTACCGCTCCATTCATCTTGGGTCGGTAAGGAGATGAGTTATGGTGTTTGATCTTGAACTCAGCGCATAACTCTTTCATCATCTTATTGTTCAAGTTGGATCCATTATCCGTAATAATCTGGCTTGGAACACCATAACGGTAAATGATATTGTTTTTGATAAATCGGACCACCACTTGTCGGGTTACATTGGCGTACGACGCTGCTTCGACCCACTTGGTGAAGTAATCAATGGCTACCAGGATGAACCGATGTCCGTTTGAAGCCTTGGGTTCAATCATACCGATCATGTCAATTCCCCATATGGAAAAAGGCCATGGGGAAGAAAGAACTTTGAGATGTGTTGGCGGTACATGAATTTTGTCAGAGTATATCTGACACTTGTGACACCTCCTCATGTACTTGTAGCAGTCGAATTCCATGGTCAACCAGTAGTACCCTACTCTCAGAATTTTTCTCGCCATCGTGTGTCCGTTGGCATGAGTTCCAAAGGATCCTTCATGAATTTCTTTTATCAGCATGTCTGCTTCTGGTCTGTCAACGCATCAAAGCAAAACCATGTCAAAATTCCTCTTATAGAGGGTATCACCGCTCAGGAAGAAGTTTCTAGCTAACTTTCTGAGGGTTTTTCTATCTTTCCTCAATGCCCCGGGAGGGTACTCTTGTTTCTGAAGGAAGCATTTGATATCGTGATACCAAGGTTTGTCGTCTATGACTGCTTCGATCGTGAAGATGTAAGCGGGCCTTTCAAGGCACATTATGTCGATCTTAGGTATGTCATTCCACTGACCTACACTAATCATGGAAGAGAGAGTGGCTAATGCATCAACCATGTGATTCTGTTCACGAGGGATATGATGAAACTCGATTCTGTTGAAGAAGGGTGACAACCTTCTCGTGTAATCTTTGTAAGGAATCCATCCTGATTGGTATGTGTTCCAATCTCCTTTGATCTGATTGATAACTAGGGCTGATTCTCCATATACGTCCAAGTTCTTGATTCTCAAATCAATCGCTTCTTTGAGACCCATGATACAAGCTTCGTATTTGGTCTCGTTGTTCGTACATTTGAACGTAAGTCTAGCAGTGAAAGGAATGTGGGCACCCTGAGGGGTAACAATGATTTCCCTAATTTCGTTTACTTAATAATTGATGGCTCCGTCAAAGATAAGTCCCCATTGGGAACCTGGTTTTGGCCCTTCACTGGGTAGCGGTTCATCACAATCTTTCATTTTTAAATACATGACATCTTCGTCTGGGAAGTCAAATCTGACTGATTCCTGATCGTCAATCGGTTGATGAGCCAAATGATCAACTAAAATACTTCCTTTGACGGTTTTCTGAGCATGGTACTCTATGTCATACTCTGATAACAACATCTGCCAACGGGAAATCCTTCCCGTGAGAGCAGGTTTTTCAAAGACATACTTGATCGGATCCATTTCAGAGATTAACCAAGTAGTGTGACGAATCATGTACTGGCGAAGATGTTTGGCTGCCCAAGCCAGAGCACAACAAGTCTTCTCGAGCATAGTGTACCGAGTCTCGCAGTCGGTGAATTTCTTACTCAGATAGTAGATGACAGACTCCTTCCGTTTGGTTTCATCTTGTTGGCCAAGTACACAGCCCATCGAGTCCTCTAGGACTGTGAGGTAGATGATCAGTGGTCTTCCTTCCACTGGAGGTGATAGAATTGGTGGGTTCGACAGGTATTCCTTAATACTGTCGAAGGCAGTTTGGCAATCATCTGTCCAAATGCAGTCCTAATTTTTTTTAAGTAATTTGAAAATCGGCGCACAGGTCGCGGTCATGAGGAATATGAATCCAGAGATGTAGTTCAAACGTCCCAGGAATCCTCTAACTTGTTTTTCAGTTTTCGGAGAAGGCATTTCTTGAATGGTCTTGACCTTGTCAGGATCAACCTCAATTCCTTTATGGCTGACGATGAATCCTAAAAGTTTCCATGAACGGACACCGAAGGTGCACTTGTTGGGATTCAAGCGGAGTTTGTACTTTCTCAATCGCCCGGATAGTTTTGACAGATGGGTTACATGCTCCTCTTCTGTTTTAGATTTTGCAATTATACCATCGACATATACCTCAATTTCTTTGTGTATCATGTCATGGAAAAGAGTAGTCATGGCCCTTTGATAGGTTGCCTTGGCGTTCTTCAAACCGAACGGCATTACCTTGTAACAAAAGGTCCCCCATGGGGTAATGAACGAAGTTTTCTCCATGTCTTTCGGCGCCATTTTGATTTGATTATAGCCCGAGAATCCATCCATGAAGGAGAAAACTTTGAACTTTGTTGTACTGTCTACCAGCATGTTAATGTGTGGTAAAGGAAAGTAGTCCTTTGGACTAGCCTTGTTTAGATCTCTGTAATTGACACACATTCTGATATTTCCGTCCTTTTTTAGAACTAGTACGATGTTGGCTAACCATTGAGGATATTCTGATGTGGCGAGGAAACCTGCGTCAATCTGTTTCTATACCTCCTCTTTGAATTTGATGGCCATGTCTAGATGAGTCCGTCTCAACCTCTGTTTTACTGGCGAACATTCCGATTTCAATGGTGAATGATGTTCCACGATGCTGGTATCCAACCCTGGCATGTCTTGATAGGACCAAGCAAATACATCGGGAAAATCTTTGAGAAGCTTTGTCAAACTCTCTTTGGCAGTTGGACTGAGCAGTGCCCCAATCCTGATTTCTTTTCTCTCTTTTTTCGAACCCAAGTTGACCGTTTCCAACGGCTCTTTGTGAGGTTCAATGGACCTTTCCTCTTGTCTGAGTAGTCAGGAGATCTCTTCTGGAATTTCGTTGTCCTCTTCTTCTTCAGCCTCAAATACCGAGAATTCAAAGTTGGGAGAAGGCATCGGATCGTATGTTTCAACGAGGTTTAAAACAAGCAATCTGCATGACGTGATGACTGTTTTTAGAAGAGATCGAGAGAATGCAAGAGTGTGGGCAGTGTTTTTCTCTTACTGCTTGTTTTTATTATTTGAGATGTTTTTTATTTTTTTAGGACTACCATTTTCTAAGAAAAGCAAAAAAAGAAAACAGCAATTCATTGCGGAAATTACAGAACGACGTTATTTTATTTATGAACAAGTCGATTCTTGAAACTACAACCCTATAAAACAAAACTCTGTTGCTTTGGACAAAGCGAAGAGGGAAATTTACAGAAAGCGAGCCCTATCAAAACATCTGTTTCACCTGGGCAGGTTGAAAGGTTAAAAGACGGCAATTACTTGGACTTATGAACAATCTTCGGAACATCGACGACAACCCATTGGCGGCGAACTCCTCGGTGAATCACAAAGTCTGGTACCTTCCTTGATTTGTCTTAAAAAATAACGTTGATTTCTGGTGGAGCAGGATCATTGGAATCTGTCTCACAGGCAGAGTTGTCGTAGGAGGATTCCTCAATTGTATCTTGCATAGTATATGTGTTCTCAGCTGTATCTCCCCATCCAGTTGGCTGGATATCTTCGAGCCTGATACGAGAGCTTTTAGGAGAGGTGTATTTGACCATATAGTCGTATTTTCCACTTGGTTATCCCAAGGTGTCCCACACTTCTTTGGAACTGGATGAGTCATTTCTCTTGATGACGTTGACCTCGGGAAAAACATAGTTAATGAATTCTAGTCCTGCAAACGTTACGAATTCATCGTCGTGCTGAGTATTTTCAGGATAACCCGGGTGTTGATCCCATGACATGGTAGGGATGCAGGTATTCTTTTCAATGATGCTTAACTGTCTTTCATCGTTCGGCTGGCTCTCTTGCCCCAAGTCTCCTAGGTAAGGCTGCCACATTGGCAGGCCATCCATCGGGCCATAATAGTTGTGGTCGCAGTTGTCTTTCATCAAAGTGTCCTCCTCTAATGAATTTGGCGGAGCGCGGCATTCTTCCGGATCACAATCTCCGTATAGCATTTCGACGTCAGACCTTGGTATAAATCTCGGACTTTGTGTAGGAAAGCAAAAGGGAGTCTGCATTTCGTCCTGAGATGTATAACCGTCCTCGTTGAGATAGGACTTCCATTCTTCATCTGTGTCGGAGAAATCACCTTTGTCGATGGTATGCACTTCTTGAGTCACTGGCTGAAGGAAGCCTCCACTGTGGAAAAAATTCCAAATGGGATGAAGACTTTCATTGTTAGCAGCTGTCTGGGTATAGGTCGAGGAAAAGCCAAGACCCTTCTTTGTTTTATTGTCAGTAGGAATGACAAGCTGCCCCCATCCTGTTGTATTGGCACTCTCGACCGCTTTGATAGCATCTTTGTACGAGGAAATCAGAGTTCCTCCTTCGGATTGATTATCCTTGTGTAGCGAAAGCGCTTGGAACTGAGTTCTGATTACCCTTTCCGGCTCTACATAAGTGGATGACGATAAATTTCTCACGAGCAAGGCCTGTTCTCCACAGACTGTGACGAGTTGGTCGTTCTGGACGAACTTTAGCTTTTGGTGGAGGGTTGAAGTGACCGCCCCAGCCTGATGTATCCAAGGTCTTCCTAATAAACAACTGTAAGTTGCCCGGATGTCCATGACCTGGAAAGTGACTTGGAAAGTCTGAGGACCGATAGTTATGGGAAGGTCGACTTCGCCAATAACCGTTTTTCTGGATCTGTCAAATGCTTTGACGACGACCTCGCTGGTTCTCATCGGAGGTCCTTTGAATGATAATTTCATCAAGGTGGACTTCGGCATAACATTCAGGGCTGACCCTGTGTCTACCACTGCGCTGGCTAAAGCATCGTCCTGGCAGTTGACTGTAATGTTTAGCGCCATGTTATGACGGCGACCCTCTTCAGGTAACTGCTCATCACTAAATCCCAAGTTATTGCAGGAAGTGATGTTAGAGACAATGCTATCGAACTGTCTAATCGTTACATCCTATTCCACAAAGGCTTGCTCCAAGACCTTCTGTAGAGCCTCCCTGTGTGCTTCTGAGCTAAGTAACAGTGATAATACCGAGATCTTTGAAGGAGTTTGCAACAGTTAATCAACAATGTCGTATTCACTCCTCTGGATGAGCTTCACCATCTCATCATTGTTTTTTGAAAGGTTGGGATCACTGGATTGACCGACCGGTGGATTGGGAACTTCCGCTTGAGGTACCTATTATTTGCTGGGTTCTCCAGCTCCTCTGTTGAAGATCCTACCACTCCGTGTTACCCGACTGATGTCTGCAATATTCACGACGGAGGGTAATGGAATTTCCTTTCCTTTCTCGATTGTTGTTGCACCGTACTTGTAAGGGATAGCCTTAGCTGATTCATACAGTAGTGGTTCCAGTAGATAGATGACTATGGGAACCTTCTGATTTTTCTGACCATCGTAAGTAATTTCGATCCGTTCCTGGTTGGGAACTCTTGATTCGTCAAGTAGAGGGATGATGGCACAAACATCCCTAGCCCTCTGATGATCGGAGATTATGACAACATCCTCGATTTGATCAGCGAGATAGTTGACTGACCCAGAACTTGAGCATGGTTGAATCTCTTTGCGGTCCAACTGACTTTGAAGGGTTGCTCGTACGAAGTAGCATCCTTGATTATCCACTGAGCAAACTCCACACCGCTCATAGTTGTGTAGTGGCACCTGACCACGTCCGCTTTGAATACAGTGTAACCTGACGAGGTCCGTTTCCATCGACCAAACATCCTAACTTTGATATCTAGTAGGATTTCCGTTAGTGATACTAATTTGCTGGGTGTCTTCGTCCATACAGATTGGAAGCCACCAGTGGTTCAACAAGTGCTGAAGTGTTTCCTGGACAAGGGCACAGCCTTGAATGTTTTCGCAACCCGCTTTACAGCTCTGATAATCATGTGAAGCGAGAAAACTGAGTTGGACTTGCGTAGCGTGTAGCTCTACCAGGCTGATATTCATCAAGCGAATAACGAAGATTTGAATCATGTTGATTTGATAATGATTCCTATCATGGTAGTCTTGGATCCATCCAAGATCCATCTAACGCTGGAGGGCCTCTTGTACAAACAAGCATCCCTGTTTATTTACCGAACAAGTTAGACAAGAATTCTAATCATGCCGCGGCAGATTATGATACTGGCTTTGCCTTGAGTGCATTGCCACCAGGTTGGCATTCATCGTACGAATGTCGTGGTTCTGAATGATGTTGGAATTCGTATAGGTCATGTTGACTCCATGAACTCGATGCTCTTGGATCCACCCAAGATCCAATTGTTCCTGTAGAGCTGCTTGCACCACAGAACATCCCTGATTGTTTTTAGAGCGATATCACACTGGTGATAATTATGAGGTGGCATATGGCCATATCCACTCTGCCTACAATGTATCTTGACCAAGTTGGTTTTCAATAAGAGCACATCATGAATTTGATAGACATTGTTAGACTCTCCCTCTATCAGATTGACTGCAGCTTTCTCATGTTAAGGCAGCGGGTTCGTGAGAACATTCGGATTCGTATCTTTGAAAGATAAAATCCCACTCCTAACAAGCTTTTGCACGTCGGATTTGAAACTGAGACAATTCTCTATGTTATGCCCTGGTCCTCCTTGATAGTAAGGGCAAGTCTGATCCACCTTAAACCAAAAAGGTGGATTTTCTGGTACTGTAAGAGGAGCCTTGGTCTGGATGTGCCCTTTGACCAGCAGTAACGGAAATAGCTCTACGTACGATACGGGTATAGGGTCAAACCCTGGTGGCCGCGTTGTACAGTTGTTGTTGTATGGAGGACGAGCCAGCTGAAGAGGTTGTTGTGTCCTTTGCGGAAATTGCTGTTGATTAGGTTGGCTCTGCGCAACCTGAGGTTGATACGTAAAAGCAGGCGCAGGGTTGATAGCAGGAGTTACAGGTGCTACCGGCTGGTATCGATGCCTTTACTTTCTAAGAGAGATATTCCCAATATCTTGCTCTTTTTTCTCAGGGAGAACACTACCGTATTTCTTAGTACTGCTTGTCGACCCAGTGTCTTTGACTAAACGTCCTTCTTGAACGGCTTCCTCAAGACGTACTCCCATACCGACCATTTTGGTGAAGTCGCTGGGCGCACTGGCAACCATTCTGTCGTAGTAAAATGAGCTCAAGGTCTTTAATAAAATCTTCGTCATCTCTTTTTCCTCCAGGGGTGGAGAAATCTGAGCGGCAATTTCATGCCATCTCTGAGCGTACTCCTTAAAGGTTTCCTTGTCCTTTTATGAAATCGATCTGAGTTAATCTCTGTCCGGTGCCATGTCCAAATTGTATTTATATTGTTGGACGAAGGCAGTGCCAAGATCTCTGAAAGTACTGATCTCGGTGCGGTTTAAACCCGTGTACCATTTTAAGGCGGCACCTGTTAAACTATCCTGAAAGTAGTGAATCAGTAGATCCTGATTCTCTGTTTGAGCCGACATTCGCCTAGCGTACATCACCAAATGGCTCTGAGGGCAAGAGTTACCCTTGTACTTTTCAAAGTCGGGCACCTGGAATTTGTGCGAGACTTTCACATTGGGGACCAAGCAGAGATCTGCGGCGTCCTTTTCAAATAAATCCTGACCGCGAATAGATTGCAGTTCCTTTTGCAATATCAGGAACTGCTCTTGGAACTCGTCCATTCTATCGAACATAGTTTCTTTTCTACCAGAAGGTATCTGCGAAATCTGTCCTTCCGGGACAGTGTGCACCACAGGGGGTGGTATCGTTACTACGGAAGTGAATCTTGGCATTTCCCGAAGTTTGTAACCTTCAGGAGTCCTCATTATGCCCTTGGCATCCTCGCTTTCCCGAAGTTTGTAACCTTCAGGCCCAGCGGGTTCTGCTATGATTCCCTAATCTTCAGTGATCGGTGGAACATATCCTTCCAGGATATAGTTAACAGGCATGCCCCAGGGACGATCTTTCGGCATTTGATACCTAGGATCATACTTCTCCACTATGGGTGTTAAGGTGATCTCTGAGATCACTGTTCTTTGTAGCTGAGCTTCTGCCATGGCTTGCATGTCGTTACGAAGCTTTCTCATATCCTCTCTCAGAGCGTCGATCTCTTCTTTAAACTCTCTGTTCTCTTCCTCAAGATCATCCATCTTTTTTTGACGATTGGACAGAGTATTGTACGAATGAGACAGTTTGAATCTAGAACTGAGACACAAACGTGAGATTTGTAGGTAAGAAGAATACGTGACGTGAGAATGATGAATGCAATGATTACATTAATTTTTTTTTTGTTTAATCAAAATAAACTTTGATAATTAGATTGCAAATATCAAACAGTGGGGAAACCCCATTTTATTGAATTTGAAGGATTGCAGAAATGAAAATACAGTAAATTACAAGATGTGAAAACAGAAACCTAAGCTAATGGGTCCCGAGTCCTCTCTGAGGAGAAATCGGGTGCTGATTCTGGTACTTTCCTTTTCTTTGACCGGGGCTCTTGGGCCGTTGTCGGGTTTTCATTCCTTTACCAAGTGAAAGGAGTGAACAAATTCCTTCGGTCATCCTGATTCTCTACAGCATGCTGCTCCAAAATCTCAATTAGAGCATCCTTATCTTTCAGTAGTTGCTGTATTTTGATACACTCCACATTGAGAATGCAATACTTGTTCTTCCAAGACCTCCTTTCCTGTTGAACCTTGTTGAGAGTAACCTGAAGTTTTTCTGTCTCAGTCATGAAGTACATGACAAATTCCCTTGGCCCAAGAACTCCGTGACGAGGATAAGGCATCTTAAGCTTGAGAGCTCTAGTTTGTACCCAGTGGAGATAAGGCTCCACCGAGACACAGTCTGGTTTTCCTAGAGACTCTCGTCCTTTATTATGAACATGTTTCCAAGCGTGCACTATTTCCATCTTTAGCGCCCTGTCATTTTCTCCTTCCTTGAAAAAAAGACCTTCCAGATGAGCATTACGCGGGACATGCCTCATCGGGTATCCAAATTGACGACGAACCAATACTGGGTGGTAATTGATTTCTCCCTTAGTTCCTATGAGGGGTACGTTGGGGAAGTTTCCACAACGATTAATGATCCTGATCCCGTCATAAATCCTATTGCACCAATCTATGTCAGAGTTGGTAAGGGACATGATTTTCTGCGACCAACGTAAAGCACTCTTATGATCCCAAAAAGCAGCAGACTTAGGCAAATAGGAAATAAAGAATTTGTAGAGCAGGGGTACATAGCATGTGATCATTCCTCTGCTGTACAAATTCCCTAAGTGTACAAAATGATACGCATCTGCGAGCAAAGTTGGTATAGGGTTTCCAATGAGAAAAACCTTAATGGCATTGATATCTACAAAGTTATCGATGTTGGGAAACAAAAATAACCCGTAGGTGAGTAAAACAAAGATGCTTTCAAAACCGGCCACGTTCCCTATACTAGCAAAGTACAAGGCTTTCTTTATCAAGAATTGGGCTGGCAAACCTTGGATGCCACTCTTAGTGGTTGTGTGAGTCCTGACTTCTGACTCGTCCAAATAAATTGCTCTTGCAATGGTTTGATCCTTTGGAATTTCTTCCAGTCCAGAAAATGGAGCTCGATCAGTGATATGTAAATCAGTTAGATGAGAATACTTCTCCAGCGTTGGTGCGAGCTGGTAATCCGGGAATGTGAAACAGTGATAGACCGGATCGTAAAACTGAATGAGTGCATCAATGATTCTTTCAATTACTTGGACCCTTAACAGAGGTAGTAGACCTCCATACTTGGCTCTGAAAGCGTTAGGGTTAGTGATCATCCTCGCTAATCCTCTCAAATCCTCTAGTTTTGGAACCTTGAAGGTATACTTGTGAGTTTTCCTTCTACCGAAATCCATTAGAGCAATCCTTTTCTCTGACATTTGCAATCATTGTCTCAGTTTAGTTTGAAAAAGAGAGACTAGAGGAGAAATTTTTTTTTTAATGTTTTTTTTAAATGAATGCATGAATGCAGCACACAAAAACATAGAAAAAACATAGGGTCAAAGGGTCGTTGTCATGAAGTCAAGGCTCTACCCACCCCAAAGGTTTATACTAGTGACTTTTGTACCTGTCTCTCAAAATCATCAATTCTTGTCAAGAAAACACTAGCGGGCCGGGAACCGTGCTAGGTGATGTTTTTTTGAAGAATCATCAGAAGAGGGTAGTATCACGTAACCGCTATTTCTGATAGCTTCCGCACTACTAAAAGGGGTTTTTCTTAGGTGTATACTCAATCTTTCCACATGCGGCATCACACGCATTCCCATTAGCAGAAAAATAAACACATATATCAATTAGGAAAAGCAGTATATATATTTGTCCTAATGTCCTAGACTTTTAAAAGCTATGAATCTTATGTTCCTGACAGAAAATGGCTCCCTGGCGGAGGCGCCATCCTGTGGTTCCTTCCCAATTCAAAAGGTTTTGACCTAAGATCCTAGTGAAGGCCGATCCTATTAATAATGACATTCCCCGATGGAACGGTCATGAAAATAACTTGTCCAAGGGCTTTTACCCGAGCTTGTAAGGAAGAAAGAAAACAGGGCCCCACGGTGGGTGCCACTTTTCTGTAGCGGCCACCGCCATGAAAAAGACTTGCCCAAGGTTTTCACCCTAACTTGTAAGAAAGAATGACGCTGCCCCATGGTGGGCGCCACTTTTCTGTAGCGAACGATTTTGGACGTCGTTCTTAAGCACTGTCACTCTTTTGGGGGGACTACAGGTCGATTCATTTTTTATCCTATTGAGCTGATGAAGGAAGGTAAATAGATGTCTCCAACTAACCCTGCTTACAAACTGAGTTTAAACAGCGGTCTGTTAGGTTACAGATGCTATATGGTAATGGGGCCTCTCTCTTCTTACTTTGTTCAGAGTGAAAAATACTGGGACTGTTCATGGTAGGATGTTTAGGACTGATGCTTTTTAATTGATATATGAAGGTACGGGATTTTTGGTTTTTGATGAGTGTGCTCGCTAAGATTTCTCTTTCAATCTTATGCTTACATATTCTCGTTTACCGAAACAAGGAAATCAAAGCGATCGTAGTTCCTCATATTCTATGGGAGGAAATGGTGTTTGGGTGTCTTGTTCAAAGCCCAAGACGTGAAGCTAAAGGGAGTATATATATCTTGTTCAAAGCCCAAGATGTGAAGTTGAAGAGTCTATTTGTACCTTGATTAAAGCCCAAGATATGAAGCTAAAGGGTTTTAATTTTAGAGAGAATTTGCCATCTCTAAAGTGGTCTGTTTGTCATGGGTGACTGATTATAAAGGAGAATTACTTTAGCTGGGATATGTGAATCCAGCAATGCCATAATTTCCTTTATATGAGTTTTTTAACCTAAAGGAGAAGACTTTAACTCAGTTTAGAGTAATGCCATCTTTCCTTAGGAATTTCTCATGCTAAAAGAGGGACAGTGGCGTGGATGTAAATAATCCAGAGGCTTGCCGCTTACAGCAATTAGATGGGGGAAAAGGAGTTGTTGATGTTTGTATGTTGTGACCAAAGCATGATTTTGATGCTAAAAGGTTGATTGTCTCAACCGGGGTTTCCTTATACAAAGCCTAAGAGGAGGCTACTGGCTGACTTTTCCAGGGAAAAATGTTATTTCTGTCTTGTACAAAGCCCAAGATTGAGGCTAAAAGGGTCTGACTCAACAAGAGAGTCTTTTATACTCAACAAGAGAGTGATTTGGTGTCTCGTACGAAGCCCGAGACGGAGGCTAAAGGTTGTTTGACTCAACAAGAGACTCTTTTATACTCAACAAGAGAGTGATTTGTATCTCGTACGAATCCCGAGATAGAGGATGAAAAAAGTTGGTTGACTCTACAAGAGAGTCTTTTTGTATCTTGTACGAAGCCCGAGATGGAGGCTAAAAGGCTAGTGACTGTTTCAGTTGAGTGACCAGTATGTTGGTTCAAAGAGAAAATCAGTTCTTATATGAGTAATGTGGTACTCTGGGATTTGATCTGAGCGTTGGGATTTATTTCCCATTCTCTAGGGAAACGGAGAATCCAAAGGGTATTGAGACTGTCTGAGTCTACGAGTTTTATCTTTTGTGCCATGTTTGAGAAATAGTAGTAGTGAGATCTAGACTCTTTGAAAGACTGTTCTATTAAGATGACTAATTTATGTTCCTATACCTCTAGGAGGTGATCGGGACAATTTGTACGAAGCCCAAGAGGAGGCTGGAAACTTTTAAGAAGCCGAGGGACAATTTGTACGAAGCCCAAGAGGAGGCTATCTTCCCGGAGGAAGAATCATTACACGAAGCCCAAGAGAAGGCTGTGAAAACTTCTAAGAAGCCGAAGGGTCCTTGTACAACGCCCAAGAGGAGGCGGGGATGCTTTTAGGAAGCCTGCGGTGTGAGCAAGCCTTTAAGTTTTTGTATGATTGCAAATTGTGTGATATGCATGATATAAGATTTGTATGCATGATTAGTTTGTACATACATATGATTTCATACCTACTATGATTTAAAAGACAATGCAAATTGATTCATATCATCATTGTAATCATAAAAACGTTTTTCCCTATGTATGCATCGATTCATACGTGGCTTGTATCGACACATACCTTTGATAAACTCACAAAAAAACCGTTTTGCTTCAGTATGTATCGATTCATACGACACTTGTATCAATACATGATCCTTTGTAACTAGGGTATGTATCGACGCATACGCATCATGTATCGATGCATGATTTACTTCACATTCTGAAATAATTTTGCTTCAGTATGTATCGATTCATACGATACTTGTATCGACACATGTTCCTTTGTGATGGAGCTATGTATCGACGCATGTGCATCATGTATCGATGCATGATTTATTTTACATACTGAAAATTAACAGGTACAGTATGCATCGATGCATACAACCATGTGTCGACTCATGCATGTGTTATACTCACTATGTATCGACGCATACGACTCTTGTATCGATACATAGAGCTGTTTGTTGCTTTTAACCGTTTCTGTTTTCATATATAAGTGTTATGACAGTTCAGTTTGGAAGAGTAATTCTGGTTAGAGTGAAAAAGTGCAATCAAAGCAAAAGACAAGTTTGGTGTGCATGATTTTTCAAGAGCAGTGTTAGAAACCTGAAAGAGACTTTGTCTTCATCATCTTCTCAATCTCGTTAATTCAAGAACATCAACACATAATCATTTTTGTTCTTCGGATTAAGGGATCTTTGAGATAACGTTCAGTGGTACGATCATTGATCTAGCTGAGTTGAAGATACAAAGGGGGTTTCGAGGAAAAACCATTTGGTTTGTCCTTTAAGAACGGGTGTGTTCTTGAGGGTTTGTTAGTCACGATTGCAGAACAGATTCAGCCGCAGCGTAGGGTTTGGAAATCTGGAGATTTCGCAAACAGGTCGTGGAACCGGTGAATTGTCTGTATTTCTTGCAGGAAAATTCTTGATCAAGCTCAGATCAAGTGAAGGTTCATACAATAGGAAGATCTTGGGGTTTAGATTTCTGGATTTGTATTGTAACCTTGTAAAGAACGAATTCAGCATTATTGATATAACAGGTCTCAATTTCATTTTGAAATTGAGAGGGAGACGTACCCACACGCGAGGACGGAAGTGGGGAACTTCCTTACCAAATCTCTGCGTATCGTATTCTATCTTTATCTCTTTACGCTTTCAACAATTTTGTGATTCGTTTGGTGTGTTGCGTATTAAAGTTTCAAGATACAATAGTGGTACGAAAATCTTTGTCAAAATCACCATTATTGTTAATCGTTGAATGCATACACGCCAAGTGTTTGACAAAATTGTTTGCTGTGTTTTTGTTCATTGGAAACAGTCTTTGTATGATAAGTGCATTTGAGTCGATTCATATCTGGTGTTAATATATCTTTGTCATCCTAATAAATCCAGCATAAACTCGTGTGTCCGGTTTTCTAGTAGCTGGTTCAGAATAGACGGAAGTCGATTCGGGATCATAATTTTTCCGCTAACTTGAAAGACTCTGATAAACTTTTTTAAATCCTTGAGTTTCAAGGAGGTGATCTATTCACCCCCCCCCCCTCTCGATCACTAGCCACACCGTCTAACAAGTGGTATCAGAGCGCCGGTTCGCTGGTGCTTTGTGGGTGCTTGTAACGATATGGATTCTGAACCAAAGGGGGCGTATAATAGAGCGCCTGTTTTCAACGGTGAAAATTATGGCTACTGGAAAGACTGCATGCGAGTTCATATAAATTCTGTGGATAGGAATGTGTGGGCTGCCATTCAAAATGGTCCTTTTCAAATTACTATGAGAAATGAGGCTGGCGCCATAGTTCCTAAACCAGAAGATGATTACGATGAGAAAGATGAGAAAAAGTGGTCGAGTGATTGGAGAGCTCGAAATATGCTAATTTCAGCACTTAGTGCTGATGAGTATTATCGGGTATCCCATTGCTCGACAGCTAAAGAAATGTGGGATGCTTTAGAAATTGCCCATGAGGGTACTACTGAAGTAAAACAGTCCCGTATTAACACACTTAATCAAGAGTTCGAGCTCTTTCGCATGAAACAAGGAGAATCTATCTCTGACATGCAAAAGAGATTCGTTCATCTCATAAATCGGTTGAATGCACTTGGAAAACCTGTTTCCAATGAAATAGCCACTAATAAAATTCTGAGGTGTCTTAGCAGGGAATGGCAACCTAAAGTAACAGCTATTAAGGAAGCCAACGACCTCACGACGCTTACTATTACAACTTTATTCGGCAAGCTGGAAGAACATCAGCAAGAACTGGAAAGTCTCGAAATATTTGAGAAAAAGAGTAAAAAGGAAAAGAATAAAGACAAAGAGAGTGAGAAGAAGCCAATAGCTCTTGTGGCCTCTAACTCAAAGTCCTCACAAAAAGAGCAAAGCGACAATGATTCAAGTAGTGACGAAGATTCGGGTGATGAAGAAATGGGACTTTTTGTTAAGAGATATAATAGATTCATTCGAAAGAATGGAATCCAGCATTCCGACAAAAATCTCATTAAGTTTCGAAGACAATCTGTAGAGTCAAAACAGGAAGAGAATAAGAAGCATAGAGTAAAAGGATCGTGTTTTAATTGTGGTAAATCTGGACATTATAAAACAGAATGCCCTATGAAGAAAAAGGACAAAGGAAAAGCTCAACCAAGAAGGTCAAATAAACAAAGAAGAGCTTACATAGCATGGGAAAGCGATAGTGACTCATCAAGCTCACAAAGTTCAAATGATAGTGATGAGACAGCAAATCTGTGTCTTATGGCTCACACCAAAAATCAGTCCTACCACAAGAAGAAAATCAACGATAAGAAAGTAAGACAAGCCTACTATAGTAATGTCTCCTCTATGTCTTTTTCTGAACTGAAAATCGCTTTTGAAAAACTGCATAACGAAGCTGTAGATGCTTTCAAAAGATTATCTTCCGATAAACAAATTTTTTCATTCTTGGAAGGTAAAGTATACAAAGCTGAAAAAGATTTAGAAAGCTTGAAAGCTAGTATTGCAGAAAATTCAAAAGATATTAATGTTAACGGATGTAGTAAAGTTAGGTATTGTGAAGCTTGTCATATTTGGCAACAAGAGGTTAAAACTCTTAAAGTCAAATTGGAAAAAGCTTTACAACCCAAGGTGACTTACGCCGTTGATTCTAGGTTGTTTAAGAAGTCATTAAATCCACCATATGCAAAATACTCCTTTATTCCAAAGGGTTTAATGATAAAAAATAAACAAATACATCATCGTGGCTTATGTCACTATTGTTGTCATACTGGTCATACCATTGAAAAATGCAAGTTTAGGAGATTTCTTGTTCCTAAAGGCATTTATCAATGGAGGCCTAAAGGCAACCATGTTACAACTTACCCACATGGACCCAATGAAAATTGGGTACCTGTTTCTCTCTTTTGATATTGTAGGATGAGTGTCTTGCATCCGTAGATAGAAGATGGTTTCTAGACAGCGGGTGCTCAAGGCACATGACGGGTGACATATCGCTTTTTATAGACTTCAAAGCAAAGAAGAAGGGATATGTTACTTATGGAGACAATAACAAAGGAGCTATACTTGGCAAAGGTAGTGTAGGTAATCCCTCTACCACTACTATTTCTGATGTCCATCTAGTTGAGGGGCTTAAACACAATTTGTTAAGTATTAGTCAATTGTGCGACAAGGGTTACAAGGTTTCTTTCACAAAAACTTGCTGCACAATTGAACATACTGAACAGAATATTGTGTTTAAGGGTGTAAGAGTAAACAATATCTATATGCTTGATCTTTTTGATGTACCTTTAACAAGCTCTAAGTGTCTAGTTGCCTTGAATGATGATTCTTGGCTTTGGCACAGACGCTTAGCGCATGTTAATTTCGATTTGCTTAATAAGGTTGTATCTAAGGATCTAGTAGTCGGTCTTCCAAAGATAAAATTTTCAAAAGACCATCTATGTGACGCGTGTCAAATGGGAAAGCAAACAAGGGTATCTTTTAAATCCAAAAATGTAAGTTCAACTTCACGACCCCTTGAGCTTCTCCATATGGATCTCTTTGGACCTTCTAGGACAAAGAGTCTAGGCGGAAACTATTATGGTTTAGTAATCGTTGATGACTATTCTAGATTTACTTGGACTATATTCCTTCATAGCAAAGATGAAACGTTTTCCGCTTTTAAGAGTTTTGCAAAACTGTCCCAAAACAAAATGAATTCTAAAATAGTTACAATTCGAAGCGATCATGGAGGAGAATTTCAAAACTATCTCTTTGATAAGTACTGTGATAAGTATGGTATTGAGCATAACTTTTCAGCTCCTCGAACTCCACAACAGAATGGCGTTGTGGAGCGCAAAAATCGCGTTTTAGAAGAGCTGGCAAGAACAATGCTAAATGAGGGTGGATTGCCAAAATATTTTTGGGCTGATGCAGTTAGCACAGCCTGTTATGTTCTAAACAGGATTCTAATTCGCCCTATTTTAAATAAAACCCCTTATGAGCTTTTAAAAGGAAGAAAGCCAAACTTATCACATCTTCATGTATTCGGTTGTAAGTGTTTTGTTTTGAATAATGGTAAGGAAAAACTTGGGAAGTTTGATGCAAAAGCGGATGAAGGTATTTTTCTTGGTTATTCACAATCAAGTAAAGCATATAGAGTGTACAATAAGCGTTTACTTTCCGTTGAAGAATCTGTTCATGTCTCTTTTGATGAGTCTTATCCGAAAAATGTCGGAAAAGGTATTTCTTTTAATGACACAGGTATATCTACAGAAGACATACTCAAAGAAGTTGTTTCGGAAACTGATCAGTCCAAAACAGAAGACAATGAGGAGGAGGAAGATACCAGTCATGTCAAAGATAAGGAAGAAGGACAAACTGAAGTGAATGTCCTTCCACCAACTTGGAGATCTTCAAAAGATCATCCTATTGACAACATCTTGGGAGACATTTCAAAGGGAGTCATGACTCGTTCTAGGATAAGTAATTTCTGCTCTCACTTCGCTTTTGTTTCACAAGTAGAACCTAAAAATGCCAAAGAGGCCTTGATTGATGAATTTTGGCTAATGGCCATGCAAGAAGAGCTTAATCAATTTAAAAGAAATGACGTTTGGGAACTTGTTCCTCGTCCGCGAGATCATCATATCATAGGTACTAAATGGATTTTTAGAAATAAGCTTGATGAAAACGGAGTGATAACTAGGAATAAGGCACGTTTACTGGCACAAGGGTATAACCAAGAGGAGGGCATAGACTATGAGGAAACTTATGCTCCAGTTGCTCGCCTCGAAGCTATACGTCTCTTGCTTGCTTATGCGTGTTCTAGAGATTTTAAGCTTTACCAAATGGACGTAAAGAGTGCGTTTCTAAATGGTGTCCTAAATGAAGAGGTATACGTCTCACAACCTCCTGGTTTTGAGAATGCTGAATATCCAGATTATGTTTACAAATTAAAACGAGCTTTGTACGGTCTTAAGCAAGCCCCTCGGGTTTGGTATGAAAGACTTAGCAAATTTCTACTTGATCATGGATATTCAAGAGGTAAAGTGGATACCACCCTCTTCATTAAACACAAGGGAAAACACATTCTTTTAGTTCAAGTTTATGTAGACGATATAATTTTTGGTTCAACTAACATACACTTGGTCGAAGAGTTTTCAAAAGTTATGCAGGGTGAATTTGAAATGAGTCTTATGGGGGAGCTTAATTTCTTCCTCGGTCTCCAAATAAAGCAGCTTGATGAGGGCACAGCTGTGAGTCAAACAAAATACTGCAGAGAGCTGCTCAAGCGCTTTGGAATGAACGACTCAAAATCAATAGACACACCTATGCCTACCAACGGAAATCTAGATAAAGATGAACACGGTAAGAGTGTAGATGTCAAACAGTATAGAGGTATGATTGGGTCTCTCTTGTATCTTACTGCGTCTAGACCTGACATCATGTTTAGTGTCTGCATGTGTGCACGATATCAATCGAATCCTAAAGAGTCACACTTGAAAGCTGTCAAGCGCATATTTAGATATCTTCATGGAACATCTAAGTATGGGCTCTGGTATTCAAAAGGAAGCGATTGTAGCTTAGTAGGTTACTCCGATTCTGATTTTGCTGGCTGCAAATCAGATAGGAAAAGTACTAGTGGTACATGCCACTTATTTTCAAACTCTTTGGTCAGTTGGCATAGCAAGAAACAGGTGTCTGTCGCATTGTCAACTGCTGAGGCTGAGTACGTTGCAGCCGGTAGCTGTTGCGCTCAGATCTTGTGGCTGAAGCAACAACTACAAGATTTCGATATTCAACTCAAACGCATTCCAATAAAGTGTGACAACACCAGTGCTATAAATCTTACTAAGAATCCTGTTTTACACTCACGCACTAAACACATAGAGATTAGGCATCACTTTCTTCGCGATCATGTTGAAAAAGAGGACGTTGTATTTGAGCATGTTGATACTAAAAACCAACTTGCTGACATTTTTACTAAACCATTAGCAACAGAACAGTTCTTCAACATTCGTCGTGAATTAGGGATTTTAGATCTCTCCTCATCGATGTCTTAAGCATGTTGGTCCTTATTTATATATATCTCACTTTGGCTGTTAAGCTTTGTTTTTAGACATCACTCAGACTCCATAAGGTTTCATCAACAGAGGTAATATCATTCCTTTCTAAAATCTCTTTGGAACTTTGTGATTAGTGTATGGTAGAATAAATTCGTTAAGATCGTTTATATGTATTTCATTGCATATGTTGTTTGAACATTAACGTTTGATTCATGAATTGTACTTGAGCATCATTATCATGACATCATCTATACTGCATTGACTCAAGAGCTGTTCACAGGTTTCTAACTCAACAGGTAGTCACAAATCAGTTAAAACATGTTTTAGCATCAAGTATGTATCGATACAACAAGAACATGTGTCGACACATTAGAGTTTCCGATCGATACATTCGTGATATGTGTCGATTCATGTCTTTTCATTTTCAATTTTTTTAAAAACTTGTTTCAGTATGTGTCGATGCATCCGTGCTTTGTGTCGACACATAGGACACTTTCAAAAACAAAAATTTCGCGATATGAATCGATCCATACCCTTTGTATCGATACATACTGTTTCTTTTACAAGAAATGCATGAGGCAAATGACGAGAATCAGCCTGAAGCAGATGTTAATGCTGGCTGGGGTGATTGGGTGCCACAAAGGTGGTCTCCAACAAATTATGAACCAGGTCCACGTGTTCCTCCGTTCTCTGGCGCTGCCTCCTCTTCAACTGCCCCTGAGTACTTGACTCAAATGTTTCAGCAAATGGAGCTTGCAAATCAAGCCCGTCATGAACAGGCGCTTGCTTGGCATGTGCAGCAAAATGAGTGGCATAAGGAGCATCGTGAGTGGCATGATGAACACACAAGGATGTATCATAATCAGCATGCTTGGCACACGGAATTGGTTAAATGGCATCAAGTCTTTTACAATGAAATGTCTGGTTTTATGGACGATTGTCGTGCACATCCTGGTATCATGGACAGATTCAGAAGTGTTGAAGTTCAGAACCGGTTCAGGCGATACAATTTCATGGGCCATAATCCTGATGAGATGCCTCCTCCGCCGCCTCCACCAAGCTTCAGAGATCCTGATAGAGAGGATGAGGAGTCCTGTGGAGGCCATAACCCTTTTTAGGCTAGCATCATGTCATTTCATTACATTTCATTTCATCATCATGTTGTTTCAGTTTCCTTGCTACATTGTTCAAACTTCATTTGTTTTGGTTCTGCTTATGTAAACTCCAAGTACTTTCTTAAAATTTTAATGCTTATTTCTTTTAGTTCTGTTTACTTGTGTTAGTCTTTCCCTGTCTTATCATTCTCTGTGAATGATTCTGTTATGTTAAGCTTCATTCTTGGTGATTGTGAGCTTCTATATCAATATTGCTGTCTATTGTTACATCAATTTCACCAGACTGTCTATCTCTTCTTTTTGATGTTGACAAAGGGGGAGAAGAAAGACAACAAGATGTTGACAGCCATGCACAAACTCAGGGGGAGTGCTCTATCACATCTTGCAAATTTGCCATCATCAAAAAGGGGGAGTTTGTGAGCAAGCCTTTAAGTTTTTGTATGATTGCAAATTGTGTGATATGCATGATATAAGATTTGTATGCATGATTAGTTTGTACATACATATGATTTCATACCTACTATGATTTAAAAGACAATGCAAATTGATTCATATCATCATTGTAATCATAAAAACGTTTTTCCCTATGTATGCGTCGATTCATACGTGGCTTGTATCGACACATACCTTTGATAAACTCACAAAAAAAACTGTTTTGCTTCAGTATGTATCGATTCATACGACACTTGTATCGATACATGATCCTTTGTAACTAGGGTATGTATCGACGCATACGCATCATGTATCGATGCATGATTTACTTCACATTCTGAAATAATTTTGCTTCAGTATGTATCGATTCATACGATACTTGTATCGACACATGTTCCTTTGTGATGGAGCTATGTATCGACGCATGTGCATCATGTATCGATGCATGATTTATTTTACATACTGAAAATTAACAGGTACAGTATGCATCGATGCATACAACCATGTGTCGACTCATGCATGTGTTATACTCACTATGTATCGACGCATACGACTCTTGTATCGATACATAGAGCTGTTTGTTGCTTTTAACCGTTTCTGTTTTCATATATAAGTGTTATGACAGTTCAGTTTGGAAGAGTAATTCTGGTTAGAGTGAAAAAGTGCAATCAAAGCAAAAGACAAGTTTGGTGTGCATGATTTTTCAAGAGCAGTGTTAGAAACCTGAAAGAGACTTTGTCTTCATCATCTTCTCAATCTCGTTAATTCAAGAACATCAACACATAATCATTTTTGTTCTTCGGATTAAGGGATCTTTGAGATAACGTTCAGTGGTACGATCATTGATCTAGCTGAGTTGAAGATACAAAGGGGGTTTCGAGGAAAAACCATTTGGTTTGTCCTTCAAGAACGGGTGTGTTCTTGAGGGTTTGTTAGTCACGATTGCAGAACAGATTCAGCCGCAGCGTAGGGTTTGGAAATCTGGAGATTTCGCAAACAGGTCGTGGAACCGGTGAATTGTCTGTATTTCTTGCAGGAAAATTCTTGATCAAGCTCAGATCAAGTGAAGGTTCATACAATAGGAAGATCTTGGGGTTTAGATTTCTGGATTTGTATTGTAACCTTGTAAAGAACGAATTCAGCATTATTGATATAACAGGTCTCAATTTCATTTTGAAATTGAGAGGGAGACGTACCCACACGCGAGGACGGAAGTGGGGAACTTCCTTACCAAATCTCTGCGTATCGTATTCTATCTTTATCTCTTTACGCTTTCAACAATTTTGTGATTCGTTTAGTGTGTTGCGTATTAAAGTTTCAAGATACAATAGTGGTACGAAAATCTTTGTCAAAATCACCATTATTGTTAATCGTTGAATGCATACACGCCAAGTGTTTGACAAAATTGTTTGCTGTGTTTTTGTTCATTGGAAACAGTCTTTGTATGATAAGTGCATTTGAGTCGATTCATATCTGGTGTTAATATATCTTTGTCATCCTAATAAATCCAGCATAAACTCGTGTGTCCGGTTTTCTAGTAGCTGGTTCAGAATAGACGGAAGTCGATTCGGGATCATAATTTTTCCGCTAACTTGAAAGACTCTGATAAACTTTTTTAAATCCTTGAGTTTCAAGGAGGTGATCTATTCACCCCCCCCTCTCGATCACTAGCCACACCGTCTAACATGCGGGTCCTTGCACTAAGCCCAAGAGGAGGCTGGTGAACAGTTCCATAAGGGGTTTCACATGGAACAATGTCCTTCTGTATATGAACTGTTCACGGGGAAATTCCTTAGATCTAGTTATCTAACGTTGGTGTAAGGAGGCGAGGTTTGGTCTAATTCTAGACGTAGTTGTCGGGGAAACTCTAAATATCTATACTATTATTACACAGTTTATATGAGTTTATGAAAGAAGACTTACAGTGAAACAGCCCCACAGTACAGTTATATACATATGAAAGCGGTAAATGCAAAGCGGGTAAACACTTACTCGGTTGTAGAGCTTCCATGCTATTTTGTTAGTTTGTTCAACAAAGAAAGATTTAAAACAACAATATATTACATAATCAAAGGGGAAAGTGCTTTGAAAGAAAAATTGGGGCTTACAGCTTAAGGAGAGGCCTAAGGTTTTATCGGTGATCGCACTGTCGTTTCGTACAGGGACTTATGCAAGTGACTAAGGCCCGGGAAAGGTTTTCTGTACAAAGGGATGGGTCTTACACTCTCTCAAGAGGCCCAAAAAGTTTTAAAGAAAAGAAATGGGTCTTACTACTCGAGGGTAGGCCCAGGGTTGATTTTTTCAACTGGCGATCGCGCCGAAGTGTTCTTTTAACGCAGAGGGACTTATACAATATCTGAGGCTCAAAATTGTTTTGGTTAAAAGGGGATTGAGTCTTACAATCTATTAGAGGCCCAAAAAGTTTTTGAATGGGTCTTATAGCTCGAGGAGAGGCCCGGATGGTTTGTTTTAAACGGGCGATGATCGCGCCGAACTTATGAAATACAACGGGACTTATACAGTAAGTGAGGCCAAAATAGGTTTGTATTTACAAAGGATTGGGTCTTACACTCTATTAGAGGCCCATGAGTGTTTAGAAAAGCTTGTTAGGGTGAAAATCAATTAAAACCCTAATTTCATCATTCTTTAATATATTATTCAAAGAAAATTAATAAAAATGATAAAAATGTCACATAAGTTTGAATAATCAACTTGTGATTTTGGCTTTAGGTTTGAAAAATGAGGCTTTAACCACAAGATGAATAAAAACCTATTTGATGTTGATTTTCCAATATGAATATTTATTTTTAAAAGGTTTAAAAACAAATAAAATGTATTTATTCACAAAAATACTAATTATATTAAATAAATAATATAAATCCAAATTATTTGTGGAATAAAATATTTCAACATATTTGTGATTTTTTTGCAAAAAGAACCAATAAAAAATAATTAAAATTGAAGGAGTTATTAATTTTCCAATTAATTAATAAAGCATGAAAATATTGGAAAAATAGCAAAAATGTGAAAAAACACAAAATGGCATGGGTGGGGTTTGAACCCACGACCTCAAGGTTATAGGGGGCGTGCCTTACAACTGGGGTGGTGATACATCCATTGCTTGAAGTGAAACCACAAATATACAAGGCTTGCTTGTGTTTTGGCCTGGCCCAAGGCAAGGCAAGACAAGTTTTTGTTCAAAAACGTGAAGGTCATAACTTCCTCATTTCTCCATGTTTGGGGACAAATTTTATATGCATCTAGCCTAGAATTTCACAAGGAATCCAATGGTGGTGGTATTTTTTTTTAGATCATACTCCCTCCTCAAAATCCGATAGGGTTTTTGAAAAAGGCCTATAATTGCATTTTCTATGCTACACTTTGGTATAGGCATGAATTACATAATGAATTGGTTCAAACACAACACATATGACATGTATAAGAGATGCATGACCAGTGGACCTCAAAACAATGCATATTTTGGAAAGTTCAAGTCATGAGGCTTACCTCCTTTTGAGCTTTTTGGAGTTTTTGTGCAATCTGTCAAGCCTCTTGTTCCAGAAGTGGTTTGATGCTTTGGACACTCCCAAATTATCCCTTAGAAGCTTTTAGGATGATTGGAATCAGCTGGAACCTGCAAAAACACCAACTGGCCCTTTCTTGCAAAAGGGATTAAAATGGCCAAAATAGCAACTCTCTCAAATGGTGTTCCAGATGGGGGGAACCATTTGGGGCAGTTCAAGGATGATATTTGGATTGTGTTTGAGGTTTTATCTGGTTTGGAAAGTGACTAAATCAAGACATGGTTTGAAAAATGCACAAAAGGCCTATTTTGAGGTTTTGAGAGGTGACTTTGTGATTTAAGGATTACAGGTCACTTGTGAGAGTTTGGACAGCTTATACATGACATATATGAGGTGTGTGTGTGATTGGTTTGGTTGGAAATGCTCTCTAACTCAAAAACTCGGAGTTACCTTGCTAAAGAAGGCATTTTTGCCAAGAGAAAGGGATTTTGAGGAAAGCATCTGTTTGATGGCTTTGGTGTACTCAAATTGAGCACAAATGAGCTCTATTTATAGAAGAGCAAGTTTGTTTTTGGATCAATAGTGAATGGCAACCACAACAGAGGTTTGGCCAATATTGGCAAATGAGAATCCAAGTCTCCTCTAGCCATTGACTAGAGGTTAGAGCACATGCCTTTGGTTCCCTAGTTGTTGGATCATTCTTGACTGAATTCAGTTGCAAATGTGTCAGCCCATGTTACCTCTAAGTAGAGCTGTCAAAACGGGTAGCCCGGCCCTAAACGGGCCGGCCCTGGCGGGCCTCGGGCTTTTCCGGGCCGGGCTTAAAAAGCCCATTTTAAATACAGGCTCCTTTTTTACTACCCAGGCCCAGCCCTGTCTGGGCTGCGGGCTACCCAGCCCTAAACGGGGCCATTTTAAAAAAAAATTAAAAAATTCATTTTTTAAGTAATATATAATGTAATAAAAATTAATACTCATTTTAATATATAATGTTATAGAAATTAATACTCATTTTAATGATCTTAATGTAATATATTCATTTTAGAATACTGTAATGTAATATAATGTAATAGAAATTAATGTTCTGGTAGTCACTGAAGTGTGTGTGGACCGAACCAAAGAAGCACTTACACATTGTATCCAAATGTTTCTTGGGCCAAATTTATTTTTTAGGTCCAATTATATATATTTATTAATTTATATATGGGCCAAATAGTTAAATTAATTCTTTTAAAAAAAGTTGTTGGGCTGGCGGGCTACCCATAGCCCATACGGGCCGACCCATTTTTTTTCGGGCTTTTTCGGGCCGGGCTCAAAAAGGCCCGGAATAATATGGGCTCCAAAAATAAGGCCCAAGCCCTAACTTTTTTCGGGCTCGGCGGGCCGGCCCATGGGCTTCGGCCCATTTTGACAGCTCTACCTCTAAGCATCCATTAAATGCTCTAATCCAAAATTGGAGTCTTGTCCCTCTTTTAGGGATTTCTAGGTGTGGCATGCTACTTCTTGTTCCAAGGACTTTGGAGGCTTGGCTCAGTGTTTGTCCCCTTTGGATTTGATCCTCAGATGTGTCCAAGATGATGACAAGGCTTGGAATTAGCTGATTTTGCCAAATCGAGCAAAAATGCAAAATTCTGCCTAGCCTTGGCAGTTTTCAGCAAGACATATTGCCATTGTCATATCTCATGGCTCAAGTGGAATTTAGTGATGTTCTTAGTCATTTTGGAAAGCCCTCATATGACACAACAACTGTTTGATCATATTTGTTTTTGAAACCTTTTGGATCCAAGTGAAAAATCCCCCTACATTTGGAAAAAAGTGAAGGCAGATTCTGACTTAGTGAAAATTTCACTAAGTGTTGGAAAAAAGTGACATTTTCACTTTTCTTGATTTTGATCATTCCATAACTCAAAATCCATGAGGAATTTGGAGAGAGGTCAGTTCTATGCTTTTGTAGAGGGTAATGAGTTCTACAAATCAAGCTTTGGATGGGGAAAAATGGCTTTATGGTTTAGGAGTTATGATCCTCCAAAGTTGGTACCCTTGCCACTATATTTCATAACTTAGAAATTTTTCTAAGTTTTTATGGTTACCCCTTTTACAAGTTATCCCATTTTCTTTGATTTTTCTTGATGAATGATGATTCCAATCACACATTAACATCATTTTAGGGTTAAAAAACCAATTTTATGAAAAATCTCAAAAAGTCAAAGTTTGACTTTTGTGCACAGTTGACTTTTTATCAGATGAATTCCAAACTGTGCAATTATTTAGGAAATCATGTCCTTGACCTAAATCAAACTTGATGGACATGTTCCATGGGTGTTATAGGGTATATGGATTCATGCCTTAGGGTTTGGGAGCATGTCCTGGTCAAGAGTCAAAGCTACAGTTGACTTTTCTCACGAAACCCTAATTGTGGTTCTGATGAAATTGAGACTTGTTGCTCAAGCTTCTTGGATCAATCCATTGTTGCAAATGGATTAATGTAGTTTATTAGAGACCCTCAAATCATGTCTTGAGGTCTTGGCTCATGATTTTTCCCAAAAGCCAACTTAGGGGTGAATTAGGTCAAGAAACCCTAATTCCTGATTTTTGATGTATGCATCCCCTGAGGCTAAATTGACTTGAGGATTGGTTTTATGATGTCCCTTGGAGCATCATAGGTTACGCTTTGAAGCATTGGCTCATGCCCAGAGGAAAAATTCCAACTGGAGGCCCTGGTCGACCAAAACCCTAATTTGGTGACACTGGCGATCTTGAGGCTTAATCCACCTAGAAGGTTGCAGCCTTTTGCTTGATTCCTGAAGTGGGAGTCCTCTTGATCCATTGTGGATGTTTGAGAGGTTTAGACAAGTTTAAGATCATGTCATTCCTTGATTGATCCTTTGTCTAAGAGCTCAGAGAGGGCTTGAAACCCTAAGTTTAATTGTAGTGGATGCTCACCCATCTTTGGGGAGACTAATGAGGTATGATGGTTCCTCCATATTGTGATGATGATTTGCACAATGATGGGAATCTTAGTGGTCAAAATTTGGGGTATGACAGGTGCCCATGGGGTGATGAATGTAGTTTTCTCCATGTCTTTTGGCGCTATTTTTATCTGATTATAGCCCGAGAATCCATCCATGAAGGAGAAAACTTTGAACTTTGTTGTATTGTCTACCAGCATGTCAATGTGCGGTAAAGGAAAGTCTCCCTTTGGACTAGCCTTGTTCAGATCCCTGTAGTCTACGCACATTCTGACTTTTCCGTCCTTTTTCGAAACTGGTACTATGTTGGCTAACCATTGAGGATATTCTGAGGTGGCGAGAAAACCCGCGTCAATCTGTTTGCGTACTTCCTCTTTGATTTTGATGGCCATGTCTGGGTGAGTTCTTCTCAACCTCTATTTTACTGGTGGGCATTTTGATCTTAACGGTAGATGATGTTCTATGATGCTGGTATCTAACCCTGGCATATCCTGGTAGGACCAAGCGAATACATCAGGAAATTATTTGAGAAGCTTTATCAAACCTTCTTTGACAGTCGGATTGAGCAGTGCCCCAATCTTGACTTGTTTTCTCTCTTCTTCTGAACACAAGTTAGCTATTTCCAACGGCTCTTTGTGAGGTTCAATGGACCTTTCCTCTTGTCTGAGTAATCGGGAGATCTCTTCTGGAATTTCCTCGTCATTTTCTTCTTCAGCCTCAAATACCTGGAATTCAAAGTTGGGACAAGGCATTGGATTGTATGTTTCAATGGGGTTTAAAACAAGCAATCTGCATGACGTGATGATTGTTTTTTAGAAGAGATAGAGAGAATGCAAGAGTGTGTGCAGTGTATTTTCTGAAAAATGCTTGTTTTTATTATTTGAGTTTTTTTTAGGATTACCATTTTCTGAAAAAGCAAAAAGAGAAAACAACAATAAATGCGAAAATTACAGAACGACATTATTTTATTTATGATCTTGTCGATTCATGAAACTACAACCCTATAAAACAAAACTCTGTCGCTTTGGGCAAAGCAAAGAGAGTGAGCCCTATCAAAACATCCGTTTCACCTGGGCAGGGTGAAGGGTTAAAACAAAGACGACAATTACTTAGACTTATGGATGACTTTTGGAACATCGACAGCAACCCATTGGCGGCGAACTCCTCGGTGAATCACAAAGTCTGGTACCTTCTTTCTTGCCTTGTCTTTAGAAATAACGCTGATTTCTGCTGAAACAGGATCGTTGGAGTCTGTCTCCTAGGCAGAGTTGTCGTAGGAGGATTCTTTTGTTGTATCTTGCACAGTGTTTGTACTCTCAGGTAACTCTCCCCATCCAGTGGGCTAGATGTCTTCGAGGCTAATACGAGAGCTTTCAGGAGCGGTGTACTTGACCAGGAAGTCGTACTTGCCACTTGGTTGTCCTAAGGTGTCCCACACTTCTTTGGAACTGGAGGAGTCATCCCTTTCGATGACGTTGACCTCAGGAAAAACGTAGTTGCTGAACTCTAGCCCTACTGTCTTTGCAAATTCATCATCGTGCTGGGTATTTTCTGAATGCCTTGAGTCTTGATCCCATGACATGGTGGGGACACAGATATTCTTTTTAATGATGCTCAGCTGATAAGCATCGTTCGGCTGACTCTTTTTCCCCAAGTCTCCTGGGTACGGGTATGGCTTCCAGATAGGCAGGCCATCCATTGGGCCATAATAATCATGGTCAAAGTTGTCTTTCATCGGAGTGTCTTCCTCCAGAGAGTTTGGTGGAGCACGACATCTCTCAGGATCACAATCCCCGTTTACCATTTTGACGTCTGATCTTGGTATATATCTCAGACTCTGTGCGGGATAGCAAAATGGCGTAGGCACCTCTTTCTGAGACATATAACTGTCTTCGTTGAGATAGGACTTCCATTCTTCATATGTATCGGAGGAGTCACCCTCGTTCATGGTATGTACTTCTTGAGACACTGGGTGAAGGAAACCTCCACTGTGGAAAAAGTCCTGAATGGGATGAAAACTTTCATCGTTAGCAACAGTCTGAGTACAGGTTGCGGAAAAACCAAGACCCTTCTTTGTTTTATTATCAGTAGGAATGACAAGCTGTCCCCATCCTTTTGCATTGTTACTTTTGATCACTTCGAGAGCATCTTTGTACGAGGAAATCGACGTTCCTTTTTCTGATTGGTTGTCGTTGCTCACTGAAAGTACTTGGAACCGGGTTCCAATAACCTCCTCTGGTTCTACACAAGTGGACGACGATAAGTTGCTCACGATCAAGGCTTGCTCTCCACAGACTGTGACTAGTTGGTCGTTCTTGACGAACTTCAGCTTCTGGTGAAGTGTCGAAGTGACTGCCCCAACCTCGTGTATCCAAGGTCTTCCTAACAAACAGCTGTATGCTGCTCGAATGTCCATGATCTGGAAAGTGACTTGGAAAGTGTGAGGACCGATAGTTATGGGAAGATCGACTTCGCCGATAACTGTTTTTCGGGATCCGTCAAATGCTTTGACGATGAACTTACTGCCTCTCATCGGAGATCCTTTAAAGGATAGTCGCATTAAAGTAGATTTTAACATAACATTTATAGCTAATCCGGTATCTACCAGTATGCTGGCTAAAACATCGTCCTAGCAGTTGACTGTAATGTTGAGTGCCATGTTGTGACTTTTGCCCTCTTCCGCAGTTCCTCATCACTAAACCCCAAGTTGTTGCAGGAAGTGATGTTGGAGATGATGCTGTCGAATTGTCTTATTGTTACATCTTGTTCCACAAAGGCCTGCTCTAAGACTTTTTGTAGAGCTTCTCTGTGAGCTTCGGAACTGAGTAAAAGAGATAACACAGAGATTTTTGAAGGAGTTTGCAACAGCTGATCTACTATGTTGTACTTACTCTTTTGGATGAGCTTTAGCATCTCATTGTTGTTCTTTGAAAGGTCGGGATTATTGAATTAACTGACTGGTTGATTAGGAACTTCTGTCCGCAGTTCCCTTTCTTTGCTGGTTTCTCTAACAACTCGGTTGAAGATTCGACCGCTCCATGTCACTCGACTGATGTTTACAATATTCTCAACGGAGGGTAATGGAATTTACTTTCCGTTCTCAATTTTTGTTGTGCCGTATTTGTAAGGGATAGCCTTATCCGATTTGTACGGTACTGGTCCCGGCAGATAGATAACTACAGGAGCCTTTTGATTTTTCTGACCATCGTAGCCGCCCTCAATTGGTTCGAGGTTGAGAATCCTTCCACTATCAAGAAGAACTCTTGATTCATGGTGTAGCGGCAAAATCATGAGTGTAAGCTATTGATTAACTTAACTCGAAAAGCAAGAGTCGCCATCGCACTTTTATTTTATCCAAAAAGGAAAGGAAAAAGAGCGAACAAAACCTACACAAGCTCTACAACAAGAACAAGTGAAGAGAAACCGGGTAAGGGGGGTTGGTTACGCAATGGAAAGGTGTTAGTACCCAAAATGTCTATAGTACTCTATAGGAGCCCTTTGAAATATCTACCGCTTTTTGGTCTGAAAAAGTTTGCTTGAAAAGTGATTGAGGAGATGAGAAAAGAAATTGTTTTTTTAATATTTTTGTGTTTGGAGAGACTTGTCGTCTTATGCCTACGTACCCACGAAGTGCAATGTAGGATTAAAACCCCGTAGTTCGTGGTACAAAGAATGACAATTGTTTGTTTTGGTTGATTTTAAAATGTAAAGACAAGTCGTCATTTCCAAGCGAATAATTCCGCTTAAAGAAATGAATCATGTCTAAACTTATGAAAAAGTTAAAGGAAAAGTGCACAAGGGCACAAAAAGAGAGTTTGATGAGTTTGATGTTTTTTAGAGTCTTTTGAAAAAGGTGTCAATATACTTATGTAGTTTAGCATTTGTTAAGAAATGTAAAGAAAAGGGTAAAATCACTTGACAAAGTCAAGGTTTGATTATGAAAGAGGTTCAAGTTTTGAAATCAAGAAAGTTTTGAAAAAGGGAGAGAGTTTTGAAAATTGAAGAATGGGTGGAGAAGAAGTGACTATCCTAAAGCATAAAGTAAAAGCTAAGGATAAGAAACATCTAACCACAAAAGAAGGCTTCGAAGTCTTCGAACCACAATTCCAAAGCAAAGGGAAAAGGTCCTAGTTCTAAGTCCAAGGTTCCAAGAATTGCATTGGATGTCCAAGGTCTAAGTTCAAGGATTCAAGAATAGCATTGAAGTCCAAGGTCTAGGTGCAAAGCTCCATGTCCATTGCAAAGGATAGTAACCATAGTCCAAGATTAGAAGCACAAGTTTTTTAGAGGTTTTGGCCGTTATTAATGTTTTTGGTCCAAGTGGACAAAGAGAAAAAGGCATAAGCATAAACATTTGTCCAACGGATAAAGGAGAAATTACGGAAGCATAAACATATGTCCAACGGACAAAGGAAAAATTGTGGAAGCATAAACATGATATGAAATGATAATAATGGAGCATAAAAGTAAAAGAGATAAGGAGCAAGAAGGAATTGTAAACAAAGTTAGTACAATAGTATTGTTAGTAAGTTAGTGATTAGTTGTTAGAGTTAGTGATCAATAATAATTGAATAGTTGCACTTAGGTCAAGGTTAATGAGAACTCATTAGACGATTGATAAGACCAAAGCCTCCTAACAACAAGTTTCATAAGTTTTGAACCAAAAGACAAATAATCAATCATTCTTGATGGTTTTCTGATGCGGGACAAATATTGCGCTATGTTAAGCAATCGCCGAGTAATTTACGGAGTAATTACCCTACAATGAGGCCGGTTAAGAGATCTTTGTGCTAATGCATGCTAGATGAACGATATGTAAATCGTCATCCGAAAGCAATACCACACGAAAAGAAAAGAAAGTAACGATCTCATCTTGATCAAAATTTGACAACGGAATTCTATGATCCATAAGAGTTTCATTGATCAAAAGAAAAGGGAAATAGATGAAGAGAAAGCCAAATTAAACCACAAAATTATGTGATCTAAGACTAAGAACAAAAGGAAAGGGAAGAAAATGGAAAAGGAACCAAAACAGTCCCAAAAACAAGCCAAAATATGCATTCTGTTTTGAAGTAACCAGTTACTCACCAGACGTTAACCGGTTACTTAGTTCAAAAAAGCACAATTTTTCAAAATTAACACAGAGTAACCAGTTACTCACCAGACGTTAACAGGTTACTCTGCACCAGAATGCAGAAATTTGTACAAAATTCAGCATGATCCATTTTCAAAACTTTGTACAAACACCTTATGATCATGGGATTGAAATTGCACGAAATTTAAAGTAAAATAACAGTGAAAAACAACAAATAAACACAATTACAAGATCCAAAGGATCAAGTAACAAAGATCACCAAAGTTCTACATTATGGAAGATGAAGATGAAGCTTCAACAATGGTGGAAGATGAATTACCACTTCAAATCTGAAAATTCCTTCAAATTGCTTCAGGATCAAATTTCTGAAGCCTTGATATATGAGAATTGATGAAGAAAGCAAGCTTGGATGAAGGTTTAGCTTAAAGGTGAACAAGATTCAATGTGAATTCTTGTTAACTTTCAAAAGAAGAAAAGTGAGCTTTGGTGAATTTTGGTGGTTGAGGAGAGAAATTGCAAGAGGTTCTTTGGCTCTCAAAACCTTGAAGAATGAATGAAATGAGGGCTCTATTTATAGAGTTTAGGCTTGGAAAATTTGGTGGATTGGAATTTGGTTTGGAAATGAAAATTAGGTTTGGAATTTGAATTTGGAGGGAAATTCATAAAAGAGTGGTGATTAGTGAAGGTGTATGGTAGGAAATGATCAAAGTGATGTAGAGGAATTAAAATGAGATGGTCTAGAATATTCCAAATGTGATCAAGGGCTAAGATTGGTGCAAATTGCTGAATTTGAATTTGCTGCCATTTTTTCAAATTTTTACGAGGGTAACCGGTTACTCACCACAGGGTAACCGGTTACTCAGTGCAAAATATGTGAAAAATGAGCATTTTGTTGCACTGTTGTGGTTCCGGCTCGATTCTTTTGCTTGTCAAAGAAGGCATGGAAATAAACACATGAACCTTGGAGTCTCTTGAATAATAATCAATTAAATCTTGAAAACTCTTGATCAGATGATTTTTTGAATTGATTGCGGATCAACTTTTACTTTTCTCAGATAAAATTCATTCGAGCTGTGGGACTTTTATTTTGGCACTTTTAACCTGTTCTTCCCCTGAAAATGTCAATAAAGAGAAAACAAAATATTTTTGGGTTTTGGTTAAGGTTAGTAAAATATAAACAAATAAAGCAATAAAGTGAATAAGAAACACACAGATGCTCGGTAAACCCTGCAAGGCATAAACCCAAAGAATGAGAGAGACAAGGGAACCAATGTGTGATCTTGTTTGTGGTAAAATGCAAATGAGATGCAAATGATATGTGGAATCTTAGGGGTCAAAAATTAGGGTTCAACATATGGAGTAAAGGGATTATGGCGCACACATCTTTGGCCACTTCTCGTTTAGGGATCAAGGTAACTTCTTTGTCTCGATTGGGAAGATAGTCTCACATTCTATTAATTGAACCAGAGCTTGAACACGGTTGAATCTCTTTGTTGTCCAACTGACTTTGAAGGGTTGCTCGCACGAGGTAGCATCCTTGGTTATCCTCTGAGCAAACTCTACAACGCTCATAGTTGTGTGGTGGCACCCGGCCATATCCACTTTGTATGCAATTTAACCTTACTAGATCTGTTTCCATTGATCGAACATCTTGATTTTGATGCCTAGTAGGGTTCCCATTAATCATACTGACTTATTGTGTGTCTTCAACTAGATAGATCGGAAGCCACCAGTGATTCAATAGGTGTTGAAGAATTCTTTGAACGAGAGCACATCCTTGGTCACTCTCACGACATACTCTACAGTGCTGATACTCATGCGAAGTCAGAAAACTGAGCTGGACTTGCTTAGCGTGTAACTCCACCAAGCTGGTATTCATCAGGCAAATATCAAAGATTTGGATCATGTCAACTTGATAAGGACTTCTATCATGATAATCCTGGATCCATCCAAGATCCATCTGACGCTGGAGGGCCTTTTGTTCAAAAAAGCATCCCTGATTGTTTACCGAGCAGACTAGACAGGAATCGTAATCGTGTCGTGGCAGGTTAAGATGCTGGCTCTGCCTTGAGTGCATTGCCACCAAGTTGACATTCATCGCCCGGATGTCGTGGTTTTGAATGATGTTGGAATTTTTATAAGTCATGTTGACCTCACGGATTCGGTGATCTTGGATCCATCCGAGATCCATCTTTTCTTGTAGAGCTGATTGCACCATAGAACATCCTTGATTGTTTTTAGAGCAGATATCACACTGGTGATAATTATGATATGGTACATGCCCGTACCGGCTCTGTCTGTAATGCATCTTGACCAGGTTGGTTCCCAATAAGAGTACATCGTGAATTTGATAGTTATGGTTAGACTCTTCTTCTATCAAATTTACTACAGCTTTCTCGTGTTGAGGCAACGGGTTCGTCTGAACATTTGGATTTGTATCCTTGAAGGATAAGACCCCGTTCCTGACAAGCTTCTGGACATCAGATTTGAAATTGAGACATATTTCTATGTTATGCCCTGGTCCTCCTTAATGGTAAGGGCAGGTCTGATCCGCCTTGAACCAAAAAGGCAGATTTTCTGGTACTGTAAGAGGAGACCTGGTTTGGACGTGCCAATTGACCAGTAATAGTGGAAATAGTTCTGCGTACAACATTGGTATAGGGTCGAACCCTGGTGGTCGCATTGTATGGTAGTTATTGTACTGAGGACGAGCTTTCTGAAGAGGCTATTATGTCCTTTGCTGATATTGTTGTTGATTCGGTTGGCTCTGAGCAACCTTAGGTTGATACGTTGGAACAGGCGCATGGTTGATAGCAGGAGTTACAGTCGCTACTGGTTGGTACCGTCAGCTTTGCTTTCCGAGAGAGATATTACCAATATCTTGCTCTTTTTTCTTAGGGAAAGCACTACCGTATCTCTTGGTACTGCTTGATGGTCTGGTATCTTTGACCAGACGTCCTTCTCAGACTGTTTCTTTAAGGCATACCCCCATGTTTACCATTTCAGTAAAGTTGATGGGCGCACTGGCGACCATTCGATTGTAGTAAAAGGAACTCAAAGTCTTCAAAAATATTGTTGTAATCTCTTTTTCCACAAGAGGTGGACAAATCTGGGCGGCAATTTCACGTCATCTCTGAGTATATTCCTTAAAGGTTTCCTTGTCCTTCTGTGACATGGCTATGAGTTGATCTCTGTCTGGTGCCATGTCCAGGTTATACTTATATTGTTGAACGAAGGCAGCGCCAAGATCTCTGAAAGTGATGATCTTAGTGCAGTTTAAACCCATGTACCATTTGAGTGCGGCACCGGTTAAACTATCTTGGAAATAATGGATGAGTAGTAGTTGGTTCTCTGTCTGAGCTGACATCTTTCGAGCGTACATCACCAAATGACTTTAAGGGCAAGGGTTGCCCTTGTATTTCTCAAATTCGGGCACCTTGAATTTGTGCAGAATTTTCACATTGGGGACCAAACAAAGGTCTGCGGCGTCCTTTCCGAATAAATCCTGACTGCGAATGGCATGCAGTTCTTTCTGCATCTCCAGGAATTGTTCCTAGAACTCATTCAATCTGTCGTACATACTTTTGTTTCCACCAGAAGGTATCTATGGAATATTTCCTTCCGGGACAGTGTGTACCACGGGTGGTGGTATAGTTATCAGCAGTGACTCTTGGTGCTTCCCTATCCCGAAGTTTGTAACCTTCAGGAGTTGCTGTCATGCCTCTTGTATCTTCACTTTCCCAAAGTTTGTAACCTTCAGGCCCAACGGTTCCTGCTGCAGTTTCTGGATCTTCCGTGATGGGCGGAACATATACTTCCAGGATATAGTTGAGTGGCATACCCCAAGGAAGATCTTTAGGCATGTTGTACAGAAGATCATACGTCTCTACTATGGGCGCAGATGTGATCTCTGAGATCACAGTCCTTTGGTGTTGTTTCTGGGCTGCTGCCATAGTTTGCATGTCATTGTGAAGTTTCCTTAGTTCCTCTTTTAGAGTGTAGATTTCTTCTCTCAAATCTTTGTTCTCTTCCTCGAGATCATCCATTTTCTTTTGTCGATTGGCTCGAGTATTGTACGAATGAGATAGCTTGACGCTAGAATCGAGACACAGACGTGAGATTCGTAGGTAAGAAGAATGCATTATGTGAGAATGATGAATGATATGCAATAATTATATTAATTATTTTTTTGTTATTTTCAAAAGAAACTACAATAATTGGATTGCAAATATCATACAGTGGGGAAACCCCGTTTTATTGAATTCAAAGATTGCGGAAATGGAAATACGGTAATTTACAAAGTGCTGCAAAAGGAAATGTCTAAGCTTATGGATCCTGAGTCCGCTCTGAGGAGAGCTCAGGTACTGGTTTTGGTATTTTCCTTTTCTTTGACCAGGGCTCTTGAGCCGTTGTCAGGTTGTCATTCCTTTGCCAAGTGAAATGAGCGAGAAAGTTCCTTTGGTCTTCTTGATTTTCTATAGCATGTTGCTCTAAAATCTTGATCAGAGCATCTTTTTCTTTTAACAGTTGATGTATTTTGGTACACTCCACATTGAGAATGCGGTACTTGTTCTTCCAAGATTTCTTTTCCAGTTGAACTTTGTTGAGAGTGACCTGGAGATTTTCTGTATCAGACATAACATAAAGGACAAATTCCTTTAACGGAAGAACTTCTTGACGAGGGTAAGGCATCCTCAGTTTGAGAGCTCTAGCTTGTACCAAGTGGAGATAAGGTTCCATGGAGACACAGTCTGGTTTTCCTAGAAACTCTCTTCCTTTCCTGTGAACATGTTTCCAGGCCTGCACTATTTCTGTCTTTAGTGCCCTGTCATTTTCTCCTTCCTTGAAGAAAAGATATTCCCGATGAACATTACGCTGGATATGTCTCATCGGGTATCCGAACTGATGACTAACTAAAACTGAATGATAATTGATTCCTCCTTTAGTTCCTATGAGGGGTACATTAGGGAAGTTTCCACAACGGTCAATGATTCTTATTCCGTCATAGATCCGATTGTACCAATTGTAGCGAGCGATTTTGGACGCGGTTCTTAAGCGCTGGTCGCTCTCTGCGGTTGAGCTTAAAACTATAGGTCGATTCATTTTTTATCCTATTGTGAGCTGAATAAGGAAGGGAAATAGATGTCTCCAATTAACCCTGCTTGCATACTGAGTTTAAAAAGCGGTCTGTTAGGTTACAGATGCTATCAATGTGGGGGGGCCTTTGTATTGGTTATTCGTATTTCGCCAATACGGTTCTTTCTTTCTTTTTTCTAGGCAAAGGGTTTCTGGCGGGGAATAAGGATTAGGATGTTAGGACTGATGCTTTTGAATTACTGCTTTTAATTGATGGAGATATGGGATTTGGGTTTTTTATTGATTGCTCTCGCTAAGATCTTTTCTTTCGATCTTATGCCTACGTATTCCCGTTTACCGAAACAGGGAAATCAGAGCGTTCGTAGTTCCTCCTATTCTATGGGAGGAAATTGGTTTTTGGTGTCTTGTTCAAAGCCCAAGACGTGAAGCGAAAGGTGATTTGTATCTTGTTCAAAGCCCAAGATGTGAAGCTGAAAGACCTCGGTTTTAGAGAGAATTTGTCATCTCTAAAGAGGGGAGAAGGAGAATTACTTTAACTGGGATACGCGGATCCGAGCAATGCCATAATTTCCGAAGAAAGGGTTTTAACCTGAAGGAGAAGACTTTAACTCAGTGTAGAGCAATGCCATCTTTCCTTAGGAATTTCTCATGCTAAAAGAGGGACAGTGGCATGGATATAGATGATCTAGAGGCTTGCCGCTTACAACGATTAGATGAAGGGAAAGGAGTTGTTGATGTTTTGTGTACTGTGAACGAGGCACAGCTTTGATGCTAAAAGGTTGATTGGATCAACCAGTGGTTTTCTTATACAAAGCCTAAGAGGAGGCTAATTTCCGCTAGGAAAATCATTATACAAAGCCTAAGAGGAGGCTATTTTGTGTCTCGTACAAAGCCCGAGAGAGAGGCTAAAGGTTTTTGACCCAGTGGGGCATATCGTTATACAAAGCCTAAGAGGAGGCTAGCAAAGAGTTCGACTCTTGCTTAAGGGATTTATATCTCGTACGAGGCCCGAGATGGAGGCAAAAAAAAAGGGTGATTGACTCAACGAGGGAATCTTTTGTGTCTCATACAAAGCCTGAGAGAGAGGCTAAAAGGTTGTTTTGACTCCACTGGGGAGAATTTTGGTATCTCGTACGAAGCCCGAGATGGAGGCTATTGTAACTGTTTCAGTTGAGTGACAGATCCAATATACTGATTTAAAAGAGAAAATCAGTTCTTATATGAGTAACACTGTACATAGGGATTTAATTTGAGGATCAGGGATATTTCCTTTTCTTTGAGGAAACGGGAAATCCAAAGGGTATTGAGACTATCCAAGTCTGCGGGTTTCCTTCCTATTTAACGAAGGGTGCTTGAGAATGTCTTTGAGACTCAAGGAAGTTAGATTGTCCGTGTCTAGAGTTTTATCTTTTGTACTATGCTTCGAGAAACAGTAGTAGACTCTATGAAAGGACTGTTCTATGAGGATGACTAGGTTCTGTTCCTATACCTCTAGGAGGTCGTCGGGACAATTTGTACGAAGCCCAAGAGGAGGCTGGAATCTTTTAAGAAGCCGACAGGTCCTTGTACGAAGCCCAAGAGGAGGCTATCATTCCCGGAGGAAGAGATCATTATACGAAGCCTAAGAGGAGGCTGTGAATACTTCTAAGAAGCCGTAGGGTCCTTGAATAATGCCCAAGAGGAGGCCGATGCTTTTAAGAAGCCCGTGGGTCTTATCATCTCCTTTCCATTAGGAGAGATAACTCTTTTAAAGATGAAAACCACTGGTAAACGTGCGAGGTTTACTATCCAGCGACTTTTAGCTTTTAAAGAGGGTTCCTTAGTTAAGGTCCAAGATTATGACCGTAATGGGTACCCAAACCCCGAGACATTCAAGGCAAGCTATCCACAAGGAATAGATCAAGTCAGGAAAGTTCGAGAATTGGGAAGAAACTCAAAGATGCCATTCACGGAGAATACATTCATCTTGGGGAGTAGAGCTTCTTGACGATTCCTAAGGAGGACAGCCGAAGAGAAGACTGTATCTGGTGCTCCTATTGGGGATCTAGGCGTCTATTTCTACGAATAAATGAAACGGCGTCACTTAGTTCTAGACATAGTTGCCGGGGAAACTCGAAATATCTATACTATTATTACACAGTAGATATGAGTTTATGAAAGGAGACTTACAGTGAGCAACCCCACAATACAGTTTATAATATGAAAGCAGTAAATGAAAGCGATAACCACTTACTCGGTTGTAGTGCTTCCATGCTGTTTGGTTAGTTGTTCAACACAGAAAGATTAAAAACAACAGTATATTCAAAATCAAAGGAGAAAGTGCTTTGAAAAAGAAAGATTTGGGGCTTACAGCTCAAGGAGAGGCCCAGGGTTTTATCAGTGAGCGCACTGTTTGAATTTGTACAAAGGGACTTATACAAGTGACTGGGTCCCAAAAAGGTTTTCTGTACAAAGGGATGGGTCTTACACTCTCTCAAGAGGCCCAAAAAGGTTTAAAGAAAAAGAGTGGGGCTTATAACACGAGGGTAGGCCCAAATGATTTTTCGTTTAAAAATGGCGATCGCGCCGAGGTTTTCTTTTAACGCAGAGGGACTTATACAATAAGTGAGGCCCAAAATGTTTTGGTTAAAAGGGGGTTGGGTCTTACACTCTAATAGAGGCCCAAAAGTTTTGAATGGGTCTTATAGCTCAAGGAGAGGCCCAAATGATTTTTGAAAAGGCGACGATCGCGCCGTTTGTGTTTTTTTTTACCGTATCGGGACTTATACAATAAGTGAGGCCCAAAGATGATTTGGTCAAAAAAAGGATTGGGTCTTACACTCTAATAGAGGCCCAGAGTGTTTTGAAAATGATTTATGAGGGTTGAATTAATCCAAAACCCTAATTTGTTTCCAAAAAATGTATTTAATTGAATAAAAATTCAATTAAATTGATCAAAAATTGTTTTACACATGGGAAACAAATTGTGATCTTGGATTAATGCTTCAAAAATTAAGTATTGACCTACAAAACAAATAGAAAGCATTAAAAGTTGCAAAATCATTGTGGAAATAATATTTCAAATGTTAAAAACAATTAAAAGATTAATTCTTTGCAAAAATATCAATTATATAAAATAAATAATATTTTTTGGGATTTTTTGGTAAAATAAAATATTTTAACATTTTTGTGAATTATTGCAAAAAGAACCAATCAAAAATGATAAAATTGAAGGAGTTATTAATTTTTCAAATCATTAAAAATAATAGTATGAAAAATAATAAAATAAAAAAGTGATAAAAAGAAGTCTGGGGCGAGGGGGATTCGAACCCCAGACCTCTCACTTGCTAATACTCACAAAACCAGCTGATGAACCGCTGGGGCGCAATGCCAATTCATTAAATATATGGCAAGTGAAAATTATATAGAGAACTTGGTTGGTTTTCTGAAAATGGCGCCATGGCCATCTCCTTCCCCGAGCTCGTGCATGAAACACCCTATCTCACTCATCTCTCAACCATTGGACATGATTCAAACACCAAACTCGTGCGTTTTTTCACAAGGAACAAGATGGCAATACCCAATTTTATTCATTTTCAGTGTGGAGTGAAATAATCATGATGAACACAGATGAACCCTAATTTGCAAAAGCAATCGTGCAAGCATGGTTATGAGGTCTATGATCAAATTTATTGAGGCAAAACAATCAGCATATGATGGTAATCAAATGGCAAAATTATCATGCGAGGAAATATGCATGGATCATGGAGTTTGAGTTTGAAGCTCACCTTGATGCAAGCTGAAATGGAACTTTGCCCAGATGGTGTTCCAGTCGTGAATTGATGATCCCTACAGCTTCAATGGATGTTATGGAGTGTGTTGCAAGCTTTGGAAAACTTTGAAATTCTCTGGATCAAGCTGGAGACCTACACCTGCAAAACTGAAGCAAAATGGCTTGGTTGAAGAGTGATTTTGAGCTGGGAGTGTTACAGATGTTGTTTAAGCACTTGGACACCTCAAATACATCATATGTGATGTGTTTGAGCAATTGGAATTGATTGCTTATGGCTGCAACTCAAAACCCGATAGTGGTTACTCAAAAACAAGAAAACTTGAAGTTCAAGAAAGAATGAGAGAAAGCAGTGCTGTAACTGGCTTTGGGGTGAGTTGAGTGATCCATTGAGACCTCTATTTATAGGTGATCAACTCTTGTCTTGGAGGAATAGTGAATGGCAGCTGGATCAGATCACATTTGCTTGGATTAGCTTGGCATAAATGCCTCTTGCACTAGGCATAACAGCTGCTCCAAATAGATCAGCTATGCCTTGACTGAAATCACATTCTTCAGATGTTTTTAATGTTGTTTAATCAGAGAACTTGACTGAGGAGAGTGAGAATCTTGACAATGCACTATTCCACATAAATGCATTTTGAATTCAAGGCAAAAAGTGCCAAAGTGGATGAATTTCAAGTTGGAAGGTTCTTTGGCTTTTTGACTCAGATTTATCAGTTGGATTAGATGCAATGTGATTGGTTTGAACACAAGTGGCATGCTGATCCTCAGTCTTTGGCTCAAAATCGTGTGAGATAAGCAAACATGCAAACTGATTTTTCCAAAACAGCTAGCAGCAGCATGACTTTGGGCATGGATTTCTCATGGCTTGAGTTAAATCAATTCATGCTGTTGAGCCCTTTGAATTCTTAGCAACATATGCAACAACATTGATGTTTAACTTTGGGACTGATTCAGCTTGCATCTATGTGCAAAAATCCCACAAGTTTTGGTGTTTCAACAAAATTCTGTTTTAGGCAGAATTTTTCTAAGTGTTGGAAAATGGTATTTTTTTCACATTTTCAGCCACTTTGGCTCACTCATAGCTCAAAATCCATAAGGAATTGGACTTAGGCCTAGTTGAAGTTTTTGTAGAGGGCAGTGAGATCTACAAATCAAGCTTTGGATGGAAAAAATTGGCCTTGTGGTTTAGGAGTTATGGTCCTCCAAAGTTGGTACCTATGCCACTTTATTTTTAACTTAGAAAAATTTCTAAGTTTTATGGTTACCCCTTTTACAAGTTATCTCACTTTTCTTGATTTTTCTTGATGAATGATGACCCAAATCATACATTAACATCATTTTAGGGTTAAAAATCCATTTTGGTGAAAAATATCAAAAAGTCAAAGTTGACTTTTGTGCACAGTTGACTTTTTATCAAATGAATTCCAAAATGTGCAATTCTTCAGGAAATCATGTCCTTGACCTAAATCAAACTTGATGGACATGTTCCATGGGTGTCATAGGATATATTCAATCATGCATTAGGGTTTGGGAGCATGTCTTGGTCAAAAGTCAAAGTTACAGTTGACTTTTCCCTTAAAACCCTAATTGTGGTGCAGATGAAAATGAAACTTGTTGCTCAAGCTTCTTGGATCAATCCATTGTTCCAAATGGATCAATATGGTGTATTAGAGACCCTCAAATCATCTCTTGAGGTCTTGGCTCATGGTTTGTCCCAAAAGTCAACTTAGGGGTGAATTAGGTCAAGAAACCCTAATTCCTGATTTTTGATGAATGCATCCCCTGAGGCAAAATTGACTTGATGCATGGGTCCATGAGGTTCCATGGAGTATATTAGGTCATGTTTTGGATCATTTCCTTATGCCCAGATGAAAATTTCCATCTGGAGGCCCTGGTTGACCAAAACCCTAATTTGGTGACACTGTCGATCTTGAGACTTGATCCACCTAGAAGGGAGCAGTTTTGTGCTTAATCCTTGAAGTGGGAGTCCTTTTTGATCCATTGTGGATGTTTGAGATATTAGACAAGTTGAAGATCATGTCATTTCTTGATTGATCCTTTGTCTAAAGCTCAGAGAGGGCTTGAAACCCTAATTTTGATTGTATTGGATGCTCACCCATCTTTGGGGAGACTGATGAAGCATGATGGTTCATCCATATTGTGATGATGATTTTCACAATGATGGGAAATTTAAGTGGTCAAAATTTGGGGTATTACAGATGCCCCTATTTAATCTTCTTGGACCCGAAGGTATGAATGGCGAAGGGATTCGAGCATTCGGGGTGCAAGAGGATTAAATATCGGAATATCCGAAATTTTGATGGTGGTTATGAATGGTAGCTTACGCATTCATCTTCTTTAACTAAGCAATGATGCTTAGAAAAGGTAAACTTCCCCTCGATCCTGGTCTTCAGCCAAGGAACTGGTCTCAGTTTTCTTTTGAAATAAACCTCCCCTCGTTCTTGGTTTCCTACCAAGGAACTGGTCTTAGTTTCTGATTTAAACTTCCCCTCGATCCTGGTTTCTTACCAAGGAACTGGTCTTAGTTTCTGATTTGAACTTCCCCTCGATCCTAGTTTCTTACCAAGGAACTGGTCTTAGTTTCTTTTGTCAATAAACTTTACAGACAAGGGACGCTATTCGTAGCGGCTTTCCTTCAAACTTCTCGCAGAATTTTCCTGGGGAGATGCCATTTGAGTGGAAAAAGTTTTGATGTCAGACTTGCTGGGGAACCCATTCGTATGAGTTGTAGAGGTACACAAACTTCTCTGTTTTGGAGACGCCATTCGTCGATTCTACTGGGGAAAGCGAGTCTCTTGAGAGACTGTTTTCATTTGGGATCTTTCATCATACTTTTCTCGGGATCTTCCCGGAGAAACGCCATATGATGGGGTCCAATTTTGAGGTGCCGATGACCTTTTCATCAGCAATCTTTTCGGAGCGAAATTGGCATGCTGCCAAATCTCTGATCACGAGGCTTTCTCTGTGGATTTTCCTTAATCCGGGAAAGCAAGGATATCATCTTCAATGGCGAAGAGTGACATTTGTTGAAGGTTCTCTGATCTTTTAGAGGTTCAAGTTATCAAAGTGGCCAAGTGCCGACTCTGATTTAAAGATACACTGGTGGCGAGATTGTGCAGACGCAACACTTCCTGACGAGGAAAGAACTGACAAACTCGATTGAGAAAACTGTTTATCACTAGGGGACAAGACCGACTCAAGTGATAGTGATGCAATATGAAATGTAAATGCAAATCAAATGCATGGTGTATGTATGTATATGCTGACAAAACAGACGCAACATACAGACTAAGAGATGAACACAATTGGATACTCGGCCATCGCGGGGCGAAGAAGTACCGTTGATTCAAAATAGCAATTCCACCTTGCTTAAGAGAGATAGTCCCGTTGGGAGCTATGTTGATCGGGCTTAGGAGATGAGAACTCGGCCGAGGATGTCAGACGAAATAATGTCTCTGACACAGTTGATCCCTTCATTCAGGCATACTGGCTTAGAAGGAGTACTTTGATTCTGCACTTTGAAGTTCGCTTACTTCGGGAGAAGCAATCGATGTTCTTCTGATGTTCAACAGTCAAAAGAAATGCCATCTTTAATTTAAAAGCAGAAAAAGTTTTAACAAGTAAATTCATTTTTGTTTTATTTCAAGAATCGCTGATTAAGTTTAAACAACGTCGTTCTGTAAAGCTAAAGCAAGTTAAGAATTACAAACAAAAGCACAAAGGCTCAAATTTTATTGATAAGATGGAGACCAGCCAAACGCATGATTCCAAAGAGTATATACAAAGTTAGAAAACGGTAATTTACAGGGAAAAGGGCTACGTTGAAACATAACGACCACTATCCTTCTACCAACTTTGAATTCGGGGCATCCTGAGCTTCCGTCGAAGATGACCTTTGACTGGAGATTTCCTCCGATAGATGATGTAACTACTGCTGAGGGACTTGCCTCTGTTGAACATAGTTACTTGCCATTATCCCTAATTTTTGCCTGGATTGTACTATGAGATTTCCAATCCATCGGGATGATTCTTTTTTTCCCATGTCTCTAACTTTTTCCTGGACCGCCCTTTCGGGTTTTCAATCCACCGAGACGTTTTTTTTTTTTTAGTTTAGGCGAAGTATTTCTTGACTACATCAACATTCGTGGGGTAGGCAAATTCCTCTCTGTCCATGGTTGCAAGTCTCAAGGCGCCGCCTGAGAAAGCTTTCGTGACCACATAGGGGCCATCATAATTCGGGGTCCATTTGCCCCGAGAGTCAGTGAGAAATGATTGTATCTTCTTGAGCACGAGGTCTCCTTTTCTGAAGACACGAGGTCGGTCTTTTTTGTCGAACGCCCTTTTCATTCTCTGTTGATACAACCGACCGTGGCATAGTGTCGTGATTCTCTTCTCTTCGATCAGGTTCAGTTCGTCGTGTCGACTTCGACACCATTCAGCTTCGGTGAGCTGAGCTTCCATCAATACCCTGATTGACGGGATCTCTACTTCTATGGGAAGCACTGCCTCCATGCCATATACTAGAGAGAAAGGGGTAGCCCCTGTTGAAGTACGGACAGATGTGCGATAACCATGAAGAGCAAAGGGTAGCATCCCGTGCCAGTCTTTATAGGTTACAACCATCTTTTAAACGATCTTCTTGATGTTCTTGTTAGCCGCTTCTACCGCTCCGTTCATCTTGGGTCGGTAGGGAGATGAGTTATGGTGTTCGATCTTGAACTCTGCACACAACTCTTTCATCATCTTATTGTTCAAGTTAGATCCATTATCAGTAATGATCTCACTTGGAACACCATAACGGTAGATGATATTGTTTTTGATAAATCGGACCACCACTTGTCGGGTTACATTGGCGAATGACGCTGCTTTGACCCACTTGGTGAAATAATCAATGGCTACCAGGATGAACCGATGTCCGTTTGAAGCCTTGGGCTCAATCATACCAATCATGTCGATTCCCCATATGGAAAAAGGCCACGGGGAAGAAAGAACTTTGAGATGTGATGGCGGTACATGAATTTTGTCGGAGTATATCTGACACTTGTGACACCTCCTCATGTACTTGTAGCAGTCGGATTCCATTGTCAACCAATAGTACCCTGCTCTGAGAATTTTTCTCGCCATTGTGTGTCCGTTGGCATGAGTGCCAAAGGATCCTTCATGAATTTCTTTCATGAGCATGTCTGGTTCTGGTCTGTCGACACATCGGAGCAAAACCATGTCAAAATTTCTCTTATAAAGAGTGTCACCGCTCAGGAAGAAGTTTCCAGCCAATCTTCTGAGGGTTTTCCTGTCTTTTCTGAGTGCCCCAGATGGGTACTCTTGTTTCTGAAGGAAGAATTTGATATCGTGATACCAAGGTCTGTCGTCTATGACTGCTTCAATCATGAAGATGTAAGCGGGCCGTTCAAGGCGTATGATGTCAATCTTAGGTATGTCATTCCATCGACCTACACTAATCATGGAAGAGAGAGTGGCTAATGCATCAGCCATGTGATTCTCATCACGAGGGATGTGATGAAAGTCGACTCTGTTGAAGAAGGGTAACAACCTTCTTGCATAGTCTTTGTAAGGAATCAATCCTGATTGGTATGTGTTCCAATCTCCTTTTATCTGATTGATAACCAGGGCTTAATCGCCGTATACGTCCAAGTTTTTTATCCTTAAATCAATTGCTTCTTCGAGACCCATAATACATGCTTCGTATTCGGCCTCGTTGTTCGTACATTTAAACGTAAGTCTGGCAGTGAAAGGAATGTGGGAACCCTGAGGGGTAACAATGATTGCCCCAATTCCGTTTCCATAATGATTGACTGCCCCATCAAAGATAAGTCCCCACTGGGAACCTGGTTCTGGCCCTTCACTGGGTAGCGGTTCATCGCAATCTTTCATCTTTAGATACATGACATCTTCGTCTGGGAAGTTAAACCCGATTGATTCTTGATCGTCAATCGGTTGATGATCCAAATGATCGGCTAAAATACTTCCTTTAACGGCTTTCTGAGCATGGTACTCTATGTCATATTCTGATAGCAGCATCTGCCAACGGGCAATCCTTCCCGTGAGAGCAGGTTTTTCGAAAACATACTTGATTGGATCCATTTCGGAGACCAACCAAGTAGTATGATGAATCATTTACTGGCGAAGACGTTTGGCTGCCCAAGCCAAAGCGCAACAAGTTTTCTCAAGCATTGTGTACCGAGTCTCGCAGTCGGTGAATTTCTTGCTTAGATAGTAAATGGCAGACTCTTTCCTTTTAGTTTCGTCTTGTTGGCCAAGTACACATCCCATTGAGTCCTCTAGGACTGTGAGGTAAATGATTAGTGGTCTTCCTTCCACTGGAGGTGATATGATCGGAGGATTCAACAAATATCCCTTAATACTGTCGAAGGCGGTTTGGCAATCTTCTGACCAAACGCAATCCTGGTTCTTTTTCAATAACTTGAAAATCGGCGCACAAGTCGCGGTCATAAGGAATATGAATCTGGAGATGTAGTTCAAACGTCCCAGGAATCCTCTGACTTGTTTTTCAGTTTTCGGAGAAGGCATTTCTTGAATGGCCTTGACCTTGTCAGGATCAACTTCAATCCCTTTCTGGCTGACGATGAACCCTAGTAGTTTCCCCGAACGGACACCAAAGGTGCACTTGTTAGGATTCAAGCGGAGCTTGAATTTTCTTAGACGTTCGAACAATTTTGACAGATGTTCAACGTGCTCATCCTCTGTTCTTGATTTTGCAATCAAATCATCGACATATACCTCGATTTCTTTGTGTATCATGTCATGAAACAGAGTAGTCATGGCCCTTTGATAGGTTGCCCCAGCATTCTTCAAACCAAACGGCATTACCTTGTAACAAAAGGTACCCCATGGGGTAATGAACGAAGTTTTCTCCATGTCTTTCGGCGCCATTTTGATCTGGTTATAGCCCGAGAATCCATCCATGAAGGAGAATACTTTGAACATTGTTGTCCTGTCAATCAACATGTCAATGTGTGGTAAAGGAAAGTCGTCCTTTGGACTTGCCTTGTTTAGATCTCTGTAATCAACACACATTCTGACCCTTCCGTCCTTTTTGGGAACGGGTACGATGTTGGCTAACCATTGAGGATATTCAGATGTAGCGAGGAAACCCGCGTCGATCTGTTTCTGCACCTCCTCCTTGATTTTGATGGCCATGTCCGGGTGAGTGCGTCTCAACCTTTGCTTTACTGGCGGACATTCCGATCTTAACGGTAAATGATGTTCCACGATGCTGGTATCCAACCCTGGCATATCCTGATAGGACCAAGCGAATACATCGGGGAATTCTTTGAGAAGCTTTATCAAACTTTCTTTGACAGTTGGACTGAGCAGTGCTCCGATCCTGATTTCTTTTCTCTCTTTTTCTGAACCCAAGTTTACTGTTTCCAACGGCTCTTTGTGAGGTTCAATGGACCTTTCCTCTTGTCTGAGTAGTCGGGAGATCTCTTCTGGAATTTCGTTGTCATTTTCTTCTTCAGCCTCGAATACCGGGAACTCAAAGTTGGAAGAAGGCATCGGATCGTATGTTTCAACGGGGTATAAAACAAGCAATCTGCATGACGTGATGATTCGTGTTTAGAAGAGATAGAGAAAATGCAAGTGTGTGCAGTGTATTTATTTTACCGCTTGTTTTTATTTTTGAATATTTTTTTTAGGATTACCATTTTCTGAAAAAGCAAAAAGAGAAAACAGCAATTAATGCGGAAATTACAGAACGACGTTATTTTATTAATGAACAAGTCGAATCTTGAAACTACAGCCCTATAAAACAAAACTCACTCGCTTTGGGCAAAGCGAAGAGGGAAATTTACAGAAAGCGAGCCCTATCAAAACATCCGTTTCACCTGGGCAGGGTGAAAGGTTAAAGATGGCAATTACTTTGACTGATGAACGACCTTCAGAACCTCGACGGCAACCCATTGGCGGCAAACTCCTCGGTGAATCACAAAGTCTGGCACCTTCCTTGATTTGTCTTCAGAAATGACGCTGATTTCTGGTGGAGCAGGATCATTGGAATCTGTCTCCCAAGCAGAGTTGTCGTAGGAGGATTCCTCTGTTGCATTTTGCATAGCATTGGTGCTCTCAGCTGCATCTCCCCATCCAGTTGGCTGGATATCTTCGAGCCTGATACGAGAGCTTTCGGGAGCAGTGTACTTGACCATAAAGTCGTATTTTCCACTTGGTTGTCCGAGAGTGTCCCAAACTTCTTTGGAACTGGAGAAGTCATCCCTCTCGATGACGTTGACCTCGGGAAAAGCATAATTGATGAATTCAAGTCCTGCGAACGTTGAGAATTCATCTTCATGATGAGTAGTCTCTGAATGACCTGAGTGTTGATCCCATGACATCTTGGGGACACAGGTATTCTGTTCAATGACGGTCAGCTGAGTTTCATTACTCGGCTGACTTTCTTGCCCCAAGTTTCCTGGGTAAGGCTGCCACATTGGCAGACCATCCATCGGGCCATAGTAATTGTGATCAAAGTTTTCTTTCATCAGAGTGTCTTCCTCTAATGAATTTGGCAGAGCACGGCATCCTTCCGGATCATAATCTCTGTAGATCATTTTGACATCTGATCTTGGTATAAATCTCGGACTTTCTGTAGGAAAGCAAAAAGGCATAGGCACCTCTTCCTGAGACATATAGCCGTCCTTGTTAAGGTAGGACTTCCATTCTTCATCTGTGTCAGAGGGATCTTCCTCATTGATAGCATGAACTATCTGAGACACTGGGTTAAGAAAACCTCCACTGTGGAAGAAGTTTTGAAGGGGATGTAGACTTTCATCGTTGGCGGCCGTCTGGGTACAGGTTGCAGAAAAACCAAGACTCTTCTTTGTTTTATTGTCAATAGGAATGACAAGCCGTCCCCATCCTTTTGTATCGGTACTCTCGACCGCTTTGATAGCATCTTTGTATGAAGAAATTGAAGTTCCTTCTTTGGATTGATCGTTCTTGCTCACCGATAGTGCTTGGAACTGAGTTTCAATAACCTCCTCGGGTTCCACACAAGTAGATGATGATAAGTTGCTTATAAGCAAGGCTTGTTCCCCATAAACCGTGACAAGTTGTTCGTTCTTGACGAACTTTAGCTTTTGGTGGAGGGTCGAAGTAACCGCTCCAGCCTGATGTATCCAAGGTCTTCCTAATAAACAACTGTATGTTTCCTGGATGTCCATGACCTGGAAAGCGATTTGGAAAGTGTGAGGACCAATAGTTATGGGAAGATCAACTTCGCCGATAACTGTTTTTCTGGATCCGTCGAATGCTTTGACGACGACCTCGATGACTCTCATCGGAGGGCCCTTAAATGATAATTGCATCAAAGTGGACTTCGGCATAACATTCAGGGCTGACCCTGTGTCTACCAGTACGTTGGCTAAAGCATCGCCCTGGCAGTTAACCGTAATGTTGAGCGCCATGTTATGACGACGACCCCCTTCAGGTAATTCCTCATCACTAAATCCCAAATTATTGCAGGAAGTGATGTTAGAGACAATACTATCGAACTGTCTAATTGTTGCATCCTGTTCCACAAAGGCTTGCTCCAAGACTTTCTGTAGAGCCTCTCTGTGGGCTTCTGAACTGAGTAACAGCGATAATGCTGAGATCTTTGAAGGAGTCTGTAACAGTTGATCAACAATGTTATATTCACTCCTTTGGATGAGCTTTAGCATCTTAGCATCTCATCTTTGTCTTTTGAAAATTTGGGATTACTAGATTGACCGACTGGTGGATCAGGAATTTCTGCCTGAAGTTCCTTTTCTTTGTTGGATTCTCCAACCCCTCGGTTGAAGATTAGACCGCTCTGTGTTACACGACTGATGTCTGCAATATTCACGACGGAGGGTAATGGAATTTCCTTTCCATTCTCGATTATTGTTGCACCGTATTTGTAAGGGATCGTCTTAGCTGATTCATACGGTAATGGCCCCGGTAGATAGATGACTATGGGAACCTTCTAATTTTTCTGACCGTCATAAGTAACCTTGATGCGTTCCCGGTTGGGAACTCTAGATTCGTCAAGTAGAGGAATGATGGCAAAAACATCCCTGATCTGGTGATGACCAGAGATCGTGACAACATCCTCAACTTGATCGGCAAGGTAGTTCGGCGACCAAATGATGGGTCCAGAACCCGGATATGGACGAATTTCTCCATGATCGATCTGATCCTAAAGAGCTGCTCTCACAAGGTAACACCCTTGGTTACTTTCCGAACAGACGCTACAACTGTCATAGTTGTGTGGTGGCACCTGGCCACGCCCACTTTGAATGCAATGCAACCTCACTAGGTTACCTTCCATTGATCGGACATCCTGACTTTGACGACGAGTAGGATTCCTGTTATTGATACTAATCCGTTGAGTATTTTCGTCCATACAGATTGGCATCCACCAGTGATTTAACAAGTGCTGAAGTGCCTTCTGGACAAGGGTACAACCTCGATCGTTTCCGCAACCTGCTTTACAGCTTTGGTAATCATGTGATATTAAGAATCCGAGTCGGGCCTGCTCAGCATGTAACTCTACCAGGTTGGTATCCATTACGCGGATATCGAAGATCTGAACCATATTGATTTGATAGGAGTTCCTACCATGGTAGTCTTGGATCCATCCACGATCCATCTGACGCTGGAGGGCCTCTTGTATGAAAGAGCATCCCTGTTTGTTTACCAAGCAAATCAGACAGGAACTGTAATCGTGCCGCGGCAGATTATGATACTGGCTTTGCCTTGAGTGCATCGCCACCAAGTTGACATTCATCGCACGGATGTTGTGGTTTTGAATGACGTTGGAATTCGTGTAAACCATGTTAACTCCACGAACTCGGTGCTCTTGGATCCATCCAAGATCCATTTGTTCCTGTAGAGCTGCTTGCACTACAAAACATCCTTGGTTATCTTTAGAGCAGACATCACACTGGTGATAATTATGAGGTGGCACATGGCCATATCCACTCTGTCTACAATGCATCTTGACCAGATTGGTCCCCAATAAGAGTACATCGTGAATTTGATAGACATTGTTAGTCTCTTTCTCAATCAGATTGACTGCAGCTTTCTCATGTTGAGGCAGCGGGTTCGTAAGAACTTTAGGATTCGTATCTTTGAAAGATAAGAGCCCGCTCCTAACAAGCTTTTGCACGTCAGATTTGAAATTGAGACAAGTCTCAATGTTATGCCCTGAACCTCCTTGATGATAAGGGCATGTTTGATCCGCTTTAAACCAAAAAGGCGGATTTTCTGGAACTGAAAGGGGAGACTTAGTCTGGATGTGCCCCTTGGCTAGCAGTAACAGAAACAGCTCTGCGTACGTTATGGGTATAGGATCAAATCCTGGTGGCCGTATTGTACGGTTGTTGTTATATGGAGGACGAGCCTACTGAAGAGGCTGTTGTGTCCTTTGTTGGTCAGGTTGGCTCTGCGCAATCTGAGGTTGATACATAGGAACAGGCACGGGGCCGATAGCAGGAGTTACCGCTGCTACTGGTTGATAACGACGCCTTTGCTTTCCGAGAGAGATATTCCCAATATCTTGCTCTTTTTTCTTAGGGAGAGCACTACCGTGTTTTTTAGTACCGCTCGTTGATCCAGTGTCTTTTACCAAACGTCCTTCTCGGACGACTTCCTCAAGACGTACACCCATGCCAACCATTTCGGTGAAATCACTGGGCGCACTGGCAACCATCGGTCATAGTAAAATGAGCTTAAGGTGTTTAAGAAGATCTTTGTCATCTCTTTTTCCTCAAGAGGTGGACAAATTTGAGCGGCAATTTCACGCCACCTTTGAGCATACTCCTTAAAGGTTTCCTTGTCCTTTTGCGACATTGATCTGAGTTGATCTCTGTCGGGTGCCATGTCCAAATTGTATTTGTATTGTTGGACGAAGGCAGTGCCAAGATCTCTGAAAGTACTGATCGTGGCACGGTTTAAACCCATGTACCATTTGAGTGCGGCACCGGTTAAACTATCCTAGAAGTAGTGAATCAGCAGGTCCTGATTCTCCGTCTGAGCTGACATCCGCCGAGCGTACATCACCAGATGGCTTTGAGGGCAAGAGTTACCCTTGTACTTTTCAAAGTCGGGCACTTGAAATTTGTGCGGGACTTTCACATTTGGGACCAAGCAGAGATCTGCGGCGTCCTTTCCAAATAGATCCTAACCGCGAATGGCTTGCAGCTCCTTCTGCATTTCCAGGAACTGCTCCTGGAATTCATCCATTCTGTCAAACATAGTTTCCTTTTTACCAGAAGGTGTCGGTGGAACCTGTCCTTCTGGGACAGTGTGCACCACAGGGGGTGGTACCGTGACTACGACAGTGAGTCTTGGCATTTCCCGAAGTTTGTAACCTTCAGGAGTCTTCAACATGCCCCTGGCATCTTCGTTTTCCCGAAGTTTGTAACCTTCAGGCCCAACGGCTTCTGTTGTGATTCCCTGATCTTCAGTGATCGGAGGAACATATCCTTCCGGGATATAGTTAACAGGCATGCCCCAAGGACGATCTTTCGGTATCTGATACCTAGGATCATACCTCTCCACTACTGGCGTTGAGGTGATCTCTGAGATCACAGTTCTTTGTAGCTGAGCTTCTGCCATGGCTTGGATGTCGTTACAAAGCTTTCTCATATCCTCTCTCAGAGCGTCGATCTCTTCTTTCAACTCTCTATTTTCTTCCTCAAGATCATCCATCCTTTTCTGACGATTGGCCCGAGTATTATACGAATGAGACACTTTGACTCTAGAATCGAGACACAAACATGAGATTCGCAGGGAAGAAGAATACGCGATGTGAGAATGATGAATGCAATGATTATATTAATTGTTTAAGGTTTAATCAAAATAAACTTCGACAATTAGATTGCAAATATCAAATGGTGGGGAAACCCCTTTTTATTGAAATTCAAAAGGATTACAGAAATGGAAATACAGTAGATTACAAAGTGCAGAAACAGAAACCTAAACTAATGGGTCCTGAGTCCTCTCTGAAGAGAAATCAGGTGCTGATTCTGGTATCTTCCTTTTCTTTGACCGGGGCTCTTGGGCCGTTGTCGGGTTGTCATTCCTTTGCCAAGTGAAAGGAGCGAGCAAATTCCTTTGTTCATCTTGATTATCTACAGCATGCTGCTCCAAAATTTCAATCAGAGCATCTTTTTCTTTCAGTAATTGCTGTATTTTGATGCACTCTACGTAGAGGGTGCGGTACTTGTTCTTCCAAGACCTTCGCTCCTTTTGAATTTTGTTAAGAGTAACCTGAAGCTTTTCAGTTTTCGTCATGAAGTACATGACAGATTCCCTCGGCGGAAGAATTCCGTAACGAGGATAAGGCATCTTCAGCTTGAGAGCTCTAGTTTGTACCCAATGGAGATAAGGCTCCACCGAGACACAGTCCGGTTTTCCCAGAGACTCTCGTCCTTTCTTATGAACGTGTTTCCAAGCTTGCACTATTTCCATCTTTAGTGCTCTGTCACTTTCTCCTTCCTTGAAGAAAAGGCCTTCCAGATGAACACCCAGTGGGATGTGTCTCATCGGGTATCCAAATTGACGGCGAACCAATACCGGATGGTAGTTGATTCCTCCTTTAGTTCCTATAAGGGGTACGTTGGGGAAGTTTCCACAACGGTCGATGATCCTGATTCCATCATAGATCCTATTACACCAATCTATATCAGAGTTGGTGAGGGACATGATCTTCTGCGACCAACGTAAGGCACTCTTGCAATCCCAAAAAGCAACAGACTTGGGCAAGTGGGAGATAAACCATTTATAAAGCAGAGGTACACAGCATGTGATCTCCCCTCCGCTGTACAAATTCCCCAAGTGTACAGAATGATACGCATCTGCGAGCAAAGTCGGTACAGGGTTTCCAATGAGAAAAACCTTAATGGAGTTAATATCGACGAAGTTATTGATGTTGGGGAACAAAAATAACCCGTAGGTGAGTAAGACAAAGATGCTTTCAAAAGCAGTCACATTCCCGATACTGGCGAAGTACAGGGCTTTCTTTGTTAAGAACTGGGCTGGCAAACCTTGGATGCCACCCTTAGTAGTTAGGTGAATCCTAACTTCAGACTCGTCCAAATGAATTGCTCTTGCAATAGTCTGATTCTTTGGAATTTCTTCCAGTCCAGAAAATGGAGCTCGATATGTAATGTGAAGATCGATCAGGTGAGAATACTCCTCCAGCGTTGGTGCAAGCTGGTAATCCGGGAATGTGAAATAGTGATAGACCGGATCATAGAACTGGATTAGTGCATCCATGATTCCCTCAATCACATGGACTCTTAATAGTGGTAGCAAACCTCCGTGCTTGGCTCTGAAAGCCTCTGGGTTAGTGATCATCCTTGCTAACCTTCTCAAATCCTCTAGTTTTGGAACCTTGGTGAGTTCTCCTTCTACCGAAATCCATTAGTGCAATCCTTTTCTCTGATATTTGCAATCACAGTCTTAGTTTATTTTGAAAAAAACAGAGAGACTAGAAGAGAAGAATTTTTGAATGTTTTAATGTTTTGTAGATGAATGCATGAATGCAGCACACAAAAACATAGAAAAAACATGGGGTCAAAGGGTCGTTGTCATGAAGTCAAGGCTCTACCCATCCCCAAAGGTTTATACTAGGGTGATTTTTGTACCTATACTCATTATCATTAGCTCCTCCCAGGAAAGCAAAACAACAAGCGGATCGCCAGCGAGTTGTGTGCAATCTTAGAGTAAGTGCTATTCACCGAGAATAGATCACCAGACTCAAATGAGGGTAGTATCGCGTAACAGCTATTTCCGATAGCTTCTGTACTACGAAAAAGGTTGGCTTTTCTTAAGTGTATACTCAATCTCACCACATGCGGCATCACACGCATTCCCAGTAGCAGAAAAATAAACACGTATAGCAATTAGGAAAAGCAGTATATATATTTGTCCTAATCATCCTAGACTTATAAAGCTATGAATCTTAAGTTCCTGACAGAAATGGGTTCCCCGGCGGAAGCCCTAATCTGTGGTTCCCTGCCTAAGAGATGGACCAGCATAGGTCAATCTTTCTCTTCGGTAGAGTTCCCATTTTCCGTAGAAAACGGGGATGATGCCCTAAGGCAGAAAAGGAGACTCCCCAGCAGAGTCGCCATTTTACAAGGAAAACAGACAGAAATAAAAGCTGGCCCCACGGTGGGCGCCACTTTTCTGTAGCGAGCGATTTTGGACGCGATTCTTAAGCGCTGGTCGCTCTCTGCGGTTGAGCTTAAAACTACAGGTCGATTCATTTTTTATCCTATTGTGAGCTGAATAAGGAGGGGAAATAGATGTCTCCAATTAACCCTGCTTGCATACTGAGTTTAAACAGCAGTCTGTTAGGTTACGAATGCTATCAATGTGGGGGGGCCTTTGTACTGGTTATTCGTATTTCGCCAATACGGTTCTTTCTTTCTTTTTTCTAGGCAAAGGGTTTTTGGCGGGGAATAAGGATTAGGATGTTAGGACTGATGCTTTTGAATTACTGCTTTTAATTGATGGAGATATGGGATTTGGGTTTTTTGTTGATTGCGCTCGCTAAGATCTTTTCTTTCGATCTTATGCCTACGTATTCCCGTTTACCGAAATAGGGAAATCAGAGCTTTCGTAGTTCCTCCTATTCTATGGGAGGAAATTGGTTTTTGGTGTCTTGTTCAAAGCCCAAGACGTGAAGCGAAAGGTGATTTGTATCTTGTTCAAAGCCCAAGATGTGAAGCTGAAAGACCTCGGCTTTAGAGAGAATTTGTCATCTCTAAAGAGGGGAGAAGGAGAATTACTTTAACTGGGATACGCGGATCCGAGCAATGCCATAATTTCCGAAGAAAGGGTTTTAACCTGAAGGAGAAGACTTTAACTCAGTGTAGAGCAATGCCATCTTTCCTTAGGAATTTCTCATGCTAAAAGAGGGACAGTGGCATGGATATAGATGTTCCAGAGGCTTGCCGCTTACAGCGATTAGATGAAGGGAAAGGAGTTGTTGATGTTTTGTGTATTGTGAACGAGGCACAGCTTTGATGCTAAAAGGTTGATTGGATCAACCAGTGGTTTTCTTATACAAAGCCTAAGAGGAGGCTAATTTCCGCTAGGAAAATCATTATACAAAGCCTAAGAGGAGGCTATTTTGTGTCTCGTACAAAGCCCGAGAGAGAGGCTAAAGGTTTTTGACCCAGTGGGGCATATCGTTATACAAAGCCTAAGAGGAGGCTAGCAAAGAGTTCGACTCTTGCTTAAGGGATTTATATCTCGTACGAGGCCCGAGATGGAGGCAAAAAAAGGGGTGATTGACTCAACGAGGGAATCTTTTGTGTCTCATACAAAGCCTGAGAGAGAGGCTAAAAGGTTGTTTTGACTCCACTGGGGAGAATTTTGGTATCTCGTACGAAGCCCGAGATGGAGGCTATTGTAACTGTTTCAGTTGAGTGACAGATCCAATATACTGATTTAAAAGAGAAAATCAGTTCTTATATGAGTAACACTGTACACAGGGATTTAATTTGAGGATCAGGGATATTTCCTTTTCTTTGAGGAAACGGGAAATCCAAAGGGTATTGAGACTATCCGAGTCTGCGGGTTTCCTTCCTATTTAATGAAGGGTGCTTGAGAATGTCTTTGAGACTCAAGGAAGTTAGATTGTCCGTGTCTAGAGTTTTATCTTTTGTACTACGCTTCGAGAAACAGTAGTAGACTCTATGAAAGGACTGTTCTATGAGGATGACTAGGTTCTGTTCCTATACCTCTAGGAGGTCGTCGGGACAATTTATACGAAGCACAAGAGGAGGCTGGAATCTTTTAAGAAGCCGACGGGTCCTTGTACGAAGCCCAAGAGGAGGCTATCATTCCCGGAGGAAGAGATCATTATACGAAGCCTAAGAGGAGGTTGTGAATACTTCTAAGAAGCCGTAGGGTCCTTGAATAATGCCCAAGAGGAGGCCGATGCTTTTAAGAAGCCCGTGGGTCTTATCATCTCCTTTCCATTAGGAGAGATAACTCTTTTAAAGATGAAAACCACTGGTAAACGTGCGAGGTTTACTATCCAGCGACTTTTAGCTTTTAAAGAGGGTTCCTTAGTTAAGGTCCAAGATTATGACCGTAATGGGTACCCAAACCCCGAGACATTCAAGGCAAGTTATCCACAAGGAATAGATCAAGTCAGGAAAGTTCGAGAATTGGGAAGAAACTCAAAGATGCCATTCACGGAGAATACATTCATCTTGTGGAGTAGAGCTTCTTGACGATTCCTAAGGAGGACAGCCGAAGAGAAGACTGTATCTGGTGCTCCTATTGGGGATCTAGGCGTCTATTTCTACGAATAAATGAAATGGCGTCACTTAGTTCTAGACGTAGTTGCCGGGGAAACTCGAAATATCTATACTATTATTACACAGTAGAATGAGTTTATGAAAGGAGACTTACAGTGAGCAGCCCCACAATACAGTTTATAATATGAAAGCAGTAAATGAAAGCGATAACCACTTACTCGGTTGTAGTGCTTCCATGCTGTTTGGTTAGTTGTTCAACACAGAAAGATTAAAAACAACAGTATATTCAAAATCAAAGGAGAAAGTGCTTTGAAAAAGAAAGATTTGGGGCTTACAGCTCAAGGAGAGGCCCAGGGTTTTATCAGTGAGCGCACTGTTTGAATTTGTACAGAGGGACTTATACAAGTGACTGGGGCCCAAAAAGGTTTTCTGTACAAAGGGATGGGTCTTACACTCTCTCAAGAGGCCCAAAAAGGTTTAAAGAAAAAGAGTGGGGCTTATAACACGAGGGTAGGCCCAAATGATTTTTCGTTTAAAAATGGCGATCGCGCCGAGGTTTTCTTTTAACGCAGAGGGACTTATACAATAAGTGAGGCCCAAAATGTTTTGGTTAAAAGGGGGTTGGGTCTTACACTCTAATAGAGGCCCAAAAGTTTTGAATGGGTCTTATAGCTCAAGGAGAGGCCCAGATGATTTTTGAAAAGGCGACGATCGCGCCGTTTGTGTTTTTTTTTACGGTATCGGGACTTATACAATAAGTGAGGCCCAAAGATGATTTGGTCAAAAAAAGGATTGGGTCTTACACTCTAATAGAGGCCCAGAGTGTTTTGAAAATGATTTATGAGGGTTGAATTAATCCAAAACCCTAATTTGTTTCCAAAAAATGTATTTAATTGAATAAAAATTCAATTAAATTGATCAAAAATTGTTTTACACATGGGAAACAAATTGTGATCTTGGATTAATGCTTCAAAAATTAAGTATTGACCTACAAAATAAATAGAAAGCATTAAAAGTTGCAAAATCATTGTGGAAATAATATTTCAAATGTTAAAAACAATTAAAAGATTAATTCTTTGCAAAAATATTAATTATATAAAATAAATAATATTTTTTGGGATTTTTTGGTAAAATAAAATATTTTAACATTTTTGTGAATTATTGCAAAAAGAACCAATCAAAAATGATAAAAATTGAAGGAGTTATTAATTTTTCAAATCATTAAAAATAATAGTATGAAAAATAATAAAATAAAAAAGTGGTAAAAAGAAGTCTGGGGCGAGGGGGATTCGAACCCCAGACCTCTCGCTTGCTAATACTCACAAAACCAACTGATGAACCGCTGGGGCGCAATGCCAATTCATTAAATATATGGCAAGTGAAAATTATATAGAGAACTTGGTTGGTTTTCTGAAAATGGCGCCATGGCCATCTCCTTCCCCGAGCTCGTGCATGAAGCACCCTATCTCACTCATCTCTCAACCATTGGACATGATTCAAACACCAAACTCGTGCGTTTTTTCACAAGGAACAAGATGTCAATACCCAATTTTATTCATTTTCAGTGTGGAGTGAAATAATCATGATGAACACAGATGAACCCTAATTTGCAAAAGCAATCGTGCAAGCATGGTTATGAGGTCTATGATCAAATTTATTGAGGCAAAACAATCAGCATATGATGGTAATCAAATGGCAAAATTATCATGCGAGGAAATATGCATGGATCATGGAGTTTGAGTTTGAAGCTCACCTTGATGCAAGCTGAAATGGAACTTTGCCCAGATGGTGTTCCGGTCGTGAATTGATGATCCCTACAGCTTCAATGGATGTTATGGAGTGTGTTGCAAGCTTTGGAAAACTTTGAAATTCTCTGGATTAAGCTGGAGACCTCCACCTGCAAAACTGAAGCAAAATGGCTTGGTTGAAGAGTGATTTTGAGATGGGAGTGTTACAGATGTTGTTTAAGCACTAGGACACCTCAAATACATCATATGTGATGTGTTTGAGCAATTGGAATTGATTGCTTATGGCTGCAACTCAAAACCCGATAGTGGTTACTCAAAAACAAGAAAACTTGAAGTTCAAGAAAGAATGAGAGAAAGCAGTGTTGTAACTGGCTTTGGGGTGAGTTGAGTGATCCATTGAGACCTCTATTTATAGGTGATCAACTCTTGTCTTGGAGGAATAGTGAATGGCAGCTGGATCAGATCACATTTGCTTGGATTGGCTTGGCATAAATGCCTCTTGCACTAGGCATAACAGCTGCTCCAAATAGATCAGCTATGCCTTGACTGAAATCACATTCTTCAGATGTTTTTAATGTTGTTTAATCAGAGAAATTGATTGAGGAGAGTGAGAATCTTGAAAATGCACTATTCCACATAAATGCATTTTGAATTCAAGGCAAAAAGTGCCAAAGTGGATGAATTTCAAGTTGGAAGGTTCTTTGGCTTTTTGACTCAGATTTATCAGTTGGATTAGATGCAATGTGATTGGTTTAAACACAAGTGGCATGTTGATCCTCAGTCTTTGGCTCAAAATCGTGTGAGATAAGCAAACACGCAAACTGATTTTTCCAAAACAGCTTGCAGCAGCATGACTTTGGGCATGGATTTCTCATGGCTTGAGTTGAATCAATTCATGCTGTTGAGCCCTTTGAATTCTTAGCAACATATGCAACAACATTGATGTTTAACTTTGGGACTGATTCAGCTTGCATCTATGTGCAAAAATCCCACAAGTTTTGGTGTTTCAACAAAATTCTGTTTTAGGCAGAATTTTTCTAAGTGTTGGAAAATGGTATTTTTTCACATTTTCAGCCACTTTGGCTCACTCATAGCTCAAAATCCATAAGGAATTGGAGTTAGGCCTAGTTGAAGTTTTTGTAGAGGGCAGTGAGATCTACAAATCAAGCTTTGGATGGAAAAAATTGGCCTTGTGGTTTAGGAGTTATGGTCCTCCAAAGTTGGTACCTTTGCCACTTTATTTTTAACTTAGAAAAATTTCTAAGTTTTATGGTTACCCCTTTTACAAGTTATCTCACTTTTCTTGATTTTTCTTGATGAATGATGACCCAAATCATACATTAACATCATTTTAGGGTTAAAAATCCATTTTGGTGAAAAATCTCAAAAAGTCAAAGTTGACTTTTGTGCACAGTTGACTTTTTATCAGATGAATTCCAAACTGTGCAATTCTTCAGGAAATCATGTCCTTGACCTAAATCAAACTTGATGGACATGTTCCATGGGTGTCATAGGGTATATTCAATCATGTATTAGGGTTTGGGAGCATGTCTTGGTCAAAAGTCAAAGTTACAGTTGACTTTTCCCTTAAAACCCTAATTGTGGTGCAGATGAAAATGAAACTTGTTGCTCAAGCTTCTTGGATCAATCCATTGTTCCAAATAGATCAATATGGTGTATTAGAGACCCTCAAATCATCTCTTGAGGTCTTGGCTTATGGTTTGTCCCAAAAGTCAACTTAGGGGTGAATTAGGTCAAGAAACCCTAATTCCTGATTTTTGATGAATGCATCCCCTGAGGCAAAATTGACTTGATGCATGGGTCCATGAGGTTCCATGGAGTATATTAGGTCATGCTTTGGATCATTGCCTTATGCCCAGATGAAAATTTCCATCTGGAGGCCCTGGTTGACCAAAACCCTAATTTGGTGACACTGTCGATCTTGAGACTTGATCCACCTAGAAGGGAGCAGTTTTGTGCTTAATCCTTGAAGTGGGAGTCATTTTTGATCCATTGTGGATGTTTGAGAGATTAGACAAGTTGAAGATCATGTCATTTCTTGATTGATCCTTTGTCTAAAGCTCAGAGAGGGCTTGAAACCCTAATTTTGATTGTATTGGATGCTCACCCATCTTTGGGGAGACTGATGAAGCATGATGGTTCATCCATATTGTGATGATGATTTTCACAATGATGGGAAATTTAAGTGGTCAAAATTTGGGGTATTACACCAATCTATGTCAGAGTTGGTAAGAGACATGATTCTCTGTGACCAACGTAAAGTACTCTAATGATCCCAAAAAGGGGCAGACTTTGGTAAATGGGAAGTGAACCATTTGTATAGCAGGGGTACACAGCATATGATAATTCCTCCACCATACAAATTCCTTAGGTGTACAGAATGATAAGCATCCGCGAGCAAGGTCGGTACAGGGTTTCCAAAAAAATATCTTAATGGCATTGATATCAACGAAGTTATCAATGTTGGGAAACAGAAATAACCCGTAGGTGAGTAGAACAAAGATATCTTCGAAAGCAGTAAAGTTTCCTATACTGGCAAAGTATAGGGCTTTCTCTATCAAAAACTTAGATGGTAAACCTGGGATTTCGTTCTTAATGGTCATGTGAGTCCTGACTTCTGACTCGTCCAAATAGATTGCTCTTGCAATGGTTTGATCTTTTGGAATTTCTTCCAGTCCATAAAAGGGAGCTTGGTTAGTGATGGGTAAATCAGTCAGGTGAGAGTACTCCTCCAGTGTTGGTGCTAGTTGATATTCTGGGAATGTGAAACAGTGATAGACCAGATCGAAGAACTAGATTGGTGTAGACAAGATTCCTTCAATTACATGGACCCTTAACAGAGACAGCAGTCCTCTGTACTTAGCTCTGAAAGCATCAGGGTTGGTGATCATCCTTGCCAACCCTCTTAAATCCCTTAGTTTTGGAACCTTGAAGGTGTACTTGAGAGTCTTCCTTCTACCGAAATCCATAACGCAATCTTTGTCTCTGATATTTGCAGTCATTGTCTTAGTTTAATTTGAAAAAGAGAGAGTAGAAGAGAACTTTTTTTATGTTTAAAGTTTTTTAATGAAATGAATGCATGAATGCAGCACACAAAAACATAGAAAAAACATGGGGTCAAAGGTTCAGTGTCATGAAGTCAAGGCTCTACCCATCCCCAAAGGTTGTATTCTGGTGAATTTGTGTACCTGTCCTCAAAATCATTGACCCCTCTTGGGATAACAACAGCAAGCTGGTTCACCCGAGCGAGCTGTAGTATCTTAGGGTAATCTCAAATGAGGGTAGTATCGCGTGACAACTATTTCCGATAGCTTCCGCACAACAAATTAGTCACATGGTCTCAGTCTACTAAATCCTCAATTCCATGGATACCACAATCAAACAATCTGATTTCAACAACCGAAGTCGTATAGACATTGAATTCGCAAAGGGTATCTCCACTGGTTCGATGGTCTACCAGGATCGCTTATTCGGGAGTCACTCCCTGTAAGATTACCCGTCTAATGCCATCACTTATCTTAGGTATCACTCAAACTTTCCAGATGCGGCATCACCCGCAGTCCCATTAGCAGAAAAATAATCACGGATATCAAGTTGGAAAAGCGATATATATATATATATATATATATATATATATATATATATATATATATATATATATATATATATATTCATTCCTAAAACTAACAACCTAGACCTCTTAAGAGCTATAATCGTAGTCCTAAACAAATAAAATGACTCCCCAGAAGAGTTGCCATTTTTCTGTAGAAAATGGGGATGATGATGACTAGATCTTACAATGGCTTCCCCAGCAGAGTCGCCATTTTACTGTAGCACACGATTTTTGTCGGTGACGCGACCACCTTATCGCGGAATTTGGGTTTTCTCCTCAATGAAGAGGAGGGGGGTGCTACTTTCTGATTTCTTATTTATCCCATGAAGCTGGAAGGGAAATGGAAGCTATCTAAAACTAACCTTGCACGCGAATGTTTAACTGAACAAACGCTTAAAGAGATTCGTGGAGTTCGGGGTCAAGTTATACAATGGGGAGTTATCAATTATCCATCCTATATGTGGTTATCCATAGGTTGTTAGCTTTAGGTCTAGCTTTGTACTTGATGGTGTTTATCCGTTAATGGGTTGGGAAAGTTTCTTGGGAAAGTATGACAGGGAGAGTGAGTTTTTGTTGATGTTCGGGCTTTTCCGATGTTTTTGGTAAGGTACTGGACCTAAGGTTTGATTGATGTGTGAAGTTACTGGACCTAGAGTTTTTTATTAGTATGCTCGCTAAGATTTCGTAATCTTATGCCTACGTATTCCCGTTTAAACGAAATAGGGAAATCAGAGCAATCGTAGTTCCTCCTATTCTAAGGGAGGAAAAAAGATGTTTTGGTGTCTTGTTCAAAGCCCAAGATTGAAGCTAAAAGGTTTATTTGTGTCTTGTTCAAAGCCCAAGATTGAAGCTAAAAGTTCTGACTAAGAGAGAATTTGTCATCTCTAAAGGGAGACATTTGGTCTGCTTATCACAACTGTTGGGTGACTGTTTATAAAGGAGGATTACTTTAACTAGGATATGTGAATCCAGCAATGCCATAATTTCCTTTATAGGGGTGTTATCCTGAAGTAGAAAACTTTAACTCAGTGTAGAGCAATGCCATTTTTCCTTAGGAATTTCTCATGCCAAGAGAGGGACAGTGGCATGGATGTAAATAATCTAGAGGCTTGCCGCTTACAACAATTAGATGAAAGAAGGGAGTTTCTGTTTTGACATATGATAATACAGAGTAATGACTTCCTATAGAGGGATTTTGATTTCCTCTGAGGGGATGTTGATTTTTGTGTGCCTTGATCGAAGCCCAAGGTTGAAGCTAAGAGGTTGATTGACTCCACTAGGGAAGTCCTTATACAAAGCCTAAGAGGAGGCTGGGAATGACTGACTCAACAAGAGAGTGTTTATATGTCTCGTACGACGCCCAAGATTGAGGCTAAAAGAGGTTGACTCTTTGGGGATATCATTATACAAAGCCTAAGAGGAGGCTAAAAGTTTGATTTTTTCAGGGAAAATGTTCTGTCTGTCTTGTACAAAGCCCAAGATCGAGGTTAAAAGGGATTTTGATTCCATCGGGGAGGATTTGTATGTGTCTTGTACAAAGCCCAAGATAGAGGCTGAAAGAAAACTGACTCTTTGGGAAAGAAATCTTTATTTGCCTTGTACCAAGCCCAAGATTTTAGGCTAAACGGAGACTTTACTTACTCGGTTGAGGATATTTTAAGGTATATCGTACAAAGCCCAAGATGGAGGCTAAAATGAGTTCGACTCTGCGGGAGAGTATTATCTGTCTTGTACAAAGCCCAAGATTGAGGCTGGAAAGAGTTTGACTCTGCTTAGGATATTCTTTCTCATAGCCTAAAATGAAGGCTGGGAGGAATTGACTCAACTAGGGAAAATATATGTCCTAAGCTTAAGATAAAGTTTTAATGATTTATGTCTTGTACAAAGCCCAAGATTGAGGCTAAAAGGGTTTGACTCAACAAGAGAGTGCTTTTATCTGTCCTGTACAAATCCCAGGATTGTGGCTGAATAAGCTGGAGAAATCATTATACAAAGCCTAAGAGAAGGCTAAATTTGCTAGGGGAAATCTTTATGCCAAGCCTAAAAGGAGGCTGAAAAAGATTGACTCAACAAGAGAATGGTTTTTTTATTTGCCTCGTACAAAGCCCGAGATTGAGGCTAAAATGGTTGACTCAACAAGAGAGTGGTTTTTTTTATCTGTCTCATACAAAGCCCGAGTTTGAGGCTAAAATGGTTAACTCAACAAGAGAGTACTTTAAAAGTGATTGAGTCAATAAGAGAGTCTGTAAAAGTGTTTGACTCAATAAGAGAGTCTAAAAGTTGATTGACTCAACAAGAGATTCTGAAAAGGTTAGCTCCGCTGGGGAGAATCATTATACAAAGCCCAAGAGCAGGCTGACTGTGCTGAGGAAGGATCGTTATACAAAGCCTAAGAGGAGGCTAGCTTCTGCTGGGGATTCTTGAGATCCTGAGGCAGATCCAAATGGGGAATCAACTCTTGCTGAGGGTTACTGAAGAGTTGATAGATCAGAAAACTTGAGGTTCTGATTGTGTTATCTGATGATAAATTGACCCTGGTTGGGGAATTTTTTAGGAGAGAGACTGGGTTTTAACTCTAGTGGAGATTGATCCAGAATGTCCGGGGTTTCTTCCTGTGTTTGTAGGGAACTTGAGAATGTCTTTGAGACTCAAGGAGATTTAGGCTGTCCAAGTCTATTGGTATGGAAGAGTTTATCTTTGTATTACGCCCAAGAGGAGGCTGACTCTTTGAAGGGATGAGTATCAACCCTAAATTGGTCTGAGGTTTTGACGCTCTTTGGAAAGATAGCTCTAGCAAAGGATGACTAAGTTTTGTCCTATACCTGTAAGAGGTCTTCAAGGTCCTTGTATAAAGCCCAAGAGAAGGCATGAGAACTTATAAGAAGCTGGAGGGTCCTTATACAAAGCCCAAGAGGAGGCGGGGATGCTTTTAGGAAGCCCGTGGGTCCCACACTAAAAAAAGTTCAAGAAATGCTATTCACCGAGAATAGATCATTTAGTGAAATTTCTGAGGTTTGAAGAAATTCAAGAGAAGCTATTCACCAAGTATAGATCAACTCCGGGGAATAGAATTTCTTTGACAATTTCTAATAGTGACAGTCTGAGAAAAGGTTCACCCAGAATTCTGCCTTTCTCTTTGTTCCATATTGTTTAATCCCAAGAGAAGGCAAGACTGTATCTGGAAGTCCTATGGGGATCTAGTTTCGACCGTATTAAAGAGTGACCAACTGGCTTTACCTTGTTCTAGACCTAGTTGTCGGGAAAAACTCTAAATAACTATACTAGTATATATACAGTTGATATATGACAAGTATTTAAAAGGATATGAAAGAAGGACTTACAGTGCGCAGCTTCCCACAATACAGTTATATATATGAAAGCGAGTAACTGAAAGCTGTTAAAACTTACAGGTGAGCAAGCTTCCATGCTGTATTGTTAGTTGTTCAAAGAAATTAAAGAAAGTTTTGATAACAACATGTATATTTGAATCTAAATCAAAGGGAAGTTGTTTTTGAAAAGATTGTTGGGGCTTATACTCAAGGAGAGGCCAAAGGTTTAACAGGGATCGCACCATTGGTTTGAAAATCGCATCGGGACTTATACAACGACTGAGGCCCAAGATGGTTTATTTACAAAAGGGTTGTGTCTTACAACTCAAGGAGAGGCCCAAAGGTATTTTTGAATATGAAATATGGGACTTACAACACGAGGGGAGGCCCAATGATCGCACTGTCGTTTTAAGAATCGCAGAGGGATTATACAATGACTGAGGCCCAAGATTATTTTGGTTAAAAAGGGATTGGGTCTTACACTCTATCAGAGGCCCAAAGGTTGTTTTTTAAGAGAAAGATGGGACTTACAACACGAGGGGAGGCCCAGATGAACTTGTTTAAAAACGGTGACGACCGCGCCGTGATTTTGAAAATACAGTGGGACTTATACAATGATTGAGGCCCAAAAAAGGTTTGTATTTAGAAAGGATTGGGTCTTACACTCTATCAGAGGCCCAAAGTGTTTGAAAAAGTTTTATAAAGATCAAAAATCAAAGAAACCCTAATTTCATTTTCTTTTAAAAGTAATTTTTTAAAGAAAATCAATAAAATGATAAAAATACCAAATAAGTTTAAATAAACTACTTGTGATTTTTGGTTAAGGTTTGAAAAATGAGGTTTTAATCACAAGATGATTTAGAACTCATTTGGTTTTGATTTTCAAGATAAAAATTCACTTTTAAAATGTTTAAAAATAATAAAACTGAATTTATTCATAAAAATACCAACTATATTAAACAAATAATATAAATTTGATTTTTTGTGGAATAAAATATTTCAACATTTTTGTGATTGATTGCAAAAAGAACTAATAAAAAATAATTAAAATTGAGGGAGAAATTAATTTTTCAAATCATTTAAGAAAATAATATGAAAAATAAAAAAAAAAGGAAAAAGTGATAAAAAAGGGTCTGGGGCGAGGGGGATTTGAACCCCAGACCTCCAAGTTACAGCGCACTCCTTCTACCACTAGGGTGGTGATACATCCGTGTATCAAAACCACCCTATAAATACATAAGGGGTGCCTTGTTTTAGGCCTGGGCAAGGCAAGGCAAGGCCAGCTTTTGGTCCATTTACGTGAAGCCTCCAACTTTCTCATTTCTCCATGGATTGGAAGAAAATTTATATGCATCTGGCCTAGAATTTCCCAAGGAATCCAATGGTGGTCTTGGTTTTTTCAGATGAGGTCCCTATTTTAAAACTCGATAGTGATTTTGAAATAGGCCTATATTTGCATTTTCTATGCCAACACATGGTACAGGCAAGAATTACATGGCAAATTGGTTCAAACACAACATATATAACATGCATGAGATGTTCATGATCAGTGAACTTCAAAGCAATGCATAATTCAAAGAGTTCAAGTTATCATGCACTTACCTCTTGGAGCTTTTTGTGTTATCTGCCAAGTTCCTTGTGCCAGAAGTAATTTGATGCTTTGGACACTCTCAATTGATCCCTTAAAAGCTTTTAGAATGGTTAGAACCAACTAGAATCCTCAGGAACAAGTTTGAGCTCTTTCTTGCAAAAGGGGCAAAAGTGACCAATAGGGCAACTCTCTCAAATGGTGTTCCAGATGAGGGGAACCATTTGGGACAGTTCAAGGATGATATTTGAAGTGTGTTTGAGGTCTTATCTGGTTTTGAAAGTGACTGAATCAAGACACGGCTTGAAAAATGCGAAAAAGTCAATTTTTGAGGTTTTGGAGGTTGACTTTGTGATTTTGGTGTTATAGGTCATATGTTAGTGTTTGGACAGCTAAGATACAATATATTAGAGGTGTTTGGATCATGAGCTATGATGGAATTGCTCTCTAACTCAAAAACTTAGAGATACCTTGCAAAAGAAGGCATTTTTGCCTAGAGAAAGGGATTTTGAGGAAAGCAAGTGTTGTAGTGCTTTGGTGTACTCAAACTGAGCACAAATTAGCTCTATTTATAGTAGAGCAAGTTTGTTTTGCAAGTAATAGTGAATGGCAACTGCAGCAGGCCTTTGGACAATGTTATGCAAAAGGAATCTCAAGTCTCCTCTAGCCATTGACTTGAGATTAGGGCACAAGCTTTGTAGCTTTGGTTCAGAGATAAGTCTTGACTGAATTCAGTTGGAATAGACTCAGTTCATGCCACCTTGGTGTATCCATTGAATGCTTGGAAACAAAATTGGAGCCTTGGCATCTTTGTAGCCTTTTTAGGGATGACAAGCCTAATGTAGATTCTTGGACTTGGGAGGCTTGGAGATCAGATCATCCCCTTTGGATTTGATCCTCTGATGTGTCCAAATTGATGACAAGGCTTGGAGTTATCATATTTGGACAAATCGTGCAAATGTTCACAATTTTGCCTTGTAAAACCAGTTCATGATGCCATGTTTGAAGGGTTGTATCTCCCTGCTCAAATTGAATTTGGAGATGATCTGGTACTTGTTGGAAAGCCCTTATGGCATACTTTAACTTTGATGTTCACCCCTAGACCTGGTTTAACTTGGATCAAGGTGAAAAATGTCCCTACATTTTGGAAAAAGTAAGGCAGATTCTGACTTAGTGAAAATTTCACTAAGTGTTGGAAAAATGTAATTTTAATGTTTTTGGCCATTTTGATCACTCCATAACTTAAAATCCATGAGGAATTGGAGTTTAATGTAGTTGAAGCTTTTGTAGAGTGTAGCAAGACCTACTAATCCAGCTTTGGATCACCCAAAATGGTTGCTTGGATCTCAAGTTATGGTCCTTGGAAGTTGGTACCCTACCCACTTTGTTTCATAACTTAGAAAAATTCTAAGTTTTTTTATGGTTACCCCTTTTACATGTTAACTCACTTTCTTTGATTTTTCGTGATGAATGATGATTCAAATCACATATTAACATTGTTTTAGGGTTAAGGAACCTTGGTTGACCAAAAAATAAAAAAGTCAAACTTTGACTTTTTGTACAGTTGACTTTTTTCAGATGAAATTTTGACTTTGCGATCCTTTTTTGAAATCAATCCTTGGGCTCAATTAAACTTCATGGATGGCCTCCAAGGGTATTTAGGAATGTCTTAGACCCCTCCCCAAGGTTTGAGATCAAGGGTAGGTCAACAGTCAAGGATAGGATTTGACTTTTTTATCAGAAACCCTAATTTGTGATTAGATGGTTTTGAGTTCTTATGGCCTATGATTTGAGCTATTTGAGTCAATCAAACCTTGTAAATATGTCAATATGATGTATTTGAGGTCTTTGAAGTTCATCTTGAAGCTTCAAGCCATGCCTCACTTCACAAGTTAACTCAAGGGTTGAATTAGGTCAAAACCCTAATTCCAGATTTTTTGATAGATGGACCCTCAAGGTGATTTTGCCATTGTGGATGGGCTCTTGAGATTCCTTTGAGCTTAATGGACCAAATATTGAGGCATTGGCTCGTGCCCAGATGGATATTTTCATCTAGAGGCCTCAGTCTGTTAGTTCTGGTGTTGGCAGCAATTTTGGTAAAACAATGTACTGGTTCAAGATGTCTTGCTTGATGTCTTAACATGTGCTTTTGTGTTTCTATCATTCAGCATAAGGTGTATATGTTAGTGTTGCAGGTCTGTGTACTGATGTCAAACACGATGTCCTGACATCTATTGACAGTACATCAGTTTGGTTTGTTTCTAAGATCTGCGCTGTTTTTAATATATCTTGGGAGATTTTGTTTGAGAGATTGCAGGCGAAATTCTTGGAGAAGAATCTGTTTGATGCAATCGGTTCCTGATACTTTGTGGAGTATATTTTGTTTCTATTTAGGGCGAAAAGATTTGAAGATGGTATCTAATTTTAATGAGAATCAAATCTAAGTTATTCACCAAGTCCAAGCCCAAGAAATCTGTTTCTATTTAAAGGAGTCTCAACCCTACTTGAAGAGTACGAAGACAAGAGATTATGAACTGAGTGTCAAGTGTTAGGGTTTGTGTTTTCGTCTGTTATTTGTGAGCCATTCACTCATCTCTTTGATGTTTGAATGGGACTGTTTGATTGAGTTGTATATTGTCCACTCTAAGCTTTTAAGCACGAGTGTTTATTCTTGATTAAAGCTTTTAAGCAAAATCAAGTATTGTCTTTGAAGTGTGATCTTCTAAATACTGTACTTGTTCTATTGTAATCACTGCTGTGATTGAGGGGGAGTGAGAGGTGTCTCATATCTAAGAGTGTCTTAGGTAGAAGTGTCATTGGGTAGTGATTAAGTGAGTAGATTATCAACTGATGTGTTGGCTGTAGAATCTACAAATTGATACTTCTAATAGTGAATTTCCTCCCTGTCTTGGTAGTCCCCCAGACGTAGGTTGTTAGACCGAACTGGGTGAACAATTCTCTGTGTTGTTTATTGTTTTTTAAAGTACTGTTACTATTATTGTCTTGTTCATATAATAGATATTGATGTTGTGACATCTCACTTGACATCACATATCTGATACCAGAATTTCAATTGGTATTAGAGCAGGTCATCCTGCTCTGCATCTGGGTGAGATCTAGGGCTGCTAATTTCTGGTGCAATGGACAAGGAGAGTGATGGATTTGTGAATAGACCCCCTATTCTAGATGGATTAAATTATGACTATTGGAAACCTTGCATGGTTGCCTTTTTGAAGTCTTTAGACAGTAGGGCTTGGAAGGAGGTTTTGACATAATGGAAACATCCTGTTATTGTGGGAAAAGATGGTGTGTCAAAGCTGAAACCTAAAGAGGAGTGGACCAAGGAAGAAGATTAACTTGCTCTTGGGAATTCTAAGGCCTTGAATTCCTTATTTAAAGGTATTGACAAGAACATTTTCAGGATGGTCAACACATGTGAAGTGGCTAAGGAGGCTTGAGATATCCTGAAAACAACTCATGAAGGAACTTCCAAGGTCAAGATGTCAAGACTTCAGCTGCTAACAACAACGTTTGAAAGTTTGAGGATGAAAGATGAAGAAACCATTCATGATTTTCACATGAACATACTTGAACTGTCAAATGCTTCTAGTGCCCTAGGAGAGAGGATGTCCGATGAGAAGCTGGTGAGAAAAATTCTCAGATCTCTTCCCAAGAGATTTGATATGAAGGTGACTGCTATAGAGGAAGCTCAAGACATCATCCAGATGAGGGTAGATGAATTGATTGGTTCACTTCAGACATTTGAATTAGGGTTGAATGACAGATCTAAAAAGAAGGTCAAAAGCATAGCCTTGGTGTCTAGTACAGAAGATGATGAGAAAGAGTGTGGTCCTGAAACTCAGGAAGAGCTATCCAATGCCATTGTCCTGCTGGGAAGACAGTTTAATAGGGTTTTGAAAAGATGGAGAGGAGCTATAAACCAAATGTCAAGAACATCACATCTGACATCAACAGGTTAGGTGATCAGATGAAGAAAACAAGAACAGAGGAGAAGCCTAATTATGACAAAGGAATCCAATGTTATGGCTGTGAGGGTTATGGTCACATCAGAACTGAATGCCCTACATATCTTAAGAAGTAGAGAAAGGGCTTATCTGTGTCCTGGTCTGATACTGAAAGTGAAGAAGATGAAGAGACTGCCAAGCATGTTAGGGTATTGACTGGAAGGTATATATCTGATGATGATTCTAGGGATGAAGCGAGCACATATGATGAGCTTACCGATTCTTATATAGAGCTATGCATGAAAAGTGAAGAAGCCTGTCAAGAAGGGGAGAGGTAGAAGAAGATCATTGCTCAACTCAAGGCTGAAAAGACAGAGCATTTGGAAACCATTGCCAAGCTGGAAGATGAAGTATTTGTGATGAACTCTAAACTTGAATCTATGTCCAAGTCTATCAGAATGCTGAATAGTGGAACTGATGTTCTAGACAAGATTCTTAATGTTGGAAGAACTGCAAGAGACAAAAGTGGGTTGGGGTTCAACAGTGAATCTGCTTCAAATGATGTTATTCCTAGCTCCAAGCCATTGATGTTGAAACAGATGTTGAAACATCCTGACAGGACTCCCTCTAGGAAGAAATTCAGATGCTGGAGATGCCATCATTGTGGGAGATTTGGACACCTAAAGGCTTTCTGTTATAAGCTGCATGGGTATCCTAAGAGTACTCCTAATTTTGCACCTAGACAGGTCATTCATAAAGATAATCAAGTCATCAAGCAAAAGAGGCAGTGGGTCTCCAAAACTAATGTTGTCAGCTTGATAGCTCATACTTCTCTTAGAGTCTCCACTAAAGAAGACTGGTACTTTGACAGTGGGTGTTCAAGGCACATGACAAGAGTGAAGAATTTGCTGGTGGATGTTAAACTTCAATCCTATGGATATGTAACTTTTGGTGATGGTGTTAAAGGAGAAATCAAAGGTATGGGAAAGCTGAATTGTACAGGTGCTCCTAGGCTAGATGATGTACTGCTGGTCAAAGGGTTGACAGCCAATTTGATCAGTATTAGTCAACTATGTGATCAAGGACTCATAGTTAATTTTACAAACACTGAATGCATTGTCACTAATGAGAAAGGTGAAGTCATCATGAAGGGTGCTAGGTCTAAGGACAACTGTTACTTATGGGTGTCACAAGACTCATGTCCCTCCACATGTGTTCTTGCTAAAGAAGATGAAGTCAAAGTCTGGCATCAAAAGTTGGGACATTTACATCTGAAGGGAATGAAGAGAATCATATCCACAGAAGCAGTAAGAGGAATCCCTAAGCTCAAAATTAAAGAGGGAAGAGTCTGTGGAGATTGTCAGATAGGGTAACAAACCAAGATGTCACATCCAAAGCTTCAACAATTCACTACTTCTAAAGTTTTGGAACTTCTTCATATGGACTTAATGGGGCCTATGCAAGTGGAAAGTCTAGGTGGGAAGAAATATGCTTATGTTGTTGTAGATGACTATTCCAGGTACACTTGGGTGAACTTCATCAAAGACAAAACAGAAGTGTTTGATGTGTTTAAAGATCTATGTCAAAGAGTCCAAAGAGAAAAGGAGAGCAATGTCATCAGAATAAGGAGTGATCATGGGAGAGAGTTTGAAAATAGTAAGTTTGCTGAGATTTGTTCTGCTGAAGGCATCAGTCATGAGTTTTCTTCTCCCATTACCCCTCAGTAAAATGGGGTAGTTGTAAGGAAGAACAGAACCATTCAAGAATCTTCTAGGGCAATGATTCATGCCAAAAAGCTTCCTTACTATTTCTGGGCTAAAGCTATGAATACTGCCTGTTACATTCACAACAGAGTGACTTTGAGAAGAGGTACTTCAGCTACCTTGTATGAACTATGGAAGGGAAGAAAACCAAGTGTGAAGTACTTTCATGTATTTGGTAGTAAGTGTTATATCCTGACAGATCATGAACAAAGGAGAAAAATGGATCCAAAAAGTGATGAGGGAATATTTCTTGGATACTCTACAAACAACAGAGCTTATAGGGTATTCAATTCCAGAACCAAAGTCATGATGGAATCTATAAATGTGGTTGTTGATGACAATTGAATGAAGGAAGATACTGATGTCCTAGATGATGTTGGAATATTTTTTGATGATGTATCAACAGAAGCTGAAGACAAAAGTGTAAATCCCAGTTCGGTTGCTGCTGAACCTGATCCTAAACAACCTAACAAGGAACCATCTATCAGAGTGCATAAGGACCATCCAAAAGAGCTTATCATAGGTGATCCAAACTCAAGAGTTACCACTATGTCAAGAGAAGTTGTGTCAAACTCTTGCTTTGTATCCAAGATTGAGCCAAAAATGTCAAAGAAGCCTTGACTGATGAATTTTGGATTAATGCCAAGCAAGAAGAGCTGGAACAATTCAAAAGGAATGAAGTTTGGGATCTTGTTCCAAGGCCTGATGGAATAAATGTGATTGGCACCAAGTGGGTTTATAAGAATAAATCTGATGAACAAGGAGTGGTCACCAAAAATAAGGCTAGACTGGTTGCCCAAGGTTACACTCAGGTAGAAGGGATTGATTTTGATGAGACTTTTTCTCCTGTGGCTAGACTGGAATCTATCAGGTTACTCTTAGGTGTGGGTTGTAACCTCAAATTCAAGTTATTCCCGATGGATGTAAGGAGTGCTTTCTTGAATGGGTACTTCAATGAAGAAGTTTATGTAGATCAACCCAAGGGGTTTATTGATCCAACATTTCCTAACCATGTCTACAAACTAAGGAAAGCTCTTTATGGTTTGAAGCAAGCACCAAGAGCATGGTATGACAAGCTTAGTGAATTCTTCGCTCTGAATGGTTATAGAAAAGGTGGAATTGACAAGACCTTATTTGTCAAAGAGGAAGGAGGAAAATTGTTGATAGCTCAAATATATGTTGATGACATAGTGTTTGGTGGGATGTCAGATGAAATGGTTCAACATTTTGTGAAACAGATGCAATCTGAGTTTGAAATGAGTCTTGTTGGTGAGCTCAGCTATTTTCTGGGTCTGCAAGTTAGACAAATGGAAGACTCCATATTTATCTCTCAGAGCAAGTATGCAAAGAACATAGTCAAGAAGTTTGGTTTGGAGAATGCTAATCACAAGAGGACACCTGCTCCTACTCACCTGAAGCTGTCCAAGGATGAACATGGAGTGAGTGTGGATCAAAGCCTATACAGAAGTATGATTGGAAGCCTACTGTATCTCACAGCCAGCAGACCTGATATCTTCTTTGCTGTAGGAGTTTGTTCCAGATATCAATCTGAACCTAAAGTTAGCCACATGAATCAAGTAAAGAGAATTCTTAAATATGTGAATGGTACTAGTGACTATGGCATACTATACAGTCATGGATCAGGAACTGAACTGAGTGGATATTGTGATGCTGATTGGGTAGGGAGTGCTGATGATAGAAAAAGTACTTCAAGAGGTTGCTTTTTCTTAGGGAACAATCTTATCTCGTGGTTTAGCAAAAAGCAGAACTGTGTGTCTCTCTCTACTGCTGAGGCTGAGTACATAGCAGCAGGAAGTAGTTGTTCACAACTGGTTTGGATGAAGCAAATGTTAATTGAATACAATGTCAAGCAAGATGTCATGACATTGTAATGTGATAATCTGAGTGCTATCAATATCTCTAAGAACCCAATTCAACATAGCAGGACTAAGCATATTGACATACGTCATCACTTTATAAGAGATCTGGTTGAAGATAAAGTGGTTGCTTTGGAACATGTTGCTACTGAAATGCAATTAGCTGATATTTCTACTAAGGCCTTAGATACAAATCAATTTGAAAATTTAAGAAGCAAATTAGGGATTTGCATATATGAGGATTAGTGGATCGTTTGTTGGAGTGCAGGAGGATGGTGTTTTTGGTGCAGTTGTCTTTTGTGTGTGAGCTTATCTAGTTGGTGAAATTGACAAAATAAGAATGTTTGGAAACAAACAAGAACATTTTTATTGCTGGAAGTACTCAACATTACATTTTTTTAAACAGAAACTACAAGCAAAGAGGTTTATTGTTTGGATTCAGCTACTCATTCCAACCACCTGAGTTAATGAAATTAACCCAGTCTTCATCTACTTCATCATCAGAAGCATGTAGTAGCACTGGAGGTTTCTTGATGGTCTTCATTCTTGTTTCTGTCTTTCTTCCTGTTCTTGTTGCTCCTATAGAAGATCCTACTATTGTCAATTCTTTGGACTTCATCTCATTTGGTTTGGTGGTCTTGTTTTTCTGGTCTTGCTTCAACTAACCCTTGTGTGTTTCCACTGTTCTGGAGGACTGGCTCATGTTTCCTTCCTTGTTTGGATGTCTACATAAGCATTTTGGTGTGGGTTTTATAATTCAAATAAAAGTCATTGTTTGTATCGCCTGGTCAGTCAAAGTTGTTTGGTGTCTGTGTACTTCTCTCTGTTGAGTAATGTGTCACTTTTTCCCAGCTGTGGTTCAACATTCTTTCTTGGGATTTTTTTTTAAACTTGGAGTTTGACCATGTTTGACAAAGTGTTAGAACATTGTGCTTGCTGCTATATTCAGAGTTTGTCCAATTATGGCTAAAAAGGGGGAGAGTAGTTTGTGGTGCAGTTTCTGCTGCTGGTATCTCTGATGTGTGCTGATATTGTTTTAGCCAAAATTTGACAAAGGGGGAGATTGTTAGTTCTGGTGTTGGCAGCAATTTTGGTAGTTCTGGTGTTGGCAGCAATTTTGGTAAAACAATATGCTGGTTCAGGATGTCTTGCTTGATGTCTTAACATGTGCTTTTGTGTTTCTAACATTCAGCATAAGGTGTATATGTTAGTGTTGCAGGTCTGTGTACTGATGTCAAACACGATGTCCTGACATTTATTGATAGTACATCAGTTTGGTTTGTTTTTAAGATCTGCGCTGTTTTTAATATATCTTGGGAGATTTTGTTTGAGAGATTGCAGGCGAAATTCTTGGAGAAGAATTTGTTTGATGCAATCGGTTCCTGATACTTTGTGGAGTATATTTTGTTTCTATTTAGGGCGAAAAGATTTGAAGATGGTATCTAATTTTAATAAGAATCAAATCTAAGTTATTCACCAAGTCCAAGCCCATGAAATCTGTTTCTATTTAAAGGAGTCTCAACCCTACTTGAAGAGTACGAAGACAAGAGATTGTGAACTGAGTGTCAAGTGTTAGGGTTTGTGTTTTCGTCTATTATTTGTGAGCCATTCACTCATATCTTTGATGTTTGAATGGGACTGTTTGATTGAGTTGTATGTTGTCCACTCTAAGCTTTTAAGCACGAGTGTTTGTTCTTGATTAAAGCTTTTAAGTAAAATCAAGTATTGTCTTTGAAGTGTGATCTTCTAAATACTGTACTTGTTCTATTGTAATCACTACTGTGATTGAGGGGGAGTGAGAGGTGTCTCATATCTAAGAGTGTCTTAGGTAGAAGTGTCATTAGGTAGTGATTAAGTGAGTAGATTGTCAACTGGTGTATTGGCTGTAGAATCTACAAATTGATACTACTAATAGTGAATTTCCTCCCTGGCTTGGTAGCCCCCAGACGTAGGTTGTTAGACCGAACTCAGTGAACAATTATCTGTGTTGTTTATTGTTTTTTAAGTACTATTACTATTATTGTCTTGTTCATATAATAGATATTGATGTTGTGACATCTCACTTGACATCACATATCTGATACCAGAATTTCATAGTCGACCAAAAACCCTAATTTGGTGACACTGGCGATCCTGAGGCTTGATCCACTTGGAATGCTGCAACCTTGTGCTTGATTCTTGATGTGGGAGTCCTCTTGATCCTTTGTGGGTGTTTGAGAGGTTAGACAAGTTGAAGATCATGTTATTTCTTGATTGATCCTTGTCTAAATGCTCTGAGAGGGCTTGAAACCCTAATTCTTGATTATAGTGAATGCTCAACAATCTTTGAGGAGATTGATGAGGCATGATGGTTCATCCATATTTTGATGATGATTTGAACAATGATGGGAAATCTTGGTGGTCAAAATTTGGGGTATGACAGTTCCTAGAAGTTTGGGGAATTTTATATCCGCCGCGTATTGGTCTGTTATTGTGTCTTAATCTCCCATCAGAATGGCGTTAGAGCTTTTGGTTAAGGGCTATTTTACTTGTTTGAATGATGGAGTCAAATACAAAGATGAAGATGATATTGTTGAATGGTTCTAATTACCATTTATGGAAAGGCAAGATGAAAGACTTACTATTTGTGAAGAAATTGAATTTACCAATTTTTAGTTCCGCAAAGCCAGATTATGTGTATGATGAAGAATGGGAGTTAGAACATCAACAAGTATGTGTTTTCATTCGACAGTATGTAGAAGATAATGTTTATAATCATATTGCTAATGAGACACATGCAAAAACTTTGTGGGAGAAGATATAGTCCTTGTATGCCTCTAAATCTGGGAATAATAAATTGTTCTTGTTGAATAGCTTCATAAGTTTGAAGTATAAGGAGGAGACTTCTATTTCAAATCACCTGAGTTAATTTCAAGGGCTTCTTGATAAGATTTCAGGAATGAGTATCAAATTTGATGATGAACTTTTGAGACTATTTCTATTGCTATCTTTACTAGAGTCTTGGGAGACGTTTCGGGTTTCAATCACAAGTTATGCTCCTAGAGGAGTTGTTTCTTTGGAAACGACTAAGGGTTGTATACTTAATGAGGAGATGAGAAGTAAGGCACATGGTTATGTTGGTGTAAGCCTTAAAGGCCATTACTTTTGGTACTTGTATCGAATTATTTATTAATAATAAAAGGCATTTCTTTATTATGTTTATTTTTCCAAGATAATAAAGTCCCTAGAATAGCTAGTCCGTTTAATGAAATATTAAGTGTGACTTAATCATGAGATCCCATTCAACATAAGGACATTATCCTTAAAGTATCCGTAGTCAAGCTTTACTGTGAAGTGGGATAACTTTAAAGCATTAAAACTATTATGTAGATAAACTGATGATCACATCTCATCGATCATGGATAAAGAGTTATCAAGTCATAACATAGGTATGAATATTAGGAGGAATATTTATATTAGATTAACCCACTATGAGAGTACTACATAGAATGTTATGCAAAGTGTCATAAGTTACTCTCATGGTGATAGTGGTGTATACCACCCTTCGACTTGAAACCACTATGGACCCTAGATGTAGAGTCGAGTACTTTATTACTGACCAAACATTGTCCGTAACTGGATGACAATAAAAACAGTTGATGGGTACTCCAAAAAGCATGTTGAGGGACATGAGCGACCTAGATGGAATTTGTCTCTCCTGCGTAATAGGATAAATGTCTAAGGGCCCAATATTTAACTGGACAAGGATGACACATTATATGCCTTGTGTTCAATATAGAGATAAGGGCAAAAGGATAATTGTATACACAAGTATTATCACAAAAGGTTTTGTCAGATCACATGACATTTTCATGAGTTAGGTAGCAGTGATGTGTTGCTAGATATCACTCACTGTTTATTATGTTAAATTTGTGATTTAATATAACAACCAACGTCGTGAAAACCTACAGGTCACACACATAAGTACATATTGATAAGAGGTAGAGTAAATAAGGAACACCATAAGGTACAGTGAACTCAAGTAAATGTAGAACACCGTAAGTCCCGATGCACTTAAGTAGAATACGGAATGTGGTAAGGTACCACATGCTTAAGTGATACATGGTACACCATAAGATATGGTGCATGTGCACTTAAGTGAGCTTTTTAACTTGTAGCCCACACAAGTTATTCTATAAATAGAACCCTTGTGTAGAAGCATAAACACTTGATAAAAATTCAGTATGTGAAACCCAAACCATATTTTCCTTCTCATGAGGTAACCGGTTCTATCACTGATCATGACCATTCTTAAGGATCACTAAGGGAAAATTTTAATTTCCGCTGCGTCTGTGATCGTGATTTTCCTTCAGTGGTATCAGAACCACTTACGAAACCATGCATCTGATAACTATTTATTTTTTGTACTTTCTATTTTAATTCGATTAAAACACAGAATAAATTAAATTATAATTGAGTAATTGAATTTTGGCATCAAGCTGTGTACGATTTGGATGATCAATATTGACTATGCTTTGGAATCCGACATTAGTATGGTGAAGCAACGATATTTCAATCGTCCTTAAGTTACACAAATATGATCGATTAAATTTTATATGTGAAATACGTAACTCTGGTGCAAAGATGGTATATTGGATATATTGTTTATACTTTATCCATTCAATCACGTAATTATTGTTATTCCTTTGAGCGATCCATGTTCATTTTCTTCGGAATATTAGTATGATCAATCATACTAAATTATTGATCATGGTGTTTTGATGGTATGAAGTTGTTGCATTATGGTTCATGATGGCACAAGGGTTGCGCTGTCAAAGAGGTATGCAATTAGGGTTGTGACGGCACAAAAGTTGTGCTTTAATGTTTATGGAAAGTATCAAGTGTTGATGCGAAAAACGACGACGATTTCAAATGATTTTTTTATTAAAAGTGTAGCAGCAGAACCCCCGACTACTCTGCTTAGTTTGATCATTTGCCAAAATTTAATTTGATTTATTTAATTAACATGATTTAAATTAATAATAATAAAAATGTGTTTATTATTGTTCTCTTGTGGCAATCAGTTATGGCCTTAGTTTTCCTTTATTTTGTTTTGGGATTTTAAAATACGACCTGCGTGTCGTGCCTCTCTTTTAATCTCTTAATGTAACTTCTTTTCTCATCTCACTCACTCGTATGTAAAACGAGTATTCTTTGATGTAATGTAATATTATGAGGAAAGAGAAGAATACAAGATTAAAGGAGGACAACATTGAAGATCTTGCTTTGAGAAGCATATATTGTTATTAGATTTAGCTTAGGTTCTCTCATTGGCTTGGGAGAATAATTGCGCTAGAGGCCATAATTGTTTTATTTTGTATGTATGTTGATGCATGTGAATGTATGTTAATGCATGTGAGAGATAATTTATATGATAAATAAGCCAGTGATATCAAACTAATTGAAAATTCCCTCAAAAGTGAATATTAAGTTTATGCTTTCCAAGTCTTAGAACTCATCAAGACTAGTATCGAATAATGTAGATTTCGCCTAACGCGAGGTGCATGTTCTATATTGGTAAGGTGCGATGGGATAAATGTAATATCTAATTTCCAAAACAATGGGTCAAACTTAACTAAACAAATTATAATAAGAGTATATACGTTTAGAAGCAAGAGTTGGGAATAATCCATATGATGAATTAGAATAAGGAGTTATTCACCCAACTGAAAATATTCGAGAATTATATTAGATACAATTGGAAGGAGTTCCTACCTAAATAACTGAGTTTTGTGTAATCATAACGCTGACTTAAAACAAAGTGAAATATGGATCTCGATCCACTAAAAAATCTTCCAACGGGATTTTCTGAATCAAATGGTAAGGGTCATTTGGTTTAAGTAAAATAGTGGGAGCATATTTAATTAAAGGCCTAATTGAACATGTTGGTTTTAATTGATATTATAATTTCGCATTTTTTATGTAGATTACCATGACAACAAACACCTCTAACAACATTTTGCGATCAATCCTTGATAAGGAAAAATTGTCTGGGACAAATTTTCTGGATTGGCAACGAAATCTGAGGATTATACTCAAACATGATAAAAAATTTGTATGTCTTAGAGACACATGTTCCTGAAGAGGAGCCTCCTAGTTCTTCTCTAAGGTTGAAAGAGATGCTTATAAGAAGCATGTCGATGATGCCAAGGAAATTGCTTGCCTCATGCTGGCTACCATGAATTTTGAATTGCAAAAACAACATGAAAACATGGGAGCGTTCAATATGATCAAACACTTGAAGATGCTCTATTAAGAGCTGGCAAGGCATGAGAGATTTGAAGTTTCAAAAGCCCTTTTGTAGAATACAGAATGTGGTAAGGTACCACCGCTTAAGTGATACACGGTACACCATAAGATATGGTGCGCGTGCACTTAAGTGGGCTTTTTAACTTTCATCTCACACAAGTGGTTCTATAAATAGAACCCTTGTGCGGAAGCATTCACACTTGATGAAAATTCAGTCTGTGAAACCCTAAATGTATTTCCTTCTCTCTCACTCAAAGCCTTCAATCCTAGCAGCCAGCACTGAGACTGAAGGAATTTGTTCGTGTGGACTGAGTAGAGGCGTTGTTCACCGTTCAAAGCTCGTGATCACTTCTTCGATTAAGCATCAAAGGTTTCATCGCCACAAGAGGTAACTGTTTTTATCACTGATCATGACCATTCGTAAGGATCACTAAAGGGAAAATTGTAATTTCCGTTGCATTTTGGACCGCGATTTCCCTTTAGGTTCTTCATCTCAACCTGAGGTACTTGTCAATAAAAATAGGAGGAGAAGTCATAAAACGGAACTGAAGGGTGATAGAGAGAATAACATAAGTAAGTCCAAGCCGCGATACAAGAATCTGGAGTTTCATTATTGTCATAAAACATGACACGTACATAAGTATTGCTATCAGTGGAAAAGAGATAACAAAGGCAAGAAGAGTAAGTATAAACAAAGAGACCATCAAGATCATGATGATGATCGTGTTACTACTGCCACTACTGATGATCTTGTTATTCTCCTTGATCACGAGTTTGTTAATCTTCTATCAGACGAGGGCATGTGGATAGTTGACAGGGGTGTTAAATTACATGTTACACCAAGGAAGGATTTCTCCACATCTTATACTTTTGGTGATTTTGGAGTGTTGAAGATGGGTAATGATGGTGTGTCTAAGGTAATTGGTTTTGGTGATGTTTGCTTGCAAACCAACATGGGAAAGTAATTGTTGCTTAGAGGTGTCAAACTTGCTCCAAATGTCTGCTTTAATTTGATCTATGTGCATATACGAGATGATTGTGGTTATGATAATCACATTGGTTCTAGAATGGAAACTCAACAAAGGTAACTTGGTTGTGGCTAGAGGGAAAAAATATTTCTAAATTGTATTGAACAAAAGCTTTGGTTACAAGGGACAATGTGAATGCTATCGACATAGAAGTATCTTTGTGGCACCGAAGACTTAATCATATTAGTGAAAAAGGTCTGAATGTTTTGGCCAAAAAGGATGTTATTCCTGGATTAGAGAATGCAGATTTGGAGAAGTGTTCTCATTGCATGGCTAATAAACAGACTAGAGTATCTTTCAAGAGACATCCTCCCTCAAGGAAGTTAAAGTTGCTTCAATTGGTATAATTTAATGTTTGTGGTCCATTAAAGGCAAAATCCTTTAGTGGTTCACTTTATTTGTTATCTTTATTAATTATTTCTCTAGGAAACTATGGGTTTGTGCCTTGAAGATAAAATACCAAGTGTTGGAAAAGTTCAAAGAATTCCATGCTTTGGTTGAGAGGCGGACAAGCAAGAAGCTGAAATGTGTTCGTTCATATAATGGTGGAGAGTATTGTGGGCCTTTTGATTTCGATTGCAAGTGTCATACCCTAAATTTTGACCACCAAGATTTCCCATAATTGTGAAAATCATCATCACAATATGGATATACTTTCATGCCTCATCAATCTCCTCAAGGAATTGTTGAGTATCCACTGCAATCAGAACTTTGGGTTTCAAGCCCTCTCAGAGCTTTTAGACAGGATCAATCAAGGAATGACATGATTTTCAACTTGTCTACACCCTAAAACATACACAATGGATCAAAAGGACTCCCACTTCAAGGATTAAGCACAAGGATGCTCCCTTCTAGGTGGATCAAGCCTCAAGATCGCCAGTGTCACCAAATTAGGGTTTTGGTCGACCAGGGCCTCCAGGTGGAAATGTTCCTCTGGGCATGAGCCAATGCTTCAAAGCATATCCTAATATACTCCATGGAACCTCATGGACCCAATCATCCAATCAATTTTGCCTCAGGGGATGCATTCATCAAAAATCAGGAATTAGGGTTTCTGGACATAATTCACCCCTAAGTTTACTTTTGGGACCAATTATGAACCAAGACCTCAAGAGAGGATTTGAGGATCTCCAATATGCCATATTGATACATTTGGAACAATGGATTGATCCAAGAAGCTTGAGCAACAAGTTTCAATTTCATCTGAACCACAGTTAGGGTTTCGCAGGAAAAGTCAACTTTAACTTTGACTTTTGACCAGGACATGCTCCCAAGCCCTAAGACATGATTCAATACACTCTATAATACCCATGGAACATGTCCATCAAGTTTGATTTAGGTCAAGGACATGATTTCCTGAAGAATTGCACAGTTTGGAATTCATCAGATAAAAAGTCAACTGTGCATAAAAGTCAACTTTGACTTTTTGAGATTTTTCACAAAAATGGATTTTTAACCCTAAAATGATGTTTATGTATGATTTGAATCATCATTCATCAAGAAAAATCAAAGAAAATGGGATAACTTGTAAAAGGGGTAACCATAAAAACTTAGAAATTTTTCTAAGTTATGGAAAAAAGTGACAAAGGTACCAACTTTGGAGGATCATAACTCCTAAACCACAAAGCCATTTTTTCCATCCGAAGCTTGATTTGTAGATCTCATTGCCCTCTACAAAAGCTTCATACTGACCTATGTCCAAATTCCTCATGGATTTTGAGTTATGGAGTGATCAAAATCAAGAAAAGTCACTTTGTTCCAACACGTAGTGAAAATTTCACTAAGTCAGATTTTGCCTTACTTTTTTCCAAATTTAGGGGCATTTTTCACTTGGATCCAAAAAGTATCAAAACCAAATATGATCAAACAGTTGTTGTATCATATAATGGCTTTCCAAAATGGCCAAGAACATCACCAAATTCAATTTGAGCTATGAGATATGACATTGGCAAGTTGCCTTGCTGAAATTTGCCAAGGCAAGGAAGATTTTTGCACTTTTGGTCGATTTTCCAAAATCAGCCAATTCCAAGCCTTGTCATCACTTTGGACACATCTGAGGATTGAATCTAAAGGGGACAATCACTGAGCCAAGCCTCCAAAGTCCTTGGAACAAGAAATAGCATGTTGAACCTAGAATTGCCCAAAATAGGGACAAGACTCCAATTTTGGATTGGAGCATTCAATGGAAGCATCAAGGTGGCATGGACTAAGCCATTCTCAACTGAATTCAGTCAAGACTTATCCAAGACCAAGGGGACCAGCAGCCTGTACCCTAACCTCTAGTCAATGGCTAGAGGAGACTTGGATTTTCATTTGCCAACATTGGCCAAACCTACTCAGCAGTTACCATTCACTATTCGTTGCAAAACAAACTTGCTCTACTATAAATAGAACTCAATTATGATCAGTTTAAGTACACCAAAGGCGTACAACACTTGCCTTTCTCAAAATCCACTTCTCACTCTAAAAAATGCCTTTCTTAGTAAGTCACTATCAGGTTTTTCATTAGAGAGCAATTCCACTCAAACCAATCACACACACACACACCTCATATACATCATATGTGAGCTGATCAAACACTTAAACAACATCTGGAACACTGATTTCTCAGAATCACCAGTCAATTGCTCAAGGTTTTAACCAAAGTGCAGTTGAGATGCCATGAAGTGATCCAGCCAATGTGCATCAAGTCCAAGCATTCAAACACACTCCATAGGGTGTAGGGAAGATGTTCAGATCATCACAACTCATCTGTAACACCTCCAACTCAGAAATCAATTTGCTCTTGCTGTCACGACCTAGAGGTAAGACTAAACTTGGTCATCTCTCAATCTATGCATATTTCCTTGCACAAAACTTTTTCCAAATGTTCATAATCATGCACGGAATGTTTCCCCTCAAGTAATTGCTTTATTTGAATCGTGTATTAAAAATCTCAGCCTTCATGCAGAATTTCGGGTTCTTGAGGATTTTTCGTGATTTCTTGTTTTATGCTTAATTTAAATGAAATTAATTGCCATAGACATGATCGTGAGGTTGAAACGAGTTGGTTGGTATGTGGATTGCATGATATAATCAAGTATTCAGTGAGGTTGGATAGAAAATGCAAATCTGGGCAAGGCAGAAAATGCGCGTGTTCTTGGTCCATGTTCTTGGCGCCATTTTCATAAATTCAAATATTTGAATTTTGTGATTTTATTTAATTGATTCAAAAATTAATTTCTCTCTGAGTTTTAATGATTTTGAGTTGATTCTTTTTTTAATAATTCACAAAAATGTTAAAATATTTTATTTTCCCAAAAAATCCCAAAAATATTATTTATTTAATATAATTGATATTTTTGCAAAGAATTAATATTTTAATTGTTTTTGACATTTTGAATATTTTTTCCACCTTGATTTTGCAACTTTTAATGCCTTCTAATTATTTTGTAGATCAATACTTAATTTTTGAAGCATTAATCCAAGATCACCATTTGTTTTTCATATGTTAAACAATTTTGATCATTTTAATTGAATTTTTATTCAATTAAAATACATGTTGAAAACAAATTAGGGTTTTGAATTAATTCAACCCTCATAAATCATTTTCAAAACTTTTTGGGCCTCTAATAGAGTGTAAGAACCAAACCCCCTTGTACATAAAGACTTTGTGGGCCTCACTTATTGTATAAGTCCCTCTGTATAAGTGAATGGCGCGATCGTCGCCTTTTAAAAAAAATCAATTGGGCCTCTCCCCGAGCTATAAGACCCATTCAAAATTTTTGGGCCTCTAATAGAGTGTAAGTCCCAATCCCCTTTTAACCAAAACAACTTTGGGTCTCAGATATTGCATAAGCCCCTTTGCGTTAAAAGAGAATCTCGGCGCGATCGCCATTTTAAACGGAAAATCATCTGGGCCTACCCTCGTGTTATAAGCCCCACTCTTTTTCTTTAAACCTTTTGGGCCTCTTGAGAGAGTGTAAGACCCATCCCTTTGTACAGCAAACAATTTTTGGGCCTCAGTCACTCGTATAAGTCCCTCTGTAAAAATTCAACAGTGCAATCACTGGTAAAACCCTGGGCCTCTCCTTGAGCTGTAAGCCCCAAATCTTTCTTTTTCAAAGTACTTTCTCCTTTGATTTTGAATATACTGTTGTTTTCAATCTTTCTTTGTTGAACAACTAACCAAACAACATGGAAGCTCTACAACCGAGTAAGTGTTTATATGCATTCATTTACCGCTTTCATATACATATAAACTTTATTGTGGGGCTGTTTCGCTGTAAGTCTTCTTTCATAAACTCATATCAACTGTGTAATAATAGTATAGATATTTAGAGTTTCCCCGACAACTACGTCTAGCATTAAGCCCATTGATCACTCTTAAATAGTCAAAACTAGATCCCCATAGGATTACCAGAAACAGTCTTCCCTCCTCTTGGGGTTAAACAATATGGAGACATGAAAGGCAGCATTCTCGGTGAACCCTTTCATAGACTGTCACTCGTAGAAGTTGTCAAATAAACTCTACTCCCCAGATATGATCTCTTCTCTGTGAATTGCATCTCTTGAGTTTCTTCCAAATTCTCGAACTTTCCTGGCTTGATCTATTCTCTATGAATAGCCTGTCTTGAATTTCTCGGGGTTTGGGGACCCACAGGCTTCTTAAAAGCACTTGTCAAGAAACTCTACTCCCCAGAGATGATCTTTTCTCCGTGAATGGCATCTCTTGAGTTTCTTCCAAATTCTCGAACGGACCTGGTTTGATCTATTCCTCGTGAATGGCCTGTCTTGAATTTCTCGGGGTTTGGGGACCCAGCGGCTTCTTAAAAGCATCGGCCTCCTCTTGGGCATTGTTCAAGGACCTACAGGCTTCCTAAAACCATCCCCGCCTCCTCTTGGGCGTTGTACAAGGACCCGTCGGCTTCTTAGAAGTATTCACAGCCTCCTCTTAGGCTTCGTATAATGATTCTTCCTCTGGGAATGATAGCCTTCTCTTGGGCTTCATACAAGGACCACTAGGCTTCTTAAAAGTTTCCAGCCTCCTCTTGGGCTTCGTACAAATTGTCCCGACGACCTCCTAGAGGTATAGGAACAGAAATCAGTCATCTTAATAGAACAGTCTTTCCAAGAGTCTACTACTGTTTCTCAAAGCATAGTACAAAAGATGAAACTTTAGACTTGGAGAGTCTAATTTTCTTGAGTCTCCAAGACATTCTCAAGCTCCCTTCAAAAATAGGAAGAAAACCCGTAGACTCGGACATCTCAATACCCATTGGATTTCCCAATTCCTTAAAGAAACAGGAAATAACCCCGATCCTTGGAACAAATCCATGAGTACATTACTCATATAAGAACTGATTTTCTCTTTGAACCAACATACTGGACCTGTCACTCAACTGAAATAGCACCATAGCCTCTCTCTTGGGCTTTATACAATGATTCTCCCCAGCGGAGTCAAACCTTTTAGCCTCCATCTCGGGCTTCGTACGAGATACAAAAACACTCTCTTGTTGAGTCAATCACCTTTTAGCCTTCGTCTTGGGCTTTGTACAAGACACAAATCACTCTCTTGTTGAGTATAAGACCCCTTGGCCTCCATCTCGGGCTTCGTACGAGATACCATAGAGGAATATCTTGTCGAGTCACTTTCCTTTTAGCCTCTATCTCGGGCTTTGTACGAGATAGATCAAAAACACCCTCTTGTTGGGCCACTAGCCTCCTCTTAGGCTTTGTATAAGAAAACCATTAGCCTCCTCTTAGGCTTTGTATAAGAAAACCAATGGTTGATCCAATCAACCTTTTAGCATCAAAGTTGTGCCTCGTTCACGGTACACAAACATCAACAACTCCTTCCCCTTCATCTAATCATTATAAGCGGCAAGCCTCTGGATCATCTACATCCATGCCAGTGTCCCTCTTTTAGCATGAGAAATTCCTAAGGAAAGATGGCATTGCTCAACATTGAGTTAAAGTCTTCTCCTTCAGATTGGAAATCCCCTATAAAGGAAATTATGACATTGCCAGATTCACATATCCCGGTTAAAGTAATCCTCCTTTATAGCCAGTCACCCAATAGTTGTGACAAACAAACCTCTTTAGAGATGACAAGTTCTCTCTAAAGTCAAACCCTTTTAGCTTCACATCTTGGGCTTTGAACAAGATACAAATAGACCCTTTAGCTTCACATCTTGGGCTTTAAACAAGATACAAACTAACTTTCACTTCACGTCTTGGGCTTTGAACAAGACACCAAAACACCACTTCCTCCCATAGAATAGGAGGAACTACGATCGCTCTGATTTCCCTGTTTCGGTAAACGGGAATACGTAGGCATAAGATTGAAAGAAAAATCTTAGCGAGCACACTACACTAAAAAAACAAAATCCCATACTTTCATACACCCGTCCTAAACCTCCCACCCATCGACCGAACACTACTTTTAACAAAATAAACCCAATAGAGACCCCGAATCTTTGTAGCATCTGTAAACCAACAGTTTTGACTGTTTAACCTCAGTTTGCAAGCAGGGTTAATTTGAGACATCTATTTCCCTTCCTTCATCAGCTTCAATAGGATAAAAATGAATCGAGCTGTAGATACCAAAGAGAGGCAGTGCTTCGCAACCACATCCAAAATCGCTCGCTACAGAAAAATGGCGACTTCACTGGGGAAGTGTCATTAGGATCTATCTCACCTTTGTAGCGAGATCTTGTTCTCTTCCCATCTATTAGGTGGAAACTTTAAAAGTGGCCCCCCGCGAGGCCAGTCTTTCTTTCTTTCGGGGATAAGACTCTTTGTTGACTTCACTAGGATCTTAGGTCAAAAAACCCTTTAAGTGGGGAAGGAACCACAGAATGGCGTCTCCGCCGGGGAACCATTTTCTGTCAGGAACTTAAGATTCTTAGCTTTTAAAAGGTCTAGGACATTAGGACAAATATATATATATATATATATTTCTTTTCCTAATTGATATCTATGTTTATTTTTCTGCTAATGGGAATGCGTGTGATGCCGCATGTGGAAAGATTGAGTATACACTTAAGATAAGTGATGGCGACGAGGTCGACCATCAAACTCAGTGGAGGCTTCCCAATGCAACCCATTCCCTCTCATAGGCAATGGGCTGATTGTGACGTCTGAGAAGCTGAGGAGCCAACCCTTTTGTAGTGCGGAAGCTATCGGAAATAGTTGTCACACGATACTACCCTCATTTGAGGCTGATGATCTATTCTCGGTGAATAGCATTTACTCTAAGATTTCATACAGCTTGTTGGCGACCCGCTTGCTGTTTGTTATCCTGGGAGGAGCTGATGATTTTGAATACAGGTACAAAAAATCACCCTAGTATAAACCTTTGGGGATGGGTAGAGCCTTGACTTCATGACAATGACCCTTTGACCCCATGTTTTTTCTATGTTTTTGTGTGCTGCATTCATGCATTCATTTAAAAAACATTAAAACATTCAAAAAATTTCTCTTCTAGTCTCTTTGTTTTTTTCAAAATAAACTAAGACTGTGATTGCAAATATCAGAGAAAAGGATTGCGCTAATGGATTTCGGTAGAAGGAGAACTTATAAGTACACCTTCAGGATTCCAAAACTAGAGGATTTAAGAGGTTTGGCGAGGATGATCACAAACCAAGAGGCTTTCAGAGCCAAGTACGGAGGTTTGCTATCTATGCTAAGAGTCCATGTGATTGAGGGAATCATGGATGCGCTCATTCAGTTCTACGATCCGGTCTATCATTGTTTTACATTCCCGGATTACCAGCTAGCACCAACCCTGGAGGAGTATTCTCATATGATTGATCTACACATTACAGATCAAGCTCCATTTTCTGGACTGGAAGAAATTCCAAAGAATCAGACCATTGCAAGAGCAATTCATTTGGACGAGTCTGAGGTCAGGACTCACATGACCATTAAGGGTGGCATACAAGGTTTGCCAGCCCAGTTCTTGACAAAGAAATCCCTGTACTTCGCCAGTATCGGGAACGTGATTGCTTTCGAAAGCATCTTGGTTTTACTCACCTACGGGTTATTTCTGTTGCCCAACATTAATAACTTCGTCGATATCAACTCCATTAAGGTTTTTCTCATTGGAAACCCTGTGCCGACTTTGCTTGCAGATGCGTATCATTCTATACACTTGGGAAATTTGTACAGCGGAGGGGAGATCACGTGTTGTGTGCCTCTGCTATACAAATGGTTTATCTCCCATTTGCCCAAGTCTGCTGCTTTTTGGGATTACAAGAGTGCCTTACATTGGTTGCACAAAATCATGTCCCTCACCAACTCTGACATAGATTGGTGTAACAAGATTTATGATGGGATCAGGATCATTGAACGTTGTGGAAACTTCCCCAACGTACCCCTTATAAGAACTAAGGGAGGAATCAATTACCATCTAGTTCTTGTTCGTCGTCAATTTGGATACCCGATGAGGCACGTCCCACGGAGTGCTCATCTGGAAGGTCTCTTCTTTAAGGAAGGAGAAAGTGCCAGAGTACTAAAGATAGAAATAGTGCATGCTTGGAAACATGTTCATAAGAAAGGACGAGAGTCTCTAGGAAAATCGGACAGTGTCTCGGTGGAGCCTTATCTCCACTGGGTACAAACTAGAGCTCTCAAGCTAAAGATGCCTTATCCTCGTCATGGAGTTCTTCCACCGAGGGAGTCTGTCATGTACTTCATGACTAAGACTGAAAAGCTCCAGGTTACTCTCAACAAAGTTCAACGGGAGAGGAGGTCTTGGAAGAACAAGGATCGCACTCTCAATGTGGAGTGTATCAAAATACAGTAACTACTGAAAGAAAAGGACGCTCTGATTGAAATTTTGGAGCAACATGCTATAGAGAATCAAGATGACCAAAGGAATTTGCTCACTCCTTTCACCTGGCAAAGGAATGACAACCCGACAACGGCCCAAGAGCCCCAGTCAAAGAAAAGGAAAATACCAGAGTCAGCACCCGATTTCTCTTCAGAGAGGACTCGGGACCCATTAGCTTAGGTTTTTGTTTCTGCACCTTGTAATCTACTGTATTTCCATTCTGTAATCCTTTGAATTCAATAAAAAGGGGTTTCCCCACTGTTTGATATTTGCAATCTAATTGTCGAAGTTTATTTTGATTAAACCAAAAAATAATTAATATAATCATTGCATTCATCATTCTCACATCGCGTATTCTTCTTACCTACGAATCTCACGTTTGTGTCTCGATTCTAGAGTCAAACTGTCTCATTCTTATAATACTCGGGCCAATCGTCAGAAAGAGATGGATGATCTTGAGGAAGAAAACAGAGAATTGAAAGAAGAGATCGACGCTCTGAGAGAGGATATGAGAAAGCTTCGTAGCGACATGCAAGCCATGGCAGAAGCTCAGCTACAAAGGACTGTGATCTCAGAGATCACCTCAATGCCCATAGTAGAGAAGTATGATCCTAGGTATCAAATGCTGAAAGATCGTCCTTGGGGCATGCCTGTTAGCTATATCCCGGAAGGACATGTTTCGCCGATCACTGAAGATCAGGGCATCATAACGGAAGCCGCTCGACCTGAAGGTTACAAACTTCGGGAAAGCGAAGATGCCAGGGGCATACTGAAGACTCCTGAAGGTTACAAACTTTGGGAAACGCCAAGATTCACTACCGTAGTCACGGTACCACCCCCTGTGGTGCATACTGTCCCGGAAGGACAGATTCTGCCAATACCTTCTGATAAGAAGGAAACTATGTTCGATAGAATGGATGAATTCCAGGAACAGTTCTTGGAAATGCAGAAGGAACTGTAAGCCATCCGCGGTCAGGATTTATTTGGAAAGGACGCCGCAGACCTTTGTCTGGTCCCCAATGTGAAAGTTCCGTACAAATTTCAAGTGCCCGACTTTGAAAAATACAAGGGTAACTCTTGCCCTCAGAGCCATCTGGTGATGTACGCTCGGCGAATATCAGCTCAGACGGAGAATCAGGACCTACTGATTCACTACTTTCAGGATAGTTTAACCGGTGCCGCACTCAAATGGTACATGGGTTTAAACCGTACTACGATTAGTACATTCAGAGATCTTGGTACTGCCTTCGTCCAACAATACAAATATAATTTGGACATGGCACCGGACAGAGATCAACTCAGATCAATGTCATAAAAGGACAAGGAAACCTTTAAGGAGTACGCTCAATGATGGCGTGAAATTGCCGCTCAGATTTGTCCACCTCTTGAGGAAAAAGAGATGACAAAGATCTTCTTAAAGACCTTAAGCTCATTTTACTATGATAGAATGGTTGTCAGTGCGCCCAGTGATTTCACTGAGATGGTGGGCATGGGAGTTCGTCTTGAGGAAGCCGTCCGAGAAAGACGTTTGGAAAAAGACACTGGATCATCGAGTAGTACAAAACGATACGGTAGTGCTCTCCCTAAGAAAAAAGATCAAGATATTGGGAATATCTCTCTCGGAAAGCAAAGGCGACGTTATCAGCCGGTATCAGCGTTATCAACCTCAGGTTGCGCAGAGCAAACCTAATCAGCACAGGACACAACAACCTCTTCAGCAGGCTCGTCCTCCATATAGCAACAACCGTACAACGCGGTCACCAGGGTTTGATCCTATACCCATGTTGTACGCAGAACTATTTCCGTTACTATTGGCTAAGGGGCACATCCAGACTAAGTCTCCTCTTACAGTACCGAAAATTCCGCCTTTTTGGTTCAAAGCGGATCAGACATGCCCTTATCATCAAGGAGGACCAGGGCATAACATAGAGAATTATCTCAATTTCAAATCCGACGTGTAAAAGCTTATTAGGAGCGGGCTCTTATCTTTCAAAGATACGAATCCCAATGTTCTTACAAACCCGCTGCCTCAACATGAGAAAGCTGCAGTCAACCTGATTGAGAAAGAATTTAACAATATCTATCAAATTCACGATGTACTCTTATTGAGGACCAATCTGGTCAAGATGCATTGTAGACAGAGTGGGTACGACCATGTGCCACCTCATAATTATCATCAGTGTGATGTCTGCTCTAAAAACAATCAAGGATGTTCTATGGTGCAATCAGCTCTACAAGAACAGATGGATCTCGGATGGATCCAAGAGCACCGAGTTCGTGGAGTTAACATGGTTTACACGAATTCCAATGTCATTCGGAACCACGACATATGTGCGATGAATGTCAACTTAGTGGCAATGCACTCAAGGTAAAGCCAGTACCATAATCTGCCGAGGCACGATTATAGTTCTTGTCTGACTTGCTCGGTAAACAAACAGGGATGCTCTTTCATACAGGAGGCTCTCCAGTTTCAGATGGATCTTGGATGGATCCAGGACTACCATGATAGGAATCGCTATCAGATCAATATTGTTCAGATCTTCGACATTCGCTTGATGAATACCAACTTGGTAGAATTGCATGCTGAGAAGGCCCGACTCGGATTCCTGATATCACATAATTATCACAGCTGTAAAGCAGGTTGCGAAAACGATCAGGGATGTGCCCTTGTCTAGGAAGCACTCCAGCACTTGTTAAATCATTGGTGGATGCCAATCTACATGGATGAGGATACTCAGAAAATTAGTATCAATAACAGAAACCCCACTCGGCGTCAAAGTCAGGACGTCCGACTCGTGGAAGCTAACCTAGTGAGGTTACATTGTATTCAAAGTGGGTGTGGCCAGGTGCCCCCACACAATTATGAACGTTGTGGAGTCTGTTCAGAAAGTAACCAAGGGGGCTACCTTGTGCGAGCAGCTCTCCAGGGGCAGGTGGATCGTGGAGAGATCCGCCCATATCCAGGTTCTGAACCCATTAATTGGTCGCCGAACTACCTTGCCAATCAAATTGATGACGTTGTTGTCATCTCTGATCATCAGAGGACTAGGAATGTTTTTGCCATTATCCCTCTGTTTGATGAATCAAGAATTCCCAATCGGGAACGGATCGAGATTACGTACGATGGTCAGAAAAACCAGAAGGTTCCCATAGTCATATATCTGCCGGGACCACTACCGTATGAATCAGCTAAGGCAATCCCTTACAAGTACGGTGCAACGATAATTGAAAATGGAAAGGAAATTCCATTACCCTCCATCGTGAATATTGCAGACATCAGTCGTGTAACGAGGAGTGGTAGAATCTTCAACAGAGGAGTTGGAGAGTTTAACAAAGAAAAGGAACTTCAGACAGAAGCTCCCAATCCATCAGTCGGTCAATCCAGTAATCCCGACCTTTCAAAAAATGATGATGAGATGCTGAAGCTCATCCAAAGGAGTGAATATAACATTGTTGATCAGCTATTACAGACTCCTTCAAAGATCTCAATATTATCACTGTTACTCAGTTCAGAAGCGCACAGGGAGGCTCTACAGAAAGTCTTGGAGCAAGCCTTTGTGGAACAGGATGTAACAATTAGACAGTTCGATAATATTGTCTCTAATATCACTTCCTGCAACAACTTAGGATTTAGTGATGAGGAATTACCTGAAGAGGGTCGCCGTCATAACATGGCACTCAATATCATAGTCAACTGCAGGACGATGCTTTAGCCAGTGTACTGGTAGACTCAGGGTCAGCCCTGAATGTTATGCCGAAGTCCACTTTGACTCAATTATCATTCAAAGGCCCTCCGATGAGAACCAGTAAGGTCGTCGTCAAAGCGTTCGACGGATCCAGAAAAACGGTTATCGTCGAAGTTGATCTTCCCACAACTATTGGTCCTCACGCTTTCCAAGTCACCTTCCAGGTCATGGACATCCGGCAACGTACAGTTGTTTATTAGGAAGACCTTGGATACATCAGGCTGGAGCGGTCACCTCGACCCTCCACCAAAAGCTAAAGTTCGTCCAGAACGGCCAACTCATCACAGTCTGTGGGGAACAGGCCTTGCTCGTCAACAATTTATCGTCATCCACTTATGTGGAACCAGAAGGGATAATCGGAACCCAGTTCCAAGCGCTTTCACCACACGAGGACGATCAATCCGGAGGAGGAACTTCGATTTTCTTATACAAAGATGCTATTAAAGCAGTCGAGAGTACCGATACAACAGGATGGGGATAGCTTGTCATTCCTACTAGCAATACAACAAAGAAGGGTCTTGGTTTTTCTGCAACCTGTACCCGGATAGCTGCTAACGATGAAAGTCTTCATCCCATTCAGAACTTCTTCCACAGTGGAGGTTTCCTTCACCCAATGTCTCAAATAGTCCATGCTATCAATGAGGAGGATCCCTCCGACACAGATGAAGAATGGAAGTCCTATCTTAATGAGGACGGTTATATGTCTCAGGAAGAGGTGCCTACGCCATTTTGCTATCCCGTACAGAGTCTGAGATTTATACCATGGTCAGATGTCGAAATGATATATGGAGATTGTGATCCGAAAGGATGTCGTGCTCTGCCAAATTCATTAGAGGAGGACACTCTGATGAAAGACAACTTTGACCACAATTACTATGGCCCAATGGACGGTCTGCCAATGTGGCAGCCTTACCCAGGAAACTTGAGGCAAGAAAGTCAGCCGAGTAATGAAACTTAGCTAAGCATCATTGAACAGAATACCTGTGTCCCCACCATGTCATGGGATCAACACTCAGGTCATTCAGAAAATACTCAACATAACGATGAATTTCCAACGTTTGCAGGACTTGAATTCATCAACTATGATTTTCTCGAGGTCAACGTCATCGAGAGGGATGACCCCTCTAGTTCCAAAGAAGTGTGGGACACCTTGGGACAACCGAGTGGAAAATACAATTATATGGTCAAGTACACTGCTCCCGAAAGCTTTCGTATCAGGCTCGAAGATATCCAGCCAACTGGATAGGGAGATACAGCTGAGAGTAGCAATGCTATGCAAAATGTAACAGAGGAATTCTCCTACGACAACTCTGTCTGGGAGACAGATTCCAATGATCCTGCTCCACCAGAAATCAGCGTTATTTCTGAAGACAAATCAAGGAAGATGCCAGACTTTGAGATTCACCGAGGAGTTTGCCGCCAATGGGTCGCAGTCGATGTTCCGAAGGTCATTCATCAGTCAAAGTAATTGTCGTCTTTAACCTTTCACCCTGCCCAGGTGAAACGGATGTTTTGACAGGGCTCGCTTTCTGTAAATTTTCCCTCTTCGCTTAGCCCAAAGTGACAGAGTTTTGTTTTATAGGGCTGTAGTTTCAAGAATCAACTTATTAATTAATAAAATAACGTCGTTCTGTAATTTTTGCATTAATTGCTGTTTTCTCTTTTTTGCTTTTTCTCAGAAAATGGTAATCCTAAAAAACAATTCAAATAAAAACAAGCAGTAAAATAAAAAAATACACTGCACACACGTTTGCATTCTCTCTGTCTCTTCTAAACACGAATCATCACGTCATGCAGATTGCTTGTTTTAAACCCCGTTGAAACATACGATCCAATGCCTTCTCCCAACTTTGAATTCCCAGTATTTGAGGCTAAAGAAGAAGATGACAACGAAATTCCAGAAGAGATCTCCCGACTACTAAGACAAGAGGAAAGGCCCATTGAACCTCACAAAAAGCCATTGGAAACGCTAAACTTGGGTTCGGAAGAAGACAGAAAAGAAATCAGGATTGGGGCACTTCTCAGTCCAATTGCTAGAGAGGGTTTGATAAAGCTTCTCAAAGAATTCCCTGATGTACTTGGTTGGTCCTATCAGGATATGCCAGGGTTGGATACCAGCATCGTGGAACATCATTTACCGTTAAGATCGGAATGTCCGCCTACAAAGCAAAGGTTGAGACTCACTCATCCGGACATGGCCATCAAAATCAAAGAGGAGGTACAGAAACAGATTGATGCGGGTTTCCTCGCTACGTCAGAATATCCTCAATGGTTAGCCAATATCGTACTTGTTCCGAAAAAGGACGGAAAAGTCAGAATGTATGTTGATTACAGAGATCTAAACAAGGCTAGTCCAAAGGACGACTTTCCTTTACCACACATTGACATGTTGGTTGACAATACAACAAAGTTCAAAGTTTTCTCTTTCATGGATGGATTCTTGGGCTTTAACCAGATCAAAATGGCGCCGAGAGATATGGAGAAAACTTCGTTCATCACCCCATGAGGTACCTTTTGCTACAAGGTAATGCCGTTCGATTTGAAGAATGCTTGGGCAACCTATCAAAGGGCCATGACTACTCTGTTTCATGACATGATACACAAAGAAATCGAAGTGTATGTCGATGATATGATTGCAAAATCCAAGACAAAAGAGGAGCATGTGACCCACCTGTCAAAACTTTTCGAGCGTCTGAGAAAATACAAACTCCGCTTGAATCCTAACAAGTGCACCTTCGGCGTCCGTTCAGGGAAACTCTTAGGGTTCATCGTCAGCCAGAAAGGAATTGAGGTTGATCCTGACAAGGTTAAGGCCATTTAAGAAATGCCTTCTCTGAAAACTGAAAAACAAGTCAGAGGATTCCTGGGACGTTTTAACTACATCTCCAGATTCATATTCCTCATGACTGCCACATGTGCTCCGATTTTCAAGTTACTCAAAAAGAACCAGGATTGCGTTTGGACAAAAGATTGTCAAACCGCCTTCGACAATATTAAGGAATATCTATTGAACCCTCCGATTCTATCACCTCCAGTGGAAGGAAGACCACTGATTATGTACCTCACAGTCTTGGAAGACTCAATGGGGTGTGTACTTGGCCAACAAGACGAAACCAAACGGAAAGAGTCTGCCATTTACTATCTAAGCAAGAAGTTCACCGACTGTGAAACTCGGTACACGATGCTCGAGAAAACTTGCTGTGCTTTGGCTTGGGCAGCTAAACGTCTGCGCCAGTACATGATTCGTCACACTACTTGGTTAATCTCCGAAATGGATCCAATCAAGTACGTCTTCGAAAAACCTGCTCTCACGGGAAGGATTGCCCGTTGGCAGATGTTGCTATCAGAATATGACATAGAGTACCACGGTCAAAAAGCCGTTAAAGGATGTATTTTAGCTGATCATTTGGCTCATTAACCGATTGACGATCAAGAATCAATCGGGTTCGACTTCGAGAAGAAGATGTCATGTACCTAAAAATGAAAGACTGCGACGAACCGTTACCCAGTGAGGGGCCAGAACTAGATTCCCAGTGGGGACTTATCTTTGACGGAGCAGTTAATCATTATGGAAATAGAATTGGGGCAATAATTGTTACCCTTTAGGGTACCCACATTCCTTTCATCGCTCGACTTACGTTCAAGTGTACAAACAACGAGGCCGAATACGAAGCTTGTGTTATGGGTCTTGAAGAAGCGATTTATTTAAGGATAAAAAACTTGGACGTATACAGCAACTCAGCCCTGGTTATTAATCAGATAAAAGGAGATTGGAACACATACCAATCAGGACTGGTTCCTTACAAAGACTATGCAAGAAGGTTGTTACCCTTCTTCAACAGAGTCGAGTTTCATCATATCCCTCGTGATGAGAATCACATGGCTGATGCATTAGCCACTCTCTCTTCCATGATTAGTGTAGGTCAATGGAACGACTTACCTAAGATTGACATCATGCGCCTTGAACGGCCTGCTTACATCTTCACGATTGAAGCAGTCATAGACGACAAACCTTGGTATCACGATATCAAATGCTTCCTTCAAAAACAAGAGTACCCTCCTGGGGCATTCAGAAAGGATAGAAAGACCCTCAGAAGGCTAGCAGGTAGTTTCTTCTTGAGCGGTGATACTCTCTATAAGAGGAGGTGTCACAAGTGTCAAATATACTCCGACAAAATTCATGTACCACCAACACATCTCAAAGTTCTTTCTTCCCCGTGGCCTTTTTCCATATGGGGAATCGACATGATTGGCATGATTGAGCCCAAGGCTTCAAATGGACATCGGTTCATTTTGGTAGCCATTGACTATTTCACCAAGTGGGTCGAAGCAGCGTCATACGCTAATGTAACCCGACAAGTGGTGGTCCAATTTATCAAAAATAGTATCATCTGCCTTTATGGTGTTCCGAGCCAGATCATTACTGATAATGGATCTAACTTGAACAATAAGATGATGAAAGAGTTGTGTGCAGAGTTCAAGATCGAACACCATAACTCATCCCCCTACCGACCCAGGATGAACGGAGCGGTAGAAGCGGCTAACAAGAACATGAAGAAGATTGTTCAGAAGATGGTTGTAACCTACAAAGACTGGCTTGAGATGCTACCCTTTGCTCTTCACGGTTATCGCACATCTGTCCGCACTTCAACAGGGGCAATCCTTTTCTCTCTAGTATATGGCATAGAAGCAGTGCTCCCCATCGAAGTAGAGATCCCATCAATCCGGGTATTGATGGAAGCAAAGCTTAAAGAAGCTGAATGGTGTCAAAGTCGACACGACGAACTGAATCTGATTGAAGAGAAGCGAATCACGACACTATGCCATGGTCAGTTGTATCAACAGAGAATGAAGAAGGCGTTTGACAAAAAGGTCCGTCCTCGCGTCTTCAGGAAAGGAGACCTTATGCTAAAAAAGATATAATCATTTCTCACTGATTCTCGGGGTAAATGGACTCCGAATTATGATGGCCCCTATGTGGTCACGAAAGCTTTCTCAGGCGGCGCCTTGAGACTTGCAACCATGGACAGAGAAGAATTTGCCTACCCCAAAAATGTTGATGTAGTCAAGAAATACTTCGCCTAAACTAAAAAAAAACGTCTCGGTGGATTGAAAACCCGAAAGGGTGGTCCAGGCAAAAGTTAGAGACAAAATAAAAAATACCATCCCAATGGATTGGAAACATCAAAGTACAATCCAGACAAAAATTAGGGATAATGGCAAGTAACTATGTTCAACAGAGGCAAGTCCCTCAGCAGCAGCAGTTACACCGTCCATCGGAGGAAAACTCCAGTCAAGGTCATCTTCGACAGAAGCTCAGGATGTCCCGAATTCAAAGTTGGTAGAAGGATAGTGGCCGTTATGTTTCAACGTAGCCATTTTCCCTGTAAATTACCATTTCCAAACTTTGTAAATACTCTTTGGAATCACGCGTTTGGCTGATCTCCGTCTTATCAATAAAATTTGAGCCCTTGTGCTTTTGTTTGAAATTCTCATTTGTTTTAGCTTTACAGAACGACATTTTAATATGATTAACGATTCTTGAAATAAAACAAAAAGGAATTTACTTGTAAAACTTTTTCTGCTTTAAAATAAAGATGGCAGTTTCTTTTGACTGTTGAACATCAAAAGAACATCAACCGCTTCTCCAGAAGTAAGCGAACCTCAAAGTGCAGAATCAAAGTACTCCTTCTACGCCAGTACGCCTGAATGAAGGGATCAACTGTGTCAGAGACCTTGTTTCGTCTGACACGCTTCGGCAGAGTCCTTATCTCCTAATCCTGATTAACGGTATTCCCCGCAGGGATTATCTCTCCTAAGCAAGGCAGAATTGCTATCGTGAACAAGTGATACTTTACATCTCCCACTGTGGCCGAGTATCCCGTCTTGTTCATCTATTAGTCTGTATCTCGCGTCAGTTCTGTCAGCATAAACATACATACATCATGCATTGTTGATTTGCATTCGCATTCGCATTGCATCATTGTCACTCTAGTCGGTCTTATCCCCGAGTGATAAAAGTCCTCTCAATCGAGTTGTCGGTTCTTTCCTCGTCGGGAAATGCTGCGTCTGAACAATCTCTCTCCTCTAGTTTATTTCTGGAATGAAGTTGGCTCCTCGACCAGTTTGATAACTTGAACCTCTGAAAACCCAGAGAAACTTTCAACAGATATCACTCTTCGCCATTGAAGATGATATCCTTGCTTTCCCGGATTAAGGAAAATCCCTAGAGAAAGCCCCTTAATCGGAGTTTCAGCAATACGACAGTTTTTCTCCGAAAGAACCACTGATGAAAAGGTCATCGACACCTCAAAATGGATCCCATCATATGGAATTTCTCCGGGAAGATCCCGAGAAAAGTATGATGTAATATCCCCAAGCGTAAAGGCAGACTCTCAAGGGACTCGCATTCCCCAAATAGAGTCAACAAATGGCGTCTCCAACAGAGAAGTTTGTACACCTCTACAACTCAGACGACTAGGTTCCCTAGCAAATCTGACGTCAAATTTTTCCGTCAAATGGCATCTCCCCAGGAATATTCGGCGAGAAGTTTGAGGAAAATCGCTATGCATAGCGTCCCTTGTCAAGAAAGTTTATTGACAAAAGAAACTAAGACCAGTTCCTTGGTAGGAAACCAGGATCGAGGGGAAGTTTAAGTCAGAAACTAAGACCATTTCCTTGGTAGGAAACCAGGATCGAGGGGAAGTTTAAATCAGAAACTAAGACCAGTTCCTTGGTAGGAAACCAGGATCGAGGGGAAGTTTAAATCAGAAACTGAGACTAGTTCCTTGGCTGAAGACCAGGATCGAGGGGAAGTTTACCTTTTCTAAGCATCATTCCTTAGCAAAAGAAGATGAATGTGATCTGCCATTCATAACCACCATCAAAATTTCGGGTATTCCGATATTTAATCCTCTTGTACCCCGAATGCCCGAATACCTTCGTCATTCGCACCTTAGGGTCCAAGAAGATTAAATAGGGGCATCTGTCATACCCCAAATTTTGACCATTAAGATTCCCATCATTGTGTAAATCATCATCACAATATGGATGTACCTTTATGCCTCATCAATCTCCTCAAGGAGTTGTTGAGCATCCACTGCAATCAGAACTTAGGGTTTCAAGCCCTCTCAGAGCTTTTAGACAAAGGATCAATCAAGGAATGACATAATTTTCAACTTGTCTACACCCTTAAACATACAAAATGGATCAAAAGGACTCCCACTTCAAGGATTAAGCACAAGGATACTCCCTTCTAGGTGGATCAAGCCTCAAGATCGCCAGTGTCACCAAATTAGGGTTTTGGTCGACCAGGGCCTCCAGGTGGAAATGTTCCTCTGGGCATGAGCCAATGCTTCAAAGCATATCCTAATATACTCCATGGAACCTCATGGACCCAATCATCCAGTCAATTTTGCCTCAGGGGACGCATTAATCAAAAATCAGGAATTAGGGTTTCTTGACCTAATTCACCCCTAAGTTGACTTTTGGGACCAATTATGAACCAAGACCTTAAGAGAGGATTTGAGCATCTCAAATATGCCATATTGATCCATTTGGAACAATGGGTTGATCCAAGAAGCTTGAGCAACAAGTTTCAATTTCATCTGAACCACAGTTAGGGTTTCGCGGGAAAAGTCAACTGTAACTTTGACTTTTGACCAGGACATGCTCCCAAGCCCTTTGACTTTCAACTGTGCACAAAAGTCAACTTTGACTTTTTGAGATTTTTCACAAAAATGGATTTTTAACCCTAAAATGATATTTACGTATGATTTGAATCATCATTCATTAAAAAAAATCAGAGAAAATGGGATAACTTGTAAAAGGGGTAACCATAAAAACTTAGAAAATTTTCTAAGTTATGGAAAAAAGTGACAAAGGTACCTACTTTGGAGGATCATAACTCCTAAACCACAAAGCCATTTTTTTCCATCGAAAGCTTGATTTGTAGATCTCATTGCCCTCTACAAAAGCTTCATACTTACCTATGTCCAAATTCCTCATGGATTTTGAGTTATGGAGTGATCAAAATCAAGAAAATTCACTTTGTTCCAACACTTAGTGAAAATTTCACTAAGTCAGATTTTGCCTTACTTTTTTCCAAATGTAGGGGCATTTTTCACTTGGATCCAAAAAGTATCAAAACCAAATATGATCAAACAGTTGTTGTATCATATAAGGGCTTTCCAAAATGGCCAAGAACATCACCAAATTCAATTTGAGCTATGAGATATGACATTGGCAAGTTGCCTTGCTGAAATTTGCCAAGGCAAGGCAGATTTTTGCACTTTTGGTCGATTTGCCAAAATCAGCCAATTCCAAGCCTTGTCATCACTTTGGACACATCTGAGGATTAAATCTAAAGGGGACAATCACTGAGCCAAGCCTCCAAAGTCCTTGGAACAAGAAATAGCATGTTGAACCTAGAATTGCCCAAAATAGGGACAAGACTCCAATTTTGGATTGGAGCATTCAATGGAAGCATCAAGGTGGCATGGACTAAGCCATTCTCAACTGAATTCAGTCAAGACTTATCCAAGACCAAGGGGACCAGTAGCCTATGCCCTAACCTCTAGTCAATGGCTAGAGGAGACTTGGATTTTCATTTGCCAACATTGGCCAAACCTACTCAGCAGTTGCCATTCACTATTCCTTACAAAACAAACTTGCTCTACTATAAATAGAGCTCAATTGTGATCAGTTTAAGTACACCAAAGGCCTACAACACTTGTCTTTCTCAAAATCCACTTCTCACTCTCAAAAATGCCTTTCTTAGCAAGTCACTATCAGGTTTTTCATTAGAGAGCAATTCCACTCAAACCAATCACACACACACCTCATATACATCATATGTGAGCTGGTCAAACACTTAAACAACATCTGGAACACTAATTTCTCAGAATCACCAGTCAATTGCTCAAGGTTTTAACCAAAGTGCAGTTGAGATGCCATGAAGTGATCCAGCCAATGTCCATCAAGTCCAAGCATTCAAACACACTCCATAGGGTCTAGGGAAGCTGTTCAGATCATCACAACTCATCTGTAACACCTCCAACTCAGAAATCAATTTGCTCTTGCTGTCACGACCTAGAGGTAAGCTTAAACTTGGTCATCTCTCAATCTATGCATATTTCCTCGCACAATACTTATGCCAAATGTTCATAATCATGCATGGAATGTTTCCCCTCATGTAATTGCTTTGTTTGAATCGTGTATTAAAAATCCCATCCTTCATGCAGAATTTAGGGTTCTTGAGGATTTTTCGTGATTTCTTGTTTTATGCTTAATTTAAATGAAATTAATTGCCATAGACATGATCGTGAGGTTGAAACGAGTTGGTTGGTATGTGGATTGCATGATATAATCAAGTATTCAGTGAGATTGGATAAAAAATGCAAATCTGGGCAAGGCAGAAAACGCGCGTGTTCTTGGTCCATGTTCTTGGCGCCATTTTCATAAATTCAAATATTTGAATTTTGAGATTTTATTTAATTGATTCAAAAATTAATTTCTCTCTGAGTTTAAATGATTTTGAGTTGATTCTTTTTTTAACAATTCACAAAAATGTTAAAATATTTAATTTTCCCAAAAAATCCCAAAAATATTATTTATTTCATATAATTGATAATTCTGCAAAGAATTAATATTTTAATTGTTTTTGACATTTAGAATATTTTTTCACCTTGACTTTACAACTTTTAATGCCTTCTAATTATTTTGTAGGTCAATACTTAATTTTTGAAGCATTAATCAAAGATCACCATTTGTTTTCCATATGTTAAACAATTTTGATCATTTTAATTGAATTTTTATTCAATTAAAATACATTTTGAAAACAAATTAGGGTTTTGGATTAATTCAACCCTCATAAATCATTTTCAAAACTTTTTGGGCCTCTAATAGAGTGTAAGACCCAAACCCCCTTGTACATAAAGACTTTGTGGGCCTCACTTATTGTATAAGTCCCTCTGTACAAGTGAACGGCGCGATCGTCGCCTTTTAAAAAAAATCAATTGGGCCTCTCCCCGAGCTATAAGACCCATTCAAAACTTTTGGGCCTCTAATAGAGTGTAAGACCCAATCAACTTTTAACCAAAACAACTTTGGGCCTCAGATATTGTATAAGCCCCTTTGCGTTAAAAGAGAATCTCGGCGCGATCGCCATTTTAAACGGAAAATCATCTGGGCCTACCCTCGTGTTATAAGCCCCACTCTTTTTCTTTAAACCTTTTGGGCCTCTTGAGAGAGTGTAAGACCCATCCCTTTGTACAACAAACAATTTTTGGGCCTCAGTCACTCGTATAAGTCCATCTGTACAAATTCAACAATGCAATCACTGGTAAAACCCTGGGCATCTCCTTGAGCTGTAAGCCCCAAATCTTTCTTTTTCAAAGCACTTTCTCCTTTGATTTTGAATATACTGTTGTTTTCAATCTTTCTTTGTTGAACAACTAACCAAACAGCATGGAAGCTCTACAACCGAGTAAGTGTTTATATGCTTTCATTTACCGCTTTCATATACATATAAATTGTATTGTGGGGCTGTTTCGCTGTAAGTCTTCTTTCATAAACTCATATCAACTGTGTAATAATAGTATAGATATTTAGAGTTTCCCAGACAACTACGTCTAGTATTAAGCCCGTTGATCACTCTTAAATAGTCAAAACTAGATCCCCATAGGATTACCAGACACAGTCTTCCCTCCTCTTGGGGTTAAACAATATGGAGACATGAAAGGAAGCATTCTCGGTGAACCCTTTCATAGATTGTCACTCGTAGAAGTTGTCAAAGAAACTCTACTCCCCAGAGATGATCTCTTCTCCGTGAATTGCATCTCTTGAGTTTCTTCCAAATTCTCGAACTTTCCTGGCTTGATCTATTCTCTGTGAATAGCCTGTCTTGAATTTCTCGGGGTTTGGGGACCCACAGGCTTCTTAAAAGCACTTGTCAAGAAACTCTACTCCCCAGAGATGATCTTTTCTCCGTGAATGGCATCTCTTGAGTTTCTTCCAAATTCTCAAACTTTCCTGGCTTGATCTATTCCTCGTGAATGGCCTGTCTTGAATTTCTCAGGGTTTGGGGACCCAACGGCTTCTTAAAAGCATCGGCCTCCTCTTGGGCATTGTTTAAGGACCCATAGGCTTCCTAAAAGCATCCCCGCCTCCTCTTGGGCGTTGTACAAGGACCCGTCAGCTTCTTAGAAGTATTCACAGCCTCCTCTTAGGCTTCGTATAATGATTCTTCCTCTGGGAATGATATCCTTCTCTTGGGCTTCATACAAGGACCACTCGGCTTCTTAAAAGTTTCCAGCCTCCTCTTGGGCTTCGTACAAATTGTCCAGACGACCTCCTAGAGGTATAGGAACAGAAATCAGTCATCTTAATAGAACAGTCTTTCCAAGAGTCTACTACTGTTTCTCAAAGCATAGTACAAAAGATGAAACTTTAGACTTGGACAGTCTAATTTTCTTGAGTCTCCAAGACATTCTCAAGCTCCCTTCAAAAATAGGAAGAAAACCCGTAGACTCGGACATCTCAATACCCACTGGATTTCCCATTTCCTTAAAGAAACAGGAAATAACCCCGATCCTTGGAACAAATCCATGAGTACATTACTCATATAAGAACTGATTTTATCTTTGAACCAATATACTGGACCTGTCACTCAACTGAAACAGCACCATAGCCTATCTCTTGGGCTTTATACAATAATTCTCCCAAGCGGAGTCAAACCTTTTAGCCTCCATCTCGGGCTTAGTACGAGATACAAAAACATTCTCTTGTTGAGTATAAAAGACTCTCTTGTTGAGTCAATCACCTTTTAGCCTCCGTCTTGGGCTTTGTACAAGACACAAATCACTCTCTTGTTGAGTACAAAACCCCTTGGCCTCCATCTCGGGCTTCGTACGAGATACCATAGAGGACTCTCTTGTCGAGTCACTTCCCTTTTAGCCTCTATCTTGGGCTTTGTACGAGACAGATCAAAAACACCCTCTTGTTGGGCCACTAGCCTCCTCTTATGCTTTGTATAAGAAAACCATTAGCCTCCTCTTAGGCTTTGTATAAGAAAATCACTGGTTGATCCAATCAACCTTTTAGCATCAAAGTTGTGCCTCGTTCATAGTACACAAACATCAACAACTCCTTCCCCTTCATCTAATCGCTGTAAGCGGCAAGCCTCTGGATCATCTACATCCATGACATTGTCCCTCTTTTAGCATGAGAAATTCCTAAGGAAATATGGCATTGCTCTACATTGAGTTAAAGTCTTCTCCTTCAGGTTGGAAATCCCCTATAAAGGAAATTATGGCATTGCCGAATTCACATATCCCGGTTAAAGTAATCCTCCTTTATAGCCAGTCACCCAACAGTTGTGACAAACAAAAACCTCTTTAGAGATGACAAGTTCTCTCTAAAGTCAAACCCTTTTAGCTTCACATCTTAGGCTTTGAACAAGATACAAATAGACCCTTCAGCTTCACATCTCGGGCTTTAAACAAGATACAAACTGCCTTTCGCTTCACTTCTTGGGCTTTGAACAAGACACCAAAACACCACTTCCTCACATAGAATAGGAGAAACTACGATCGCTCTGATTTCCCTGTTTCGGTAAACGCGAATACGTAGGCATAAGATTGAAAAAAAAAACTTAGCGATCACACTACACTAAAAAAAAAATCCCATACTTTCATACACCCGTTCTAAACCTCCCACCCATCGACCGAACACTACTTTTAACAAAATAAACCCAATAGAGACCCCGAATCTTTGTAGCATCTGTAAACCAACAGTTTTGACTGTTTAACCTCAGTTTGCAAGCAGGGTTAATTTGAGACATCTATTTCCCTTCCTTCATCAGCTTCAATAGGATAAAAAATGAATCGAGCTGTAGATACCAAAGAGCGGTAGTGCTTCGCAACCACATCTAAAATCGCTCGCTACAATATGAATCCCTCAAAATCACCATTTCCAACTGTCCTAAGCAAGGCAGATTTTGGTATTTTGCTCGATTTGGCTAATTTGGACAACTCCAAGCCTTGTCATCCATTTGGACACATCAGAGGATGAAATCAAGGAGGGATGATCTGATCCCCAAGCCTCCAAAGTCCAAGAATCTACACATAGCCATAACAAACCTAAAAGGTGCCAAGACTCCAATTTTGTTTCCAAGCATTCAATAAATGCACCAAGGTGGCATGGACTAACACATTCCTAACTGAATAAGTCAAGAATAAGCTCTAAAACAAAGGACCATATGCCTGTGCCCTAACATCAAGTCAATGGCTAGAGGAGACAAAAGATTCCCTTGGTTCAACATTGGCCAAAGTCCTGCTGCAGTTGCCACACACTATTGCTGCCAAAACAAACTTGTTGCACTATAAATAGACCTCAATTCTGATCAGTTTGAGTACACCAAAGCACTACAACACTTGCTTTCCTCAAAATCTCTCTCTTTAGGCCAAAATGCCTTCTTTTGCAAGTAATCTTTGAGTTTTTGAGTTTTTGAGTTAGAGAGCAATTCCACCACAGCTCATGATCCAAACACATTCAATATGTTATATCTAAGTTGTCCAAACACTCATTTGTGATCTGAAACACCAAAATCAGAAAGTCAACCTCCAAAACCTAAAAAATTGACTTTTCTGCATTTTTCAAGCCATGTCTTGATTCAGTGACTTCCAAAACCAAACCAGGCCTCAAACACACTCCAAATATCATCCTCAAACTCTCCCAATTGGTTTCCCTCATCTGGAACACCATTTGAGAGAGTTGCCATATTGGTCACTTTTACCCCTTTTGCAAGAAAGAGCTAAAACTTGTTCCTAAGGATTCCAGCTGGTTCTAATCATCCTAAAAGTTTCTAAGGGATCAATCAAGAGTGTCCAAAGCATTGGATTACTTTTGGCACAAGGATCTTGATAGTTAGCAGAAGAAGCTCCAAGAGGTAAGTGCATCATCACTTGAACTCTCTAAATCATGCATTGCTTTGAGGTCCATTGATCATGAACCTCTCATACATATCATATGTGTTGTGTTTGAACCAAAATATCATGCTATTATTGCCTGTGTAGTGAGATAGCATAGAACATGCAAATCTAGGCCTATTTTGAAACCACTATCGGGTTTTAAAATAGTGACATTTTCTGAAAATTCCAAAAGCACCATTAGATTCCTCATGAAATTCTAGGCCAGATGAACCTAAATTTTGTCCAAATCCATGGAGAAATGAGAAAGTTAGAGGTTTCACGTAAATCGCCAAAACTTGCCTTACCTTGGCCTTGGCCAAGCCTGAAAACAAGGCACCCCATATATGTTCATCGGGTGGTTTTGATACACGGATGTATCCCCATCCCAGTGGTAGCGCGCATGTGTGTTTGGCTATGAGGTCGTGGGTTCAAACCCCACCTAGACTTTTTTTGACACCCTTCCACATTTTTTTCTATTTTTAATATTTTTATGGTTTTTGTTAAATAATTCAAAAATTAATTTCTCTCTCAATTTTAATTATTTTTTATTGGTTCTTTTTGTAAAAAATCACAAAAATGTTAAAATATTTTATTCTACAAAAAATCAAATTTATGTTATTTATTTAATATAGTTGATATTTTTGTAAATAAATTCATTTTAAATTGTTTTTAAACATTTCAAAAAATGAATTTTCATCTTGAAAATCAAAACCAAATGAGTTTTAATTCATCTTGTGATTAAAACATCAGTTTTCAAACCTAAACCAAAAATCACAAGTTGTTTATTCAAACTTATTTGGTGTGTTATCATTTTTTTTATTAATTTATTTGAAAAATTACTTTAATAAATGAAATTAGGGTTTCTTGGATTTTGATCTTTTTCAAAACATTTTTCAAACACTTTGGGCCTCTAATAGAGTGTAAGACCCAATATTTGTTGTACATAAACCTTTTTGGGCCTCAGTCATTGTGTAAGTCCCACTACAATTTTAAAATCTCGGGGCGGTCGTCGCCTTTTAAACAAAAACCATCTGGGTCTCTCCTTGAGTTGTAAGCCCCATCTATTTGGGCCTCTCCTTGAGTTGTAAGACCCAACCCTCTTTGTAAATACAATAATTTGGGCCTCAGTCATTGTATAAGCCCCAGTACAATTTACAAAACAACGGTACGATTACTGTTTTTCATTTGGGCCTCTCCTTGAGTATAAGCCCCAACATCCTTTTCAAAAACAACTTCCCTTTTGATTTAGGTTCAAATTCATAGTTGTTATAAAAAATTTATTTAATTTCTTGAACAACTAACCATACAGTTGTTACTATGGAAGCTTGCTCGCCTGTAAGTTTTATCAGCTTTCTTTACATGCTTTCATATATATAACTGTATTGCTGGAAGCTTGCTCACCTGTAAGTCCTTCTTTCATATCCTTTTAAATACTTGTCATATGTCAACTGTATATATACTTGTAGATCTTTTTAGAGTTTTCCCCGGCAATTAGGTCTAGAACTAGATAGAGCCAGTGGTCACTCTTTCAACACAATCTAAACTAGTTCCCCCATAGGAATTTCCAGATACAGTCTTGCCTTCTCTTGGGCTTAAACAATATGGAACAAAGAGAAAGGAATCATTCCTGGTGAAACTTTTCTCAAAATGTCACTATTAGAAAATTGTCAAAGAAATTCATTTCCCCAGAGAAGATTAATTCTCGGTGAAACCTCTCTTGAATTCCTTCAACCCCTAGAACTGTTCACTAAAGAAAAGATTATTCCCGGTGAAACTTTTCTTGAGCTCATCTTAGGTTTGGGACCCACAGGCTTCCTAAAAGCATCCCCGCCTCCTCTTGGGCTTTGTACAAGGACCCTCTGGCTTCTTAGAAGTTCTCATGCCTTATCTTGGGCTTATTACAAGGACCCTAAAGAGCTCTTAATGGTATAAGACAGAACCTAGTCATCCTTTGTTAGAGCTGTCTTTCTAAAGAGTCAAAACCTCATATCATGTTTAGGGTTGATACTCATCACTTAAAACACCTGCCTCCTCTCTGGCATCATACAAAGATAAACTCTTTAATACCAGTAGACTCAGATAGTCTAATCTCCTCTTGGATCTCAAAGACATTCTCAAGTTCCCTATGAATACGGGAAAAATCCTGGTCATTCAACCAATCTCCAGTAGAGTTGGAATCCTCACAGGATCTAAAACTTAGTCTTTCATCCTAAATTTCACTAGCTAGGGTCAGCTTATCATCAGAGCCTCAAAGCATCTAATACCTAAACTCTACTGTAAACCCTTAGCAAGAGTTGATTCCCCGCTTTAGACCTGCCTCTGGATCTCAATAATCCTCAACAGAAGTCAGCCTCCTCTTAGGCTTTGTATAATATTTTCCTCAGCAGAGTAAACCTCAAAAATACTCTCTTGTTGAGTCATTCTCTTTTTAGCCTCAATCTTGGGCTTTGTACAAGACAGATAAAAGCACTCTCTTGTTGAGTCAACCTTTCCAGCCTCCTCTTAGGCTTTGTATAATGATTTCCCCTAGCAGAAGTTAGCCTCCTCTTAGGCTTTGTATAAGGATTTTAAAACACTCTCTTGTTGAGTTAATTACCTAAAAGCACTCTCTTGTTGAGTCAACCCTTTTTAGCCTCCTCTTAGGCTTTGTATAATGATTTCTCCAGCTTGTTCAACCATAATCTTGGGCTTTGTACAAGACAGATAAAAGCACTTTCTTGTTGAGTCAACCCTTTTTAGCCTCAATCTTAGGCTTTGTACAAGACACACAAAGATACTCTCTTGTTGAGTCAATCACCTTAAAACACTCTCTTGTTGAGTAATCATCTCTCAGCCTCCTTTTAGGCTTTGTATAATGATCCTTCTTTTCCTCAGCAAAAGTCAGCCTCAATCTTGGGCTTTGTACAAGATACCCATAAATATCTTCAGCTGAGTTAGTCAAAAATATTGTAGCCTCAATCTTGGGCTTTGTACAAGACACATATAAAATCTCCCTAAGCAAGAATCAAATATCCTTTTAGCCTCAATCTTGGGCTTTGTACAAGACAGATAAAACCATACTCTCCAGCAGAGTCAATCTTCTCCTTTTCAGCCTCAATCTTGGGCTTTGTACAAGACACCTACAAATATTCCCCAGTGGAATCAAAAAACCCTTTTAGCCTCAATCTTGGGCTTTGTACAAGATAGATAAATACCTCCCCAATGGAGTCGAGTCCTCCCAGCCTCCTTTTAGGCTTTATATAATGATATTCCCCAAAAGGGCCAGTCTCTCTGTCAACCTCAATCTTGGGCTTTGTACAAGACATATAAACACCCTCTTGTTAAGTCAGCCTTTTCTAGCCTCCTCTTAGGCTTTGTATAAGGACTTCCCCAGTGGAGTCAATCAATCTCTTAGCTTCACCCTTGGGCTTTGATCAAGGCACACAAAAACCAAAATCCCCTCAGAGGAAATCAAAATCTCTATGCATGAAAGCATTTCTCTGTATATCACTACATAAAACAAACCCTAATCAACAGATAACTGCTGTAAGTGGAACACTTGTTGATCCAAATATCCAAGCTGTAGTCCATCTTTTATCCTGGTAAACTTCCTCTATCATCTAATTGCTATAAGCAGAAAGCCTCTGGATTATTTACATCCACGCCAATGTCCCTCTCTTAGCATGAAAGATTCCTAAGGAAAAATAGCATTGCTTTACACCGAGTTAAAGTTTTCTCCTTCAGGATAAATCCCCAATAAAGGAAATTATGGCATTACTGGAATCATATATCCCAGTTAAAGTAATTCTCCTTTACAATAAGTCACCAAACAGTTGTGATAAACAGATGAGATATCTCCCTTTAGAGATGACATATTCTCTCTCAGTCAAACCTTTAGCTTCAATCTTGGGCTTTAAAACAAGACACAAATACTCAACCTTTTAGCTTCAATCTTGGGCTTTGAACAAGACACCAAAACATCTTTTTCATCCCATAGAATAGGAGGATCCATGATTGCTCTGATTTCCCTGTTTGTTTAAACGGGAATACGTAGGCATAAGATTGCGAAATCTTAGCAAGCATACCAATCAAAAACTTTATGTCCAGTACCTTCATATCAATCAAAACTGAGGTCCAGTACCTCGCCAAAATCATAAAAACACTCTCTCTCTCTCTCTCTCAGACATTCTCCCAAACAAAAACATTCCCATTAATAGATAAACACCATCAAGTTCAAAGCAAAGCCTAATGCTAACAACCTGTGGATAACCACATATAGGATGGGTAATTGATAACTCCCCATTGTATAACCTGACCCCGAAATCCCCGAATCTCTTTAAGTGTTTGGTCAGTTAAACATTCGCGTGCAAGGTTAGTTTTAGATAGCTTCCCTTTCCCTTCCAGCTTCACGGGATAAATAAGAAATCAGAAAGTAGCACCCCGCTCCTACCATTGCGGTGAGGAGAAACCAATGGCGATAAGGTGGTCGCGTCACCGACAAAAATCGTACGCTATAGTAAGAATGGCGACTCTGCTGGGGATTCATTTTGTCTGTTTAGGACTAGCATTAGAATTCCTAAGAGGTCTAGGATGTTAGTTTTAGGAATATATATATATATATATATATATATATATATATATATATATATATATATATATCGCTTTTCCTACTTGATATTTGTGTTAATTTTTTTGTCAATGGGAATGCGAGTGATGTCGCATATGGAAAGTTTGAGAGAACCCTAAGATAGGTGATGGCGTTAGACGGGTGGTCTTACAGGGAGTGATTCCCGAATAAGCGATCCTGGTAGACCATCAAATCAGTAGAGACACCCTTTGCGGATTCAATGTCTAACGACTTCATCGTGAAAACAGATTGTCCCAATGTGGTATCTGAGAAATTGAGGATTTAGTAGATATTAACCATGTGGCCATTTGGTAGTGCGGTAGCTATCGGAAATAGTTGACACGTGATATTACACTCAATTGAGATTACCTTAGGATACTACAGCTCGCTCGGGTGAACCAGCTTCCTGTTGTTATCCCTAGGGGTGTCAATGAATTTGGGAACTTTTAACCCGTTCTACAGGTACAAAAATTCACCAGAATACAACCTTTGGGAATGGGTAGAGCCATGACTCCATGCTCGTGACGTTGAACCCTTTAACCCAAGTTTTTTCAATGTTTTTGTGTGCTGCATTCATGCATTCATTTAAAAAACTCTTAAACAAAGAAAAAAGTCTTCTTTTCTCTTCTCTATTTTTCAAATTAAACTAAAACAATAATTGCAAATAAGATAGAAAAGGATTACGTTATGAATTTCAGTAGAAGGAAGACGCACAAGTACACCTTCAAGACTCCGAAACTAGAGGATTTAAAGGGGCTGGCAGGATGATCACCAACCCTGATGCTTTCAGAGCTAAGTACGGAGGACTACTGTCTCTGTTAAGGGTCCACATGGTTGAAGGAATCCTGTCTATGCTAATTCAGTTTTACGATCTGGTTTATCACTATTTATTCCCGAATTATCAACTAGCACCGACACTAGAGGAGTACTCTTACCTGACTGATTTACCCGTCACTGACCAAGCTCCCTTTTCTGGACTGGAAGAAATTCCAAAGGATCAAACCATTGCAATAGCAATCTATTTAGACGAGTCAGAAGTCAGGACTCACATGACCACTAAGGATGGAATCCAAGGTTTACCGGCCAAGTTCTGGGTAGAGAAAGCCATGTACTTTACCAGTATAGGAAACATTACTGCTTTCGAAGATATCTTTGTTCTACTCACATACGGGCTTTTCTTTTTTCCCAACATTGATAACCTCATTGATATCAATGCCATTAAGATATTTCTGATTGGGAACCCCGTACCAAACTTGCTCGTAGATGCTTATCATTTTGTACACTTAAGGAATTTGTACAGTGGAGGAATGATCACATGCTGTGTGCCTCTGGTTTACAAATGGTTCACTTCCCATTTACCCAAGTCTCCTATATTTTGGGATCATAAGAGTACTCTAAGTTGGTCACAGAGAATCATGTCTCTCACCAACTCTGACATAGATTGGAACAATAGGATTTACGAAGGAATAAGGATCATAGACAGATGTTGAAACTTCCTTGATGTACCCCTCATAGGAACTCAAGGAGGAATCAACTATCATCCTATTTTAGTTCGCCGTCAACTCGGACACCCAATGAGACACATTCCACATAATGTTCATCTGGAAGGTCTTTTCTTTAATGAAGGAGAAAATGACAGAGCACTAAAGAAAGAAATAGTGCATGCCTGGCAACACATTCACAGGAAAGGGAGAGAGTCTCTAGGAAGACTAAGTTGCATATCATTCATCATTCTCACATAACACATTCTTCTTACCTTCGAAACTCACGTATACGTCACAATTCTAGAGTCAAACTATCTCATTCGTAAAATACTCGAGCCAATCGACAGAAGCAAATGGAAATCTCGAGGAAGAGAACAGAGAGCTAAGAGAAGAAATCGACGCTCTAAAGGAAGATCTGAAAAAACTTCACAGTGACATGCAATCCCTGGCAACAACCCAGAGGCAACAACAAAGGACTGTGATCTCAAAAATCACATCTATGCCCATAGTGGAGACGTATGATCCTCAGTACAACATGCCTAAAGATCGTCCCTGGGGTATGCCTATCAACTTTGTCCCTGAAGGATACATTCCACCGGTCATAGAAGACCCAGAAACTGCAGTAGGAACCGCTGGGCCTGAAGGTTACAAACTTCGGGAAAGCGAAGACGCAAGAGTGATGATAGCAACTCCTGAAGGTTACAAACTTCGGGGCATGGAAGAACCAAGAGTCACCGCCGTAATGACTATACCACAACCCATGGTACACACTATCCCTGAAGGACAGATTTCACAAGTAACCTCTGGTGGAAACAAAGACATGTACGAGAAAATGAATGAGTTCCAGGAACAATTTCTGGAAATGCAGAAGAACTGCACGCCATTCGCGGTCAGGATTTATTTGGAAAGGACGCCGCAGACCTTTGTCTGGTCCCTAATGTGAAAATACCGCACAAATTCAAGGTACCTGACTTTTAAAAATACAAGGGCAACTCTTGCCCTCAAAGTCATTTGGTGATGTACGCTCGAAAGATGTCAACTCAGACTAAAAATCAACAGCTACTGATCCACTATTTCCAAGACAGTTTAACCGGTGTCGCACTTAAATGGTACATGGGTTTAAACCGCACCAAGATCATCACTTTCATAGATCTTGGCACTGCATTTGTTCAGGAGTATAAGTATAACCTAGACATGGCACCAGATAGAGATCAACTCAGAGCAATGTCGCAGAAATACAAAGAAACTTTCAAGGAATATGCTCAGAGATGGCGTGAAATTGCCGCCCAGATATGTCCCCCTCTTGAGCAAAAAGAGATGACTAAGATCTTTTTGAAAACCTTGAGCTCATTCTATTACGACCGAATGGTCGCCAGTGCACCCAGCGACTTCAATGAGATGGTGAACATGGGAGTACGCCTTGAGGAAGCAGTCCGAGAGGGATGTTTGGTAAAAAATACAGAACCATCTAGCAGTACCAAAAGATATGATAGTGCTTTCCCAAAGAAAAAAGAGCAAGATATTGGTAATATTTCTCTCGGAAAGCAAAGATGAAGGTATCAACAAGTAGCAGCGGAACTCCCGCTATTAACCCTGCGCCTGTTCCAATGTATCAACCTCAGGTTGCTCAGAGCCAACCGAATCAACAATAGTATCAGCAAAGGACACAACAACCTCTTCAGCAGGCTCGTCCCCAATACAACAACAACAATCGTACGACACGGCCACCAGGGTTCGACCCTGTACCGATGTTGTACACAGAACTATTTCCGCTACTGCTGGTCAATGGGCATGTCCAAACCAGGTCTGCTATTACAGTACAGGAAAATCTTCCTTTTTGGTTCAAAGCGGATCAAACTTGCCCTTATCATCAAAGAGGGCCAGGACACAACAATGAAAGTTGTCTCAGCTTTAAATCCGATGTACAAAAGCTTGTCAGGAACGGGGTCCTATCTTTCAAAGATACAAATCCAAATGTTCAGACGAACCCGTTGCCTCAACATGAGAAGACGACACTAAATTTGATAGAGGAAGAGATTAACTACAGTTATCAAATTCACGATGTACTCCTATTAGCAACCAATCTGGTCAGGATGCATTGCAGACAGAGCGGGTATGGTCATGTACCGCCTCATAATTATCACCAGTGTGATATCCGCGCGAAGAATAATCAAGGATGTTCCGTAGTGCAATCAACTCTACAAGAACAAATGAATCTTGGATGGATCCGGGATCAAAGAATCCGTGAGGTCAATATGGCTCACGCAAATCCCAACATTGTCCAAAACCACAACATTCTGGAGATGAATGTCAACTTGGTTTCAATGCACTCAAGGTAAAGTCAATACCATGATTTGCCACAGCACGATTACAATTCTTGTCCGATATGCTCAATAAACAATTAGGGATGCTCTTTTGTACAAGAGGTCCTCCAGCGTCAGATAGATCTCGGATGGATCCAGGATTACCATGATAGAAGTATCCATCAACTTAATATGATTCAAATCTTTGATATTCGCTTGATGAATACCAGTATGGTAGAATTACATGCTAAGAAAGTCAGGCTCGACTTTCTGGCTTCACATGATTTTCAAGGCTTAAAGTGTGTCGTAAAGACGATCAAGGATGTGCACTTGTCCAAAGAACACTTCAACACTTGTTAGACCACTGGTGGCTTCCAATCTACTTTGATGTAGCTACACAACAAATCAGTATTGCCGACGGGAATCCTACTAGACATCAAAGTCAAGATGTCTGCACGATGGAAACAGATCTAGTAAGTTGCACTGCATACAATTAGGTGCCACCATATAATTATGAGCGCTGTAGAGTTTGCTCAGAGAACAACCAACGATGCTACCTTGTGCGGTCAGTTCTTCAAGATCAGTTAGACCAGAAACAGATTCGACCATGTTCAAGTTCTGGTTCGATCAACATAATGCAAGGCTATCTTCCTGATCAAAGCAAAGACGTTGTCAAAATCTCCAATCATAAACTGATCAAGGAAATATGCGCCATAATCCCTCTACTCCATGAATCAAGAGTTCCTCTTGATAGTAGAAAGATTCTCAACCTCGAACCCATTGAGGTCGTCTACGATGGTCAGAAAAATCAAAAGGCTCATGTAGTTATCTACCTGCCAGATCCAATACCGTACAAATCCGATAAGGCTATCCTTTACAAGTACGGTGCAACAACAATTGGAAATGGAAAGGAAACTCCATTACCCTCCGTCGTGAACATTGCTGACATCAGTCAAGTGAGACGGAGCGGTCGGATCTTCAACCGAGGAGTTTGAGAACCCACCAAGGAAAAGGAACCTCAAACAGAAGTTCCCAATCAACCAACCGGGCAATCCAGTAATCCCAAAATTTCAAAGAACAATGATGAGATGCTGAAGCTCATCCAGAAGAGAGAGTATAACATTGTAGACCAATTGTTGCAAACACCTTCGAGAATCTCTATGCTATCTCTATTACTCAGTTCCGAGGCTCACAGGGAAGCTTTACGGAATTTCTTAGAGCAAGCCTTTGGGGAACAAGACGTGACGATAAGACAATTTGACAGCATCATCTCCAACATCACTTCCTACAACAATTTAGGATTCAGTGATGAAGAACTGCCGGAAGAAGGAAAAAATCACAACATGGCGCTTAACATTACAATCAATTGCCAGGATGATGCTTTAGCCAGTGTACTGGTAGATACAGGATCAACTCTGAATGTTATGCCAAAATCTACTCTGATGCGACTATTATTTCAAGGATCTCTAATGAGAGGCAGTGAGGTCATCGGCAAAGCCTTTGACGGATCCAGAAAAACAGTTATCGGTGAAGTCGACCTTCCCATAACTATCGGTCCTCACACTTTCCAAGTCACTTTCCAGGTCATGGACATCCGGGAAATATACAGCTGTTTATTAGGAAGACCTTGGATACACGAAGCTGGAGCAGTCACTTCGACACTTCACCAGAAGCTGAAGTTCGTCAAGAATGACAAGCTAGTCACAGTTTGTGGGGAGAAGGCCTTGATCGTGAGCAACTTATCATCATTCTCCTGTGTAGAACCTGAGGAGGTTGTTGGAACTCAGTTCCAAGCACTTTCGGTGAGCAATGAGAATCGATCAGAGAAAGGAACATTGATTTCCTCGTACAAAGATGCTCTCAAAGTGATCGAGAGTAATGACACAAAAGGATGGGGACAGCTTGTCATTCCTACGGATAACAAGACAAAGAAAGGTCTTGGTTTTTCCTCAACTTGTACTCAGACTGCTACTAACGATGAAAGTTTTCATCCCATTCAGGACTTCATCAACAACGGAGGTTTCCTTCACCCAGTGTCTCAAGAGGTACACACCATCAATGAGGGTGACTCCTCCAATATAGATGAAGAGTGGAAGTCCTATATCAACGAGGACGGTTATATGTCTCAGGAAGAAACACGTATGCCATTTTACTTTCCCACGCAGAGTCTGAGATATATACCAAGATCAGACGTCAAGATGATATACGGAGACTGTGATCCTGAAGGATACCATGCTCCACCAAACTCATTAGAGGAGGACACTCTGATGAAAGAAAACTTTGACTATGACTATTATGACCCAATGGATGATTCTATCTGCGTCCCCACCACATCATGGGATCATTACTCAGGACATTCTAAAGATATCCAGCACAATGATGAATCTGCAAAGATTGTAGGACAAGAATTCATCAACTATGCTTTTCCTGAGGTCAACGTCATCGAGAAAGATAACTCCTCCAGTTCCCCCGAAGTATGGGACACTTTAGGACAACCAAGTGGCAAGTATGACTTCATAGTCAAGTACACCGCTCCTGAAAGCTCTCGTATCAGGCTCGAAGACATCCAGCCAACTGGATGGGAAGATCTGCCTGAGAATAAAAACACCATACAAGATACAATAGAAGAGTTCGTCTACGACAACTCTGCTTAGAAGGAAGACTCCAATGATCCTGCTCCGCCAGAAATCAGAGTAATTTCTGAGAACAAACCAAGAAAGAAGGTACCAGACTTTGTGGTTCACCGAGGAATTCGCCGCCAATAGGTTGCTGTCGATGTCCCGAAAGTCGTGCATAAGTCTAAGTAATTGCCGTCTTTGTTTTAGCCTTTCACCCTGCTTAGGTGAAACAGATGTTTTATAAGGGCTCACTTTCTGTAAATATCCTTCTTCGCTTCACCCAAAGCGACAGAGTTTTTGTTTTAAAGGGTTGTAGTTTCAAGAATTGACTAAATCATAAATAAACGTCATTCTGTAATTTCCGCATTTATTGCTATTTTCACTTTTTGCTTTTTCTGAAAATGGTAATCCTAAAACAACCAAAAATAAAACAAGCAGTTTTCAGAAAATACACTGCACACACTCTTGCATTCTCTCTATCTCTTCTTAATAACAATCATCATGTCGTGCAGATTGCTTGTTTTAAACCCCGTTGAAACATACGATCCCATGCCTTCTCCCAACTTTGAATTCTCGGTATTTGAAGCTAAAGAAGAAGAAGGCGAAGAAATTCCAGAAGAGATCTCTCGATTACTCAGACAAGAGGAAAGGTCCATTGGACCTCACAAAGAGCCATTGGAAACAGTCAACTTGGGTTCAGAAGAAGAGAGGAAAGAAGTCAAGATTGGGGCACTGCTCAGTCTGACTGTCAGAAAAGACTTGATAAAACTTCTCAAAGATTTTCCCAATGTATTTGCTTGGTCCTATCAGGACATGCCAGGGTTGGATACCAGCATCGTGGAACATCATCTACCATTAAGATCAGAATGTCCCCCGGTAAAATAAAGGTTGAGAAGAACTCATCCAGACATGGCCATCAAAATCAAACAGGAAGTGCATAAATAGATTGACGCTGGTTTCCTCGCCACCTCAAAATATCCTCAATGGTTGGCCAACATAGTGCCAGTTATGAAAAAGGACAGAAAAGTCAGAATGTGTGTAGACTTCAGGGATCTGAACAAAGCCAATCCAAAGGATGACTTTTCCTTACCACATATAGACATGCTGGTAGACAGTACATCAAAGTTCAAAGTCTTCTCCTTCACGGATGGATTCTAAGGCTATAATCAAATCAAAATGGCGCCGGAAGACATGGAGAAAACTTCATTCATCACCCCATGGAGCACCTTTTATTACAAGGTAATTCTGTTCGGTTTAAAGAACGTCGGGGCAACCTATCAAGGGGCCATGACGAATCTATTTTACGACATGATGCACAAAGAAATCAGAGTGTATGTCGATGATATGATTGCCAAATTGAAAATAGAAGAGGAGCATGTAACCCACTTGTCAAAGTTATTTGAGCGTCTGAGAAAGTAAAAACTCCACTTGACTCCCAACAAATGCACATTGAGTGTTCGTTCAGGAAAACTGTTAGGGTTCATCGTCTGCCAGAAAGAAATCGAGGTTGATCCTGACAAGGTCAAGGCCATTCAAGAAATGCCTTCTCCAAAGACTGAGAAACAAGTCAGAGGATTCCTGGGACGTTTGAATTACATTTCCAGATTTATATTCCACATGACCGCGATATGTGTGCCAATCTACAAATTACCCAAAAAAATTAGGACTGCGTATGGACAAAAGACTGCCAAAAGGCCTTCGACAGTATCAAGGAATATTTGTTGAATCTGCCTATCCTGTCACCTCCAGTGGAAGGAAAACCACTGATCATCTACCTAACAGTCTTGGAAGACTTAATGGGTTGTGTACTTGGCCAACAAGACAAAACGAAAAAGAAGAGAGTCTGCTATTTACTATCTGAGCAAGAAGTTTACCGATTGTGAAACTCGGTATACTATGCTTGAGAAAACTTTTTGTGCTTTGGCTTGGCAAACCAAACGTCTTTGCCCGTACATGATTTGTCACACTACCTGGTTAATCTCCGAAATGGACCCAATCAAGTACGTCTTTGAAAAACCTGCTCTGACGGGAAGGATCGCCCGTTGGCAGATGTTGTTATCAGAATATGCCATTGAGTACCATGCTCGAAAAGCCGTTAAAGGAAGTATTCTAGCCAATCATTTGGCTCATCAACCTATTGATGATCAGGAATCAGTCAGATTTGACTTCCAGACGAAGATGTCATGTACTTGAAAATGAAGGATTGCGATGAACCGCTACCTAGTGAAGGGCGAGAACCAGATTCCTAATGGGGACTAATCTTTGACGGAGCTGTCAACAATTATGGAAACGGAATTGGGGCAATTATCAAAACACCTCAGGGAACCCATATTCCTTTCACTGCCAGACTGACGTTCAAGTGCACAAACAACGAGGCCGAATACGAAGCTTGTATCATGGGTCTCGAAGAAGCGACTGACTTAAGGATCAAGAACTTGGATGTGTATGAGGACTCATCCCTAGTTATCAATCAGATCAAAGGAGATTGGAACACATACCAATAAGGATTGATTCCTTACAAAGATTACGTAAGAAGGTTGTTACCATTCTTCAACAGAATCGAGTTTCATCATATCCCTCGTGAAGAGAATCACATGGCTAATTCACTAGCAACTCTCTCCTTCATGATTAGTGTAGGTCAATGGAACGATGTACCTAAAATCGACAGAATTTGCCTTGAGAGGCCCACTTACATTTTCACGATCGAAGCAGTCATACACGACAAACCTTGGTATCACGATATCAAATGCTTCCTTCAAAAACAAGAGTACCCTCCTGGGGCATCCAGAAAAGATAGGAAAACTCTCAAGAGACTGGATGCCAGCTTCTTCCTAAGCGGTGATACACTCTATAAAAGAAACTTTGACATGGTCTTGCTCCGATGCGTAGACAGACCAGAAGCAAACATGCTTATAAAAGAAATTCACGAAGGATCCTTTGGCACTCATGCCAATGGACACACAATGGCGAGAAAAATTCTAAGAGCATGAAACTATTGGTTGGCCATGGAATCCGATTGTTATAAGTACATGAGGAAATGTCACAAGTGTCAGATATACGCAGATAAAATCCATGTACCACCAACACATCTCAAAGTTATTTCTTCCCCATGGCCTTTTTCCATATAGGGAATCGACATGATTGGCATAATTGAACCCAAAGCTTCAAACAGACATCGGTTCGTCCTGGTAGCCATTGACTACTTCACCAAATGGGTCGAAGCAGCGTCATACGCCAATGTAACCCAACAAGTGGTGGTCCTATTTATCAAGAACAATCTCATATGTCGTTATGGTGTTCCAAGCCAGATCATTACTGATAATGGATCTAACTTGAACAATAAGATGATGAAAGAGTTGTGTGCTGAGTTCAAAATAGAACACCATAACTCATCTCCCTACCGACCCAAGATGAAAGGAGTGGTAGAAGCGGCTAACAAGAACATCAAGAAGATCGTTCAAATAATGGTTATAACCTACAAAGACTGGCACGAGATGCTACCATTTGCTCTTCATGGTTATCGGACATATGTCTGCACTTCAACAGGGGCGACCCCTTTTTCTCTAGTATCTGGCATGGAAGCAGTGCTCCCCATAGAAGTAGAGATCCCATCAATCAGGGTATTGATGGAAGCTAAGCTAACAGAAGCTGAGTGGTGTCAAAGCAGACACGACGAACTGAATCTGATCGAAGAAAAGCGAATAACGTCTCTATGCCATGTTCAGTTGTATCAACAAAGAATGAAGAAAGCCTTTGACAAAAAGGTTTGACCCCGTGTCTCGAGAAAAGGAGACCTCGTGCTCAAGAAGATACAATCATTCCTCACTGACTCTCGGGGAAAATGGACTCCGAATTATGATGGCCCTTATGTGGTCAAGAAAGCCTTCTCAGGCGGCGCCTTGAGACTCGTAACCATGGATGGAGAAGAGTTTACCTACCCGACGAATGTTGACGTAGTTGAAATTCTGGCCTGTATATCAGATGTCCTATCGAGATGTCGAGACACTGATATACAACAACAATGAACAAGCTCAATACAAAAGTGTGCATAAAATGTAAAGAACACCAGAAATTGTTAACCCAGTTCGGATCTAACTATCCTACAGCTGGGGGCTACCAAGCCAGGGATGAAATCAATATTCGATAGTATCAATTCACTGATAACCACACCCGGTTCAATCAACTCACTTAATCACTACCCTTCCTATGACTTCTACCTAAGACTCCCCTAGGTATGAGGCCCTCCTCAAATCCCTCTTCAATCACAACCCGTGACTGGTTCCTTACAAGATAAATAACAATGGTCGAAACACAAATTCTCAATACTTCACAGCTTATGAGAATTAACACACAGCTACTCAATGCTTAAAAGCTTATGAGCAACCTTACACAACTTACACTACAGTCCTTATACTGTTATAATAAAATACCAGTTAGGCTCACAAAACACAAGCACACAACCCTAAAAATACATGTAAGTTCGACACCTAAAACTAGGTTTACATCAGTCTATTTATAGCTTAAAATCTGGACTGAATTTGGGCTTCAAAGACACAGCAATTAGGCTGCTCACAAATCTCTAAAATTAACTCCAATAAAATAGGTCTTCAATCCAAAGTTTCCTATTATGTCTCCATAATTAGAAACAGCAGCAAATCCGAAAACCAACAAGTAACCCTAATCCAAAAATGCTTTGGATGTCACATAGGATAACCAAATATTCACAGAATATTCAGTTACAAATCATTGTAACAGAATCTGCAATAAAACCTGACTTCACAGCGCGATGTCCTATGAGCAGTCATGGAACATCTTCATTCGACATGTTGAATAAAGAGTAATGAAACATATTTTTAGACATCTTCATTCAACATCTGCTGCTACATGAGTTTTAGCAAAATAATGCCAACCATAAAACCAATGAAATAACAATCTTCCCCTTTGGCTTATTTTTGGCTAAAACTCCACACACACTTAAACACCATCAGTATCAGCAGCGGAAAAAAAACACCATTAATAACAGCAAAAAAAAACTCCCCCTCAGCTGTACACACAAAAAAAACTCCCTCTCAGCTGCATTCCCCCTCAGCTGCATACACACACAGTCCAGCAAACATCTCATCATAGCAACTCCCCCTTTTTAGCCACAAATATGACAAAGAGGGGTCATAGACAAATGTAACCATATTACTTAGCAGTATATTGTTCAAAACCAAACCAGAATTAAGTTGTCTAAAAGGAAAGAAAAACTTGCAGAAGAAAAAAACAAAACAGACAAAAATAGAAGATAAACTTGCAGATAGCCTAGTTAATCAGCACTGTCCTCTTCAGCCACCTTATCACTTTCACCTTCAGATTCAGAAGCACCCTTCTCAGAACCAGAATCATCAGACTACTGGACACTCCTTCTATCAGACTCAGTAGATTCACCTTGTCCATCATCTTCAGTCAGCTCTTGCTCTTTAGCAGCATTTCTCTTTTCAGCCAAGGCCTTAATCAGCTGCTCGAGCTTTGTCTTCCTTGTTGTATCTCTCCTGATGGATTCTTCCAGCTCCTTGCAGGTTTCTTGCAACTGAGCAATGGCTTCATCATCAAGATTAGCAGGACCATGAGTCTGTGTAGATGTCCCAACAACATCAGACACATGAACTCCACCTAGCAGCCTATAATGCAAAGTCATTGGAGGTTTTCTCTTTCTGACTTTGTCACTTCTTACTAAGCAGTCAGGAAATTGGTTCAGGATTATTCCGCAGATTAAGGATGGAAAACATATGGGTAGCTTAACAGCGGATGAGCTAGCTTGCTTCAAAACTTGTTCAAAGATATATGCTCCAAAGTTGAAAGGGACCTTCTTTACAATAGCATAAATGAATTTTCCAAGCATGGATGAGATGGTGGAAGTATGGTTGGTAGAAACCCAGTTTACCACTGCAATTCTGTGAAGGATAGCATATTTGACACTTAGCTTCCCAGACGAGAGCTTTCCTTCATTTGGCCAAACTTTGATGCAACCACCTGTTATCTCCTCACTGATTTCATCATCTGTTGCTCCTAACTCAGCATGATGGTCTGTAGGTCTCCCCAGAAAGTTATTAATCACTTTGGGAGAAAATTTCACAGCTTTGCCTCTTACATAGACTTTTCTGAGTTTGCTATTACAGTCTTCAGGGATACTCACAACAAACTCCTTAAGCAACTTCTAATAACATGGTCCTATGTCAGACACAGTCTTCATCAACCCTGCAGCTTCAATAAGATCAACCACTTCCTTATACTTGTTGAAGTCTTTTCCCAATTCTCTCTCTAAAGCTACCCTTCTTTGGCTGACAATTTTCCACCTATCAGTTTGCCTGACAGTTTGATCCTCCCTTCTCCCACTGATGTCTTGGACATCAGTTCCAGCATTTGACTCATTCAGGCCTGTGACCCTTCTTTTCTTGATTGGAACCACAACTTTACTCCATTGCTTAGAGGGACCTGCTCCAGCCTTTCTTTTATTACTCTCCACATTAGCAGATTTCCTAATCATTTCTGCATCCTTTTAATTCTCAGCCATAATGGTATTCTCTTTTCTACTCTTGATTCTTTATAGTATGTTAGCTATTGGTTCCTCATCAGAGTTTTTCTCAGCAACGTTACTACACATCTCAGCCCTCTTCTTGCTTCTTCTTTCCCTAGCCACCTGAACTGGTATCTCTCCTGATAGTTTCTTTGAATTATTATTTGTATTTCCAGCCATGGATGTTGGGACGTCAGACCCGACATTTTTATCAGCTTCACTAACAGCAAAGGTGGCAAATCTTCTAAGACTCTGATCTCTACTGAAAACATTATCATCAAGAGTCCTACTATCATTCTTAGTTTCATCCACCCTCCTATTTGAATTCTTTTCAGTGACATTTTTTCTAGGGTTTAACTTATCAGAATAAAACCTAGTAATCATTTTGTCTTTCTTCCTAGATGAAAGGGGTTTAGACTTCTTACTTGACATACTTTCATTCACAGAGTGGGAAACTGGTTTCTCACCTCTAGTGTCAGCAGGAACAACATTCAACGGGGCGATATCAAGAACAAGGTCTGTGAGTTTGATCATTTGGTGAGGATTATAGTCTTCTTCATTGACTTGGGAAGTTCTTGAATCAGCAGGAGAATCATGATGTTGAGACATTTTTTGTTGCTCACAAAATGCAGTATTAAAGAGAGTAAGAGCAAACCCTAGCGAAGAAGAGTTTTGAGAGAATAGGTCAGATGAAGTTTTTGCACTGTAGGATTGAAGTTGGAATGTGTTAGCTGGGCTGTTTATAAGTTTTGGAAATGGGTCCTTATACACGTGCCATTCACAAGTTCTTTGGTTTAACACTTCCACAATTGTGCTTTCGTCTTTCCACAAATAGCAATTCTCTGAGGTTCTTTCACCTCTCATAACAACAACATTCTTTTCATCCATTATTAAACATTTGTGGGTTGTAAAAATGACCTTAAGACCTTGATCACACAACTGGCTTATGCTTATTAGGTTAGTATCTAACCCTTCAACAAGCAATACTTCTTCCAGAATTGGCTGTCCTGGACAATCCACTCTTCCAACACCAAGCACTTTTCCTTTCGATCCATTACCAAAAATCACCTCATTAGGAGCATGATACTTAACATGTGACATATATCCACTAACGCCAGTCATATGTCTAGAACATCCACTATCAAAGAACCATTTTTCATTTGTAGAGACTCTGAAAGACTTGTAGTCCCTATGTTCTTTTACACTATCCTTTGAAGTCCATATCCTTTTTGTTTCAACCCAGCTCTTTTTTCTACTATACTGTTGCATGGGTTTGGGATAACCATGTAGCTTGTAGCAAAAAGATTTTATATGACCAAACTTCCCACAATGGTAGCATGTCCATCTTTGATTCTTCTTCTTTATGAATTTCTTCTGATGTCTAGGAGGATGTTGCAACATGTTATTCAACATCTTCAAGCTTCTCTTATCTTGAACGGGTACTCCCTCAGATTTCTTTCCTTCATTTAATTCATTTGAACCTTCAAATCCAATACCACTGACATTTCTAGCATCTCTTCCTGACTTCAGAATTTCATCAAGTACATCCGAACTCCTATTTAACATTCTGACATTTTTGATCATGTTGTCCAGTTTTGAATTCAAAACATTTACTTCACTTTGTAGATCAGCTATAGTAGACATATACTCAGTATTCTCAGCTTCTAAATGAACAATGGCACATGCTTGTTCTTCTTTCTGCTGACATACTTCTTCATGTTCAATGCACAACTTCTTATAAGAGATAGCCAGCTCTTCAAAAGTAAGCTCTTCAGATTCTTCATCTGATTCACATACTCCTGTTAATGCTGTCACCAACTTTGCAGATTTCTCATCAGCGTCAGTTTCAGAATCATCTTCTGACCATGTCACAGATAATCCCTTCTTCTGTCTTTTGAGATAAGTAGGACACTCAGTTTTTACATGCCCAAACCCTTCACATTCATAGCATTGAACTCTCTTCCCTTTATTAGAGTCTTCTTCAGTTCTGGATCTTCTGCCTCCATCCTGGTCTTTGTTGATGTCGAGAGACTTGTTCCGAACATTTTCTCTTGACTTCCAGTCCATCCTTTTCAACACTTTATTAAATTGTCTTCCAAGCAACACTAGCTCTTTGGACACATCTTCATCTTTGACTAGTTTTCCTTCATCATCTGAGTCATCAGCACTTGAGACAAATGCTATACTCTTCTTCTTTTCAGCTTTTTCACTGAATCCTAACTCAAAAGTTTGGAGTGATCCCATAAGCTCATCCACCTTCATCTTGTCAATGTCCTGAGCTTCCTCTATAGCAGTAACCTTCATATCAAATCGCCTAGGAAGAGACCTGAGAATCTTCCTGACCAACTTGCTGTCAGACATCTTTTCTCCTAAGGCACTAGAGGCATTAGCTATCTCAATAATGTTCATATGAAAATCATGAATGCTCTCATCCTCTTTCATCTTCAAACTCTCAAACTTGCTAGTGAGAAGCTGAAGTTTTGACATTTTCACCTTTGAGGTCCCTTCATGAGCAACTTTCAAGACCTGCCAAGCCTCTTTGGCAATAGTACAATGCTCAATCAGCCTGAAGATATTTCTGTTGACACCATTGAACAATGCATTCATGGCTTTGGAATTTCCAACAGATCCTTTGTAGTCAGCATCATCCCAGTCCTCTTCTTCCTTCAGAACATCAGTAAGATTTCCTTCTCCATCTCTTACTTTTGGAGGCTCCCAACCTTTGAGAACAGCTTTCCATGCTTGATCATCCATGGACTTGATGAAAGCTATCATCCTAGGTTTCCAATACTCATAGTTAGAACCATCCAGCAGAGGTGGTTTATTCAGAGCTCCTCCATCCTTGTCCATTGTACCAGAAAGTACCTTCCCTGAATCTCACCCAGCAGCAACAAAGGGTGCAAGCTCTTGATGCCAATTGAAATTCTGGCCTGTATATCAGATATCCTATCGAGATGTCGAGACACTGATATACAACAACAATGAACAAGCTCAATACAAAAGTGTGCATAAAATGTAAAGAACACCAGAAATTGTTAACCCAGTTCGGATCTAACTATCCTACATCTGGGGGCTACCAAGCCAGGGATGAAATCAATATTCGATAGTATCAATTCACTGATAACCACACCCGGTTCAATCAGCTCACTTAATCACTACCCTTCCTATGACTTCTACCTAAGACTCCCCTAGGTATGAGGCCCTCCTCAAATCCCTCTTCAATCACAACCCGTGACTGGTTCCTTACAAGATAAATAACAATGGTCGAAACACAAATTCTCAATACTTCACAGCTTATGAGAATTAACACACAGCTACTCAATGCTTAAAAGCTTATGAGCAACCTTACACAACTTACACTACAATCCTTATACTGTTATCATAAGATACTAGTTAGGCTCACAAAACACAAGCACACAACCCTAAAAATACATGTAAGTTCGACACCTAAAACTAGGTTTACATCAGTCTATTTATAGCTTGAAATCTGGACTGAATTTGGGCTTCAAAGACGCAGCAATTAGGCTGCTCACAAATCTGCAAAATTAACTCCAATAAAATAGGTCTTCAATCCAAAGTTTCCTATTATGTCTCCATAATTAGAAACAGTAGCAAATCCGAAAACCAACAAGTAACCCTAATCCAAAAATGCTTTGGATGCCACATAGGATAACCAAATATTCACAGAATCTTCAGTTACAAATCATTGTAACAGAATCTGCAATAAAACCTGACTTCACAGCGCGATGTCCTATGAGCAGTCATGGAACATCTTCATTCGACATGTTGAACAAAGAGTTATGAAACATATTTTTAGGCATCTTCATTCAACATCTGCTACTACATGAGTTTTAGCAAAATAATGCCAACCATAAAACCAAGGAAATAACAGTAGTCAAGAAATACTTTGCCTAAATAAAAAAAAAAGCGTCTTGGTGGATTAAAAACCCAAAAGGGCGGTCCGGGTAAAAATTTGAGACATAAGCAAAAATCATCCCGATAGATTAAAAATCTCAAAAGACAATCCAGGCAAAAGTTAGGGATTCATGGCAAGTAACTACATCTGACAAGGATAAATCTCCAGCAGTCGCGCCATCCGTCGAAAAACTCCATTCAAGGTCATCTTCAACAAAAGCTCAGGATGTCCAGAATTCAAAGTTGGTGAAGGATAACGGTCGTTATATTTCAATGTAGCCCTTTTCCCTTAAATTACCATTTTTAAAACTTTGTAATGATCTATGGGATCACGCGCTTAGTTGATTTCCATCCTATCAATAAAATCTGACACCTAGTACTTTTGTTTGCAATTCTCATTTGTTTTAGATTTAGAGAATGACATTTTTAACATGATCAATGAATCTTGAAATAAAACAAAAATGATTTTACTTGTCAAAATTTTGCTGCTTTTGAAATAAAGATGGCAATTCCTTTAGACTGATGAACATCGAAAAGAACATCGATCACTTCTCTGAAGGTGATTGAACCTAAGAGTGCAGAATCAAAGTACTCCTTCTAAGACAGTACACCTGAATGAAGAGTTAACTATTTCAGATGCCAATGTCCCATCTGATACTCCCGACCGAGTTCTTACCTCTCAAGACCGATTGAACCATCCTTTCTCCACACATGGACTACTTCTCCTAAGCATGGCAGGATTGCTATCTCGAACCGACGATACTTTACATCCCCCGCAGGCCGAGTATCTAGTCATGTTCAATCACCAGTCTGTATGTCGCGTCAGTTTTGTCAGCATAAACATACATATATCATGCACAATTGATTCACATTCATAATCATATTACATCACTATCACTCTGGTCAGTCTTATCCCCAAGTGATAAAGTCCTCTTACCAATAAAGTTGTCAGTTGTCCTTTCCATGTTCGATAGGACAAAATCCTTCTTTAAGTTCTTTCCTCGTTAGGAAATGTATCGTCTAAACAATCTCTCCCCAGTTTATTTCTGGATTGGAGATAGTCCCCGACCACTTTGATAACTTGAACCTCTAAAAGGCAAGAAGGCATTCGACTAACGTCACTCTTCACCAACGAAGATGATATTTCTCGCTTTCCCGGATTAAGGAAAATCCCCAGAGAAAGCCTCTCAACCAAAGGCTCTCGGTAATACAGCAGTTTCTCTCTGAAAGGTTTGCTGTCAACAAGGTCATCTGCACCTCCAAAGTGTATTACATCACATGGCATTTCTCCGAAAAGATCTCAAAGAAAAGTAAGATGTAGTATCCCCAAACAAAAAAGCAATCTATCAAGAGACTCATTTTTCCCCAGTAGAGTCAACAAATGGCATCTCTAACAGAGAAGTTTGCGCACCTCTACAGCTCAGATAAATGGGTTTCCCCAGCAAGTCTGATGACAAAACTTTTCCCATCAAATGGAATCTCCCCAGGAAAATATGGCGAGAAGTTTGATGAAGACCTCTACGAATGATAGTACCCCTTGTCAAGAAAGGAACCTGACAAGAAGAAACTGAGACCAGTTCCTTAGCTAAAGACCATGATCGAGGGGAAGTTTATTGACAAAAGAAACTGAGACCAGTTTCGTGGCTGAAGACCAGGATCGAGGGGAAGTTAATTGACAAAAGAAACTGAGACCAGTTCTGTGGCTAAAGACCAGGATCGAGGGGAATTTTATTGAAAAAAGAAACTGAGACCAGTTCCTTGGTTGAAGACCAGGATCGAGGGGAAGTTTATTTCAGAAACCTAGACCAGTTCCTTGGCTGAAGACCAGGATCGAGGGGAAGTTTTACCCTTTTCTGAGTATCATTGCTTAGCAAAAGAAGATGGATGAGCGAACTATCATTCATAACCACTGTAAAAATTTAGGATATTCTGATATTTAATCCTCTTGCACCCCGAATGCCCGAATACCTTCGTCATTCACACCTTCGGGTCCAAGAAGATTAAATAGGCGCATCTGTCATACCCCAAATTTTGACCACCAAGATTTCCCATCATTTTGAAAATCATCATCACAATATTGATGTACTTTCATGCCTCATCAATCTCCTCAAAGATGATTGAGAATTCACCACAATCAAGAATCAGGGTTTTTGAGCCCTCCCAGGATACTTAGACAAAGGATCAATCAAGAAATGACATGATCTTCAAATTTTCTAACCTCTCAAACATCCACAAATGATCAAGAGGAATCCCACATCAAGAATCAAGAATAAGGTTGTGGCATTCCAAATGGTTTGAGCCTCGAAACACCTGATGTCGCCGAATTAGGGTTTTGGACGACCGGAGCCTCCAGAGTGAAATTTTCACAAGAGGATGAGTCAAGACTTCAGCATATGACTTAATATGCTCAAAATAACCCTAAGGACATATTGGCAAAGTTAAATTACCCTCAGAGTATGCATTCCCTAAAAGTCGGGAATTAGGGTTTTACGCATCGAACCGCTCCGGGGCCAAAAGTCAAAACATGACTTTTTTGGCAAAAATGATCCTTATGATTCATATTTTCATAAAAGGTGACTTATAATGACATTTGAACAAGAATTGATCAAGAAACTGTGATAACTTGTAAAAGGGGTAACCTTGAAAAATTGAAAATTTTTCTAAGTTATTAAGTTTAAATGATTTTGGTGCCAACTTCCAAGGATCATAACTTGAGATCCAAGAAACCATTTTGGGTGATCCAAAGCTGGATTTGTAGGTCTTGCTACACTCTACAAAAGCTTCAACTACCTCCAACTCTAATTCCTTATGGATTTTAAGTTATGGAGTGATCAAAATGGCAAAAAATATGAAAATGACATTTTTCGAACACTTAGTGAAAATCTGCCTAAGTTGCCAGCCTTGGACATCAATGTTCATGAAGATATTTTAGTTGGATTCAAATAGTTTCAAGATAAACTATGATCATACATGTATTGTATCATATGAGGGCTTTCTAAAAAGCACAAGAGCCTCTCATAACTCAACCTGAGCAAGGAGATATGAATCCCTCAAAATCACCATTTCCAATTGTCCTAAGCAAGGCAGATTTTGGCATTTTGCTCGATTTGGAAAATTTGGACATCTCCAAGCCTTGTCATCCATTTGGACACATCAGAGGATGAAATCAAGGGGGAATGATCTGATCCCCAAGCCTCCAAAGTCCAAGAATCTACACATAGCCATAACAAACCTAAAAAGGCTAAAAAGGTGCCAAGACTCCAATTTTGTTTCCAAGCATTCAATAGATGCACCAAGGTGGCATGGAATGACACATTCCTAACTGAATAAGTCAAGAATAAGCTTTGAATCAAAGGACCATATGCATGTGCCCTAACCTCAAGTCAATGGCTAGAGGAGACTAAAGATTCCCTTGGATCAACATTGGCCAAAGGCCTGCTGCAGTTGCCACACACTATTGCTACCAAAACAAACTTGTTGCACTATAAATAGACCTAAATTTTGGTTAGTTTGAGTACACCAAAGAACTACAACACTTGCATTCCTCAAAATCTCTCTCTTTAGGCCAAAATGCCTTCTTTTGCAAGTAATCTCTAAGTTTTTGACTTAGAGAGCAATTCCACCACAACTCATGATCCAAACATATTCAATATGTTATATCTAAGCTGTCCAAACACTCACTTGTGAATCTGAAACACCTAAATCAGAAAGTCAACCTCCAAAACCTAAAAAATTGACTTTTCTGCATTTTTCAAGCCATGCCTTGATTCATCCACTTCCAAAACCAAAACAAGCCTCAAACACACTCCAAATATCATCCTCAAACTGTCCCAATTGGTTTCCCTCATTGGAACACCATTTGAGAGAGTTGCCATATTGGTCACTTTTGCCCCTTTTGCAAGAAAGAGCTAAAACTTGTTCCTGAGGATTCCAGCTGGTTCTAATCATCCTAAAAGCTTTAAAGGGATCAATCAAGAGTGTCCAAAGTATTGGATTACTTCTGGCACAAGGATCTTGACAGTTAGCACTAGAAGCTCCAAGAGGTAAGTGCATCATCACTTGAACTCTCTAAATCATGCATTGCTTTGAGGTCCATTGATCATGGACCTCTCATACATATCATATGTGTTGTGTTTGAACCAAAATATCATGCTATTATTGCCTGTGTAGTGAGATAGCATAGAACATGCAAATCTACACCTATTTTGAAACCACTACGGGTTTTAAAATAGGGAAACTTTCTGAAAATTCCAAAAGCACCATTGGATTCCTCATGAAATTCTAGGCTAGATGCACCTAAATTTTTTCCAAATTCATGAAGAAATGAGAAAGTTAGAGGCTTCACGTAAATTGCCAAAACTTGCCTTGCCTTGGCCTTGGCCAGGCCTGAAAACAAGGCACCCCATATATGTTCATGGGGTGGTTTTGATACACGGATGTATCACCACACCAGTGGTCGCGCGCATGTGTGTTTGGCTATGAGGTCGTGGGTTCAAACCCCACCCAGACCTTTTTTGATACCCTTCCACATTTTTTCTATTTTTAATATTTTTATGGTTTTTGTTAAATAATTCAAAAATTAATTTCTCTCTCAATTTTAATTATTTTTTATTGGTTCTTTTTGCAAAAAATCACAAAAATGTTAAAATATTTTATTTTACAAAAAAAATCAAATTTATGTTATTTATTTAATATAGTTGATATTTTTGTAAATAAATTCGTTTTTAATTGTTTTTAAACATTTCAAAAAATGAATTTTCATCTTGAAAATCAAAACCAAATGAGTTTTAATTCATCTTGTGATTAAAACATCATTTTTAAAACCTAAACCGAAAATCACAAGTTGTTTATTCAAACTTATTTGGTGTTTTTATCATTTTTTTTTTATTAATTTTCTTTGAAAAATTACTTTAAAAAATGAAATTAGGGTTTCTTGGATTTTGATCTTTTTCAAAATATTTTTCTAACAGTTTGGGCCTCTAATAGAGTGTAAGACCCAATCTTTGTTGTACATAAACCTTTTTGGGCCTCAGTCATTGTATAAGTCCCACTGCGATTTTAAATTCTCGACGCGGTCGTCGCCTTTTAAACAAAAACCATCTGGGCCTCTCTTGAGTTGTAAGCTCCATCTATTGTACAAAAATAAACTTGAGGTCTCTCCTTGAGTTGTAAGACCCAACCCTCTTTGTAAATACAATAATTTCGGCCTCAGTCATTGTATAAGCCCCGGTACGGTTTACAAAACAACGGTACGATTACTGTTTTTCATTTGGGCCTCTCCTTGAGTATAAGCCCCAACAACCTTTTCAAAAACAACTTCCCTTTTGATTTAGGTTCAAATTCATAGTTGTTATCAAAATTGTCTTTAATTTTTTGAACAACTAACCATACAGCTGTTACTATGGAAGCTTGCTCGCCTGTAAGTTTTATCAGCTTTCTTTACATGCTTTCATATATATAACTGTATTGTTGGAAGCTTGCTCACCTGTAAGTCCTTCTTTCATATTCTTTTAAATACTTGTCATATATAAACTGCATATATACTTGTAGATCTGTTTAGAGTTTCCCCCGACAATTAGGTCTAGAACTAGATAGAGCCAATGGTCACTCTTTCAACACAGTCAAAACTAGTTCCCTCATAGGAATTTCTAGATACAGTCTAGCCTTCTCTTGGGCTTAAACAATATGGAACAAAGAGAAAGGCATTATTCCCGGTGAAACTTTTTTCAGACTGTCACTTTTAGATAATTGTCAAAGAAATTCATTTCCCTAGAGAGGATTAATTCTCGATGAAACCTCTCTTGAATTCCTTCAAACCCTAGAACTGTTCACTAAAGAAAAGATTATCCCCGGGGAAACTTTTCTTGAACTCTTCTTAGGTTTGGGACCCACAGGCTTCCTAAAAGCATCTCCGCCTCCTCTTGGGCTTTGTACAAGGACCTTCCGGCTTCTTAGAAGTTCTCATGCCTTCTCTTAGGCTTAGTACAAGGACCCTGAAGACCTCTTAAAGGTATAAGACAGAACCTAGTCATCCTTTGTTAGAGTTGTCTTTCTAAAGAGTCAAAACCTCAGATCATGTTTAGGGTTGATACTCATCCCTTAAAACACCTGCCTCCTCTCTGGCATCATACAAAGATAAACTCTTCCATACCAGTAGACTCGGACAGTCTAATCTCCTCTTGGATCTCAAAGACATTCTCAAGTTCCCTACGAATACAGGAAAAACCCTGGTCATTCAACCAATCTCCAGTAGAGTTGGAATCCTCACAGGATCTAAAACTCAGTCTTTCATCCTAAATTTCCCTAGCTAGGGTTAGCTTATCATCATAGCCTTAAGGCATCTGATACCTCAAATCTTCTGTAAACCCTCAGCAAGAGTTGATACCCCGCTTTGGACCTGCCTCTGGATCTCAATAATTCTCAGCAGAAGTCAGCCTCCTCTTAGGCTTTGTATAATGATTTTCCTCAGCAGAGTAAACCTTAAAAATACTCTCTTTTTGAGTCATTCTCTTTTTAGCCTCAATCTTGGGCTTTGTACAAGACAAATAAAAGCACTCTCTTGTTGAGACAACCTTTCCAGCCTCCTCTTAGGCTTTGTATAATGATTTCCCGTAGCAGAAGTTAGCCTCCTCTTAGGCTTTGTATAAGGATTTTAAAACACTCTCTTATTGAGTTAATTACCTAAAAGCACTCTCTTGTTGAGTCAAACCTTTTTAGCCTCCTCTTAGGCTTTGTATAATGATTTCTCCAGCTTATTCATCCACAATCTTGGGATTTGTACAAGACATAAAATCACTCTCTTGTTGAGTCAACCCTTTTTAGCCTCAATCTTTGGCTTTGTACAAGACACACAAAGATACTCTCTTGTTGACTCAATCACCTTAAAACACTCTCTTGTTGAGTAATCATCTCTCAGCCTCCTTTTAGGCTTTGTATAATGATCCTTCTTTTCCTCAGCAAAAGTCAGCCTCAATCTTGGGCTTTGTACAAGACACCCATAAATATCTTCAGCTAGTCTGTCAAAAATCTTGTAGCCTCAATTTTGGGCTTTGTATAAGACACATATGAAATCTTCCTATGCAAGAATCAAATATCCTTTTAGCCTCAATCTTGGGCTTTACACAAGACAAATAAAACCATACTCTCCAGCAGAGTCAGTCTTCTCCTTTACAACCTTAATCTTGGGCTTTGTACAAGACACCTACAAATATTCCCTAGTGGATTCAAAAAACCCTTTTAGCCTCAATCTTGGGCTTTGTACAAGACAGATAAATACCTCCCAAACTGAGTCGAGTCCTCCCAGCCTCCTCTTAGGCTTTATATAATGATATTCCCCAAAAGAGTCAGTCTCTCTGTCAGCCTCAATCTTGGGCTTTGTACAAGACATATATATACTGTCTTGTTGAGTCAGCCTTTTCTAGCCTCCTCTTAGGCTTTGTATAAGGACTTCCCCAGTGGAGTCAATCAATATCTTAGCTTCAACCTTGGGTTTGATCAAGGCACACAAAAACCAAAATCCCCTCAGAGGAAATCAAAATCTCTTTGCAGGAAAGCATTTCTCTGTATATCACTACATAAAATAGAAAATCAAAACAAACCTTAATCCCAGATAACTGCTGTAAGTGGCACACTTATTGATCTAAATATCCAAGCTGTAGTCCATCTTTTATCCTGGTAAACTTGCTCTCTCATCTAATTGTTGTAAGCGGCAAGCCTCTGGGTTATTTACATCCACACCACTGTCCCTCTCTTAGCATGAAAGATTCCTAAGGAAAAATGGCATTGCTTTACACTGAGTTAAAGTTTTCTCCATCAGGATAAATCCCCTATAAAGGAAATTTTGGCATTGCTGGATTCATGTATCCCAGTTAAAGTAATTCTCCTTTACAATCAGTCACCCAATAGTTGTGATAAACAAATGAGATATCTCCCTTTAGAGATGCCAAATTCTCTCTCAGTGAAACCTTTACCTTCAATCTTGGGCTTTAAAACAAGACACAAATACTCAACCTTTTAGCTTCAATCTTAGGCTTTGAACAAGACACCAAAACATCTTTTTCCTCCCATAGAATTGGAGGAACTACGATTGCTCTGATTTCCCTGTTTCTTTAAACGGGAATACGTAGGCATAAGATTATGAAATCTTAGTGAGCATACCAATCAAAAACTTTAGGTCCAGTACCTTCATATTAATCAAAACTGAGGTCCAGTACCTCGCCAAAATCATCAAAAACTCTCTCTCTCAGACATTCTCCCAAAGAAAAACATTCCCATTATCAGATAAACACCATCAAGTACAACGCAAAGCCTAATGCTAACAACCTGTGGATAACCACGTATAGGATGGGTAATTGAAAACTCCCCATTGTATAACTTGACCCTGAATCTCTTTAAGCGTTTGTTCAGTTAAACATTTGCGTGCAAGGTTAGTTTTAGATAGCTTCCTTTTCCCTTCCTACTTCACGGGATAAATAAGAAATTAGAAAGTAGTACCCCGCTCCTACCATTGCCGCGAGGAGAAACAAATGGCGATAAGGTGGTCGCGTCACCGACAAAAATCGCATGCTACAACAAGTAACATGGTATTGCACATGAAAAGACTTTTCTTAAAACTCCTCATTTGAATGGTTTAGCATAGAGGATGAATCGAACATTAATTGAGAGAGTAAGGTGTATGCTCTCTGAAGCTAAGTTGCCTAATCATTTTTGGGGCAAGGTACTTTACACGGGAGTGCATGCTCTTAATCTCACTCTTACTGTTGCTTTGAACAATGAAGTTGCATACAAAATTTGGTTTGGAAAGAATGTCAAGTATGATCATTTGGCAGTCTTTGGTTGTAAGACTTTTGTGCATATTCTAAAGGATTAAAGATCTAAGTTGGATGCAAAATTAAAATAATGTATCTTCATTGGCTATGGGCAAGATGAGTTTTGTTACGTTTTGTATGATCTTGTAGGGAAGAAGCTTATTCGAAGCCGCGATGTGGTTTTTATGGAAGACCAAACTATTGAAGACATTGGTAAGGTGGAGAAGGCTACACCCAATAAAGATATCAGTTTGTCTAATGTTGATCCAATTCGGTTACCTAGTTATAATCTGGATACTATTGGTGGTGATGATCACAATGGTAAATATTCCAACTAATGATGGTGAAAGGGAGAGCGATATGTCACTTGATGAGAATCTTGGTGAAGCTCCAGAATAATCTCAAGTTCAACTTAGGAGGTCTAACAAGCAAAGAAAACCTTCTACAAGGTATAATTCTGATGAGTATGCAACCTTGACTGATGAGGGTAAACCCGATTATTTTCAATAGACCATGGAAAATGATGAAAATAAAAAGCGGATGGATATAATGCATGATGAGATGAAATAATTGCATGATAATCATACTTATGATTTAGTGAAGCTACCTAAAGGCAAAAGAGCTTTGGAAAACAGATGGATTTATAAAGTTAAACATGAGAGCAACTATAAGTTTCCAAGATATAAAGCCAGATTAGTGGTGAAAGGTTTTCATCAAAGAAAGGGTGTTGATTTTAATGATATTTTCTCACCTATTGTAAAGATGTCATCAATTGGAACCGTTTTGAGTTTAGGTGCTACTCTTGATTTAGAGGTTGAGAAAATGGATGTGAAAACAACTTTCCTTCAAGGTGATTTGGAGGAAGAGATTTACATGAAACAACCTGATGGTTTTCAAGTTAAAGGTAAAGAAGATCATGTGTGTAGTAGATTGGGAAAGAGTTTATATGGGTTGAAGCAAGCTCTAAAGCAGTGGTACAAGAAGTTTGAGTCTGTTATATGTGATCAAGAATACCAGAAGACTACATCAGATCATTGCGTCTTTGTTAGAAAATTTTCTAACGATGACTTCATTATCATGTTGTTATATATTGATGATATGCTTATTGTAGGGAAAATATTTCTAACATTAACAAGTTAAATAAGTAATTAGGAGAGTCATTTGCCATGAAAGACATGGGAGCTGCTAAACAAATTCTTAGCATTAGAATCATGTGTGACAGAAAAGATAAGAAACGTTGGTGTCATACCCCAAATTTTGACCACCAAGATTTCCCATCATTTTGCAAATCCTCACAACAATATAGATGTGCCATCATGCCTCATCAATCTCCTCAAGGATTGTTGAGCTTTCACTACAACCAAGAATTAGGGTTTTTGAGCCTCTCAGGACATTTAGACAAAGGATCAATCAAGGAATGACATGATCTTTAACTTGTATAACCTCTCAAATCCACCATAAGGGATCAAGAGGACTCCCACATCAAGAATCAAGCACAAAGTTGCAACATTCCAAGTGGATCAAGCCTCAAGATCATCAGTGTCACCAAATTAGGGTTTTGGTTGACCAAGGCCTCCAGATGAAAATTTTCTTCTGGGCATGAGCCAATGCTTCAAAACATAACCCAAGATACTCCAAGGGACCTCATGGATCCAATCATCAAGTTAATTTAGCCTCAGGGGATGCATTCATAAAAAATCAGGAATTAGGGTTTCTTCACCTAATTCACCCCTAAGTTAACTTTTGGAGAAAAGCACGAGCCAAGACCTCAAGACATGATTTGAGGGCCCTAAATACACTACATTTATCCATTTACAACAATGGATTAATCCAAGAAGTTTGATTCACAAGTTTCGTTTTCATCTGGACCATAATTAGGGTTTTGAGGAAAAAGTCAACTGTATCTTTGACTTTTGACAGAGACATGCTCCCAAACCTTAGGATATGATTCAATACACCCTATAACACCTATGGGACCCATACATTAGGTTTGAATTAGGTTAAGCCCTTGATTGCAAAAAGGATCACACAGTTTGGATTTCATTTGATAAAAAGTCAATTGTGCACAAAATCAAGTTTGACTTTTTGGAAATTTTTACAAATATGGTTCCCCTAAGTCAAAAATAATGTTAATGTATGGTATTGATCATCATTAATTAAGAAAAATCAAGAAAAGTGAGGTTTCTTGCAAAAGGGGCAACCATGAGAAACCAAAAATTTTCTAAGTTATGGAACAAAAGTGATTTTGCACCAACTTTGCAAGGTCATAACTCCTAAACCACAAGGCCTTTTTCTCCCATTCAAAGCTCAGATGAAAGTCCATCTAACATAATTCAAATATGTCAACTACAACTCGTTCCAAATATTCATGGATTTTGAGCTATGAATGGAGCAAAATCACTAAAACATGAAAATATCCCTTTTTCCAACACTTAGTGAAAATCTGCCTAAGTTAAAAAAACAACAGTTCAAAGTCTAAAATGTAGAGGCATTTTTCACTATCATCCAAGGGGATTAAGAACCATTTATGAACATCAAAGTTGAAGTATGTCATGAGAGCTTTCCAAAATGTCCAAGAATTCAATCATACTCCTTTTGAGCTAGGAGTTATGGATCTCCCAAGTTGCCTTGCTGCAACTATTTTCAAGATAGGCTTTGGTGCAAACTTGCACCCCATGATTCCTTAGACTGATTTTGAACACTTTGATCATTCAAATTTTGTCCAATTACAACACAAATGAATGAATGATCTTATCCATAACACAAAATGCCAAGAACCTAGCCTTCCATGTGCAAAATCATCATGAAAAGGAATCTTGAAATTCAAATTTGGCATCAAGCATTAAAGTGATGCATTGAGGTGGCATGAATGAGCCACAAACCAGTCTAAGTGAGTCAAGACATATCCAAATATCAAAGGACCTAAATCTACAAAGTTTGGCACAAGTCAATGGCTAGAGGAGACCCTTGACCAAGGAACCAAAGCATTCAATGCAATCTGATCCAAGCTGCCATTCACTATTGATGCCAAAACAAACTTGTTCTACTATAAATAGAGCTCATTTGTGATCAGTTTGAGTACACCAAAGCACCCAAACTGATGCTTTCCTCAAAATCTCTCTTTCACTTCAAATTTTCCTTCTATTTCAAGTCAATATCGAATTTTGAAATAGGAAGTGAATCAAACTAAACCAATCATGCCAACACCTCATAAACATCATATATGAGTGATCCATGGCCTTGAAACATATCTGAAACACCAAAATCAAAAAGTCAACCTCTAAAACCTCAAATTTTGACTTTCTTACATTTTTCAAGCCATGTCTTGATTCACTTACTTTCAAAACCAAACAAAGCTTCAAACACACTCCAAATATCATCCTCAAACTGTCCCAACAAGTTTCCCTCAACTGTAACATCATTAAAGTGAGATACCATATTGGTCACTTTTGCCACTTTTGCGAGAAAGAGCCAATTCTTGTTCCTGAGAATTCCAGCTGGTTTTTTGATCATTCTGAAAGCTTCTAAGGGTTCAATCAAATGTGTCTAAAGCATTGGATCACTTCTGGCACAAGCATCCTGAAAGATAGCACAAGGAGCTTCAAGAGGTAAGTGCATCACAACTTGAACTCTTTAAATTATGCATTGCTTTGATGTCCATTGATCATGGACATCTCATACATATCATATGTGTTGTGTTTGAACCAATTTGAAATGCTATTGTTGCTTGTATGATGAGATAGCATAGAACATGCAAATCTAGGCCTATTTTGAAACCCCTGTCTGGTTTTAAAATATGGACATCTTTAGATAAATCTAAAAGCACCATTGGATTCCTCATGAAATTCTAGGTAGAATCCACCTAAATTTTATCCAATTTCATGGAGAATTGAGGAAGTTAGAGCCTTCATGCTAGAGGCCTAAAATCAGGCCAGCCTTGGGCAAGGGCCAGGCCATGGCGCCTTGGCCAGGCCTAAAACCTTGCCACCCATATATGTTTATGGGGTGGTTTAGATACACGGATGTATCACCACCCTAGTGGTAGCGCGCATGTGTGTTTGGTTGGGAGGTCGTGGGTTCAAGATCCACCCAGACCATTTTTCCATTTTCCCCTATTTTGCTATTTTTCATATTTTTCATGGTTTTTATTAATTAATTCCAAAATTAATTTCTCTCTCAATTTTAATTATTTTTATTGGTTCTTTTTTTTTAAAATTCACAAAAATATTAAAATATTTTATTCTGCAAAAATTTCACAAAAATATTATTTATTTCACATATTGGGTATTTTTGGAAAGAATTATGTTTTTATTTATTTTTAAGCATTTAAAAATATTTCTTTCTCTTGATTTTTCAACTTCAAATGAATTTCAAGCTTTCATGTGATTAAACATGATTTTTCAAAAGATTTTTCAAAGTTGATAACTTGTTTTTGAATATATTTGATATTTTTTATAATTTTTTATTTAATTTCCTTTGAAAATTTTATCTTTTAAATTCAAAATTAGGGTTTTCTCTTAATTTTGATTTTTTTTACACCTCACAAATAAACTTTGGGCCTCTAATAGAGTGTAAGACCCATCCCTTCTAAGTACAAACCTTTTTGGGCCTCAGACATTGTATAAGTCCCACAGTATTTTCTAAAATCCGCGGCGCGATCGTCTCCTTTTAAAATAAAATCATTTGGGCCTCCCTTTGGTTATAAGTCCCATTTAAAATCTTTTTTTTTCAAAACTCTTGGGCCTCTAATAGAGTATAAGACCTATCCCTTTGTAAATAAAACAATATTTGGGCCTCAGTCGTTGTATAAGTCCCACTGTGTTTTCTAAAAACCACGGCGCGATCGTCACCTTTTAAATAAAACTTTCTGGGCCTCTCCTTGCGTTGTAAGCCCCATCTTTTGTACAAAAATAAACTTTGGGCCTCTAAAAGAGTGCAAGACCCAACCTCTTTGTAAATATAATAATTTGGGCCTCAGTCATCGTATAAGTCCTGATACAATTTTCAGAATAATAGCACGATCGTTGTTTTTCATCTGGGCTTCTCCTTGAGTATAAGCTCCAATTTTCTTTTAAACAGCTTTCCCTTTTGATTTAGATTCAAATTCATAGTTGTTATCAAAACTTTCTTCAATTTCTTGAATAACTAACCATACAGCTGTTACAATGGAAGCTTGCCCGCCTGTAAGTTTTATCAGTTTTCTTTTACATACTTGTTTATATATACTTGTTTATAATGCTGGAAGCTTGCTCACCTGAAAGTCCTTCTACACTCTTCAACATACTTGTCTATATATTTCATATGTATATACCTGTATATTATCGGCTTAGAGTTTTCCCCGACAATTAGGTCTAGGATTAGATCAAACTAGTGGTCGCTCTTTTTAACACAGTCAAAACTAGTTCCCCGTTTGAAATTCCAGATACAGTCCTGCCTCCTCTTGGGCTTATACAATATGGAACAGAGAAAGGCATTATTCCCGATGAAACTTTTCTCAAGACTATCACTATTAGAAATTTGTCAAGAAATTCATTTCCCCCAGAGAGGATTAATTCCCAGTGAAACCTCTCTTGAATTTCTTCAAACCCTAGAACTGTTCACTACAGAAAGGATTAATTCCTGGTGAAACCTTTTTGGAACTTTTCTTAAGTTTGGAGCCACATGCTTCCTAAAAGCATCCCCAGCCTTCTCTTGGGCTATGTACAAGGACCCTCAGGCTTCTTAAAAGTTCTCATGCCTTCTCTTGGGCTTAACACAAGGACCCGAGACCTCTTACAGGTATAGGACAAAACCTAGTTATCCTTTGCTAGAGCAGTCTTCCTAAGAGTCAAAGCCTTAGACCAATTAAGGGTTAATTCTCACCCCTTAAGACATTTGCCTCCTCTTGGGCATCATACAAAGATAAACCCTTTCATACCCGTAGACTTGGACAGTCTCACCTCCTTTTGGATCTCCAAAAACCCTCAAGTTTCCTAAAGGAACACAGGAATAACCTTGATCATTCCGTAAACACTCAATCTTTCATCTTTCATTCCCCAACTAAGGGTCATCTTACCACCAATACAACACTTGCCAAAAATCAGAACCTCAAGGCATCTGATATCTCAACTCTTCTGTAATCCTCAGTAAAAGTTAATTCCCCACTTTGGACCTATCTCTGGACTTCAATAATCCTCAGTAGAAGCTAGCCTCCTCTTAGGCTTTATATAAGAAATTCCCCAATCAGCCTCCTCTTAGGCTTTGCATAATGATCCTTCTTTTTCTCAGCAAAAGTTAGCCTCAATCTTGGGCTTTATACAAGACACATATAAATATTCTTCGGCTGAGTCAGTCAAATTTCTTTTATCCTCAATCTTGGGCTTTATACAAGACACATATAAATATTCTCCGGCTGAGTCAGTCAAATTTCTTTTATCCTCAATCTTGGGCTTTGTACAAGACAGATCATACTCTCCAATAAAGTTAATTTCCCTTTGGCCTCAATCTTGGGCTTTGTACAAGACACCTAAAATCTCCCCAGTGGAGTCAATCCCTTTAAGCCTCAATCTTGGGCTTTGTACAAGACAGATAAAGTATTTCCCCGGAAAAGTCAATGTTTAGCCTCCTCTTAGGATTTGTATAATGATCTCCCCAAAAGAGTCAGTCTCTTTTCAGCCTCAATCTTGGGATTTGTACAAGACAGATATAAAACCCTAAATAGAGTCAACTTTTTAGCTTCAACATTTGGCTTTGATCAAGGCACACAAAAAACCAACATCCCCTCAGAGCAAATCTAAAACCTCGCTGTAGGAAGGCATTTCTCTATATATCTAAATCAAAATAGAAAATCAAAACAAACCTTAAACCCAGATAATTACTGTAAGTGGCACACTTGTTGATTCAAAAATGCAAGTTGTAGTCCATCTCTTATCCTGGTAAATCCCCTCTTTCATCTAACAGCTGTAAGTGACAAGCCTCTGGATTATTTACATCCAAGCCAATGTCCCTCTCTTAGCATGAAAAGTTCCTAAGGAAAGATGGCATTGCTCTACACTGAGTTAAAGTTTTCTCCTTCAGGGAAAATCCCTTATAAAGGAAATTATGGCATTGCTGGATTCTCATATCCCAGTTAAAGTAATTCCCCTTTATAATCAGTTACCCAACAACTGTGATAAACAGATGAGATATCTCCCTTCAGAGGTGAATTCTCTCTTAGTTAAAACCTTTAGCTTCAATCTTGGGCTTTGAACAAGACATAAATACTCCTTTAGTTTCAATCTTGGGCTTTGAACTAGACACAAATAACCATTTAACTTCAATCTTGGGCTTTGAACAAGACACCAGACATCTTTTCCTCCCATAGAATAGGAGGAACTACGATTGCTCTGATTTCCCTGTTTTCTTCAACGGGAATACGTAGGCATAAGGTTGCGAAATCTTAGCGAGCACACTAAACAAAAACCTTAGGTCCAATCCGTTACCAAAAACATCAAAAAAACCTCAAAAATCAACAAAATACTTTCTCTCAACACTCCCAAAGGAGAAACTTTCCCAACCCACAAAAGACAAACACCAGTAAGTAGGATAACAGAAGAAATTGCTAAATAACCTGTGGATAACCACATCACTACGCCAAAAATAGGAATAGACAGCACCAAAAAGACAACGCTTTTATAAAAAAGCGCTGATAAAAAGAATAAAAAAATTTCGCTACAAAAAAGCGCCGTAAAAGACAGGCTTTAGAAAGCGCTTTTAAAAAGCGTTGTTAAATGCCATAAATGGATGTCACCTTAGAAAGCGCTTTTTGGAAAGCGCTGCTATAGGTATTACTTTAGACAGCGCTTTTAAAAAGCGCTGTCTAAAGGTAACCTTAGAAAGCGCTTTCAAAAAAGCGCTCTTATAGGTCTTAAATTCTTTTCACTTTAGAAAGCGCTTTCTAAGGAAAGCGCTCTTATAGGTAGCACATAAGAAAGCGCTTTCTGAAAAGCGCCCTCTAAGGTCATTTACGAATTAAAATATAAAACAAACACAAATATTTTTTTTAAAACTAATTTTTTACATAAATTTGAATCAGTAGAATTAGACATTATATAATATATTTGTTGAAGCTAATTATTTTATACTTTAATTTTAAAATAGCATCAACAATTCCTAATGCTAATGTATTATTAATTTTTAATTTTATAGTTAGTGTTTATTAGTTCTGAGGCTAAAAGAAAATATACTCAAAAGTTTTCCCACATTTTTTTTACATTTCCCTCATTTTTATTTTAGAAAATTTTTCCCTCTTTTTTATTTTTTATTTTATTTTAGAAAAAATATTTCTAAAACCTAATATCTATCCACCTTTCATTTCTACATATCTCACGTTCTTCCCTCACGACCGCTGTTCACCAAAATTTTTCGACGATCTCCGTTCACCGATCTACACGTCCTCCATTCAGTATTCTTCGACGAAGAGGTAAGGAATCAAACTCCTAATCCTTTTTCCTTTTTTTTTTTAATTTATTTCTTCTTTCGTTCACCACCGTTATCTACTCTTTTACATTAAACTAGCAGCTTTCTATTTTTCTCTAAACTCTATTGTCTTTCTCCTCTTCTATAATTTCTTGTATTTATATTTTGGGTTTTCTATTTCTTGTATTTTAGGGTTTGTGATTTGTGAAAATCTTTGATTATTTTGGTCATTTGGGCTGTGTGGTTTCTTCTAATTGATTATTCCTACTTAATGTTGTCAAAATAATTTGGTGTAGAACCTAATTGTCCCAACTCTACCATGTAATGCGTATTATGTAACTCTGTTTCAGTATAACATTAATTCTTTTTCATTATTAATCAATGTATCTTCAGTATGATATGTTTTCTTTTTATCAATAATCAATGTATTTTCATTTGTATAAGTTAAAATTGTAAGGAAACAAATTCTATATGGAAGATTTTCTTATGTATGTTATATTCTCTCTGTAACAATAAGTAAAAGTGAGGAATGATAACATCGAAAAGTTATCTTGTAAATCAGTGACTGAAACAGTATTTAGTGATATATCAATTTGTTCTTAATACTGAATACGATTCATAATTTGTTCTTTAATATAAAACGGTGAATAACGGTATCGGTACCAACACCTTTCGATACTGTTTTGACATATTCGGCTTTGATTTGGTTATTTATTATTTGTTGAAGTATGGGTTTAGTGGTGTCTAAAATGAATAAATTAATGCAGAGGTTGTAACGTGAGTTACTCGGGCCGGCTACATAAAGTAATACTCAACCTGAATACTTCTTGTGAGGTACAATTACAAACTCCTAAAATTCATCTTTGTCATGTGTTTTTGAATTATTGCATGTTTTCTACTTAAAATTATCCATGCTTTTGTCTTTTTATTGCACCGTAATATTTAAAGATGATTTCTTTTAACTTTAATTCAAGACTATGTCATTCTTTATTGAGTAATGTATGTTAAGCCTGAGATGCGTGGTTAATTCATGATATATGCTCATTGGTGGTAACTTTGTTATAAATCACTTGCTGCTGCAATATATTTTAAAGAACTGTCTTGATGACTTTTTGTTGGGACTGTATTTTTGTTTATGGATGGTTTTTGTAAATTATACCTTTGTTGGCACTATATTTGTGCACTGATGCAATATATTTAAAAGAACTATCTTGATGAATTTTTGTTGGTGATGTGTCTTGCTCTTTTAAAAGAGAAAAGGCATTCTTGTGATAACCTAAACTAAAACTTATTAAGATCTTAGCTAGGTAATGTAGCTTAAGTAGTTGTAATCTAAAGTTGTTAATGGGTAGAAGTTTCACACTCAAGTGTGGAGTAAGGGAAAGAGGCAACAAATTATGGGATACACATAAAAGGTCTAACATAATGATAGGCCATGTTTTGAATTAGATATTTTTCTATCTATTTCTATAATCCTTTACTTTTTCAATTATATAATGATTTTCTATCTATTTGTAGAATGATTTACTATTTCTATAATGTTTTACTTTTTCATTTATATAGTATGTAGTTTTTATTATATATTTGTATAATGATTTACTTTTTAAATTATACAATGCTTTATTGGCAGTTTGTGTTGTATCTATGTTGTATCTTTTCTTGATATATCTTAACTTGCTATTGTGCAACAAGACTTATACATTGAGAAAAATGACTGGACAATGCCATGGAACTAAGAGGAAGAATTCAGGTAATAATTACTGTGTAATAATTACTATGGTTTACTAAATAATGCTTTTTTTTTTGTTATGTAGTATTTATCGGATATGTCATATAATTTATTATTTTTAACTAAATAATGCGTATTTTGTTTTGTTATGTAGTATTTCGATGATATGGCGTGTCCTTATTACACGAGGAAACAATTGCAAGATACTAAGGAGGAATTGTGCGAATTTTTTATTGCAAGAAGAATTCTTTCTTGAATGTATAGTTTTGTGAATGTAAATTCTAGTTTATTGAAATGTAAATTCTATACAGGTTTGAAACCATACAATAGAATTTGTGCAAATTCTGAATGTAAATTCTAGTTTATTGAAATGTACAAATTCTATACAGGTTTGAAACCATACAATATAAGGAATTGTGCGAATTCTGGATTAATGTAAATTCTAGTTTTGAAATAGAATTGGTTAATGGAAATGCGTATCCATACTGGTTTATTGAAATGTGAATTATACAGGTTTATGTAAATGTGAATTATACAGGTTTCTGCATAAAAAAAATGGTTAAAATGGGATTTTTAAAAAAAATCTTCAAAATTATACGTAGACAAAAGACAGCGCTTTTGAGAAAAAAGCGCTGTCTAAAGCTATACATTAGACAGCGCTTTGAAAAGCGCTGTCTAAAGTTCCCCTTTAGAGAGTGCTTTTAAGGAAAAAGCGCTCTCTAAAGGTATATAAAAAAAATCATTATACGTATACATTAGACAGCGCTTTCAAAAGCGCTGTCTAAAGTCCCCCTTTATAGAGCGCTTTTGAAGAAAAAAGCGCTCTCTAAAGTATATAAAAAAAATTTTAAATTTTAAACGTATACATTAGACAGCGCTTTTGAAAGCGCTGTCTAAAGTCCCCCTTTTAGAGAGCACTTTTTCATAAATAAAAAAGCGCTGTCTTTACCTATGACAGTGCAGGCTTAGACAGCGCTTTTAAGCGCTGTCATAGGCCAAAAAAAGTGCCCTCTTTTCCCTTGTTTGGCGTAGTGCATATAAGATGGGTAATTGATAACTCCCCATTGTATAACCTAACCCGGACCCCCACTCTCTTAGCATTTGTTAAAGAAAACATTTGCGTGCAAGGTTAGTTTGAGATAGCTTCCCTTTCCTTTGCAGCTTCATAGGATAAATAAGAAATCACAAAGAAGCACCCAATTCCAACCATGGCGATAAGGTGGTCGCGTCATTGACAAAAATCGTACGCTACAGTTGGTTGTCACAAGAACATTATATCAAAAAAGTGTTGCAAAGATTCAAAATGGAAAGTTCTTAGGCGGTAAGCACTCCTCTCGTTACTCATTTCAAGTTGAGTTCTAATCAAAGTCTCTTAAGTGAAGATGAAGCATTTGATAAGAAACATGTTCTTTATGCGTCTGTTGTGGATAGTTTGATGTATGCAATGGTGTGTACAAGACCAAATATAACACATGTTGTTCGTACAATCAGTAGATTTTTGTCAAATCCGGGTAGAGAGCATTGGAATATTGTAAAATGGATTTTAAGGTTTCTTCGTGGTACTACTTATACGAGGATTTGTTTTGGAGGAGATAAGCCTACTCTAGTGGGGTACTCTGACTCTGATACTACTGGAGACATTGATTCCAGAAAGTCCACTTCGGGCTACATGATTAAATTTGCAGGTGAGTTGTGGCTTGGCAGTCCAGATTGCAAAAGTGTGTAGCACTGTCTACTAAAGAGGTCGAGTTCATTGCAATTATCAAAGCATGCAAAGAGTTAATATGGTTGAAGAATTTTTTACAGGAGCTTGGTTTTGTTCAAGACAAATATGTGTTATTTGTTGATAGTCAAAGCGTTATTCATCTTGGTAAGAATCCGACTTTTCATAATAGGTCCAAACACATTGATTTGAGATATCATTGGATACATGATGTTTTGGATGCTAAGTTATTGGAGTTAGCTAAAGTTCATACAAATGATAATGATTCTGCTACGATGACTAAAGCATTACTAAGAGGGAATTTTGAAGCTTGTTGTGATACCGTCGGTTTGGCGATTTCCTCCACATAGTTGTGAATATGAGATTTGTTGGGTTTGGGCTCACTTCATATATGGAGAAAGGACCAAATATGATTAGCCCATTTTTCTCACTTATTTAAGTGGAAAGGATTAATTTAGGGTTGAGAGATATAGAGAGAAAATAAAGATACAAAAGAGAGAAAAAATGAGAGAAACTCATTCCCGCTTTTCTCCAACCATTCTCACTAAATCGACGATCCCCAATTTGTTAACCATCAAATCATGCTAAAATTTGGAGGGTGGGTTCGTAATACAAGTATCTAAGTTTTAACCTTTAGAATTTCAAAATGTGAGGTGAGAGTTATCTGCTTCACACTGAAGCTGCGGATTTGGGAAATTTTTTTAGCTTTTTTATTCTTATGTGTAAGCTAGTTTTCTTTGTCATTTGCAGTTGGTAGAACTAGTTTGTGAATAATTTTAAGACTCTCTTGTACCCTTAATTGATTATAGTGGAGTTATTTCCTTGGTCTAGATGACTTATAGTTTTTACTCTCATATTGAAAGGTTTTCCATGTTAAAAATATTAGTGTTCTTTTGTGCCTTTATTTGTTCGATTTGCCGTCTTATATTTGATGTTGATCCTCAAGGTTCCTACAAGTTTGGGGAATTTTATATCTGTCGTGTATTGGTTTGTTATTGTGTCTTAATTTCCCATCACTTTACTCAGTTAACCTATTCAAATGTGGTCTTCTTCAACATAGGTTTTATGCTTGCTAATTACTCTTATCTTTTGTTCACACACAGTTACAGAACAATGATTCTAAATGTTTGAAAGGAGATCTTTATGTGTGTGTGTATGTTGTGCCAAACTTATGTATATTTTTGTTTGAAAAATTGCTTTTTTTTTCCTGGGAAGCTTTGTTTGTGTATATGTGTCTTCGGTTTATCTTTGTGCAAAATTATAGTTTGATGTATGGTTAGGTTGTAGTCTTTGATCCATCTATATCATTTCATTAATCATGACACACAATGTTTTCTATGTTAAATTTTTAGTTATATTTGTTATGTAGGATCTCTATTCATTAAACCATGGAACAACAAATACGTTCATATCCAAAGCAGGAATAAAAACCTTTCTTAATTCCAAGACTTTTATTCTTGATGCTGCCAACCTCCATCAGGGTTATGATGACCTTAAGTCTTGATTTAATCTTAATAGTTAAAGATTTTAGAATGGACAATCAAGATAAGGTAACTTGAATTATTTATGCTATGTTTTCCCTTCTAAGCATGTGAGTATAGTCTGATTGGTGAGCCAGTCGTGAAATCTGGTGTTACATTACCGACTTTAGGTTTTTGAATTACATACTGATGACAATTTCATATTTAATGAATGCAAGTCAGTGAGTATTTTTGTATTATTCAAATCCGTGAATATGTTATAGTTTTCATATCATTGAGTATTTCTTTATTTCTACATTTTTAATATCAGTGATTCTTATAATTTTAATTTCTATAAATCTTACATATTTTAAATTTGGTCTAGAAAATTTTAAAGTTCTTTTATCCCTCATTTGAAAAACTGTGTGCTGAGAAACTTTAGGTGTGGTGTTCTTTTTATTCATGGCATGTTAACTTATTAATCAGTCTTTTATTGAATGGAACTATCTTAATATTTTTTATGTTTTAAGAGCATATGCACCCCGACATTATCATTCATTATGCAGAAAACTTGGTCCTGTTGAGCTGGCTGAATTTCTAAAACCATTAAGCAGAGTGGTCATGAAAGCTGCTGCATTAAGGAAGGAATGAGTCTTCATTTTTAAAATAATTTGAATGTTGTTGTTTATTTTCTCTAATCTTTAGCATGTATTGAGATATTTATTGGCTTAAAGGAAGAAGAAATTTGTGGTATAACTTTCACATATATGTATTGTTAATATTTTGATGTATATGTACTGCTACTAAGTTGTTGGGACAATCACTACAACAAATAAAGCTTTTCATGACGAATTTTTCACTTCGAACAATAGAAAACTGAGGTATAAAGACAAGGCGCAATATTTTTTTATTATTTAAAAAATAAAAAACCACACACTTCCTCGGTTTTTTATAACACTGAAGTGAAAAAATAACCCAGTACAAGCTTTGATTCCCAGCTATCGCAGTTTATGATGTTATTTGTTTATAAGTGTAAACAAAATATTCTAACCCTTCGATTTTCTATTTAACCGAGGCATAAAATAATAAGATTTTACTGTTCGTGTAAGCCCTAGAGGCCAATACTTTTGGTACCTGTATCGAATTATTTATTAATAATAAAAGGCATTTCTTTATTCGGTTTGTTTTTTCCAAAGTGATAAAGGCCCTAGAATAGCTAGTTCGTTTAATGAAATATTAAGTGTGACTTAATCATGAGATTCCATTAAACATAAGGACATTATTCTTAAAGTATTCGTAGTCGAGCTTTAATGTGAAATAGGATAACCTTAAAGCATTAAGACTATTATGTAGATAGACTGATGATCACATCTCATGGATCATGGATAAGGAGTTATCAAGTCTAAACATAGGTATGAATATTAGGAGTAATATTTATACTGGATTGACCCACTATGAGAGTACTACATAGAATGTTATGCAAAGTGTCATAAGTTACTCTCATGGTGATAGCGGTGTATACCACCCTTCGACCTGAAACCACTATGGACGCTAGATGTAGAGTAAAGTACTTTATTGCTAACCAAACATTGTCTATAATTGGATGACTATAAAGACAGTTGATGGGTACTTCATAAAGCATGCTGAGGGACATGAGTGACCTAGATGGAATTTTCCCATCCTGCATAACAGGATAAATGTCTAAGGGCCCAATATTGAACTGAACAAGGATGACACGGTATATGCCTTGTGTTCAATATAGACATAAGGGCAAAAGGGTAATTGTACACATAAGCACTATCACAAAAGGTTTTGTCAGATCACTTGACAATTTCGTGACTTGGGTAGAAGTGATGTGTTGCTAGATACCTGTAGCGTGCGATTTTTTTTGTCGGTGACACGACCACCTTATCGCGGAATTGTGGGTTTCTCCCCAATGAAGAGGAGGGGGTGCTACTTTCTGATTTCTTATTTATCCCGTGAAGTTGGAAGGGAAAGGGAAGTTATCTCAAACTAACCTTGCACGTGAATGTTTAACTGAACAAATGCTTAAAGAGATTCGGGGAGTTCGGGGTCAGGTTATACAATGGGGAGTTGTCAATTACCCATCCTATATGTGGTTATCCACAGGTTGTTAGCTTTAGGTTCTGCTTTGTACTTGATGGTGTTTATCTGTTGATGGGTTGGGAAAGTTTCTAGGGAAATATGAGAGAGAGAGAGAGAGAGAGAGTGAGTTTTTGTTGATGTTCGGGTTTTTCTGATGTTTTTGGTGAGGTACTGGACCTAAGTTTTAATTGATATGAAGGTACTGGACCTAGAGTTTTCGATTAATATGCTCGCTAAGATTTCACAATCTTATGCCTACGTATTCCCGTTTTAAAGAAACATGGAAATCAGAGCAATCGTAGTTCCCCCTATTCTATGGGAGTGTCTTGTTCAAAGCCCAAGATTGAAGTTAAAGGGTTGAGTATTTGTGTCTTATTCAAAGCCCAAGATTAAAGCTAAAAGGTTTGTCTGAGAGAGAATTTGTCCTCTCTAAAGGGAGAGATCTCGTCTGTTTATCACAACTGTTGGGTGACTGATTATAAAGGAGGGTTACTTTAACTGGGATGTGAGAATCCAACAATGCCATAATTTCCTTTATAGGGATTTATCCTGAAGGAGAAAACTTTAACTCAACGTAGAGCAATGCCATTTTTCCTTAGGAATCTTTCATGCTAAGAAAGGGACAGTGGCGTGGATGTAAATAATCTAGAGGCTTGTCGCTAACAACAATTAGATGAAAGAGGGAATTGATTTACCGGGATAAGAGATGGACGACAACTTGGACATTTGAATCAACAAGTGTGCCACTTATAGCAGTTATCTCGAATTAGGGTTTGTTTTGGGTATTCTATTTCGATGTGTGATACACAGAGAAATGTATTCCTATAAAGAGATTTTGATTTCCTCTTAGGGGATGTTGATTTTTGTGTGCCTTGATCAAAGCCCAAGGTTGAAGCTAAGAGGTTGATTGACTCCACTGGGGAAGTCCTTATACAAATCCTAAGAGGAGGCTAGAAAAGACTGACCCAACAAGAGAGTGTTTATATATGTCTTGTACAAGGCCCAAGATTGAGGCTAAAAGAGACTGACTCTTGTGGGGATATCATTATACCAAGCCTAAGAGAAGGCTAAAAGTTTGACTTTTCCAGGGAAAATATTCTGTCTATCTTGTACAAAGCCCAAGATTGAGGCTAAAAGGGATTTTGACTCTGCCGGGGAGGGTTTGTATGTGTCTTGTACAAGGCCCAAGATTGATGCTAAAAATGAGACTTTACTGACTCGGTAGAGGATATTTTTAGGTGTCTTGTACAAAGACCAAAATTGAGGCTGAAATGAGTTTGACTCTGCAGGAGAGTATTATCTGTCTTGTACAAAGCCCAAGATTAAGGATGAAAGAGGATTGACTCTGCTTAGAAAACTTATATGGTGTCTTGTACAAATCCCAAGATTGTGGCTGAACAAGCTGGGGAAATCATTATACACAGCCTGAGAGGAGGCTAACTCCTGCTAGCGGAAATCATTATACAAAGCCTAAGAGGAGGCTGAAAAAGATTGACTCAACAAAAGAGTGTTTTTATCTGTCTTATACAAAGCCCAAGATTGAGGCTAAAAAAGAGTTGACTCAACAAGAGAGTATTGAAAGGTGATTGACTCAACAAGAGAGTCTGAAAGGGTTAGCTCTGCTATGGGAGAATCATTGTACAAATCCCAAAAGGAGGGTGACTTCTGCCGAGGATTATTAAGATGCAAGGGCAGGTCCAAATGAAGAATCAACTCTTGCTGAGGGTTACAGAAGAGTTGAGATATCAGAGACCTTGAGGTTCTGATTTAGGATAGTGTTATACTGATGATAAACTGATCCTGGCTGGGGAATTTTAGGAGAGAGACTGGGTTTTAGAACCCATGGGTTTTAACTCTATTGGAGATTGATCCAAAATTACCAGGGTTTCTCCTATGTTTGTAAGGTACTTGAGAATGTCTTTGAGATCCGAGCGGGGATTAGACTGTCCAAGTCTACTAGTATGGAAGATTTTTTCTTTGTATAACGCCCAAGAGGAGGCTGATTATTTTAAGGGATGAGTATCAACCCTAAAATTGGTCTGAGGTTTTGACTCTTTTAGAAAGACAGCTCTAACGAAGGATGACTAAGTTCTGTCCTATACCTTTAAGAGGTCTTCAGGGTCCTTGTACTAAGCCCAAGAGAAGGCATGAGAACTTTTAAGAAGTCGTAGGGTCCTTGTACAAAGCCCAGGAGGAGGCGGGGATGCTTTTAGGAAGCCTGTGGGTCCCAAACTTAAGAAAAGTTCAAGAAAGGTTTCACCGAGAATTAATCCTTTAATGAACGGTTCTAGGGTTTGAAAAAATTCAAGAGAAGTTTCACCGAGAATAATTCATCTATGGGGAATAGAATTTCTTTGACAATTTCTAATAGTGACAGCCTAGGAAAAGTTTCACCAAGAATAATTCCTTTCCCTTTGTTCCATAATGTTTAAGCCCAAGAGAAGGTAAGACTATATCTGGAAATCCTATGGGGATCTAGTTTTGACTGTATTAAGGAGTGACCAACTGGCTTTAGCTAGTTCTAGACCTAGTTGCTGGGGAAAACTCTAAGTAGATATACTAGTATATATACAGTTGATATATGACAAGTATTTAAAAGGATATGTAAGAAGGACTTACAGGTGAGCAAGCTTCCCACAATACAGTTATATATATAAAAGCATATAAAGTAAAGCTGGTAAAAACATACAGGTGAGCAAGCTTCCATAGCTGTATTGTTAGTTGTTCAAGAAATTAAAGAAAGTTTTGATAACAACTGTATATTTGAACATAAATCAAAAGAGAAGTTGTTTTTGAAAAGATTGTTGGGGCTTATACTCAAGGAGGGGCCCAGATGAAAAAACAGTAATCTTACCGTTGTTTTATAAACTGTACTGGGACTTATACAATGATTGAGACCCAAAGAGGTTTTCTGTACAAAGGGATGGGTCTTACAACTCAAGGAGAGGCCCAAATATTTGAAAAGAAGAAAAGAAATGGGTCTTACAACTCAAGGGTAGGCCCAGTTGATTTTGTTTTGAAATGGCGATCGCGCAGAGATTTTCTAAAACACAGTGGGACTTATATAATCACTGAGGCCCAAAATTATTTATGTACAAAGGGGGTTGGTTCTTACACTCTATTAGAGGCCCAAAGTTTATTTTTGTACCAGAGATGAGGCTTACAACTCAAGGAGAGGCCCATGGAAAAACAGTGATCGCACCGTTGTTTTGAAAATTGTATCGGGACTTATACAACGACTGAGGCCCAAAATATTTTATGTATAAAAGAGGGTTGGGTCTTACACTGTATTAGAGGCCCAAAGTGTTATGAAATGTTTGATAAGGATAAAAAATCAAAGAAACCCTAAATTCATTTTCTTTTAAAAGTAACTCTTTAAAGAAAATTAATAAAATGATAAAAATACCAAATAAGTTTAAATAAATTACTTGTGATTTTTGGTTAAGGTTTGAAAAATGAGGTTTTAATCACAAGATGATTTAAAACTCATTTGATTTTGAAAAGATCAAGAGAAAAGAAATATTTTCAAATGTTAAGAAAACAAATAAAATAAATTCTTTATGAAAAATATTAAATATAGACAAATTATATATTTTTTTTGTATGAAGCAATTCTGTTTTAACGCAGAATCTGTTTCAAACCCGCGTGACGGTCGTCACGGGGTCGTCACGATCATGACGTTTACAAATTATGGGCGGTTAATTTGTTTCATGACAGACACAATTCCAAACATAATAATTTAATAGCAGGTCATGGGAAGCATATGGAAATAGCATTATATTGCATACACAGAGATAAGTAACATTACAACATAAATTAATATAGAATTAAAAGAATAGGAATGAAATTGAAATCACGGAGATTTAATAGCAGCAGCAAATGAAATTATTCTTTTTAAAACCAGAAAGGTGCTAGTTAAATTACTAGCAATGTATCAAAACTGTATGAAATCAAATTATTCCCGACATGAAAAATGAAACTGAAATAATGCAAAATTGTTCTAAAGTAAAATGCATAAAAATCTTGAAAATAAGGTGCTTCATAAATCTAGCCAAGGCGTTTCTTCCAAGATGCGATGGCTTGATTTAAATGATCAAATTGTTCAACGGTCAAGTCCATAAGTCCAACAATATTTTGACGCACAGTGTTTAGCTCATCCTTTACTGAAGTGATTTCTTTATGATACTCATCCATAGTCTTTAAAATAGAATTCAGATTAGAAGCATAGTTAGTGGCATCAGCTTTAGGAATGTCAATGTTCTCTTGGAATTCCATATAGTCAAGATCATGGTAATGAGGTGGTGTTTTTGGGTCGATCTCAGGTTCAGGAAAGGTTTCTTCTGGTTCAGGCACGGGTTCATCAAGGTTATATAGCCAATTATGTTGATCGTGCACACTTGTGCGTTCATGATTTGGAAGTGTAAAGTGTGGTACGACAACATTGTTAATCAAAAGCTGGAAATGGTTTGGACCTTGGTCCCTAATCATAGCTATATTGAAGCAAAAGGTGATATTCATGGGTCTAAACTCTCTAAAGGGGTTAATCTTAGAAAGTCGGGTTCTGAATCCCATAGCATCAGCTATCTTTGTAACTAGGCTACCTATCAAAATTGGACTGTTATCATTATTGATAAGTTTGCAAAAGTTATTCAGCATAAAAGTGAGTCCATTAACCTCTCTAGACTGAGAAGCACAAAACATAATAAAAAGCTCATCCCTCGAAATAGTGTTATCATTCTCAGGTTTACCAAATAAGGTATAGGCCAGGATCATATGAAAGTAACGGAACGCGGGGTTATGTATTTCTGTTGAAAGCATAGGGTCCATGTCAAAATCAGGTTTCCCTGAAATTCTACCCCAAAAATCACTCAGCTCTCCAACCAACACTAAGTCCTCTTGAACCACAGAGAAAACATGGGGTCCTTCAGGAAAGCCCAAAAGATCCGACAGTTCCTTTATGGTGAACTGGCAGCTGTATCCAAATAATCTAAAGGTAATTCTTCCTCTGGTTAAACCTTTTCCACAGTGAGGGTTATAGCTTAAAGAGCTCAGGAATTCTAAAGTCAACCTACGCTAGCACCTATGTTTCTTGTTGGCAAAACCCTCCCAACCTAACTGGCTAAACAGAAAGTCTACGCTCCCACCTACACCTAAGGCGGTCATGGTGGGTCTGTGGGCGAATTTTGTCAAGGCAAAAGGTCTAAGAGACAAAGCCTCATAGCGATGCCACTGTGCTCCATCTCTGAATTCTACTGACATGTTATCCTCGTTTGCCATTAGTTAGTACTTTTTGCAGAAAATGTAAGCAGAAGAGGAGAACAGAAAGAGTAGAGAGACTTTATAATCCTGTAGTTTTTTTTCAATTTTTAAGATCAACACAACATTTTCAAATTAAATTTAAAACGATATAAATGAAACTAAAAATTTGCAAAATAAAAATAAAACATAGGAAACGTAAAGAAATAACAAATATAAAGCAAGAAAATCAAAAATCATGGGTTGCCTCCCATTAAGCGCTGTTTTTAACGTCAAAAGCCTGACGAATTCAATTAGATGCTTAGTTAGGGGGTTCGGTGGGCAACTCTAAAAGTCTTAGGCAGTTCAAATAATCTCTATTTTCAATGCTATGATAGTGTTTTAGACGTTGTCCATTGACTAAAAATGGATTACTATTCCTCCCCTTTATTTCTACCGCTCTACTTTGTAGAATTTTTGTAATCTCAAAAGGACCGGACCATCTAGACCTTAATTTCCCAGGAAAGAGTTTTAATCTAGAGTTAAATAGGAGTACAACGTCTCCCACACTAAATTCTTTTCTAGATAAGCGCTTATCATGCCATCTTTTAGTTCGTTCTTTATATATTTTAGCATTTTCGTAAGCGTCTAATCTTAACTCTTCTAGTTCATGCAGATCTAGGATACGTTTTTCACCTGCGGAATCATACCTTAAGTTCAATGTTTTAATAGCCCAATAGGCTTTATGTTCTAATTCCACTGGTAGATGGCAAGACTTACCATAGACAAGCTTGAAAGGTGTAGTTCCGATTGGTGTTTTTTAGGCCGTCCTATATGCCCATAAAGCTTCGTTGAGTTTTGATGACCAATCTTTCCTAGAGGTGGCTACGGTCTTTTCTAGAATTTGTTTTATTTCTCGTTTCGAGACCTCAACCTGTCCACTTGTTTGTGGATGATATGGTGTTGCTACGCGGTGTCTTACTCCATACTTTGATAGTAATTTGTCAAATATTTTTTATATGAAATGAGAACCACCGTCACTTATGACAAGTCTCGGCACACTAAATCTGGGAAAGATTGTGTTTTTAAAGAGCTTTATGACTACTCGTGCGTCATTTGTAGGAGAAGCTATTGCCTCAATCCATTTTGAAACATAATCGACAGCTACGAGTATATATTTATTTCCAAAGGATGAGGGAAAGGGTCCCATAAAGTAGATTCCCCATACATCAAAGACTTCTACTTCTAATATACCCTTTTGAGGCATCTCATCACGTCTTGATATGTTACCAGTGCGTTGGCACCGGCCGCAGTTTAGAATTGCAATGTGGACATCCTTCCAAAGGTTGGGCCAGAATAAGCCGGATTGCAAGATCTTAGCACATGTCTTTGAGGTACTAGCATGTCCTTCATAAGGAGCAGAACGAGATTGAGAGATGATGTTTTCTATTTCTTCTTCTGGGACGCAACCACGGAAGATACCGTCGGCTCCTCTCTTAAACAACAAAGGTTCATCCCAATAATAATGTTTTAGATCATGAAATAATTTTTTCTTTTGTTGATAAGATAAGTCTGGTGGAAGTACTCCAGCTGCTAAGTAGTTGACTATGTCAGCATACCATGGCAGGGTTGTGTGCATGTTAATTTCTTCCACGGCTTCTTCCATCTTTGGGTCATTCAACTGTAGAGTAGACATATCACTTTCTAGTTGGGCTATGAGTCGTTCATATGGGAAATCCTCATTAATGGGTACTAGCTCTGGTTTAATGCCCTATAATCGAGATAAGTGGTCTGCTACTACGTTTTCGGTTCCTTTCTTATCTTTGATCTCTAAATCAAATTCTTGTAGAAGTAGGATCCACCTTAGCAGTCTAGGTTTTGCATCCTTCTTGTTAAGTAAATATCTAATAGCCGCGAGGTCTGTATAAATGATGATCTTAGCTCCCACTAGGTAGGAACGGAATTTGTCAAGGGCAAAGATCACAGCTAAAAGTTCTTTTTCTGTGGTAGCGTAGTTCATTTGGGCGGAATCTAAGGTTCTACTTGCATAGTAAATGGCGTGAAGTTTTCTATCCCTCCTCTGTCCTAAAACTGCACCTACAGCATAATCACTTGCATCACACATGATTTCGAAAGGTAATCTCCAATCTGGTGGTTGCATGATAGGTGCGGTAATAAGAGCTATTTCAGATGTTCAAATGCTTTTAGGCATTTCTCATCAAAGATAAATTCAGCGTCTTTCATTAATAGACCGGTAAGAGGTTTAGTGATTTTCGAGAAATCCTTTATGAATCGTCGGTAGAAACCGGCGTGTCCTAAGAAACTTTGTATTTCTCGTACGGTTTTCGAAGGTTGAAGATCTTTTATAATTTCTATCTTAGCTTTATCAACTTCAATTCCTCTATCAGACACAACGTGTCCAAGTACAATTCCTTCGTTTACCATAAAATGGCATTTCTCCCAGTTTAATACGAGATTAACTTTTACGCATCTTTCCAGTACCATTTCTAGGTTCGATAGACATCCTTCAAAGCTCTACCCACAAACAGAAAAGTCATCCAAAAACACTTCCATAATGTCATCTATAAAATCAGCAAAGATTGACAACATGCATCTTTGGAATGTGGCAGGTGCGTTACATAGTCCAAACGGCATTCGTTGATAAGCAAATGTACCATAGGGACATGTGAAGGTCGTCTTTTCTTGGTTATCAGGATGAATAGGTATTTGAAAGAATCCTGAGTAACCGTCTAAATAGCAGAAGTATAAGTGTTTAGCCAATCTTTCCAGCTTTTGGTCAATGAAAGGCAATGGGAAATGGTCTTTACGAGTGGCTTTATTTAACTTTCTATAGTTGATGCACATTCTACTTCCAGTTACAACCCTTTTTGTTATAGATTCACCTTTTTCGTTCTTAACAACTGTAACACCTCCCTTCTTTGGAACGACATGTACTGGGCTAACCCATTTACTGTCTGATATCGGGTATATGATTCCTGCTTCTAAAATTTTTTTCACTTCGTCCTTGACTACAGTACTCAAGATCGGGTTAATCCTTCTCTGATGTTCCCTAGAGGATTTACAGTCTTCCTCCAGCATAATGTGGTGCATACAAATAGAAAGACTTATTCCTTTAAGGTCAGCGATGTTATAGCCTAATGCAGTTGGGTATTTTCTTAAGACATCTAATAGTTTCTTCGTTTCGGTTTGTCCTAAGTCTGCATTGAATATTACAGGTCGTTCGAGAGCTTCGTCTAGGAATTCATACCTTAAATTTTTGGGTAATGTTTTCAGTTCTAGGGCTGGGTTCTTCGGGCAAGGTAGATGATCTGGTGTAAGTTCTAAGCATTCGCTTAGGCTATCGTCTTGATAAGGTTCACGCCAGTTATCATCTTCGAAAATCGGAGGTATTGGAATTTTTAGAATATCTGAATATGTGGTCGGTTCCATCTCTATTTCTCTTACGCACTCATCTATGACATCTAGTAAATAACATGTGTCATCTATAGCTGGAGCTTGTAAGAATTGTGTCAAGATAAATTCAACCTTCTCTTCACCAACTTCAAAAGTTAGTATGCCTCTCTTTACATCTATAATTGCTCCAGTAGTAGCTAGGAATGGCCTTCCTAATATGATAGGAGTAGTAGAGTCTTCTGTAATATCCATGATTATGAAATCAGTAGGGATATAGAATTGTCCTATACGAACTGGAACATTTTCTAGTATACCAACTGGATATTTAACAGAGCAGTCAGCTAATTGAACAGACATCTTAGTTGGTCTTAATTCTCCCATATCAAGCTTCTTGCATATGGATAAGGGCATAACACTAATACTGGCTCCTAAGTTGTACAGATCTTTGTCTATGACGAACTTCCCAATTACACAAGGTATTGAGAAACTACCTGGGTCTTTCAGCTTAGGAGGCATTTTGTTTTGAATTATTGTGCTACACTCAACAGTAAGCGTAACTGTTTCGTTTTCCTCAATCTTTTTCTTATTGGATAGGATTTCTTTTAGGAACTTAGCATACGAGGGCATCTGGGTGATGGCTTCTGTAAAAGGTATCGTGATGTTTAATTGTTTCAGAAGTTCAACAAATTTCTTAAATTGCCCTGCAGTTTTAGAACTTTTCCACCTTTGAGGATATGGAATAGGTGGCTTATAAGGTGGTGGAGGCACATAAGGTTTCTCTTTGTTTACATCCTCTTGGTCATTATCTTCCTTTTCCTTGGATTCACTCTCCTTCTCAGTTGTTTGGTCGTTAGCAGACTTTTGGTACATGGCTGGATTCTGAAGTCTTGGGTCAATGGGTCCATCCAATTCTTTTCCATTTCTTAGTATAACAACATTTGCATGTCCTTTAGGATTAGGTTGTGGCTGTCCAGGAAATGTTCCAGCAGGAGCAGCAGTAGGTGCTTGTTGTTGAGCCACTTGGGAAATTTGTGTTTCAAGCATTTTGTTGTGAGTGGCCAAAGCTTCTACTTTGTTTGCTAGCTGCTTAATCTGTTCACTAGTGTGTACGTTTTGATTCAGGAACTCTTTGTTAGTCTGAGTCTGGGTAGCTATGAAGTTTTCTATCATCAGTTCAAGGTTAGACTTCCTAGGAACATTTGGAGCAGCTGTTGCAGCCTTTTGATAACCTGGTGGTGCAGCGGGTGCTTGACCAGGTGCATACAGTGCATTGTTGTTTTTGTAAGAGAAGTTGGGGTGATTCTTCCAACCAGGATTGTAGGTACTTGCATAGGGGTTTGCTTGAGCATAATTCACTTGATCTGTAGGGGTTCCTGCTAAAACTTGGCATTCAGGGGCAGCGTGTCCAGCTGTTCCACATAATTCGCAGTTTGGCGCTACAGCAACCACGGTGGCTGTGGGTGTCATGGTCAAGTTGTCTATATTTTGAGCGATTACATCTACCTTAGCACGGACGTGATCTAGGATAGAAACTTCATACATTCCTCCTTTTGGTTGGGATTTCTCCACTTGAGTTCTTTCACCTCCCCATTGGTAGTGATTCTGAGCCATACTCTCGATGAGTTGTTGGGCTTCATCATAGGGTTTATCCTTGAGTGTACCACTAGCGGCGGCATCTATTGTCAATCTTGTATTGTACAAGAGACCATTATAAAACGTGTGGATAATTAACCAATCCTCAAGACCATGATGCGGGCATATCCTCCTCATATCTTCGTATCTTTCCCAAGCATCATATAAAGACTCATTGTCTTTTTGTCTGAAGCTGTTGATTTGGGCTCTCAGCATAGCTGTTTTGCTTGGCAGAAAATATCGTGCCAGAAAGACCTTCTTTAAATCTTCCCAAGAAGTAATAGAATTTGATGGCAAGGATTGCAACCAAGCCCAAGCTCTATCTCTTAATGAGAAAGGGAAAAGACGTAGTCTTATGGCGTCTGCGGTTACACCATTCGCTTTCACTGTGTCTGCGTACTGCACAAACTTGGTTAGATGTTCGTTTGGATCTTTTGTTGGGCTTCCAGAAAATTGATTTTGTTGCACAGCGGATAACAGCGAGGGTTTCAACTCGAAATCGTTTCGGTTGATTGCTGGAGCGACAATGCTGTTGTGAGGTTCTTGTTGAGATGCGGCAGCATAATACTTAAGAGGTTGGTTCTGTGGTAGATCGACCATGTCTGTTTCTGATTCAGAATCTGATTCAGATTCAAGTTCAGGATCTGATTGAGATTCAGGTTCTGAAAAAGGAAAAGGGATATCGTGAGCTAAGCAGTATTCTTGGATACGTCTTTTTACGGTAAGAAGACGTTCAGGTTCGTTTGTTGGTCGTACGAGGTCTTCGCCATAAGAGCGAGTACTTGGCATACAATCAACAGAAAGGGAATTTTGGTTTTTTCCTTGGTCTATACGACGTAACAAAGGAATTACGATGTCGACTTAATTAGTCCCCGGCAACGGCGCCAAAAAACTTGGTAGCTCTATTTAGTGTGCCTAAATAGGTCTAACTGCAAGTATACAGTCGTATCGCGTAGTTTTAATAGATTATCGATCCCACAGAGACTAGAAATCGAACGCACCGTTATCTATCGCTACTATGTTTATCTAAGGCTAATCAGAATTTGGTTTTTAGTTCAAACGGGAAATTAAAGGGAAATTAAAATTTGGGAATACTAGTTATGAATAAGTTATCGGTATATAATTCGGTAACCTACGTGGAATTAATTAAACCTAAGCGTATAAAGATTTATCATCCTATTCATTTGTAGGAAAAACTGGTTTAAAAGCCCTCACCTCACACTCCCGTGGTTATTGCTTCGGACTATACTTCTAAGTCAATACGTATGCTCTCGCTAGCCCGTACGAGGTTAAAAATACTTTTTGAAAACTAATTGAACCTAATTAACTTTAAAGCGCTTCTGCTGTTTTTAAAACTAATGCCCGATTACAGCTATCCAGGTAAAGCATCACACTCCCGTGGTCTCGACTTTAACCTATGTTACTTTTTTACTCTCGTAATAAAAGTTGGGTTTTAAATTAAGAAATCGAAGCCAGAAGAAGGATTGATTATTGATTTTAGCTTAGTGAAAATTAATTCATTTTAGTTACTTCATTACATACCGATAAGATCGGTTTAGCTTGACATAATTAGGAAATTAAACGCAAAGGCAAGGAAATAAATAAACACAGACATAATTAAGAAAGAAAATAAACAATGCTTTGAATTAAATAACGGAAACCTGGAAGTCAATAATAACAGCAACAGCAATCCCTCCACAAGCCGGTAGGTTCTTGCTTGAATAAAATAAATTGCAAAGGTTGAAGGCAATGAAACAAAAACTAGAACTAAGTCGTAATAGTTCCTCAGTGTGAGAAACTATTACTTTGTTCGGTAATGGTTGACAAGGAAATGGAAATGCAAAGTAAAAGAAACGAAACCAAAACTCTGGAAACAATTTGGCAGCAAGACGGTACACTTAAAAGGAAATTTTGGCCACCCGTTGTTCTTCGTAATGACTTGTATTTATAGGCTCAGTTGAGGTAGAAGTTGGAGAGAATTTAGCCACTCACATTGACGGTTACTTCACTTGAACCTAGTAATCTTCGGGGAAATCATGTGATCGTGTGAAAATTGTTCTCTGAAAATTCGTAGACAAGTTTATGCTCCAACGTGTAAATTGAGCGAATGACGATCGTGGTGCAATGTTATGGTCGTGATACATTTTGAAGCTGCCACGGTCGTGGCGCACCCATGACGGTCGTGATATCAGCAATTTTTGGTTTCTCCAATTTTTCTTCTCTTTTCTGCTCTTTTCTTGCTTGTTTTGGTTCTTTTCCACACTTAGCATACTTTGACTTGTAAAATGTGATTACCTGCAAAAACAATTAAATAATCTCGAGAAAATTGGATATTAGACGAAAAACGAAGTAAGAAACTAACATAAATCGAAGTAAAATTATGATATAAATTTGTGTTATCAGATGACCTCTTTGTTTGGCGATAGTATTGTACCCCGAGGGATGAATGTACTATTGCTTCTCAAATCGAGAATCCGAGACTGAGGATCCCGTCTTCTAGAACCCACATGTGAGAAGGGGTGGGTGTTTGCAGCTTTGCAGGTGGCTTTGGCCTTCAACCTACCTGGTTTTCTGGATTTCTCATCAGTGTACTGTTATTATCCTGATTTTTCTGGCAGTTTGAATGGGCCGTTATTCTGGATTTCTGGGTTTCTGATATTTTGGGGTTTTATTCAGTCAGCAGAACAACAGCAGTTTTGAGCATCATGGATACCTTGATCCCATGTTTGCATTTGCACTATCATTTTGCATTCTAACATGTTTGTTCATTTGTAGGGTTGCATCCTAACTTTGATTCCGGTTGTTCGAACTGTTCATGATGAATACTAGCACTAAAGAGAGAAAGAATATCATCCTGTGCAAGTTCCCGGAGCTTCATTTAGATGTTGTACACAAGATCTCGGCTATGGAAAAACCCGGGGTATTGGCAGACTTTAGAAGAGAGTATGGGAGGATTTTGAGTTTCGCCCGAGATGTTACCAACTATGAGTTCAGGGATCTACACACTCTGGCACAGTTCTATGACCCTCACCTGCGGTGTTTTCTATTTGCGGATTATCTTTTAGCTCCGACATTGGAAGAGTATGCTTTCATTTTGGATGTTTCTGTCAAAGAAGAAGTTCCCTTCTATCCTTCTAAGGAGTTTCTTGATCTGGAAAAGGTTTCTGATGCGTTACCTTTGGATCAGTCTTTGTTGAAGAAGAATGTTACGAGTCAAGGAGGTTATAAAGGCTTTCACACAAAGTTTTTGATCGAGCAGGCTGCTATTTGTGCCAAGGCTAAGTGTTGGTCGGTGTTCAACACAATCCTGGCTATGTGTGTTTATGGAATAGCGTTGTTCCCTAATGTGAAGGATTTTGTAGACGTGCACGCTATTCGGATATTCACCACGAAGAATCCGGTACCTACCTTGCTTGGGGATCTGTACTATTCAATGCACTATAAGAATGAGAAGAGGAGAGGAGGACCTGTTTACTTTTGTGCTCCAGTTTTCTACAAGTGGTTTGCCGATCGCCTTCCCAAATCTGGGGCATTCGAAGACACCAAAGAAACATTGGATTGGTCAAGGAGATTGATGGGATTAAGAGCTGAAAACTTGATTTGGATTAACCATGATTTGCTAGGCCATGAGATCCTGATCAGCTGTGGAGGTTACCCGAACGTACCTTTAATAGGAAGAAAAGGGGGAATTAATTATAACCCTATTCTTGCTGTTAGGCAATTTGGGTATGCTTTGAAGGAGCCGCCAAAGGACCAAGATGTTCAAGAATCTCTACATGTGAGTGGAGAAGCCAATCTAGAAGTGTTAAAAGAAGCTGCAAATACTTGGAGAGATCGCCACAAGAAAGAAAAGACTTCTTTTGGAAAGTGTAACAACAAAGCCTTCCCGGCATACGAGGACTGGATTCAGAGGAGAGTAGAGAGTGTACTTCTATCATTCTGCAGAGAACCTCCGTCTTACCCCCTACTGATTGAATCTCCGACCACAATTGAAATAGAGAAGTATAACAAACTGTGGGCTAAAAAGGAGAAGCTTCGAGAGGAGAACGGTGAGTTGCAAAGAGAAATTTACCAGTTGAAACATGAGCGAGGTGAAGTTTTTCATGTCGCTAAGTTGAAAACCGAATTGCTCGCTAAGAAAGAAAAAGAGCTAGCTGAAGAGGTCATAGCCAGACAAAAGGTAGGGCAAGCTCTGAAAGGTGTTAGAAGGATTCTCAAATCCAAGAAGGAAGATCTAGCCAAGGCTTGGTCAAAAATTCACAAGTTCAACGCTTACCGAGATACTGCGATCACAACCAACAAGCAGAAAGAAGATAAGTTCCTGGATCAGATCGAGAGTTTGAAGATGAAGCTCAAGAAGAAAGACGAGAAGATCTTATCAGGGACATTCCAGAGACACGCAGTTGAGGAGCGACTAAATGAGACCATAACAACCATAGCAGAGCTGAAGATATGAGCTGAAGTAAAGAGGCCTAGGGGTGAAGGCTCTAGCTCATGCAGTGGGTGACAATCTTTAGTTTGCTTTTCTTTGTATCTCGGGTCACCACCAGAATTGTTGGCTGGGATCTTTGCTTCTTCTGTTTTCAGACTTATTATTGTTATCTTGGATTGTAACCTCTGACAGTGATTTCCTCTGATTTATATATGAGCAGCCGTTTTATCCTATCTCGTCTTTAAACTGGAATCAAGGGGTGGATCGCCCTGCAAATATTCAAACATGTTCATTTGCATTTGCATAATCATATTCATTTTTGCATCACAGGTGCTCGTTCTAGGTTATTCTAACCTTTATTTGGTTGCAGGCAGGATTGATAACCAGTTGTTTCACCGGTATTCTACTAGATCAAATTAGAAGAGAAATATGGAGAAAATGCAGGTTGATATGGCTGCCATGCAGGCCCGTATAGACCAATTCATGGAGCTGATGCAAGGTGTTACCCAGGGGCAAGAGCAATTAAGGACTTTGGTACAACCCTTAGTGGCAAGAGTGGATGAAGACGGGGTTCTTCATGGTGGAGTCCATACTGGCGTTGTTGGTAACGGTGCTCAGGGAGGTCCTGTGGGCGTAGAGATCCCCATTCCTGGTATTGTGATCCCTCCGGGCAGAGGAGAGAAGCTTGTGATTCCTTCTGTTGTAGGAGGAGGAAGTGTTTGTGCTGTTCATGGTCGTCATTTCAAAGACCAACAAAATGACGTTTTCTCTATGCCAGGCGGGGTGCTGGTCCTCAGGCCGACAATGATCAAAGGTTCAGACTCATTGAAGAACAACTAATGGGAGTGGTGAATCAGAATTCTGTAGGAATGGATCTGGAAGATTTGAGGCTGGTCCCCTGAGTTGTAATTCTGCACAAATTCCAGGTGCCCACTTTTGCAAAATACAATAGTACCACCTGTCCCAAGACGCATGTCAGGGTTTACGTGAGGAAGATGGCCGCGTATTCTAAAGATAAGAAATTGTTGATGCATTTCTTCCAGGACAGCCTGTCTGGGGCATCCTTGGAATGGTATATACAACTAGAGAGATGCCATGTCCGTAATTGGAGAGAGTTGGTCGAGGCCTTCATCAAGCACTACCAATATAATATTGATATGGCTCTCAACAGGACCCATCTACAGAATATGTCCCAGAAGAATAATGAAAGCTTCAAAGAATATGCGCAGAGATGGCGTGAACTAGCGGCAAGGGTGCAGCCGCCCATGTTGGAAAAGGAAATGCTGAATTTGTTTATGGATACTTTGTCGGGGCGTTATTATGAGAAACTGTTACCTTGCGCGTTAGGCAAGTTTGCTGATTTAATCATGGTCGAGGAAATGCTAGAGAGTGCAATCAAAGCGGGGAAGGTAGCAGGTAATGATGGGTCGTCTTCTGGTCAGGGGAAGAAACCCTATGCTAATTATAAGAAGAAGGAGGAAACAAATTCTGTGTCGTCTCACCGAGGTAAAGGAAAGCAGCATCAGAGTTATAACCAGCAGGTAGCTTCAGTGACAATTCCTGCAGCGCTTCCACCTCAGCAGCAGCAAAATCAGGCTCTGCATCAGTATCAGCCAAGGCCTAAGCATAACCGACATTTTGATACTCCACCTCTACCATATTTACAGTTGTTTCAGCATTTTCTACAGTTGCAGTTAATCCAGAAAAGGACTCTAGCTCCTCCCACCGGTAATCCACCTCCGGGTTATAATTCTAACGACCACTGTGTGTAGTACCCTAAATTTTGACCAGTGTTTTTTAATTATTTTTTTAATTATTTTTTTTTTCTATTAGGGGGTGTCATTTAAATGTCAATGGGCTTTGGGGTTTTTAGGCCTATGTTGGGGTTTGGGTCTATCTAAGGGACTTTTTATATTTAGGTAGGATTTAAAAAGTTTGAAGTTTAATTTTATTAGATAAGATCTAGAATTTTGTTCAATTATTTTAAAATATTAGGAAGTAAAGTTTTCTTTTAAATTTATTATGGAATTCATTTTAGAATTTATTATTTTAGTTTTTTATTATTGTAGAATTAATTAGGATTTTATTTTAATTTGGGATTTTTAGATTTATTATTATTATTATTATTATTCTTATTATTATTATTATTATTATTAATATTATTAGATATTTGCTAATACAATTCTATTTCAAATAAATGGAATGACATAGGTAGTAGAAAAAGGTAAATTAGGAGTTACAAGGGAGGAAGATCATGAGTTCGAATCCCACATTTTTTACTTTTTGTGTTTTTTTTTCTGTTATTTGTTTTTAACTATTCTACTTATTTTCAAATCTTAAAAAATCACAAAAATTGTTTTTTTTCATTTTTTATTATTAATTTTCGTATTTTTAAATAGGCATTTTTTAAAAATATTAATTTTTCATTTTTTTCCATCTTATTCATAAAAATATCCTAAAATTCATAAAATATAAAATATTAGAAAGGATTTTGTTCTTTTTACTTTTTGGATAATATTTTTTAGAATCAATATGAATGATAAAAATAAATCACAAAATAAAAATTTATTTCTGGGCTTTTGATTATGTTGATAGATCATTTTTTTAAACATAATTGTCATCTATAAATAGGACAGATTTACACACTTTTTGGGGGGCAATTTACAAACCATAGATAAAAGTTGTTGTTCTTCACATATCGAAGAACAACAACAATAAAACCCTAAACCCTCAACAATAAAACCCTAAACCTTCAACAACCCTGAACCTTCAACCTCCCTCCGAGTCAAAAGGGAAAAGGAAAGGAAAAGGAATCTCATACCAAAGGAGAAACAAGATACAAAGAAGCCACCACCAAGAGGAAAAGGCAAAAGAAGGCACATGGGAAAAGGCACAGAGAAAAGAAAAAGGAAGAGATACAAAGAAGGCACCACCAAGAAGGGGGAAAAGGCACAAGAAGGGGAAAAGACACAGGGAAATGAAAAGAAGGGAAAAAGGAAAAAGAAGGGGAAAAAGCCAAAGGAAAAGGAAAGAAAAGAAGGGATAAAGCAGCTTAAATTGGTCACGGCAATGGGAGGTAACTCGAATACTTAGCTTATATAATTTATTGTTGTGTGTTACTGTTGATTAATTGGTTTTTTTTCTGGAAAAGTTAGGGCTAGGGTTCTTAGTTCGTGCTAGAGGGTTAGGGTTCTTGGGGGAAAAAGGGTTAGGGGTCATATTGAACCCTTGGGGTTTTAATAAATTTAATTCCCTAATTTAATTATCCATTGGGGATTAAGGGATTAATTAAGGGATTATGGATTATTATTAGGGAAGAATATAATTAGGGACTTTAGAATTGTTATTTTATTTTCTAGATACTTTATTTAGGGTTTTTTATATAATTAAATTGATGACTCAGTTTAATTATGTAATTACGTTTTAAATGTTTAATTTAGGTTTGTTGTTATAATTAAGTTAATTCCTTAACTTAATTATTTATTTAGGTTTTATTTTTTTATTCTCAATTTAGGTTTTTGTTAAAATTAAGTTAATTACTTAACTTAATTATTTAATTAGGCTTTAAATTTTTAATTTAGGTTTGTTGTTATAATTAAGTTAATTCCTTAACTTAATTATTTAATTAAGGTTTAATTTTTTTTCTCAATTTAGGTTTGTTGTTATAATTAAGTTAATTCCTTAACTTAATTATTTAATTAGGTTTTAAATTTTTTTTCTCAATTTAGGTTTTTGTTATAATTAAGTTAATTACTTAACTTAATTATTTAATTAGGTTTTAAATTTTAATTAGGGATTAAAAATAGGGTTTCAAGGATTTTTTAGTCTTAGGATAATTAATATTTAGGGATTTATTATATTTAATTTCTAATTTTGGGATTAATAGGGTTTAATTGATATTCTTTATTTTGGGATTCTATTTCCTATAATAATTTTGAGTTATTTCTAAACTTGGGATTTATAAAATAATATTAGGTTTAATTTTGGGATTGTCATGAAATTTTGTAAATATAGGTTTGTTCATGGGTTTATTTTTTTAAATATATGGATTCATTTACTTTGGGATTTAAAAATGTGGGTTTATAATGTATATACAATTTTTGGGATTTACAAATATGAGTTTATTGGAAATAAGGGTTTATTATTTTGGTATTGAGTTTTAATTTTAATCTTGGCTTTAAAAATTGGGAAAAGTTATTGTTATAATTTTATTTAAGAATCAATTGGGTTAAAGATTTTTTTTTTTGTTTTGGATGTTTTTTTTTATGAATCATTAAAGGAGTTTTTTTTGGGATAAGGGATCTGTAATAAAATTATAATAATTATAATTTAAACATTAAGGGATATTATAAGAAATTAAAAAGGATTTTTTTAAGGAATTAAAAATGGGGATAAAACTCTTAGGTTCCAAGAGTATAAATATAGGCCATGGGATTAGGACTTTGGGATAAAACTCTTAGGTTCCAAGAGTATAAATATAGGCCAAGGGATAAGGGATTTGGGGATAAAACTCTTAGGTTCCAAGAGTATAAATATAGGCCAAGGGATAAAACTCTTGATATCCGAGAGTATAAATAAAAGGATTAAGGGATAAAACTCTTCCTCCGAGAGTATAAACAATGGATAGGGATTTAAGGGATATAACTCCATATCTAGGAGTATAAACACTAGATTTAAGGGACATAACTCTTGATATCCGAGAGTATAAATAAAAGGATTAAGGGATAAAACTCTTCCTCCGAGAGTATAAATAATGGATAGGGATTTAAGGGATATAACTCCTTATCTAGGAGTATAAACACTAGATTAAAGGGATAGAACTATTTATCTAAGAGTATAAATAGTGGATTGGGGTTTAGGGTTAGGTTTTGGGATTTAGGAATAGGATTAGGGGGTAGGAATAGGGGAGGTGAACTACGGTTACTCTGATCCTTCAAAATTGAAGGTACGTAGGCATAGGGCTATAAAACCTAGCGAGTATAATAATAAAAAACTTAGGTTTCCTTTGTAAATAAATAATTTAGACAAACAAACAAGCATACCCTAAAATCTAAGGAGGATCCCATTGAGTACAATGGAGGTGAGGGGTGCCTAACACCTTCCCCTCACTTAACTGACTCCCGAACCTTAGGAATCTCTGCCCTTGGGATTAAGGATTTTTAGGTTTATCATTATTTTCCTTAAAAAATATGGTGGCAACTCGATATTTTTGTCGGCCGCGACAGCTGGCGACTCTGCTGGGGATACCTAAAGAGAGTCCCTCCTAACTTTAGGCTTTAGGGTTTTGTTTGTTTGTCTTGGGTGTTTATGGTTTTTTTGTTTTTTGTTTTTATTATTCTCAGGTTTTATTTTATATATTTGTTTATTTATTATATATGACTCTTTTGTTTTATTTTGTCATCATGCATTGGATTGGGGCAAATGATGTGTGAAGCTAAAACCCAAGCTTGGAGGATAACCCTAGAACATAACGTGGAACAGAAATGTTTTTGGTGGGGATGCGACATCCCCAACAATGCATTGATGCCACACTCAGAATAGATCCTTCCAAAGTTGTCCTCACAAAAGGGCTAGCCCCTGACGTAGTGGATGATTTGGATGTGGTCCGAGACTCTGAGAACCTTTAACCTACCCCACACCAATCTATGGAGACCCTATGTATTCAACCCTCAAGGGCTGTTACTAGGCTCCTACCCCAAATGAGACTTATCCCGAAGGATTACCGTAGAAAGGCTTGCTCCTTCTCATGGTAAAACAAGGGTATAGTCCTTACATTATAAGGTCGTTATGCTGTCCAAAATTTTATAGCCTACATTTGAGGGGATTGGGTAGACAAGACATAGATCTAACCTATCATAGGGAGCCTACCTAGTTAGGGCCATGCTTGTATTTTCACCTTACCCTAACCTAATAAAATGCTTAATTAAAACATTCATTCATCATTTTCATTAAAATATTTTTTAAAAAAGGAAAATATTGTTGCATACTCCATGCATTATCATGCATTTGCATACATACACATACACTTGCATATCCTTTTTGCTTTCGCCCTTATCCAATTACCAAGAGCTAAGAGGTTTCCCGACACTCATGAACAAACTTAAAGGATACCTTAAGAATCTATGGAGGAATTCAAGAGGGGAAAGTATCATTGAGGAATGAAGGTAACCCTTCACCATGTCTACCAGAGGATTGCTTAGAGCCTCAAATACAATAACCTTGGATGATGCCCATACAACAAAGGAAGTTTGGAAGGGAACTATATCCTACACCAATGCCTCATGACTTAATTGGAGGTGCCTTAGTGAAGCTGCAATTACTTGACCCTATTCAGACACTACAAGCTATGATCTCAAAGCACAAGACCTGCAACCGAATTTCAAAGGGGGAGTTCCATGGATTAAAAGTCATCCATTACTTTTACAAGTGGAGGGACATCAAGAAGTCTCCCTAAAATTGGTTGGACCAACAAGGAAGCTTACCCCTAGGATCATTAGGCCTTTATCATTTCCAGTTGTATTTTCCTTTCGCTAAGTGTTGTTTGTAATTAAAAGATGTACTTTTTGGGAAATAATTTCAATAAGATGAGCATGCATGTTTTTGGAATCAATCCATTCGTTTACACTCTCTTTTATGCCATCACCATGAAATAAATCACACCTTTTCTTTTCACTTCTCACCTATTGACAAAATTAGGAGGAGAATGAGGTAAATTAAAACAACCAAATTTGCTGACGTATGCTTTTAATAGTAAGACCTGGCTGACGATGTAAGGCATTGTTTCACTCCCTAAACACTAGAGAAATAAGGAGATAATCCGTAGTCAATCCCTCGAGCTAGAAGTCGGTGTTCTTTATATTTTCAAAAAACCTTAATCTTAACCAGGGGCAAGGTAGATTTCAATTAACTCAATGATGCATTCTAATCTCAAGGGAATCATTCTATCTAAGCAAAAGGTTTAAAGCACATCTTCTTCCTCACACCATTTAACATTGAAGAAGAAAAAGGGATAATAGCTCATAATATCTAATATGGCAGTCACACCCTTTCTAAGTCAAAAGAAGATCACTCAAGAATTGTTCCAAAAAAAAGAGAAAAAACCCGCTAAGTCAAGAAGAAAAGGAAAAAGCTGAAAAACGGTGGACTTTGACTTAGGCAAAATAAGGGTATCCCGATGGACTACTAAATTCAGAAGAATTGGTCCATGCAAAAATAAGGGATTAAAAGAAAGGAAAAAGGAAAATAGGGAACAATCTTATAAACAGGAGTGGGTGACTGCACCTCAAAAAAAAATCTCATCAAGTGCTTAAACCAGTATACCTTTTAATCACCGTGACTGAAAAGGTCCTTTTGCAGGATGAACGCGTCTGTTGGGTTAATTGGATTTAGGAATGGAGAACATCAAGGAGAATGGGGTGGGTTAAATTTCAAATTTTGAGCCTTGTATCCTTTGTTTATTAAACCGTAAACCAGACCACGTTACAACATATAAAAGTCCTAATTGAAGCTAGGGGCACTATAAAAGCATACTCGGCAAAGTCGTTGTTAAACTGACTCCAAATCCGAATGTTTGTTGGAACATCGCTAACCATATTCTCACATCTTCATTTGTGCCAACCTTATGAACAAATATCATCTGTATACGCCGTAAATTTTTTTTCTCGATTTCAAAACTTGCATGAGCATTGAGTTAGAATTACTTTTCAAAGGGAATAATTTTACTCGCAAATCAATAATTAGCACCAAGGAAATATCAATAATGGTCTAATCAGGGGCATATCATTTCAAGGAATTTCGGACTAGTGGCAAGTCACATAAGGATCCTCCCAATCAAGGGGCAAATCCTAATGATCATAGGAGCATATTATCTGGAAATCCTACTAGCTAGGGGCAAAGCATCCCAAGATTTGACACACCGATGCTGAATCACCTCCATTACTCTAATGATAAGGGGTGGACCTTTCAAGAGGTTCACGCTGAGGCATACCAACTCAAGGGTGCATTGAGGCCAATCACTCTAGAAGTCATCTAATCAGGGGCAAAGGCATGATAATGGGTCAGTTCATATTAAGGTCATATCATAGCGTGGAAGGATCCAAGTTCCTTTTCAAGCCACTCCTCCATACCCATTAATTAAGGGGAATACCTTTTGAAGATTAAAAATCTGGGGCATATTTTCCAAGGTTGAAATACTAGGGCAGTTCACCTCAAGATCGTATCAAGGCATGGTGGGATCTGAGGTCCTTTTCAGGCGTAATCCTGTGACACTCAAACAATCAAGGGCAAGCCTTTTTCATACTTCCAAGAGGCACATGCAAGCTCTGTCCTACATCAACAACCGCCAGGGTTCAAAACGAGTATCGGGATATCAGGCTAGCTCAACACACCCTACCATATCAGTTAACAAATATCATGGGGACACTCAGCACTGGGGCACTTAAACATTCAAATCATTATCATGCATTAATCATGTCGCTACGCTCTAGTATCTAATCATGCATATATAACATAACATCATATACATACATGAGCATACATGCATGAACATACATACATGCACTCATGCATACATACATAAGGTTCATAACTACTCTTAGGGGTTTAATCCCCAACTTGGCAACATGGATTTCATAAGGTATCGTGTTTCTTCAATTATCTAAGGGTTTTTTTCTAGGGTTCCATTAAGGGTTTTGTCGAGGGTTTCATTAGGATTTTTCATTAGTTTTTATCAGAGGGATTATATCCAGGGTTTCATTTAAAGGATTTCTTTTAAAGGTTTCCTCTAAGGGTTTATCGAGGTTTTTTTTCCTCATGGGATTTTATCAAAGAATTTTTAATTTTTTTTCCAAGGGATTTATCAAGGCTTCTACAAAAATTCCTATCCAGGGATTTTTCATCATCAAGGGATTTATCAGGGGTTCTACAAAAATTCCCATCCAGGGATTTTTCATCATCTAGGGATTTCATCAAGGGGTTCTATCAAATGGTTTACATCGAACATTCTACACAGGGATTTACCAAAAGGGGTCTACCAGATTTTTAAGGGTTCTACCAGAATGTTAATAAAGGGTTCACCAATGTCTTATCATGGGGTTTCACAGGGGTTTTGCCAAATGGTTTCACTGGGGTCTTATCAAGAAGTTTTCTATTAAGGGATTTTCGCCCAAGGGATTTCGTCGAGGAGTTGTATCAGGGGTTCTACTGGATTTTGTTCAAGGGGTTCCATCTAGGGATTTTCATCCAAAAAGGGTTTTTGTTTAGAATAAAAAAAAAAGGGGAGGGTTTATTGGATTTGTCATCAAAGGATTCTACCTAGGGGTGTCACTGTTGTGTCAATAGGTTTTATCACAAGGGGTTTCTCGAAAAGGTATTTATCAAGGGGTTCAATCGGGTATTTCGTTAAGGGTTTATTACTATGGATCTTAGGATAATCAGCGTAGTACCTACCGGACTCTGCGGTCAAAATTAGGGTCCTTCTTATATTTAATCGTCTCCTCAACAAAAGAGGAAGACTCATCAACATCCTCTTTCTGATTCAAAGACGATTAAATAGGGGCAGCTGTAGTACCCTAAATTTTGACTAGTGTTTTTTAATTTTTTTTTTTAATTTTTTTTTTTTGCTATTAGGGGGTGTCATTTAAATGTCAATGGGCTTTGGGGTTTTTAGGCCTATGTTGGGGTTTTGGCCTATCTAAGGGACTTTTTATATTTAGGTAGGATTTAAAAAGTTTGAAGTTTAATTTTATTAGATAAGATCTAGAATTTTGTTCAATTATTTTAAAATATTAGGAAGTAAAGTTTTCTTTTAAATTTATTATGGAATTCATTTTAGAATTTATTATTTTAGTTTTTTATTATTGTAGAATTAATTAGGATTTTATTTTTATTTGGGCTTTTTAGATTTATTATTATTATTATTATTATTATTATTATTATTATTATTAATATTATTAGATATTTGCTAATACTATTCTATTTCAAATAAATGGAATGACATAGGTGGTAGAAAAAGGTAAATTAGGAGTTACAAGGGAGGAAGATCATGAGTTCGAATCCCACATTTTTTACTTTTTGTGTTTTTTCTCTGTTATTTGTTTTTAACTATTCTACTTATTTTCAAATCTTAAAAAATCACAAAAATTGTTTTTTTTTTCATTTTTTATTATTAATTTTAGTATTTTTAAATAGGCATTTTTTAAAAATATTAATTTTTCACTTTTTTCCATCTTATTCATAAAAATATCTAAAAATTCATAAAATATAAAATATTAGAAAGGATTTTGTTTTTTTTACTTTTTGGATAATATTTTTAGAATCAATATGATTGATAAAAATAAATCACAAAATAAAAATTTATTTCTGGGCTTTTGATTATGTTGATAGATCATTTTTTTTAAATATAATTGTCATCTATAAATAGGACAGATTTACGCACTTTTTGGGGGCAATTTACAAACCATACGATAAAAGTTGTTGTTCTTCACATATCGAAGAACAACAACAATAAAACCCTAAACCCTCAACAATAAAACCCTAAACCTTCAACCTCCCTCCGAGTCAAAAGGGAAAAGGAAAGGAAAAGGAATCTCATACCAAAGGAGAAACAAGATACAAAGAAGCCAAAAGAAAAAGGAAGAGATACAAAGAAGCCACCACCAAGAAGGGGGAAAAGGCACAAGAAGGGGAAAAGGCACAGGGAAAGGAAAAGAAGGGAAAAAGGAAAAAGAAGGGGAAAAAGGCAAAGGAAAAGGAAAGAAAAGAAGAGATGAAGCAACTTAAATTGGTCACGGCAATGGGAGGTAACTCGAATACTTAGCTTATATTTTTTAGTGTTGGGTGTTACTGTTGATTGATTGGTTTTTTTTCTTCTGGAAAAGTTAGGGCTAGGGTTCTTAGTTCTTGCTAGAGGGTTAGGGTTCTTGGGAGGAAAGGGTTAGGGTTCATATTGAACCCTTGGGGTTTTAATAAATTTAATTCCCTAATTTAATTATAAATTGGGGATTAAGGGATTAATTAGGGGATTATGGATTATTATTAGGGAAGAATATAATTAGGGACTTTAGAATTGTTATTTTATTTTCTAGATACTTTATTTAGGGTTTTTTTATATAATTAAATTGATGACTTAGTTTAATTATGTAATTAGGTTTTAAATGTTTAATTTAGGTTTGTTGTTATAATTAAGTTAATTCCTTAACTTAATTATTTATTTAGGCTTTATTTTTTTATTCTCAATTTAGGTTTTTGTTATATTAAGTTAATTACTTAACTTAATTATTTAATTAGGTTTTAAATTTTTAATTTAGGTTTGTTGTTATAATTAAGTTAATTCCTTAACTTAATTATTTAATTAGGGTTTAATTTTTTTTTCTCAATTTAGGTTTGTTGTTATAATTAAGTTAATTCCTTAACTTAATTATTAAATTAGGTTTTAAATTTTTTTTTCTCAATTTAGGTTTTTGTTATAATTAAGTTAATTACTTAACTTAATTATTTAATTAGGTTTTAAATTTTAATTAGGGATTAAAAATAGGGTTTCAAGGATTTTTTAGTCTTAGGATAATTAATATTTAGGGATTTATTATATTTAATTTCTAATTTTGGGATTAATAGGGTTTAATTGATATTCTTTATTTTGGGATTCTATTTCCTATAATAATTTTGAGTTATTTCTAAACTTGGGATTTATAAAATAATATTGGGTTTAATTATGGGATTGTCATGAAATTTTGTAAATATGGGTTTGTTCATGGGTTTATTCTTTTAAATATATGGATTCATTTACTTTGGGATTTAAAAATGTGGGTTTATAATGTATATACAATTTTTGGGATTTAAAAATATGAGTTTATTGGAAATAAGGGTTTATTATTTTGGTATTGATTTTTAATTTTAATCTTGGATTTAAAAATGGGGAAAAGTTATTGTTATAATTTTATTTAAGAATCAATTGGGTTAAAGATATTTTTTTTTGTTTTGGATGTTTTTTTTTTATGAATCATTAAAGGAGTTTTTTTGGGATAAGAGATCGGTAATAAAATTATAATAATTATAATTTAAACATTAAGGGATATTATAAGGAATTAAAAAGGATTTTTTTTAAGGAATTAAAAATGGGGATAAAACTCTTAGGTTCCAAGAGTATAAATATAGGCCATGGGATTAGGACTTTGGGATAAAACTCTTAGGTTCCAAGAGTATAAATATAGGCCAAGGGATAAGGGATTGGGGGATAAAACTCTTAGGTTCCAAGAGTATAAATATAGGCCAAGGGATAAAACTCTTGATATCCGAGAGTATAAATAAAAGGATTAAGGGATAAAACTCTTCCTCCGAGAGTATAAACAATGGATAGGGATTTAAGGGATAGAACTCCTTATCTAGGAGTATAAACACTAGATTTAAGGGATAGAACTCTTGATATCCGAGAGTATAAATAAAAGGATTAAGGGATAAAACTCTTTCTTCGAGAGTATAAACAATGGATAGGGATTTAAGGGATATAACTCCTTATCTAGGAGTATAAACACTAGATTTAAGGGATAGAACTCTTTATCTAAGAGTATAAATAGTGGATTGGGGTTTAGGGTTAGGTTTTGGGATTTAGGAATAGGATTAAGGGGTAGGAATAGGGGAGGTGAACTACGGTTACTCTGATCCTTCAAAATTGAAGGTACGTAAGCATAGGGCTGTAAACCCTAGCGAGTATAATAATAAAAAACTTAGGTTTCCTTTGTAAATAAATAATTTAGACAAACAAACAAACATACCGTTAAATCTAAGGAGGATCCCATTGAGTACAATGGAGGTGAGGGGTGCCTAACAGCTTCCCCTCACTTAACTGACTCCCGAACCTTAGGAATCTCTGCCCTTGGGATTAAGGATTTTTAGGTTTATCATTATTTTCCTTCAAAAATATGGTGGCGACTCGATATTTTTGCCGGCCGCGACACTGTGATTTTCATTCTGGGGAACCCGGACACTATATTGAAGACTGCAAAGCTTTTAAGCACGCAGTCCAAGACTTGGTGGATTCAAAGGCCATTAATTTTTCAAATGATGGGCCAAATGTCATCCAAAATCCAATACCGAACCATGGTGGGCCAAGGGTTAACGCTGTGTTAGAGGAGAATGAATCTTTGAACTTGGTTACGGATGTTAATGAATTAAGGACTCCTTTGATGGTGGTAAAAGAGAGATTATTGAGGGGTGGGGTGTCCCCCGGATGTGATGAGAATTGTTCAGATTGTATCTCGCAGGTGAATGGGTGTGGTTTGTTGAAATCTGGAATTCAAAAGTTGATAGACAAAGGTCGATTGCAGTTTGATCGGTGTAACCAACAGAAAGAAGTTGTTAGCGGGAAAAATGAGGTTGCTACCATTACTATCCCTTTCAGAACAATCACTATTTCAGGGCCGGTAAGACCAACACTGGTTATTATTACAGCTCCCGGACCCGTGCCATATGAGAGTACCAAGGCCATTCCTTGGAACTATGGAGCCGAAGTATTCGTTAATGGACAGAAACAAGAACTGGTGGGAACTTCTGTAGTAAACTCTTGTGTTGAAAACAATATTGAGGCAGGGGCTATCACGAGAAGTGGTAGGGTCTTTATCCCTTCAAATGATCAAGCTGGTAGTTCTGGACAAGACAAAGGAAAGTGAGTTGTAGATAGCTCTGTGCAAGCGCCAGCAGTGAGTGACTCCACGGCAGGGCCGATTGATAATTCTTTCTCTGAGAACGTAGAAGATTTTATGAGATTAATCAGGAAGAGCGATTACAAGATTGTTGATTAGTTGCATCAGACTCCGTCCAAAATCTCTATCTTGTCCCTGTTATTGTGTTCCGAGGCACACCGAAATGCATTACTGAAAGTACTGAATGCTGCTTACGTACCCCAAGAGATCTCTGTTAATCAGTTGGAGGGGGTAATGGCCCATGTTAACGCAGGAAATGGTTTAGGTTTTACTGATGTTGACTTAACTCTAGTTGGGAGAAACCATAACAATGCCTTACATATTTCTGTTGAATGCCGTGGATCGTTGATGTCTCATGTGCTTGTGGATACTGGATCCTCTTTGAATGTTCTGCCTAAGAAAGCCTTGATGAAGCTGGACACCCGAGGGTTGATATGCACACCCAGTGATTTGGTGGTGCGCGCTTTCGACGGCTCGAAGAGGTCTGTTTTCGGTGAGATTGTGCTACCAATTAAGGTTGGGCCGGAAGTTTTCGATGCTACCTTTTATATCATGGACATCCAACCTGCTTACAGCTGTCAGCTGGGTCGTCCATGGATTCACATTGCTGGGGCTGTGACGTCTACATTGCATCAGAAGTTAAAGTATATGGTAGACAGGCATGTGGTGACGGTTTGTGGAGAAGAGGATATTATGATAAGCCAGCTATCTACTTTCAAGTATGTGGAGGTAGATGGCGAAATACATGAAACTCTATGTCAGGGTTTCGAAGCAGTGAAGATCACTGAGAAGCCTCTCAAGGAAGGTAGCCAATCTGAAGTGGTTCAGCCTATATTGGTACATCAGCCGGAGATTTCAATGTCTTCTTTTAAAGATGCTCGGGCCGTGGTTGAAGCCGGCGATTCACAAAAGTGGGGTCAGATTATTGATGTCCAAGAAAAGCGTAATACTCTTGGACTGGGTTATAAGCCACCCAGGCGTCATGAAGAGCCTCCTAAGTTCTATGGTCCAGTTCGCTTCACCAGTGTCGGTGTTTTCTTCGACAGAGTCAATGCTATTGAGGAGGATGGGGATAGCGATTGTGATATGGATAGTTGGATCCACCCATGTGTCCCAGGTCAAAGCCTTCGCAGCTGGTCGTCGGAAAGAGTCATTCAAGTGACCGGACCAGAGTAATTGCTATATTTGTCATCTATGTTAATCCTACGTTCTTCCCAAGACATAGTGATTCTTGTTTGTAGGGCTTGATTGTTTTTGTATGCTTTTCTTTATCATTAATAAAGGATGTTTTCGCATTCAAATGTTTTGATCCCTGTTTTTCTGTTTTTTTTATTTTTGCATTAAAATAAAAGCAAAATGGCAATGTTTTTTTGTTTGATGCATCCATAATAAACATATATCATCAATCATGCAGGTTTCCTTGTTTAGATTCCACCCCTCATGATTCAGCTATGGCTCGATATGACTTCGATAATCCCATATATCAGGCTGAAGAGGGGACTGGTGAAGATTGTGCCTTACTAGAGGAATTAGCCAGGCTGTTAAAATAGGAGGAAAAGGTCATTCTGCCTCATCAGGTGGAAATCGAGGTTGTTAATTTGGGGACTGAGGACGCAAAGAAAGAAGTACGGGTTAGGGCTGCTTTGGAAGACACTGTCAAGGGAAGATTGATTGAAATGCTCCGAGAGTATGTGGATATCTTTGCCTGGTCTTACTAAGACATGCCTGGGCTCAACACTGACATCGTGGTACACCGGCTGCCGCTCAAAGAAGGCTGTCCTCCGGTTAAGTAGAAGCTGAGGAGGATGGAACCGGAGATGTCTGTCAAGATTAAAGAAGAGGTTCAGAAGCAGTTAGATGTTGGGTTTCTTGCTGTAACAAATTACCCTCCGTGGGTTTCTAATATTGTGCCTGTACCTAAGAAGGACGGAAAGGTCAGGATGTGTGTTGATTACAGAGATCTGAATAGAGCAAACCCAAAAGACGACTTCTCGCTTCCTCACATTGACGTGTTAGTAGACAACACTGCTTAATATTATGTGTTTTCCTTCGTGGATGGCTTTTATGGGTATAACCAGATCAAGATGGCCCCAAAGGACATGGAGAAAACGACGTTCATAACACCGTGGGGAACATTCTGTTACAAAGTGATGCCCTTTGGATTGAAAAATGCTGGGGCAACATATCAGCGGGCGATGGTGACTCTCTTTCATGATATGATTCACAAAGAGATCGAGGTCTATGTTGATGACATGATTGCAAAGTCATAGACGAAGGAAGGACATCTGGTTAATCTTCAGAAATTGTTTGAAAGGTTGAGAAAGTTCAGATTGGGGTTGAATCCGAACAGGTGCACCTTCGGGGTGAGGTCTGGAAAGTTACTGGGTTTTGTTGTCAGCGAAAAAGGTATCAAGGTTGATCTTGCTAAAGTAAAAGCCATTCAAGAAATGCTTGAGCCAAGAACAGAAAAAGAGGTTTGTGGTTTCTGAGGGAGGTTGAACTACATTGCTAGATTCATCTCTCATCTTACAGCCATGCGTGAACCGATATTCAAGTTGCTAAGAAAAGATCAAGAGGTCAGGTGGAACGAAAATTGTCAAAAGGCGTTCGAAAAAATAAAAGAATATTTGCAGGAACCTCCGGTCCTTATGTCTCCAGTGCCAGGAAGGCCATTGATTATGTATCTTACGGTTCTTGAGAACTCAATGGGGTGTGTGCTCGGTCAACACGACGAGTCAGGTAGAAAAGAGCATGCCATCTACTAACTGAGTATGAAGTTTACTGATTGTGAGTCGAGGTACTCAATGCTGGAGAAAACATGTTATGCACTCGCTTGGGCAGCTAAGCGTTTGAGGTGTCATACCCCAAATTTTGACCACTAATATTTTCCATCATTGTGTAAATCATCATCACAATATGGATGTACCTTTGTGCCTCATCAAATGCCTCAAGGGTTGTTGAGCATTCACTACAATCAAAATTAGGGTTTTAAGCCCACTCAGAGGCTTAGACAAAGGATCAATCAAGGAATGACATGATCTTCAACATGTCTAACCTCTCAAACATCCACAATGGATCAAGAGGACTCCCACTTCAAGGATTAAGCACAAGGCTGCTCCCTTCTAGGTGGATCAAGTCTCAAGATCGACAGTGTCACCAAATTAGGGTTTTGGTCGACCAGGGCCTCCAGATGGAAATTTTTCATCTGGGCACAAGCCAATGATCCAAAACATAACCTAATATACTCCATGTAACTTCATAGACCCAATCATCAAGTCAATTTGACCTCAGGGGATGCATACATCAAAAATCAGGAATTAGGGTTTCTTGACCTAATTCACCCCTAAATTGACTTCTGGGACAAATCATGAACTAAGACCTCAAGACATGATTTGAGGGTCTCTAATATACCATATTGATCCATTTGTAACAATGGATTGATCCAAGAAGCTTGAGCAACAAGTCTCAATTTCATCTGCACCACAATTAGGGTTTCGCGAGGAAAGTCAACTGTAACTTTGACTTTTGACCAGGACATGCTCCCAAACCCTAAGACATGATTCAATATACCCTATTACACCCATGGAACATGTCCATCAAGTTTGATTTAGGTCACGAACATGATTTCCTGAAGAATTGCACAGTTTGGAATTTATCTGATAAAAAGTCAACTGTGCACAAAAGTCAACTTTGACTTTTTGAGATTTTTCACCAAAATGGATTTTTAACCCTAAAATGATGTTAATGTATGATTTGAATCATCATTCATCAAGAAAAATCAAAGAACGTGGGATAACTTGTAAAAGGGGTAACCATAAAAACTTAGAAAAATTTCTAAGTTATGGAAAAAGTGACACTAATGTGCCAACTTTGGAGGACCATAACTCCTAAACCACAAGGCCATTGTTCCCCATTTAAAGCATGATTTGTAGATCACATTGCCCTCTACAAAAGCTTCATACTGACCTATGTCCAAATTCCTCATGGATTTTGAGTTATAGAGTGATCAAAATCAAGAAAAGTCACTTTGTTCCAACACTTAGTGAAAATTTCACTAAGTCAGAATCTGCCTTTACTTTTTCCCCAATGTAGGGGGATTTTTCACTTGGATTCAAAAGAGATCAAAACCAAACATGTTCAAACAGTTGTTGTATCATAAAAGGGCTTTCCAAAATGGCCAAGAACATTACCAAATTCAATTTGAGCTATGAGATATGACATTGGCAAGTTGCCTTGTTGAAATCTGTCAAGGCAAGGCAGATTTTTGCACTTTTGGTCGATTTGCCAAAATCAGCCAAATCCAAACACTCTTATCCACTTGGACACCTCTGAGGATTGAATCTAAAGGGGACAATCACTGATCCAAGCCTCCAAAGTCTTTGGAACAAGAAATAGCATGTTGAACCTAGAATTGCCAAAATAGGGACAAGACTCCAATTTTGGATTGGAGCATTCAGTGGAAGCATCAAGGTGGCATGGACTTAGCTCTTAGCAACTGAATTCAGTCAAGACTTATCCAAGACCAAGGGAACCAGCAGCCTGTGCCCTAACCTCTAGTCAATGGCTAGAGGGGACTTGGATTTTCATTTGCCAACATTGGCCAAACCTACTCAGCAGTTGCCATTCACTATTCCTTGCAAAACAAACTTGCTCTACTATAAATAGAGCTCAATTGTGATCAGTTTGAGTACACCAAAGCCATCAAACAGATGCTTTCCTCAAAATCTCTTCTTTCACTCCAATTTTGCCTTCTAAGGCAAGTCACTATCGGGTTTTGAGTTTGAGAGCTTTTCCAATCAAACCAATCACACACACCTCATATACATCACATATGAGCTGATCAAACACTTAAACAACAACTGGAACACTGATTTCTCAGAATCACCAGTCAATTGCTCAAGGTTTTAACCAAGTTGCAGTTGAGATGCCATGAAGTGATCCAGCCAGTTTCAATCAAGTCCAAGCATTCAAACACACTTCATAGGGTGTAGGGAAGCTGTTCAGATCATCACAACTCATCTGTAATACCTCCAACACAAATCACGATCACCACTTGCAAGTGGTAAGCATGAGCTCTTCTAACTCTATGATCCATGCAATTTTTCCTGCACAATAATTTGGCCATATGTTCATAATCATGCATGGAATGTTTCCCCTCAATTAATTGCATTGTCTGAATCGTGTATCAAAAATCCCAGCCTTCCTGCAGAATCTAGGGTTCTTGAAGATTGTTCATGATTTCTTGTTTTATGTTTAATTTAAATGAAATTAATTGTCATAGACATGATCGTGAGGTTGAAACGAGTTGATTGGTATGTGGATTGCATGATATGATTAAGTATTCAGTGAGATTGGATAGAAAATGCAAATATGGGAAACTCAGAACACGCACGTGTTCTTGCCCTTGTTCTTGGCGCCATTTTCCAACATTTGAATATTTGAATTTTGTGATTTTTATTTAATTGATTCAAAAATTAATTTCTCTCTGAGTTTTAATGATTTTGAGTTGATTCTTTTTTAATAATTCACAAAAATGTTAAAATATTTTATTTTCCCAAAAAATCCCAAAAATATTATTTATTTCATATAATTGATATTTTTTCAAAGAATTAATATTTTAATTGTTTTTGACATTTAAAATATTTTTTCCCTCTTGATTTTGTAAAGATTAATGACTTCCAATTATTTTGTAGGTCAATACTTGATTTTTGAAGCATTAATCCAAGATCATAATTTGTTTCCCACATGTTAAATAATTTTTGATCATTTAAATTGAATTTTTATTCAATTAAAATACATTTTGGAAATAAATTAGGGTTTTTGATTAATTCAACCCTCACAAATCATTTTCAAACACTTTTTGGGCCTCTATTAGAGTGTAAGACCCAACCCACTTGTACAGAAAAATTTTAGGCCTCACTTATTGTATAAGTCCCTCTGTACATTTTTAAATTCGGCACAATCGTCGCCAGTTTAAAAATAAACCATCTGGGCCTCTCCTTGAGCTATAAGACCCATTCAAAACTTTTGGGCCTCTAATAGAGTGTAAGACCCAATCCCCTTTTAACCAAAACAATTTTGGGCCTCAATTATTGTATAAGTCCCTCTGCGTTAAAAGAAAACCTCGGCGCGATCGCCATTTTTAACGAAAAGTCATCTAGGCCTACCCTCGTGTTATAAGCCCCACTCTCTTTTCTTTCAAAACTTTTTGGGCCTCTTGAGAGAGTGTAAGACCCGTCCCTTTGTACAAAAAACCTTTTTGGGCCTCAGTCACTTGTATAAGTCCCTCTGTACAAATTCAAACAATGCGCTCACTGATAAAACCCTGGGCCTCTCCTTGAGCTGTAAGCTCCAAATCTTTCTTTTTCAAAGCACTTCCTCCTTTGATTTTGAATATACTGTTATTTTCAATCTGTCTTTGTTGAACAACTAACCAAACAACATGGAAGCACTACAACCGAGTAAGTGTTTATATGCTTTCATTAACCGCTTTCATATATATATAACTGTATCGTGGGGCTGTTTCGCTGTAAGTCTTCTTACATTAACTCATATCAACTGGGTAATAATAGTATAGATATTTAGAGTTTCCCCGACATCTACGTCTATCATTAAGCCAGTTGATCACTCTTAAATAGTCAAAACTAGATCCCCATAGGATTACCAGACACAGTCTTCCCTCCTCTTGGGGTTAAACAATATGGAGATATGAAAGGCAGCATTCTCGGTGAACCTTTTCAGAGACTGTCACTCGTAGAAGTTGTCAAAGAAACTCTACTCCCCAGAGATGATCTCTTCTCCGTGAATCGCATCTCTTGAGTTTCTTCCAAATTCTGAAACTTTCCTGGCTTGATATATTCCTCGTGAATAGCCTGTCTTGATTTCTCGGGGTTTGGGGACCCACAGGCTTCTTAAAAGCACTTGTCCAGAAACTCTATTCCCTAGAGATGATCTTTTCTCCGTGAATGGCATCTCTTGAGTTTCTTCCAAATTCTTGAACTTTCCTGGCTTGATCTATTCCTCGTGAATAGCTTGTCTTGAATTTTTCGGGGTTTGGGGACCCATCGGCTTCTTAAAAGCATTGGCCTCCTCTTGGGCATTGTTCAAGGACCCACAGGCTTCCTAAAAGCATCCCCGCCTCCTCTTGGGCTTAGTACAAAGACCTGTCGGCTTCTTAGAAGTATTCACAGCCTCCTCTTAGGCTTCGTATAATGATCTCTTCCTCCGGGAATGATAGCCTCCTCTTGGGCTTAGTACAAGGACCCGTCGGCTTCTTAAAAGCTTCCAGCCTCCTCTTGGGCTTCGTACAAATTGTCCCGACGACCTCCTAGAGGTATAGGAACAGAACCTAGTCATCTTCATAGAACAGTCCTTTCAAAGAGTCTACTACTGTTTCTCAAAGCATAGTACAAAAGATGAAACTCTAGACACGGACAGTCCAATATCCTTGAGTGTCAAAGACATTCTCAAGTGACCCCTTCGTTAAATAGGAAGGAAACCCGTAGATTCGGACAGTCTCAATACCCTTTGGATTTCCCGTTTCCTCAAAGAAAAGGAAATATCCATGGTCCCTGAATCAAATCCTTGAGTACAACATTACTCATATAAGAACTGATTTTCTCTTTAAATCAGCATACTGGACCTGTCACTCAACTGAAACAGCACCATAGCCTCCTCTTGGGCTTTGAACAAGATATAGATCACCTTTCTCTTCACGTCTTGGGCTTTGAACAAGACACCAAAACACCCATTTCCTCCCATAGAATAGGAGGAACTACGAACGCTCTGATTTCCCTATTTCGGTAAACGGGAATACGTAGGAATAAGATTGAAAGAAAAGATCTTAGCGAGCACACTAAACAAAAACCCAAAATCCCATACTTTCATATATCCGTCCTAACATCTAAACCTCCCACCAATCAACCGAACACCACTTTTAAAAAAATAAACCTAACAGAGACCCCGAATCTTTGTAGCATCTGTAAACCAACAGTTTTGACTGTTTAACCTCAGTTTGCAAGCAGGGCTAATTTGAGACATCTATTTCCCTTCCTTCATCAGCTTTAATAGGATAAAAAATGAATTGAGCTGTAGATACCAAAGAGCGGTAGTGCTTCGCAACCACATCCAAAATCGCTCGCTACAGAAAAATGGCGACTTCACTGGGGACATGGCGACTCTACTGGGGACGTGTCATTAGGATCAATCTCACCTTTGTAGCAAGATCTTAGTCTCTTCCCATCTATTAGGTGGAAACTTTAAAAGTGGCGCCCACCGTGGGGCTCTTCTAACCTTTTTTCTCTTCTCTTGTGTGAAAACCACAGATTGGGGCTTCCGCCAGGGAACCCATTTTCTGTCAGGAACATAGAATTCATAGCTTTAAAGGTCTAGGATGATTAGGATAAATATATATACTGCTTTTCCTAATTAATATCTGTGTTTATTTTTCTGCTAATGGGAATGCGTGTGATGCCGCATGTGGAAAGATTGAGTATACACTTACGATAAGTGATGGCGACGAGGTCGACCATCAACCTCAGTGGAGGCTGACCAATGTAACCCATTCCCTCTCATAGGAAATGGGCCGATTGTGATGTCTGAGAAGCTGAGGAGCCAACCTTTTGTAGTGCGGAAACTATCGGAAATAGTTGTCACGCGATACTACCCTCATTTGAGGCTGATGATCTATTCTCGGTGAATAGCATTTACTCTAAGATTTCATACAGCTCGCTGGCGATCCGCTTGCTGTTTGTTATCCTGGGAGGAGCTGATGATTTTGAGTACAGGTACAAAAAATCACCCTAGTATAAACCTTTGGGGATGGGTAGAGCCTTGACTTCATGACAACGACCCTTTGACCCCGTGTTTTTTCTATGTTTTTGTGTGCTGCATTCATGCATTCATTTAAAAAACATTAAAACATTCAAAAAATTTCTCTTCTAGTCTCTCTGTTTTTCAAATTAAACTAAGACTGTGATTGCAAATATCAGAGAAAAGGATTGTGCTAATGGATTTCGGTAGAAGGGGAACTCATAAGTACACCTTCAGGATTCCAAAACTAGAGGATTTAAGAGGTTTGGCGAGAATGATCACAAACTAAGAGGCCTTCAGAGCCGAGTACCGAGGTCTGCTACCTTTGTTAAGGGTCCATGTGATTGAGGGAATCATGGATGCGCTCGTTCAATTCTACGATCCGGTTTATCACTGTTTCACATTCCCGGATTACCAGCTAGCACCAACGCTGGAGGAATATTCTCATCTGATTGATTTACATATCACTGATCGAGCTCCATTTTCTGGACTGGAAGAAATTCCAAAGGATCAGACCATTGCAAGAGCAATTCATTTGGGTGAGTCAGAAGTCAGGATTCACATAACCACTAAGGGTGGCATACAAGGTTTGCCAGCCCAGTTTCTGACAAAGAAAGCTCTGTACTTCGCTAGTAGAGGGAATGAGACTGCTTTTGAAAGCATCTTTGTCTTACTCACCTACGGATTATTTTTGTTGCCCAACATTAATAACTTCGTCGATATCAACACTATTAAGGTTTTTCTCATTGGAAACCCTGTGCCGACTTTGCTCGCAGATGTGTATCATTCTATACACTTAGGGAATTTGTACAGCAGAGGGGAGATCACATGTTGTGTACCTTTGCGTTACAAATGGTTTATCTCCCATTTACCTAAGTCTGCTGCCTTTTGGGATCATAAGAGTGCCTTGCGTTGGTCGCAGAAGATGATGTCTCTCACCAACTCTGACATAGATTGGTGCAATAGGATTTATGATGGAATCAGGATCATTGACTGTTGTGGAAACTTCCCCAACGTACCCCTTATAGGAACTAAGGGAGGAATCAACTATCATCCGATATTGGTTCGCCGTCAGTACCCGATGAGGTATGTTCCCCGGAATGCTCATCTGGAAGGTCTTTTCTTCAAAGAAGGAGAAAGTGACAGAGCACTAAAGATGGAAATAGTGTATGCTTGGAAACACGTTCATAAGAAAGGACGAATGTCTCTAGGAAAACCGGACTATGTCTCGGTGGAGCCTTATCTCCACTGGGTACAAACTAGAGCTCTCAAGCTAAAAATGCCTTATCCTCGTCACGGAGTTCTTCCGCCGAGGGAATCTGTCATGTACTTCATGACAGAAACTGAAAAACCTCAGGTTACTCTCAACAAAGTTCGACGGGAGAGGAGGTCTTGGAAGAACAAGTACCGCACCCTCAACGTGGAGTGCATCAAAATACAGCAACTGCTGAAAGATAAGGACACTCTGATTGAGATTTTAGAGCAACATGCTGTGGATAATCAGGATGACCAAAGGAATTTGCTCGCTCCTTTCACTTGGAAAAGGAATGACAACCCGACAACGGCTCAAGAGCCCCGGTCAAAGAAAAGGAAAGTACCAGAATTAGCACCCGATTTCTCGTCAGAGAGGACTCGGGACCCATTAGCTTAGGTTTTTGTTTCTGCACTTTGTAATCTACTGTATTTTCGTTTCCACAATCCTTTGAATTTCAATAAAAAGGGTTTCCCCACTGTTTGATATTTGCAATCTAATTGTCGAAGTTTATTTTGATTAAACCAAAAACAACAATTAATATAATCATTACATTCATCATTCTCACATCGCGTATTCTTCTTACCTACGAATCTCACGTTTGTGTCTCGGTTCTAGAGTCAAACTGTCTCATTCGTACAATACTCGGGCTAATCGTCAGAAAAAGATGGATGATCTTGAGGAAGAAAACAGAGAGTTGAAAGAAGAGATCGACGCTTTGAGAGAGGATATGAGAAAGCTTCGTAACGACATGCAAGCCATGGCAGAAGCTCAGCTACAAAGGACTGTGATCTCAGAGATCACCTCAGTGCCCATAGTGGAGAAGTTTGATCCTAGGTATCAGATGCCGACAGATTGTCCCTGGGGCATGCTTGCAAACTATATCCCGGAAGGATATGTTCCGCCAATCGTTGAAGATCAGAGAATCGCGATAGATGCCGCTGGGCCTGAAGGTTACACACTTCGGGAAAGCGAAGATGCCAGAGGCATATTGAAGACTCCTGAAGGTTACAAACTTCGAGAAACGCCAAGACTCACTGCCGTAGTCACGGTACCACCCCCTGTGGTGCACACTGTCCCAGAAGGACAGATTCCATAGATACCTTCTGGTAAAAAGGAAACTATGTTTGACCAAATGGATGAATTCCAGGAACAGTTCTTGGAAATGCAGAAGGAACTGCAAGCCATTCGCGGTCAGGATCTATTTGGAAAGGACGCCGCAGACCTCTGCTTGGTCCCCAATGTGAAAGTCCTGCACAAATTTCAAGTGCCCGCCTTTGAAAAGTACAAGGGTAACTCTTGCCCTCAGAGTCACTTAGTGATGTACGCTCGGCGAATGTCCGCTCGGACTGAGAATCAGGACCTGCTGATTCACTACTTTCAGGATAGTTTAACCGGTGCCGCACTCAAATGGTACATGGGTTTAAACCGTGCTACGATTAGCACTTTCAGAGAACTTGGCACTGCCTTCGTCCAACAATACAAATACAATTTGGACATGGCACCGGACAGAGATCAACTCAGATCAATGTCACAAAAGGACAAGGAAACCTTTAAGGAGTACTCCCAGAGATGACGTGAAATTGCCGCTCAAATTTGTCCATCTCTTGAGGAAAAAGAGATGACAAAAATCTTCTTAAAGACCTTAAGCTCATTTTACTATGACAGAATGGTTGCTAGTGCGCCCAGTGATTTCACCGAGATGGTGGGCATGGGAGTTCGTCTTGAGGAAGCCGTCCGAGAAGGGCGTTTGGCAAAAGACGCTAGACCATCAAGCAGTACAAAACGATACGGTAGTGCTCTCCCTAAGAAAAAAGAGCAGGATATTGGGAATATCTCTCTCGGAAAGCAAAGGCGACGTTATCAACCGGTAGCAGCTGTAACTCCTGCAATCTGCCCTGCGCCTATTCTTACGTATTAACCTCAGGTTGCGCAGAGCCAACCTAATCAGCAAAGGACACAACAGCCTCTTCAGCAGGCTCGTCCTCCATATAACAACAACCATACAACACGACCATCAGGGTTTGATCCTATACCCTTGTTGTACGCAAAACTATTTCCGTTACTACTGGCTAAGGGGTGCATCCAGACTAAGTCTCCTCTTACAGTACCGGAAAATCCGCCTTTTTGGTTTAAGGTGGATCAAACATGCCCTTATCATCAAGGAGGATCAGGGCATAACATAGAGAACTGTCTCAATTTCAAATTTGACGTGCAAAAGCTTGTTAGGAGCGGGCTCTTATCTTTCAAAGATACGAATTCCAATGTTCTCACGAACCCGCTGCCTCAACACGAGAAAGCTGCAGACAACCTGATTGAGAGAGAGTCTAACAATGTCTATCAAATTCACGATGTACTCTTATTGAGGACCAATCTGGTCAAGATGCATTGTAGACAGAGTGGATATGGCCATGTGCCACCTCATAATTATCATCAATGTGATGTCTGCTCTAAAAGTAATCAAGGATGTTCGGTGGTGCAATCAGCTCTACAGGAACAGATGGATCTCGGATGGATCCAAGAGAACTGAGTTCGTGGAGTTAACATGGTCTATACGAATTCCAACGTCATTCAGAACCGCGACATCTGTGCAATGAATGTTAACTTGGTGGCAATGCACTCAAGGCAAAGCCAGTATCATAATCTGCCGCGGCACGATTATAATTCCTGTCTGACTTGCTCGGTAAATAAACAGGGATGCTCTTTCATACAAGAGGCCCTCCAGTGTCAGATGGATCTTAGATGGATCCAAGACTACCATGATAGGAACCCTTATCAGATCAACATGGTTCAGATCTTCGATATTCGCGTGATGAATACCAACCTGGTAGAGTTACATGCTGAGCAGGTCCAACTCGGATTCTTAATATCACACGACTATCAAAGCTATAAAGCAGGTTGCGAAAACGATCGAGGTTGTACCCTTGTCCAGGAGGCACTTCAGCACTTGTTAAATCATTGGTGGATGCCAATCAATATGGATGAAGATACTCAGCAAATTAGTATCAATAACAGAAATCCCGCTCGACGTCAAAGTCAGGATGTCCGATCTGTGGAAGCTAACCTAGTGAGGTTACATTGTATTCAAAGTGGGCGTGTCCAGGTGCCACCACACAACTATGACCGTTGTAGTGTCTGTTTGAAAAGTAACCAAGGGTGTTACCTTGTGAGAGCAGCTCTTCAGGGTCAGGTGGATCGTGGAGAGATTCGCCCATATCCGGGTTCTGGACCCATCAACTGGACGCCGAGCTACCTTGCCAATCAAGTCGAGGATGTTGTCACAATCACTAGTCGTCACCAGACCATGGATGTTTTTACCATCATCCCTCTACTTGACGAGTCTAGAATTCTCAACCGGGAACGAATCGAGATTACTTATGATGGTCAGAGAAATCAGAAGGTTCCCATAGTCATCTATCTACCGAGACCACTACCGTATGAATCAACTAAGGCTATCCCTTACAAATACGGTGCAATGACAGTCGAGAATGGAAAGGAAATTCCATTACCCTCCGTCGTGAATATTGCAGACATCAGTCGTGTAACACGGAGCGGTCGAATCTTCAACCGAGGAGTTGGAGAACCTAACAAGGAAAAGGAACTTCAGACAGAAGCTCCCGATCCATCAGTCGGTCAATCCAGTAATCCCGACCTTTCAAAAAACGATGATGAGATACTGAAGCTCATCCAAAGGAGTGAATATAACATTGTTGATTAGCTGTTACAGACTCCTTCAAAGATCTCGGTATTATCACTGTTACTCAGTTCAGAAGCCCACAGGGAGGCTCTACAGAAAGTCTTGGGGCAAGCCTTTGTGGAACAGGATGTAACAATCAGACAGTTCGATAGCATTGTCTCTAACATCACTTCCGGCAAAAATTTGGGATTTAGTGATGAGGAATTACCTGAAGAGGGTCGCCGTCATAACATGGCGCTCAACATTACAGTTAACTGCCAGGACGATGCTTTAGCCAGCGTACTGGTAGACATAGGGTCAGCCCTGAATGTTATGCCAAAGTCCACTTTGATGCAATTATCATTCAAAGGCCCTCTGATGAGAACCAGCGAGGTCGTCGTCAAAGCGTTCGACGGATCCAGAAAAACAGTTATCGGCGAAGTTGATCTTCCCATAACTATCAGTCCTCACACTTTCCAAGTCAATTTCCAGGTCATGGATATCCGGGCAACATACAGTTGTTTATTAGGAAGACCTTGGATACATCAGGCTGGAGCGGTCACTTCGACCCTCCACCAAAAGCTAAAGTTCGTTCAGAATGATCAACTTGTCACAGTCTGCGGAGAACAGGCCTTGCTCGTGAGTAACTTATCATCATCTACTTGTGTAGAACCCGAGGAGGTTATTGGGACGCAGTTCCAAGTGCTGTCGGTGGGCAAGGATAATCAATCCCAAGGAGGAACCTCGATTTCCTCACACAAAGATGCTATCAAAGCGGTCGAGAGTACCGATACAACCGGATGGGGATAGCTTGTCATTCCTATTGACAATAAAATAAAGAAAGGTCTTGGTTTTTCAGCAACCTGTACCCAGACAACTGCCAGCGATGGAAGTCTTCATCCCATTCAGAACTTCTTCCACAGTGGAGGTTTTCTTCGCCCAGTCCCTCAAGCAGTCCATGCTATCAATGAGGAAGATCCCTTTGACACAGAGGAAGAATGGAAGTTCTATCTTAACAAGGACGGTTATATGTCTCAGGACGAAACGCAAACTCCTTTTTGCTTTCCTACAGAGAGTCCGAGATTTATACCCAGGTCAGACGTCGAAATGATATACGGAGATTGTGATCCGGAAGGATGCCGTGCTCCGCCAAATTCATTAGAGGAAGACACTCCGATGAAAGACAATTTTGACTACACCTACTATGGCCCAATGGATGGTCTGCCAATGTGGCAACCTTATCCAGGAGACTTGGGGCAAGAGAGTCAGCCGAACAATGAAAATCAGCTGACCGTCATTGAACAGAATACCTGTGTCCCCACCATGTCATGGGACAACACTCAGGTCATTCAGAAACTATTCAACATGACGATGAATTTGCAATGTTTGCAGGACTTGAATTCATCAACTATGCTTTTCCCGAGGTCAACGTCATCGAGAGGGATGACTCCTCCAGTTCTAAAGAAGTGTGGGACACCTTGGGACAACCTAGTGGAAAATACGACTATATGGTCAAGTACACCGCTCCCGAAAGCTCTTGTATCAGGCTAGAAGATATCCAGCCAACTGGATGGGGAGATACAGCTGAGAGCACAAATGCTATGCAAAATGCAACAGAGGAATTCTCCTACGACAACTCTGCCTGGGAGACAGATTCCAATGATCCTGCTCCACCAGAAATCAGTGTTATTTCTGAAGATAAATCGAGGAAGGTGCCATACTTTGTGATTCACCGAGGAGTTCGTCGCCAATGGGTTGCCGTCGAAGTTCTGAAAATCGTTCATCAGTCAAAGTAATTGCCATCTTTAACCTTTCACCCTGCCCAGGTGAAACGGATGTTTTGATAGGGCTCGCTTTCTGTAAATTTCCCTCTTTGCTTTGCCCAAAGCAACAGAGTTTTGTTTTATAGGGCTGTAGTTTCAAGAATCGACTTGTTCATTAATAAAATAACGTAGTTCTGTAATTTCCGCACTATTTGCTGTTTTCTCTTTTTGCTTTTTCAGAAAATGGTAATCCTAAAAAACAATTAAAAATAAAAACAAGCAGTAAAATAAATACACTGCACACACTCACATTTTATCTATCTCTTCTAAACACGAATCATCATGTCATGCAGATTGCTTATTTTAAACCCAGTGGAAACATACGATCCGATGCCTACTCCCGGCTTTAGGTTCCCGATATTTGGGGCTGAAGAAGAAAATGACGATGAAATTCCAGAGGAGATCTCCCGACTACTCAGACAAGAGGAAGGGTCCATTGAACCTCACAAAGAGCCGTTGGAAACGATCAGTGTGGGTTCAGAAAAAGAGAGAAAAGAAATCAGGATTGGGGCACTGCTCAGTCTAACTGCCAGAGAGGGTTTAATAAACCTTCTCAAAGAATTTCCCGATGTATTTGCTTGGTCCTTTCAGAACATGCCAGGGTTGGATACCAATATCATGGAACATCACTTACCGTTAAGATCAGAATGTCCGCCAGTAAAGCAAAGGTTGAGACGGACTCACCCGGACATGGCCATCAAAATCAAAGAGGAGGTACAAAAACAGATTGACGCGGGTTTCCTCGCTACATCTGAATATCCTCAATGGTTAGCCAACATCGTACCCGTTCCCAAAAAGGACGGAAAGGTCAGAATGTGTGTTGATTACAGGGATCTGAATAAGGCAAGTCCAAAGGACGACTTTCCTTTACCACACATTGACATGCTGGTAGACAGCACAGCAAGGTTCAAAATTTTCTCCTTCATGGATGGATTCTCGGGCTATAACTAGATCAAAATGGCGCCGAAAGACATGGAGAAAACTTCGTTCATTACCCCATGGGGTACCTTTTGTTACAAGGTGATGCCGTTCGGTTTGAAGAACGCCGGGGCAACCTATCAAAGGGTCATGACTACTATGTTTCATGACATGATACACAAAGAGATAGAGGTATATGTCGATGACATGATTGCAAAATCTAAGACAGAAGAGGAGCATGTGACCCACCTGTCAAAACTTTTCGAGCGTCTGAGAAAATACAAACTCCGCTTGAATCCCAACAAGTGCACCTTCGGTGTCCGTTCAGGGAAACTCTTAGGGTTCATCGTCAGCCAGAAAGGAATTGAGGTTGATCCTGACAAGGTCAAGGCCATTCAAGAAATACCTTCTCTGAAAACTGAAAAACAAGTCAGAGGATTCCTGGGACGTTTGAACTACATCTCCGGATTCATATTCCTCATGACCGCGACATGTGCACCGATTTTCAAATTACTGAAAAAGAATCAGGATTGCGTTTGGACAGAAGACTTCCAAACCGCCTTCGATAGTAATAAGGAATACCTGTTGAATCCGCCGATTCTATCACCTCCAGTGGAAGGAAGACCACTGATCATTTACCTCACAGTCCTAGAGGACTCAATGGGATGTGTACTTGGCCAACAAGACGAAACCAAACGGAAAGAGTCTGCCATCTACTATCTAAGCAAGAAGTTCACCGACTGCGAGACTCGGTACACGATGCTTGAGAAAACTTGTTGCGCTTTGGCTTGGGCAGCCAAACGTCTTCGACCATACATGATTCGTCATACTACTTGGTTGGTTTCCGAGATGGATCCAATCAAGTATGTCTTCGAAAAGCCTGCTCTCACGGGAAGGATTGCCCGTTGGCAGATGTTGCTGTCAGAATATGACATAGAATACCATGCTCAGAAAGCCGTTAAGGGAAGTATTTTAGCTGATCATTTAGCTCATCAACCGATTGACGATCAAGAATCAACTGGGTTTGACTTCCCAGACGAAGATGTCATGTATCTAAAAATGAAAGACTGCGATGAACCGTTACCCAGTGAAGGGCCAGAACCAGGTTCCCAATGGGGACTTATCTTTGACGGAGCAGTTAATCATTATGGAAACGGAATTGGGGCAATCATTGTTACCCCTCAGGGTACCCACATTCCTTTCACTGCCAGACTTACGTTCAAATGTAAAACAACGAGGCCGAATACAAAGCTTGTATTATGGGTCTCGAAGAAACAATTGATTTAAGGATCAAAAACTTGGACGTATACGGCGATTCAGCCTTGGTTATCAATCAGATAAAAGGAGATTGGAACACATACCGATCAATACTGATTCCTTATAAAGACTATGAAAGAAGGTTGTTACCCTTCTTTAACAGAGTCGAGTTTCATCACGTCCCTCGTAATGAGAATCACATGGCTGATGCCTTGGCCACTCTCTCTTCCATGATTAGTGTAGGTCAATGGAATGACCTACCTAAGATTGACATAATGCGCCTTGAACGGCCCGGCTACGTCTTCATGATCGAAGCAGTCATAGACAATAAACCTTGGTATCACGATATCAAATGCTTCCTTCAAAACCAAGAGTACCCATCTGGAGCACTCAGAAAGGACAGGAAAACCCTCATAAGATTGGCTGGAAGCTTCTTCCTGAGCGGTGACACACTTTATAAAAGGAACTTTGACTTGGTCTTGCTCCGATGTGTAGATAGACCATAAGCAGACATGCTTCTCAAAGAAATTCATGAAGGATCCTTTGGCACTCATGCCAACGGACACACAATGGCGAGAAAAATTCTAAGAGCAGGGTATTACTGGTTGACCATGGAATCCGACTGCTACAAGTACATGAGGAGGTGTCACAAGTGTCAGATATACTCCGACAAAATTCATGTACCGCCATCACATCTCAAAGTTCTTTCTTCCCCGTGGCCTTTTTCCATATGGGGAATCGACATGATTGGCTTGATCGAACCTAAGGCTTCAAACGGACATCGGTTCATCCTGGTAGCCATTGACTATTTCACCAAGTGGGTCGAAGCAGCGTCGTACGCTAATGTAACCCGACAAGTGGTGGTCCGATTTATCAAAAACAATATCATCTGCCGTTATGGTGTTCCGAGCCAGATCATTACTGATAATGGATCTAACTTGAACAATAAGATGATGAAAGAGTTGTGCGCAGAGTTCAAGATCGAACACCATAACTCATCTCCCTACCGACCCAAGATGAACGGAGCGGTAGAAGCGACTAACAAGAACATCAAGAGGATCATTCAAAAGATGGTTGTAACCTATAAAGATTGGCATGAAATGCTACCCTTTCCTCTTCACGGTTATCGAACATCTGTCCGCACTTCAATAGGGGCTACCCCTTTCTCTCTAGTATATGGCATGGAGACAATTCTCCCCATAGAAGTAGAGATCCCATCAATTCGGGTATTGATGGAAGCTAAGCTTTCAGAAGCTGAATGATGTCAAAGTCGACACGACGAATTAAACCTGATCGAAGAAAAGCGAATCACGGCACTATGCCACAGTCAGTTGTATCAGCAGAGAATGAAGAAGGCGTTCGACAAAAAGGTCCGACCTCGTGTCTTTAGAAAAGGAGACCTCGTGCTCAAGAAGATACAATCGTTTCTCACTGACTCTCAGGGCAAATGGACCCCAAATTATGATGGCCCCTATGTGGTCACGAAAGCTTTCTCAGGCGGTGCCTTGAGACTTGCAACCATGGATGGAGAAGAATTTGCCTACCCCACGAATGTTGATGTAGTCAAGAAATACTTCGCCTAAACTAAAAAAAAAAAAAAATGTCTCGGTGGATTGAAAACCCGAAAGGGCGGTCCAGGCAAAAGTTAGAGACATGAAAAAAAAAATCATCCCGATGGATTGGAAATCTCATAGTATAATCCAGGCAAAAATTAGGGATAATGGCAAGTAACTATGTTCAACAGAGGCAAGTCCCTCAGCAGCAGTTACATCATCCATCGGAGGAAAACTCCAGTCAAGGTCATCTTTGACTGAAGCTCAGGATGTCCCGAATTCAAAGTTGGTAGAAGGATAGTGGTCGTTATGTTTCAACGTAGCCCTTTTCCCTGTAAATTACCATTTTCAAACTTTGTATATACTCTTTGGAATCACGCGTTTGGCTGATCTCCATCTTATCAATAAAATTTGAGCCCTTGTGCTTTTGTTTGTAATTCTTATTTGTTTTAGCCTTACAGAATGGCGTTTTAACATGATTAGCGATTCTTGAAATGAAACAAAAATGAATTTAATTGTTAAAACTTTTTCTGCTTTTAAATTAAAGACAGCAATTGCTTTTGACTGTTGAACATTGAAAGAACGTCGATTGCGTCTCCAAAGGCATTTGAATTTCAAAGTGCAGAATCAAAGTACTCCTTCTAGGCCAGTACGCCTGAACGAAGGATCAACTATATGAGATGCGGCTTTCCCATCTGATACCCTCGGCCGAGTTCTTATCTCCTAAGCCCGATCAACGGTATTCCCCACAGGGACTATTTCTCCTATGCAAGGTAGAATTACTACTTTTTTTTTACCAACGGTACTTCTTCGCCCCGCGATGGCCGAGTATCCAGTCGTGTTCACTCGTTAGTTTGTATGTCGCGTCAATTTTGTCAGCATATACATACATACATCATGTATTATTGATTTGCATTCACATTTCATATTGTATCACTCTGGTCGGACTTATCCCCTAGTGATGATAGTCTTCTCAATCGAGTTGTCAGTTCTTGCCTCGTCAGGAAATGCTGCGCTTGAACAATCTCGCCTCCAGTGTATCTCTGGATAAGAGTCGGCACTCGACCAATTTGATAACTTGAACCTCTGAAAAGCCATAGAAGCTTTTTACAGATGTCACTCTTCGCCATTGAAGATGATGTCCTTGCTTTCCCAGATTGAAGAAAAATCTCCAAAGAAAGCCTCCTAAGCAGGGATTCGGCAGTACAGCTACCTTTCTCCGAAAGACCGCTGATGAAAAGGTCATCGGCACCTCAAAATTGGATCCCATTATATGGCATTTCTCCGGGAAGATCTCGAGAAAAGTATGATGTAAGACCCCAAGCGGAAGCAGTCTCTCAAGATACTCATTTTCCCCAGATAGAGTCGACGAATGGTGTCTCTAACAGAGAAGTTTGTGCACCTCTACAACTCAGACGACTGGATTCCCCAGCAAGTTTGACATCATTCTTTTTCCCATCAAATGACATCTCCCCAGGAAAATCCGGCGAGAAGTTTGAGGAAAACCGCTACAAATAGTGTCCCTTGTCAATAAAGTTTATTGACAAAAGAAACTTAGACCAGTTCCTTGGTTGGAAACCATGATCGAGGGGAAGTTTAAATCAGAAACTAAGACCAGTTCCTTGGTAGGAAACTAGGATCGAGGGGAAGTTTAAGTCAGAAACTAAGACCAGTTCCTTGGTAGGAAACCAGGATCGAGGGGAAGTTTATTTCAGAAACTGAGACCAGTTCCTTGGTAGGAAACCAGGATCGAGGGGAAGTTTATTTCAGCAACTGAGACCAGTTCCTTGGTAGGAAACCAGGATCGAGAGGAAGTCTACCTTTTCTAAGCATCATCGCTTAGCTAAAGAAGATGAATGCGTAAGCTACCATTCATAACCACCATCAAAATTTCGGGTATTTCGATATTTAATCCTCTTGCACCCCGAATGCCCGAATACCTTCGTCTTTCACACCTTCGGGTCCAAGAAGATTAAATAGGGGCATCTGTCATACCCCAAATTTTGACCACTAAGATTTTCCATCATTGTGTAAATCATCATCACAATATGGATGTACCTTTGTGTCTCATCAAATGCCTCAAGGGTTGTTGAGCATTCGCTACAATCATAATTAGGGTTTTAAGCCCTCTCAGAGCCTTAGACAAAGGATCAATCAAGGAATGACATGATCTTCAACATGTCTAACCTCTCAAACATCCACAATGGATCAAGAGGACTCCCACTTCAAGGATTAAGCACAAGGCTGCTCCCTTCTAGGTGGATCAAGTCTCAAGATCGACAATGTCACCAAATTAGGGTTTTGGTCGACCAGGGCCTCCAGATGGAAATTTTTCATCTGGGCACATGCCAATGATCCAAAACATAACCTAATATACTCCATGGAACCTCATGGACACAATCATCAAGTCAATTTGACCTCAGGGGATGCATACATCAAAAATCAGGAATTAGGGTTTCTTGACCTAATTCACCCCTAAGTAGACTTCTGGGACAAATCATGAACTAAGACCTCAAGATATGATTTGAGGGTCTCTAATATACCATATTGATCCATTTGGAACAATGGATTGATCCAAGAAGCTTGAGCAACAAGTCTCAATTTCATCTGCACCACAATTAGGGTTTCGCGAGGAAAGTCAACTGTAACTTTGACTTTTGGCCAGGACATGCTCCCAAACCCTAAGACATGATTCAATATACCCTATGACACCCATGGAACATGTCCATCAAGTTTGATTTAGGTCAAGGACATGATTTCCTGAAGAATTGCACAGTTTGGAATTCATCTGATAAAAAGTCAACTGTGCACAAAAGTCAACTTTGACTTTTTGAGATTTTTCACCAAAATGGATTTTTAACCCTAAAATGATGTTAATGTATGATTTGAATCATCATTCATCAAGAAAAATCAAAGAAAGTGGGATAACTTGTAAAAGGGGTAACCATAAAAACTTAGAAAAATTTCTAAGTTATGGAAAAAGTGACACTAATGTGCCAACTTTGGAGGACCATAACTCCTAAACCACAAGGCCATTGTTCCCCATTAAAAACTTGATTTGTAGATCACATTGCCTTCTACAAAAGCTTCATACTGACCTATGTCCAAATTCCTCATGGATTTTGAGTTATGAAGTGATCAAAATGAAGAAAAGTCACTTTGTTCCAACACTTAGTGAAAATTTCACTAAGTCAGAATCTGCCTTTACTTTTTCCCAAATGTAGGGGGACTTTTCACTTGGATTCAAAAGAGATCAAAACCAAACATGTTCAAACAGTTGTTGTATCATGTAAGGGCTTTCCAAAATGGCCAAGAACATTACCAAATTCAATTTGAGCTATGAGATATGACATTGACAAGTTGCCTTGTTGAAATCTGTCAAGGCAAGGCAGAATTTTGCACTTTTGGTCGATTTGCCAAAATCAGCCAAATCCAAACACTCCTATCCACTTGGATACCTCTGAGGATTGAATCTAAAGGGGACAATCACTGAGCCAAGCCTCCAAAGTCTTTGGAACAAGAAATAGCATGTTGAACCTAGAATTGCCAAAATAGGGACAAGACTCCAATTTTGGATTAGAGCATTCAATGGAAGCATCAAGGTGGCATGGACTGAGCTCTTAGCAACTGAATTCAGTCAAGACTTATCCAAGACCAAGGGAACCAGCAGCTTGTGCACTAACCTCTAGTCAATGGCTAGAGGAGACTTGGATTTTCATTTGCCAACATTGGCCAAACCTACTCAGCAGTTACCATTCACTATTCCTTGCAAAACAAAATTGCCCTACTATAAATAGAGCTCAATTATGATCATTTTGAGTACACCAAAGCCATCAAACAGATGCTTTCCTCAAAATCTCTTCTTTCACTCCAATTTTGCCTTCTAAGGCAAGTCACTATCAGGTTTTGAGTTTGAGAGCTTTTCCAATCAAACCAATCACACACACACCTCATATACATCACATATGAGTTGATCAAACACTTAAACAACAACTGGAACACTGATTTCTCAGAATCACCAGTCAATTGCTCAAGGTTTTAACCAAGTTGCAGTTGAGATGCCATGAAGTGATCCAGCCAGTTTCAATCAAGTTCAAGCATTCAAACACACTCCATAGGGTGTAGGGAAGCTGTTCAGATCATCACAACTCATATGTAATACCTCCAACACATATCACGATCACCAGCTGCAAGTGGTAAGCATGAGCTCTTCTAACTCTATGATCCATGCAATTTTTGCTGCACAATAATTTGGCCATATGTTCATAATCATGCATGGAATGTTTCCCCTCAATTAATTGCATTGTTTGAATCGTGTATCAAAAATCCCAGCCTTCATGCAGAATCTAGGGTTCTTGAAGATTGTTCATGATTTCTTGTTTTATGTTTAATTTAAATGAAATTAATTGTCATAGACATGATCGTGAGGTTGAAACGAGTTGATTGGTATGTGGATTGCCTTATATGATTAAGTATTCAGTGAGATTGGATAGAAAATGAAAATCTGGGAAACTCAGAACACGCGCTTGTTCTTGCCCTTGTTCTTGGCGCCATTTTCCAACATTTGAATATTTGAATTTTGTGATTTTTATTTAATTGATTCAAAAATTAATTTCTCTCCGAGTTTTAATGATTTTGAGGTGATTCTTCTTTTAATAATTCACAAAAATGTTAAAATATTTTATTTTCCCAAAAAATCCCAAAAATATTATTTATTTCATATAATTGATATTTTTGCAAAGAATTAATATTTTAATTGTTTTTGACATTTAAAATATTTTTTCCCTCTTGATTTTGTAAAGATTAATGACTTCCAATTATTTTGTAGGTCAATACTTGATTTTTGAAGCATTAATCCAAGATCATAATTTGTTTCCCACATGTTAAACAATTTTTGATCATTTTAATTGAATTTTTATTCAATTAAAATACATTTTGGAAATAAATTAGGGTTTTTGATTAATTCAACCCTCACAAATCATTTTCAAACACTTTTTGGGCCTCTATTAGAGTGTAAGACCCAACCCACTTGTACAGAAAATTTTTGGGCCTCACTTATTGTATAAATCCCTCTGTACATTTTTAAATTCGGCACGATCGTCGCCAGTTTAAAAATAAACCATCTGGGCCTCTCCTTGAGCTATAAGACCCATTCAAAACTTTTGGGCCTCTAATAGAGTGTAAGACCCAATCCCCTTTTAACCAAAACAATTTTGGGCCTCAATTATTGTATAAGTCCCTCTGCGTTAAAAGAAAACCTCGGCGCGATCGCCATTTTTAACGAAAAGTCATCTGGGCCTACCCTCGTGTTATAAGCCACACTCTCTTTTCTTTCAAAACTTTTTGGGCCTCTTGAGAGAGTGTAAGACCCATCCCTTTGTACAGAAAACCTTTTTGGGCCTCAGTCACTTGTATAAGTCCCTCTGTACAAATTCAAACAGTGCGCTCACTGATAAAACCCTGGGCCTCTCCTTGAGCTGTAAGCCCCAAATCTTTCTTTTTCAAAGCACTTCCTCCTTTGATTTTGAATATACTATTGTTTTCAATCTGTCTTTGTTGAACAACTAACCAAACAGCATGGAAGCACTACAACCGAGTAAGTGTTTATACGCTTTCATTTAACGCTTTCATATACATATAACTGTATTGTAGGGCTGTTTCGCTGTAAGTCTTCTTTCATAAACTCAAATCAACTGGGAAATAATAGTATAGATATTTAGAGTTTCCCCAGCAACTACGTCTAGCATTAAGCCTGTTGATCACTCTTAAATAGTCAAAACTAGATCCCCATAGGATTACCATACACAGTCTTCCGTCCTCTTGGGGTTAAACAATATGGAGATATGAAAGGCAACATTCTCGGTGAACCCTTTCATAGACTGTCACTCGTAGAAGTTGTCAAAGAAACTCTACTCCCCAGAGATGATCTCTTCTCCGTGAATTTCATCTCTTGAGTTTTTTCCAAATTCTCGAACTTTCTTGGCTTGATCTATTCCTCGTGAATAGCCTGTCTTGAATTTCTCGGGGTTTGGGGACCCACAGGCTTCTTAAAAGCACTTGTCAAGAAACTCTATTCCCCAGAGATGGTCTTTTCTCCGTGAATGGCATCTCTTGAGTTTCTTCCAAATTCTTGAACTTTCCTGGCTTGATCTATTCCTCGTGAATAGCCTGTCTTGAATTTTTTGGGGTTTGGGGACCCATAGGCTTCTTAAAAGCATCGGCCTCCTCTTAGGCATTTTTCAAGGACCCACAGGCTTCCTAAAAGCATCCCCGCCTCCTCTTGGGCTTAGTACAAGGACCTGTCAGCTTCTTAGAAGTATTCACAGCCTCCTCTTAGGCTTCGTATAATGATCTCTTACTCTGGGAATGATAGCCTCCTCTTGGACTTAGTACAAGGACCCGTCGGCTTCTTAAAAGCTTCCAGCCTCCTATTGGGCTTCGTACAAATTGTCCCGACGACCTCCTAGAGGTATAAGAACAGAACCTAGTCATCTTCATAGAACAGTCCTTTCAACGAGTCTACTACTATTTCTCAAAGCATAGTACAAAAGATGAAACTCTAGACACGGACAGTCTAATGTCCTTGAGTCTCAAAGACATTCTCAAGTGACCCCTTCGTTAAATAGGAAGGAAACCCATAGACTCGGACAGTCTCAATACCCTTTGGATTTCCCGTTTCCTCAAAGAAAAGGAAATATCCCTGGTCCCTGAATCAAATCCTTGAGTACAACATTACTCATATAAGAATTGATTTTCTCTTTAAATCAGCATACTGGACCTGTCACTCAATTGAAACAGCGCCATAGCCTCCTCTTGGGCTTTGTACAATGATTCTCCCCAACGGAGTCAAACAACGTTTAGCCTCTCTCTCGGGATTTGTACGAGACACATAAGAGACTCCCTCGTTGAGTCAATCACCCCTTTCACCTCCATCTCGGGCTTTATACGAGATACAAAAAGGTTCTTATTGAGCCAAACAAATTTTCGCCTCTATCTCGGGCTTTGTACGAGATATACAAAAACACTCTCTTGTTGAGTATAAAAGATCCTCTTGTAGGATCAACCCCTTTTAGCCTCTCTCTCGGGCTTTGTACGAGACACAAAAACACCCTCTTGTTGGGCCCATAGCCTCCTCTTGGGCTTTGTATAAGAAAACCACTGGTTGATCCAATCAACCTTTTAGCATCAAAGCTATGCCTCGTTCACAATATACAAACATCAACAACTCCTTCCCCTTCATCTAATTGCTGTAAGCGGCAAGCCTCTGGATCATCTACATCCATGCCACTGTCCCTCTTTTAGTATGAGAAATTCCTAAGGAAAGATAGCATTGCTCTACACTGAGTTAAAGTCTTCTCCTTCAGGTTAAAAATCTCCTATAAAGGAAATTATGGCATTGCCGGATTCACACATCCCGGTTAAAGTAATTCTCCTTTATAAACAGATGTGACATACAACCCCCTCTTTAGAGATGATAAATTCTCTCTAAAGTCAACACCCTTTTAGCTTCACATCTTGGGCTTTGAACAAGATATAGATCACATTTCGCTTCACGTCTTGGGCTTTGAATAAGACACCAAAACACCCATTTCCTCCCATAGAATAGGAGGAACTATGAACGCTCTGATTTCCCTATTTCGGTAAATGGGAATACGTAGGAATAAGATTGAAAGAAAAGATCTTAGCGAGCACACTAAACAAAAACCCAAAATCCCATACTTTCATATATCCGTCCTAACATCTAAACCTCCCACCAATCAACCGAACACCACTTTTAAAAAAATAAACCTAACAGAGACCCCGAATCTTTGTAGCATCTGTAAACCAACAGTTTTGACTGTTTAACCTCAGTTTGCAAGCAGGGTTAATTTGAGACATCTATTTCCCTTTCTTCATCAGCTTTAATAGGATAAAAAATGAATCGAGCTGTAGATACCAAAGAACGGTAGTGCTTCCCAACCACATCCAAAATCGCTCGCTACATGAGGCAGTATATGTTAAACCACACAACCCTCTTGATTTCGAAGATGGATCCGATCAAGTATGTGTTTGAAAAGCATGCGCTTTCTGAAAGAATAGCCCATTGGCAGATGGTTCTGATAGAATACGATATTCAATATGTTTCCCAAAAGGCCATTAAGGGAAGTGTTTTGTCAGAATATCTCACTGAACAACCAATTGAGGATTATCAACCGATGAAGTTCGAATTTCCTGATGAGCACATTATGTATCTGAAGATGAAAGACTGTGAAGAGCCTCTACCTGATGAAGGACCTGAAATTGGATCCCAATGGAAACTGGTCTTTGATGGGGCTGTCAACTCATATGGTAACGGAATTGGGGCAGTCATTACGACTCCACAGGGTTCTCATATACCCTTCACTGCCTGATTAACGTTCGTATGCACCAACAATGAGGCGGAGTATGAAGCATGCATTATGGGGTTAGAAGAAGCAATTGATTTGAGAATCAAAAACCTTGATGTTTATGGTGATTCCGCGTTGGTGGTTAATCAGATCACTACAGAATGGGAAACTCGTCAAGCGAACTTGGTGCCTTATAACAACTATGCCAGGAGGTTGTTACCTTTCTTTGACAGAGTGGATTTCCATCATATACCCCGGTTAGAAAATCAGATGGCCGATGCGTTGGCAACGTTGTCTTCGATGTATCAGGTGAATCGCTGGAATGAAACTCCTTCGATCAGAATCATGCGTCTTGACAGACCAGCCTTTGTGTTTGCAATTGAAGATGTATCAGATGGTAAACCTTGGTATCATGATATTAAGGTTTTTCTGAAAAGTCAAGAGTATCCAGAGGGTGCATCCACCAAAGACAAGAAAACTCTGAGGAGGCTGGCGGGAAATTTCTTTCTGACAAAAGATGATGTGTTATACAAAAGGAATTTTGACATGGTCTTACTACGTTGTGTTGATGAGCACAAGGCAAACCTGTTAATGGAGGAAGTTCATGAAGGATCTTTCGGTACCCATGCCAATGGGCATGCTATGGCCAGAAAACTGCTGAGAGCAGGGTATTATTGGATGACCATGGAATCTGATTGTTTCAAATACGCCCGAAAATGTCATAAATGCCAGATTTATGCTGATAAGGTGCATGTACCGCCTACTCCTCTGAATGTATTGTCATCACCTTGGCCTTTTGCTATGTGGGGCATTGACATAATCGAAAAGATTGAACCTACTGCTTCCAATGGGCATCGTTTCATCTTGGTTGCCATCGATTACTTCACGAAATGGGTGGAAGCAGCCTCATTTGCCAACGTCACCAGACAAGTGGTAGCCAGATATATCAAGAAGGACATCATATGCCGGTATGGAGTCCCGGAGAGAATCATTACTGATAATGGTTCAAATTTGAATAACAAGATGATGAAGGAGCTATGTCAGAGCTTTAAGATTGAGCATCACAATTCTTCTCCCTACCGTCCGAAGATGAATGGGGCTGTTGAAGCTGCGAATAAGAACATCAAGAAGATCGTGCAGAAGATGGTAGTGACCTATAAAGACTGGCATGAGATGTTGCCTTATGCTTTACATGGTTACCTTACGTCGGTACGCACATCAACTGGGGCAACTCCTTTCTCACTGGTATATGGTATGGAAGCAGTTCTACCATTAGAGGTTGAGATTCCTTCTTTGAGAATCCTGGCAGACGTGAAGCTTGATGAAGCCGAGTGGGTGCGTTCCAGACTGAATCAGCTGAACCTTATTGAAGAGAAGAGATTGGCAGCCATTGCACATGGTCGGTTGTATCAAAGCAGGATGAAGAAAGCCTTTGATCAGAAAGTGCGTCCTCGGTGTTTTCAGGCTGGTGATTTGGTTTTAAAAAGGATCCTTCCTCCTCAAACAGATCATAGGGGCAAATGGACTCCAAACTACGAAGGGCCATATGTAGTAAGACAGGTTTTCTCTGGTGGAGCCTTATTACTCTCAACAATGGATGGCGAAGATTTTAAGGCCCCTGTGAAAGCAGACGTAGTCAAAAAATACTTTGCATAAAAAAGACCTGCTGGACACAAAAAGGAAAGTCCAGGAAAAAATGGGGCATCCCGGTGAACCATAAAAAAAAGGTTCATGCAAAAGTTAGGGATAAAAAAGAAAACAAAAATAAACCCTCAAAGTTGAAAACCTGAAAAGGCAACTTTGGCAAAAAAAGGGTATCCCGGTGGATTGAAAACCCGAAAAGGGCGATCCAGGCAAAAGTTAGGGATTTAAAAGCAAGAGGCTACGAGTTGCGTTCGACCTGTGAACACTTGTGATACATGGAAATTTCGAAGGAAAGGAATCAGTCCAGTTAGTCTCTTCGAAGGCCAAAACATCTGCGGATAAGCAAGGCATACTAGGTCGTAGCTGAATTGAATCATGGTGGATATATGTTCCCCACATTGCCGACATGTGTATTTTCTTTTATTTCTTTTATGCAACTACCTCTTTTCAGGAATTGCTTCCAAATGTAAATGCCTATTCACAGGCCAATTTCATTCAATAAAATTCTCATTTCACTCAAAAGCTTTCCATTTGTGTTTTTACTTTTGCTGTTTTGTTTGTGAAAACGTCCGATATTTTGATAGAACATTGCATGTGAAAATGTTAAGCTTTGTGAAGCATATCGGAAAACAGTGGAAATTGCTTAGGCAACGGTCATTGTGATGGTAATCAAAGTAACCTTTTTGCATATAGAGCTTTCTGTTGATTGTGTTTGCAGGGCAACAGGTTTGTTCTTCCCTAGTAGAGTTACTCTCCTCGACATTGAATAGTTCATCCTCCTCAACAAGTTATTGCTTTCCCTAACCAGAGTGTCGAGAATTATCTTCCTCAGCAGAGTACAGAGGGTTATTTCCCCAGCTAGAGTTGTGATTGTTTCATTACTCTCTCAGCAAGCAGTCAGAAGTTGATGTTGACGCATCCCCAACAAAATACTTATAGAATATCTTCTTTGGAAAAAGATGTTATTTTCCCCACAGGGTCTGAGCTCCTCAGCTAGTCGAGAAAGGTTTTCCTCACCTGCAACGGTATGAGTTAATCCCTTCAGACGAGTAAACTTGATGTTATCTTTTAGCAGGATGGATGTCAGCAGCTACAGTTCCTCAAGCAGGACTGCGGGGCCGGTACTCCCCAGCAGGGTAAAAGTACTGATATTCCCCGGCAGGGTAAAATCAAGGGCATCTCCCAACAACAGGTTGAGTTCGGTAATATCCCCAAACAGGTTTGGAATTATTGACTTGTCTCCCCAAGCAAAGTTTGATGGTGATCTTCACAGTGGTTTGTTCGGCAACAGTTGAAATCCCCAGCGGGCCTTAAGTCCAATGGTTATTGGCATATTTCAAATCCAGGTGTTGAGTTCTATCTTCGATGGAAGTCATTGGTAATCCCCAGCGGAGAGAATTTCTCTTTGGGTTCCATCTTCATTATTCATTTTTATCCATCTCCAACAGAATGGATCTTCTCTCGGAGTTTTCACATCCAACAGAGTTTGTGATCAGGATCTTCCTCAGCGGAGTGAAGTCTTTCTCAGCAGGGTTACTTATTCCAGAGGACAATTTAGTTTGTCATCCCCGGTGGAGCTGCCTTGGTCTTCAGCATTTATTTTGCTGAGACGCCTCTTTTGCATTGCATAAGCATTTTTGCATGGCATCCTCCCAAACGCGTAGCATTTCCATTTCGTATGGAGCATTACGCCATAGAAAAATTCAAACATATGCATTCGAAGCATAAGCCAGGTTTGATATCCTTTACCAGATTCTTTCCCCAGCAGAAAGTAGCATGATTCAGGAGATGTTGTTCAACGCTACACCGCAACCAGTGGATTCGTCCTTCTTATTAGTTCTTCTTATACTCCCCGCATAGTTATCTGTTTAGATTTCTCTTATCCCTGGCGGAGTCATCTTTATAGAACTGTTGATTCTACATATTGTTGTTTGAAAGTCTGCCTTCGGCTTAGTCTTTCTTTGAAAGTTTACCTTCGATGTGATCTTTCTCTTTTCTCGAGTTCGCCTTCGGCCGTCCTCGCACCCACCGTTATCTTATTCTCCACAGTAAAGTCTCTGAAAGTCTACCTTCGGCTTAGTCTTTCTTTGAAAGCCCACCTTCGGCTTGGTCTTTCTTTTTCGAGCCCACCTTCGGCATGGTCTCGTATCCTTCTTTTGAAAGTCTACCTTCAGCATAGTCTTTCTTTGAAAGCCTACCTTCGGCTTGGTTTTTCTTTTTTGAGCCCACCTTCTGCATGGTCTCGTATACCTTGTTTGAGAGTCTACCTTCGGCTTAGTCTTTCTTTGAAAGCCCACCATCGGCTTGGTCTTTCTTTTTCGAGCCCACCTTCTGCATGGTCTCGTGTGCCTTGTTTGAGAGTCTACCTTCGGCATAGTCTTTCTTTGAAAGCCAACTTCGGCTTGTTCTTTCTTTTTTTTCGAGCCCACCTTCGGCATGGCCTCGTATCTTGTGTTTGAGAGTCTACCTTCGGCATAGTCTTTCTTGGAATGCCCACCTTCGGCTTGGTCTTTCTTTTTTCGAGCCCACCTTCGGCATGGCCTCGTATCCCTTGTTTGAGAGTCTACCTTCGGCATAGTCTTTCTTTGAAAGCCCACCTTCGGCTTGGTCTTTCTTTTTTCGAGCCCACCTTCGGCATGGTCTCGTATCCCTTGTTTGAGAGTCTACCTTCGGCTTAGTCTTTCTTTGAAAGTCCACCTTCGGCTTGGTCTTTCTTTTTTTGAGCCCACCTTCGGCATGGCCTCGTATCTTTTGTTTGAGAGTCTACCTTCGGCTTAGTCTTTCTTTGAAAGCCCACATTCGGCTTGGTCTTTCTTTTTTCGAGCCCACCTTCGGCATGGTCTCGTATCCCTTGTTTGAGAGTCTACATTCGGCTTATTCTTTCTTTGAAAGCCCACCTTCGGCTTGGTCTTTCTTTTTCGAGGCCACCTTCTGCATGGTCTCGTATCCCTTGTTTGAGAGTCTACCTTCGGGTTAGTCTTTCTTTGAAAGTCCACCTTCGGCTTGGTCTTTCTTTTTTCGAGCCCACCTTCGGTATGGCCTCGTATCTTTTGTTTGAGAGTTTACCTTCGGCTTAGTCTTTCTTTGAAAGCCCACCTTCGGCTTGGTCTTTCTTTTTTCGAGCCCACCTTCGGCATGGTCTCGTATCCCTTGTTTGAGAGTTTACCTTCGGATTAGTCTTTCTTTGAAAGCCCACCTTCGGCTTGGTCTTTCTTTTTCGATCCCACCTTCTGCATGGTCTCGTTTCCCTTGTTTGAGAGTCTACCTTCAGCTTAGTTTTTCTTTGAAAGCCCACCTTCGGCTTGGTCTTTCTTTTTTCGAGCCCACCTTCGGCATGGCCTTGTATCTTTTGTTTGAGAGTCTACCTTCGGCTTAGTCTTTCTTTGAAAGCCCACCTTCGGCTTGGTCTTTCTTTTTTCGAGCCCACCTTCGGCATGGCCTCGTATCCCTTGTTTGAGAGTCTACCTTCGACTTAGTCTTTTTTGAATGCCCAACTTCGGCTTGGTCTTTCTTTTTCGAGCCCACCTTCAGCATGTCCTCGTATCCTTTGATTGAGAGTCTACCTTCAGCATAGTATTTCTTGGAAAGCCCACCTTCGATTTGGTCTTTCCTTTTTCGAGTCCACCTTCAGCTTGGTCTCATATCCTTTATATCTCCCCAGCGTGGTCCGCCTTTGGCCGGTCTACCTTTTCGAGTTCGCCTTCGGCCGTTCTCATTTGTCCTTATATCCCCAGTTTAGCCCGCCTTTGGCCGGTCTACCTTTTCGAGTTTGCCTTTGGCCGTTCTCATATTCGTATTATTTCATCATCCCCACAGGGTGCAAATTTCTAGGTTTTTGGTATTCAATCTCCGTGTATCCCGATTATCTGAAAGCCATTGCTTCCATACCCTCGGATCCAAGAAGTTTGAATAGGGGCAGCTATAACACCTCAAAATTTTCCCTAGTGTTGCTAACCTTTTTGCCTTATGCTTCATTTCATTTGCATCGTCATTTCTGCATTTTTGCATGTTTCTTTTGGGCATGGGATCAAGGTATTTTCTAGCAGCTCATGGCATTATCAGCTCCGGCATTATTTCCAGCAGTATTCAGGGTCAAGCAGATGGTTTTCAAGGTCTTTTGGAGCTTTTATTTTGCTCATTAGGCATTTTGATAATTAGAAGCTTCAACTGTCATTTTCTGATCAAGCGATCCTGTATCAGGCATTATTAATTCAGCAGGATATTCTGAGGTGTCAGCAGGAATTTGTGTTCTTTTCAGATGTTACTCAGTAGCAATATCAAGTTTTGAGTTTCAGAGGTTTAACGGGTTCAAAACAACTATCAGAAGTCATTTTTCCAAGTTTCCCTCCAAAAGGCGCCAAAATTCAAAATTTGCACTGAGTAACCGGTTACAGCGTATTTGATAACCGGTTACCCTTTGGTTTTTCTGCGTATTTCTTCAGTTTTAGAACTAAGTAATCGGTTAGCAGATGTGCAGTAAGCGGTTACTCTGGGCAAAATTTGGGAAATTTTGTTTGCATTATTCGTGATCATGTGCTTGGCATGTGCACGTGGGGGAAGGATCTAGAATTGATATTTTCATCATTTTCCACCCAAAATTCAAATTCCTTCCAACATTTTCCACTTTAATTTCTCATTTCATTTCCTAATCCACTTTTCACCCCAATTTCCACCCACTTAACCTCACTCCAAACCCAAACTTAACTCCTAACCTAGGGGTTATTTAAACCAATTCATTCCAAACCTTTCCACCCTAGATCATTTTTCACTCTCATTTTTCAGAATTTTGCTCTCAATTCTCTCTCACTTTTCCACTCTCAACCTCCATTTTCAACCAAATTCAAAGCTCTTTTTCAAAGGTTAACAAGTTCTTCATTGGAGCTTGTTAATTCTTGAGCTAAAGCCTCTCATCATCACTTCATTGCTGCATTTCATTAGTGATTTTCGTTTGGATCTAGATCTGGAATTTCAGAAGTGATTATTGAAAGTGATTTTGGAGTTTTTATTGCTTATTGCTTGGATTTCCAACTTTTGAGTGCAAGGAGCTTGTGTATCTTGGATTTCTCTACTTGGATTCATCAAATTCTGTTTACAACACTCACCAAAGTAAATCTCAGCTTTGTAGGTAGGTTAATTTCAGATCCATACTCATTTTAGCTTAATTGCAACTTTCGCAATGTAGATCCATGATTTTTGGTGTGTTTTGATTCATTTGTGTGAATTTAATTGTGGATGTTGATGATTATTGGATTTAAATGATGATTGAATGTTGTTTTTGAACTTGATTTTCGTGCATTATTGATTACATGATCATTGAACATGATTACATAAGTGATTTGCTGCTGAAAAGTCCTTTTGAAACTGATTTTTTTCACCACTGTCCCAGAGTAACCGGTAAGCAGTTATGCTGTAACCGGTTACACTGTGTATTTTGTGAGTAATTTGTGCACTTTTGAACTGTGTAACCGGTTATCAGTTATGCTGTAAACGGTTACCACTGGAGCAGAATGTGATTTTCTTGCATTTTCTTGGTTGTTTGAGATCCTTTTCATGTATAAACTTTATGGATTGATATGATGATGATTTGTGGATCATTCTTGAGCTGCTGTACCTCACACCATTGTATGTACACAATTTTCCGACACGCGACACTTGGATTTTTATCGTTTATGATCCTGTTTGCGATGTTGCTTTCCAGATGCGATGAACACATAGCACACACTTCTTGAGCATGTTGATTGTGACTTGTGGTTGATGTTGCTGGAGTTTGTTGTTTGAATATGATTGCTTGCACTTAACTTCATGAGATGCATGCTTGTTTTGACTTGTTCATGTACCAATTGATATGCATCCCTTCATGATGATTTCAAGAGTTGTTTACCATGGTTTGTGGTATGATTGTGATCATGATTAATTGTGATATGTAATGCTTGATGCATGCTTGCTTTGCCATGTTTGATTTATATTCAAGTGTATCACATGCTGCCTGCTTCTACTACTGTTTATGTGCATGTGTGCTATTGTATGTGCTGCTGGTTGACATTTTACACCTATCTTTGTGCTGAATTGTGAGCTGTGGAAAGCTGTCTTGCTTGTGTGCTGCTTTTTACTACTGTATTGTGGCAGATGCACTGTGGTAGCTGCTGTTTTTGCTCTTTTTCTTCTTTTCTTCTTCTTCTCTTTCACTCCTTCTCTTCCCTTGGATCTCAAGACTTGTTTAAGTCGTGGATTCTCTCCCTTAGAGCTACCTAGTCCAACTTAATTTTCAATTAAGCTTGGAGTAGGATTAGCGTTAGGTTCCCTTTGCATGCTAACTTAGGTAGAAGTTCCCCTTTCAAACTCAATTATAGGGCCATCTTTGCATGACAACATTAGGAACATTTAGTTTCCCCTTAGTGTTTTCCTTTCTTTTGAGTCTTCTCTTCTCATCTCATAACACCTCTAAAACACTTAATAAATATAACGAATATTGCACTCGAGCCTTAAGTGTAGGAAATGAAGAACGAGGGGTCTCCCATCCTCTTCTAGAGTGTTTAGCATACGTCCCATTTGGGGGCGACCATGCGACTCACTCGTTCCCGCATGGTAGACTTTAGTGCAATGTAAGTTACGAACTAACTTTAATTCATTTCTGTCTAAAAAACACAAAAAAACAAACTCAAACCTTTTTCATCCTTCAGGATCGTTAATTTCAAATCATTTTCAGAAAAGGGCCCGTTACTTCCGTCTCGTTGCAAACAGGCATCGACCCTAACTGCCGGACGCGAATCTAACGTCGCTCATAAAAAACACTAACCGACCTCGTTAGGTCAAACTACGACTGCTCTGATTTCCTCTCTCTAGTCCGATTGAGGATACGTAGGCACAAGACGGCGATGTCTTGGCGAGCAACCTCCCCCCTTTGTTCGTGTCCGAACTACGTTGACTCTGACTTTCCCATTGCACGAGGGAATACGTAGGCATAGGACAAGAGATGTCCTATCGAGTCACTTATTTTTTTCTTTTCTTCTTCGTTTCTTCGTTCCTGTTTATTCTCCTTTCTAGTAGCAGTGGAGCTCCAGATGACGACACCCTTTGATCGAGTCAACAAGCGTGGATCCCGTCGAGTACGATGGACGCGTGGGGGTGCTAATACCTTCCCCTCGCGTAACCGACTCCCTTACCCGTTTCTCTTGGTCGTGAGACCATGCTCTTTCCCTTCCCCTAGGTTTATGCAGTGTTTCCTTTCTCTCTCTTGGGATAAATACACATTGCTGGCAACTCTGTTTTCCGCGCCACTTTCGCGTTTGTACCATGGATGAAAATACTCGGGAGCGACAGTTACCCCTTTAGCAAGTTAACTCACTTTCTTTGATTTTTCTTGATAAGTGATGATTCAAATCACATATTAACATTGTTTTAGGGTTAAGGAGCCTTGGTTGACCAAAAATCCAAAAAGTCAAACTTGGATTTTTGTACAGTTGACTTTTTCATCAGATGAAACTTTGACTTTGTGATCCTTTTGTGAAATTAATCCTTGGGCTTAATTAAACTTCATGGATGGCCTCCAAGGGTATTTAGCAATGTCTTGGACCCCTCCCCAAGGTTTTAGATAAAGGGTAGGCTAACAATCAAGGATAGGGTTGACTTTTTCCATCAGAAACCCTAATTTGTGATCAGATGGTTTTGAGTTCTTGTGGCTTATGATTTGAGCTCTTTGGGTTAATCAAATCTTGTAAACATGTCAATATCATGTATTTTAGGTCTTTGAAGTTCATTTTGAAGCTTCAAGCCATGCCTCACTTCACAAGTTAACTCAAGGGTTGAATTAGGTCAAAACCCTAAATCCTGATTTTTTTGATAGATGGACCTTCAAGGTGTTTTTGCCATTGTGGATGGGATCTTGAGATCCTTTTGAGCTTATACGACCATACATTGAGGTATTGGCTAATGCCTAGATAGAAATTTTCATCTGGGGACCCCGGTCGACCAAACCCTAATTTGGTGACACAGGCGATCTTGAGGATTAATCCACTTGGAATGTTGCAACTTTGTGCTTGATTATTGATGTGGGAGTCCTCTTGATCCTTTATAGGTGTTTGAGAGGTTAGACAAGTTGAAGATCATGTCATTTCTTGATTGATCCTTTGTCTAAGTGCTCTGAGAGGGCTCAAAACCCTACTTCTCGATTGTAGTAAATGCTCAATCATCTTTGAGGAGACTGATGAGGCATGAAAGTACATCCATATTGTGATGATGATTTGCACAATGATGGGAAATCCTGGTGGTCAAAATTTGGGGAATGACAGATGCCCATATTTAATCTTCTTGGACTCGAAGATGTGAATGGCGAAGGTATTCGGGCATTTAGTGTGCAAGAGGATTAAATATCGGAATACCCGAAATTTTGATGGTGGTTATGAGTGGCATCTTGCTCATCCATCTTCTTTGGGTAAGCAATGATGCTTAGAAAAGGGTGAAACTTCCCCTCGATCCTGGTCTTCAGCCAAGGAACTGGTCTTAGTTTCTTTTGTCAATAAACTTTCTTGACAAGGGACGCTATTTGTAGTAGTTTTCATCAAACTTCTCGCCGAGTTTACTGGGGAGACGCCATTTGATGGGAAAAAGTTTTAATGTCAGACTTTCTGGGGAACCCATTCGTCTGAGCTATTGAGGTGTTCAAACTTCTCTGTTGGAGACGCCATTCGTTGACTCTACTGGGGAAAACGAGTCTCTTGAGAGACTATTTCCTGCTTGGGGATATTACATCACACTTTTCTTTGAGATCTTCTAGGAGAAATTCTATGTGATGTAATCCAATTTTGAGGTGCTAATGACTTCATTAACATTGAATTTCTGGAGGGGAAAACCAATGTGTTGCTAAGAGTCTTTTGTTGAGAGGCTTTCTCTGGGATTTTCCTTGAATCTGGGAAAGCGAAGATATCATCTTTAATGGTGACGAGTGACGTATGTCGAATGTCTCTTTGTTTTTCAGAGGTTCAAGTTATCAAAGTGGTCGAGGACCGGGTCCAATCCAGAAATAAACTAGGGAGAGATTGTTCAGACGCAACATTTCCTAGCGAGGAAAGAATTGACAACTCGATTAATGAAATGACTTTTATCACTTGGGAACAAGACCGACTAGAGTGATAATGATGCAATATGAATATGAATATGAATTAATAATGCATGATGTATGTATGTTTATGCTGACAAAACTGACGCGACATACAGACTAATAGATGACCACGACTGGATACTCGGCCACGGTGTGGGATGAAAAGTACCAAGGTTCCAAGATTACAATCTTGCTTTGTTTAGGAGAAGAATTCCCTGTGGGGAGAAAGAGTTGTTCAATCGGTCTTAAGAGGTACGAACTCTGCCGGGGATGTCAGATGAAACATGGTATCTGACACGGTTGATCCTTCATTCAGGTGTACTAGTTTAAAAGGAGTACTTTGATTCTGCACTTTGAGGTTTAACCACCTTCGGAGAAGCAATCGATGTTCTTTCGATGTTCAACAGTCAAAAGAAATTGCCATCTTTATTTTAAAAGCAGAAAAATTTTGACAAGTAAATTCATTGTTGTTTTATTTCAAGAATCATTGATCATGTTAAAAATGCCATTCTGTAAAGCTAAAACATATAAGAATTGCAAACAAAAGCACTAGGGCTCAAATTTTATTGATAGAATGGAAATCAGCCAAGCGCGTGATCCCATAGAGTATTTACAAAGTTAGAAAATGGTAATTTAAGGAAAAAAGGGCTACATAGAAACATAACGACTGTTATCTTTCTACCGAATTTGAATTCTGGACTGTAACACCCCAAAATTTGCCCTCTTGTTTCTAACTCTAACTGGCTTATGTTTCATTCCATTCTGCATCGTCATTGTGCATTTGCATGTTTCTTTAGGGCATGGGATCAAGGTATTTTCCAGCAGCTCATGGCGTCGTCAGTTCCAGTATCATTTTCAACAATGTTCAGAGCCAAGCAGATAGCTTTCAAAGTCTTTTTGAGCCTTTATTTTGCTCATTAAATGATTTGATAATCACAAGCTCCGACAGTCATTTTTTGATCAGCGATTCAGCACTAGACGATTATTTTCAGCAGTATTCCGAGTACAAAATGTAGTTCACAGCATATTTCAAGTGTGTTTTAGTGCTAATATCAAATGGCAAGTTTCAGAGGTCTAATGTGGCTCAGAACAAGTGGAATCAGACATTTCTCCAAGTTTCCCTCCAAAAGGCACCAAATTCAAATTTTCCTTGTGTTAATCGATTAACACAATTTGTACTAAAATTGGTTAATCGATTAACCAAGGGGTTATTTAATCTAATCAACTCCAAACCTCTCAAAAAACCTTGATCATTTTTCACTCTCTATTTTCAGAATTCTCTCAATTCTCTCTCACTTTTTCACTCTCAACCTCCATTTTCAACCACACTCAAAGCTCTTTCATAGAGAATAATAAGTTCTTCATTGGAAATTGTTAATTCTTGAGCTAAAGCCTCTCATTACCACTTCATTCTTGCTTTCCATTGGTGATTTTCGTTTGGATCTAGATCTGGAATTTCAGAAGTGCTTATTGGAAGTGATTTTGGAGTTTTGGTAGCTTATTGCTTGGATTTTCAGATTTTGCTTGCAAGGAGCTCATAGGATCTTGGATTTCTTGCTTGGATTCATCAAATTCTGTTTGCAACACTTACCAAAGCAATTCTCAGCTTTGTAGGTTGGTTTTTCTTAGATCTATACTTGATTTAGCTTAATTTCAACTTATACAATGTAGATCTTTGGTTGTTGTTGATTTTGATCCATTTGCTTGAATTTGATTCTTGATGTTGATGATTATTGGATCTAAGTGATGTTTGAATGTTGTGATTGAACTTAATTTTCGTGCATTGTTGATTACATGATCATTGGAAGTGATTTCATAAGTGATTTGCTTCTAGAAAGTGATTTTTCAAACTGATTTTCTGCTGTTGGTACAGGGTTAATCGATTAACCAATTGCAGTGTAATTAGGTTAATCGATTAACCAGTGTAAATTTTGCGTAATGAGAGCTGTTAATCGATTAACCAAAATGAACTGTAATTGGTTAATCGATTAACACTGATGCAAAGTGTAATTTTTGTGCATTTTTGAGCATGTTTCGATCCCTTTTCATTTTTAATCTTCATGGATTGATATGATACACATTTGTGGACTGTTTTGATGCTGTTGCAGCTCACATCATTGTATGAACATGATTTTTTGACACGCGGCCTTTTGATTTCCATTGATGAATGTTCATGGTTGTATTGATGTTTTCTTGATGTGGTGAACACCTTGCACACACTCCTTGAGCATGTTAGTTGTGAATTACTGTTGGAGTTGTTGTGTTGTTCATGATTGGTTGCATTTAGTTTCATGAGATGCATACTTGATTTGACTTGTTCATGTGCTTAATGTTGTGCATTATCTCATGATGTTTTCAAGGTTGTTTGCCATGGTGTGTGGTATGATTGTGATCATGTTTGATTGAAAATGTGTAATGTTTAATGCGTGTTTGTTATGCCCTGATTGCATCGTTTCAAATGCATGGTGTGCTGCCCTGTTTTCACTGCTTTTCCTTTGCATATGTGTTGTTGTATGTGCTGCCCTATTTTCACTGCTTTTCCTTTGCATATGTGTTGTTGTATGTGATGCTGCCTGCCTTTTTACAATTGTTTTGTATGCTGAGCTTGAGCTGTTAAATGTTGTTTGGTGTATTGGCTAGAATTTACCGCTGTGCAGGTGCTGGAGCACTGTTGTAGCCGCTATTTTTGATTTATTGCTTTGGTTTTTGCTTTGCTTTTTCTTGCTCCCTTAGGGTTCCCTAGTCCAACTTAATCTTTGATTATGCTTGGAGTAGGATAGACATTAGGCTCTCAACTATGCATGCTAACTTAAGTAGATGTTTCCCCTTTGAACTCAACCATAGGGCCACTTTTGCATGACAACATTAGGATAGATTTCTCCGTAGTCTTTTCTTTTCGACTTGAGTCTTCTCCTCTCATCTCATAACATTTCTAAAACACTTAATAAAGTTAGCGTGTATTGCGCATGAGCCTTGTATGTGGGAAGTGAGGAATGGGGGGTCTCCCTTCGTTCTTCTAGGGTGTTTAGTGTATGTCCTATTGGGGACGATATGAGACGCATTCGTTCCTATGTTATAGACTTAGGTGCAATGCAAGTTACGAACTAACTTCAATCCACTTCTCTCTAAAAAACACAGACAAATTCAAACCTTTTTTATCCTTCGGGATTGTTAAGTTTCAAATCTTTTTTTCGAAAAAGAGCTCGTCGCTCACGTAAAAAACACTTACCGACCTCGTTAGGTCGAACTACGTTTGCTCTGATTCCTCTCCCCCATCCGATTGAGGATACGTAGGCACGAGATGCGATATCTTGATGAGCAACCTCCCCCCCTCCTTAGTGCGTAGTCCGTCGAACTATGTTGACTCTGATTCTTCATTCGTCCACGAAGATACGTAGGCATTGGATTTCGGATAATCCTTGCAAGTCCGTCTTAGTCTCCCCCCTCCCCGTTTTCTGTTTAGCCGTAGACTTTAGTATAACTCACCCTCTGTTTAGACAACAAGCGTGGATCCCATCGAGTATGATGGACGCGTGGAGGTGTTAATACCTTCCCCTCACGTAACTGACTCCCAAACCTGGACTATGGTTGCGATGACCATGTCTTTCCCTCTTTTAGGTTCTCTTCGATCGTTTCTTATCCCTTGCGTCGGGATAAATAACGTTCGGTGGCGACTCTTCTGTTCTGTTTCTGCCAGTTGTTTTTTCGCAGGTTGCGACAACTAGCGACTCTGCTGGGGACAGTTTGACCTCTTGCTGGTCCATCCCCTATGCGAGTCAATCCTAGCGCTTGTCTGTTTGTTTTTCATTGGGTGTTTACTGATGTGTTTTATTTGTTGTATATTACTATTTTTACCGCATTTATTGCATTGCATTTCATTATTGTCATATGCTGGACTGTGCTGCACTGTACTGGATTTTCTGTTTGGCAGGTTGGGGGGTTCTGAGAGATAAGCCCACTACCCAGGCTTGAGCAATCACATAGGTATTAGCATGGATAGTCGTGTCGCTCCCGTGGTGTTGACCACATGGGGTGTTCACGAGACCCACAACCAGACGAGGTTCTATCGGGAGATGCCTAATACTGCATGTTGATGCAGGCCATTGGATCTTCTCTTGATGAACTGTCGACTCTGGTGACCATTCCCGAGGACTTAGTTGCGGCACTCCTCCCGAGAGGTGATAATGGCAGACCAGAAATGGCAAATCCATTACACTTCTTGATCCGAGGACCCAATGCTGGGAACTTGCTATAGGATATCCTTTTGAAAGAGAATCAGTGGAGGCGCTCTTCGATTGGCGATAGTATTGTACCCAGAAGGATGAATGTACTATTGCTTCTCGACCTTAGTGCCAGAAGCCGAGGACCTTTTGTTTTCTAGAACCCACATGTGAGAGGAGCAGGTTGTTTACAGGTCCGCAGGTGACCCTGACTTTCAGGATACCCGATATTCTGGATATCTTATCAGTATGGATTTATCAGTGTGGTTATTCCGGTATTCTGGGTATTTGGGGCCGAACCTTGAGATTATTCAGTCAATTCAGTGCAGCAGTTGTCCAGTTTGTGTGGCAACCTTGATCCCATGCTCTGCATTGCATTATCATTTTTTTTACATTCATATTTTTCATTTCCAGGTAGAATTTGACTTTTGTTTCCAGTCAACAGGCATTCCTAGGGATGGAAACTGAGAGGAAGAAGAAGAACATCATTCTTTACAAGTTCCCGAAGCTCAGTCTTGGCCAGCTTAGCAGTCTACAAGATATGGCTAGTCCGGAAGTGTTGGGAGTCTTCAAGGAGAAATATGGTTGGATCATATCTCTTGTTCGTAACCTCAGTCACTATGAATATAGGGGTCTGCATACTTTGATGCAATTCTACGATCCTTCCTTGAGATGCTTTGTGTTGACAGATTATTTATTGGTCCCTACTCTGGAGGAATATTCCAACATCTTGGGAATTTCCATCAAAGAAGGTGCTCCATTCTTTGGTTCCAAGGTAGATCCTGATTTCAAAGCTATGGTTGATGCTCTTTATTTGAGAAAATCAACATTGGAAGCCGACATTTCTAGCAAAGGAGAATTCTGAGGCTATCATTTGGCATACCTGGCAAGGAAAGCTCAAGAAGCAGCTAAAGAGAAGAAGTGGACAGTTTTCAACGCAGTACTGGCCCTCTGCGTGTATGGCATTGTCCTGTTCCCTAATGAACCTGATTTTGTTGATATGGATGTTATTAGGATATTTACGACTCAGAATCCAGTGCCGACCTTGTTGGGGGATCTTCATTACGCCTTGTATAACAGGAATGAGAAGAGACGAGGTGGGATGGTTCATTGTTGTGCACCTCTTTTTTACAAGTGGTTCGCGAACCACCTTAATCAAGTGCTTTCGTGGATACTAAAACTTCATTGGAATGGTGTCAACGGCTGATGGGTCTAGCTGCTAAAGATATCGTCTGGGTGGATCGTGGTTTACTTGGTAAAGACATCTTACATAGTTGTGGTGAATTCCCCAACGTTCTGTTGATAGGGAGAAAATGAGGTATCAATTATAATCCTTCTTTGGCCATCAGGCAGTTTGGATACGCTCTGAAGGATCCACCGACTGAGAAAGTCTTGGAAGAATATTTGTATTTTCATGCAGCTGATGGTTTGGCTACGGTGCATAAGGCTTCCGAAGCATGGTTCAGTAGGCAGAAGAAAGTAAAAGTTGCTTTGGGCAAATCCAACAATCAAGCTTTCTCTCCATATGTAGACTGGATTAAGAGGAGAGTGGAAGATTTCTATTTTCCCTTTGACTGGGCACCTCCCTTGTATCCTGAGATTATGGAGGAGTGACTCACTGTACCTATCGATGAGTTTAACAAACAACGGGAGTTGGTGTATGAGTTGAGGGTAGAAAATTCTGACATGAGTAGTCAGCTGCAAGGGGCTCTACATGATAACTTGGAGTTGAAGTGGAAATTTCAAGAAGTGACGAAGTGCCTGGAAGAGAAAGAGAAGGACCTTGTTGACAGAGCTCAACACTATAGAAAAGTTAGCATGACTGCAGAATCTTCTAGCATAGCCCACCGGGAAACCAAGAAGCTCTTGACCAAGACAGAAGCCAAACTTACCACCTATCGGGAGATGTGGGAGGAAGTCAAGATTGAAAATGGGTAACTGAAAGAAGAGCTTCAAAGGGAGAAAGTAGAAAAGAAGCATTTCTCTGACAAGTGGAAGGAGGCCCAGAAGGAAATTGAAGAGCTTAAGCTGCTAGCCGAAGTCAAAAGATCAAAGCGAGGAGACAAAGACGTTGAAGAGCAGATTGATAGACTGAATAAGGATATTGACCAGAGAAACATGATGATTAAACGGCTGATAGAGCGGCCCACGCATCCTGACATTGTGAACCTTCTTGAGGAAGTTGAAGCCAGCTTGTTTGAAATTGATTTGTAGTGATATTGTTGTTTATCTTTTGTTGTGGTTACCATCAGGATTATTGATGGAATCGCCTTTGATTATATCAGACTTGTTTGTATGAATTCTTGCGGTATGATATTGAAGTGTTTGATTCAACCATTTATGTCTCAACAGTCTTTTTCTCAAAGGGGTTTGCTTCCATTGTTTTGACTCTGCTATATTTTTGTGTCCGGATTTATTTTCGGTGTTGTGTCTAATCCCTTGCCCGGTTTCAAAGGCTGGAATCAAAGTGGATACATCCTGGAAATGTTTAAATATGATGTTTGCATTTGCATTTGCATGTTCATAATCATTTTACATAACAGGTACTTTTCTCTGGTCTTCTTATCTTGCTCTTTTCTTCATACTGGATTGCTAATCAATGTATTCACCGCTACTCTGCCAGAAAAAATCAAAAGAAAGCCATGGATCAGGTGCAAGCCAATTTGATTGAGATACAGACTCGTATGGCCCAGTTTATGGGGTTAATGCAAGGCGTTGCCCAGGGGCAAGAACAACTGAGGACACTTGTCCAACCCTTGGTTACAAGAGTTGACAAACACGATGTTCTTCATGGTGGCCTTCATAACAATGTTGTTCCTCCGGGCAGAGGTATTGTTGGTAATGATGTTCAGGGGGGTGCCGTTGCTGGTGTTGTTATCCCTCCGGGCGGAGGAGAGAATGTGATTCCTTCTATAGTAGGAGGCAATAGTGTATGTGCAGTGCACGGTCGCCACTATGATGATTAGCAAGATGATATATTTTCTATACCAGGTGGGGATGTTGACCCCCGACTTGATAATGATCAGTGAATCAGGATGATTGAAGAGTAGTTGAAAGGGGTTGTGAATCAGAATTCCCTGGGTTTGGATATGGAGGATTTGGGACTGGTCCCTGGTTTCAAAATTCCGCACAAGTTTCAGGTGCCTACTTTCGAGAAGTATAATGGTGTTACTTGCCCAAAGACTCACGTACGGGCATATGCTAGGAAAATGGCTGCCTATTCCAATGATGAAAAGTTATTGATGCATTTCTTCCAAGATAGCTTGTCTGGGGCGTCTTTGAAATGGTACATGTAGTTGGAGAGATCTCATGTTCACAACTTGAGGGAATTGGTGGAGGCTTTTGTTAAACACTATTAGTATAATACTGATATGGCTCCTAACAGGACATAGTTGCAAAGTTTGTCACAGAAAAATAATGAGAGCTTTAAGGAGTATGCCCAGAGGTGGCGAGAATTGGCCGCAAGGGTGCAACCTCCCATGTTAGAGTGGGAAATGATAAATATGTTCATGGCTACCCTGTAGGGTCACTTTTATGAAAAGCTGGTACCTTGTATGCCCAAAAAGTTTGCCGACTTGATCTTTGTTGGAGAAATGGTAGAAAGCGGGATCAAAGCTGGAAAGATCCCAGGTAGTGAAGGGTCCTCATCTGGAGGAGGGAAGAAACCGTATGCAAACTACAAAAGGAAAGAAGGAGACACAAACTCTGTTTCATCGTACAATGGTAGGGGAAGAGCACGACAGAATTACAATTAGCAAGTTGCCTCTGTAACTATTCCAGCTACAACCATTCCTTTTGCACCTCAGCAGCAGAGGAATAATCTTAATCAGTACCAAAATAGGCAACCTAACTAGTGTCAAAACCGACAAAGGAATGCTGAAAGGCATTTTGAACAGCCGCCCATGTCATATGCTCAATTGTTGCAACACTTGTTACAGCTGCGTTTAGTTGAGCTCCGCACATTGGCTCTGCCCACTGGGAGGCTACCTCCGGGCTATGATGCAAACGCACATTGTGATTTTCACTCCGGTGCTCCAGGGCATACAATTGAAAGGTGTAGGGCATTCCACCATAAAGCGCAGGATTTGGTAGACTCCAAAGCCATCAACTTCTCTAATGACGTGCCAAATGTCATTCAGAACCCAATGCCGAATCACGGTGGGCCAAGGGTTAATGCAATTATCGAAGATGATGAATCCTTGAATTTGGTTTTAGATGTGAACGAGTTGAAGAATACGTTTTTTGTGGTAAAAGAAAGTTTGTTGAAGGGAGGGGTGTTCCCTGGTTATGATTAAGGTTGTGCAGAATGTGGGTTTCAATCCAACGGTTGTGATTTGTTGAGATCAGGAATTCAGAGAATGATTAATGAAGAGCAATTGCAGTTTGACATATGTGATCAGCAGAGAAAAATTAATGACAAAGAGAATGATGTTTCTACAGTAACAATCCCTTTCAAAACAATAACCATATCTGTACCGGCGAGACTAGCGCCGGTCATCATTACAGTTCCTGGGCCTGTCCCGTATGAAAGTACCAAGGCCGTCCCGTGGAACTATGGGGCTGAGGTGTTTGTTGATGGAAAAAATCAGGAATTGGTAGGAACGTCGGCTGTGAATTCAGAGGTTGACAAGATTATTGATGCAGGGGCTATCACCAGGAGTGGCAGGGTTTCCATTCCATCTAATAATCAGGTCGGCGCTTCCAAACAGGATAAAGGGAAACAAGTGATGGATGATTTTGTACAGAAACAGGTTGTAAATGATTCCACGACAAAACAAGTTGACACTTCCTTCTTAGAAAATGTGGAAGAGTTTTTGAGATTAATCAGGAAGAGTGATTATAAGATTATTGATCAGTTGCATCAGATGCCATCGAAGATATCCATCCTATCTCTACTGTTGTGCTCTGAGGAGCATCAGAATACATTGCTGAAGGTTTTGAAAACAGCCTATGTACCTCAGGAAATATCTGTTAATCAGTTAGAAGGGGTTGTCGCTCACGTGAATGCTGGTAACAGCTTAGGGTTCACAGACCTAGATCTGACTCCAGCTGGGAGGAATCACAACAATGCTCTACATATTTCAGTGGAATGCCGAGGCTCCTTAATGTCACATGTGTTAGTTGACATCGGGTCATCCTTAAATGTGCTGCCGAATAAGGCTCTGATGAAGTTAGATACCCGTGGGCTGATTTGCACACCGAGTGACTTGGTGGTGCGTGCTTTCGATGGTTCTAAGAGGTATGTTTTTGGAGAAGTTGTATTGCCAATCAAATTTGGTCCTGAGATTTTTGAAGCCACTTTCTATATCATGGACATCCAGTCTGCCTATAGTTGTTTATTGGGTCATCCGTGGATCCATGGGGCTGGGGCAGTGACGTCCACGTTGCATCAAAAGCTTAAGTACATGATGGATGGCCATGTTGTGACAGTCTGTGGTGAGGAAGACATCATGGTGAGTCACCTATCAACCTTCAAGTATGTGGAGGAAGATGGCGAAATACATGAGACTCTGTGCCAAGCCTTTGAGGCTGTGAAAATTCCTGAGGAGCCTCCAAAGGTAGTCAGTCAGCCTGAGGTATTTAATCAACCCGAAGTGGTAAATCAGCCAAAAGTTTCGATGTCTTCTTTCAAAGATGCACGTGCTGTAGTTGAAGCTGGTAGTTCCCAGAAGTGGGGCCAGGTTATTGATGTTCAGATGAAGCAAAATACTTATGGACTGGGGTATAAGCCACCTCGACGAGCTCAAGAGCCTCCTAAGTTTTATGGTCCAGTCTGGTTCACAAGCGCTGGGGTCTTCTTTAATCGGGTTAATGCCATTAATGATGAGGGGGATAGTGATTGTGATATAGATGAATGGATCCGTCCCTGCACTCCCAGTCAAAGTCTATGTAATTGGTCGTCTGAGAAAGTCATCCAAGTGACATGTCAAGAGTAATCGCCTTTGTTTTCTGTTTATGTTAAATCCTACGTTTTGCCCAAGACGTAGTGATATTTGTCTGTCGGGCTTTAATGTTTTGTGTGCTTATTTTATCATCAATAAAGGACGTTTCCACATTCAAATATTTTGATCCCTGTTTTTCTGTTTTTACTTTTTGCATTAACTCCTATCAAAATGGAAATGTGTTTTCCTGTTTGTTGCATTCATAATAAACATATATCATCAATCATGCAGGTTTCTTTGTTCAGATGCCACCAATAATGATTTAGCTATGGCTCGGTATGACTTCGATAATCCTGTCTATCAGGCTGAGGAAGAGACTGAAGAAGATTGCGACTTACCTGAGGAATTTGCCAGATTGCTGAAACTGGAGGAAAGGATTATTCTACCTCATCAGGAGGAAATTGAGAATATTAATCTGGGAACTGAGGACGCTAAAAAGGAAGTAAGGATTGGGGCTGCTTTGGAAGACACTGTCAAGGGAAGATTAATTGAAATGCTTCGAGAGTATATGGATATCCTCGCCTGGTCTTACCAAGACATGCCTGGACTTGACACTAATATTGTGGTACATCGGTTGCCGCTTAAAGTAGGTTGTACTCTGGTTAAGCAGAAAATGAGAAGGACAAAACCGGACATGGCTGTCAAAATCAAGGAAGAGGTTCAGAAACAGTTGGATGCTGGGTTTCTTGCTATGACAAATTATCCTCCGTGGGTTGCTAATATTGTGCCTGTACCTAAGAAAGATGGAAAGGTCAGGATGTGTGTTGACTACAGTGATTTGAATAGAGCAAGCCCGAAAGACGATTTCCCGCTTCCCCACATTGACGTGTTAGTGGACAACACTGCTCAATACTCTGTATTTTCCTTCATGGATGGTTTCTTTGGGTATAACCAAATCAAAATTGCCCCAGAGGACATGGAGAAGACTACATTCATAACACCGTGGGGAACGTTTTGCTACAAGGTGATGCCCTTTGGATTGAAAAATACTGGGGCAACCTATCAGCGGGCAATGGTGACTCTCTTTCATGATATGATTCATAAGGCGATCGAAGTCTATGTTGATGACATGATTGCGAAGTCACAAATGGAAGAAGAACATTTGGTGAACCTTCAGAAGTTATTTGAAAGGTTGAGGAAGTTCAAACTGAGGTTAAATCCGAACAAGTGCACCTTCGGGGCGAGATCTGGAAAACTGCTGGTGTTTATTGTTAGTGAAAAGGGTATCGAGGTCGATCCTGCTAAAGTAAAAGCCATATAAGAGATACCTGAGCCGAGAACAGAAAAAGAGGTTCGTGGTTTCTTAGGGAGGTTGAACTACATTGCTAGGTTCATCTCTCATCTTACAGCCACATGTGATCCGATATTCAAATTGTTAAGAAAAGATCAAGAGGTCAGGTGGAATGAAAATGGTCAAAAGCCATTTAAAAAGATAAAAGAGTATTTGAAGGAACCTCCGGTCCTTATGCCGCCAGTACCAGGAAGGCCGTTGATTATGTATCTTACGGTTCTTGAGAACTCAATGAGGTGTGTGCTCGGTCAACACAAAGAGTCAGGTAGAAAAGAACATGCCATCTACAACCTGAGTAAAAATTTCACTGATTGTGAGTCAAGGTACTCTATGCTGGAAAAAATATGTTGTGCACTCGCTTGGGCAGCTAAGCGTTTGAGGCAGTATATGTTAAACCACACAATCCTATTGATTTCGAAGATGGATCCGATCAAGTATGTGTTTGAGAAGCTGGCACTTTCTGGAAGAATAGCCCATTGGCAGATGGTTTTGACATAATACGATATTCAGTATATTTCCCAAAAAGCCATTAAGGGATGTGTTTTGTCAAAATATCTTGTTGAACAACCGATCGAGGATTACCAACCGATGAAGTTTGAATTTCCAGATGAACATATAATGTTTCTGAAGATGAAAGATTATGAAGAGCCTTTCCCTGATGAAGGACCCGACATTGAATCTTAGTGGAAATTGGTCTTTGATGGGGCCGTCAACTCATACGGTAACGGAATCGGAGCAATCATTACAACTCCAAGGGGTTCTCCCATACCCTTCACCGCCCGATTAACGTTCGTATGCACCAACAATGAGGCAGAGTATGAAGCATGTATCATGGGGTTAGAAGAAGGAATTGATTTTAGAATCAAGAACCTCGATGTCTATGGTGATTCCGCGTTGGTGGTTAATCAGATTAAAGGAGAATGGGAAACTCGTCAGGCAAATCTGGTGCCTTATAAAAACTATGCCAGAAGGTTGTTACCTTTCTTTGACAGAGTTGACTTCCATCATATACCCCGAGTGGAGAATCAGATGGCAGATACGTTGGCAACGTTGTCTCCGATGTATCAGGTGAATCGTTGGAATGAGACACTGTCAATCAGAATCATGTGTTTGGATAGACCAGCTTTTGTGTTTGCAGTCGAAGACGTGTCAGATGGCAAACCCTAGTATCATGATATTAAGTGTTTTCTGAAGAGTCAAGAGTATCCAGAGGGTGCGTCTACCAAGGACAAGAAAACTCTGAGGAGGTTGGCAGGAAACTTCTTTTTGAACAAAGACGACGTGTTGTATAAAAGGAACTTTGACATGGTCTTGCTACGTTGTGTTGACGAACACGAGGCGGGCCTGTTAATGGAAGAGGTGCACGAGGGTTCTTTCGGTACTCATGCCAATGGGCATGCTATGGATAGAAATTTGTTGAGGGCAGGGTATTACTGGATGACTATGGAGTCTGACTGTTTCAAATACGCCCAAAAATGCCATAAATGCCAGATTTATGCTGATAAGGTGCACGTACCACATACTCCTTTGAATGTATTGTCATCTCCTTTGCCGTTTGCCATGTGGGGCATTGATATGATTGGAAAGATTGAGCCAACTGCTTCCAATAGGCATCGTTTCATATTGGTTGCCATCGATTACTTCACAAAGTGGGTGGAAGCAGCCTCGCATGCCAACGTCACCAAGCAAGTGGTAGCCTGGTTTATAAAGAAGGACATCATCTGTCGCTATGGGGTCCCAGAGAGAATCATTATTGATAATTGTACGAATTTGAACAATAAGATGATGAAGGAGTTATGTCAAAGCTTTAAGATTGAGCATCACAATTCTTCTCCATATCGCCTGAAGATGAATGGTGTTGTTGAGGCGGCAAATAAGAATATCAATAAGATTGTGCAGAAAATGGTGGTAACGTATAAAGACTGGCATGAGATGTTTCCTTACGCTCTACACGGTTATCGTACTTCAGTACGCACGTCAACTGGGGCGACTCCTTTCTCACTGGTATATGATATGGACGCAGTCCTACCATTAGAGGTTAAGATTCCTTCTTTAAGAGTTCTGGCAGATGTGAAGCTTGATGAAGCTGAATGGGTACACTCCCGGTTAAATCACCTGAGTCTTATTGAAGAGAAGAGATTGCCAATCATTGCACATGGCCGGTTGTATCAGAGTAGGATGAAGAAAGCCTTTGATCAGAAAGTGTGTCCTCAGTGTTTTTAGACAGGCGAATTGGTTTTGAAAAGGATCCTTCCTCCTCAGACAAATCACAGGGGCAAATGGACTCCAATCTATGAAGGGTCATATGTAGTAAGAAATGTTTTCTCTGGCGGAGCCTTATTACTCTCAACCATGGATGGCGAAGATTTTACATCCCCTGTGAACGCAGACGTAGTAAAAAAATACTTTGCATAAAAGAGACCCGCTGGACATAAAAAGAAGATCCAGGAAAAAAAGGGCATCCCGGCAAACCATAAAAAGAAAAAGGTTCGGGCAAAAATTAGGGATAAAATGAAAAAAAAGGAATACAGCCGCAAAGTTTAAAACCTGAAAAAGGCAACTTTGGCAAAAATGGGTATCCCCGGTGGATTGAAAACTCGAAAAGGGGGATCCAGGAAAAAGTTAGGGATTTGAAATCAAGAGGCTACGATCTGCGTTCGATTTGTGTCCACTTTTGATACTTGGGAAGTTCGAAGGAAAAGAATCAGTCCAGTCAGTCTCTTCGAAGGTGAAAGACATTTATGGATAATCAAGGCATATGAGTCATAGCTGAATTGAATCATGGTGGATATATGTTCCCACATTGCCGACATGTGTATCTTCTTTTTACTTTTGCGCAATTACCTCTTTTTAGGAATTTCTTCCAGATGTAAATGCCTATTTACAGGCCAATTCATTCAATAAAATTTTCATTTTCACTCAAAGAGCTTTCCATTTTTGTTTTTTACTTTTATTGTTTTGTTTGTGAAAATGTCCGATATTTTGATAAACATTGCATGCGAAAGTGTTAAGCTTTGCAGAGCATAGCAGAAAACAATGGAAATTGCTCAGGCAACGAATATCGTGGATGGTAATCGAGGTAGCCATTTTTGCATATAGAATATTCTGTTGTTGTTGTGTTCAGGTTAGCAATGTTTCTCTCCAGTAGAGTTACTCTCCCTAGCTGCGAAATTTCATCATCCTCAACATATTGTTACTCTCTCCAACCAGAGTACAGAGGACTGCCTCCCCAGCCGGAGTTGCATTTTGATTTATTACTCCCCATCAAGCATTCAGAAGTTGGTGTTGTTGTATCCCCAGCAGAAGACTGGTGGAACTCTTCCCGGGCAAAGATGTTATCTTCCCCACAGAGTCTTGGTGTCTGTTTTCCACAGTCGGTCAGGAAGTATAGTCTCGTCAGCAACAATATGCTCTAATCCCCAGCAGGGTGAGGGTAAAGTCATTTCCCCCAGCAGTAGTTTAAGCTCAATGGTATCTCCAAGCAGAGTTTGATGGTAATCCTCGCAACAGTTTGTTCGGCGTTGGTTGACATCCTCAGCAGGTTTTAAGTCCAATGGTTATTGGCACCGTATTCTGTAGCAGATCTTTGGGTTCCATCTTCAGTAATTGTTTTTCTTCATCCCCAACAGAGTGGAAGTTCTCTTGGAGTTTTCATCTCCAGCAGAGGTTGTGGTCAGGAAAGTTGTTCAGTGTGTTTTTTTCCTCAGCAAGGTTTTGCTCTCAAGGACAACTTTGTTTGTCATCTTCAGTGGAGTTGCTTCCGCCTTCAGCATTTATTTTGCTGGAGCGCTTCTTTTGCATGGCATGAGCATTGTGCATGGCATCCGCCCAAAAGCGTAACATTTTCATTTCGTGTGGAGCATTACGCCATAGAAAAATTCAAACATATGCATTCGAAGTATAAGCCAGGTTTGAGTTCTCGTTTACCAGGCGTTCCCCAACGAGAAAAGCTGTAATTCAGGAAATATCACCCAACTTTATACCCCAAGCCGAGAACTTGGTCATTTGGAAAGACTATTTGGTATACCCCTACAGAGTTGTTTGTCAGGATCGTCGGTTTGTGGTTCCTTTTCACCCCTTCGTCCCGGTGGTCTTTTGGTTTATCCCCTCAAAGTTGTCAGCGTTAAACACTCGTCTGTGTCCTTTTCTATTGCCTCAATACTTCGTCCGTATTGATTTTAAACACTCGTATGTGTCCCCTCAAACACTCGTCCGTGTCCTTTTGACACTCGTCCGTGTTCTTTTTTATTGCCTCAATACATCGTCCGTATTGATCTGAAAACACTCATTCGTGTTCTTTCGACACTCGTCCGTGTTCTTTTGACACTCGTCCGCGTCCTTTTCCATTTCGTTAATACTTTGTCAGTATTGATTCTAAACACCCGTCAGTGTTCAGTTTAGCATTTCAATCCCCGGTAAAGTTGCCATTTGTTTTATTCCAATACCCGTCGTATTGACCTTTGACACCCGTCTTTGTTCTTTCAATACCCGTCTGTATTGACCTTAGACACCCGTCCGTGTTCTTTCATCACCCGTCCGTGTTTGAACTTTTTAGCCAATACCTATCGTATTGACCTTTGACACCCGTCCGTGTTTTTTCACCACCCGTCCGTGTTTGACCTTAGACACTCGTCCATGCTCTTTCATAACCCGTCTGTGTTCTTTCATCACCCGTCCGTGTTTGAACTTTTTAGCCAATACCCGTCTGTATTAACCTTAGACACCCGTCCGTGCTCTTTCATCACCCGTCCGTGCTTGAACCTTTTAGCCAATACCCGTCCGTATTGACCTTAGACACCCGTCCATGCTCTTTTATCACCCATCCGTGTTTGAACTTTTTAGCCAATACCTGTCCATATTAACCTTTAGACACCCGTCCGTGTTCTTTCATCACCCGTCCGTGCTTGAACCTTTTAGCCAATACCCGTCCGTATTGACCTTAGACACCCGTCCGTGTTCTTTCATCACCCGTCCGTGTTTGAACATTTAAGCCAATACCCGTCGTATTGACCTTTGACACCCATCTGTGTTCTTTCAGCACCCGTCTGTATTGACCTTAGACAAACGTCCCTGCTCTTTCATCACCTGTCCGTGTTTGAACTTTTTAGCCAATACCCGTCGTATTGACCTTTGACACCCGTCCGTGTTCTTTCAGCACCCGTCCGTGTTTGACCTTAGACACCCGTCCGTGCTCTTTCATCACCCGTCTGTGTTTGAACTTTTTAGCCAATACCCGTCCGTATTGACCTTAGACACTCATCCGTGCTCTTTCATCACCCGTCTGTGTTTGAACTTTTTAGCCAATACTCGTCCGTATTGACCTTTGACACCCGTCCGTGTTCTTTCAATACCCGTCCGTATTGAACTTAGACACCCGTCCGTGTTCTTTCATCACCCGTTCGTGTTTGAACCTTTTAGCCAATACCCGTCCGTATTGACCTTTAGACACTCGTCCGTGTTCTATCATCACCCGTCCGTGTTTGAACTTTTTAGCCAATACCCGTCCGTATTGACCTTAGACACCCGTCCGTGTTCTTTCATCACCCGTCCGTGTTTGAACCTTATTTTCTATACCCGTCCCATCCGTGTGTGAACCTCTTTGGCACTCGTCCGTGTTTATCCCCAGCTCAGTCAACACTCGTCCGTGTCTGTTTCAATACACATTCAATACTTCGTCCGTGTTGATTTCTGACACTCGTCCGTGTTGTGATTTGACATCTTTTATTACTTATTCTCCAGCGGAGTCGTCTCTCCTTTTGCAGGATGTAAATTTGTGCGGTTATTTTTGGTATTCAATCTCCGTGTCTCCCGATTGTCTGGAAGCCGTTGCTTCCATACCCTCATATCCAAGAAGTTTGAATAGGGGCAGCTGTAACACCCCAAAATTTTCCCTCTTGTTTCTTACTCTAACTGGCTTATGTTTCATTTTATTTTGCATCGTCATTGTGCATTTGTATGTTTCTTTAGGGCATGGGATCAAGGTATTTTCCAGCAGCTCATTGCGTCGTCAGTTCCAGTATCATTTTCAACAATGTTCAGAGCCAAGCAGATAGCTTTTAAAGTCTTTTGGAGCCTTTATTTTGCTCATTAGATGATTTGATAATCAGAAGCTCCAGCAGTCATTTTTTGATCAGCGATTCAGCACTAGATGATTATTTTCAGCAGTATTCTGAGTACGAAACATAGTTCACAACATATTTCAAGTGTGTTTCAGTGCTAATATCAAATGGCAAGTTTCAGAGGTCTAATGTGGCTCAAAACAGGTGGAATCAGACATTTCTCCAAGTTTCCCTCCAAAATGCGCCAAATTCAAAATTTCCTTGTGTTAATCGATTAACACAATTTGTACAAAAATTGGTTAATCGATTAACCAAGGCTGAATTTGCCCAAATACTTCATTTTTCAGCACTGCATTTTCTGGGATTCAAATTTTATTCACCAATTCAAATTTCACACCAGTAAGAGGATCTAGAGTGAATGATTTTCCACCCAAAATTCAAATTCCTTCCAACAATTTCCACTCTAATTCCACATTCCCTTTCCTAATTCATTTTTCACTCCCATTTCCACCCACTAAACCTCACTCCAAACCCAAACTTAACTCCTAACCTAGGGGTTATTTAATCTAATCAACTCCAAACCTCTCAAAAAACCTTGATCATTTTTCACTCTCAATTTTCAGGATTCTCTCAATTCTCTCTCACTTTTTCACTCTCAACCTCCATTTTCAACCACACTCAAAGCTCTTTCATAGAGAATAACAAGTTCTTCATTGGAACTTGTTAATTCTTGAGCTAAAGCCTCTCATTACCACTTCATTCTTGCTTTCCATTGGTGATTTTCGTTTGGATCTATATCTGGAATTTCAGAAGTGCTTATAGGATCTTGGATTTCTTGCTTGGATTTATCAAATTATGTTTGCAACACTTACCAAAGCAATTCTTAGCTTAGTAGGTTGGTTTTTCTTAGATCTATACTTGATTTAGCTTGATTTCAACTTATACAATGTAGATCTTTGGTTGTTGTTGATTTTGATCCATTTGCTTGAATTTTATTCTTGATGTTGATGATTATTGGATCTAAGTGATGTTTGAATGCTGTGATTGAACTTAATTTTCGTGCATTGTTGATTACAAGATCATTGGAAGTGATTGCATAAGTGATTTGCTGCTAGAAAGTGATTTTTCAAACTGATTTTCTGCTGCTGGTACAGGGTTAATCGATTAACCAATTGCAGTGCAATTAGGTTAATCGATTAAACAGTGTAAATTTTGTGTAATGAGAGCTGTTAATCGATTAACCAAAATGAAATCTAATTGGTTAATCGATTAACACTGATGCAGAGTGTGATTTTTTTGCATTTTTGAGCATGTTTCGATCCCGTTTCATTTTTAATCTTCATGGATTGATATGATACACATTTGTAGATTGTTTTGATGCTGTTACACCTCACATCATTGTATGAACATAATTTTCCGACACGCGACCTTTTGATTTCCATTGATGAATGTTCATGGTTGCATTGATGTTTTCTTTATGCGGTGAACACCTTACACACATTCCTTGAGCATGTTAGTTGTGAATTATTGCTGGAGTTGTTGTGTTGTGCATGCTTGGTTGCATTTAGTTTCATGAGATGCATACTTGATTTGACTTGTTCATGTGCTTAATGTTGGGCATTATCTCATGATGTTTTCAAGATTGTTTACCATGGTGTGTGGTATGATTGTGATCATGTTTGATTGAAAATGTGTAATGTTTGATGTGTGTTCGTTATGCCATGATTGCATCGTTTAAAATGCATGGTGGGCTACCCTATTTTCACTGTTGTTCCTTTGCATATGTGTTATTGTATGTGCTACTGCCTGCCTTTTTACACCTGTTTTGTGTGTTGAGCTTGAGCTGTTAAATGCTGTTTGGTGTATTGGCTGGAATTTACCGCTGTGCAGGTGCTGGAGTGCTGTTGTAGCCACTGTTTTTGATTAATTGCTTTGGTTTTTGCTTTGCTTTTGCTTGCTCCCTTAGGGTTCCCTAGTCCAACTTAATCCTTGGTTAAGCTTGGAGTAGGATAGACATTAGGCTCTTGTCGCTCCCGGGATTTTCATCCTAGTACAAACGCGAAAGTGGCACCAAAACAGAGTCGCCAGCAATGTGTATTTATCCCAAGAGAGGGAAAGGAAACACCGCATAAACCTGAAGGAAAGGATAGAGCATGGTCTCGCGACCAAGAGATCTGGGTTCGGGAGTCGGTTACGCGAGAGGAAGGTATTAGCACCCCATCGCGTCCATCGTACCCGATGGGATCCACGCTTGCTTGTCTCGATCAAAGGGTGTAAAGAAAAGATACTGGAAAAGGAACGAAAAGAGAACTGGAAAAGGAATGGAAAAGGAAAGGAAAGAGAAAGAGAAACAAATGTAGGGAAAATAAAAGAAGTGCTCTCATGGGCCCTACCCCACTGCCTACGTATCTCATCGGGAGCATGAGAATCAGAGCGACGTAGTTCCCCTCACTAGGGAAAGTTGTTTGTGTTTTTTAGAGAACGGCTTACGTTCTAGCTCAGGTGTTGCAGGCTCGCTGGTCCGAGTGCGTTACCGTCTTGCACGAGAACGAGTAGGAGCACGTTCGTACGTTGAGAGTGAATGAGGTGAGAAAAGAATTCCCGAAGGGAAGACGTTATTGTTTGTTTTTGTCTTTTAAGAGTTTTTCATTTGTTTGCATATGATAGTGTATCTGAATCTTAGTCATTGGAATGTGTACATTCTCACATTCCAAGATGGAATGAGTAAGAAAGCACACTAAGAGTGAAGAAGACCCCCACACTTAGTTCCAATTGTCAAGGTTCAAACACACTAGCATACTTGTGTTTATTAAGTGTTTTGTTGATTAAGAAATGAAGAAGTGTTTTTTATTTGTATCTTCAACAAATATTGCATTTAAGTCCCTCATACAAGATCAAATGTTTAACACATTGACCCAAGATGGGCTATATGCTACACATTCTAAGATTATAAGAGAAGACCCCTTATAACCTTTTCTTTATATGAAAGGCCTAAATGCAATAAATGCCTACCTTTATTAGATATTTTGAATTTTCTTTGAGATGAGAAAAGAGACTCAAGAGAGGATAAAGGTAAAAATCTATATGGACTAAGACTCAATCCTAATTGATTAGTTAAGGGAGTGATCCTAAGGTTTGTGAGGTTTCAACCTAAAGTCTAAAGAAAGAATGAATTAAACAATTCACTTCTAAAGTAGAAGATGAATTGTAATTCACAAAGGGAAAGTGATGAGTTATTAAAAGAAAGCACATAAGTGCTTAACAAAACATAAAATGGAATTGTAGAAGAGAAAGGATAGAAGTTGAATGTGGATTCCTTATCCACACTCAATTGAAACTTACCAAAGCCCCTACATGGTTAGTAAACATGTATAATAAGTGTAAGAAGTAAAAGAACATGTAATGCATCATAACACTCAAAAGAATTAAATGAGAAATCAAATCCTAGAGCCACAATCAGAATGTACATCATATGGAAAACAAATGGTTATTATCATGCAAGTCCAAGTGGATAGGCAACAAACATCATCCATGGCATTAGAACATGCCACCATAAGAAAAGGGAGAATGAAAGATGAAGGGAAAAAGAAGAAATGTGCATAAATGGAACATGTAATCCATGGATCAGAATCGAAATAAAAATGAAAAATGATTCACAAACCTCTCACAAGTATTCATGAAGCACATCAAGACATTTAAGAAGTGATAGAAGAAGTAGAATTGAAATGGAAGTTCAAAAGAAAACACAAGTACAAACACCACATGTTAAAGGTGCACAAGGTTTAAATGAAAGTCAACATGCAAGGATGACATATAATATGTACCAATGACCTATAATGTCAAGTGAATGGTTCACCAAATATGCAAATGATCATGCCATTATGTACCAAAGAAAACATGTAAACATGCACAAAAGATTACAATGATATGACATGTTATAATGCTTTAAATGAAATGCATCAAACAAAAATCAAATGGCCTCATGAAAATTATGAAAACATGGTATTGAAGTACACTAATCAGAGATGAATCACATATCAAAGTAGCATGCAAGGAACCAAGGCAAAATGATGTCAAACAATGCACTTAGGTCAAATAGGCATATCATACAAAGTAGCACAAAAGTGAACACCAACATGCCATAAAAATGACCTAAAAAATCAAATAAAAATCACTTAACATACCTCAAGATGCTAATGACTCAATGCAAAAAGAAGAGCATCAAAACAATTTTTAATGATCAAGAACAAAATTAAACAAGATCATGTACCACATTAAGAATGTACACCAAAGAAATTCAAAGAACATTATGGAGCAGGGGTAAAAAGGTCATAAAATCAGAAAATAAAATCACCAAAAATTTTCTAAATGTTTTAATGATACTCATGAATTTTTGTGGAATTTTATGATGCAATTTAGTATTTTTAAAAATTAAAAAGCAAACGTGTAGAAAAATGGAAAAATAAAATGCAATGAAATGAGGGAAGGGGGTGCATGCCTAGTAATTATTCAGTTCAAAATCATTGGGCCTTGAAAACATGGGGTGTGGATATCAATCTGGCTTAGGTCCAATAAGCGCGCAAAACACCATAACTAGCATGTTCTTCAGTCAACATAGTCAAAGCAATCCAAGCCATCAGATTAAGTCATAGTCAAACAAAAGTCAAAGTACACAGATCCAACACACGCGCATGAGGTCACACACCAATTATCATGTACTGCATCACACAATGCTTAAGTAAAATCAGAAATTAGGCACATGACTTGCACGTGAATTTTAATGTGCTGTCAACATGGTAGCCACACGATCACACACATCCAACGGTCACGACCTAAAATGCACTAAACCCTAATTCAAACCCTCACCGGCCGGAGAGGGACCTCCGGTCACCCTCTCCGGCCACTCTCCGGCGACTGCAACTTCCAAACCATCCAAAAAAACACGTGGCATACATCAAAATAAATAGGAAATCACGTACATTCCAAATCCATCAATGAAATCATCAAACCATTCACATACAGCAAGAAACAAGCACGAACATATTGCCCTAAGTTTTTGGATCTAGGCTTCTAAGAAGCTCTATCAACTAGACAGTGTTCAAATGCTCCTAGTGAACTCATATCATCATGAAAATAACAAAATAATCAAGAAAATGCGTATGAAATGTTTGAGTGTTTTGGAACCTGAACTTGCAGTTCCTTGAGATTCTTGAGAAAATCAGAGCAACACTTGGTCCGGAGCTTGATTTGGCCAAATAAAGGCGTATGCTCTTGAAATCGTGCAGAAAACCAAATTGAAGCTTCAACTGAATTGAAATGAAACTGGATTAATTGAACTTATCCACTCTTGTTCTTGATCAAAACTGAACAATGATGATTGTGGAGATGAAATGTAGAAGGAAAATTTGATGAATTCGTGTGAGCTCAAAGAGAGAGAGAGCAGAGAAAAAGTTCAGAGAAGAGAGTGTTTGTGAGAGAAAGAGTGAGAATCCAGTTGAAAATGAATTTGTGAAGAGAAGTTTTGTTTTATACTATGAGTTAACCATGGTTTAGTGAGTTGGTTAATTGAGTTAAGGTGGTTAAAGTGAGTCCACCCTAACTAACTGAGTCAAGTTAGTTAGGGGGCGAGTTAGATTGGCAATGATAAGGTGGTGGTGGTTCATGACAGTTATGGTGGAATTGAAAAGGTGAGGGCATGGCTGTTATATCAGAAAATTGCTTAGCAAGTTTGCTTTTTCCAATTTCATGCAAGGCACGTGCTAGTGTGCATAGTGTAGGTGAAATGTGTTTGGTTGAAAGAGGAAATGGTTGGACAGTATGAGCAATGCACGGGTGAGTGCTATGACAATCAACAACAACATTTGTTTTTTTTGGTTTTTCATGACAGTTAAGAACAAATACAGCAGTGGTTGTTTGAAGAGGATTTTCTCTCTTGTTAGTGAATGATTCAATGAGGTTTAGGTGCCAAATGAAAGATAGAACATCATAGAACATGATTGATGTTGATTTTGGATTGAATTAAGGCTTGGAAGTTGGTGAAAAATAGCTTGGAACATCAGGGTTTGGAACTGATTTGTGGGCGTGGCAAGCAAGTCATGGCATGGCAACTTGGCACACAAAATTTCAGCACAATCAACATGACCTTGAACCAATATATCTCCACTATAACTTGATCAAATGGAATTTTGTCCAACATGAGTATTGAAGATGACACTACAAGGAACAACTTTGATGTTGAAAAGTTTTTCATTTGAGGCATTTAACCATGAGAAAAATGAGTGGACATTTGGCCCACCAGATGTTTGTTAAAATGACTGCGCGCGTGCCCTGAAAATCTTGGTCATGACCTAGTTTTGAATCTACTTTGCTCAAACTTTGATCAATCATATCTCACTCAATTTTTATCCAATAGAGATGTTCCACATATGGATGTGAAGCTTAAAACAAGATCTTTTGTTGTGGCCGAGTGGAATTTTCATTTGGTGCTTCAATTTTAAATGGCCTTGGTTCAAACTCTGATGCAAAATGGCCAAAACTTGCTATTTTTAGTAACCCTTCCTCTTCCAAAAATGGCAACTTTCCACCTCTTGATTTTTTCATGATTCCTTTGGAGTTTCTTGACCAAATTTTGTACATTGGACATATGTAACATGAATTTCATGATTTTGGGCTCAAAAAGTCAAGAGTTGACTTTTTCCTCTGATTATTTGACTTGGCCCCAATTTTCCTGATTTCTGATTTTTCTCCCAATTGAAACACTTCCAAAACCAATTGAGAGGCAATTTTCCATACACATACACTTAAGAACATGTAGAATACCATGACATCAAGTTTTGTCCAAAAAATCAAAGATTCCCTGATTTAATGGGAAACCCTAGTTTTGGTGCCCACCTCCTAGGAGAAAAATGTGCAGTCTTCAATTTCAAATTCCTCAGAGTATGTTGTGTACCTTCTTAAAGGATGATGATATATGCCATTTGAGGATGATTTTGGATCAATGAGCTATCTCTTTTGAGGGTTTTCCTTCAGTTTTTGAACCTCTTGCATAGTGAAAGATGTAATGCTTCAATCTCCCATTGTATCTCTCATCCTTGAGGTTGTGGATGATCAATTGAGATGGTATGAGACATGAAAGACCTCTTGGCTTGCTTTAAGGAAACTTGATTGGCCTTTTTGTGCTTTGAATGATCCCTTGATTGTCCCCCTTCCACCTGATCACATGCCCTGATGGTAAGAAGGATGCCATGCTTCATTTTTCTATGTTAAATGCAATGTAATGTTAATGAGGTGGATATGATATGATAAATGATAATGCCATGCTATGATGACAAAGAGGGAGAGCAAATTTTGGGGTATTACAGCTGCCCCTATTCAAGCGCTGTAGACCTGAATGCCTGAAAGCAATTGCTTTCGGACTTTCAAGGTATATAGTGATTGAATACCAAATATAACCAAAAATTTGCTCTGGATGATGAGGAGGAAACTCCCACGACATTGCTGGCTTGAATCTTCAATGAAACATTGTCGGAGAAAACTGTCTTTTGAACGACACCAGACGACTACTGGCTTGCCACACTGCTGGTGGACTTTAATAATGTCTTTTATGCAATTCCAGACGACTACTAGCCTGCCACGCTACTGGTGGACTTTAGAAATGTCTTTTTGAACGACGCCAGACGACTACTGGCTTGCCACACTACTGGTGGACTTTAATAATGTCTTTTATGCAACTCCAGACGACTACTGGCCTGCCACGCTACTGGTGGACTTTGCAGCTTCGTGCCACCCGAAGATGGACTTTTGCCAATCCACTGTTGGACTTTTGGAATATGCCACCCTTAGATGGACCTTTCGCCAATCCACTGTTGGACTTTTGCCACCCGAAGACGGACTTTTGCCAATCCACTGTTGGACTTTTGCCACCCGAAGACGGACTTTTGCCAATCCACTGTTGGACTTTCAGCTGCTTTGCCACCCGAAGATGGACTTTTGCCAATCCACTGTTGGACTTTTAGAATATGCCACCCTTAGATGGACCTTTCGCCAATCCACTGTTGGACTTTTGCCACCCGAAGACGGACTTTTGCCAATCCACTGTTGGACTTTTGCCACCCGAAGACGGACTTTTGCCAATCCACTGTTGGACTTTTGCCACCCGAAGACGGACTTTTGCCAATCCACTGTTGGACTTTTAGAATATGCCACCCTTAGATGGACTTTTCGCCAATCCACTGTTGGACTTTGCTAACGTCTTTTAACAATGCCAGACGACTACTGGCTTGCCACACTACGGGTGGACTTTCACAAAATTCCAATACTGGATTACACTCTGCATCCGTGTCAGACATCTCTGCCGACTTTGCTGAGGAACAATGATCAATGACTTGACTTTAGAGGTTCCTGAAAGGATAACATCTCTGCTGGATAATGAATGAATAATCCGTCTGCTCCGAATTGTCAAGTTTGCCAAAAATAAATTGGACTTGAAGAATAATAGATCTGCCAGTAATCACTTCATCTGCTGGGGGAATGAATTCTGGTCACAGCGACTCCGCTGGGGATGAGAATTTCTTTGCATGGCGTCTTGCTAAGGAAGAAAAGTCATAAAAAAAAAACTCTGCTTGGGGATCTATCCAATCCAAGACCCTTTGTAGGGGTTATCCACCTTTTTGACCCGGCTGGGGAAAGACTGTGCCATCCTTGTTGAGGAATAGATTCTGCCGATCTTATAAACCTCTGCGGGGAGAACAACAACTCAGCTGGGGAGTATTGCTGACAAGATTCGATGCTGACCTCTGTGGGGGATCATTACCTGGGACACAATCTTGCTGGGGATCATGGCTACTCTGCCAGGGATATGCAAATCCTGGTTAGAACATTCCACTGCAACTTGCTAGAAAGAGTCCTTAGAGATCTGTTGGGGAAACCCAAAGCAAATCTACAGTAGTCTGCTGAAGAATATGACTGTCGAGCTTAGGATAAGCACCACAATGCACCCTGTTAGGCGAGCTTCCCTTTAGACAATTCCGTTAGGGATGACGAGTTTATAACAAACTCTGCTGGAGGAAACTGCTTTAAAACGTCTCGTGTTGGGGAATGCCTTTTGAGAGGATTTTACAGAAGACCAACTGTCCTCGAACTCTACTGGGGATGATCAACACTTCATGATGGGGAAACAAACATGCCCCATGCTTGGACAAACCAACAATTTGTCCCCGAAGAAGATGTCATAAGAGGATTTTACAGAAGATTTAGCCTCTTCAAACTCCTGCGACTTCGCTGGGGATAATGACCATCAGTTTCGGTGTCGACGAGACCACTCTTTTGGGGAACCTGTGACCGTTATCGACACAGAAAAGCTTGTAGCTGTTGGAAGTACTGTATGAGAGAATCGACTTAATAAGATACAACGGTACCCAGTTGAACTTAATTCACTGATATCGACCCGTTATGAACAATCGTCGACCGAACGATGAACGCCGATCTCCTTACCCGTAATTGCCCCAGTCTTTTGCGTGGGGTGATTTATTACTGGTCTTGTGCTTAAAATCATCTACACCTGCTACCTGCAACAAAAGAATATGCCCACATGCCCCGAATATTGCGTGGCTAGAATCCACCATCCGGGAGTATTCAACATTCGAAGTAATTTCAAATGTTTTTTCTACGCATGTTATTGCAAGGCCGCCATGTTTTCAAATGCAATGTTTTATCAAAAATTAGGACATTTTTGCAAACAAAGCAATAAAACAAAAATAGAAAGCTTTTTATTGAAATTCAATTTATTGACTGAGAGCCCAGAATAGGCAATTACATCAGGAAGCAATCCCTGGAAAGAGGTGATCGCTGAAAATTGAGAAAAGAAACTATCCTAATGGCAATGTGAAAATGGAATTCCACTGAGTTTCCATTCTGTTATGACCAGTATGTCTTCAAAACTCCCCGACCTTGCCTTCTGAGGAATGATCAGACCGATTCCTATCTTTCAGTATGTCAGTTGTTCAAACGGTAATGGGTACCGATAACTCAGACTGTAGTCATTCGCTTAAATCCCTCTTTTGCGTGGACCGCCCTTTCAGGTTTTCGATCCACCAGGATACCTTTTTTTGCCTAAGTTGCCCTTTCGGGTTTTCAACTTACCGGGTGTACAATCTTTTTTTCAATTATATCCCTAATTTTTGCCCGAACCTTATTCTGTTTTTGGTTCGCCGGGATGCCCTTTTTTGCCTGGATTTTTTTTATTTTTATTATCCAGCGGGTGTATTCATGCGAAGTATTTTTTGACTACGTCCGAGTTGACCGGGGATGAAAAGTCTTCGCCATCCATGGTTGTAAGCAATAAGGCTCCGCCCGAAAAGACCTTTTTAACCACGAATGGACCTTCATAGTTAGGAGTCCATTTGCCCCTGTGATCTGTATTGGGAGGAAGGATCCTTTTGAGTACCACATCTCCGACTTTGTAAACCCGAGGACGCACCTTTTGGTCGAATGCCTGCTTCATTCTGCGCTGGTATAATTGCCCATGACATACAGCCGCCAATCGCTTTTCCTCAATAAGGCTCAGCTGATCAAATCTGGCTCGTACCCATTCAGCCTCATCTAGCTTAACATCCATCATGACTCTGAGGGACGGAATCTCTACTTCAACCGGTAGCACTGCCTCCATACCATATACGAGTGAGAATGGGGTTGCCCCAGTGGACGTGCGTACCGACGTTCGATACCCATGCAAAGCAAATGGTAACATCTGATGCCAATCTTTGTACGTGACAACCATCTTCTGTACAATCTTCTTGATATTTTTGTTGGCCGCTTCGACCGCGCCATTCATCTTTGGGCGGTACGGAGAAGAATTGTGATGTTCGATTTTGAAGTCCCGGCATAACTCAGCCATCATCTTATTATTCAAATTAGAACCATTATCAGTAATGATTCTTTCGGGAACTCCATATCGGCAAATGATATCCCGTTTTAAGAAACGAGCTACCACTTGTTTTGTAACATTGGCATAGGATGCAGCTTCAACCCATTTGGTGAAATAATCAATTGCCACCAAGATGAAACGATGACCATTAGAAGCTGTAGGCTCAATCTTTCCGATCATATCAATGCCCCACATGGCAAACGGCCAAGGCGACGACATGATACTGGACGGATTTGGAGGTACATGCACTTTATCTGCATAGATCTGGCATTTATGGCATTTGCGGGCATATTTGCAACAATCTGACTCCATAGTCAACCAATAATATCCCGACCTTAACAACTTTTTAGCCATTGCATGTCCTCCGGCATGGGTACCGAAAGAGCCTTCGTGCACTTCAATCATCAACAAGTCTGCTTCATGTCTATCCACACATCTAAGCAGGACCGTGTCAAAATTTCTTTTATACAGCACGCCATCTTTGTTCAAGAAGAAACTACCAGCTAACCTTCTCAACGTCTTCCTGTCTTTGGACGATGCCCCGGGCGGGTACTCTTGACTTTTCAAGAAACACTTAATGTCATGAAACCATGGCTTGTCATCAGACGCTGCATCGACCGCAAACACAAATGCTGGTCTGTCAAGGCGGGATACCTCAATCTTAGGTACATGGTTCCATCCTTGCACTTTGATCATGGAAGACAAAGTGGCCAAGGCATCGGTGAACCTATTCTCATCCCGAGGAATATGGTACAGTTTCACTGTTGTGAAAAATGTCAGCAATCTCCTTGTATAATCTCTATACGACACTAGATTTGCTTGGTGCGTGTACCAACTCCCTTTCACTTGATTGATTACCAAAGCTGAATCACCAAATATATCAAGGGTCTTAATCCGTAGATTAATCGCCTCCTCGATCCCCATTATACAAGCTTCGTACTCTGCTTCATTGTTGGTGCATCCGAAAGTTATTCGGGCTGTGAAAGGCATATGAACACCTTCCGGCGTGATAAGAACCGCTCCAACTCCGCACCCATTCATATTGACAGCCCCATCAAACATCAGACTCCATTTGGACTCAGGGTCTGGCCCCTCCTCCGGGAGTGGTTCCTCGCAGTCTTTAGCTTTGAGAAACATGATGTCCTCATCAGGGAAGTCAAATTTCATGGGTTGGTAATCATCAATCGGCTGTTGCGCAAGATAATCGGACATGATACTTCCTTTGATGGCCTTTTGTGAAGTGTACTGAATGTCATACTCTGTCAAGACCATTTGCCACCGTGCAACTCTGCCTGTCAATGCTGGTTTCTCGAAAATGTACTTGATAGGATCCATTTTTGAAATCAACAAGGTCGTGTGCCTAACCATATATTGCCTCAATCGCTTGGCGGCCCATGCAAGCGCACAGCATGTCTTTTCAAGCATTGAGTATCGGGACTCACAATCATTGAACTTTTTGCTCAGGTAGTAGATAGCATGCTCCTTCCTACCGGTCTCGTCATGTTGACCGAGAACACAACCCATGGAACCTTCAAGCACTGTCAGATACATTATCAGCGGTCTCCCTTCAACTGGAGGCATTAGAATCGGAGGTTCCTGCAAGTATTCTTTTATCTTATCGAATGCCAATTGGCAATCGTCATTCCACCTGACCGTTTGATCTTTCCTTAACAATTTAAATATTGGTTCACACGTGGCTGTTAGGTGAGATATGAACCTTGCAATGTAGTTCAATCTACCCAAGAAACCACGAACCTCTTTTTCTGTTCTCGGTTCAGGCATTTCTTGTATTGCTTTCACCTTGGCAGGATCAACCTCGATTCCTCTTTCGCTCACGATGAAACCCAGTAACTTTCCAGAACGCACCCCAAACGTGCACTTGTTTGGATTTAATCTCAGACGGAACTTTCTCAACCTTTCAAATAGCTTTTTCAGGTTAACCAGATGTTCCTCTTCTGTTCTCGACTTGGCAATCATATCATCTACATAACATTCGATCTCCTTATGAATCAAGTCATGAAACAATGTCACCATCGCCCGCTGGTACGTTGGCCCTGCGTTTTTCAACCCGAAAGGCATTACTTTATAACAATATGTACCCCACGGAGTAATGAACGTGGTCTTCTCCATATCTTCAGGTGCCATCTTGATCTGGTTGTACCCGGAGAACCCGTCCATAAAGGAGAACACTGAAAATTGAGCTGTATTATCGACCAGCACATCAATATGAGGTAGTGGAAAATCATCTTTCGGGCTAGCTTTATTAAGATCTCGATAATCCACACACATTCTCACTTTTCCATCTTTCTTCGGTACTGGCACGATGTTGGCTACCCACGGAGGATACTTTGTCACAGCAAGAAACCCAGCATCCCACTGCTTCTGGACTTCCTCCTTAATCTTTAAAGCCATGTCGGGGTGAGTCCGACGAAGCTTCTGCTTGACTGGCGGACATTCTTCTCTTAATGGCAGCCTGTGCACGACAATATCCGTATCCAACCCCGGCATGTCTTGATACGACCAGGCGAAGATGTCAACATACTCGCGCAACATTTTCGTCAAAGTTTGCTTCACATCTGCTTGCAAGCTGGCACCAATCCTGATCTCTTTCTTGGCGTCCTTGGTACCAATATTGATGATTTCTACAGTCTCCTGATGAGGCTGGATGACCCTTTCCTCTTGTTTCAACAATCTGGCCAGTTCTTCAGAGAGTTCACAATCTTTCTCATCCCCTTCTTCGGCTTGATAAATCGGATTGTCAAAGTCATACATAGCCATATCAAAATCGTTATCAGTGGTATCCGGAGGATCAAGTCTGCATGAACGGGTTCATGCCTTATTTTAGAATTTTATTTTTAAGCAAAACAAAAGAAAATGAAACATTGCCATTTTATTTTTTTGTGCAAAAATAAAAACTGAAAGACAGAGAACAAAATTTGATTGCAAAATGTCCTTTATTAATGATTAAACATTGCAAATGCAACCATGGTGGCCCTACAAATGAATCTATACGCCTTGGGCAGAGCGTAAGATTTTGACATGCATTATGGTTAGAAAAAAACAAAGAAAAATTACTCTGTCTGAAGAGTAACCCGGATGACTTCTTCAACGAACCAGTTCTGCACTTGTTGTCCCGGAGCATGAGGGCGTACCCAGTTGTCCAGGTCACAATCACTGTCAACACTATCCTCTGTGGCCGCACAAGACTGGTCCGTGTAGATAATTCCCCCACTATTGAAAGTAATGGGTCCCCTGCTCCCCGCATCTGAAGTTGTAGAGGGATGATAACCAATACCAAATTTGTCTTCCTTCATTGGGGTCTCTATCAACCTGCCCCAACCTTGGGCGTTGCCTGCCCTGACGACTTCGACAGCTTGTTTGTAAGATGAAATGGAGGTACCAGCCCCAAATGGTACAGAAGAAGACTCAGGTGCATCGTCAATATTGACTGCTTCAAATGATTGGCACAACATCTCATGAATTTCCCCATCCATTTCAATGTACTTGAACGTGGACAAGTGACTCACAAAGATGTCTTCTTCCCCACACACCGTCACAACCTGCCCTTCAAACTCATACTTCAGCTTTTGATGTAGAGTAGAAGTAACAGCCCCGGCTCCGTGAATCCAAGGGCGTCCCAATAGGCACCTATATGCAGGTTGTATGTCCATTACATGGAACGTGGATTTGAATACCTGTGGTCCAATTTGTACGGGCAATTCCACCTCACCAAACACAGATCGTCTAGTTCCATCGAATGCTCTGACCACCAACTCACTAGGCCTTAAGATCAAACCATCAACTTCCAGCTTCATTAATGCCTTCTTGGGCAAGACATTGAGTGATGAACCAGTGTCTACCAGTACATGAGATAACACTGCGCCCTTACACTCCATCGTGATATGCAAAGCCTTATTGTGGTTTCTTCCTTCAACAGTCAAATCTCTACTTGTAAAGCCCAAGCCATGGCTAACATTAACATTGGAGATTACGCCCTCGAGCTGATTAACAGTAATTTCTTGTGGCACGTATGCACTCTTCAACACTTTCAACAACGCCTGCCGATGCGCATCAGAGCACATCAATAGTGACAAGATTGAAATCTTTGAAGGGGTCTGATTCAGTTGGTCCACAATCTTATAATCGCTTTTCTGGATTATCTTCATAAATTCTTCCATTTCCTTATCAAAAGTAATCTTTGTCTCTGCTTCAGGTGTAGGCGCATTTTCAACCACCTGTTTACCTTTAGCCTTTGCTGCGGCTTCTGCCTCTTTATCACTTCTCAAGGTTTGGGGAGCGAACAACCTTCCACTCCTTGTAAAGCCCCCTACATCCCCTACGTTATCAATATTTGGGCTGACTGACGACTCAACTTCCTGCTTTTTACCTTCGTAATATACATCTGCCCCATAGTGCCACGGGATAGCCTTCGTAGACGTGAACGGAATTGGTCCTGGCACCGTGATAGTGACAGGACTGGGCCTTTCTGGCGCAACACTCGCCACAGGAACTGTATTGATCGGCATTTGAATCTCAGCGGGGGTGTAATAGATGGTCACGGTTGATACTTCATCAGTGTCTTTCACGACTCTGTCGAACTGTAGACATCCTTCATCGATCAGATTCTGTAAACCCACCTTCAACTTATTACAGCCATTCTCCTGATTCATACACTCGGAACAATCTTGATTGCAGCCCGGGAACACCTGTCCCTTCAATAAATGATCTTTTACAACCAACAAAGAAGTTTTCACTTGATGGATATCTGTCACCAGATTCAATCTCCTCCCATCTTCAATAGCGTACACATTTGCTGCACTATGATCAGGCATGGGATGCTGAGTAATATTAGGAGCGGGAGAGAAATTGATGGCTTTAGCATCAATCAAATCTTGTACTTTATGATGGAAAGCCCAGCATTTTTCAATGGAGTGCCCCTGAGCACCTGAGTGGAACTCACAACGAGCATTAGCATCGAAGTTAGGTGGCAGGTTTCCAGTAACCGGAGCTTTCATAGTACGGAGTTCTAGCAACTTTAACTCGAGTAGTTGGGGTAACAGCGCGACATAAGTCATAGGGAGAGGATCCATCTTACGATCCCTCTGCCTAGGCCTTTGCTGGAAAAAAGGTTGTTGCTGTTGAACTTGTTGTTGGGGTTGTTGTTTCTGAACAGACGGTGTGGGGATTGTTACAGCATCTACCTGATAATAAGCTTGAGAACGCCCTCTGCCTCGTCCTCTAAACACAACATTCGTTTCACCTTCTCTTCTTTTCTGGTTACTAGCAAACGGTTTCTTCGTCCCCGAAGAGCCAGCCCCACTCACATCCTGGATCTTTCCAAGCTTTAACAGACTTTCTATTCTTTCTCCCGCAATCACAATATCAGCAAATCCAGTTGACGGACAAGCAGCTAGTCTATCAAGATAAGCCCCTTGCAAGGTGCCCATAAACATATCCGCCATTTCTCTGTCTGACAAGGGAGGTTGGACCTGGGCAGCCATTTCCCTCCACCTCTGTGCATATTCTTTGAAACTCTCCTTGGCATTTTGTGACAACCCCTGCAATTGAGTGCGGTTGGGCGCCATGTCAATATTATACTGGTATTGCTTCAGGAACGCTTCTGCCAGATCTTTCCAACTCTTCACAGCAGCTCTATTCAACTTCATATACCAGGTCAAAGACGCCCCAGCCAGACTGTCCTGAAAATAGTGCATCCATAGCTTCTCGTCATCCGTATGGGCTGAAATCTTCCCAAAGTAAGCTTGAAGATGCGTTTGGGGACACGCATTGCCGTGATACTTATCAAAAGTGGGAGGCTTGAATTTAGGGGGAATTCTGACTCCTGAGACCAGCCCCAAGCTAGTAACATCAATACCCATAGAGTTCTTGCATTCTATGGCCCTGATCTTTTCTGCTAACTCATCATACCTTCGATCACCTTGATTACCCACATCAGCATCCAGCAGAGTAAATTGGTCTTCCAGGGTATCTTCAAGAGTAACACCAGCATGCCTACCATTTCCATTACCCCGATTGTTACCACCAGGAGGAGGGTTGCCACCGGGAGGAGGAATGCCATGTCCCTGTGAATTGTCATGCTGATCACCTTCGGGCCCATTGTCTGGACGCTCGACCAGAAGCCTCAATCTCTCCTGATTTTGCGCCATGCCAGTCATGAGGGTCATGAACTGGTCCATACGCGCCCTCATTTCAGCCAAATCACTTTGCACTTGATCCATGATTCTTACTTGATTCCTTCGCGTCGAATATCGGTGAATATGATTCTCAGCTATACTGCCTGAAACCAAATAAAGGTTAGAGACCCTGCAACAAGTACCTGAAAAGCAAGTAACAAAAATGCAAAATGATATGCAATGCCATGCAATGCCATGTTTGTCATTTCCGAGGTGCTTTATACCCTGATTCCAATCCAACCACAGAAATCTGAAGACCAGAAATCGTGATATAAAGAGACGTGTCGTGGTCATGCGCTTGTGTGCAGCTATCTGATAAGGAATAATTCTGAATAAAACTGCTCATACTCATTCAACGAAGTATTCAAGTACATTTAAGAAAGGTTCAACCGCAAATGCAATACAAGGAAAAATGGATCCATCAACAAGCCTGATGGTAACCATTAACAACAAAATACAGGGAAAAGAACATCAGTCTGACAATTCCACATCCTTCAGCTTATCACTTGAGTATTTGATCTCCTCAAAAAGTATACGGGTACGCTGGTGATTCGGCTTTTCAATCATTTCTTTGATCAAGACATCCCTTTTCTCAAGAGCTTCAGTTAAAGAACCCATATGCAGCATCAGAGCCTCGTCATCACACACTCCTTTGTGTCTCTTTATGCCGGCTTGCGTCTTGAGTATCTCCCTTTCTATCATGACTTCTTCAAGCTCTTTCTTGGTATTCCTCAGCTCACCTCTAGCTTCTTCTAGCTGTTCTTGACTCTTACCGAGGCTTTCCCGATACTTTCTCCTCTGCTCATGCGCCTTTTCAAGCTCTTCGTCCTTAATCTGCAACTGTTCCTGTAATTCAGCATTCTCTATCCTAACTTCATCCCAAGCGTGCTGAAACTTTGTTAACTTTTCTTTGGTCTGTGCTAACGCCTGTTTGGTTTGCTTGTGGGCTTGAGTAGCATCATCAGCACCTTTACTAATCTTCCGGAAATGTTGGGCTCTTCCAGCAAAGTCTTTTTCTTTTGCAGTTAGGATTTGTTCAGCATCTTGGGCTTTCCGCTCCATCTCTTTGTTGGCATGTAGAGCATTCTGAAGACGGCTACTCAACTCAGAATTCTCTCCTTGGAGTTTTTTCACCAAGGCTTGCAACTTGTCAACTTCTTCCACAGTAGCAGTGCTTCTTGCTTTCTCATTCTCCGGATACAAAAGGGGTGCCTTACCAAAAGGCAAGAGAAAATCTTCAACTCTTTTCTTCACCCACTCTTCATATGCTGGATAAACCCGGTTGTTAGGCTTGCCTAGGGTAACTTTCCCCTTTTTCAGTATGCTACCCCAGCTTTCAGAAGCTTTCTGTGCTGCTTCCCATCCATCTGATGTATGAAAATAGAGGGACTCCTCCACCTCTCTCTTAATAGGCGGACCTGTCAGGGCATACCCAAATTGTCGAATGGCCAAAGAAGGATTGTAGTTAATCCCACCCATTCTTCCTATCAGTGGAACATTAGGGAACTTACCACAGCTGTGGATAATATTCTTGCCAATCAGCCCATGATCTACCCATACGATGTCCTTGGCCACCAATCCCATTAAACACTGTTTCCACTCTAGAGAATCTTTGGAATCCACAAAAGCCCCTGATTGTGGTAAATGGCCCGCAAACCACTTATAGAACAAGGGTGCACAACAACGAATTATCCCTCCTCTTTTCTTTTCGTTTCGGTTGTACAACGAGTAGTGAAGATCTCCCAGTAGCGTTGGCACCGGGTTCTTCATCATGAATATTCGTATAGCGTCCGTATCAATAAAATCCGGCTCGTTGGGAAACAACACTATGCCGTATATACAAAGGGCTAGCAAAGCATTAAAACCAAGCCAATTCTCGCCTTTAGCTGCTTCCTGGGCCTTCTTAATCAGATATTCCAGCTTGTAACCGCGAATCTTTCCTTTGTTGGAGACATTGGCGTCTAACTCTGATTTGCTCAAATAAAGAGCACCAGCCACCTTCCCAAAGTCAAGATCCCCCACCGATCCAAAGAAAGGGGGCTCCTCCTTGATAGCAATCCCCAACATGCTGGAATACTCCTCCAAGGTAGGAACCAACACATAGTCTGGAAATACAAAACACCTCAGAGGCGGATCATAGAACTGAATCAACGTATGGAGACCTCTGGCTTCATAATCACTGACATTACGGACCATAGATAAAATCCACCCATATTTCTCTTCAAAAGCTTCTCGTACTGCAGGGCTCGCCATTCCCTTCAGCATAACAATAGGGCCTAAAGTAGGCGTAAGGAACTTATAGCTGATGATATTCTTCCTCTCTTTAGTGTTCATCTTTGCAGGGACCTGATGACTGGAATCAAGGGTAATATATGCACCTGGAAATGAATAAACATGTATGTTAAAATATGATAATGCAATGCAAAGGGCAATGTGATCAGGTAATCATGTGTCTGTGCTGAACTGTGAACGGTGTCAGTGTAGCTCTGAGACTAATATAGAACCATAGATAAGAACCATCTGAATACAATAGGATGAAATTTCCTTTTTGTGCAATGATGATAGAAAACCGGGTATGTAGGAGGTCATGGTTACCTGCAAACCTGTAAACAACCCGGCCTTCTCACATGTGGGTACTAGGATGTTCAGTATCCCGGGCTCTCAGGTCGAGAAATGATGATACGTTCACCATTTCTGGTTTGGCATCATCACCAATCGAGGAGGCCTCAACTGATTCTCCAAAACAAAAAGGTCCTCAGCTTCTGGCACTGAGGTCGAGAAGCAATAGTACATTCATCCCTCAGGGTACAGTACTATCGCCAATCGAGGAGTGCCTCCGCTAATTCTCTTTCAAAAAGGGATGTCCTATAGCAAGTTCCCAGCATTGGGTCCTCGGATCGAGAATGTGCAATGGGTTTGCCACGGAATGTGGTCTGCCACTATCACATCTCGGGAGGAGTGCCGCAACTGAGTCCTCGGGAATGGTCACCAGAGTCGACAGTTCCTCAAGAGAATAACCACTGGCCTGCATAACATGCAGTAGCAGAAAGCTCCTGATAGAACCTCGTCTGATTGTGGGTCTCATGAACAACAATACGTGGTCACCACCACGCAAGCGTCATGACTATCCACTCTAATACCTATGTATGTACTCAAGCCTTGGTAGTGAGCTTATCTCTCAGAACACCCATCCCGCCAAACAGACAAAACAGTGCAACACAATATAATATATGATATGTAATGCTAAAATGCGGTAAATACAGTAAAATAAATAAACAGCAATATATAGCACAACAGTAAACACCCAATGAAAGAAAAAGCAGCCAAGCGCTAGGATTGACTCGCTAGCGAAACCAGAGATTCTGGGTTCGGTCCCCAGCAGAGTCGCCAGCTGTCGCTCCCGAGATTTTCATCCTAGTACAAACGCGAAAGTGGCACCAAAACAGAGTCGCCAACAATGTGTATTTATCCCAAGAGAGGGAAAGGAAACACCGCATAAACCTGAAGGAAAGGATAGAGCATGGTCTCGCGACCAAGAGATCTGGGTTCGGGAGTCGGTTACGCGAGAGGAAGGTATTAGCACCCCCTCGCGTCCATCGTACCCGATGGGATCCACGCTTGCTTGTCTCGATCAAAGGGTGTAAAGAAAAGATACTGGAAAAGGAACGAAAAGAGAACTGTAAAAGGAATGGAAAAGGAAAGGAAAGAGAAAGAGAAACAAATGTAGGGAAAATAAAAGAAGTGCTCGCATGGGCCCTACCCCACTGCCTACGTATCTCATCGGGAGCATGAGAATCAGAGCGACGTAGTTCCCCTCACTAGGGAAAGTTGTTTGTGTTTTTTAGAGAACGGCTTACGTTCTAGCTCAGGTGTTACAGGCTCGCTGGTCCGAGTGCGTTACCGTCTTGCACGAGAACGAGTAGGAGCACGTTCGTACGTTGAGAGTGAATGAGGTGAGAAAAGAATTCCCGAAGGGAAGACGTTATTGTTTGTTTTTGTCTTTTAAGAGTTTTTCATTTGTTTGCATATGATAGTGTATCTGAATCTTAGTCATTGGAATGTGTACATTCTCACATTCCAAGATGGAATGAGTAAGAAAGCACACTAAGAGTGAAGAAGACCCCCACACTTAGTTCCAATTGTCAAGGTTCAAACACACTAGCATACTTGTGTTTATTAAGTGTTTTGTTGATTAAGAAATGAAGAAGTGTTTTTTATTTGTATCTTCAACAAATATTGCATTTAAGTCCCTCATACAAGATCAAATGTTTAACACATTGACCCAAGATGGGCTATATGCTACACATTCTAAGATTATAAGAGAAGACCCCTTATAACCTTTTCTTTATATGAAAGGCCTAAATGCAATAAATGCCTACCTTTATTAGATATTTTGAATTTTCTTTGAGATGAGAAAAGAGACTCAAGAGAGGATAAAGGTAAAAATCTATATGGACTAAGACTCAATCCTAATTGATTAGTTAGGGGAGTGATCCTAAGGTTTGTGAGGTTTCAACCTAAAGTCTAAAGAAAGAATGAATTAAACAATTCACTTCTAAAGTAGAAGATGAATTGTAATTCACAAAGGGAAAGTGATGAGTTATTAAAAGAAAGCACATAAGTGCTTAACAAAACATAAAATGGAATTGTAGAAGAGAAAGGATAGAAGTTGAATGTGGATTCCTTATCCACACTCAATTGAAACTTACCAAAGCCCCTACATGGTTAGTAAACATGTATAATAAGTGTAAGAAGTAAAAGAACATGTAATGCATCATAACACTCAAAAGAATTAAATGAGAAATCAAATCCTAGAGCCACAATCAGAATGTACATCATATGGAAAACAAATGGTTATTATCATGCAAGTCCAAGTGGATAGGCAACAAACATCATCCATGGCATTAGAACATGCCACCATAAGAAAAGGGAGAATGAAAGATGAAGGGAAAAAGAAGAAATGTGCATAAATGGAACATGTAATCCATGGATCAGAATTGAAATAAAAATGAAAAATGATTCACAAACCTCTCACAAGTATTCATGAAGCACATCAAGACATTTAAGAAGTGATAGAAGAAGTAGAATTGAAATGGAAGTTCAAAAGAAAACACAAGTACAAACACCACATGTTAAAGGTGCACAAGGTTTAAATGAAAGTCAACATGCAAGGATGACATATAATATGTACCAATGACCTATAATGTCAAGTGAATGGTTCACCAAATATGCAAATGATCATGCCATTATGTACCAAAGAAAACATGTAAACATGCACAAAAGATTACAATGATATGACATGTTATAATGCTTTAAATGAAATGCATCAAACAAAAATCAAATGGCCTCATGAAAATTATGAAAACATGGTATTGAAGTACACTAATCAGAGATGAATCACATATCAAAGTAGCATGCAAGGAACCAAGGCAAAATGATGTCAAACAATGCACTTAGGTCAAATAGGCATATCATACAAAGTAGCACAAAAGTGAACACCAAAATGCCATAAAAATGACCTAAAAATCAAATAAAAATCACTTAAAATACCTCAAGATGCTAATGACTCAATGCAAAAAGAAGAGCATCAAAACAATTTTTAATGATCAAGAACAAAATTAAACAAGATCATGTACCACATTTAGAATGTACACCAAAGAAATTCAAAGAACATTATGGAGCAGGGGTAAAAATGTCATAAAATTAGAAAATAAAATCACCAAAAATTTTCTAAATGTTTTAATGATACTCATGAATATTTGTGGAATTTTATGATGCTATTTAGTATTTTTAAAAATTAAAAAGCAAACGTGTAGAAAAATGGAAAAATAAAATGCAATGAAATGAGGGAAGGGGGTGCATGCCTAGTAATTATTCAGTTCAAAATCATTGGGCCTTGAAAACATGGGGTGTGGATATCAATCTGGCTTAGGTCCAATAAGCGCGCAAAACACCATAACTAGCATGTTCTTCAGTCAACATAGTCAAAGCAATCCAAGCCATCAGATTAAGTCATAGTCAAACAAAAGTCAAAGTACACAGATCCAACACACGCGCATGAGGTCACACACCAATTATCATGTACTGCATCACACAATGCTTAAGTAAAATCAGAAATTAGGCACATGACTTGCACGTGAATTTTAATGTGCTGTCAACATGGTAGCCACACGATCACACACATCCAACGGTCACGACCTAAAATGCACTAAACCCTAAGTCAAACCCTCACCGGCCGGAGAGGGACCTCCGGTCACCCTCTCCGGCCACTCTCCGGCGACTGCAACTTCCAAACCATCCAAAAAAACACGTGGCATACATCAAAATAAAGAGGAAATCACGTACATTCCAAATCCATCAATGAAATCATCAAACCATTCACATACAGCAAGAAACAAGCACGAACATATTGCCCTAAGTTTTTGGATCTAGGCTTCTAAGAAGCTCTATCAACTAGACAGTGTTCAAATGCTCCTAGTGAGCTCATATCATCATGAAAATAACAAAATAATCAAGAAAATGCGTATGAAATGTTTGAGTGTTTTGGAACCTGAACTTGCAGTTCCTTGAGATTCTTGAGAAAATCAGAGCAACACTTGGTCTGGAGCTTGATTTGGCCAAATAAAGGCGTATGCTCTTGAAATCGTGCAGAAAACCAAATTGAAGCTTCAACTGAATTGAAATGAAACTGGATTAATTGAACTTATCCACTCTTGTTCTTGATCAAAACTGAACAATGATGATTGTGGAGATGAAATGTAGAAGGAAAATTTGATGAATTCGTGTGAGCTCAAAGAGAGAGAGAGCAGAGAAAAAGTTCAGAGAAGAGAGAGTGTTTGTGAGAGAAAGAGTGAGAATCCAGTTGAAAATGAATTTGTGAAGAGAAGTTTTGTTTTATACTATGAGTTAACCATGGTTTAGTGAGTTGGTTAATTGAGTTAAGGTGGTTAAAGTGAGTCCACCCTAACTAACTGAGTCAAGTTAGTTAGGGGGCGAGTTAGATTGGCAATGATAAGGTGGTGGTGGTTCATGACAGTTATGGTGGAATTGAAAAGGTGAGGGCATGGCTGTTATATCAGAAACTTGCTTAGCAAGTTTGCTTTTTCCAATTTCATGCAAGGCACGTGCTAGTGTGCATAGTGTAGGTGAAATGTGTTTGGTTGAAAGAGGAAATGGTTGGACAGTATGAGCAATGCACGGGTGAGTGCTATGACAATCAACAACAACATTTGTTTTTTTGGTTTTTCATGACAGTTAAGAACAAATACAGCAGTGGTTGTTTGAAGAGGATTTTCTCTCTTGTTAGTGAATGATTCAATGAGGTTTAGGTGCCAAATGAAAGATAGAACATCATAGAACATGATTGATGTTGATTTTGGATTGAATTAAGGCTTGGAAGTTGGTGAAAAATAGCTTGGAACATCAGGGTTTGGAACTGATTTGTGGGCGTGGCAAGCAAGTCATGGCATGGCAACTTGGCACACAAAATTTCAGCACAATCAACATGACCTTGAACTAATATATCTCCACTATAACTTGATCAAATGGAATTTTGTCCAACATGAGTATTGAAGATGACACTACAAGGAACAACTTTGATGTTGAAAAGTTGTTCATTTGAGGCATTTAACCATGAGAAAAATGAGTGGACATTTGGCCCACCACATGTTTGTTAAAATGACTGCGCGCGTGCCCTGAAAATCTTGGTCATGACCTAGTTTTGAATCTACTTTGCTCAAACTTTGATCAATCATATCTCACTCAATTTTTATCCAATAGAGATGTTCCACATATGGATGTGAAGCTTAAAACAAGATCTTTTGTTGTAGCTGAGTGGAATTTTCATTTGGTGCTTCAATTTTAAATGGCCTTGGTTCAAACTCTGATGCAAAATGGCCAAAACTTGCTATTTTTAGTAACCCTTCCTCTTCCAAAAATGGCAACTTTCCACCTCTTGATTTTTTCATGATTCCTTTGGAGTTTCTTGACCAAATTTTGTACATTGGACATATGTAACATGAATTTCATGATTTTGGGCTCAAAAAGTCAAGAGTTGACTTTTTCCTCTGATTATTTGACTTGGCCCCAATTTTCCTGATTTCTGATTTTTCTCCCAATTGAAACACTTCCAAAACCAATTGAGAGGCAATTTTCCATACACATACACTTAAGAACATGTAGAATACCATGACATCAAGTTTTGTCCAAAAAATCAAAGATTCCCTGATTTAATGGGAAACCCTAGTTTTGGTGCCCACCTCCTAGGAGAAAAATGTGCAGTCTTCAATTTCAAATTCCTCAGAGTATGTTGTGTACCTTCTTAAAGGATGATGATATATGCCATTTGAGGATGATTTTGGATCAATGAGCTATCTCTTTTGAGGGTTTTCCTTCAGTTTTTGAACCTCTTGCATAGTGAAAGATGTAATGCTTCAATCTCCCATTGTATCTCTCATCCTTGAGGTTGTGGATGATCAATTGAGATGGTATGAGACATGAAAGACCTCTTTGCTTGCTTTAAGGAAACTTGATTGACCTTTTTGTGCTTTGAATGATCCCTTGATTGTCCCCCTTCCACCTGATCACATGCCCTGATGGTAAGAAGGATGTCATGCTTCATTTTTCTATGTTAAATGCAATGTAATGTTAATGAGGTGGATATGATATGATAAATGATAATGCCATGCTATGATGACAAAGAGGGAGAGCAAATTTTGGGGTATTACAGCTCTCAACTATGCATGCTAACTTAAGTAGATGTTTCCCCTTTGAACTCAACCGTCGGGCCACTTTTGCATGACAACATTAGGATAGATTTCCCTGTAGTCTTTTCTTTTCGACTTGAGTCTTCTCCTCTCATCTCATAACATTTCTAAAACACTTAATAAAGTTAGCGTGTATTGCGCATGAGCCTTGTATGTGGGAAGTGAGGAGTGGGGGGTCTCCCTTCGTTCTTCTAGGACGATATGCAACGCATTCATCCCTATGTTATAGACTTGGGTGCAATGCAAGTTACGAACTAACTTCAATCCACTTCTCTCTAAAAAAACACAAACAAATTCAAACCTTTTTTATCCTTCGGGATTGTTAAGTTTCAAATCTTTTTTTCAGAAAAGAGCTCGTCGCTCACGTAAAAAACATTTACCAACCTCGTTAGGTCGAACTATGTTTGCTCTGATTCCTCTCTCCCGTCCGATTGAGGATACGTAGGCACGAGATGCGATATCTCTACGAGCAACCTCCCCCCCCCCCTTAGTGCGTATTCCGTCGAACTACGTTGACTCTGATTCTTCGTTCGTCCATGAAGATACATAGGCATTGGATTTTGGATAATCCTTGCGAGTCCGTCTTAGACTCCCCCCTCCCCATTTTCTGTTTAGCCATAGACTTTAGGATAACTCACCCTCTGTTTAGACAATAAGCGTGGATCCCATCGAGTATGATGGACGCGTGGGGGTGCTAAAACCTTCCCCTCGCGTAACCAATTCCCGAACCCGGACTATGGTTGCGATGACCATGTCTTTCCCTCTTTCAGGTTTTCTTCGATCATTTCCTTTCCCTTGCGTCGGGATAAATAACGTTCAATGGCGAATCTTCTGTTCTGTTTCCACCGGTTGTTTTTTCGCAGGTTGCGACTTGGACATCTTGAGCTTCTGTCGAAGATGACCTTGACTAGAGTTTTTTCTGATGGATGGCATGACTGCTGATGGATTTAACCTTGTCAGACGTAGTTGCTTGGCATTAATCCCTAATTTTTGCCTAGATTGTACTTTGGAGATTTCCAATCCATCGGGATGATTTTTACTTATGTCTCTAATTTTTGCCTGGACCGCCCTTTCGGGTTTTCAATCCACCGAGACGTTTTTTTTTTTTTATTTTTTTTTATTTTTAGGAGAAGTATTTCTTGACTATGTCAACATTTGTTGGGTAGGTAAACTCCTCTCCATCCATGGTTGCGAGTCTCAAGGTGCCGCCTGAGAAGGCTTTCTTGACCACATAGGGACCATCGTAATTCGGAGTCCATTTGCCCCGGGGATCAGTGAGGAATGATTGTACCTTTTTTAGCACAAGGTCTCTTTTCCTGAAGACACGGGGTCGGACCTTTCTGTCAAATGCCTTCTTCATTCTTTGTTGATACAACTAACCATGGCATAAAGCCATTATTCTCTTTTCTTTGATCAGATTTAGTTCATCGTGTCGACTTTGACACCTTTCAGCTTCTGTTAGCTTAGCTTCCATCAATACCCAGATTGATGGGATCTCTACTTCTATGGGGAGCAGCGCTTCCATGCCATATACTAGAGAAAAGGGGTTGCCTCTGTTGAAGTGCGGACATACGTGCGATAACCGTGAAGAGCAAAGGGTAGCATCTCGTGCCAGTCTTTGTAGGTTACAACCATCTTCTACCGCTCCGTTCATCTTAGGTCGGCAGGGAGATGAGTTATGGTGTTCGATCTTGAACTCAGCGCACAACTCTTTCATCATCTTGTTGTTCAAGTTAGATTCATTGTCAGTAATGATCTGGCTTGGAACATCATAACGGCAGATGAGATTGTTCTTGATAAAACGAACTACCACATGTCGGGTTACATTGGTGAATAACACTGCTTCGACCCATTTGGTGAAGTAGTCAATGGCTACCAAGATGAACCGATGTCCGTTTGAAGCCTTGGGTTCAATCATGCCAATCATGTCGATTCCCCATATGGAAAAATGCCATGGGGAAGAAAGAACTTTGAGATGCGTTGGCGGTACATGGATTCTGTCTGAGTAGCTCTGACACTTGTGACACCTCCTCATGTACTTGTAGCAATCAGATTCCATGGTCAACCAGTAGTATCCTGCTCTCAGAATTTTTCTTGCCATTGTATGTCCATTGGCATGAGTGCCAAAGGATCCTTCGTGAATTTCTTTCATCAACATGTCTGCTTCTGGTCTGTCTACGCATCGAAGCAAGACCATGTCGAAATTTCTCTTATAGAGTGTATCACCGTTCAGGAAAGACATGCCAGCCAGCCTTTTGAGGGTCTTTATGTCTTTTCTAGATGCCCCAGGTGGGTACTCTTGTTTCTGGAGGAAGCATTTGATATCGTGATACCAAGGTTTGTCGTCAATGACTGCTTCGATCGGGAAGATGTAAGTGGGCCGTTCTAGGCGCATTATGCCAATCTTAGGTACGTCGTTCCGTTGACCTACACTAATCATGGAAGATAGAGTAGCTAATACATCAGCCATGTGATTCACTTCACGAGGGATGTGATGAAACTCGATTCTGGTAAAGAATGGTAACAACCTTCTCGCGTAGTCTTTGGAAGGAATCAGTCCTGATTGGTATGTGTTCCAATCTCCTTTGATCTGATTGATAACCAGGGCTGAGTCTCCACACACATTCAAGTTCTTAATCCTTAATTCAATTGCTTCTTCGAGACCCATGATACAAGCTTCGTATTTGGCCTCATTGTTTGTACACTTGAATGTTAATCTGGAAATGAAAGGAATATGGGTACCCTGAGGTGTTATGATGATTGCCCTAATTCTGTTTCCATAATGGTTGACAGCTCTGTCAAAGATTAGTCCCCATTGGGAACCAGGTTCTGGCCCTTCATTGGGTAGCGGTTCATCGCAATCTTTCATTTTCAAATACATAACATCTTCGTCTGGGAAGTCAAATCCGATTGATTCCTGTTCGTCAATCGGTTGATGAGCCAAATGATAGGCTAAAATACTTCATTTGATGGCTTTCTAAGCAAGGTACTCTATGTCGTATTCTGATAACAACATCTGCCAACGGGCAATCCTTCCCGTGAGAGCAGGTTTTTCAAAGACGTACTTGATCGGATACATTTCGGAGATTAACCAAGTAGTGTGACAAATCATGTACTGGTGAAGACGTCTGGCTACCCAAGCCAGAGCATAGCAGGTTTTCTCAAGCATAGTGTACCGAGTCTCACAGTCGGTAAATTTCTTGCTCAAATAGTAGATGGAAGACTCTTTTCTTTTCGTTTCGTCTTGTTGACCAAGCACACAACCCATAGAGTCTTCCAAGACTATTAAGTAGATAATTAGCAGTCTTCCCTCTACTGGAGGTGACAGGATAGGTGGGTTCAATAGGTATTCCTTGATACTGTCGAAGGCGGTTTGGCAGTCTTTTGTCCACACGCAGTCTTGATTCTTTTTGAGTAATTTGAAGATTGGCGCGCATGTCGCTGTCATGAGGAATCCCCTGACTTGTTTGTCAGTCTTTGGAGAAGGCATTTCTTGAATAGCCTTGACCTTGTCAGGATCAACCTCAATTCCTTTCTTCCTGACGATGAACCCTAGCAGTTTCCCTGAGCGAACACCGAACATGCATTTATTAGGATTCAAGCGGAGTTTGTACTTCCTCAGACACTTGAATAGTTTTGAAAGGTTGGTCACATGTCCCTCTTCTGTCTTAGATTTGGCAATCATATCATCGACATACACTTCTATTTCTTTGTGTATCATGTCGTGAAACAGAGTAGTCATGGCCCTTTGATAGGTTGCCCCAGCGTTCTTCAAACCGAATGGCATTACCTTGTAACAAAAGGTTCCCCATGGGGTGATGAATACAGTTTTCTCCATGTCTTTCGGCGTCATTTTGATTTGATTATAGCCCGAGAATCCGTCCATGAAGGAGAAGACCTTGAACTTTGTTGTACTGTCTACTAGCATGTCAATGTGCAGCAAGGGAAAGTCATCCTTTGGACTGGCTTTGTTCAAATCCATGTAGTCTACACACATTCTGACCTTTCCGTCCTTTTTCAGAACTGGTACTATGTTGGCTAACCATTGAGGATATTCTAATGTGGTGAGGAAACCTCCATCAATCTGTTTATGTACTTCCTCTTTGATTTTGGTGGCCATGTTTGGATGAGCCCGTCTTAGTCTTTGTTTTACCCGAGGACATTCTAATCTTAACCGAAGATGATGTTCCACGATGCTGGTATCCAACCCTGGCATGTCCTGATATGACCAAGCAAATACATTGTGAAAATCTTTGAGAAGTTTTATCAAGTCATCTTTGACAGTTGGACTGAGCAGTGCCCCAATCTTGACTTCTTTTCTCTCTTCTTCTGAACCCAAGTCTACTGTTTCCAATGGCTCTTTGTGAGGTTCAATGGACCTTTACTCTTGTTGAGTAATCAGGAGATCTCTTCTGGAATTTCTTCGTCTTCTTCTTCTTCAGCCTCAAATATCGAAAATTCAAAGTTGGGAGAAGGCATTGGATCGTATGTTTCAATGGGGTTTAAAATAAGCAATCTCCACGACGTGATGATTATTTTTAGAAGAGATAGAGTGTGTGCAGTGTATTTTCTGAAAAATGCTTGTTTTTTAATTATTTTTGAGTTTTTATTTAGGATTACCATTTTTTGAAAAAGCGAAAAGTGAAAACAGCAATAAATGCGGAAATTACAGAACAACGTTTATTTATTTATGATTTGGTCGATTCTTGAAACTATAACCCTATAAAATAAAAATTTGTCGCTTTGGGCAAAGCGAAGAGGGACATCTACAGAAAGTGAGCCCTTATCAAAACATCTGTTTCACCTGGGCAGGGTGATCGGTTAAAACAAAGACGACAATTACTTAGACTTATGGACGATTTTCGGGACATCGACAACAACCCATTGGTGACGAACTCCTCGGTGAATCACAAAGTCTGGTACCTTCCTTCTTGGTTTGTCTTCAGAAATAACGCTGATTTCTGGTGGAGAGGGATCGTTGGAGTCTGTCTCCCAGGAAGAATTGTCGTAAATGAACTCTTCTGTTGCATTTTGCACAGTGTTTGTATTCTCAGGTGGATCTCCCCATCCAGTGGGCTGGATGTCTTCGAGCCTGATGCGAGAACTTTCAGGAGCGGTGTACTTGACCAAGTAGTCGTACATGCCATTCGCACTACTACAAAAAACCCATTTAACAACGGTTGGAAATGACATATAATGACGCGGGCGAAGGCTTTGTTATGTAGAGTATTGTTGTATACGCGGTACGTACAATGACGGCCCAATAACCGTTGTAATAAAATGGAAAACGCGCTACCTATAATTACAGTTATTTTAAATACCCGTTGTTGTATGTCTTTTAATAAAATAAAAAAAATACAGCATTAGAACTACCTAGAATGACGGTTATTTTAAAAAAACCGTTGTTGTATATCTTTTAATAAAATAAAAAAAAATTGCAGCATTAGAATAAGAACAACAGCAAAAACATCAAGAACAACAATAATAACAAGAACAATAGTAAGAACATCAAGAACAACAATAAGAAGAAGAACAACAACAACAACAACAAGAACAACAACAAGAACAAGAACAAGAATAAGAACAAGAAGAAGAAAAAGAAGAAGAAGAAGAAGAAGAAGAAGAAGAAGAACAACAACAAGAATAATAACAATAATAACAACAAGAACAACAACATCAACAACATCAACAATAATAACAATGATAATAATAATAACAACAAGAACAACAATAATAAAAAAGAACAACAAGAACAACAATAATTAAAAAAGAACACCAACAACTAACATTGCTAACTCGAGTTCTGAAATTTGTTCTGAAATTTGGTTTAGTGGAGAAATAGAGTATCGTAACTGAAAGATGATGTTTGGAGGTAGAAGATGTAGTTCGTCTAAGTTTTAGGTTTCAGGCGGATCACTAATAGTAGTGTCTTGGTCGTTGATAATCACTAAATGGACGACCAAGATTTTTTTAAGGATAGTGAATAAACTCAATATGCGCGCCACCTATAATGTTGGTAATGAGAATTGAAAAAATAAGTAAAAATCCAAAAATGATGGTGCTGGGACTTGAACCCATGACAAGACGCTACCTATAATGACGGTTGGTTTAAATTACCCTGGTGAAAGGTCTGTCATCATTTTGAAAAAATAAGTAAAAAAAACTACCTATTACAACGGTTGGTTTAAATACCCGTTGTGAAAGGGTGTGTCAGCATTTTGAAAAAATAGGAAAAAATCATTAAAATAAATTTAGAAAAATCTAAAAACATGAAATTTAATCTAATTAGGTAAAATAAGAATTTTGAGAATTTTTTAAGAATTTTTTGAGACTATGAAAACAGTAAAAAATTCATTAAAAATAGAAAAAAGATGAATTTGGGGTTTTCAGGGTGAAGTCCCGTAACTCTTCTAGAGTACGGGACTAATGACCGCACAACTTATCTGCTTCAGATGCATGAAACAGATCTTAAAAAGGAGACGATTTTCCCTAAAATCGATTTTTTGAAGTGCAAGACCTAAAACTAAATTATTGGCTATAATGACGGTTGAAAACATACTAGTGGTGAAAGGTTGTGGGTATTTTGAAAAAATATGTAAAAAAAACCATAAATGTTGGTGCTGGGACTTGAACCCATGACCATGCGCTACCTATAATGACGGTTGAAAACATACCTGCAGTGAAAGGTTGTGGGTATTTTGAAAAAATATGTTAAAAAACCATAAATGTTGGTGCTGGGACTTGAACCCATGACCATGCGCTACCTATAATGACGGTTGAAAACATACCTGTGGTGAAAGGCCTCACATTTCACCACGGTTTGAATATTAACCGTCATTAAAAGCCTTTTAACGAGATTAAAAAAAGCGCGCATCTATTACAACGGTGTATAGGCAATCCGTTGTAAGCCTGGCGTTGTTGTTTGCGCATTTTGTAGTAGTGTCGGTTGTCCTAAAGTATCCCACACTTCTTTGGAACTGGAGGAATCATCCATTTCGATGACATTGACCTCAGGAAAAGCGTAGTTAATGAACTCTAGTCCTGCAATCTTTGGAGATTCGTCGTTGTGCTAGATATCTTCTGAATGTCCTGATTAATGATCCAATGATAGGGTGGGGATGCAGGTATTCTTTTCAATTATGCTTAGCTGATAAGCGTCGTTGGGCTGACTCTTTTGCCCCAAGTCTTCTGTATATGGATGCCAGATAGGCAAGTCATCCATTGGGTCATAATAGTCATAGGCGAAGTTCGCTTTCATCAGAGTGTCCTCCTCTAATGAGTTTGGTGGAGCACGACATCCTTCCGGATCATAATCTCCGTACATCAACTTGATGTCTGATCTAGGTATATATCTCAGACTTTACGCGAGAAAGCAAAATGGCACATGCGTTTCTTCCTGAGATATATAGCCATCCTCATTGAGATAGGACTTCCACTCTTCATCTGTATCGGAGGAGTCACCGTTGTTGATGGTATGTACTTCTTGAGACACTGGGTGAAGGAAGCCTCCACTATGGAAGAAGTTCTGAATGGGATGAAAACTTTCATCGTTAGTAGCAGTCTGGGTACAGGTTGAGGAGAAACCAAGACCTTTCTTTGTCTTGTTATCCGTAGGAATGACAAGCTGTCCCCATCCTTTTACATTGTTACTCTTGATTACTTCGAGAGCATCTTTGTATAAGGAAATCGATGTTCCTTTCTCTGGTCGATACTCATTGCTCACCGAAAGTGCTTGGAACTGGGTTCTAACAACCTCCTCGGGTTCTAAACAGGATGATGATGATAAGTTGCTCACGATTAAGGCCTGCTCCCCATAGACTGTGACTAGTTTGACGTTCTTGACGAACTTCAGCTTCTGGTGAAGTGTCAAAGTGACTGCCCCAGCCTCATGTATCCAAGGTCTTCCTAACAAACAGTTGTATGCTTCCCGGATGTCCGTGACCTGGAAAGTGACTTGGAAAGTGACTTGGAAAGTGTGAGGACCGATAGTTATGGGAAGATGGACTTCGCTGATAACTATTTTTTGGGATCCATCAAATGCTTTGACAATGACTTCACTGCCTCTCATTGGAGATCCTTGAAATGATAGTCGTATTAAAGTAGATTTTGGCATAACATTCAGAGCTGATCCGGTATCTACCAGTACACAGGCTAAAGCATCATCCTGGCAGTTGACTGTAATGTTAAGTGCCATGTTGTGATTTTTTCCTTCTTCTGGCAGTTCCTCATCACTGAATCCTAAGTTGTTGCAGGAAGTGATGTTGGAGATGATGCTGTCAAATTGTCTTATTGTCACATCTTGTTCCACAAAGGTCTACTCTAAGAATTTTTGTAGAGCTTCCCTGTGAGCTTTGGAACTGAGCAAGAGAGATAGGACAGAGATTCTCGAAGGAGTTTGCAACAGTTGGTCTAAAATGTTGCACTCGCTCTTTTGGATGAGCTTCATCATCTCATCATTGTTCTTTGAAAGGTCGGGATTACTGGATTGGCCGACTGGTTGATTTGGAACTTCTGTTTGAGGTTCCTTTTCCTTGGTAGGTTCTCCAACTCCTCGGTTGAAGATTCGAACGCTCCGTGTCACTCGAATGATGTCTGCAATATTCACGACGGAGGGTAATGGAGTTTCCTTTCCATTCTCAATTGCTGTTGCACCATATTTGTAAGGGATAGCTTTATCGATTTGTATGGTACTGGTCTCGGCAGATAGATAACTATAGGAGCCTTTTGATTTTTCTGACCATCGTAGCCGGCCTCAATTGGTTTGAGGTTAAGAATTTTTCAACTATCAAGAGGAACTCTTGATTCATGGAGTAGAGGGATTATGGCGCATACGTCTTTGGCCATTTCTCGTTTAGGGATTAAGACAACGTCTTTGCCTCGATCGGGAAGATAGTATTGTATTACGTTAATTGAACCAGAGCTTGAACAAGGTCGGATCTCTTTGCGGTCCAACTAATTTTGAAGGGCCGCTCGCACGAGGTGGCATCCTTGATTGTTCTCTGAGCAAACTCTATAGTGCTCATAGTTGTGTGGTGGCACTCGGCTACGCCCGCTTTGTATGTAGTGCAACCTCACTAGATCTGTTTCCATTGATCAAACATCCTAACTTTGATGTATAGTAGGGTTCCCATAAGTCATACTGACTTGTTGTGTGTCTTCATCTAGATAGATCGGAAGCCACCAGTGGTTCAACAAGTGTTGAAGTGTTCTTTGAACAAGTTCACATCCTTGGTCATTCTCACGACATACTTTACAGTTCTGATAATCGTGTGAAGTCAGAAAACTGAGTCGGACATGCTTAGCGTGTAATTCCACCAGACTGGTATTCATTAAGCGAATATCAAATATTTGAATCATGTTGACTTGATAGTGACTTCTATCACGGTAGTCCTGAATCCATCCAAGATCCATCTGACGCTGGAGGGCCTCTTCTACAAAAGAGTATCCCTGATTGTTTATCGAGCAGATCAGACAGGAATGGTAATCGTGCCATGGTAGATCATGATGATGGCTTTGCCTTGAGTGCATTGCCACCAAGTTGACATTCATCGCACGGATGTCGTAGTTTTGAATGATGTTGGAATTTGTATAAGTCATGTTGACCTCACGGATTCGGTGATCTTGGATCCATCCGAGATCCATCTGTTCTTGTAGAGCTGATTGCACTACTAAACATCCTTGATTATTCTTTGAGCAGATATCACACTGGTGATAATTATGAGACGGAACATGACCGTATCCGCTCTGTCTGCAATGCATCTTGACCAGGTTGGTTCCCAATAGGAGTACATCGTGAATTTGATAGCTGTGGGTAGACTCTTCTTCTTTCAAATTTACTGCAACTTTCTCGTGTTGAGGCAACAGGTTAGTCTAAACATTTGGATTTGTATCCTTGAAAGATAAGACCCCCGTTCCTGACAAGCTTCTGCACATCAGATTTGAAGTTGAGACTGTTTTCTATGTTATGCCCCGGTTCTCCTTGATGGTAAGGGCAAGTCTGATCCGCTTTCAACCAAAAAGGCAGATTTTCTGGTACTGTAAGAGGGGACCTGGTTTGGACATGCCCCTTGACCAGTAGCAATGGAAACAGTTATGCATACAACATCAGTATAGGGTCAAACCCTGGTGGTCGCGTTGTACGGTTGTTATTGTTGTACTGAGGACGAGCCTGCTGAAGAGGATCTACAAACATTCAGAAACACAATGGTAATCACAAAACATGTTTATGATGCATGATTCAATGAGTTTGACAGTTTGGGGCTTACCTCTGCAGGTGAGAATCGAATTTGATGATGGAGGTGTTACAGTTGAGTTCTAATGCTTTAGACAGCTTCCTTGTACCTTAAGGAAAGTGTTTGAATGCTTGGAGTGATTAAGAGCCCTTTAGATTGATCAACCTGATTCCTTCTGCAGCAAGTCATGAGTTTTGTGCAATTGGATGGAAATTTGATGATTTTGATGTTACAGATAGGAGGTGAGTGTTCAGACACCTTCTATATGTTATATGTGATGTGTCTGAATCAATGGTTTGAGTGGTATTGATCTCTAACTCAAAACCCGATAGTAACCTCTCAAGAAATGAAGTTTTTAGGCCTAGGGAGTGAAAGAGAGAAAGCCTTGTTGTAATGAGCTTTGGTGTAGTTTGAATGATCCGTTAGGACCTCTATTAATAGTAGAGGAGTTGTGTTAAAGTGGTTCTCTTGAAGCTCAGAGGATAAGGTAATGGTTTAATGGTCTTGGCTTGGCATAAATGCCTCTTGCACTAGGTGCAATAGCTATCCCAAATAGATCAGCTATGTATTAACTAAAATCACATTCTTCAGTCCTTTTAATTGTTGTTTAATCAGAGAACTTGACTGAGGAGAGTGATAATCTTGAATGTGCACTATTCCACATTAATGCCCTTTGAATTCAAGGCATATATGCCAAAAACTCATCAATTCTCAAGGATAAGCTCTTGGCATTTCAGTCCAAGTTTGAAGGTTGGATCAGATGCATTATGACCAGATTAAATGAATGTGGCATAGTTGTAATACCCCAAATTTTGACCACTAAAGTTTCCCATCATTGTGCAAATCATCACCACAATATGGATGTACCTTTATGCTTCATCAGTCTCCCCAAAGATGGGTGAGCATCCACTACAATCAAAATTAGGGTTTCAAGCCCTCTCTGAGCTTTAGACAAAGGCTCAATCAAGAAATGACTTGATTTTCAACTTGTCTAATCTCTCAAACATCCTCAAAGGATCAGAAGGACTCCCACTTCAAGGATTAAGCACAAGGTTGCTCCCTTCTAGGTGGATCAGGCCTCAAGATCGCCAGTGTCACCAAATTAGGGTTTTGATCACCCAGGGCCTCCAGATGAAAAGTTTCATCTGGACACAAGTCATTGATCCAAAACATAACCTAATATACTTCATGGAACCTCATGAACCCATGCATCAAGTCAATTTTGCCTCAAGGGATGCATTCATCAAAAATCAGGAATTAGGGTTTCTTGACCTAATTCACCCCTAAGTTGACTTTTGGGACAAATCATGAGCCAAGACCTCAAGAGATGATTTGAGGGTCTCTAATATGCCATATTGATCCATTTGGGACAATGGATTAATCCAAGAAGTTTGAGCAACAAGTCTCAATTCCATCTGCACCACAATTAGGGTTTTAAGGGAAAAGTCAACTGTAACTTTGACTTTTGACCAAGACATGCTCCCAAACCCTAATACATGATTGAATATACCCTATGACACCCATGGAACATATCCATCAAGTTTGATTTAGGTCAAGGACATGATTTCCTGAAGAATTGCACAGTTTGGAATTCATCTGATAAAAAGTCAACTGTGCACAAAAGTCAACTTTGACTTTTTGAGATTTTTCACCACAATGGATTTTTAACCCTAAAATGATGTTACTATATGATTTTAATCATAATTCATCAAGAAAAATCAAGAAAAGTGATATAACTTGTAAAAGGGGTAACCATAAAACTTAGAAATTTTTCTAAGTTAAAAATAAAGTGGCAAGGGTACCAACTTTGAAGGACCATAACTCCTAAACCACAAGGCCATTTTTTCTCATCCAAAGATGGATTTGTAGCCCTCATTATCACCTACAAAAACTTCAACTACAAGTTATTCCAATTCATTAAGGATTTTGAGTTATGGAGTGATCAAAGTGGCTGAAAAGTGAAAATGTCACTTTTTCCAACACTTAGTGAAATTTTCAATAAGTCAGATTCTGCCTCACTTTTTGCCAAATGTAGGGGGATTTTTCACTTGCAATCAAAAGAGATCAAAACCAAACTTGTTCAAACAGTTGTTGTATCATGTAAGAGCTTTCCAAAATGGCCAAGAACATTGCCAAATTCAACTTACACCATGAGATATGACATTGGCAAGTTGCCTTGCTAAAATCTGTCAAGGCAAGGCAGAATTTGCAACTTTGGTCGATTTGCCAAAATCAGCCAAATTCAATTGCTCCTATCCACTTGGACACCTCAGAGGATTGAATCTAAAGGGGACAATCACTGAGCCAAGCCTCCAAAGTCCATGGAATAAGAAATAGCATGTTGAACCTAGAATGGCCAAAATAGGGACAAGACTTCAAATTTGTAATGAGGCATTCAATGGAACCATCAAGGTGGCATGGACTGAGCCATTCTCATCTGAAATCAGTCAAGACTTATCCAAGACCAAGGGAACCAAAGCTCTGTGCCCTAACCTCTAGTCAATGGCTAGAGGAGACTTGGATTTTCATTTGCCAACATTGGCCAAACCTACTTACCAGCTGCCATGCACTATTCCTTGCAAAACAAACTTGCTCTACTATAAATAGAGCTCAATTGTGGTCAGTTTGGGGACACCAAAGCCATCAAACAGATGCTTTCCTCAAAATCTCTTCTTTCACTCCAATTTTGCCTTCTAAGGCAAGTCACTATCGGGTTTTGAGTTTGAGAGCAATTCCAATCAAACCAATCACTCACACACCTCACATACCTCACATATGAGCTGATCAAACACTTAGATTACTTCTGAAACATCAATTTCACAAAATCACCAGCTGGTTGTTCAAGGTTTTAACCAAAGTGCAGCTGAGGTACCACAAAATGATCCAGCCAATTTCAATCAAGTCCAACCATCCAAACACAATCCATAGGGTGTAGGGAAGCTGTTCAGATCATCACAACTCATCTGTAACACCTCCAGATCAAAAATCACTTTGAACTTGCTGTCACGGCCTAGAGAATTAATATTTTGATTGTTTTTGGCATTTTAAATATTTTTTCTACATTGATTTTGCAACTTTTAATGCTTTCTAATTATTTTGTAGGTCAATACTTAATTTTTGAAGCATTAATCCAAGATCACAATTTGTTTTCCATGTGTTAAACAATTTTTGATCATTTTAATTGAATTTTTATTCAATTAAATACATTTTGAAAACAAATTAGGGTTTTGGATTAATTCAACCCTCATAAATCATTTTCAAAACTTTTTGGGCCTCTTGAGAGAGTGTAAGACCCATCCCCCCTTGTACAAGAACTTTTTGGGCCTCATTCATTGTATAAGTCCCTCTGTACAAGTAAACGGCGCGATCGTCGCCTTTTTTAAAATAAACCTGGGCCTACCTTCGAGTAGTAAGACCCATTTCTTTTTCTTAAAACTTTTTGGGCCTCTAATAGAGTGTAAGACCCAATCCTTTTTTTTGACCAAATCATTTTGGGCCTCAGTATATTGTATAAGTCCCGATACCGTCAAAAATAAACGGCGCGATCGTCGCCTTTTCAAAATAACCATTGGGCCTCTCCTTGAGCTATAAGACCCGTTCAAAACACTTTGGGCCTCTATTAGAATGTAAGACCCAATCCCCCTTTTAACCAAAACATCTTGGGCCTCACTTATTGTATAAGTCCCTCTGCGTTAAAAGAAAACCTCGGCGCGATCGCCATTTTTAAACGAAAAATCATTTGGGCCTACCCTCATGTTACAAGCCCCACTCTTTTTCCTTTAAACCTTTTTGGGCCTCTTGAGAGAGTGTAAGACCCATCCCTTTGTACAGAAAACCATTTTGGGACCCAGTCACTTGTATAAGTCCCTCTGTACAAAGTCAAACAGTGCGCTCACTGATAAAACCCTGGGCCTCTCCTAGAGCTGTAAGCCCCAAATCTTTGTTTTTCAAAGCACTTTCTCCTTTGATTTTGAATATACTGTTGCTTTCAATCTTTCTTTGTTGAACAACTAACCAAACAGCATGGAAGCACTCCAACCGAGTAAGTGGTTATCGCTTTCGTTTACTGCTTTCATATTATAAACTGTATTGTGGGGCTGCTCACTGTAAGTCTCCTTTCATAAACTCATATCTACTATGTAATAATAGTATAGATATTTCGAGTTTCCCTGGAAACTACGTCTAGAACTAGGTGACGCCGTTTCATTTATTCGTAGAAATAGACGCCTAGATCCCCAATAGGAGCACCAGATACAGTCTTCTCTTCGGCTGTCCTCCTTAGGAATCATCAAGAAGCTCTACTCCCCAAGATGAATGTATTCTCCGTGAATGGCATCTTTGAGTTTCTTCCAAATTCTCGAACTTTCCTGACTTGATCTATTCCTTGTGGATAGTTTGCCTTGAATGTCTCGGGGTTTGGGTACCCACTACGGTCATAATCTTGGACCTTAACTAAGGAACCCTCTTTAAAAGCTAAAAGTCGCTGGATAGTAAACCTCGCACGTTTACCAGTGTTTTTTATCTTTAAAAGAGTTATCTCTCCTAATGGAAAGGAGATGATAGACCCACGGGCTTCTTAAAAGCATCGGCCTCCTCTTGGGCATTGTTCAAGGACCCAAAGGCTTCCTAAAAGCAACCCCGCCTCCTCTTGGGCATTATTCAAGGACCCTACGGCTTCTTAGAAGTATTCACAGCCTCCTCTTAGGCTTCGTATAATGATCTCTTCCTCCGGGAATGATAGCCTCCTCTTGGGCTTAGTACAAGGACCCGTCGACTTCTTAAAAGTTTCCAGCCTCCTCTTGGGCTTCGTACAAATTGTCCCGACGACCTCCTAGAGGTATAGGAACAGAACTTAGTCATCTGCATAGAACAGTCCTCTCATAGAGTCTACTACTGTTTCTCACATCATAGTACAAAAGTTGAAACTCTAGACACGGACAGTCTAACTTCCTTGAGTCTCAAAGACATTCTCAAGCGACCCCTTCGTTAAATAGGAAGGAAACCCGCAGACTCGGACAATCTCAATACCCTTTGGATTTCCCGTTTCCTCAAAGAAAAGGAAACCACCCCGATCCTCAGATCTAACCTATGAGTACAGTGATGCTCATATAAGAAATGATTTTCTCTTTCAAAATCAGTATACCGGACCTGTCACTTAACTGACATAGCCTCCTCTTGGGCTTTGTACAATGGCTCTCCCTAGCAGAGTCAAACAACTTTTAGCCTCCATCTCGGGCTTTATACGAGATACCAAAAGATTCCACCGTTGAGTCAAAACCTTTTAGCCTCTCTCTCGGGCTTTGTACGAGACACATAATAGCCTCCTCTTAGGCTTTGTATAAGAAAACCACTGGTTGATCCAATCAACCTTTTAGCATCAAAGCTGTGCCTCATTCACAGTACACAAACATCAACAACTCCTTTCCCTTCATCTAATCGCTGTAAGCGGCAAGCCTCTGGATCATCTATATCCACGCCACTGTCCCTCTTTTAGCATGAGAAATTCCTAAGGAAAGATGGCATTGCTCTACACTGAGTTAAAGTCTTCTCCTTCAGGTTAAAACCCTTTCTTCGGAAATTATGGCATTGCTCGGATCCGCGTATCCCAGTTAAAGTAATTCTCCTTCTCCCCTCTTTAGAGATGACAAATTCTCTCTAAAGCCGAGGTCTTTCAGCTTCACGTCTTGGGCTTTGAACAAGACACAAATAGACTTTTCAGCTTCACATCTTGGGCTTTGAACAAGATACAAACCACCTTTCGCTTCACGTCTTGGGCTTTGAACAAGACACCAAAACACCCATTTCCTCCCATAGAATAGGAGGAACTACGAACGCTCTGATTTCCCTGTTTCGGTAAACGGGAATACGTAGGCATAAGATTGAAAGAAAAATCTTAGCGAGCGCAATCAACAAAAAACCCAAATCCCATATCTCCATCAATCAAAAGCAGTAATTCAAAAGCATCAGTCCTAACATCCTAATCCTTGTTCCCCGCCAGAAACCTTCTGCCTAGATAAAAAGAAAGAAAACCGTATTGGCAAAAATACAAATAACCAGTACAAAGCCCCCCCCACATTGATAGCATTCGTAACCTAACAGACCGCTGTTTAAACTCAGTATGCAAGCAGGGTTAATTGGAGACATCTATTTCCCTTCCTTATTCAGCTCACAATAGGATAAAAAATGAATTGACCTATAGTCAAAGCTCAAACCGCAGAGAGCGACCATCGCTTAAGAACCGCGTCCAAAATCGCTCGCTACAGAAAAAAATGGCGCCCACCGTGGGGCCTTTCAAAGTTAGATCTAGGCACGGTCTTCCTTTTCACCTCTTGTGTGAAAAACTACAGAGTGGTAACTCAGCCGGGGAGCCATTTCTGTCAGGAACTTAGGATTCTTAGCTTTATAAGTCTAGGATGATTAGGACAAATATATATACTGCTTTTCCTAATTGCTATATGTGTTTATTTTTCTGCTACTGGGAATGCGTGTGATGCCGCATGTGGTGAGAATGAGTATACACTTAAGATAAGTGATGGCGACGGGGTCGACCATCAACCTCAGTGGAGGCTGACCAACGCAACCCATTCACTCTTCTAGCCAATGGGCCGGTTGTTAAGTCTGAGAAGCTGAGGAGCCAAACCCTTTCGTAGGGCGGAAACTATCGGAAATAGTTGTTACGCGATACTACCCTCATTTGAGGCTGGTGATCTATTCTCGGTGAATGACACTTACTCTAAGATTGCTCTACAACTCGCTGGCGATCCGCTTGTTGTCTTGCTTTCCTGGGAGGAGCTGATGATAATGGGTACAGGTACAAAAAATCACCCTAGTATAAACCTTTGGGGATGGGTAGAACCTTGACTTCATGACAACGACCCTTTGACCCCATGTTTTTTCTATGTTTTTATGTGCTGCATTCATGCATCCATTTAATAAAACATTAAAACATTCAAAAAACTTCTCTTCTAGTCTCTCTGTTTTTCAAATTAAACTAAGACTGTGATTGCAAATATCAGAGAAAAAGATTGCATTAATGGATTTCGGTAGAAGGAGAACTCACCAGTATACCTTCAAGGTTCCAAAGCTAGAGGATTTGAGAAAGTTAGCAAGGATGATCGTTAACCCAGAGGCTTTTAGAGCCAAGCACGGTGGTTTGCTACCACTGTTAAGAGTCCATGTGATTAAGGGGATCATGGACGCGCTCATTCAGTTCTACGATCCGATTTATCATTGTTTCACATTCCCAGATTACCAGCTATCACCAACGCTGGAGGAGTATTCTCATCTGACTGATTTACATATCACTGATCGAGCTCCATTTTCTGGACTGGAAGAAATTCCAAAGAATCAGACTATTGCAATAGCAATTCATTTGGACGAGTCTGAGGTCAGGACTCACATGACCACTAAGGGTGGCATCCAAGGTTTGCCAGCCCAGTTCTTGACAAAGAAAGCCCTGTACTTCGCTAGTATAGGGAACATGACTGCTTTTGAAAGCATATTTGTCTTGCTCACCTACGGGTTATTTTTGTTTCCTAACATCAATAACTTCGTCGATATCAACGCTATTAAGGTTTTTCTCATTGGAAACCCTGTGCCGACTTTGCTCGCAGATGCGTATCATTCTGTACACTTGGGAAATTTGTACAGCGGAGGGGAGATCACATGCTGTGTACCTTTTCTCTACAAATGGTTTATCTCTCACTTGCCTAAGTCTGCTGCTTTTTGGGATTGCAAGAGTTTCTTACGTTTGTCGCAAAAGGTCATGTCTCTCACCAATTCCGATATAGATTGGTGTAATAGGATTTATGAGGGAATCAGAATCATTGACCATTGTGGAAACTTCCCCAGCGTACCCTCATAGGAACTAAAGGAGGAATCAACTATCATCCGACATTGGTTTTTCGTCAATTTGGATACCCGATGAGACACATCCCACTGGGTGTTCATCTGGAAGGTCTTTTCTTCAAAGAAGGAGAAAATGACAGAGCACTAAAGATGGAAATAGTGCAAGCTTGGAAACATGTTCATAAGAAAGGACGAGAGTCTCTGGGAAAACCGGACTGTGTCTCGGTGGAGCCTTATCTCCATTGGGTACAAACTAGAGCTCTCAAGCTAAAGATGCCTTATCCTCGTTACGGAATTCTTCCACCGAGGGAAACTGTCATGTACTTCATGACGGAAACTGAAAAGCTTCAGGTTACTCTCAACAAAGTTCAAAAGGAAAGAAGATCTTGGAAGAACAAGTACCGCACCCTCGACGTAGAGTGTATCCAAATACAGTAACTACTAAAAGAGAAATATGCTCTGATTGAAATTTTGGAGCAGCATGCTGTAGAGAATCAAGATGACCAAAGGAATTTGCTCGCTCCTTTCACCTGGCAAAGGAATGACAACCCGACAATGGTCCAAGCGCCCCGGTCAAAGAAGAGGACTCAGGACCCATTAGTTTAGGTTTCTGTTTCTGCACTTTGTAATCTACTGTATTTCCATTTCTGTAATCCTTTGGAATTCAATAAAAAGGGGTTTCCCCACCGTTTGATATTTGCAATCTAATAGTCGAAGTTTATTTTGATTAAACAAAAAAAAAAAACAATTAATATAATCATTGCATTCATCATTCTCACATCGCGTATTCTTCTTACCTACGAATCTCACGTTTGTGTCTCGATTCTAGAGTCAAACTGTCTCATTCGTATAATACTCGGGCCAATCGTCAGAAAAAGATGGATGATCTTGAGGAAGAAAAAAGAGAGTTGAAAGAAGAGATCGACGCTTTGAGAGAGGATATCAGAAAGCTTCGTAACGACATGCAAGCCATGGCAGAAGCTCAGCTACAAAGAACTGTGATCTCAGAGATCACCTCAACGCCCATCATAAAAAAGTATGATCCTAGGTATCAGATGCCAAAAGATCGTCCGTGGGGCATGCCTGTTAACTATATCCCAGAAGGATATGTTCCGCCGATCACTGAAGATCAGGGAATCGCAACAGAAGCCGTTGGGCCTGAAGGTTACAAACTTCGGGAAAGCGAAGATGCCAGGGGCATACTCAAGACTCCAGAAGGTTACAAACTTCGGGAGGCGCCAAGACTTACTGCCGTAGTCACGGTACCACCCCCTGTGGTGCACACTGTCCCGGAAGGACAGATTCCACAGACACCTTCTGGTAAGAAGGAAACTATGTTTGACAGAATGGATGAATTCTAGGAGCAGTTCTTGGAAATGCAGAAAGAGCTGCAAGCCATTCGCGGTCAGGATCTATTTGGAAAGGACGCCGTAGACCTCTGCTTGGTCCCAAATGTGAAAGTCCCGCACAAGTTCCAAGTGCCCGACTTTGAAAAATACAAGGGTAACTCTTGCCCTCAGAGCCATCTGGTGATGTGCGCTTGGCGGATGTCAGCTCAGACAGAGAATCAGGACCTGCTGATTCACTACTTCCAGGATAGTTTAACCGGTGCCGCACTCAAATGGTACATGGGTTTAAACCGTACTATGATCAGTACATTCAGAGATCTTGGTACTGCCTTCGTCCAACAATACAAGTACAATTTGGACATGGCACCCGACAGAGATCAACTCAGATCAATGTCGCAAAAGGACAAAGAACCTTTAAGGAGTATGCTCAAAGGTGGCGTGAAATTGCCGCTCAAATTTGTCCACCTCTTGAGGAAAAAGAGATGACAAAAATCTTCTTAAAGACCTTAAGCTCATTTTACTATGACCGAATGGTTGCCAGTGCGCCCAGTGATTTCACCGAAATGGTCGGCATGGGTGTACGTCTTGAGGAAGCCGTCCGAGAAGGACGTTTGGTAATAGACACTGGATCAACGAGCGGTACTAAAAAATACGGTAGTGCTCTCCCTAAGAAAAAAGAGCAAGATATTGGGAATATCTCTCTCGGAAAGCAAAGGCGACGTTATCAGCCAGTAGCAGCTGTAACTCCTGCTATCGGCCCCGCGACTGTTCCTATGTATCAACCTCAGGTTGCGCAGAGCCAACCTGACCAACAAAGGACACAACAGCCTCTTCAGCAGGCTCGTCCTCCATATAACAACAACCGTACAACACGGCCACCAGGATTTGATCCTATACCCGTATCGTACGCTGAATTGTTTCCGTTACTGCTAGCCAAGGGGCACATTCAGACTAAGTCCCCTCTTACAGCACCGGAAAATCCACCTTTTTGGTTTAAGGTGGATCAGACATGCCCTTATCATCAAGGAGGATCAGGGCATAACATTGAGACTTGCCTCAATTTCAAGTTCGACGTGCAAAAACTTGTTAGGAGTGGGGTCCTATCTTTCAAGGATACGAATCCTAATGTTCTCACGAACCCGCTGCCTCAACATGAGAAAGCTGCAGTCAATCTGATTGAGAAAGAGACTAACAATGTCTATCAAATTCACGATGTACTCTTGTTAAAAACCAATCTGGTCAAGATGCATTGTAGACAGAGTGGATATGGCCATGTGCCACCTCATAACTATCACCAGTGTGATATCTGCTCTAAAGATAACCAAGGATGTTCGGTAGTGCAATCAGCTCTACAGGAACAGATGGATCTCGGATGGATCCAAAGCACCGAGTTCGTGGAGTTAACATGGTATATACGAACTCCAACGTCATTCAAAACCACGACATTCGTGCGATGAATGTCAACTTGGTGGCGATGCACTCAAGGCAAAGCCAGTATCATAATCTGCCGCGGCACGATTACAGTTCCTGTCTGATTTGCTCGGTAAACAAACAGGGATGCTCTTTCATACAAGAGGCCCTCCAGCGTCAGATGGATCTTGGATGGATCCAAGACTACCATGATAGGAACTCCTATCAAATCAACATGGTTCAGATCTTCGATATCCACGTAATGAATACCAACCTGGTAGAGTTACATGCTGAGCAGGTCCGACTTGGATTCTTAATATCACATGACTATCAAAATTGTAAAGCGGGTTGCGAAAACGATCGAGGTTGTGCCCTTGTCCAGGAGGCACTTCAGCACTTGTTAAATCACTGGTGGATGCCAATCTACATGGATGAAGATACTCAGCAGATTAGTGTCAATAACAGGAATCCTACTCGTCGTCAAAGTCAGGATGTCCGATCAATGGAAGGTAACCTAGTGAGGTTACATTGTATTCAAAGTGGGCGTGGCCAGGTACCACCACACAACTATAATAGTTGTAGCGTCTGTTCAGAAAGTAACCAAGGGTGTTACCTTGTGAGAGTAGCTCTTCAGGGTCAGGTCGGTCATGGAGAAATTCGTCCATATCCAGGTTCTGGACCCATCAACCGGACGCCGAACTACCTTGCCGATCAAGTTGAGGATGTTGTCACAATCTCTGGTCATCATAGGACCAGGGATGTTTTTGCCATCATTCCTCTACTTGACAAATCTAAAGTTCCCAACCAGGAACGGATCGAGATTACTTATGATGGTCAGAAAAATCAGAAGGTTCCCATAGTCATCTATCTACCGGGGCCACTACCGTATGAATCAGCTAAGGCAATCCCTTACAAATACCGTGCAACAATAATCGAGAATGGAAAGGAAATTCCATTACCCTCCATCGTGAATATTGCAGACATCAGTCGTGTAACACGGAGCGGTCGAATCTTCAACCGAGGGGTTGGAGAATCCAACAAAGAAAAGGAACTTCAGGCAGAAATTCCTGATCCGCCAGTCGGTCAATCTAGTAATCCCGACTTTTCAAAAGACAAAGATGAGATGCTAAAGCTCATCCAAAGGAGTGAATATAACATTGTTGATCAACTGTTACAGACTCCTTCAAAGATCTCAGTATTATCACTGTTACTCAGTTCAGAAGCACACAGAGAGGCTCTACAGAAAGTCTTGGAGCAAGCCTTTGTGGAACAGGATGTAACAATCATACAATTCGATAGCATTGTCTCTAACATCACTTCTTGCAATAATTTGGGATTTAGTGATGAGGAATTACCCGAAGAGGGTCGCCGTCATAACATGGCGCTCAACATTACAGTTAACTGCCAGGGCGATGCTATAGCCAACGTACTGGTAGACACAGGGTCAGCCCTGAATGTTATGCCGAAGTCCACTTTGATGCAATTATCATTCAAGGGCCTTCCGATGAGAGTCAGCAAGGTCGTCGTCAAAGCATTCGACGGATCCAGAAAAATAGTTATCGGCGAAGTTGATCTTCCCATAACTATTGGTCCTCACACTTTCCAAATCACTTTCCAGGTCATGGACATCCGGGAAACATACAGTTGTTTATTAGGAAGACCTTGGATACATCAGGCTGGAGCGGTTACTTCGACCCTCCACCAAAAGCTAAAGTTCGTCAAGAACGGCCAACTTGTCACGGTTTGTGGGGAACAAGCCTTGCTTGTGAGTAACCTATCATCATCTACTTGTGTGGAACCCGAGGAGGTTATTGGAACTCAGTTCCAAGCACTATCAGTGAGCAAGGACAATCAGTTCAAAGAAGGAACTTCAATTTCTTCATACAAAGATGCTATCAAAGCGGTCGAGAGTACCGATACGACAGGATGGGGACGGCTTGTCATTCCTATTGACAATAAAACAAAGAAGGTTCTTAGTTTTTCTGCAACCTGTACCCAGACAATTGCCAACGATGAAAGTCTTCATCCCCTTCAAAACTTCTTCCACAGTGGAGGTTTTCTTCACCCAGTGTCTCAGACAGTTCATGCTATCAATGAGGAAGATCCCTCTGACACGGATGAAGAATGGAAGTCCTATCTTAACAAGGACGGTTATATGTCTCAGGAAGAGGTGTCTATGCCTTTTTGCTTTCCTACAGAAAGTCTGAGATTTATACCAAGATCAGATGTCGAAATGATCTACGGAGATTGTGATCCGGAAGGATGCCGTGCTCCGCCAAATTCATTAGAGGAGGACACTCTGATGAAAGACAACTTTGACCACAATTACTATGGCCCGATGGATAGCCTGCCAATGTGGCAGCCTTACCCAGGAAACTTGGGGCAAGAGAGTCATCCGAACAATGAAACTCAGCTGAGCGTCATTGAACAGAATACCTATGTCCCCACCATGTCATGGGATCAACACTCAGGTCATTCGGAAATTACTCAACATGACGATGAATTCGCAACGTTTGCAGGACTAGAGTTCATCAATTATGCTTTTCTCGAGGTCAACGTCATCGAGAGAGATGACTTCTCCAGTTCCAAAGAAGTTTGGGACACCTTGGGACAACCGAGTGGGAAATACGACTATATGGTCAAGTACACTGCTCCCGAAAGCTCTCGTATCAAGCTCGAAGATATCCAGCCAACTGGATGGGGAGATACAGCTGAGAGCACCAATGCTATGCAAAATGCAACAGACGAATCCTCCTACGACAATTCTGCCTGGGAAACAGATTCCAATGATCCTGCTCCACCAGAAATCAGCGTCATTTCTGAAGACAAATCGAGGAAGGTGCCAGACTTTGTGATTCACCGAGGAGTTCGACGCCAATGGGTTGCCGTCGAGGTTCCGAAGGTCGTTCATCAGTCAAAGTAATTGCCATCTTTTAACCTTTCACCCTGCCCAGGTGAAACAGATGTTTTGATAGGGCTCACTTTCTGTAAATTTCCCTCTTCGCTTTGCCCAAACCGACAGAGTTTTGTTTTATAGGGTTGTAGTTTCAAGATTCGACTTATTTATTAATAAAATAACGTCGTTCTATAATTTCCGCATTAATTGCTGTTTTCTCTTTTTGATTTTTCAGAAAATGGTAATCCTAAAAAAAAAACATTCAAAAATAAAAACAAGCAGTAAAACAAATACACTGCACACACTTGCATTTTCTCTATCTCTTCTAAACACGAATCATCACGTCATGCAGATTGCTTGTTTTAAACCCAGTTGAAACACACGATCCGATGCCTTCTCCCAACTTTGAGTTCCCGGTATTCGAGGCTAAAGAAGAAAATGACAACGAAATTCCAGAAGAGATCTCCCTACTACTCAGACAAGAGGAAAGGTCCATTGAACCTCATAAAGAACCGTTGGAAACGGTAAACTTGGGTTCAGAGTAAGAGAGAAAAGAAATCAGGATTGGGGCACTGCTCAGTCCAACTGCCAGAGAGGGTTTGATAAAGCTTCTCAAAGAATTCCCCGATGTATTCGCTTGGTCCTATCAGGATATGCCAGGGTTGGATACCAGCGTCGTGGAACATCACTTACCGTTAAGATCGGAATGTCCGCCAGTAAAGCAAAGGTTGAGACGGACTCACCCGGACATGGCTATCAAACTCAAAGAGGAGGTACAGAAACAGATTGACGCGGGTTTCCTTGCTACATCTGAATATCCTCAATGGTTAGCCAACATCGTACCCGTTCCCAAAAAGGATGGAAAGTTCAGAATGTGTGTTGATTACAGAGATCTAAACAAGGCAAGTCCAAAGGATGACTTTCCTTTACCACACATTGACATGCTGGTTGACAGCACAGCAAAGTTCAAAGTATTCTCCTTCATGGATGGATTCTCGGGCTATAATCAGATCAAAATGGCGCCGAAAGACATGGAGAAAACTTCGTTCATTACCCCATGGGGTACCTTTTGTTACAAGGTAATGCCGTTCAGTTTGAAGAACGCCGGGGCAACCTATCAAAGGGCCATGACTACCCTGTTTCATGACATGATACACAAGGAAATCGAAGTGTATGTCGATGATATGATTGCAAAATCAAGAACAGAGGATGAGCACGTTGAACATCTGTCAAAATTGTTCGAACGTCTAAGAAAATTCAAGCTCCGCTTGAATCCTAACAAGTGCACCTTCGGTGTCCGTTCAGGGAAACTACTAGGGTTCATCGTCATCCAGAAAGGGATTGAAGTTGATCCTGACAAGGTCAAGGCCATTCAAGAAATGCCTTCTCCGAAAACTGAAAAACAAGTCAGAGGATTCCTGGGACGTTTGAACTACATCTCCAGATTCATATTCCTTATGACCGCGACGTGTGCGCCGATTTTCAAATTACTCAAAAAGAACCAGGATTGCGTTTGGTCAGAAGATTGCCAAACCGCCTTCGACAGTATCAAGGAATATCTGTTGAATCCTCCGATTCTATCACCTCCAGTGGAAGGAAGACCACTGATCATTTACCTCACAGTCCTAGAGGACTCAATGGGATGTGTACTTGGCCAACAAGACGAAACTAAACGGAAAGAGTCTGCCATTTACTATCTAAGCAAGAAATTCACCGACTGCAAGACTCGGTACACAATGCTTGAGAAAACTTGTTGCGCTTTGGCTTGGGCAGCCAAACGTCTTCGCCAGTACATGATTCGTCATACTACTTGGTTGGTCTCCGAAATGGATCCAATCAAGTACGTTTTCGAAAAACCTGCTCTCACGGGAAGGATTGCCCGTTGGCAGATGCTGTTATCAGAATATGACATAGAGTACCACGCTCAGAAAGACGTTAAAGGAAGTATTTTAGCCGATTATTTGGCTCATCAACCGATTGACAATCAAGAATCAATCGGGTTTGACTTCCCAGACGAAGATGTCATGTATCTAAAGATGAAAGATTGTGATGAACCGCTACCCAGTGAAGGGCCAGAACCAGGTTCCCAGTGGGGAGTTATCTTTGACGGAGTAGTCAATCATTATGGAAATGGAATTGGGGCAATCATTGTTACCCCTCAAGGTTCCCACATTCCTTTCACTGCCAGACTTACGTTCAAATGTACGAACAACGAGGCCGAATACGAAGCATGTATCATGGGTCTCGAAGAAGCGATTGATTTAAGGATCAAAAACTTGGACGTATACGGCGATTCGGCCTTGGTTATTAACCAGATAAAAGGAGATTGGAACACATACCAATCAGGATTGATTCCTTACCAAGACTATGCAAGAAGGTTGTTACCCTTATTCAACAGAGTCGGCTTTCATCACATCCCTCGTGATGAGAATCACATGGCTGATGCATTAGCCACTCTCTCTTCCATGATTAGTGTAGGTCGATGGAATGACATACCTAAGATCAACATCATGCGCCTTGAACGGCCCGCTTACGTCTTCACGATTGAAGCAGTCATAGATGACAGACCTTGGTATCACGTATCAAATGCTTCCTTCAGAAACAAGAGTACCCATCTGGGGCACTCAGAAAAGACAGGAAAACCCTCAGAAGATTGGCTGGAAACTTCTTCCTGAGCGGTGACACTCTTTATAAGAGAAATTTTGACATGGTCTTGCTCTGATGCGTCGACAGACCAGAAGCAGACATGCTCATGAAAGAAATTCATGAAGGATCCTTTGGCACTCATGCCAACGGACATACAATGGCCAGAAAAATTCTCAGGGCCGGGTACTATTGGTTAACAATGGAATCCGACTGCTACAAGTACATGAGGAAGTGTCACAAGTGTCAGATATACTCCGACAAAATTCATGTACCGCCATCACATCTCAAAGTTCTTTCTTCCCTGTGGCCTTTCTCCATATGGGGAATTGACATGATTGGCTTGATTGAACCCAAGGCTTCAAACAGACATCGGTTCATCCTTGTAGCCATTGACTATTTCACCAAGTGGGTCGAAGCAGCGTCATTCGCCAATGTAACCCGACAAGTGGTGGTCCGATTTATCAAAAACAATATCATCTGCCGTTATGGTGTTCCAAGCGAGATCATTACTGATAATGGGTCTAACTTGAACAATAAGATGATGAAAGAGTTGTGTGCAGAGTTCAAGATCGAACACCATAACTCATCTCCCTACCGACCCAAGATGAACGGAGCGGTAGAAGCGGCTAACAAGAACATCAAGAAGATTGTTCAAAAGATGGTTGTAACTTATCAAGATTGGCACAAAATGCTACCTTTTGCTCTTCACGGTTATCGAACATCTGTCCGCACTTCAACAGGGACAACCCCTTTCTCTCTAGTATATGGCATGGAAGCAGTGCTCCCCATAGAAGTAGAGATCCCATCAATCCGGGTATTGATGGAAGCTAAGCTTACCGAAGCTGAATGATGTCAAAATCGACACGACGAACTGAACCTGATCGAAGAGAAGCGAATCACGGCACTATGCCACGGTCAGTTGTACCAACAGAGAATGAAGAGGGCGTTCGACAAAAAGGTCCGACCTCGTGTCTTCAGAAAAGGAGACCTCGTGCTCAAGAAGATACAATCATTTCTCACTGATTCTCGGGGCAAATGGACCCCAAATTATGATGGCCCCTATGTGGTCACGAAAGCTTTCTCAGGCGGCGCCTTGAGACTTGCAACCATGGACGGAGAGGAATTTGCCTACCCCACGAATGTTGATGTAGTCAAGAAATACTTCGCCTAAAACTAAAAAAAAAACGTCTCGGTGGATTGAAAACCCGAAAGGGCGGTCCAGGCAAAAGTTAGAGACATGAAAAAAATCATCCCGATGGATTGGAAATCTCATAGTACAATCCAGGCAAAAGTTAGGGATAATGGCAAGTAACTATGTTCAACAGAGGCAAGTCCCTCAGCAGCAGCAGTAGTTACATCATCTGTCAGAAAACTCCAGTCAAGGTCATCTTCGACAGAAGCTCAGGATGTCCCGAATTCAAAGTTGGTAGAAGGATAGTGGTCGTTATGTTTCAACGTAGCCCTTTTCCCTGTAAATTACCATTTTCAAACTTTGTAAATACTCTTTGGAATCACGCGTTTGGTTGATCTCCGTCTTATCAATAAAATTTGGGCCCTTGTGCTTTTGTTTGTAATTCTTATTTGTTTTAGCTTTACAGAACGACGTTGTTTAAACTTAATCAGTGATTCTTGAAATAAAACAAAAATAAATTTACTTGTTAAACTTTTTCTTCTTTTAAATTAAAGATGGCATTTCTTTTGACTGTTGAACATCAGAAGAACATCGATCGCTTCTCCCGAAGTAAGCGAACTTCAAAGTGTAGAATCAAGGTACTCCTTCTAGACCAGTACTCCTGAATGAAGGATCAATAATGTCAGAGACCATGTTTCGTCTGACGTCCTCGGCCGAGTTCTCATCTCCTAAGCCCGATCAACATAGCTCCCAACGGGACTATCTCTCCTAAGCAAGGTGGAATTGCTATTTTGAATCAACGGTACTTCTTCGCCCCGCGATGGCCGAGTATCCAATTGTGTTCATCCATTAGTCTGTATGTCGCGTCTGTTTTGTCAGCATATACATACATACATCATGCATTTCTTATTTGCATTCACATTTCATATTGCATCACTATCACTCTAGTCGGTCTTGTCCCCTAGTGGTAGAAGTCCTCTCAATCGAGTTGTCAGTTCTTGCCTCGTCAGGAAATACTGTGTCTGAACAACCTCGCTTCCAGTTTAATTCTGGAAAGAAGTTGGTCCTTGACCACTTTGATAACTTGAACCTCTGAAAAGCCAGAGAAAACTTTCAATAAACATCACTCTTCGCCATTGAAGATGATATCCTTGCTTTCCTAGATTAAGGAAAATCCACAGAGAAAACCTCGTGATCAGAGATTCGGCAGCACGCCAGTTTTGCTCCGAAAAACCACTGATGAGAAGGTCATTGGCACCTCAAAATTGGATCCCATCATATGGCATTTCTCCGGGAAGATCCCGAGAAAAGTATGATGTAACCCCAAACGAAAACAGTCTCTCAAGAGACTCGCTTTCCCCAGTAGAATCGACAAATGGCATCTCTAAAACAGAGAAGTTTGTGTACCTCTACAATTCAGACGAATGGGTTCCCCAGCAAGTCTGACATCAAAACTTTTTCCACTCAAATGGCATCTCCCCAGGAAAATTTGGCGAGAAGTTTGAGGAAAACCGCTATAAATAGCGTCCCATGTCAATAAAGTTTATTGACAAAAGAAACTAAGACCAGTTCTTTGGTAGGAAACCAAGAACGAGGGGAAGTTTAAATCAGAAACTAAGACCAGTTCCTTGGTAGGAAACCAAGAACGAGGGGAAGTTTACTTCAGAAAACTGAGATCAGTTCCTTGGCTGAAGACCAGGATCGAGGGGAAGTTTACCTTTTCTAAGCATCATTGCTTAGCTAAAGAAGATGAATGCTTAAGCTACCATTCATAACCACCATTAAATTTCGGGTATTCTGATATTTAATCCTCTTGCACCCCGAATGCCCGAATCCCTTCGTCATTCACACCTTCGGGTCCAAGAAGATTAAATATGGGCATCTGTAATACCCCAAATTTTGACCACTAAAGTTTCCCATCATTGTGCAAATCATCACCACAATATGGATGTACCTTTATGCTTCATCAGTCTCCCCAAAGATGGGTGAGCATCCACTACAATCAAAATTAGGGTTTCAAGCCCTCTCTGAGCTTTAGACAAAGGCTCAATCAAGAAATGACTTGATTTTCAACTTGTCTAATCTCTCAAACATCCTCAAAGGATCATAAGGACTCCCACTTCAAGGATTAAGCACAAGGTTGCTCCCTTCTAGGTGGATCAGGCCTCAAGATCGCCAGTGTCACCGAATTAGGGTTTTGATCACCCAGGGCCTCCAGATGAAAAGTTTCATCTGGGCACAAGCCATTGATCCAAAACATAACCTAATATACTTCATGGAACCTCATGAACCCATGCATCAAGTCAATTTTGCCTCAAGGGATGCATTCATCAAAAATCAGGAATTAGGATTTCTTGACCTAATTCACCCCTAAGTTGACTTTTGGGACAAATCATGAGCCAAGACCTCAAGAGATGATTTGAGGGTCTCTAATATACCATATTGATCCATTTGGGACAATGGATTAATCCAAGAAGTTTGAGCAACAAGTCTCAATTCCATCTGCACCACAATTAGGGTTTTAAGGGAAAAGTCAACTGTAATTTTGACTTTTGACCAAGACATGCTCCAAAACCCTAATACATGATTGAATATACCCTATTACACCCATGGAACATGTCCATCAAGTTTGATTTAGGTCAAGGACATGATTTCCTGAAGAATTGCACAGTTTGGAATTCATCTGATAAAAAGTCAACTGTGCACAAAAGTCAACTTTGACTTTTTGAGATTTTTCACCAAAATGGATTTTTAACCCTAAAATGATGTTAATGTATTATTTGAATCATCATTCATCAAGAAAAATCAAGAAAAGTGAGATAACTTGTAAAAGAGGTAACCATAAAACTTAGAAATTTTTCTAAGTTAAAAATAAAGTGGCAAGGGTACCAACTTTGAAGGACCATAACTCCTAAACCACAAAGCCATTTTTTCTCATCCAAAGATGGATTTGTAGCCCTCATTATCACCTACAAAAACTTCAACTACAAGTCATTCCAATTCATTAAGGATTTTGAGTTATGGAGTGATCAAAGTGGCTGAAAAGTGAAAATGTCACTTTTTCCAACACTTAGTGAAATTTTCACTAAGTCAGATTCTGCCTCACTTTTTGCCAAATGTAGGGGGATTTTTCACTTGGAATCAAAAGAGATCAAAACCAAACTTGTTCAAACAGTTGTTGTATCATGTAAGAGCTTTCCAAAATGGCCAAGAACATTGCCAAATTCAACTTACACCATGAGATATGACATTGGCAAGTTGCCTTGCTAAAATCTGTCAAGGCAAGGCAGAATTTGCAACTTTGGTCGATTTGCCAAAATCAGCCAAATTCAATTGCTCCTATCCACTTGGACACCTCAGAGGATTAAATCTAAAGGGGACAATCACTAAGCCAAGCCTCCAAAGTCCATGGAACAAGAAATAGCATGTTGAACCTAGAATGGCCAAAATAGGGACAAGACTTCAAATTTGGAATGAGGCATTCAATGGAACCATCAAGGTGGCATGGACTGAGCCATTCTCATCTGAAATCAGTCAAGACTTATCCAAGACCAAGGGAACCAAAGCTCTGTGCCCTAACCTCTAGTCAATGGCTAGAGGAGACTTGGATTTTCATTTGCCAACATTGGCCAAACCTACTTACCAGCTGCCATGCACTATTCCTTGCAAAACAAACTTGCTCTACTATAAATAGAGCTCAATTGTGGTCAGTTTGAGGACACCAAAGCCATCAAACAGATGCTTTCCTCAAAATCTCTTATTTCACTCCAATTTTGCCTTCTAAGGCAAGTCACTATCGGGTTTTGAGTTTGAGAGCAATTCCAATTAAACCAATCACTCACACACCTCACACACCTCACATATGAGCTGATCAAACACTTAGATTACTTCTGAAACATGAATTTCACAAAATCACAAGCTGGTTGCTCAAGGTTTTAACCAAAGTGCAGCTGAGGTACCACAAAATGATCCAGCCAATTTCAATCAAGTCCAACCATCCAAACGCGATCCATAGGGTGTAGGGAAGCTGTTCAGATCATCACAACTCATCTGTAACACCTCCAGATAAAAAATCACTTTGAACTTGCTGTCACGGCCTAGAGAATTAATATTTTGATTGTTTTTGGCATTTTAAATATTTTTTCTACAATGATTTTGCAACTTTTAATGCTTTCTAATTATTTTGTAGGTCAATACTTAATTTTTGAAGCATTAATCCAAGATCACAATTTGTTTTCCATGTGTTAAACAATTTTTTATCATTTTAATTGAATTTTTATTCAATTAAATACATTTTGAAAACAAATTAGGGTTTTGGATTAATTAACCCTCATAAATCATTTTCAAAACTTTTTGGGCCTCTTGAGAGAGTGTAAGACCCATCCCCCCTTGTACAAGAACTTTTTGGGCCTCATTCATTGTATAAGTCCCTCTGTACAAGTAAACGGTGCGATCGTCGCCTTTTTTAAAATAAACCTGGGCCTACCCTCGAGTAGTAAGACCCATTTCTTTTTCTTAAAACTTTTTGGGCCTCTAATAGAGTGTAAGACCCAATCCTTTTTTTTGACCAAATCATTTTGGGCCTCAGTATATTGTATAAGTCCCGATACCGTCAAAAACAAACGGCGCGATCGTCGCCTTTTCAAAATAACCCTTGGGCCTCTCCTTGAGCTATAAGACCCGTTCAAAACACTTTGGGCCTCTATTAGAGTGTAAGACCCAATCCCCCTTTTAACCAAAACATCTTGGGCCTCACTTATTGTATAAGTCCCTCCGTGTTAAAAGAAAACCTCGGCGCGATCGCCATTTTTAAACGAAAAATCATTTGGGCCTACCCTCGTGTTACAAGCCCCACTCTTTTTCCTTTAAACCTTTTTGGGCCTCTTGAGAGAGTGTAAGACCCATCCCTTTGTACATAAAACCATTTTGGGCCCCAGTCACTTGTATAAGTCCCTCTGTACAAAGTCAAACAGTGCGCTCACTGATAAAACCCTGGGCCTCTCCTTGAGCTGTAAGCCCCAAATCTTTCTTTTTCAAAGTACTTTCTCCTTTGATTTTGAATATACTGTTGTTTTTAATCTTTCTTTGTTGAACAACTAACCAAACAGCATGGAAGCACTCCAACCGAGTAAGTGGTTATCGCTTTCGTTTACTGCTTTCATATTATAAACTGTATTGTGGGGCTGCTCACTGTAAGTCTCCTTTCATAAACTCATATCTACTGTGTAATAATAGTATAGATATTTCGAGTTTCCCCGAAAACTACGTCTAGAACTAGGTGATGCCGTTTCATTTATTCGTAGAAATAGACGCCTAGATCCCCAATAGGAGCACCAGATACAGTCTTCTCTTCGGTTGTCCTCCTTAGGAATCGTCAAGAAGCTCTACTCCCCAAGATGAATGTATTCTCCGTGAATGGCATCTTTGAGTTTCTTCGAAATTCTCGAACTTTCCTGACTTGATCTATTCCTTGTGGATAGCTTGCCTTGAATGTCTCGGGGTTTGGGTACCCACTACGGTCATAATCTTGGACCTTAACTAAGGAACCCTCTTTAAAAGCTAAAAGTCGCTGGATAGTAAACCACGCACGTTTACCATTGGTTTTTATCTTTAAAAGAGTTATCTCTCCTAATGGAAAGGAGATGATAGACCCACGGGCTTCTTAAAAGCATCGGCCCCCTCTTGGGCATTGTTCAAGGACCCACAGGCTTCCTAAAAGCAACCCCGCCTCCTCTTGGGCATTATTCAAGGACCTTACGGCTTCTTAGAAGTATTCACAGCCTCCTCTTAGGCTTCGTATAATGATCTCTTCCTCCGGGAATGATAGCCTCCTCTTGGGCTTAGTACAAGGACCCGTCGGCTTCTTAAAAGTTTCCAGCCTCCTCTTGGGCTTCGTACAAATTGTCCCGACGACCTCCTAGAGGTATAGGAACAGAACTTAGTCATCTGCATAGAACAGTCCTTTCATAGAGTCTACTACTGTTTCTCACAGCATAGTACAAAAGTTGAAACTCTAGACACGGACAGTCTAACTTCCTTGAGTCTCAAAGACATTCTCAAGCGACCCCTTCGTTAAATAGGAAGGAAACCCGCAGACTCGGACAGTCTCAATACCCTTTGGATTTCCCGTTTCCTCAAAGAAAAGGAAACCACCCCGATCCTCAGATCTAACCTATGAGTACAGTGATGCTCATATAAGAAATGATTTTCTCTTTCAAAATCAGTATACCGGACCTGTCACTTAACTGACATAGCCTCCTCTTGGGCTTTGTACAATGACTCTCCCTAGCAGAGTCAAACAACTTTTAGCCTCCATCTCGGGCTTTATACGAGATACCAAAAGATTCCACCGTTGAGTCAAAACCTTTTAGCCTCTCTCTCGGGCTTTGTACGAGACACATAATAGCCTCCTCTTAGGCTTTGTATAAGAAAACCATTGGTTGATCCAATCAACCTTTTAGCATCAAAGTTGTGCCTCGTTCACAGTACACAAACATCAACAACTCCTTTCCCTTCATCTAATCGCTGTAAGCGGCAAGCCTCTGGATCATCTATATCCACGCCACTGTCCCTATTTTAGCATGAGAAATTCCTAAGGAAAGATGGCATTGCTCTACACTGAGTTAAAGTGTTCTCCTTCAGGTTAAAACCCTTTCTTCGGAAATTATGGCATTGCTCGGATCCGCGTATCCCAGTTAAAGTAATTCTCCTTCTCCCCTCTTTAGAGATGACAAATTCTCTCTAAAGCCGAGGTCTTTCAGCTTCACGTCTTGGGCTTTGAACAAGACACAAATAGACTTTTCAGCTTCACATCTTGGGCTTTGAACAAGATACAAACCACCTTTCGCTTCACGTCTTGGGCTTTGAACAAGACACCAAAACACCCATTTCCTCCCATAGAATAGGAGGAACTACGAACGCTCTGATTTCCCTGTTTCGGTAAACGGGAATACGTAGGCATAAGATTGAAAGAAAAATCTTAGCGAGCGTAATCAACAAAAAACCCAAATCCCATATCTCCATCAATCAAAAGCAGTAATTCAAAAGCATCAGTCATAACATCCTAATCCTTGTTCCCCGCCAGAAACCTTCTGCCTAGATAAAAAGAAAGAAAACCGTATTGGCGAAAATACAAATAACCAGTACAAAGGCCCCCCCCACATTGATAGCATTCGTAACCTAACAGACCGTTGTTTAAACTCAGTATGCAAGCAGGGTTAATTGGAGACATCTATTTCCCTTCCTTATTCAGCTTACAATAGGATAAAAAATGAATCGACCTGTAGTCAAAGCTCAAACCGCTGAGAGTGACCAGCGCTTAAGAACCGCGTCCAAAATCGCTCGCTACAATAGTGACCATTGATTTTTGGCTCAAAATCGTGTATGGCAAGAAATCACACAAACTGAATTTTCAAGACAGTTGTGCCATGGTGTCTTGCAGTAGCCATAACTCTTGGCTCAAGTTGAGTTGTTTCATGACAATTAGTTCCTTGGATTGTTTGTAATATGCACAACAACTTTGATGTTTACATCTTGAATTGATTCTGCCTAGAACTATGTGAAACAGCCCTCCAAGTTTTGGTGTTTCACTTGTTTTTCTGACATAGACAGAATTTTTTCTAAGTGTTGGAAAAGTGGTAAATTCCAAGTTTTAGTGATTTTGATCCAACCATAACTCAGAATCCATGAAGAATTGTGTCGCTCCCAGGATTTTCATCCAGGTACAAACGCGAAAGTGGCACGAAACAGAGTCGCCAACAATGTGTATATATCCCAAGAGAGGGAAAGGAAACACTGCATAAACCTGAGGGAAAGGAAAGAGCATGGTCTTGCAACCAAGAGAACTGGGTTCGGGAGTCGGTTACGCGAGAGGAAGGTATTAGCACCCCTAGGCGTCCATCGTACCCGATGGGATCCACGCTTGCTTGTCTCGATCAAAGGGTGATAGAAAAGATACTGGAAAAGGGAACTGCTAGCTGGAGAACTGGAAAAGGAAAAGAGAGAGAAACAAATGTAGGGAAAATAAAAGAAGTGCTCGCATGGGCCCTACCCCACTGCCTACGTATCTCATCGGGAGCATGAGAATCAGAGCGACGTAGTTCCCCTCACCTAGGGTTGCTTTGTTTGTGTTTTTTAGTGGAATACATCAACGTTCGCGTTCCAGCAGTTAGGTGTTGCAGCTCGCTGCAGGGAGACTTAGGCGTTAACTGTTTGCGGTAGAACGGACATGACGCATCCTTAAGGAATAGAATGAAGGAGATGAGGAAAGAATTTGTTTGTTTTGTTTTTGTCTTTTAAGAAAGAAGTGTTTTGTTTATTTGGTGTTTTGCAACACATATTGTATTTAAGTCCCTCATGTAAGATCGAATGCCTCGCATATCGACCCAAGACGGGACGTACACTAAACATTCCCAAAGAAATGAGAGAAGACCCCTCACCTCCTTGTTCCCACATGAAAGGCCTAAATATAATATTTGTTATGCCTTTATTAAGTGTTTTTTGCTTTTTTTGTTTTGAGATGAGAAGAAGAGACTCAAAGGAGGATCAAAAGGTAAACTCTAATGGGGGAGACTAAGACTCAATCTTAATGTTATCATACATGGTGATCATATGGTTAATGAGGTTTAAGAAATCTAATCCTAAAAGAAAGGAGAAGAAGAACAAAAGAAGCAACTTACTTCCAAGATGGAAGTTAAGTTGATCTTAAAGAGGGACGAAGAAGAAATTATTCAAGGAAAGCATATAAATGCTTATCATAATCACAAGTTTGAAAGCTTAAAAGAAATAAAGGAAAAGATTGTATGTGGGTGTACACCCACACACATGACTTACCAATAGCCCCTGAAAATGTTAGCAAAGCAAATGTATATGAAAGCAAAAGTGAAGGAAATAAGGCAATTAATGAATGTTAGAATTAAAATGCTAACTAAAAAAAGGAAGATTAAATTCTAAGGAAAAAGGTTAAATTGTCTAACTCTAAAATTAATCCTAAAATTAGTTCAAGTTGATTCTAAAGAAAATTAATCCTAAAATTAAATCTAGAATTAAAACTAATATTAATCCTAAAATTGATTCTAATTAATTTCTAATTAATAACTAATCAAATTCCAACGTTAAGACTATAAACTAATTCTAAGAAAAATTAGTTCTAAAGAAATACTAATATTGAAATCTAAATGAAATTCTAATTAAAATCTAATTCTAATGTTATAAACTAATATCGACTAAACAAAGTTACAAATCAATGTTAATCCAAGTTAAAATGCCAATTAAAGTCAAGATTAATCTCTAAACTAATTCTAAAATTATGAGCTACTTCTAAAAACCAATTTCTAGTTAAAAGATAAACTAACCAAGATTTAGGATTTCATTCTAATCTCAATTCCAAACTAATCTAATTCAAAAGTTATAGACTAATTATAACCCTAAAATTAAAATCTATTCTAAAATCTAGATTCTACCTAGAAAAGGATTAAAAGTTAATCAAATTCTATTCACAGTTAAAACTCTAAAAAACAATTATCCAAAAATTCAACATAAAACTCTACACAAAACAATAATAATCTAAAAAATATTAAAAGAAACAAGCTACAGGGGGTGTAAGAATGATTATAAGGGTGGTGTCAGCAGAATGCCAGGCGAGTGGGCTTTTGATTTTGGCCCAAAACTTCATGAATCAGGGGGTGCGTTTGGTGAACAATGGGTGGTGGAAAGCATGGAAACAATTGAGCCTAGGCCCAATCCACGTTGGGAAGACTCTTAACCTAAAAACCAACAAAGACCCCAACCGCAACCTCCTACTTCACAATTCACCTTCTTCGTTCAGCCTTCTCCGTTCACCATTATCATCTCTCCTTTCACCACGCCGCCATCGCCTCTCGACTCTCCTCTTCGAACCTCGCCGGTGACACACGAAAAAACCTCACCTCCGTCTCCCTCCGTTCACCTTCTCCTCCACACTTCAACGCAACATTCTCCACCGTGAAGAGCGACACCAAACCGTGAACAAACCTCCTCATTGATTCAAAACCTCTCGGCAACTCACTCGCGCTCTCCTCGCTCAACAATCGTTCAAACAACCACCACGATTCGCCGAGAAATAAACAAACCAGAAGAACAGATCACCAAATCGCAAACTCACCACAAAAACAAGTCGATTCAGAAAACGGTAACGTTAAGGTTTAGATCAGGATTAACGTACCTACCGGAGAACCGTCTGGTGCGTCTTCAGATCGGAGTAAATTGATAAGAAAACCAGAGATCTTCAACTTCCTGCTTCGGCAATGATGATGGAGAACTCGAACTACTCAGGTGCGAACTACTCAGGTATGAATTTTCCTGCTGTGCTTCTGTTCATTATTGATGCTTGTTCTGCTGGTTCCGTGCTTCTTCTACTCCATCTTCTTCTTGCGATTGCTTCTAATTACCGGTTGATGAATTTTTCTGCAACTATTTGAATTACGAACCTTGAATTCTGCATGTTGCTTTCGTTCTTCGAATTTATCAAGCTCTTGCGTGAATCTCCATTGCAGATATCAAGAAGAGTTGTTTTAAGCATTGGTGAAAACGACGCTCTGCTTTGAAGATCGATCGAGAGAGGATGACATTGAAGTGTGGAAGAAGAATCTGAGAGAAAGAGAGTTTTGAAGATGAATATAGAAATGAAGCTCCCTGAGGAATGAAGATGGATTATGCAGAACCAATCGAGAAACTGAAGAATGAAGATGGTAATGATTTTATATCAGAAATCAAGGGAGGGTAAAATGGTATTTCACATTGAAATTCTGTTACAATTCTATTAGAGTTGGTTAGAGGTTAGGATTCAGTTAGAGTTATTTGGGTTCTGTTATAATTTTTGAAACTGTTATGAATCTTGTATTTTCAGCTGCTATGAAAATTTGTTTTGACTGCTGCTATTATTTTCAGTTGTGGATTTATGCTAATTTTCGAATGTATACTTTGTAAATTTTCTTCTGCGCTTGTAATGAAGAGTTTTTATTGTAATGTGATTTTTTTTTTTTGAACTAAACCCTCACTGCAATGATTTTTTAGCTGCTATGAGTACTTCTCCTGCTATGTATTTTTCTGTCATAGTGAATTTTGTCAACTGCCATCAGCTTCTTTATCTTTAATTTGCGAAATGGTATGTGTAGTGTGTAGCACATGAAACGTAGCATGGTCCGTGCCTGAGTGACACCACTTGTTCCTTATTATTCTTTGCTACAATTTTGTGAATCAAATCATGTATATTCCTTTTCGTGAATTTCCCTGCGCCTCGGTAGTATCCTAATGGCATGTGACTTGAATAATGGATATTGAATGAGTTGGAAATTTGGATCTTGTAATTGGATTAATTGGACTTGGTTTTCATGGATATTGGTAAGTAATATGGATATAAATGGATTAGAATGTACAAATGAAATTTGAAATCTACATGGCTATTGGGTAGGTTGTGAAAATGGATTTAAAAAAATGGATTAAAATGGATAAAATATAAAAAGAGGAAGTGGATATGGATAATCAAAACATGATTAATGGATATTTATAAAATTAATTGAAATGGATTTAAAATGCGGAATGAAAATGGTTTAGAGAATGGGTTTAGAAGTGGATATTTGGATATTAATGGATTTAAAAGTGGATTATAAGTGGAATTTGGAATTTATGGAAATGGTATCAGAATGGTTATGGGTTAGCAAAAAGGATCCATGTATCTTGGATTCCAAGTAAGTCACCTGATTAATCTCAACACATTCAATCCACATCAAGCTTCAGATCCAATACAAACTCGTGTCCTTAATGGCTCCCCATCTTCAATCAATAAACCCAGTCGACTTGACCACATGTAATTCTAACCAATGATTTTCAGTTGACGACTGTCCACAAATTCAACTATGAATGAGGAACCTTGATTCACCTTGAATGCACACTGATGAAATAAATGTCCTGAATAGAGAAGGAACCAAACCCCAATTCACACCCAAGAAAACCTGACCCAACGCCTCTGCTGAATCCTCTAAAATAGGAAAACCCTAAGCTCTTGATGCACACTGATGACCTGCTGAATCACCCCTGAATAGGGCAAACACTGATAATAAGAAAATTCCTTTTCGATCCCATGTCTTAAAAGCCCAATGCAAATGAATGAATGAGTATGGCCTAATGAAAATGCAAATGAGAACGCGGAGCGAAAGCCAGAAAAAGGTAGGGCAAATTTTGGGGTGCTACAGCTGCCCCTATTCAATCAACTTGGACCTGAAAGGATGATAGCAACCGCTTTCAGACATTCAAGGTACAAGGTGATTGAATACAAAATGAACCGCAAAATTTGTACTCTGTGGAGAAACAACAAAACTAGAGCCCAGTCACAATTTGCAAAGGAATCTGACGGAAAGACAACATACCCAGAGAACCACATCGTCAAAGGGGTTTGACGGAAAGAAGAATGAAACCCGACTGAAAGGACACATCGTCATAGGGATGACAACAAGAAGACTCAAATGAAGGAACACATTGTCATAGGGATGACAGGAAGATGACTCGACCAAACGAAGCACATTGTCATGGGGATGGCAGGAAAAAGACTCGACACCCGACCGAAAGGACACATCATCAAAGCAATTTGACGGCAGGAAGACTCAACCAAAGGAAACACGTTGTCATAGGGATGACAGAAAGAAGATGAACCCCAAGAAACACCTCGTAGAAGGGTTGACGGGAAGAGGACTCGACCAAAGGAAACACGTTGTCATAGGGATGACAGAAAGAAGACTCGACCAAGGGAAACACATTGTCATAGGGATGACAGAAAGAAGACTCGACCAAGGGAAACACATTGTCATAGTGATGACAGAAAGAAGACTCGACCAAGGGAAACACATTGCTATAGGGATGACAGAAAGAAGATGAACCCCAAGAAACACCTCGTCAAAGGGTTTACGGGAAGAGGACTCGACCAAGGGAAACACATTGTCATAGGGATGACAGAAAGAAGACTCGACCAAGGGAAAGACATTGTCATGGGGATGACAGAAAGAAGACCTGACTGAAATATCGTCATCAAGGGGTTGATGGACAAAGACTGGTTGAGGGTAAAATCGACATATGATCTACGACCCAAAAGAAAGGTAAGCAGCGGGGTAGATTGTAATGTCTGCTAGGGATATGTCACCGTCTTGATTGGAAGTTGATTCGGGCTTTCGCGCAAGGTACCCAAATATGGCTTATGCTTCGCATGCATATGTTTGAATTTTCTTTCTATGGCGTAATGCTCCATACGAAATGGAAATGCCACGCGTTTTGAGGATGCAATGATTACTATATGCAAAAAATGCCGACGTATGCTCGGGCCACCGGGAACAACAGAATGTGCCAAGTATAATTGGACTTTGCTGGCTATGACAGGTGAAACCTGATGGTGATTGTTTTTTCAAAGCCGAAATCTTGCTGGGTACCAATGGGGATTGGATTTTGAATGAAGTTCCAATAGGGATTGGACTTCAGGTTTAAAGGGAACGCCAAAAGGGATAGGATTTCAGGTTTTTGAAATATACCAGCAAAGTGGGTTATGGAAGGATGTCGAGCAAGGTTGGGCTATGGATTTGCTGTTCGGTTTTACAAGGCTTCATGAAATGCTATGCTGATGATTATACAATGACAATGATTATGCCATGATGTTTATGATATGCAACAGGAGCATTCCAGCAAAATAAATGCTGAAGAGACGAGGCTAACTCCGTTGGGGATAACAATTGAATCATCCTCAAGGTCGTAACTTCCCGAGATCCCGACTAAACCTCCACTATGCAGGGACCTACTAGAATATGAATAACAAATGTCTGCTGGAGAAAACATCCCAAGAATCTGTTGAAGAAAAGTGCCAATGACAATCGACCTTTGACTTGCTGGGGAAAGCTAACCACCACCCAAAGGTATGCTTGGGGACAATGGTTGATGACATCAACTCTACTAGGGGACCAGATCAGACTTGCTCCTTTGTTTGATGCTTGCCTCTTACCCTTACTTTGTTGGGGAGATGGGAACAACTTTACCGCAAACTGGTGAAGCATAAACCCAACACTTTGTACCGGAATATGAACTCTTGTTGAAAAGCAACAAACTTCGCCAAGCTGGATAGGGGAGAGCGAACTCCTGAACCCTTGCTGAGGAGAATAATCACAATCTCCATAATGCTCTGCTGGGTGATACAACTTCAGCCATCTTTGTCAAGGAGAGAAACTCCACTGGGGACGTCACGTGTTAACTATCAACGTGAACCCTACAGATGTGATATGACCAAAAGAGGTGCCCCGATGCAGCATAACCTGTAAATGAACATGTTTTCAGGATGTCTCATGAAGATCCGACATATATTGCCCCAGACTGTGATTTACCGTTCTCCGGAGAGAATAACTTTTTGTGCTTTTGGGTGGCCTGCCCCAGCTTTGAAGTGATTTGTGCCCCTGACTGGCTGATATGTGAAGGAGTTCCTTTAACTGACTACCCTTCGAGAGATTTGTCGAATCTCGACTTGATTGCCCCAGATTCTCGACATAATTGCCCCAGATTAACCAAACTGCAGAGACACTTCACGATGTAACTGCCCCAGATTGACAACTTCTCAGCACGAATTGCCGTGAAAGCACACACCCAACATAATCAGTTGATAACATATCCCCTGTCACACTCATCCCCGGAGTTTTCAAGCATCTCACTTTGGCATGATCAAAATTATCGAATGTTGTTCACTTGGTAAGCCTTAATGGTGTCAAATACATGTAAGCTAGCATAATATCTATTCCAAGAATGAAAATTATAATGCAACACATATATTAATCTAGATGTTTTTTTTTCGAAAAGATATCGCCAATACCTGTGAACGAGTCACTGGTGAAGGTGCAACATAAAATTAAATGGAAAATAGCATGCACATGCAATACCAACCAAGGCCTTTTAGCACAACTCACGGGAGTCAGGAACGCTATCTTATTGAAATACGCCTTCAAAATAAACCCTGTTTCAATTAGGACTTTTGAGGGTTGTAACGTGGCCTGGTTCGCGGTTTAAGAAAAAAGGATTTATGGCTCAAAATTTTGTTTGTACCCACCCATTCTCCTTGGTGTTCTCCAGTCCTACATTCCGCTAACTCGACACAATCGCTCACCTTTCAAAAGGTTATGAACGGTATGAGGATGGTTAAGGAACCCACGCGGTTTTCAGAGTGACATTCACCCCTTTTTGCCTTTGGTGTCTGTGGTCACACGACTTGTTCTTTCCTCGAGGATTTTTCTTTTTTGTATCCTTTCATTTTTCGTTATTTTTTTTCCCTGATTTTGCCTGGACTCATTCTCTTTTTTTTTTTTTTTTTTTTTGAATTTCTTCAATTTTGAAGTCCAGCGGGATGCCCTAACTTTTGCCTAAGTCACTTGTTTTCAAGCTTTGACTTAGAGGGCTTTCTTTTTTCTTTTTAATTTGATCTCTTTTTTTTTTTTGAACAATCGTGTGACATTGGCTTGCCTGACTTGTTTGACAGGGTTGTGACTGCCTCACTCTTCAGTTGGTGAGGTATAATCCGTATGTAATGGATCCTTAAATGCACATTCCTTTTGACATTTGAACGCTCAGTCAAATTAACTGACACCTACCCTGCCCCAGGTTAAGATTGAGGGTTTTTCCATTTTCAGAAATAAACTCCTACTTCTAGGCTCAATAGGGTTTGATAAAGGTTTCACCCCCTTATATCTCCGGTGTTTGGGAATTTGAAACAATGCCTGTACATCCTCAACAGGGTTTTATTCAAAAGCATACAACCAAAGACTGTGTGTTTTCATCTCATCATCCTCCCTCCAAGAGTTTAAACAAGAAGGTTAGCATTGCAGTGCATACAAACATTAAATGAGTGAATACGAATGAACTTTTTCGAGAACAACATATTTATTGCATTAAAATCATCATTCAAGAACAGACAAAGTTATTACATGCAAACATTAACTAGTAATGAAAATTACAAATGAAAATGCAGTAAAGAAAATTGATATTCGCCATTGCTGAGGAGACTTGGCTCCGATTGGACTGATTGCTTTAAGAGATGTCTTTACGGTCTCAAGTAATCACTTGAGAAGCTTCAGTTGACATACAGACCGTCTTCAGTGAAAATGATAAGCCCAGCGTCAATGAGATCTTGCACCTTATGCCTGAACACCTTACACTCTTCAATGGTATGCCCCTGTGTCCCTGAGTGGTACTCGCATCTAACACTCTTGTCATAATTTGGAGGAAGGGGAAATGGCACAGGAGCAGCCTTCTCTAGCTAAATCAAAGAGTCTTGAAGTAAACGATCAAGCAAGTAACTGTAAGGAATAATAATGGGATCAAACTTTCTCTCCCGCCTTCTAGACTTTTGTTGACTCTTCAGATGATAGCTCTATTGGCGATGCCTACTTGTACCTTCCTCTCATTCAGGCGCTTTCTTCCTTAGACTTGGCTTATAAACAGGCAACAGTTGGGGATGAGAATATTCCAAAACCACAGGTTGCGAGAAATGCCCCTGAATTGATGTAGCTTTAGGAGAGACAACAGGGATATCCACTTCTTTTTCAGCAGCTAGAGTAGGACCACCTTGTATACTTACGCCGCTCGGCGTGAATTCAATTTCCTTCAAATCGATCAGATCCTGGACAGCATGCTGAAATGCCCTACAATCTTCCACATTATGCCCCGGCGCACCAGAGTGGAAATCACAGTGAGCTCTTGCATCATAACCCGGTGGGGGAGTACCAGTAAGAGGAGCCAGAGTCCTTTTCTATACTAGTTGCCACTGAAGGAGATGCTAGAATAGCTGAGAATATGGTACCGGTGGAGTCTCAAGGTGTCGGTTCATCTTTGGTCTATCTTGATACCGACGAGGAGCACTACCCCGTTGCGGAGATACAACTGGGACAATCACGGTGGCAATCTGCTCACTCTTTGGGAGGGATCCCTTAAACACTGGAGGAGAAACAATTCCAGCCGCAGCTTCAGGCATGGGAGTATTATCCTTGTTTAGGACACCTCTCACGACCTCCATAACCAGACTCATCTGAGTCTTCAGTTGGTTGACCTCTTCCTTCAGCACTTTCTGGTCTTGAATCAGAGCTTGCATGTCCCACATAAACTAACCCATTTGGCTTCGCATTTACCTCAACTCTGCTTGCACCAGGTCCATGATCAACTTCCGAATGGCTTAAGCAGTTAAGTCTGAAATTCTGAAGAAAACCACACCAGAATAAGAATAAGCATGCCTCGAACACCTGCTATGCAAATGATTATGAAAATGCAATGTTATGAATGCAATAAGACATGGGATCAAAGCTTCCATATAATTTGAATAATCACTGTGCTGTGTTGATGACTGAATAGGTTCATGAGTCTGTTCTGAAGAGAATAACAGAATAATAGAATAACCAGAATACCAGGCTGATAAATCCACACTGATAGGAAAACCAGAATACTGGGTTGGTTGAAGGTTATAGTTACCTGCAAACCTGTAAACAACCCGCCCCTCTCACATGTGGGTACTAGGATCCTCAGTATCCCGGGCTCTCAGGTCGAGAAATAATGATACGTTCACCATTTCTGGTTTGGCATCATCATCAATCGAGGAGGCCTCAACTGATTCTCTAAAACAAAAGGTCCTCAACTTCTGGCACTGAGGTCGAGAAGCAATAGTACAGTGATCCCTTGGGGTACTGTACTATCGCCAATCGAGGAGTGCCTCCACTGATTCTCTTTGAAAAGGGATATCCTATAGCGAGTTCCCAGCATTGGGTCCTCGGATCGAGAATGTGCAATGGATTTGCCACAGAACGTGGTCTGCCACTGTCACATCTCGGGAGGAGTGCCCAACTGAGTCCTCGAGGAAACGGTCACCAGAGTCGACAACTCTCTAGATCAACACCCTAACATGCGCAAGACACACACGTCAGAATGCGTCCCAAGATAGCCTCGTCTGGTTGTGAATTTCGTGAATACCCAACGCACTCCAGACGGCACGTAGGTCCCACTACTCTCCACTCTAATTCTGAGTGTATACTCAAGCCTGTGTAATGGGCTTATCTCTCAGAAATCCCATCCCGCCAAATAGAAAACCAGTCCAGCACAACAGTAATAATATGATATGTAATGCTAAAATGCAGTAAATACAGTAAAGTAAAGTACAGCAGTAATACAGTAAATAGCAATACAGTACAACAGTAAATACAACAAAACACAACACCACGGTAAACACTCAATGAAAGAAAAGAAAACAAGCGCTAGGATTGACTCGCTAAGGAAACCAGAGATTATGGGTTCGTCCCCAGCAGAGTCGCCAGCTGTCGCTCCCGGGATTTTCATCCAGGTACAAACGCGAAAGTGGCACGAAACAGAGTCGCCAGCAATGTGTATTTATCCCAAGAGAGGGAAAGGAAACACTGCATAAACCTGAGGGAAGGGAAAGAGCATGGTCTTGCGACCAAGAGAACTGGGTTCGGGAGTCGGTTACGTGAGAGGAAGGTATTAGCACCCCCACGCATCCATCGTACCCGATGGGATCCACGCTTGCTTGTCTCGATCAAAGGGTGATAGAAAAGATACTGGAAAAGGGAACTGCTAGCTGGAGAACTGGAAAAGGAAAGGAGAGAGAAACAAATGTAGGGAAAATAAAAGAAGTGCTCGCATGTTCCCTACCCCACTGCCTATGTATCTCATCGGGAGCATGAGAATCAGAGCGACGTAGTTCCCCTCACATAGGGTTGCTTTGTTTATGTTTTTTAGTGGAATACGTCAACGTTCGCGTTCCAGCAGTTAGGTGTTGCAGCTCGCTGCAGGGAGACTTAGGTGTTACCTGTTTGTGGTAGAACGGACATGACACATCCTTAAGTAATAGAATGAAGGAGATGAGGAAAGAATTTGTTTGTTTTGTTTTTGTCTTTTAAGAAAGAAGTGTTTTGTTTATTTGGTGTTTTGCAACACATATTGTATTTAAGTCCCTCATGTAAGATCGAATGCCTCGCATATCGACCCAAGACGGGACGTATACTGAACATTCCCAAAGAAATGAGAGAAGACCCCTCACCTCCTTGTTCCCACATGAAAGGCCTAAATACAATATTTGTTATGCCTTTATTAAGTGTTTTTTGCTTTTTTTGTTTTGAGATGAGAAGAAGAGACTCAAAGGAGGATCAAAAGGTAAACTCTAATGGGGGAGACTAAGACTCAATCTTAATGTTATCATACATGGTGATCATATGGTTAATGAGGTTTAAGAAATCTAATCCTAAAAGAAAGGAGAAGAAGAACAAAAGAAGCAACTTACTTCCAAGATGGAAGTTAAGTTGATCTTAAAGAGGGACGAAGAAGAAATTATTCAAGGAAAGCATATAAATGCTTATCATAATCACAAGTTTGAAAGCTTAAAAGAAATAAAGGAAAAGATTGTATGTGGGTGTACACCCACACACATGACTTACCAATAGCCCCTGAAAATGTTAGCAAAGCAAATGTATATGAAAGCAAAAGTGAAGGAAATAAGGCAATTAATGAATGTTAGAATTAAAATGCTAACTAAAAAAAGGAAGATTAAATTCTAAGGAAAAAGGTTAACTTGTCTAACTCTAAAATTAATCCTAAAATTAGTTCAAGTTGATTCTAAAGAAAATTAATCCTAAAATTAAATCTAGAATTAAAACTAATATTAATCCTAAAATTGATTCTAATTAATTTCTAATTAATAACTAATCAAATTCCAACGTTAAGACTATAAACTAATTCTAAGAAAAATTAGTTCTAAAGAAATACTAATATTGAAATCTAAATGAAATTCTAATTAAAATCTAATTCTAATGTTATAAACTAATATCGACTAAACAAAGTCACAAATCAATGTTAATCCAAGTTAAAATGCCAATTAAAGTCAAGATTAATCTCTAAACTAATTCTAAAATTATGAGCTACTTCTAAAAACCAATTTCTAGTTAAAAGATAAACTAACCAAGATTTAGGATTTCATTCTAATCTCAATTCCAAACTAATCTAATTCAAAAGTTATAGACTAATTATAACCCTAAAATTAAAATCTATTCTAAAATCTAGATTCTACCTAGAAAAGGATTAAAAGTTAATCAAATTCTATTCACAGTTAAAACTCTAAAAAACAATTATCCAAAAATTCAACATAAAACTCTACACAAAACAATAATAATCTAAAAAATATTAAAAGAAACAAGCTACAGGGGGTGTAAGAATGATTATAAGGGTGGTGTCAGCAGAATGCCAGGCGAGTGGGCTTTTGATTTTGGCCCAAAACTTCATGAATCAGGGGGTGCGTTTGGTGAACAATGGGTGGTGGAAAGCATGGAAACAATTGAGCCTAGGCCCAATCCACGTTGGGAAGACTCTTAACCTAAAAACCAACAAAGACCCCAACCGCAACCTCCTACTTCACAATTCACCTTCTTCGTTCAGCCTTCTCCGTTCACCATTATCATCTCTCCTTTCACCACGCCGCCATCGCCTCTCGACTCTCCTCTTCGAACCTCGCCGGTGACACACGAAAAAACCTCACCTCCGTCTCCCTCCGTTCACCTTCTCCTCCACACTTCAACGCAACATTCTCCACCGTGAAGAGCGACACCAAACCGTGAACAAACCTCCTCATTGATTCAAAACCTCTCGGCAACTCACTCGCGCTCTCCTCGCTCAACAATCGTTCAAACAACCACCACGATTCGCCGAGAAATAAACAAACCAGAAGAACAGATCACCAAATCGCAAACTCACCACAAAAACAAGTCGATTCAGAAAACGGTAACGTTAAGGTTTAGATCAGGATTAACGTACCTACCGGAGAACCGTCTGGTGCGTCTTCAGATCGGAGTAAATTGATAAGAAAACCAGAGATCTTCAACTTCCTGCTTCGGCAATGATGATGGAGAACTCGAACTACTCAGGTGCGAACTACTCAGGTATGAATTTTCCTGCTGTGCTTCTGTTCATTATTGATGCTTGTTCTGCTGGTTCCGTGCTTCTTCTACTCCATCTTCTTCTTGCGATTGCTTCTAATTACCGGTTGATGAATTTTTCTGCAACTATTTGAATTACGAACCTTGAATTCTGCATGTTGCTTTCGTTCTTCGAATTTATCAAGCTCTTGCGTGAATCTCCATTGCAGATATCAAGAAGAGTTGTTTTAAGCATTGGTGAAAACGACGCTCTGCTTTGAAGATCGATCGAGAGAGGATGACATTGAAGTGTGGAAGAAGAATCTGAGAGAAAGAGAGTTTTGAAGATGAATATAGAAATGAAGCTCCCTGAGGAATGAAGATGGATTATGCAGAACCAATCGAGAAACTGAAGAATGAAGATGGTAATGATTTTATATCAGAAATCAAGGGAGGGTAAAATGGTATTTCACATTGAAATTCTGTTACAATTCTATTAGAGTTGGTTAGAGGTTAGGATTCAGTTAGAGTTATTTGGGTTCTGTTATAATTTTTGAAACTGTTATGAATCTTGTATTTTCAGCTGCTATGAAAATTTGTTTTGACTGCTGCTATTATTTTCAGTTGTGGATTTATGCTAATTTTCGAATGTATACTTTGTAAATTTTCTTCTGCGCTTGTAATGAAGAGTTTTTATTGTAATGTGATTTTTTTTTGTTGAACTAAACCCTCACTGCAATGATTTTTTAGCTGCTATGAGTACTTCTCCTGCTATGTATTTTTCTGTCATAGTGAATTTTGTCAACTGCCATCAGCTTCTTTATCTTTAATTTGCGAAATGGTATGTGTAGTGTGTAGCACATGAAACGTAGCATGGTCCGTGCCTGAGTGACACCACTTGTTCCTTATTATTCTTTGCTACAATTTTGTGAATCAAATCATGTATATTCCTTTTCGTGAATTTCCCTGCGCCTCGGTAGTATCCTAATGGCATGTGACTTGAATAATGGATATTGAATGAGTTGGAAATTTGGATCTTGTAATTGGATTAATTGGACTTGGTTTTCATGGATATTGGTAAGTAATATGGATATAAATGGATTAGAATGTACAAATGAAATTTGAAATCTACATGGCTATTGGGTAGGTTGTGAAAATGGATTTAAAAAAATGGATTAAAATGGATAAAATATAAAAAGAGGAAGTGGATATGGATAATCAAAACATGATTAATGGATATTTATAAAATTAATTGAAATGGATTTAAAATGCGGAATGAAAATGGTTTAGAGAATGGGTTTAGAAGTGGATATTTGGATATTAATGGATTTAAAAGTGGATTATAAGTGGAATTTGGAATTTATGGAAATGGTATCAGAATGGTTATGGGTTAGCAAAAAGGATCCATGTATCTTGGATTCCAAGTAAGTCACCTGATTAATCTCAACACATTCAATCCACATCAAGCTTCAGATCCAATACAAACTCGTGTCCTTAATGGCTCCCCATCTTCAATCAATAAACCCAGTCGACTTGACCACATGTAATTCTAACCAATGATTTTCAGTTGACGACTGTCCACAAATTCAACTATGAATGAGGAACCTTGATTCACCTTGAATGCACACTGATGAAATAAATGTCCTGAATAGAGAAGGAACCAAACCCCAATTCACACCCAAGAAAACCTGACCCAACGCCTCTGCTGAATCCTCTAAAATAGGAAAACCCTAAGCTCTTGATGCACACTGATGACCTGCTGAATCACCCCTGAATAGGGCAAACACTGATAATAAGAAAATTCCTTTTCGATCCCATGTCTTAAAAGCCCAATGCAAATGAATGAATGAGTATGGCCTAATGAAAATGCAAATGAGAACGCGGAGCGAAAGCCAGAAAAAGGTAGGGCAAATTTTGGGGTGCTACAGCTGCCCCTATTCAATCAACTTGGACCTGAAAGGATGATAGCAACCGCTTTCAGACATTCAAGGTACAAGGTGATTGAATACAAAATGAACCGCAAAATTTGTACTCTGTGGAGAAACAACAAAACTAGAGCCCAGTCACAATTTGCAAAGGAATCTGACGGAAAGACAACATACCCAGAGAACCACATCGTCAAAGGGGTTTGACGGAAAGAAGAATGAAACCCGACTGAAAGGACACATCGTCATAGGGATGACAACAAGAAGACTCAAATGAAGGAACACATTGTCATAGGGATGACAGGAAGATGACTCGACCAAACGAAGCACATTGTCATGGGGATGGCAGGAAAAAGACTCGACACCCGACCGAAAGGACACATCATCAAAGCAATTTGACGGCAGGAAGACTCAACCAAAGGAAACACGTTGTCATAGGGATGACAGAAAGAAGATGAACCCCAAGAAACACCTCGTAGAAGGGTTGACGGGAAGAGGACTCGACCAAAGGAAACACGTTGTCATAGGGATGACAGAAAGAAGACTCGACCAAGGGAAACACATTGTCATAGGGATGACAGAAAGAAGACTCGACCAAGGGAAACACATTGTCATAGTGATGACAGAAAGAAGACTCGACCAAGGGAAACACATTGCTATAGGGATGACAGAAAGAAGATGAACCCCAAGAAACACCTCGTCAAAGGGTTTACGGGAAGAGGACTCGACCAAGGGAAACACATTGTCATAGGGATGACAGAAAGAAGACTCGACCAAGGGAAAGACATTGTCATGGGGATGACAGAAAGAAGACCTGACTGAAATATCGTCATCAAGGGGTTGATGGACAAAGACTGGTTGAGGGTAAAATCGACATATGATCTACGACCCAAAAGAAAGGTAAGCAGCGGGGTAGATTGTAATGTCTGCTAGGGATATGTCACCGTCTTGATTGGAAGTTGATTCGGGCTTTCGCGCAAGGTACCCAAATATGGCTTATGCTTCGCATGCATATGTTTGAATTTTCTTTCTATGGCGTAATGCTCCATACGAAATGGAAATGCCACGCGTTTTGAGGATGCAATGATTACTATATGCAAAAAATGCCGACGTATGCTCGGGCCACCGGGAACAACAGAATGTGCCAAGTATAATTGGACTTTGCTGGCTATGACAGGTGAAACCTGATGGTGATTGTTTTTTCAAAGCCGAAATCTTGCTGGGTACCAATGGGGATTGGATTTTGAATGAAGTTCCAATAGGGATTGGACTTCAGGTTTAAAGGGAACGCCAAAAGGGATAGGATTTCAGGTTTTTGAAATATACCAGCAAAGTGGGTTATGGAAGGATGTCGAGCAAGGTTGGGCTATGGATTTGCTGTTCGGTTTTACAAGGCTTCATGAAATGCTATGCTGATGATTATGCAATGACAATGATTATGCCATGATGTTTATGATATGCAACAGGAGCATTCCAGCAAAATAAATGCTGAAGAGACGAGGCTAACTCCGTTGGGGATAACAATTGAATCACCCTCAAGGTCGTAACTTCCCGAGATCCCGACTAAACCTCCACTATGCAGGGACCTACTAGAATATGAATAACAAATGTTTGCTGGAGAAAACATCCCAAGAATCTGTTGAAGAAAAGTGCCAATGACAATCGACCTTTGACTTGCTGGGGAAAGCTAACCACCACCCAAAGGTATGCTTGGGGACAATGGTTGATGACATCAACTCTACTAGGGGACCAGATCAGACTTGCTCCTTTGTTTGATGCTTGCCTCTTACCCTTACTTTGTTGGGGAGATGGGAACAACTTTACCGCAAACTGGTGAAGCATAAACCCAACACTTTGTACCGGAATATGAACTCTTGTTGAAAAGCAACAAACTTCGCCAAGCTGGATAGGGGAGAGCGAACTCCTGAACCCTTGCTGAGGAGAATAATCACAATCTCCATAATGCTCTGCTGGGTGATACAACTTCAGCCATCTTTGTCAAGGAGAGAAACTCCACTGGGGACGTCACGTGTTAACTATCAACGTGAACCCTACAGATGTGATATGACCAAAAGAGGTGCCCCGATGCAGCATAACCTGTAAATGAACATGTTTTCAGGATGTCTCGTGAAGATTCGACATATATTTCCCCAGACTGTGATTTACCGTTCTCCGGAGAGAATAACTTTTTGTGCTTTTGGGTGGCCTGCCCCAGCTTTGAAGTGATTTGTGCCCCTGACTGGCTGATATGTGAAGGAGTTCCTTTAACTGACTACCCTTCGAGAGATTTGTCGAATCTCGACTTGATTGCCCCAGATTCTCGACATAATTGCCCCAGATTAACCAAACTGCAGAGACACTTCACAATGTAACTGCCCCAGATTGACAACTTCTCAGCACGAATTGCCGTGAAAGCACACACCCAACATAATCAGTTGATAACATATCCCCTGTCACACTCATCCCCGGAGTTTTCAAGCATCTCACTTTGGCATGATCAAAATTATCGAATGTTGTTCACTTGGTAAGCCTTAATGGTGTCAAATACATGTAAGCTAGCATAATATCTATTCCAAGAATGAAAATTATAATGCAACACATATATTAATCTCGATGTTTTTTTTTCGAAAAGATATCGCCAATACCTGTGAACGAGTCACTGGTGAAGGTGCAACATAAAATTAAATGGAAAATAGCATGCACATGCAATACCAACCAAGGCCTTTTAGCACAACTCACGGGAGTCAGGAACGCTATCTTATTGAAATACGCCTTCAAAATAAACCCTGTTTCAATTAGGACTTTTGAGGGTTGTAACGTGGCCTGGTTCGCGGTTTAAGAAAAAAGGATTTATGGCTCAAAATTTTGTTTGTACCCACCCATTCTCCTTGGTGTTCTCCAGTCCTACATTCCGCTAACTCGACACAATCGCTCACCTTTCAAAAGGTTATGAACGGTATGAGGATGGTTAAGGAACCCACGCGGTTTTCAGAGTGACATTCACCCCTTTTTGCCTTTGGTGTCTGTGGTCACACGACTTGTTCTTTCCTCGAGGATTTTTCTTTTTTGTATCCTTTCATTTTTCGTTATTTTTTTTCCCTGATTTTGCCTGGACTCATTCTCTTTTTTTTTTTTTTTTTTTTTTGAATTTCTTCAATTTTGAAGTCCAGCGGGATGCCCTAACTTTTGCCTAAGTCACTTGTTTTCAAGCTTTGACTTAGAGGGCTTTCTTTTTTCTTTTTAATTTGATCTCTTTTTTTTTTTGAACAATCGTGTGACATTGGCTTGCCTGACTTGTTTGACAGGGTTGTGACTGCCTCACTCTTCAGTTGGTGAGGTATAATCCGTATGTAATGGATCCTTAAATGCACATTCCTTTTGACATTTGAACGCTCAGTCAAATTAACTGACACCTACCCTGCCCCAGGTTAAGATTGAGGGTTTTTCCATTTTTAGAAATAAACTCCTACTTCTAGGCTCAATAGGGTTTGATAAAGGTTTCACCCCCTTATATCTCCGGTGTTTGGGAATTTGAAACAATGCCTGTACATCCTCAACAGGGTTTTATTCAAAAGCATACAACCAAAGACTGTGTGTTTTCATCTCATCATCCTCCCTCCAAGAGTTTAAACAAGAAGGTTAGCATTGCAGTGCATACAAACATTAAATGAGTGAATACGAATGAACTTTTTCGAGAAAAACATATTTATTGCATTAAAATCATCATTCAAGAACAGACAAAGTTATTACATGCAAACATTAACTAGTAATGAAAATTACAAATGAAAATGCAGTAAAGAAAATTGATATTCGCCATTGCTGAGGAGACTTGGCTCCGATTGGACTGATTGCTTTAAGAGATGTCTTTACGGTCTCAAGTAATCACTTGAGAAGCTTCAGTTGACATACAGACCGTCTTCAGTGAAAATGATAAGCCCAGCGTCAATGAGATCTTGCACCTTATGCCTGAACACCTTACACTCTTCAATGGTATGCCCCTGTGTCCCTGAGTGGTACTCGCATCTAACACTCTTGTCATAATTTGGAGGAAGGGGAAATGGCACAGGAGCAGCCTTCTCTAGCTAAATCAAAGAGTCTTGAAGTAAACGATCAAGCAAGTAACTGTAAGGAATAATAATGGGATCAAACTTTCTCTCCCGCCTTCTAGACTTTTGTTGACTCTTCAGATGATAGCTCTGTTGGCGATGCCTACTTGTACCTTCCTCTCATTCGGGCGCTTTCTTCCTTAGACTTGGCTTATAAACAGGCAACAGTTGGGGATGAGAATATTCCAAAACCACAGGTTGCGAGAAATGCCCCTGAATTGATGTAGCTTTAGGAGAGACAACAGGGATATCCACTTCTTTTTCAGCAGCTAGAGTAGGACCACCTTGTATACTTACGCCGCTCGGCGTGAATTCAATTTCCTTCAAATCGATCAGATCCTGGACAGCATGCTGAAATGCCCTACAATCTTCCACATTATGCCCCGGCGCACCAGAGTGGAAATCACAGTGAGCTCTTGCATCATAACCCGGTGGGGGAGTACCAGTAAGAGGAGCCAGAGTCCTTTTCTATACTAGTTGCCACTGAAGGAGATGCTAGAATAGCTGAGAATATGGTACCGGTGGAGTCTCAAGGTGTCGGTTCATCTTTGGTCTATCTTGATACCGACGAGGAGCACTACCCCGTTGCGGAGATACAACTGGGACAATCACGGTGGCAATCTGCTCACTCTTTGGGAGGGATCCCTTAAACACTGGAGGAGAAACAATTCCAGCCGCAGCTTCAGGCATGGGAGTATTATCCTTGTTTAGGACACCTCTCACGACCTCCATAACTAGACTCATCTGAGTCTTCAGTTGGTTGACCTCTTCCTTCAGCACTTTCTGGTCTTGAATCAGAGCTTGCATGTCCCACATAAACTAACCCATTTGGCTTCGCATTTGCCTCAACTCTGCTTGCACCAGGTCCATGATCAACTTCCGAATGGCTTAAGCAGTTAAGTCTGAAATTCCGAAGAAAACCACACCAGAATAAGAATAAGCATGCCTCGAACACCTGCTATGCAAATGATTATGAAAATGCAATGTTATGAATGCAATAAGACATGGGATCAAAGCTTCCATATAATTTGAATAATCACTGTGCTGTGTTGATGACTGAATAGGTTCATGAGTCTGTTCTGAAGAGAATAACAGAATAATAGAATAACCAGAATACCAGGCTGATAAATCCACACTGATAGGAAAACCAGAATACCGGGTTGGTTGAAGGTTACGGTTACCTGCAAACCTGTAAACAACCCGCCCCTCTCACATGTGGGTACTAGGATCCTCAGTATCCCGGGCTCTCAGGTCGAGAAATAATGATACGTTCACCATTTCTGGTTTGGCATCATCATCAATCGAGGAGGCCTCAACTGATTCTCTAAAACAAAAGGTCCTCAGCTTCTGGCACTGAGGTCGAGAAGCAATAGTACAGTCATCCCTTGGGGTACTGTACTATCGCCAATCGAGGAGTGCCTCCACTGATTCTCTTTGAAAAGGGATATCCTATAGCGAGTTCCCAGCATTGGGTCCTCGGATCGAGAATGTGCAATGGATTTGCCACAGAATGTGGTCTGCCACTGTCACATCTCGGGAGGAGTGCCCAACTAAGTCCTCGAGGAAACGGTCACCAGAGTCGACAACTCTCTAGATCAACACCCTAACATCCGCAAGACACACACGTCAGAATGCGTCCCAAGATAGCCTCGTCTGGTTGTGAATTTCGTGAATACCCAACGCACTCCAGACGGCACGTAGGTCCCACTACTCTCCACTCTAATTCTGAGTGTATACTCAAGCCTGTGTAATGGGCTTATCTCTCAGAAATCCCATCCCGCCAAATAGAAAACCAGTCCAGCACAACAGTAATAATATGATATGTAATGCTAAAATGCAGTAAATACAGTAAAGTAAAGTACAGCAGTAATACAGTAAATAGCAATACAGTACAACAGTAAATACAACAAAACACAACACCACGGTAAACACTCAATGAAAGAAAAGAAAACAAGCGCTAGGATTGACTCGCTAAGGAAACCAGAGATTATGGGTTCGTCCCCAGCAGAGTCGCCAGCTGTCGCTCCCGGGATTTTCATCCAGGTACAAACGCGAAAGTGGAACGAAACAGAGTCGCCAGCAATGTGTATTTATCCCAAGAGAGGGAAAGGAAACACTGCATAAACCTGAGGGAAGGGAAAGAGCATGGTCTTGCGACCAAGAGAACTGGGTTCGGGAGTCGGTTACGTGAGAGGAAGGTATTAGCACCCCCACGCATCCATCGTACCCGATGGGATCCACGCTTGCTTGTCTCGATCAAAGGGTGATAGAAAAGATACTGGAAAAGGGAACTGCTAGCTGGAGAACTGGAAAAGGAAAGGAGAGAGAAACAAATGTAGGGAAAATAAAAGAAGTGCTCGCATGTTCCCTACCCCACTGCCTATGTATCTCATCGGGAGCATGAGAATCAGAGCGACGTAGTTCCCCTCACATAGGGTTGCTTTGTTTATGTTTTTTAGTGGAATACGTCAACGTTCGCGTTCCAGCAGTTAGGTGTTGCAGCTCGCTGCAGGGAGACTTAGGTGTTACCTGTTTGTGGTAGAACGGACATGACACATCCTTAAGTAATAGAATGAAGGAGATGAGGAAAGAATTTGTTTGTTTTGTTTTTGTCTTTTAAGAAAGAAGTGTTTTGTTTATTTGGTGTTTTGCAACACATATTGTATTTAAGTCCCTCATGTAAGATCGAATGCCTCGCATATCGACCCAAGACGGGACGTATACTGAACATTCCCAAAGAAATGAGAGAAGACCCCTCACCTCCTTGTTCCCACATGAAAGGCCTAAATACAATATTTGTTATGCCTTTATTAAGTGTTTTTTGCTTTTTTTGTTTTGAGATGAGAAGAAGAGACTCAAAGGAGGATCAAAAGGTAAACTCTAATGGGGGAGACTAAGACTCAATCTTAATGTTATCATACATGGTGATCATATGGTTAATGAGGTTTAAGAAATCTAATCCTAAAAGAAAGGAGAAGAAGAACAAAAGAAGCAACTTACTTCCAAGATGGAAGTTAAGTTGATCTTAAAGAGGGACGAAGAAGAAATTATTCAAGGAAAGCATATAAATGCTTATCATAATCACAAGTTTGAAAGCTTAAAAGAAATAAAGGAAAAGATTGTATGTGGGTGTACACCCACACACATGACTTACCAATAGCCCCTGAAAATGTTAGCAAAGCAAATGTATATGAAAGCAAAAGTGAAGGAAATAAGGCAATTAATGAATGTTAGAATTAAAATGCTAACTAAAAAAAGGAAGATTAAATTCTAAGGAAAAAGGTTAACTTGTCTAACTCTAAAATTAATCCTAAAATTAGTTCAAGTTGATTCTAAAGAAAATTAATCCTAAAATTAAATCTAGAATTAAAACTAATATTAATCCTAAAATTGATTCTAATTAATTTCTAATTAATAACTAATCAAATTCCAACGTTAAGACTATAAACTAATTCTAAGAAAAATTAGTTCTAAAGAAATACTAATATTGAAATCTAAATGAAATTCTAATTAAAATCTAATTCTAATGTTATAAACTAATATCGACTAAACAAAGTCACAAATCAATGTTAATCCAAGTTAAAATGCCAATTAAAGTCAAGATTAATCTCTAAACTAATTCTAAAATTATGAGCTACTTCTAAAAACCAATTTCTAGTTAAAAGATAAACTAACCAAGATTTAGGATTTCATTCTAATCTCAATTCCAAACTAATCTAATTCAAAAGTTATAGACTAATTATAACCCTAAAATTAAAATCTATTCTAAAATCTAGATTCTACCTAGAAAAGGATTAAAAGTTAATCAAATTCTATTCACAGTTAAAACTCTAAAAAACAATTATCCAAAAATTCAACATAAAACTCTACACAAAACAATAATAATCTAAAAAATATTAAAAGAAACAAGCTACAGGGGGTGTAAGAATGATTATAAGGGTGGTGTCAGCAGAATGCCAGGCGAGTGGGCTTTTGATTTTGGCCCAAAACTTCATGAATCAGGGGGTGCGTTTGGTGAACAATGGGTGGTGGAAAGCATGGAAACAATTGAGCCTAGGCCCAATCCACGTTGGGAAGACTCTTAACCTAAAAACCAACAAAGACCCCAACCGCAACCTCCTACTTCACAATTCACCTTCTTCGTTCAGCCTTCTCCGTTCACCATTATCATCTCTCCTTTCACCACGCCGCCATCGCCTCTCGACTCTCCTCTTCGAACCTCGCCGGTGACACACGAAAAAACCTCACCTCCGTCTCCCTCCGTTCACCTTCTCCTCCACACTTCAACGCAACATTCTCCACCGTGAAGAGCGACACCAAACCGTGAACAAACCTCCTCATTGATTCAAAACCTCTCGGCAACTCACTCGCGCTCTCCTCGCTCAACAATCGTTCAAACAACCACCACGATTCGCCGAGAAATAAACAAACCAGAAGAACAGATCACCAAATCGCAAACTCACCACAAAAACAAGTCGATTCAGAAAACGGTAACGTTAAGGTTTAGATCAGGATTAACGTACCTACCGGAGAACCGTCTGGTGCGTCTTCAGATCGGAGTAAATTGATAAGAAAACCAGAGATCTTCAACTTCCTGCTTCGGCAATGATGATGGAGAACTCGAACTACTCAGGTGCGAACTACTCAGGTATGAATTTTCCTGCTGTGCTTCTGTTCATTATTGATGCTTGTTCTGCTGGTTCCGTGCTTCTTCTACTCCATCTTCTTCTTGCGATTGCTTCTAATTACCGGTTGATGAATTTTTCTGCAACTATTTGAATTACGAACCTTGAATTCTGCATGTTGCTTTCGTTCTTCGAATTTATCAAGCTCTTGCGTGAATCTCCATTGCAGATATCAAGAAGAGTTGTTTTAAGCATTGGTGAAAACGACACTCTGCTTTGAAGATCGATCGAGAGAGGATGACATTGAAGTGTGGAAGAAGAATCTGAGAGAAAGAGAGTTTTGAAGATGAATATAGAAATGAAGCTCCCTGAGGAATGAAGATGGATTATGCAGAACCAATCGAGAAACTGAAGAATGAAGATGGTAATGATTTTATATCAGAAATCAAGGGAGGGTAAAATGGTATTTCACATTGAAATTCTGTTACAATTCTATTAGAGTTGGTTAGAGGTTAGGATTCAGTTAGAGTTATTTGGGTTCTGTTATAATTTTTGAAACTGTTATGAATCTTGTATTTTCAGCTGCTATGAAAATTTGTTTTGACTGCTGCTATTATTTTCAGTTGTGGATTTATGCTAATTTTCGAATGTATACTTTGTAAATTTTCTTCTGCGCTTGTAATGAAGAGTTTTTATTGTAATGTGATTTTTTTTTGTTGAACTAAACCCTCACTGCAATGATTTTTTAGCTGCTATGAGTACTTCTCCTGCTATGTATTTTTCTGTCATAGTGAATTTTGTCAACTGCCATCAGCTTCTTTATCTTTAATTTGCGAAATGGTATGTGTAGTGTGTAGCACATGAAACGTAGCATGGTCCGTGCCTGAGTGACACCACTTGTTCCTTATTATTCTTTGCTACAATTTTGTGAATCAAATCATGTATATTCCTTTTCGTGAATTTCCCTGCGCCTCGGTAGTATCCTAATGGCATGTGACTTGAATAATGGATATTGAATGAGTTGGAAATTTGGATCTTGTAATTGGATTAATTGGACTTGGTTTTCATGGATATTGGTAAGTAATATGGATATAAATGGATTAGAATGTACAAATGAAATTTGAAATCTACATGGCTATTGGGTAGGTTGTGAAAATGGATTTAAAAAAATGGATTAAAATGGATAAAATATAAAAAGAGGAAGTGGATATGGATAATCAAAACATGATTAATGGATATTTATAAAATTAATTGAAATGGATTTAAAATGCGGAATGAAAATGGTTTAGAGAATGGGTTTAGAAGTGGATATTTGGATATTAATGGATTTAAAAGTGGATTATAAGTGGAATTTGGAATTTATGGAAATGGTATCAGAATGGTTATGGGTTAGCAAAAAGGATCCATGTATCTTGGATTCCAAGTAAGTCACCTGATTAATCTCAACACATTCAATCCACATCAAGCTTCAGATCCAATACAAACTCGTGTCCTTAATGGCTCCCCATCTTCAATCAATAAACCCAGTCGACTTGACCACATGTAATTCTAACCAATGATTTTCAGTTGACGACTGTCCACAAATTCAACTATGAATGAGGAACCTTGATTCACCTTGAATGCACACTGATGAAATAAATGTCCTGAATAGAGAAGGAACCAAACCCCAATTCACACCCAAGAAAACCTGACCCAACGCCTCTGCTGAATCCTCTAAAATAGGAAAACCCTAAGCTCTTGATGCACACTGATGACCTGCTGAATCACCCCTGAATAGGGCAAACACTGATAATAAGAAAATTCCTTTTCGATCCCATGTCTTAAAAGCCCAATGCAAATGAATGAATGAGTATGGCCTAATGAAAATGCAAATGAGAACGCGGAGCGAAAGCCAGAAAAAGGTAGGGCAAATTTTGGGGTGCTACAGCTGCCCCTATTCAATCAACTTGGACCTGAAAGGATGATAGCAACCGCTTTCAGACATTCAAGGTACAAGGTGATTGAATACAAAATGAACCGCAAAATTTGTACTCTGTGGAGAAACAACAAAACTAGAGCCCAGTCACAATTTGCAAAGGAATCTGACGGAAAGACAACATACCCAGAGAACCACATCGTCAAAGGGGTTTGACGGAAAGAAGAATGAAACCCGACTGAAAGGACACATCGTCATAGGGATGACAACAAGAAGACTCAAATGAAGGAACACATTGTCATAGGGATGACAGGAAGATGACTCGACCAAACGAAGCACATTGTCATGGGGATGGCAGGAAAAAGACTCGACACCCGACCGAAAGGACACATCATCAAAGCAATTTGACGGCAGGAAGACTCAACCAAAGGAAACACGTTGTCATAGGGATGACAGAAAGAAGATGAACCCCAAGAAACACCTCGTAGAAGGGTTGACGGGAAGAGGACTCGACCAAAGGAAACACGTTGTCATAGGGATGACAGAAAGAAGACTCGACCAAGGGAAACACATTGTCATAGGGATGACAGAAAGAAGACTCGACCAAGGGAAACACATTGTCATAGTGATGACAGAAAGAAGACTCGACCAAGGGAAACACATTGCTATAGGGATGACAGAAAGAAGATGAACCCCAAGAAACACCTCGTCAAAGGGTTTACGGGAAGAGGACTCGACCAAGGGAAACACATTGTCATAGGGATGACAGAAAGAAGACTCGACCAAGGGAAAGACATTGTCATGGGGATGACAGAAAGAAGACCTGACTGAAATATCGTCATCAAGGGGTTGATGGACAAAGACTGGTTGAGGGTAAAATCGACATATGATCTACGACCCAAAAGAAAGGTAAGCAGCGGGGTAGATTGTAATGTCTGCTAGGGATATGTCACCGTCTTGATTGGAAGTTGATTCGGGCTTTCGCGCAAGGTACCCAAATATGGCTTATGCTTCGCATGCATATGTTTGAATTTTCTTTCTATGGCGTAATGCTCCATACGAAATGGAAATGCCACGCGTTTTGAGGATGCAATGATTACTATATGCAAAAAATGCCGACGTATGCTCGGGCCACCGGGAACAACAGAATGTGCCAAGTATAATTGGACTTTGCTGGCTATGACAGGTGAAACCTGATGGTGATTGTTTTTTCAAAGCCGAAATCTTGCTGGGTACCAATGGGGATTGGATTTTGAATGAAGTTCCAATAGGGATTGGACTTCAGGTTTAAAGGGAACGCCAAAAGGGATAGGATTTCAGGTTTTTGAAATATACCAGCAAAGTGGGTTATGGAAGGATGTCGAGCAAGGTTGGGCTATGGATTTGCTGTTCGGTTTTACAAGGCTTCATGAAATGCTATGCTGATGATTATGCAATGACAATGATTATGCCATGATGTTTATGATATGCAACAGGAGCATTCCAGCAAAATAAATGCTGAAGAGACGAGGCTAACTCCGTTGGGGATAACAATTGAATCACCCTCAAGGTCGTAACTTCCCGAGATCCCGACTAAACCTCCACTATGCAGGGACCTACTAGAATATGAATAACAAATGTCTGCTGGAGAAAACATCCCAAGAATCTGTTGAAGAAAAGTGCCAATGACAATCGACCTTTGACTTGCTGGGGAAAGCTAACCACCACCCAAAGGTATGCTTGGGGACAATGGTTGATGACATCAACTCTACTAGGGGACCAGATCAGACTTGCTCCTTTGTTTGATGCTTGCCTCTTACCCTTACTTTGTTGGGGAGATGGGAACAACTTTACCGCAAACTGGTGAAGCATAAACCCAACACTTTGTACCGGAATATGAACTCTTGTTGAAAAGCAACAAACTTCGCCAAGCTGGATAGGGGAGAGCGAACTCCTGAACCCTTGCTGAGGAGAATAATCACAATCTCCATAATGCTCTGCTGGGTGATACAACTTCAGCCATCTTTGTCAAGGAGAGAAACTCCACTGGGGACGTCACGTGTTAACTATCAACGTGAACCCTACAGATGTGATATGACCAAAAGAGGTGCCCCGATGCAGCATAACCTGTAAATGAACATGTTTTCAGGATGTCTCGTGAAGATTCGACATATATTGCCCCAGACTGTGATTTACCGTTCTCCGGAGAGAATAACTTTTTGTGCTTTTGGGTGGCCTGCCCCAGCTTTGAAGTGATTTGTGCCCCTGACTGGCTGATATGTGAAGGAGTTCCTTTAACTGACTACCCTTCGAGAGATTTGTCGAATCTCGACTTGATTGCCCCAGATTCTCGACATAATTGCCCCAGATTAACCAAACTGCAGAGACACTTCACAATGTAACTGCCCCAGATTGACAACTTCTCAGCACGAATTGCCGTGAAAGCACACACCCAACATAATCAGTTGATAACATATCCCCTGTCACACTCATCCCCGGAGTTTTCAAGCATCTCACTTTGGCATGATCAAAATTATCGAATGTTGTTCACTTGGTAAGCCTTAATGGTGTCAAATACATGTAAGCTAGCATAATATCTATTCCAAGAATGAAAATTATAATGCAACACATATATTAATCTCGATGTTTTTTTTTCGAAAAGATATCGCCAATACCTGTGAACGAGTCACTGGTGAAGGTGCAACATAAAATTAAATGGAAAATAGCATGCACATGCAATACCAACCAAGGCCTTTTAGCACAACTCACGGGAGTCAGGAACGCTATCTTATTGAAATACGCCTTCAAAATAAACCCTGTTTCAATTAGGACTTTTGAGGGTTGTAACGTGGCCTGGTTCGCGGTTTAAGAAAAAAGGATTTATGGCTCAAAATTTTGTTTGTACCCACCCATTCTCCTTGGTGTTCTCCAGTCCTACATTCCGCTAACTCGACACAATCGCTCACCTTTCAAAAGGTTATGAACGGTATGAGGATGGTTAAGGAACCCACGCGGTTTTCAGAGTGACATTCACCCCTTTTTGCCTTTGGTGTCTGTGGTCACACGACTTGTTCTTTCCTCGAGGATTTTTCTTTTTTGTATCCTTTCATTTTTCGTTATTTTTTTTCCCTGATTTTGCCTGGACTCATTCTCTTTTTTTTTTTTTTTTTTTTTTGAATTTCTTCAATTTTGAAGTCCAGCGGGATGCCCTAACTTTTGCCTAAGTCACTTGTTTTCAAGCTTTGACTTAGAGGGCTTTCTTTTTTCTTTTTAATTTGATCTCTTTTTTTTTTTTGAACAATCGTGTGACATTGGCTTGCCTGACTTGTTTGACAGGGTTGTGACTGCCTCACTCTTCAGTTGGTGAGGTATAATCCGTATGTAATGGATCCTTAAATGCACATTCCTTTTGACATTTGAACGCTCAGTCAAATTAACTGACACCTACCCTGCCCCAGGTTAAGATTGAGGGTTTTTCCATTTTTAGAAATAAACTCCTACTTCTAGGCTCAATAGGGTTTGATAAAGGTTTCACCCCCTTATATCTCCGGTGTTTGGGAATTTGAAACAATGCCTGTACATCCTCAACAGGGTTTTATTCAAAAGCATACAACCAAAGACTGTGTGTTTTCATCTCATCATCCTCCCTCCAAGAGTTTAAACAAGAAGGTTAGCATTGCAGTGCATACAAACATTAAATGAGTGAATACGAATGAACTTTTTCAAGAAAAACATATTTATTGCATTAAAATCATCATTCAAGAACAGACAAAGTTATTACATGCAAACATTAACTAGTAATGAAAATTACAAATGAAAATGCAGTAAAGAAAATTGATATTCGCCATTGCTGAGGAGACTTGGCTCCGATTGGACTGATTGCTTTAAGAGATGTCTTTACGGTCTCAAGTAATCACTTGAGAAGCTTCAGTTGACATACAGACCGTCTTCAGTGAAAATGATAAGCCCAGCGTCAATGAGATCTTGCACCTTATGCCTGAACACCTTACACTCTTCAATGGTATGCCCCTGTGTCCCTGAGTGGTACTCGCATCTAACACTCTTGTCATAATTTGGAGGAAGGGGAAATGGCACAGGAGCAGCCTTCTCTAGCTAAATCAAAGAGTCTTGAAGTAAACGATCAAGCAAGTAACTGTAAGGAATAATAATGGGATCAAACTTTCTCTCCCGCCTTCTAGACTTTTGTTGACTCTTCAGATGATAGCTCTGTTGGCGATGCCTACTTGTACCTTCCTCTCATTCGGGCGCTTTCTTCCTTAGACTTGGCTTATAAACAGGCAACAGTTGGGGATGAGAATATTCCAAAACCACAGGTTGCGAGAAATGCCCCTGAATTGATGTAGCTTTAGGAGAGACAACAGGGATATCCACTTCTTTTTCAGCAGCTAGAGTAGGACCACCTTGTATACTTACGCCGCTCGGCGTGAATTCAATTTCCTTCAAATCGATCAGATCCTGGACAGCATGCTGAAATGCCCTACAATCTTCCACATTATGCCCCGGCGCACCAGAGTGGAAATCACAGTGAGCTCTTGCATCATAACCCGGTGGGGGAGTACCAGTAAGAGGAGCCAGAGTCCTTTTCTATACTAGTTGCCACTGAAGGAGATGCTAGAATAGCTGAGAATATGGTACCGGTGGAGTCTCAAGGTGTCGGTTCATCTTTGGTCTATCTTGATACCGACGAGGAGCACTACCCCGTTGCGGAGATACAACTGGGACAATCACGGTGGCAATCTGCTCACTCTTTGGGAGGGATCCCTTAAACACTGGAGGAGAAACAATTCCAGCCGCAGCTTCAGGCATGGGAGTATTATCCTTGTTTAGGACACCTCTCACGACCTCCATAACTAGACTCATCTGAGTCTTCAGTTGGTTGACCTCTTCCTTCAGCACTTTCTGGTCTTGAATCAGAGCTTGCATGTCCCACATAAACTAACCCATTTGGCTTCGCATTTGCCTCAACTCTGCTTGCACCAGGTCCATGATCAACTTCCGAATGGCTTAAGCAGTTAAGTCTGAAATTCCGAAGAAAACCACACCAGAATAAGAATAAGCATGCCTCGAACACCTGCTATGCAAATGATTATGAAAATGCAATGTTATGAATGCAATAAGACATGGGATCAAAGCTTCCATATAATTTGAATAATCACTGTGCTGTGTTGATGACTGAATAGGTTCATGAGTCTGTTCTGAAGAGAATAACAGAATAATAGAATAACCAGAATACCAGGCTGATAAATCCACACTGATAGGAAAACCAGAATACCGGGTTGGTTGAAGGTTACGGTTACCTGCAAACCTGTAAACAACCCGCCCCTCTCACATGTGGGTACTAGGATCCTCAGTATCCCGGGCTCTCAGGTCGAGAAATAATGATACGTTCACCATTTCTGGTTTGGCATCATCATCAATCGAGGAGGCCTCAACTGATTCTCTAAAACAAAAGGTCCTCAGCTTCTGGCACTGAGGTCGAGAAGCAATAGTACAGTCATCCCTTGGGGTACTGTACTATCGCCAATCGAGGAGTGCCTCCACTGATTCTCTTTGAAAAGGGATATCCTATAGCGAGTTCCCAGCATTGGGTCCTCGGATCGAGAATGTGCAATGGATTTGCCACAGAATGTGGTCTGCCACTGTCACATCTCGGGAGGAGTGCCCAACTGAGTCCTCGAGGAAACGGTCACCAGAGTCGACAACTCTCTAGATCAACACCCTAACATCCGCAAGACACACACGTCAGAATGCGTCCCAAGATAGCCTCGTCTGGTTGTGAATTTCGTGAATACCCAACGCACTCCAGACGGCACGTAGGTCCCACTACTCTCCACTCTAATTCTGAGTGTATACTCAAGCCTGTGTAATGGGCTTATCTCTCAGAAATCCCATCCCGCCAAATAGAAAACCAGTCCAGCACAACAGTAATAATATGATATGTAATGCTAAAATGCAGTAAATACAGTAAAGTAAAGTACAGCAGTAATACAGTAAATAGCAATACAGTACAACAGTAAATACAACAAAACACAACACCACGGTAAACACTCAATGAAAGAAAAGAAAACAAGCGCTAGGATTGACTCGCTAAGGAAACCAGAGATTATGGGTTCGTCCCCAGCAGAGTCGCCAGCTGTCGCTCCCGGGATTTTCATCCAGGTACAAACGCGAAAGTGGAACGAAACAGAGTCGCCAGCAATGTGTATTTATCCCAAGAGAGGGAAAGGAAACACTGCATAAACCTGAGGGAAGGGAAAGAGCATGGTCTTGCGACCAAGAGAACTGGGTTCGGGAGTCGGTTACGTGAGAGGAAGGTATTAGCACCCCCACGCATCCATCGTACCCGATGGGATCCACGCTTGCTTGTCTCGATCAAAGGGTGATAGAAAAGATACTGGAAAAGGGAACTGCTAGCTGGAGAACTGGAAAAGGAAAGGAGAGAGAAACAAATGTAGGGAAAATAAAAGAAGTGCTCGCATGTTCCCTACCCCACTGCCTATGTATCTCATCGGGAGCATGAGAATCAGAGCGACGTAGTTCCCCTCACATAGGGTTGCTTTGTTTATGTTTTTTAGTGGAATACATCAACGTTCGCGTTCCAGCAGTTAGGTGTTGCAGCTCGCTGCAGGGAGACTTAGGTGTTACCTGTTTGTGGTAGAACAGACATGACACATCCTTAAGTAATAGAATGAAGGAGATGAGGAAAGAATTTGTTTGTTTTGTTTTTGTCTTTTAAGAAAGAAGTGTTTTGTTTATTTGGTGTTTTGCAACACATATTGTATTTAAGTCCCTCATGTAAGATCGAATGCCTCGCATATCGACCCAAGACGGGACGTATACTGAACATTCCCAAAGAAATGAGAGAAGACCCCTCACCTCCTTGTTCCCACATGAAAGGCCTAAATACAATATTTGTTATGCCTTTATTAAGTGTTTTTTGCTTTTTTTGTTTTGAGATGAGAAGAAGAGACTCAAAGGAGGATCAAAAGGTAAACTCTAATGGGGGAGACTAAGACTCAATCTTAATGTTATCATACATGGTGATCATATGGTTAATGAGGTTTAAGAAATCTAATCCTAAAAGAAAGGAGAAGAAGAACAAAAGAAGCAACTTACTTCCAAGATGGAAGTTAAGTTGATCTTAAAGAGGGACGAAGAAGAAATTATTCAAGGAAAGCATATAAATGCTTATCATAATCACAAGTTTGAAAGCTTAAAAGAAATAAAGGAAAAGATTGTATGTGGGTGTACACCCACACACATGACTTACCAATAGCCCCTGAAAATGTTAGCAAAGCAAATGTATATGAAAGCAAAAGTGAAGGAAATAAGGCAATTAATGAATGTTAGAATTAAAATGCTAACTAAAAAAAGGAAGATTAAATTCTAAGGAAAAAGGTTAAATTGTCTAACTCTAAAATTAATCCTAAAATTAGTTCAAGTTGATTCTAAAGAAAATTAATCCTAAAATTAAATCTAGAATTAAAACTAATATTAATCCTAAAATTGATTCTAATTAATTTCTAATTAATAACTAATCAAATTCCAACGTTAAGACTATAAACTAATTCTAAGAAAAATTAGTTCTAAAGAAATACTAATATTGAAATCTAAATGAAATTCTAATTAAAATCTAATTCTAATGTTATAAACTAATATCGACTAAACAAAGTCACAAATCAATGTTAATCCAAGTTAAAATGCCAATTAAAGTCAAGATTAATCTCTAAACTAATTCTAAAATTATGAGCTACTTCTAAAAACCAATTTCTAGTTAAAAGATAAACTAACCAAGATTTAGGATTTCATTATAATCTCAATTCCAAACTAATCTAATTCAAAAGTTATAGACTAATTATAACCCTAAAATTAAAATTTATTCTAAAATCTAGATTCTACCTAGAAAAGGATTAAAAGTTAATCAAATTCTATTCATAGTTAAAACTCTAAAAAACAATTATCCAAAAATTCGACATAAAACTCTACACAAAACAATAATAATCTAAAAAATATTAAAAGAAACAAGCTACAGGGGGGTGTAAGAATGATTATAAGGGTGGTGTCAGCAGAATGCCAGGCGAGTGGGCTTTTGATTTTGGCCCAAAACTTCATGAATCAGGGGGTGCGTTTGGTGAACAATGGGTGGTGGAAAGCATGGAAACAATTGAGCCTAGGCCCAATCCACGTTGGGAAGACTCTTAACCTAAAAACCAACAAAGACCCCAACCGCAACCTCCTACTTCACAATTCACCTTCTTCGTTCAGCCTTCTCCGTTCACCATTATCATCTCTCCTTTCACCACGCCGCCATCGCCTCTCGACTCTCCTCTTCGAACCTCGCCGGTGACACACGAAAAAACCTCACCTCCGTCTCCCTCCGTTCACCTTCTCCTCCACACTTCAACGCAACATTCTCCACCGTGAAGAGCGACACCAAACCGTGAACAAACCTCCTCATTGATTCAAAACCTCTCGGCAACTCACTCGCGCTCTCCTCGCTCAACAATCGTTCAAACAACCACCACGATTCGCTGAGAAATAAACAAACCAGAAGAACAGATCACCAAATCGCAAACTCACCACAAAAACAAGTCGATTCAGAAAACGGTAACATTAAGGTTTAGATTCGGATTAACGTACCTACCGGAGAACCGTCTGGTGCGTCTTCAGATCGGAGTAAATTGATAAGAAAACCAGAGATCTTCAACTTCCTGCTCCGGCAATGATGATGGAGAACTCGAACTACTCAGGTGCGAACTACTCAGGTATGAATTTTCCTGCTGTGCTTCTGTTCATTATTGATGCTTGTTCTGCTGGTTCCGTGCTTCTTCTACTCCATCTTCTTCTTGCGATTGCTTCTAATTACCGGTTGACGAATTTTTCTGCAACTATTTGAATTACGAACCTTGAATTCTGCATGTTGCTTTCGTTCTTCGAATTTATCAAGCTCTTGCGTGAATCTCCATTGCAGATATCAAGAAGAGTTGTTTTAAGCATTGGTGAAAACGACGCTCTGCTTTGAAGATCGATCGAGAGAGGATGACATTGAAGTGTGGAAGAAGAATCTGAGAGAAAGAGAGTTTTGAAGATGAATATAGAAATGAAGCTCCCTGAGGAATGAAGATGGATTATGCAGAACCAATCGAGAAACTGAAGAATGAAGATGGTAATGATTTTATATCAGAAATCAAGGGAGGGTAAAATGGTATTTCACATTGAAATTCTGTTACAATTCTATTAGAGTTGGTTAGAGGTTAGGATTCAGTTAGAGTTATTTGGGTTCTGTTATAATTTTTGAAACTGTTATGAATCTTGTATTTTCAGCTGCTATGAAAATTTGTTTTGACTGCTGCTATTATTTTCAGTTGTGGATTTATGCTAATTTTCGAATGTATACTTTGTAAATTTTCTTCTGCGCTTGTAATGAAGAGTTTTTATTGTAATGTGATTTTTTTTTGTTGAACTAAACCCTCACTGCAATGATTTTTTAGCTGCTATGAGTACTTCTCCTGCTATGTATTTTTCTGTCATAGTGAATTTTGTCAACTGCCATCAGCTTCTTTATCTTTAATTTGCGAAATGGTATGTGTAGTGTGTAGCACATGAAACGTAGCATGGTCCGTGCCTGAGTGACACCACTTGTTCCTTATTATTCTTTGCTACAATTTTGTGAATCAAATCATGTATATTCCTTTTCGTGAATTTCCCTGCGCCTCGGTAGTATCCTAATGGCATGTGACTTGAATAATGGATATTGAATGAGTTGGAAATTTGGATCTTGTAATTGGATTAATTGGACTTGGTTTTCATGGATATTGGTAAGTAATATGGATATAAATGGATTAGAATGTACAAATGAAATTTGAAATCTACATGGCTATTGGGTAGGTTGTGAAAATGGATTTAAAAAAATGGATTAAAATGGATAAAATATAAAAAGAGGAAGTGGATATGGATAATCAAAACATGATTAATGGATATTTATAAAATGAATTGAAATGGATTTAAAATGCGGAATGAAAATGGTTTAGAGAATGGGTTTAGAAGTGGATATTTGGATATTAATGGATTTAAAAGTGGATTATAAGTGGAATTTGGAATTTATGGAAATGGTATCAGAATGGTTATGGGTTAGCAAAAGGGATCCATGTATCTTGAATTCCAAGTAAGTCACCTGATTAATTTCAACACATTCAATCCATATCAAGCTTCAGATCCAATACAAACTCGTGTCCTTAATGGCTCCCCGTCTTCAATCAATAAACCCAGTGGACTTAACCACATGTAATTCTAACCAATGATTTTCAGTTGACGACTGTCCACAAATTCAACCATGAATGAGGAACCTTGATTCACCTTGAATGCACACTGATGAAATAAATGTCCTGAATAGAGAAGGAACCAAACCCCGATTCACACCCAAGAAAACCTGACCCAACGCCTCTACTGAATCCTCTAAAATAGGAAAACCCAAGGCTCTTGATGCACACTGATGACCTGCTGAATCATCCCTGAATAAGGCAAACACTGATAATAAGAAAATTCCTTTTCGATCCCATGTCTTAAGAGCCCAATTCAAATGAATGAATGAGTATGGCCTAATGAAAATGCAAATGAGAACGCGGAGCGAAAGCCAGAAAAAGGTAGGGCAAATTTTGGGGTGCTACAAATTGGAAATTCTTATAGTTGACACTTTTGAAGTATGTAATGAGGGCTTCCATCTGAGCTTTGAATGGGAGAAAAAGGCCTTAGGGTTTGGGAGATATGGCCTTGCAAAGTTGGTACCCTAGGCACTTTGTTCCATAACTTAGAAAAATTCTAAGTTTTTTTATGGTTACCCCTTTAGCAAGTTAACTCACTTTCTTTGATTTTCCTTGATGAATAATGATTCAATCACATATTAACATTGTTTTAGGGTTAAGGAGCCTTAGTTGACCAAAAATCCAAAAAGTCAAACTTGGATTTTTGTACAGTTGACTTTTTCATCAGATGAAATTTTGACTTTGTGATCTTTTTGTGAAATCAATCCTTGGGCTTAATTAAACTTCATGGATGGCCTCCAAGGGTATTTAGGAATGTATTGGACCCCTCCCTAAGGTTTGAGATCAAGGGTAGGCCAACAGCCAAGGATAGGGTTGACTTTTTCCATCAGAAACCCTAATTTGTGATAAGATGGTTTTGAGTTCTTGTGGCTTATGATTTGAGCTCTTTGAGTCAATCAAATATTGTAAACATGTCAATATGATGTATTTGAGGTCTTTGAAGTTCATTTTGAAGCTTCAAGCCATGCCTCACTTCACAAGTTAACTCAAGGGTTGAATTAGGTCAAAACCCTAATTCCTGATTTTTTTGATAGATGGACCTTCAAGGTGATTTTGCCATTGTGGATGGGCTCTTGAGATCCTTTTGAGCTTATAGGACCATACATTGAGGCATTGGCTCATGGCCAGATGGAAATTTTCATCTGGGGACCCTGGTCGACCAAACCATAATTTGGTGACACAGGCGATCTTGAGGCTTAATCCACTTGGAATGTTGCAACTTTGTGCTAGATTCTTGATGTGGGAGTCCTCTTGATCCTTTATAGGTGTTTGAGAGGTTAGACAAGTTGAAGATCATGTCATTTCTTGATTGATCCTTTGTCTAAGTGCTCTCAGAGGGCTCAAAACCTTACTTCTTGATTGTAGTGAATGCTCAATCATCTTTGAGGAGACTGGTGAGGCATGAAAGTACATCCATATTGTGATGATGATTTGTACAATGATGGGAAATATTGGTGGTCAAAATTTTGGGTATGACAATACCGCTCACTGTTTATTATGTTAAATGCATGATTTAACATAACTACCAACGTCGCGAAATCCTACAGGGTCACACACATAAGGACAGTTTGATAAGAGGAAGAGTAAATAAGGCACACCGTAAGGTACGGTGTACTTAAGTAAATATGTAACACCGTAAGGTACAGTGCACTTAAGTGGAATACGGATTGTGGTAAGGTACCGCATGCTTAAGTGATATATGGTACATCATAGGATATGGTGTGTGTACATGTACACTTAAGTGGGCTTTTTAGCTTGCAGCCCACACAAGTGGTTCTATAAATATATCCCTTGTGTAAAAACATAACGACTTGATGAAAATTTAGTTGTGAAACCCTAGCTGTATTTTCCTTCTCTCTATCTATCACTCAAATCCTTCAATCATAGCAGACAGCACTGAGACTGAAGGAAGTTATTCGTGTGGACTGAGTAGAGGCGTTATTCATCGTACATCGCTCGTGATCATTCCTTTGATTTAGAATCAAAGGTTTCATCACCACAAGAGATAACCATTCTATCATTGATCATGATCTTTTGTAAGGATCGCTAAAGGGAAATTTTTATTTCTGCTGCATTTTGAATCGTGATTTCCCTTCAGTGGTATCAGAGCCACTTACAAAACCATGCACCAGATAAGTGTTTATTTTCTGTTTTTTGTTTTTATTCGATTAAAACACATAACAAATTGAATTTTGGCATGAGGCTGTGTACAATTTGGATGATCGATATTGACTATGCTTCGGAATCCGACAATAGTATGGTGAAGCAGCGATATATCGTTCGTCCTTAAGTTACACAAATATGATCGATCAAATTTTATATGTGATATAATTAACTCTGATGCAAAGATAGTATATTGGATATATAGTTTCTATTTTGTTCATTTAAATCACATAATGATCATTATTCCTTTGAGAGATCCGTGTTCATTTGCTTCAGAATCCGACTTTAGTATGGTGAAGCAATGGCATATGGATCAATCATACTGAATTGTGGATCATGGTGTTTTGACGATATGAAATTGTTGCATTAGGGTTCATGACAACACAAGGGTTATATTGTCTAAAAGGTCTGCAATTAGGGTTGTGATGGCACAAAAGTTGTGCTTTAATTTTATGGAAAGTATCAAGTGTTGATACGAAAAATGACGCCGATTTCAAATGAATTGTTCATTAAAAAAAATTCGTCGGGGCGCTGAACCCTAGAACCCCGTCCGCTGACCGGGCAGCGGAACCCCCATCTGCGTAGTGTGATCATTTGCTAAAATTTAATTTGATTAATTTAATTAACATGATTTAAATTAATAATAATAAAAGTGTGTTTATTATTTTTCTCTTGTGGTGATCAGTTATGGCCTTAGTTTTCCTTTATTTTGTTTTGGGATTTTAAAGTACGACATGCATGTCGTGCCTCTCTTTTAATCTCTTGATGTAACTTCTTTTCTCATCTCACTCCCTCGTATGTAAAAACGAGTATTCTTTAATGTAATGTAATGTTATGAAGAAAAAGAAGACTACAAGATCAAACGAGGAAAACCTTCGAGATCGTGCTTGGAGAAGTGTAGATCGTTATTAGTTTTAGTTTAGGTTCTCTCATTGGCTTTGGGTACAATTGCTTTAGGGGCCATAAGTGTTTTATTTTGCATGTATGTGTCATACCCCAAATTTTTACCACTAAGATTCCCATCATTGTGCAAATCATCATCACAATATGGATGAACCATCATACCTCATTAGTCTCCCCAAAGATGGGTGAGCAACCACAACAATCAAGAATAGGGTTTCAAGCCCTCTCAGAGCTCTTAGACAAAGGATCAACCAAGGGATGACATGATCTTCAACTTGTCTAACATCTACGATGGATCAAGAGGACTCCCACTTCAAGGATTAAAGCACAAGGCTGCTCTCTTCTAGGTGGATTAAGCCTCAAGATCGCCAGTATCACCAAATTATGGATTTGGTTAACCAAGGCCTCCAGATGGAAATTTTCCTCTGAGCATGTGCCAATGCTTCAATGCATATCCTAAGATACTACAAGGGACATCATAAACCCAACCATCAAGTCAATTTTGCCTCAGGGGATGCATTCATCAAAAATCAGGAATTAGGGTTTATTTACCTAATTCACCCCTAAGTTGGCTTTTGGGACAAATCATGAGCCGAGACCTCAAGACATGATTTAAGGGTCTCTAGTACACTACATTGATCCATTTACAACAATGGATTGATCCAAGAAGCTTGAGCAACAAGTTTCATTTTCATCTGAACCACGATTAGGGTTTCGCGAGAAAATTCAACTGTAGCTTTGACTCTTGACCAGAACATGCTCCCAAACCCTAAGGCATGAATCAATTTACCCTATAACACCCATGGATCATGTCCATCAAGTTTGATTAAGGTCAAGGACATGATTTCCTAAAGAATTGCACAGTTTGGAATTCATCTGATAAAAAGTCAACTGTGCACAAAAGTCAAACCTTAACGTTTTGAGATTTTTCATAAAATTGGTTTTTTAACCCTAAAATGATGTTAATGTGTGATTGGAATCATCATTCATCAAGAAAAATCAAGAAAAGTGGGATAACTTGTAAAAGGGGTAACCATAAGAACTTAGAAAATTTTCTAAGTTATGAAACAAAGTGGCTAGGGTACCAACTTTGGAGGATCATAACTCCTAAACCACAAGGCCATTTTTTCTCATCCAAAGCTTGATTTGTAGATCTCATTACCCTCTACAAAAGCATAGAACTGGCCTCTCTCCAAATTCCTCATGGATTTTGAGTTATGGAATGATCAAAATCAAGAAAAGTGAAAATGTCACTTTTTTCCAACACAGTGAAATTTTCACTAAGTCAGAATCTGCCTTCACTTTTTTCCAAATGTTGGGGGATTTTTCACTTGCATCCAAAAGGTATCAAAACCAAATATGATCAAACAGTTGTTGTATCATATGAGGGCTTTCCAAAATGACCAAGAACATCACCAAATTCCACTTGAGCCATGAGATATGACAAGGGCAATATGCCTTGCTGAAAACTGCCAAGGTTAGGCAGAATTTTGCATTTTTACTCGATTTGGAAAAATCAGCTAATTCCAAGCCTTGTCATCATCTTGGACACATCTAAGGATCAAATCCAAAGGGGACAAACACTGATACAAGCCTCCAAAGTCCTTGGAACAAGAATTAGCATGCCAAACCTAGAAATCCCTAAAAGAGGGACAAGACTCCAATTTTGAATTTGAGCATTTAATGGATGCTTAGAGGTGGCATGGACTGACACTTTTGCAACTGAATTCAGTCAAGAATGATCCAACAACTAGGGAACAAAAGGCCTGTGCTCTAACCTCTAGTTAATGGCTAGAGAAGACTTGGATTCTCATTTGCCAACATTGGCCAAACCTCTGCTGTGGTTGCCATTCACTATTGATCCCAAAACAAACTTGCTCTACTATAAATAGAGCTCATTTGTGCTCAGTTTGAGTACACCAAATCCATCAAACAGATGCTTTCCTCAAAATCCCTTTCTCTTGGCAAAAATGCCTTCTTTAGCAAGGTAACTTTGAGTTTTTGAGTTAGAGAACAATTCCAACCAAATGAATCACACACACACACCTCATATATGTCATGTATAAGCTGTCCAAACTCTCACAAGTGACCTGTAATCCTTAAATCACAAAGTCACCTCTCAAAACCTCAAAATAGGCCTTTTGTGCATTTTTCAAGCCATGTCTTGATTCAGTCACTTTCCAAACCAGATAAAATCTCAAACACACTCCAAATATCATCCTTGAACTATCCCAAATGGTTCCCCCCATCTGGAACACCATTTGAGAGAGTTGATATTTTAGCCATTTTAAACCCTTTTGCAAGAAAGGGTCAATTTGTGTTTTTGCAGGTTCCAACTGATTCCACTCATCCTAAAAGCTTCTAAGGGATCATTTGAGAGTGTCCTAAGCATCAAACCATTTCTGGAACAAGAGGCTTGACAGATTGCACAAAAACTCTAAAAAGCTCAAAAGGAGGTAAGCCTCATGACTTGAACTTTCCAAAATATGCATTTCTTTGAGGTCCACTGATCATGCATCTCTTATACATTTCATATATGTTGTGTTTGAACCAATTCATTATGTAATTCATGCCTATACCAAAGTGTAGCATAGAAAATGCAATTATAGGCCTTTTTCAAAACCCCTATCGAATTTGGAGGAGGGAGTATGATCTGAAAAAAATATCACCACCATTGGATTCCTTGTGAAATTCTAGGCCTGATGCATATAAATTTTGTACCCAAACATGGAGAAATGAGAAAGTTATGACCTTCACGTTTTTGAACCAAAACTTGCCTTGCCTTGCCTTGGGCCAGGCCAAAACACAAGGCAAGCCTTGTATATTTGTGGTTTCACTTCAAGCAATTGATGTATCACCACCCCAGTGGTAAGGCGTGTGCCCTATAACCTTGAGGTCGTGGGTTCAAACCCCACCCATGCCATTTTGTGTTTTTTCACATTTTTGCTATTTTTCCAATATTTTCATGTTTTATTAATTAATTGGAAAATTAATAACTCCTTCAATTTTAATTATTTTGGATTGGTTATTTTTGCAAAAAATCACAAAAATGTTGAAATATTTTATTCCACAAAAAAATTGGATTTATACTATTTATTTAATATAATTAGTATTTTTGTGAATAAATACTTTTTATTTGTTTTTAAACCTTTCAAAAATAAATATTCATGTTGGAAAATCAACACCAAATAGGTTTTTATTCATCTTGTGATTAAAGCCTCATTTTTCAAACCTAAAACCAAAATCACAAGTTGATTATTCAAACTTATGTGGCATTTTTATCATTTTTATTAATTTTCTTTGAATAATTATATTAAAGAATGATGAAATTAGGCTTTTATCTGATTTTCACCCTAACAAGCTTTTCTAAACACTCATGGGCCTCTAATAGAGTGTAAGACCCAATCCTTTGTAAATACAAACCTATTGTGGGCCTCACTTATTGTATAAGTCCCGTTGTATTTCAAAAGTTCGGCGCGATCATCGTCCGTTTAAAATAAACCATCTGGGCCTCTCCTCGAGCTATAAGACCCATTCAAAATCTTTTTGGGCCTCTAATAGAGTGTAAGACCCAATCCCCTTTTAACCAAAACAATTTTTGGGCCTCAAATATTGTATAGGTCCCTATGCGTTAAAAGAACACTTCGGCGCGATCGCCAATTGAAAAAAATCAACCCTGGGCCTACCCTCGTGTAGTAAGACCCATTTCTTTTCTTTAAAACTTTTTGGGCCTCTTGAGAGATTGTAAGACCCATCCCTTTGTACAGAAAACCTTTCTCGGGCCTTAGTCACCTGTATAAGTCCCTGTACGAAACGACGATCACTGATAAAACCCTGGGCCTCTCCTTGAGCTGTAAGCTCCAATTTTTCTTTCAAAGCACTTTCCCCTTTGATTATGTAATATATTGTTGTTTTCAATCTTTCTTTGTTGAACAAACTAACAAAACAACATGGAAGCTCTACAACCGAGTAAGTGTTTACCCGCTTTCATATGTATATAACTGTATTGTGGGGCTGTTTCACTGTAAGTCTTCTTTCATAAACTCATATCAACTGTGTAATAATAGTATAGATATTTAGAGTTTCCCCGGCAACTACATCTAGAATTAGACCAAACCTCGCCTCCTTACATCAACGTTAGATAACTAGATCTAAGGAATTTCCCCTTGAACAGTTCATATACAGAAGGACATTGTTCCATGTGAAACCCCTTCTGGAACTGTTCATCAACCTCCTCTTGGGCTTAGTACAAAGACCCGCAGGCTTCCTAAAAGCACCCCCGCCTCCTCTTGGGCGTTGTACAAGGACCCTTCAGCTTCTTAGAAGTTTTCACAGCCTCCTCTTAGGCTTCGTATAATGATTCTTCCTCCGGGAAGATAGCCTCCTCTTGGGTTTCGTACAAATTGTCCCTCGGCTTCTTAAAAGTTTCCAGCCTCCTCTTGGGCTTTGTACAAATTGTCCCGACGACCTCCTAGAGGTATAGGAACAGAAATTAGTCATCTTAATAGAACAGTCTTTCAAAGAGTCTAGATCTCACTACTACTGTTTCTCAAACATAGCACAAAAGATAAAACTCGTAGACTCGGACAGTCTCAATACCCTTTGGATTCCCCGTTTCCCTAGAGAACTGGAAATAAATCCCAACTCTCAGATCAAATCCCAGAGTACCACATTACTCATATAAGAACTGATTTTCTCTTTGAACTAACATACTGGTCACGCAACTGAAGCAGTCACCAGCCTTTTAGCCTCCATCTCGGGCTTTATACGAGATACAAAAAGACTCTCTTGTTGAGTCAACCAACCTTTTTTTAGCCTCTATCTCGGGCTTCGTACGAGATAAAAATCACTCTCTTGTTGAGTATAAAAGACTCTCTTGTTGAGTCAAGCCCCTTTAGCCTCCGTCTCGGGCTTCGTACGAGACACCAAGTCACTCTCTTGTTGAGTATAAAAGACTCTCTTGTTGAGTCAAACAACTTTTAGCCTCCATCTCGGGCTTCGTACGAGATACAAAACACTCTCTTGTTGAGGATAAAAGACCCTCTTGTTGGGTCACAAACATCTTTAGCCTCCATCTCGGGCTTCGTACGAGATACAAAGCACTCTCTTGTTGAGTATAAAAGACTCTCTCGTTGAGTCAAACCCCTTTAGCTTCCGTCTTGGGCTTCGTACAAGACACACAAAAAGATTCTCTTGTTGAGGCAAACCCTTTTAGCCTCAACCTTGGGCTTTGTACAAGACATAAAGAACATTTTCCCCAGAAATGTCAACCGTTTAGCCTCCTCTTATGCTTTGTATAAGGAAACCTCGGTTGAGACAATCAACCTTTTAGCATCAAAATCATGCTTTGGCCACAACATACAAACATCAACAACTCCTTTTCCCCCATCTAATTGCTATAAGCGGCAAGCCTCTAGATTATTTACATCCACGCCACTGTCCCTCTTTTAGCATGAGAAATTTCTAAGGAAAGATGGTATTACTCTAAACTGAGTTAAAGTCTTCTCCTTCAGGTTAAAAAACCCCTATAAAGGAAATTATGGTATTGTTGGATTCACATATCCCAGCTAAAGTAATTCTCCTTTATAATCAGTCACCCATGAAAAACAGACCACTTTAGAGATGATAAATTCTCTCTAAAGTCAAAGCCCTTTAGCTTCATATCTTGGGCTTTAATCAAGATACAAATAGACTCTTTAGCTTCATATCTTGGGCTTTGAACAAGATACAAACAAATCACCTTCAGCTTCATATCTTGGGCTTCGAACAAGATACAGATCACTTTTAGCTTCACGTCTTGGGCTTTGAACAAGACACCGAAACACCATTTCCTCCCCTAGAATAGGAGGAACTACGATCGCTCTGATTTCCCTGTTTCGGTAAACAGGAATACGTAGGCATAAGATTGAAAGAAAAATCTTAGCGAGCACACTAATAAAAAAACCAAAAATCCCGTACCTTCATATATCAATCAAAAAGCATCAGTCCTAAAACATCCTACCATGAACAGTCTCAGTATTTTTCACTCTGAACAACGTAAGAAGAAAGAGGCCCCATTACCATATAGCATCTGTAACCTAACAGACCGCTGTTTAAACTCAGTTTGCAAGCAGGGTTAGTTGGAGACATCTATTTCCCTTCCTTTATCAGCTTCAATAGGATAAAAAATGAATCGACCCGTAGTCCCCCCAAAAGAGCGACAGTGCTTAAGAACCATGTCCAAAATCGCTCGCTACAGAAAAGTGGCGCCCACCGTGGGGCCCTGTTTTATTTCTTCCTTACAAGCTCGGGTAAAAGCCCTTGGACAAGTTATTTTTATGAAGGTTTCATCAGGGAATGTTATTATTGCTAGGATCGACCTTCACTAGGATTTTACGTCAAAAAATTTAAATTAGGAAGGAACCACAGAATGGCGCCTCCGCCGGGGAGCCATTTTCTGTCAGGAATGTAAGATTCATAGCTCTTAAGAGTCTAGGACATTAGGACAAATATATATACTGCTTTTCCTAATTGATATCTGTGTTTATTTTTCTGCTAATGGGAATGCGTGTGATGCCGCATGTGGAAAGATTGAGTATACACCTAGGAAAAACCTCTTTTAGTAGTACGGAAGCTATCGGAAATAGATGTTACGCGATACTACCCTCTTCTGATGATTCTTCGAAAAAACATCACCTAGCACGGTTCCCGGCCCGCTAGTGTTTTCTCAACAAGAATTGATGATTTTGAGAGACAGGTACAAAAGTCAATAGTATAAACCTTTGGGATGGGTAGAGCCTTGACTTCATGACAACGACCCTTTGACCCCATGTTTTTCTATGTTTTTGTGTGCTTCATTCATGCATTCATTTAAAAAAAACATTAAACAAAAAATTTCTCCTCTAGTCTCTCTTTTTCAAACTAAACTAAGACAATGATTGCAAATGTCAGAGAAAAAGATTGCGCTTATGGATTTCGGTAGGAGAAAAACTCACAAGTATACCTTCAAGGTTCCAAAGCTAGAGGATTTGAGAGGATTAGCAAGGATGATCACTAACCCTGATGCTTTCAGAGCCAAGTACGGAGGTCTGCTACCTCTATTGAGGGTCCAAGTAATTGAAAGAATCATGGATGCATTCATTCAGTTTTACGATCCGGTCTATCACTGTTTCACATTCCCGGATTACCAGCTCGCACCAACGCTAGAGGAGTACTCTCACCTGACTGATTTACATATTACTGATCAAGCTCACTTTTTTGGACTGGAAGAAATTCTAAAGGATCAAACCATTGCAAGAGCAATCTATTTGGACGAGTCACTAAGGGTGGTATCCAGGGTTTGCCAGCCCAGTTCTTGATAAAGAAAGCTCTGTACTTTGTTAGTATAGGGAACGTGGCCGCTTTCGAAAGCATCTTTGTTTTGTTTACCTACGGGTTATTTTTGTTTCCCAACATCGATAACTTTGTAGATATCAACGCCATTAAGATTTTTCTGATTGAAAATCTTGTACCGACCTTGCTCGCAAATGCGTATCATTCTATACACTTAGGGAACTTGTACAGCGGAGGAATGATCACATGTTGTGTACCCCTACTCTACAAATGGTTTATTTCCCACTTGCCTAAGTCTGCCACCTTTTGGGATCGTAAGAGTTCCTTACGTTGGTCGCAAAAGATCATGTCCCTTACCAACTCTGACATAGATTGGTGCAATAGGATTTATGATGGGATTAGGATCATCGATTGTTATGGAAACTTCACCAACGTACCCCTCATAGGAACTAAGGGAGGAATCAATTACCACCCAGTATTGGTTTGTCGTCAATTTGGATACCCGATGAGGCATGTCCCGCGTAATGCTCATCTGGAAGGTCTTTTCTTCAAGGAAGGAGAAAATGACAGGGCACTAAAGATGGAAATAGTGCACGCTTGGAAACATGTTCATAAGAAAGGACGAGAGTCTCTAGGAAAACCGGACTGTGTCTCGGTGGAACCCTATCTCCACAGGGTACAAACTAGAGCTCTCAAGCTTAAGATGCCTTATCCTCGTCACGGAGTTCTTCCGCCAAGGGAATCTGTCATGTACTTCATGACTGAGACGGAAAAACTTCAGGTTACTCTCAACAAGTTTCAACAGGAGAGGAGGTCTTGGAAGAACAAGTACCGCATTCTCAATGTGGAGTGTATCAAAATACAAAAACTACTGAAAGATAAGGATGCTCTAATTGAGATTTTGGAGCAGCATACTGTAGAGAATCAGGATGACCAAATGAATTTACTCGCTCCTTTCACTTGGCAAAGGAATGACAACCCGACAACGGCCCAAGAGCCCCGGTCAAAGAAAAGGAAAGTACAAGAATCAGCACCCGATTTCTCCTTAGAGAGGACTCGGGACCCATTAGCTTAGGTTTCTATTTCCGCACCTTGTAATTTACTGTATTTTCATTTCTGCAATCCTTCGAATTCAATAAAACGGGGTTTCCCCACTGTTTGATATTTGTAATCTAATTGTCGAAGTTTATTTTGATTAAACCAAAACACAATTAATCTAATCATTGCATTCATCATTCTCACGTAACGTATTCTTCTTACATCTGAATCTCACGTTTGTGTCTCAGTTCTAGAGTCAAACTGTCTCATTCGTACAATACTCGGGCCAATCATCAGAAAAAGATGGATGATCTCGAGGAAGAGAATAGAGAGTTGAAAGAAGAGATCGACGCTCTGAGAGAGGATATGAGAAAGCTTCGTAACGACATGCAAGCCATGGCAGAAGCTCAGCTACAAAGAACAGTGATCTCAGAGATTCCAGGTGCCCGACTTTGAAAAGTACAAGGGTAACTCTTCCCTCAGAGTCATTTGGTGATGTACGCTCGGCGAATGTCAGCTCAGACAGAGAATCAGGATCTACTGATTCACTACTTTCAAGATAGTTTAACCGGTGCCGCCTTAAAATGGTACATGGGTTTAAACCACACCGAGATCAGCACTTTCAGAGATCTTGGCACTACCTTCATCCAACAATATAAATACAATTTGGACATGGTACCAGACAGAGATCAACTCAGATCAATGTCACAAAAGGACAAGGAAACCTTTAAGGAGTACGCTCAGAGATGGCGTGAGATTGCCGCTCAGATTTCTCCACCCCTGGAGGAAAAAGAGATGACGAATATTTTCTTAAATACCTTGAGCTCATTTTATTACGACAGAATGGTCGCCAGTGCACCCAGTGACTTCACCGAAATGGTCAGTATGGGGGTGCGTCTCGAGGAAACCGTCTGAGAAGGACGCTTAGTTAAAGACACTGGGTCGACAAGCGGCACTAAGAAATACGGTTGTGTTCTCCCTAAGAAAAAAGAGCAAGATATTGGGAATATCTCTCTCGAAAAGCAAAGGCGTCGATACCAACCGGTAGCAGTTGTAACTCTTGCTATCAACCCTGCGCCTGCTTCTACGTATCAACCTTAGGTTGCGCAGAGCCAACCTAATCAACAGCTATTTCAGCAAAGGATACAACAGCCTCTTCAGCAGGCTCGTCCTCCATACAACAACAACAACCGTACAACGCAGCCACCAGGGTTCGACCCTATACCCGTATCGTACGCAGAACTATTTCTGTTACTGTTGGTCAAAGGGCACATCCATACCAAGGCTCCTCTTACAATACCGAAAAAACCGCCTTTTTGGTTTAAGGTGGATCAGACTTGCCCTTACCATCAAGGAGGACCAGGGCATAACATAGAGAACTGTCTCAGTTTTAAATCTGACGTGCAAAAGCTTGTTAGGAGCGGGGTTTTATTTTTCAAAGATACGAATTCGAATGTTCTCACGAACCCGCTGCCTCAACATGAGAAAACTGCAGTCAATCTGATAGAGGGAGAGTCTAACAACGTCTATCAAATTCACGACGTACTCTTCTTGAAAACCAACTTGGTTAAGATGCATTGTAGATAGAGTGGATATGGCCATGTACCACCTCATAATTATCACCAGTGTGATATATGCTCTAAAAACAATGAAGGATGTTCTATGGTGCAATCAGCTCTACAGGAACAGATGGATCTCGGATGGATCCAGGAGCACCGAGTTCGTGGAGTTAACATGGTTTATACGAATTCCAACATCATTCAAACCCACGACATCCGTGGGATAAATGTAACTTGGTGGCAATACACTCAAGGCAAAGCCAGTATCATAATCTGCCGGGGCACGATTAAAATTCTTGTCTGACTTGCTCGGTAAACAAACAGGGATGCTCTTTCATACAAGAGGCCCTCCAGCGTTAGATAGATCTTGGATGGATCCAAGACTATCATGATAGGAATTATTATCAAATCAACATGATTCAAATCTTCGATATTTGCTTGATGAATATCAGCCTGGTGGAGTTACACGCTACGCAAGTCCAACTCGGTTTTCTCACTTCACATGATTATCAGAGCTGTAAAGCGGGTTGTGAAAACAATCAAGGTTGTTCCCTTGTCTAGGAAACACTTCAGTACTTGTTGAACCACTGGTGGCTTCCAATCTATATGGATGAGGACACCCAGCAAATTAGTATCACTAACGTAAATCCTACTAGATATCAAGGTCAGGATGTTTGGTCGATGGAAACAGACCTCATAAGGTTACACTGTATTCAAAGCGGACGTGGTCAGGTGCCACTACACAACTATGAGCAGTGTGGAGTTTGCTCGGTGGATAATCAAGAATGCTACCTCGTGCGATCAGCCCTTCAAAGTCAGTTGGACCGCAAAGAGATTCAACCATGCTCAAGTTCTGGGTCAGTCAACTATCTCACTGATCAAGTCGAGGACGTTGTCATAATCTCCAATCATCAGAGGGCTAGGGATGTTTATGCCATCATCCCTCTACTTGACGAATCGAGAGTTCCCAACCGGGAACGGATCGAAATTACTTACGATGGTCAGAAAAATCAGAAGGTTCCCATAGTCATCTATCTACCGGGACCACTACCATATGAATTAACTAAGGTGATCCCTTATAAATACAGTGCAACAACAATCGAGAACGGAAAGGAAATTCCATTACCCTCCATCATGAATATTGCAGACATCAGTCGGGTAACACGGAGCAGTAGAATCTTCAATAGAGGAGTTGGAGAACCCAGCAGAGAAAAGGAACCTCAGACGGAAGTTCCCAATCCACCAGTCGGTCAATCCAGTGATCCCGACCTTTCAAAAAACAATGATGAGATGCTGAAGCTCATCTAGAAGAGTGAATACAACATTTTTGATCAATTGTTATAGACTCCTTCAAAGATTTCAGTATTATCACAGTTACTTAGCTCAGAAGCGCACAGGGAGGCTCTACAGAAAGTCTTGGAGCAAGCCTTTATGGAACAGGATGTAACGATCTGACAGTTCGATAGCATTGTCTCTAACATCACTTCCTGCAATAACTTGGGATTTGGTGATGAGGAATTACCTGAAGAAGGTCGCCGTCATAACATGGCGCTCAACATTACAGTTAACTGCCAGGACGGTACTTTAGCCAGCGTACTGGTAGACATAGGGTCATCCCTGAATGTTATGCCGAAGTCCACTTTGATGCAATTATCATTCAAAGGACCCCCGATGAGAACCAGCGAGGTCGTCGTCAAAGCATTTGACGGGTCCAGAAAAACGGTTATTGGTGAAGTCGACCTTCCCATAACTATCGGTCCTCACACTTTCCAAGTCACTTTCCAGGTCATGTACATCTGGGCAACTTACAGTTGTTTATTAGGAAGACCTTGGATACATCAGGCTGGGGCGGTCACTTCAACCCTCCACCAAAAGCTAAAGTTCGTCCAGAACGACCAACTCGTCACGGTCTGTGGAGAACAGGCCTTGCTCGTAAGCAACTTATCATCATCCACTTATGTAGAGCCGGAAGGGGTAATCGGAACTCAGTTCCAAGCGCTTGTACTACACAAGGACAATCAATCTGAAGGAGGAACTTCGATTTCCTCGTACAAAGATGCTATCAAAGAGGTCGAGAGTGCCAATACAACAGGATGGGGGCAGCTTGTCATTCCTACTAACAATAAAACAAAGAAGGTTCTTGGTTTTTCTGCAACCTGTACCCAAACAGCTGCTAACGATGAAAGTCTTCATCCCATTCGGAATTTCTTCCACAGTGGAGGCTTCCTTCAGCCAGTGACTCAAGAAGTGCATACCATCGATAAAGGTGATTTCTCCGATACGGAGGAAGAATGGAAGTCCTATCTCAACGAGGATGGTTATACATCTCAGGACGAGATGCAGACTCCCTTTTGCTTTCCTACACAGAGTCCGAGATTTATACTAAGGTCAGACGTCGAAATGCTATACAAAGATTGTGATCCGGAAGGATGTCGCGCTCCGCCAAATTCATTAGAGGAAGACACCCTGATGAAAGACAACTTCGACCACAGCTATTATGGCCCGATGGATGGCCTGCCAATGTGGCAGCCTTACCCAGGAGACTTGGGGCAAGAGAGCCATCCGAACGATGAAAGACAGTTAAGTATCATTGAAAATAATACATGTGTCCCCACCATGTCATGGGATCAACACCCAGGTTATCCTGAAAATACCCAGCACGGCGATGAATTCACAATGTTTGCAGGACTAGAATTCATTAACTACCCTTTTCCCGAGGTCAACGTCATCGAAAGAGATTACTCCTCCAGTTCCAAAGAAGTGTGGGACACCCTGGGACAACCAAGTGGAAAATACGACTATATGGTCAAATACACCGCTCCTGAAAGCTCTCGTATCAGGCTCGAAGACATCCAGCCAACTGGATGGGGAGATATGCCTGAGAGCACAAATACTATACAAAATACAACTGAGGAATCCTCCTACGACAACTCTGCCTGGGAGACAGATTCCAATGATCCTGCTCCACTAGAAATCATCGTTATTTCTGAAGACAAATCAAGGAAGGTATCGGACTTTGTGATTCACCGAGGAGTTCGCCGCAAATGGGTTGCTGTCGATGTCCCGAAGATTGTTCATAAGTCCAAGTAATTGCCATCTTTTAACCTTTCACCCTGCCCAGGTGAAACAGATGTTTTGATAGGGCTCGCTTTCTATAAATTTCCCTCTTCACTTCGCCCAAAGCGACAGAGTTTTGTTTTATAGGGTTGTAGCTTCAAGAGTCGACTTGTTCATAAATAAAATAACATCGTTCTGTAATTTCCGCAGTTAATTGTTGTTTTCTTTTTTGCTTTTCTTAGAAAATGGTAGTCCTAAAAAAAACATCTCGAATAATAAAAACAAGCAGTAAGAGAAAAACACTGCACACACTCTTTCATTTTCTCTATCTCTTCTAAACACGAGTCATCACGTCATGCAGATTGCTTGTTTTAAACCCCCTTGAAACATATGATCCGATGCCTTCTCCCAACTTTGCGTTCCCGGTATTTGAGGCTGAAGAAGAAAATGACAATGAAATTCCAGAAGAGATCTCCCGACTACTCAGGCAAGAGGAAAGGTCTATTGAACCTCACAAAGAGCCGTTGGAAATGGTAAACTTGGGTTCAGAAAAAGAGAGAAAGGAAATCAGGATTGGGGCACTGCTCAGTCCAACTGCCAAAGAGAGTTTGGCAAAGCTTCCTAGAGAATTCGCCGATGTCTTCGCTAGGTCCTATCAGGACATGCCAGGGTTAGATACCAACATCGTGGAACATCATCTACCGTTAAGATCAGAATATCCGCCAATAAAACAAAGGTTGAGACGGACTCACTTGGATATGGCTATCAAAATCAAAGAGGAGGTACAGAAACAGATTGATGCGGGTTTCCTCGCCACGTCACAATATCCTCAATGGTTAGCCAACATCGTACCTGTTCTGAAAAAGGACGGAAAAGTCAGAATGTGTGTCGATTACAGAGATCTGAACAAGGCTAGTCCAAAGGACGACTTTCCTTTACCATACACTGACATGCTGGTAGACAGTATAGCAAAGTTCAAAGTTTTCTCCTTCATGGAAGGATTCTCGGGCTATAATCAAATCAAAATGGCGCCAAAAGACGTGGAGAAAACTTCGTTCATTACCCCATGGGGTACCTTTTGTTACAAGGTAATGTCATTCGCTTTGAAGAACGTCGGGGCAACCTATCAAAGGGCCATGACTACTCTGTTTCATGACATGATACACAAAGAAATCGAGGTATATGTCGACGACATGATTTCCAAATCTAAAACAGAAGAGGAGCATGTGACCCACATGTCAAAACTATTCGAATGGTTGAGAAAGTACAAACTCCGCTTGAATCCCAATAAGTTCACTTTCGGTGTCCGTTCAGGGAAACTCTTAGGGTTCATCGTCAGCCAGAAAGGAATTGAGGTTGATCCTAACAAGGTCAAGGCCATTCAAGAAATGCCTTCTCCAAAAACTAAAAAACAAGTTAGGGGATTCCTGAGACGTTTGAACTACATCTCCAGATTCATATTCCTCATGACCGCGACATGTGCGCCGATTTTCAAATTACTCAAAAAGAATCAGGACTGTGTTCGGAAAGAAGACTGTCAAACCACCTTCGACAGTATCAAGGAATACCTGTTGAACCCACCGATTCTATCACCTCCAGTGGAAGGAAGACCATTGATAATCTACTTAACAGTCTTAGAGGACTCCATGGGTTGTGTACTTGGCCAACAAGACGAAACGAAATGGAAAGAGTCTTCCATTTACTATTTGAGCAAGAAATTCACCGACTGCTAGACTCAGTACGCTATGCTTGAGAAAACTTGTTGCGCTTTGGCTTGGGCAGCCAAACGTCTTCGCCAGTACATGGTTCGTCACACTACTTGGTTGGTCTCTGAGATGGATCCAATCAAGTATGTCTTTGAAAAACCTGCTCTCACGGGAAGAATTGCCCGTTGGCTGATGTTGTTATCAGAATATGACATAGAGTACCACACTCAGAAAGCCGTCAAAGGGAGTATTTTAGCCGATCATTTGGACCATCAACCAATTGACGATCAGGAATCAGTCGGATTTGACTTCCCAGGCGAAGATGTCATGTATTTGAAAATGAAATATTGCGATGAACCGCTACCCAGTGAAGGGCCAGAACCAGGTTCCCAATGGGGACTTATCTTTGACGGAGCCATCAATCATTACAGAAACGGAATTGGGGCAATCATTGTTACCCCTCAGGGTACCCACATTCCTTTCACTGCCAGACTTACGTTCAAATGTACGAACAACGAGGCCGAATATGAAGCTTGTATCATGGGTCTCGAGGAAGCAATTGATTTGAGGATCAAGAACTTGGATGTATATGGCGACTCAGCCCTAGTTATCAATCAGATCAAAGGAGATTGGAACACATACCAATCAGGATTGATTCCTTACAAAGATTACGCAAGAAGGTTGTTACCCTTCTTCAACATAATCGAGTTTCATCCTATCCCTCGTGAAGAGAATCATATGGCTGATGCATTAGCCACTCTCTCTTCCATGATTAGTGTAGGTCAGTGGAATGACATATCTAAGATCGACATAATGCCCCTTGAAAGGCCCGCTTACATCTTCACGATCGAAGCAGTCATAGACGATAAACCTTGGTATCATGATATCAAATGCTTCCTTCAGAAACAAGAATACCCACCTGGGGCATCCAGAAAAGACCGAAAGACCCTCAGAAGGCTAGCATGGAGCTTCTTCCAGAGCGGTGATACACTCTATAAGAGGAATTTTGACATGGTCTTACTTCGATGCGTAGACAGACCAGAAGCAGACATGCTGATGAAAGAAATTCTCGAAGAATCCTTTGGCACTCATGCCAATGGACACATGATGGCGAGAAAAATTCTGAGAGCAGGGTACTACTGGTTAACCATGGAATCTGACTGCTAAAAGTACATGAGGAAGTGTCACAAGTGTCAGATATACTCCGACAAAATCCATGTACCGCCAACGTATCACAGAGTTCTTTCTTCCCCATGGCCTTTTTCCATATGGGGAATCGACATGATCGGCATGATTGAACCCAAGGCTTCAAACAGACATCGGTTCATCCTGGTAGCCATTGACTACTTCACCAAATGGGTCGAACCAGCATCGTACGCCAATGTAACCCGACAATGGTGGTCCGATTTATCAAAAACAATATCATCCGCCGTTATGGTGTTCCAAGCCAGATCATTACGGATAATGGATCTAACTTGAGCAATAAGATGATGAAAGAGTTATGCGTTGAGTTCAAGATCGAACATCATAACTCATCTCCCTACCAGCCCAAGATGAGCGGAGCGGTAGAAGCGGCTAACAAGAACATCAAGAGGATCGTTCAAAAGATGGTCGTAACCTACAAAGACTGGCACGAGATGCTACCATTTGCTTTTCACAGTTATCGAACATCTGTCTGCACTTCAACAAGGGCAACCCCTTTCTCTCTAGTATATGGAATGGAGGCAGTGCTCCCCTTAGAAGTAGAGATCCCATCAATCCGGGTATTGATGGAAGCTAAGTTAACAGAGGCTGAATGGTGTCAAAGTCGACACGACGAACTGAATCTGATCGAAGAAAAGTGAATAACAACGCTATGCCATGGTCAGTTGTATCAACAAAGAATGAAGAAGGTGTTCGACAAAAAGGCCCGACCTCGCGTCTTCAGGAAAGGAGACCTCAGGCTCAAAAAGATACAATCTTTTCTTACTGATTCTCGGGGCAAATGGACTCCGAATTATGATGGCCCCTATGTGGTCAAGAAAGCTTTCTTAAGCGGCGCCTTGAGACTTGCAACCATGGATGGAGATGAATTTGTCTACCCCACAAATGTTGATGTAGTCAAGAAATACTTCGCCTAAAAAAAAAAGAAAAAACGTCTCGTGGATTGAAAACCCGAAAGGGAGGTCCAGGAAAAAAATAGAGACATGATCAAAAATCATCCCGGTGGATTGGAAACCTCAGAGTACAATCCAGGAAAAAATTAGGGATAAATGGCAAGTAACTACGTCCAACAGGGGCCAATTCCCTAGTGGCAGTCATGCCATCTTCAGGAAAACTTCAGTCAAGCTCATCTTCGACAGAAGCTCAGGATGCCTAGAATTTAAAGTTGGTAGAAGGATAGTGGTCGTTATGTTTCAATGTAGCCCTTTTCCCTTAAAATTACCATTTTCTAACTTTTTAAATACTCTATAGAATCATGCGCTTGGCTGATTTCCATCTTATCAATAAAATTTAAGCCCTTGTGCATTTGTTTACAATTCTTGTTTGTTTTAGTTTTATAGAATGACATTTTAATATGATTAACGATTCTTGAAATAAAACAAAAATGAATTTACTTGTAAAACTTTTTTCTGCTTTTAAAATAAAGATGGCAATTTCTTTTGACTGTTGAACATCGAAAGAACATCGATCGCTTCTCCAGAAGTAATCGAGCTTCAAAATGCAGAATCAAAGTACTTCTTCTAAACCAGTACGTCTGAACGGAGGATCAACTGTGTCAGAGACCTTGTTTCATCTGACACACCCCCGCAGAGTTCTCATCTCCTAAGCCCGATCAACGGTACGTCCCAACAGGGACTACTTCTCCTAAGCAAGGCAAAATTGCTACTTTTGGACCAACGGTACTTCTTCGCCCTGCGATGGACAAGTATCTAGTCGTGTTCATCCATCAGTCTGTATGTCGCGTCAGTTTTGTCAGCATATACATACATACATCATGCATTATTGATTTACATTCGCATTCATATTGCATCACTATCACTCTAGTCAGTCTTATCCCCTAGTAATAAACGCCCTCTTATCAATCAAGTTGTCAGTTCTTTCCTTGTCAGGAAACGTCGTGTTTGAACAACCGCTTCTCTACTTTGCTGTTGAACTAAAGTTGGTTCTTTAACCACTTTGATAACTTGAACCTCTGAAGGCAATAAAACCCTCAGCCGATGTCACTCTTTGACATTGAAGATGATATCTTCGCTTTCCAGGATTAAGGAGAATCCCTAGAGAAAGCCTCTCAACTAAAGACTTTCGGCAACACATTGGTTCTTCTCTCCACTAGGTCAATGTCAACAAAGTCATCGACACCTCAAAAGGATCACATCATATGGCATTTCTCCGGGAAGATCTCGAGAAAAGTATGGTGTAATATCCCCAGTAGACTCATCAAATGGCGTCTCCCCAGGAAAATTCGGCGAGAAGTTTGAGGAAAACCGCTACAAATAGCGTCCCTTGTCAATAAAGTTTATTGACAAAAAAACTAAGACCAGTTCCTTGGTAGGAAACCAGGATCGAGGGGAAGTTCATATCAGAAACTAAGAAAAGATCCTTGGTAGGAAACCAGGATCGAGGGGAAGTTCATATCAGAAACTAAGACCAGATCCTTGGTAGAAAGCCAGGATCGAGGGGAAGTTTATATCAGAAACTAAGACCAGATCCTTGGTAGGAAACCAGGATCGAGGGGAAGTTTATATCAGAAACTAAGACCAGATCCTTGGTAGGAAACCAGGATCAAGGGGAAGTTTATTTCAGAAACTAAGACCAGTTCCTTGGTAGGAAACCAGGATCGAGGGGAAGTTCACCCTTTTATAAGCATCATTGCTTAACAAAAGAAGATGGATGCACAAGCTGCCGTTCATAACCACCATCAAAATTTTGGGTATTCTGATATTTAATACTCTTGCACCCCGAATGCCCGAATACCTTCGCCATTCACACCTTCGGGTCCAAGAAGATTAAATAGGGGCATCTTTCATACCCCGAATTTTAACCACTATGATTCCCATCATTATGCAAACCATCATCACAATATGGATGAACCATCATACCTCATTAGTCTCCCCAAAGATGGGTGAGCATCCATTAAAATCAAGAATAGGGTTTCAAGCCCTCTTAGAGCTCTTAGACAAAGGATCAATCAAGGGATGACATGATCTTCAACTTGTCTAACATCTACAATGGATCAAGTGGGCTCCCACTACAAGGATTAATGCACAAGGCTGCTCCTTTCTAGGTGGATTAAGCCTCAAGATCGCCAGTATCACCAAATTAGGGGTTTGGTCGACCAAGGCCTCCAGATGGAAATTTTCCTTTGGGCATGAGCCAATGCTTCAATGCATATCCTAAGATACTCCAAGGGACATCATAAACCCAACCATCAAGTCAATTTTGCCTCAGGGGATGCATTCATCAAATATCAGGAATTAGGGTTTCTTGACCTAATTCACCCCTAAGTTGGCTTTTAGGACAAATCATGAGCCAAGACCTCAAGACATGATTTAAGGGTCTCTAGTACACTACATTGATCCATTTACAACAATGGATTGATCCAAGAAGCTTGAGCAACAAGTTTCATTTTCATCTGAACCACGATTAGGGTTTCGCGAGAAAATTCAACTGTAGCTTTGACTCTTGACCAGAACATGCTCCCAAACCCTAAGGCATGAATCAATATACCCTATAACACCCATGGAACATGTTCATCAAGTTTGATTTAGGTCAAGGACATGATTTCCTAAAGAATTGCACAATTTGGAATTCATCTGATAAAAAGTCAACTGTGCACAAAAGTCAAACTTTGACTTTTTGAGATTTTTCATAAAATTGGTTTTTTAACCCTAAAATGATGTTAATGTGTGATTGGAATCATCATTCATCAAGAAAAATCAAGAAAAGTGGGATAACTTGTAAAAGGGGTAGCCATAAGAACTTAGAAAATTTTCTAAGTTATGAAACAAAGTGGCTAGGGTACCAACTTTGGAGGATCATAACTCCTAAACTACAAGGCCATTTTTTCTCATCCAAAGCTTGATTTGTAGATCTCATTACCCTCTACAAAAGCATAGAACTGGCCTCTCTCCAAATTCCTCATGGATTTTGAGTTATGGAATGATCAAAATCAAGAAAAGTGAAAATGTCACTTTTTTCCAACACAGTGAAATTTTCACTAAGTCAGAATCTGCCTTCACTTTTTTCCAAATGTAGGGGGATTTTTCACTTGGATCCAAAAGGTATCAAACCAAATATGATCAAACAGTTGTTGTATCATATGAGGGTTTTCCAAAATGACCAAGAACATCACCAAATTCCACTTGAGCCATGAGATATGACAAGGACAATATGCCTTGCTGAAAACTGCCAAGGCTAGGCAGAATTTTGCATTTTTGCTCGATTTGGCAAAATCAGCTAATTCCAAGCCTTGTCATCAAATCCAAAGGGGACAAACACTGAGCCAAGCCTCCAAAGTCCTTGGAACAAGAATTAGCATGCCAAACCTAAAAATCCCTAAAAGAGGGACAAGACTCCAATTTTGGATTGGAGCATTTAATGGATGCTTAGAGGTGGCATGGACTGACACATTTGCAACTGAATTCAGTCAAGAATGATCCAACAACTAGGGAACCAAAGGCCTGTGCTCTAACCTCTAGTCAATGGCTAAAGGAGACTTGGATTCTCATTTGCCAACATTGGCCAAACCTCTGCTGTGGTTACCATTCACTATGGATCCCAAAATAAACTTGCTCTACTATAAATAAAGCTCATTTATGCTCAGTTTGAGTACACCAAAGCCATCAAACAGATGTTTTCATCAAAATCCCTTTCTCTTGACAAAAATGCCTTCTTTAGCAAGGTAACTCTGAGTTTTTGAGTTAGAGAGAAATTCCAACCAAATCAATCACACACACACCTCATATATATCATGTATAAGCTGTCCAAACTCTCACAAGTGATCTGTAATCCTTAAATCACAAAGTCACCTCTCAAAACCTCAAAATAGGCCTTTTGTGCATTTTTCAAGCCATGTCTTGATTCAGTCACTTTCCAAACCAGATAAAACCTCAAACACACTCCAAATATCATCCTTGAACTATCCCAAATGGTTCCCCCCATCTGGAACACCATTTGAGAGAGTTGCTATTTTGGCCATTTTAACCCCTTTTGCAAGAAAAGGCCAGTTTGTGTTTTTGCAGGTTCCAACTGATTCCACTCATCCTAAAATTTTCTATGGGATCATTTGAGAGTGTCCAAAGCATCAAACCATTTCTGGAACAAGAGGCTTGACAGATTGCACAAAAACTCCAAAAATCTCAAAAGGAGGTAAGCCTCATGACTTGAACTTTCCAAAATATGCATTGCTTTGAGGTCCACTGATCATGCATCTCTTATACATGTCATATGTGTTGTGTTTGAACCAATTCATCATGTAATTCATGCCTATACCAAACTGTAGCATAGAAAATGTAATTATAGGCCTTTTTCAAAACCCATATCGGATTTTGAGGAGGGAGTATGATCTAAAAAAAAAATACCACCACCATTGGATTCCTTGTGAAATTCTAGGTCAGATGCATATAAATTTTGTCCCCAAACATGGAGAAATGAGAAAGTTATGACGTTCACGTTTTTGAACCAAAACTTGCCTTGCCTTGCCTTGGGCCAGGCCAAAACACAAGGCAAGCCTTGTATATTTGTGGTTTCACTTCAAGCAATGGATGTATCACCACCCCAGTGGTAAGGCGCGCGCCCTATAACCTTGAGTTCGTGGGTTCAAACCCCACCCATGCCATTTTGTGTTTTTTCACATTTTTGCTATTTTTCCAATATTTTCATGTTTTATTAATTAATTGGAAAATTAATAACTCCTTCAATTTTAATTATTTTTTATTGGTTCTTTTTACAAAAAATCACAAATATGTTGAAATATTTTATTCCACAAAAAAATTGGATTTATACTATTTATTTAATATAATTAGTATTTTTGTGAATAAATACTTTTTATTTGTTTTTAAACCTTTTAAAAATAAATATTCATGTTGGAAAATCAACACCAAATAGGTTTTTATTCATCTTGTGATTAAAGCCTCATTTTTCAAACCTAAAACCAAAATCACAAGTTAATTATTCAAACTTATGTGGCATTTTTATCATTTTTATTAGTTTTATTTGAATAATTATATTAAAGAATGATGAAATTAGGGTTTTAACTGATTTTCACCCTAACAAGCTTTTCTAAACACTCATGGGCCTCTAATAGAGTGTAAGACGCAATCCTTTGTAAATGCAAACCTATTGTGGGCCTCACTTATTGTATAAGTCCCGTTGTATTTCAAAAGTTCGACGCGATCATCGCCCGTTTAAAACAAACCATCTGGGCCTCTCCTCGAGCTATAAGACCCATTCAAAAACTTTTTGGGCCTCTAATAGAGTGTAAGACCCAATCCCTTTTTAACCAAAACAATTTTTGGGCCTCAGATATTGTATAGGTCCCTCTGCGTTAAAAGAACACTTCGGCGCGATCGCCAGTTGAAAAAAATCAACCCCAGGCCTACCCTCGAGTAGTAAGACCCATTTCTTTTCTTTAAAACTTTTTGGGCTTTTTGAGAGAGTTTAAGACCCATCCCTTTGTACAGAAAACCTTTCCCGGACCTTAGTCACTTGTATAAGTCCATGTGAAACCCCTTCTGGAACTGTTCATCAGCCTCCTCTTGGGCTTAGTGCAAGGACCCGCAGGCTTCCTAAAAGCATCCCCGCCTCCTCTTGGGCATTGTACAAGGACCCGTCGGCTTCTTAGAAGTTTTCACAGCCTCCTTTTAGGCTTCGTATAATTATTCTTCCTCCGGGAAGATAGCCTCCTCTTAGGCTTCGTACAAATTGTTCCGACGACCTCCTAGAGGTATAGGAACAGTCTTTCAAAGACTCTAGATCTCACTACTACTGTTTCTCAAACATAGCACAAAAGATAAAACTCGTAGACTCGGACAGTCTCAATACCCTTTGGATTCCCCGTTTCCCTAGAGAACGGGAAATAAATCCCAACTCTCAGATCAAATCCCAGAGTACCACATTACTCATATAAGAACTGATTTTCTCTTTGAACCAACATACTGGTCACTCAAGTGAAACCGTCACCAGCTTTTTAGCCTCCATCTCGGGCTTCGTACGAGATACAAAAAGACTCTCTTGTTGAGTCAACCAACCTTTTTTTAGCCTCTATCTCGGGCTTCGTACGAGATACAAATCACTCTCTTGTTGAGTATAAAAGACTCTCTTGTTGAGTCAAGCCCCTTTAGCCTCCATCTCGGGCTTCGCACGAGACACCAAGTCACTCTCTTGTTGAGTATAAAAGACTCTCTTGTTGAGTCAAACAACTTTTAGCCTCCATCTCGGGCTTCGTACGAGATACAAAACACTCTTTTGTTGAGTATAAAAGACCCTCTTGTTGGGTCACAAACATCTTTAGCCTCCATCTCGGGCTTCGTACGAGATACAAAGCACTCTCTTGTTGAGTATAAAAGACTCTCTCGTTGAGTCAAACCCCTTTAGCTTCCGTCTTGGGCTTCGTACAAGACACACAAAAAGACTCTCTTGTTGAGTCAAACCCTTTTAGCCTCAACCTTGGGCTTTGTACAAGACAGGAAGAACATTTTCCCCGGAAATGTCAACCGTTTAGCCTCCTCTTAGGCATTGTATAAGGAAACCCCGGTTGAGACAATCAACCTTTTAGCATCAAAATCATGCTTTGGTCACAACATACAAACATCAACAACTCCTTTTCCCCCATCTAATTGCTGTAAGCGGCAAGCCTCTGGATTATTTACATCCACGCCACTGTCCCTCTTTTAGCATGAGAAATTCCTAAGGAAAGATGGCATTACTCTAAACTGAGTTAAAGTCTTCTCCTTCAGGTTAAAAAACCCCTATAAAGGAAATTATGGTATTGCTGGATTCACATATCCCAGATAAAGTAATTCTCCTTTATAATCAGTCACCCATGACAAACAGACAACTTTAGAGATGACAAATTCTCTATAAAGTCAAAACCCTTTAGCTTCATATCTTGGGCTTTAATCAAGATACAAATAGACTTTTTAGCTTCATATCTTGGGCTTTGAACAAGATACAAACAAATCACCTTCAGCTTCATATCTTGGGCTTTGAACAAGATACAAATCACTTTTAGCTTCTTGTCTTGGGCTTTGAACAAGACACCAAAACACCATTTCCTCCCCTAGAATAGGAGGAACTACGATCGCTCTGATTTCCCTGTTTCGGTAAACGGGAATACGTAGGCATATGATTGAAAGAAAAATCTTAGCGAGCACACTAATCAAAAAACCAAAAATCCCGTACCTTCATATATCAATAAAAATGAATCAGTCCTAAAACATCCTACCATGAACAGTCCTAGTATTTTTCACTCTGAACAACGTAAGAAGAAAGAGGCCCCATTACCATATAGCATTTGTAACCTAACATACCGCTGTTTAAACTCAGTTTGCAAGCAGGGTTAGTTCGAGACATCTATTTCCCTTCCTTCATCAGCTTCAATAGGATAAAAAATGAATCGACTTGTAGTCCCCCAAAAGAGCGATAGTGCTTAAGAACCACGTCCAAAATCGCTCGCTACAGTATGTTGATGCATGTGTATGTATGTTGATGCATGTGAGAGACAATTTATATGATAAATAAGCCGGTGAGATCAAACTAATGAAAATTCCCTCAAATTGAATATTAAGTTTAGGCTTTCCAAGTTTTAGAACTCATCAAGGCTAGTATCGAATAATGTAGGTTTCGCTTAACGCGAGGTGCATGTTCTATATTAGTAAGATGCGATGGGATAAATGTAATATCCAATTTCTAAAACAATGGGTCAAACTTAACTAAACAAAATATAATAATATTATATATGTTTAGAAGCAAGAGTTAGGAATAATCTATATGATGGATTAGAATAACGAGTTATTCACCCAACTGAAATATTCGAGAATTGTATTGGATACAATTGGAAGGAATTCCTACCTAAATAGCTGAATTTTGTGTAATCAACCTAACGCTGACTTAAAACAAAGTGAAATATAGATCTCGATCCACTAGAAAATCTTCCAACGGGATTTTCCGAATCAAATGGTGAGGGTCATTTGGTTTGAGTAAAATAGTGGGAGCATATTTAATTAAAGGCCTAATTGAATATGTTGTTTTAATGATACTTATTTCTTTCCATTCTATTTTGTAGATTACCATTACAACAAACACATCTAACAACATTTTACGATCAATCCTTGATAAGGAAAAATTGTTTGGGACAAATTTTCTGGAGGGCACCGAAATCTGAGGATTATCCTCAAACATGACAAAAAGTTGTATGTCTTAGAGACACCTGTTCCTGAGGAGGAGCCTCCTAGTTCTGCTCCTAAGGCTGAAAGAGATGCTTATAAGAAGCATGTCGATGATGCCAATGAAACTGCTTGCCTCATGTTGGCTACCACGAATTCTAAATTGCAAAAGCAACATGAATACATGGCAGCATTTGATATAATCGAACACCTGAAGATGCTCTATCAAGAGCAGGTAAGGCATGAGAGGTTTGAAGTTTCAAAAGCCCTTTTTCAAGCCAACATATCTGAGGGAGCCCCTGCAGATCCCCGTGTACTCAAGATGATTGGGTATGTGGAGAACCTTGAAAGATTGGGATTTCCCCTCAAAAAGGAGCTTGCGACTGATTTGATCTTGCAATCGTTGCCGGAAAGCTTCAGTCAATTTGTCCTTAATTTCAACATGAATGATATGGACAAAACTCTTTCTGAATTGCTAGGCATGTTAAGAACTGTTGAACAAAATCTGAAGTCAAAAGGGAAATCCATTCTAATGGCCAGTAATGAAAAGAAACAGAACAAAAGGCTCATGATAACACGAAACTGTATCATATATTTGCCTTGGTTTACGACTAATAATTACGTTATTTTGGCTTAAGTTTTGATTATTCCGCGAGTATTCTAGTGTTTTCGCAGGTATTTCATTGTCCAAGCTAAAAGGAGCAAAGAAGAAAAAATATGAAGAAATAAGTAGAAAACAGGAAGAAATGTTTAAGAAAAAGAGCAGAAAATGGAAAGTGGAGTGTGTGACGACCGTCACACACCTACCACGACCGTCACACTTCCAAAGGGTGCCACGCCCGTCACACATCTGCCACGCCCGTCACACACTCAAAGGTGGTTATTACATTCAGAAACGCAGACGTGGAAAAAGAAGCCAATGCAGTCACGCACGTTCAGCATTTTCTCCTACATTCTCTCAACCTCAACTTCAACGGTACATGAGTCAGTCTTCCTTAAACTTCTCAACCACCAAAGGTTATGCTCCTATAATTTCTCCAACGTAAAGTCTAAGGTTGGGCTATAAATACAGCATTGATTGAAGAATAAGAGGGAGAGAACCTAGAGAATTTTACCCCGAATTGCTGCAGAATTTATTTTCATTCTTGTTTGTTCCCTTTTTTTCATTCCTTGTTCACCATCACCTGAAATAGTGATAGTTTCTCACATCGAGGAGCTATTGCACCATAGTTAGAATTTATTTTTAATCTTGCCTTCATCATTCATTGTTCCGGTACGATCAAGCAAAAGCCTACCGACTTGTGGAGGAATTGCTAGAACCAAATCATTGCTTGCTTATCAGGTTTTTATCATTACTATAATAGAATTATTGTTTTCCCACTGCCATGTCTAATTTATTTCTTTGTAGTTTATATTTATGCATGTTTGTTTTAATTAATATGTCTAGCTAAATCCGATTTATCTGTATGTAATTAAGTTAACCGGAATGGATTCGATAAAAATAAGCTAAAACCATAAACAACTTAATTTTTGGCTGCGATCTCTTAATTAAAATTGGACCTTTATTACGAGAGTAAAAAGGTAGCAAAGGTTAGGATTAAGACCACGAGAGTGTGAGATTTTAACCGGATAGCTGAAATCGGGCATTGGTTTTAAAAACAGCGAGAGCGCTTTAAAGTTAATTAGATTGTATTGATTTTCAAAAAGTAATTTTAAACTCAAATGGGCTAGCGAGAGCAGACATTATGACTTAAGAATATAGTCCGAAGAAATAACCACGAGAGTGTGAGGTGAGGGCTTTTAAACTGATATTTTCTACAGAAATATAATGTGACTTATTTTTATACGCTTAGGTTTTATTGAATCCATGATGGTACACTAAGTTACGTACCGATATCCTAATATCAACTAGTTTACTTTAAATTTTAGATTCCCTTTAGTTTCCCGTTTGAACTTAAAACTAAAACGTCTTCGCCTTAGCTAAACACAGTAGCAAACCATAGCACTAGGTTGATTATCAAGTCCCAGTGGGATCAATATCTTTATTACTACGCGATAGGGTGTGTGCTTGCAATTAGTAACCGTTAGACTCAAAAAGTCGCGATCAAGTTTTTGGCGCCGTTGTCGGGGAATAGATTTCATGGGATCATTTTCATCCTCTTTTTGTAACAAGTACATACTCGTCGCTGTCGATTACGTATCCAAATTGATCGAGGCTGTAGCTTCTCCTACAAATGACACACGAGTAGTGATGAAGCTCTTCAAGAACATAATCTTTCCTAGATTTGGTGTGCCAAGACTTGTCATTAGTGACGGTGGCACCCATTTCATATCTAAAATATTCGATAAACTGCTATCAAAATACGGAGTCAAACATCGTGTGGCAACACCATATCATCCACAAACCAGCGGACAAGTCGAGGTTTCAAATATAAAAATAAAACAAATTTTAGAAAAGGCTGTCGCTACCTCTAGGAAGGATTGGTCAACTAAACTTAATGAAGCTTTATGGGCTTATAGAACCGCTTACAAAACCCCCATGGGAACCACTCCATTTAAGTTAGTCTATGGAAAATCTTGTCATCTGCCGGTAGAAATAGAGCACAAAGCCTATTGGGCTATTAAAACCCTCAATTTAAATTACGCTGCCACAGGAGAAAAACGAATCCTAGATTTGCACGAATTAGAAGAACTAAGACTAGATGCTTATGAAAACGCCCGCATATATAAAGAAAGAACTAAGAGATGGCATGATAAGCGCTTATCTAGAAAAGAATTTAGTGTGGGAGACGTCGTGCTCCTATTTAATTCGAGACTTAAGCTTTTTCCAGGAAAACTTAGATCTAGGTGGTCCGGACCCTTTCAAATTTCTAAAGTTTTTCAAAGTGGAGCGATAGAAATAAAAGGAAGAAATAGTGAACCATTCATAATAAACGGGCAACGCCTAAAACATTATCATAATATTGCAAACAGAGACTATTTGAATAGTCTAAGACTTTCAGAGCTGCCCGCTCATACCTATAACTAAATTATCACTAAGCTTTCGTCAGGCTTACGACGTTAAAAACAGCGCTTAGTGGGAGGCAACCCACGAGATTGTTTTCTTTCCTTTTAACTTTCTTTTATTTTCATTTCTTTTTAAATTCTTTTACTCTGTTTTCATTTGTTTTCGTTTCCTTTTATTTTCTTAATCTTATTTTCATTGCTTTTTCATTTTCATTTATTTTCTCAAAAATTTAAATAAATTTATGGAAACTGATGTGCTGATCTTATAATTACATGCTACAGGATTTTAAAGTCTTTCTACCTTCTCCTTTTCCCTCTGATTTGATTTTCTCCACTAGTATTCATCATGCAACAAGTAGATTTTATGGAAACTATATTCAGAAGTAGAGCTCAGAGAGAGAAATTTGAAGTTTTGGCCAAGAAAAGCATGGCAATGACTTTGTATTATGATGGCCCTACCATGGACAGCCTAGGTATCCACGATAGTGTTTGTTTTTATTCAGCCAATTGGGTTGGGAGAATGCTTCTACTAGAAGGAGATTTGTTACCTACCGTGAGCTTACACTTGAGTTTCTTAGCTCCCTAGTTTACCTACCTGATCATGGTTTCGGATCTAATAAGGGGCTGATTTGTTTTAGGCTGTTTGGTATTGATTACACCTATAACCATGGAGACTTAGCAGACCTTTTAGGATTTCCTAGTGGCCCATCTGTCTTTACAGCCACCCAAGAAGAACTCATGGATATTGAACTAAATTACTTTTGGGGTAGTTTAACTGGAAATAACCACCCTGATTCGAATAACATACATTCTGATGAAATACACAACCCTGCCATTCGCTATGTCCACAACATTCTTAGCCTACACCCTTTTTGGAAAAGCCGAGAATGACACCCTAATCTCTAGAGATGAGTTATTTATCATGTTTTGCGTGTTTCAATCCTGACCCGTTAATGGAGATACTTTTATGCTTGACAATCTCCGCAGGATTGCTCAAGCTGAGCACGGTCCCATTTTGATAGGTGGCCTAGTAACGAAAATTGCTGATGCCATGGGATTTAGAACACAACTTTCCCGAGTGAACCCTCTAGGCGGATACAGGCCAATGAACATCACTTTCTGTTTTAACCGAGAACTCATTAGAAATCTTGGACCACCCCCGTTTCAACTCCTGATCAATAACGAAGTTGTTTCCATTTTACACTGCCTGATCATGAGCGAACTAGTGTGCATAACCGCCACAACTGGCTATATGATTTAGATGAGCCACGATCTGAAAGAGATTTTGGTAGTCATGTGTCTGACATTGAGATTGACCCTGAAACTCCTCCTCACTATCATGATTTTCATGAGCATCCCATGAATAATACTGACACTGTCCCCCCTGCTAACATCCATGCCACACTTGAAACTTTCCGCACTGCACTTCAAGATATGAGAGATGAACTTCAACTTATCCGTCTTGACGTTGTCGGCCTAATGGATACCACCATCGAGGAACTGCATCATCTCAACCAGGTTGTGGAAGCCTTGAAGAAACAACGTGGCTAATACTGTCACACTGCATTTTTCCATTTTTACTATTTTGCTTTTAATGCTTTTTAGAACCATTTACTTTATTGCCATTTTCTTTTTAATGTCAAGGAACAAGTTTATTTCAGTTCAATTTCAACTTTAATACTCTACTGCAATTTTACTCTGAGTACACTTCTATGATTTTCCAGTTTTAATAAAGTATTCAATTCGTATTCATTACTAGTGGTTGAGTTGATGATATAATATTCCTGCTCATTTTAATTTATTTTTGTTTATTTTTGTCATCTTGTATTTATTCTGACATTCATCTAGTATTTTACTGCTTTTAATAATTGCCATGTTCCAATGTATATTATGTGCCAACTTCTATTAAGCTGTCTGTGAAATTAGCACCTTTGTGAGCATGACGGGCGTAACGCCCTTTTCACGACCGTCACACGGCTTACGACTATGACGGGTCTGTGACGAACGTCATACTTTCTTGACACGCTCTCTATTTTATAACAGAGACCCTTCCTCCTCATCTTCTTTTCCTTTCAATTTCTCTTCAAACGACCCACTCTCTTTTCACTTCCTTAACCGTCCCACTGCCCATTACCCTCCATAAATCACTCACATTAAATCCCAAATTCTCTCCACCACTTCATATTTCCAAACCCTCTTATTTAAACCTCACGAAACATTCTCATTCTCACATAACAAACCATACTCATACCCACTTCCTCCATTCAACCTATTTCACATTGCATGTACCATGGCTAGGCGCACCAGATAAGCTCCTGACCTTTCTACTGTCACATTCAGAGAGGGAGAATCCGGTGACCGCCAATGGGCAAATTACACCAGCTTCTATCAACGCTCATTCCAACCGACGAGGTACGTCAACACTGCCAGCCTTGAAGAGTTGGGTATGCTTGAGGGTGTACGTTGGATGCTTCAAAATGCCGGTTTATGGCAGCTCTGTACACAAGGGTAGCCTACCTATGAAGCTCTGACTCTGGAATTTCTAAGTTCATTCGCTTATGTTACACCTCCGGGAGAAACAAACCAACTTTCTGGTGTAGCTACATTTCGAATGTTTGGTTCTGAGTATTCGGTGGGCCAAAACCGACTTGCCCAAATGCTTGGATTCCATCATGGAGAGAGTGTCCATTGTCGTTTTCCTAATGATGCCTTGTCCCAGGAAGCTTTCAACCTTTGGAATCAACTTACAGGTGTAGCTGCTACAAGCTGAGACAGCCTCAACGCAACTTATATTTATAACCCAGCGATACGATATTTTCACAGAGTTTTAGGACACACAATCTTCGCGAGGGACAGCAACCACAAAGTCAACTCCAAGGAGCTCTTTTTCCTTCGCTGTGTGCTCCTTCCCTAAACAATCAATGCAGCTCCATTCCTACTAGCCCACATCCACGCCAACTGTGTTAGAGGTTCTAAACCTTTCTACTTCGGAGGTATTGTAACTTCTATCGCACTCGGCCTTGGACTGGGAGACAGGCTTGCTAATTTACCTTTCATACCACCTGAGCCCCTGGATACCGAGTATTATCGCTCCTTCCACCTTATTAAAGCAAGGGCGGATGGACGATACCATCCAGTGGGCCGTACCAGAATAATTAGGAGCATCATCATGCCATGCTGAGACCGCATCCACCCTCAGACCAGAGCATATTGGCTTTTTGATCTCCGTGCTCCTGAGCCTAATGAGGCTGCTCAAGAAAATCAAAACAACTAAGCAGTCGATGAAATGGAGTAAGAGATGGATCAGCTACCTGCTGAGAACCCACCACCTCCTGCCTAAGATGCCTCAACATCCACCAGACGTCGTCGCCGCGCCGATCCAGAACAAGAGCCCGTCACTAATGAAGAAATCCTAAGGGGCATATGGTGTAACACCCCCAATCTATACCCCCAATTAAATAAAGTGGTAACAAAATTCAAAATTTCATCAGAGTATATTTAAAATTCACAGCATAGACCGAGGGGTCACATCAATTTGAAACAAAACATACAACACCTGCCCATAAAGATATGCAACACTCGCAGGTAGCAAATAAACAGAGGAATTTAGTTCCTACTACCCACAATTCAAATACAGAATAAAGCAGAAAATATGTACTGAATCTCATATATATATATATATATATATATATATATATATATATATATATATATATATCACATAAAAAGTTTGTCATACATTAAGTCATACATGCACAAGCCAAAAGATATATATACATCATTCCAATAATCACAAACGGCCTCCCTAACTACCCGATGTCACATATCAGAGCCGACCGACAAAAGAATGAAGTCCTAAGCTTCACAAAAAGGCCTCCAGCAACTCTAATCTGCAATGCCTCGTAGAGCATTATAAAACAGCAGAAGGGTGAGAAAAACAATCATAATATAATTGCATACAATTATATATAACACCAAAAATACACATATATACTGTTCTCACCATAACTCATACCAGTAGTCCAACACAAGGCAACACAATATATATATAATTCATATTTTCATCACCAAGGTATACTAACCATGCACAATACATGTATCACCAACACATATCCATATATCAATTTATCCACAATTCCACACATAAACGAGCCATTAATGATTTATGCAAATGCAAGAGACCGACACAACGACTCTATGCATATGCACATGCGGTACCGACTTCAAATGTTTCTCATCACTAGTTCACTCAGGAACTCTGCTGGAATCATCGCTCGTTACATCACTGTAACTCCCCGTCGGGCATACGATGTTCCCCGTCGCTCACACCCCACACGGGCACACGACATTTATGGATCGCTCACACCCCACACGGGCACACGACCCGATCGCTCACACCCCACATGGGCACACGATCGTCTATAATCATCGCTCACACCCCACATGGGCACACGGCGTTATAGCGGATTCCCTCTGGAATCCATCCGTCACTCAGGACGTCACAATAATGCATATCATGATGCTTGGCATACAAGGACTCATGACATTCACATGCACACATATATGCAACCATCTCACTTAACATAAATCATGCTTTGCAATTCAAGCCCAAAACAATGCATTTATATCATACAACAGCACGTAAGTCATACCATATCCTTATCAACGGCACATTACATGATACACACCAATTACACACAATTATAACGACAAAAGTCGACAAAACGACACTATTCGAAATTCTCGACATAATTAAATCGGCTAAAAATATCAATTATTATCATAAGAAAGTACAGTTCAATAGCTACTCAACGATACCAAGAATGTTAAAAACGGATCAACGGAACACAAGTTACGGACTAAACAAGAAAAGACATCGCAAAAAACTACATTTTTGCAATTTTCCTGACAATACGCGTATTGCCCTGAGCCATAAGCGTATTGCCCTAATTTCTCGCCCATTCCATACGCGTATTGCCCAAGGTCATACGCGTATGGGCAGAGACCATTTTTCCCAAAATTTCACGTTAAAATTCCAATACGCGTAGTGCCATTCCTCATACGCGTGTGCCCTAAACGTTACGCGTACCATACGCAAATGGACAGATGGCCGTGAAAATTGAAGCTCCATACGCGTATTGTCCATTTTTCTTCAATGCGATACGCGTATTGCCTTGACCAATACGCGTATTGCCTTGAGTGATACGCGTATGGGCAGTGGAAATCTAGAATTTTTTTCTGCAGAATTTTTCTGCGTTTTTCCACCCCAAGATTCACCCAATTTCACCTAAACATCAGAAAATTACCAATGCAATGCCTAACAACAGGTATCTAACATGTATCAACAATAATGGACCTGAAAACATGATTTCCAACACAATTTAATCGATTTCTAATCAATTTTGCATAATATGGTTTTTCCTATATATTTCTATTTCAATCCAATATCAATCAAAAACATACATGCATAATCATACACAAGCATATAATAATCGAGTTTCACACCCTTACCCGATTTAATCGTGTTTAGAAAAGTCGGGAGATCAATTTCTTGTTTTCCAAGCTTTTTCTCTCTTTTTCTTCTCTTCTTCTCTTTTCTTTCCCTTTTCCTTCTTCTCTTTTTCTTTCTCTCTATTTTTCTCTCTTTCTATTTTCCATTTTCTAACTTAAGGAAAAATAAGATGAAATGACCAAAATACCCCCACACTCAAATATCTCGCAAACGTTCCCAAAACTCGATAAAATATCACAACATTGAAAAATAACATATTTCCAAATAAAAGTCGAAAATAAAATAAAATAATAATAAAATAATCAAAACGACTCGATTAAATAAAAACTGACAAAACTGGGGCGTTACAACTCTCCCCCACTTTGAAATTTTCGTCCTCGAAAATATACCTGAGATGAACAACTCTGGATATGACTCCCGCATTCGACTCTCCAACTCCCAAGTCAAATTGCCCTCAGCAGCGCCTCCCCACGCCACTTTCACAAGTGCAATATCCTTGCCCCTCAACCGCTTCACCTCACAATCCAAAATCCTAACTGGTAATGCCTCAACCGTAAGGTTCTCCCATACCTCAACCTCGTCCATCGGAATCACATGCGATGAATCCGGAACATACTTCTGAAGCTATGAAACATGGAACACATCGTGCAAATTCGACAGATTCGGCGGCAACGCCACCCTATAAGCCACAGCACCTACTCTCGCGGATATCTGGTAAGGACCAATAAACTGAGAAGTAAGTTTCTTCGATTTCAATGCACGACCCACACCCGTTACCGGCGTAACCCTCAAAAATACATGATCGTCCTCTTGAAACTCAAGATCTTTCCTCCTCCGATCATGATAACTCTTTTGCCTACTCTGAGAAGCCTTCATTTTCTCACAAATAAGCTTCACTTTTTCCGTAGTCTGTTGAACCAACTCCGGTCCAACCACCGAACTCTCACTAGATTCGTGCCAACACAACGGTGTCCGACATCTTCGTCCATACAGTGCTTCAAACGGTGCCATTCCAATACTCGAATGGAAACTGTTATTATACGTGAATTCAATCAATGCAAGATAACTATCCCACGCACCACCTTGTTCCAGAACACAAGCTCTCAACAAATCTTCCAACGACTGAATCGTTCTCTCCGTCTGTCCATCCGTCTGCGGATGATAAGCCAAACTCAATCTCAATTTAGAACCCAAAGCCTTCTGTAAACTTTCCTAAAATCTCAAAGTAAACCTAGGATCTCGATCCGAAACAATACTCAACGGAACCCCATGCAATCTCACAATCACACTGATGTAAATCTCCGCCAACCTCTCCAAAGTAAAACTGATGTCAATCGGAATGAAATGAGCCGATTTAGTCAGCCTATCAACAACCACCCAAATAGCATTATGCCCTCGCTGAGTATTCGACAACCCCGTTACAAAATCCATGGAAATGCTATCCCACTTCCACTCAGGAATATCCAACGGTTGCAACAAACCACTAGGCCTCAGATGTTCTACCTTCGATTTCTGACAAGTCAAACATGCATAAACAAACTGAGCCACATCTCTTTTCAATCTAGACCACCATAAAATCTTCTTCAAATCTTGGTACATCGTATTCGCTCCCGGATATATACTCAAATTACTCCGGTGTCCTTCCTCCAAAATCATCTTTTCCAACTCCACATCATCAAGAATACAAATTCTACCTCGGAATCTCAAAACAGCACTAGTATCCAGTTTAAAATCACTATTCACATCTTTTTCTCCAACCAACATCAAATCCACAAATTTCACATCCAGCTTCTGTTTCTCACTAACAGTCATCATAAAATCATTAGTAATCGTTAGCATTCCAAGCCTCACGCTATCCGACGTCACTTCACAAACCAAACTCAAGTCTCTAAACGATTCCAAAAGTTCCCACTCCTTAACCATTAAAGCGGACATATGTAACGATTTTCGGCTCAACGCATCGGCCACCACATTAGCTTTACCAGGATGGTAATTCAAGTCAAAGTCGTAGTCCTTCAAAAATTCCAACCATCTACGTTGCCTCATATTTAGCTCTTTCTGATCAAACAAATATTTCAAACTTTTATGATCACTAAAGACTTCAAACCTTGCACCGTAGAGATAATGCCTCCAAATCTTCAACACAAAAACCACAGCCGCTAATTCAAGATCATGAGTAGGATAATTTTTCTCATGCACTCTCAACTGCCTTGAAGCATAAGCCACGACCTTACTTCCTTGCATCAGAACACCACCTAGGCCAATCAAAGACGCATCACAATACACCACAAATGGTTCATTAGGATTCGGCAAAATCAAAATCGGAGCTGTCGTCAATCTTCTCTTCAGCTCATTAAAACTTTCCTCACACCGAATATCCTAAATAAACACTTGCCCTTTACAAGTCAATTGGGTCAAAGGAAGTGCTAGCTTAGAAAAACCTTCAATAAACCTTCGATAACATCCGACCAAACCCAAAAAGCTTCGAATTTCAGTGACAGATCTTGGAGCCTCCCATTGTAGAACTGCTTCTACTTTAGATGGATCCACAGAAATACCATTACCTAAAATCACGTGCCCAAGAAAACTCACCTCCGACAACCAGAATTCACACTTGGACAATTTGGCAAAAAGCTTCCTTTCTTTCAAAACCTGCAAAACAATACGCAAATGCTCCGCGTGCTCCTCTTGAGACTTAGAATAAATCAATATGTCATCAATAAACACAACAACAAATTGATCCAAATGCTCGTGGAAAATACGATTCATGTACTCCATAAATACACTTGGCGCATTAGAAACCCCGAACGGCATCACAGAATATTCATAATGACCGTAACGTGTCCTAAAAGTTGTCTTCTAAATATCTTCCTCCTTCACCCTAATCTGATGATACCCCGACCTCAAGTCAATCTTACTAAACACACACGCACCAACCAACTGATCCATCAGATCATCAATCCTTGGAAGAGGATACTTATTCTTAATCATCACCTTATTCAACTGGCGATAATCAATACACAACCGCATACTTCCAGCTTTCTTTTTCACCAATAAAACTGGAGCACCCCAAGGAGAAATGCTTGGTCTCACAAACCTCTTCTCCAACAACTCACTCAACTGTTTCTTTAACTCAACCAACTCAGATACCGACATACGATAAGGTGCCATAGAAACAGGTCTAGTACCAGGAACTAGATCTTTAGAAAACTCCACCTCTCTCTCTGGCGGCAAGTCTGAAATATCCTCAGGAAACACTTCCAGAAATTCACACACAACAGGAAACATATCAAGTGAAACTTGATTGTCCACAGTCAACAATGCAAACAACCCAAACAACTGAGCTTCATCCGCCAAAAGTCTCTTCAACTCTTTGGTAGATAAGAAACTCGAGTCTTCGTCTTCCTCAAGAGAAGGAAACCATACCAGCTTATGATAACAATCAATATGAACTCGATTGAATTGCAACCAATTCATTCCCAGAACCACATCTAAACCTTCCAACGGCAAACACACCAAATCCATCTCAAAGTCTTTACCATAAATGGTCAAAGGACAACTTAAACAAACCAAAGAAGTAGTTACTGGCCCCATTGCAGGAGTATCAATAACCATTTCACCACCCATCGAAGACAACACAAGATTCAAACGCTTCGCGCACTCAGACGAAATAAACGAATGAGTCGCTCTAGTATCAATAATAGCAACTAAAGGAGTACTATTAATAAAACAAGTACCTCTGATCAGATGATCTGCACTTGAAGTCTGATTTCCTGCCAAGGCAAAAACTTTCCCACCAGCTGGAGCCTGCTTCGGTTTCGGACACTTCGTACTAATATGACCAGGTTCACCACAATTGTAACATTTCACCACATTCTTCCTGGCACAATCAGCTGCAACATGTCCTAAACCTCCACAATTAGTACACTTCCTCATATCTTTCCTGCACTCAAACTGACGATGCCCCAACTCACCACATTTATAACATCTCAGAGGACTAGACATTCCTCCTCCACTTGACCTTTTCTCAAAATTTCCCCTTTGTTTACCCTTATCAGCTGGTGTTACATACGGACCACCACAGAACTGTTGCTTCCCTTTTCTTTCGCTCACACTCTTATAGTGAGTAGAACGAGCCTTACTATCTTCTTCATAAATCCTACAACAATCCACCAAATCAGAAAACCTCCGAATCCTTTGATAACCAATTGCCTGCTTTATCTCAGGACGCAATCCGTTCTCAAACTTTACACACTTAGAAAATTCCGCGGTCGCTTCAGCATAATGAGGATAAAACTGCACAAGCTCCACAAACTTAGCAGTATAATCAACAACAGACATATTACCATGTTTTAACTCCAAGAACTCAATTTCCTTCTTTCCTCTGACATCTTCTGGAAAATACCTCCTCAGAAACTTAATGCTAAACACAGCCCAAGTGATTTCTTCCTCTGCAGCTTCCAACACACGACGAGTACTAACCCACCAATCATCAGCTTCTTCCAGTAACATGTGAGTACCCAGTCTCACCTTTTGATCCTCAGCACAATCCATCACTCGGAAAATCCTTTCAATCTCTTTCAGCCAAATCTGAGCACCATCAAGATCATATCTTCCTTTGAAGACAGGCGGTTTATTCTTCTTGAACTCATCATTACCTGCAGCATTAGGTGCACCCTGCACAGCCCGAGCCATAGCTTGCATAGCAGCAGCCAAAGCAGCGTCATTCCTACCAGCTATATTCTGTTCATTTCCAATAACAGCAACTATGGTTAAACAAACAGCTCACCCAAACACCAAAACCGACAAGGACTGACACAAACTGACACGGACTGGCTCTGATACCACTTAATGTAACACCCCCAATCTATACCCCCAATTAAATAAAGCGGTAACAAAATTCAAAATTTCATCAGAGTATATTTAAAATTCACAGCATAGACCGAGGGGCCACATCAATTTGAAACAAAACATACAACACCTGCCCATAAAGATATGCAACACTCGCAGGTAGCAAATAAACAGAGGAACTTAGTTCCTACTGCCCACAATTCAAATACAGAATAAAGCGGAAAATCTGTACTAAATCTCATATATATATATATATATATATATATATATATATATATATATATATATATCACATAAAATGTTTGTCATACATCAAGACATACATGCACAAGCCAAAAGATATATATACATCATTCCAATAATCACAAACGGCCTCCCTAACTACCCGGTGTCACATATCAGAGCCGACCGACAAAAGTATGAAGTCCTAAGCTTCACAAAACGACCTCTAGCAACTCTAATCTGCAATGCCTCGTAGAGCATTATAAAACAGCAGAAGGGTGAGAAAAACAATCATAATATAATTGCATACAATTATATATAACACCAAAAATACACATTTATACTGTTCTCACCACAACTCATACCAGTAGTCCAACACAAGGCAACACAATATATATATAATTCATATTTTCATCACCAAGGTATACTAACCATGCACAATACATGTATCACCAACACATATCCATATATCAATTTATCCACAATTCCACACATAAACGAGCCATTAATGATTTATGCAAATGCAAGAGACCGACACAACGACTCTATGCATATGCACATGCGGTACCGACTTCCAATGTTTCTCATCACTAGTTCACTCATGAACTCTGCTGGAATCATCTCTCGTTACATCACTGTAACTCCCCGTCGGGCATACGATGTTCCCCGTCGCTCACACCCCACACGGGCACACGACGTTTATGGATCGCTCACACCCCACACGGGCACACGACCCGATCGCTCACACCCCACATGGGCACACGATCGTCTATAATCATTGCTCACACCCCACATGGGCACACGACGTTATAGCGGATTCCCTCTGGAATCCATCCGTCACTCAGGACGTCACAACAATGCATATCATGATGCTTGGCATACAAGGACTCATGACATTCACATGCACACATATATGCAACCATCTCACTTAACATAAATCATGCTTTGCAATTCCAGCCCAAAACAATGCATTATATCATACAACAGCACGTAAGTCATACCATATCCATATCAACGGCACATTACATGATACACACCAATTACACACAATTATAACGACAAAAGTCGACAAAACGACACTATTCCAAATTCCTGACATAATTAAATCGGCTAACAATCTCAAAATTATTATCATAAGAAAGTACAGTTCAATAGCTACTCAACGATACCAAGAATGTTAAAAACAGATCAACGGAACAATAGTTACGGACTAAACAAGAAAAGACATCGCGAAAAACTACATTTTTGCAATTTTCCTGACAATACGCATTTTGCCCTGAGCCATACACGTATTGCCCTAATTTCTCCCCCATTCCATACGAGTATTGCCCAAGGTCATACGCGTATGGGCAGAGACCATTTTTCCCAAAATTTCACGTTAAAATTCCAATACGCGTAGTGCCATTCCTCAAACGCGTATGCCCTAAACGTTACACGTACCATACGCAAATGGACAGATGGCCGTGAAAATTGAACCTCCATACGCATATTGGCCATTTTTCTTCAATGTCATATGCGTATTGCCTTGACCAATACGCGTATTGCCTTGAGTGATACGCATATGGGCAGTGGAAATCCAGAATTTTTTTCTGCAAAATTTTTCTACGTTTTTCCACCCCAAGATTCACCCAATTTCACCTAAACATCAGAAAATTACCAATACAATGCCTAACAACAGGTATCTAACATGTATCAACAATAATGGACCTGAAAACATGATTTCCAACACAATTTAATCGATTTCTAATCAATTTTGCATAATATGGCTTTTCCTATATATTTCTATTTCAATCCAATATCAATCAAAAACATACATACATAACCATACACAAGCATATAATAATCGAGTTTCGCCCCCTTACCCGATTTAATCGTGTTTCGAAAAGTCGGGAGATCGATTTCTTGTTTTCCAAGCTTTTTCTCTCTTTTTCTTCTCTTCTTCTCTTTTCTTTCCCTTTTCCTTCTTCTCTTTTTCTTTCTCTCTATTTTTCTCGCTTTCTATTTTCCATTTTCTAACTTAAGGAAAAATAAGATGAAATGACCAAAATACCCCCACACTCAAATATCTCGCAAACGTTCCCAAAACCCGATAAAATATCACAACATTGAAAAATAACATATTTCCAAATAAAAGTCGAAAATAAAATAAAATAATAATAAAATAATCAAAACGACTCGATTAAATAAAAACTGACAAAACTGGGGTGTTACATATGGCACCAAAACCAATTGGCTGCCCAGAGAGAGGCACAACAACAGACGCAGTATAATGAAATGATGAACCTTATGCGTCAAATCCAATAGGGGAAAGTCAACCAAGGACAACAGATTGATGATTTGATAGAAGAGATGGGTGCCCTAACGCTACGAGTGCAAGACCTACATGACTATATCCATCACGTAGGCATTCCAGATCATGTAGCCCAGAATGGACACGCTCGTACCCGAGGCAGAGGACGTTGACCTCGTTAGATTTAGTTTTAGTTTGTTTTAATTTTTGACTCTTTTTGTAGTTTCTATCCGCATTTATATCGCAACATTGAGGACAATGTCCGATATAGTGTGGGAGAGGTACTTTACCTTTTATTTTCCCTTATGTATTCCCTTTCCGCATTTCCTTTCAAATAAACTAGCTTTTATATGAAATTTTCGCACATGTCAGAATTTCCCCACTTTATTCAGCTATAACAAAAATTTTATGATCAATGCACAACTTAACATACCAAAACATAGGCTATGTTAGGAAATTGAGAAAAATTTAACAAGATTGATACCGTCTTGACACCTTAGACCTCTTGCATATGCGAGATCAGTTTCAATGCCCATTATACCGATACCCTCAAGTCTAGTTCTAAAGTAACCCCAAGTAGTTTATATTAGCAATCAGCACCGTCTTAAACACAAACCATGTGGAGAGCCGATGAAGATAAGTGTTTGATGTCGAATCATTAAATAGCTTTCTTATTCTTTGCTGTTGCGAAAAATTGAAAAATGCACCAAACCTACGGTTGTAAAAGTATTACAAAAGAAAAGAAAGAATCCATTGTTGGTTGGTTCAGAGGGACCTGGTTCTGAACTCGGTAGGGCGAACTATGGTTCGATCCCCCACAACCTACGATTAGGATATATATAAAGGGTTACCAAACTTGTGTACCAGACCCCATGCTAAAAAGGATCAAAGTCACTAACCGGCTACTCCACTACGTACGTGTAAAGGCAAAGGGCTTAATGTGATTGCACTAGAATGAAACCGGGTAAAATAGATACGAGAAACTTTAGGTTGAGCTATAATAGAATGATTAGACCTGGCTTGTATAGAGGGGAGGTCTATGATTGTGTCACTAATGTATCTTTAGTGTTTTACTTGAGTATCCGTCATCTTAACAAAGTGCCTTACAAACATTTTCAAAACTAAAGGTATGTCATATGTGTGCGTTTGATAAAACTTGCCCGACGTTCTTACTGACTATTTGCTTGAGGACAAGCAAATATTCAAGTGTAGGGGAGTTTGATAACACGAAACTGTATCATATATTTGCCTTGGTTTACGACTAATAATTACGTTATTTTGGCTTAAGTTTTGATTATTCCGCGAGTATTCTAGTGTTTTCGCAGGTATTTCATTGTCCAAGCTAAAAGGAGCAAAGTAGAAAAAATATGAAGAAATAAGTAGAAAACAGGAAGAAATGTTTAAGAAAAAGAGCAGAAAATGGAAAGTGGAGTGTGTGACGACCGTCACACACCTACCACGACCGTCACACTTCCAAAGGGTGCCACGCCCGTCACACATCTGCCACGCCCGTCACACACTCAAAGGTGGTTATTACATTCAGAAACGCAGACGTGGAAAAAGAAGCCAATGCAGTCACGCACGTTCAGCATTTTCTCCTACATTCTCTCAACCTCAACTTCAACGGTACATGAGTCAGTCTTCCTTAAACTTCTCAACCACCAAAGGTTATACTCCTATAATTTCTCCAACGTAAAGTCTAAGGTTGGGCTATAAATACAGCATTGATTGAAGAATAAGAGGGAGAGAACCTAAAGAATTTTACCCCGAATTGCTGCAGAATTTATTTTCATTCTTGTTTGTTCCCTTTTTTTCATTCCTTGTTCACCATCACCTGAAATAGTGATAGTTTCTCACATCGAGGAGCTATTGCACCATAGTTAGAATTTATTTTTAATCTTGCCTTCATCATTCATTGTTCCGGTACGATCAAGCAAAAGCCTACCGACTTGTGGAGGAATTGCTAGAACCAAATCATTGCTTGCTTATCAGGTTTTTATCATTACTATAATAGAATTATTGTTTTCCCACTGCCATGTCTAATTTATTTCTTTGTAGTTTATATTTATGCATGTTTGTTTTAATTAATATGTCTAGCTAAATCCGATTTATCTGTATGTAATTAAGTTAACCGGAATGGATTCGATAAAAATAAGCTAAAACCATAAACAACTTAATTTTTGGCTGCGATCTCTTAATTAAAATTGGACCTTTATTACGAGAGTAAAAAGGTAGCAAAGGTTAGGATTAAGACCACGAGAGTGTGAGATTTTAACCGGATAGCTGAAATCGGGCATTGGTTTTAAAAACAGCGAGAGCGCTTTAAAGTTAATTAGATTGTATTGATTTTCAAAAAGTAATTTTAAACTCAAATGGGCTAGCGAGAGCAGACATTATGACTTAAGAATATAGTCCGAAGAAATAACCACGAGAGTGTGAGGTGAGGGCTTTTAAACTGATATTTTCTACAGAAATATAATGTGACTTATTTTTATACGCTTAGGTTTTATTGAATCCACGATGGTACACTAAGTTACGTACCGATATCCTAATATCAACTAGTTTACTTTAAATTTTAGATTCCCTTTAGTTTCCCGTTTGAACTTAAAAATAAAACGTCTTCGCCTTAGCTAAACACAGTAGCAAACTGTAGCACTAGGTTGATTATCAAGTCCCTGTGGGATCGATATCTTTATTACTACGCGATAGGCTGTGCGCTTGCAGTTAGTAACCGTTAGACTCAGAAAGTCGCGATCAGCTCACCAAGCAGGGTGGTAAATGGAAAGGCAAGGAAGTTTCCAAACCTAAACATATTGCCCCTGCTTTGAAGCCTAGTGTAGGTAAGAAAGGAGGGCAATTGCTTCTATTGCGGCAAGACCGAACACTGGAAGAGAAACTGCCCAAAGTACCTGGAAGATAAGAAGAATGGAGTGGAGACTTCGATTTCAGGTATTTTTGTTATAGAAATAAATTTATCTACTTCTGCATCATGGGTATTATATATTGGATATGGTTCTCACATTTGTACCAATATGCAGGGGCTAAAAAGGAGTAGAGTTTTGGCAAAAGGTGAAGTTGACCTACGAGTTAGCAATGGAGTAAAGGTTGTTGCTTTAGCCATAGGAACTTATGTATTGACTTTACCTAGTGGTTTAATAATTCAGTTAGAGAACTGTTACTATGTACCTGCAATTAGCAGGAATATTATTTCTGTTTCTTGTTTAAACAAGTTTGGTTTTTCATTTATAATAAAGTACAATTGTTGCTCTATTTATTTGAATGATATATTCTATGCTACTGCATAAATGAACAATGGATTGTATGTCCTTGATCTTGAAATGCCAATTTATAACATTAATACTAAAAGGATGAAACCTAACGAATTAAATCCAAAATACCTTTGGCATTGTCGCTTAGGCCATATAAATGAGAGATGCATCTCCAAACTCCATAAAGCTGGACTATTGGACTTTTTTTATTACGAATCATATGATACATGCAGATCTTATTTAATTGGAAAGATGACAAAGTCCCCATTCACAGGAAAAGGTGAAAGGCCTAATGATCTTTTGGCCCTCATACATACTGATGTATGTGGACCACTTAACATACCAGCCAGAGGAGGTTTTCAATACTTCATCACATTTACCGATGATTTCAGTATATATGGTTATGTATATTTAATGAAACACAAATCTGAATCCTTTGAAAAATTCAAGGAGTTCAAGAAAGAAGTACAAAACCAACTAGGTAAGAATATTAAAACTCTTCAATCAGATCGAGGCGGTGAATATTTAAGCCTAGAGTTTGATGACCATCTAAAGGAGTGTTGGATTCTATCCCAACTCACTCCTCCTGGAACACCACAATGGAATGGTGTATCTGAGAGAAGATATCAAACCTTATTAGACATGGTCCGATTTATGATGAGTCACGCCGATCTTCCAAACTCCTTTTGGGGACATGCACTACTGACAGCAGCTTACACACTTAACCGTGTTCCATCCAAAAACGTTGAAAAGACACCATATGAAATATGGAGTGGTAAGAAACCACATATGTCTTACATGAAGATTTGGGTTTGTGAAGTTTATGTGAAACGAAAAATTTCAACAAAGCTTGAGCCCAAATCTGAAAAATGATTATTTGTGGGGTATCCTAAAGAAACAAGAGGGTATTACTTCTACAATCCTTCTGAGGGCAAAATGTTTGTCGCTCGAACTAGAGTTTTCTTGGAAAGGGACTTTATTTCCAAAGGAATCAGTGGGAGGAAAGTAGAGCTTGAAGAATTTCAAGAATCACAAAGCATTGATACACCTATGGAGGAATTAGAGCAAGAACCACAAGTAGTTGTGGAAGAGCAACCTGCTCAAGTAGAACAAGACTAACGTAGGTCGAGCAGGATACGTCACCAACCAGAGAGATATGGATATCTCATAACTGATCAAGGTGGTGTATTACTCATGGATCAAGATGAGCCTGTAACCTATCAAGAGGCCATGAAATCTGAAATGGATTCCATGTACACAAACCAGGTTTGGACCTTGGTAGAGCCTCCTGTAGGAGTTAATCTTATAGGATGCAAGTTGGTCTTCAAAAAGAAGACTCACATGGATGGTAAGGTATATACCTATAAGGCAAGACTGGTTGCTAAAGGTTATAACAAAATTCATGATGTAGACTATGATGAAACCTTTTCACCAATTGGAATGCTTAAATCTGTTCGAATTTTACTTGTTTCACCAGTTGCAATGCTTAAATCTGTTCGGATTTTACTTGTTATCGCTGCATATCATGATTATGAAATATGGCAGACGGATGTCAAGACTGCTTTCCTTAATGGGAATCTTCTTGAGGATGTGTACATGACACAACCTGAAGGATTTGACATACCAGAAGAAGCCCAAAAGATATGCAAGTTACAGCGATCAATCTATGGATTGAAGAAAGCTTCCAGAAGCTGGAACCTTCATTTTGATGAAACTGTAAAACAATATGGATTCATAAAAATTGAAGATGAGCCTTATGTCTACAAGAAGGATAGTGGGAGCATGATCGTCTTCTTGGTATTATATGTAGATGACATATTAATCATTGGAAACGATGTCCCAACCTTGCAAAAAGTAAAAACTTGGTTAGGGAAATGCTTTTCTATGAAGGACCTTGGTGAAGCAACTTATATATTAGGAATTATGATCTATAGGGATAGATCACAAAAACTGTTTGGCCTAAGTCAGAGTACATACATAGAAAAAGTGCCAAGACGCTTTAATATGCATGATTCTAAGAAGGGAATCATACATATGCAACATGGCATGTGTCTATCAAAAACACAATCTCCTTACACTAAGGAAGAAAGGGATCACATTAATAAGATTCCATATGCATCTACAATAGGATCTATCATGTATGTCATGTTATGTACTCAACCAGATGTCTCGTATGCTTTAAGTGCAACGAGTGGGTACTAATCTGATCCCGATGATGCTCATTGGGTAGCTGTCAAGAATATCCTTAAGTACTTGAGAAGGACTAAGGATTCATTCTTGATATATGGAGGTCAGGAAGAGCTTGCAGTAATTGGATACACCGATGCTAGCTTCCAGAAAGATAAGGATGACTTTAAATCGCAATCTAGTTATGTGTTCTGCCTAAATGGTGGCATTGTGAGCTGGAAAAGTTCAAAGCAAGAAACAGTTGTTGATTCTACAACCGAGTACATTGCTTCCTCAAATGCAGCAAAGGAAGCTGTTTGGATCAAAAAGTTCATTAGTGAACTTGGCATAGTCCCTAGCATTGTGGATCCCTTTGATCTCTATTATGTAACAATGGTGCCATCGCACAAGCTAAGGATCCTAGATCTCACCAACGATTCAAACATATACTTAGGCGTTATCATCTCATTCGAGAGATAATAGACCAGGGAGATGTGAATATATGCAGAGTACCTACACTTGACAACATTACTGACCCACTAACAAAGCCTCTTGCGTATCAGAAGCATGATGGCCATACTAGATCTATGGGTATTAGGGGTATGCCTGATTGGCTCTAGTGCTAATGGGAGATTGTTGGTGTAAGCCCTAGAGGCCAATACTTTTGGTACTTGTATCGAATTATTTATTAATAAAAAAAGGCATTTCTTTATTATGTTTGTTTTTCCAAAGTGATAAAGTCTCTAGAATAGCTAGTTTGTTTAATGAAATATTGTGTGACTTAATCATGAGATTCCATTAAACATAAGGACACTATTCTTAAAGTATTCGTAGTCGAGCTTTAATGTGAAATGGAATAACCTTAAAGCATTAAGACTATTGTGTAGATAGACTGATGATCACATCTCATGGATCATGGATAAGGAGTTATCAAGTCTTAACATATGTATGAATATTAGGAGTAATATTTATACTGGATTGACCCACTATGAGAGTACTGCATATAATATTATGCAATGTGTCATAAGTTACTCTCATGGTGATAGTGGTGTATACCACCCTTCAACCTGAAACCACTATGGACCCTAGATGTAGAGTCAAGTGCTTTATTACTGATCAAACATTATCTGTAATTAGATGACTATAAAGATAGTTGATGGGTACTTCATAAAGCATGCTGAGGGATTGAGTGACCTAGATAGAATTTGCCCATCCTGCATAACAGGATAAATGTCTCAGGGCCCAATATTAAACTGAACAAGGATGACACGGTATATGCCTTGTGCTCAATATAGACATAATGGCAAAAGGGTAATTGTACACACAAGCACTATCACAAAAGGTTTCGTCAGATCACATGATAATTTCTGAACTTGGGTAGCAGTGATGTGTTTCTAGATACCACTCACTTTTTATTATGTTAAATGCATGATTTAATATAATTACCATCGTTGCGAAATCCTACAGGGTCACACACATAAGGATAGTTTGATAAGAGGAAGAGTAAATAAGGCACACCGTAAGGTACGGTATACTTAAGTAAATATGTAACACCGTAAGGTACGGTGCACTTAAGTGAAATACGGATTATGGTAAGGTACCACATGCTTAAGTGATATACGGTACATCATAGGATATGGTGTGCCTACACTTAAGTGGGCTTTTTAGCTTGCAGTCCACACAAGTGGTTCTATAAATATAACCCTTGTGCAGAAGCATAAAGACTTGATGAAAATTCAGTTGTGAAACCCTAGCCGTATTTTCCTTCTTTCCATCTCTCACTCAAATCCTTCAATCGTAGCAGCTAGCACTGAGACAGAAGGAAGTTGTTCGTGTGGACTGAGTAGAGGCGCTGTTCATCGTACATCGCTCGTGATCATTCCTTAAATTCAGAATCAAAGGTTTCATCGCCACAAAAGGTAACCATTCTATCACTGATCATGATCTTTAATAAGGATCGCTAAAGGGATATTTTTATTTCCGTTGTGTTTTGAATCACGATTTCCCTTCATTTACTATAAAAACACTCATTAAATAGATTGTACCTAATCCTTACTAATATAAAGCCGCCTCAAACACGTAAGTATCATTCTTTGGGATGGATTTCTAGACAGAAAAAATCTTCAATGTTCTTCTATCTTGAACAAAATATTTTTTCTGCCCTTACAATTTATCTCACATAATGGTGTTGATGTTGTCATTGTTGTATTTTTGGAATAACCCTTAGTTAAAGAAGGGAGCTCAACCTTTGAAGAGTACTCAGTTGATAGATTGCAAGTGCAGAAAATCATTCTTGCTTCAAGTTACACAAAGAATGGAGCTTAACCAACAAAGAAGGAAGCTTAAACAACAAGGAATGAAGCTTAACCTTTGAACAAAGAAGGGAATGCAACTAAATATGAGTATCAATGATGATATTTAGTAATAAGAGCAAAGATTTGTTGTAAACAATTTATTTTAATATTCTATGTAAACAATGTAATTAAAAAAAATTATTCACCTCAGTTTTCGTCATCACCGAGGTGATAGTTAAAAGGAGAAGATAAAAAATCTCGGTTTTATAATATTTATTTTACTATAAAAACACTCGTTAAAAAGATTTTACCCTAAGACAAACTTATATGTAGCCACCCCAACGAGAGGAAATATTCACCACTGTCCATTTGATCATGAGTTGCTACTAAAGATCTATGGGATGGATTGCAAGTGCATATAATAAAAATTCTCATTGAGAAACAGAACTCTATCATCTTGCATGGGACCTGGACATGGAAAATAAAAATTTTCATCGGAAAACAGGTTTTATAATGTATTTTAAATATTCTATGTAAACAATGTAATTTTAAAATAAATAAAAAAAGCTTATTCACCTCAGTTTTCTTCATGACCGAGGGGATATTTAAGCGTTTTTTTCTTACTATATTCAACACCCTTAAACAAATCTTTGTCGCCCATTTAATATTTATCAATGCTCAAGAATCTTCCATTAGTGATCCACGTGAAACTTGGACATCCATTATAAAAGTATGCTGAATATTGAAAATCTAATCTATATAGAACATGAAGCGCTTGAAACATAAAGACGTTTGGAAAAGTTCTCTAAGATGGATTGCAAAAGCAGAAAATTACTTGGGTTTAAGGTTTGTTTTCTTAAATATTCATTTGAGCACAAAATCATATATTTGGATATTGATTTTATTTATCTAACCCTTATTTTGTTTTGCTTCAAAATCAAATGCATGCAAAGCCTGGGAGAATATATTTTCACCAACATTTGATCTTCACCCACCTAGGAAATTTGATTTTTATCTAGATCTATAGGGAATTTGATTTTTATTTTAATATTTTGTGTAAAAAATGTAATATTCTGGATAAACAATGTAATATTCTGGGTAAACCATATAACGATTCTCTTTTAAAAATAAATAAATAATCTTACCCCTTGGTTTTATTTGTAAACCGAAAGTAAGATAAGCTAATTTTGAAAATAATAAAAGTGGAGCTGCTGGGGCTCAAACCCGAGTCCATATAACTTTACCTCTTGATTTTAATTTCATCGAGGTGATAAGTGACGAGTTTTTATGTCGCCTTTCATTACCTCGCTTCTTTAGCAGAGGTATTATGCATTTCATGTCTAAGATAAAAAGTGTTTTTTGTTATAGTGAATAGGTCTTATGAGTGTTCTTGTAATAAAGATAGCATCTAAATCAAAAGCTTCAAAAGAAAGCATTTATAATGTTGCATTGACATTATGCATATATTAATGGTTTTCTTCTCAAATGGAATAATTTTAGTTTGATAATTTTTCTTTATGCATTTAAAATTCATCTTTTCATTTAGTGGTAGTGTAAAAATGAATTCCTTTTGAATATTTTTATTTTATAATGTTTATGCGAGTTTTGTCTATATAGTTCAGGTACTCTTAATGGGAATTTAAACATCTAAAGCAAAACTCAACAAAGTGGAACTCATAAGTTTAGGTAACTTGTTTTCTTTTTGGAAAAAATGGTATGTTGGTGAGTTTCCAAAATATTTATTTGATAAATGATTAAATTCATTTAGAGGAAGTTTTGACTCACAAATTATTGTATTTGTGTGGTGGTTTAGATTTTGAAAATGCATATAATATATTATTATGTTTTTAAAAACATATATAATATATTTTGTCTTTAAAAAATATTTTGTATACAAAAATTATTATTCTGTTTTTAAAAAATATATATAATATATTATGTTGTTAAAAAATATTTTGTTTAAATATATATATATATATATATATATATATATATATATATATATATTATTCTAGTTTGTTTAAAAAATATTATTATCTTTTAAAAAAATATTATTTTGTTTTTATAAACTATTTATTATTCGGTTTTGTTTAAAAAAATATATTATTATGTTTTAAAAAGTTACTATTTCATATTATATATTATATTTTAATAATATGTTTTAAAAAGTTACTATTTCATATTATATATTATATTTTAATAATATGTTTTAAAAGTAAAAATATCAAATTACAGTTTCGATCCCTCTATTTTGTCCTATTCACGAAATCAGTCATTCTATTTTGTTTTTAAATGATTTTGGTTCCTCATCTCCAATTTTGCTTCAAAAATGTTAAGTAAGTTTTTTTTTTAATACATGACACATTTTTTATGAGGCATGAGACAATTTTGTTTTTAATTTACTAGAGAACTTCTTGCATGGAAACAAACTTATATTCATATTCTTAGAAAAACCAATAAGAAAATAGAAAATTTTAAATTTATTTAAAATTTAATTTCTTTTTTAATTGAAATCATGGGGTGGTTGTGATGATGAAAGAGAGAGAAATTTTTATTTTTATTTTTTAAATAATTAAAAAGTTGTGATTGGTTATATGTAAATCCACATGTTATGTTTGTGTCTATCTAAGAATTTTTCCTTATTTACCATGTATGTGTTTATCGAAGAAACGTTTCATCCTTTTGTATCTTTTTTTTTCTCCTTCATTACCATTTCCCAAATTCATATCCACTTTTCTTCTGCTCATGTTTCATCCTCTAAATTGCAGCAATAAATTAGAAATAACAAATCAATTTTCTAATTTTCTTCCTAATCCAAAAACACAATTATTTATGCGTTAAATCTTACATCTAGGAGTACAATGAACTGAAATTAAGGTTCAATCTTGCTATATATATGTGTTCAATTCAAGAACAAAGTTGTTTCTGTGTTCAATCCTCCAAGGAGTTCTGGAAAGCTTTACTGGTTTGGATTTTGATGATTTCCCTTCACTCTCCTCCCATTTTCCATTCTCAATTTTCAATTCCACTAAACCATTATTCTTCAAAAACCTAATTCAAATGTGTGTCCCCTTTTGAATACACCATTTTTCTTCTTCGATTTTGTTCCTATATTTTAATATCTATTTTCGACTCATTTTTCCAAAGTTTGAATCTTCATGATTGTAGAATCCTCCTTATGAACCCCTTTTTGACAGAAGGTGGGGAGAGTAGTGTAGAATTTGCTTTGGATTCGAAATTTGAAAAGAATATCAATAAAAATGTTGGTTCCTTAAATCTTAGAAATCTAAAAAATTTATTGACATCAATATTTTCTAGAACTTTTATTGATTTGAGAACAAAAAATAGAAATATGTAATTTTTATCGACTTGAATAACAAGATGTGTTCCTGAATAATAGATGTCTAAAATTATAAGATACAAATTTTTTTCCCATATCTTCTAAAATTATAAAATGTTTGGTTTAAGAATAGAAGAGGAAGATTGTTTGGGTTGTGTTCCTGAATTTTTGTGGGTAAAATTTTGGAAGAAGATATATTTTTTGATTTAATTTAAATTATATACTTTTTATAGGTTTTTTTTTATAAAAACAGTTATTTTTTATTTTTTAATTATATAAATGACATGTCATTCATTAATATAATTGGATTGTGACTCATTAAGATATTATGTGACAGATCATTTAAAAAATGCCACATCATCAAATTTGAGTCCACATGTTTGAAAGAGACTAAAACTATTTAAAAATAAAATAAGGGAACTGATTTCGTGATTTGACTAAAATAGGTGGATCAAAATTATAATTTAACCAAAATATTTTCGATTAAATATTTTCTAAAACACATTATATATTATTCCTTACACCCAAAAATATATTATATGATTTTATTTTAGAATTATTAATATATTATAACATTTTCGGATTTAATATTTATATATTACATATTTATATTTTAATAAATACAAAAATATTAAAAAACAAGAAAAATGCTTATTAGTAAGAAAATCTGAAAACAAGAAATGTAAGAATAAATCACAACCATTCATTATCACCACTACCCCATGATCCTATTAAAAAGGAAATTAAATTTAAAATTAATTTAAAATTCACCTCTAAAATAGTGACATGTGTGCATTCTTGCATTTCTTCTTCAAATTGTTTCTTACTAAATAGCATTACTCTAAAAACAATATACACAAATATACCAAAACAGCCAACAACTCAATAAATATTTATATTTGAAAAAAAAAAAATACATACCTAAGTGAAGAAACAAGAACAATTGGAGAAGCTTCTTGTTGAGTCTTGATCATTTTGTTGAGTCTTGATAAAAAATTTAAAGAAAAATCACATAAAAAAATTAGAATGAAAAAGCTTAGTAAGAAAAATAAAAAATCATACACACCTTTGAGTGAAGAACATAATGGCTTTTACAAAAATTGTGACAAATTGAGGAAACGAAGAAGATTGTGAGATATTGGGGAAAGAAACTGTATTTTGAGGGGGGATTTGAAAATTGAAGAAGATGGAGTGATTTTTAGGTTTTCTCTTCTAATAATGTTTGGAGGATGCAATCAAGGAAATAAATAGACACTTGGGTGTCGTGGAAATAGGATGCAAATAAAGTAACCATTGTTGGTAGCGACGTGGTTACCATTTGGCTAAAGCGGCCATGACATCATGTTAGAACGGTCAAGAATTCACGATGTGGTTTTCATTATGCAAGTTTAAAGTACGACAGACCAATTAATTCCAACGGTCAACATTTTCTCCTCCAGTTTTTTAAATTTTGAAATTTGATTAGCAACGTGATTTACACGTCACCATAACATTTTGGAAAATTTTAAAATTTTCTCGCTATGAAAATTTGACGTTCATTATTTTTTTATTTTAAATATATAATGTCATTTTAATCACGTCATAACACTCTTTTTTAACCACGTAAATATCACTTCGCAAAATCACGTCGTTACATAACTGTTTTTTTGTAGTGAAATGAATCAAATGATTTCACCAAGTCGTGGAGAAGAATTGATATTGATTGTTATATTTACAAAGATCATAAAAGTACATTAAAATTCAATAAAAATAAGAAAAATCAAATTAACCAATAATAAATGTATAGTTTTTAAAATAATTCATTTTAAAAAATGGTAATCATGAAAAATATGACTTTGGAAAAAAATTGATTTATTTAGAACAATGAGTTTTAAATGTTTTTAATTGCATTGCAATATATATATTTATACATCACCTATACGAATTTTAAGATTACAAAATTAAATAAAAGTTCACTAATTTTGTGTGTCATAATAAATTACTAAATTCAATATTGACTATATCTTAAGTGAGTATATCATCAATAAATATACTTTTTGTTTTTGTTTAATCAAAATTATTTTAAGTATTACCTTTTTCATCTCTATATTATTATTTAATTTTAAATAAATCAACACCTATCTAAAATGAATGTTTTGCAATTTCTATATAATAAAAGTAATTAAAATAGTTTTATTTTATTCATTTGATTTTTATCAAACCACGTAATTTATTCTATTCTCTAAATTATCTAAAATTATTTGATTCTCTAAATACATTTAATTTCTTAATTATAATATATATTTATAATACAATCATTTCAAATAACTCATGCATTAAAATATTAGAGTTATAGAATTAAATGAGTAATTAATAGTGTTTCGGAATGGACCAATGACTAGGCATGACCCAATCCACTTCTACTCCCAGAACGACCCAATTGCCTAAGTCCAGCCAATTGAGGGCAGCTTACGCCTTTCTGCCCTCTTACCGAGCAAATATGGTCGGATGACCCCAGGGTCACCTGCTCCTCCTCGGTAATTCCTGCCCGTCATGCCCGGCTCCACCATCCAGAAACAGTCACGACGCCCGTGCCCGAACTATATATTTGTCCGTAGCAACGGCTAGTTCCGGGCACTAATTTATGGCAGTTACATATTCTTTGGGAAACAGTTATTTCGCCCCGAAAATAGGGACCGTTGGCCACGCGCTGGGGGCACTATAAATACCCTCTCATTTGAGAGGGTCATGGATTCAAAATCATCCTACGAAATACATACTTTTGTACTTGCCTTTTTCTCTCTCCCGATTCTTACGTTAGCATCGGAGTGCCTTGTAGGTACACCCCCTCCTCATCTCATACACTCAGCATCACAGACGTCATTCTTGGCCCACTTCAGGTTCTGATCAGTCGTCAAGATCAGTGGTGCCGTCTGTGGGAAACCTGTTATCACCGTCTAACATCCACTGTAGATTCACGAGCAAAACATTGCAAGGACCAGAACTGAGATACCAACAAATAGAGAAAGTAGCCATGGCTCTCATCAACGTTGCACGAAGACTGAGACACTACTTTCTGGCCCACATGATCGTGGTCCGCACTGATTAACCCGTGAAACAACTGTTAGGATGACCAAACATGGTCGGCAGAAGGCTCAAGTGGTCGTTGGAGCTATCTGAATTCGACATTCAATATGAGAGCAGAAAAGCCCTCAAAGCCCAGGTGCTGGCCGACTTTGTCGCAGAAATGACGTTCATCGATTTCCCCACTTGCGGGGCGCGCAAATGGACTATATTTGTTGACAGGGCATCCAGCTCAGCGGGAAGCGGGGAATGTATCATTTTGGAAAACAAAGAGGGAATTATCGTCAAAGTCTCGCTTACCTTATCTTTCCCTACTTCCAACAATCAAGCTGAATATGAAGCCTTCTATCGCGGTGAGAATCGGATATCAAGCTATTGGTTAACTTGAATCACAAATCATAATTCACCACCGAACTTTTATTTATCCAAAGGAAAGGGTAAAGATCGAAAGCCCTAATTGAAATGCAAAGTAATGCAAGAGATCTAAGGTTTAGGGGTTGGTTATACCTAGGGAATGTGCTATCATCCTAAGTATCTGTAGTACTCTACAAGAACCTCTTGTTTTAATGTGTTATTTGTTATTTGTCTGCTAAAAAGGGAAATGTGCTAAGGTAAAGACCTAGGGGTATATACATTAAGTATGCTCGCCAAGACATCGCATCTCGTGCCTACGTATCCTGACGGGAATGGAATCAGAGCATTCGTAGTTCCCCTCTCTAAGGGTAAACAAGGTAAAAAGAAAAGGTTGCTCGCCAAGGATTGACCTTGTGCCTACGTATTCTCAAAAGGAACTTTGAGAAATCAAAGCGTTCGTAGTTCGGACTACGAATAAAAGCAATGTTTGTTGGTTGGTTAAGAGAAGAGACAAGTTTTCATCTTAATTAGAAAACTCAACTGAACCACCACAAATATGCAGAAGATGGATCTTTGCTTCGCATTAAGAAAAGGGCTCTGACTCGGATATCAGATCGACGAGTATCCCACATACCTCTCTCAAGCGGAAAAGAATCGGCATCTTTCTCAACTATGTCATGGGGTAGGAGATTTACATCTCAACTAGGGATGACTCATGTCTAATCTCTCTTGGGAGATGGGGAACTTAACTGTAAGTTATCTAAGTTTGAACATCCTAAGGGAAGCTATCCTAAGGGAAAGAATCTAAGTATGTACACCCTAGAGGGAATCAACCTAAAGGGGAAACATGGATCGTGCAAAGAGTTAGAAAATGCAAATGAACATGATTGTATAGTCAACAATAAGTCATTCCCTTGGACACAAGCAGAGGCGATCATGAAAATAATGTACAATGTGCAAATAGCAAAAACTCAAGTGTCAGAATCATGGACAAATAACAGCATATGTACAAACCATAGATCAAGGCATGTAATAAAATGTCAACAATAATTCAATCCAGGAACCATGTCAAGCTAATGAATATACAACAAATCATATGACTAAAAAATGAAAATAAACACAAATGAGACATTTTAAATTTGTAATGACAAAAATGGCAAAATAGATAAAATAATTAAAAGATGGACAAAATATTTTGGGTTTTTAAATATGAAAAAAAAATTAAAAGATAAAAATAAATATTTTTTAACATTAAATAAATTAGAAATGAAAATAATTTAAATAAATAATAAAAAAAAAAAAAGGGTGTAAGAATGAATTAGTGAGCATGGAAAGAAATAAATCAAATTTTAATGGGCAAGGCCCAACAATAATGAAATGAATGGAACTTCTTGAAGGAATAAAAAAGGGTTAACAACAAATGACACGATAATTTTCATGTTTACCCTTTCTCAAGTTTTGAAACTCACTAGATCAAAAAAAGATCATCCGTTCTCAATATTTAGCTTGCCGTCCCATCTGTTCTCTCTCACGAATCTCTCTCAACTCAATTATTCTTCTGTTTCAGAAACTTTGATGCTGCGATTTAGGTTGTTATTGTTGCAGTTCGTTGATCATCAATGAGCATCACCAACCTTGTACGAAAAGGTGCCTTCTTTTGCAGATCTTATCTGAGAAGAAACTCTTTGCGGCAAACACTAACGGTGCTACGGTGGGAAATTAAGACTATGCCATGGATGCGTAGTGGTGCACGTTGCGGTTCAACGAATTTGGCGTTTGGTGTTTCAAAATGAGCTTTGATGGTGGTTTTACGAAATGACAATGACAATGGTTTTGCGAAATGGCAATGACGGTGGTCGGAACACTTACATTGGCATTCGAGGAAACCCATGTTTTGGTAATCATGATGGCCAGTTCTCTTTAACAATGCATGAGAAACCTGTACTCCTTGTCCAGTAACATAAGGAGTGGGCCAAAAACTGAGAATTAGGTGCATCCACCAAGGTGTTGAACTTTGGACAGTACGAAACAAACAATGTCATCACTGCTTGGGCAATAGGCAAGGGAAAGATGAAATTCTTGTGGGAGTCAATGGTCTTGGCAACAAACTCACCAACAGATGGAGCTAAAGCTGAATCCCAATAAAGAGAAATCGCTAAAGCTATCATCACCATCATCATTGTTACATTGATTCTTGTAAACGCAACCATAATTTGAGTAAGGCGATTGTGCAGCACGGTGAGTGAGATATGGAGTGGTTATTTTGGATTATGGTTTATTTTGTTGATGAAGGGTGGAATAGAAGTACGAGGTCACAGCGGAAGCGACGTCGATGGTTGTTTGGAAAAGTGCAGGAAGTGAATAATAATGTGTTTGGTCGTGTAGTGTATAGGCAGTGTGTATGGAGAGGTGCGAAGAGTGAGGTATTGGTTTCCAAGTGTTATGAGAGAGTGTTTGTAAATGAAATAATGGGTTAAAGCAAAAGATGGTGGTGAGGCTTGTCGTATGGTTTTCAAGAACGAAGAGGAAGAGATTATTAACAGACTTTGATATGCTGCCATTTGTTCTTGTATGTGAGGGAGATGGATTATGAGGGGAAAAGCTTTACATGGGGTGATGTGGCTTAAGTGTGGGTTGCGAATTGTTTTTAAGAATAAGAGAAGTATAGGATATTGGGTGATGAGGTGAAGAAAGAGAGGAGTTGTTGGAGCTTGTAGGAAAAGATTTTTTTATTTTTCAAAAGAAAATGGCTGGCCTGAAGTATTGTTGGGTGTATTATGCAGTAAGGTGAAGTATGGTGAATAAGATGATCCAAAGAGAAGTGTTATATGGTGTTTGTGTGGTTGCTGTAGTGGTGTGGTTTAGTTACAGGGATGGTAAACTTTTGTTATGGTGTAGTGACGGAGATCCGATGTGTTGGATAAGTATGGTTGAAGCATGTAAAAAAAAATTCAGTGTATGTAGTGTTTTAATAAAGTATACTCCCTTTCTCTCATTTGTAGTGTAAAAGTTTATTGTTTGAAAGCTTTATTTGGTGTATGAGAGTGGGATAGTAAGATTATGTGAATGAAAAAGACGGCTTTGTATGAGTGGAAGATGCAGGGAAGAGAGTTTATGGCTTGTGGTTACGCATGGAGAAGAAGATGAGAGTGATAGTTAGGTGGCGATGTGGTGTGTACTTTTTCTAAAATGTAACCTTTCCTTTTTTTTAAAAGACCAATGAGAGAGGATAATGGGTATAGGTGGGGAACATGCGCAGGAGGGTACATACGGAGAGTGGGGGACCATACGCATGCTGTTGGTTTTTTACACACAAAAAAAATAGAACAAAATGTCCTCTAAACTTAAATATTAAGTCTTGTCCAAAATAGAATGAAAATAAAAGAATAAAAATAAAAATAAATAAATAGTTTAAAAAAAAGAAAATAATTAGAAAAGGAATAAAATATTAAATATATAAAAAAAAATCTAAAATAAAAACCAATTAATAAAAGTGATTGTTAATTGAAAATTAGAAACAAAATCGATAAAAAATGAATAATTGGACAGATATCGAAGTGCTCAGAAAATAAAACGAACACACCAAAATGATCACCGCAAAATATACTTACTGGAAAAATATAGCGTTTGGTCAAAATTTGAAATAATTTTTTACCCGCTAAAACAACTTAAACTGTCCAGAAATGCGACCGAAAAGTGTCAAAAAATTTAAATGAGCACTCCAGGTTAAACTACACAAAACATAGATTAATACCACTGATGTCTGCAGGCTTGATTTTAAAATTCTTCGTCCACTGATTTTTCGCACAGTTGACTTTTATTTGACCGAATCGGCTGTAATTCCAACAAATTTATTTTGGCTGATAAATTGGGTATTATGCAAGATGAAATGCGTGACATGCTATACAAATGATGCAAAACGAAAAAATGCAGAATCTTAGGGTTAAAAATTAGGGTGTGGCAGATGCCCCTATTTAAGTTTCTTCTATCCGGAGATATGGAGATTGAAATCTTCATCTCGACGAGATATGAGAGACTTAAATACAAACATGCACAATTTTTGGCCCTAAGTTACCACAAGATGCACATGATATGGTATGAAATGATATGAATGCAAGATAGAGATCATATGGAGAATGATGCCACAGGGGATAACTGTATACAGAAATGTGGCTGACGCATAACTAAAGAATGAAAGACCCGACGAGGACGACTTAGCAAAGCAAGACTCCATGGGGAAAGATTCAACTCCACTAGGGATTAGACTCAACCCCATTGGGGAAGAGACTACCAACTGACAATCACAAGGTATCTTAAACACAAGGTGATGAACTTGTGATGAAATCTTTTAACAAATTCCACTCGGAGAACCTACTGTTGAGGCCAACTGTGGGGCTTCCAAGAGATATCAACTGGAGGAGTCTACTGCCGAGACTTAGACCTCATTTGGGAACATCCTCTTCTAAGGTTTTTTATTGAAGAATGTGTCAACTATCAAAATTATTGGGGAATCTGCTGCCGATATTAACCAGGGGATCTGAAAAGAAGACAATTTTCTGTTGATGTTTAAGACGCATCAAAGTTAACCAAAGAATCTACTGTCAAGATCATGGAAAGAATGAAACATCTTCAGTCGAAATCTGCTGGAGATCTACTGCCGAGAATAACCAGAGAATTTATAAATGAAACACCTTCTGCCGAGGTCTACTAGAAATCTTCTGCCGAGACTTGCCAGGAAAATAAAAGAAAATACCTACTGCCGAGGTCTACTGGAAATCTTCTGCCGATACTTGCCAGGAAATGAAAGAAAATACATTCTGCCGAGGCTTGATGAAAGTTATATTTTAAAACTTATCAGAGAATCTACTGCCGAGATTAACTAAAGAATCTGAAATAGATCCATCTTCAAATAATCAAATGATCTATTTGAAAGGATGATAAACCTCTCATCGTCTCGTGTCGCAAGCCACAGACTTGTCTCTGTTTCTTCTTCAACCAAGGTCTTCGCTTGAGAAGGGTAAACAAACCTCCCCTTATACCGGGTCTTGTGCCACGGACTTGTCTCAGTTTCTTCTTCAATCAAGGTCTTTGTTTGAGAAGGGTAAACAAACCTCCCCTCGTATCGGGTCTTGGACCGCAGACTGGTCTCAGTTTCTTCTTTGATCAAGCTCCATTAGCTTGAAAAGGGTAAACAAACCTCCCCTCGTACCGGGTCTTGGACTGCATACTGGTCTCAGTTTCTTCTTTGATCAAGCTCCTTTAGCTTGAAAAGGGTAAACAAACCTCCCCTCATACCGGGTCTTGGACCGCAGACTGATCTCAGTTCCTTCTTTGATCAAGCTCCATTAGCTTGAAAAGGGTAAACAAACCTCCCCTCGTACCGGGTCTTGGACTGCGGACTGGTCTCTGTTTCTTCTTGGAAAGATGAATCCTTATGGGAGAGTATCTTTCACAGGTAATTGGAACTTCACTAGAGAACTATGACTTCAGCGGGAATCCATAACTTACTCGAGATTTGGAAGTTTCAATGGGGATCTTCAAAGGAGATGCGAGATGGTTAACTTGTAAACATGTCTTCTCAAATAAAGAGAAAGATCATGTGAATCTTCACCAAACTTCTTGAAGAGATGCCATTCGGTGGAAACAAAATTGAGTAGTGGACTCACTGGGAGAACGTCACTGAGGAGCAATATTGTTGTAGTTTGAAATTTCCTTGGAGCAAATAAAATCCTTGTAACAGGAATTCCCAAATAAGGAGAAACACTTGTAAAGTCTTCAACAAACTTCTCTGAAGGATTTCCGGAGAGATGCCATTTGATGGAGGACAGTTGATAATTTTGATAATTTTTGGGGATATGAAAACTGTCTTGGAAAGAGACTGCCATTTTCCATCCAAATGGAAAACCTGAGAACAAACAGGCTGCTCAAATAGAGAGGCTGCCACTTGTTGTCTGGGTATAAATTCCAAGAAAATGATGTAACACTGCTGGAGAACAGGATTATCTTCGATGGTGATTTTCAAATAGATTCTTCCCGGGGAGACAAAGTGCAAAATAAATGCACGCTCGATCTAGGTTCAAAAGCCTAGAGAGACTAAAAAATTGTGATTATCAGGGACTAATGTTTAATTAGAAAATAGCTGAAAAGAAACAGTCAAGCAAGACTTTACCCATTGAGGGATGAACTCAAATGGGGATTTATCTTATCCAGAAATGGAAAAGAAAACTAAATCAACCATCTTCCACGAGGATCGAACTCGGTGGGGAATTAGAAAGGATGTGCTTTTTTTTTGCTTAGGACTGACGACTCTACTTGGAGGGAAAAGACAAACCCAGTCACTTGGGGATAAGTGCGACCAAAGTGAAAGAACAAACAAACATCACAAAAATGCAAGATGCGCACTTGCCATGTAAATCTATATGAATGAATGTATGTCATGCTATACTTATTCTGACAAAACAAAAAGGAGAAGTAAACTGGAGATGAAATAAACATCTCGACAAGGATACTTGGTCAGTCCCCATGAGATAGAAACATCACTGAGGATGAATGGGAAGCCACATAAGGGATCCACAGTCCTGCATCAAGGCTTCAAACTTCTCTGGGGAAAATAGAGCACTCCACTTGGGGATATAACATCATGACTTCACTGATGGGATTGTCAATATGAATCTTGCTACTCTGTTGGAGATGATAAAGAACCACTGGGAAAAGATCAAACTCATGATTAGAGAGGCTTCAAGGGGGATAAAATAAATATCCACTGCGAATTGAAGTAGTCTGGAATGAAAGTTGTGACTGGGGATGCCAGAGCTGAGGCCTCACAGGGGATAAAATAAATATCCACTTCATTGGGGAAGCTCGGATCAAAGTCGCAGCTGCAGATGTCAGAGTTGAGACTTCATTGGGATGAAATAAACATCCACTTCGCTGGGGAAGATTGAAGTTGTAAGAAATCCACTGAGGAGTGAAATAACATTCACTTTGCTAGGAAGGTTGGGCCAAGGAAGTTCACTGATGAATTCTTAGGTCACCAACAGAGGAAATCTTTCATCAATCATGCCATAACTGCTTGAAGTAGAGACTTACCGGGGAATTGTCATGACCACCTGAAGTAGAGACTTACTGGAGACATGGGTAAAGAATAATGTGAGAACAAAGATGTTCTACATTGATGAACTGTGTGGTAGTCGCCATTTCGAACAACAATTGTTGTGAATGGATAAAATAATCTTTGATTCTCAAATGTCCCAGATCACATGGTTTATGAGAAGAAGTCATCTCAAGAGGATTTTACAGAAAACTGGGCATCCAAGATGTTCCAATGTCTTCCAACTCTTAGAGAGATTTGTCAAATCTCTACGTAACTGCCCTAGATTAACTGTATTCTGTATAACTGAGTCTTCAAACTCGCCCTTTAAAGATGGTTAGACCATGGAAGCAACAATTTGGAAACAACTTGCCCCTGTTTAGTAGAGTCTTCAGGAAACATGCCCCTGGATATGGTCATCTTTTGGAATGATTTTCCATTTTACTCATCAGAGTTTCAAGTCTCAAAAGATTAAACTCATCACTAATGCTCGTATGCAAGCTTCTATGATATCAAGTAATGTTAGCAAGCAGAAAAATGTTAATTTTGAAACTGCTAATGCAACACACATGTTAGTCTTGAAGTTTTTATTGAAAATAATATCACGATAACTTGTGACTAAATCACTAATTAGGATGTGAAATTGATTTATTTTACAAAGCCAATGCTCATTTGAGCATAGCTCGTAGGAGTTAGAAAATGTCATCACATTGAGTATGCTTTCGAAATAAACCTGCTTCAATTAGGTCTTTGGAGGGTTATAACATGGCTTGGTTCACGGTTTATGAAACAAAGGATATAAGGCTCAAAGTTTATTTATACCCACCCCTTATTCGTGATGTTCTCCAATCATATGCTCAGTCAACTCAGACTACACATCAAGTTCCAAGAGGTTTGGAATTTGTATTGATGATAATAATGATGGTTTAGAAGTAAATGGCATTATGAAATGGCAATCACTACTTCCTTACCAAAATGTTTGCCATTGAGTGTTTTCATGGTTAAAGTTTTAAAGATTTCCTCTTTCTGGTTGTCATACAAACCTTTTTGTATAAGGCAAGGTCATGAGCTTCCCATCTTTCTTAGCTTTTGCCTTGAAAGGGACCCGTCTCATTCTTTGAGTAAAGAAAGTGATTAACCAGCTTAATGATTACGGTGAACCATCATTGGCATTTGACTTGAAAGACATCTTTGACACTTGCTTGATGTGTACGAAGGATAATTTGTGAGTGCAACCTTTATATGAAAGGTGTCTTGCATGAACGCACAACCAAGTTAACTGAGAACTACCCTGCCCCAGGTTAAAATTGAGGGTATTTTTTTATTTGGAAGGAAACTCCTACTTCAAGGCTCAAAGGAGTTAAAGAGGGTCCATCTCCCTTATATCTCCGGTGTTTGGGGATTTGAAATAATGCCTTACATCATCAGCAGGGTTTTATTCAAAAGCATACAACAAGAGATCTTGCATTTTCAATTTCGTCATCCTCCCTCCAATTATCTATCAAAGCAAGAGATTGGGTGGCATTGGCATTATAAAGCAGAAAAAGAATTTTAAGAGTGAATACAAATGGATTTCTTCAAGACAAACATATTCATTACATTAAACATTCAAAACAAACAAGTTCTTACATGCAAATCACGCTTGTACAATCAAAGAAATAACAACAAATGCAAGCAAACAAACAAAAGCCTAATGATCTTGGGAATGAGCTCTCCTCTTGATTTCGCTAGCTCGAAAGAACTTTCTTAAGTCTTCATACTCATCAACATAAAGGCGTTCTATCCACAACTGGGCTTCCTCCCTTAAAGGTCAGCACCTCATCGTCGATTATCTCTTAAACCTTTTCCTAGAAAACCTTACACTCTTCAATCGAATGTCCCACTGATCCATCATGAAACTCACAACTGGCATTTAGATTGTACCAAGGAGGGTGGGACTTCATGGCTTTAGTCTTCCTGGGTCCCATCACTGAGTTTTGGCTAAAATAAGACCACAACTGACTGTAAGTCATTGGGTATGGATCAAACTGACGAGGCTCTCCTTCATGGAAAGAATGAAACATCTTCAGTCGAAATCTGCTGGAGATCTACTGCCAAGAATAACCAGAGAATTTATAAATGAAACACCTTCTGCCGAGATCTACTAAAAATCTTCTGCCCAGACTTTCCAGGAAAATAAAAGAAAATACCTACTGCCGAGGTCTACTGGAAATCTTCTGCCGATACTTGCCAGGAAATGAAAGAAAATACATTCTGCCGAGGCTTGATGAAAGTTATATTTTAAAATTTATCAGAGAATCTACTGCCGAGAATAACCAAAGAATCTGAAATAGAGCCATCTTCAAATAATCAAATGATCTGTTTGAAAGGATGATAAACCTCCTATCGTCTCGTGTCGCAAGCCACAGACTTGTCTCTGTTTCTTCTTCAACCAAGGTCTTTGCTTGAGAAGGGTAAACAAACCTCCCCTTGTACCGGGTCTTGTGCCACAGACTTGTCTCAGTTTCTTCTTCAATCAAGGTCTTTGTTTGAGAAGGGTAAACAAACCTCCCCTCGTATCAGGTCTTGGACCGCAGACTGGTCTCAGTTTCTTCTTTGATCAAGCTCCATTAGCTTGAAAAGGGTAAACAAACCTCCCCTCGTACCGGGTCTTGGACTGCATACTGGTCTCAGTTTCTTCTTTGATCAAGCTCCTTTAGCTTGAAAAGGGTAAACAAACCTCCCCTCGTACCGGATCTTGGACCGCAGACTGGTCTCAGTTTCTTCTTTGATCAAGCTCCATTAGCTTGAAAAGGGTAAACAAACCTCCCCTCGTACCAGGTCTTGGACTGCGGACTGGTCTATGTTTCTTCTTGGAAAGATGAATCCTTATGGGAGAGTATCTTTCACAGGTAATTGGAACTTCACTGGAGAACTATGACTTTAGCGGGAATCCATAACTTACTCGAGATTTGGAAGTTTCACTGGGGATCTTCAAAGGAGATGCGAGATGGTTGACTTGTAAACATGTCTTCTCAAATAAAGAGAAAGATCATGTGAATCTTCACCAAACTTCTCGAAGAGATGCCATTCGGTGGAAACAAAATTGAGTAGTGGACTCACTGGGAGAACGTCACTGAGGAGCAATATTGTTGTAGTTTGAAATTTCCTTGGAGCAAATAAAATCCTTGTAACAGGAATTCCCAAATAAGGAGAAACACTTGTAAAGTCTTCAACAAACTTCTCTGAAGGATTTCCGGAGAGATGCCATTTGATGGAGGACAGTTGATAATTTTGATAATTTTTGGGGATAGGAAAACTGTCTTGGAAAGAGACTGCCATTTTCCATCCAAATGGAAAACCTGAGGACAAACAGGCTGCTCAAATAGAGAGGCTGCCACTTGTTGTCTGGGTATAAATTCCAAGAAAATGTTGTAACACTGCTGGAGAACAGGATTATCTTCGATGGTGATTTTCAAATAGATTCTTCCCGGGGAGACAAAGTGCAAAATAAATGCACGCTCGATCTAGGTTCAAAAGCCTAGAGAGACTAAAAAATTGTGATTGTCAGGGACTAATGTTTAATTTAGAAAATAGCTGAAAAGAAACGGTCAAGCAAGACTTTACCCATTGAGGGATGAACTCAAATGGGGATTTATCTTATCCAGAAATGGAAAAGAAAACTAAAGCAACCATCTTCCACGAGGATTGAACTCGGTGGGAATTTAGAAAGGATGTGCTCTTTTCTGGTTAGGACTGACGACTCTACTTGGAGGGAAAAGACAAACCCAGTCACTTGGGGATAAGTGCGACCAAAGTGAAAGAACAAACAAACATCACAAAAATGCAAGATGCGCACTAACCATGTATATCTATATGAATGAATGTATGTCATGCTATGCTTATTCTGACAAAATAAAAAGGAGAAGTAAACTGGAGATAAAATAAACATCTCGACAAGGATACTTGGTCAGTCCTCATGAGATAGAAACATCACTGAGGATGAATGGGAAGCCACATAAGGGATCCACAGTCCTGCATCAAGGCTTCAAACTTCTCTGGGGAAAATAGAGCACTCCACTTGGGGATATAACATCATGACTTCACTGATGGGATTGTCAAGATGAATCTTGTTACTCTATTGGAGATGATAAAGAACCACTGGGAAAAGATCAAACTCATGATTAGAGAGGCTTCAAGCGGGATAAAATAAATATCCACTGCGAATTGAAGTAGTCTGGAATGAAAGTTGTGACTGGGGATGCCAGAGCTGAGGCCTCACAGGGGATAAAATAAATATCCACTTCATTGGGGAAGCTCGGATCAAAGTCGCAGCTGCAGATGTCAGAGTTGAGACTTCATTGGGATGAATAAACATCCTCTTCGCTGAGGAAGATTAAAGTTGTAAGAAATCCACTGAGGAGCGAAATAACATTCACTTTGCTGGGAAGGTTGGGCCAAGGAAGTTCACTGATGAATTCTTAGGTCACCAACAGAGGAAATCTTGCATCAATCATGCCATAACTGCTTGAAGTAGAGACTTACCGGGGAATTGTAATGACCACCTGAAGTAGAGACTTACTGGAGACATGGGTGAAGAATAATGTGAGAACAAAGATGTTCTACATTGATGAACTGCGTGGTAGTCGCCATTTCGAACAACAGTTGTTGTGAATGGATAAAATAATCTTTGATTCTCAAATGCCCCAGATCACATGGTTTATGAGAAGAAGTCATCTCAAGAGGATTTTACAGAAAACTGGGCATCCAAGATGTTCCAATGTCTTCCAACTCTTAGAGAGATTTGTCAAATCTCTACGTAACTACCCCAGATTGACTGTATTCTGTATAACTGAGTCTTCAAACTCGCCCTTTAAAGATGGTAAGACCATGGAATCAACAATTTGGAAACAACTTGCCCCTGTTTAGTAGAGTCTTCAGGAAACATGCCCCTGGATATGGTCATCTTTTGGAATGATTTTCCATTTTACTCATCAGAGTTTCATGTCACAAAAGATTAAACTCATCACTAATGCTCGTATGCAAGCTTCTATGATATCAAGTAATGTTAGCAAGCAGAAAAATGTTAATTTTGAAACTGCTAATGCAACACACATGTTAGTCTTGAAGTTTAAATTGAAAAGAATATCACGATAACTTGTGACTAAATCACTAATTAGGATGTGAAATTGATTTATTTTACAAATCCAATGCTCATTTGAGAATAGCTCGTAGGAGTTAGAAAATGTCATCTCATTGAGTATGCTTTTGAAATAAACCTCTTTGGAGGGTTATAACATGGCTTGGTTCACGGTTTATGAAACAAAGGATATAAGGCTCAAAGTTTATTTATACCCACCCCTTCTTCGTGATGTTCTTCAATCATATGCTCAGTCAACTCAGACTACACATCAAGTTCCAAGAGGTTTGGAATTTGTATTGATGATAATAATGATGGTTTAGAAGTAAATGGCATTATAAAATGGCAATCACTACTTCCTTACCAAAATGTTTGCCATTGAGTGTTTTCATGGTTAAAGTTTTAAAGATTTCCTCTTTTTGGTTGTCATACAAACCTTTTTGTATAAGGCAAGGTCATGAGCTTCCCATCTTTCTTAGCTTTTGCCTTGAAAGGGACTCGGCTCATTCTTTGAGTAAAGAAAGTGATAAACCAGCTTAATGATTACGGTGAACCATCATTGGCATTTGACTTGAAAGACATCTTTGACACTTGCTTGATGTGTACGAAGGATAATTTGTGAGTGCAACCTTTATATGAAAGGTGTCTTGCATGAACGCACAACCAAGTTAACTGAGAACTACCCTGCCCCAGGTTAAAATTGAGGGTATTTTTTTATTTGGAAGGAAACTCCTACTTCAAGGCTCAAAGGAGTTAAAGAGGGTCCATCTCCCTTATATCTCCGGTGTTTGGGGATTTGAAATAATGCCTTACATCATCAGCAGGGCTTTATTCAAAAGCATACAACAAGAGATCTTGCATTTTCAATTTCGCCATCCTCCCTCCAATTATCTATCAAAGCAAGAGATTGGATGGCATTGGCATTATAAAGCAGAAAAAGAATTTTAAGAGTGAATACAAATGGATTTCTTCAAGACAAACATATTCATTACATTAAACATTCAAAACAAACAAGTTCTTACATGCAAATCACGCTTGTACAATCAAAGAAATAACAACAAATGCAAGCAAACAAACAAAAGCCTAATGATCTTGGGAATGAGCTCTCCTCTTGATTTCGCTGGCTCGAAAGAACTTTCTTAAGTCTTCATACTCATCAACATAAAGGCGCTCTATCCACAATTGGGCTTCCTCCCTTAAAGGTCAGCACCTCATCGTCGATTATCTCTTAAACCTTTTCCTAGAAAACCTTACACTCTTCAATCGAATGTCCCACTGATCCATCATGAAACTTACAACTGGCATTTAGATTGTACCAAGGAGGGTGGGACTTCATGGCTCTAGTCTTCCTGGGTCCCATCACTGAGTTTTGGCTAAAATAAGACCACAACTGACTGTAAGTCATTGGGATTGGATCAAACTGACGAGTCTCTCCTTCATGGAAAGAATGAAACATCTTCAGTCGAAATCTGCTGGAGATCTACTGCAGAGAATAACCAGAGAATTTATAAATGAAACACCTTCTGCCGAGATCTACTAGAAATCTTCTGCCGAGACTTGCCAGGAAAATAAAAGAAAATACCTACTGCCGAGGTCTACTGGAAATCTTCTGCCGATACTTGCCAGGAAATGAAAGAAAATACATTCTGCCGAGGCTTGATGAAAGTTATATTTTAAAACTTATCAGAGAATCTACTGCCGAGATTAACCAAAGAATCTGAAATAGAGCCATCTTCAAATAATCAAATGATCTGTTTGAAAGGATGATAAACCTCCCATCGTCTCGTGTCGCAAGCCACAGACTTGTCTCTGTTTCTTCTTCAACCAAGGTCTTCGCTTAAGAAGGGTAAACAAACCTCCCCTTGTACCGGGTCTTGTTCCACGGACTTGTCTCAGTTTCTTCTTCAATCAAGGTCTTTGTTTGAGAAGGGTAAACAAACCTCCCCTCGTATCGGGTCTTGGACCGCGGACTGGTCTCTATTTCTTCTTTGATCAAGCTCCATTAGCTTGAAAAGGGTAAACAAACCTCCCCTCGTACCGGGTCTTGGACTGCATACTGGTCTCAGTTTCTTCTTTGATCAAGCTCCATTAGCTTGAAAAGGGTAAATAAACCTCCCCTCATACCGGGTCTTGGACTGCGGACTGGTCTCTGTTTCTTCTTGGAAAGATGAATCCTTATGGTAGAGTATCTTTCACAGGTAATTGGAACTTCACTGGAGAACTATGACTTTAGCGGGAATCCATAACTTACTCGAGATTTGGAAGTTTCACTGGGGATCTTCAAAGGAGATGCGAGATGGTTGACTTGTAAACATGTCTTCTCAAATAAAGAGAAAGATCATGTGAATCTTCACCAAACTTCTCGAAGAGATGCCATTCGGTGGAATCAAAATTGAGTAGTGGACTCACTAGGAGAACGTCACTGAGGAGCAATATTGTTGTAGTTTGAAATTTCCTTGGAGCAAATAAAATCCTTGTAACAGGAATTCCCAAATAAGGAGAAACACTTGTAAAGTCTTCAACAAACTTCTCTGAAGGATTTCCGGAGAGATGCCATTTGATGGAGGACAGTTGATAATTTTGATAACTTTTGGGGATAGGAAAACTGTCTTGGAAAGAGACTGCCATTTTCCATCCAAATGGAAAACCTGAGAACAAATAGGCTGCTCAAATAGAGAGGCTGCCACTTGTTGTCTGGGTATAAATTCCAAGAAAATATTGTAACACTGCTGGAGAACAGGATTATCTTCGATGGTGATTTTCAAATAGATTCTTCCCGGGGAGACAAAGTGCAAAATAAATGCACGCTCGATCTAGGTTCAAAAGCCTAGAGAGACTAAAAAATTGTGATTGTCAGGGACTAATGTTTAATTTAGAAAATAGCTGAAAAGAAACGGTCAAGCAAGACTTTACCCATTGAGGGATGAACTCAAATGGGGATTTATCTTATCCAGAAATGGAAAAGAAAACTAAAGCAACCATCTTCCACGAGGATCGAACTCGGTGGGGAATTAGAAAGGATGTGCTCTTTTCTGCTTAGGACTGACGACTCTACTTGGAGGGAAAAGACAAACCCAGTCACTTGGGGATAAGTGCGACCAAAGTGAAAGAACAAACAAACATCACAAAAATGCAAGATGCGCACTTGCTATGTAAATCTATATGAATGAATGTATGTCATGCTATACTTATTCTGACAAAACAAAAAGGAGAAGTAAACTGGAGATGAAATAAACATCTCGACAAGGATACTTGGTCAGTCCCCATGAGATAGAAACATCACTGAGGATGAATGGGAAGCCACATAAGGGATCCACAGTCCTGCATCAAGGCTTCAAACTTCTCTGGGGATAATAGAGCACTCCACTTGGGGATATAACATCATGACTTCACTGATGGGATTGTCAAGATGAATCTTGCTACTCTGTTGGAGATGATAAAGAACCACTGGGAAAAGATCAAACTCATGATTAGAGAGGCTTCAAGGGGGATAAAATAAATATCCACTGCGAATTGAAGTAGTCTGGAATGAAAGTTGTGACTGGGGATGCCAGAGCTGAGGCCTCACAGGGGATAAAATAAATATCCACTTCATTGGGGAAGCTCGGATCAAAGTCACAGCTGCAGATGTCAGAGTTGAGACTTCATTGGGATAAAATAAACATCCACTTCGCTGGGGAAGATTGAAGTTGTAAGAAATCCACTTAGGAGTGAAATAACATTTACTTTGCTGGGAAGGTTGGGCCAAGGAAGTTCACTGAGGAATTCTTAGGTCACCAACAGAGGAAATCTTGCATCAATCATGCCATAACTGCTTGAAGTAGAGACTTACCGGGGAATTATCATGACCACCTGAAGTAGAGACTTACTGGAGACATGGGTGAAGAATAATGTGAGAACAAAGATGTTCTACATTGATGAACTGCGTGGTAGTCGCCATTTCGAACAACAGTTGTTGTGAATGGATAAAATAATCTTTGATTCTCAAATGCCCCAGATCACATGGTTTATGAGAAGAAGTCATCTCAAGAGGATTTTACAGAAAACTGGGCATCCAAGATGTTTCAATGTCTTCCAACTCTTAGAGAGATTTGTCAAATCTCTACGTAACTGCCCCAGATTGACTGTATTCTGTATAACTGAGTCTTCAAACTCGCCCTTTAAAGATGGTCAGACCATGGAAGCAACAATTTGGAAACAACTTGCCCCTGTTTAGTAGAGTCTTCAGGAAACATGCCCCTGGATATGGTCATATTTTGGAATGATTTTCCATTTTACTCATCAGAGTTTCAAGTCTCAAAAGATTAAACTCATCACTAATGCTCGTATGCAAGCTTCTATGATATCAAGTAATGTTAGCAAGCAGAAAAATGTTAATTTTGAAACTGCTAATGCAACACACATGTTAGTCTTGAAGTTTTTATTGAAAAGAATATCACGATAACTTGTGACTAAATCACTAATTAGGATGTGAAATTGATTTATTTTACAAAGCCAATGCTCATTTGAGCATAGCTCGTAGGAGTTAGAAAATGTCATCTCATTGAGTATGCTTTCAAAATAAACCTGCTTCAATTAGGTCTTTGGAGGGTTATAACATGGCTTGGTTCACGGTTTATGAAACAAAGGATATAAGGCTCAAAGTTTATTTATACCCACCCCTTCTTCGTGATGTTCTCCAATCATATGCTCAGTCAACTCAGACTACACATCAAGTTCCAAGAGGTTTGGAATTTGTATTGATGATAATAATGATGGTTTAGAAGTAAATGGCATTATGAAATGGCAATCACTACTTCCTTACCAAAATGTTTGCCATTGAGTGTTTTCATGGTTAAAGTTTTAAAGATTTCCTCTTTCTGGTTGTCATACAAACCTTTTTGTATAAGGCAAGGTCATGAGCTTCCCATCTTTCTTAGCTTTTTCCTTGAAAGGGACTCGGCTCATTCTTTGAGTAAAGAAAGTGATTAACCAGCTTAATGATTACAGTGAACCATCATTGGCATTTGACTTGAAAGACATCTTTGACACTTGCTTGATGTGTACGAAGGATAATTTGTGAGTGCAACCTTTATATGAAAGGTGTCTTGCATGAACGCACAACCAAGTTAACTGAGAACTACCCTACCCCAGGTTAAAATTGAGGGTATTTTTTTATTTGGAAGGAAACTCCTACTTCAAGGCTCAAAGGAGTTAAAGAGGGTCCATCTCCCTTATATCTCCGGTGTTTGGGGATTTGAAATAATGCCTTACATCATCAGCAGGGTTTTATTCAAAAGCATACAACAAGAGATCTTGCATTTTCAATTTCGTCATCCTCCCTCCAAATATCTATCAAAGCAAGAGATTGGGTGGCATTGGCATTATAAAGCAGAAAAAGAATTTTAAGAGTGAATACAAATGGATTTCTTCAAGACAAACATATTCATTACATTAAACATTCAAAACAAACAAGTTCTTACATGCAAATCACGCTTGTACAATCAAAGAAATAACAACAAATGCAAGCAAACAAACAAAAGCCTAATGATCTTGGGAATGAGCTCTCCTCTTGATTTCGCTGGCTCGAAAGAACTTTCTTAAGTCTTCATACTCATCAACATAAAGGCGTTCTATCCACAATTGGGCTTCCTCCCTTAAAGGTCAGCACCTAATCGTCGATTATCTCTTAAACCTTTTCCTAGAAAACCTTACACTCTTCAATCGAATGTCCCACTGATCCATCATGAAACTCACAACTGGCATTTAGATTGTACCAAGGAGGGTGGGACTTCATGGCTCTAGTCATTCTGGGTCCCATCACTGAGTTTTGGCTAAAATAAGACCACAACTGACTGTAAGTCATTGGGATTGGATCAAACTGACGAGTCTCTCCTTCTGGACTGGTCAGAGGTCTCTATTTATTTTGGCGCTGATTTTGATCCTGTCGATTCTGATGTTGATCCTGAGCAACCAACCTTTTTTGCTTGTACGGAAGTCTATGAAGTAGTGATTACTGGCAATGAACGGGCGCTGGATACTGATATTGGTGATAAGTCTCTAGAATCGGAGTTCACAAGATCTGATGTGAATCTAAAATTGCATCAACTTCAGCATTTCTCTCCTCTTGGGAATCACTAACAGATTTCTCTTCACTAGCTTGGCTATTCGAGTCATCTTGGATTCTTCTACTTTTGAATCCATCCTTGATGGTTACTCCAACTTCCACAATTTTAGAGAACTCCAATGGCACAACGCCTACCATCCTGAGATAATAAGAGTCCGACAGTGTTCTTAGAAACAACTTGGCCAATTATTTCTCTTGGTGTGGTGGATGAACCTGGGCTGCCAACTCTTTCCACCGCTGTGCGTACTCTCTGAAGGATTCATTGTCCTTCTGACTCATACTCCTCAGTTGGTTGCTGTCTAGAGCCATGTCCATGTTATAACTGTACTGTTTCACAAAAGCATCATCTAGGTCTTCCCAAGACTGAATATGGTTCCTTTTTAGCTTCATATACAACATCAAGGATGCACCACATAGAATTTCTTGAAAGTAGTGAATCATTAGCTTGTCGTTGTCGATATAAGCAGCCATCTTTTAACAGAACATCGTCAAATGGTATCTTGGACAGCTAACACCATTGTATACTTCAAAGACAAAGATTTTAAACTTAAGGGGAATAACCATGCCCGAAACCAGATACAAGTCGTGAGCCTTAAGACCAGATGCATTGAGTCCTTTCATCATCTTCAATTTTTCCTTGAGATCACGAGATCCTTCCTCGATTTCCACAACTCTAGGATCATTCACCTTCATCATAAGGTGGATATTATGAGGATTTGGCACATACCTCAGAAATCAGGAATCTCTTCCATCAACTAGAAAAGCCAGGTTATCTTGCACAGGATGAGATCGAGTAGGAATATTCACTTGTGGAGCATTGTCATCAGGCGTAAGATCAAACATCGGGTTAGTCATCACTCTAAAGCCTGACATGGGATCAACATTATGTGTTCTCTCCATTATCCTTCAGTAACTACTTCAAGCTCGGTACAAATACCAGGAAATTAGCTGACGACACAAGGATAGAAGGCCGAATGAGTTGTATTTAGGGAAAAAATGTATGTAAATGATGCAATGCTACATGATGTATGTTGTGCAAATGCAAATGAATTTCAAGGAGCTCAAAAGGTTATGTTTGCAAACACCATAAAGTGGATAACACTTTGAGTGGCTGAAAATCTCATTTTACTAAAAATTTGAAGGATTGCAAAATAGAGTACAACTTCCAAAGTCCACGGGAAAACCTATGATGTTTGCAAGATAACTCTAAGTTCCTTGAAAAGTTAGAAATATGATGCATGGATGCATGGATGAATGTATGCATAAACACAGGTATACACAAATTCACATATTCACATATATACACGCATACAAACAAGGACCTAGGTTTGAAGATCACGAGCATGGAGCCATGGCCTACCCATCCCAAATGGTGTGAACTATGGGTTCTTATATTTGCAGAACAAGGTTCTAAAAAGTTCCCAGAGTCAACAACCCATCTTTCGGATATTATCGATTTCCCGAATAACTCGGTAGTCAATAATATTCTCAAGAGAGTCTCGTCTGAGTGTAGTATTGCGTATCAACTATTTTGGAACTACTCCCTCATTGTCATCGCACTACGTCCTAAAAGGCCAATTAGGGTTAAAAGGTGACTAATGGTCATCAGTGTCATGGGCTCATAGGTCGAAAGTAGAAGCATTTTCACGAATAAACTCGTTCAACACGTCTACTCCCATGAGGGCCTCCACTGAGTGGTGGTTTCTCAAGTCAAATTTTTCGAGAATCGACTCCCTCAAAGTCTCCTTGAATATACCACATTTCTATCATAGGTGCACTCAAGTCTGGGTATAGGACATATCCTCACCACTCAAGGTAGAAACCCTGTATACAGAAAAACCCAAGGACAGATAGATATATACAGATATACAAATATACAAATATAATACAAATACAAGTATACAAACAAATAACACATAAACAAGATAGGTGTAACCCTCTTAGGGAGAAGGATCTTCCTCGTCCCCAGTGAAGTCGCCATTTCTGTCGCAGTGAGAATAGGATATCAAGCTATTGGTTAACTTGAATCACAAATCATAATTCACCACCGAACTTTTATTTATCCAAAGGAAAGGGTAAAGATCGAAAACCCTAATTGCAATGCAAAGCAATGCAAGATATCTAAGGTTTGGGGGTTAGTTATACCTAGGGAAGGTGCTATCATCCTAAGTATCTGTAGTACTCACAAGAACCTCTTGTTTTAATGTGTTATTTGTTATTTGTCTACTAAAAAGGGAAATGTGATAAGGTAAAGACCTAGGGGTATATACACTAAGTATGATCGCCAAGACATCGCATCTCATGCCTACGTATCCTGACAGGAATGGAATCAGAGCATTCGTAGTTCCCCTCACTAAGGGTAAACAAGGTAAAAAGAAAAGGTTGCTCGCCAAGGATTGACCTTGTGCTTACGTATTCTCAAAAGGAACTTTGAGAAATTAAAGCGTCCGTAGTTCGGACTACGGATAAAAGCAATGTTTGTTGGTTGGTTAGGATAAGAGACAAGTTTGCCATCTTAAGTAGAAAACTTAACTGAACCACCACAAACATACGGAAGATGGATCTTTGCTTCGCATTAAGAGAAGGACTCTGACTCGGATATCGGATCGACGAGTATGTCACATACCTCTCTCAAGCGAAAAAGAATCGACATCTTTCTCAACTATGTCACGGGGTAGGAGATTTACATCTCAACTAGGGATGACTCATGTCTAATCTCTCTTGGGAGATAGGGAACTTAACTGTAAGTTATCTAAGGTTGAACATCCTAAGGGAAACTATCCTGAGGGAAGCTATCCTAATGGAAAGAATCTAAGTATGCACATCCTAGAGGGAATCAACCTAAAGGGGAAACATGGATCGTGCAAAGAGTTAGAAAATGCAAATGAACATGACTGTATAGTCAACAATAAGTCCTTCCCTTAGACACAAGCAGAGTCGATCATGAAAATAATATACAATGTGCAAACAGCAAAAACTCAAGTGTCAGAATCATGGACAAATAATACCACATGTACAAAACATAGATCAAGGCATGTAATAAAATGTCAACAATAATTCAATCCAGGAACCATGTTAAGCTAATGAATATACAACAAATCATATGACTAAAAAATGAAAATAAACACAAAGGAGACATTTTTAAATTTGTAATGACAAAAATGGCAAAATAGATAAAATAATTAAAAGATGGACAAAATATTTTGGGTTTTTAAATATGAAAAAAAAAAAAAAGATAAAAATAAATATTTTTTAATAATATACAAATTAGAAATGAAAATAATTTAAATAATAATAAAAAAAAATAAAAAAAAGGTGTAAGAATGAATTAGTGAGCATGGAGAGAAATAAATCAAATTTTAATGGGCAAGGCCCAACAATAATGAAATGAATGGAACTGCTTGAAATAATAAAAAAGGGTCTGCAACAAATGACACGATAATTTTCAGGTTTACCATTTCTCAAGTTTTAAAACTCACCAGATCAAAAAAAGCTCCTTCGTTCTCAATCTTTCCCTTGCCTTCCCGTCTCTTCTCTCTCACGAATCTCTCTCAACTCAATTCTTCTTCTGTTTCAAAAACTTTGATGCTGCAATTTAGGTTGTTGTTGTTGCAGTTCGTTGATCATCAATGAGCATCACCAACCTTGCAAATCTTATCTGAGAAGAAACTCTTTGCAGCAAACAGTAACGACACTACGGTGGCAAATCGAGACAATGCCATTGATGCGCAGTGGTGCATGTTGCGGTTCAACGAAGTCGGCGTTTGGTGTTTTGAAATGAGCTTTGATGGTGGTTTTGCGAAATGGCGATGACGGTGGTTTTGCGAAATGGCGATGACGGTGGTTGGAACACTTACATTGGCATTCGAGGAAACCCATGTTTTGGTAATCAAGATGGCCAGTTCTCTTTAACAATGCATGAGAAACCTGTACTCCCTGTCCAGTAACATAAGGAGTGGGCCAAGAAATTCAGAATTAGGTGCATCCACCAAGGTGTTGAACTTTGGACAGTATTGTCATACCCCAAATTTTGACCACTAAGATTCCCCATCATTGTGCAAATCATCATCATAATATGGGTGAACCATCATACCTCATTAGTCTCCCCAAAGATGGGTGAGCATCCACTACAATCAAATTTAAGGTTTCAAGCCCTCTCAGAGCTCTTAGACAAAGGATCAATCAAGGAATGACATGATCTTCAACTTGTCTAAACCTCTCCAAATATCCACAATGGATCAAGAGGACTCCCACATCAAGGATTAAGCATAGGGTTGCAACCGTCCAAGTCGATCAAGCCTCAAGATCGCCAGTGTCACCAAACTAGAGTTTTGGTCGACTGGGGCCTCCAGATGGAAATTTTCTTCTGGGCATGAGCCAATGCTTCAAAACACAACCTAAGATGCTCCAAGGGACATCATGAACCCAATCATAAAGTCAATTTTTCCTCAGGGGATGCATTCATAAAAAAATCGGGAATTAGGGTTTCTTGACCTAATTCACCCCTAAGTAAACTTTTCGGACAAAACATGAGCCAATACCTCAAGACGGGATTTGAGGGTCTCTAATAAACTACATTTATCCATTTGCAACAATGGATTAATCCAAGAAGCTTGATCAACAAGTTTCAAATTCATCAGAACCACAATTAGGGTTTCGCAAAAAAAGTCAACTATGCCTTTGACTTTTGACCCAGGCATGCTCCCAAACCTTGGGACATGATTCTATACACCCTATAACACCCATGGAACATGTCCATCAAGTTTGATTTAGGTCAAGGACTTGATTTCATAGAGGATCGCACAGTTTGGAGTTCATCTGACAAAAAGTCAACTGTGCACAAAAGTCAACTTTGACATTTTAAGATTTTTCACAATTATGGTTCTTTGACCCTAAAACAATGGTAATGTGTGATTGGAATCATCATTCATCAATAAAAATCAAGAAAAGTGGGATAACTTGTAAAAGGGGTAACCATAAAAAACTTAGAAATTTTCTAAGTTATGGAACAAAGTGGCAAGGGTACCAACTTCCAAGGATCATAACTTGGGATCCAAGCAACCATTTTGGCTGATCCAAAGATGGATTTGTAGCTCTCATGACATACTTTAAAAGTGTCAACTACACCTCGTTCCAATTCACCATGGATTTTGAGTTATGGAATGATCAAAATGGCTGAAAACATGAAATGTCACTTTTTCTAACACTTAGTGAAATTTTCACTAAGTCAGAATCAGTCTTGCTTTTTTTCCAAAAGTAGGGGGATTTTTCACTTGTATCCAAAAAGTATCAAGACAAACTATGATCACACATATGTTGTATCATATGAGGGCTTTCTAAAATGGCCAAGAACTCCATGAAACTCCACTTAAGCCATGAGATATGACAATGGCAATGTGCCTTACTGCAAACTGTCATGGCAAGGCAAATTTGTGCATTTTGCTCGATTTGAGCAAATTTTGCAAAGGAAAAACAAGTTTATCTATCTGAACACCTCAGGGGGAGACCAAGGGGGGACAAACACTGACCCATCAACCTCCCAAGTCTTTGGAACCCAAAGTAGCATGCCAAACCTAGAAATGCCTAAAAGAGGGACAAGACTCCAATTTTGGTTTGGAGCATTTAATGGATGCACCAAGGTGGCAAGGACTGAGCCCTTTCCAACAGAATTCAGTCAAGACTTATCCAAGAACTAGGGAACCAGCAGCCCGTGCTCTAACCTCTAGTAAATGGCTAGAGGAGACTTGGATTCCTATTGATCAACATTTGCCAAACCTCTGCAGTAGTTGTCATTCACTATTGCAGCCATAACAAACTTGCTCTACTATAAATAGAGCTCATTTGTGCTCAATTTGAGCACACCAAAGCACTACAACACTTGTTTTCCTCAAAATCTCTTTCTCTAGGCAAAAATGCCTTCTTTAGCAAGGTAACTCTGAGTTTTTGAGTTAGAGAGCAATTTCATCACAGCTCATGATCCAAACACATCCAATATGTCATATCTAAGTTGTCCAAACTCTCACAAGTGACCTGTAACACCAAAATCTCAAGTCCATTCTCAAAACCTCAAAATTAGACTTTTTTTTGCACTTTTCAAGCTATGTCTTGATTCAGTCACTTTTAAAACCAGATAAAACCTCAAACACACTCCAAATATCATCCTTAAACTGTTCCAAATGGTTCCACACATCTGGAACATCATTTGAGAAACTTGCTATTTTGGCCACTTTTGCCCCTTTTGCAAGAAAGGGCCAATTTCCATTCCTGAGGTTTCCAGCTGATTCCAATCATCCTAAAAGCTTCTAAGGGGTCATTTGAGAGTGTTCAAAGCATCAAAACATTTCTGGAACAAGGCCCTTGACAGATTGCCCAAAAAGCTCTCAGAGAGGTAAGCATCTCAACTTGAACTCTTTAAAATATGCCTTGCTTTGAGGTCCACTGATCATGCATCTCTTATAAATGTCATATGTGTTATGTTTGCACCAATTAATCATGTAATTCATGGTTGTGCCTAGAGGTAGCACAGAAAATGCACAATATGGCCTATTTCAAAACCACTACCGGGTTTTGAGGAGGATTGATTTTCTGGAAAAACCACCACCACTATTGGATTCCTTAGGAAATTCTAGGCCAGATGCATATAAATTTTGTCTCCATCCATGGAGAAATGAGGAAGTTATGGCCTTCACGTTTCTGACCAAAAACCTTGCTTGCCTTGCCTTGGCCAGGCCAAGAACAAGGCAAGCCTTGTATATTTATGGCTGGGGTTTGATACACGAATGTATCACCACCCCAGTGGTAAGGCGCGCATGCTGCACACAAGAGGTCTGGGGTTCGAATCCCCCTCGCCCCAGACCCCCTTTTTACTATTTTTTTTCCATTTTTACTATTTTCCATATTATTTTTAATAATTTGAAAAATTAATAACTTCCTCAATTTTAATTATTTTTTATTGGTTCTTTTTGCAAAAAATCACAAAAATGTTGAAATATGTTATTCCACAAAAAAAATCAAATTTATATTATTTATTTAATATAGTTAGTATTTTTGTGAATAAATTCATTTTTAATTGTTTTTAAACATTTAAAAGTGAATATTTATTTTGAAAATCAAAACCAAATGAGTTCTAAACCATCTTGTGATTAAAACCTCATTTTTCAAACCTTAAACCAAAATCACAAGTGGTTTATTCAAATCCATTTGGTATTTTTATCATTTTTATTGATTTTCTTTAAATATTTACTTTTAAAGAAAAACAAAATTAGGGTTTCTTTGATTTTCACCCTCACAAATCTTTTTCAAAAATTGCCTCTAATAGAGTTTAAGACCCAATCCCTCTTTGAAACCAAAATAGTTTGGGTCTCAGTCATTGTATAAGTCCCAACACATTTTCAAAAACCTTGGCGCGATCGCCATTTTTTCAAACAAAACCCTGGGCCTCTCCTTGAGCTGTAATCCCCACCACTTGTATAAAAACAACTTATTGGGCCTCTAATAGAGTGTAAGACCCAATCGCCTTTTAACCAAAACAATTTTGGGCCTCAGATATTGTATAAGTCCCTCTGCATTAAAAGATAAATCTCGGCGCGATCGCCAGTTTATAAATCAACCCTGGGCCTCTCATTGAGCTATAAGACCCATTTCTTTTCTTAAAATTGGGCCTCTAATAGAGTATAAGACCCATCCCCTTGTACATAAAAATATTTTGGTTCTCGCATATTGTATAAGTCCCTCTGTACAAGTTTCAAAACAACGGTGCGATCATCGTCAAAACTTGGGCCTCTCCTTAGCTGTAAGCCCCCAACAGTCTTCTCAAAGCACTTTCTCCTTTGATTTTGAATTCAAATATATGTTGGTATCAAAATTTTCTTTGTTGAACAACTAAAAAAATAGCATGGAAGCTCTACAACAGGTAAGTGTTTATCCGCTTTCATTTACCGCTTTCGTATATATAACTGTATTGTGGGGCCGTTTCACTGTAAGTCTTCTTTCACAAACTTTTATATACTTGTCACATATCAATTGTGTAATACTAGTATAGTTATTTAGAGTTTTCCCCGGCAACTACGTCTAGCACTAGGTAAAGCCCTGGTGGTCACTCTTAAATACAAACAAAACTAGATCCCCTATAAGATTCCAGATACAGTCTTCCCTCCTCTTGGGGTTAAACAATATGGAAACGTGAAAGGCAGCATTCTCGGTGAACCCTTTCTCAGACTGTCACCCTTAGAAATTGTCAAAGAAACTCTAACTCCCTAGAGATGATCTTTTCTCTGTGAATGGCATCTCTTAAGTTTCTTCCAAATCCTTGAACTTTCCTGGCTTGATCTATTCTCGGTGAATAGCATGTCTTGAACTTCTCTTGGTTTGGGGACCCACAGGCTTCCTAAAAGCATCCCCGCCTCCTCTTGGGCGTTGTACAAGGACCCTTCGGCTTCTTAGAAGTTCTCATGCCTTCTCTTGGGCTTAATACAAGGACCCTGATGACCTCTTAAAGGTATAATACAGAACTTAGTCATCCTTTGTTAAAGCAGTCTTTCCCGCGTCAAAACTCCGGCCATTGTAGGGTTGATACTCATCCCTTAATGACCGCGCCTCCTCTTGGGCATTGTACAAAAGATAAAACTCTAGACTTGGACAGTCTAAGCCTCTTGAGTCTCAAAGACATTCTCAATTTCCTTTCAAACATAGGTAGAAACACCGACCACTCCGAACCCCGGTCTCTCCCCTGAGAGTTCCCCATACTTGGACCCGCTTCTGGATCTCCAGAATCTACAGCGGTAAGGTAGCCTCCTTTTGGGCTTTGTACAAATGATTCTCCCTAGCGGAGCTAACCATTTTATACTCTCTTGTTGAGTTAACCACTTTTAGCCTCCGTCTTGGGCTTTGTACAAGACATATAAAACACTCTCTTGTTGAGTGTAAAAGACTCTCATGTTGAGTCAATATCCTTTTAGCCTCTATCTCGGGCTTCGTACGAGATAGAAAAACACTCTCCTGTTGAGTATAAAAGACTCTCTTGTTGAGTCAATCTCCTTTTAAGCCTCAGTCTCGGGCTTCGTACGAGACAGAAAAACACTCTCTTGTTGAGTATAAAAGACTCTCTTGTTAAGTCAAACCCTTTCAACCTCCATATTGGGCTTTATACAAGATACATTTTCCCCGGAAAAGTCAAACTTCCAGCCTCCTTTTAGGCTTTGTATAAAGAAACCCCGGTTGAGTCAATCAACCATTAGCATCAAATTTGTGCCTTGCTCACAGCATACAAACATCAACAACTCTTTAGAGATGACAAATTCTCTCTCAGTCAAACCCTTTAGCTTCATATCTTGGGCTTTGAACAAGATATAAACCACCTTTAGCTTCACGTCTTGGGCTTTGAACAAGACACCAAAACCACCTTTTTCCTCCCGTAGAATAGGAGGAACTACGATCGCTCTGATTTCCCTGTTTCGGGAATACGTAGGCATAAGATTTCAAAAATCTTAGCGAGCATACTAATCAACAACCCAAAACCCAGTACCCCGTATATCATCCCAAAAGCACCAAATCCTAACATCTTACCAACAGCCTCGCAAATGATCCAGACATCCTGATTTTCACAAAATAACCTAAGAGAGACCCACAATCTTAATAGCATCTGTAAACCAACAGTCTTCTGTTTAAACTCAGTTTGCAAGCAGGGTTAATTGGAGACATCTATTTCCCTTCCTTAATCAGCTTCAATAGGATAAAAAATGATTCGAACTATAGTACCCCAAAGCGACAGTGCTTTGCAACCACGCAAAAATTCGTGCTACAGAAAAATGGTGACTTCACTGGGGTCGTCGAGATCTTGTTCTCTTCCCATATCTTAGGTAGAAAACCTTAAGTTCTCAGAAATGGCGACTCTGCTGGGGAGTCATTATCTGTATAGGATCATAAGACTAGAGGTCTAGGATGATTAAGACAAATATATATACTGCTTTTCCTAATTGATATCTGTGTTTATTTTTCTGCTGATGGGAATGCGTGTGATGCCGCATGTGGAAAGATTAAGTATACACCTAAGATAGGTAATGGCATTATACTGGTAATCTTGCGGGGAGTGAATCCTAGTTAAGAGTTCCCGGTTGACCATCAAACTCAGTGGAGACTCCCTTTGCATATACATTGCCTATACGACTTCGGTTGTTGAAAGTAGTGTAGTCGACTGGTTTATCTGAGAAGCTGAGGTTTTTAGTAGACTGAAACCATTTTGTAGTGCAGAAGCTATCAGAAATAGTTGTCACGCGATACTACCCTCATCTGAGATCACTCTAAGATGCATCAACTCACTGGCGATCCGTTTGCTGTTGTTATCCCAAGAGGGGTCAATGATTTTGCGGACAGGTACAAAAATCACCAGTATAAACCTTTGGGGATGGGTAGAGCCTTGACTTCATGACACCGACCCTTTGACCCCATGTTTTTTCTATATTTTTGTGTGCTGTATTCATGCATTCATTTCATTAAAAAAATATTAAAAAAAAACATTAAAATTAAAATAAAGAAAAATATTCTCTTCTATTATCTCTTTTTCAAATTAAACTAAGACAATGATTGCGAATGTTAGATAAAGAGATTGCTAATGGATTTCGTTAGAAGGAGAACTCATAAGTACGCCTTCAAGGTTCCAAAACTAGAGGATTGAAGAGTTCTGGCGAGAATGATCACCAACCCCGAGGCTTTCAGAGCCAAGTATGGAGGACTGTTGTCCTTGTTAAGGGTCCATGTAATTGAAGGAATCCTATCCACGCTAATCTAGTTCTACGACCCGGTCTATCACTGTTTCACATTCCCGGATTATCAACTAGCACCAACACTGGAGGAGTACTCTCACCTGACTGATTTGCATATTACTGACCAGGCTCCCTTTTCTAGACTAGAAGAAATTCCAAAAGATCAAACCATCACAAGAGCAATCTATTTGGACGAGTCAGAGGTCAGGACTCACATGACCACTAAGGGTGGAATTCAGGGTTTGCCAGCCTAGTTCTTGACAAAGAAAGCTTTATACTTTGCTAGTATAGGGAACGTGGCCGCTTTTGAGAGCATCTTTGTTTGGCTCACCTACGGGTTATTTTTGTTTCCCAACATCGATAACTTTGTAGATATCAACGCCATTAAGATTTTTCTGATTGGAAACCCTGTACCGACCTTGCTCGCAGATGCTTATCATTCGGTACACTTAAGGAATTTGTATAGCGGAGGAATGATCACATGATGTGTACCCCTGCTATACAAATGGTTCACTTCCCATTTACCCAAGTCTGCTGCATTTTGGGATCAAAAGAATACTTTACGTTGGTCGCAGAGAATCATGTCTCTTACCAACTCTAAAATCGATTGGTACAATCGAATCTATGACGGGATCAGAATCATTGACCGTTGTGGAAATTTCCCAAACGTACCCCTTATAGGAACTAAGGGAGGAATCAACTATCATCCAATTTTAGTTCGTCGTCAATTTGGATACCCGATGAGGCATGTCCCGCGAAATGCTCATCTGGAAGGTCTTTTCTTCAAGTAAGGAGAAAATGACAGGGCACTAAAGACGGAAATAGTGCATGCCTGGAAACACGTTCATAGGAAAGGAAGAGAGTCTCTAGGAAAACCAGACTTTGTCTCGGTGGAGCCTTATCTCCAGTAGGTAAAAACTAGAGCTCTCAAGTTGAGGATGCCTTACCCTCGTCAGGAAGTTCTTCCCTTAAGGGACTCTGTCCTTTATTTTATGTCTGAGACGGAAAAACTTCAGGTTACTCTCAACAAAGTGCAGCAGGAGAAGAGGTCTTGGAGGAACAAGTACCGTATTCTCAATGTGGAGTGTATGAAAATACAACAGCTGTTAAGAGAAAAAGATGCTCTGATTGAGATTTTAGAGCAGCATGCTGTAGAAAATCAGGATGACCAAAGGGATTTTCTCGCTCCTTTCACTTGGCAAAGGAATGACAACCCGACAACGGCCGAAGAACCCCGGTTAAAGAAGAGGAAAGTACCAGAACCAACACCTGAGCTCGCTTCAGAGAGGACTCAGGACCCATAAGTTTAGATTTCCTTTCGCAGCACTTTGTAAATTACTGTATTTTCATTTCCGCAATCCTTTGAATTCAATAAAATGGGGTTTCCCCACTGTTTGATATTTCCAATCCTATTGTCGAAGTTTATTTTGATTAAACAAAAAAATAATTAATATAATCATTGCATATCATTCATCATTCTCGCGTAACGCATTCTTCTTACCTACGAATCTCACGTTTACGTCTCGATTCTAGAGTCAAACTGACTCAATCGTACAATACTCGGGCCAATCGTCAGAAAAAGATGGATGATCTCGAGGAAGAGAACAGAGAGTTGAGGGAGGAGATCGACACTCTGAAAGAGGATCTGAGAAAGCTTCATAATGACATGCAAGCTCTAGCAGAAGCTCAAATGCAACAACAAAGAACTGTGATCTCAGAGATCACATCAACGCCCATAGTGGAAAGGTATGATCCTAGGTACAAAATGCCGAAAGATCGTCCCTGGGGCATGCCTATCAACTATATCCTAGAGGGATATATTCCTCTGATCACTGAAGATCCGAAAACCGTAGCAGGACCTGCTGGGCCTGAAGGTTACAAACTTCGGGAAACCGAAGATGCCAGGGGCATGACAGCAACTCCTAAAGGTTACAAACTTTGGAAGGCACCAAGAGTCTCGGCCATAATGACTATACCACCGCCCGTGGTACACACTGTCCCGGAAGGATAGATTCCACAGATACCCTCTGGTGGAAACGAAAGTATGTTCGACATAATGAATGAGTTCCAGGAACAATTCCTGGAGATGCAGAAATAACTGCAAGTCCTTCGCGGTCAGGATTTATTTGGAAAGGACTCCGCAGACCTTTGTTTGGTCCATAATGTGAAAGTTCCACACAAGTTCCAGGTGCCCGATTTTGAAAAGTACAAGGGTAACTCTTACCCTCAGAGCCATCTGGTGATGTACGCTCGACGAATGTCAGCTCAGACAAAGAACCAAGAGCTACTGATTCACTATTTTCAGGATAGTTTAATTGGTGCTGCATTAAAATGGTACATGGGTTTAAACCGCACTAAGATCGCTACTTTCAGAGATTTTGACGTTGATTTCATTCAAAAATATAAATACAATTTGGACATGGCACCGGACAGAGATCAACTCAGATCGATGTCAAAAAATGACAAGGAAACCTTTAAGGAGTACGCTCAGAGATGGCATGAAATTTCCGCTCATATTTATCCACCTCTTGAAGAAAAAGAGATGACAAAGATCTTCTTGAAAACCTTAAGCTCATTTTACTACGATAGAATGGTCGCTAGTGCGCCCCGTGACTTCACCGAGATGGTGGACATGAGAGTTCGTCTTGAGGAGGCGGTCTAAGAAGGACGATTAGTTAAGGACGCAGGATCATCAAGTAGTACAAAACGATACGGTAGTGCTCTCCCTAAGAAAAAAGAGCAAGATATTGGGAATATCTCTCTCGGAAAGCAAAGGCGAAGGTATCAATCAGTAGCAGCTGTAACTCATGCTATCAACCCTGCGCATGTTCCTACGTATCAACCTCTGGTTGCTCAGAGCCAACCGAATCAACAACAATATCCGCAAAGGACACAACATCCTCTTTAGCATGCTCGTCCTCCGTACAACAACAACCGCGCAACGCGACCTCCAGTGTTTAATCCTATACCAATGTTGTACGCCGAACTGTTTCCATTATTATTGGTCAAGGGACACGTCCAAACCAGAGCTCCTCTTACAGTACCAGAAAATCTGCCTTTTTAGTTTAAAGCGGATCAGACTTGCCCTTATCATCAAGGAGGACCGGGGCATAACATAGAAAAATGTCTCAGTTTCAAATCCGATGTACAAAAGCTTGTTAGGAGCGGGGTCTTATCTTTCAAAGATACGAATCCGAATGTTCTCAAGAACCCGCTGCCTCAACACGAGAAAGCTGCAGTAAATTTGATAGAGGGAGAGTCCAATAACAGCTATCAAATTCATGATGTACTCTTATTGAGGGCCAACCTAGTCAAGATGCATTGTAGACAGAGTGGATATAGCCATGTGCCACCTCATAACTATCACCAGTGTGATACCTGCTCTAAAAACAATCAAGGATGTTCTGTGGTGTAATCAGCTCTGCAGGAACAATTGGATCTCGGATGGATCCAAGAGCACTGAGTTCGTGGAGTTAACATGACTTATACAAGTTCCAACGTCATTCAAAACCACGACATCCGTGCGATGAATGTCAACTTGGTGGAAATGCACTCAAGGCAAATCCAGTATCATAATCTGCCACAGCACGATTACAATTCCTGTCTAACTTGCTCGGTAAACAAACATGGATGCTATTTTGTACAAGAGGCCCTCCAGCGTCAGATGGATCTTGGGTGGATCCAGGACTACCATGATAAAAATCCTTATCAAGTTAAAATGATTCAGATCTTCGATATTCGCTTGATGAATACCAGCTTGGTGGAGTTACACGCCAAGCAAGTCCAACTCGGTTTTCTCACTTCACATGATTATCAGAGCTGTAAAGCATGCAGTGAGAGTAGCCAAGGATGTGCTCTCGTTCAAAGAACTTTGCAACACTCGTTAAACCACTGGTGGCTTCTAATCTATATGGATGAAGACACGCAACAAATCAGTGTGGTTAACGGGAACCCTACTCGGCATCAAAGTCAGGATGTCCGATCTCTGGAAACAGATCTAGTATGGTTACACTGCATTCAAAGCGGACGTGGCTAGGTGCCACCACACAACTACGAGCGCTGTAGAGTTTGCTCGGAAAAAAATCAAGGATGCTACCTCGTGCGAGCCGCCCTTCAGAGTCAGTTGGACCGCAAAGAGATTCAACAATATTCAGTTTCGGGGTCTATCAACTAGACGCCAGACTACTTCGCTGATCAGATCAAAGATGTTGTTGTAATCTCTGATCCTGATAGGGCCAAAGATGTTTGTCCCATCATCCCTCTACTTGACGAATCGAAAGTTCCTAACCAGGAATTGATTGAGGTTACTTACGACAGTCAAAAAAATCAGAAGGCTCCTGTAGTTATCTATCTACCGGGACCACTACCGTATGAATCAACTAAGGCGATCCCTTACAAATATGGTGCAACAACAATTGAGAATGGAAAGGAAATTCCATTACCCTCAGTCGTGAATATTGCAGACATTAGTCGAGTAACATGGAGCGGTCGAATCTTCAACAGAGGAGTTGGAGAACCTAACAGAGAAAAGGAACTTCAGATGGAAGCTCCCAATCTGCCAGTCGATCAATCCAGTGATCCCGACCTTCCAAAGAACGATGATGAGATGTTGAAGCTCATCCAAAGCAGTGAATACAACATTGTTGATCAGCTGTTACAAACTCCTTCAAAAATCTCAGTGCTATCACTTTTACTCAGTTCTGAAGCCCACAGAGAGGCTCTACAGAAAGTCTTAGAGCAGGCCTTTATGGAACACGATGTGTCAATACGACAATTCGATAGCATCATCTCTAACATCACTTCCTACAACAACTTGGGGTTTAGTGATGAGAAATTTCCAGAGGAAGGCAAAAGTCACAACATGGAACTCAATATCACAGTTAACTGCCAGGACGATGCTTTAGCCTGCATACTGGTAGACACCAGATCGGCTCTCAACGTCATGCCGAAGTCCACTCTAATGTGACTATCATTCAAAGGATCTTCGATGAGAGGCAGTGAGGTCGTCGTCAAAGCATTTGACGGGTCCAGAAAAACAGTTATCGGCGAAGTCGACCTTCCCATAACTATTGGTCCTCACACTTTCCTGGTCACTTTCCAGGTCATGTACATCCAGGCAACATACAATTGCTTATTAGGAAGACCTTGGATACACCAGTTGGGGCAGTCACTTCGACACTTCACCTGAAGTTGAAGTTTGTCAAGAACGACCAACTCGTCACGGTCTGTGGAGAACAAACCTTGATCGTGAGTAACCTTTCATTATCCACTTGTGTAGATCCTGAGGAGGTTGTTGGAACTCAGTTCCAGGCACTTTCGGTGAGCAATGAGGATCAACTAGAGAAAGGAACATCAATATCCTCGTACAAAGCTACTCTCGAGGTGATCAAAAGTAACAACACAAAGGGATGAGGACAACTTGTCATCCCTACGGATAATAAAACGAAGAAGGGTCTTGGTTTTTCTGCAACCTGTACCCAGACAACTATTAACGATGAAAATATTCATCCCATTCAGAACTTCTTCCACAGTGGAGGTTTCCTTCACCTAGTGTCTCAAGAAGTACATACCATCAACGAGGGAGATTCCTCCGATACAGATGAAGAATGGAAATCCTATCTTAACAAGGACGGTTATATGTCTCAGGAAGAGGTACCTACACCATTGTACTTTCTGACACAGAGTCTGAGATTTATACCGAGGTCAGATGTCGAAATGATATACAGAGATTGTGATCCAGAAGGATGTCGTGCTCCACCAAACTCATTAGAGGAAGACACTCCAATGAAATACAACTTTGACCACGACTATTATGGCCCAATGGATGGCCTGCCTATCTGGCAGCCGTACCCAGGAGACTTGGGGTAAGAAAATCATCCGAACAATGAAAATTAGCTGAGCATCATTGAAAAGAATACCTGCATCCCCACCATGTCATGGGATCAACACTCAGGTCATTCAGAAAATATCCAGCACGACGATGAATTTGCAAAATTTGCAGGACTAGAATTCATTAACTATGTTTTTCCCGAGGTTAACATCATCGAAAGGGATGACTCCTCCAGGTCCACAGAGGTGTGGGACACCTTAGGACAACCAAGTGGAAAATTCAACTTCTTGGTCAAGTACACTGGTCCTGAAAGCTCTCGTATTAGGCTCAAAGACATCCAGCCAACTGGATGGGGAGATTTTCCTGAGAGCACAAATATTATGCAAAACACAACCGAGGAATCCTCCTACGACAACTCTTCCTGGGAGACAGATTCTAATGATCCTGCTCCACCAGAAATCAATGTTGTTTCTGAAGACAAGGCAAGAAAGAAGGTACCCAACTTTGTGATTCACCGAGGAGTTCGCCGCCAATGGGTTGCAGTCGATGTTCCGAAGATCGTTCATAAGTCAAAGTAATGGCCATCTTTGTTTTAACCTTTCACCCTGCCCAGGTGAAACGAATGTTTTGATAGGGCTTACTTTCTGTAAATATCCCTCTTCGCTTCGCCCAAAGCGACAGGGTTTTGTTTTATAGGGTTGTAGTTTCAAGAATCGACTAAATCATAAATGAATAAACGTCGTTCTGTAATTTCCGCATTAATTACTGTTCTCTCTTTTTGTTTTTTTTTCAGAAAATGGTAATCCTAAAAAAAATGATTCAAATAATAAAAATAAGAAGTAAAAAAAATACACTGCACACACTCTTGCATTTTCTCCATCTCTTCTAAACACAAATCATCACGTTATGCAGATTGGTTGTTTTAATCCCTGTTGAAACACGTGATCCGATGCCTTCTCCGAACTTTGAGTTCCCAGTATTTGAGGCTGAAGAAGAAGATGACGACGAAATTCCAGAAGAGATCTTCCGATTACTCAGGCAAGAGGAAAGGTCTATTAAACCTCACAAAGAGTCGTTGGAAACAGTCAACTTGGGCTCAGAGGAAGAAAGAAAAGAGGTCAAGATTGGGGCACTGCTCAGCCAAGTTGTCAAAGAAAGTTTGATAATGCTTCTCAAAGAGTTTCCCGATGAATTCGCTTGGTCCTATCAGGATATGCCAGGGTTGGATACCAGCATCGTGGAACATCATCTATCGTTGAGATCAGAATGTCCGCCAGTAAAACAGAGGTTGAGACGAACTCATCCAGACATGGCCATCAAAATCAAAGAGGAAGTACATAAACAAATTGACGCGGGTTTCCTCGCCACATCAGAATATCCTCAATGGTTAGCCAACATCGTACCCGTTCCTAAAAAGGACGGAAAGGTCAGAATGTGTGTCAATTACAGGAACCTGAACAAAGCAAGTCCAAAGGATGACTTTCCTTTACCGCACATAGACATACTGGTAGACAATACAGAAAGTTCAAAGTCTTCTCTTTCTTGGACGAATTCTCAGGCTATAATCAAATCAAAATGGCGACGAAAGACATGGAGAAAACGACGTTTATCACCCTATGGGGCACCTTTTGTTACAAGGTAATGTCGTTCGGTTTGAAGAACGCTGAGGCAACCTATCAAAGGGCCATGACTACTCTGTTTCATGACATGATACACAAGGAAATCGAGGTATATGTCGATGACATGATTGCTAAATCTAGAACAGAGGAGGAGCATGTGACCCACCTGTCAAAACTATTCGAGCGTTTGAGGAAATACAAATTCCGCTTGAATCCTAATAAGTGCACATTCGGTGTCCGTTCAGGGAAACTCTTAGGATTCATCGTCAGCCAGAAAAGAATTAAGGTTGATTCTGACAAGGTCAAGGTCATTCAAGAAATTCCTTCTCCAAAGACTAAAAAATAAGTCAGGGGATTCTTGGGACGTTTGAATTACATTTCCAGATTTATATTCCTCATGACCGCGACGTGTGCGCCAATCTTCAAATTACTCAAAAAGAATCAGGATTGCGTTTGACTAGAAGACTGCCAAACCGCCTTCAACAATATCAAAGAATACCTGTTGAATCCACCGATTCTATCACCTCCCGTGGAAGGAAGGCCCCTAATCATTTACTTAACAGTCTTGGAAGACTGAATGGGTTGTGTACTTGGCTAACAAGACGAAACAAAAAGGAAAGAGTCTGCCATTTACTATTTGAGCAAGAAGTTTACGGACTGTGAAACTCGGTATACTATGCTCGAGAAAACTTGTTGTGCTCTGGCTTGGGCAGCCAAACGTCTTCGCCAGTATATGATTCGCCACACTACTTGGTTAATCTCCGAAATGGATCCAATTAAGAACGTCTTTGAAAAGTATGCTCTTACGGGAAGGATTGCCTATTGGCAGATGTTGCTATCAGAGTACGACATCGAATACCATGCTCAGAAAGCCGTCAAGGGAAGTTTTTTAGCCGGTCATTTGGCTCATCAACCGATTAACGATCAGGAATTAGTCGAATTTGACTTCCCAGACAAAGATGTCATGTATTTAAAAATGAAAGACTGCGATGAACCGCTACCCAGTGAAGGGCCAGAACTAGGTTCCCAGTCGGGACTAATCTTTGACGGACCTGTCAATCATTATGGATACGGAATTGGGGCAATCATCATAACACCTCAGGGTACCCACATTTCTTTCACCGCTACACTTATGTTCAAGTGCACAAACAACGAGGCCAAATACGAAGCTTGTATCATGGGTCTCGAAGAAGCGATCGACTTAAGGATCAAGAACTTGGACGTATATGGCGACTCAACCCTGGTTATCAATCAGATCAAAGGACGTATATGACTGATTCCTTTGGCACTCATGCCAATGGACACACAATGGCGAGAAAAATTCTAAGAGTAGGGTACTATTGGTTGACAATGGAATCCAACTGCTACAAGTACACGAGGAAGTGTCACAAGTGTCAAATATACTCCGACAAAATTCATGTACCGCCAACATATCTCAAAGTTCTCTCTTCCCCATGGCCTTTTTCTATATGGGGAATCGACATGATTGGCATGATTGAACCTAAGGCTTCAAACGGACATCGGTTCATTCTAGTAGCCATTGACTACTTCACCAAGTGGGTCGAAGCAGCGTCATACACCAATGTAACCCGACAAGTGGTAGTCCGATTTATCAAAAACAATATCATCTTCCGTTATGGTGTTCCAAGCCAGATCATTACTGATAATGGATATAACTTGAACAATAAGATGATGAAAGAGTTGTGCGCTGAGTTCAAGATCGAACACCATAACTCATCCCCCTACCGACCCAAGATAAACGGAGCGGTAGAAGCAACTAACAAAAACATCAAGAAGATCGTTCAAAAGATGGTTGTAACCTACAAAGACTGGCACGAGATGCTACCCTTTGCACTTCATGGTTACCACACATCTGTCCGCACTTCAACAGGGCAACCCCTTTCTCTCTAGTATATGGCATGGAGGCAGTGCTCCCCATAGAAGTAGAGATCCCATCGATCCGGGTATTGATGGAAGCTAAACTAACAGAAGCTTAATGGTGTCAAAATCGACACGACGAACTCAATCTAATCGAAGAAAAGCGGATGACGGCACTATGCCACGGTTAGTTGTATCAACAAAAAATGAAGAATGCGTTTGACAAAAAGGTCCGACCTCGCGTCTTCAAGAAAGGAGACCTTGTGCTCAAAAAGATACAATCATTTCTCACTGATTCTCGGGGCAAATGGACTCCGAATTATGACGGCCCCTATATGGTCAAGAAAGCCTTCTCAAGCGGCGCCCTGAGACTCGCAACCATGGACGAAGAGGAGTTTTCCTACCCCACGAATGTTGACGTAATCAAGAAATACTTTGCCTAAATAAATAAATAAATAAGAGAGTCTCGGTGGATTGAAAACCCAAAAGGGCGGTCCAGGCAAAAATTAGAGACATAATCAAAAATCATCCCGGTGGATTGGAAATCTCAGAGTACAATCCAGGCAAAAAATAGGGATAATGGCAAGTAACTATGTTCAACAAAGGGGCAAATCCCTCAGTAGCAGTCATGCCATCCATCAGGAAAACTCCAGTCAAGGTCATCTTAGACAGAAGCTCAGGATGTCCCGAATTCAAAGTTGGTAGAAGGATAGCGGTCATTATGTTTTAATGTAGCCCTTTTCCCTTAAATTACCATTTTCAAACTTTGTAAATACTCTATGGAATCACGCGCTTGGCTGATTTCCATCCTATCAATAAAATTTGAGCCCTAGTGCTTGTGTTTGAAATTTTTATTTGTTTTAGCTTTACAGAATGACATTTTTAACATGATTAACGATTCTTGAAATAAAACAAAAATGAATTTAATTGTCAAACTTTTTCTGGTTTTAAAATAAAAATGGAAATTTCTTTTGACTGTTGAACATCGAAAGAACATCGATCGCTTCTCCAGAAGCAATTGAGCTTCAAGGTGCAGAATCAAAGTACTCCTTCTAAACCAGTACGCCTGCATAAAGGATCAGTTGTGTCAGATGCAAATATCCCAACAGGGACTATCCCTCCTAAACAAGGCGGAGTTGCTATTTTTTGAACCAACGATACTTTTCATCTCCTGCTGTGGCCGAGTATCCAGTCGTGTTTGTCCATTAGTCTGTATGTCGCGCCAGTTTTGTCAACATATACATACATACATCATGCATTATTGATTTACATTCATTTTCATATTGCATCACTATCACTCTAGTCGGTCTTGTTCCCTAATGATAAAAGTCCTCTTACTCGAGTTGTCAGTTATTTCCTCGTCAGGAAGTGTTTCGTCTAAGCAACCTCTCCTCCAGTTTATTTCTGGATTAAAGGTGGTTCTTTGACCACTTTGATAACTTGAACCTCAGAAAGGCCAGAGAACCTACAACCAATATCACTCTTTGCCATTGAAGATGTTATCATCGCTTTCCCAGATTAAGGAAAATCCCCAGAAAAAGCCTCTTAATCAAAGATTCGGCAATACAGCGGTTTTTCTCCGAAAAATCCACTGATGAAAAGGTCATCAGCACCTCAAAATTGGATCACATCATATGGCATTTCTCCAAGAAGGTCCCAAGAAAAGTATAATGTAACACCCCCAAGCGACAACCGTCTCTCAAGAGACTTGCTTTCCCAAGTAGAGCCGAAAAATGGCGTCTCCAACAGAGAAGTTTATACACCTATATAACTCAGACGACTGGGTTCCCCAGCAACTCTGACGTCTAATTTTTTCCTTCATATGGCATCTCACCAGGAAAATTCGGCGAGAAGTTTGAGGAAAACCGCTATAAATAGCGTCCCTTGTCAAGAAAGTTTATTGACAAAAGAAACTGAGACCAGTTCCTTGGTAGGAAACAAGGATCGAGGGGAAGTTTACATCAGGAAACTGAGACCAGTTCCTTGGTAGGAAACCAGGATCGAGGGGAAGTTTACATCGGGAAACCGAGACCAAATCCTTGGTAGGAAACCAGGATCGAGGGGAAGTTTACATCTGAAAATTGAGACCAGTTCCTTAGTAGGAAACCAGGATCGAGGGGAAGTTTACATCAAGAAACCGAGACCAGTTTCTTGGTAGGAAACCAGGATATAGGGGAAGTTTACATCAGAAAACTGAGACCAGTTCCTTGGTAGGAAACCAGGATCGAGGGGAAGTTTATTTTCAAAAGAAAACTGAGACCAGTTCCTTGGTAGGAAACCAAGATCGAGGGGAAGTTTTACCTTTTCTAAGCATTATTGCTCAGCAAAAGAAGAAGCATGCTGAACTACCATTCCTAACCACCATCAAAATTTCGGGTATTCCGATATTTAATCATCTTGCACCCCGAATGCCTGAATACCTTCGCCATTCACACCTTCGGGTCCAAGAAGATTAAATAGGGGCATCTGTCATACCCTAAATTTTGACCACTAGATTCACCATCATTGTACAAATCATCATCACAATATGGATGGACCATCATACCTCATTAGTCTCCCCAAAGATGGGTGAGCATCCACTACAATCAAATTTAAGGTTTCAAGCCCTCTCAGAGCTCTTAGACAAAGGATCAATCAAGGAATGCCATGATCTTAAACTTGTCTAAACCTCTCCAAATATCCACAATGGATCAAGAGGACTCCCACATCAAGGATTAATAACAAGGTTGCAACAGTCCAAGTGGATCACGCCTCAAGATCGCCAGTGTCACCAAATTAGGGTTTTGGTCGACTGGGGCCTCCAGATGGAAATTTTCCTCTGGGCATGAGCCAATGCTTCAAAGCATAACCTAAGATGCCCCAAGGGACATCATGAACCCAATCATCAAGTCAATTTTGCCTCAGGGGATGCATTCATAAAAAAATCAAGAATTAGGGTTTCTTGACCTAATTCACCCCTAAGTTGACTTTTGGGACAAAACATGAGCCAATACCTCAAGACAGGATTTAAGGGTCTCTAATAAACTACATTGATCCATTTGCAACAATGGATTGATCCAAGAATCTTGATCAACAAGTTTTAAATTCATCAGAACCACAATTAGTGTTTCGCGGGAAAAGTCAACTATGCCTTTGACTTTTGACCCAGACATGCTCCCAAACCTTGGGACATGATTTTATACACCCTATAACACCCATGGACATGTCCATTAAATTTGATTTAGGTCAAGGATTTGATTTCATAGAGGATCGCACAAATTGGAGTTCATCTGACAAAAAGTCAACTGTGCACAAAAGTCAACTTTGACTTTTTAAGATTTTTCACAATTATGGTTCTTTGACCCTAAAATGATGTTAATGTGTGATTGGAATCATCATTCATCAAGAAAAATCAAGAAAAGTGGGATAACTTGTAAAAGGGGTAACCATAAAAAACTTAGAAATTTTCTAAGTTATGGAACAAAGTGGCTAGGGTACCAACTTCCAAGGATCATAACTTGAGATCCAAGCAACCATTTTGGCTGATCCAAAGATGGATTTGTAGCTCTCATGGCATACTTTAAAAGTGTCAACTAAACCTCATTCCAATTCACCATGGATTTTGAGTTATGGAATGATCAAAATGGCTGAAAACATGAAATGTCACTTTTTCCAACACTTAGTGAAATTTTCACTAAGTCAGAATCTGTCTTGCTTTTTTTCCAAAAGTAGGGGGATTTTTCACTTGGATCCAAAAAGTATCAAAACAAACTATGATCACACATATGTTGTATCATATGAGGGCTTTCCCAAATGGCCAAGAACTCCATGAAAGTCCACATAAGCCATGAGATATGACAATGGCAATGTGCCTTGCTGCAAACTGTCATGGCAAGGCAGATTTGTGTATTTTGCCCGATTTGGGCAAATTTTGCAAAGGACAAACAAGTTTATCCAACTGAACACCTCAGGAGAAGACCAAGGAGGGACAAACACTGATCCATCAGCCTCCCAAGTCTTTGGAACCAAAAGTAGCATGCCAAACCTAGAAATGCCTAAAAGAGGGACAAGACTCCAATTTTGGTTTGGAACATTTAATGGATGCACCAAGGTGGCATGGAATGAGGCATTTCCAACTGAATTCAGTCAATACTTATCCACGAACTAGGGAACCAGCAGCCTGTGCTCTAACCTCTAGTCAATGGCTAGAGGAGACTTGGATTCCTATTGATCAACATTTGCCAAACCTCTGCAGCAGTTGCCATTCCTTATTGCTGCCAAAACAAACTTGCTTTACTATAAATAGAGCTCATTTGTGCTCAGTTTGAGTACACCGAAGCACTACAACACTTGCTTTCCTCAAAATCTCTTTCTCTATGTAAAAATGCCTTCTTTAGCAAGGTAACTCTGAGTTTTTGAGTTAGAGAGCAATTTCATCATAGCTCATGATCCGAACACATCCAATGTCATATCTAAGCTGTCTAAACTCGCACAAGTGACCTGTAACACCAAAATCTCAAAGTCCCTTCTCAAAACCTCAAAATTGGACTTTTTTTGCACTTTTCAAGCCATGTCTTGATTCAGTCACTTTTAAAACCAGATAAAACCCCAAACACACTCCAAATATCATCCTTGAACTGTCCCAAATGGTTCCACACATCTGGAACATCATTTGAGAGAGTTGCTATTTTGGCCACTTTTGCCCCTTTTGCAAGAAAGGGCCAATTTCCATTCCTGAGGTTTCCAGCTGATTCCAATCATCCTAAAAGCTTCTAAGGGATCATTTGAGAGTGTTCAAAGCATCAAAATATTCTGGAACAAGGCCCTTGACAGATTGCCCAAAAAGCTCCCAAAGAGGTAAGCATTTCAACTTGAACTCTTTAAAATATGCCTTGCTTTGAGGTCCACTAATCATGCATCTCTTATACATGTCATATGTGTTGTGTTTGCACCAATTCATCATGTTATTCATGGCTATACCTAGAGGTAGCACAGAAAATGCACAATATGGCCTATTTTAAAACCACTATCGAGTTTTGAGGAGGATTGATTTTTTGGAAAAACCACCACCACCATTGGATTCCTTAGGAAATTCTAAGCCAGATGCATATAAATTTTGTCTCCATCCATGGAGAAATAAGGAAGTTATGGCCTTCACGTTTCTGACCAAAAACCTTGTCTTGCCTTGCCTTGCCTTGGCCAGGCCAAGAACAAGGCAAGCCTTGTATATTTATGGTCCGGGTTTGATACACGGATGTATCACCACCCCAGTGGTAAGGCGCGCATGCTGCACACACGAGGTATGGGGTGCGAATCCCCTCGCCCCAGACCCTATTTTTACTATTTTTTTTCATTTTTACTATTTTTCATATTATTTTTAATAATTTGAAAAATTAATAACTTCCTCAATTTTAATTATTTTTTATTGGTTTTTTTTGTAAAAAATCACAAAAATGTTGAAATATTTTATTCCACGAAGAAAAAATCAAATTTATATTATTTATTTAATATAGTTAGTATTTTTGTGAATAAATTTATTTTTAATTGTTTTTAAACATTTAAAAGTGAAAATTTATTTTGAAAATCAAAACCAAATGGTTTCTAAACCATCTTGTGATTAAAACCTCATTTTTCAAACTTTAAACAAAAATCACAAGTGGTTTATTCAAATCCATTTGGTATTTTAATCAATTTTATTGATTTTCTTTAAATATTTACATTTAAAGAAAAACAAAATTAGGGTTTCTTTGATTTTCACCCTCACAAATCATTTTAAAAAATTGGGCCTCTAATAGAGTGGTTGACCCAATCCCTCTTTGAAACTAAAATATTTTGGACCTCAGTCATTGTATAAGTCCCAACACATTTTCAAAAATCTTGGCGCGATCGCCATTTTTTCAAACAAAACCCTGAGCCTCTCCTTGAGCTGTAAGCCCTACCACTTGTACAAAAACAACTTATTGAGCCTCTAATAGAGTGTAAGACCCAATCCCCTTTTAACCAAAACAATTTTGGGCCTCAGATATTTTATAAGTCCCTCTGCGTTAAAAGAAAAATCTCGGCGCGATCGCCAGTTCAAAAATCAACCCTCTGCCTCTCATTGAGCTATAAGACCCATTTCTTTTCTTAAAATTGGGCCTCTAATAGAGTGTTAGACCCATCCCCTTGTACATAAAAACTTTTTGGGCCTCGTATATTGTATAAGTCCCTCTGTACAGTTTTCAAAATAACGGTGCGATCATCGTCAAAACTTGGGCCTCTCCTTGAGCTGTTAGCCCCCCAACAGTTTTCTCAAAGCACTTTCTCCTTTGATTTTAAATTCAAATATATGTTGGTATCAAAACTTTCTTTGTTGAACAACTAACAAAACAACATGGAAGCTCTACAACGGGTAAGTGTTTATCCACTTTCATTTACCGCTTTCGTATATATAATTGTATTGTGGGGCTGTTCCACTGTAAGTCTTCTTTCACAAACTTTTATATACTTGTCACATATCAACTGTGTAATACTAGTATAGTTATTTATAGTTTTCCCCGGCAACTACGTCTAGCACTAGGTAAAGCCTTGTTGGTCACTCTTAAATACAAACAAAACTAGATCCCCCTTAAGATTACAGATACAGTCTCCCCTCCTCTTGGGGTTAAACAATATGGAAACGTGAAAGGCAGCATTCTCGGTGAACCCTTTCTCAGACTGTTACCCTTAGAAATTATCAAAGAAACTCTAACTCCCCAGAGATGATATTTTCTCTGTGAATGGCATCTCTTGAGTTTCTTCCAAATCCTTGAACTTTCCTGTCTTGATCTATTCTCGGTGAATAGCATATCTAGAACTTCTCTTGGTTTGGGGACCCACAGGCTTCCTAAAAGCATCCCCGCATCCTCTTGGGCGTTGTACAAGGACCCTTCGGCTTCTTAGAAGATCTCATGCCTTCTCTTGGGCTTAATACAAGGACCCTGACGACCTCTTAAAGGTATAAGACAAAAATTAGTCATCCTTTGTTAAAGCAGTCTTTCCCGCGTCAAAACTCCGGCCATTGTAGGGTCGATACTCATCCCTTAATGACCGCGCCTCCTCTTGGGAATTGTACAAAAGATAAAACTCTAGACTTGGAAAGTCTAAGCCTCTTGAGTCTCAAATACATTCTCAAGTTCCTTTCAAACATAGGTAGAAACACCGACCACTCCGAACCCCGGTCTCTCCCCTGAGAGTTCCCCATACTAGGACCCTCTTCCGGATCTCCAAAATCCACAACGGTAAGGTAGCTTCCTCTTGGGCTTTGTACAAATGATTCTCCCTAGCGGAGCTAACCATTTCAGACTCTCTTGTTTAGTCAACCAGTTTTAGCCTCCGTCTTGGGGTTTGTACAAGACATATAAAACACTCTCTTGTTGAGTGTAAAAGACTCTCTTGTTGAGTCAATCTCCTTTTAGCCTCTATCTCGGGCTTCGTAAGAGATAGCAAAACACTCTCTTGTTGAGTATAAAAGACTCTCTTGTTGAGTCAATCTCCTTTTAAGCCTCAGTCTCGGGCTTCGTACGAGACAGAAAAACACTCTCTTGTTGAGTATAAAAGAAACTCTTGTTGAGTTAAACCCTTTTAGCCTCCATCTTGGGCTTTATACAAGATACATTTTCCCCGGAAAAGTCAAACTTCCAGCCTCCTCTTAGGCTTTGTATAAAGAAACCCCGGTTGAGTCAATCAACCTTTTAGCATCAAATTTGTGCCTTGCTCACAACATACAAACATCAACAACTCTTTAGAGATGACAAATTCTCTCTCAGTCAAACCCTTTAGCTTCATATCTTGGGCTTTGAACAAGATACAAACCACCTTTAGCTTCACGTCTTGGGCTTTGAACAAGACACCAAAACAACCTTTTTCCTCTCGTAGAATAGGAGGAACTACGATCTCTCTGATTTCCCTGTTTCGGGAATACGTAGGCATAAGATTGCAAAAATCTTAGCGAGCATACTAATCAACAACCCAAAATCCAGTACCCCGAATATCAACCCAAAAGCACCAAATCCTAACATCTTACCAACAGCCTCGCAAATGATCCAGACATCCTGATTTTAACAAAATAACCTAAGAGAGACCCACAATCTTAATAGCATCTGTAAACCAACAGTCTTCTGTTTAAACTCATTTTGCAAGCAGGGTTAATTGGAGACATCTATTTCCCTTCCTTAATTAGCTTCGATAAGATAAAAAATGAATCGAATTGTAGTACCCCAAAGCGATAGTGCTTCGCAACCACGCAAAAATTCGCGCTACAAGACAAACAATGTCATCACTGCTCGGGCAATAGGCAAGGGAAAGATGACAATCTTGTGGGAGTCAATGGTCTTGGCAACAAACTCACCAACAGATGAAGCTGAAGCTGAATCCCAATAAAGAGAAATCGCTAAAGCTATTATCACCATCATCATTGTTACGTTGATTTTTTCAGAAGCAACCATAATTTGAGCAAGGCGATTGTGCATCACGGTGAGTGAGATATGGAGTGGTTGTTTTGGATTATGGTTTATTTTGTTGATGAAGGGTGGAATGGAAGTACGAGGTCACGGCGGAAGAGACGTCGACGGTTGTTTGGAAAAGTGTAGGAAGTGAATAATAATGTGTTTGGTCATGTAGTGTATATGCAGTGTGTATGGAGAGGTGCGAAGAGTGAGGTATTGGTTTCCAAGTGTTGTGAGGGAGTGTTTGTAAATGAAATAATGAGTTAAAGCAAAATATGGTGGTGAGGCTTGTTGCATGGTTTTCAAGAATGAAGAGGAAGAGATTATTAGCAGGCTTTGATATGCTTCCATTTGTTCTTGTATGTGAGGGAGATGGATTATGAGGGGAAAAGCTTTACATGGGGTGATGTGGCTGAAGTGTGGGTTGCGAATTATTTTTAAGAAGAAGAGGAGTATATGATATTGGGTGATGAGGTGAAGAAAGAGAGGAGTTGTTGGAGCTTGTAGGAAAAGGTATTTTTATTTTTCAAAAGAAAATGGATGGCCTGAAGTATTGTTGGGTGTATTATGCAGTAAGGTGAAGTAGGGAGAATAAGATAATCCAATGAGAAGTGTTATATGGTGTTTGTGTGGTTGTTGTAGTGGTGAGGTTTAGTTACAGGGATGGTAGACTTATGTTATGGTGTAGTGGCGGAGATCCGATGTGGTGGATAGGTATCGTTGAAGCATGTCAAAAAAATTTCAGTGTATGTAGTTTTTTAATAAAGTATACTCCCTTTATCTCATTTGTAGTGTAAAAGTTTATTGTTTGAAAGCTTTATTTGGTGTATGAGAGTGGGATAGTAAGATTATGTGAATGAAAAAGATAGCTTTGTATGAGTAGAGAGATGCAGGGAAGAGAGTTTATGGCTTGTGGTTACGCATGAAGAAGAAGATGAGAGTGATAGTTAGGTGGAGATGTGGTGTATACTATTTCTCAAATGTAATCTTTCCTTTTAAAAAAAAAACCAATGAGAGAGGATAATGGGCACAGGTGGGGAACATGCGCAGGAGGGTACACACGGAGAGTGGGGGATCTTACGCATGTTGTTGGGTTTTTACACACAAAAAAAGAATAGAAGAAAATGTCCTCTAAACTTAAATATTAAGTCTTGTCCAAAATAGAATGAAAATAAAAATAAATAAATATTAAAAAAAAATAATAAGAAAAGGAATAAAATATTAAATATATAAATAATAAAAATCTAAAATAAAAACCAATTAATAAAAGTGATTGTTAATTGAAAATTAGAAACAAAATCGATAAAAAATGAATAATTGGACCGATAACGAAGTGCTCAGAAAAAATAAAAGGAACACACCAAAATGATCAGCGCAAAATATACTTACTGGAAAAATACAGCATTTGGTCAAAATTCGAAATAAATTTTTACCCGCTAAAACAACTTAAACTGTCCAGAAATGCGACCGAAAAGTGGTCGAAAAATATAAATGAGCACGCCAGGTTAAACTACGCAAAACATAGATTAATACCACTTACGTCTGTAGGCTCGATTTTAAAATTCTCCGTCCTCTGATTTTTTGCACAGTTGACTTTTATTTGACTGAATCGGCTGTAATTCCAACAAATTTATTTTGGCTGATAAATTGGGTATTATGCAAGATGAAATGCGTGACATGCTATGCAGACGTTGCAAAATGAAAAAATGCAGAATCTTAGGGTTAAAAATTAGGGTGTGACACCATCCTCGCCGGTCTACGCTTAGCCGAGGACCTAGGGGCTGAAGAAGTCGTCGTCTACACCGATTCTCAACTCGTGGCCCTCCAAGTTCTGGGAGAATATCAGGCCAAGAACGACAACTTGTTCGAATACTTATCCCTGGTCAAGTAAAAAATGACGAAGTTTGCAATGGTAGAAGTAAAAAATGTTCCCCGCAAACATAATGTCAGAGCAGACGTGTTGTCAAAACTGGCGAACACGAAGAAAAAGGGCGAAAACAAATCCGTCATCCAGAAAGTGCTTCCTCAGCCCAACATCGAGAAACCCTCCACGATCCTCGATGTGCAAGTCATCAGTGACAGCAACTACTGGATGACCCCAGTTTATAATTACCTCGCTAAGGATGAACTCCTATCCGACCCCAAAGAGGCCAGCATAGTCAGACGCATGGCCTGCTCCTATGCCCTGGTCGAAAACAAGCTCTACAGGAGAGCGTTCTCCTTCCTTTAATCAATTGCGTTGAGGAAGAGATGGTCGCCCATGTCTTGCGCGAGAACCATGATGGGATCAACGCCCAGCACCTCAGGGGATATCCCTCGCCAAAAAAGCCCTACGAGCAGGGTAATACTATCTGACCATGCAGCATAATGCAAAAGAGCACGTGAAGAAATGCGACAAACGCCAATGGCATGGAGACATGCACTTGACTCTACCTAACAAACTCAAAGCAATGTCCTCCCCGTGGCCCTTCGCATGGTGGGTGTAGCGTGCGATTTTTATCGGTGACGCGACCACCATAACGCAATGGTTGGAATTGAGTGCCACTTTCTGATTTTTTATTTATCCTATGAAGCTGGAAAGGAAAGGGAAGCTATCTAAAACTAACCTTGCACGCAAATGTTTTTTTTAACAAATGCTAAGAGATTGGGGGTTCGGGGTTAGGTTATACAAAGGGAAGTTGTTAATTACCCAGTGTATATATGGTTATCCATAGATCTTCTGTGGCATGTTTAAATACTTTCTGGTGTTTATCTATTATGGGTTGGGAAAGCTTCTCCTTTGGGAGTGTCGATAGAGTGCGTTTGTTGTTTTCGGGTTTTTTTGTTGTTTTTGGTAAGGTACTGGATCTAAAGTTTTTTATTTGTGTGCTCGCTAAGATTTCGCAATCTTATGCCTCCGTATTCTCGTTAAGAAAAATTGGGAAATCAGAGTAATCATAGTTCCTCCTATTCTATGGGATGAAAGATGTTTGGTGTCTTGTTTAAATCCCAAGATTGAAGCTAAAGGTTGTTTGTGTCTTGTTCAAAGCCCAAGATTGAAGCTAAAGGTTCATCTGAGAGAGAATTTGCCATCTCTAAAGGGAGATATCTCACCTGTTCATCACAGTGGTTTGGCAATTGATTATAAAGGGGGATTACTTTAACTGGGATATATGGAATCCAACAATGGCATGATTTCCTTTATAAGGGAATTGTCCTGAAGGAGGAAACTTTAACTCAATGTAGAGCAATGCCATTTTTTCTTAGGAATCTTTCATGCTAAGAGAATGACATTGGCTTGGATGTAAATAATCCAGAGGCTTGCCACTTACAGTAATTAGATGAAAGAAGAGATTTACCTGGATAAAGAGGGACCACAACTTGGATTTTTGAATCAACAAGTGTGCCACTTACATCAGTTATCTGGAATTTAGGGTTTGTTTGATTATTTGTTTTGATATGTGATATACAAAGAAATGTCTTCCTATAGAGAGAACTCTTGATTTCCTATGAGGGGATGGTGATGTTTGTGTGCCTTGATCAAAGCCCAAGGTTGAAGCTAAAAGGTTGTTTATGTCTTGTTTAAAGCCCGAGAATGAAGCTAAAAGATTGACTCTACTAGGAGAGTTTTATATCTGTCTTGCACAAAGCCCAAGATTGAGGCTGAAAAGAGATTGACACTTCCGGGGAATATTTTTTCTGTCTTGTATAAAGTCTAAGATTGAGGCTAAAAGAAATTGACTCCACTGGGGAGAGGTTTTATCTTTCTTGTACAAAGCCCAAGATTGAGTCTGAATCTGCTAAGGAAAAATCATTATACAAAGCCTAAGAGGAGGGTGGCTGGAGAAATTCTGATATGAAGCCTAAGAGGAGGATGGCTTCTGCCGAGGATTATTGAGATCCAAAGACAGGTCCAAATTGAGGAATCAACTCTTGCTAAGGAATGAAGAAGAGTTGAAATATCAGATGCCCTGAGGTTCTGATTCTGTTAAGGTTTTATTGATGGTAAAGATTTAAACCTTGAGTATGAAAACCTATGGAGGTTTCTAACTCTACTGGAGGTTGATGAAATGATCAAGGTTTTTCCTATTTTTTAGGAAACTTGGGGGTTTCTTTGAGATCCAAGAGGAGATGAGATTTTCCAAGTCTACTGGTATGAAAAGGTTGACTCTTAACTGGAGAATGATCTTTGTATGATGCCCAAGAGGAGGTTGTGGTTTTAAGGGATGAGAATAAACCCCAGAATGGTTAGATGTTTTGGAAGTTTGACTCTCCGGAAGATTGAACTAGTAGAGATGACTAAGTTTTGTCCTATACCTGTAGGAGGTCTTTGGGTCCTTGTGCTAAGCCCAAGAGGAGGCTGAGAACTTCTAAGAAGCCTGATGGTCCTTGTACAAAGCCCAAGAGGAGGCTGGGGATGCTTTTAGGAAGCCTGTGGGTCTAAGCCTAAGAAAAGTCCAAGAAAGGTTTCACCGGGAATTAATCCTTTCTTTACAGAACAATTCTAGGTTTAAAGAAATTCATAAGAGGTCTCACCGGGAATTAACCCGCTTTGGGGAAATGAATTTCTTGTACTCAATACTTCTAAGTTAGGACAGTCTTGAGAAAAGTTTCACCGGGAATAATTCCTTTCTCTGTTCCATATTGTATAAGCCCAAGAGGAGGAAAGACTATATATGGATTTTCCTATAGGGAACTAGTTTTGACTGTGTTGAAAGAGTAACCACTGGTTTGATCTAGACCTAGACCTAATTGTTGGGGAAAACTCTAACCAAGTATATACAAACATATATATATATATATATATATATATATATATATATAAACAAGCATGTTGAGAAGATAATGGAACTTACAGTTGTGCAAGCCCAAGCATAGTAACTACAGCTGTATGGTTAGTTATTCAAGAAATTGAAGAAAGTTTTAATAAACACTTTGAATTTGAATTTGAATCAAAGAGGAAAGTTGTTTTAAAAGGAAGTTTGGGACTTATACTCAAGGAAAGGCCCAGATGATCTCTTTTGAAAAGGTGACGATCGCGTCGTAGTTTTGAAAACCACAGAGGGACTTATACAATGACTGAGGCCCAAAATTATTTATGTGCAAGAAGGAATGGGTCTTACAATCTAATAGAGACCCAAAGTTTATTTTTATACAAGAGTTGGGACTTATAGCTCAGAGAATTATACAATGACTAAGGCCAAAATTATTTATGTACAAAGGGGTTGGGTCTTACACTCTATTAAAAGCCCAAAAGATGTTTAAAAAATAGAAAAATGGGGCTTATAACACAAAGGGGAGGCCCAGATGAGTTTTGTTTTGAAAACGGCGATCGCGCTGAGATCGTACCGAGATTTATACAATGACTGAGGCTTAAATTATTTATGTAACAAGGGATGGGTCTTACACTCTATTAGAGGCCCAAAAGATGTTTAAAAAAGAGAAAAATGGGGGCTTACAACACAAAGGGGAGACACAAATGATTTTTGTTTTGAAAACGGCGATTGCGCCGAGATCGTATCGAGACTTATACAATGACTGAGACCCCAATTATTTATGTGACAAGGGATGGGTCTTACACTCTATTAGAGGCCCAAAGTGTTTCAAGTGAAGCTTGAAAATTTAAAATCAAGAGAAAAACCCTAATTTTAAATAAAAATATAATTTTTCAAAGAAAATTAAATAATAAATGATATAAAATACCAAATATATTCAAAAACAAATTGTAAACTTTGAAAAATGTTTTGAAAACATCATGTTTAATCACATGAAAGCTTGAAATTCATTTGAAGTTGAAAAAACAAGGTGAGGATTTTATTTAAAATGTTTAAAAAATAAATAAAATGAAATTATTTACAAAAATTCTAACTATATTAAATAAATAATATAAATTTTATTTTTTTGTTGAATAAAATATTTTAACATTTTTGTGAAATTTTGAAAAAAAGAACAAATAAAAAATGATTAAAATTGAGAGAGAAATTAATTTTTGAAATCAATTAAGAAAATAATCAAAAATTCAAAAATTCAAATATTTTAATTATGGCGCCAACGGTCACCTTCTTCTTCCTCGTGACCACGCCATGGATGATTTGCAAAACCTCACTTTTCTTTCTGGTTACTCAATAAAAATGACTTTTGTAAACATGAAACTTGTTCGTTTTTTATCAAGGATTACAACCATATAAATTAATTGCATTTATATTAAGTGTGGAGTGAGAAATCAAAAGATGAACTCAAGAACCCTAATTTCTGCAAGAACATCATGAAATCCTATACACGATTCATTCATAGCAATTGATTGAGGGTTATCACTCCATATACATGCAGAAACAAGATGGTAGCTCAAAAACACATTTATAATGCATGTAGTATGGAGTTTGAAGGCTTCAGGCTTACCTCTTGTAGCTGGTGATCGAGTTTGATGATGGAGATGTTACAGATGTGTTGTAAGGACTTGGACAACTTCACTATACCCTATGGAGTGTGTTGAGATGCCTTACCTTGATTGGAGATGCTCGGATCACCTTGTGGTACCTCAACTGCAAATGGGCCTCAAGTGGCGATGCTCAGATCAACTTATATATGATATATTGGATGTATTTAGATCATAAGCTGTGGTGGAATTGCTCTCTAACTCAAAATTCGATGGTGACTTGTAAAATAAGGCATTTCTGGTTTTTTGAGAGAGATTTTGAGGAAAGAAAGTGTTGTCAAGCTTTGGTGTACTCAAACTGACCATAAATGACCTCTATTTATAGTGTGTCAAGTTTTTTTTTTGCAGCAATATTGAATGGTGGCTGGTACAGTCCATTATCTAATGGTTGCATAAAGGAATCTTAAGTCTCCTATAGCCATTGACTTGGGTCAATATTGTAGGCCTATGGTCCTCTGATGCTTGAGTTTATCTTGACTCATTTTCAATGTTGTGGACTGATACATGCCAGCTCTATGCATCGATTCAATGCCTCATGCTAAATTTGAAAGTTTTGGATTTGAACTTTGAATGTCACATGCCAAATGATGAGGTTTTGGACTTGCAAGGCTCTATGGTGTTGTAGCTCTACAGAGATCATGTTCATTGCACTTTAGAATCTTGTCTTGTATGGTGACAATGCTTTCCAAGTCATGGAAATGACAAAATCGTGGGGCAAGTGCAAGACTGTCTTGCAAAAACTAGTCTTGGAGGTGTCATGTTTCCATGCTCATAACTCCATACTCAAATTGAACTAGGATGAGTTCTGGTACTCTTTGGAAAGCTTGTATGACATAATTTAACTTTGATGTCCACCAATGGTCTTGGTTCAGCTTCGTTCATAATGAAAAATGGCCCTAAAGTTGGTGAAAAACCGACACATTCTATCCAAAATTTCCACTAAGTGTTGGAAAAATGGCCATTTTCATGTTTTTGTGATTTTGATGAATCCATAACTCAAAATCCATGAGGATTTGAAATCTTTTTTAATTGACACTTTTGAAGTATGTCATGTGCACTTTCATTTGAGCTTTGGATGGAAGAAAAAGGCCTTAGGGTTTGGGAGTTATGACCTTGCAAAGTTGGTACCAAATCCATTTTGTTCATAACTTAGAAAAATTTAAGTTTCTTATGGTTGCCCCTTTTGCAAGTAACCTCACTTTTCTTGATTTTTCTTGATGGATGATGATCAAAACCATACATTAATATTGTTCTTGACTTAGGGGAACCACATTTGTGAAAATTTTCAAAAAAGTCAAACTTGATTTTGGGCACAATTGAGTTTTTGTCAGATGAATTCCAAACTGTGTGATCCTCTATGCAATCAACTTCTTGACCTAATTCAAACTTAATGGATGGATTCCATAGGTGTTTTAGGGTGTCTTGAATCATGTCCCAAGGTTTGGGAACATGTCTTGGTCTAAAGTCAAAGGTACCGTTGACTTTTTCTTCAAAACCCTAATTATGGTCCAGATGAAATTGAAACTTGTGAATCAAACTTCTAGGATCAACCCATTGTTGTAAATGGATCAATGTGGTGTATTTGAGGCCCTCAAATCATGTCTTGAGATCTTGGTTCATGTCTTGCCTCAAAAGTCAACTTAGGGGTGAATTAGGTCAAGAAACCCTAATTCCTGATTTTTGATGAATGCTTCCCCTGAGGCTATTTTGACTTGATGATTGGATCCATGAGGTCCCTTGGAGCATTTTGGATCATGTTTTGAGGTATTGGCTCATGCCCAGATGAAATTTTTCATATGGAGGCCTTGGTCGATCAAAACCCTAATTTGGTGACACTGGCGATCTTGAGGCTTGATCCACTTGGAATGTTGCATCCTTGTGCTTGATTCTTGATATTGGAGACCTATTGATCCTTTATGGGTGCTTGAGAGGTAAGAAAAGTTGAAAATCATGTCATTTCTTGATTGATCCTTTGTCTAAGTGCTCTGGGAGGGTTCAAAACCTTAATTCTTGATTGTAGTGAATGCTCAACAATCCTTGAGGAGATTGATGAGGTATGATGGTACATCCATATTGTGGAAATGATCCTCACAATGATGGGAAATCTTGTGGTCAAAATTTGGGGTATGACAGATGCCCCTATTTAATCTTCTTGGACCCGAAGGTTGTCATACCCCAAATTTTGACCACTAAGATTCCCCATCATTGTGCAAATCATCATCACAATATGGGTGAACCATCATACCTCATTAGTCTCCCCAAAGATGGGTAGGCATCCACTACAATCAAATTTAGGGTTTCAATCCCTCTCAGAGCTCTTAGAAAAAAGATCAATCAAGGAATGACATGATCTTCAACTTATCTAAACCTCTCAAACACCTATAAAGGATCAAGAGGACCCCCACATCAAGAATCAAGCACAAGGTTGCAGCATTCCAAGTGGATCAAGCCTCAAGATCGCCAGTGTCACCAAATTAGGGTTTTGGTCGACCAGGGCCTCCAGATGGAAATTTTCCTCTGGGCATGAGCCAATACTTCAAAGCATAACCTAAGATGCTCCAAGGGACATCATTAACCAAATTATCAAGTCAGTTTAGCCTCAGGGGATGCATTCATAAAAAAAACCAGGAATTAGGGTTTCTTGATCTAATTCACCCCTAAGTTAACTTTTGGAACAAAACATGAGCCAAGACCTCAAGAGAGGATTTGAGGGTCTCAAATACACTACAATGATCCATTTTCAATAATGGATTAATCCAAGAAGCTTGGTTCCCAAGTTTCAAGTTCATCAGAACCACCGTTAGGGTTTCGCGGGAAAAGTCAACTAAGCCTTTGACTTTTGACCCAGGCATGCTCCCAAACCTTGGGACATGATTCAATACACCCTATAACCCCCATGGAACATGTCCATCAAGTTTGATTTAGGTCAAGAACTTGATTTCACAAAGGATCGCACAGTTTGGAATTCATCTGACAAAAAGTCAATTGTGCACAAAAGTCAAACTTTGACTTTTTGAGATTTTTCACAATTATGGTTCTTTGACCCTAAAATGATGTTAATGTGTAATTTGGATCATCATTCATCAAAAAAAATCAAAGAAAGTGGGATAACTTGTAAAAGGGGTAACCATAAAAAACTTAGAATTTTTTCTAAATTATGGAACAAAGTGGCTAGGGTACCAACTTTGGAGGATCATAACTCCGAAACAGGGTACCAACTTTGGAGGATCATAACTCCTAAACCACAAGGCCATTTTCCCCATCCAAAGCTGGATTTGTAGCTCTCATGGCCCTCTACAAAAGCTTCAAACACAACTCATTCCAATTCCGCATGGATTTTAAGTTATGGAATGATCATAATCACAAAAAGTGAAAATGTCACTTTTTTCCAACACTTAGTGAAAATGTAGGGGCATTTTTCACTTGGATCCAAAAAGTATCAAAACCAACTAGGATCAAATAGTTGTTGTATCATATGAGGGCTTTCCAAAATGGCCAAGAACTCCATCAAATTCCACTTGGGCCATGAGATATGACAATGGCAATATGCCTTGCTGAAAACTGTCAAAGCAAGGCAGATTTGTATATTTTGCTCAATTTGAGCAAATTTTACAAATGCTCGATTTGTTGTATCATAGAGGAGACTTGGATTCCCATTAATCAACATTGGCCAAACCTATGCTGCAGATGCCATTCACTATTTCAGCCAAAACAAACTTGCTCTACTATAAATAGAGCACATTTGTGCTCAGTTTAAGTACACCAAAGCACTACAACACTTGCTTTCCTCAAAATCTCTTTCTCTAGGCAAAAATGCCTTCTTTATCAAGGTAACTCTGAGTTTTTGAGTTAGAGAGCAATTCCACCATAGCTCATGATCCAAACACATCCAATATGTCATGTCTAAGCTGTCCAAACTCTCACAAGTGACCTGTAACACCAAAATAGCAAAGTCACCTCTCAAAACCTCAAAATAGGTCTTTTTGTGCATTTTTCATGCCATGTCTTGAATCAATCACTTTCCAAACCAGATAAAACCTCAAACACACTCCAAATATCATCCTTGAATTGTCCCAAATGGTTCCACACATCTGGAACACCATTTGAGAGAGTTGTTATTTTGGCCACTTTTGCCCCTTTTACAAGAAAGGGCCAGTTTCCACTCCTGAGGTTTCCCACTGATTTCAACCATCCTAAAAGCTTCCAAGGGATCATTTGAGGGTGTTCAAAGTATCAAAACATTTTTGGAACAAAGCACTTGGCAGATTGCACAAAAGCTCCAAAAAGAGGTAAGCATCACAACTTGAATTCTTTGAATCATGATGTACTTTGATGTCCACTGATCATGCATCTCTTATACATGTTATATGTGTTGTGTTTGCATCAATTTATCATGTAATTCTTGCCTGTATCATGAGGTAGCACAAAAAATGCAATTATAGGCCTATTTCAAAACCACTATCGGGTTTTTCAATAGGAGCATGATCTGAAAAAAAAAACACCACCACCATTGGATTCCTTGTGAAATTCTAGGCAGGATAGACCTAAATTTTGTTTCAATCTATGGAGAAATGAGAAAGTTATGGCCTTCACGTTTCTGACCAAAGTCTTGCCTTGCCTTGCCTTAGGCCAGGCCAAAAACAAGGCAAGCCTTATATATTTGTGGTTGTGTTTCAATACACGGATGTATCACCACCCCAGTGGTAGAGGGCACGCACTGCACACAAAAGGTCTAGGGTTCGAATCCCCCTCGCCCCAGATCCTCTTTTTATCACTTTTATCATATATTTGTTATTTTTCATATTATTTTTAATGATTTGGAAAATTAATAACTCTCTCAATTTTAATTATTTTTTATTAGTTCTTTTTGCAAACAGTCACAAAAATGTTGAAATATTTTATTCCACAAAAAAATTAAGTTTATGTTATTTATTTAATATAATTAGTATTTTTGTGCATAAATTCATTTTTAATTATTTTTCAACATTTTAAAAGTGAATGTTCATCTTGAAAATCAAAACCAAATGAGTTTTAATTCATCTTGTGATTAAAACCTCATTTTTCAAACCTTAGCCAAAAATCACAAGTTGTTTATTCAAGCTTATTTGGTATTTTATCATTTTTATTGATTTTTTTTTAAGAATTTACTTTTAAAATTATGAAATTAGGGTTTTGATTGATTACCCTAAAACAAACCTTTTCCAAACACTCATGGGCCTCTAATTGAGTGTAAGACCCAATCCCCCTTTGAAACCAAAATAGTTGGGCCTCAGTCATTGTATAAGACCCACGGTGTTTTTAAAACCTTGGCACGATCGTCGCCTTTTCAAAAATAATCATTGGGCTTCTCCTTGAGCTATAAGACCCATCTTTGTTCATTTTCAAACACTTTGGGCCTCTAATAGAGTGTAAGACCCAACCCATTGCATAGAAAACCTTTTGGGCCTCAGTGTATTGTATAAGTCCCGATACCGTTAAAAAGCTCGGTGCGATCGTCGCCTTTTTGACAAAAACCTTTGGGCCTCTCCTTGAGCTGTAAGCCCTACTACTTGTATAAAAATAACCACTTTGGGCCTCTATTAGAGTGTAAGACCCATCCCCTTTGTAAATACAAACCTTTTTAGGCCTCAGTCATTGTATAAGTCCCGCTGTATTTTCAAAAACAACAGCGCGATCGTCGCCTTTTTAACAAAAAACTTTGGGCATCTCCTTGAGCTATAAGCCCCATCCTTTTTCTTAAAATCATTTTGGGCCTCTAATAGAGTGTAAGACCCATCCCTTTGTACATAAAACTTTTTGGGCCTCAGTCACTTGTATAAGTCCCTGTACAAATTGAAAACAACAGTGCAATCAGTTATAAAACCTTGGGCCTCTCCTTGAGCTGTAAGCCCCAACTTTCTTTTCAAAGCACTTTCTCCTTTGATTTTGAAATATATTGTTGTTTTCAATTTCTCTTTGTTGAACAACTAACCAAACAGCATGGAAGCTCTACAACCGAGTAAGTGGTTATCCGCTTTCATTTACCGCCTTCCTATATATATAACTGTATTGTGGGTCTGCTTCACTGTAAGTCTTCTTTCACATACTTTATATACTGTGTAATACTAGTATAGTTATTTAGAGTTTTCCCCGGGAATTACGTCTAGAACTAGGTAAAGCCCGGTTGGTCACTCTTAAATGCAAACAAAACTAGATCCCACATAGGATTACCAGATACAGTCTTCCCTCCTCTTGGGGTTAAACAATATGGAGACGTGAAAGGCAGCATTCTCGGTGAACCCTTTCTCAGACTGTCACCCTTAGAAATTGTCAAAGAAACTCTAACTCCCCAGAGATGATCTTTTCTCCGTGAATGGCATCTCTTGAGTTTCTACCAAATTCTTGAACTTTCTTGGCTTGATCTATTCTCGGTGAATGGCATGTCTTAAACTTCTCGAGGTTTGGGGACCCACAGGCTTCTTAAAAGCATCCCCGCCTCCTCTTGGGCATTGTACAAGGACCCTCCGGCTTCTTAGAAGTTTTCACAGCCTCCTCTTAGGCTTTGTATAATGATTCTTCCTCAGTGAAGATAGCCTCCTCTTGGGCTTCGTACAAATTGTCCCTTCGGCTTCTTAAAAGTTTTTCTGCCTCTCTTGGGCTTTGTACAAATTGTCCCTTCGGCTTCTTAAAAGTTTTTCTGCCTCTCTTGGGCTTTGTACAAATTGTCCCGACGGCCTCTTAAAGGTATATGAACAGAAACTAGTCATCTTAATAGAGCAGCCTTTCAAAGGAGTCTAGACCTTCATCCCTTAACGTACCAGCCTTCTCTTGGGCATCATACAAAGAGCATTCGCTATCTGAGAACCGATTTCTCAAAACACAAGTAGACTTGGACAATCTCAATACCCTTGGGATTTCCCATTTCCTTAAAGAATAGGAAATAACCCAGATCCTATGATCCATACCAAGGCACAACCTTGCCTATAATCTTTCTCTTCATAAGAACTGAGTTTCTCTTTTATCCAACACGCTGGACCTGTCACTCAACTGAAATAGTCACCAGCACCGTCAGCCTCCTCTTGGGCTTTGTACAAATGATTCCTCCCCAGTGGAAATAACCATTTCAGACTCTCTTGTTGAGCCAAGCACCTTTTAACCTCTATCTCGGGCTTCTTACGAGATATAAAACACTCTCTCGTTGAGTATAAAAGACTCTCTTGTTGAGTTAAGCCCCTTTTAGCCTCTATCTTGGGCTTCGTACGAGACATAAAATTACTCTCTTGTTGAGTATAAAAATACTCTCTTGTTGAGTCAAATCACCTTCTAGCCTCTATCTCGGGCTTTGTACGAGATATAAAACACTCTCTTGTTGAGTATAAAAAGACTCTCTTGTTGAGTCAACCTTTTTTAGCCTCCTCTTAGGCTTTGTATAATGATACCCCCAAAAGAGTCAGTTTCTTTTTAGCCTCAACCTTGGGCTTTATACAAGACAGAAAAGCATTCTCTTGTTGAGTCAGTCACTTGTTAGTACTCTCTTGCTGAGTCAAACCTTTCCAGCCTCTATCTCGGGCTTCGTACGAGACAAATAAATAAACACCCTCTTGTTGGGTCAATAGCCTCCTCTTAGGCTTTGTATAAAGAAAACCCCGGTTGAGTCAATCAACCTTTTAGCATCAAAGTTGTGCCTTGCTCACAACATACAAACATCAACAGCTCCTTTTTAGAGATGACAAACTCTCTCTCAGTCAGGACCCCTTTAGCTTCATATCTTGGGCTTTGAACATGATACAAATAGAGTCTTCAGCTTCACATCTTGGGCTTCGAACAAGATACAAATCACCTTTAGCTTCACGTCTTGGGCTTTGAACAATACACCAAAAACAACCTCTTTCCTCCCATAGAATAGGAGGAACTACGATCGCTCTGATTTCCCTGTTCCGGGAATACGTAGGCATAAGATTGCAAAATCTTAGCGAGCATACTAATCAAATACCCAAAATCCCATACCCTAATACATCAATCAAAAAGCATCAGTCCTAACATCCCACCAATAGCCTAGATACTATTTTTTTTTTACCAAAATAACCTAAGAGAGACCCACAATCTTAATAGCATCTGTAAACCAACAGTCATCTATTTAAACTCAGTTTACAAGCAGGGTTAATTGGAGACATCTATTTCCCTTCCTTAATCAGTTTCAATAGGATAAAAAATGAATCGAACTTTAGTACCCCAAAGCAATAGTGCTTAGCAACCACGCAAAAAAATCGCGCTACAGATAAATGGCGACTTCATTGGGGACAACGAGATCTTGTTCTCTTCCCATCTCTTAGGTAGAAACCTTAAAAAAGAGTGCCACAGAAGAGTGGCGACCATAGTGGGAGGCATTATTTCTTGCTTTCCCAATGGGTGAAACCCTAAATTCAGTTCACAGAAATGGCAACTCTGCTGGGGAGTCATTGTCTATATAAGATCATAAGACTAGAGGTCAAGGATGATTAAGACAAATATATATACTGCTTTTCCTAATTGATATCTGTGTTTATATTTCTGCTAATGGGAATACGTGTGATGCCGCATGTGGGGAGTGAATCCCAGTTAAGAGTCCCCGATCGACCATCAAACTTAGTGGAGACTCCCTTTGCAGATACATTGCCTATACGACTTCGGTTGTTGAAAGTAGTATGGTCGACTGGGTTATCTGAGAAGCTGAGGTTTTTAGTAGACTGAAACCATTTTGTAGTGCGGAAGCTATCGGAAATAGTTGTCACACGATACTACCCTCATCTGAGGCCACTCTAGGATATATCAGCTCGCTGGCTATCCGCTTGCTGTTGTTATCCCAAGAGGGGTCAATGATTTTCCGAACAGGTACAAAAAATCACCAGTATTAACCTTTGGGGGGGGGGGGGGGTAGAGCCTTGACTTCATGACACCGAACCTTTGACCCCATGTTTTTTCTATGTTTTTGTGTGCTGCATTCATACATTCATCTAAAAACATTAAAAAACAATGAAAAATATTCTCTTCTAGTCTCTCTTTTTCAAATTAAACTAAGACTATGATTGCAAATATCAGAGAAAAAAGATTGCGCTAATGGATTTCGGTAGAAGAAAAACTCATAAGTACACCTTCAAGGTTCCAAAACTAGAGGATTTAAGAGGGTTGGCAAGGATGATAACCAACCCTGAGGCTTTTAGAGCTAAGTATGGAGGACTGTTGTCCTTGTTAAGGGTCCATGTAATCGAAGGAATCCTGTCTACACTAATCCAGTTCTACGATCCGGTCTATCACTGTTTCACATTCCCGGATTATCAACTAGCACCAACACTGGAGGAATACTCTCACCTTACTGATCTGCACATTACTAATCAAGCTCCCTTTTCTGGACTGGAAGAAATTCCAAAGGATCAGACCATTGCGAGGCGATTTATGTGGACAAGTCAGAAGTCAGAACTCACATGACCACTAAGGGTGGAATCCAGGGTTTGCCAGCCCAGTTCTTGACAAAGAAAGCGCTATACTTTGTTAGTGTAGGGAACGTGGCCGCTTACGAGAGCATCTTTGTTTTTCTTACCTATAGGTTATTTTAGTTTCCCAACATCGATAACTTTGTAGATATCAACGCCATTAAGATTTTTCTGATTGGAAACCCTGTACCGACCTTGCTCGCAGATGCTTATCATTCGGTACACTTAAGGAATTTGTATAGCGGAGGAATAATCACATGATGTGTACCCCTGCTATATAAATGGTTCACTTCCCATTTACCCAAGTCTGCTGCATTTTGGGATCAAAGAAAAGGAAAGTACCAGAATCAGCACCTGAGCTCCCCTCAGAGAGGACTTAGGATCCATAAGTTCAGATTTCCTTTTACAGCACTTTGTAATGTACTGTATTTCCATTTCTTCAATCTCTGAATTCAATTAAACGGGGTCCCCCACTATTTGATATTTGCAATCTAATTGTCAAAGTTTACTTTGAATAAACAAAAAAATGTACAATTGATATAATCATTGCATTCATCATTCTCACGTAACGCGTTCTCCTTCCCTACGAATCTCACGTTTGTGTCTCGATTATAGCGCCAAACTGTCTCATTCATACAATACTCGGGCAAATTGTCAGAAAAAGATGGATAATCTCGAGGAAGAGAACAGAGAGTTAGAGAAGAAATCGATGCTCTGAAAGAAGACTTGAGAAAGCTTCACAATGACATGCAAGCTCTGGCAGAAGCTCAGATGCAACAACAAAGAACTGTGATCTCAAAGATTGCATCAACGCCCATAGTGGAGAAGTATGATCCTAGGTACAGAATGCCGAAAGATCGTCCTTGGGGCATGCCTGTTAACTTTATCCCTGAAGGATACGTTCCGCCGGTCACTGAAGATCTGGGAACTGCAGCAGAAACCGCTGGGCCTGAAGGTTACAAACTTCGGGAAAGCAAAGATGCCGGGGGCATGACAATAACTCCTGAAGGTTACAAACTTCGGGAAACACCAAGATTCACTGCCATAGTAACGGTACCGCCACCCGTGGTGCACAATGTCCCGGAAGGACAGATTCCACATATACCTTCTGTTGAAAATACAAGTGTGGACGACAGAATGAAGGAACTCCAGGAGCAGTTCTTGGAGATGCAGAAAGAACTGCAAGCCCTTCGCGGTCATGATTTATTTGGAAAGGACGTCACAGACCTTTGTTTTGTCCCCAACGTGAAAGTCCCGCACAAATTCCAGGTTCCCGATTTTGAAAAGTACAAGGGTAACTCTTGCCCTAAGAGCCATTTAGTGATGTACGCTCGAAGAATGTCAGCTCAGACAAAGAACCAAGAGTTACTGATCCACTATTTTTAGGATAGTTTAACCAGTGCCGCATTAAAATGGTACATGGGTTTAAACCGCGCTAAGATCGCCACTTTCAGGGATCTTGGCGCTGCCTTCGTTCCACAATATAAGTGTAACCTGGACATGGCACCAGACAGAGATCAACTCAGATCGAAATCACAAAAGGATAAGGAAACCTTTAAGGAGTACGCTCAGAGATGGCGTGAAATTGCCACCCAAATTTTTCCTCCTCTTGAGGAAAAAGAGATGACAAAGATCTTCTTAAAAACCTTAAGCCCATTTTACTACGACAGAATGGTTGCCAGTGCGCCCAGTGACTTCACCGAAATGGTGGGCATGGGAGTTCGTCTTGAGGAAGCCGTCCGAGAAGGACGTTTAGTAAAAAACGCTGGATCATCGAGCAGTACAAAACAATACGGTAGTGCTCTCCCTAAGAAAAAGGAGCAAGATATTGAGAATATCTCTCTCAGAAAGCAAAGGCTACGATATCAACCAGTAGCAGCCGTGACTTTTGCTATCAATCCCGTACCTGTTCCTACGTATCAACCTTAGGTTGCTCAGAGCCAACCTAATCAACAACAATTTCAGCAAAGGACACAACAGTCTCTTCAGCAGACTCGTCCTCCATATAACAACAACCGTAGTACACGACCTCCAGGGTTTGATCCTATACCTGTGTTATACGCAGAACTGTTTCCACTTTTACTGGTCAAGAGGCATATCCAAACCAGGTCTCCTCTTACAGTACCGGAAAATCCGCCTTTTTGGTTCAAAGCGGATCAGACTTGTCCTTACCATCAAGGGGGACCAGGGCATAACATAGAAAACTGTCTCAGCTTCAAATCTGATGTGCAGAAGCTTGTTAGGAGCGGGGTCTTATCTTTCAAAGATACGAATCCTAATGTTCTCACGAACCCGCTGCCTCAACACGAGAAGGCTGCAATTAATTTGATAGAGGGAGAGTCTAATAACAACGATCAAATTCATGATGTACTCTTATTGAGGGCCAACTTGGTCAAGATGCATTGTAGACAAAGCGGATACGGCCATGTGCCACCTCATAATTATCACCAGTGTGATATCTGCTCTAAAAATAATCAAGGATGTTCTGTAGTGCAATCAGCTCTACAGGAACAATTGGATCTCGGATGGATCCAAGAGCACCGAGTTCGTGATGTCAACATGACTTATACAAATTCCAACATCATTCAGAACCGCGACATTCATGCAATGAATGTCAACTTAGTGGTAATGCACTCAAGGCAAAGCCAACATCATAATCTGCCACGACACAATTACAATTCCTGCCTGACTTGCTCGGTAAACAAACAAGGATGCCCTTTTGTACAAGAGGCCCTCTAGCGTCAGATGGATCTTGGATGGATCCAGGACTACCATGATAGAAATCAGTATCAAGTTAACGTGGTTCAAATCTTCGATATTCGTTTGATGAATACCAGCTTGGTGGATTTACACCTCAAGCAAGTCCAACTCGGCTTTCTCACTTCGCATGATTATCTGAGCTGTAAAATATGTTGTGAGAGTAACCAAGGGTGGGCTCTCGTTCAAAGAACTTTGCAACACTTATTGAACCACTGGTGGCTTCCGATCTATATGGAGGAGGACACACAACAAATCAGTGTGATTAACGAGAACCCTACTCGGCATCAAAGCCAGGACGTTCGATCCATGGAAACAGACTTAGTAAGGTTACACTGCATTCAAAGCAGACGTGGCCAGGTGCCACCGCAAAACTATAAACACTGTAGGGTCTGCTCGAAAAATAATCAAGGATGCTACCTGTAACGCCCCAATTTGTTTAATTGTATTTATTTATTTCGTTTATGTGAATTTTGTGAAATGCGTGAATTTATTGTATCTTACCTGCTAATTGAGTTAATTGGTTAATTTCTCTGATAGATAAAATAATTGTATTAAATTATAATTTCTTTTCAACTTTTATTTCCCGAAATATATTTCATCGGTATATTTATGTTTTATCGCATTTTTAGAGCGTTTGGGAGATATTTGAGCTAAGGGGTATTTTGGTCATTTGGGTAGTAGATATTTTATAAATAGAAAGTGGAGAGAAAAAGAGAGGAAAGAAAAAGAAAAGAGAAGAGAAGAGAAAGGAGAAGAAAGAAAGAGAGAAGAGGAGAAAGAGGAAAAAGTGAAGATTCATCCGTTTAAAGCGCGAATAATCGGGTAAGGGTGAGAAGTTTCAATTATATCTTGCTTGTATATGTATATGTGTGTGATTGTGCGAATGTTTTCTAGTTTTTCCATAGATTTCCAATTCTAGGTTGAAATGAGAAAAACGATTAGAAATCGATGTTTTTACGGACGAAAGTCGGAATAAATCGCGTAGTAGAGTCGTGTGATGTTGGGTCTTGATTTAGCGTGATCGTTTGATTGAATCGAGTTGAATTTATAACTTTTGAGTTTTTGATATATATTGATGTTTTGTGCAAATTGATATTGTGATCGAGTAAAAGTGTTTGGATATGTCTGGTAACATTGGTATAGGTTGATATTTAATCGGGTAAGGATAGGAATTAATCGGAAATGGTTGTTTTCGTGTTTTCGAGTGGTTTTGAGCAAGTTTGGAGCTGAGTAAATTGATAAAACTATGTTTCAAAATATTTCAAAAATGGAAAATGTGTTAGATGGCTTTTTAATAGTGAAAATATTGTAGTATGTTGAATTCTGAGACCGCAGCTTTTTACGGAATCGAAAACTGAGTTTTTATCAAATTCTGCGCAGTATGCGTCGACCTAAAGGACTTTTACGTTGACCTAAAGTGCTTTGCGTCGACCTATGGACTCGACCTGAGCATACTCGCGAGTGATTCAAATTTTCCAAAATGTCCGATTTTGTTTTCTTCATAACTTTTGAACCGTAAGTCCATTTTGACCCCCGTTTGAAGCGTTGGAAAGCTAATGATAAGTTCTTTCTATTAAAGATGGTTTGGAGGGTAAACGATGATTTAATTAATTCGTTTTTTTGAAAAATAGTCGGGTTGTCAGGTTTTTATCGCGTACAATGTGTTCGATTGATGTGTTATCATGCTATATGCTTTTGTTATATAACGTATAGCCTGTGTGCTGTTATATGATAGGAATACATGTAATGAGATGTTGGGATAAGGTGTTGTGATGCGAGGTTGTGATAATGTTGTTGTTGTGCGGTAAATACATTGTTTGATTGAATATCAATGTATGTGGTTATGATGTTGTGGTTTGTGAAATGCATTGCTTATGTGAAATTCAATGTGTGATATTTGGTGGCCTTATGGAAAAAATGTGCATTGTTAGGGTTAAACTTCGATGCATGATTAAGGATGTTGTTATGATGTGTTGTGAATAGCCTTTGTGGTGTGAATCTCTTGTAGAATGAATTGTAATGATTGTATGATTGTTGTGGTATGTGGTATGTGATGAAATGCATTGTTTGAATTGTTGTCAATGCATGAATATGATGATGTGATAATCATATTGTTGACTTGTGAAGATGCATTTGATTGTCATGAGTCCTTGTATGCCAAGCATCATGATATGCATTCTTGTCACGTCCTGAGTGATGGTTTGGTTCCAAAGGGAATCTGCTATAACATCGTGTGCCCATGTGGGGACCGAAAGCAATCCATAAACGTCGTGTGCCCATGTGGGGACCGAAAGCGACGGGTGAACATCGTAGGCCCGACGGGGAGTTACACAAAGTAACGAGCGATGGTTCCAATAGTTCTTAAGTGAACTGGTGATGTGACATGAAATATTGGAAGTCGGTACCGCATGGCATTTGCATAGAGTCGTTGTGTCGGTCTCTGTGCATTTTCATAAATCATGGATTCATTATGTGTGAGAATTGTGAATGGATGCATTATGTGTGGAAAATCATGAATGGATTGATTATGTGATAATGTGTGGGAGATTGTGAATTGATTGAATATGTGTTGAGATGTATGATTGGATTGGTGAATTGGTGTGCATATGTGGTAAATGCATTGGTTGTGGATAATATGTTTTATGTATAGACATATGTTTTGTGGTGATGTGGTGGTGTAGTTCCATGTGTCATAACTTTGGTGTGCATTATGTGTGAATATGTTATTATGTGGGCATAATTGATATATGCTATGTGTTCGGATTGTCAGAAATATGTTATGCATCTGTGGCTTGCTATATGTATTGGTATGTGATGCGTGAGGTGAGAATAACTGTGTATGTGATTTTCATGTGTGTTTGCATATTATTATGCAATCTTGATTAAGTTGTTATTTCTCACCCTTCTGCTGTTTTATAATGCTCTATGAGGCATTGCAGATTAGAGTTGTTGGAGGTCTTTTTGTGAAGATTATCCCTCCGTTCTGTTGTCGGTCTTGGTGTCTGCTCTGATACGTAGCACGGGAGTCGGGGAACGATTATATATATATGTATACATTTGTTGAATGTATTTTGTAGTACTTTTGTGTATATAGTTGATGTTCTAAAATGATTTATTTTGTAAAACAAGTCAGTTATGGATCTTTCCGCTTTATTCCATAATTGACCTTTCCTTTTGTTGGAAAAAGTTTCCCCTTGAGGGTATTCTATTTTGTGCTATGTATCAAAAATATTGAGCAGGGATTGTATTTTATTTCTTTAAGTGTGGCATCCCTGTTTCTGTCGGAAAAATAAATTTTTAGTTACACTGATTTTATTTATGTATTATTTATTCGCGATGGGAATTGGGGTGTTACATTAGTGGTATCAGAGCAGGTCGGTCCGTCCGGCCAAGTTGTTGAGTCAGTTGGTGTGACAGTTGAATACTGTCGTTGTTGTTTGTTCCTTAGTACGTGATATGTGTGTGAATCACTGTCAGTGCTTTCTGGTTTTTCTAATCCTTTGTCTTCAGGATTGAGAATGATATAAGTGGGGGAGAAGTTGGAACTTCTCCAAGTTGTTTCGGTTGTGGAGCGTTGGCTCAGTGTGTCGTTGGTTGCCAGAGTGTAAGTGTTGTTTGGACAGTATTGTTCCCGATTTCTGAGGGAATGCGGAGGTAAGGTTTATGTCAACTAAGGATTTGTGCCTTAGGTAGTTTTGGGCACATAATGCAAGAAACGCTATTATAGTTTGGTAAAGATGGTTTATGCCCCATCGTGATTGTTGGCTGTCTATTGACAAATTGAGGAACTGATCACCCTTAATCTCTTGTTGATAGCAGACGAAAATTATGTTGGATGGAATAGACGTGTCTTTCCGGCTTTGATAGTGTGTGAAAGGAATTGTTTGGAATTAAGGAAATGGTTACAGATTGTTTTGTTGAGTCGAAGAAGATTCTTATATCGGAAGAGGAGACGGATTCGAGGTTTCTGTATGTTGGTCAAGTTGGGAAGTCATTGAGAGAGAATGATTGAGTATCGTTAATGGTTGTTCTCAGAGAGTAGAGTGTGAACTAAAATTTGGCAAAGGCGAAGATTTGAGGTTTGGATCTGCTAAGTGAGTAGAAGAACTTTTAGGAAGTGAAACTCAGATGGAAAGAGCGGTTGGAAGATTTACTGGAAAAAGGGATTTGTGAGACCAAGTGTGTTGTCTTAGAGAGCTCCAGCTTTGTTAGTAACAAAAGGGAATGATGATTGAATGGAATAACAAGCATGATGGGTATGATGGTATTGATATTGAGATTATGGAAAGCAAAACTTAGAGTTCTGGTGAGGTTTGAAGTCTTGGGAGTTTTAAGGCATTAATGGAAATGTTGAGATAACCCTTGAGTGTGGATGTAATATTTGAGAGTTCTTTTGGATTGGTTGTTGCTACATGTTGGGATTTATGGAATTTGGATTGTTAAGAGAAGAAATTGTGTATGGATTGCTAACAGTTGAATAAGGTAACGATTGAGAACAAGTGTTCACTTTCGGGAATAGATGATTGGAATGGTTTGGTTGAGTTTGATTGAAATTACATTTGTTTGGAAAGTTTGATAAGGATAATGAATTTTGTGGGGTAGAGGAATCGTATCTTCCATATTTATTTGGATAAGTTCGTAAGGGCTTTGATTGAGAACGTTCGGATCTGTTATAAAACCCAGAGGAAGAACAGGTAGAGTGTTTGGGATTTGAATTACAAGTGTTGAAAAGAGACGAAGTTTTATGCTAAGTTATTCAAGTGAGAATCTTGGTTGAAAAGGTTAGTTTTCTTGGATAGGTTATTTCAGATGAGAGTATGATTATGGATCCATCGGCAGTAGATGCAGTTCTACATTGAGAGACTCTGAAGTCGGTTAAGGAGATTAGAAACTTTTGGGCTTAGTTGGTTGTTACCGGAGGTTATGGAAGGTTTTTCCAAGTTAGCATTTTCGTTACTTTGGTTGACTTGCAAAGGGTAAGTCGTTTGCTTTGGATGTTCATTGTGAGGTTTTATGATGTGTTTTGTTGAGTTTAGGCAGTGTGTTAATGCAAGAAAGTAAATTCGTGGCTTGTGCTTTACGACCATTGAGGATTCATAGAAGGATCTATACTATTCAGGATTTGGAATTGGTTGCGGTAGTATTGCGTTGGAAAATTTGGAGGTATTATCTTTATGGTTCTGGGTTCGAAGTGTTTAGTAATCACAAGGATATGGAGTACTTGTTTGGTTTGAAGGAACAGAGTATGAGACAACGAGGATGGTTAGAACTTGTGATGAGTTATGACTTTAATTGGAATTCGTGACGAGTTATGAATTTGGCTTAGATTATCCTTCGGGAAAAGCTAATGTTGTGCCTGAAGAGTTAAGTCGATAGTCTTTGCGTATGGTTGTTTTGATGGTCAGAGAATTAGAATAATTTGAGCAGTCCAGAGACTTGTGTCTGGTGTGTGAGATAACACAGTAGAGTGTGAAGTTGGATATATTAAAAGTGAACAGTGATTTTTGGTGAATATGAGAAAGAGTAGACTTTGGACGTGAAATTGGTAGTTTTGATGGTTATGAGTAATCAAAGTGCGCAGTGGAAGCGTGGTGTGGCGCATTTTGTATATACGTGTGTGACTTGTAAGAGTTCATAAGTTGAATATTGGAAATATGTAGGAGTGTTGAGACCATTGGACATTTCAGGATGGAAGTGATATGTGAAAGGTTTAACTATTATTCATGGGCTACTGTGTAGATGGATGTTTTGGTTATATGGTCGATTTGGGAACCGTAGCATGGTTGTAATAATGTTGTTTGACAAGGATGTTGGTATTATGGTTGTGTGGAGGTTGTTTAATCGATATTGTGTCGTGGAACTTGTGTTCTTGTTTGTGTTGTTGCCTCGTTTCCATCGTGTTGGTTCGAGTGCGAGCAGCTACTTCCGGTGTGTGTTCGTAGCTTGGGTTTTCCTTGAGTCGTGAGTTGGTCGTCAAGTGCATTGTATGGGCCTTGCATCTTGTCGTTGTAGTTGTCATCTTTGTCGTGTCGTTGTTGTAGTTGCTGTTAGCAAGGTGGGTTGTCAGTTTGTGTTATTTGTGGTGTGCTTTTGTAGGCATGTTAGTTTGTTGGTCGGATGCGAGAGTCGTATCCGGAGTTGTTCGTATCGGTTAGATTTTCGAGGACGAAAATGTCTAAGTGGGGGAGAGTTGTAACGCCCCAATTTGTTTAATTGTATTTATTTATTTCATTTATGTGAATTTTGTGAAATGTGTGAATTTATTGTATCTTACCTGCTAATTAAGTTAATTGGTTAATTTCTCTGATAGATAAAATAATTGTATTAAATTATAATTTCTTTTCAACTTTTATTTCCCGAAATATATTTCATCGGTATATTTATATTTTATCGCATTTTGAGAGCGTTTGGGAGATATTTGAGCTAAGGGGTATTTTGGTCATTTGGGTAGTAGATATTTTATAAATAGAAAGTGGAGAGAAAAAGAGAGGAAAGAAAAAGAAAAGAGAAGAGAAGAGAAAGGAGAAGAAAGAAAGAGAGAAGAGGAGAAAGAGGAAAAAGTGAAGATTCATCCGTTTAAAGCGCGAATAATCGGGTAAGGGTGAGAAGTTTCAATTATATCTTGCTTGTATATGTATATGTGTGTGATTGTGTGAATGTTTTCTAGTTTTTCCATAGATTTCCAATTCTAGGTTGAAATGAGAAAAACGATTAGAAATCGATGTTTTTACGGACGAAAGTCGGAATAAATCACGTAGTAGAGTCGTGTGATGTTGGGTCTTGATTTAGCGTGATCATTTGATTGAATCAAGTTGAATTTATAACTTTTGAGTTTTTGATATATATTGATGTTTTGTGCAAATTGATGTTGTGATCAAGTAAAAGTGTTTGGATATGTCTGGTAACATTGGTATAGGTTGATATTTAATCGGGTAAGGATAGGAATTAATCGGGAATGGTTATTTTCATGTTTTCGAGTGGTTTTGAGCAAGTTTGGCGTTGAGTAAATTGATAAAACTATGTTTCAAAATATTTCAAAAATGGAAAATGTGTTAGATGGCTTTTTAAAAGTGAAAATATTGTAGTATGTTGAATTCTGAGACCGCAGCTTTTTACGGAATCGAAATCGGAGGTCCGGAAGTCATTTAACGATCGAAAACTGAGTTTTTATCAAATTCTGCGCAGTATGCGTCGACCTGAAGGACTTTGATTCAACCTAAAGTGCTTTGCGTCGACCTATGGACTCGACCTGAGCATACTCGTGAGTGATTCAAATTTTCCAAAATGTCTGATTTTGTTTTCTTCATAACTTTTGAACCGTAAGTCCGTTTTGACCAACGTTTGAAGCGTTGGAAAGCTAATGAAAAGTTCTTTCTATTAAAGATGGTTTGGAGGGTAAAAGATGATTTAATTAATTCGTTTTTTTGAAAAATAGTTGGGTTGTCGAGTTTTTATCGCGTACAATGTGTTCGATTGATGTGTTATCATGCTATATGCTTTTGTTATATAACGTATAGCTTGTGTGCTGTTATATGATGTGAATACATGTAATGAGATGTTGGGATAAGGTGTTGTGATGCGAGGTTGTGATAATGTTGTTGTTGTGCGGTAAATACATTGTTTGATTGAATATCAATGTATGTGGTTATGATGTTGTATTGGTTCGTGGTTTGTTGTTGTGGTTTGTGAAATGCATTGCTTATGTGAAATTCAATGTGTGATATTTGGTGGCCTTATGGCAAAAATGTGCATTGTTAGGGTTAAACTTCGATGCATGATTAAGGATGTTGTTATGATGTGTTGTGAATAGCCTTTGTGGTGTGAATCTCTTGTAGAATGAATTGTAATGATTGTATGATTGTTGTGGTATGTGGTATGTGATGAAATGCATTGTTTGAATTGTTGTCAATGCATGAATATGATGATGTGATAATCATATTGTTGATTTGTGAAGATTCATTTGATTGTCATGAGTCCTTGTATGCCAAGCATCATGATATGCATTCTTGTGACGTCCTGAGTGACAGTTTGGTTCCAGAGGGAATCTGCTATAACATCGTGTGCCCATGTGGGGACCGAAAGCGATGGTTATAGACGATCGTGTGCCCATGTGGGGACCTAAAGCGATCAGATTGTGTGCCCATGTGGGGACCGAAAGCAATCCATAAACGTCGTGTGCCCATGTGGGGACCGAAAGCGACGGGTGAACATCGTAGGCCCGACGGGGAGTTACACAAAGTAACGAGCGATGGTTCCAATAGTTCTTGAGTGAACTGGTGATGTGACATGAAATATTGGAAGTCGGTACCGTATGGCATTTGCATAGAGTCGTTGTGTCGGTCTCTGTGCATTTTCATAAATCATGGATTCATTATGTGTGAGAATTGTGAATGGATGCATTATGTGTGGAAAATCATGAATGGATTGATTATGTGATAATGTGTGGGAGATTGTGAATTGATTGAATATGTGTTGAGATGTATGATTGGATTGGTGAATTGGTGTGCATATGTGGTAAATGCATTGGTTGTGGATAATATGTTTTATGTATAGACATATGTTTTGTGGTGATGTGGTGGTGTAGTTCCATGTGTCATAACTTTGGTGTGCATTATGTGTGAATATGTTATTATGTGGGCATAATTGATATATGCTATGTGTTCGGATTGTCAGAAATATGTTATGCATCTGTGGCTTGCTATATGTATTGGTATGTGATGCGTGAGGTGAGAATAACTGTGTATGTGATTTTCATGTGTGTTTGCATATTATTATGCAATCTTGATTAAGTTGTTATTTCTCACCCTTCTGCTGTTTTATAATGCTCTATGAGGCATTGCAGATTAGAGTTGTTGGAGGTCTTTTTGTGAAGATTATCCCTCCGTTCTGTTGTCGGTCTTGGTGTCTGCTCTGATACGTAGCACGGGAGTCGGGGAACGATTATATATATATGTATACATTTGTTGAATGTATTTTGTAGTACTTTTGTGTATATAGTTGATGTTCTAAAATGATTTATTTTGTAAAACAAGTCAGTTATGGATCTTTCCGCTTTATTCCATAATTGACCTTTCCTTTTGTTGGAAAAAGTTTCCCCTTGAGGGTATTCTATTTTGTGCTATGTATCAAAAATATTGAGCAGGGATTGTATTTTATTTCTTTAAGTGTGGCATCCCTGTTTCTGTCGGAAAAATAAATTTTTAGTTACACTGATTTTATTTATGTATTATTTATTCGCGATGGGAATTGGGGTGTTACATTAGTGGTATCAGAGCAGGTCGGTCCGTCCGGCCAAGTTGTTGAGTCAGTTGGTGTGACAGTTGAATACTGTCGTTGTTGTTTGTTCCTTAGTACGTGATATGTGTGTGAATCACTGTCAGTGCTTTCTGGTTTTTCTAATCCTTTGTCTTCAGGATTGAGAATGATATAAGTGGGGGAGAAGTTGGAACTTCTCCAAGTTGTTTCGGTTGTGGAGCGTTGGCTCAGTGTGTCGTTGGTTGCCAGAGTGTAAGTGTTGTTTGGACAGTATTGTTCCCGATTTCTGAGGGAATGCGGAGGTAAGGTTTATGTCAACTAAGGATTTGTGCCTTAGGTAGTTTTGGGCACATAATGCAAGAAACGCTATTATAGTTTGGTAAAGATGGTTTATGCCCCATCGTGATTGTTGGCTGTCTATTGACAAATTGAGGAACTGATCACCCTTAATCTCTTGTTGATAGCAGACGAAAATTATGTTGGATGGAATAGACGTGTCTTTCCGGCTTTGATAGTGTGTGAAAGGAATTGTTTGGAATTAAGGAAATGGTTACAGATTGTTTTGTTGAGTCGAAGAAGATTCTTATATCGGAAGAGGAGACGGATTCGAGGTTTCTGTATGTTGGTCAAGTTGGGAAGTCATTGAGAGAGAATGATTGAGTATCGTTAATGGTTGTTCTCAGAGAGTAGAGTGTGAACTAAAATTTGGCAAAGGCGAAGATTTGAGGTTTGGATCTGCTAAGTGAGTAGAAGAACTTTTAGGAAGTGAAACTCAGATGGAAAGAGCGGTTGGAAGATTTACTGGAAAAAGGGATTTGTGAGACCAAGTGTGTTGTCTTAGAGAGCTCCAGCTTTGTTAGTAACAAAAGGGAATGATGATTGAATGGAATAACAAGCATGATGGGTATGATGGTATTGATATTGAGATTATGGAAAGCAAAACTTAGAGTTCTGGTGAGGTTTGAAGTCTTGGGAGTTTTAAGGCATTAATGGAAATGTTGAGATAACCCTTGAGTGTGGATGTAATATTTGAGAGTTCTTTTGGATTGGTTGTTGCTACATGTTGGGATTTATGGAATTTGGATTGTTAAGAGAAGAAATTGTGTATGGATTGCTAATAGTTGAATAAGGTAACGATTGAGAACAAGTGTTCACTTTCGGGAATAGATGATTGGAATGGTTTGGTTGAGTTTGATTGAAATTACATTTGTTTGGAAAGTTTGATAAGGATAATGAATTTTGTGGGGTAGAGGAATCGTATCTTCCATATTTATTTGGATAAGTTCGTAAGGGCTTTGATTGAGAACGTTCGGATCTGTTATAAAACCCAGAGGAAGAACAGGTAGAGTGTTTGGGATTTGAATTACAAGTGTTGAAAAGAGACGAAGTTTTATGCTAAGTTATTCAAGTGAGAATCTTGGTTGAAAAGGTTAGTTTTCTTGGATAGGTTATTTCAGATGAGAGTATGATTATGGATCCATCGGCAGTAGATGCAGTTCTACATTGAGAGACTCTGAAGTCGGTTAAGGAGATTAGAAACTTTTGGGCTTAGTTGGTTGTTACCGGAGGTTATGGAAGGTTTTTCCAAGTTAGCATTTTCGTTACTTTGGTTGACTTGCAAAGGGTAAGTCGTTTGCTTTGGATGTTCATTGTGAGGTTTTATGATGTGTTTTGTTGAGTTTAGGCAGTGTGTTAATGCAAGAAAGTAAATTCGTGGCTTGTGCTTTACGACCATTGAGGATTCATAGAAGGATCTATACTATTCAGGATTTGGAATTGGTTGCGGTAGTATTGCGTTGGAAAATTTGGAGGTATTATCTTTATGGTTCTGGGTTCGAAGTGTTTAGTAATCACAAGGATATGGAGTACTTGTTTGGTTTGAAGGAACAGAGTATGAGACAACGAGGATGGTTAGAACTTGTGATGAGTTATGACTTTAATTGGAATTCGTGACGAGTTATGAATTTGGCTTAGATTATCCTTCGGGAAAAGCTAATGTTGTGCCTGAAGAGTTAAGTCGATAGTCTTTGCGTATGGTTGTTTTGATGGTCAGAGAATTAGAATAATTTGAGCAGTCCAGAGACTTGTGTCTGGTGTGTGAGATAACACAGTAGAGTGTGAAGTTGGATATATTAAAAGTGAACAGTGATTTTTGGTGAATATGAGAAAGAGTAGACTTTGGACGTGAAATTGGTAGTTTTGATGGTTATGAGTAATCAAAGTGCGCAGTGGAAGCGTGGTGTGGCGCATTTCGTATATACGTGTGTGACTTGTAAGAGTTCATAAGTTGAATATTGGAAATATGTAGGAGTGTTGAGACCATTGGACATTTCAGGATGGAAGTGATATGTGAAAGGTTTAACTATTATTCATGGGCTACTGTGTAGATGGATGTTTTGGTTATATGGTCGATTTGGGAACCGTAGCATGGTTGTAATAATGTTGTTTGACAAGGATGTTGGTATTATGGTTGTGTGGAGGTTGTTTAATCGATATTGTGTCGTGGAACTTGTGTTCTTGTTTGTGTTGTTGCCTCGTTTCCATCGTGTTGGTTCGAGTGCGAGCAGCTACTTCCGGTGTGTGTTCGTAGCTTGGGTTTTCCTTGAGTCGTGAGTTGGTCGTCAAGTGCATTGTATGGGCCTTGCATCTTGTCGTTGTAGTTGTCATCTTTGTCGTGTCGTTGTTGTAGTTGCTGTTAGCAAGGTGGGTTGTCAGTTTGTGTTATTTGTGGTGTGCTTTTGTAGGCATGTTAGTTTGTTGGTCGGATGCGAGAGTCGTATCCGGAGTTGTTCGTATCGGTTAGATTTTCGAGGACGAAAATGTCTAAGTGGGGGAGAGTTGTAACGCCCCAATTTGTTTAATTGTATTTATTTATTTCATTTATGTGAATTTTGTGAAATGTGTGAATTTATTGTATCTTACCTGCTAATTAAGTTAATTGGTTAATTTCTCTGATAGATAAAATAATTGTATTAAATTATAATTTCTTTTCAACTTTTATTTCCCGAAATATATTTCATCGGTATATTTATATTTTATCGCATTTTGAGAGCGTTTGGGAGATATTTGAGCTAAGGGGTATTTTGGTCATTTGGGTAGTAGATATTTTATAAATAGAAAGTGGAGAGAAAAAGAGAGGAAAGAAAAAGAAAAGAGAAGAGAAGAGAAAGGAGAAGAAAGAAAGAGAGAAGAGGAGAAAGAGGAAAAAGTGAAGATTCATCCGTTTAAAGCGCGAATAATCGGGTAAGGGTGAGAAGTTTCAATTATATCTTGCTTGTATATGTATATGTGTGTGATTGTGTGAATGTTTTCTAGTTTTTCCATAGATTTCCAATTCTAGGTTGAAATGAGAAAAACGATTAGAAATCGATGTTTTTACGGACGAAAGTCGGAATAAATCACGTAGTAGAGTCGTGTGATGTTGGGTCTTGATTTAGCGTGATCATTTGATTGAATCAAGTTGAATTTATAACTTTTGAGTTTTTGATATATATTGATGTTTTGTGCAAATTGATGTTGTGATCAAGTAAAAGTGTTTGGATATGTCTGGTAACATTGGTATAGGTTGATATTTAATCGGGTAAGGATAGGAATTAATCGGGAATGGTTATTTTCATGTTTTCGAGTGGTTTTGAGCAAGTTTGGCGTTGAGTAAATTGATAAAACTATGTTTCAAAATATTTCAAAAATGGAAAATGTGTTAGATGGCTTTTTAAAAGTGAAAATATTGTAGTATGTTGAATTCTGAGACCGCAGCTTTTTACGGAATCGAAATCGGAGGTCCGGAAATCATTTAACGATCGAAAACTGAGTTTTTATCAAATTCTGCGCAGTATGCGTCGACCTGAAGGACTTTGATTCAACCTAAAGTGCTTTGCGTCGACCTATGGACTCGACCTGAGCATACTCGTGAGTGATTCAAATTTTCCAAAATGTCTGATTTTGTTTTCTTCATAACTTTTGAACCGTAAGTCCGTTTTGACCAACGTTTGAAGCGTTGGAAAGCTAATGAAAAGTTCTTTCTATTAAAGATGGTTTGGAGGGTAAAAGATGATTTAATTAATTCGTTTTTTTGAAAAATAGTTGGGTTGTCGAGTTTTTATCGCGTACAATGTGTTCGATTGATGTGTTATCATGCTATATGCTTTTGTTATATAACGTATAGCTTGTGTGCTGTTATATGATGTGAATACATGTAATGAGATGTTGGGATAAGGTGTTGTGATGCGAGGTTGTGATAATGTTGTTGTTGTGCGGTAAATACATTGTTTGATTGAATATCAATGTATGTGGTTATGATGTTGTATTGGTTCGTGGTTTGTTGTTGTGGTTTGTGAAATGCATTGCTTATGTGAAATTCAATGTGTGATATTTGGTGGCCTTATGGCAAAAATGTGCATTGTTAGGGTTAAACTTCGATGCATGATTAAGGATGTTGTTATGATGTGTTGTGAATAGCCTTTGTGGTGTGAATCTCTTGTAGAATGAATTGTAATGATTGTATGATTGTTGTGGTATGTGGTATGTGATGAAATGCATTGTTTGAATTGTTGTCAATGCATGAATATGATGATGTGATAATCATATTGTTGATTTGTGAAGATTCATTTGATTGTCATGAGTCCTTGTATGCCAAGCATCATGATATGCATTCTTGTGACGTCCTGAGTGACAGTTTGGTTCCAGAGGGAATCTGCTATAACATCGTGTGCCCATGTGGGGACCGAAAGCGATGGTTATAGACGATCGTGTGCCCATGTGGGGACCTAAAGCGATCAGATTGTGTGCCCATGTGGGGACCGAAAGCAATCCATAAACGTCGTGTGCCCATGTGGGGACCGAAAGCGACGGGTGAACATCGTAGGCCCGACGGGGAGTTACACAAAGTAACGAGCGATGGTTCCAATAGTTCTTGAGTGAACTGGTGATGTGACATGAAATATTGGAAGTCGGTACCGTATGGCATTTGCATAGAGTCGTTGTGTCGGTCTCTGTGCATTTTCATAAATCATGGATTCATTATGTGTGAGAATTGTGAATGGATGCATTATGTGTGGAAAATCATGAATGGATTGATTATGTGATAATGTGTGGGAGATTGTGAATTGATTGAATATGTGTTGAGATGTATGATTGGATTGGTGAATTGGTGTGCATATGTGGTAAATGCATTGGTTGTGGATAATATGTTTTATGTATAGACATATGTTTTGTGGTGATGTGGTGGTGTAGTTCCATGTGTCATAACTTTGGTGTGCATTATGTGTGAATATGTTATTATGTGGGCATAATTGATATATGCTATGTGTTCGGATTGTCAGAAATATGTTATGCATCTGTGGCTTGCTATATGTATTGGTATGTGATGCGTGAGGTGAGAATAACTGTGTATGTGATTTTCATGTGTGTTTGCATATTATTATGCAATCTTGATTAAGTTGTTATTTCTCACCCTTCTGCTGTTTTATAATGCTCTATGAGGCATTGCAGATTAGAGTTGTTGGAGGTCTTTTTGTGAAGATTATCCCTCCGTTCTGTTGTCGGTCTTGGTGTCTGCTCTGATACGTAGCACGGGAGTCGGGGAACGATTATATATATATGTATACATTTGTTGAATGTATTTTGTAGTACTTTTGTGTATATAGTTGATGTTCTAAAATGATTTATTTTGTAAAACAAGTCAGTTATGGATCTTTCCGCTTTATTCCATAATTGACCTTTCCTTTTGTTGGAAAAAGTTTCCCCTTGAGGGTATTCTATTTTGTGCTATGTATCAAAAATATTGAGCAGGGATTGTATTTTATTTCTTTAAGTGTGGCATCCCTGTTTCTGTCGGAAAAATAAATTTTTAGTTACACTGATTTTATTTATGTATTATTTATTCGCGATGGGAATTGGGGTGTTACATTAGTGGTATCAGAGCAGGTCGGTCCGTCCGGCCAAGTTGTTGAGTCAGTTGGTGTGACAGTTGAATACTGTCGTTGTTGTTTGTTCCTTAGTACGTGATATGTGTGTGAATCACTGTCAGTGCTTTCTGGTTTTTCTAATCCTTTGTCTTCAGGATTGAGAATGATATAAGTGGGGGAGAAGTTGGAACTTCTCCAAGTTGTTTCGGTTGTGGAGCGTTGGCTCAGTGTGTCGTTGGTTGCCAGAGTGTAAGTGTTGTTTGGACAGTATTGTTCCCGATTTCTGAGGGAATGCGGAGGTAAGGTTTATGTCAACTAAGGATTTGTGCCTTAGGTAGTTTTGGGCACATAATGCAAGAAACGCTATTATAGTTTGGTAAAGATGGTTTATGCCCCATCGTGATTGTTGGCTGTCTATTGACAAATTGAGGAACTGATCACCCTTAATCTCTTGTTGATAGCAGACGAAAATTATGTTGGATGGAATAGACGTGTCTTTCCGGCTTTGATAGTGTGTGAAAGGAATTGTTTGGAATTAAGGAAATGGTTACAGATTGTTTTGTTGAGTCGAAGAAGATTCTTATATCGGAAGAGGAGACGGATTCGAGGTTTCTGTATGTTGGTCAAGTTGGGAAGTCATTGAGAGAGAATGATTGAGTATCGTTAATGGTTGTTCTCAGAGAGTAGAGTGTGAACTAAAATTTGGCAAAGGCGAAGATTTGAGGTTTGGATCTGCTAAGTGAGTAGAAGAACTTTTAGGAAGTGAAACTCAGATGGAAAGAGCGGTTGGAAGATTTACTGGAAAAAGGGATTTGTGAGACCAAGTGTGTTGTCTTAGAGAGCTCCAGCTTTGTTAGTAACAAAAGGGAATGATGATTGAATGGAATAACAAGCATGATGGGTATGATGGTATTGATATTGAGATTATGGAAAGCAAAACTTAGAGTTCTGGTGAGGTTTGAAGTCTTGGGAGTTTTAAGGCATTAATGGAAATGTTGAGATAACCCTTGAGTGTGGATGTAATATTTGAGAGTTCTTTTGGATTGGTTGTTGCTACATGTTGGGATTTATGGAATTTGGATTGTTAAGAGAAGAAATTGTGTATGGATTGCTAATAGTTGAATAAGGTAACGATTGAGAACAAGTGTTCACTTTCGGGAATAGATGATTGGAATGGTTTGGTTGAGTTTGATTGAAATTACATTTGTTTGGAAAGTTTGATAAGGATAATGAATTTTGTGGGGTAGAGGAATCGTATCTTCCATATTTATTTGGATAAGTTCGTAAGGGCTTTGATTGAGAACGTTCGGATCTGTTATAAAACCCAGAGGAAGAACAGGTAGAGTGTTTGGGATTTGAATTACAAGTGTTGAAAAGAGACGAAGTTTTATGCTAAGTTATTCAAGTGAGAATCTTGGTTGAAAAGGTTAGTTTTCTTGGATAGGTTATTTCAGATGAGAGTATGATTATGGATCCATCGGCAGTAGATGCAGTTCTACATTGAGAGACTCTGAAGTCGGTTAAGGAGATTAGAAACTTTTGGGCTTAGTTGGTTGTTACCGGAGGTTATGGAAGGTTTTTCCAAGTTAGCATTTTCGTTACTTTGGTTGACTTGCAAAGGGTAAGTCGTTTGCTTTGGATGTTCATTGTGAGGTTTTATGATGTGTTTTGTTGAGTTTAGGCAGTGTGTTAATGCAAGAAAGTAAATTCGTGGCTTGTGCTTTACGACCATTGAGGATTCATAGAAGGATCTATACTATTCAGGATTTGGAATTGGTTGCGGTAGTATTGCGTTGGAAAATTTGGAGGTATTATCTTTATGGTTCTGGGTTCGAAGTGTTTAGTAATCACAAGGATATGGAGTACTTGTTTGGTTTGAAGGAACAGAGTATGAGACAACGAGGATGGTTAGAACTTGTGATGAGTTATGACTTTAATTGGAATTCGTGACGAGTTATGAATTTGGCTTAGATTATCCTTCGGGAAAAGCTAATGTTGTGCCTGAAGAGTTAAGTCGATAGTCTTTGCGTATGGTTGTTTTGATGGTCAGAGAATTAGAATAATTTGAGCAGTCCAGAGACTTGTGTCTGGTGTGTGAGATAACACAGTAGAGTGTGAAGTTGGATATATTAAAAGTGAACAGTGATTTTTGGTGAATATGAGAAAGAGTAGACTTTGGACGTGAAATTGGTAGTTTTGATGGTTATGAGTAATCAAAGTGCGCAGTGGAAGCGTGGTGTGGCGCATTTCGTATATACGTGTGTGACTTGTAAGAGTTCATAAGTTGAATATTGGAAATATGTAGGAGTGTTGAGACCATTGGACATTTCAGGATGGAAGTGATATGTGAAAGGTTTAACTATTATTCATGGGCTACTGTGTAGATGGATGTTTTGGTTATATGGTCGATTTGGGAACCGTAGCATGGTTGTAATAATGTTGTTTGACAAGGATGTTGGTATTATGGTTGTGTGGAGGTTGTTTAATCGATATTGTGTCGTGGAACTTGTGTTCTTGTTTGTGTTGTTGCCTCGTTTCCATCGTGTTGGTTCGAGTGCGAGCAGCTACTTCCGGTGTGTGTTCGTAGCTTGGGTTTTCCTTGAGTCGTGAGTTGGTCGTCAAGTGCATTGTATGGGCCTTGCATCTTGTCGTTGTAGTTGTCATCTTTGTCGTGTCGTTGTTGTAGTTGCTGTTAGCAAGGTGGGTTGTCAGTTTGTGTTATTTGTGGTGTGCTTTTGTAGGCATGTTAGTTTGTTGGTCGGATGCGAGAGTCGTATCCGGAGTTGTTCGTATCGGTTAGATTTTCGAGGACGAAAATGTCTAAGTGGGGGAGAGTTGTAACGCCCCAATTTGTTTAATTGTATTTATTTATTTCATTTATGTGAATTTTGTGAAATGTGTGAATTTATTGTATCTTACCTGCTAATTAAGTTAATTGGTTAATTTCTCTGATAGATAAAATAATTGTATTAAATTATAATTTCTTTTCAACTTTTATTTCCCGAAATATATTTCATCGGTATATTTATATTTTATCGCATTTTGAGAGCGTTTGGGAGATATTTGAGCTAAGGGGTATTTTGGTCATTTGGGTAGTAGATATTTTATAAATAGAAAGTGGAGAGAAAAAGAGAGGAAAGAAAAAGAAAAGAGAAGAGAAGAGAAAGGAGAAGAAAGAAAGAGAGAAGAGGAGAAAGAGGAAAAAGTGAAGATTCATCCGTTTAAAGCGCGAATAATCGGGTAAGGGTGAGAAGTTTCAATTATATCTTGCTTGTATATGTATATGTGTGTGATTGTGTGAATGTTTTCTAGTTTTTCCATAGATTTCCAATTCTAGGTTGAAATGAGAAAAACGATTAGAAATCGATGTTTTTACGGACGAAAGTCGGAATAAATCGCGTAGTAGAGTCGTGTGATGTTGGGTCTTGATTTAGCGTGATCGTTTGATTGAATCGAGTTGAATTTATAACTTTTGAGTTTTTGATATATATTGATGTTTTGTGCAAATTGATATTGTGATCGAGTAAAAGTGTTTGGATATGTCTGGTAACATTGGTATAGGTTGATATTTAATCGGGTAAGGATAGGAATTAATCGGGAATGGTTGTTTTCGTGTTTTCGAGTGGTTTTGAGCAAGTTTGGAGCTGAGTAAATTGATAAAACTATGTTTCAAAATATTTCAAAAATGGAAAATGTGTTAGATGGCTTTTTAATAGTGAAAATATTGTAGTATGTTGAATTCTGAGACCGCAGCTTTTTACGGAATCGAAATCGGAGGTCCGGAAGTCATTTAACGATCGAAAACAGAGTTTTTATCAAATTCTGCGCAGTATGCGTCGACCTGAAGGACTTTGATTCAACCTAAAGTGCTTTGCGTCGACCTATGGACTCGACCTGAGCATACTCGTGAGTGATTCAAATTTTCCAAAATGTCTGATTTTGTTTTCTTCATAACTTTTGAACCGTAAGTCCGTTTTGACCAACGTTTGAAGCATTGGAAAGCTAATGAAAAGTTCTTTCTATTAAAGATGGTTTGGAGGGTAAAAGATGATTTAATTAATTCGTTTTTTTGAAAAATAGTCGGGTTGTCGAGTTTTTATCGCGTACAATGTGTTCGATTGATGTGTTATCATGCTATATGCTTTTGTTATATAACGTATAGCTTGTGTGCTGTTATATGATGTGAATACATGTAATGAGATGTTGGGATAAGGTGTTGTGATGCGAGGTTGTGATAATGTTGTTGTTGTGCGGTAAATACATTGTTTGATTGAATATCAATGTATGTGGTTATGATGTTGTATTGGTTCGTGGTTTGTTGTTGTGGTTTGTGAAATGCATTGCTTATGTGAAATTCAATGTGTGATATTTGGTGGCCTTATGGCAAAAATGTGCATTGTTAGGGTTAAACTTCGATGCATGATTAAGGATGTTGTTATGATGTGTTGTGAATAGCCTTTGTGGTGTGAATCTCTTGTAGAATGAATTGTAATGATTGTATGATTGTCGTGGTATGTGGTATGTGATGAAATGCATTGTTTGAATTGTTGTCAATGCATGAATATGATGATGTGATAATCATATTGTTGATTTGTGAAGATTCATTTGATTGTCATGAGTCCTTGTATGCCAAGCATCATGATATGCATTCTTGTGACGTCCTGAGTGACAGTTTGGTTCCAGAGGGAATCTGCTATAACATCGTGTGCCCATGTGGGGACCGAAAGCGATGGTTATAGACGATCGTGTGCCCATGTGGGGACCTAAAGTGATCGGATTGTGTGCCCATGTGGGGACCGAAAGTAATCCATAAACGTCGTGTGCCCATGTGGGGACCGAAAGCGACGGGTGAACATCGTAGGCCTGGCGGGGAGTTACACTAAGTAACGAGTGATGGTTCCAATAGTTCCTGAGTGAACTGGTGATGAGACATGAAATATTGGAAGTCGGTACCGCATGGCATTTGCATAGAGTCGTTGTGTCGGTCTCTGTGCATTTGCATAAATCATGGATTCATTATGTGTGAGAATTGTGAATGGATGCATTATGTGTGGAAAATCATGAATGGATTGATTATGTGATTATGTGTGGTTGATTGTGAATTGATTGAATATGTGTTGAGATGTATGATCGGATTGGTGAATTGGTGTGCATATGTGGTAAATTTATTGGTTGTGGATAATATGTTTTATGTATAGACATATGTTTTATGGTGATGTGGTGGTGTGGTTCCATGTGTCATAACTTTGGTGTGCATTATGTGTGAATATGTTATTATGTGGGCATAATTGATATATGCTATGTGTTCGGATTGTCAGAAATATGTTATGCATCTGTGGCTTGCTATATGTATTGGTATGTGATGTGTGAGGTGAGAATAACTGTGTATGTGATTTTCATGTGTGTTTGCATATTATTATGCAATCTTGATTTAGTTGTTATTTCTCACCCTTCTGCTGTTTTATAATGCTCTATGAGGCATTGCAGATTAGAGTTGTTGGAGGTCTTTTTGTGAAAATTATCCCTCCGTTCTGTTGTCGATCTTGGTGTCTGCTCTGATACGTAGCATGGGAGTCGGGGAACGATTATATATATATGTATACATTTGTTGAATGTATTTTGTAGTACTTTTGTGTATATAGTTGATGTTCTAAATGATTTATTTTGTAAAACAAGTCAGTTATGGATCTTTCCGCTTTATTCCATAATTGACCTTTCCTTTTGTTGGAAAAAGTTTCCCCTTGAGGGTATTCTATTTTGTGCTATGTATCAAAAATATTGAGCAGGGATTGTATTTTATTTCCTTAAGTGTGGCATCCCTGTTTCTGTCGGAAAAATAAATTTTTAGTTACTCTGATTTTATTTATGTATTATTTATTCGCGATGGGAATTGGGGTGTTACACTACCTCGTGCGGGCAGCCCTTCAGAGTCAGTTGGACCGAAGAGGAATTCAACAATATTCAGTTTCAGGGTCCATCAACTGGATGCCAGACTATTTTGCTGATCAGATTAAGGATGTTATTGTGATCTCTATTCATGAAAAGACCAAGGATGTTTGTGCCATCATCCCTCTACTTGACGAATCAAAGGTTCTTAATCGGGAACTAATTGAAGTTACCTATGACAGTCAGAAAAATCAGAAGGCTCCTGTAGTTATCTATCTACCAGGACCAGTGCCGTATGAATCAACTAAGGATATCCCTTACAAATATGGTGCAACAACAATTGAGAATGGAAAGGAAATTCCATTACCTTCCGTTGTGAATATTGCAGACATCAGTCGAGTAACACGGAGTGGTCGAATCTTCAACCGAGGAGTTAGAGAACCTAACAAAGAAAAGGAACCTTAAACAGAAGTTCCCAATCCACCAGTCGGTCAGTCCAGTAATCCTGACGTTTCAAAGAATGATGATGAGATACTAAAGCTCATCCAAAGGAGTGAATACAACATTATTGATTAGCTGTTACAAACTCCTTCAATGATCTCAGTGCTATCACTTTTACTCAGTTCCGAAGCTCACAGAGAGGCTCTACAGAAAGTCTTAGAGAAGGCCTTTGTGGAACAGGATGTGTCAATACGACAATTCGACAGTATCGTCTCTAACATCACTTCCTACAACAACTTGGGGTTTAGTGATGAGGAATTGCTGGAAGAAGGCAAAAGTCACAACATGGCGCTCAATATTACAGTCAATTTCCAAGACGATGCCTTTTCCAGCGTACTGGTAGATACCGGATCGGCTCTCAACGTCATGCCAAAGTCCACTCAGATGCAACTATTATTCAGAGGATCTCCGATAATAGGCAATATGTCACCGTCAAAGCATTTGACGGATCCCAAAAAATAGTTATCGGCGAAGTCGACCTTCCCATAACTATCGGTCCTCAAACTTTCCTAGTCACTTTCCATGTAATGGACATCCGAGCAACATACAGTTGCTTATTAGGAAGACCTTGGATACACCAGGCTGGGGCAGTAACTTTGACACTTCACTAGAAGCTGAAGTTTGTCAAGAATGAGCAACTCGTCACGGTCTACGGAGAACAAGCCCTGATCGTGAGTAACCTTTTATTATCCACTTGTGTAGAACCCGAGGAGGTTGTTGGAACTCAGTTCCAGAAACTTTCGGTGGGCAATGAGAACCAATCAGAAAGAGGGACGTCGATTTCCTCGTACAAAGTTGCTCTCGAAGTAATCGAGAGTAACAGCGCAAAAGGATGGGGACAACTTGTTATTCCTACTGATAATAAAATAAAGAAGGGTCTTGTTTTTTCTGCAACCTGTACCCAGATTGCTTCTAACAATGAGAGGCTTCAACCCATTCAGGATTTCTTCCATAGTGGAGGTTTCCTTCACCCAGTGTCCCAAGAAGTACATTCCATCAACGAGGTAGACTCCTTCGACATGGAGGAAGAATGGGAGTCCTATCTTAACAAGGATGGTTATATGTCTCAGGAAGAGGTGTCTACGCCATTTTGCTATCTCGCACAGAGTCCGAGATTTATACTAAGGTCAGATGTCGAAATGGTATACGGAGATTGCGATCCGGAAGGATGTCGTGCTCTGCCAAATTCATTGGAGAAGGACACTCCAATGAAGTACAACTTTGACCACGACTATTATGGCCCGATGGATGGCCTACCTATGTGGCAGCCGTACCCAGGAGACTTGGGGCAAGAAAATCAGCCCAACGATGAAAATCAGTTGAGCGTCGTTGAGAAAAATACTTGCGTCCCCACCGAATCATGGGATCATTACTCAGGGCATTCAGAAAATATCTAGCACGACGATGAATTTGCAAAGTTTGCAGGACTAGAATTCATTAACTATGTTTTTCCCAAGGTCAACGTCATCGAAAGGGATGACTCCTCCAGTTCCAAAGAAGTGTGGGACACCTTGGGACAACCGAGTGGAAAATACAACTTTATGGTCAAACACAGCTCCGGAAAGCTCTCGCATCTGGCTCGAAGACATCTAGCCAACTGGATGAGGAGATATATCTGAGAGCACAAATACTATGCAAATTACAACTGAGGAATCCTCCTATGACAACTCTGCCTTGGAGACAGATTCCAATGATCCTGCTCCGCCAGAAATCAGCGTTATTTCTAAAGACAAATCAAGGAAGGTACCAAACTTTGTGATTCACCGAGGAGTTCTCCGCCAATGGGTTGCTGTCGACGTTCCGAAGATTGTTCATAAGTCAAAGTAATTGCCATCTTTACTTCAACCTTTCACCCTGCCCAGGTGAAACGGGTGTTTTGATAGGGCTCACTTTCTGTAAATATACCTCTTCGCTTCGCCCAAAGCGATTGAGTTTTGTTTTATAGGGCTGTAGTTTCAAGAATAGACAAAATCATAAATAAATAAATAAACGTCGTTCTGTAATTTCCGCAGTATTTACTGTTTTCTCTTTTCGTTTTTCAGAAAATGGTAATCCTAAAAAATAATTCGAATAATAAAAGCAAGCAGTAAAAAAAAATACACTGCACACACTCTTGTATTTTCTCTATCTCTTCTAAAAAACAATCATCACGTCATGCAGATTGCTTGTTTTAAACCCCATTGAAACATACGGTCCAATGCCTTCTCCCAACTTTCAATTCCCGGTATTTGAGGCTGAAGAAGAAGATGACAAAGAAATTCCAGAGGAGATCTCCCGATTACTCAGACAAGAGGAAAGGTCCATTAAACCTCACAAAGAGCCGTTAGAAACGGTCAACTTGGGTTCAGAAGAAGAAAGAAAAGAGATCAAGATTGGAGCACTGCTCAGTCCGACTGTCAAAGAGAGTTTGACAAAGCTTCTCAAAGAGTTTCTCGATGTATTCGCTTGGTCCTATCAGGATATGCCAGGGTTGGATACCAGCATCGTGGAACATCATCTACCATTAAAATCCAAATGTCCACCAGTAAAACAGTGGTTGAGATGGACTCACCTAGACATGGCTTTCAAAATCAAAGAGGAGGTACAAAAACAGATTGACGCGGGTTTCCTCGCTATAGCAGAATATCCTCAATGGTTAGCCAACATAGTGCCAGTTCCGAAAAAGGACGGAAAGGTCAAAATGTGTGTAGACTACAGGGATCTAAACAAGGCCAGTCCAAAGGATGACTTTCCCTTACCGCACGTTGACATGCTGGTTGATAGTACAACAAAGTTCAAAGTCTTCTCCTTCATGGATGGATTCTCGGGCTATAATCAAATAAAAATGGCACCAAAAGACATGGAGAAAACTTCATTCATCACCCCATCGAGTACTTTTTGTTACAAGGTAATGCCGTTCGGGTTGAAGAACGTCGGGGCAACCTATCAACGGGTCATGACTACTCTGTTTCATGACACGATACACAAGGAAGTTGAGGTATATGTCGATGATATGATTGCAAAATCTAAGACAGAGGAGGAGCATGTGACCCACCTATCAAAAATATTTGGGCGTCTGAGAAAGTACAAACTCCACTTGAATCCCAACAAGTGCACATTCGGTGTCCGTTCAGGGAAACTGCTAGGGTTCATCGTCACCCAGAAAAGAATTGAAGTTGATCCTGACAAGGTCAAGGCCATTCAAGAGATACCTTCTCCAAAGACTGAAAAACAGGTCAGGGGATTCTTGGGACATCTGAATTACATTTCCAGATTCATATTCCTCATGACCGTGACATGTGCGCCAATTTTCAAATTACTAAAAAAGAATCAGGACTGCATTTGGACAGATGACTGTCAAACCACCTTTGATAGTATCAAGGAGTATCTGTTGAACCCACCGATTCTATCACCTCCAGTGGAAGGAAGACCACTGATCATCTACCTAACAGTCTTGGAAGACTCAATGGGTTGTGTACTTGGCCAACAAGATGAAACCAAAAGGAAAGAATCTGCCATTTACTATTTGAGCAAAAAATTCACCGACTGTGAAACTCGGTATACTATGCTTGAGAAAACTTGTTATGCTCTGGCTTGGGTAGCCAAACGTCTTCGCCAGTATATGATTTGTCATACTACTTGGTTAATCTCATAAATGGATCCAATCAAGTATGTCTTTGAAAAGCCTGCTCTCACGGGAAGGATTGCTAGGTGGCAGATGTTGTTATCGGAATATGACATCGAGTACCACGCTCAGAAAGCCGTCAAAGGGAGTGTTTTAGCAGATCATTTGGCTCATCAACCGATTGACGATCAGGAATCAGTCGGATTTGACTTCCTAGACGAAGATTTCATGTATCTACAAATGAAAGACTGCGATGAACCACTACCTAGTGGAGGACCAAAACCAGGTTCCCAATGGGGACTAATCTTTGACGGAGCTGTCAATCATTATGGAAACGGAATTGGGGCAATCATCATAACACCTCAGGGTACCCATATTCCTTTCACTGCCAGACTAACATTCAAGTGCACAAACAATGAGGCCGAATACGAAGCTTGTATCATGGGTCTCAAAGAAGCGATCGACTTAAGGATCAATAACTTGGACGTATATGGCGACTCAGCCCTGGTTATCAATTAGATCAAAGGAGATTGGAACACATACCAATCAGGATTGATTCCTTACAAAGATTACGCGAGAAGGTTGTTACCCTTCTTCAACAGAATCGAGTTTCATCATATCCCTCGTGAAGAGAATCATATGGCTAATGCCTTAGCCACTATCTCTTCCATGATTAGTGTAGGTCAATGGAGTGACTTACCTAAGACTGACATAATGCGCCTTGAAAGGCCCGCTTACATCTTCATGATTGAAGCAGTCATAGACGACAAACCTTGGTATCACGATATCAAATGCTTCCTTCAGAAACAAGAGTACCCTTCTGGGGCATCCAGAAAGGACCGAAAGACCCTCAGAAGACTGGCAAGCAGCTTCTTCCTGAGTGGTGACACACTTTATAAGAGAAACTTTGACATGGTCTTGCTCTGATGCGTAGACAAACCAGAAGCAGACATGTTGATAAAAGAAATTCATTAAGGATCCTTTGGCACACATGCCAACGGACACACAATGGCAAGAAAAATTCTAAGAGCAGGGTCAGATATACTCAGACAAGATCCATCTACCGCCAACGCATCTCAAAGTTCTCTCTTCCCCATGGCCTTTTTCCATATGGGGAATCGACATGATTGGCGTGATTGATCCGAAGGCTCCGAACGGACATCGGTTCATCCTGGTAGCTAATGGATCTAACTTGAACAATAAGATGATGAACGAGTTATGCGCTGAGTTCAAAATCAAACACCATAACTCATCTACCTACCGACCCAAGATGAACGGGGCGGTAGAAGTGGCTAACAAGAACATCAAGAAGATCATTCAAAAGGTGGTTGTAACCTACAAAGACTGGCATGAGATGATACCCTTTCCTCTCCATGGTTATCGCACATCTGTCTGCACTTCAACAGGGGCAACCCCTTTCTCTCTAGTATATGGCATGGAACCAGTGCTCCCCATAGAAGTAGAGATCCCATCAATCCGGGTATTGATGGAAACTAAGCTAACAGAAGTTGAATGGTGTCGAAGTCGACACGACGAACTGAATCTGATCGAGGAAAAGCGAATAACGGCACTATGCCACGGTCAGTTGTATCAACAGAGAATGAAGAAGGAGTTCGACAAAAAGGTCCGACCTCGCGTTTTCCAGAAAGGAGACCTTGTGCTCAAAAAGATACAATCATTTCTCACTGATTCTCGGGGCAAGTGGACTCCAAATTATGACGGCCCCTATGTGGTCAAGAAAGCTTTCTCATGCGGCGCCTTGAGACTCGCACCCATGGACGGAGAGGAATTTTCCTACCCCACAAATGTTGATGTAGTCAAGAAATACTTCGCCTAAATAAAAAAAGAAAAAGAGTCTCGGTGGATTGAAAACCCGAAAGGGCGGTCCAGGAAAAAATTAGAGACATGATCAAATATCATCCCGATGGATTGGAAATCTTAAAAGTACAATCCAGGAAAAAATTAGGGATAATGGCAAGTAACTACGTCCAACAGGGGCAAGTCCATCAGCAACAGTTGCACCATCCATCAGGAAAACTCCAGTCAAGGCCTTCTTCGACGAAAGCTCACGATGTTCGAAATTCAAAGTTGGTAGAAGGATAGAGGTCGTTATGTTTCAAGATAGCCCTTTTTCCCTTAAATTACCATTTTCTAACTATGTATATACTCTATGGAATTACGCGTTTGGCTGATTTCCATCCTGTCAATGAAATTGAGCCCTAGTGATTTTGTTTGCAATTCTTATTTGTTTTAGCTTTACATAACGACATTTTAACATGATTAATGATTCTTGAAATAAAACAAAAATGAATTTACTTGTAAAAAATTTTCTGCTTTTAAAATATAGATGGCAATTTCTTTTGACTGTTGAACATCGAAAGAACATCGATCACTTCTCTCGAAGTAATCGAACCTCAAGTGCAGAATCAAAGTACTCCTTCTAAACCAGTGCACCTGAATGAAGGATCAACTATGTCAGAGACCATGTTTCATCTGACATCCTCGGCATAGTTCTCACCTCCTAAGCCCGACCAACATAGCTCCCAACAGGGACTATCTCTCCCAAGCAAGGCGAAATTGCTACTCTTGGACCAGAGATACCTCTTCGTCCCCTGCAGTGGCCGAGTATCCCGTCGTGTCCATCTATTAGTCTGTATGTTGCGTCAGTTTTGTCAGCATTTACATACATACATCATGCATTATTATTTTACATGCATATTCATATCACTATCACTCTGGTCGGTCTACTCCCCCCGGTGGTGAAGTCCTCTCAATTGAGTTGTCAGTTCTTTCCTCGTCAGGAAGGGAATCATCTAAGCAATCTCTCTCCAATTTATCTCTGGATTAGAGACAGTTCTTTGACCCCTTTGATAACTTGAACCTCTGAAGAGCCATAGAACCTTCAACCAATGTCACTCTTCGCCGTTGAAGATGATGTCTTCGCTTTCCCGGATTAAGGAAAATCCCTAGAGGAAGCACCTCAAAATTAGATCACATCATATGGCATTTCTCCGAGAAGATCCCGAGAAAAGTATGATGTAATATCCCCAAGCAGAAAACAGTCTCTCAAAAGACTCATTTTTCCCCAGTAGGGCGACAAATGGCATCTTCTACAGAGAAGTTTGCACACCTCTACAAGTCTGACATCAAATTTTCTATCAAATGGCGTCTCCCCAGTATAGCTCGGCGATAAGTTTGATGAAGACCGCTACGAATAGCATCCCTTGTTAAGCAATTTTATTGACAAAAGAAACTAAGACCAGTTCCTTGGTAGGAAACCAGGATCGAGGGGAAGTTTACATCAGAAACTGAGACCAGTTCCTTGGTAGGAAACCAGGATCGAGGGGAAGTTTATATAAGAAACTTAGACCAGTTCTTTGGTAGGAAACCAGGATCGAGGGGAAGTTTATATCAGAAACTTAGACCAGTTCCTTGGTATAAAACCAGGATCGAGGGGAAGTTTACCTTTTCTAAGCATCATCACTTAGCAAAAGAATATGAATGCGTAAGCTACCATTCATAACCACCATCAAAATTTTGGGTATTCTGATATTTAATCATCTTGCACCCCGAATGCCCGAACACCTTCGCCATTCACACCTTCGGGTCCAAGAAGATTAAATAGGGGCATCTGTCATACCCCAAATTTTGACAACTAAGATTCCCCATCATTGTGCAAATCATCATCACAATATGGGTGAATCATCATACCTCATTAGTCTCCCCAAAGATGGGTGGGCATCCACGACAATCAAATTTAGGATTTCAAGCCCTCTCAGAGCTCTTAGACAAAAGATCAATCAAGGAATGACATGATCTTCAACTTGTCTAAACCTCTCAAACACCTATAAAGGATCAAGAGGACTCCCACATCAAGAATCAAGCACAAGGTTGCAGCATTCCAAGTGGATCAAGCCTCAAGATCGCCAGTGTCACCAAATTAGGGTTTTGGTCGACCAGAGCCTCCAGATGGAAATTTTCCTCTGGGCATGATCCAATGCTTCAAAGCATAACCTAATAAGCTCCAAGGGACATCATGAACCCAATCATCAAGTTATTTTAGCCTCAGGGGATGCATTCATAAAAAAAATCAAGAATTAGGGTTTCTTGACCTAATTCACTCCTAAGTTGACTTTAGGAACAAAACATGAGCCAAGACCTAAAGAGAGGATTTGAGGGTCCCTAATACATTACATTGATCCATTTGAAACAATGGATTAATCCAAGAAGCTTGGTTCCCAAGTTTCAAGTTCATCAGAACCACCGTTAGGGTTTCGCGGGAAAAGTCAACTGTGCCTTTGACTTTTGACCCAGGCATGCTCCCAAACCTTGGGACATGATTCAATACACCCTACAACCCCCATGGAGCATGTCCATCAAGTTTGATTTAGGTTAAGGACTTGATTTTACAAAGGATCGCACAGTTTGGAATTCATCTGACAAAAAGTCAACTGTGCACAAAAGTCAAACTTTGACTTTTTGAGATTTTTCACAATTATGGTTCTTTGACCCTAAAATGATGTTAATGTGTGATTTGGATCATAATTCATCAAGAAAAATCAAAGAAAGTGGGATAACTTGTAAAAGAGGTAACCATAAAAAACTTAGAATTTTTTCTAAGTTATGGAACAAAGTGGCTAGGGTACCAACTTTGGAGGATCATAACTCCTAAACCACAAGACCATTTTTCCCCATCCAAAACTGGATTTATAGCTCTCATGGCCCTCTACAAAAGCTTCAAACACAACTCATTCCAATTCCTCATGGATTTTAAGTTATGGAATGATCAAAATCACAAAAAGTGAAAATGTCACTTTTTTCCAACACTTAGTGAAATTTTCACTAAGTCAGAATCTGCCTTCACTTTTTTCCAAATGTAGGGGCATTTTTCACTTGGATCCAAAAAGTATCAAAACCAACTATGACCAAACAGTTGTTGTATCATATGAGGGCTTTCCAAAATTGCCAAGAACTCCATCAAATTCCACTTGGGCCATGAGAAATGACAATGGCAATATGCCTTGCTGAAAACTGTCAATGCAAGGCAGATTTGTGCATTTTACTCGATTTGAGCAAATTTTGCAAATGCCAAACAACTCTATCCATCTGAACACCTCCGTAAGGGACCAAGAAGGGACAAAGATTGATCCCAAGCCTCTCAAGTCTTTGGAACCAAAAATAGCATGCCAAACCTAGAAATTCCTAAAAGAGGGACAAGACTCCAATTTTGGATTGAAGCATTTAATGGATGAACCAAGGTGGTATGGACTGACACATTTCCAACTGAATTCAGTCAAGAATGATCCAAGACCAAGGGAACCAGTAGCCTGTGCTCTATCCTCTAGTCAATGGCTAGAGGAGACTTGGATTCCCATTGATCAACATTGGCCAAACCTATGCCGCAGTTGCCATTCACTATTGCAGCCAAAATAAACTTGATCTACTATAAATAGAGCTCATTTGTGCTCAGTTTAAGTACACCAAAGCACTACAACACTTGCTTTCCTCAAAATCTCTTTCTCTAGGCAAAAATGCCTTGTTTAGCCAGGTAACTCTGAGTTTTTGAGTTAGAGAGAAATTCCACCATAGCTCATGATCCAAACACATCCAATATATCATGTCTAAGCTGTCCAAACTCTCACAAGTGACCTATAACACTAAAATCACAAAGTCACCTCTCAAAACCTCAAAATAGGCCTTTTTGTGCATTTTTCAAGCCATGTCTTGAACCAGTCACTTTCGAAACCAGATAAAACCTCAAACACACTAAAAATGTCATCCTTGATCTGTCCCAAATGGTTCCACACATCTGGAACACAATTTGAGAGAGTTGCTATTTTGGTCACTTTTGCCCCTTTTACAAGAAAGGGCCAGTTTCCACTCCTGAGGTTTCCAGCTGATTTCAACCATCCTAAAAGCTTCCAAGGGATCATTTGAGGGTGTTCAAAGCATTAAAACATTTCTGGAACAAAGCACTTGGCAGATTGTACAAAAGCTCCAAAAAGAGGTAAGCATCACAACTTGAATTCATTGAATCATGTTGTACTTTGATGTCCACTGATCATGCATCTGTTATACATGTTATATGTGTTGTGTTTGCACCAATTTATCATGTAATTCTTGCCTGTATCATGAGGTAGCATAGAAAATGCAATTATAGGCCTATTTCAAAACCACTATTGGGTTTTTCAATAGGAGCATGATTTGAAAACAAAACGCCACCACCATTGGATTCCTTGTGAAATTCTAGGCAGGATAGACCTAAATTTTGTCTCAATCCATGGAGAAATGAGAAAGTTATGGCCTTCACGTTTCTGACCAAAGTCTTGCCTTGCTTTGCCTTGGGCCAGGCCAAAAACAAGGCAAGCCTTGTATATTTGTGGTTGTGTTTCAATACACGGATGTATCACCACCCCAGTGGTAGAGGGCGCGCACTTCACACAAGAGGTTTGGGGTTCGAATCCCCCTCGCCCTAGATCCTCTTTTTATCACTTTTTTCATATTTTTGTTATTTTTCATATTATTTTTAATGATTTGGAAAATTAATAACTCTCTCAATTTTAATTATTTTTTATTGGTTCTTTTTGCTAAAAGACACAAAAATGTTGAAATGTTTTATTCCACAAAAAAATTAAGTTTATATTATTTATTTAATATAATTAGTATTTTTGTGCATAAATTCATTTTTAATTGTTTTTCAACATTTTAAAAGTGAATGTTCATCTTGAAAATCAAAACCAAATGAGTTTTAATTCATCTTGTGATTAAAACCTCATTTTTGAAACCTTAACCAAAAATCACAAGTTGTTTATTCAAGCTTATTTGGTATTTTTTCATTTTTTATTGATTTTCTTTAAAGAATATACTTTTAAAATGATGAAATTAGGGTTTTGATTGATTACCCTAAAACAAATCTTTTCCAAACACTAATGGGCATCTAATAGAGTGTAAGACCCAATCCCCCTTTGAAACCAAAATAGTTGGGCCTCAGTCATTGTATAAGACCCATAGTGTTTTCAAAATCTCGGCGCGATCGTCTCCTTTTCAAAAATAATCATTGGGCTTCTCCTTGAGCTATAAGACCCATCTTTGTTCATTTTTAAACACTTTGGGCCTCTAATAGAGTGTAAGACCCAACCCTTTTCATAGAAAACCTTTTGGGCCTCAGTGTATTGTATAAGTCCCGATACCGTCAAAAAGCTTGGCGCGATCGTCGCCTTTTTGACAAAAACCTTTTGGCCTCTCCTTGAGCTATAAGCCCCACTACTTGTATAAAAATAACCACTTTGGGCCTCTATTAGAGTGTAATACCCATCCCCTTTGTAAATACAAACCTTTTTGGGCCTCAGTCATTGTATAAGTCCCGCTGTATTTTCAAAAACAACGGCGCGATCGTCGCCTTTTTAACAAAAGTCTTTGGGCCTCTCCTTGAGCTATAAGCCCCATCCTTTTTCTTAAAATCATTTTGGGCCTCTAATAGAGTGTAAGACCCATCCCTTTGTTCAGAAAATTTTTTGGGCCTCAGTCACTTGTATAAGTCCCTGTACAAATTGAAAACAACAGTGCAATCACTGAAAAAACCATGGGTCTCTCCTTAAGCTGTAAGCGCCAACTTTCTTTTCAAAGAACTTTCTCCTTTGATTTTGAAATATATTGTTGTTTTCAATTTCTCTTTGTTGTACAACTAACCAAACAGCATGGAAGCTCTACAACCGAGTACGTGTTTATCCGCTTTCATTTACCGCTTTCATATATATATATATATATATATATATATATAACTGTATTATGGGGCTGCTTCACTGTAAGTCTTCTTTCACATACTTTATATACTGTGTAATACTATTATAGTTATTTAGAGTTTTCCCCGGCAACTACGTCTAGCACTAGGTAAAGCCCGGTTGGTCACTCTTAAATGCAAACAAAACTAGATCCCACATAGGAATACCAGATACAGTCTTCCCTCCTCTTGGGGTTAAACAATATGGAGACGTGAAAGGCAGCATTCTCGGTGAACCCTTTCTCAGACTGTCACCCTTAGAAATTGTCAAAGAAACTCTAACTCCCCAGAGATGATCTTTTCTCCGTGAATGGCATCTCTTGAGTTTCTTCCAAATTCTCGAACTTTCCTGGGTTGATCTATTCTTGGTGAATAGCATGTCTTGAACTTCTCGAGGTTTGGGGACCCACAAGCTTTTTAAAAGCATCTCCGCCTCCTCTTGGGCGTTGTACAAGGACCCTCCGACTTCTTAGAAGTTTTCACAGCCTCCTCTTAGGATTTGTATAATGATTCTTCCTCAGTGAAGATAGCCTCCTCTTGGGCTTCGTACAAATTGTCCCTTCGGCTTCTTAAAAGTTTTTCTGCCTTCTCTTGGGCTTTGTGCAAATTGTCCCGACGGCCTCTTAAAGGTATAGGAACAGAAATTAGTCATCTTAATAGAGCAGTCTTTCAAAGGAGTCTAGACCTTCATCCCTTAATGTACCAGCCTTTTCTTGGGCATCATACAAAGAGCATTCACTATCTGAGAACCGATTTCTCAAAACACCAGTAGACTTGGATAGTCTCAATACCCTTGGGATTTCTCATTTCCTTAAAGAACAGGAAATAACCTGGATCCTCTGATCCATACCAAGGCACAACCTTGCCTAAAATATTTTTCTTCGTAAGAATATAGTTTCTCTTTTATCCAACACGCTGGACCTGTCACTCAACTGAAACAGTCACCAGCACCGTCAACCTCCTCTTGGGCTTTGTACAAATGATTCCTCCCCAGCAGAGATAAACATTTCAGACTCTCTTGTTGAGTCAAGCACCTTTTAGCCTCTATCTCGGGCTTTGTACGAGATATAAAACACTCTCTCATTGAGTATAAAAGACTCTCTTGTTGAGTCAAGCCCCGTTTAGCCTCTATCTCGGGCTTCGAATGAGACATAAAATCACTCTCTTGTTGAGTATAAAAAGACTCTCTTGTTGAGTCAAATCACCTTCTAGCCTCTATCTCAGGCTTTGTACGAGATATAAAACACTCTCTTGTTGAGTATAAAAAGACTCTCTTGTTGAGTCAACCTTTTTTAGCCTCCTCTTAGGCTTTGTATAATGATACCCCCAAAAGAGTCAGTCTCTTTTTAGCCTCAATCTTGGGCTTTATACAAGACAGAAAAGCACTCTCTTGTTGAGTCAGTCACTTGTTAGTACTCTCTTATTGAGTCAAACCTTTACAGCCTCTATCTCAGGCTTCGTACGAGACAAATAAATAAACACCCTCTTGTTGGGTCAATAGCCTCCTCTTAGGCTTTGTATAAAGAAAATCGCGGTTGAGTCAATCAACCTTTTAGCATCAAAGTTGTGCCTTGCTCACAACATACAAATCAAAAACCCAAAATCCCATACCTTAATACATCAATCGAAAAGCATCAGTCCTAACATCCCACCAATAGCCTAGACACTATTTTTTAAACAAAATAACCTAAGAGAGACCCACAATCTTAATAGCATCTGTAAACCAATAGTCATCTATTTAAACTCAGTTTGCAAGCAGGGTTAATTGGAGACATCTATTTCCCTTCCTTAATCAGCTTCAATAGGATAAAAAATGAATCAAATTGTAGTACCCCAAAGCGATAGTGCTTCGCAACCACGCAAAAAATTCGTGCTACAAAGGTGTGAATGGTGGAGATATTCGGACAATCAGGGAGTAAGAGGATTAAATATCAGAATACCCAAAATTTTGACTATGGTTATGAATAACAGTTTGCTCATCCATCTTTTTTTTGCTAAGTAATGTTACTTAGAAAAGGGTAAAACTTCCACTCAATTCTGGTCTTCAGCCACGAAACTGGTCTTAGTTTCTTTTTAAATAAACTTCTCCTCGATCCTGGTTTTCAGCCATGGAACTGGTCTAAGTTTCTTCTTGAAATAAACTTCCCCTCGATCCTGTTCTTCAGTAATAGAACTGGTCTCAGTTTCTTTTGAAATAAGCTTCCCCTCAATCATGGTCTTCAGCCATGGAACTGGTCTCAGTTTCTTCTTAAAATAAACTTCCCCTTGATCCTGGTCTCCAGCCATGGAACTGGTCTAAATTTCTTATTGTCGAGTTCCTTCCTCGACAAGGAACGTTATTTATAGTGGTCTTCATAAAACTTCTCGCCGAGCTTTATAGGGGAGACGCCATTTGATGGAAAAACGAATTGATGTCAGACTTGCTGGGGAAACCCATTTGTCTGAACTGCAGAGGTGTGCAAACTTCTCTGTGAGAGATGCCATTTGTTAACCTACTGGGGAAAAACAAGTCTCTCGAGAGACCGGTTTTTGCTTGGTGAGGTTACATCATACTTTACTTCGAGACCTTTCTCGGAGAAATGTTATGTGATGTGATCCAATTTTGAGGTGCTCATGACTTCATTAACATCGAATTTCTTGGGAGAAAAACTGATGTACTGCCGAGAGTCTTTAGTTAAGAGGCTTTCTTTGGGGATTTTCCTTAATCCGAGAAAGCAAAAGTATCATCTTCAATGGTGAAAAGTGATGTTCCAGAGGTGTCTATTGAATGTCTTCTTGCCTTTCAGAGGTTCAAGTTGTTAAAGTGGTCGAGGACAGGCTCCAATCCAGAAATAACCTAGGGAGCGATCGCTCAGACAATACATTTTCGGATGATGAAAAAACTGACAACCTTATTGGCGGGAGGACGTTATCACTTGCGGATGAAAATGACCAGAGATACCAATGCAACATGTGTATAAATATGAATCAATCATGCATGATGTATGTATGTTTATGCTGACAAAACAGACGCGACATACAGACTAGTGAATGAACACGACTGGATACTCGGCCACTGCAGGGGATAAAAAGTATCATTGGTTCAAGATATCAATCCTTTCCTGTTTATGAGGGGTGGACCTACTGGGGGAGAAAGAATCGTCAATTGGTCTTCAGAGGTAAGAACTCCGCCGGGGATATCAGATGGGACATTACATCTGAAACAGTTGATACTTCATTCAGGGTATACTGGTTAAAAGGAGTACTTTAATTCTATATTTTAAGGTTTAATCACTTCTGGATAAACCATCGATGTCTCTTTTGGTGTTCAGTAATCAAAAGGAATTGCCATCTTTATTTTAAAAGTAGAAGAAAATTGAAAGTTAAATTCATTTTTTTCAAGAGTCGTTGATCATGTTAAAAATGTCATTCTATAAAGTATAATAAATGAGAATTGCAAATAAAAGAACTAGGGCTCAAATTTTATTGATAGAATGGTAATCAGCCAAGCGCGTGATCCCATAGAGTATTACAAAGTTTAGAAAATGGTAATTTAAAGCAAAAGGGGCAACATTGAAACATAACGACTGTTATCCTTCTACCAACTTTGAATTTTTGGACATTCTGAGCTTCTGTCGAAGGTGAACTTGCCTGAAGTATTTCGACGGATGGTGTTACCGCTGGGGATTTAACCTTGTCGAACGTAGTTACTTACCATGAATCCCTAATTTTTTGCCTAGATTGCCTTTTGAGGTTTTCAATCTATCGGGATAATTTTCGCTTATGTCTCTAATTTTGCCTGGATCTCCCTTTCGGGTTTTCAATCCACCGAGATGTTTTTTTTTTTTATATTTAGGCGAAGTATTTCTTGACTACATCAACATTCGTGGGGTAGGTAAACTAATCTCCATCCATGGTTGTGAGTTTCAAGGCGCCGCCTGAGAAGGCTTTCTTAACCACATAAGGGCCGTCATAATTTGGAGTCCTTTTGCCCCTGGAATCTGTGAGGAATAATTGTATCTTCTTAAGCACGAGGTCTCCTTTTTTGAAGAAAGAGGGTCATACTTTTTTGTCGAACGCTTTCTTCATTCTTTGTTGATACAACTGACCATGGTATAGAGCTGTCATTCTCTTTTCTTCAATTAGGTTCAGTTCATCGTGTCGACTTTGACACCATTTAGCCCCTATTATCTTAGCTTCCATCAATACCTGGATTGATGGGATCTCTACTTCTATGAGGAGCACTGCTTTCATGCCATATACTAGAGAGAAAGGGGTTGCCCTTGTTGAGGTACGAACAGATGTACGATAACCGTGAAGAGCATAGGGTAGCATCTTGTGCCATTCCTTGTAGGTTACAACCATCTTTTGAACAATCTTCTTGATATTCTTGTTAGTTGCCTCTATCATTCCATTCATCTTAGGCCGGTAGGGAGATGAGTTATGGTGTTCGATATTGAACTCAGCACACAACTCTTTCATCATCTTGTTGTTCAAGTTAGATCCATTATCAGTAATGATCTGGCTTGGAACACCATAACGACATATGAGACTGTTCTTGATAAATCGGACCACCACTTGTCGGGTTACATTGGTGTATGATGCTGCTTCGACCCATTTAGTGAAGTAGTCAATGGCTACCAGGATGAATCGATGTCCGTTTGAAGCTTTGGGTTCAATCATGCTAATCATGTCGATTCCCCATATAGAAAAAGGCCTTGGAGAAGAAAGAACTTTGAGATGCATCGGCGGTACATAGATTTTGTCAGTGTATATCTGAAACTTGTGACACCTTCTCATGTACTTGTAGCAATCGGATTCCATTGTCAACCAATAATATCCTTCTCTCAGAATTTTTCTTGCCATCGTGTGTCCATTGGCATGAGTGCCAAAAGATCCTTCATGAATCTCTTTCATCAGCATGTTTACTTCTTGTCTGTCTATGCATCTGAGCAAGACCATGTCCAAGTTTCTCTTGTAGAGCGTATCACCATTCAGGAAGAAATTTCCTGCGAGTCTTCTGAGAGTCCTTCTATCTTTTCTTGATGCCCCAGGCGGGTACTCTTGTTTTTGAAGGAAGCACTTGATATCATGATATCAGGGTTTGTCATCTATGGTTGCTTCAATTGTGAAGATGTAAGCGGGGCTCTCAAGGTGCATTATGTCAATCTTAGGTACGTCGTTCCATTGACCTACACTAATTATGGAGGATAGGGTGGTAATGCACTAGCCATGTGATTTTCTTCACGAGGGATATGATGAAACCCAATTCTATTGAAGAATGGTAACAACCTTCTCGCGTAGTCTTTGTAAGAAATCAATCCTGATTGATATGTGTTCCACTCCCTTTTAATCTTATTGATAAACAGGGCTGAGTCTCCATACACGTCCAAGTTTTTTATCCTTAGGTTGATTGCTTCTTCGAGACCCATGATACAAGCTTCGTATTCGGCCTCATTGTTTGTGCATTTGAATGTTAATCTGGTAGAGAAAGGAATATGAGTACCCTGAGGTGTTATGATGATTTCCCCAATTCCATTTCCATAAGTGTTGACGGCTCCATCGAATATTAGTCCCCATTGGGATCCTGGTTCAGGCCCTTCGTTGGGTAGCGGTTCATCGTAATCTTTCATTTTCAAGTACATGACATCTTCGTCTGGGAAGTCAAATCCAACTGATTCCTGATCGTCAATCGGTTGATGAGTCAAATGATCGGCTAAAATACTTCTTTTGACGGCTTTTTGAGCATGGTACTCGATGTCGTATTCTGATAACAACATCTGCCAACGGGCAATCCTCCCTGTGAGGGCAGGCTTTTCAAAGATGTACTTGATTGGATCCATTTCGGAGATTAACCAAGTAGTGTGACAAATTATGTATTGACGAAGACGTTTGGCTGCCCAAGCCAGAGCGCAACAAGTTTTCTCGAGCATAGTGTATCGAGTTTCACAGTTAGTGAACTTCTTGCTTAAGTAGTAGATGGCAGACTCTTTTCTCTTTGTTTCATCTTTTTGGTCAAGCACACAACCCATAGAGTCTTCCAAGACTGTTAGTAGATGATCAGTGGTCTTCCTTCCACTGGAGGAGACAGAATAGGTGGATTCCACATATATTCTTTGATGTTGTTGAAAGCTTTTTGGCAATCTTCTGTCCATACGCAGCTTTGATTCTTTCTGAGTAGTTTGAAGATCGGTGCGCATGTCGTGTTCATGAGGGATATGAACCTTGAGATGTAATTCAAACGTCCCAAAAATTCTCTGACCTATTTTTTCAGTCTTTGGCGAAGGAATTTCTTGAATGGCCTTGACCTTATCAGGATCAACCTCAATTCTTTTCTGGCTGACGATAAATCTCAAGAGTTTTCCTGAGCGGGCACCGAATGTGCACTTATTGGGATTCAAGTGGAATTTGCATTTTCTCAGATGCTCGAATAACTTTGACAGGTGTGTCACATGTTCTTCTTCTGTTTTAGATTTGGCGATCATGTCATCGACATACACTTCAATTTATTTGTGCATCATGTCGTGAAACAGAGTTGTGACGGCCCTTTGATAGGTTGCCCCCACATTCTTCAGACCGAACGACATTACCTTGTAACAAAAGGTGCCCCATGGGGTGATGAACGAAGTTTTCTGCATATCTCCCAGTGCCATTTTGATTTTATCATTGCCCGAGAATCCATCCATGAAAGAGAAGACTTTGATTTTTGTTGTGCTGTCTATTAGCATGTCAATGTGTGGTAGGGGAAGTCATCCTTTGGACTTGCTTTGTTCATATCCCTGTATTCTACACATATTATGACTTTTTCGTCCTTTTTCGGAACTGGCACTATGTTGGCTAACCACTGAGGATATTCTTCAGCGGTAAGTGGTGTTCTAAGATGCTGGTATCCAACCCTGGCATGTCCTAATAGGACCAAGCAAATACATCTGGAAACTCTTTGAGAAGTTTTATCAAGTCTTCTCTGACAGTTGGACTGAGCAGTGCTCCAATCTTAACTTCTTTCGTTTCTTCCTCCGAAAATAAATTGATCGTTTCCAACGGCTCTTTGTGAGGCTCAATAGACATTTCCTCTTGTCTGAGTAATCGGGAGATCTCTTCAGGAATTTCTTCGTCCTCTTTTTCTTCAGCTTCAAATACCGGGAATTCAAACTTGGGAGAAGGTATTGGATCGTATGTTTCAATGGGGCGTAAAACAAGCAATCTGCATGACGTGATGATTCATTTTTTAGCAAAGACAGAGAGAATGCAAGAGTGTGTGCAATGTATTTTCTGAAAAATGCTTGTTTTTATTTTGGGCTATTTTTTAGGATTACCATTTTCTGAAGAAAAAAAATGAAAAGTGAAAACAACAATAAATGCGGGAATTCATAATGACATTATTTATTCATAATTTATCAATTCTTGAAATACAACCCTATAAAACAAAACTTTGTCGCTTTGGGTGAAGCGAAAAGGGATATTTACAGAAAGGTGAGCCCTACAAAAACATCTGTTTCACTTGGGCAAGGTGAAAGGTGAAAACAAAGATGGTAATTACTTAGACTTATGGACGACTTTTGGGACATCGACAGTAACCCAGTGGTGACGAACTCATATGTGAATCACAAAGTCTGGTATCTTCCTTCTTGGTTTGTCTTCAGAAATAACGCTGATTTCTGGCGGAGTAGCATCATTGGAGTCTTCTTTCCATGCAGAGTTGTCATAGGAGAATTCTTGTGTCGCATCTTCCATAGGATTTTCATTTTCAAGAGGATCTCCCCATCCAGTTGGCTGGATGTCCCCATATCGGATGCGAGATCTTTCGGGAGCGGTGTATTTGACCAGGAAGTCGTACTTGCCACTCGGCTGTCCCAAGGTGTCCCATGTTTATGTGGGAATGGATGAGTCATCTTCCTCAATGACGTTGATTTCAGGAAAGGCATAGTTAATGAATTCGTGTCCTGCAACTTTGTGAATTCATCACCATGGTGCCGGACATTTTCGGAATGTCCTGAGTAATTATTCCATGACTCTGTGGGGACATGGATATTCTTTTCAATATTACTCAGCTGATAGGCATCGTCCGACTGACTATTTTGCCCCAAGTCTTGTGTGTACGTCTTCCAGATAGGCAAGTCATCCAAGGGATTATAGCCACAATTATCTTTCATTAGATTGTCTTCCTATAATGAATTGGGTGGAGCACGACATCCTTTAGGATCACAATCTCCATAGATCATCCTGACGTCTGACCTCGGTATATATCTTAGGCTCTGCTTGGGAAAATAAAATGGAGTGTGTGCCTCTCCCTGAGACATATAACCGTCATCGTTGGGATAAGACTTCCACTCCTCATTCGTATCGGAGGAGTCGCTCTCATTGATGGTGTGTACTTCTTGAGACACTGGGTGGAGGAAACCTCCGCTGTGGAAGAAATCCTGAATGGGATGAAAACTTTCGTCCTTATTTTTAGTCTGGGTACAGTTTGAAGAGAAACCAAGACCTTTCTTTGTCTTGTTATCCGTAGGAGTTACAATATGTCTCCATCCTTTTATGTCATTACTCTTGATCACTTCGAGAGCATCTTTGTATGAGTAAATCGATGTCCCTCTTTCTGGTCGATTCTCATTGCTCACCGAGAGTGCTTGGAACTGGGTTCCAACAACCTCCTCTGGTTCTACACAGGTGAATGATGATAAGTTGCTCACGATTAAGGCTTGCTCTCCACATACTATGACTAATTTGTCATTTTTGACGAAATTCAGCTTTTGGTGAAGTGTTGAAGTGACTGCCCCAGCTTCATGTATCCAAGGTCTCTCTAATAAACAGTTGTATGCTGCACGGATGTCCATGACCTAGAAAATGACTTGGAAAATGTGAGGACCGATGGTTATGGGAAGATCGACTTCGCCAATAACTATTTTTCTAGATCTGTCAAAGGCTTTGACGATGATCTCACTGCCTCTCATCGGAGCTCCTTGAAATGATAGTCGTACCAGAGTTGATTTTGGCATAACATTCAAAGATGATCCTATGTCCACCAGTACGCTGGCTAAAGCATTGTCTTGGCAGTTGAAGGTAATGTTGAGTGCCATATTATGGTTCTTGCCTTCTTCTGGCAGTTCTTCATCACTGAATCCTAAGTTGTTATAGGAAGTGATGTTAGAGATGATGCTGTCAAATTGTCCTACCGTCACATCTTATTCCACAAAGGCTTGTTCTAAGACCTTCTGTAGAACTTCCATGTGAGCTTCTGAACTAAGCAGGAGAGATAATACATAGATTCGAGACGGAGTTTGCAACAATTGGTCCACAATGTTGTACTCGCTTTTTGGATGAGCTTTAGCATCTCATCATTGTTCTTTACAAGTTTTGGATTACTGGATTGATCACCTTATTGTTTAGGAGCTTTCGTTTGAGGTTTCTTTTCTTTGGTAGGTTCTCCAACTCCTCTGTTGAAGATCCGACCGCTCCGGGTAACTCGACTGATGTCGGCAATGTTCACGATGAAGGGTAATGGAGTTTATTTTTCGTTTTCGATGGTCGTTGCACCATACTTGTAAGGGACATCCTTATCTGACTTGTACGGTATTGGACCTATCAGGTAGATAACCACATGAGCGTTTTTTATTTTTCTGACTGTCATAGGCAACCTTGATCAGTTCCTGGTTGGGAACTTTTCTACTATCAGAGGGATCTTTGATTCATTGAGTAGAGGAATTATGGCGCAAACGTCCTTGGTTTTTCCATGATCATAGATTATGACAACATTTTTGTTCTGACCAGGGAGGTAGTCTTGTATCATGTTGATCGACTCATAATTTGAACATGGTTGAATCTCCTTCCGGTCTAACTGATTCTGGAGGGCTGCTCGTACGAGATAGCATCGTTGGTTATTTTCCGAGCATACTCTACAACGCTCATAATTATGCGGTGGTACCCGACCATATCTGCTTTATATGCAGTGCATTTTTACTAGATTTATTTTTATTGAGTGGATATCACGACTTTGATGTCTACCAGGACTCCCATCAATCATGCCAATCTGTTGTGTTTCTTCATCCAAGTAGATTGGAAGCCACCAGTGGTCCAACAGATGTTGAAGAGTCCTTTGCACAAGCGCACACCCTTGGTCGTCTTCACAGTATTCTTTACAGTCTAGATAATCATGTGAAGCCAGAAAATCGAGTCTGACCTGCTTAGCATGTAATTCCACTAGACTGGTATTCTTTAGGCGTATGTCAAAAATTTGAACCATATTGACTTGATACTCATTTCTTTCATGGTAGTCTTGGATCCATCCGAGTTCAATTTGACGTTGAAGGGCCTCTTGTATAAAAAAAACATCCCCGATTATCTGTTGAACAGATTGGACAAGCATTATAATCGTGCCGTGGAAAATTATAATACTGACTTTGTCTCGAATGCATCGCCACTAAGTTGACGTTCATTGCACGAATGTTGTGGTTCTGTATAATGTTGGTATGTGCATGAGCCATGTTTACTTCATGAATTCGGTGATCCTGAATTCAGCCCAGATCCATTTGTTCTTGCAGAGCTGCTTGCACTACGGAACACCCTTGATTATCCTTGGAGCAGATATCGCAGTGGTGATAGTTGTGAGATGGCACATGGCCGTACCCGCTCTGTTTGCAATGCATCTTTACCAGGGTTGTTCCTAGTAAGCGTACATGGTGAATTTGATAACTGTTGACAGGTTCTTCTTCTATCAGGTTTACTGTAGTCTTTTCATGTTGTGGTAATGGGTTCGTCTGAACATTCGGGTTAGTATCTTTGAAATATAAAATCCCGTTCTTGACAAGCTTCTGTACATCAGACTTGAAGCTGAGACAATTCTCAATGTTGTGTCTCGTTCCTCCTTGATGGTAAGGGCAAGTTTGATCTGCTTTACACCAAAAAGGTGGATTTTCTGGTACTGTAAGAGGAGTCCTGGTTTGAATGCGCCCTTTGGCTAGTAGAAGTGGAAATAACTATGCATACAACATCGGTAACCCTGATGGTCGTGTAGTACAATTGTTGTTATTGTATTATGGACGAGCCTGTTGAAAAGGTTGTTCCGGCCTTTATTGATACTGTTGTTGATTTGGTTGGCTCAGAGCAACCTGAGGTTGATATGTTGGAGCTGGCGCTGGGTTGATAGCGGGATACCTTCGCCTTTGCTTTCCCAGAGAGATATTGCTGCTAGATGGCTCTGTATCTTTGACCAATCGTCCTTCTGGGACTGCCTCTTCAAGGCATACTTCCATGTTCACCATTTTAGTGAAGTCATTGGGCGCACTGGCGACCATTCGGTCGTAATAGAACGAGCTCAACGTTTTCAGGAAAATCTTGGTCATCTTCTTTTCCTCAAGAGGGGGACAGATCTGAGCGGAAATTTCACACCATCTCTGAGCATACTCTTTAAAAGTTTCTTTGTCCTATTGTGACATTGCTCTGAGTTGATCCCTATCTAGTGCCATGTCCAAGTTGTATTTAGACTGCTGAATAAAGACTACGCCGAGATCTCTGAAAGTACTGATCTTGGTGTGGTTTAAACCTATGTACCATTTGAGTACGACATCGATTAACCTTTCTTGGAAGTAATGGATCAGTAGCTGTTGATTGTCTATTTGAGTAGACATTTTTTGAGCGTACATCACCAAATGACTTTGAGGGTAAGAGTTGCCTTTGTATTTTTCAAAGTCAGACTCCTTGAATTTTTGCGGTATCTTTACATTAGGGACTAAACAGAGGTCGGTGGCGTCCTTTCTGAATAAGTCTTGACCTCGAATGGCATGCAGCTTCTTCTGCATTTCCAAGAATTATTCTTGGAACTCATTCATCCTTTCATACATGTCTTCGTTTCCACTAGAAATTGCTTGCGGAATCTGTCCTTCCGGGACAGTGTGTACCACTGGTTGTGGTATAGACATTATAGCGGTGACCCTTGGCGCTTGAATGCCCTGGAGTTTGAAACCTTCAGGAGTTGCTGTTGTAACCCTTGCATCTTCACTTTCCCGAAGTTTGTAACCTTCAGGTCCAACGATTCTTGCTACGGTTTCCGGGTCTTCAATGAACGGCGGGATATATCCTTCAGGTATAAAGTTTAAAGGAATGCCCCAGGGGTGACCCTTAGGCATGTTGTACCGAGGATGATTCTCATGTGTCTCCATTATGGGTGTAGATGTAATCTCTGAGATCACTTTCCTTTGATGTTGCTGCTCCTGAGCTGCGGCCAGGGTTTGCAGGTTGCTATGAAGTTTTTCCAAAATTTCTTTTAGAGTGTCAATTTCTTCTCTCATATCTATGTTCTCTTCCTCGTGATCATCTATTTTCTTTTGTCGATTGGCCCGAGTATTGTATGAGTGAGACAATTTTACTCTAGAATTGTGATACATACGTGAGACTCAAAGATAAGAAAAAATGCTTTATGTGAGAATGATGAATGATATGCAAAGACATATTTTTTAGTTTTTGTTTTATTCAAAAAGAAACTTCAACAAATAGATTGTAAATATCACACAGTGGGGGGTGGAGACCCCTTTTGTTGAATTTGAAAGATTGCACTATTTTACAAGGAAAAGTACATTATTTTACAAAGTGCTGTAGGGAAACGTCTAAGCTCATGGATCCTGAGTCCTCTCTGAAGAGAGCTTTGATGCCGATTCCTGTATTTTCCTTTTCTTTGATCGAGCCTCTTCAGCCGCTGTCGGGTCGACAATCCTTTGCCAAGTGAAAGGAGCGGGAAAATTTCTTTGGTCTTCCTGACTTACCATAGCATGTTGCTCTAATATCTCAATCAGAGCATCCTTCTCCTTTAACAGTTCCTGAATCTTGGTACATTCCAAATTAAGGATCTGGTATTTGTTCTTCCAAGAGCTCTTTTCAAGTTGAACTTTATTGAGAGCGACCTAGAGTTTTTCCGCATCAGATGTGAAATAAAGGACATATTCCTTTAAGGGAAAAACTTCTTGACGAGGGTAAGGCATCCTCAGCTCGAGGGCTCTAGTTTGCACCTAGTGGAGATAAGGTTCCATGGAGGTACAGTTTGGTCTTCCCAGAGACTCTTTACCTTCCCTGTGAATATGTTGACAGGCATGCAGTATTTTTTTCTTTAGTATGTAGTGAGCGATTTTTGTCGGTGACGCGACCACCTTATCGCTGAAGTGTGGGTTTTCCTCCTCGAGGAGAAAGGGTGCTACTTTCTGATTTCTTATTTATCCCATGAAACTGAAAGGGAAAGGGAAGCTATCTAAAACTAACCTTGCCCGTGAATGTTTAACTGAACAAATGCTTAAAAGAGATTGGGGGGTCTGGGGTCAGGTTATACAATAGGTAGTTGTCAGTTACCCATCATTTATATGGTTATCCACAGGATATTAGCTTTAGGCTTCACTTTGTAATTGATGGTGTTTATCTGTTAATGGGTAGGGAAAGTTTCTCAAGAAATTTGAGTGAGTGAGTGAGTTGATGTTGAAGTTCGGGTGTCCCCGATGTTTTTGGTAAGGTGGTGGACCTAAGTTTTGGTGTGAAGGTATTGTACCTAGAGTTTTTTATTGGTATACTCGCTAAGATTTCGCAATCTTATGCCTACGTATTCCGGTTTAAACGAAACAGGGAAATCAGAGCAATCGTAGTTCCTCCTATTCTATGGGAGGAAAAAGATGTTTTGGTATCTTGTTCAAAGCCCAAGATTGAAGCTAAAAGGTTGATTGATTGAGAGATAATTTGTCATCTCTAAAGAGGGATTGGACTTCCTCTGATGGGAATTGTGGATTTTTATGTGCCTTGATCGAAGCCCAAAGTTGGAACTAAAAGGTTAATTGACTCGGCTAGGGATTTCCTTATATAAAGCCTAAGAGGAGTCTAAATAGGATTTGACTCAACAAGAGAGTGTATATATATTGGTGTCTTGTACAAAGCCCAAGATTGAGGAAAAAAAAAGAGACTGACTCTTTGGGGGATATCATTATACCAAGCCTAAGAGGAGGCTAAAAGTTTGATTTTTTCAGGGAAAATATTCTTTTTGTCTTGTACAAAGCCCGAGATTGAGGGTAAAAGGGATTTTGGACTCCGCCGGGGAGGTTTGTATGTGTCTTGTACAAAGCCCAAGATAGAGGCTAAAGGATTCGACTCTGCTGGAGAGCATTATCTATCTTGTACAAAGCTCAAGATGGAGGCGGAAAGAGGTTGACTCTGCTTAGGAATTATTTCTCAAAGTCAAAAGGAAGGCTCGGAGGAAATAACTCCACTAGGGAAGATGTTTGTCCCCAAGCTTAAGAGAAGGTTATGAAATTTTATTTCTTGTACAAAGCACAAGATAGAGGCTAAATAGGGTTTGACTCAACAAGAGTGCTTTTTATCTGTCCTGTACAAAGCCCAAGATTGTGGCAGAACAAGCTGGAGAAATCATCGTACACAGCTCGAGAGGAGGTTAACTCCCGCTAGGGGAAATCATTATACAAAGCCTAAGAGGAGGCTATTGACTCAACAAGAGAGTGTTTTTTATCTGCCTCATACAAAGCCCGAGATTGAGGCTAAAGGGTTGACTCAACAAGAGAGTGCTGAAAGGTGATTTACTCAACAAGAGAGTCTGAGACGGTGATTGACTCAACAAGAGAGTCTGAAAATGTGATTGACTCAACAAGAGAGTCTGAGAAGTGATTGACTCAACAAGAGAGTCTGAGAAGTGGTTGACTCAATAAGAGAGTCTGAGAAGTGATTGACTCAACAAGAGAGTCTGAAAAGGTTAGCTCCGCTGGGGAGGATCATTGTACAAAGCCCAAGAGGAGGCTAACTGTGCTGACGAAAGATCATTATACAAAGCCTAAGAGGAGGCTATCTTTCTGCTAGGGGTTGTTTGAGATCCCCAGGCAGGTCCAAATGGGGAATCAACTCTTGCTGGAGATTAAACTAGAATCTGGGGTTTCTCCTATGTTTTTTAGGGAACTTGAGAATGTCTTTGAGACTCAAGGATATTTAGACTGTCCAAGTCTACTGGTGTGGAAGAATTTTATCTTTTGTATGATGCCCAAGAGGAGGCCGACTCTTTTAATGGATGAGTATCAATCCTAAAATTGGTCTGAGGGTTTTGACTCTTTTTAGAAAGACAGCTTTAACGAAGGATGACTAAGTTCTATCCTATACCTTTAAGAGGTCGTCAGGGTCCTTCGATTAAGCCCAAGAGAAGGCATGAGAACTTCTAAGAAGCTGGACAGTCCTTGTACAAAGCCCTAGAGGAAGCGGGGATGCTTTTAGGAAGCCTGTGGGTCCCAAACCAAGAAAAGTTCAAGAAATGCTATTCACCGAGAATAAATCATTTAGTGTAAGTTCTGAGGTTTGAAGAAATTCAAGAGATGTCATTCACCAAGAATAGATCACCTCTGGGGAGTATAATTTCTTTGACAATTTCTGGGGGTGGCAGTCTGAGAAAAGGTTCACGAAGAATACTGCTTTTCTCTTTGTTCTGTATTGTGTAAGCCCAAGAGAAGGCAAGACTGAATCTGGTAATCCTATGGGGATCTAGTTTTGTATGTATTTAAGAGTGACTAACAGGGCTTTACCTAGTTCTAGACCTAGTTGTCGGGGAAAACTCTAAATAACTATACTAGTACATATACAATTGATATATGACAAGTATTTTAAAAGGGTATGAAAGAAGACTAACCATGCCCAGCTTCCCACAATATAGTTATGTATATTAAAGCATGTAAATGAAAGCAGATAAAACTTACAAGTGAGCAAGCTTCCATGCTGTATTGTTAGTTGTTCAGGGAAATTAAAGAAAGTTTTGATAGCAATATATATATTTGAATCTAAATCAAAAGGGAAGTTGTTTTGAAAAGATTGTTGGGGCTTATAGCTCAAGGAGAGGCCCAAGGTTTTAACAGTGATTGTACTGTTGTTTTGAAGATCGTATCGGGACTTATACAACAACTGAGGCCTAAAAGGTTTTTTTGTACAAAGGGATGGGTCTTACAACTCAAGGAGAAGCCCAAAAGGTGGTTAAAGAAAAGAAATGGGACTTACAACACGAGGGTAGGCACAGATGATTTTGTTTTTTAAAGGCGACGACTGCGCCGTGGTTTTGAAAATACAGTGGGACTTATACAATGTATGAGGCCCAAAATGGTTTGTATTTTCAAAGGGGTTGGGTCTCACACTCTCTCAAGAGGCCCGCAATGTTTGAAAATGAATAAAGATGGGTCTTATAGCTCAAGGAGAAGCCATGTTGATTTTGTTAAAAAGGCGACGATCGCGCCGAACTTTTGAATATATACAGAGGGACTTATACAATGCGTGAGGCCCAAAAATTGTTTATTTACAAAGGGATTGGGTCTTACACTCTATTAGAGGCCCATGAGTGTTTGAAAAAGATTGATGAGGGTGGAATTAATCAAAACCCTAATTTTGTCTAAAATGGAATTAATTTTGCTTAAAAATTAATAAAAATTATTGAAAACATGTGAAAAATGGGTGGTGATCTTGGACCAATGTTTCAATAATCATGTTTTTATCCACAAAATGATTGAAAACCATTTAAGTTTGGAAAATCAAGAAGGAAAAAATATTTTATGTGTCAAAAAACAAATAAAAATTAATTCTTCACAAAAATATCAAGTATATGAAATAAATAATATTTTTGGTAAATTTTTGTAAAATAAAATATTCTAACATTTTTGTGAATTATTAAAAAAAGAATCAACTCAAAATCATTAAAATTCAGAGAGAAATAAATTTTTGAATCAATTAAATAAAATCACAAAATTCAAATATTTGAATATTTGAAAAAGGCTCCAAGAACACACCAAGAACACGCGCGAGTTCTGGTTTTGGCCTGATTTGCATTTTTCATCAATCTCACTGAATACTTGATGAAATCACACAATCCACATATCAATCTGCTCGTTTTAACCCCACGATAATGCCTATGGTATTTAATTTCATTTATTTTAAGCATGGAATGAGAAATCAAAACAAAACGTCAAGAACCCTAAATTATGCATGAAGGCTGAGAAATTTGAAACGCGACTCATACAAAGCAATTAATGGAGGGGAAACACTCCATACATGATTATGAACATATGGAAAAATTATTGTGCGAGGAAATATGCATGAATCATGAGATGACCAAGTTTAGGCTTACTTGAATGTCATGGCAGCAAGAGCAACTTGATCTTTGAGTTAGAGGTGTTACAGATGAGTTGTGATGATCTGAACATCTTCCCTACACCATATGGAGTGTGTTTGAAAGCTTGGATTGATTTGAAATGAAATGAAACAGATTATGGCACCTCAGCTACAACTTTGTTGAAAACTTGAGCAAATGGGTGATGATTTCATGAATTTGGTGTTCCAGTTGTTGGTTTAGTGTTTGATCAGCTGACATATGATGTTTATGAGGGGTGTGTGTGTGATTGATTTGGTTGGAAACACATTCTAATTCAAAACCCGATATTAGCTTGCATTAGAAGGCATTTTTGGAAGTGAGAGTGTGATTTTGAGAAAAGCAAGTGTTATAGGCCTTTGGTGTACTCAAACTTTTCAGAAATGAGGTCTATTTATAGTGTGTCAGGATTGTTTTGCAAGGAATAGGGAATGGCAACTACAGCAGGCCTTTGGCCAATTGTGATCAAATGGAATTTCAAGTCTCCTCTAGCCATTGACTTGAGATTAGAGCACAAGACTATGGTTCTTTGATTCTAGGATAAGGCTTGACTGAAGTGTTCATCTTTGCTCTGATACATGCCACCTCTAAACATCTATTGAATGTTCCAAAACAAAATTGAAGTCTTGGCCTCTTTTAGGCTTTTTAGGTTTGGCATGCTACTTATAGATTTTGGGACTTTGGAGGCTGATAGATCAGTGCTTGTCCCTTGTTTGTTCCCCCTTGAGGTGTGCAGATGGATAACCATGCTTGCTGTTGCACAATTTGATCAAATCGAGCCCTTATGCACAAATCTTCCTTGCAAAACAGTTTGCCTCAAGGCATGTTGCAGCTGTCATAACTCCTAGCTCAAGTGGAGTTTCATGGAGTTCTTGGTCATTTTGGAAAGCTGACATATCCTATTTCAACATGATGTCCAACTTTGGTTTTGAACCAAATTGGATTACAATTAAAAATGCCCCTACATTTGGGAAAAAATAAGGCATATTCTGACTTAGTGAAAATTTCACTAAGTGTTGGAAAAATGTCACTTTCATGTTTTCAGTCATTTTGATCACTTCATAACTTAAATCCCATGAAGAATTGGAATGAGATGTAGTGGACACTTTTAAAGTATGCCATGAGAGCTACAAATCCAGCTTTGGACCATCCAAAATGGTTGCTTGGATCTCAAGTTATGATCCTTGGAAGTTGGTACCCTAGCCACTTTGTTTCATAACTTAGAAAAATTCTAAGTTTTTTATGGTTACCCCCTTTAAAAGTTAACTCTCTTTCTTTGATTTTTCTTGATGAATGATGATTCCAATCACACATTAACATTGTTTTAGGGTTAAGAAACCTTGTTTGACTAAAAAATCAAAAAGTCAAACTTTAACTTTTTGTACAGTTGACTTTTTTATTAGATGAATTTTAAACTGTGCGATCCTTTGTGAAATCAATCCTTGGGCTCAAAAAAACTTCATAGGGGACCTCCAAGGGTAGTTAGGGATGTCTTGAGTCATGTCCCAAGGTTTGGAAGCACGTCTTGGTCCAAAGTCAAAGGTTCAATTGGCTTTTTCATCAAAACCCTAATTGTGGTCCAGATGAAATTGAAACTTGTGGACCAAGCTTCTTGGATTAATCCATTATTGTAAATGGATCAATGTAGTGTATTGGAGACCCTCAAATCATGTCTTGAGGTCTTGGCTCATGTTTTGTCCTAAAAGTCAACTAAGGGGTGAATTAGGTCAAGAAACCCTAATTCCTGATTTTTGATTAATGCTTCCCCTGAGGCTATTTTGAATTGATGATTGGGTCCATGAGGTCCCTTTGAGCATTTTGGATAATGTTTTGAAGTGTTGGCTCATGCCCAGAGGAAAATCTTCATCTGGAGGCTTAGTCGACCAAAACCCTAATTTGGTGACACTGGCGATCCTGAGGCTTGATCCACTTGGAATGTTGCAACCTTGTGCTTGATTCTTGATGTGGGAGTCCTCTTGATCCCTTATAGGTGTTGGAGAGGCTAGACAAGTTAAAGATCATGTCATTTCTTGATTGATCTTTTGTCTAAGTGCCCCGAGGGGGCTCGAAACCCTAGTTCCTGGCTGTGGTGAATGCTCAAATATCTCTGATGATATTGATGAGGCATGATAGTTCATTCATATTGTGATGATGATTTGCACAATGATGGAAAATCTTAGTGGTCAAAATTTGGGGTATGACAGATACCCCTATTTAATCTTCTTGGACCCGAAGGTGTGAATAGCGAAGGTATTCGGGCATTCGGGGTGCAAGAGGATTAAATATCAGAATACCCGAAATTTTGATGGTGGTTATGAATGGTAGTTTGCTCATTCATCCTCTTTTGCTAAGCAATGATGCTTAGAAATGGTAAAACTTCCCCTCGATCCTGGTCTTTAGCCAAGGAACTTGTCTCCGTTTTCTTTTGAAATAAACTTCCCCTCGATCCTGGTTTTCTACCAAGGAACTGGTCTCAGTTTCCGATATAAACTTCCCCTCGATCCTGGTTTCCTACCAAGGAACTGGTCTCGGTTTCTGATATAAACTTCCCCTCGATCCTGGTTTCTTACCAAGGAACTGGTCTTAGTTTCTTTTGTCAATAAACTTTCTTGAAAAGGGACGCTGTTCGTAGCGGTTTTCCTCAAACTTCTCGTCGAATTTTCCTGGGGAGATGCCATTTGATGGGAAAAATTTTTAATGTCAGACTTGCTGGGGAACCCATTCGTCTGAGTTGTAGAGGTGCACAAACTTCTCTGTTTGGAGACGCCATTTGTCGACTCTACTGGGGAAAATGAGTCTCTTGAGAGACTGCTTTCGCTTGGGGATATTGCATCATACTTTTCTCAGGATCTTCTCGGAGAAATGCCATGTGATGTAATCCAATTTGGAGGTGCTGATGACCTCTTCATCAGCGAATCTTTCAGAGAAAAACTGCTACACTGTCGAATCTTTGATTAAGAGGCTTTCTCTGGGGATTTCCTTAATCCGGGAAAGCAAAAATATCATCTTCAATGGCGAAGAGTGACATTTGTAGAAGGTCTTTCTGTTTTTCAGAGGTTTAAGTCATCAAAGTGGTCAAGGGCCATCTCTAATCCAGAAATAAACTGGAGGAGAGATTGCCCATATGATTTGCTTCCTGACAAGGAAAGGACTGACAAGGAAAGGACTGACAACTCGATTGAGAGGACTTTTATCACTAGGGGATAAGACTGACTAGAGTGATAGTGATGCAATATGAATATGAATGTAAATCAATAATGCATGAGGTATGTATGTTTATGCTGACAAAACTGACGCGACATACAGACTAATAGATGAACATGACTGGATACTTGGCAACTGCAGGGGATGGAGAAAGGTATCACTGGTTCAAGATAGCAATTGTGTCTTGCTTAGGAGAGATAGTCCCCGTGGGGAACAACCGTTGGTCGGATTTATGAGACAAGAACTCTGTCAGGGATGTCAGGTGGAACATTCACATCTGACACAATTGATCCTTCATTCAGGTGTACTAGTTTAGAATGAGTACTTTGATTCTGCACTTTGAAGCTCAATTGCTTTCAGAGAAGCAATCGATGTTCAACAGTCAAAAGAATTGCTATCTTTATCTTACAAGCAGAAAAATGTTGACAAGTAAATTCATTTTTGTTTTATTTCAAGAATTGTTAATCATGTTAAAATGTAGTTCTGTAAAGCTAAAACAAATAAGAATTGCAAACAAAAGCACTAGGGCTCAAATTTTATTGATAGGATGGAAATCAGCCAAACGCTTGATTCCATGGAGTATTTACAAAGTTAGAAAATGGTGATTTAAGGGAAAAGGGCTACATTGAAACATAACGACCGCTAGCCTTCTACCAACTTTGAATTCTGGACATCCTGAGCTTCTGTCGAAGATGAACTTAACTGGAGTTTTCCTAATGGATGGCATTACTGTTGCCGGGGGACTTGCTCCTTTGTTGGACGTAGTTACTTGCCATGAATCCCTAACTTTTGCCTGAATTGTACTTTGAGATTTCCAATCCACCGGGATGATTTTTTATTATGTCTCTAATTTTTTCCTGGACCGCCCTTTAGGGTTTTCAATCCACCGAGACGTTTTTTTATTTAGGCGAAGTATATCTTGACTACATCAACATTTGTGGGATAGGAAAACTCCTCTCCATCCATGGTTGCGAGTCTCAAGGCGCCGCCTAAGAAGGATTTCTTGACCACATAGGGGTCGTCATAGTTCGGAGTCTATTTGCCCCGGGAATCAGTGAGAAATGATTGTATCTTCTTGAGCACGAGGTCTCCTTTTCTAAAGACACGGGTCGAACCTTTTTGTCAAATGCATTTTTCATCCTTTGCTGATACAACTGACCATGGCATAGTGCCGTTATTCACTTTTCTTCGATCAGATTCAGTTCGTCGTGTCGACTCTGACACTATTCAGCCTCTGTTACTTAACCTCCATCAATACCCGGATTGATGGGATCTGTACCTCTATGGGGAGCAGTGCTTCCATGTCATATACTAGAGAGAAAGGGGTTGCCGCCGTCGAGGTGCAGACATATGTGCGATAATCATGAAGAGCAAAGGGTAGCATCTCGTGCCAGTCTTTGTAGGTTACAACCATCTTTTGAACAATCTTCTTGATGTTTTTGTTAGCCACTTCTACCGCTCCGTTCATCTTAGGTCGATAGGGAGATGAGTTATGGTGTTTGATCTTGAACTCAGCACACAACTCTTTCATCATCTTATTGTTCAAGTTGGATCCATTATCAGTAATGATTTGGCTAGGAACACCATAACGACAGATGAGATTGTTTTTGATAAATTGGACCACCACTTGTCTGGTTACATTGGCGTACGATGCTGCTTTGACCCACTTGGTGAAATCGTCAATGGCTACCAGGATGAACCGATGTCCGTTCGAAGCCTTGGGTTCAATCATACCAATTATGTCGATTCCCCATATGGAAAAAGGCCATGAGGAAGAAAGGACTTTTAGATGCGTTGGTAGTACATGGATTTTGTCGGAGTATATCTCACACTTGTGACACCTTCTCATGTACTTGTAGCAATCGAATTCCATTTTCAGCCAATAGTACCCTGTTCTTGGAATTTTTCTCGCCATTGTGTGTCCTTTGGCATGAGTGCCAAAGGATCCTTCGTGGATTTCTTTCATCAGCATGTTTGCTTCTGGTCAGTCTACGCATCAGAGTAAGACCATGTCAAAGTTTCTCTTATAGAGTGTATCACCGCTCAGGAAGAAGCTGCCTACCAATCTTCTGAGAGTTTTTGTCTTTTCTGGATGCCCTAGGTGGGTACTCTTGTTTCTGAAGGAAGCACTTGACATCGTGATACCAAGGTTTGTCGTCTATAACTGTTTCAATCGTGAAGATGTAGGCGGGCCTTTCAAGGCGCATTACGTCAATCTTAGGTATGTCATTCTGTTGACCTACACTAATCATGGAAGAGAGAGTGGGTAGTGCATCAGCCATGTGATTCTCTTCACGAGGGATGTGATGAAACTCGATTTTGTTGAAGAAGGGTAACAACCTTCTCGCGTAGTCTTTGGAAGGAATCAATCCTGATTGGTATGTGTTCCAATCTCCTTTGATCTGATTGATAACCAGGGCTGAGTCGCCATATACATCTAAGTTTTTGATCCTTAAGTCGATCACTTCTTCGAGACCCATGATACAAGCTTCGTATTTGGCCCCGTTGTTTGTACATTTGAATGTTAGTCGGGCAGTGAAAGGAATGTGGGTACCCTGAGGTGTTAGGATGACTGCCCCAATTCCATTTCCATAATGATTGACAGCTTCGTCAAAGATAAGTCCCCATTGGGAACCTGGTTCTGGCCCTTCAATGGGTCGCAATCTTTCATTTTCAAGTACATGACATCTTCGTCTGGGAAGTCAAATCTGACAGATTCTTGATCGTCAATCGGTTGATGAGCCAAATGATCGGCTAAAACACTTCCTTTAACAGCTTTCTGAGCATGGTACTTAATGTCGTATTCTGATAACAACATCTGCCAACGGGCAATCCTTCCCGTGAGAGCAGGCTTTTCAAAGACGTACTTGATTGGATCCATTTCGGAGATTAACCAAGTAGTATGACAAATCATATACCGGCGAAGACGTTTGGCTGCCCAAGCCAGAGCACAACAAGTTTTCTCAAGCATAGTGTACCGAGTTTCACAGTCGATAAACTTCTTGCTCAAATAGTAGATGGCAGACTTTTTCCTTTTGGTTTCATCTTGTTGGCCAAGTACACAACCCATTGAGTCTTCCAAGACTGTTAAGTAGATGATCAGTGGTCTTCCTTCCACTGGAGGTGGTAGAATCGGTGGGTTCAACAGGTATTCCTTGATACTGTCGAAGGCGGTTTGGCAGTTTTCTATCCAAAAGCAGTCCTGATTCTTTTTAAGTAATTTGAAGATTAGCGCACATGTCGCGGTCATGAGGAATATAAATCTGGAAATGTAGTTCAGATGTAACAGGAATCCCCTGACTTGTTTTTCAGTCTTTGGAGAAGGAATTTCTTGAATGGCCCTGACCTTGTCAGGATTAACCTCAATTCCTTTCTGGCAGACGATGAACCCTAATAGTTTCCCTGAACGGACACCGAATGTGCATTTATTGGGATTTAAGCGAAGTTTGTATTTTCTCAGACGCTCGAATAGCTTTGACAGGTGGGTCACATGCTCCTCTTCTATTGTAGATTTGTGTATCATGTCATGAAATAGAGTAGTCATGGCCCTTTGATTGGTTGTCTCGGCATTCTTCAAACCGAACGACATTACCTTGTAACAAAACGTTCCCCATGGGGTGATGAACGAAGTTTTCTCCATGTCTTTCGGCACCATTTTGATTTGATTATAGCCCGAGAATCTGTCCATGAAGGAGAAGACTTTGAACTTTGTTGTACTGTCTACACACATTCTGACCTTTCCGTCCTTTTTTGGAACTGTTACTATGTTGGCTAGCCATTGAGGATATTCCGATGTGGCAAGGAAACCCACGTAAATCTGTTTTTGTACTTCCTCTTTGATTTTGATGGCCATGTTCTGATGAGTCCATCTTAGTCTTTGTTCTACCTGCGGACATTCTGACCTTAACAGTAGATGATGTTCCACGATGCTGGTATCCAACCCTGGCATATCCTGATAGGACCAAGCGAATACATCGGGAAACTCTTTGAGAAGCTTTATCAAAACTTCTTTGATTGGCGGACTGAGTAGTGACCCAATCTTGATTTCTTTTCTCTCCTCTTCTGAACCCAAGCTGACTGTTTCCGACGGATCTTTGTGAGGTTCAATGGACCTTTTCTCTTGTTTGAGTAATCAGGAGATCTCTTCTGGAATTTCTTCGTCATTTTCTTCTTCAGCCTCAAATGTTGGGAATTCAAAGTTGCGATAAGGCATTGGATCGTATGTTTCAACGGGGTTTAAAACAAGCAATCTGCATGACGTGATGATTTGTTTTTTAGAAGAGATACAGAGAATGCAAGAGTGTGTGCAGTGTATTTTTTGATAACTGCTCGTTTTCATTATTTGAGTTGTTTTTAGGATTACCATTTTCTAGAAAAGCGAAAAGAGAAAACATCAATAAATGCGGAAATTACAAAATGACATTATTTTATTTATGATTTTGTCGATTCTTGAAACTACAGCCCTATAAAACAAAACTCTGTCGATTTGGGAAAAGCGAAGAGGTACATTTACAGAAAGTGAGCCCTATCAAAACATCTGTTTCACCTGGGCAGGGTGAAAGGTTAATATAAAGACGGCAATTACTTAGACTTATGAATGACTTTCGGAACGTTGACAACAACCCATTGGCGGCGAACTCCTCGGTGAATCACAAAGTATGGTACCTTCTTTCTTGATTTTTCTTCAGAAATGACGCTGATTTATGGTAGAGCAGGATCGTTGGAATCTGTCTCCCAGGCAGAGTTATCGTAGGAGGATTCTTCAGCTGTATCTTGCACAGTGTTTGCACTCTCAGGTGGATCTCCCCATCCAATTGACTGGATGTCTTCGAGCCTGATGTGAGAGCTTTTAGGACCGGTGTACTTGACCAAATAGTCGAACTTGCCACTCAGTTGTCCTAAGGTGTCCCATACTTCTTCGGAACTGGAGGAGTCATTCCTCTCGATGACGTTGACCTCAGGAAAAGCATAGTTGATGAACTCTAGTCCGCAAGCTTTGCAAATTCATTGGCGTGCTGGGTATTTTATGAATGTCCTGAGTGTTGATCCCATGACATGGTGGGGACGCATGTATTCTTTTCAATGATGCTCAGCTGATATTCATCGTTCGGCTAATTCTTTTGCCCAGAGTCTCCTGGATACGGCTTCCAGATAGGCAGACCATTCATCGGGCCATAATAGCCGTGGTCAAAGTTGTCTTTCATTAGAGTGTCTTCTTTTAATGAGTTTGGTGGAGTGTGACATCCTTCAGAATCACAATCTCCGTATATCATTTTGACGTCTGATTTTAGTATATATCTTGGACTCTGTGCAGGATAGAAAAATGGCACAGGAACTTCTCCTTGAGACATATAACCATCCTCGTTAAGATAGGACTTCCACTCTTCATCTTTATCGGAGGAGTCACCCTCGTTGATGGTATGTACTTCTTGAGATACTGGGTGAAGGAAACCTCCACTGTGAAAGAAGTCCTGAATGGGATGAAGACTTTCATTGTTAGTAGCAGTCTGGGTACAGGTTGAGGTAAAACCAAGACCCTTCTTTGCTTTGTTATTAGTAGGAATGACAAGTTGTCCCCATCCTTTTGCATTGTTACTTTTGATCACTTCGAGAGCATCTTTGTATGAGGAAATCGACATTCCTCTTTATGATTGGTTGTCATTACTCACTGAAAGTGCTTGGAACTGGGTTCCTACAACCTCCTCTAGTTCTACACAAGTGGACGATGATAGGTTACTCACGATCAAGGCTTGTTCTCCACAGATTGTGACTAGTTGGTCGTTCTTGACAAACTTCAGCTTTTGGTGAAGTGTCGAAGTGACTGCCCCAGCCTCGTGTATACAAGGTCTTCCTAACAAAGAGTTGTATGCTGCTCAGATGTCCATGACCTAGAAAGTCACTTGGAAAGTGTGAGGACCGATAGTTATGAGAAGGTTAACTTCGCCGATAACTGTTTTTCGGGACCCGTCAAATGCTTTGACGATGACCTCACTGCGTCTCATCGGAGATCCTTTAAATGATAGTCGCATTAGAGTGGACTTCGACATCGCATTTAGAGCCGATCCGGTGTCTACCAGTACGCTGGCCAAAGCATCGTCCTGGCAGTTAAGTGTAATATTGAGTGCCATGTTGTGACTTTGACCCTCTTCCGACAGTTTCTCATCACTAAACCCCAAGTTGTTGCAGGAAGTGATGTTAGAGACGATACTGTCGAATTGTCGTATTGACACGTCCTGTTCCATAAAGGCCTGCTCTAAGACTTTCTGTAGAGCCTCTCTGTGAGCTTCGGAACTGAGTAAAAGAGATAACACTGAGATTTTTGAAGGAGTTTGCAACAGTTGGTCAACAATGTTGTATTCACTCTTTTGGATGAGCTTCAGCATCTCATCGTTGTTCTTTGAAAGGTTGGGATCACTGATTTGACCTACAGGTTGATTAGGATCTTCTGTTTGAGGTTACCCTTCTTTGTTAGGTTCTCCAACTCCTCGGTTGAAGATTCGACCGCTCCGTGTCACTCGACTGATGTCTACAATATTCACGATGGAGGGTAATGGAGTTTCCTTTCCATTCTCAATTTTTGTCGCACTGTACTTGTAAGGGATTGCCTTATCATACTTGTACGGTACTGGTCCCGACAGATAGATAACTACAGAAGCTTTCTGATTTTTATGACCATCATAGCTGGCCTCGATTGGTTCGAGGTTGAGAATCCTTCCACCATCAAGAGGAACTCGTGATTCACGGAGTAAAGGGATTATGGCACATATATCTTTGGCCACTTCTCGCTTAGGGATTAAGACAACATCTTTGCCCTGATTAGGACTATATTCTGAGGTTGAACTAGAGCGTGACCATGGTTGAATCTCTTTATGGTCCAACTGACTTTGAAGGGCTGCTCGCACGAGGTAGCATCCTTGATTATTCTCCGAACAGAATCTACAGCGCTCGTAGTTGTGTGGTGGCACCCGGTCACGTCCGCTTTGAATGCAGTGTAACCTTACTAGGTCAGTTTCCATTGATCGAACATCGTGACTTTGATGCCTAGTAGGGTTCCCATCAGTCATACTAATTTGTTGTGTGTCTTCGTCTAGATAGATCGGAAGCCACCAATGGTTTAACAAGTGTTGCAAAGTTCTTTAAACGAGAGCACATCCTTGGTTACTCTCACGACATACTGTACAGTTCTGATACTCATACGAAGTCAGAAAAACCGAGTTGGACTTGTGTAGCGTGCAACTCCACCAAGTTGGTATTCATCAGGCGAATATCAAAGATTTGAATCATATTCACTTGATAATGACTTTTATCACGATAGTCCTGAATCCATCCAAGATCCATCTGATGCTGGAGGGCCTCTTGTACAAAAGAGCATCCCTGATCATTGTTTGAGCAGATAGGACAGGAATCGTAATTGTGTCGTGGCAGATCATGATGTTGGCTTTGCCTCGAGTGCATTGCCACCAAGTTGACATTCATTGCTAGAATGTTGTGATTCTGAATGATGTCAGAATTTGTATAAGTCATGTTGACTTCACGAATTCGATGATCTTGGATCCATCAGAGATCCATCTATTCTTATAGAGCGGATTGCACCACAGAACATCCTTGATTATCTTTCGAGCAGATATCACACTGGTGATAGTTATGAGACGGTATATGCCCGTATCCGCTCTGTCTGCAATGCATCTTAACCAGGTTGGTTCCCAATAAGAGTCCATCATGAATTTGATAGTTGTGCTTAAACTCTTCTTCTATCAAATTCACTGCAGCTTTCTCGTGCTGAGGCAACGGTTTGTCTAAACATTTGGATTTGTATCCTTAAAGGATAAAACCTTGCTCCTGACAAGCTTTTGCACATCGGACTTGAAGCTTAGATAGTTTTCTATGTTATGCCCTGGTCCTCCTTGATGGTAAGGACAAGTCTGATCCGCTTTGAACCAAAAAGGAGGATTCTCCGGTATTTGAAGAGGATACCTGGTCTGGATGTGCCCCTTGACCAGTAGTAATGGAAACAGTTCTGCGTACAACATTGGTATAGGGTCGAACCCCGATGGTCGCGTTGTATGGTTGTTGCTGTACTGAGGACGAGCTTGCTGAAGAGGCTTTTGTGTCCTTTGTTGATATTGTTGTTGATTCAGTTGGCTCTGAGCAACCTGAGGTTGATACGTAGGAACAGGCGCAGGGTTAATAGCAGGAGTTACAGCTGCTACTGGTTGGTACCGTCGCCTTTGCTTTCCGAGAGAGATATTACCAATATCCTGCTCTTTTTTCTTAAGGAGAGCACTACCGTATCTTTTGGTACTGCTTGATGATCCTGCATCTTTAATTAAATGTCCTTCTCGAACTACTTCTTCAAGACGAACTCCCATTCCTACCATCTCAGTGAAGTCGCTGGGCGCACTAGCGACCATTCTATCATAGTAAAATGAGCTCAAGGTTTTCAAGAAGATCTTTGTCATCTCTTTTTCCTTAAGAGGTGGAAAAATCTTGGCGGCGATTTCACGCCATCTTTGAGCATATTCCTTAAAGGTTTCCTTCTCCTTCTATGACATGGCTCTGAGTTGATCTTTGTCCCGTGCCATGTCCAGGTTATACTTATATTGTTGAACAAAGGCAGCGCCAAGATCTCTGAAAGTGATGATCTTAGTGCGGTTTAAACCCATGTACCACTTGAGTGTGACACCGGTTAAACTATCCTGAAAATAGTGGATCAGTAGGTGTTGGTTCTCCGTCTGAGTTGACATCCTTCGAGCGTACATCACCAAATGACTTTGAGGGCAAGAATTACCCTTGTATTTCTCAAATTCGGGCACCTTGAATTTGTGCGGAACTTTCACATTAGGGACCAAACAAAGGTCTGCGGCGTCCTTTCCGAATAAATCCTGGCCGCGAATGGGTTGCAGTTTCTTCTGGATCTCCAGGAACTGTTCCTGAAACTCCTTCATTCTGTCGTACATACATTCGTTTCCACCAGAAGCTATCAGGGGAATCTGCCCTTCTGGGACAGTGTGTACCACGGGTGATGGTATAGTCATTACGGCAGTGACTCTTGGTGCTTCCCGAAGTTTGTAACCTTCAGGAGTTGTTGGCATGCCCCTTGCATCTTCGCTTTCCCGAAGTTTGTAACCTTCAGGCCCAGCAGTTACTGCTGCAGTTTCTGGATCTTTAGTGATCGGCAGAATATATCCTTCCGGGATATAGTTGATAGGCATGCCCCAGGGACGATCTTTAGGCATGTTATACTGAGGATCATACTTTTCCACTCTAGGCGTCAACGTGATCTCTGAGATCACAGTCCTTTGTATCTGAGCTGCTACAAGAGCTTTCATGTCATTGTGAAGTTTCCTTAGATCTTCTTTCAGAGCATCGAGTTCTTCTCTTAACTCCCTATTCTCTTCCTCGAGATTATCCATCTTCTTTTGTTGACTGGCCCAAGTATTGTACGAATGAGACAGTTTGACTCTAGAATCGAGACACAAACGTGAGATTCGTAAGGAAGAAGAATGCGTTACGTGAGAATGATGAATGATATGCAATGATTATATTAATAATTTTTGTTTAATCAAAAGAAACTTCAACAATTGGATTGCAAATATCATACAATGGGGAAACCCCATTTTATTAAATTCAAAGATTGCGGAAACGGAAATACAGTAATTTACAAAGTGCTGTAGAAGGAAATGTCTAAGCTTATGGATCCTGAGTCCACTCTAAGGAGGGCTCAAGTGCTGGTTCTGGTACTTTCCTTTTCTTTGATCGGGGCTCTTTAGCCGTTGTCAGGTTGTCATTCCTTCGCCAAGTTAAAGGAGCGAGCAAATTCCTTTGGTCTTCTTGATTCTCTACAGCATGTTGCTCTAAAATCTCGATCAGAGCATCTTTTTCTTTTAATAGTTGCTGTATTTTGTTACACTCCACATTGAGAATACGGTACTTGCTCTTCCAAGAATTATTTTCCCGTTGAACTTTGTTGAGAGTAACCTAAAGTTTTTCCGTGTCAGACATAAAATAAAGGACATATTCCTTTAACGAAATAAATTCTTGACGAGGGTAAGGCATCCTCAGTTTGAGAGCTCTAGTTTGCACCCAGTGGAGATAAGGTTCCACAGAGACACAATCTGGTTTTCCTAGAGACTCTCTCCCTTTCCTGTGAACATGTTTCCAAGCGTGCAGTATTTCTATCTTTAATGCCCTATCATGTTCTCCTTCCTTTAAGAAAAGACCTTCCAGATGAGCATTACGCGGAACATACCTCATCGGGTATCCGAATTGACGACGAACTAAAACTAGATGATAATTGATTCCTCCTTTAGTTCCTATGAGGGGTACATTAGGGTAGTTTCCACAATGGTCAATGATTTTTATCCCATCATAGATCCGATTGTACCAATCGATGTCAGAGTTGGTAAGAGACATGATTCTCTATGACCAACATAAAGTACTCTTATGATCCTAAAAAGCGGCAGACTTTGGTAAATGGGAAGTGAACCATTTGTATAGCAGGGGTACACAGCATGTGATCATTCCCCTGCTATACAAATTCCTTGAGTGTACAGAATGATAAGCGTCCGCAAGCAAGGTTGGTACAGGGTTTCCAATCAGAAAAACCTTAATGGCATTGATATCAACGAAGTTATCAATGTTGGGAAACATAAATAACCCATAGGTGAGCAGAACAAAGATGCTCTCGAAAGCAGTCAAGTTCCCTATACTAGCAAAGTACAGAGCTTTATTTATCAAAAACTAGGTTGTTAAACCTTGGATTCCACCCTTAGTGGTCATGTGAGTCCTGACTTCTGACTCGTCCAAATAAATTGCTCTTGCAATGCTCTGATCCTTTGAAATTCCTTCCAGTCCAGAAAAGGGAGCTTGGTCTATAATGGGTAAATCAGTCAGATGAAAGTACTCCTCCAGTGTTGGTGCTAGTTGATAATCCTGGAATGTAAAATAGTGATAGACCGGATCGTAGAACTGAATAAGTGTACACAGGATTCCTTCAATTACATGGACCCTTAACAGAGAAAGCGGTCCTCCGTACTTAGCTCTGAAAGCAATAGGGTCGGTGATCATCCTTGCCAACCCTCTTAAATCCTCTAATTTTGGAACCTTGAAGGTGTACTTGTGAGTCTTCCTTCTACCGAAATCCATAATACAATCTTTTTCTCTGACATTTGCAATCATTGTCTTAGTTTAATTTGAAAAAGAGAGACTAGAAGAGAAATTTTTTTCTTTGTTTAATGTTTTTAATGAAATGAATGCATGGATACAGCACACAAAAACATAGAAAAAACATGGGGTCAAAGGTTCGGGGTCATGAAGTCATGGCTCTACCCATCCCCAAAGGTTATACTGGTGATTTTTTGTATCTGTCCTCAAAATCATTGACCCCTCTTGGGATAACAACAGCATGCTGGTTTACCCGAGCGAGCTGCAGTATCTTAGAGTAATCTCAAATGAGGGTAGTATCGTGTGACAACTATTTCCGATAGCTTTCGCACTACAAAATAGTAACATGGTCTCAGTCTACTAAAATCCTCAGTTTCTCAGATACCACAATCGAACAATCTGCTTTCAACAACCGAAGTCGTATAGGCATTGAATCCACAAAGGGTATCTCCACTGATTCGATGGTCGACCGGGATCTTTTATTTGGGATTCATTCCCTGTAAGATTAGGAAAAGGGTATCTCCACTCAAACTTTCCAGATGCGGCATCACCCGCAGTCCCATTAGCAGAAGCGATATATATATATATATATATATATATATATATATATATATATATATATATATATATTCATTCCTAAAACTAACATCCTAGACCTCTTAAAAGCTATAATCCTAGTTCTATACAGACAATGACTCCCCAGCAAAGTCGCCATTTTCCTGTAGCAAACGATTTTTGTCGGTGACGCGACCACCTTATCGCTGAAGTTTGGGTTTTCCTCCTCGAGGAGAAAGGGTGCTACTTTCTGATTTCTTATTTATCCTATGAAGCTGAAAGGGAAAGGGAAGCTATCTAAAACTAACCTTGCACGCGAATGTTTAACTGAACAAATGCTTAAAAGAGATTGGGGGGTCCGGGGTCAAGATATACAATGGGTAGTTGTCAGTTACCCATCCTATATGTGGTTATCCACATGATATTAGCTTTAGGCTTCACTTTGTAATTGATGGTGTTTATCTGTTAATGGGTAGGGAAAGTTTCTCGGGAAATTTGAGTGAGTGAGTGAGTTGATGTTGAAGTTCGGGTGTCCCCGATGTTTTTGGTAAGGTGCAGGACCTAAGTTTTGGTGTGAAGGTACTGGACCTTGAGTTTTTGATTGGTATGCTCGCCAAGATTTCACAATCTTATGCCTACGTATTCCCGTTTAAATGAAACAGGGAAATCGGAGCAATCGTAGTTCCTCCTATTCTATGGGAGGCAAAAGATGTTTTGGTATCTTGTTGAAAGCCCAAAATTGAAACTAAAAGGTTGATTGTTTGAGAGAGAGTTTTTCATCTCTAAAGAGGCATTGGACTTCCTCTGGTGGGAATTATGGATTTTTATGTGCCTTGATCGAAGCCCAAGGTTGAAGCTAAAAGGTTAATTGACTCGGCTAGGGATTTCCTTATATATAGCCTAAGAGGAGGCTAAATAGGATTTGACTCAACAAGAGAGTGTATATATATTGGTGTCTTGTACAAAGCCCAAGATTGAGGCAAAAAAGAGACTGACTCTTTGGGGGATATCAATATACCAAGCCTAAGAGGAGGCTAAAAGTTTGACTTTTTCGGGGAAAATGTTCTTTCTCTCTTGTACAAAGCCCAAGATTGAGGCTAAAAGGGATTTTGGACTCCGCCGGGGAGGTTTGAATGTGTCTTATACAAAGCCCAAGATAGAGGCTACAGGATTCGACTCTGCTGGAGAGCATTATCTATCTTGTACAAAGCCCAAGATGGAGGCGGAAAAAGGTTGACTCTGCTTAGGAATTATTTCTCGAAGTCTAAAGGAAGGCTCGGAGGAAATAACTCCACTGGGGAAGATGTTTGTCCCCAAGCTTAAGAGAAGGTTATGAAATTTTATATCTTGTACAAAGCCCAAGATAGAGTTTAAAAAGGGTTTGACTCAACAAGAGAGTGTTTTTTATCTGTCCTGTACAAAGGCCAGGATTGTGGAGGAACAAGCTGGAGAAATCATCGTACACAGCTCGAGTGGAGGTTAACTCCCACTAGGGGAAATCATTATACAATGCCTAAGATTAGGCTATTGACTCAACAAGAGAGTGTTTTTTATCTGTCTCGTACAAAGCCTGAGATTGAGGCTAAAGGGTTGACTCAACAAGAGAGTACTGAAAGGTGATTGACTCAACAAGAGAGTCTGAGACGGTGATTGACTCAACAAGAGAGTCTGAAAATGTGATTGACTCAACAAGAGAGTCTGAGAAGTGATTGACTCAACAAGAGAGTTTGAGAAGTGATTGACTTAACAAGAGAGTCTGAAAAGGTTAGCTCCACTGGGGAGGATCATTGTACAAAGCCCAAGAGAAGGCTAACTGTGCTGAGGAAAGATCATTATACAAAGCCTAAGAGGAGGCTATCTTTCTGCTGGGGGTTTATTGAGATCCCGAGGCAGGTCCAAATGGGGAATCAACTCTTGCTGGAGATTAAACTAGAATCTAGGGTTTCTCCTATGTTTTGTAGGGAACTTGAGAATGTCTTTGAGACTCAAGGGTATTTAGACTGTCCAAGTCTGCTGGTGTGGAAGAATTTTATCTTTTGTATGATTCCCAAGAGTAGGCCGACTCTTTTAAGGGATGAGTATCAACCCTAAAATTGGTGTGAGGGTTTTGACTTTTTTTAGAAAGACAGCTTTGATGATGTATGACTAAGGTATGTCCTATACCTTTAAGAGGTCGTCAGGGTCCTTGGATTAAGCCCAAGAAAAGGCATGAGAACTTCTAAGAAGCCGGAGGGTCCTTGTACAAAGCCCAAGAGGAGGCAGGGATGCTTTTAGGAAGCCTGTGGGTCCCAAACCAAGAAAAGTTCAAGAAATGCTATTCACCGAGAATAGATCATTTAGTGAAAGTTCTGAGGTTTGGAGAAATTCAAGAGATGCCATTCACCGAGAATATATCACCTCTAGGGAGTAGAATTTCTTTGACAATTTCTAGGGGTGACAGTCTGAGAAAAGGTTCACGAAGAATACTGCCTTTCTCTTTGTTCCGTATTGTTTAAGCCCAAGATAAGGCAAGACTGTATCTGGTAATCCTATGGGGATCTAGTTTTGTTTGTATTTAAGAGTGACCAACAGGGCTTTACCTAGTTCTAGACCTAGTTGCCGGGGAAAACTCTAAATAACTATACTAGTACATATACAGTTGATATATGACAAGTATTTTAAAAGGGTATGAAATAATACTAACCATGTGAAGCTTCCCACAATACAGTTATGTATATTAAAGCCTCTAAATGAAAGCAGATAAAACTTACAGGTGAGCAAGCTTCCATGCTGTATTGTTAGTTGTTCAGAGAAATTAAAGAAAGTTTTGACAACAATATATATATTTGAATCTAAATCAAAAGAGAAGTTATTTTGAAAAGATTGTTGGGGCTTATAGCTCAAGGAGAGGCCCAAGGTTTTAATAGTGATTGTACTGTTGTTTTGAAGATCGTATCGGGACTTATACAACAACTGAGGCCCAAAAGGTTTTCGGTACAAAGGGATGGGTCTTACAACTCAAGGAGAAGCCCAAAAGGTGTTTAAAGAAAATAAATGGGACTTACAACACGAGGGTAGGCCTAGATGATTTTGTATTTTAAAGGCGACGACCGCGTCGTGACTTTGAAAATACAGTGGGACTTATACAATGTCTGAGGCCCAAAATGGTTTGTATTTTCAAAGGGGTTGGGTCTTACACTCTCTCAAGAGGCCAACAATGTTTGAAAATGAATAAAGATGGGTCTTATAGCTCAAGGAGAAGCCCTGTTGATTTTGTTAAAAAGGTGACGATCGCGCCGAACTTTTGAAAATATACAGAGGGACCTATACAATGCGTGAGGCCCAAAAATTGTTTATTTACAAAGGGATTGGGTCTTGCACTCTATTAGAGGCCTATGAGTGTTTGAAAAAGATTGATGAGGGTGGAATTAATCAAAACCCTAATTTTGTCTAAAATGGATTTAATTTTGCTTAAAAATTAATAAAAATTATTGAAAACATGTGAAAAATGGGTGGTGATCTTGGACCAATGTTTCAAAAATCATCTTTTTATCCACAAAATGATTGAAAACCATTTAAGTTTGGAAATCAAGAAGGAAAAAATATTTTATGTGTCAAAAAACAAATAAAAATTAATTCTTCGCAAAAATATCAAGTATATGAAATAAATAATATTTTTGGGAAATTTTTGTAAAATAAAACATTTTAACATTTTTGTTAATTATTAAAAAAAGAATCAACTCAAAATCATTAAAATTCAAAGAGAAATTAATTTTTGAATCAATTAAATAAAATCACAAAATTCAAATATTTGAATATTTAAAAAAGGCGCCAAGAACACGCGCGAGTTCTTGTTTTGGCCTGATTTGCATTTTCTCATCAATCTCACAGAATACTTGATGAAATCACACAATCCCCATATCAATCTGCTCGTTTTCACCTCACGATCATGTATATGGTATTTAATTTCATTTATTTTAAGCATGGAATAAGAAATCAAAACAAAACCTCAAGAAGCCTAAATTTTGCATGAAGGCTGAGAAATTTGATACACGACTCATACAAAGCAATTAATTGAGGGGAAACACTCCATACATGATTATGAACATATGGCAAAATTATTGTGCTAGGAAATATGCATGAATCATGAGATGACCAAGTTTAGGCTTACTTGAATGTCTTGGCAGCAAGAGCAACTTGATCTTTGAGTTAGAGGTGTTACAGATGAGTTGTGATGATCTGAATAGCTCCCCTACACCATATGGAGTGTGTTTGAAAGCTTGGATTGATTTGAAATGAACTGGAACATATTATGGTACCTCAACTGCGACTTTATTGACAACTTGAGCAAATGGATGATGATTTCATGAATTTGGTGTTCCAGTTGTTGGTTTAGTGTTTGATCAGCTCACATATGATGTTTATGAGGTGTGTGTGTGATTGGTTTGGTTGGAAACACATTCTAATTCAAAACCCGATATTAGCTTGCATTAGAAGGCATTTTTGGAAGTGAGAGTGTGATTTTGAGAAAGGCAAGTGTTATAGGCCTTTGGTGTACTCAAACTAATCAGAAATGAGGTCTATTTATAGTGTGTCAAGTTTGTTTTGCAAGGAATAGGGAATGGCAAATACAGCAGGCCTTTGGCCAATTGTGATCAAATGGAATCTCAAGTTTCCTCTACCCATTGACTTGAGATTAGAGCACAGGCCTATGGTTCTTTGATTCAAGGATAAGGCTTGACTGAAGTGTTCATCTTTGCTCTGATACATGCCACTTATAAGCATCCATTGAATGTTCCAAAACAAAATTGGAGTCTTGGCCTCTTTTAGGCTTTTTAGGTTTGGCATGCTACTTGTAGATTTTGGGACTTTGGAGGTTGATAGACCAGTGTTTGTCCCTTGTTTGTTCCCCTTTGAGGTGTGCAGATGGATAACCATGCTTGTTGTTGCAGAATTTGATCAAATCGAGCCCTTATGCACAAATCTGCCTTGCAAAACAGTTTGCATCAAGGCATGTTGCAGCTGTCATAACTCCTAGCTCAAGTGGAGTTTCATGGAGCTCTTGGTCATTTTGGAAAGCTGACATATCCTATTTCAACATGATGTCCAACTTTGGTTTTGAACTAACTTGAATTACAATAAAAAAAGCCCCTACATTTGGGAAAAAATAAGGCAGATCCTAACTTAGTGAATATTTCACTAAGTGTTGGAAAAATGCCACTTTCATGTTTTCAGCCATTTTGATCACTCCATAACTTAAAATCCATGAAGAATTGGAATCAGATGTAGTGGACACTTTTAAAGTATGCCATAAGAGCTACAAATACAGCTTTGGACCATCCAAAATGGTTGCTTGGATCTCCAGTTATGATCCTTGGAAGTTGGTATCCTAGCCACTTTGTTTCATAACTTAGAAAAATTCTAAGTTTTTTATGGTTACCCCTTTTTACAAGTTATCTCTCTTTCTTTGATTTTTCTTGATTAATGATGATTCTAATCACACATTAACATTGTTTTAGGGTTAAGAAACCTGTTTGACCAAAAAATAAAAAAGTCAAACTTTGACTTTTTGTACAGTTGACTTTTTTATCAGATGAATTTTAAACTGTGCGATCCTTTGTGAAATCAATCCTTGGGCTCAAACAAACTTCATGGGGGGCCTCTAAGGGTAGTTAGGGATGCTTTGAGTCATGTCCCAAGGTTTGGGAGCATGCCTTGGTCCAAAGTCAAAGGTTCAGTTGACTTTTTCATTAAAACCCTAATTGTGGTCTAGATGAAATTGAAACTTGTGGACCAAGCTTCTTGGATCAATCCATTGTTGTAAATGGATCAATGTAGTGTATTAGAGACCCTCAAATCACGTCTTGAGGTCTTGGCTCATGTTTTGTCCCAAAATTCAACTTAGGGGTGAATTAGGTCAAAAAACCCTAATTCCTGATTTTTGATTAATGATTCCCCTGAGGCTATTTTGAATTAATGATTGGGTCCATGAGGTCCCTTTGAGCATTTTGGATCATGTTTTGAATTATTGGCTCATGTCCAGAGGAAAATCTTCATCTGGAGGCCTTGGTCGGCCAAAACCCTAATTTGGTGACACTGGCGATCCTGAGGCTTGATCAACTTGGTATGTTGCAACCTTGTGCTTGATTCTTGATGTGGGAGTCCTTTTGATCCCTTATAGGTGTTGGAGAGGCTAGACAAGTTGAAGATCATGTCATTTCTTGATTGATCCTTTGTCCAATGCCCTGAGAGGGCTCGAAACCCTAATTCCTGACTGTGGTGAATGCTCAAACATCTCTGAGGATATTGATGACGCATGATGGTTCATCCATTTTGTGATGATGATTTGCACAATGATGGGAAATATTAGTGGTCAAAATTTGGGGTATGACATAGTGCCCTGTCATTTTCCCCTTCCTTGAAGAAAAGACCTTACAGATGAACGTTATGTGGGATATTATTCATCGGGTATCCTAGTTGACGGCGAGCTAAAATTGGATGATAGGTGATTCCTCCTTTATTTCCAATGAGGGGTACGTTAGGGAAATTTCCACATCATTCGATGATCTCTATCCCTTCGTAAATCCGATTGTACCAATCTATGTCAGAATTGGTAAGAGACATAATCCTCTGTGACCAACATAGAGTACTCTTGTGATCCCAAAAAGCAGCAGACTTGGGAAAATGGGAAATGAACCATTTGTAGAGTAAGGGTACACAACATGTGATCATTCCTCCGCTGTACAAATTCTATAAGTGTACAGAATAATAAGCATCTGCGAGCAAGGATGGCACGGGGTTTCCTATCAAGAATATCTTAACAACATTGGTATCGACGAAGTTGTCAATGTTGGGAAAGAGGAATAACCCATATATGAGTAGAATAAAGACGTCTTTGAAGGCAGTTATGTTCTATACTAGCAAAGTATAGGGCTTTCTCCATCAGGAATTTAGCTGGTAAATGCTGGATTCCTCCTTTGGGGGTCATGTGAGTCCTTACTTCTGACTCGTCCAAAGAGATTGCTCTTGCAATGGTTTGTTCCTTTGGAATTTCTTCCAGTCCAGAAAATGTATCTCGATTAGTGATAGGTAAATCAATCAGGTGGGAGTACTCTTCCAGTGTTTGTGCGAGCTGGTAATCTGGGAAAGTGAAACAGTGGTAAATCGGACCGTAGAACTAAATCAGCGTAGGTAGGATCCCTTCAACCATGTTGATCTTGAGAAGAGATAACAGTCCTCCATGCTTTGCTTTGAAAGCCTCGGGATTAGTAATCATTCTTCCCAATTTCCTTAGGTCGTCCAGTTTTAGAACCTTGAAGGTGTACTTGTGCGTTTTTCTTCTTCCGAAATCCATAACGCAACCTCTCTCTGATATTTGCAATTATTGTTTTAGTTATTTTGAATTTTTTTTTCCGTTTTTGAAAAGAGTTTTTTTTAATGAATGCATGAATGAAGCAAACAAAAACACTTGAAAACATGGGTTTAGGGGTTCATCGTCACGAGCATGGAGCCATGGATCTACCCATCCCCAAAGGTGTGTACTAATTGGTCAATTTTTTGTACCTGTAGAATGGGTTCTAAAAGGTTCCCAAAATAATTGACCCCTCCTAGGGATATTAACAGCAAGCTGATTCACTCGAGCGAGCTGCAATATCATAGGATGAATCTCTTTTGAGTGTAGTATCGCGTGTCAACTATTCCCGATAGTCACCACACTACCTAATGGTTTAAATGGTTAAATGTCTACTAAATCGTTAGTGTCATGCGTACCGCACTGGGAACACTAGGCTTTCACGATGATCGGTCGTTCAACATTAGAGAATCCACACGGGTACCTCGACTAATTCGGTGGACTGCCAGGTCAGCTTGTTCGGGATTCATATCCTATAAGCCTTTCCTGGAGACGCCACCACTTATCTTAATGTTCTCTCAAACTTTCCACATGCGTATAAATCGCATTCCCAGTTAGCAGAAACTTAAACACGGGTATCAAGTAATATGACAGTAAATGATATATATATATATATAGCAGAAAACTGGGAAAATAAATAAACAGAGAAATAAAGCAAAGCCTAGACCTCTTAGGAACTCTAATCCTAAAACATCCCCAGCAGAGTCACCATTTTTCCGTAGCGTGCGATTTTTGTCGGCGTCACCACCTTACCGCAATGGTTGGAATTGGGTGTTACTTTCTGATTTCTTATTTATCTAAAACTAAAATTGCACGCAAATTTTTTTTTAACAAATGCTAAGAGATTGGAGGTTCGTGGTCAGGTTATACAAAAGGAAGTTGTTAATTACCTAGTGTATATATGGTTATCCATAGATCTTCTGTGGCATGTTTAAATACTTTCTGGTGTTTATCTGTTATGGGTTGGGAAAGTTTCTCCTTTGGGAGTGTTGAGAGAGTGCTTTTGTTGTTTTCGGGTTTTTTTTGTTGTTTTTGGTAAGGTACTGGACCTAAAGTTTTTTATTTGTGTGCTCGCTAAGATTTTGCAATATTATGCCTACGTATACTCGTTAAGACAAATCAGGAAATCAGAGCAATCATAGTTCCTCCTATTCTATGGGAGGAAAGATGTTTTGTGTCTTGTTTAAAGCCCAAGATAGAAGCTAAAGGTTATTTGTGTCTTGTTCAAAGCCCAAGATTGAAGCTAAAGGTTTGACTGAGAGAGAATTTGTCATCTCTAAAGAGAGATATCTCACCTGTTCATCACAGTGGTTTGGCAATTGATTATAAAGGAGAATTACTTTAACTAGGATATATGGAATCCAGCAATGCAATAATTTCCTTTATAAGGGAATTATTCAGAAGGAAGAAACTTTAACTCTGTGTAGAGCAATGCCATTTTATCTTAGGAATCTTTCATGCTAAGAGAAGGATATTGGCTTGGATGTAAATAATCCAGAGGCTTGCCACTTATAGAAATTAGATGAAAGAAGATATTTACCAGGATAAAGACGGACCACAGCTTGTATTTTTGAATCAACAAGTGTGCCACTTACAGCAGTTATCTGGAATTTAGGGTTTGTTTGATTATTTGTTTTGATATGTGATCTACAGAGAAATGTCTTCTTACAGAGAGAACTCTTGATTTCCTCTGAGGGGATGTTGATTTTGTGTGCCTTGATCAAAGCCCAAGGTTGAAGCTAAAAGTTTGTTTATGTCTTGTTTAAAGCCTAAGATTGAAGCTAAAAGATTGACTCTACTAGGGGAGTTTTATATTTGTCTTGTACAAAGCCCAAGATTGAGGCTGAAAAGAGATTGACTCTTCCGGGGAATATTTTGTCTGTCTTGTATAAAGCCCAAGATTGAGGCTAAAAGAAATTAACTCCACTAGGGAGAGGTTTTATCTATCTTGTACAAAGCCCAAGATTGAGGTTGAATCTGCTGAGGAAAAATCATTATACAAAGCCTAAGAGGAGGATGGATGGGGAAATTCTTATATGAAGCCTAAAAGGTGGCTGGCTTCTGCTGAGGATTATTGAGATCCAGAGACAGTCCCAAATTAGGGAATCAACTCTTGCTGGGGATTAAAGAAGAGTTGAAATATCAGATGCGCTGAGGTTCTGATTCTGTTAAGGTTTTATTGATGGTAAAGGTTTAAACCATGAGTATGAAAACCTATGGAGGTTTCAAACTCTGCTGGAGATTGATGAAATGATAAGGGTTTCTCTTGTTTTTTAAGAAACTCAAGGGTTTCTTTGAGATCCAAGAGGAGATAAGACTTTCCAAGTTTACTGGTATGAAGAGGTTGACTCTTAACTGGAGAATGATCTTTGCATGATGCCCAAGAGGAGGCTGTGGTTTTAAGGGATGAGAATCAACCCTGGAATGTTTAGATGTTTTGGAATTTTGACTCTCTGGAAGATTGAACTAGTAGAGATGACTAAGTTCAGTCCTATGCCTGTTGAAGGTCTTTGGGCCCTTGTACTAAGCCTAAGAGGAGGCTGAGAACTTCTAAGAAGCCTGAGGGTCCTTGTACAAAGCCCAAGAGGAGGATCGGGATGCTTTTAGGAAGCCTTTGGGTCCAAGCCTAAGAATAGTCCAAGAAAGGTTTCACCGGGAATTAATCCTTTCTTTGCAGAACAATTCTAGGGTTTGAAGAAATTCATAAGATGTTTCACTGTGAATTAATCCTCTTTGGGGAAATGAATTTCTTGTACTCAATTCTTCTAAGTTAGGACAGTCTTGATAAAAGTTTCACCGAGAATAATGCCTTTCTCTGTTTCATATTGTATAAGCCCAAGAGGAGGCAAGACTGTATCTAGATTTTCCTACGGGGAACTAGTTTTGACTGTGTTGAAAGAGCAACCACTGGTTTGATCTAGACCTAGACCTAATTGCTGGGGAAAACTCTAAGCAAGTATATACAAACATATATATACGGATGATATATATATATATATATATATATAAACAAGCATGTTGAGAAGATAATGGAACTTACAGTTGTGCAAGCCCAAGCATAGTAACTACAGTTGTATGGTTAGTTATTCAAGAAATTTAAGAAAGTTTTGATAAAAACTTTGAATTTGAGTTTGAATCAAAGACGAAAGTTTTTTTAAAAGGAAGTTTGGGGCATATACTCAAGGAGAGGCCCAGATGATCTCTTTTGAAAAGGCGACGATCGCGTCGTAGTTTTGAAGACCATAGAAGGACTTATACAATGACTGAGGCCCAAAATTCTTTATGTACAAGAAGGAATGGGTCTTACACTCTAATAGAGGCCCAAAGTTTATTTTTATACTAGAGTTGGGACTTATAGCTCAAGCAGAGGCCCAGATGAAAAACAATGATCGCACCATTATTTTGAAAATCGCGTAAGGACTTATACAATGACAGAGGCCCAAATTATTTATGTACAAAGGAGGTTGGGTCTTACACTGTATTAGAGGCCCAAAAGATGTTTAAAAAGGAGAAAAATGGGGCTTACAACACAAAGGGGAGGCCCAGATGATTTTTGTTTTGAAAACGGCGATCACGCCGAGATCGTATCAAGACTCATACAATGATTGAGGCCTAAATTATTTATGTGACAAGGGATGGGTCTTACACTCCATTAGAGGCCCAAAAGATGTTTTAAAAAGAGAAAAATGGGGTTTACAATACAAAGGGGAGGCCCAGATGATTTTTTTTTAAAACGGCGATCGCGCCGAGATCGTACCGAGACTTATACAATGAATGAAGCCCAAATTATTTATGTGACAAGTAATGGGTCTTAACTCTATTAGAGGCCCAAAGTGTTTCAAATGAAACTTGACATTTTAATATCAAGAGAAAAACCCTAATTTTAAATAAAAATATAAATTTTCGAAGAAAATTAAATAATAAATGACATAAAATATCAAATATATTCAAAAACAAATTGTAAACTTTGAAAAATGTTTTTAAAAAATCATGTTTAATCACATGAAAGCTTGAAATTCATTTGAAGTTGAAAAATCAAGGTGAGGATTTCATTTAAAATGTTTAAAAAACAAATAAAATGAAATTATTTACAAAAATTCTAACTATAGTAAATAAATAATATAAATTTTATTTTTTTGTAGAATTAAATATTTTAACATTTATGTGAAAATTTAAAAAAAGAACCAATAACAAATGATTAAAATTGAGAGAGAAATTAATTTTTGAAATCAATTAAGAAAATAATCAAAAATTCAAAAATTCAAATAATTTGAATTATGGCGCCAATAGTCGCCTTCTTCTTCCTCGTGACCGCGCCATGGACGATTTGCAAAACTTCATTTTTCTCTCTGATTACTCAATGAAAACGGCTTTTGTAAACATGAAACTTGTTCGTTTTTGATCAAGGATTACAACCATATAAATTAATTGCATTATATTAAGCGTGGAGTGAGAAATAAGAAGATGAACTCGAGAACCCTAATTTCTGCAAGAACATTATGAAATCCTATACACGATTCATTCATAGCAATTGATTGAGGGTTATCACTCTATATACATGTAGAAACAAGATGGTAACTCAAAAACACATTTATGATGCATATAGTATGGAGTTTCAAGGCTTCAGGCTTACCTCTTTTAGCTGGTGATCAAGTTTGATGATGGAGATGTTACAGATGTGTTGTAAGGACTTGGACAACTTCACTATACCCTATGGAGTGTGTTGAGATGCCTGACCTTGATTGGAGATGCTCGGATCACCTTGTGGTACCTCAACTACAAATAGGCCTCAAGTGGAATTTGAGGTCTATGATTCTGGTGTTCCAAATGAAGGATGAGTGTTTGAATAGCTTATATATGATATATTGAATGTGTTTATATCATAAGCGGTGGTGGAATTGCTCTCTAACTCAAAATTTGATGGTGACTTGCCAAATAAGGCATTTCTGGTTTTTTTAGAGAGATTTTGAGGAAAGCAAGTGTTGTCAAGCTTTGGTGTACTCAAACTGACCACAAATGACCTCTATTTATAGTGTGTCAAGTTTGTTTTGGCAGCAATAGTGAATAGTGGCTGGTACAGTCCATTATCCAATGGCTGCATAAAGGAATCTCAAGTCTCCTCTAGCCATTGACTTAGGTCAATCTTGCAGGCCTATGGTCCTCTGATAATTGAGTTTATCTTGACTCATATTCAATGATGTGGACTAATACATGCCAGCTCTATGCATCCATTCAAAGCCTCATGACAAATTTGAAAGTTTTGGATTTGAACTGTGAATGTCACATGCCAAATGATGAGGTTTTGGACTTGCAAGGCTCTATGGTGTTGTAGCTCTGCAGAGATCATGTTCATTGCACTTTAGAAACTTGTCTTGTATGGTGACAAGGCTTGCCAAGTCATGGTAATGATAAAATCGTGGGGGAAGTGCAAAACTGTCTTGCAAAAACCAGTCTTTGAGGTGTCATGTTTCCATGCTCATAACTCCCTACTCAAATTGGATTAGGATGAGTTCTGGTACTATTTAGAAAGCTTGTATGACATACTTTAACTTTGTTGTCCACCAATGGTCTTGGTTCAACTTGGTTCATAATGAAAATAGCCCTAAAGTTGCTAAAAACCCAAGACAGATTCTGTCCAAAATTTTCACTAAGTGTTCGAACAATGGCCATTTTCATGTTTTTGTGATTTTGATCAATCCATAATTCCAAATCCATGAGGATTTCGAATCTTTTGTAGTTGACACTTTTGAAGTATGTCATGTGAACTTTCATTTGAGCTTTGGATGGAATAAAAAGACCTTGCAAAGTTGGTAGCAAATCCATTTTGTTCATAACTTAGAAAAATTTAAGTTTCTTATGGTTGCCCCTTTTGCAAGTAACCTCACTTTTCTTGATTTTTCTTGATGTATGATGATCAAAACCATACATTAACATTATTTTTTACTAAGGGGAACCACATTTGTGAAAATTTTCAAAAAAGTCAAACTTGATTTTTGGCACAGTTGACTTTTTGTCAGATGAATTCCAAACTGTGTGATCCTCTATGCAATCAAGTTCTTGACCTAATTCAAAACCAATGGATGGATTCCATAGGTGTTTTAGGGTGTCTTGAATCAAGTCCCAAGGTTTGGGAACATGTCTTGGCCCAAAGTCAAAGGTACAGTTGACTTTTTCTTCAAAACCCTAATTCTGGTCCAGATGAAATTGAAACTTGTGAATCAAACTTCTAGGATCAATGTAGTATATTTGAGGCCCTCAAATCATGTCTTGAGGTCTTGGTTCATGTCTTGCCTCAAAAGTCAACTTAGGGGTGAATAAGGTCAAGAAACCATAATTCCTGATTTCTGATGAATGCTTCCCCTGAGGTTATTTTGACTTGATGATTGGATCCATGAGGTCCCTTGGAGCACTTTGGATCATGTTTTGAGGTATTGGCTCATGCCCTGATGAAATTTTTCATCGAGAGGCCTTGGTTAATCAAAACCCTAATTTGGTGACACTGCGATCTTGAGGCTTGATCCACTTGGAATGTTTCATCCTTGTGCTTGATTCTTGATATGGGAGACCTCTTGATCCTTTATGGGTGCTTGAGAGATTAGTCAAGTTGAAAATCATGTCATTTATTGATTGATCCTTTGTCTAAGTGCTCTGGGAGGGTTCAAAACCCTAATTCTTGATTGTAGTGAATGCTCAACAATCCTTAAGGAGATTGATGAGGTATGATGGTACATCCATATTGTGGCAATGATCCTCACAATGATGGGAAATCTTTTGGTCAAGATTTGGGGTATGACAATGGGGCCTAGACATCCTGGGACCATACGTCGTAGGGTCGAACCAGAACAAGTACTTGATAGTGGGTGTTGACTACTTCACAAAGTGGATAGAGGCAGAGGCTCTGGCCAAAATAATGGCCCACAACATACTTCGCTTCTACAAGCAGAACATCCTTGCCCACTTCGACATTCCTCAAGCAATAGTCACAGACAACGGGACGCAGTTCACAGACAGAAAGTTTCAGGACTTCGTCGCCTAATTACGCACGAAATAACACTTCGCGTCCATCGAACATCCCTAAACTAACGGGCAGGCCAAAGCGACAAACAGAGTAATCCCGCGGGGCCTCAAACGAAGGCTGGACGAAACAAAGAAATCCTGGGTCGAGGAACTGCACAACGTGCTCTGGGCCTACCCACTACGCCCCACTCTTCGACCAAGGAAACGCCTTTCCGCCTAGCTTACGGAACCAAGGCAGTGATCCCCATCGAGATACATGTGCCATCCAGGAAGACTGAATCCCCCCTAGATGAGGAGACAAATAATGAGGCACTGAGGGAGGATCTCGACCTCGTCGAAGAGGTCCGATCAAGATCTATTCTCTGCGAAGCCTCATTAAAATAAAAAATTGCAATCAGGCACAACGCCAAGGTTATACGACAAGAATTCCAAGTGGGCAGCCTTGTCTTAAGAAGGAATCACAAGGATTCTCGAGAAGGCAAACTCACCTCAAACTGGGAAGGACCCTATCACGTCTGGGCAAAGACAGAGAATGGGGCCTACTACCTAGAATACCTCAACAAGGAAGAACTTGCTCGACCATGGAACACCGAAAAGCTAAAACAATATTATAACTAAGGCCCTAATCATCGGCTTGCTTCGTCAATGCGACGAGCATAACGTCCTGACTACGATGCGTGCCCAGGTACAAGCGTCACATACCAACTAAGGCAGGATCCCGCTCAAGAACGAGCAGGATCCATGCCCGACGGCAGTTCCTCAACTGAGCCCACGCTTGTCAAAGTACCATGATAGACAGATCACCCAGCTCGCAATGGGAAGTTCACGCCGCAAACTCAGGCCTCAAACGCTACCTGAGCTCCTCTCTCATGCCCGTTAACTACCCTGGTCGTTCAATCAGTCCCCCTCACTGACGAACACATCTCAGTCGAACAAACCCCGAAACAACAAATCACTAAGTCACCCTATTTATGGGCACACACTTGTGTCGAGCAAAGTTACTACACTTAGCAAAAATAAAAACGCATAAAGCCATGCAAGAACGTAAATCATACAAAAACGGGCCAAAGCAGCCAAAAACATACATATTAATTACATTAACAGATGGTCACGAGGACCATAAACTATACTTGTTACACAGAAAGGGGGCCATGCCCCATACAAAATAATAGATTACACAAACAGGACACGCAGGTCGGAAATACAAAAAAAGATATCAATCTTCCATCTGCTCGGCCTCCTCGGGGACAGTCTGCATCGACTAAGGTTCCTCTTGAAGAATATGAGCATGCTCCTCTCGGACTTGAAGAAAGTCGGGGATGACAATTTTTTCGCCCTTGACATGGTACAGGAAATTAGTCCCCTCAGTGGACAGTGGGACCCCTGGGTTCACAAGTTTCAGCTGCGCCACATCGTTGTTGAAGGAATCTTCGCTGATCGATTGTCGAGCTACCTTCAATCCAAGGTAAGGGTAGGGTTCGACTTTTATAATTGGGTTATGATAATTGATACTTAGGAATTGGGATCGGGTAGTTTTGTGTGGTTGTTGATGATTTAGTTGATATTGATGTTGTGTTGATGGTGAATTATACTGATTCTGTGAAATACTGATTTAATCGGTTATGTGGAAATTTCATTGCTGAATAATCTGTGTGTTGCTGTCGATTTATGTAATCCAGGAAAGAAAATAAAATAAAATAAAGAGAGGGGTGGCGCAAGCCACCCCTGTACAAAACATTGTGGGTGGTGCAGGCCGCATTATTGATGGTGGCGCAGGCCACCTTGAAGAATCAAGGTAAGTGGCGCAAGCCACATTTGGAATGGTGGCGCAGGCCACCCTGCTACCTAAGGGTATGGGGCGCAAGCCACTCATTTTCTATAGCAAGGGTGGCGCAGGCCACCCATAATTTAAGGGTAGTGGCATTTTGTTTTATATAAGAATTAGTCTTAAGAAAAATAAATGTGTTCTGGGTAATGTGTATATTTATTTAGATGAATTAATAACAGATTATTAATTGAAGTTTAGTAGGAAAATCCTTATTAGTATGGATAGCAGAGTAGGATGAGTTATCAAGTTGCTGACAGAAAAATGAAACGAGTAGCAGTAAAAGATTTTTGACAGAAACTGCACAGAATTTTTGACAGAAACTGGATTAATAAAAATTCATGACAGAAGCTCGGAATTTAGTTTAATGGCAGTAATAACAGAAAACAGAATTTTCCATAAGTCGTATTAATCGCAGAAGTGAAAATAATGTAGTTTTAGTCGGTTTAGCCGATTTAGGAGGACAATTTAGTCGCTCGGAATTTAAAGAAAATTGACGTGGTATGTCCGGTAGTTTAGTAGATGATTTTCGTGGATTTGTTTTGTTGAAATTATGTCGGAAAAGTTGATTTGCAGGTACAGCTGACTTGTATTATTTCATTCCGGTATACGGACAAGTTTTAAGTTGTAGGCTTGATAGCCAACGTTGAATAAGTTGTTATGTTGTTTTAAGTTGATTATGTTGTGGATGTTGTTGAGTTGTCTATGTTGATGAGTTGTGCATGTCATAAAGCATACTTTGCATTTTATGTCGGACCGTTGCTCACACCACGTTGTCCTGGATTGCACAAGTTGAAAGTTGAAAGTTGAAGGCTTATGCCTTGATGCCTCGATAAACTGGCAATTTTAAGTTGGGAGTTTTACTCCGATGGTACCACATGCATGTCATAGTCGAGTCGTATTAAAGTTGCATTCTTCAAGTTGTTGTTGATTTTGTTGGTTGTTGATGTGAAGTGGTGATATTTGTATGATTCCTATCTATGTATTATTTATCATACTTCGTTTATAAAATTCGATATCTCACCCCTTCTGTTTGAATGTTGTCCCTATGTTGGCAACGTGCAGGTAATCAAGAGGAGTAGCCGGTTACCTTAGTTCGAGTCGGTGGTTGTCGGTCTGATACGTAGCCCTCGGGGGGATGACGCATGTCTTTTGTTTATTTGTTTACATGCTGAATTTTTAGTGAAATTGCCGAAAAATACTTTGTTGTTTAATTTAAAGTTGTTTTATGTTGGATAAAGATGCTATTACGATGATTATGCATCCGCTGCGTTGCATTTACTAAAGTTGAATAAAGTTGAAGACTATTTGTTGGTTTATGTTCCCTTGAATTGCTATGTATCTTTCATGATTGTCTACTGTGTTAATGATGTTAAAGTTGAAAAAAAATGTGACATCCTGTTTTAAGTTGAATATGATGACTCTGATTTTATTTATAAATGTCGGGTAGAAAATGAGGTGTTACAGACCATGACAGCAACAAAAAGTGGCCAAACCATCATCTGCCACCAACAGTCACTGGAAAAGTGGTCTAGAAAGTTTTAAAGGGTCGAAGTAGGTGCTCGTAGTTCGTATGGCGGTGGAACGACGCTTGATGGTGGCTTGAACGGCGACAAACTGGAAAACTCAGATAGAAGAGTGAAGGAGGAGAGAGAAGCGAAAAGTACAAATGAGCAGCTTCTCCCTCTATTTATAGACGTTCTGAAGGCACGTGCACGAGCACGCATGGCTAGGGGCATCATCATGACCCTAGCCTGGCCATCATGATGCATTTAATGCATCACAAGGCTCGAGACACACGTGGCGTCCCATCTCTTTAGATCACATCAACCGTTGGGCTCCTCGTACGCCAAGTACACCAGACAACATTACGTATCCCGCGGGCACCAACTCCCCCGGGCATCATAAAACACTCCACATCTTCGGCAAACGACGACCCCTTCTAGGTCTTCCCGGGACTGTGAACTACCCTTAAGTCATCACTCCCATGCTCGAGAGCAACGACTTGGGGGGCTCCTGTTCCGGACTGGACCAATGACTAGGCATGGCCCAATCCACTTCTGCTCCCAGAACAACCCAATTGCCTAGGTCCAGCCAATTGGGGGAAGCTTACGCCTTTCTACCCTCTTACCGAGAAAATATGGTCGGATAACCCCTGGGTCGCCTACTCCTCCTCGGTAATTCCTGCACGTCATGCACAACTCCACCATCCAGAAATAGTCACGACGTCCGTGCCTGGAACTATATCTTTGGCCGTAGCAACGACTAGTTTCGGGCACCTCTGCCCGTCCTAAAGACTAGTTTCTAGCAGTCACCTATTCTTCAGGAAACGGTTATTTTTCCCCGAAAATAGGGACCGTTGGCCACACGCTGGGGGCACTATAAAAACCCTCTCATTTGAGAGGATCAGAGATTCAAAATCATCCTACGAAATACATACTTTTGTACTTGCCTTTTTCTATCTCCCGATTCTTACTTTAGCATCGGAGTGCCTTGCAAGTACACCCCCTCCTCATCTCATACACCCAGCATCACAGACGTCATTCTTTGCCCACTTCAGGTTCTAATCAGCCGTCAAGATCAAATTGGTAATCAAAGATTGAAGGATTTTTTTCAAATTATTAAAATACTTAAACAAAACAAAATCTTTTTAAATTAACTTTATAATTTAATAATTAAAAAAATTGATTTATAATAAATTAAAAGTAAGTGTTTCACTATTTTTTAAAAGTGTATTGGTGATTCAAATATTTTTATAAACAATTTTTTTAATATACGAAAAAAATAAAAATATTTTTAAATTAATGGTTTTGATTATATTTTTATAAATGGAAAAGATGTATTGTTGATACAAATATTTTTATAAATGAAAAAAATTGCATTGTTGATAAAAATATTTCTATAAACGGGAAAATATGTATTTTTAATACAACTATTTTAGTAAATTGGAAAAAGTTTATTATTGATACAAAAGGTAAAAAATGAATTGTTAATACAAATATTTTTATAAGTGGAAAAAATGTATTGTTGATACAAATATTATTTTAGATGTGAAAAAGTCTATTGTTGATACCAATACTTTTATAAACGGAATTTTTTTTATTGTTGATACAAATATTTTTATAAACAGAAAAAAAAATTATTGTTGATATAATGTCATACCCCAAATTTTGACCACAAGATTTCCCATCATTGTATGGATCATTTCCAAAATATGGATGTACCATCACACCTCATCAATCTCCTCAAGGATTGTTGAGCATTCACTACAATCAAGAATTAGTGTTTTGAACCCTCCCAGAGCAACCTTAAGAAACTTAAATTTTTCTAAGTTATGGAACAAAATGGATTTGGAACCAACTTTGCAAGGTCATAACTCCCAAACCCCCAATGCCTTTTTCTTCCATTCAAAGCTCAAATGAAAGATCACATGACATACTTCAAAAGTGTCAACTACAAAAGATTTCAAATCCTCATGGATTTTGAGTTATGGATTGATCAAAATCATAAAAACATGAAAATGACCACTTTTTCCAACACTTAGTGAAAATTTTGGGACAAAATCTGTCTTAGTTTTTCACCAACTTTTGGACCATTTTTCATTGTGATCCAAGCTAAACCAAGGTCATTGTTGGACATCAAAGTTAAAGTATGTCATGATGGTTTTCCAAAATGTACAAGAACTCATCCTAATTCAACTTAAGTAGGGAGTTACAAGCCTTGAAACATGGCATGAAAACCTGATTTTTCAAGACAGCATGATGACCAAACTTGTGCCACACGATTTTTCCCTTCAAATCTTGTCACTTTGCCAACTTTTTCATCTTCCAAAAACACAAAAGATCTGATGACTCACTTGGTTCATGATCAAAGAGGCAAAGGATTCAACTTGGCATGTGAAAACCATCATGACATGAAACTTAGAATTCAAATTTGGCAAGGTAACATCACTGCAATGCATTGAGGTGTCATGAACTAGATCACAACACTCCAAGTCAGTCAAGATTTTAGTCCAAACTCTGAGCATTCAAACCTGCAAGGATTAATGGAATCAAGATAAGGAGAGTTGACTTGGCACTTTTGAATTATCCAAGTCAATGGCTACAAGCTACTGCCATGATCAGCCTCCAAACACTATTGCTTCCAAAAAAACTTCCTCTACTATAAATAGAGGTCATGTGTGACTGATCAAACCACCCCAAAACATCTGAATTCATGTTTTCCTCAAAATCACATTCGAAAAACTAGATTTTGCTTCTTCTTGAAGTCACTATCGAATTTTCAAATTGAGAGCAAATCTATCAAAACCAATCATGCCAACACCTCACATACATCATATATGAGTGATAAATAACCTCAAACCATGTCTGGAACACCAGAATCACAAAGTCACCATTTATTTGCTCAAGCTTTTTAGCAAGGTTGCAGTTGAGGTACCACAGGGTTATCCAAGCATCTCCAATCAAGGCCAGGCATCTCAACACACTCCATAGGGTATAATGAAGTTGTCCAAGTCCTTACAACACATCTGTAACATCTACATCATCAAACACGATCACCAACTACAAGATGAAAGCCTGAAGCCTTCAAACTCCATACTACACGCATCATAAATGTGTTTTTGAGTTACCATATTGTTTATGCATGTATATAGAGTGATAACCCTCAATCAATTGCTATGAATGAATCGTGTATAGGATTTCATGATGTTCTTGCAGAAATTAGGGTTCTTGAGTTCATCACTTGATTTCTCACTCCATACTTAATATAAATGCAATTAATTTATATGGTTGTAATCCTTGATCAAAAACAAACAAGTTTCATGTTTACAAAAGTCATTTTCATTGAGTAATCAGAGAGAAAAGTGAGGTTTTGCAAATCGTCCATGGCGCGGTCACGAGGAAGAAGAAGGTGACCATTGGCGCCATAATTCAAATTATTTGAATTTTTGAGTTTTTGATTATTTTCTTAATTGATTTCAAAAATTAACTTCTCTCTCAATTTTAATGTTTTTGAATTGATTCTTTTTTTCAAAACTCATAAAAATGTTAAAATAATTTATTCTAGAAAAAGTTTACAAAAATATTATTTATTTTATATATTTAATATTTTTATAAAGAATTTATTTTTATTTCTTTTTAAGCATTTAAAAATATTTCTCCTTCTTGATTTTTCAAATTCAAATGATTTTCAAATCATTCTAAAACATGATTTTTCAAACATTTTTCCAAGATCACAACTTGTTTTTCATACATGTTTGATAATTTTGATCATTTTAATTGATTTTTAATCAAATTAAAATGTATTTTTAAATCAAATTAGGATTTTTATTGTTTTCACCCTCACAAACATTTTTCAAAACATTTTTGGGCCTCTTGATAGAGTGTAAGTCTCATCCCTTTGTAAATAAACCTTTTTAGGCCTCAGTCATTGTATAAGTCCGATACGATTTTAAAAAAAATCTAGGCGTGATCGACGTTTTTAAACAATTTTCATATGGGCCTCCCTTTGGTTGTAAGTCCCATTTTTCTTCTTTTTCAAACACTTTTGGGCCTCTAATAGAGTGGAAGACCCAACCCCCTTTGTACATAAATAATTTGGGCCTCAGTCATTGTATAAGACCCGATACAATTTTCAAAATGACGGTGCGATCACTGTTTTTTTTCATCGGGGCCTCTCCTTGAGCTATAAGTCCCATCTCTTGTATAAAAATAAACTTTTGGGACTCTAATAGAGTGTAATACCCATCCTCTTTATAAATACAATAATTTGGGCCTTAGTTATTGTATAAGTCCCTCTGTGGTTTTCAAAACTACGACGCGATCGTCGCCGTTTCAAAAGAATTCATCTGGGCCTCTCTTTGAGTATAAGCCCCAAACTTCCTTTTAAAAACAACTTTCCGTTTGATTTAGATTCAAATTCAAAGTTTTTATCAAAACTTTCTTCAATCTCTTGAATAACTAACCATACAGATGTAGTTACTATGCTTGGGCTTGCACAACTGTAAGTTCCACTATCTTCTCAACATACTTGCTCTTATATATATATATATATATATATATATATATATATATGTTTGTACATACTTGCTTAGAGTTTTCCCCAGCAATTAGGTCTAGGTCTAGATCAACCAGTGGTTACTCTTTCAATACAGTCAAAACTAGTTCCCCATAGGAAATTCCAGATACGGTCTTACCTCCTCTTGGGATTATATAATATGGAACAGAGAAAGGCATTATTCCTAGTGAAAATTTTCTCAAGACTGTCACAACTTAGAAATATGTGTACAAGAAATTCATTTCCCCAAAGAGGATTAATTCCCGGTGAAACCTCTTCTGAATTTATTCGAACCCTAGAACTGTTCTGCAAAGAAATGACTTATTCCCGGTGAAACCTTTTTTGAACTTTTCTTAGGTTTGGACCCACAAGCTTCCTAAAAGCACCCCTAACTTCCTCTTGGGGTTAATACAAGGACCCACAGGCTTCTTAGAAGTTCTCAGCCTCCTTTTGGGCTTAGTACAAGGACCCGAAGACCTCCTACAGGTATATGACAAAACTCAGTCATCTCTACTAGTTCAATCCTCCGAAGAGTTAGAATTCCAGAACATCAGACCATTTTAGGGTTGATCTTCATCCCTTAAAACCTCAGCCTCCTCTTGGGCACCATACAAAAATCATCCTCCAGTTAAGAGTCAACCTCTTCCCATAAGTAAAACTTGGAAAGTCTCATCTTCTTTTGGATCTCACAAAAACCCTCAAGTTTCCTAAAGGCACACGAAAAACCCTGATCATTTCATCAACACACTAATATCCAGCAGATTTAAAACCTCTATAGGTTTTCAAACTCAAGGTTTAAACCTTCACCTTAAAAAACCCATCCAGAGTCAATTTACCATCAATAAAACCCTAACAGAATCAGAGCCTCAAGGCCTCTGATATTTCAACTCTCCTTCAATCCTCAGCAAGAGTTGATTCCCCAATACAAATTAGACCTGTCTCTGGATCTCAATAATTCTCAACAGAAGCCAGCCTCCTCTTAGGCTTCATATAAGAATTTCCCCAGCCAGCCTCCTCTTAGGCTTTGTATAATGATTTTTCCTCAGCAGATTTAGCCTCAATCTTGGGCTTTGTACAAGTCAGATAAAACCCCTCCATAATGGAGTCAGTTTCTTTTAGCCTCAATCTTGGGGTTTGTACAAGGAAGACAAAATACTCCCCAGAAGAGTCAATCTCTTTTCAGCCTCAATCTTGGGATTTCTACAAGACGGATATAAAACTCCCCTAGTAGAGTCCATCTTTCAGCTTCAATCTTGGCCTTTAAACAAGACAAAAACAACCTTTTAGCTTCAACCTTGGGCTTTGATCAAGGCACACAAAAATCAACATCCCCTCAGAGGATATCAAGAGTTCTCTCTATAGGAAGACATTTCTCAGTACATCACATATCAAAAAAGACAATAAAAAAACCTAATTCTAGATAATTGTTGTAAGTGGCACACTTGTTGATTCAAAAATCCAAGTTGTAGTCCATCTCTTATCCTGGTAAACTTCATCTTTCATCTAATTGGTGTAAGTGGCAAGCCTCTGGATTATTTACATCCAAGCCAATGTCCCTTTCTTAGCATGAAAGACTCTTAAGGAAAAATGGCATTGCTCCACACTGAGTTAAAGTTTACTTCTTCAGGATAATTCCCCTTTATAACCAATCCTTCAACAACTGTGATGAACATGTGAGATTTTCTCCCTTTAGAGATGAAAAATTCTCTCTCATTCAAACCATTAGCTTCAATCTTGGGCTTTAAACAAGACACCAAACATCTTTTTCCTCCCATAGCAATAGGAGGAACTACGATTGCTCTGATTTCCAGAGTATCTTTATGGGAATACGTAGGCATAAGATTGTGAAATATTAGCGAGCACACATACCAAAAACTTTAGGTCGAGTACCTTACAAAAAACAACAGAAAACCCGAAAACAACAAAAACACTCTCTCAACACTCCCAAAGGAGAAACTTTCCCAACCCATAACAGATAAACACCAGAAAGTATTTAAACATGCCAAAGAAGATCTATGGATAACCATATATACACTGGGTAATTGACAACTTCCCTTTGTATAACCTGACCCCGACCCCCCAATCTCTTAGCATTTGTTAAAGAAAACATTTGCATGCAAGGTTAGTTTTAGATAGCTTCCCTTTCCTTTCCAGCTTCATAGGATAAATAAGAAATAAGAAAGTAGCACCCACTTTCAACCATTGTGGTAAGGTGGTCGCGTCACTGTCGCTCCCGGGATTTTCATCCAAGTACAAACGCGAAAGTGGCACCAAAATAGAGTCGCCAACAATGTGTATTTATCCCAAGAGAGGGAAAGGAAACAATGCATAAACATGAGGGAAATGAAAGAGCATGGTCTTGCGACCAAGAGAACTGGGTTCGGGAGTCGGTTACGCGAGGGGAAGGTATTAGCACCCCCACGCGTCTATCGTACCCGATGGGATCCACGCTTGCTTGTCTCGATCAAAGGGTGATAGAAAAGATACTGGAAAAGGAACTGCTAGCTAGAGAACTGGAAAAGGAAATGAGAGAGAAAGAGAAACAAATGTAGGGAAAATAAAAGAAGTGCTCGAATGGGCCCTACCCCACTGCCTATGTGTCTCATCGGCAGCATGAGAATCAGAGCGACGTAGTTCCCCTAAACAAGGGTTGCTTTGTTTGTGTTTTTTATGGAAACGTCAAAGTGCGCGTCCCAGCAGTTAGGTGTTGCAGCTCGCTGTATGGAGACTTAGGCGTTACCTGTTTGCGGTAGAACGGAAATGACGCATCCTTAAGGAATGAGTGAAGAAGATGAGAAGGGAATTATTGTTTGTTTTTGTCTTTTAAGAAAGAAGTGTTTTGATTGTTTTGGTGTTTTGCAACGCATATTAGATTTAAGTCCCTCATGTAAGATCGAATGCCTCGCATATCGAACCAAGACTAGACGTACGCTAAACATTCTAAGAAAGTGAGAGAAGACCCCTCACCTCTTTATTCTCAAATGAAAGGCTCAAATACAATATTTGTTTTGCCTTTATTAAGTGTTTTTTACTTTTTTTGTTTTGAGATGAGAAGAGAATACTCAAATAGGAGCAAAAGGTGAAAACTAAAGGGAACTAAGACTCATCCTAACTTTATCATACGTGGATGTTCCTATGGTTAATGTGGTTTAAGAAATCTAATCCTAAAAGAAAGGAGAAGAAGAGCAAAAGAAGCAACTTACTTCCAAGATGGAAGTTAAGTTGATCTTAGAGAGGGATGAAGAAGAAATTATTCAAGGAAAGCATATAAATGCTTATCATAATCACAAGTTCAATTATTAAAAGAAATAAGAGAAGATGAAAGAAATAAGTGCATGTGGAAGCATATCCACATACTTACTTACCATTTGTACCTACATGAAAAGGTTAGTTCACAAACTATTTACAAGTAGTGGAATGAAGAAAGACTAACAAGTGATGATCAAACAAATTAAGAATCAATGAATAGGGATCCTAAGAGATGAAACTCAATCAAGGTCAGAACCTACATCTAAAGGTATTCTCTAATGTTAAGGTATCAAACACAAGTGAACTATACACAATTAAGGTATTAAACATCCAAGGAATACACTCATGAAAAGAGTAGATGAAGAATGAATGGAAATGCAAAGTGATCATGCAATAATTCTTCACAAAAGCACAAAGTCAGAATCATATACCAATTATAAAATTCTCCTAATGCTCATGAATCATCATACCAATCATGGATAAGAGAGTACAAGTAGGAGAAATAAGATGGAGAGAAGTAAGAAAGAAAAACATGTTCAATTAAATGCACAAAGTGACATATTAGAGATGCATAACATGTAACATGATTAAAGAATGCACATGGGAAGTGGCATACTATTAACGAGATGCAAATGGAACATGTGAAATGGCACACAAAAATGCAAACATGAATCACATATAGCATAAGAGGAAGTGAGAGATGTAAACATGACAAAGTTCAAATTAAAATGCACAAACTCATGTCAAATGTAAATGCAAACCAAAGTGACTTATAATGAGAAAAAGAGGACCTATAACATCATACAAATGACCTATAATATCACACAAGACAATCATAAAATGGATGGCACAAGTGCCTCATCAAAACATGTTAGAAGGAAGAAGAAGAATGTGCATATATATTACTTCAAATGCAATGCATTAAACAACTATAAAAGAACATGATAAAATTGGAAAAACAAACCCTAAACAAGCCAAGTCATAAGTACAAACATACATCAAAGCTCATAGCAAAATTCAAGAGAAAACATGGCCAAAAGATTGCACAAGATCACATTGAAACACACCACAAAAGTGCTCAAAGAAGAACTCCTAAACACATGATAAAATGACTTTAAAAATTAAAAGAAAATTTATTTAGATGCTTTAATGTGTTATCTAACAAATTCAAAAAGAATGGGTGAAAAATATTGTGTGAGATGGGAGAAAGAAAATGTACAAATTTGAGTGTCAAAGAAGAACATCCATTAGAAAGAAATTAAAAGAAAATAATGCAATTATATGCAAAAACCAATGAAATCAGATTTAAAAATTAAAGGAAATTATTTAAATGTGTTAAGAACACACATGAATTGATTTGGTAATTTTAGAGATGATTTGGTATTTTTAAAATCAAAAAATCAAAACAATATGTGAAATAAAAATTTTAAAAAAAAATGAAATAGAATGGGGGTGTGGCGCAAGTAATTTCCATGTTTAAAAATAACATTGGGCTCAGTATGGGGTGTACAAATAGTAATAATACCCAATCCAATTAAGCGTGTAGTTGTGTGTGGTAGTGTGTATGCTCAGTCAATATCTGTAATCAATCATAGCCACATGATTAGATCATGATGAAAAGTAAAACAATCCAACGAATATCAAAGCGTGCACATCATAATTATTACGCACACACACACACATGTGATCACTCAGAAACCAAAAATAAAGCACGCGCAAGTCACATGGTATTTGAATGTGCTGGCAAGGTTATGGACATTAGATCAAGTCAATGTAGGATTATCACAGAAAGTAAAAGTATCCAACAATCCTCAATGCAGGCACATCAAAGCAATCATGTACGCACGCACACAAGATCAATTTGAATTCAAAACGGAGCACATGTAAGTCACATGACATTTTAATGTGTTGGCACCTTATGAACCGTTGGATTAAAAGATCAGACAGCTACGATTTAAACTGAGAAACCCTAACTGCGCCCTCACCGGCCAGAGAAGGACCTCCGGTCATCTTCTCCGGCCACTCTCCGCCACTGCAAGTTTTACATCTCACCAGAAATCAACAAACTACATACCATTCGAAAGAGGAACTTATGGAGATTAAGAATATGGCTTCAAAATTCACAAATCACATGCACACAGGGAGAATCGAACACATCAATTTTTCCCTAATTTCTGAAACTATGCATCTAACATGCCTATCATCTAGCCGGACATTCAAGTGCTCCTATTGAGCTCAAACCAACACAAAACAGCAAGATAAACAATAAATCGTGTGAGAAATGTTTGAGTATTTTGGAACCTGAAACTTGGAGATCTTGGAAATGTTGAGAAAACCAGAGATATCAACTTGATCTTCAACTTTGGAACTTCAATTTAAGCAAAATAAATGCTGTTGATCTTGAGTAGAAGAAGAAAATTGAAACTGCACTTGATGATTCCACTTGTTCTTGCTCAACAATCACACTGATGAAGATGAATGATGAAGATGCTTAATGAGAGTGACGAAATCGTGCAATGAGATCAGAGAGAGAGTAGGGGAAACTTGAGAGAAAGAGTGAGAATGATTCTGAATGAGAGTGAACAATGAGAGCTGAAATGAAACTGTGAGTAATTTTTCTTTATATATGTTGAGTTCAGATGTTTAACTCATGGTTAAATGAGTCAGTTTAGTGAGTTCAAGGTGGGTTAAGTGAGTTGCCTCTGACTAACTGAGTCAAGTTAGTTAGGGTGAGTGGGTGAGGTTGTGATGTAGCGTGGTTGATGTTCATGGTGTTATGGCAGAAACTTGTTGAACAAGTTTTTATTTTCCTTTCTCATGTATGATGGCATGGTAAGTGTATGTGTGTAAGTGAATGTGTTGGTACAAATGAAGTAAGGAATGGTTAGTGTTGAAACATGTTGTAGCTATTTGAATCAGCAATAGCAATGAGAATGGCTGGTGTGAAGTACATCATATGCAACATGCGAACATGGGAATTTGAAGATGAATTTCTTTGAGTTCATGGCATGGAATCATGAGATATTAGTGGCTATGGAAAGATGGCACATCATAGAACAAGATTGGTGTGAATTTTGAATTGAATAGAGGTGTGTAAGATGGTGTAAAATGGCTTGAAACTCAAGTGTGCACAACTGACTTCATGGGCGTGGCAGGTTGGTAGGCTGGCAAGGCAACATGGCTTGGAAAATTCAGCATGAACATACCAACATTGGACCACTATAACTCCATCATAACTCGCTCAAATGGAAAAATGTCTAACATCAAAGTTGAAGAGGACATTGAGATGAACAACGTTGATGTTCAACATTTTTTCATTTGGAGGTTCCATCATTGAGAAAAGTGGATTGACATTGGCACACCAAGTGTTTGACAAAATTATGGCGCATGGGCCTGGTTTTGTTTGGGCATGACTTGGTTTTTGACCTAGTTTTGTCAAACTTTGATGGACCATAACTCCCTCAATTTTGATCCAATGGAAGAGTTATTTATATGGATTTGAAGCTTGGAATATCATCTTTAATTGGCTCAACTTTGGCCTGAAGTTTGGAACTTTTATCATGGAGAAAGGCAACCTCAAAGTGTGGTGCAAAATGGTGCAAACTTGCCATTTTTGGAAACCCTAAATTTCCAAAAAAGGAAACTTTGTACATTTCTTGATTTTTCGTGATTCCTCCATCATCTCTTGATCAAATTTTGTCCAATGAACATATATAACTTGAATTTCATGAATTTAACCTTAAAAAGTTAGGAGTTGACTTTTTCCACTGCACAGTTGACTTTTTCCCTAATTCTCTTGATTTTGAATCTTCTGACCAATTGAAACCCTTCTGAAACCAATTGATGGGTAATTTTCCATCCCTATACACTTAGGAACATAAGGAATACCATGAGAGCAAGTTTTGTCCAAAAAATCCGAAATAAACTAATTTTATGTCAAAACCTAATTTTGGTACCCTCTGGTTGGGAGGAAATAACACATCCTCCAAATCCAAATTCCTCTAAATATGATGTATATCCCATCTAACAAAGATGAGACATGACATTTGGAGGTGATAAAAACTCAAGAAGCTTGCCCATTTGAGGGTCATATCCCAATTTTAGACTGCTTTGTGTAGGAGATGATGCACTATCCAACCTTCTTGATGAATTCCCAACTTCCAATGCATTGTGGGATCAAAGTGAGAGGATATATGATATAAGAGACCCTTGAGGCTTGTTTGAAAACCCTTGGCTCTTGTTCTCGTGCTTCTCTTTGACTTTCAATTGTTCACACCCTGAAGCACTAGATACCATGCCCTGCAACCAATGATATGCAATTTATGACCTACTATGGAAAGCAAATGGATGAAGCATAAGCCAATTTATTGAGAAAACATGAGGGCAAATTTTGAGGTATTACAATCACCGACAAAAATCGCACGCTACATATAAATATTTTTACAAATGAGAAAAAACTTATAATACAAAGTTCACTACTAAAAAATTAAATATAACCGACTTACATCACGATGTTCAATATATCAACCAAACAGAACTCGTGTGATAGCATTGTTAATTTACTATTATTCATCAAAACATTATCATAAATTGGAGAAATACATAATCATTCCATTTAATGCAATGTACACGTACACACATTAATAAATCAATTTAGCATTAGTTATATTATATCACCTAAATAAATTGAAACTGATATCCTTCAAGTAAGTAAAGTAACTACTTACTATTTGGAAGAAAAAAACAAAAACACATTATAGAGAAAAAAGAGGAATACAATCACAACACAAGAATACCAAAATCAGAGAAAAAAACACGGCCATTGTCAATAGGCAACCAGAGAATAACACTATATGAAAATTGCTACAACATATAATATACCCCAAACTAACCCAAACCCCTAGTACACCTATACACTCCAAGACAAATATTTAACTACATCTCACAACACTCTAATACAAAAGTATAAGGGAACAAAGAAAGTCAAATACAAGTTTAAAGTGTTTTTAACTGGTGCATCTTTGAATGAAGAACTTGAATCCTATATATAGCCTTGGACTCCCTCTTCCTTCACAAAATTAAATGATGTGGGACTTCAAAGAACTTGTATCCTATATATAACCTTGGACTCTTTCTTCATTCACAAAACTAAGCGATGTGAGACTTCTTTAACATGTATATTTTCAAACAACCCCAACAATCTCCACCTTGATCGAAAATAATACATAAGTTTTCATTATCTTCACTAACAATCATACTCCCCCATAAACAGTATCAACATGTATATTTTCAACCAACACCAACAATCTCCACATTGATTGAAAATAATACACAAACTTTCATTGTCATCACGTTAATCATACTCCACCATAAAGAGTATAGTCACTTGAAGCTACACCACTCCAAGAATTTTCACATTGTCTTCATCGACAATCATAGTTTTAAAAACTATCATACTCTCTCATGAATAATATATTTCACTTGAAAATAAACCACTTTAAGAATTTCACATTGTCATCACCCATAATCATATACTTTATCGTGAAGAATAAATTTCACTTGAAGATAAACCACTAAAAGAATTTTCACATTGTCTTCTCCGACAATCATAGTTTTAAAAACTATCATACTCCACCTAAAGAAGAGTATACTTCACTTGAAGTTAAAATACTTCAAGAATTTTCACATCGTCTTTACCAACAATCACAGTTTTAAAAAACTATGATACTCCACCTAAAGAAGAGTATACTTCACTTTAAGTTAAACCACTTCAAGAATTTTCACATGGCAAAAACCAAGTTAACACATTATAGTGCAACTTCCTTGTTGGCAGTAAAGTCTTCAACCACCAACATAATCTTGCATCTTGTGTAATCTTGATTGTATCAACACATCTTTGACTTGAACTTTCCACAAGTCAAAAAAATTATTCCATCAATTTTCGCTAGTCCAAACTGCACAACAAAATTTGTAACTATAACTCAACAAGTCTTTCAGAACACTACTTTTTGTGGTGATGCAGAGATCAGACAAAACTGCAACCACAAAGCATTATAAGAACATTTATCCCCAGATCGAACCAAAAGCCCTGATACCAGTTGTTGGAGAAAAACAACAAACAAAGCATAGAGAAAAAAAGGAACACAATCACAACACAACAACATAATGTGAAAACTCCAAAACTGGAGAAAAAACCACGACCGTTATCAATAGACAACCAGAGAATAACACTATGTAAAAATTGTTACAACATATTATATACCCTAACGTAACCCAGACCCCCTAGTACACTCACCCCCTTCAAAATAAATATTTAACTATATCTCACAACACTCTAATACAAAAGTATAAGAGAACAAAGAAAGTCAAATACAAGCTTAAAGTGTTTTTGACAGGTGCATCTGAATGAAGAACTTGAATCCTATATATAACGTTGGACTCCCCCTTCCTTTACAAAACTAAACAATGCGAGACTTCAAATAACTTGTATCATATGTATAGCTTTGGACTCTCTCTTCATTCGAGAAACTAAGCGATGCAGAACTTCTTCAACACGTATATTTTCAACCAACCTCAACACCTACTAGAGAACGAAAGTAACTACGTAGTAGAGGGGAGCATAATACACTAACACATAGCCATTATTAAAAAAATTAATAAACAATTTTGAAAATCACTTAGCTACTCGTATAGGAGCTTAAACTATCCACAATCACAAATATATAAGTGGAAAATAGTTAATCACCAATCAAATAAATAAGTCAATATAACTCACACATAACAAACACTTGACACACACAACAAGCCATGTAACTTGATTAGAAAGAACTGACTCTAATACCAATCATGTGATAACTTAAATCTCAAATGTGAACATATGATAAAACTCATTATTATAAAATAAAGTATAAAAATTATAATTTCTAATAAAGAGCTCGAAACACCATATTCTTTTTTTTTTTACAAAACACTTTTATTAAAGTTTACATTTCAAAAATATTATTGGCATCAATACAAAAGCAAAGTAAGCCTGGTTATTCACAAAACATGGAGACAATTTACACTTGTTTTCAAAATTAATAAAACAAAAATGATACTTTTGGTCAATAATTTTACAAAATAATATCATGTCAAGACTGAATACATATACAACAAAAAATTCACACCTGATATCACCTATCAAAGAAAGGAACATCAACTTACAACAAAAAAACAAACGTGTTTTCACAAAAAGCATGCACAAGTAGTAATGAAGTGAGTAATTGAATCATGTAAAGCAACATAATCAATATAGAAAACATGTTCAAGTAGTCACATAACCACATTTAACACATGTTATTATACAATACACATTCACAAATCCATATGCTTTTTTATAAGCACCAAATTATATTAATATAGCATACAAGGAGTAAACCGAACCTTAAAAAAATATCCCACCAATACACCAACCAAATACATGGTGGATCAATAAAACAAAAAACTCCTACTATAAGAAATCAATTGGGCCTTGAGTCAATTATAAAAACTAAATTTATGTTTAGACTTACACCTAAAATCCAACCAAGACCATAAAGTATGAATAACCCTCATTGCAATATCTTTGTGTTTCCCAATCAAGTCATTGAATATGATCTGGTTTCTTGTCCACCAAATCGCCCAACATGTTGACAACCAGATTACACAAGTTGTAGCCTTGGATGTTTTCTTCACCATTTTCAAAAACCAATCAAACAAATAGTGACACACATCTCCTTCTTCCACCATAGGAATGTCCATCCAATTTGCAATCCTCCTCCACACAAGTGTAATACATGGACAAACGCAGATGATAATTGCTCCATAAAGCTCCCATTAGCCGTTGAATCCACAAGTGTCATAAGATCTTCCAACCATAACAAATCCATATGTTGCCCCTAATCACATATGTACCTACTTATATTTAACCCATACTCATGTTTCCATGATTTCACATATTCACTTTTAGCACTTATTTACATAGCATAACATTATCATATTTATGCGTTTATTATTTCTCTAACACATAGTGATATATGTTGGAATAATATAGCAAGTTTGAGTAAGTGGGGAAATAGTCCCACATTGGATAGAAATGTGGTGACTTGAGCCTTTATAAGTGGGAGAACTCATTCACCTATCACCTTAAGGTTTTAGGTGGATAAGTGGTGTGTCTCTCACAAAGGTGTCTAGTCATAAACTATGTATCAATGCTACCTAGTAAACTCCCCCCAACAAATGGTATCATGAGCCTTTAGTTCGAGAAAAGGACAGACTTAATTATGAGTAAGTGGAGAAATAATCTCACATTGAATAGGAATGTGGTGACTTGAGCATTTATAAGTGGGAGAACCCACTCACCTATCACCTTAAGGTTTTAGGTGGACAAGTGGTGTGTCTCTCACAAAGGTGCCTAATCCTACACTATGTATCAATGCTCCCTAGTGAACTCCCCCAACAATATATTCAATTTATCATTTATCACATAAGCACACTTAAGTTTTTTGTCAACTAAAAATACATAGAGACATACTTATTAACATCACCTATCAATTAGAGAATCATATAACTGTTTCACAATTTTATTTAATAACTATCATTGGCATGCATTATGATACATAAATACACAAGACGTTTACACACAAACTTGGAACGTGTGTTTCCTTTGACATTTTTCTAGACATTTACACACACACTTGGCACGTGTGTTTCCTTTGACATTTTTCTAGACATTTACACACACACACACTTGGCACGTGTGTTTCCTTTGACATTTTTCTAGACATGTCAACAATGTAATGAAAATGTAATGAAATTTCACATAGTCTTTCACGAGACACTTCTGAACACTCGATAACATTTTCTCCAGAACACTAGGTTACACTACTACAAAATATACCAATCGTAATATGTTATTACTTTAATTAATTAATCAATTGAAGTAATGTTGTTAAAACATCAATAATTCAAGTGTTGTGAAAAATTATTGCATTTTGGTAACCAATTATAGGGTGTAGTGTTTTTTTTCCTGTTCTAACAGTTGTAACCTGTAACACCCCATTTAATTATTTAGTCGTTGTGATTATTTTGTGTGATTATTCTTTATCAGCATTTATCAGCCATGCTTTATCGTGCTGCAACATATCCGCGCCACATCAGATATCTCTTCGGATGATTTATGAGGGCGTTTAAAGGTGTTGACAACTAGTTTGCATAATTGGTTCGACCGTCGTTGAACAGAATAATAGCAAATTATGTTCTTAAACCTCCACCTCCACAAGGTTACTTTGGCAATATGACAGAACCGACACTGTAATTATACTCACAAATTCTGCCCGTCTGCTGAAAGCACAAGATCTTGTAAATGTAACCACATGTCGAGAATGAGCTTTATTTGAGTATTTTGTCTGCCCTGATGAGCTGCATCATGTCACTAGCATTGATATTGCTTTGGTTGTATTGAAAGAGAACCTAATTCTCACATTATTCAGAGATAAGTATGTACTTTTGCATGTGTATCAACTGTACGTTCTACCTCGAACATTAGAATCTAAGAAGATGGCGAAATCTGGACACATAAGGCAAGATGAGGCACTTGGACCTGTTTCCAAAAAAAAATGCAACAACATCAGTTTCCATAGTGATTCAGAGGTATACGCATAGCAGTCAGTTAATAAAAAGCGACAACACTACGGAAATGAGGACACTCCAATTACATTGATACAAGAAGAACAAAGCATTTCCAAAGATCTTGGTTCCCTACAAGCAAAAACAATACAAGTTAACTTTGATATAAATGTTGTTGACTAAGCTATCCTAACCTCTAACAGTCAAAAGGAAAATTCAGGGCTAGTGTGTTAATCACTGTGGTTGAAACTTTACAAGGACAAAACACAGAAACTTTCATGTATTCACCCACTGGGAAATCGCAACATCGTTGGTAAGTTTGAACCGAAGACCATTAAGTTAACCGTCTCTCTTACAGGATGCTCACAAAGCTCCATTTACCATTCAAGGGAATGTCAACTTGGGATGTTAGAACAAGACTCGCATAATCAAGCTGGCGTTGCTTACAGCGGAGCAAATAAAAACTGGCCAGATCAAGTTCATTCAAAGTTAATGCACACGGATTCAACAGGCTGTAACTGAACTTCAAACTTCCAAGAAATCAGAAAAGAAAACCAAAAGCAAAACCAAAACTTCAGACCCGCATACAAAACTTCAGACTCCAAACTTCAGACTTGCATACACAAGAGTAACCTTACAATCTACCACATTTTAACTAGCTGCCCTAGTGAATTTCAACTAACTGGCAGCACTCCATAAACGAATCTTTTCAAACTTAGCATACATAAAAACCAACCCTTCATTAGAGTTGCTAAACAAACATCGGAAACTAACTTCCAACTGATCTCTAGCTGTTTTTCAACTTCACTAACTAACTTATTCAAAACCCACCTAACAAACTAACCTTCATCTCAACTGTCCTAACTCTAACTACTAACAGACTTGACTTACATCTTAACTGCGTAACTGTCCTAACTAATTTCTTAACAGTCCTAACCAACTTCAAAACTGTTGCAACAAACTAACAACTTAACAGAATTTCTCAACCTCCTCCTTCATCATATAAAAACAATCTTCATTCCCCTCTTCATTGGGGAATCACCATTTTTCCCATCTTCTCACTTTTTCATCTTCCTCACTTCTCCACTCTCTAATCTTGACTCTCTCCAATCAGTGTGCATCATCACCAATCACCATCTGTCCCATTTTTCTCATTCTCTCTCTCCATTCCATCAAAAACCACACCTAGAGCTTCTTCAAACACCCTCTTCAGAGCTATTCATCAAGCTCTGATTGAGGTGAAGCAAAAACCTCATTCACCTTCAACCATAATTCAAGGCAACATCATCTTCAAGGCTTCATCAATTCACCAAGTCTCAATTCATATTCTACGGCATCAATCTAATCTCTGCTGCCATTATCCAACCTTTATTCTATTCAGCATCAACAATGACAACAATGACCCATTTCGGAATTCTAAGAATCAAAAATTGAAAAGAAGAAGTAGAAGAGTTTGCAGAAGAAGAAGATTCTAAAACTTTACCGGAATTGAATCTTTTAATCTTGCATTTATTTCGCAAATCCTGCACTTTGGAACCTCCCCTCTGGTTTTCTCTTCGCATCACCTTCAGATTACTTCCCAACCATCACCGGAACAATCCTCGGTTCCGTAGGTAAACGCGAAACTCCTTAATCTCCTTTGTCCTGCTTCATTTCTGATATTGGGTTGTAGTTTGAACGTTAAGGAACCATAACCATAAGATACTGAACCCTAATTTGTCTTCGATCACCATTTAATTTATGATTTGAATACCTAGGGTTCTTGAGCATTTGTGAGCGATTTGAGATGTAGGTTAGGAATTTGTTGAAATTGAAGCCAGATTGAGATTCAGAGAGCGAGGATGAGCGGTGATGTGAGGTTTATGTAGTATCACCCTCCGCCGCTGCCGGAGGCGATTTCCGGCGCGACAGTGATAATTATCTCCGGCGAAGTGAATGTCAAGGAAAAAAAATTGATCTTGCGAGGTTTGCTTCTTGAGGTTGGGACGTGAGGATCCCATGCATTGCAAATTGGGCTTAAGTATTTTTACTAATCCCACCTCCCATTTGTTGGCCCAGGGAATTTTGAACATGGATATTACTATGCATTCACCCCTCCCTTGTTTCCATGATTTTGATTTTCCTTTCATTACCCGTTTCAAATTACCATATTAAAAGTAGTGAATATTACTCAAAACTTATGAGAAAATTCAAGATAATTCTTGGATTCTTTATTTAATTTTTGATAATTTTTATTTTCATATTTAGATATATTTAGTATTTTTTCCTAATTTCTGATTGGTGGATATCCAAGTTGGCATACCTTGTGATACAAGGCTTAAAAAGTGACTTTCTCTTAATAGTTGTGATCCAACTTTTTGTGTGTATTTTGACCCTTCATTTTAGGATCTTTACATGCTAAATTCATGCTTTGATCATGTTTTTTAGGCCACTTGTTAAGTACTTTTTTTGACTTGTGTTTGTATGATCATTAAGTGGAAAATGCCTAATGCTTGAATTTAATTGAGCACTCTTAGTGCATGATTTGGATCTAATATTTTGTATTTGATCACCTACTAGACCTAAAATGACTTGGTTGTTTGTTCATAATTTTCAAAATTCATTTGCTATTTTTCACCAATTTTCCAATGTGAACACATCATATGTAAGCATGCTAGAACTAGGTCAGGTTTAATGCTAATGTGTGAGCTCCTTAAAACCAATTTTGAGAGCATGTTTGATCCTATATACAATTAAATTTTAGGAACCTTTTTGATCCTTAAATTTTGCTTTTTGTTCATGACCTAAATGATTCTTTTTGAACCCTAAGTTGTCTATTCGATTACGCTTGATGTTTGCTCAGGTGCTTTAGTTGATGATGTAGTTGTGCTATCCTCTATAGGATATTTTTTGTACATCATTCCACATATGGTTTAACAGGAATCATAACCTGCCCTCGTGAATTTATGGATCACTTCATATGCTCTTAATTGGTATTATACTTCATAAGTTTAAACATGAATGGAAAGTTAACTTTGTTGTTTTCACTTGGACTTAGAATGTGCCAAGTTTGTACAAAGTTTTTTACATTCAAATGTATCATCCCACATATCATTTTCTACTGCCCCTTGTATGGTATGTACCTCTAGGGTTCCCTTTTCATTGCTTATTGTTTCATTTTGCTCTTAGGGTAGAATTAGAGCACTTCCTTATGCATTAGGACTTAGTTTTGTGTGTTGCTTTCGACTACTTGATAGTTGAGCTTGGCATGGAAAAGGTAAGTTGTTTATGATACTTTGAATGCTATTTTACACTTACATGTTCCTTCTCCTCTCACTTCTTATTCACTTCTCTCTTTTGTGATTGTTTATAATAATGTTTACTTGTGATGATTCACATGATCCCTCAGGATTCCTAGCTCCACTTAGGGTGGAGGTGGAGGTAGGAGAGACATTAGGATAGCAATCCATGCATGCTAACATAGGTAGAAATCCCCTTCTAAACTCAAATATAGGGCCACCATTGTATGATAACATTAGAATCTAGTATCCCCTTTGCATTTTCTTTCAACTTTGAGTCTTTCTTTCCTCATCTCAAAAAAAAATCAAAAACATGTAATAAATACAACGAGCATTTTACGCCATGAGCCATAAGTACATAGGAAATGAAGAATGGAGGGTATCCCTTCACCTTTCTAGAGTGTTTAGCATACGTCCCATTGGGGGCGACCATGTGACGCATTCGCTCCTATGCCATAGACTTTAGTGCAATATGAGTTACAAACACCAACAATCAAAACACTTTCTCCTAAAAAATATAAAACAAACAATTGTCTTCTCTTCCCATCTCCCTCGCTCCATCCTTAAAGGATGCGTCATTTCTTTTCTACCGCAAATAGGTAAACGCGTAAGACTCCATACAACGAGCGGTGACACGTAAACTGCTAGAACGTGAACGCTGGCGTATTCCACCTTAAAAACACAAACAAAACCGACCCTGTGAGGTCGAACTACGACTGCTCTGATTTCCTCCTTCCAGTACGATTGAGGATACGTAGGCACGAGATGCGACGTCTTGGCGAGCAAACTTCCCCCCACAATCCATAGTCTAAACTACGTCGACTTTGACTTTCCCGTTCCCGAGGGAATGCGTAGGCCTAGGACAGAGATGTCCTATCGAGTCACTTCTTTTCTTTTTCCCTGTTTCTATCATTTCTAGTTTAGCAGTTGAGCTTCAGATAACCCTACACCCTTTGATCTATAACAACAAGCGTGACGATGGACACGAGGGGGTGCTAATACCTTCCTCTCGCGTAACCGACTCCCAAACCCAGGCTCTGGTTGCGATGACCATTCCTTTCCCTTTGTTGAGGTTTTCTTCAATCGTTTCCTTTCCCTGCGTCGGGATAAATAACGTTCGGTGGCGACTCTTCTATTCTTTTTCGCCGATTGATTTTCGTAGATGCGACAGCAGGCCCCTCTGCTGGGGACTGAACCCCGAATCTCTGGTTCCCTAAGCGAGTCAATCATAGCACATGTGTGTTTTCGATTTTAGGGTGTTTGTCTGTTGCTTTACTTGCTTTATGTATGGCTTTACTGCATTTATTTATTGCTTTACCGAATTTATTTGCTTTACATTTACTGTTGCCATATATCATATATTGTGTTGTTGCTGTTATGTTGTTGGGTGGGTTGGTTCCAAGAGAGATAAGCCCAATACCCAGGCTTGAGTATACACCTAGGATTAGTGTGGAAATTAGTGTGACTTGTGTGGCATTTGGCCAGATGTAGTATACACGTAAACTCCACATCCAGACGAGGTTTTCTTTGGTAATGTTCTTTCCTTCGCATTGGTGCAGATGTTAGAACATAACCTAGAGAGCTGTTGACTCTGGCGACCATTCCCCGAGGACTCAGTTGTGGCACTCCTCCCAAGAGGTAATAATGGCAGACCAGAAATGGAAAAGCCATTACACTTCTTGATCCGAGGAATCGAAGCTGAGAATTTGCCATAGGATGGCCTATTTTTAGGGAAATCAGTTGCGGCCTCCTCGATTGATGATGATGCCAAACCAGAAATGGTGAACGTATCATCATTTCTCGACCTGAGAGTCCGTGACATTGAGGATCCTTGGTTTTAGTACCTACACGTGAGAATGGGCGGTTGTTTACAGGTTTGCAGGTAACCTTGACCTTCAACCTACCCGGTATTCTGGTTTTCTTATCAGTGTGGACTTATCAGCCTGGTATTGTGGTATTCTGATTATTCGGATATTCTGGTATTCTGATTATTTGGGCACTCTGACTATCCAGGTATTCTGATTATGTTGATATTCTTGCATTCTGGTATTCTGATTATGTCGATATGCTGGCATTCTGGTATTCTGATTATTCGGATATTCTGGTATTCTGGTATTCCCTTTAGAGTCGACCTACGACCTTATTTAGACAGTAGTGCATCACTTATTCAGAATTTATGGAAGCCTTGATCCCAAGTCTCTGCATCCATATCATCATAACATGTTTGCATACATGTTCTTGTATTTCCAAGGATCTTAACTTTGAGACTCGTTGCTGATCATTTCCATCTATTTTTTGTGGTTCTTATGTGAAAAACTTTAATCAAAGAAGAATGATTCCTTGGAAATATTTTAACATGGCATTTACATAGCATTTTATACTCATTTCCATAACAGGTGTGAAGCTGGTTATTCTCATCCTAATCTGGCTCTCTTCAGAATTTCAGACTTAACTTTTCAAAGAAGTTGGAAGTTGATCATGGGTCAAATTCAAGCAGAGTTGAGGGAAGTGCGAAGCCAAATGGGGCAATTCATGGGGGACATGTAAACTTTATCTCAGGGTCAGAAAATGCTGAGGGAATAAGCCCAACTTCCACCAGGTTATGATGGGGCATCTGGCCGGTCAATCGAAGATTGCAGAGCTCTGAAACACCAGGTGCAAGATCTGATCGATGTTGGGGTCATTACATACACTGCTGATTGTTCGCACATCAACTGAAGCGTCCCGGATGAGCACTCAGATTGCGAGTATGCCGTTAAGAGCAATTAGTCCAGATGGAGCCAAGCCTCATCAATAATGGCAATCTTTAGCTTCTTTACTGTACTTTCATTTGCATTTTTCGTTGTTCGTTAACACTTTGTATACATGTAAGATGTGTTTGTACTGAATGGTAGTTTTAATGCAATAAATATGCTTTTCTTAAAGTAATTCATTATTATTCATTCATATGATATTTCTATACATTGCAATACCAATTTACATGCTTAAACTCTTTGAGGGAGGATGACGATTTGAAAACGCAAACTTCCTGGCCGTATGCTGTTGGGAACAAAATCTTGCTGATGATGTACAGGCATTGTTTCAACTCCCCAAACACCTGAGATATAAGGGAGATAAACCCTCATTAACCCCGTTGAGCCTAGAAGTAGAAGTTTATTTTGAAAAAAAAAAACCTAACACTTAACCTAGGGGCAGGGTAGTTGTCAGTTGATTTGACCAAGCGTTCAAATTTCAAAAGGATTGCGCATCTAAGGATCCATTACTTTCTTTCTCATCCGGAGGCCAAGGAGCATGAAACCACAATGGTTATCCTTCATCGCAAGGAGTGAAGCAGTCACAATCCTTTCAAAGAAGTCAAGATAGCCAGTGTCACATGATTTGTTCAAAAAAAAAGAAAAAGAAAAAAGCCCGCTAAGTCGAAAGTTTGAAAACAAATGACTTAGGCAAAAGTTAGGGCATCCTGCTGAACATCAAAATCGAAAAGGATTAAAAAGAATGGGTCCAGGAAAAATCAGGGAAACAAGCAAATGAAAAACGAAGCAAATAGAAAAGCGAAAAGGATTACAAAAGAAAAATCCTTGAGCAAGAACGAGTCGTGTGACTACAAACACCAAAGACGAAAGGAGCGACAACCACTCCGAAAGCATCAGGGGCTCCTTAACCATCGATGATGACATGCAATAACCTTTTAGAAGGTGAGCGCTTGTACCAATTGAACTGAACGTAGGACTAAAGGAGATCAAGGAGAATGGGTGGGTACAAACAAAATTTTGAGCCACAAATCCTTCTTTCTCAAACCGTGAACCAGGCCACGTTACAACCCTCAAAAGTCCTAATTGAAGCAAGGTCATTCCGAAGGTGTACTTCTGATAAGACAGTGTTCCTGACTCCCATAAGTGGGGGCTAAAATGATTTTTGTTGGTATTGCATGTTCATAATGTATTTTATTAAAACATCAGTGTCATTTTTTTCTAGTGATTCGTTCACTGGTTTGACGACATCTTTTCAATAAAAACTTCAAGGTTAACATGTATGTTGCATCAGAATTATCATCCTCAGAATAAAAATTTTCTGCTTGCATACATTTCACTTGACACCAATGAAGCCTGCATATGAGCATCAGTCAAGAAGCCTGACTCTGCCAAGAGGAAATTCCTGGACAATCATATTGAGGAACATATAGTCAAAAGACTCTGTCAGCTAACGGCTTTCTCAGCAAGTTGTGCTTAAAGTTCAGCCAATCTGGGGCAGTCACGTCGAGAAATCTCTCCAAGTTCAGCCAATCTGGGGCAATCATGTCGAGATTCAGCAAATCCCTCGAATACAAGGATAGAATTGCTGCAAGACTCGTACTGAGGCAGACCACCTCAGGAGCTAAAAGTTGTCCTCTCAAAAGACAGTGGATCAAAAGCACCTCTTCAAGATTCAGTATACTGAGGCAGAATATTTCAAGTCATTACGAATCCTCTCGAGGTAAATTCCTTCATAGGTTATCCAATATGGGGCAGTAACGTCGAGATCCGATAAATCTCTCCAAGAGTTTGAAAACCCTGGGGCATTTGGAATGCCTGGTTTTCTGTAAAATCCTCTTGAGACGATTTTTCCCAGTAGAACAAGTGGTCTGAAGCAAGTGGAGAGTTCGCTTATAATAATCAGCATGCGGTTGACCAGCAAAAGCGTGAAACGCCAAAGTGGTTCCCAGCATGGAGTTTCTATTCCTCGGCAAGGTATCTTTCTCAGTGGGGTGTGAGAATGAATGTCTCCCCAGCAGAAATAGCCAAAGTTGTATCATCCTCAGCAGAGGCTACATCTTCTTATTATATTCCCCAGCAAGAGTCCAGAGGCTTGGTTTCCCCAGCTAGAGATGGATTTATCTTTTCCCCAGTAAGAGTCCCTCATAAGGGGAACTAGAAGGTTGATGGATCATTATCCTGAGAGGTAGAATATAATAAGAGAGGTAGAATAGAATAAGGTTTTTTCTTTTCTGCTAATCTTGACTTTAAAAAAGAATAAGAAATAAGGTATATTCAAAAGAACTTCAATATAAATTTAAAGTCGTACAGGCAAGCATCTTTTGGATTTTTTATATAGCATACGACTTTATACTTTTCATTTTTCATTTTTTTTACCTTTCATTGAAGAAATAAAATATATATATACCGGGGCTATCAGACCCGGATCAGTAAAGAATCCAATAACCAGCTTTTTTTTTTTTTTTTTGAATAGAATATTTTCAAAATTTTAAAGACTATGATGATTCCGTCGCTCTATTATTTCGTGTAGTTTTTCATTCAGCAATCCCAAAGTTTCTTTTTTTTTTTCAATCAAATTAAGTAAAAAAAATAGTGACACTAAAAGAGGCTCTAATTATATAGAATGCAAAGCCCAGACAGGGTAGGGATGGTTTGTTTGCTCTCCAAACAAGTTGGCATCCACAACAAGAGATTCGTTTCTCTCCCCACAGAGTACTGAAATAATTTTCTCATCGAGTCAGGAAGTATTTTCTTCCTCAGTAGAGGCCTATTTGATCTCAGCCCCCATCAGCCAAGTCAGAATGTTGTCATTTCCACAGCGGAGTCCTACGGTTATAGGTTTTCCTAAAGCAGGACTGGTTCAGGTGATACCTTCCCATCAAAGTCATTATTATTCGTAATTTAGAGCCCAGATGTATCAATATTCCTCCCAGCCGAGTTGTTGATCTTGTTTCCCCACAGAAAGTCAGAAGATCGGATCAGTGATCACTTTCTCAGCAGAGTTGCTAATTATCATCCCCTGTAGATTCCAAGTCCAATGGTTATTGGCGCCTTTTCCATATCAGATATTCGGGTTCCGTCATCATCAGTTGTCATTCTTAATCCCCAATGGAGTGGAAGTTCTCTTTAGGTTTCATCTTCAGCAGAGGTTTGGATTGGGAAGGTCGTCCAATTTGTCCTCCTCAGCACAGTTTGTGACCCTGAGGACAATGCAGTTTGTCATCCCCAATGGAGTTTCCTTCATATCCTCAGCATTTATTTTGCGTAGGATTTCCTTTGCATCTTGCATGTAGTAATCATTGCATCCTCAAAATGCGTAGCATTTCCATTTCGCATGGAGCATTACACCATAGAAAAATTCAAACATATGCATTTGAAGCATAAGCCAGGTTTGGATATTCTTGCTGCCAGACGGTTCCCCGACAAAGAGTGGCTTAGTCCAGGAGGACCAGTCTTACCTTATCCCCAGTGAAGTTACCAATGAACTTATTCATTCTACTTATATTCCCCTGCAGAGTTGTCTATTCAGACCTCTCTTATCCCCAGCAGAACGATGTAATTGTAGCCCTCTAGTAGGCACCTTAATCAATCCCTATGGTAGTAGATATATCCATCCTCCCCTTTTGGTCTTTGTCCCCTAGTAGAGTTGTCTGACTAGGATTCCAGTATACCCTCAGATATTTCCCTTTTGATACGGGATAGTGTCATCTTTCGATACCGGTAAGTGTCATCTCTTCAGTACACTCATTCGTGTCTGAACTTCCTTTTGATACCGGATAGTATCATCTTTCGATGCCGGAAAGTGTCATCATTTCATTCCACCTTTGATGTCGGATAGCATCATCTTTCGATGCTAGAAAGTGTCATCATTTCATTCCTCCTTTGATGTCGGATAGCATCATCTTTCGATGTAGGAAGGTGTCGTCATTTCATTCCTCCTTTGATGTCGGATAGCATAATCTTTCAATGCCAGAAAGTGTCGTCATTTCATTCCTCCTTTGATGCCGGATAGCATCATCTTTCGATGCCCGTAAGCATTGTTATCTCAATTCTTCCTTTTGATACCGGAAAGTATCATCTTTCGATGTCGGTAAGCATCGTCATCTCAATTACTCTTTTGATAATGGTAAGTATCATCTTTCGATACCGGTAAGTATCGTATTTTGAAAACACTTATTCGTGTCTGTATCTTTCTTGTGATACCGGTAAGTATCATCTTTCGTACCGGTAAGTATTGTATTTTCAGAACACTCATTCGTGGTTGTATCTTCATTTTGATACCGGTAAGTATCATCTTTTGATACCGGTAAGTATTGTCGCTCCCAGGATTTTCATCCAGGTACAAACGTGAGAGTGGCGCGGAAAAACAGAGTCGTCAGCCGTGTAAATTTATCCCAAGAGAGGGAAAGGGAACACCGCATAAACCTGAGGAAGAGGAAAAGGAATGGTCATCGCAACCATAACCTGGGTTCAGGAGTCGATTACGCGAGGGGAAGGTGCTAGCACCCCACGCGTCCATCGTACTCGATGGGATCCACGCTTGTTGTCTATTCTAAGGGTGAGTTATCCTATCATCTAGGGCTGTACTAAAACAGAGAGGGAAAGACAAAGACCGACTCGGTAGGACGTCGACGTCCTAGGCCTACGTACCCCCTTTGTGCAATGGGGAATTCAGAGTCAACGTAGTTCGGACCAAGTTCTTTTTGTGTTTTTTATGAGCGACATTAAGTTCGCGTCCGGCAGTTAGGGTCGATGCCTGTTTGTGACTCAGACGGAAAGTAACGTGCCCTTTTTGAAAATAGCCTTTAGTTGAAGGTCCCGAAGGACAAAAAGGTTTGAAGTTGGTTTATGTTTTTTAGGACAGAAGTGGCTTAAGTTAGTTCCTAAGTTGCATTGCACCAAAGTCTAGGGCACAGGGGCGAATACTTAACGCATCGTCCAAGACAAGACGCTCGCTAAGCACTCTAGAGAGATGAGAGGAAGCCCCTCATTTCTCATTCCCTACGCTTAAGGCTCGTGCGCAATACACCTTATTATTATTAAGTGTTTTAAAGAAATTTGAGATGAGAAGAGAGAAGACACAAGGGTAACTCTAAGGGGGACTATGAATCCTAAAGTTATCATGCATGGGTGACCTACGGTTAGTGAGGTTCAACCTAAACCCTAAAGAAAGAAGATGAGGGAAGGAAAAAGTAAGGGTGACCATGAATACTTATCCATACCCTTAAAGAACTTACCTTAGTCCCTGCATAAAAGATTAGTGAGAAACAAACATAAGTAAGAGAAATGAGGTGAATGAAAATCACACAATGGCAAACAAAAGTGATTATCATCCAAACATGAATCAAAGAAACAAAGAAACTGCCCCAAAGCAAATGGCACAAGTGCCTTTTCAAACAGATAATCATACAAGGTCAAAGATGCGCCTGCAAGAAAATCTCAAGTGAAAACAAATCAGATAATTAGAAAATTAACTCCTAAAATTCCCAAATTAAACATTAAGGTTCCTCAACTAGAGGAAAACAACATATCAAAAGTCCCTGCAAAAAATCAAGATATTAGTCATTCAAATAATTAGGAGAGTTCAGGTGGGAATTATGGCTCAATGTGCCAAAGGGAAGGACCTAAATGCAATATGAAATAAATTTAAAAATGAAAGGAAAATATTTTTATGCACTTTAGAATGTTATCTAATAGATGCAAAAATAATGGATCAAAAATATTTTGTAGATGAGGAGAATTAAAATGAAGAAATTCATGTATGCATGAGATGTGTAGTGCAAAGAAGAAATAGACTAAATAATTAATTTAAGTGATAAAAATAAAATAAAAATAAAAAATAAAATTTGTAAAATTTTATTAAAATGATGCATGAATTTTATGATGATTTTTAGATGCAAGAATGTATTTTTAAAATTAAAGAATGAAATAAAATAAAATATGAAATAAAATGAATGGGGGTGCGCTTAGTAATGGAAACACGTTAGAAATGGAATTGGGCTGAAGAGTGGGGGGTGCGTATAGCAACCCAGCCCATCAGCAAAAAAAATAAAATAAAAAAGACCACTGTGGGGTGCCATGTGACTGGCACATGCGCATTTTAATGCGCTGTCTTGATCCTGTTCGCACGATTCATCAAACGGCCAATGGTTAGTCAACGCAATAGAAAGTAAGCAAAAGGGAATAACATAATTGGGTGTGCATGGTAACTGCTGTGGGTGAATAAACACTGGATCCGTAATAAAAATTCAAAAAATAAAATAAAAGAACCAACACGTGGACCGCTGATGACCGCACGATGGAGGAAACGGACGGCTGGGAGTCATCTTCAACCTTCCTTCGCCGTAACCCTCACAGCCGCCGGAGCTAGGGTTCCGACCGCCGTCCTCCGCCACCTGCAACCTGAAAAGTGCCCAGAAAATACCAAACCATATACCGTTCGAACCAGAATTTCGCAAGGGTTCCAAATCTCTCATCCAAAATCACAAATGAACAACATATAATAAAAAACGAATGGATTAGTGTTAGGGCATAAAACTTCAAATGCACATAGCAAGCAATATACACATCCATATTAAAAACCAATTATATCAGCATGATCAGCAGACATCACACTTCAATATAGACATAAAAAAAAAGAGTTTTGGGAGCACGAAAAATTCATCAACCTGAGATGGTACAGCTCCAATCCTTGCTTTTGGCTGCAAATTGTGGTTGAGTTGTGTTCTAGAGATCTCCAAGAGAAGTTTTGTGGAAGAAACTTGAAGAAACTCTTTGTAATTCGTGAGATCCAAGGAAGGAAAGCTTTAGGGTACAAGTTGTTGTTCTCCAAAATATCACGTGTGTCTAACCCTAACCAGTGCATGGATGGGTTTATAAACACTAGGGTTTGCCTCTGAATATGAATTGGGCTTGGGTAATTACTTGTTCAGTGATTTTTGAATTATTTTGGAATTTTGCATTATGTGGAATATACCTCTCTTCATGCATGTTCAGTTAAAAATTCCATGATGGATCACTTGCATTTGGATTGCTAATCACACCATATTTAAACTTGGGCCTTGAAAATAATTGATTTATGAGTTTTTAACATTTTGGCAATTTTGAATATTGGGAAAAAGGTGAATAATAATCCATGGAATTTCTTCATTCTTGGGCCCAAAATAATCCTCAAGGAATGTCTTTTAATATTGGAAAGTGGCATGACACAATGGAATTGGTTATAGGTCATTATGCCCAAAGTTGTGAAAATGGCACCATGAAAAACCCTAAAAACCACTTTGCCTTCTTTTGACCATAAGTTGAGTTTCACAAATGATATGGATACCCACTAGTACTTGTTGGAAGGAGGAGAAAAAGATCTTCAACTTTCATGTTGGAGAAAAATTCATTTGAAGCTTTCTTGCTGATGAAAAGTCAAGTTGAATGCAGTGCAGGAACTTGCCCAAAAAGGAAACTTTTCATTATAGGTCACTTTCCAAATTTAGAAACTTTGCACCAACTCCTGATTCCTGACAAATATGTATGAAACTTGACCCCTGGAGACCATATGAGGATGAGATCTTAAAATCCCTGAAGAGAACCTCAAAATTTCACAGTTGACTTTTCTCCTTTCACTATTGACTTTTCCCCAAATTTAACTGATTTTCAATCCATTGGCTAATTGAACTTCTCCTGAACCAAGCTGATGGACAATCTTCCATCCCTAGGTATTTAGGGACCCAAGGAATACCATGGAATCAAGTCTTTCCCAAAAAATCAGAAATAAACTGATTTTATAGCAAACCCTAGTTTTAGTACCCTCAGTCTAGGAGGAAATAACACAGTCTCCAAATCCAAATTCCTCTGAATATGATGTGTATCCTCTCCAACAAAGATAAGATATGTCATTTGGCGATGATAAAAACCCAAGGAGCCTTCCCATTGGAGCAATAAACCCAAGAATTTCAAAACCCTAATTCATGCACTGGTTAGGAGAGTGATTCCACTTGAGATCCCTTGCAACCTGTGAACTCTTGATGAGGTAGTAGACCAGATAGGACTTTACCCTGACCCCATGCTAATGATATGCATACATGATAATGCAAAAATGAAATGAAACATAAGCCAGTTAGTACTAAAGTAAGGAGGGCAAATTTTTGGGTGCAACAGCTGCCCCTATTCAATCAACTTGGTCCTGAGGGTATGATAGCGACGGCTTTCAGACAATCAGGAGGCACGGAGATTGAATACCAAAGAAACTAGAAATTTGCAATCCTCCACTGAAGAATTAGTCATAAATGCTGCTATGCTGAGTATAAAACGAAACAAACTTCCCCAACTGACGAAGTGAATCTTCAAAAGGTTGCTATCTCTGCTAATAAAGAGATACTAGCAAGATGAATGTCGTCCCCGCTGATAAAGGGTAATTGACGAGAGAAATATCCGAAAGATTGCTATCTCTGCTGACAAAGAGAAACTAGCTATACAAATGCCTTACCTGCTGATAAAGGGAATTGACGAAGAAAATATCTGAAAGATTGCTATCTCTGCTGACAAAGAGAAACTAGCTATACCAATGCCTTCCCTGCTGATAAAGGGAATTGACGAAGAAAATATCTGAAATATTGCTATCCCTGCTGATAAAGAGAAACTAGCAAGACGAATGCCATCCCTGCTGATAAAGAGATTTAGCAAAATAAATGCCATCCCTGCTGATAAAGGGAAACTGACGAAAAGAAGTATCCAAAAGCTTGCTATCTCTGCTGATAAAGAGAAACTAGCAACACAAAATCCATCCCTGCTGATAAAGGGAAACTGACGAAAGAAAATCTTCTTCAAAAGATTGCCATCTCTGCTGATAAAGAGATTTAGCAAACTAAAGCCATCCCTGCTGATAAAGGGAAACTAGCAGAACTAATGTCATCTCTGCCGATAAAGGGAAACTGACGAAAGAAAATCTTCCATAGATTGCCATCTCTGCTGATAAAGAGATTTAGCAAAATAAATGCCATCCCTGCTGATAAAGGGAAACTGACGAAGAACTACCCAGAAGATCGCTATCTCTGCTGATAAAGAGAAACTAGCAACACAAAAGCCATCCTTGCTGATAAAGGGAAACTGACGAAAGAAAATCTTCTTCAAAAGATTGCCATCTCTGCTGATAAAGAGATTTAGCAAACTGATGCCATCCCTGCTGATAAAGGGAAACTAGCAGAGCAAATGCCATCCCTGCTGATAAAGGGAAACTGACCAAAGAAAATCTTCCATAGATTGCCATCTCTGCTGATAAAGAGATTTAGCAAAATAAATGCCATCCCTGCTGATAAAGGGAAACTGACGAAGAACTATCCAGAAGATCGCTATCTCTGCTGCTAAAGAGAAACTAGCAACACAAAAGCCATCCTTGTTGATAAAGGGAAACTGACGAAAGAAAATCTTCTTCAAAAGATTGCCATCTCTGCTGATAAAGAGATTTAGCAAACTGATGCCATCACTGCTGATAAAGGGAAACTACCAGAACAAATGCCATCCCTGCTGATAAAGGGAAACTGACGAAAGAAAATCTTCCATAGATTGCCATCTCTGCTGATAAAGAGATTTAGCAAAATAAATGCCATCCCTGCTGATAAAGGGAAACTGACGAAGAACTATCCAGAAGATCGCTATCTCTGCTGCTAAAGAGAAACTAGAAAACTGATGCCATCCCTGCTGATAAAGGGAAACTAGCAGAACAAATGCCATCCCTGCTGATAAAGGGAAAACTGACGAAGAACTATCCAGAAGATCGTTATCTCTGCTGATAAAGAGAAACTAGCAATACCAATGCAGACTTCACTGGGGATAATGTGAAACAAAACTTCTGGTCAAGCAAGAACGGGATTTCACAAAAGAGAAAAGTCGGACAAAACTTCTGACGGGCCCATGATCCATAGATAAGATGACTCCGCTAGGGAAAGGAGAAGTCTAAATAAAAGACTCTGTCGGGGAGCACAAGTATGAGGAATACATCCCTCCAAAATCTCTTGAGTTATGCCATCTCTGCTGAGAAAGAGAATTGGCAAAAAAAGTATCAAACCTAGCTTATGCTCCGAATGCAAATGTTTGAATAATGGCGTAATGCTCCATACGACATGGAAATGTTACGCGCTTGAGGATGCAATGCAAATGCTTATGATATGCAAGATGGGTCCCTCCAGCAAAATAAATGCCGGAGAGGAAAGATCCATTCTTCTGGGGATGACAAAAATAAATTGTCCTCTGAATCTAGGAACTCTGCTGAGAAGTATCGACTCTTCGGATCAGCAACATCTGCTGGGGATGAAGTCCCGAAAGAACTACCGGTGGCCACACCTGTCCTCTACTGAAGGTAACATCCAAAACCTGAGATTTCCTCTCTGCTGGGGGAGTTGAGAATGGACGCCAATGATGGAACCGGAAGTCCGCTGCTGAGAATTGCTGATGACCAATTGACTCATAACCTGCTGGGGAAAACAGTCCATGATACTAGCCTGCTTGGGGATACCACTAATCTTAGCCTACTGGAGGGGAGAATGCCCTTACCCCACCTTGTTGGGGATTAGAATATGACATTGTTGGTGAAAGTACGCTTCCTGACTGGATGGGGGAAGTGAACACCTGATTTTGTGGGGAAATAACGCCTTGATCCGGAGGAAATACTTTCCAAGTCTTCTGCTGGGGAAAGTCTGCTCTGCTGAGGAAATTTTTGTCCGGCTGAGGAAGGAGCAATCTCACTGCTGGGGAGTGCAATGCTGTTGCCCTACAAGTCAAATAACAACAAAAGGAGAATGCCACAACATTACTATCACTGTTAACGCCTAAGTAATTTCTACTGCTTTTTGTTATGCTTTGCAAAGCTCAAAGTTTTATATGCAATGTTTATCAAAAATATCGGACGTTTTTGCAAACAAAACAGTAAAAGTAAAAGTAAAACAAACAATGGAAAGCTTTCTGAGTGAAATGAATATTTTATTGAAGAGTGGCCTGTAAATAGGCATTTACAATAGGAAGCAATTCCTATAAAGAGGTAATTGCGCAAAAACAAAAAGAAAATACACATGTCGGCAATGTGGGAACAGATATCCACCATGATTCGACTCAGCTATGACCCATACGACTTGCTTATCCACAAATGTCTTGACCTTCGAAGAGACTAACTGTATCGATTCCTTTCTTTCAGAATTTCCAGGTATGGAGAGTGTTCACAGATCGAACGCAGACCGTAGCCTTTCGCTTATAAATCCCTAACTTTTGCCTGGATTGCCCTTTTCGGGTTTTCAATCCACCGGGATACCCATTTTTGCCAAAGTCGCCTTTTCAGGTTTTCAACTTTGTGGGTTTACACATTTATTTTTACATTTTATCCCTAACTTTTGCCCGAACCTTTTCCTTTTTATGGTTCGCCGGGATGCCCCTTTTTTGCCTGGATCTTCTTTTTATGTCCAGCGGGTCTCTTTTATGCGAAGTATTTTTTGACTACGTATGCGTTCACAGGGGAGGTAAAATATTCGCCATCCATAGGTGAAAGTAGTAAGGCTCCACCAGAGAAAACCTTTCTGACTACATACGGCCCTTCGTAGTTTGGAGTCCATTTGCCCCTATGATCTGTCTGAGGAGGAAGGATCCTTTTCAAAACCAATTCACCTGTCTGAAAATTCCGAGGGCGCACTTTCTGTTCAGAGGCGTGCTTCATCCTGCTCTGATACAAACGACCATGTACGATGGATGCCAGTCTCTTTTCTTCAATAAGGTTCAACTGATCCAACCTGGAACGTACCCATTCAGCTTCATCAAGCTTCACGTCTGCCAGAACTCTCAAAGATGGAATCTCGACCTCTAAGGGTAAAACTCCTTCCATATCATATACCAATGAAAAGGGGGTTGCCCCAGTTGACGTACGCACCGAAGTACGGTAACCATGCAGGGCGTAAGGTAACATCTCATGCCAGTCCTTATATGTCACCCCCATCTTCTGCACAATCTTCTTGATATTCTTATTTGCCGCCTCAACAGCACCATTCATCTTTGGCCGATACGGAGAAGAATTGTGATGCTCGATCTTGAAACTTTGACATAGTTCCTTCATCATCTTATTATTCAAATTCGAGCCATTATCAGTAATGATTCTCTCCGAGACCCCATAACGGCAGATAATATCCTTCTTTATAAACTGGGTTACCACTTGCTTGGTGACGTTGGCGTACGAGGCTGCCTCCACCCATTTTGTGAAATAGTCAATGGCAACCAAAATGAAACGATGCCCATTGGAAGCAGTAGGCTCAATCTTTCCAATCATGTCTATACCCCACATTGCAAAAGGCCAAGGGGATGACAACACATTTAGAGGCGTAGGCGGTACGTGCATCTTATCTGCGTAAATCTGGCATTTATGGCACTTCCGAGCCTACTTGAAACAATCTGACTCCATAGTCATCCAGTAATATCCTGCTCTCAACAACTTTCTAGCCATGGTGTGTCCACTGGAATGAGTACCAAAAGAACCCTCGTGAACCTCCTCCATCAATAACCCTGCCTCATGTTCGTCAACACAACGTAGCAAGACCATATCGAAGTTCCTCTTATATAACATATCATCCTTGTTCAGAAAGAAGTTCCCTGCCAACCTTCTCAAAGTCTTCTTATCCTTGGTGGAGGCGCCCTCTGGATACTCTTGTCTCTTCAGAAAAACCTTAATATCATGATACCACGGTTTGCCATCAGACACATCTTCAATTGCAAACACAAAAGTCGGTCTATCCAGACGCATGATTCTAATCGAAGGTGTTTCATTCCAACGGTTCACCTTATACATGGATGCCAATGTCGCCAACGCATCAGCCATCTGATTCTCAGCTCTGGGCACATGATGAAAATCCACCCTATCAAAGAAAGGTAACAACCTTCTGGCATAGTTGTTATAAGGTACCAAATTTGCCTGACGAGTCTCCCATTCTCCTGTAATCTGATTAACTACCAACGCAGAATCACCATAGACATCGAGGTTCTTAATTCTTAAATCAATTGCCTCCTCCAACCCCATAATGCATGCTTCATACTCCGCCTCGTTATTGGTACACACAAATGCTAACCGGGCAGTGAAAGGTATATGAGAACCCTTCGGAGTTGTAATGATTGCCCCAATTCCATTGCCATACGAGTTGACAACCCCATCAAAAATCATCTTCCACTGTGATCCAATCTCAGGTCCTTCGTCAGGCAGAGGCTCTTCACAATCCTTCATTTTCAGAAACATAACATGCTCATCTGGAAACTCAAACTTCATAGGCTGATAATCCTCGATCGGCTGTTCAGCAAGATATTCTGACAGAACACTTCCCTTAATGGCCTTCTGAGAAACATACTGAATATCGTACTCTATCAAAACCATCTGCCAACGGGCTATCCTTCCAGAAAGATCTTGCTTCTCAAACACGTACTTAATCGGATCCATCTTCGAAATCAACAAGGTCGTGTGATTTAACATATACTGCCTTAGGCGCTTGGCTGCCCAAGCGAGTGCACAACATGTCTTTTCCAGCATAGAGTATCTCGATTCGCAATCAGTGAACTTCTTACTCAGGTAGTAAATGGCGTGCTCTTTCTTACCCGTCTGGTCATGTTGACCGAGCACACAACCCATCGAATTCTCAAGAACTGTAAGGTACATAATCAATGGTCTCCCAGACACCGGTGGCATAAGGACTGGAGGTTCCTGCAAATACGTCTTTATCCTTTCAAACGCCTCTCGACAATTTTCATTCCACCTGACCTCCTGGTCCTTTCTTAACAACTTGAAAATTGGTTCACATGTAGCCGTCAGGTGAGAGATAAACCTGGCAATGTAATTCAACCTCCCCAAGAAACCGCGAACCTCTTTCTCTGTCCTTGGCTCAGGCATCTCCTGTATGGCTCTTATCTTTGCAGGATCAACCTCTATACCTCTTTCACTAACAATGAAACCCAGCAATTTACCAGACCTCACGCCGAAGGTGCACTTGTTCGGATTCAACCTCAATCTGAACTTCCTCAACCTTTCAAACAACTTCTGGAGGTTTACCAGGTGTTCTTCCTCTGTCTGTGACTTCGCAATCATGTCATCAACATAGACTTCAATCTCTTTGTGAATCATATCATGAAAGAGAGTCACCATCGCCCGCTGATAGGTTGCCCCAGCATTCTTCAATCCAAAGGGCATTACCTTGTAGCAAAATGTTCCCCACGGTGTTATGAAAGTAGTCTTCTCCATGTCCTCTGGGGCCATTTTGATTTGGTTATACCCAGAGAAGCCATCCATGAAGGAAAACACAGAATATTGAGCAGTATTGTCCACTAACACGTCAATGTGGGGGAGCGGGAAATCATCCTTCGGGCTCGCCCTATTCAAATCTCGGTAATCAACACATATCCTGACCTTCCCATCCTTCTTAGGTACAGGCACAATATTAGCAACCCACGGAGAATAATTTGTCACGGCAAGAAATTCGGCGTCCAACTGTTTCTGAACCTCTTCCTTGCTCTTGACGGCCATATCTGGTTTCGTCCTTCTCAATTTCTGCTTGACTGGAGTACAACCCTCTTTAAGCGGTAGCCGGTGTGAAACAATGTCCGTGTCAAGCCCTGGCATGTCTTGGTAAGACCAGGCGAAGATATCCACATACTCTCGAAGTAACTCAATCAATCTTCCCTTAACAGTGTCTTCCAGGGCAGCCCCAACCTTTACTTCTCGTTTAACATCCTCGGTTCCCAGATTAACAGTCTCAACCTCCTCCTGATGAGGTAGAATAACCCTTTCCTCTTGTTTCAGTAACCTGGCTAATTCTTCTGGTAAGTCACAGTCTTCGTCAATCTCTTCTTCGGCCTGATAAATGGGATTGTCGAAGTCATATCGAGCCATAGCCAAGTCATGGGTGGAATCTGAACAAAGGAACCTGCATGATGGATGTTTTATGTTCATTATGAGTGCAACAAACAAGAAAACACGTTGCCATTTTGATGTGGGTTAATGCAAAAAGTAAAAATAGAAAGACAGGGATCGAAATATTTGAATGAAAAACGTCCTTTATTGATGATAAAAATAGCAAATAAAACATCCAAGCCCTACAAATAAATATCACTACGCCTTGGGCAGAGCGTAGGACTCAACATAACAGAAAACAAAAGTAAATTACTCCGGGCGCGTCACTTGGATAACTTTCTCGGAGGACCAGTTGCCTAGACTCTGACCAGGAATGCAGGGGCGGATCCATTCATCCATGTCACAATCACTATCTCCTTCATCCTCAATAGCATTGACTCTGTCGAAGAAAACACCGGCACTGGTGAAATGGACTGGACCATAGAACTTGGGAGGCTCTTCAGAACGCCTAGGTGGCTTGTATCCCAGTCCATGAGTATCTTGCTTCCTTTGAACATCAATAACACTACCCCACTTCTGAGAACCACCAGCTTCAACTATAGCACGCGCCTCTTTGAAAGAGGACATTGGAACTTCTGGTTGTATGACGACTTCAGGTTGGGCAACCGCCTCAGGCTGAGTAACTGCCTTTGGGGGTTCCTGGGGAATCTTCACAGCTTCAAAGGCTTGGCACAAAGTTTCCTGTATCTCACCATCTACCTCTACATACTTGAAGGTCGATAGGTGACTCACCATGATGTCTTCTTCACCACAAACAGTCACAACGTGGCCATCCACCATATACTTCAACTTCTGGTGCAGCGTAGAAGTTACTGCCCCAGCACCATGGATCCATGGGCGTCCCAACAAACAACTATAGGCAGGCTGAATATCCATTATGTAAAAGGTGGTGTTGAAAATCTCAGGACCCACCTTGATTGGCAGAACTAACTCTCCAAACACTGGCCTCTTGGAGCCGTCAAAAGCACGTACCACCAAGTCACTTGGTGTACAAATCAACCCACGAGTATCCAACTTCATCAAAGCCTTCTTTGGTAACACATTCAAAGACGACCCTGTATCAACTAACACATGCGACATCAAAGAACCACGGCATTCCACTGAAATATGCAGCGCGTTGTTGTGATTCCTCCCAGCCGGAGTCAGATCTAAATCGGTGAAACCCAAACCATTACCAGCATTCACATGAGCCACAACCCCTTCTAACTGGTTGACAGATATCTCCTGCGGCACATAAGCCATATTCAGAACCTTCAGCAATGCATTTCGGTGTGCCTCAGAGCACAACAGTAAGGACAGAATGGAAATCTTCGATGGAGTTTGGTGAAGTTGGTCAACAATCTTGTAATCACTTTTTCTTATCAACCTCATAAACTCTTCTACATCTTTAGAGAAAGTATCCCCACCTTGCTTTGTCGTAGAGTTATTAGCTTCCCGCCTCTGTACGGACTCATCCATCATCTGTTTACCCTTGTCCTGTCTTGAACTGCCAGCTTGATTCTCGGCCGGAATAAAGACCCTACCACTCCTAGTGATAGCCCCAGCTTCAACAAGATTTCCAACCCCTGTATTCACAATTGATGTGTCTTCCAGTTCCTGCTTCTTACCATTAACAAATACCTCGGCCCCATAGTTCCATGGGATGGCCTTGGTAGTCTCATACGGAACTGGTCCAGGAACAGTGATAGTGACCGGCGCTGGTCTCGCCGGCGCTGATATAGTTATCGTCTTAAACGGAATCGTTATGGTGGCAACATCAATCTCTCTGTCAGTAACATTATTCTGGTTGCAACCTCTGTCAAACTGTAATACCCCTTCGTTGATCATTTTCTGAATACCTGCTTTCAATAACTCACAACCGCCTAGCTGTGACACACATCCCACACAACCTTCATCACAACCGGGAAATGCCCCTCCTCTCAACAGTCTTTCCTTCACCACACCCAAGGGAGTTTGGACTTCGTTCACATCTGAAATCAAACTCAAGTCTTCACAATCTTCAATAATAGCATTGATCTTTGGCCCACCGTGATTCGGCATCGGGTTCTGATTCACATTCGGGACTTCATTGGAGAAGTTGATGGCTTTGGAATCCACCAAATCTTGAACCTTATGCTTAAAAGCTTTACAATTCTTAGTATGGTGTCCGAGTGCCCCAGAATGAAATTCACAGTGGGCGTTGGCGTCATAGTCGGGAGGTGGATTACCAGTAGGTGGAGCCAATGTTCTTGTCTGAATTAGCTGCAGTTTCAACAAGTGCTGGAATAATTGAGAGTAAGACATAGGTGGAGTGCCAAAATGCCTATCCCGCTTATTCTGAGGCTGTGATCGGTAAGGAGTCTGATTTTGTTGTTGAGACGCTGCTGGCTGCTGAGGTGCCGCTGGGATAGTTACAGAAGCCACCTGCTGATTGTAGTTCTGATGAGGTCCATCTCTACCACGATATGATGACACAGAGTTTGTATCTCCCTCCTTCTTCTTATAACCATTGGCATAAGGCTTCTTACTTCCTCCAGATGAGGACCCATCACTGCCTGATATCTTCCCCGCCTTGATTCCGCTTTCCACCATTTCCCCCACTAAGATCAAGTCAGCAAACTTTCCAGTCATACATGGTACCAGCTTTTCATAGTAATGACCCTGCAAGGTGGCCATAAACATAGTTATCATTTCACGCTCCAACATGGGAGGCTGAACTCTAGCTGCCAGTTCACGCCACCTCTGAGCGTACTCCTTAAAACTCTCATTGTTCTTTTGTGACAGATTCTATAGCTGTGTTCTGTTAGGAGCCATATCAGTGTTATATTGGTAATGTCTGATAAATGCCCCTGTCAGATCTCTCCAACTACGCACATCCTTCCTTTCCAGTTGCATGTACCACTCCAGGGATGCCCCAGATAGGCTATCCTGGAAGCAATGCATCATCAGCTTTTCATTCTTCGCATATGCAGCCATCTTGCTTGCATATGCCCTGACGTGGGTCCTCGGACAAGTCATACCATTATACTTCTCGAAAGTGGGAGTCTGAAACTTGTGCGGAATAACAACGCCTGGAACCAGTCCCAAATCCTCTAGATCCATTCCCACAGAATCCTGATTCACAACACCCCTTAGCTGTTCCTCAATCAAACGGATCCTTTGATCTTGGTCAGTCTGGGGACCAGCATCCCCACTTGGCAAAGAAAATACATCATCCTGAACATCATCATACTAACGACCCTGAACTGCGCCAGTACCAGTACCACCTCCCCCAGCATTTTCAGCTCCGCTCGGAGGAATCACAACACTAGAAACAGGAACACCTCCGCCAGTAGGACCATTCTGACCATTATCAGTAACACCAGTCTGAAGTCCTCCATGAAGGACACCATCATTATCAACCCTCGCAATCAGTGGCTGAACGAGAGTTCTCAACTGTTCTTGTCCCTGAGCAACCCCTTGCATAAATTCCATGAATTGGTTCATGCGAGTCTGCATCTCAATGATCTCATTCTGTAGCTGATCCATGAGTCTCTTCCGATTCTGCTTAGTAGGATACCGGTGAATACGCTGATCTGCAATTCTGAGATGAGAACAAGATAAGAATACCGGAGATAAACACCTGTCATGCAAAATGATTATGAATATTCAAATGTAAATGGACATGTTTGAAAATTCACAAGGCGATCCACCCCTTGATTCCGGTTTAATAACAATATATAATGGAACTTCTGCTCATATATTAAGAAAACCAGAGAAAAGCCAAATGTCAATAATCATAAATCCGAGATAACGAGTCGGAATATAAAAACCCTAAGTCCCAACCAACAAGCCTGGTGGTGAACCAAATACAATAAAAGAGAAAAGGAAACTATGGCATGTCATCAAAATTCACAAGAGTCAATCCCCCCCATCCATTATGCTTTCTGCACCAGTCTTGAATCTCCTTGAACAGCTTTCTGGTATCAGGATGCTTCGGCCTCTGAATTAGCCCTTGAATGAGAAGGTCTCTCCTGTGTATGATCCTATCCAAGTATCGGCAATGTAACTCCCAAGCGTCTTCTCCCGAAACACCATCCATGCTAGGACCCTCATGTTTAGGTTTCTTCACTTCAGCTTGGACTTTCAGTTCTTCCATGGAGGCTATGGCTTCCTTGAGTCGATCTTCGACTACTTGTCTCTTGAATATCCCTGATAAGATCTCGACGTCTTTCTTCTTGAGCGTCGACTTCAACTGATCAATCTTAGCTATGTGGTCGTCTTCTTTTCTCTTGTTCTCAGCCATGGCAGTTTCTTGGTGATCATTGAACCTGTGAATCTTCAACAAAGCCTTGCCTAATTCTTCCTCCTTGGACCTGAGAACGTTACTGATACCATCCAAAGCTTGTTTCATTCTTTCTCTGGATGCGACCATGTCAGCAAGCTCTCTTTCTGCTTTAGCAAGAAGCTCTGTCTTCAACTTGGCGGTATGAACAGCTTCACCCCGCTCATGCTTCCACTGATAAATCTCTCTCTTTAGCTCACTATTTTCTTCCCGCAACCTTTCCTTTTCAGCCCATAATTTGTTATACTTCTCCAACTCAACGGTGGTAGGAGGCTCGATCACCAAAGGGTACAAAGGTGGTTCCACCGGGAATGGAAGAAGCTCATCTTCTGCTCTCTTCTTAATCCACTCTTTATAGGAAGGGAAAGCTCGATTGTTACTTTTCCCGAATGGAATTTTACCCTTCTTGGTCACCTGTTTCCAAGCATTCACAACTTTCCTTATCAACCCTTGATCCTCAATACCATTGAAGAATAAGGACTCTCGGACATCTCGCTCTTCGGGTGGATTCTTCAAAGGATAGCCAAACTGTCTGATAGCTAGGGAGGGATTATAGTTAATTCCACCTTTCCTCCCTATCAAGGGAACATTAGGGAATTCTCCGCATTTGCAAATAATCTCCATTCCTAGCAAGTCACGATTAATCCAAGTAATGTTGTCAGCAGTCAAGCCCATAACCCTCTTAGACCACTTCAGAGAATCTTTCGTATCAACGAAAGTGCCAGATTCAGGGAGACGACTCAGAAACCAAGTAGCTAAAAGCGGCGCACAACAACTCACAGTTTTCCCACGCCTATTCTCATTCTTATAGTGAACTGAATGGTACACATCACCTAGCAAGGTAGGTATAGGATTCTTTAAAATAAAGATTCTGACGGCATGCATATCCACCAGATCAGGAATATTCGGAAACAAAATAATCCCATAGATACACATAGCTAGGATAGCTTGGAAAGCAGTCCAGTTCTTCTCTTTGACATGTATGCAGGCTTGATCAAACAGGAACTTCAATAGGAAACCCTTAACTCCTTGTTTTTCTTCAATATTACTGTTCAGGACGGATTCACTAATATGAAGAGCCACAGCCATTTCTTTTATACCAGGGTGTTCCTCAGAAAAGAAAACTATATCATGACTGATAGGAATTCCCAAAATAAATGAGAACTCCTCCAACGTTGGAGCCAAGATGTAGTCCGGGAAAGTGAAGCAACGTAGAGACGGATCGTAAAACTGAAGAAGCGTGTGAATGGCATCCTTCTCATACTTGGAGATATTATAGACAAATTTCAGAAGTCTTCCATACCTTCCACTGAACTCTGTACGGACTCCGGAACCAGCCATATTAATCAGTTTGTGGATCAATGTCAAAGTCGGTTCTGGGAACGAATAGGCAACAATCTTCTTTCTCTGAACATCCATACTGAAGTAACCTCAGAAAACCGGAATCAAGAGTAAGATGCAAGCCCTGAAAAATGTCAAACACATCAGAATGCAAGAAAAATGATATGCTTATGCAAACATGGGGTCAAGGCACACTGCTGGATGTGCTGTGCTGTTAGCTGAACGAGAAACCAGAAAACCAGAACTCTGAACCACTGAGGAACCCAAATAATCAGACATTGATGAGAAATCCAGAAAACCGGGTAGGTTGAAGGTTTCAGTTACCTGCAAACCTGCAAACGCCCATCCCCTCTCACATGTGGGTACTAGGATGTTCAGTATCCCGGGCTCTCAGGTCGAGAAATGATGATACGTTCACCGTTTCTGGTTTGGCATCATCATCAATCGAGGAGGCCTCAACTGATTCTCCAAAGCGGAAGGTCCTCAGCTTTGGCACTGAGGTCGAGAAACAATAGTACATTCATCCCTCGGGGTACAGTACTAAAGTCAATCGAGGAGTGCCTCCACTGATTCTCTTCAAAACGTAGGGTCCATCCTATGTGAGTTCCAAAGCGGGCCCTCGGGTGCGAATGGGTTTGCCACAGGATGTGGTCTGCCACTGTCACCACTAAAGAGGGATGTTTCCACTAAGGTCCTCAATGATCGGTCACCAGAGTCGACAGCTCTCTAGACCAACACCCCAACATGCGCAAGACACACACGTTAGAATGCATCCCAAGATAGCCTCGTCTGGTTGTGAATTTCGTGAACACACAAACGTACCAAGCGGGCACGTAGGTCCCACTACTTTCCACTCTAGTCCTAGGGTATTCTCAAGCCTTGGTATTGGGCTTAGCTCTCGGTCTCACCCAACCTGCAAAACAAAGACAGCCAGCACAGCACAGCAGCATGACAATAATAAAAAATGAAATGCAGAAAATGCGGTAAAACTAAAAAATAAAAATAAAATACAACACATAAAGCAAATCAAGACAAAACACCCAAAGAGAAGAAAGACAAGCAAGCGTTAGGATTGACTCGCTTAGGGATGGACCAGCATAGGTCAACCAGAGTCCCCAGCAGAGTCGCCAGTTGTCGCTCCCAGGATTTTCATCCAGGTACAAACGCGAGAGTTGCGCGGAAAAACAGAGTCGCCAGCCGTGTAAATTTATCCCAAGAGAGGGAAAGGGAACATCGCATAAACCTGAGGAAGAGGGAAAGGAATGGTCATCGCAACCATAACCTGGGTTCGGGAGTCGGTTACGCGAGGGGAAGGTGCTAGCACCCCACGCGTCCATCGTACTCGATGGGATCCACGCTTGTTGTCTATTCTAAGGGTGAGTTATCCTATCATCTAGGGTTGTACTAAAACGGAGAGGGAAAGACAAAGACCGACTCGGTAGGACGTCGACGTCCTAGGCCTACGTACCCCCTTTGTGCAATGGGGAATTCAGAGTCAACGTAGTTCGGACTAAGTTCTTTTTGTGTTTTTTATGAGCGACGTTAAGTTCGCGTCCGGCAGTTAGGGTCGATGCCTGTTTGCGACTCAGACGGAAAGTAACGTGCCCTTTTTGAAAATAGCCTTTAGTTGAAGGTCCCGAAGGACAAAAAGGTTTGAAGTTGGTTTGTGTTTTTTAGGACAGAAGTGGCTTAAGTTAGTTCCTAAGTTGCATTGCACCAAAGTGTAGGGCACAGGGGCGAATACTTAACGCATCGTCCCAAGACAGGACGCTCGCTAAGCACTCTAGAGAGATGAGAGGAAGCCCCTCATTTCTCATTCCCTACGCTTAAGGCTCGTGCGCAATACACCTTATTATTATTAAGTGTTTTAAAGAAATTTGAGATGAGAAGAGAGAAGACACAAGGGTAACTCTAAGGGGGACTATGAATCCTAAAGTTATCATGCATGGGTGACCTACGGTTAGTGAGGTTCAACCTAAACCCTAAAGAAAGAAGATGAGGGAAGGAAAAAGTAAGGGTGACCATGGATACTTATCCATACCCTTAAAGAACTTACCTTAGTCACTGCATAAAAGATTAGTGAGAAACAAACATAAGTAAGAGAAATGAGGTGAATGAAAATCACACAATGGCGAACAAAAGTGATTATCATCCAAACATGAATCAAAGAAACAGCCCCAAAGCAAATGGCACAAGTGCCTTTTCAAACAGATAATCATACAAGGTCAAAGATGCGCCTGCAAGAAAATCTCAAGTGAAAACAAATTAGATAATTAGAAAAATAACTCCTAAAATTCCCAAATTAAACATTAAGGTTCCTCAACCAGAGGCAAACAACATATCAAAAGTCCCTGCAAAAAATCAAGATATTAGTCATTCAAATAATTAGGAGAGTTCAGGTGGGAATTAGGGCTCAGTGTGCCAAAGGGAAGGACCTAAATGCAATATGAAATAAATTTAAAAATGAAAGGAAAATATTTTTATGCACTTTAGAATGTTATCTAATAGATGCAAAAAGAATGGATCAAAAATATTTTGTAGATGAGGAGAATTAAAATGAAGAAATTCATGTATGCATGAGATGTGTAGTGCAAAGAAGAAATAGACTAAATAATTAATTTAAGTGATAAAAATAAAATAAAAATAAAAAATAAAATTTGTAAAATTTTATTAAAGTGACGAAAATGATGCATGAATTTTATGATGATTTTTAGATGCAAGAATGTATTTTTAAAATTAAAGAATGAAATAACAATTGAAATAAAATAAAATATGAAATAAAATGAATGAGGGTGTGCTTAGTAATGGAAACACGTTAGAAATGGAATTGGGCTGAAGAGTGGGGGGTGCGTATAGCAACCCAGCCCATCAGCAAAAAAAAAAAAAAAAAAAGACCACCGTGGGGTGCCATGTGACTGGCACATGCGCATTTTAATGCGCTGTCTTGATCCTGTTCGCACGATTCATCAAACGGCCAATGGTTAGTCAACGCAATAGAAAGTAAGCAAAAGGGAATAACATAATTGGGTGTGCATGGTAACTGCTGTGGGTGAATAAACACTGGATCCGTAATAAAAATTCAAAAAAATAAAAATAAAAGAACCAACACGTGGACCGCTGATGACCGCACGATGGAGGAAACGGACGGCTGGGAGTCATCTTCAACCTTCCTTCGCCAGAACCCTCACAGCCGCCGAAGCTAGGGTTCCGGCCGCCGTCCTCCGCCACCTGCAACCTGAAAAGTGCCCAGAAAATACTAAACCATATACCGTTCGAACCAGAATTTCGCAAGGGTTCCAAATCTCTCATCCAAAATCACAAATGAACAACATATAATAAAAAACGAATGGATTAGTGTTAGGGCATAAAACTTCAAATGCACATAGCAAGCAATATACACATCCATATTAAAAACCAATTATATCAGCATGATCAGCAGACATCACACTTCAATATAGACATAAAAAAAGAGTTTTGGGAGCACGAAAAATTCATCAACCTGAGATGGTACAGCTCCAATCCTTGCTTTTGGCTGCAAATTGTGGTTGAGTTGTGTTCTAGAGAACTCCAAGAGAAGTTTTGTGGAAGAAACTTGAAGAAACTCTTTGTAATTCGTGAGATCCAAGGAAGGAAAGCTTTAGGGTACAAGTTGTTGTTCTCCAAAATATCACGTGTGTCTAACCCTAACCAGTGCATGGATGGGTTTATAAAGACTAGGGTTTGTCTCTGAATATGAATTGGGCTTGGGTAATTACTTGTTCAGTGATTTTTGAATTATTTTGGAATTTTGCATTATGTGGAATATACCTCTCTTTATGCATGTTCACTTAAAAATTCCATGATGGATCACTTGCATTTGGATTGCTAATCACACCATATTTAAACTTGGGCCTTGAAAACAATTGATTTATGAGTTTTTAACATTTTGGCAATTTTGAATAATGGGAAAAAGGTGAATAATAATCCATGGAATTTCTTCATTCTTGGGCCCAAAATAATCCTCAAGGAATGTCTTTTAATATTGGAAAGTGGCATGACACAATGGAATTGGTTATAAGTCATTATGCCCAAAGTTGTGAAAATGGCACCATGAAAAACCCTAAAAACCACTTTGCCTTCTTTTGACCATAAGTTGAGTTTCACAAATGATATGGATACCCACTAGTACTTGTTGGAAGGAGGAGAAAAAGATCTTCAACTTTCATGTTGGAGAAAAATTCATTTGAAGTTTTCTTGCTGATGAAAAGTCAAGTTGAATGCAGTGCAGGAACTTGCCCAAAAAGGAAACTTTTCATTATAGGTCACTTTCCAAATTTAGAAACTTTGCACCAACTCCTGATTCCTGACAAATATGTATGAAACTTGACCCCTGGAGACCATATGAGGATGAGATCTTAAAATCCCTGAAGAGAACCTCAAAATTTCACAGTTGACTTTTCTCCTTTCACTGTTGACTTTTCCCCAAATTCAACTGATTTTCAATCCATTGGCTAATTGAACTTTTCCTGAACCAAGCTGATGGACAATCTTCCATCCCTAGGTATTTAGGGACCCAAGGAATACCATGGAATCAAGTCTTGCCCAAAAAATCAGAAATAAACTGACTTTATAGCAAACCCTAGTTTTAGTACCCTCAGTCTAGGAGGAAATAACACAGTCTCCAAATCCAAATTCCTCTGAATATGATGTGTATCCTCTCCAACAAAGATAAGATATGTCATTTGGTGATGATAAAAACCCAAGGAGCCTGCCCATTGGAGCAATAAACCCAAGAATTTCAAAACCCTAATTCATGCACTGGTTAGGAGAGTGATTCCACTTGAGATCCCTTGCAACCTGTGAACTCTTGATGAGGTAGTAGACCAGATAGGACTTTACCCTGACCCCATGCTAATGATATGCATACATGATAATGCAAAAATGAAATGAAACATAAGCCAGTTAGTACTAAAGTAAGGAGGGCAAATTTTGGGGTGCAACAAGTATCGTATTTTCAGAACACTCATTCGTGTCTGTGTCTTTCTTTTGATACCGGTAAATATCATCTTTCGATACCGGTAATTATCGTATTTTCAGAAAACTCATTCGTGTTTGTACTTCTTTTGATGCCGAAAAGCATCATCTTTCGATGCCGGTAAGTGTTGTCGATCCAGTACACGTGTTCGTGTCTATATCATCTTCCCTTTTTTTATACTAGTGAGCATCATCTTCCGATACTCATCCTACCTCATGATTTTAGACACCGGTCTGTGTCGTGTCTTCTCCATATCATATATTCCAATCTCACTTATTTCTTGTTATCTCCAATAAAGTCTTCCACACTCATCAGATCTTCTACCCTAGTTTATACCCCCAGAGTGAAAATTTTCGGTTTCTGTTGGTATTCAATACCTATTTACCTCGAATGTCTGAAAGCGCCGCTCTCATCCCTTCAGGTCCACAGTTGATTGAATAGGGGTAGCTGTAAAACCTCAAAATTTGCCCTCTTATTTATACCCAATAAGTGGCTTAGGCTTCATACTTCATTTGCATTTAGATCATGAACATCATACATGCATCATGGAGCTTCTAAAGCATGGGATCAAGAGTTTATCTGAGCCAAGGTTCTATGTGCTTTGATGCTTCTTATACTCACGGAATTAGGGCTTTATCAAGTATCTCTACACTTCAACATTGTTCATCTTCAAAGGTTTCTCAAGGGATTCCCTTCATGATCATAAAACCAAGGATTTGTGAATTAGATTGCTAAAAAGTGTGAGCGTGAGTTAGGGGTTCATTTTGTTCAAGGCATGGTCATCCTCTTAATCGCTCGTTGCTCATCATGAAAGTTAACACGGGATTGAGGAATTAAGGTTGGGGCTTCATTGGTTGGAAGATGGATTCGTGATATTGGTCCAAGTGATTCCATTGTTTAAAATTGTTAAAGATGGATCAAAAATTAAGGAAAATATTACAAATCAACATTCAAAGGTGAAAAGTCAGTATTGCAAGGTCATTTTGATGTTTTGGCAAACACTTTGATAGATTCATACTACGGCTAAGAAATTTCGAAATGTAGACTCCAAATTCAAGTTGAAGGAGAAAATGCTTTGAATATTCGGGAAGTTTGACATTTGGATTTAAGAAGTTTACAAAGTTATATTTCTAGTACAAAAAACATGAATCATCATCACTATCAAGGAGGAATGCCGTAGTTTTGTTCATTTTATTACTCGGTTTTGTGACGGTGGAACTTTAGCCGTAATAGGGATGCCGGACCGATAGATATTCAAACTTGTTGGAGCTGCAACCAAACCAAAGATGCATAACAGGTTGCAAGAGGAGTGATGACAGTTCTACAAAGAAGCACGTTCACACACATGTTTCAATCCATAATTTAATTCACAAGCACATTCAAGCGATTAATTAAGTTACAACCCCGAAGACAGATTTCACGAGCTACACCACCAATCTACTTATCAGAGTATTCAAAGCTACATCGCAGAGTTACTTCCCACAAAGTTACCTAATAGAATCAAAGAAAAAGGAAGCCTCGTAACAGTTTTGATCAATAGTCTGCAGGTGAAGTATGACGGAAAAAGCAACTGTTGTTAGGCCAAAATTCACGAAGATGACTTCGGCTGGGTTTGTGAGCCGTCGGTCATATAAGAATTGCCAGCATTTTGTCAACATCTCAGCTGCTGTAGAGGCCATTGATTATTCCCTGATAAGCAACCATCTTTGAGCTGCAGAAAATGTCAAAGGCACCGTCATCAAAGAAAGCTCAATTTGTGCTTTAAAAGGAAACTAGTTGGTGCGTGAAGATACTCATGAGTTAACCAATCAATTCTGGCAGCCCCACATACTATCCTCAAACCGCAATCATGCTATGCCATCCCACAGAAAAAACTGAGCATCATATAATAAACCATACCTGCATAAAATATGACGAAAACCAACAGTTAATACACCAGTTCCACGGCAATCATCCAATCTGTGTCTAAACAATCCATAAAAAATAAGCCATCCACATCTTACATTCGACCTGCAATGAAAGATATAATCGTAATATCAGGCCACGAAGTACTAACTGCAGCAGGATTTAAGGAAAAATTATTGGCATCAGCTCTAAGTAATGTTAAAATTATTATTGGTTTGATAGAGAGGTTACACACAGTTAATGGGCATATGCGATGTATTCGGTAATTCAGTGAAATTTGTGAGACAAAAATGACATACCTAAAATACTCCTGAGATGTTCCAAAAAGTAAAATATCTCGCAACACATCAGGTGTATAGACTATGTCATATCAGCTTTCTGCTGCACATCTTCCCGCCACCAAAACCTAAATTTGAGAGGCCATTGATTAGAAGGAGAACTCCTGTCCATCCGCTAAGGGAAGACATTGAGAAAGCTTGTGAAGATCTTGAGCCACTTTGTATTCCTACTCTTTATCAGTATTTGTTAGCCAGGCTTTATCGTGCTGCAACATATCCATGCCACATCAGATATCTCTTCGGATGATTTATGAGGGCGTTTAAAGGTGTTGACAACTAGTTTGCATAATTGGTTCGACCGTCGTTGAACAGAATAATAGCAAATTATGTTCTTAAACCTCCACCTCCACAAGGTTACTTTGGCAATATGACAGAACCGAGACTATAATTATACTCACAAATTCTGCCCGTCTGCTGAAAGCACAAGATCTTGTAAATGTAACCACATGTCGAGAATGAGCGTTATTTGAGTATTTTGTCTGCCCTGATGAGCTGCATCATGTCACTAGCATTGATATTGCTTTGGTTGTATTGAAGGAGAACCTAGTTCTCACATTATTCAGAGATAAGTATGTACTTTTGCATGAGTATCAACTGTACGTTCTACCTCGAACATTAGAATCTAAGAAGATGGCGAAATCTGGACACATAAGGCAAGAGGAGCCACTTGGACCTGTTTCCAGAAAAAAATGCAACAACATCAGTTTCCATAGTGATTCAGAGGTATATGCATAACAGTCAGTTAATAAAAAGCGACAACACTACGAAATGAGGACACTCCAATTACATTGATACAAGAAGATCAAAGCATTTCCAAAGATCTTGGTTCCTTACAAGCAAAAACAATACAAGTTAACTTTGATATAAATGCTGTTGACTAAGCTATCCTAACCTCTAACAGTCAAAAGGAAAATTCAGGGCTAGTGTGTTAATCACTGTGGTTGAAACTTTACAAGGACGAAACACAGAAACTTTCATGTATTCACCCACTGGGAAATCGCAACATCGTTGGTAAGTTTGAACCGAAGACCATTAAGTTAATCGTCTCTCCTGCAGGATGCTCACAAAGCTCCATTTACCATTCAAGGGAATATCAACTTGGGATGTTAGCACAAGACTCGCATAATCAAGCTGGCGTTGCTTACAGTGGAGCAAATAAAAACTGGCCAGATCAAGTTCATTCAAAGTTAATGCACACGGATTCAACAGGCTGTAACTGAACTTCAAACTTCCAAGAAATCAGAAAAGAAAACCAAAAGCAAAACCACAACTTCAGACCCGCATACAAAACTTCAGACTCCAAACTTCAGACTTGCATACACAAGAGTAACCTAACAATCTACCACATTTCAACTAGCTGCCCTACTGAATTTCAACTAACTGGCAGCACTCCATAATCGAATCTTTTCGAATTTAGCATACATAAAAACTAACCCTTCATTAGAGTTACTAAACAAACATCGGCAACTAACTTCCAACTGATCTCTAGCTATTTTTCAACTTCACTAACTAACTTATTCAAAACCCACCTAACAAACTAACCTTCATCTCAACTGTCCTAACTCTAACTACTAACAGACTTGACTTACATCTTAACTGCCTAACTGTCCTAACTAATTTCTTAACAGTCCTAACCAACTTCAAAACAGTTGCAACAAACTAACAACTTAACATAATTTCTCAACCTCCTCCTTCATCATATAAAAACAAGCTTCATTCCCCTCTTCATAGGGGAATCATCGTTTTTCCCATCTTCTCACTTTTTCATCTTCCTCACTTCTCCACTCTCTAATCTTGACTCTTTCCAATCAGCATGCATCATCACCAATCACCATCTATCCCATTTTTCTCATTCTCTCTCTCCATTCCCTCAAAAACCACACCTAGAGCTTCTTTAAACACTTTCTTCAGAGCTATTCATCAAGCTATGATTAAGGTGAAGCAAAAACCTCATTCACCTTCAACAATAATTCAAGGCAACATCATCTTCAAGGCTTCACCAATTCACTAAGTCTCAATTCATATTCTACGGCATCAATCTAATCTCTGCTGCTATTATCCTACCTCTATTCTATTCATCATCAACAATGACAACAATGACCCCTTTCGGAATTCCAAGAATAAAAAATTGAAGAGAAGAAGAAGAAGAGTTCGCAGAAGAAGAAGATTCTGAAACTTTACCAGAATTGAAGCTTTTAATCTTGGGTTTATTTCGTAAATCCTGCGCTTTGGAACCTCCCCTTTGGTTTTCTCTTTGCATCACCTTTGGATTACTTCCCAACCATCACCGGAACAATCCTCGGTTCCGTAGGTAAACGCGAAACTCCCTAATCTCCTTTGTCCTGCTTCATTTCTATTACTAGGTTGTAGTTTGAACGTTAAGGAACCATAACCATAAGATACTGAACCCTAATTCGTCTTCGATCACCATTTAATTTCCAATTTGAGATTCAGAGAGCGAGGACGAGCGGTGATGTGAGGTTTATGTAGTATCACCCTCCGCCCACCCTCCGCCACTGCCGGAGGCGATTTCCAGCGCGGCAGTGATAATTATCTCCGGCAAAGTGAATGTCAAGGAAAAAAATAATTGATCTTGTGAGGTTTGCTTCTTGAGGTTAGGTCGTGAGGATCCCATGCATTGCAAATTGGGCTTAAGCATTTTTACTAATCCCACCTCCAATTTGTTTGCCCAGGGAATTTTGAACATGAATATTACTATGCATGCACCCCTCCCTTGTTTCCATGATTTTGATTTTCCTTTCATTACTCGTTTCAAATTACCATATTAAAAGTAGTGAATTTTGCTAAAAAGTTCTGAGAAAATTTATAGTAATTTTTGGATGCTTTATTTAATTTTTCATAATTTTTATTTTCGTTTTTGGATATATTTAGTATTTGTTCCTAATTTCTGATTGGTGGATATCGAAGTTGGCATACCTTGTGATACAAGGCTTAAAAAGTGACTTTCTCTTAATAGTTGTGATCCAACTTTTTGTGTGTATTTTGACCCTTCATTGTAGGATCTTTAAATTCTAAATTCGTGTTTTGATCATGTTTTTTAGGTCACTTGTTAAGTACTTTTATGTGACTTGTGTTTGTATGATCATTAAGTGGAAAATGCCTAATACTTGCATTTAATTGAGCACTCTTGGTGCATGATTTGGATCTAATATTTGCATGTGATCACCTACTGGACCTAACATGACTTGGTTGTTTGTTCATAATTTTCAAAAGTCATTTGCTATTTTTGACCAATTTTCCAATGTGAACATATCATATGTAAGCATGCTAGAACTTGGTCAAGTTTAATGCTAATGTGTGAGCACCTTAAAACCAATTTTGAGAGCATGTTTGATCCTATACACAATGACATTTTAGGAACCTTTTTTATCCTTAAATTTTGCTTTTTGTTCATGACCTAAATGATTCTTTTTGAACCCTAAGTTGTTTATTCGATTACGCTTGATGTTTGCTCAAGTGTTTTAGTTGATGATGTAGTTGTGATATCCTCTATAGGATATTTTTTGTACATCATTCCACATATGGTTTAACATGAACCATAAACTGCCCTAATGAATTTATGGGTCACTTCATATGCTCTTAATTGGTATTATACTTCATAAGTTTGAACATGAATGAGAAGTTAACTTTGTTGTTTTCACTTGGACTTAGAATGTGCCAAGTTTGTACAAAGTTTTTGACATTCAAATGTATCATCCCACATATCATTTACTACTGCCCCTTGTATGGTATGTACCTCTAGGGTTCCCTTTTCATTGCTTATTGTTTCATTTTGCTCTTAGGGTAGAATTAGAGCACTTCCTTGTGCATTAAGACTTAGTTTTGTGTGTTACTTTCGACTACTTGATAGTTGAGCTTGGCATGGAGATGGTAAGTTGTTTATGATACTTTGAATGCTATTTTACACTTACATGTTTCTTTCTCCTCTCACTTCTTATTCACTTCTCTCTTTTGTGATTGTTTATAATAATGTTTACTTGTGATGATTCACATGATCCCTTAGGATTCCTAGCTTCACTTAGGGTGGAGGTAGGAGAGACATTAGGATACCAATCCATGCATGCTAACATAGGTAGCAATCCCCTTCTAAACTCAAATATAGGGCCACCATTGTATGATAACATTAGAATCTAGTCTCCCCTTAGCATTTTCTTTCAACTTTGAGTCTTTCTCTCCTCATCTCAAAACAAAATCAAAAACATGTAATAAATACAACGAGCATTGTACGCCATGAGCCTTAAGTACATAGAAAATGAAGAATGGAGGGTCTCCCTTCACCTTTCTAGAGTGTTTAGCATACGTCCCATTGGGGGCGACCATGCGACGCATTCGCTCCTATGTCATAGACTTTAGTGCAATATGAGTTACCAACACAAACAATCAAAATACTTTCTCCTAAAAAATATAAAACAAATAATTGTCTTCTCTTCTCATCTCCCTCGCTCCATCCTTAAAGGATGCGTCATTTCCGTTCTACCGTAAACAGGTAAATGCGTAAGACTCCATACAACGAGAGGCGACACCTAAACTGCTAGAACGTGAACGTTGACGTATTCCACCTAAAAAACACAAAGAAAACCGACCCTGTAAGGTCGAACTATGACTGCTCTGATTTCCTCCTTCCGGTACGATTGAGGATACGTAGGCACGAGACGCGATGTCTTGGCTAGCAAACTTCCCCCCACAATCCGTAGTTCGAACTACGTTGACTCTGACTTTCCCGTTCTCGAGGGAATACGTAGGCCTAGGACGGCGATGTCCTATCAAGTCACTTCTTTTCTTTTTCCCTGTTTCTATCATTTCTAGTTTAGCAGTTGAGCTTCAGATAACCCTACATCCTGTGATCGATAACAACAAGCGTGGATCCCATCGAGTACGATGGACGCGAGGGGGTGCTAATACCTTCCTCTCGCGTAACCGACTCCTGAACCCAGGCTATGGTTGCGATGACCATTCCTTTCCCTTTGTTGAGGTTTTCTTCGATCGTTTCCTTTCCCTGCGTCAGGATAAATAACGTTCGGTTGAGACTCTTCTGTTCTTTTCCGCGGGTTGATTTTCGCAGATGCGACAGACCGCCCTTTCGGGTTTTCAGTACACCGAGACATTTTTTTTATTTAGGTGAAGTATTTCTTGACTACGTCAACATTCGTGGGGTAGGTGAACTCCTCTCCATCCATGGTTGCGAGTCTCAAGGAACCGCTTGAGAAGGCTTTCTTGACCACATAAGGGTCGTCATAATTCGGAGTCCATTTACCCCGAGAATTAATGAGAAATGATTGTATCTTCTTGAGCACAAGGTCTCCTTTTCTGAAGACGCGAGGTCGAACCTTTTTGTCAAACGCCTTCTTCATTCTTTGCTGATATAACTGACCATGACATAAAGTTGTCATTCTCTTTTCTTCGATTAGGTTCAGTTCATCGTGCCTTCTTTGGCACCATTCAGCTTTTGTTAGCTTATCTTCCCTCAATACCCTGATTGATGGGATCTCTACTTCTATGGGGAGAACTTCCTCCATGCCATATACTAGAGAGAAAAGGGTTACCCCTGTTGAAGTTCGGATGGATGTGCGATAACCATGGAGAGCAAAGGGTAACATCTCGTGCCAATCTTTATACGTTACAACCATCTTTTGAACAATCTACTTGATGTTCTTGTTAGCCGCCTCTACTGTTCCGTTCATCTTAGGTCGGTAGGGAGATGAGTTATGGTGTTCGATTTTGAACTCAGCGCACAACTCTTTCATCATTTTGTTATTCAAGTTAGATCCATTATCAGTAATGATCTGACTTAGAACACCATAATGGCATATGAGATTGTTTTTTATAAATCAGACCACCACTTGTTGGGTTACATTGGCATATGACGCTGCTTCGACCCATTTGGTGAAGTAGTCAATGGCTACCAGGATGAACCGATGTCCGTTCGAAGCCTTGGGTTCGATCATGCCAATCATGTCGATTCCCTATATGGAAAAAGTCCATGGAGAAGAAAGAACTTTAAGATGCATTGGCGATACATGGATTTTGTCTGCGTATACCTGACACTTGTGACACCTCTTCATGTACTTGTAGCAATCGGATTCCATTTTCAACCAATAATATCCTGCTCTCAGAATTTTTCTCGCCATCATGTGTCCGTTGGCATGAGTGCCGAAGGATCTTTCATGAATCTCTTTCATCAACATGTTTGCTTCTGGTCTGTCTACGCATCTGAGCAAAACCATGTCGAAGTTTCTTTTGTAGAGTGTGTCACCATTTAGGAAGAAGTTGCCTGTCAGTCTTCTGAGAGTCTTCCTGTCTTTTCTAGATGCCCCAGATGGGTATTCATGTCTTTGAAGGAAGCACTTGATATCATGATACCAGGGTCTGTCATCAATGACTGCTTCAATTGTTAAAATGTAAGCAGGCCTTTCAAGGCGCATTATGTCAATCTTAGGTACATCGTTCCATTGACCTACACTAATCATGAAAGAGAGAGTGGCTAGTGCATCAGCCATGTAATTTTTTTCACGAGGAATGTGATGAAACTCGATTCTGTTGAAGAATGGTAACAACCTTCTTGCGTAATCTTTATAAGGAATCAATCCTGATTGGTATGTATTCCACTCTCCTTTGATCTGATTGATAACCAGGGCTGAGTCTCCATACACATCCAAGTTCTTAATCCTTAAGTCAATAGCTTCTTCGAGACCCATGATACAAGCTTCGTATTCAGCCTCGTTGTTTTTGCTTTTGAATGTTAGTCTGGCAGTGAAAGGGATATGGGTACCCTGAGGTGTTACTATGATTGTCCCAATTCTATTTCCGTAAGTGTTGATAACTCCGTCAAATATTAGTCCCCATTGGGAACCTGGTTCTGGCCCTTCACTGGGTAGCGGTTCATCACAATCTTTCATTTTCAAGTACATGACATCTTCATCTGGGAAGTCAAATCCGACTGATTCTTGATCGTCAATCGGTTGATGAGCCAAATGATCAGCTAAAATACTTCCTTTGACGGCTTTCTGAGCGTGGTACTCAATGTCATATTCTGATAACAACCTCTGCCAATGGGAAATTCTTCCCGTGAGGGCAGGCTTTTCAAAAACATACTTGATTAGATCCATTTCTGAGATTAACCAAGTAGTGTGACAAATCATGTACTGGAAAAGACGTTTGGCTGCCCAAGCCAGAGCGCAACAAGTTTTCTCGATTATAGTGTACCGAGTTTCACAGTCAGTGAATTTTTTTCTTAGGTAGTAAATGGCATACTCTTTTCTCTTTGTCTTATCTTGTTGACCAAGCACACAATCCATTGAGTCTTCTAAGACTGTTAGGTAAATGATCAGTGGTCTTCCCTCCACTGGAGGAGACAGAATATATGGATTCAACATATATTCTTTGACACTATCGGAAGTTTTTTAACAATCTTCTGTCCATTAACAACTTTGATTCTTTCTGAGTAGTTTGAAGATTGGCGCGCATGTCACGGTCATGAGTGATATGAACCTCGAGATATAATTCAGACGTCCCAAAAATCCGCCGACCTATTTTTCAGTCTTTGGTGTAGGCATTTCTTGAATGGCCTTGACCTTGTCGGGATCAACCTCAATTCCTTTCTGGCTAACGATGAACCCTAAGAGTTTTCCTGAGCGAACACCGAACGTGCATTTATTGGGATTCAAGCGAAGTTTGTATGTTCTCAAATGCTCGAATAGCTTTGACAGGTGTGTCACATGCTCTTCTTCTGTTTTAGATTTGGCAATCATGTCATCGACATACACTTCAATCTCTTTGTGCATCATGTCGTGAAACAGAGTCGTCATGGCCCTTTGATAGGTTGCCCCGACGTTCTTTAAACCGAACGACATTACCTTGTAACAAAAGGTGCCCCATGAGGTGATGAATGAAGTTTTCTTCATATCTTTCGGTACCATTTTGATTTGATTATAGCCCGAAAATACATCCATGAAGGAGAAGACTTTGAACTTTGTTGTATTGTCTACCAGCATGTCTATGTCTGGGAATGGGAAGTCATCCTTTGGACTTGCCTTGTTCAGATCCATGTAGTCTACACACATTTTGACTTTTCCGTCCTTTTTCAAAATTGGCACTATGTTAGCTAGCCATTGAGGATATTCAGAGATGGCGAGGAAACCAGCGTCAATTTATTTCTACACTTCCTCCTTAATCTTGATAGCCATATACGGGTGAGTCCGTCTCAGTCTCTGTTTTACCGGAGGACACTCTGCTTTTAGTGGTAAATGATGTTCCACGATGCTGGTATCTAACCCTGACATGTCCTGATAGGACCAAACAAATACATCGGGAAACTCTTTGAGAAGTTTTATCAAGCCTTCTTTGACAGCTGGATTGAGTAATGCTCCAATCTTAACTTCTTTCTTTTCTTCCTCTGATCCCAAATTGACCGTTTCCAACGACTCCTTGTGGGGCTCAATAGACCTTTCCTCTTGTCGGAGTAATCGAGAGATTTCTTCTAGAATTTCTTCGTCCGCTTCTTCTTCAACTTCAAATACCGGGAATTCAAAGTTGGGAGAAGGCATTTGATCGTATGTTTCAATGGGGTTTAAAACAAGCAATCAGCATGACGTAATGATTTGTTTTTTAGCAAAGACAGAGAGAGATTCAAGAGTGTGTGCAGTGTATTTTTTGAAAAACGCTTGTTTTTCTTTTAGGTTGTTTTAGGATTACCATTTTCTGAAAAAAAAAATGAAAAGTGAAAATAGCAATAAATGTGGAAATTACAGAATGACATTATTTATTTATGATTTTGTCGATTCTTGAAATACAACCCTATAAAACAAAAACTCTGTCGCTTTGGGCGAAGCGAAGAGGGACATTTATAGAAAAGTGAGCCCTATGAAAACATCTGTTTCACCCAGGCAAGGTGAAAGGTTAAAACAAAGATGGAAATTACTTAGACTTTTGGACGACTTTCGGGACATTGACAGCAACCCATTGGCGCCTACTCCTCGGTGAATCACAAAGTCTGGTACCTTCTTTCTTGGTTTGTCCTTAGAGATAACGTTGATTTCTGGCAGAGTATGACCATTGGAGTCTTCCTCCCATGCAGAGTTGTCGTAAACGAACTCTTCTGTTATATATTCCTTAGTGTTTTCACTCTCAAGAGGATCTCCCCATCCAGTTGGTTGGATGTCCTCGTATCTGATGCGAGAGCTTTCAGGAGCGGTATAATTGACTAAGAAGTTGTACTTGCCACTCGGCTGTTCTAAGGTGTCCCATACTTCTATGGGAGTGGTCGAGTTATCTTCCTCGATGACGTTGACCTCAGGGAAAGCATAGTTGATGAACTTTAGTCCTGCAATCTTTGGAGATTCATCATTGTGCTGGATATCTTCGAAATGTCCTGAGTAATGACCCCATGACTCGATGGGGACGTGAGTATTCTTTTCAATATTACTCAGTTGATAGGTATCATTAGGTTGACTCTTCTGTCCCAGGCCTTCTATGTATGGTTTCCAAATAGGCAAGCCATCCAGGGGATCATAATAATCTTGATCGAAGTTATCTTTCATTAGACCATCTTCTAATGAATTAGGTGGAGCATGACATCCCTCAGGATCGCAATCTCCATAGATCATCCGGACGTCTGACCTTGGTATATATCTCGAGTTCTGCTTTGGAAAACTGAATGACATATGCGCATCTTCCTAAGACATATAACTGTTGTCATTGAGATAAGATTTCCATTCTTCATCCATATCAAAGGAGTCACTCTTGTTGATGGTGTGTACTTCTTGAGACACTGGGTGGAGGAAGCCTCCACTGTGGTAGAAGTCTTGAATGGGATGAAAACTTTCATCTTTCTTGGCAGCCTGGGTACAGGTTGAAGAGAAACCAAAACCTTTCTTTGTCTTGTTATCCGTAGGAATTAGAATCTGTCCCTATCCCTTTATGGTATCACTCTTGATCACTTCGAGAGCGTCCTTGTATGAGGAAATCGATGTCCCTTTTTCTGGTCGATTCTCATTGCTCATTGTAACACCCCAAAATTTGCCCTTTTTGTTTTTAGCTAACTGGCTTATGTTTCTTTTCATTTCTTGCATTAGCATTTGTGCATATCAGTGGTTCCTAGCATGGGATCAAGGTATCTTTGTTATCCCTCAAGAGGAGGAGGTGTCTCAAGGCCAAAGCAAGAGAATGTACTCAATCTTGTGGTGTTCAGATGGGTTAATCATTTCAGAATTAAGGTCATAAAGCAGGGTTGATTTGATCTTGTTCCAGACAGGTTTTATATCATGTTCCAAACATCATTCAAGGGTATTATCATTGGCTAAGGATTAAATATGAAGCAGGACTCAAAACAAGTTGCATTGAAGCAATTTTCACCATTTTGCCTTGGTCCAATCGATTTGCACAAGTGTGCAATCGATTGCACCCCTTCAGTTTTCACATTTTTGCCTTTTCAAGGGTGTCCAATCGATTTGCACTGCTGTGCAATCGATTGCACTGTGACGGATTTACCTAAAACCTTTATTTTTCAGCACTATGCCAATTTCCAATGCACCACATTCACTTGGGATCAATGCTATATCAGTAGAAGGATCTAGAGAGCTGCAGAATTTGATTTCATTTCCATCCAATTTCCACTCTAATTCCACATTCCCTTTCCAAGTTATTTTTCACTTCCGTTTCCACTCACTCAAAACCTCACTTTCATTCCAAACCTAAGTCATATTTAAACCAATTTGATCCAAACCACACACAATTACACTTCATTTTTCTAATTTTTCTACACTTCTCATTCATAATTCTCTCTCAATTCTCTCTCACTTTTTTCATTCTCCACCTTCATCTTCAACCTCTCACCAAAGCTCCATATTCATAGATTCACAAATTCTTCATTGGAATTTGTGAATTATTGAGCTAAACCTCCATCACATCCTCATTCTTGATTTAATTCTGCAGTAGCAACTTATTTGGATCTAGGTTCAAGATTTTGGAATCACTTCTTGGAGAACTTTTGCTTATTTGTGGATTATTGCTTGGATCTTCAAGTGTTCTTGCTAAATCTTCATAGATCTCTGGATTTCTCACTTTGATTCATCAATTTTCGTGTGCAACAATCACCAAAGCAAATCTCAGCTTTGTAGGTTGGTTTTTCTTAGATCTATGCTTGATTTAGCTTAATTTTAACTTATACAATGTAGATCCATGGTTTTCAATGTGATTTGATCCGTTTGCTTGATTGGATTCATGATTTTGTTGTTTGATTGTTGAAGTGTGTGCTTGATTACTGATATTTGATGTGGATTTTCGTGTATGTTTGATTACATGACCATTTGGATGTTTGAGTAGGTGATTGGTGCTGGAAAAGTGATTATGAGAAGTGATTTTTGCAGGTCTGAGACTGTTCAGTCGATTTGCATCCTGCTGCAATCGATTGCACCTGTGTTTTTTTACTAAGAATTGCTTTCTGTAACTGTGCAATAGATTTGCACCCTGCTGCAATCGATTTGCACCTGCAACTTTTGTAATTTTGGCTGGTTTGGAAGCATGTATTGATACCTATTCCACCCCTAACCTTCATGGCTTTGTGTTATGCATATTTGTGGAATTTTCCAGGGTTGTTTAACCTCTAGTTGCTGGATGCATGTGAATCTTTGATGCATGATTGTCCGATTGTTGATTTGTTTGCATTCTTTAAGCATGTTCTTGAGGCATATTGGTTCATGTGTGATTAATGACTTGATAAACTTGTGTGATCTCTTGGAAATGAATGTGATGTGATACATATTAGTATGATGTTGTGGTGTGCATAAGTTGGATCATGTATGCCTTTTTCTACCTTGCTTGAACATTTGTTTTCCTTTGAAAATGATTATGGTGTATGTTCAACTAGTCTTGATGTATGTTAATGAGAAGTTGTCTTGCATGTTTGGATTGGATGATCATCGTATGATTTAAGTTCTGACTTTGCTCCATTCTCATTTCATTTTGTTCACATCACCTTTGTATGAACACGGTTTTCCGACACGCGACTTTTGATTTCCATTGATGAATGTTCATGCTTGTGTTGTTGATTAATTGTTTTGATGATCACTTAATGAACACACTTTGAGTTTGTTAATTGCTAATTGATGATGATGATTGTTAGATAATTATGTGCATGTTCATTTTCTTTTGATTCCATGATGTGCATACTTGTTTCATTTGATCATGTGTTATATGTTGCATTCTTCCATGATGCTTACAAGGTTATTCAATATGGTGTGTGGTTTGTTTATGATCATGATTAATTGAACGATGTATGTTGTTTGATGCACGTTTGCTTTGCCTTGATTGAATCATATTCAAGTGTAATGCATGCTGTCCTGATTTCACATCTGAGTTTTGCATAAAGTGCTGTCATATGTGCTGTCCATATGTACATGTATGCTGTTTAGCCTTTTTACACCTGTTTTCATGCTGGATTGTATGCTGTGAAATGCTGATTGGTGTTTGTGCATGATTTCATTGTTGTTCTGAAGCAAATGTGCTGTTGTAGGTGCTTCCTTCTCTTTTTACTCATCTCTTTCCTTTGAATCTCAAGACTTGATTAAGTCTTGGATTCTTTTCCCTTAGAGCTACCTAGTCCAACTTAATTTTTGATTAAGCTTGGAGTAGGATTAGCATTAGGTTAGGTAGTCGTTTCTCCTAAACCTCACTAACCATAGGACATCCATGCATGATAACATTAGGACTCTTAGTTCCCCTTTAGAGTTTCCTTTGTGTCGTCTCTCTTCTCATCTCAAAACTTCTTCAAGACACGTAATAAAAGTTAACGTGTATTGCGCTTGAGCCTTCTATGTGGGAAGTGGGGATTGAGGGGCTTCCTCTCATTCTTCTAGGATACCTAGTGTACGTCCTGTTGGGGACGATGCGCGAAGTATTCATTTCTATATTTAAGACTTGGGTTCAATGCAAGTTACGAAACAACTTAAAAGACACTTCTGTCTAAAAAACACAAAACCAATTCAAATCTTTTTGTCCTTCGGGATTGCCGGGTTTCAAACTTCTTTTTTTCAGAAAAGAGCTCGTCGCTCACGTAAAAAAACACTTACCTATCCGTGGTCGTACCCACGAACTACGTCAGCTCTGATTCCTCTCTCTCGTCCGATTGAGGATACGTAGGCACAAGACAGCGATTGTCTTGGCGAGCAACCTTCCCCCACAGTTCCCATCCGAACTACGTTGACTCTGACTTTCCCATTGCACTGAGGGAGTACGTAGGCCTAGGACAACGATACCGTCCTATCGAGTCACTTCTTTTTCTTTTCTTCTTCGTTTCTCCGTTCTTTCCGTTCTCTTTTCTTCTCCGGTCCAGTAGCAGTGGAGTTCCAGACGACGACACCCTTTGATGCAGACAACAAGCGTGGATCTCGTCGAGTACGATGGACGTGTTGGGTGCTAACACCTTCCCTTCGCGTAACCGACTCCCGTACCCATTTCTCTTGGTCGTGAGACCATGCTCTTTCCCTTCTTCAGGTTTATGCAGTGTTTCCTTTCCCTCTCTTGGGATAAATACACTTTGCTGGTGACTCTGTGTCTTTTGCGCCACTCTCGCGTTTGTACCGTTGGATGCGAATCTTTCGGGAGCGACAGCTGGCGACTCTGCTGGGGACTCTGGTTGACCTACTGCTGGCCCTTCCCCTTTAGCGAGTCAATCCTAGCGCTTGTCTGTTTCTTTTCTTTGGGTGTTTGTTTTTTTGGTGCTTTGCTTTGTTGTATATTACTGTATTTGCTATGTTATTTGGTTTACTATTTTTACAGCTTTTATTGTATTGCATTTTATTATTGTCATTCTGGATATACTGCGCTGTGCTGGCTGTTGTTCTGTTTGGTGGGTTGGGATGTTCTGAGAGATGAGCCCAATACCCAGGCTCGAGTATACACTTAGGTTTTAGCGTGGGCAGGCGTGACGCTCCCGTGGTGTTGGCCACGTGCGGGTGATTACGATCCCTACAATCAGACGAGGTTCTATCCGGAGCTATCTGCTACTGTATGTTGATACAGGCCAGTAGTTATTCTCTGGAGGAATTGTCGACTCTGATGACCATTCCCGAGGACTCAGTTGCGGCACTCCTCCCGGATGTGACAGTGGCAGCCCACTTTCTGTGGCAAACCCATTGCACACTCTCGATCCGAGGACCCAATGCTGGGAACTTGCCATAGGATCCTTCTTTTTGAAAGTGAATCAGCAGACGACCTCTTTGATTGGCGGTAGCATTGTATCCTTCGGGCTGAATGTGCTATTACTTCTCAAACCTCTGAAGCCGAGGATCTTTCGTTTTTGGAGAATCAGTTGAGGCCTCCTCGATTGATGATGATGCCAAACCAGAAATGGTGAACGTATCATCATTTCTCGACCTGAGATCCCGGGATATTGAACATCCTAGTACCCACACGTGAGAAGGGCGGGTTGTTTACAGGTTTGCAAGTAACGTTGACCTTCAACATACCCGGTATTCTGGATTTCCTGTCAGTGTGGACTTATCAGCCTGGTATTCTGGTATTCTGATCATCCGGTATTCTGGTATTTCTCTTCAGAGCAGGCCTTTGAGCCTATTTAGTCAGCACAGTGCAGCCAGTTTGTATGGATACCTTGATCCCATGTCTGTTGCATATGCATCATCATTCTTGCATACATGTTCTTGTATTTCCATGGATATCATTGTTGAGGCTCACCGTTGAGCATTTCTATTTATTCCTTGTGGTTCTTCTGAAAAGTTTCAAATTAAAACAGAATGATTCCTTGGAAATATTTGGACATGGCATTTGCATTTGCATAATCATCTCATTTTGCATAGCAGGTGTTCAAGGCTGGTTATTCTTGTTATGATCTGGTTTTCTTCAGAATTTCAGACTTAACTCTTCAAAGAAGCTGAGAGTTGATCATGGAGCAAATTCAAGCCGAGTTTAAGGAAATGCGAGGCCAGATGAGGCAATTTGGGGAAGACATGCTGGTCATGTCACAAGAACAGAAGATGCTGAGAGAGGAGGTCAATCAGATGAAGACTCAGATGGGTTTGATCATGGAAATTTTAAAGACAGTGTTACAGAAGGAAAACAGTCATGTGCTCGCTTCCGCAACAGAAGTCCTTAATCCTCCCATCTCTTTGAGGTCTTCGCTAGATCATGGAATTCCTCGTGAATCCCCTCCACAACCCAAGGTTCCAGAACTTTCCAAACAGCAACCAGGTCCTGTCTCCCGAGAGAAGCCCAAGAGTAAAAAGTATACACAGAGGCAGAAGCAGTCTGAAAGAGTTTTTCATCCGCTCCCTATGCCATATTCTCAGCTATTGCAGCATCTCCTACAGTTACAACTGGTACAGAAAAGGACTTTGGCTCCTCTCACTGGTAATCCCCCACCAGGCTACAATGCAAGAGCCCATTGTGATTTCCATTCTGGGGCACCAGGGCATACTGTGGAGAAATGTAGGGCCTTTTAGAACCAAGTCCAGGATTTGATTGATGCAGGGGCAATTGAATTCACGTCGGGCGGCGTGAGCATACAAGGTGATTTTACCCCATGTGTTGCAAATGAAGTAGGGATTCCTTCCTTTTCCAAAGGATCCACCTCATGTCATGGACCTTCTCCACAACCTTTCGCTGCAGAAGCTCTACGTCAGCAACCTTTGTTGGTGCCTCAGCCAAATGTGGAAAGGAAAGTATAGGGGCAGGTGGGGCGCCCAAATCAGCAGAATCATCAGCAGCAGAGGCAGTTCAGACCAAGAGGGCCCAAGAGGATATTTGATCCTATTCCTATCCCTTATAGTCAGTTGTTTGATCGTCTGCTCAAGAACTCTCTGATCCAGCTGAGGAATGTCGTGCCAGTGCCATACCCTATTCCTCCGGACTTTGACATGAATGCTAGCTGTGAGTTCCACTCGGGAACGTTTGGGCATACAATTGACGACTGTAATGCATTCCAGCACAAGGTGCAAGACTTGATCGACTCAAAGGTCATCACGCCAGATGGTACCCCTTTGGTTTGAAGCTTCTTTGTCAAGGTAAGCACCAGATTGCAAGAGCGTCATCAGAAGCAATAAGTCCAGACGGAGTCAAGTCTCCTCAACAAGGGCAATCATCAGCTTCCTTTATTTCATTTTCATATGTAGCTTTCATTTGTTTGTTTAAACATTGCTTGCATGTAAGAACTCGTTTGTTTCTGAATGACAATCATAATGCAATAAGTATGTTTTTCTTGAAGAGTTCCATTTGTGTTTACTCATTTTTAATGCTTATATACACTGCAATACCAACTTTCTTGCTCAAACTCTTTGAGGGAGGATGACGAAATAAGAACGCAGGTTTCTAATGGTATGCTTTTGGATAAAACCCTATTAAGGATGTACAGGCATTGTTTCCAATTCACAAACACTGGAGAGATAAGGAGATAGACCTTTGTCAACCCCTTTGAGCCTAGTAGTAGGAGTTCTTTCTGAAAACGGAAAACCCTCAATTTTAACCCAGGGTCAGGGTAGGCGTCAGTTAGTTTGACCAAGTGTTCAACTTTCAGAAGGAGTGTACATCTGAGGATCCATTACCTTCCATTCCACCGTCAAGAGGTCAAGAGGTGTAGAACCACAATGGTTACTCCTCACCAACCGAAGAGTGAAACAGTCACATCCCTTTCCAACAAGTCAGACAAGCCAGTGTCACACAATTTGTTCAAAAAAAGAAAAGAAAAAAGGAATCAAAAGAAAAAGAAAGCCCGCTAAGTCGAAACTTGAAAACAAGCGACTTAGGCAAAAGTTAGGGCCTCCCGCTGGACTTCAAAATTGAAAAAACTCAAAAGAGTCAGTCCAGGCAAAATCAGGGAAATAAAAAAGCGAAAAACAAAAAGAAAGGATCAAAGGAAAAATCCTTGAGCAGAACAAAGTCGTGTGACCAGACACAAAAGACAAAAAGGGGTGACTGTTGCTCCAAAACCTCATTAGGTGTCAAACCATTAGTTGCATGGGTCCCTGAAAGATCATAAAACCTTTTGAGAAATGAGCACTTATGCCAAATTAGCTGAACATAGGATTGGAGAACATCACGAAGAGTGAGTGGGCACTGATAAACTTTGAGCCATAAATCCTTTTTTCTCAAAACCGTGAACCAGGCCACGTTACAACCCTTAAAAGTCCTAATTGAAATAGGGTTTAGTCTGAAGGCGTACTTCAACGAGATAGCGTTCCTGACTCCCATGAGTTGTGCTAATAAGATTTTTGTTGGTGTTGCATGTGCGTATTGCTTTCCTTTCAAAAATAAGTGTCGTAACTCGGTTGTGTGACATATTTTCAATAAGGACTTCAAGATTAACATATGTGTTGCATTTGAATAGTCATTCTCAGAATAAATATTTTCTGCCTGCATACAATTGTTTGACAGCAAGGAAGCTTACACGATGAACATCAGTCGAGAAGCTTAAACTGGCCAAGTTGAGGTGCCGGAGACTCCAGAGGACATGTTGCTGAAAGATTATGTGGGAAAAAGGCGTTCCCAGTCATTTGTGTTGAGATGTAACCAATCTGGGACAATCACACCTGGAAATCTCTTCAAAATGCAATCAACTATGGGGCATTCAAGTTGAGAAGGTCTTTTCAGAGTACAATCAACCATGGGGCATTCATGTTGAGAAAATTTATACGAACTGGGGCAATTATGTCGAGATCTGATAAATCTCTCCAAGCGTGCGAACTGGGGCAATTATGTCGAGATCCGATAAATCTCTCCAAGCGTGTAAACTGGGGCAATCACGTCGAGATTCAGTAAATCTCTTGAAGACTAGTCGGTCAAAGACAAATGTACTGCAAGGTTTGTACTGGGGCAAGTCACTTCAAGGTTTGCGAGAAGTTTTTTCCCTTCAGAACACAGTCAATCAATAGCACCCCTACAAGGTTCAGAATATTGTGGCAGAACATTTCAGGTCATTACGAGCCCTTTCGAGTTGGTTTATTTCATGAATCATGAAGTATGGGACAGTTATGTCTAGACCGGATACATCTCTAAGAGTTCGAAAACCCTGGGGCATTATTGAACGCCAGGTTTTCTGTAAAATCCTCTTAAGATGATTGCTTCAAGTAGACCCTGTGGTCTGGGGCAAGGTGGAGAGTTAAAGGAACTGTGTTTCGCTCTTGACAATCAGCACTGAGTTGTTCCCAGTGAGGGATTTTTGGAGTCTTTTCCCTCCAGCAAAGAGCCAGAGGGTATCTTTTTCCTGGCAAAGTGTGGGAATTGTTATTCTTCCTCAAGCAGAGAACTGTCATATGTTCGAAAAGGGTTGTTATGAAGGTTTCTTATCTCCAGCAGTACAGATGGAATCCTCACTCTCAGCAAGGTAAGACGATAGAATATCGTCAAGAAGACGATGAGGAATCAGAGTGCTCTCTCCCTCAACAGTCATATCTAGTCATCTCGAGTAATTCAAAGTCTAATCTTCATTGGTACCTTCCCAGTAGAGTTGCTCTCTCCATTTTTGAAGTATGATCGTCCTCAGCAGCTTGCTGTTTTCCCCAGTAGAGTAGAGCTCTCCCCAACTTTGAAGTCTGATCGTCCTCAGCAGTTTATTACTCCTCCCCATCAGAGTATCGAGGGTCGTTTTCCTTAACCAGAGTATAAAGAAGTAATTCCCTAAGCGGAGTTGTTAAGGATCGTCCTCCTTAGCAGGATATAAGAGGTTTTTCCCCGGCCAGAGTTATGATTTGGCTCATATTTCTTCAGCAAGTGATGTCTCCCCACGGAGCATGGGGCAGCTATTTGTTCCCCAGCTAGTCAGGAAGCATGTGCTATCCCCTAGCAGGGTGGATGTTGACAATTACTTTATCTCCCAAGCGGAGTCGTTGAGGATCGTCCTTCTCAGCAGGGTAGAGGTTTGTATACCCAACCGAAGTCGTGTTTGGATTACTATCCCCAGCAAGTACTCAGAAGATGATTGCTTTAAGGTGGGTGTTGTCGTACATCCCGCAGGAAGTTTGTGGACGAAGATGTTATTATCCCCACAGGGTCTTGGTGTCTACTTTCCTCGGTTGGTCAGAAAGTATAGTCTTGGCGACAATGGTTTGATCTAATACCCAGCAGGGTGAGGGTAAAGTTACTTCCCTAGCAGCAGATTAAGCTCATTTTCCCAAGCAGAGTCTGGTGGTGAGTGGTATCCCCAGCAGGTCTTAAGGCCAATCGTTTTTGGCAGGCGTTGAAGCTAGGTTCTGAAGTGTTTGGTCATCCCCAGCGGAGGAATTTCCATCTTCAGTATTCATCTCCCTCCCCAGCTGAGTGGGTATTCTCTCGGAGCTTCATCCATCTCCAGCAGAGTTGTTGATCTTGATATTCCCCAACAGAGTGGATATTCTCTCGGAGTTTCGTCCATCTCCGGCAGAATTGGTGATTGTGATCTTCCCTAGTAGGGAGAAGTTTTCCTAAACAAGTTTTCCTTTGTTTCAGTGGCAATTTAGTTTGCCATCCCCAGCGGAGTTGCTTCTGGTCTTCAGCATTTATTTTGCTGGGACGTCTCTTTTGCATTGCATAAGCATTTGTTTGCATGGAATCCTCCCAAATGCGTAGCATTTCCACTTCGTGTGGAGCATTACGGCAAAATTCAAACATAATCATCTGAAGCATAAGCCAGGTTTGAGTTTTCCTTCGTCAGGAAAGCCGAATTTTAGGAAGATGTCTTTACTCCACAGGTGGTGGGTTAAGCAATATTTGACAGTTCCCCGGCAGGGTGTTTTGCCAGGATTGTTTATCCTTGATTTTATTTGTACCCCTTCGTCCAGGTGGTCCTTTGGTTTATTCCCTCAAATTTTTTTACCATCAGACACTCGTCTGTGTTTCTTTCAGCACCCGTCCGTGTTTGAACCTTCTAAGCCAATGCCCGTCCGTATTGACTTTTGACACCCGTCCGTGTTCTTTCAGCACCCGTCCGTGTTTGACCCTTTTGTTTCAATGCCCGTCCACATTGACATTTGGCACTCGTCTGTGTTTCCTTCAGCACCCGTCCGTGTTTGAACCTTTGATTTCAATACCCGTCCGTATTGACCTTTTGTGACACTCGTCCGTGTTGCCTTCCATTCCCCAGCGAGTTTAATTCTCGTTATAGTTGCTTTACACCCTTTTCAATACCCGTCCGTATTGAAACCTTTTACACCCGTCCGTGTACCTTTTCAATACCCGTCCGTATTGAAACCTTTTACACCCGTCCGTGTACCCTTTTCAGTACCCGTCCGTATTGAATCTTTTTACACCCGTCCGTGTACCTTTTCAATACTCGTCCGTATTGAAACCTTTTACACCCGTCCGTGTACCTTTTCAATACCCGTCCGTATTGAAACCTTTTACACCCGTCCGTGTACCCTTTTCAGTACCCGTCCGTATTGAATCTTTTTACACCCGTTCGTGTACCCTTTTCAGTACCCGTCCGTATTGAATCTTTTTACACCCGTCCGTGTACCTTTTCAATACCCGTCCGTATTGAAACCTTTTACACTCGTCCGTGTACCTTTTCAATACCCATCCGTATTGAAACCTTTTACACCCGTCCGTGTACCATTTTCAGTACCCGTCTGTATTGAATCTTTTTACACACGTCCGTGTACCTTTTCAATACCCGTCCGTATTGAAACCTTTTACACTCGTCCGTGTACCTTTTCAATACCCGTCCGTATTGAAACCTTTTACACCCTTCCGTGTACCCTTTTCAGTACCCGTCCGTATTGAATCTTTTTACACCCGTCCGTGTACCCTTTTCAGTACCCGTCCGTATTGAATCTTTTTACACCCGTCCGTGTACGTTTTCAATACCCGTCCGTATTGAAACCTTTTACACCCGTCCGTGTTGCATTTCAATCCCCAGAGAGGTCGCCTTGAATCTTTTTACACTCGTCCGTGTACCTTTTCAATACCCGTCCGTATGGACCTTTTAATGACACTAGTCCGTGTTCTTTCAGCACCCGTCTGTGTTTGAACTTTTGTTTCAATGCCCGTCCGCATTGACGTTTGGCACCCGTCCGTGTTTGAACTCTTGTTTCAATGCCTGTCCGCATTGACGTTTGGCACCCGTCCGTGTTTGAACTCTTGTTTCAATGCCTGTCCGCATTGACATTTGGCACCCGTCCGTGTTTGAACTTTTGTTTCAATGCCCGTCCGCATTGACGTTTGGCACCCGTCTGTGTTTGAACTTTTGTCTCAATGCCCGTCCGTATTGGCATTTGGCACCCGTCCGTGTTTGAACTTTTGTCTCAATGCCTGTCCGCATTGACATTTGGCACCCATCCGTGTTTGAACTTTTGTCTCAATGCCCGTCCGCATTGACATTTGGCACCCGTCCGTGTTTGAACTTTTGTCTCAATGCCTGTCCGCATTGACATTTGGCACCCGTCCGTGTTTGAACTTTTGTTTCAATGCCCGTCCGCATTGACATTTGGCACCCGTCCGTGTACCTTTTCGATACCCGTCCATATTTGATATCCTGGATTCCTTGACACCCATCCGTGTTCATCCCCAGCGTAGCTAACACTCGTTTGTGTTTATTTCAGGACTTTTCAATACAGTTTTGGTTTCCAACACTCGTACGTGTTGTGACAGTGCAACATTTATTGTTTGTTCCCCAGTGGAGTCGTTCCTCCTTTGAGGATTGCAAATTTTAGGTTTTTTTTGGTATTCAATCTCCGTGAATCCTTGGAACGCATGATAGCCGTCACTATCATACCTTCAGGATCAAATTGATTGAATAGGGGCAGCTGTAACACCCCAAAATTTGCCCTTTTTGTTTTTAGCTAACTGGCTTATGTTTCTTTTCATTTCTTGCATTAGCATTTGTGCATATCAGTGGTTCCTAGCATGGGATCAAGGTATCTTTGTTATCCCTCAAGAGGAGGAGGTGTCTCAAGGCCAAAGCAAGAGAATGTACTCAATCTTGTGGTGTTCAGATGGGTTAATCATTTCAGAATTAAGGTCATAAAGCAGGGTTGATTTGATCTTGTTCCCGACAGGTTTTATATCATATTACAGGCATCATTCAAGGGTATTATCAGTGGCTAAGGATTAGATATGAAGCAGGACTCAAAACAAGTTGCATTGAAGCAATTTTCACCATTTTGCTTTGGTCCAATCGATTTGCACAAGTGTGCAATCGATTGCACCCCTTCAGTTTTCACATTTTTGCCTTTTCAAGGGTGTCCAATCGATTTGCACTGCTGTGCAATCGATTGCACTGTGACGGATTTGCCTAAAACCTTTATTTTTCAGCACTATGCCAATTTCCAATGCACCACATTCACTTGGGATCAATGCTATATCAGTAGAAGGATCTAGAGAGCTGCAGAATTTGATTTCATTTCCATCCAATTTCCACTCTAATTCCACATTCCCTTTCCAAGTTATTTTTCACTTCCAATTCCACTCACTCAAAACCTCACTTTCATTCCAAACGTAAGTCATATTTAAACCAATTTGATCCAAACCACACACAATTATACTTCATTTTTCTGATTTTTCTACACTTCTCATTCATAATTCTCTCTCAATTCTCTCTCACTTTTTTCATTCTCCACCTTCATCTTCAACCTCTCACCAAAGCTCCATATTCATAGATTCACAAATTCTTCATTGGAATTTGTGAATTCTTGAGCTAAACCTCCATCACATCTTCATTCTTGATTTAATTCTGCAGTAGCAACTTATTTGGATCTAGGTTCAAGATTTTGGAATCACTTCTTGGAGAACTTTTGCTTATTTGTGGATTATTGCTTGGATCTTCAAGTGTTCTTGCTAAATCTTCATAGATCTCTGGATTTCTCACTTTGATTCATCAATTTTCGTGTGCAACAATCACCAAAGCAAATCTCAGCTTTGTAGGTTGGTTTTTCTTAGATCTATGCTTGATTTAGCTTAATTTTAACTTATACAATGTAGATCCATGGTTTTCAATGTGATTTGATCCGTTTGCTTGATTGGATTCATGATCTTGTTGTTTGATTGTTGAAGTGTGTGCTTGATTACTGATATTTGATGTGGATTTTCGTGTATGTTTGATTACATGATCATTTGGATGTTTGAGTAGGTGATTGGTGCTGGAAAAGTGATTATGAGAAGTGATTTTTGCAGGTCTGAGACTGTTCAGTCGATTTGCATCCTGCTGCAATCGATTGCACCTGTGTTTTTTTACTAAGAATTGCTTTATGTAACTGTGCAATAGATTTGCACCCTGCTGCAATCGATTTGCACCTGCAACTTTTGTAATTTTGGTTGGTTTGGAAGCATGTATTGATACCTATTCCACCCCTAACCTTCATGGCTTTGTGTTATGCATATTTGTGGAATTTTCCAGGGTTGTTTAACCTCTAGTTGCTGGATGCATGTGAATCTTTGATGCATGATTGTCCGATTGTTGATTTGTTTGCATTCTTGAAGCATGTTCTTGAGGCATATTGGTTCATGTGTGATTAATGACTTGATAGACTTGTGTGATCTCTTGGAAATGAATGTGATGTGATACATATTAGTATGATGTTGTGGTGTGCATAAGTTGGATCATGTATGCCTTTTTCTACCTTGCTTGAACATTTGTTTTCCTTTGAAAATGATTATGGTGTATGTTCAACTAGTCTTGATGTATGTTAATGAGAAGTTGTCTTGCATGTTTGGATTGGATGATCATCGTATGATTTAAGTTCTGACTTTGCTCCATTCTCATTTCATTTTATTCACATCACCTTTGTATGAACATGGTTTTCCGACACGCGACTTTTGATTTCCATTGATGAATGTTCATGCTTGTGTTGTTGATTAATTGTTTTGATGATCACTTAATGAACACACTTTGAGTTTGTTAATTGCTAATTGATGATGATGATTGTTAGATAATTATGTGCATGTTCATTTTCTTTTGATTCCATGATGTGCATAATTGTTTCATTTGATCATGTGCTATATGTTGCATTTTTCCATGATGCTTGCAAGGTGATTCAATATGGTGTGTGGTTTGTTTATGATCATGATTAATTGAACGATGTATGTTGTTTGATGCACGTTTGCTTTGCCTTGATTGAATCATATTCAAGTGTAATGCATGCTGTCCTGATTTCACATCTGAGTTTTGCATAAAGTGATGTCATATGTGCTGTCCATATGTACATGTATGCTGTTTGGCCTTTTTACACCTGTTTTCATGCTGGATTGTATGCTGTGAAATGCTGATTGTGTTTGTGCATGATTTCATTGCTGTTCTGAAGCAAATGTGCTGTTGTAGGTGCTTCCTTCTCTTTTTACTCATCTCTTTCCTTTGAATCTCAAGACTTGATTAAGTCTTGGATTCTTTTCCCTTAGAGCTACCTAGTCCAACTTAATTTTTGATTAAGCTTGGAGTAGGATTAGCATTAGGTTAGGTAGTCGTTTCTCCTAAACCTCACTAACCATAGGACATCCATGCATGATAACATTAGGACTCTTAGTTCCCCTTTAGAGTTTCCTTTGTGTCGTCTCTCTTCTCATCTCAAAACTTCTTCAAGACACGTAATAAAAGTTAACGTGTATTGCGCTTGAGCCTTCTATGTGGGAAGTGGGGATTGAGGGGCTTCCTCTCATTCTTCTAGGATACCTAGTGTACGTCCTGTTGGGGATGATGCGCGAAGTATTCGTTCCTATATTTAAGACTTGGGTTCAATGCAAGTTACGAAACAACTTAAAAGACACTTCTGTCTAAAAAACACAAAACCAATTCAAATCTTTTTGTCCTTCGGGATTGCTGGGTTTCAAACTTATTTTTTTCAGAAAAGAGCTCGTCGCTCACGTAAAAAAACACTTACCTATCCGTGGTCGTACCCACGAACTACGTCAGTTCTGATTCCTCTCTCTCGTCCGATTGAGGATACGTAGGCACAAGACAGCGATTGTCTTGGCGAGCAACCTTCCCCCACAGTTCCCGTCCGAACTACGTTGACTCTGACTTTCCCATTGTACTGAGGGAGTACGTAGGCCTAGGACAACGATACCGTCCTATCAAGTCACTTCTTTTTCTTTTCTTCTTCGTTTCTCCGTTCTTTCCGTTCTCTTTTCTTCTCCGGTCCAGTAGCAGTGGAGTTCCAGACGACGACACCCTTTGATGCAGACAGCAAGCGTGGATCCCGTCGAGTACGATGGATGTGTTAGGTGCTAACACCTTCCCTTCGCGTAACCGACTCCCGTACCCGTTTCTCTTGGTAGTGAGACCATGCTCTTTCCCTTCTTCAGGTTTATGCAGTGTTTCCTTTCCCTCTCTTGGGATAAATACACTTTGCTGGCGACTCTGTGTCTTTTGCGCCACTCTCGCGTTTGTACCGTTAGATGCGAATCTTTCAGGAGCGACACTCATCGAGAGTGCTTGGAACTTGGTTCCAACAACCTCCTCCGGTTCTAAATAGGAAAATGATGATAAGTGGCTCACAATTAAGGCTTGCTCTCCGTAGACTGTGACTAACTTGTCATTCTTGACGAACTTCAGCTTTTGGTGAAGTGTCGAAGTGACTGCCCCAGCTTCGTGTATCCAAGGTCCTCCTAATAAATAGTTATATATACTCGAATTTCCATGACCTGGAAAGTGACTTGGAAAGTGTGAGGACCGATGGTTATGGGAAGATCGACTTCGCCGATAACTATTTTTCGAGATCCGTCGAAGGCTTTGACGATGATCTCACTGCCCCTCATCGGAGCTCCTTGGAATGATAGTCGTATCAGAGTTGATTTTGGCATAACTTTCAAAGATGATCCTGTGTCCACCAGTACGCTGGCTAAAGCATCGTCCTGGCAGTTGACTGTAATGTTAAGCGCCATATTATGATTCTTGCCTTCTTCTGGCAGTTCTTCATCACAGAATCCTAAATTATTGCAGGAAGTGATGTTGGATATGATACTATCAAATTGTCCTACCGTCACATCTTGTTCCACGAAAGCTTGCTCCAAGACATTCTGCAGAGCTTCCCTATGAGCTTCGGAACTAAGCAAGAGAGACAGTACAGAGATTCGAGACGGAGTTTGCAGCAATTGGTCTACAATGTTGTACTCGCTTTTTTGGATGAGCTTTAGCATCTCATCGTTGTTCTTTATAAGTTCAGGATTACTGGATTTCCCTACTGGTTGATTTGGAACTTTCGTTTGAGGTTCCTTTTCTTTGGCAGGTTCTCCAACTCCTCTGTTGAAGATCTGACCGCTCCGAGTAATTCGACTGATGTTGGCAATGTTCACGACAGAGGGTAATGGAGTTTCCTTTCCATTTTCGATGGTTGTTGCACCGTACTTGTAAGGGATAACCTTTTCTGATTTGTACGGTAAGTGTCCTGGCAGGTAGATAACCACTGGAGCTTTTTGATTTCTCTGACCGTTATAGGCAACCTCAATCAGTTCCTGGTTGGGAACTTTACTACTATCAAGAGAGATTCTCGATTCGTTGAGTAGAGGGATTATGGCGTATACGTATTTGGTTTTCCCATGATCCGAGATTACGACAACGTTGTTGCTTTGATCAGGGAGATAGTCTTGTATCATGTTGATTAACCCAGAACTTGAACATGGTCGAATCTCTTTCCGGTCCAACTGACTTTGAAGAGCCACTCGTACGAGTTAACATCCTTGGTTGTTCTCTGAACACAATGCTCATAATTGTGCGGTGGTACCCATCCCCGCCCGCTTTGTATGTAGTGCATCTTTACTAGATCTGTTTCCATTGAGCGAACATCCTGACATTGATGTCTACCAGGATTCTTGTCAGTCACGCTGATCTGTTGTGTAGCTTCATCCAGGTAGATTGGAAGCCACCAGTGGTCCAAAAGGTGTTGGAGTGTTCTTTGTACAAATGCACACCCTTGGTCGTCTTCATGACACTCTTCACAGTCTTGATAATTGTGTGAAGCTAGAAAGCCGAGTCTGACTTGTTTAGCATGTAGTTCTACCAAACTGGTATTCATTAAGCGTATGTCAAAGATCTGAACCATATTGACTCGATGGTTATTTCCTTCTTGTTAGTCCTGGATCCATCCGAGATCCATCTGACGTTGGAGGGCTTCTTGTATGAAAGAGCATCCCTGATTGCTTGTTGATCAGATCGGACAGGTGTTGTAATCATGCCGTGGCAGATTATGATATTGACTATGCCTCGAATGCATTACCACTAAATTGACATTCATTGCGAGAATGTTGCGGTTTTGAACAATGTTGGGATGTGCGTAGGCCATGTTGACTCCCCGAATTCTGTGATCCTGAATCCAGCCTAGATCCATCTGTTCTTGTAGAGCTGACTGCACTACGGAACACCCCTGATTATTCTTTGAGCAGATGTCACACTGGTGATAATTGTGATACGGTACATGACCGTACCCACTCTGTCTACAATGCATCTTTACCAGATTTGTTCCTAGTGAGAGTACATCGTGAATTTGATAACTGCAGCTAAATTCTTCCTCTAATAAATTTACTGCAGGCTTCTCATGTTTTGGCAACGGGTTTGTCTGAACATTAGGATTAGTATATTTGAAAGATAAGATCCCGTTCCTGACAAGCTTCTGTACATCAGACTTGAAGCTGAGACAGTTCTCAATGTTGTGCCCCGGTCCTCCTTAATGGTAAGGGCAAGTTTGATCTGTTTTGAACTAAAAAGGTAGATTTTCTGGTACTATAAGAGGAGTCCTAGTTAGGATGTGCCCCTTGGTCAGTAGAAGCGGAAATAGTTCTGCGTACAACATCGGTATAGGGTCAAACCCTGATGGTCGTGTCGTACGATTGTTGTTGTTGTATTGGGGACGAGCCTGCTGAAGAGGCTGTTGTATCCTTTGCTGATACTGTTGTTGACTTGGTCGGCTCTGAGCAACCCGAGGTTGATAATTTGGAGTCGGCGCTGGATTGATAGCGGGAGTTACCGCCGCTACTGGTTGATACCTTTGCCTTTGCTTTCCTAGAGAGATATTACTGATCTCCTGTTCTTTTTTCTTTTGGAAAGTACTACCATATTTCTTAGTATTGCTAGATGGCTCTGCATCTTTGAACAATTGTCCTTCTCGGACAACTTCTTCAAGGTGTACTCCCATGTTCACCATTTCAGTGAAGTCACTGGGCGCACTAGCGACCATTCGGTTGTAGTAGAACGAGCTTAAGGTTTTCAGGAAAGACTTGGTCATCTCCTTTTCCTTGAGAAGGGGACAGATCTGGGCAGTAATTTCACGCCATCTCTAAGCATATTCTTTAAAAGTTTCTTTGTCCTTTTATGACATTGCTCTGAGGTTATCCCTATCTGGTGCAATATCCAGGTTGTATTTATACTGTTGAACGAAGGCTGCACCGAGATCTCTGAAAGTACTGATCTTGGTATGGTTTAAACCCATGTACCATTTGATTGCGGCACCGGTTAAACTGTCTTGGAAATAATGGATCAGTAACTGTTGATTTTCTGTTTGAGTTGACATTTTTCGAGCGTACATCACCAAATGACTTTGAGGGCAAGAGTTTCCTTTCTATTTTTCAAAGTCAGGCACCTGGAATTTGGGTGGTATCTTTACATTAGGGACCAAATAGAGGTCTACAGCGTCCTTTCCGAATAGGTCTTGACCGCAAATGGCATGCAGTTCCCTCTGCATTTCCAAGAATTGTTCCTAGAACTCATTCATCCTTTCGTAGACGTCTTCGTTTCCACTAGAAATTGCTTTTGGAATCTGTCCTTCCTGGACAGTGTGTACCACTGATTATGGTATAGACATTATAGCGGCGACTCTTGGCGCTTCTATGTCCTGAAGTTTGTAACCTTCAGGAGTTGTTGTCGTAAACCTTGCATCTTCTCTTTCCCGAAGTTTGTAACCTTCAGGTCCAGTGGCTCCTGCTATAGCTTCTAGGTCTTCAGTGACCGGTGGGATATATCCTCCAGGTATAAAGTTGAGAGGCATGCCTCAGGGATGACCTTTAGGCATGTTGTACTGAGGATGATTCTCACGTGTCTCCACAATGGGCGTAGATGTAATCTCTGAGATTACAGTCTTTTGATGTCGCTGTTTCTGAGCTGCTGCCAGGGATTGCATGTCACTGTGAAGTTTTTCCAAACATTCCTTTAGAGCGTCGATTTCTTCTCTTAGCTCTCTGTTCTCTTCCTCGATATCGTCCATTTTCATTTGTCGATTGGCCCGAGTATTGTATGAGTGAGACAATTTGACTCTAGAATTGTGACACAGACGTGAGACTCAAAGATAAGAAAGAATGATTTATGTGAGAATGATGAATGATATGCAACGACATATTTTTTAGTTTTTTTTGTTTTAATAAAAAAGAAACTTCAACAAATAGATTTCAAATATCATACAGTGATGGGAAACCCCTTTTATTGAATTCGAAAGATTGCAGTATGTTACAATAAAAAGTACGGTATTTTTCAAAGTGTTGTAAGGAAAATGTTTAAGCTCATGGATCCTGAGTCCTCTCCGAAGAGAGCTCAAATGCTGGTTCCAGTAATTTCCTTTTCTTTGATCGAGGCTCTTCAGCCATTGTCGGGTTGTCAGTCCTTTGCTAAGTGAAAAGAGTGAGCAAATTCCTTCTGTCTTCCTGACCCTCTATAGCATGTTGTTCTAATATCTCAATCAGAGCATCCTTTTCCTTTAATAGTTCATGAATCTTGGTACACTCTAAATTGAGGATTCAGTATTTTTTTTCCAAGAGCTCTTTTCACGTTGAACTTTGTTGAGAGCGACCTGGAGTTTTTCTGCATCAGACATGAAGTTAAGGACAGATTTCTTTAATGGAAAAACTTCTTGGCGAGGGTAAGGCATTCTCAGCTTGAGGGCTCTAGTTTGTACCCAGTGGAGATAAGGCTCCATATAGATATAGTTTGGTCTTCCTAGAGACTCTCTTCCTTTCCTGTGAATATGTTGCCAGGCATGCACTATTTCTTTCTTTAATGCCCTGTCATTTTCCCCTTCCTTGAAGAAAATACCTTCTAAATAAACATTATATGTGTTGCACCCCAAAATTTGCTCTCCCTACTTTATTACTAACTGGCTTATATTGCATTGCATTTGCATTATCATGTGTGCATATCATTGGTTCTTAGCATGGGGTCAAGGTGCCTGAGGCAGTGCTTCAGAGGGTTAAGCAAGAGTCCTGGTATTGTCCAAGAGAGCTCAGGTGGATCATCCTTTCCTAACCAGTGCATAGATTAGGGTTTTGAGACTCTTGGGTTTATTGCTTCAATGGGCAAGCTCCTTGGGTTTTTATCATCATCAAATGGCATATCTTGTCTTTGTTGGAGAGGATACACATCATATTTAGAGGAATTTGGATTTGGAGACTGTGCTATTTCCTCCTAGACTGAGGGTACCACAACTAGGGTTTGCTATAAAGTCAGTTTATTTCTGATTTCTTTGGGCAAGACTTGATTCCATGGTATTCCTTGGGTCCCTAAATACCTAGGGGTGGAAGACTGTCCATCAGCTTGGTTCAGGAGAAGTTCAATTAGCCAATGGATTGAAAATCAGTTGAGTTTGGGGAAAAGTCCATAGTGAAAGGAGAAAAGTCAACTGTGAAATGTTGAGGTTCTCTTCAGGAATGTTAAGATCTCATATCCTCATATGGTCTCCAGGGGTCAAGTTTCATACATGTTTGTCAGGAATCAGGAGTTGGTGCAAAGTTTCCCAATTTAGAAAGTGACCTATAATGGAAAGTTTCCATTTTTGGCAAGTTCCTGCACTGCATTCAACTTGACTTTTCATCATCAAGAAAGCTTCAAATGAATTTTTCTCCAACATGAAAGTTGAAGGTCTTTTTCTCCTCTTTCCAACATGTACTAGTGGGTTTCCATATCATTTGTGAAACTCCAGTTATGATCAAAGGAAGGAAAAGTGGTTTTTAGGGTTTCTCATAATGCCATTTTCACAACTTTGGGCATGATGACCTATAATCAATTCCATTGTTTCATGTCACTTTCTAATATCCATAAACAATCCCTAAGGAGCATTTTTGGCTTTTTAATCAAGTGGTTTCATGGGTTATTATTCACTTATTCTCCATTATTCAAATTTCCCAAAATGTCTAAAACTCATGAATCATTTGTTCTCAAGGCCCAAGTTAAATGTGGTATGATTAGAAATTCAGATGCAAGTGGTCCATTATGAATTTAAGTGCATGGAAGGGGTGTATTTTTCACTTATTCAACATAATGCCAAATTCCAAAATAAGTCAAAAATCATTAAACAATGGATTACCAAGGCCCAAATCATTATCAGTGTTTTAACCTAATGTATTTAAGCCAATTCATGCTAGGGTTGAAGAGAGTTACGTGATTTTGGAGAGGAATCCAAGCTTGAACCCTAAAGCTCTTTTTCACCAAAACTCATGATCCACAAGGTTTTCTCCAAAGGTTCTTCCACAAACATCTTCCTGGGGATCCAAATAGTAGAAATCAACCACCATTTGCAGCCAAAAGCAAGCACACGTGTGGAGCCATCTCAGGTTAGGGTTGATATTGATGATCGTGAAACTCATTTTTTAAGCATGCATATTGTTGAGTGAATGTCACTGATTATGCTGATGTAATTTTTGTGGTGTTTGGACGTGTATACTGCTTGCTATGTGTGTTTGAATTTTTACGCCCTAACCTTAACCTCTTCGTTTTTTAATATATATTGGGTATTGTTAAATTTTGATTGCATATTCGTGTTCCTTGCAAAAATCTGGACAAAATGGTATATGGGTTCGCGCGTTCTGGGTTTTTTCCACTTGCAGGTGATCGGAGAAGACGACCGGAACCCTAGGTCCGGCGTCTGGTGCAGCTCCGGCGAGGTAGGGTTTTGAGAGGTCAGGACATAATCCTGGCCGTTCGTTGGCCAGATCGTACGGTCCCCAGTTGGCCACGTTTTGTTTTTTTTCTATTTTTTTTTCTGATTTTCATTTAACGATCGTGTGTGCGTGATTCCATGATTATTGTGGTGAACCCTCCAAGCATAGCCATCCATCATGCGTATTTCTATTGAGTTGACTGATCAGACGGCTAGGATGGTGACAACGAATTAATGAACACACGCGCCTTGCAAGTGGGAGGCACACGGTAGTCAATTCTTTTTTTTTGTTTTCTGATCAATTAATTGGGCCAGGCTTGCTATACGCACCCCCCATCACCAGCTCAGTTCCATTTTCAACGCGCCTTCCTTGCTAAACGCACCCCCCAGCCCGTTACTTCATTTTTATTTTATTTTAGTTATTATATTTCATATTTTAATTGTAAAAATAGTTTTTTACATTTAAAAATCATCATAAAATTCATACTTCATTTTTATCATTTTATAAAATTTTTACAAATTCTATTTTATATTTTATTTTATTTTTCATCATTTAAATTAATTGTTTAATTCAATTTCCTTTTGCATCACACATCTCATGCATACTCAAATTTCTTTGTTTTATTTCTCTGCCTCTATGAAACATTTTTGATCCGTTCTTTTTGCGTCTGTTCACTAACATCCTAAATTGCTTAAAAATATTTTTCTTTCATTTTTAAATTTATTTCATATTGCATTTAGGTCCTTCCCTTTAGCACACTGAACCCTAATTCCCACCTGAGCTCTACCTAATTATTTGAACGACTAATATCTTGATTTTTTGCAGGGACTTTTGAGATGTTGTTTGCCTCTGGTTGAGGAACCTTAACGTTCAATTTGGGAATTTTAGGAGTCATTTTTCTAATTATCTGATTTGTTTTCACTTGAGGTTTTCTTGCAGGCGCATCTTTGACCTTGTATGATTATCTGTTTGAAAAGGCACTTGTGCCATTTGCTTTAGGGCTGTCCTTTGTTTCTTTGAGTTCATTATCATTGTTGTTTGCCTTTGCTTGATTTTCTTTCACCTCATCTCTCTTACTTATGTCTATTCTGTGCTAATCTTTTATGCAGGGTCTAAGGTAAGTTCTTTAAGGGTATGGATAAGTATCCATGGTCACCCTTACTTTTTCCTTCCCTCATCTTCTTCCTTTAGGATTTAGGTTGTCTTCAGACCTCACTAACTGTAGGTCACCCATGCATGATGACTTTAGGATCTATAGTCCCCCTTTAGAGTCACCCTGGTGTCTTCTCTCTTCTCATCTCAAATTTCTTTAAAACACTTAATAATAATAAGGTGTAATGCACACGAGCCTTAAGTATGGGGAATGAGAAATGAGGGGCTTCCTCTCATCTTTCTAGAGTGCTTAGCGAGCGTCCTGTCTTGGGACGATGCGTTAAGTATTCGCCCCTGTGCCCTAGACTTTGGTGCAATGCAGCTTAAGAACTAACTTAAGCTACTTCTGTCCTAAAAAATACAAACCAACTTCAAACCTTTTTGTCCTTCGGGATTTCCAAACTTAAAGGCTATTCTAAAAAAGGGCACGTTAACTTCCGTCTGAGACGCAAACAGGCATCGACCCTAACTGCGGGACGCGAACTTAACGTCGCTCATAAAAAACACAAAAAGAACTTGGTCCGAACTACGTTGACTCTGAATTCCCCATTGCACAAGGGGGGTACGTAGGCCTAGGACGTCGACGTCCTACCGAGTCTGTCTTTGTCTTCCCCTCTCCCGTTTTAGTACAGCCCTAGATGATAGTATAACTTACCCTTAGATTAGACAACAAGCGTGGATCCCATCGAGTACGATGGACTCGTGGGGTGTTAGCACCTTCCCCTCGCGTAACCGACTCCTGAACCCAGGTTATGGTTGCGATGACCATTCCTTTCCCTCTTCCTAAGGTTTATGCGGTGTTCCCTTTCCCTCTCTTGGGATAAATTTACACGGCTGGCGACTCTGTTTTTCCGCGCCACTCTCACGTTTGTACCTGGATGAAAATCCTGGGAGCGACACTATGGAATATTCTTCATCGGATAACCATATATACGCTGGGTAATTGAAAACTCCCCATTGTATAATCTGACCCCGGACCCCCCAATCTCTTAGCATTTGTTAAAGAAAACATTTGCATGCAAGGTTAGTTTTAGATATCTTCCCTTTCCTTTCCAGCTTCATAGGATAAATAAGAAATCAGAAAGTAGCACCCAATTCCAACCATTGTGGTAAGGTGGTCGCGTCACCGACAAAAATCGCAGGCTACAATACCTTAGAAACACCAAACATATTCTCACCCTTAATTAACTCTCCAATTCTCTCTCTCTCTCTCTATCTCTCTCTCTCTCTCTCTCTCTATCTCTCTCTCTCTCTCTCCCTCTCTCCCTCCCTCCACATAATTACTCTATTTTTACCAACCTTATGGCTCTAAGTTCTAACATTTGGCATCAAGAGCCTAGTTCAATCCATAAAACACCTAGTATGCAACATGAATTCAGTCTCCAATGAAATAATCTCTACAAAATTACTCATCCTTGATGCGGAGAACTACGATAAATGATGCAAACAAATGAAGGTGTTGTTTGGCTACCAAGATTTTCTTGAAGTGATCAAGAATAGTGTGAGTCCTCTTGTCGAAGGTGCAACTGATGCACAATGAGAAACACATAAGGAAGAAATGAAGAAAGATTTCAAGGCGATGTTTTTTATCCATCAATGTGTGGATACAGATAAATTTGAGAATGTTGTGACTGCGAATCATCGGAGTAAGCGTGGAAAATCTTAGAGAAGGTGTATGCAGGGGATGACAAGGTAAAGGTTGTGAGGTTACAAACTCATAAATTACATCTTGAATTGATTCAAATGGAGGAGAATGAGACCATCAACGATTTTAGGATGAGAATTACTCAGTTAGTGAACCAAGTAAAGGCATGTGGGGAAAGTGTTACAAAATAGTTTGTTATCGTGAAAAGATTGTGTTCTTTGACGACACGTGAACAAAGGGTGAATGAGAGAAATTGTGACAAGCCAAAGGCAGAGATCGCTTCGCAAGCTCGTTTCAACGAGAAAGACAAGAAATCGAAGGGAAAATGGCCCATGAAAAGTAAAGGGAATTTTTAGAATTTTGGAGGAAAAGAATCCCAAAATTCCAAGAATTCAGCTGCAACAGAAATGGGTGTCAAGGAAACTTTAAAGGTGAAAGGAGAAGGATTGATAATAGCAAGATGCAATGTTTTGTTTGTCAAAAATTTGATCACTTTTGCAAGAGAATGCAATGTGAACATGAAGGAACCTCAAGTGGATGAAGTCAACGTTGCAAGACAAGTGTTTGATGAGGAGAACACTCTCTTGGTCATGATCACATAAGGGTGTCATACCCCAATTTTGACCCTGAATCGCCTAATCAATAAACTTCGTCCTGCATAGTGTCCGAAATGTTAGTTATCTTGACATCTCCATTATCTGCATAACATAGCATGCACTTCATCTTGCATAGTGTCCGAAATGTTAGTCAGAATAAATTTGTTGGATTTACGGACAAACCGGTCTAAATTTATTTCAAAATCTGATCAAACGCTGTGTTTTTCCAATATGTTTATTTCGCGCTGATTATTTTGATGTGTTCATTTTATTTTTTTAAGCACATTTATGCCCGACTTTTTATTTTGTTTTTTAATCATTTTTATTTATTTTTAGTTAAATAATCATTTAATTTATTTAGATTTAATTAAATATTTAATCTAAAATTTTATTTTTTTTAATTAATTTTATTTTTAATTTGTTTATTAATATTTTCTTTTTTTATAAAAAACACAAAAATATCCTATTTAATCAATACTTAATTATGTTTCTCCTTCTAAAAACACAAAAACATAAAATTTAATTCTTTTTATTTTTGTCTCATTATAAAAAATAAAAAAACATTGTGTTAATTGTTATTATCATTCTTGTTATATATATATATATATATATATATATATATATATATGCATTAGAAAAAACAAATGGGACACAAAAAAAACACTTATGCTTCTGAAGGTGTGAGACAAACACAAGAAACGGGGGGTTTTAATTGGGTTTTCAAAATTAAAGCTTGTTGTGAAACTCAAACAAAGATCACAAATAGACTAACAATAAAGAAAGACACATGATATATCCTGGTTCACTTGAAAACTATCAAGTTAATCCAGTCCACCTGCCAAGGTGATTTCGCCTTATACACAAGGACTTAATCCACTATAACCAAACTGATTACAACTGCACTAACAACTGCTGGTGACTAACAATACACAAACTAACCGTCTCTTCTTAAGGATTCTGACCCAACTGATCCCTTAAGGAATTCAAACAACTATTTGATCAAATAAAATGTTTACATTGAAATGCTTCTTACTTAAGCTGATATAAACACAATTTCTTGCTCAACCTAACTTAGAGAGAATCTATACAGTAAGAACAATCTTCTTCTTTGTATTATGGTGCTTTACTGTTCACTCTTCGATTTCTCTATTTCTTAAGTTCTTTCTCGTATAAATCAGTGTTTTGTATATCTCTCTTTTTCACACTTGGTGTCACACATGATTCTTTGAATGATCAAGTCTTTATATAGCCAGAAAAAGATCTGTTGAAGGGTAGATCAAGAATATCAGTAAAATACTGGCGACTTGAAATAATGTAGTTATGCTGGGATGAAAATCGTACACTGAAATTGTCCTTTGTACCACCAAATCAGGGTAGTGGAATGGTAGTGAAAAAAACTTGTTTGATCTATATTATGTACTATTTTACCTCTCAAACGTTTCATCTTCTTCTATCCATCAGAGGCTTCTGAATTGATATGATTGAAGCATGATCAGAAGAATGAATCACTGGGTCTTCAAAGTCTTTAGAATTTGTTCAACAGGACCTTGTCTTCAGAGTCTTCAGCACTCCTTCTTCAGAACCCTTGGTTATCAGAAACATAAGTCTTCAAGGTCTTTAGAAGTTGTTCAGCAGATCCTTATCTTCAAAATCTTCAGAAATCCTTCTTCGCAACCCTTGGTTATCAGAAACATAAGTCTTCAGAGTCTTCAAAACTTGTTCAGCCAAATCTTGTCTTCAGAATCTTCAGAACTTGGTATTCAGAAACTTAAGTTTTCAGAGTTTTCAGAACGTTGTTCATCAAAACCTTGTCTTCAGAGTCGTTAGCACTTAGTCTTCAGAAGATAAGTATCAGACTTAAATTCAGAGCCAAAATCCAAGAGAACATTGCAGCAACAACATATTGTCTTCTTAGAGTCATTCTGAAGCACAGTAGATCAAAAGCAATCTTGCTTCTTTGACGCAGAAGCAACTTTTGAGAATTTGAGAGTGACGTTTCACATAATTTCTATCAGAGTCAGAGCTAGCTTTATCAGAGTCATAATTATCTTTATCAGCGTCTGCATCTGTTTGTCAATACTTAAGAAAACAAACGTTAGAGTACCAAAATTGTTCTCAAACAAATACAACTTTGTTATTATCAAAATAAAGAGATATCTTGCAGAACCAAATCTTGTTCTAACAATCTCCCCCTTTTTATAATGACAAAACAATGTATTTTGATAACACAATTTTGTACGAAGATAATAAGAATTGACTCAGATAAGTTCAAAGTAAACTTCCCTTTATCAAGCTCCCCCTGAATCTAAGACTTAACAAAATCCTATAAGATTTGGGATACACATCCTGATTGCAAAAATCTAGACAGATCAAAATATCAGAGCTTGATTATAGTGGTGATGCATTCTGATAACAAAGCTTGATTAAGTAAATCAGAGCCTGATTGATATCAGAGTCATTTTACCAATATAAATATTTTTCCTGAAAAAAACATTCTAAGAAGATATGCCATTTAAAGTGTTAGAATGTTAGAGCTATGATTAGAGACCAACAAGATACGCCATTCTAAAAAGATTAACTTAAGCATTTTGATTTGAGAGAATTTAGATAAGTTAAATTCAATACTTTTCTTCCTTTTATGGCAATCATAATTGAATGCCGTGAGACAAGATAAATACAAATAAGAAGAATTCTTCATTGATAAAAGCAAAACGCCAGGGGCGCATTACAAGAACAAAATCACAAAATAGGAAAACAAACAAACAACAAGACAATAGACAGAAACAACAATGATAAAAGACAGAGAGACCAAGCAACCAAGAGACCAACAATGATGAAACACCCGCCAACCAGCTATCAGAAATCCTCCACCTCATAAACCCTTTCACACCTTTCTTCATCTGTAGCATCTTCTGCTCCAAGTATTCTGGCTAAAGTGATGATTTCAGCCCTGTAGAATAACTTAGACAGAATTCTTCCATAAGGTATGAAGGACTTGTATTGATTTCTGGAGATTTCAACACAGTTCTTCAGATGATTGAAGATGGTTTGTAGAAGATTCACCCGGACGTTGTACATCATGAAATAGATAAACAATTTATCATCATGAGTCAAGGTGCTTTTGGCCAATCCTCTGGGGAGAAAGTTGGTAAGCAGGAGTTGAAACCACAACTTTCCATCAGGGAGAAGTCCTTCAGGATTGTAGGGTTTATACCTGTCTCGAGACACATCATGAATTCCAATGAGATCCTCAACAAAGGAATAGTTCAGATGAAAGTCTTCAACAGTCACTCCAGATTGAACGCAGTTGATGGCTTGGGCGATGGAGGTAGGTGTTATGATGACCAAAACACCGAAAATAGAAGACCAGTTAGAATTATTGTCTTTTCCAATTCGTACGTATTTCCAGAATTCTTTCACCATGACAGGATAAATGGGTTCATGTAGAATTACATAGTATCCTGACCATCCTTGAATTTGCATGCTGGTGGAAATGTAAACACCAGATTCTCTTAGTCTTGGGAGATTTGGGCTTTTCTCATTATTGACCTTCTATAATTTCATCATTGCCAGCAAAAGTTTTGATAGACATAGTGAAAGCAAGAGGGGTAGGAGTGAAGAGCAAGTTTAGAAACTGATGATTGGCTATGACGAGAAGTGTGGTATATAAAGAGAACAAAGAGTGATAGCAATCAATAGTAATAAAGACTAGATAAATTGAGGTGAGGAATTCATCATTTCCAATACAAGGGATACAAACAAGAACAAAGAATGATAAAGAAGTGTATCAGTCTCCAAAAGATCACAGATCAGTATACGTTATAAATATTATGACATTAGTCAATAAATACAAATAAATGTATACTCGAAAGAGAGAGAGCAGAAACTGACAAAGAATAAAGGAAGGTAGACAAGTGTTTAGTTCCAAGAAATCTTTGTCTTACACACATCTTTATGAATGCATAATATGGGAGGAAGACGTAAAGATTTAAATAGTTATCAAGAAAAAATTTCAAATCTAATGTGTTAAACATGATTATAGAGATATTAAGGATTAATAGTAAATAATTACTTAAAACCTAGTCTCACGAAATCACAACGCTCGAGGTGTCTCTTCAACAGTAGTTATGATTTGATTTTGGACACGTGTCACAAATAATCATTGCCGTTTGTTTTCAAGAGATCATGTTTTGATTTTCCCAACGTCAAGAATACCAAGAGGTATCTGACTGGACTAATTTCTGATCAGGACATTTTCTAACTTGTAGAAGTATCATGAATCAGAATGTCAAAAATAAATTAAATAACACACTTTGTTTATCATCAGAGTCTTATATCAGACGTTCTGGTAGCCTAACACATTAAAATATTATCATCTCATTCTGGACAAGGTTTGATAAATAGGTTTTCCAGAATGAATACGAATCTATCTTCAGCAAGGGGTTTTGTGAAAATATCAGCGCATTGGTGATCTGTATCCACAAATTTTAACTGAAAAGTACCCTTTTGAACATAGTCACGTAAAAAGTGATGTTTTATTTCAATATATTTTTCCCTAGAATGTAGAATAGGATTCTTAGATAAACAAAAGGCAGAAGTATTATCACAGAAGATAGGAATGTTACACTCGTGTATCTGATAATCTTCAAGTTGATTCTTCATCCACAGTATCTGAGTACTTCATATAGATGCTGATAAATATTTTGTTTCTGCAGTTGAGAGAGCAATTGTTGATTGTCTCTTGCTTGCCCAAAAGACGAGGTTACTTCCCAGAAACTGACAGTTTCCAGAAGTACTTTTCCTTTCCAATTTGTCTCCAGCATAATCTGCATCACAGTAACCAGAAACCTTGTACTCTTATGTTTTCTTATACATCAAGCCATGGTTAATTGTTCCTTTTAGATACCTTAGGATTCTCTTAACAGCGGTTAAGTGAGTTTCCTTTGGATCTAATTGGAAGCGAGCACAAAGACATACGCTGAACATAAAATCTGGATGAGAAGCTGTCAAATACATAAGAGATCCTATTATACCACGATGGAGCTTCTGACAAACCTTTTTACTTACTTCTTCTTTCTCCATAATGCATGTCGAATGCATAGGAGTCTTAGGAGGTTTACTTTCTAACATATTGAATTTCTTCAGAAGGTATTTTGCATAATTTCTCTGATGAATGTGTGTTCCTTCTGATCGTTGATCAATTTGAATTCCCAGAAAGAGTTTGAGTTCTCCCATCAGACTCATTTCAAATTCAGCCTACATTAACTTGGAAAATTCCTTGGACAAGGAAATATTAGCAGAACCAAATTTAATATCATCAACGTAGATTTGAACAATTAGAATGTCATTTTTAAAGGTTTTACAAAAGAGTGTTGTATCCACTTTTCCTCTGGTAAAATGATTTTCCAAAAGAAAGTTACTTAGCCTTTCATACCAAGCTCTAGGAGCCCATTTCAGACCATATAACGATTTTTTAAGTTTGAAAACAAAATCTGGGTTTTCAGAAGTCTCAAAACCAGGAGGTTGGTGCACATACACTTCTTCAGAAATATATCCATTTAAAAATGCACTTTTTACATCCATCTGATATAAAGTAATGTCATGATTCACATCAAATGAGATTAAAATGCGAATAGATTCTAACCTGGCAACTGGTGCAAAGGTTTCTATAGAGTTTATCCCATCTTGTTGACTATAACTTTGTGCAACCAGTCGTGCTTTGTTTCTTACGACCTCACCTTTCTCATCTAACTTGTTTCTGAATACCCATTTAGTTCCAATGACATGGACACCATTGGGTTTCTGAACAAGATCTCAGACATCATTTCTGGTGAATTGATTCAGTTCTTCTTGCATGACCAGAATCCACTCATTCTCCTTAAAAGCTTCATCAATTGTTGTTGGTTCTATCAGAGAAACCAAGCCCAGAAGGGTTTCTTCAGAATGCCTGAATGATGAACGAGTTCTGACTGGATCAGCTTTATCTCCCAGAATCAATTCTTCAGAATGAGAAGTCTTTAATCTATTCTTCTTCTGATGAGATGGGGTATTTTCAGTTTCTGGTAAGGTTGTATCTGAATCTGGAGAATCTGCATCTTTGTCCGCTTCTCTTGAATATTCTTCTTCTTTAGATTCTGATTAGGTGATCTTCAGATCTGTAAACTTTTCAACTAGCTTTGGCTTTTTAGGGTCAAGCTTATCATTGAATTGGACATGAATTGATTCCTCAATAATTCGTGTTTCTGTGTTACAGATTTTGTAGCCTTTAGAGCGTTCAGAGTATCCTAACAGTAAATACTTTTGAGCTTTGGAGTCACACTTGCCAAGATTCTCTTTAGTGTTCAACATAAAACAAATACAGCTAAAAGGATGAAAATAAGAAATGTTGGGTTTTCTATTCTTCCACGATTCTTAAGGAGTCTTACCTAGAATAGGTCTTATTGAAACCCTATTCTGAATGTAACATGTTGTATATACTGCCTCTGCCCAGAAGTGCTTAGCCATGTCAGTCTCTTGGATCATGGTACGAGCCATTTCTTGCAAAGTCCCATTCTTCCTTTCCACTATTCCATTTTGTTGTGCAGTTCTGGGACAGGAGAAATCATGGGAAATGCCATGGGAATCAAAAAGATTCTCAAAGTATTTGTTCTCAAATTTTTTGCCATGATCACTTCTGACTCTGACTATTTTACAATCCTTTTCTGTTTGCACTTGAGAGCAAAAAGTAGAGAACATAGAATGAGACTCATCCTTGTGTTTCAAGAATTTTACCCATGTCCAATGACTATAATCATCAACGATTACTAATCCATACTTCTTTCCACTGATTGAGGCAGTTTTCACTGGTCCAAACAAATCAATGTGTAGAAGTTCTAACGGTCTAGAGCTGAACACAACATTCTTTGCTTTAAAGGAAGTTTTAGAAAACTTTCCTTTCTGACATGCTTCACAAAGAGCATCTGAAGAATACTTCAGATTTGGCAAGCCTCTGATGAGTTCAAGCATATTTAGCTGAGAAATCCTCCTCATGCTAATATGGCCTAAACGTCTATGCCATACCCATTGCTCTTCATTAACAAACATTAAGCATTTGAAATTCTGTTCACGAAGATCAAAAAGTCTAATCTTATAAATGTTGTTTTTCCTCTTTCTGACAAATAGGATTGAACCATCTTTTTGATTTACAGCCTTACATGACTTTTGATTAAAGATGATATCATAACCATTGTCACTAAGTTGACTAATTGACAACAAGTTACGCATCAAACCATCGACTAAAAGAACATCAGTAATAGAAGGAAGGTTACCATTACCAACGGTTCCAGAGCCAATGATTTTTCCTTTCAGGTTTCCTCCGAAACCGATGAAGCCCCAGGCTTAAGTTCCAAACTTTGGAACATATGCCTTATTCCCTTCATGTGTCACGAGCAACCACTGTCCAGGAACCATGACTGGTGTTTCAACTGAGCTGCTAATGATATTTGCAAGATAGATTATCTTGTCCTTAGGTACCCATTTTCTGGGTCTTCTCTTGTTTGCTTTCCCAGAGTGTTTCACAACTTTGTGCTTTTGTGCAACAGGATAATCAAGTGGAATTTGTGCATGATATTTAACTTTAGAAACAGATTTCTATGTTGGTGGGGGTTCTTGTGCAAGCTCATAGTAAATAATCTCAGTGCCAGAAGCCACAAAATGGTCATAGAGAGGTTTTGGTTTAACAGTTTGACTTTCGTCAATTTCAGATGATTCTGTACTTCCCAAACCTTTCTTACCATTTCTGCTTACTCCATAGATCATGGAAGCTATTATGCTTTTATCTATGCTTTTAGCAAGAAAATACTGGAATGCTCTATCATACTTGTTGATACAGCTTGTGTCAGAGACATTGGAGATTAATTCTTCTTCTAATTTAGCAACTTTGCTCTTTAAGGCATAATTACTATTTTTTAAGGAAAAAAATGTTTTCATTTAGAGAAGAATTATTGTGCTCAAGCTTAACTTTTTCCTCAGAATCAATTACATGTGATCTTTTAAGATCTTTGTATTTATTCAGAAGAGTTTGATACTTTTCCAGCATTTCCGAAAGACACGACTCTAATTCCCAACAAGGGAGTTTAGAAAATACCTCTGAGTCAAAGTCTGAGTCTGATTCTGGTTCTCCAGAAACATCATCGTCAATTGTTGCTACTAGCGCAATATTTTCTTGTTCTTCATCAGAGTCTTCTTCTTCAGAATCAGAGTCGTCCCAAGTTGCCACTAGTCCTTTTTTCGCTTTGGAGAAATTCTTCTTAGGCTTCTTATCTTTCTTGAGCTTTGGACACTCGTTCTTGTAATGACCTGGCTCATTACACTCATAGCAGATAACTTCCTTTCCAGAGTTCTGCTTCTTCTATCCAGATGAAGACTCAGAGCGGCCTTTGTTTATTATAGATCCTATGAAGTTTCCTTGCCTATGCTTCTAGAGTTTGTTTATCCTTCTGGAGATTAGCGACAGCTCATCTTCTGACTCTTCACCAGAATCTTCTGATTCTTCCTCAGCTTGATAAGCCTTTGCCTTTTCAGGTTTAGATTTAAGAGCGATAGATTTTCTTTTCTTCTGAGGTTCATCTTCTTCCAACTCTGTCTCATGACTTCTTAAAGAACTAACAAGCTCTTCAAGACTTATGTTGTTAAGATCCTTGGATAGCTTTAAAGTTGTTACCATAGGTCTCCATTTCTTGGGAAGACTTCTTATGATCTTTTTAACATGATCAGCAGTCGAGTAACCTTTGTCTAGAACTTTAAGTCCTGCGACTAGCATTTGAAGCCTTGAAAACATGGTCCCAACTATTTCATCATCCTCCATTCTGAATGCCTCATATTTTTGACTTAGGGCCGCCTTTGTCTCCTTAACTTGATCATTGCCTTCATGAGTCATTCTTAGAGAATAAAAAATAGATTTGGCAGTATCTCTATTTGTTATCTTCTCATACTCAGTATAAGAGATAGCATTTATCAATATAGTTCTTGCCTTGTGATGATTCTTATAATCTTTCTTCTGTTGGTTAGCCATATCACTTCTGGATATTTTAGTACATGTAGCATTAACTGGGTGAGTATAGCCATCGACTACCAGATCCCAAAGATCTACATCATAACCAAGAAAGAAACTTTTATTTTGTCTTTCCAGTAGTCAAACTTTTCACCATCAAAGACTGGGGGTTTGGCACTGTAATGATCTTTTTCTTCTACAACAGTATTAACATTAACTGCAGCAGCCATGATAGCTTACACAAATACTGGATCGGTACTGAACATGATGAAGTGTTGATAAATCTTTTTATCACAATCATAACCATAGCTCTGATGCCAATTGAAGGTGTGAGAAAACTCAAGAAAGAGGGGTTTGAATTGGGTTTTCAAAATGAAAGCTTTTTGTGAAACTCAAACAAAGATCACAAATAGACTAACAATAGAGAAAGACACACAATATATCCTGGTTCACTTGAAAACTATCAAGTTAATCTAGTCCACCAGCCAAGGTGATTTCGCCTTATACACAAGGACTTAATCCACTATAACCAAACTGATTACAACTACACTAGCAACTGCTGGTGATTAACAATACACAGACTAACCGTCTCTTCTTAAGGATTTTGACCCATCTGGTCCCTTAAGGAATTCAAACAACTGTGTGATCAAATAAAATGTTTACAATTAAATGCTTCTTACATAAGTTGATATAAACATAATTTCTAGCTCAATCTAACTTAGAGAGTGTAGCGCAATTTTTGTGGTTTCAAATCACGATCGCTTTGGTACTACAGTTCGATTCATTTTTTATCCTATTAAGCTGATTAAGGAAGGGAAATAGATGTCTCCAATTAACCCTGCTTGCAAACTGAGTTTAAACAGTCAAAACTATTGGTTTACTGATGCTATCAAAATAGGGGGTTCTCCCTTTGGGTTATTAACTAAAAACAGTGTCTAGGCTATTGGTAAGATGTTAAGACCGATGTTTTTCGATTGATGTATGAAGGTATGGGATTTTGGGTTTTTGATTAGGATTCTCACTAAGATTTTGCAATCTTATGCCTACGTATTCCCGAAATAGGGAAATTAGAGCGATCGTAGTTCCTCCTATTATATGGGAGGAAAAAGATGTTTTGGTGTCTTGTTCAAAGCCCAAGACGTGAAGCTAAAGAGGTTTGTATCATGGTCAAAGCCCAAGATGTGAAGCTGAAAGGTCTATTTATATCTTGTTCAAAGCCCAAGATGTGAAGCTAGAGGGGTCCTGATTGAGAGGGATTTTGTCATCTCTAAGGAGGAGTTGCTGATGTTTGTATGTTGTGAGCAAGGCACAACTTTGATGCTAAAATGTTGATTGACTCAACCGGGGTTTTCTTTATACAAAGCCTAAGAGGAGGCGGGAAGTTTGACTTTTCCGGGGGAAATGTTCTTTTTGTCTTGTACAAAGCCCAAGATAGAGGCTAAAAGGGTTGACTCAATAAGATAGTATTAACAAGTGACTGACTCAACAAGAGAGTTCTTTTATCTGTCCTGCATAAAGCCCAAGACGGAAGCTAAAAGTGGTTGAATCAACAAGAGAGTCTGAAGGTGATTGACTCAATAAGAGAGTCCTTTATACTCAACAAGAGAGTATTTTGCTGTCTCGTATGAAGCCCGAGATAGAGGCTAAAAGAGGGTTGACTCATCAAGAGAGTCTTTTATACTCAACAAGAGAATGATTTATATGTGTCTTGTATGAAGCCCAAGACGGAGACTAAAAGGTGTTTGACTCAACAAGAGAGTCTTTTATACCCAACAAGAGAGTGTTTTTCTATCTCGTACGAAGCCCGAGATGGGGGGTAAAAGTTTGACCCAACAAGAGAGCCTTTTATACTCAACAAGAGAGTGTTTTTATGTGTCTTGTACAAAGCCCAAGACGGAGGCTAAAAGGTGTTTGACTCAACAAGAGAGTCTAAAAATGTTAGCTCCACTGGGGAGAATCATTTGTACAAAGCCCAAGTGGAGGCTGACTGTTTCAGTTGAGTGACAGGTCCAGTGTGTTGGATAAAAGAGAAAATCAGTTCTTATAAAGGGAAAGATTATAGGTAAGGTTGTGCCTTGGTATTGATAAGAGGATCAGGGTTATTTCCTGTTCTTTAAGGAAATGGAAAATCCCACGGGTATTGAGACTATCCAAGTCAACTGGTGTTTTGAGAAATCGATTCTCAGATAGTGAATGATCTTTGTATGATGCCCAAGAGAAGGCTGGCGTGTTAAGGGATGAAGGTCAACCCATTAACTGGTCGGACACTTGACTCAGAAAGACAGCTCTAGCAAATTGATAACTAGGTTCTGTTCCTATACCTGTAGAGGTCTATGGGTCCTTGTACTAAGCCCAAGAGAAGGCATGAGAGCTTGTAAGAAGCCGAAAGGTCCTTGTACAACGGCCAAGAGGAGGCGGGGATGATTTTAGGAAGCCTGTGGGTCCCCAAACCCCGAGAAGTTCAAGACATACAATTCACCGAGAATAGATCAAGCCAGGAAAGTCTGAGAATTTGGAAGAAACTCAAGAGATGCCATTCACGGAGAAAAGATCATCTTTGGGGAGTAAGAGTTTCTTTGACAATATCTAAGGGTGACAGTCTGAGAAAGGGTTCACCGAGAATGCTGCCTTTCACGTCTCCATATTGTTTAACCCCAAGAGGAGGGAAGACTGTATCTGGAAATCCTACGGGGATCTAGTTTTGTTTGTATTTAAGAGTGACCAACAGGGCTTTACCTAGTGCTAGACGTAGTTGCCGGGGAAAAATCTAAATAACTATACTAGTATAACATAGTGGATATTTGGAAAGTATATAAAGGATGTGAAAGAAGTCTTATAGTGAAGCAGCCCCACAATACAGTTATATACATGTGGAAGCGGATAAAGAAAACGGGTAAATACTCAGTCGGTTGTAGAGCTTCCATGTTGTTTTGTTAGTTGTTCAACAAAGAAAGCTTTGATAACAATATTACATTCTAAATCAAAGGAGAAAATGCTTTGAAAATATTTTTGGGGCTTACAGCTCAAGGAGAGGCCCAAGGTTTTATCAGTGAATGCACCGTTGTTTTGAATTTGTACAGGGACTTATACAAGTGACTGAGGCCCAAAAATGTTTTGGGTTTCAAAAGAGGTTTGGGTCTTACACTCTATTAGAGGCCCAAGGTATAAACATGGGTCTTATAGCTCAAGGAGAAGCCCAGTTGATTTGTTTGACAACGGCGATCGCGTCGAGGTTTTTGAAAACACAGAGGGTATTATACAATGTCTGAGGCCCAAATCATTTTGGTTTCAACAAGTGGTGGGGCTTACAGCTCAAGGAGAGGCCCAAGGTTGTATCTAAAAAAGGCGACGATCGCGTCGAACTTTTTGATGGTATCGGGACTTATACAATACTGAGGCCCAAAATATTTTAGTTTATAAGAGGGATTGAGTCTTACACTCTATTAGAGGCCCAAAGTGTTTTAAAGGGAGGCAATGAGGCTTATAACATGAGGGTAGGCCCAAATGATTTCCGTTTTGAAATGGCGATTGCGTCGAGATTTTGAAAATGCAGTGGATCTTATACAATGACTGAGGCCCAAAAATGTTTTGGTTTTCAAAAGGGGTTTGGGTCTTACACTCTATTAGAGGCCCAAATAAATTTAAAGAAAAGAAATGGGGTAGGCCCAAATGATTTGATTTTTGAACTGGCGATTGCGCCTAGATTTTTCTTTTAACGCAGAGGGGGTTATACAATATCTGAGGCCCAAAATTGTTTTGGTTAAAAGGGGATTGGGTCTTACACTCTATTAGAGGCCCAAAGTGATTGAAAATGATTTTTTTTTAGGGTGATTAAGATCAAAACCCTAAATTGATTTCAAAATGTATTTTAATTAAATAAGAATTTAATTAAAATAATCAAAATTATCAAACATGTGTGAAGAACAAGTTGTGATCTTGGATTAATGTTTGAAAAATCATGCTTACATCCACAAAATGATTGGAAATCAATTAAGTTTGGAAAATCAAGGAGAAAAAAATATTTTAAATGTTAAAAACAAATAAAACATTAATTCTTTGCAAAAATATCAAGTATATGAAATAAATAATATTTTTGGGAATTTTTGAAAAAATAAAATATTTTAACTTTTTTGTGAATTATTAAAAAAAGAATCAACTCAAAATCATTAAAACTCAGAGAGAAATTAATTTTTGAATCAATTAAATAAAATCACAATATTCAAATATTCAAATATTCAAAAATGGCGCCAAGAACATGGCAAGAACACGTGCCACCCTCTGGTTCTGCAGATTTGCGTTTTCTATCCAATCTCACTGAATACTTGATGATATCATGCAATCTACATATCAATCTACTCGTTTTCACCTCACGATCATGTCTATGGTCTTTAATTTCATTTATTTTAAGCATGGAATAAGAAATCAAAGAGAAACCTCAAGAATCCTAAAATTTGCATGAAGGCTCAGAAATTCCATACATGATTCAAACAAAGCAATTGATTGAGGGTAAACACTCTATGCATGATTATGAACACATGGCCAAATTATTGTGCAGCAAAAAATGCATGGATCATAGAGTTAGAAGAGCTCATGCTTACTATAACAACAAATCCCTCAACAGGTTATAACAACATTTTCATAGCTTTCAGACAGTACCTGTCACAACAAGTCAACAACATAATAACAACAAATATATCTTCACAACACTGGAATATCCAGCTTAGAATGTGACTCATACAATGCACATACATGTGGTACCATTGGAGCAGAACTCCGAACTTAGGAATTGCCAAGTAATAGAGGAATCAAACAAGGTATAAGCCTTCAACTTTCAACTTTTTGCCAATCTAGGCCAACTTAATAATTTTGCCAATCCAAGCCAACTTGTTAATTTTGCCAATCCAGGCCAACTTGGTATGCTATGCTATGCATGTGACAACAACTACAACATCAACTTATTCAGCAACAACACAACAACAACACCACTGTAACTTAACAACAATTTCAACTTTGGCCACCGGCCTACAACTTAATATTTCCCAATTAATATAGGCAATTCAACAACAACAAATATCCTGCAACTTCGCATCATCAACAACAACAACATATCAGCATTAATAATTAACAGCAACTAATCAAAAACAAAACAACATTGGCCGTAGGCCTTACAATTCAACACCACCTGCAAATTCATATTTTTCAGCAAGGTACACAACCCAAAGAATCAACCAAAATAAACTACAAATAAATCGCATAATTATTCGGACAGCCTTCGACTAAAACCGGTTACTTACTTATCGACTAAATTCTAATATTTCTACTCCGAGCTACTATTCTTATTAGTCCTCTGTTAAATTAATACTGCCTTACATCCAAAAATATATAATTCAGTCACTATTTTTTCATACCCACATTACTAGTTCTGTTATTCACTTAATAACCATTGGCACTAGTCACTGTATCATTCATCTACTATTTATAATTCTCTGCTACCAATAATAATACTACTAATTATCTGCTAAATTAATTAAATTAATCAAAAGGGAGACTACTGTAATTAATGAAGCCAATTCTGCAACTTACTAAATTCATCTCTGCCAAATACTACTGATAACTCTGCTATATCGCTGCTACTGAAAACCCTGCTACTAACTACATATACTATCTCCGAAATTAACAGATTGTTCCTGCTAAATTAATTGGATTAACCTCGGTAACAATTATTATCTCTGCTAAATAGTTATATATACCAACCCTCTAAACTAAAATTAAAATGGAACAGACCAAGTGAAACCATAGCTGACAGAAGTGAACAGAAACAAATTACACAGCAGGCCCGTGTGACGCTCGTCACAACTTCCTGGCCCTCGTCACAATGCGTGACGGTCATAATACATGAGTGGCGGTCGTCACTCGCACATGACCTGCGTGACGCTCATCACGCTCTCCATTATGGTCGTCACACCCCCAATTCCCAATTTCCTTCGTCTCAGTGCGTTTCATTCCAGTTCTCCTTAATTCGTCCCGTTCCCTAAAAATTCCACACATTCACCCATTACAGTGCAACATTACAACTATATCCTCATCAACATAGGAAAAATCATAAATTCATGACAGTAAAATATTTTTAGCAGTTTCAGGAACACAACCACAGCAATTATACACGTACTGCAACAATTTCACACGATAATTGCATACAAACTAATCCCCACATATCATCTATCATAAAATCCCATTATAGAGTCAGAACCCCACCCTTACCTTGGATTGAAGGTCGCTCTAAATCTCCGATCAAATTCCCGTTCTCGCGGTCTCTCGTGTTCCGTTTCCAAACCCTTGTTCTTCTCTTTCATAACCTCTGTGTTGCAACTGCTACTTCCCTCTTTCTCTTATTTTCCCCCCACTCCCTGCCACTTCTAATTTTCTTTTTAATTCAACCACACAAAATAATACCCTTTTCTCTTATTGGGCCTACTATTCATACACCCCACTTATTACTTCATTACAACCAAATAATAAGCCCAACTAAATAATAATAGTATTATTCTAATACTATTCTCCAACTTAATCACCAATTAATTAAATATCAACTTATCACAGCATTTCTCGACATATCACAACTCCAACAATTCCAACAAATAATTCGAAAATATTTTGAAAATATTTAATTAAATAATTAATTAAATATCGGGCGTTACAACTCTCCCCCACTTAGAATATTTTAGTCCTCGAAAATCTATTCGATACTACCACTTTTAACGCAAATTCCGCATCCAACTCTCTGATCCTGAAGTCGCGTTTGGAAACACTTCGATCCCTACTTGTCCGACATAACAACAACTCAACATGATTTCAATCCAATACACACATGCTAATCATTCAACATCTTCGCGACATAATCGTCAATAACTTATCAACCACTCGATAATATCTTGACATATCAACATCTAAGTAGCCACATCCATACACACTTATACCTGGATATACATAGTCATATTACCATCTTATCAACATTCTCAACACTACAACACATCCACAATCTCATTCTCATATATGTGTATGTCACTCATCAACAAAATGTCAACAACTTATTCATATCATCGTATCACTCTTATAGTGACATCAACCTAGCCAACATAATCAACTTCGTCATACCATGCAGTATTACTCACCCTTAAATCAACACTCCACCCAGTCAAACATGTAGATCAAGACTTATCATTCCCTTAGGCTTCTGATATTTAGTCCTTCACTTCTATCGAGTCGCACACGCATAACAAATGCGCCACATCACTCTTCAGCTGCGCAACTCTGATCATCCATCTTAAGTCACCGTCCTTATTAAAATTTCTGTCAACTATATGGTTTACAAGTTTCAATCTAGTTTCAGGCTTTCTTTAACATCCACCATAAACTCGTCGTTCACTTTATATTCTCAATCTTTCACTTTGCGACGTTAGCTCGCATATAAACCCGCTACGCCAAATTGTTCAATACGTCTCAACTCTTTCCGAGCCACTCCTCCATTAATCCACACCAACTGGTGAGCGACTATCCTCACGATATAACATCAATCAATTTACACACTATTAAGATAGCAAGACAAGTCTATACCATCCAACACGATCTTGTCTACTATCAACAAGAGATTAAGGGTGATCAGTTCCTCAATTTGTCAATAGATAGCCGACAACCATAATGGAGTATAAACCCTCGTTACCAAACTATAATAGTGTTCCTTTAGAACTTGTACACAAGTCACCTAAAGCACCATAATCCAATAATTTCCAATGAGGTTTACAAATGCTCCCACAATTTCCCTCTCATTCGATCTTGTCGATGAGACACCAACGCCCAACACATTACACGGTCCACGTTACACTCACTTAGCCTCACACAAAGGTTAAGTATTCTCTGACTCAAGAATTACTACTATACCAGTACATTACACATCGTCTCGTTCCAATTGAAATCTCAACAATTCCGTTCCACACCACTTTGGTGATAGAACCTCTCCAATTCTTCTTTTACACATGCCACTACCTTGGCATCATAAACACGACTCTAATTCCTCTTAAAAGTATCTTCCTTTAAAAGGACATCTTCATTCTAATCGTTGTTAATCATCATAAGCTGCACCTATATGCGCTTCTCCAATACTTTCACATCCTTTTTAATGTCGAACATCTCATTTCTCCACTTATTTGCCAACAACATATTACGCTTGACCTTGTCTCAAACAACTGCGATAACAACCATTTATGCCCAAAAGCCTCTAGTTCCGTAATCGACTTTAGAGTCCCTCTATATAGGAATGCATCTACCGTATTTGAAAACACTTTCATAGGATATAATATATTTTTATCTCCTCATAGGTTCAAACAGAACATCGATCCGATACTCGAAACACCAGATATGAATTTCCAAAGTTATCCGAAAATGCGAACACCGACGCCATGCAACGACATACTTATACACGCCTTACGATAACATCGGAACAGAATTTCTTCGTACTAGTACCAACACTTATCATTCTTGAAATCGTACTCATCTTCTCGCATTTTCGACTCTGACTCGCGATTCAAACATTCGAACAACTTTTACAACTTTTTTTTCAATCACTCGCAAGGATCCCATGACGGTCTACAGCAATCTGTTACTCCATCATTGTTCAAACGTCGACATCTTACGCAAGGACTACTCAAACCTACAACTTCACAGTCCACCAGCAACGCTGACACATCACAGCTTTCTAAATTCAATCTTCTAAAAATTATCCTTGTTACTTAACAATCGCCTTCAGAAACATCAGGGATTTTCTCTCTACTCGTATATCAATAACCGTTACATTGCTCCTCATCCTTCGAGAAGTAAACATCAACAATGTCTAATCATCTTTTCTCAAGACGCTCCAACTTGATTAACAACAAAATCTTGAATCCATGTCTCCTCCGGATTCGGGAAACAACATACTTCAACAATACTTGCACTGTCGCCATCAGCAGCATACCGAGCCAACATCTTACAACCGAAACACATCCAAGAAGCAAATCTTCTTCCCCACTTATCTTCAAACCTACTCCTGCATACCATCGATTAGGAAAACAAACAAGTACCGACAGTGTTCGACACACTTGTCGCGTACTAAGGGATAAACAACATTAGGCAACTTGGCCGGACATACCAACCTGCTCTGATACCACTAATATAACAACAAATCCCTCAACAGGTTATAACAACATTTTCATAGCTTTCAAACAGTACCTGTCACAACAAGTCAACAACATAATAACAACGAATATATCATCACAACACTGGAATATGCAGCTTAGAATGTGACTCATACAATGCACATGCATGTGGTACCATTGGAGCAGAACTCCCAACTTAGGAATTGCCAAGTAATAGAGGCATCAAACAAGGCATAAGCCTTCAACTTTCAACTTTTTGCCAATCCAGGCCAACTTAATAATTTTGCCAATCCAGGCCAACTTGGTATGTTATACTATGCATGTGACAACAAGTACAACATCAACTTATTCAGCAACAACACCACTGCAACTTAACAACAGTTTCAACTTTGGCCACCGGCCTGCAACTTAGTATTTGCCAATTAATAGAGGTAATTCAACAACAACAAATATCCTGCAACTTCGCATCATCAACAACAACAACATATCAACATCAATAATTAACAGCAACTAATCAACAACAAAACAACATTGGCCGTAGGCCTCACAATTCAACACCACCTGCAAATTCATATTTTTCAGCAAGGTACACAACCCAACGAATCAACCAAAAAAACTACAAATAAATCGCATAATTATTCAGATAACCTTCGACTAAAACCGGTTACTTACTTATCGGCTAAATTCTAATATTTCTACTCTGAGCTATTATTCTTATTAGTCATCTGTTAAATTAATACTGCCTTACAACCAAAAATATATAATTCAGTCACTATTGTTTCATACCCACATTACTAGTTCTGTTATTCACTTAATAACCATTGGTACTGGTCACCGTATCATTCATCTACTATTTATAATTCTCTGCTACCAATAATAATACTACTAATTATCTGCTAAATTAATTAAATTAATCAAAAGGGAGACTACTGTAATTAATGAAGCCAATTCTGCAACTTACTAAATTCATCTATGCCAAATACTACTGATAACTCTGCTATATCGCTGCTACTGAAAACCCTGCTACTAACTACATGTACTATCTCCGAAATTAACAGATTGTTCCTGCTAAATTAATTGGATTAACCTCGGTAACAATTATTATCTCTGCTAAACAATTATAAATACCAACCCTCTCAACTAAAATTAAAATATAACAGACCAAGTGAAACCATAGCAGACAGAAGTGAACAGAAACGGAAACAGGAACAAATTACACAGCAGGCCCGTGTGACGCTCGTCACAACTTCCTAGCCCTCGTCATAATGCCTGACGGTCGTAACACATGAGTGACGGTCGTCACTCGCACACGACCTACGTGACGCTCGTCACGCTCTCCATTACGGTCGTCACACCCCCAATTCCCAATTTCCTTCGTCTCAGTGCGTTTCATTCCAGTTCTCCTTAATTCGTTCCGTTCCCAAACAATTCCACACATTCACCCATTACAGTGCAACATAACAACTATATCCTCATCAACATAGGATAAATCATAAATACATGACAGTAAAATATTTTTAGCAGTTTCAGGAACACAACCATAACAATTATACACGTACTGCAACAATTTCACACCATAATTGCATACAAACTAATCCCCACATATCATCTATCATAAAATCCCATTATAGAGTCAGAACCCCACCCTTACCTTGGATTGAAGGTCACTCTAAATCTCCGATCGAATTCCCATTCTCGCGGTCTCTCGTGTTCCGTTTCCAAACCCTTGTTCTTCTCTTTCATAACCTCTGTGTTGCAACTGCTACTTCCCTCTTTCTCTTAGTTTTCCCCTACTCCCTGCCACTTCTAATTTTCTTTTTAATTCAACCACACAAAATAATACCGTTTTCTCTTATTGGGCCTACTATTCATACACCCCACTTATTACTTCATTACAACCAAATAATAAGCCCAACTAAATAATAATAGTATTATTCTAATACTATTCTCCAACTTAATCACCAATTAATTAAATATCAACTTATCACAGCATTTCTCGACATATCACAACTCCAACAATTCCAACAAATAATTCGAAAATATTTTGAAAATATTTAATTAAATAATTAATTAAATATCGGGCGTTACACTTACCTCTTGCAGCTGGTGATCGTGTTTTGTGTTAGAGGTGTTGTAAGCTGGTTCCAATGATTTGCATAGCTTCCTTAGGTGCCAAGTAATGTGTCTGGATGCTTGGAGTGGTTTGAAACAAGCTGAAACTGAAGATGGTACCCCAAGTGCAAGTCTGCTAAAAGCTTGAGCAATTGGATGGTGATTATGAGAAATCAGTGTTACAGTTGTTGTTTAAGTGTTTGGATCACTTCTATATGATGTTTATGAGGTGTGTGTGTGATTGGTTTGGTTGGAATAGCTCTCAAACTCAAAACCCGATAGTGACTTGCTTTGGAAGGAAAATTTGGAGTGAAGGAAGAGATTTTGAGGAAAGCATCTGTTTGATGGCTTTGGTGTACTCAAACTGATCACAAATGATGTCTATTTATAGTGCAGCAAGTTTGTTTTGCAAACAATAGTGAATGGCAACTGCTGTAGAGGTTTGGTCAATGTTGATCAATGGGAATCCAAGTCTCCTCTAGCCATTGACTAGAGGTTAGGGCACAGGCTGCTGGTTCCCTTGGTCTTGGATATGTCTTGACTGAATTCCGTTGGAAGAGGCTCAGTCCATGCCACCTTGGTGCATCCATTGAATGCTCCAAAACAAAATTGGAGTCTTGTCCCTCTTTTAGGTATTTCTAGGATTGGCATGCTACTTTTGGTTCCAAGGATTTGGGAGGCTGATGGATCAGTGTTTATCCCTCCTTGGTCTCCCCCTGAGGTGTTCATATGGATAGAGTTGTTTGTCATTTAGACAAATTTGGCAAATCGAGCAAAATGCACAAATCTGCCTTGCCATGATAGTTTGCAGCAAGGCACTTTGTCATTGTCATATCTCATGGCTCAAGTGGAATATTGTAGAGATCTTGGCCATTTTGGAAAGCTCTTATATGATACAACATATGTGTGATCATAGTTGGTTTTGATACTTTTTGGATCCAGGTGAAAAATTCCCCTACATTTGGAAAAAGTGAGACAGATTCTGACTTAGTGAAAATTTCACTAAGTGTTGGAAAAAGCGACATTTTCACTTTTTGTGATTTTGGCCATTCCATAACTTGAAATCCATGGGGAATTGGAATGAGTGTTAGTTGAAGCTTTTGTGAGGGCCATGAGAGTTACAAATCCAGCTTTGAATGGGGAAAAATGGCCTTGTGGTTTAGGAGTTATGATCCTCCAAAGTTGGTACCCTAACCACTTTGTTCCATAACTTAGAAAATTTCTAAGTTTTTATGGTTACCCCTTTTACAAGTTATCCCACTTTTCTTTATTTTTTTTTATGAATGATGATCCCAATCATACATTAACATCATTTTAGGGTCAAAGAACCATAATTGTGAAAAATCTCAAAAAGTCAAAGTTGATTTTTGTGCACGGTTGACTTTTTGTCAGATGAACTCCAAAATGTGCGATCCTCTATGAAATCAAGTCCTTGACCTAAATCAAACTTGATGGACATGTTCCATGGGTGTTATAGGGTGTATTGAATCATGTCCCAAGGTTTGGGAGCATGCCTGGGTCAAAAGTCAAAGGTGCAGTTGACTTTTTCCTCAAAACCCTAATTGTGGTTCTGATGAATTTGAAACTTGTGAATCAAGCTTCTTGGATTAATCCATTGTTGCAAATGTACCAATGTAGTGTGTTAGGGACCCTCACATCCTCTCTTGAGGTCTTGGCTCATGTTTTGTCCCAAAAGTCAACTTAGGGGTGAATTAGGTCAAGAAACCCTAATTCCTGATTTTTTATGAATGCATCCCCTGAGGCTAAATTGACTTGATGATTGGGATTATGATGTCCCTTGGAGCATATTGGGTCATGATTTGAAGTATTGGCTCATGCCCAGAGGAAAATTTCCATCTGGAGGCCTTGGTCGACCAAAAGGCTAGTTTGGTGACACTGGCGATCTTGAGGCTTGATCCACTTAGAATGCTACAACCTTGTGCTTGATTCTTGATGTGGAAGTCCTCTTGATCCTTTGTAGGTGTTTGAGAGGTTAGATAAGTTGAAGATCTTGTCATTCCTTGATTGATCCTTTGTCTAAGAGCTTTGAGAGGGCTTGAAACCTTAAGTTTGATTGTAGTGGATGCTCACCCATCTTTGGGAAGACTAATGAGGTATGATGGTCCATCCATATTGGGATGATGATGTGCACAATGATGGAAAATCTTAGTGGTCAAAATTTGGGGTATGACAGATGCCCCTATTTAATCTTCTTGGACCCGAAGATGTGAATGGCGAAGGTATTCGGACATTCGGGGTGCAAGAGGATTAAATATTGGAATACCCGAAATTTTGATGGTGGTTATGAATGGTAGCTTACACATTCATATTCTTTAGTTAAGCGATGCTGCTTAGAAAAGGTAAAACTTCCCCTCGATCCTGGTTTCCAACCAAGGAACTGGTCTTAGTTTTTGATGTAAACTTCTCCTCGATCATGGTTTCCCACCAAGGAACTGGTCTCAGTTTCTGATTTAAACTTCTCCTCAATCCTGGTTTCCTACCGAGGAACTGGTCTCAGTTGCTTTTGTAAATTTCCCCTCGATCCTGGTTTCCTACCAAGGAACTGGTCTCAGTTTCTGATATAAACTTCCCCTCGATCTTGGTTTCCTACCAAGGAACTGGTCTTAGTTTCTTTTGTCAATAAACTTTCTTGACAAGGAATGCTGTTCATAGCGGTTTTTCCTCAAACTTCTCGCCGAATTTTCCTGGAGAGATGCCATTTGATGGAAAAAGTTTTAATTGTAGAGGTGCATAAACTTGTCTGTCGGAGACGCCATTTGTCTACTATACTGGGGAAAACAAGTCTCTTGAGAGACGGTTGTCGCTTGGGGGTGTTACATCATACTTTTCTCGGGACCTTCTCGGAGAAATTCCATATGACGTGATCCAATTTTGAGGTGCTGATGACCTTTTCATCAATGGATCTTTCAGAGAAAAACCGTTGTATTGCCGAATCTTTGATTAAGAGGCTTTCCTTGAGAATTTTCCTTAATCCGGGAAAGCGAAGACATCATCTTCAATGGTGAAGAGTGACGTTTTTCAAAAGTTCTCTGGCTTTTCAGAGGTTCAAGTTATCAAAGTGGTCAAGGGACCATCTCCAATCCAGAAATAAACTGGAGGAGAGGTTGTTTAGATGGTTCGCTTCCTGACGAGGAAAGAACTGACAATTCGATTGAGAGGACTTTTATCACTTGGTGATAAGACTGACCAGAGTGATAGTGATGTAACATGAATGTGAATGTAAATCAATAATTCATGATGTATGTATGTATATGCTGACAAAACTGACACGATATACAGACTAATAGATGAACACGACTGGATACTCAGCCACAGCGGGAGATAAAAAGTATCATGGGTTCACGATAGCAATTCTGCCTTGCTTAGGAGGGATAGTCCCTGTTGGGAGCTATGTTGGTCGGGCTTAGGAGGTAAGAACTCTGTCAGGGATGTCAGATGGAACATTCTCTCTGACACATATGATCCTTCATTCAAGCGTGCTAGTTTAGAAGGAGTACTTTGATTCTGTACTTTGAGGTTCGATTACTTCTTGGGAAGCGATCGATGTTCAACAGTCAAAAGAAATTGCCATCTTTATTTAAAAGCAGAAAAATTTTGACAATTAAATTCATTTTTGTTTATTTTCAAGAATCATTGATCATTTTAAAATGTCGTTCTGTAAAGCTCAAATTTTATTGATAGGATGGAAATCAGCCAAGCGCGTGATTCCATAGAGTATTTACAAAGTTTAGAAAATGGTAATTTAAGGGAAAATGGCTTCATTAAAACATAACGACCACTATCCTTCTACCAACTTTGAATCCTGGACATCCTGAGCTTCCGTCGAAGATGACCGTGACTGGCGTTCCTTCTCGGATGGTGTAACTTCTGTTGAGGATTTACCCGTGTCAGGCGTAGTTACTTGCCATGAATCCCTAACTTTTGCCTGGATTGTACTTTGAGATTCCAATCCACCTGGATGATTTTTTATCATGTCTCTAATTTTTTCCTGGACCGCCCTTTCGGGTTTTCAATCCACCGAGACGTTTTTTTCCTCTTTTTTTTTTGTATTTAGGCGAAGTATTTCTTGACTACGTCAACATTTGTGGGGTAGGAAAATTCCTTTCCTTCCATGGTTGCGAGTCTCAAGGCGCTTCCTGAGAAGGCTTTCTTGACCACATAGGGGCCGTCATAATTCAGAGTCCATTTGCCCTAGGAATCAGTGAGAAAAGATTGTATCTTCTTGAGCACGAGGTCTCTTTTCCTGAAGACGCGAGGTCAGACCTTTTTGCCAAACGCCTTCTTAATCCTTTACTGATACAATTGACCATGGCATAGAGCCGTCATTCGCTTCTCTTCGATCAGATTTGGTTCGTCATGTCGATTTTGACACCATTCAACTTCTGTTAACTTAGCTTCCATCAATACCTGGATTGATGGGATCTCTACTTCTATGGGGAGCACTGCTTCCATGCCATATACTGGAGAGAAAGGGGTTGCCCCTGTTGAAGTGCGGATAGATGTCCGATAACCGTGAAGGGCAAAGGGTAGCATCTCGTGCCATTCTTTATAGGTTATAACTATCTTTTGAACGATCTTCTTGATGTTCTTATTAGCTGCTTCTACCGCTCCGTTCATCTTGGGTCGGTAGGGAGATGAGTTATGGTGTTCGATCTTGAACTCAGCGCGCAACTCTTCCATCATCTTATTGTTCAAGTTAGATCCATTATTAGTAATGATCTGGCTAGGAACACCATAACGGCAGATGAGATTGTTTTTGATAAAGCGGACCACTATTTGTCGGGTTACATTGGCGTATGACGCTGCTTCGACCCACTTGGTTAAGTAGTCAATGGCTACCAGGATGAACCGATGTCCGTTCAAAGCTTTAGGTTCAATCATGCCAATTATGTCGATTCCCCATATGGAAAAAGGCCATGTGGAAGAGAGGACTTTGAGATGCGTTGGCGGTACATGGATTTTGTCTGAGTATATCTGACACTTATGACACTTCCTCATGTACTTGTAGCAATCGGATTCCATTATCAACCAATGGTACCCTGCTCTTAGAATTTTTCTTGCCATTGTGTGTCCGTTGGCATGAGTACCAAAGGACTCTTCATGAATTTCTTTTATCAGCATGTCTGCTTCTGGTCTGTCTACACATCGGAGCAAGACCATGTCAAAGTTCCTCTTATAGAGTGTATCACCACTCAAGAAGAAGCTGCTTGCCAGTCTTCTGAGGGTCCTTCGGTCCTTTCTGGATGCCCCAGGCGGATACTCTTGTTTCTGAAGGAAGCATTTGATATCGTGATACCAAGGTTTGTCGTCTATGACTGCCTCGATCGCGAAGATGTAAGTGGGCCATTCAAGGCGCATTATGTCAATCTTAGGTATGTCGTTCCATTGACCTACACTAATCATGGAAGAGAGAGTGGTTAAGGTATCAGCCATGTGATTCTCTTCACGAGGGATATGATGAAACTCGATTATGTTGAAGAAGGGTAACAACATTCTTGCATAGTCTTTGTAAGGAATCAATCCTGATTGGTATGTGTTCCAATCTCCTTTGATCTGATTGATAACCAAGGCTGAGTCACCATATACGTCCAAGTTCTTGATCCTTAAGTCGATCACTTCTTCGCGACCCATGATACAAGCTTCGCATTCGGCCTCGTTGTTTGTACACTTGAATGTAAGTCTGGCGGTGAAAGGAATGTGGGTACCCTGAGGTGTTATGATGATTGCCCTAATTCTGTTTCCGTAATGATTGACAGCCCCGTCAAAGATTAGTCCCCATTGGGAACCTGGTTCTGGCCCTTCACTGGGTAGCGATTCATTGTAGTCTTTCATTTTTAAGTACATGACATCTTCGTCTGGGAAGTCAAACCCGACTGATTCCTGATCGTCAATCGGTTGATGAGCCAAATGACCGGCTAAAACACTTCCCTTAACGGCTTTCTGAGCATGGTACTCAATGTCGTATTCTGATAACAACATCTGCCATCGGCCAATCCTTCCCATAAGAGCAGGCTTTTCAAAGACGTACTTGATTGGATCCATTTCGGAGATTAACCAAGTAGTGTGGCAAATCACGTACTGGCAAAGACGTTTGGCTGCCCAAGCCAGAGCACAGCAAGTTTTCTCGAGCATAGTGTACCACGTCTCGCAGTCGGTGAACTTCTTGCTCAGATAGTAGATGGCAGATTCTTTCCTTTTCGTTTCGTCTTGTTGGCCAAGTACACGACCCATAGAGTCTTCCAAGACGGTTAGGTAAATAATCAGTGGTCTTCCTTCCATTGGAGGTGATAGAATCGGTGGGTTCAACAGGTATTCCTTGATACTGTCGAAGGTGGTTTGGCAGTCTTCTGTCCAAACGCAGTCCTGGTTCTTTTTGAGTAATTTGAAGATTGGCGCACATGTCGCGGTCATAAGGAATATAAATCTGGAGATGTAATTCAAATGTCCCAGGAATCCCCTGACTTGTTTTTCAGTCTTTGGAGAAGGCATTTCTTGAATGGCCTTGACTTTGTCAAGATCAACCTCAATTCCTTTCTGGCTGACGATGAACCCTAGTAGTTTCCCTGAACGGACACCGAATGTGCACTTGTTGGGATTCAAGCGGAGTTTGTACTGTCTCAACCGCTCAACTAGTTTTGACAGGTGGGTCACATGCTCCTCCTCTGTTCTAGATTTGGCAATCATGTCACCCACATATACCTCGATTTCCTTGTGTATCATGTCATGAGACAGAGTAGTCATAGCCCTTTGATAGGTTGCCCCGGCGTTCTTTAACCCGAACGACATTACCTTTTAACAAAAAGTACCTCATGGGGTGATGAAGGAAGTTTTCTCCATGTCTTTCGGCGCCATTTTTATCTGATTATAGCCCGAGAATCCATCCATGAAGGAGAAAAGTTTGAACTTTGTTGTACTGTCAACCAGCATGTCAATGTGCGGTAAGGGAAAGTCGTCCTTTGGACTAGCCTTGTTTAGATCTCTGTAGTCTACACACATTCTGACCTTTTCGTCCTTTTTTGGAACTAGTACGAAGTTGGCTAACCATTGAGGATATTCTGATGTAGCGAGGAAACTCGCGTCAATCTGTTTCTATACTTCCTTTTTGATTTTGATGGCCATATCTAGATGAGTCCTTCTCAACCTCTATTTTACTGACAGACATTCAGACCTTAACGGTAGATGATGTTCCACGATGCTGGTATCCAACCCTGGCATGTCCTGGTAGGACCAAGCGAATACATCGGGAAACTCTTTGAGAAACATTATCAAACTTTCTTTGACAGTTAGACTGAGTAGTGCCCCAATCTTGACTTCCTTTCTCTCTTCCTCTGAGCCCAAGTTGACCGTTTCCAATGGCTCTTTGTGAGGTTTGATTGACTTCTCCTCTTGTCTGAGTAATCGGGAGATCACTTCTGGAATTTCTTCGTCATCTTCTTCTTCAGCCTCAAATACCAGGAATTCAAAGTTGGGAGAAGACATCGGATCGTACGTTTCAATGGGGTTTAAAACAAGCAATCTGCATGACGTGATGATTTGTGTTTAGAAGACATAGAGAAAATGCAAAAGTGTGTGCAGTGTATTTTTTTTACTGCTTGTTTTTATTATTTGAACTGTTTTTTAGGATTACCATTTTCTGAAAAATGAAACGAGAAAACAGCAATTAAGGCGGAAATTACAGAACGACATTTATTTATTTATGATTTTGTCGATTCTTGAAACTACAGCCCTATAAAACAAAACTCTATCGCTTTGGGCTAAGCGAAGAGGGATATTTACAAAAAGTGAGCCCTATCAAAACATCCGTTTCACCTGGGCAGGGTGAAAGGTTAAAGACGGCCATTACTTTGACTTACGAACAATCTTCGGAACATCGACTGCAATTCATTGGCGGCGAACTCCTCGGTGAATCACAAAGTCTGGTACCTTCTTTCTTGGCTGGTCTTCAGAAATGACGCTGATTTCTGGCGGAGTTGGATCATTGGAATCTGTCTCCCAGGCAGAGTTGTCGTAGGAGGATTCCTCAATTGTATTTTTCATAGTATTTTTGCTCTCAGGTGGATCTTCCCATCCATTTGGCTGAATGTCTTCGAGCCTGATGCGAGAGCTTTCGGGAGCAGTGTACTTGACCATAAAGTCATATTTTCCACTCGGTTGTCCCAGGGTGTCCCACACCTCTTTGGGACTGGAGGAGTCATCTCTCTCGATGACGTTGACCTTGGGAAAAGCGTAGTTGATGAACTCTAGCCCTGCAAACTTTTCAAATTCATCGTCGTGCTAGATATTTTCTAAATGCCCTGAGTGTTGACCCCATGATTCGGTGGGGATGCAGGTATTTGTTTCAAAGACGTTCAACTGATTTTCGTTGTTCAGCTGATTTTCTTGCCCCAAGTCTCCTGGGTACGGCTTCCAGATAGGCAGGCCATCCATTGGGCCATAATAGTCATGGTCAAAATTGTACCTCATCTGAGTGTCCTCCTCTAATGAGTTTGGCGGAGCATGGCATCCTTCTGGATCACAATCTCCGTATATCATTTCGACATCTGACCTTGGTATAAATCTCGGACTCTGTGCGGGATAGCAAAATGGCATAGGCACCTCTTCCTGAGACGTATAACTGTACTCGTTAAGATAAGACTTCCACTCCTCATCTGTGTCGGAGGAATCTCCCTCGTTGATGGTATGTACTTCGTGAGACATAGGGTGAAGGAAACCTCCACTGTGGAAGAAGTTCTGAATGGGCTGAAGACTTTCACCGTTAGCGGTAATCTGGGTACATGTTACAGAAAAACCAAGACCCTTCTTTTTTTTATTATCGGCAGGAATGACGAGCCGTCCCCACCCTTTCGTATTGTTACCTTCAATTACATCGAGAGCATCTTTGTATAAGGAAATCGAGGTTCCTCTTTCTGTCTGATTATCACTACTCACCGAAAGCGCTTGGAACTGGGTTCCGATTATTTCCTCCTGTTCCACATAGGTGGATGATGATAAGTTACTCACGTTCAAGGCCTGTTCTCCGCAGACCGTGACGAGTTGGTCGTTCCTGACAAACTTCAGCTTCTAGTGAAGCGTCGAAGTGACTGCCCCAGCCAGGTGTATCCAAGGTCTTCCTAATAAGCAATTGTATGTTGCCCGGATGTCCATGACCTGGAAAGTGACTAGGAAAGTGTGAGGACCGATAGTTATGGGAAGGTCGACTTTGCCGATAACTGTTTTCCTGGATCTGTCAAATGCTTTGACGACGACCTCACTGCCTCTCATCGGAGATCCTTTGAATGATAGTCGCATTAGAGTGGATTTTGGCATGATGTTGAGAGCTGATCCGGTATCTACCAGTACGCTGGCTAAAGCATCGTCCTAGCAGTTGACTGTGATATTGAGCGCCATGTTGTGACTTTTTCCTTCCTCTGGCAATTCCTCATCACTAAACCCCAAGTTGTTGCTGGAAGTGATGTTAGAGACGATGCTATCGAATTGTCGTATTGACACATCCTGTTCCACAAAGGCCTGCTCTAAGACTTTCTGTAGAGCCTCTATGTGGGCTTCGGAACTGAGCAAAAGTGATAACACTGAGATTTTTGAAGGAGTTTGTAACAGCTGATCAACAATGTTGTATTCACTCCTTTGGATGAGCTTCAGCATCTCATCATCGTTCTTTGAAAGGTCGGGATCACAAGGTTGACCGACTGGTGGATTGGGAACTTCTGTTTGAGGTTCCTTTTCTTTGGTAGGTTCTCCAACTCCTCGGTTGAAGATTCGACCGCTCTGTGTTACTCGACTGATGTCTGCAATATTCACGACGGAGGGTAATGGAATTTCCTTTCCTTTCTCAACTGTTGTTGCACCATATTTGTAAGGGATCGCCTTAGTTGATTCATATGGCACTGGTCCCGGTAGATAGATAACTACACGAGCCTTCTGATTTCTCTGACTGTCGTAAGTGACTTCAATTAATTCCTAGTTAGGAACTTTCGATTCGTCAAGTAGAGGGATGATGGTGCAAACATCTTTGGTCCTTTCATGATCAGATATCACGACAACATCCTTAATCTGATCAGCGAAATAGTTGGGCGTCCAGTTGATAGACCCCGAAACTGAGTATTGTTGAATCTCTTTGCGGTCCAACTGACTCTGAAGGGCTGCTCGCACGAGGTAACATCCTTGATTATTTTCCGAGCAGACTCTATAGTGCTCGTAATTATGCGGTCGCACCTGGCCACGCCCGCTTTGAATGCAGTGTAACCTCACTAGATCTGTTTCCGTAGATCGGACATCCTGACTTTGATGCCTGGTAGGGTTCCCTGTTTGTCACACTGATTTGTTACGTGTCTTGATCCATATAGATTGGAAGCCACCAGTGGTTTAACAAGTGTTGTAAAGTTCTTTGAATGAGAGCGCACCCTTGGTTACTCTCACAACATACTTTACAGCTCAGATAATCATGTGAAGTGAAAAAACCGAGTTGGACTTGCTTGGTGTGTAACTCCACCAAACTGGTATTCATCAAATGAATATCGAAGATCTGAATCATGTTGATCTGATTAGGATTTCTATCACGGTAGTCCGAGATCCACCCAAGATCCATCTGAAGCTGGAGGGCCTCTTGTATGAAAGAGCATCCCTGATTATTTACTGAGCAAGTCAGACAGGAATTGTAATCGTGCCGTGGCAGATTATGATACCGACTTTGCTTTGAGGGCATTGCCACCAAGTTGATATTCATTTCCAGAATGTTGTGATTCTTAATGATGTTGGAATTCATATAAGTCATGTTGACTCCACTAATTCGGTGTTCTTGGATCCATCCAAGATCCAACTGTTCCTGTACAGCTGATTGCACCACAGAACATCATTGATTGTCTTTAGAGCAGACATCACATTGGTGATAATTATGAGGCGGCACATGGCCGTATCCGCTCTGTCTACAATGCATCTTGACCAAATTGGCCCTCAATAAGAGTACATCATGAATTTGATAGCTGTTATTGGACTCTCCTTCTATCAAATTAACTGCAGCCTTCTCGTGTTGAGGTAGCGGGTTCGTGAGAACATTAAGATTCGTATCTTTGAAAGATAAGAACCCGCTCCTAACAAGCTTCTGCACATCGGATTTGAAGCTGAGACAGTTCTCTATGTTATACCCTGGTCCTCCTTGATGATAAGGGCAAGTCTGATCCGCCTTGAACCAAAAAGGCGGATTTTCTGGTACTGTAAGAGGAGACCTAGTTTAGATGTGCCCCTTGACTAGTAATAATGAAAACAGTTCTGCGTACAACACAGGTATAGGGTCGAACCCTGGTGGTCGCGTTGTGCGGTTGTTGTTGTACGAAGGACGAGCCTGCTGAAGAGGCTGTTGTGTCCTTTACTGATATTGTTGTTGAATCGGTTGGCTCTGAGCAACCTGAGGTTGATGTGTAGGAACAGTCGCAGGATTGATAGCAGGAGTTACAGCTGCTACTGGTTGATATCGTCGCCTTTGCTTTCCAAGAGAGATATTCCCAATATCCTGCTCTTTTTTCTTAGGGAGAGCAGTACCATAACATTTTGTATTACTTGATGATCCAGCGTCTTTAACTAAACGTCCTTCTCAGACTGCTTCCTCAAGACGAACTCCCATGCCCACCATCTCGGTGAAGTCACTGGGCGCACTGGCAACCATTCTGTCGTAGTAAAATGAGCTTAAGGTTTTCAAGAAGATCTTTGTCATCTCTTTTTCCTCAAGAGGTGTACAAATCTGGGCGGCAATTTCACGCCATCTTTGAGCGTACTCCTTAAAGGTTTCCTTATCCTTTTGTGACATCGATCTGAGTTGATCTCTGTCCGGTGCCATGTCCAGGTTATACTTGTACTGTTGAACGAAGGCAGCGCCAAGGTCTCTGAAAGTGGCGATCTTAGTGCGGTTTAAACCCATGTACCATTTTAATGCGACACCGGTTAAACTATCCTGAAAATAATGGATCAGTAGCTCCTGGTTCTTCGTCTGAGCTGACATTCGCCAAGGGTACATCACCAAATGGCTTTGAGGGCAAGAGTTACCCTTGTACTTTTCAAAATCGGGCACCTAGAATTTGTGTGGGACTTTTACATTAGGGACCAAACAAAGGTCTGTGGCGTCATTTCAAAATAAATCCTGACCACGAAGGGCCCGCAGTTCATTCTGCATCTCCAGGAATTGTTCCTGGAACTTGTTCATTCGGTCAAACATCCTTTCGTTTCCACCAGAAGGTATCTGGGGAATCTGTCCTTCTGGGACAGTGTGTACCAAGGGCGGTGGTATAGTCATTATGGCCGAGACTCTTGGTGCCTCCCTAATTTTGTAACCTTTAGGAGATGCTGTCATGCTCCAGGCATCTTCGCTTTCCCGAAGTTTGTAACCTTCATGCCCAGCGGCTCCTACTGAAGTTTTGGGATCTTCAGTGATCGGCAGAATATATCCTTCTAGGATATAGTTGAGTGGCATGCCCCAGGGACGATCCTTCGGAATTTTGTACCTAGGATCATACTTCTCCACTATGGGCGTTGATGCGATCTCTGAGATCACAGTCCTTTATTGTTGCATCTGAGCTTCTACTAGAGCTTACATGTCATTATGAAGCTTTCTCAGATCCTCTTTCAGAGTGTCGATCTCTTCCCTCAACTCTCTATTCTCTTGCTCGAGATCATCCATCTTTTTTTGACGATTGGCCTGAGTATTATACGAATGAGACAGTTTGACTCTAGAGTCGAGACGCAAACGTGAGATTCGTAGGTAAGAAGAATGTGTTATGCGAGAATGATGAATGATATGCAATGAGTATATTAATTGTACATTTTTTTGTTTATTCAAAGTAAACTTCGACAATTGGATTGCAAATATCAAACAGTGAGGAAACCGCATTTTATTGAATTCAAAGGATTGCGAAAATGGAAATACAGTAATTTACATAGTGCTGTAAAAGGAAATCTAAGCTAATGGATCCCGAGTCCTCTCTGAGGGGAGCTCAGGTGCTAGTTCTGGTACTTTCCTTTTCTTTGACCGGGGCTCTTCGGCCATTGTCGGGTTGCCATTCCTTTGCCAAGTGAAAGGAGCGAGCAAATTCCTCTGGTCTTCTTGGTTCTCTACAGCATGTTGCTCTAAAATCTCAATCAGAGCATCCTTTTCTCTTAACAGTTGCTGTATTTTCTTGCATTCCACATTGAGAATACGATACTTGTTCCTCCAAGACCTTTTCTCCTGCTGAACTTTGCTGAGAGTAACCTGAAGTTTTTCTGTCTCAGACATAAAATAAAGGAGAGAATCCCTTAATGGAAGAACTTCCTGACGAGGGTAAGGCATCCTCATATTGAGAGCTCTAGTTTATACCCAGTGGAGATAAGACTCCACCGAGACACAATCCAGTTTTCCTATAGACTCTCTTCCTTTCCTGTGAATGTGTTTCCAGGCATGCACTATTTCTGTCTTTAGTGCCCTGTCATTTTCTCCTTCCTTGAAGAAAATACCTTCCAGATGAGCATTACGCGGGATATGCCTCATCGGGTATCCAAATTGACGACGAACTAAAACTTGATGATAGTTGATTCCTCCCTTAGTTCCTATAAGGGGTACGTTTGGGAAATTTCCACAACGGTCAATGATTCTGATCCCGTCATAGATTTGATTGTACCAATTAATGTCAGAGTTGGTAAGAGACATGATTCTCTGCGACCAACGTAAAGTATTCTTTTGATCCCAAAATGCAGCGGACTTGGGAAAATGGGAAGTGAACCATTTGTAAAGCAGGGGTACACAGCATGTGATCATTCCTCCGCTATACAAATTCCTTAAGTGTACAGAATGGTAAGAATCTATGAGCAAAGTCGGTACCAGGTTTCCAATCAGAAAATTTTTAATGGCGTTGATATCTACAAAGTTATCGATGTTGGGAAACAAAAATAACCCATAGGTAAGCAAAGCAAAGATGCTCTCGAAAGCAGCCACGTTCCCTATACGCTAGTATAGGGCTTTCTTTGTCAAGAACTGGGCTGGGAAACCCTGGATTCCACCCTTAGTGGTCATGTGAGTCATGACTTCTGACTCGTCCAAATAGATTGCTCTCGCAATGGTTTGATCCTTTGGAATTTCTTCCAGTCCAGAAAAAGGAGCTTGGCTAGTGATATGTAGATCAGTCAAGTGAGAGTACTCCTCCAACATTGGTGCGAGCTGATAATTCGGGAATGTGAAACAGTGATAGACCGGATCATAGAACTGAATTAGTGTAGACAGGATTCCTTCAATTACATGAACCCTTAATAGAGACAGTAGTCCTCCATACTTGGCTCTGAAAGCCTCGTGGTTAGTTATCATCCTTGCCAATCCTCTTAAATCCTCTAATTTTGGAACCTTGAAGGTGTACTTATGAGTTTTTCTTCTACTGAAATCCATTAGCCCAATCTCCTTTCTCTCTGACATTTGCAATCATTGTCTTAGTTTAATTTGAAAAAGAGAGACTAGAAGTGAAGATTTTTTTTAATGTTTTTTAAATGAATGTATGAATGCAGCACACAAAAACATAGAAAAACATGGGGTCAAAGGGTCGGTGTCATGAAATCAAGGCTCTACCCCCCCAAAGGTTTTATACTAGTGATTTTTTGTACCTGTCCACAAAATCATTGACCCCTCTTGGGATAACAACAGCAAGCGGATCGCCAGCGAGCTGATGTATCCTAGAGTGATCTCAGATGAGGGTAGTATCGCATGACAACTAGTTTCGATAGCTTCCGCACTACAAAATGGTTTAAGCCTACTAAAAACCTCAGCTTCTCAGATAACCCAGTCGACCACACTACTTTTAACAACAGAAGTCGTATAGGCAATGTATCTGCAAAGGGAGTCTCCACTGAGTTTGATGGTCGATCGGGGACTCTTAACTTGGATTCACTCCCTGCAAGATTACCCGCATTGCCATCACCTATCTTAGGTGTATACTCAATCTTTCCACATGCGGCATCACACGCATTCCCATTAGCATAAATATAAACACAGTTATCAATTAGGAAGAGCAGTATATATTTGTCTTAATCATCCTAGACCTCTAGTCTTATGATCCTAACAGACAATGACTCCCCAGCAGAGTCGTCATTTCTGAATTTAGGGTTTCATCCCTTGGGAAAGCAATACATATCATACTCTCCCACTGTGGTCGCCACTTTTCTGTAGCGCGAATTTTATGGTTTCAAATCACGATCGCTTTGGTACTACAGTTTGATTCATTTTTTTTATCCTATTAAGCTGATTAAGGAAGGGAAATAGATGTCTCCAATTAACCCTGCTTGCAAACTGAGTTTAAAAAGTCAAAACTGTTGGTTTACAGATGCTATCAAAATAGGGGGGGTTCTCCCTTTGGGTTATTAACTAAAAACAGTGTCTAGGCTATTGGTAAGATGTTAAGACCGATGCTTTTCGATTGATGTATGAAGGTATGGGATTTTGGGTTTTTGATTAGGATGCTCGCTAAGATTTTGCAATCTTATGCCTACGTATTCCCGAAATAGGGAAATCAGAGCGATCATAGTTCCTCCTATTCTATGGGAGGAAAAAGATGTTTTGGTGTCTTGTTCAAAGCCCAAGACGTGAAGCTAAAGAGGTTTGTATCATGGTCAAAGCCCATGATGTGAAGCTGAAGGGTCTATTTATATCTTGTTCAAAGCCCAAGATGTGAAGCTAGAGGGGTCCTGATTGAGAGGGATTTTGTCATCTCTAAGGAGGAGTTGTTGATGTTTGTATGTTGTGAGCAAGGCACAACTTTGATGCTAAAATGTTGATTGACTCAACCGGGGTTTTCTTTATACAAAGCCTAAGAGGAGGCGGGAAGTTTGACTTTTCCGGGGGAAATGTTCTTTTTGTCTTGTACAAAGCCCAAGATAGAGGCTAAAAGGGTTGACTCAACAAGAGAGTACTAACAAGTGACTGACTCAACAAGAGAGTGCTTTTATCTGTCCTGCATAAAGCCCAAGACGGAGGCTAAAAGTGGTTGACTCAACAAGAGAGTTTGAAGGTGATTGACTCAATAAGAGAGTCCTTTATACTCAATAAGAGAGTGTTTTGTTGTCTCGTATGAAGCCTAAGATAGAGGCTAAAAGAGGGTTGACTCATCAAGAGAGTCTTTTATACTCAACAAGAGAGTGATTTATATGTGTCTTGTATGAAGCCCAAGACGGAGGCTAAAAGGTGTTTGACTCAACAAGAGAGTCTTTTATACCCAACAAGAGAGTGTTTTTCTATCTCGTATGAAGCCCGAGATGGGGGCTAAAAGTTTGACCCAACAAGAGAGTCTTTTATACTCAACAAGAGAGTGTTTTTATGTGTCTTGTACAAAGCCAAAGACGGAGGCTAAAAGGTGTTTGACTCAACAAGAGAGTCTGAAAAGGTTAACTCTGCTGGGGAGAATCATTTGTACAAAGCCAAGAGGAGGCTGACTGTTTTAGTTGAGTGACAGGTCCAGTGTGTTGGATAAAAGAGAAAATTAGTTCTTATAAAGGGAAAGATTATAGGTAAGGTTGTGCCTTGGTATTGATCAGAGGATCAGGGTTATTTCCTGTTCTTTAAGGAAATGGGAAATCCCACGGGTATTGAGACTGTCCAATTCTACTGGTGTTTTGAGAAATCGATTCTCAGATAGTGAATGATCTTTGTATGATGCCCAAGAGAAGGCTGACATGTTAAGGCTGGCTTGACTCAGAAAGACAACTCTAACAAATTGATGACTAGGTTCTGTTCCTATACCTGTAGAGGTCTCTAGGTCCTTGTACTAAGCCCAAGAGAAGGCATGGGAGCTTGTGAGAAGCCGAAGGGTCCCCAAACCCCGAGAAGATCAAGACATGTCATTCACCAAGAATAGATCAAGGCAAGAAAGTCCGAGAATTTGTAAGAAACTCAAGAGATGCCATTCACGGAGAAAAGATCATCTCTGGGGAGTTAGAGTTTCTTTGACAATATCTAAGGGTGACAGTCTGAGAAAGGGTTCACCGAGAATGCTGCCTTTCACGTCTCCATATTGTTTAACCCCAAGAGGAGGGAAGACTGTATCTGGAAATCCTACGGGGATCTAGTTTTGTTTGTATTTAAGAGTGACCAACAGGGCTTTACCTAGTGTTAGACGTAGTTGCTGGGGAAAAATCTAAATAACTATACTAGTATTACACAGTGGATATTTGGCAAGTATATAAAGGATGTGAAAGAAGACTTACTGTGAAGCAGCCCCACAATACAGTTATATACATATGAAAGCGGATAAAGAAAGCGGGTAAATACTTACTCGGTTGTAGAGCTTCCATGTTGTTTTGTTAGTTGTTCAACAAAGAAAGCTTTGATAACAATATTACATTCTAAATCAAAGGAGAAAGTGCTTTGAAAAGATTGTTGGGGCTTACAACTCAAGGAGAGGCCCAGGGTTTTATCAGTGATTGCACTGTTGTTTTGAACTTGTACAGGGACTTATACAAGTGACTGAGGCCCAAAAATTTTTTGGTTTTCAAAAAGGGTTTGGGTCTTACACTCTAATAGAGGCCCAAGGTATAAATATGGGTCTTATATGTTGGTTCTGTATTGGCAGCAATTTTGGTAAAACAATGTGTTGCATCAAGATGTTCTACTTGATGTCTTGACATACTGTCTCTAACATTCTGCAGGTGAAGTGTTGGTGGTGTTTGTTAGTATTGCAGACTGTGTACATGATGTCAAACACGATGTTCTGACATCAGTTGACAGAACTTCCAGTTCTAGTTTTAGGTTTTATTTGCTGCGCTATTTTTAGCAATCTTTTGTGTGTTTATGTTATCTGATTGCTGCGAAATTTACTGAAGTGGTAATATATTGGAGTGTTATTTTTGGAGGCAATCTGTTTATGAAGAATAAGGAGTTGCTATTTTCATGCATAAATATTTGGAGATTAATTTGCTTTTATTGGAAATTAAATCAAGGATCTGCAATTGCCCAAGCCCAAGGAATGTATTGTTATTTATAGATGATCAACCCTAACTATTGCTCGCGGAGAATAAGGATTGTGAGAGCTGTGTTTAAGTTTTAGGGTTTGTGTTTTGTGTTTGTTTTTGTGAGCCATTCATTTATATGTTTTGATGTTTGAATTGGACTGATTTAGTTGAGTTGAAATTTGTCCACTCAAAGCTTTTAAGCACGGGTATATTGTTCTTAGTTGAAGCTTTTAAGCAAGACCAAGGTGTGTCTTTGAAGTGTGTCTTCTACTTTCATTATTGTAAGTTGTTATCACTGCTATGATTGAGGGGGAGTGAGAGGTGTCTCATATCTGAGAGTGTCTTAGATAGAAGTGTCATTGGGTAGTGATTAAGTGAGTAGATTGTCAACTGGTGTGTTAGCTGTAGAGTCTATGAATTAATCCTACTAATATTGGACTTCCTTCCTGGCTTGGTAGACCCCAGATATAGGTGTGTTTACACTGAACTGGGTTATCAATTGATTGTGTTCTTTAGTGTTGTTTACTGTATTATTTACCTCGTTCATTATTGTTCAGATATAAGTGTCGTGACATCGCATTCGACATCTCATATCTGTTTCCGAAATTTAAATTGGCATCAGAGCAGGCACCCTGTTCTGTTTCTGGGGGAGATCTAGGGAAGTTACTTTCTGGTACTATGGACAAGGAAGGAGGATTTGTGAACAGACCCCCATCTTGGATGGATCTAACTATGATTATTGGAAACCACGCATGGTGGCCTTCTTGAAATCTTTGGATAGTAGGGCCTAGAAAGCTGTCATAAAAGGATGGAAACATCCTGTTATTGTTGGGAAAAATGGAATAGCTACATCTGAACTGAAACCCGAGGAAGAATGGAATAAGGAGGAGGATGAACTGGCTCTTGGAAATTCTAGAGCATTGAATGCTTTGTTCAATGGAATTGACAGAAATATATTCAAATTGGTGAATAATTGTGAAGTTGCTAAAGATGCTTGGGACATACTCAAGACTACTCATGAAGGTACCTCTAAAGTGAAGATGTCAAGACTTCAGCTATTGACTTCCAAATTTGAAGAGTTAAAGATGAAGGAAGATGAAAGCATACATGACTTCCATATGAATGTTCTTGAAAAAGCCAATGCTTCAAGTGGCCTTGGTGAAAAGATGTCTGAAGAAAAGCTGGTGAGAAAGATACTTAGGTCTCTTCCCAAGAGATTTGCTATGAAGGTGACTGCCATAGAAGAAGCTCAAGATATCAGCAAAATGAGTGTGGATGAACTTATTGGATCTCTCCAAACATTTGAACTAGGAATAAGTGACATATCTGAAAAGAAATCCAAAAGTATAGCCTTTGTCTCAAACTCTGAAGACGGAGAGGAATGTGATCAGGAAATAAATGAAAGTTTATCTACTGATATTGTTCTACTAGGAAGACAGTTCAACAAAGTGATGAAGAGGATGAACATAAAGACTAGATATAATGTCAAGAACAACTCATCTGACATCAGCAAGTCTAGTGGTGATGGTAGAAGAACTAGGTCTGAAGAGAATTCCCCTCAAGGGAAAGGAGTTCAGTGCCATGAATGTGAGGGATTTGGTCACATTAGAACTGAATGTGCTACTTATCTCAAGAAACAAAAGAAGAGTCTAGCTGTTTCCTGGTCTGATGAGGATTCAGGAAGTGAAATTAAGAAAGACTCTGCCAAACATGTGACTGCCTTAACATGAAGATATGTTTCTGATGGAGATTCAAGTGATGAGAAATTAACTTTTGAAGAACTTGCAGTTTCCTACCAAGACCTATGTATCAGAAGTGAAGAAGCGTGTCAAGAAGGGGAGAAGCAAAAGGAACTCATAATCCAACTAAAGGCTGACAAGGCTGAATTGGAAAATGAAGTCAGTTTGCTGAAATGCAAACTTGATCAAATGTCCAAATCTCTCAGAATGTTGAACAGAGGCACTGACACATTGGATGAAATTCTTCAGAGTGGAAAAGTGGCAAGTGATATGACTGGGTTAGGATTTGTTGGTGAGAAGAAATCCTTTGCAGATGCTAGTTCCTCTGGACCTAAACATAACACGTCCCATCTGATGTCTCAACATCATGGGAAAGTTCATGTTCCTGAGCCTAAGCAATTTATGCCTCATCAGCTGCCACAACATCATGGAGGAAGAAAACCTCAACATCATGGGAAAGTTCATGTTCCTGAGCCTAAGAAGTTTATGCCTCATCAGCTGCCACAACATCATGGAGGAAGAAAACCTCAACATCATGGGAGAAGACATCCAAATCACTTCAGAGGAAGTTTTAAGAGATGGAGATGTCCTTACTGTGGAAGGTTTGGTTACATAAAACCTTTTTGCTTCAGACTGCATGGATATCCTAAGCCTGATCCTCAACCTAGATAGTATCAGAACATGCCTACAAATGTGAAACAATGGGGTCCCAAGGCTGGTGCTACCAGTTTGTTAGCTCACATGTCTCTCAAAGGTGATACCAAAGAAGACTGATATTTTGATAGTGGATGTTCTAGACACATGATAGGCATTGAAGAACTGTTAGCTAACATTAATTCTTACTCCACTAGTTATGTGAATTTTGGTGATGGAGCCAAGGGTGAAATCAAGGGGGTTGGAAAATTTAACTGTTCAGGAGTTCCTAATCTTGATAGTGTGGTGCTTGTGAAAGGGTTGACTGCAAACTTGATAAGCATCAGTCAATTGTGTGATCAAGGGTTCAAGGTCAACTTCACAAACTCTGAATGTTTGGTTACTAATGAAAAGGGTGAAGTAGCCATGAAGGAAGTCAGATCTCAAGACAATTGCTACTTGTGGGTTTCTCAAGATGATAAAGGTAAACTGTGTCATCAACAAGAAATGAAAAGGATCACCTCCTTGGGAGATGTTAGAGAAATACCTAAGCTAAAGTTGGAAGAAGGAAGAGCTTGTGGGAAGCAAACTAAGAGTAAGATGTTACACCAGAAGTCTCAATATCTCACTACTTCAAAAGCATTGGAACTATCTCACTTGGACCTAAGGGAATCTAGAAGTGATGAGGAGATGATTAAACATTGTGTTCAGCAAAAGCAGTCAGAACCTGAGATGTGCCTGGGTGATAAGTTAACTTATTGTCTTAAATAGATGGATGTTTTTACTCTCTTATCTTAGAGTAGATATGGCAAGAAAATTATTAAGAAGTTTTGGATGCTGACTAAGTACAATGTTAAGCAAGATGTCATGACATTACACTATGACATCCTGAGAACATTGATCAGAAGTCTGGTGGAAGATAATGTGGTTACTGTGAAACATGTTAGCACTGAAAGAAAATTGGCTGACAATTTAACAGAGGGGATGGATGCAAGTCAGTTTGAACTCTTAAGAAGAAAATAGGGACTATGTGTAGACTTATAGCAATTAAAGGCATGTGGGAAAATCTTTTTAATTTTTAAGGGTCATTTAATGCTTTGTGGAAATATCATTAATTTCCTTTTCAAAAAGTAGCCCCCTATCTTAGGCAATCATTTCAACATATTGCTCCCACACGCAACATACGTATTGCACCTTATTTGCCCTGTTCGTTTACCTTCCTTCTCAGAGAAAGAAACCCTTCTGCTCCAAACTCTATCCTTTGCAAGATTTCTACAATGTCTCAACAATGCTCCTCATCTTCGTCCAAGCATGTTTCTGAACAAACTCCTACGAATCCTAGGGTTTCCTCTGAAGATGTTCATACTGATGCATTTCTTGATGCTGCTCCTCTTTCTATGATTTCCCCACCTGAAGCTAAGAAGACTAAACCCAGAAAGCTGCATGCAAGAAGCTCCAAACGCACTCCTGCAGGATTCCTGGAATCACTATTCCTCTGTCTCAAGAGGATCAAAGAAAGGAAGAAGTCTTCTCTGTTGATAGAAGTGTGGATAGGATTGTCTCTAGGGTTCTGGATGAAGGGTTTGTCGTTGCTGGGATTTCTAAGCCCCTTGCACAAATTTCTGCCTCTCATACTTCTGAGGCTAACCAAGAAGGTAGACATCAAATTGGGACATCTGGTTCTGATAAAAATGGTTTAGAAGATAAACTTCAAAAGCTGGCTACCTCTGTTTTGGAGGATGCAGGAAAGGATGTTGAACCTGATGTTGGAACATCTACTGCTGAGAAAATTGTGAATATTGATGATCCATCTGACAATGAGATGATTGTTAATGTGCATCCGGGTATAACAAAGAGGTTGGAGGCTAGAAAAGGAAAATCTGTGGACACATCTCCAAAAGCGAAAGTGGTCAGTAGTAAGAAAAGGACTACAGTTGTAGGTCCTCCAAGATCTTGGAGTAAAGTGTCAACTCCCTCTAAAAGGAGGAAAACCAGGACTGAGTCTGATTCTGATTGAGATGTTGAGGATAATGTCAAGGACATCACTCATGTGAAGAAGGCAGTTGTGAATAGATCTTCTGATAAAGTTCCTGAGGCTCCACTAGATAATATCTCCTTTCATTCCGTGGAGAGTGTGAAAAAATGGAAATATGTTTATCAGAGAAGGCTTGCCCTGGAAAGAGAACTTGGTAAAGATGCCCTTGAGATTAAGGAAGTTATTGAGATGATTAAGTTTGTTGGGCTGATGAAAACTGTATCTGGTTTTTCCAAATGTTATGATATGCTAGTCGAGGAGTTTATTGTGAACATTCCTATGGACATTGCTGATAGAAGGAGTGTGGATTTCAGAAAAGTGTATGTGAGGGGTAGGTGTATTGATTTTTCTCCTAAGGTTATCAACAATTACCTAGGAAGGAATGAGCAAGAAGATAGATAGTTGGAGGTTACTGATAATCAAGTGTGCAAGGAGATCACTGTAAAACAAGTGAAGGTTTGGCCGTTGAAGGGAAAATTATCTGCTGGTCTACTCAGTGTTAAATATGCTATCTTACACAGGATTGGTGCTGCAAATTGGGTCCCCACTAATCACAAAACTACAATCTCTGTTGGCTTAGGGAAGTTTATTTATGCTGTTGGCACAAAGAAGAAATTTGATTACGGGTCCTATATTTTTGATCAGACTGTTAAGCATGCTGGAACAATGGCTGTGAAGCTACCCATTGCATTTCCTTCTTTAATCTGCGATATTATTTTGAAACAACATCCTAGGATCTTGTCTAGTGCTGATAGTGTTTTCAAAAGGGAATCAGCTTTGTCCCTTTATGAAAAATTATTTGCAGGTCAACATGTCCCAGACATTGTTGTGACATCTGCTTCTGATGCTAACCAGCCCACTACCAAGGCAAGTGTGATTGTTGAGCTAAAGGAGGCATGCAAAGATCTTGATGCAGTGATTTGTGTAAATACTGAAAGGAAATTCAAGCTTGAAAAATTAATCAAGTCTCTGCAATTGGGTGAAGGTGTTCTTGAGGGTGATGACAATGAGGAAATTGGTGCTGAAGAGGAGAAATCTGATTGAGATGTTGATGCTGAGGAGAACAACCCCGATGGAGAGGAGAAAGTGATGAAGGAAGTTCAAAGTCTGATGGGTCTGAAGATGATTAGTTTTTGTTTTGTTTGGTGGTTCTTTGCTTTGTTTTTGTTTTTCTCTGGAATTCTGTTCTTGGCACGTTAGTGTGCATATGTTCTGGTTTGTACTCTTGATGTACTCTTGATTTTTTTCTGGTTTTCTGTTGTCAGCCTCAGTTTGCTACGTTTGATGAAATTTTTGTTGCTTAACTGGTTTTCTGTTGGCTCCCTGGTGTGCTTAGACGTGTACTGCTATTGTTAACAACTTCTTTTTGATAATTTTAGTATGGTTCTTCTGGTTATCTTTTCTACAGTTTGTCCAATTGTGGCTAAAAAGGGGGAGAGTAGTTGTAGGTGTAATTTGTTTGGTTTTGCAGATGGTTTTGTAGATGGTTTTCTAGTGTGCAGGTGCTGGTTTTCTTGATTGTTTTTTTGTGCTCCTTGGCTTTAGGGGGAGTTTCTGTTTTTCTGAGAATGTTAGTTGTGTTTGTGTGGGTTGCTGTAGGGATCTCTGATATGGAGTTGTTTTAGCCAAAATTTGCCAAAGGGGGAGTTTGTTGGTTCTGTATTGGCAACAATTTCGTAAAACAATGTGTTGCATCAAGATGTTCTACTTTATGTCTTGACATACTGTCTCTAACATTCTGCAGGTGATGTGTTGGTGGTGTTTGTTAGTATTGCAGACTGTGTGCATGATGTCAAACACGATGTTCTGACATCAGTTAACAGAACTTCCAGTTCTGGTTTTAGGTTTCATTTGCTGCGCTATTTTTAGCAATCTTTTGTGTGTTTATGTTATCTGATTGTTGCGAAATTTACTGAAGTGGTAATATATTGGAGTGTTATTTTTGGAGGCAATTTGTTTATGAAGAATAGGGAGTTGCTATTTTCATGCATAAAGATTTGGAGATTAATTTTATTTTATTGGAAATTAAATCAAGGATCTCCAATTGCCCAAGCCCAAGGAATGTATTGCTATTTATAGATGATCAACCCTAACTGCTGCTCGCGGAGAATAAGGATTGTGAGAGCTGTGTTCAAGTTTTAGGGTTTGTGTTTTGTGTTTGTTTTTGTGAGCCGTTCATTCATCTGTTTTGATGTTTGAATTGGACTGATTTAGTTGAGTTGAAATTTGTCCACTCAAAGCTTTTAAGCACGAGTATATTGTTCTTGGTTGAAGCTTTTAAGCAAGAGCAAGGTGTGTCTTTGAAGTGTGTCTTCTACTTTCATTATTGTAAGTTGTTATCACTGCTGTGATTGAGGGGGAGTGAGAGGTGTCTTATATCTGAGAGTGTCTTAGATAGAAGTGTCATTGGGTAGTGATTAAGTGAGTAGATTGTCAACTGGTGTGTTGGCTGTAAAGTCTATGAATTAATACTACTAATAGTGGACTTCCTTCCTGGCTTGGTGTAATACCCCAAAATTTGCTCTCCCTTTTTGTCATCTTAGCATAGCATTATCATTTATCATATCATATCCACCTCATTAGCATTGCATTCCATTTAACATAGAAAAATGAAGCATAGCATCCCTCTTACCATCAAGGCATGTGATCAGGTGGAAGGTGGACAATCAAGGGATCATTCAAAGCACAAAAAGGTCAGTCAATTTGCCTCAAGGCAAGCCAAGAAGTCTTTCATGTCTCATATTATCTCAATTGACCATCCAACACCTCAAGAAAGTGAGATTCAATAGGAGATTGGAGCAATACATACTTCACTATGCAAGGGATCCAAAAAATGAAGGAAAACCCTCAAAAGAGATAGCTCATTGATCCAAAGTCACCCTCAAATGGCATATCTCATCATCCTTTAAGAGGATACACAACATACTCTGAGGAATTTGAAATTGAAGACTGCACTTTTTCCTCATAACCAGAGGGGGTCAAAATTAGGGTTTCTAATTAAATCAGGGTATCTTTGATTTTTTGGGCAAAACTTGATGTCATGGTATTCCATATGTCCTTAAGTGTATGTGTGTATAAAATTGCCTCTCAATTGGTTTTAGAAGTGGTTCAATTGGAGGAAAGATAAAAAATCAGGAAATTTGGGGCCAAGTCAAATAATCAAAGGAGAAAGTCAACTCTTGACTTTTTGAGGCCAAATTCATGAAATTCATGTTATATGTGTCCAATGTACAAAATTTGGTCAAGAAACTCCAAAGGAATCATGAAAAATCAAGATGTGGAAAGTTGCCATTTTTGGGTGAAGTAGGGTTACTAAATAAGGCAAGTTTTGGCCATCTTGCATCAGAGTTTGAACCAAGGCCATTTAAAATTGGAGCATCAAATGAAAATTCCACTCGGCCACAACAAAAGATTTTGCTTTAAGCTTCAAATCCATGTGTAGAACATCTCCATTGGATAAAAATTGAGTGAGATATGATTGATCAAAGTTGGAGGAAGGTAGGTCAAAAACCAGGTCATGACCAAGGATTCCCAGGCCTATGCGCAGTCATTTTCTCAAACACCTGGTGGGCCAAATGTCAAGCTCAATTACTCAAGAAGGAAGTTCCAAATGAAAAACTTTTTAACATTAAAGTTGTTCATTGTAATGCCCTCTTCAATGTTGATGTTGGACAAATTTTGGTTTGATCAAGTTATGGGACAGTTTTAAGGGTTCAAAGTCATGGTGATCATGCTGAAAATCAACCAGCCAGCTTGCCATGCCATGCCACAAGTTTGCGTGCCCATGCATCAGTTCCTTTTCCATTTGTTTAGGGTTATTTTTAGACATGTTTGAGGTATCATTTCAACTCAAGTCCAACACCAAAATTGCTCTATGATATTCCATCTTTCTAATGACTTCAAAACCCTACCAAATCATTCACAATACATGGAGAAATTCACCCTCAAACAACGACATTTCCATTGGTTTCAAGCTGTCATGAAATTAGAAAATGAACATGGTTGTTGTTGTTGTTTCAGAATTCACATGTACACACTTCATTCTTTTCCTCATTTAAACCAACATCCCCTTACAAAATTAAGTTGCACGTGCCTTGCCATGCCGTTTCCATACACTAAAGAGGAAGAATAAAACTTGCGAAGCAAGTTTCTCAAGCTGCCACACTAGAACACATCATTACCACTTCTCATTTCTCCATTCCACCATAACATACCATGAGCCAGCTGCATCATATCATTGCTCTCCCTAACTAACTTGACTCAGTTAGTTAGGGATGACTCAGTGTAACCACCTTGACTCACTCTAACTCACTCACTAAACTATGGTTAGCTCACACTATAAAACAAAACCTCACTCTCTAACTTCAGTTCTAACTTCATTTTTTCAACATTCTCTCCAAAACTCTCTCTGCTTTACTCTCAATCTCACCATTGCAAAGGATTCTCGAGCTCACATTGTTCATCCTCCTTCTAAATCTTCTTTGATTCTCTCTCAATTTCACCAAAGAGCAACTGTTTTGGAAGCTTGGATCCAGTTTCTTTCCATTGAATCATCATCAACCACTTCAGTTAAGCCTTTATTTGGCCAAGTGAAGCTCAAGGAAGAAGCATTTTCCTCTGGTATTCTTGTGTATTCAAAGTCTCATCAAGTTCAGGTTCCAAACTCTCAAACTTTGCTCTGGCGTTTTATGGTTTAATTTGTTGTTTTCATGTTGATATGAGCTTAATAGAAGCATTCCTAACTCTGGCTAGTTGATAGGCCTTCTAAAGGCGTAGTTGCGAAACTTAGGGCACAAATTCATTTCCTCTGTTCTTGCTATGTGTGCATGATATGTTGTTTTTGTGAGTGAATTATTAATCTACATAAGCTCAGCTTCATTTTGGTATGCGTATTGTACATTTCTATGAGCATGTGAGAGTTGCAGGTGATGGTTCTCGCCGGAGAAGGTGACCGGAGGTCCCTCTCCGGCCGGTGATCTCATTTTAGGGTTTTATATGCAGCTTTAATGTGGACCGTTGGATGTGCGTGATCGAGTGGATAAAAGCATGCCAACACATTAAAACAAGTGTGCATGTCACGTGTTTTTTCTGATTTTCATTTTAAATGTTTTGTGGCACGGTGCAGGGTAGTTAATGTGTTCCCTCATGCATGTGCATTGATCTTGCTTACTTTGACTGGCTGGTTGACTAGACTTAATCCAATGGTGATTATTGCTTTGACATTTTGTTGATTGAGTGTACATGGTTGATAGTGTGGATTGCGCTCTGAATGTGGACTGGATCATTGCTATCCACACCCCTCTTTTAAAAGCCCAATTAATTTTAACTCATATTTTGCTATGCTTGCACCCCCATTCCTTTTTCCATTTCATTTTATTTTTCCATTTTTCATACACGTTTGCTTTTCAATTTCTAAAAATACTAAACATCATTATAAAATTCTACAAAATTTCATGAACATCATTAAAACATTTATAAAATTTTTGATAATTTTAGTTTCTGATTTTATGACATTTTTGCCCCTGTTCCACAATTTTCTTTGATTTTCTTTTGTGTGCATTCTTAATGTGGTACATGATTTTGTGCATTTTTGTTCTTGATCATTAAAAATAGTTTTGATTTGTTTCTTTTTGCATTGAGTCATTAACATCTTGAAGTATGTCCTATGATTTTTATTTTAATTTTTTAGATCATTTTATGACATGTTTGGATGTCCATCTTTGCATTACTTTGCATGTGTATCCAACTTGACTTAAGTGCATTGTATAAAGCCTTTTTGCCTTGATCTCTTGCATGCTATTTTGGTATATGATTCAATTCTGATTTGAGTATCTTTAAAACATGTTTGCTTAATTTCCATGAGTTCATTTAATTTTTGTTTAAGGCATTACATTTGAAGCATAATGACATGTCATATCCTTGTAATATTTGTGCATGTTTACATGTTTTCTTTTGTGCATACTTGCATGATCATTTGCCTATTTCAATGAGCTATTCATGTGACATTATAGGTCATTGGTACACATTATATGTCATCATTGCATATTCATTGTCATGTGAACTTGGTGAATCCTTAACATGTTGTGCTTGCACTTCCTTTCTTTTGAACTTCCATTTCAATTCTACTTCTCCTATTACTTCTTGCATGTCTTAGTTGCTTCATGAATACTTGTGAGATGTTTGTGAATCATTTTCATTTCATTTCAATTCTGATCCTTGGATTACATGTTTCATTTATGCATGTTTCTTCTCATTTCTTTTCATCTTTCATCTCCCTTTTCTTATGATAGCATGTTCTAATGCCATGGATGATGATTGTTGGTTGTTCACTTGAACATGCTTGATGATAATCATTTGTTTTCCATATGATGGACATTCTGGTTGTGACTAATAGGATTTGATCTTTCATCTTATTCTTTTGATCTTTATGGTGCATTAAGTGTTCTTTTTCTTCTTATACTTTTTATACATGTTTACTAACCATGTAGGGACTTTGGTAAGTTGCAATTGAGTGTGGATAAGGAATCCACATTCAAACTTCTATCCTTTCTCTTTTACAATTCCATCTTGTGTTTTGTTAAGCACTTATGTGCTTTTTTTTAATAACTCATCACTTTCCCTTTTTGAATTACAATTCATCTTCTAATTTAGAAGTGAATTGTTTAATTCATTCTTTCTTTAGACTTTAGGTTTAAACCTCATAAACCCTTAGGATCACTCCCTTAATTAATTGATTAGGATTGAGTCTTAGTTCACATAGATTTTACCTTTATCCTCTCTTGAGTCTTTCATATTCTCATCTCAAAGAAAATTCAAAATATCTAATAAAGGCAAGCATTTATTGCATTTAGGTCTTTCATATAAAGAAAAGATTATAAGGGGTCTTCTCTTATAATCTTAGAATGTGTAGCATATAGCCCATCTTGGGTCAATGTGTTAGACATTTGATCTTGTATGAGGGACTTAAATGCAATACTTGTTGAAGGTACAAATAATAAAAAACACTTCTTCATTTCTTAATCAACAAAAACACTTAATAAATACTAGTATGCTAGTGTGTTTGAATCTTAATAATTGGAACTAAGTGTGAGGGTCTTCTTCACCCTTAGTGTGCTTTCTTACCCCTTCCATCTTGGAATGTGAGAATGTACACATTCCAATGACTGAGATTTAGATACACTATCATATGCAAACAAATGGAAAAAACTTCTAAAAGACAAAAACAAACAATGACGTCTTTCCTTCGGGAATTCTTTTCTCATCTCACTCATTCGCAACGTATGAACGCGCTTCTTCTCGTTCTCTTGCAAGATGGCAACGCACTCGGACCAGCGAGCCTGCAACACCTGAGCTAGAACGTTAGCCGTTCCTTAAAAAAAACACAAACAATCCATCCCTAGTGAGGGGAACTACGTCGCTCTGATTCTCATGCTCCCGATGAGATACGTAGGCAGTGGGGTAGGGCCCATGCGAGCACTTCTTTTATTTTCCCTACATTTGTTTCTCGTTCCTACTCCATTATTTCTCCTTTCTTTCTTTCAGTTCCTTTTCCAGTATCCTTTTCTATCACCCTTTGATCGAGACAAGCAAGCGTGGATCCCATCGGATAAGATGGACGCGTGGGGGTGCTAATACCTTCCTCGCGCGTAACCGACTCCCGAACCAAGTTCTCTTGGTTGCAAGACCATGCTCTATCCTTCCTTCAGGTTTATGCGGTGTTTCCTTTCCCTCTCTTGGGATAAATACACATTGCTGGCGACTCTGTTTCGGTGCCACTTTCGCGTTTGTGCTTGGATGAAAATCCCGGGAGCGACAGCTGGCGACTCTGCTGGGGACCGAACCCAGAATCTCTGGTTTCCTTAGCGAGTCAATCCTAGCGCTTGTCTATTTTTCTTTCATTGGGTGTTTACTTTTTTGCGGTATTTACTGTTGTATTGTATTGCTATTTACTGTATTGCTGCTTTACTGTACTTTACTGTATTTATCGCATTTACTGCATTACATATCATTATTATGCTGGACTGTGCTTTTGTTTTCTGTTTGGCGGGTTGAGTGTTCTGAGAGATGAGCCCACTACCCAGGCTTGAGTACACATAGATTTTAGAGTGGATAGTCATGACGCTTGCGTGGTGGTGACCACGTATTGTTGTTCATGAGACCCACAACCAGACGAGGTTCTATCAGGAGCTTTCTGCTACTGCATGTTATGCAGGCCAGTAGTTATTCTCTTGAGGAACTGTTGACTCTGGTGACCATTCCCGAGAACTCAGTTGCGGCACTCCTCCCGAGATGTGACACTGGCAGACCACATTCTGTGGCAAACCCATTGCACATTCTCGATCCGAGGACCCAATGCTGGGAACTTGCTATAGGTTGTCCTTTTTGAAAGAGAATCAGTGGAGGCACTCCTCGATTGGCGATAGTACTGTACCCCGAGGGATGAATGTACTATTGCTTCTCGACCTCAGTGCCAGAAGCTGAGGACCTTTCATTTTGGAGAATCAGTTGAGGCCTCCTCGATTGATGATGATGCCAAACCATAAATGGTGAACGTATCATCATTTCTCGACCTGAGAGCCCGGGATACTGAACATCCTAGTACCCACATGTGAGAAGGGCGGGTTGTTTACAGGTTTGCAGGAAACCATAACCTCCTACATACCCGGTTTTCTATCATCGTCGCACACAAGGAAGTTTCATCCTATTGTATTCAGATGGTTTTTATCTATGGTTCTATATTATTCTCAGACACCTGATTACCTGATCACATTGCCCTTTGCATTGCATTATCATATCCTAACATACATGTTTATTCATTTCCAGGTGCATATTTTACCCTTGATTCCAGTCATCAGGTCCCCGCAAAGATGAACACTAAAGAGAGGAAGAATATCATCAGCTATAAGTTCCTTACGCCTACTTTGGGCCCTATTATTATGCTGAAGGGAATGGCGAGCCCTGCAGTACGAGAATCTTTTGAAGAGAAATATGGGTGGATTTTATCTGTGGTCTGTAATGTCAGTGATTATGAAGCCAGAGGTCTCCATACGTTGATGCAGTTCTATGATCCACCTCTGAGGTGTTTTGTATTTCCAGACTATGTGTTGGTTCCTACCTTGGAGGAGTATTCCAACATGTTGGGGATTGCTATCAAGGAGGAGCCCCCTTTCTTTGGATCGGTGGGAGATCTTGACTTTGGAAAGGTGGCTGATGCTCTTTATTTGAGCAAATCAGAGTTAGACGCCAATGTCTCCAACAAAGGAAAGATTCGTGGTTACAAGCTGAAATATCTGATTAAGAAGGCCCAGGAAGCAGCTAAAGGCGAGAATTGGGTTGTTTTTAATGCTTTGCTAGCCCTTTGTATATACGGCATAGTGTTGTTTCCCAACGAGCCGGATTTCATTGATACGGACGCCATACGGATATTCATAATGAAGAATCCGGTGCCAATAGTACTGGGAGATCTTCACTACTCTTTGTACAACCGAAACGAAAAGAAAAGAGGAGGGATAATTCGTTGCTGTGCACCTTTGTTCTATAAGTGGTTTGCAGGCCGCTTACCACAATCAGGGGCTTTTGTGGATTCCAAAGATTCTCTAGAGTGGAAACAGCGTTTAATGGGGTTAGTGGCCAAGGACATCGTATGGGTAGATCATGGGCTGATTGGCAAGAATATTGTCCACAGCTGTGGTAAGTTCCCTAATGTTCCACTGATAGGAAGAATGGGTGGAATTAACTACAATCCTTCTTTGGCCATTCGACAATTTGGGTATACCCTGATGGGTCCGCCTATTAAGAGAGATGTAGAGGAGTCCCTTTATTTTCATACATCAGATGGTTGGGAAGCAGCACAGAAAGCATCTGAAAGCTGGGGTAGCATACTGAAAAAGGGGAAAGTTGCTCTAGGCAAGCCTAACAACCAGGTTTATCCAGCATATGAAGAGTGGGTGAAGAAAAGAGTTGAAGATTTTCTCTTGCCTTTTGGTAAGGCACCCCTTTTGTATCCGGAGAATGAGAAAGCAAGAAGCACCGCTACTGTGGAAGAAGTTGACAAGTTGCAAGCCATGGTGAAAAAGCTTCAAGGAGAGAATTCCGAGTTGAGTAGCCGTCTTCAGAATGCTCTACATGCCAACAAAGAGCTGGAACGGAAGGCCCAAGATGCTGAAAGAGTCCTAGCAGCAAAAGAAAGGGATTTTCCCGAAAGAGCACAACATTTTCAGAAAATTAGCAGAGGTGCTGATGATGCCACTCAAGCCCATAAGCAAACTAAACAGGCCTTAGCGCAGAACAAAGAGAAGTTGGCCAAGTTTCAGTAAGCTTGGGATGAGGTCAGGCTCGAGAATGCTGAGTTACGGGAACAGTTGCAGATTAAAGACGAAGAGCTTAAGAAGGCACATGAGCAGAGGAGAAGGTATCGGGAAAGTCTCGATAAAAGTCAAGAACAGTTAGAAGAATCCAGAAGAGAGCTGAAGAATACCAAGAAAGAGCTTGAAGAAGTCATGATAGAAAAGGAGATACTCAAGACGCAAGCTGGCATAAAAAGACACAAAGGAGTGTGCGATGATGAAGCTTTGATGCTGCATATGGGTTCTTTAACAGAGGCTCTCGAGAAAAGGGATGTTTTGATCAGAGAGATGATTGAAAAGCCGAATCACCAGCGTACTCGCATACTCTTTGAGGAGATCAAATGCACAAGTGATAAGCTGAAGAACGTGGAATTGTCAGATTGATGTTCTTTGTTTTTGTTGTTAATGGTTACCATCAGGCTTGTTGATGGATCCATCTTTCCTTTGTACTTCAGTTATTGATGAATCTCTTTTGAATGTATTTGAACACTTTGTTGAATGGGGATGGGCAGTTTTATTCAGAATTAGTCATTATCAGATATCTGTACACAAGCACATGACCACGACCCGTCTCTTTATATCACGATTTCTGGTCTTCAGATTTCCGTGGTTAATATTGGAATTAGGGTGTGAGCCACCTCGGAAATGATAAACATGGCATTTGCATTTGCATGGCATATCATTTTTTACATTGCAGGTTTTCTTTTTTGTAGGCGCCTGCAAACCTTTATTTGGTTTTCAGGCACGATAGCTGATACCCCGGTTCACCGATATTCTACCCGACGCAATCAAGCAAGAGTCATGGAGCAAGTTCAGACTGAGTTAGCTGATTTGAGGGGAAGGATGGAACAGTTCATGAACCTTATGCAGGGGATTGTTCAAGGACAATAGGAGCTGAGGACTGGTCAAGAAAACATGAGGATTGGTCAAGAAGCTATGAGAACCACTATCCAGAGGCTGGAAACTGAAATCCCAAATCGCAACGTGCGCACTCCTCCTGTTGGCACAATCCCTGTTGGTGGGGTACATCTGGGATTTGATAACAATGAGGATGGTCAGGAAGACCAGTTCACTGCATTCAACAATGACATGGGTTTCTACAATGACGACCGGAAATATGAAGGGCTGGATGAAAGACTCAAGGCTATTGAAAGCCAAAATCCACTGGGAATTGATGTAGAAGACATGGGTCTTGTGCAGGGTGTGCGAATCCCTCCCAAGTTCAAGCTTCATGCTTTGGACAAGTACAATGGCAGTACCTGTCCCAAAACACATTTGCAAGCTTACAATCGTAAGATTGCCGCTTACACCGAGGACCAAAAGCTCTGGATGTATTTTTTCCAGGATAGCCTGTCAGGCGCTTCCCTGGAATGGTACATTAAGCTGGACAGGGTTCATATAAGGAGTTGGAAAGATTTGTACGCTGCGTTTCTGAAGCAGTATCAATATAATCTGGACATGGCACCTAATCATACTCAATTGCAGAGTATGACTCAGGATAACAAGGAGGGCTTTAAGCAGTACGCACAGAGATGGAGAGAATTGGCTGCTCGAGTTCAACCACCTTTGGGTGATCGTGAGATGGCTGATATGTTCATGAGCACACTTCAAGGGACGTATTTGGATAGACTTGCTGCATGTCCTTCCACGGGGTTTGCCGATATCGTCGTTGCTGGGGAACGAATAGAAAGTCTGCTGAAATTGGGTAAGATTCAAGATGTTGCTTCAAGTTCGAAGAAACCCTTTGCCAATGGACCAAGGAAAAGAGAAGGGGAGTCCAGCGCTGTGTATAGAGGGAAGGGCAGAGGAAGGACTCAATCTTACCATCAGGTGGATGCTGTAACCATTCCGATTCCAGCAGTACAGCAAGCTCCAGATCAGCAAGCTAGACCCCGATTCCAGACTAATAGACAAAGGGGCCGTAAGTTTGATCCCTTGCCTATGACATATGCTGCTTTGTTACCACAACTGCTCAAAGAGAAGTTAGTTGAACTTCGGACTATGAAGCCACTAGATACCGGAAAATTGCCTCAAGGTTACGATGCTAATGTTCGATGTGAATTTCATTCTGGTGCGCCAGGTCACTCAATAGAAAAGTGTGGGCCTTTCAACATAAGGTTCAAGATCTGATCGACGCAAAAGCTATTAACTTCTCTAAGCCGCCGAATGTTCGTGATAACCCAATGCCTCATCATGGAGGTGCAGGCACGAATGCTATTTTTGATGGCGAGAAGTTGAATTTGATTACTGATGTTAATTTGGTAAAGACTCCGCTATTGATTGTAAAAGAACGTTTGTTAAAAGGAAAGGTATTTCCTGGATGTACCTCTGATTGCGAGGATTGTTCGAGACAGGTTAATGGCTGCCGTAAGTTGAAAGCTGGACTGCAGGATCTTATGGACGAAGGAAGTCTTCAGTTTGATAAAGTAGAGAAAGAAAAGGATGTTTCTGTCGTTACCATTTACTATAATCCAGTTGAGATACAGGTGCCTATTGAGGAGCCTATTGCTATCATCGTGCCCGAGAGGCCGAGACCAGTTACGATTATAGTTCCTGAATCGGCTGCTTATGTGTCCAATAGGGCAGTTCCATGGCAGTATGGGACTAATACTCAGGAAGCAGAGGTTGTTGTTGGTACCAGTGTTGAGAATGTCAGTGGACCGAGTGGTTTCACCAGAAGTGGTCGACTGTTTGCTCCCCAGACTCTAAGGAATGATAAGGAAGCAGAAGTTGCTGCAAGAGCGAAAGGAAAACAGGTTGTTGATGACAAGGTGCCTGCTCAGGAAGAGGACCCTAAAGTCAATTTTGATAATGATGTTGAAGAATTTATGAGGGTTATCAAAAAGAGCGATTACAAGATCATTGAACATCTTAATCAGACACCCTCTAAAATCTCGATATTATCCCTGTTAATGAGCTCAGACGCACACTGGGCTGCTTTGTTGAAGGTTCTGAACATGGTATATGTTCCCCAAGAGATTACGGTGAATCAGTTGGAGGGAGTAATTTCTAATGTGAATGTGAGCCACGGGTTGGGGTTTACGAACAGGGATTTGACACCAGATGGACGTAATCACAATAAAGCGCTGCACATCACACTTGAATGCAAAGGAGCTGTTTTGTCGCATGTGCTGGTTGACACAGGTTCTTCCTTAAACGTGTTACCCAAAAAGGCCCTGATGAAAATTAAAGTAGATGGATTGGTTCTGAGACCCAGCGATCTGATTGTGAGAGCTTTCGATGGATCCCAAAGATCGGTGTTTGGAGAGGTTGAACTACCAATACAGGTTGGTCCACAGATATTCAAGACGATCTTTCATGTTATGGACATTCAGCCTGCTTATAGCTATTTGTTGGGCCAACCATGGATTCACGCAGCGGGCGCAGTTACCTCCACGCTTCATCAGAAGCTCAAGTATGTGTTCGAGGGTCAAGTGGTCATTGTTTGCGGTGAGGAAGATATATTTGTGAGTCATCTATCCACTTTCAAATATATGGAGATGGATGGAGAAATTCATGAAACTTTGTGCCAATCTTTTGAAGCCCTGAATATCAATAACTTACCAGAGTCTACTTCAGCAGCAGTGGTGTCGAATGTGCCAGGTAGGCCGAGTGCATCAATTGCGTCATACAAGCAGGCCAGAGAAGTGGTCGAAAGCGGGAATGCCCAGGGTTGGGGTAAAGCTATTGACGTGTTTGTGAAAGAAGATAAGTTTGGCATTGGATACCAGCAGGGCCGAACGCCAGTTCCCCAATTCTGTGGGCCAATTAATTTCAACAGTGGAGGAATTGTCAACCCTAATAAGTCCTGCTCAGCAATAAAAGATGACGCTGAGAGCTCAGCTTACTTGGACAGATGGGTGTATGCACTGGCTCTAGGCAAAGTATTGCAGAACTGGTATAGCAAAGAAATCGTTCATGTTGTGCACCATTCAGAGTAATAATTCTTGTCTTTCATACTGCATAAAGTCCCACACTCTGCCCAAGGTGTGAGGATTCATTTGTAGGGCCACCATAGTTTCTCATATAATGTTCAAACATCAATAAAAAGGACATTTTTCTTTACAAATTTGTGTTCCTTTATTCCTTCCTTATTTTTATTTTTGCACAAAGAAAATAAAAAAAAATGATAATGCACTTTCTTTTCTTTTGTTTTCAAGCAAAAATAATCTAAAATAAAGCATAAATCCAATCATGCAGACTTGATTTTGTGAATTCCTCTGAAAATGATTCTGTTATGCCCACGTATGATTTCGACAATCCGATCTATCAAGCTGAGGAGGAAAGTGATGAAGACTATGAACTCCCTGAAGAGTTGGCTAGATTGTTGAAACAGGAAGAAAAGACCATTCAGCCTCATCAGGAAACTCTTGAGGTTATCAATATTGGGTCAGAGGAAAGCAAGAAAGAGATCAAGATTGGTGCGAGTCTGCGGGCTGATGTAAAGCAAGAGCTGATAGTCATGCTACGTGAATATGTTGACATCTTTGCTTGGTCATATCAAGATATGCCAGGTTTAGATATAGACATAGTTGTGCATAGACTACCATTGAAAGAGGACTGTCCACTGGTCAAGCAGAAGCTGCGCAGAACAAAACCAGAAATGGCTTTGAAGATCAAGGAAGAGGTACAGAAACAGTTGGACACAGGTTTTCTGGCAGTAACCGACTATCCTCCTTGGGTGGCCAATATAGTACCGGTGCCGAAGAAAGATGGCAAGGTCAGAATGTGTGTGGATTACAGAGATCTCAACAGGGCGAGCCCTAAAGATGACTTTCCACTCCCTCATATTGACGTGCTGGTTGATAATACCGCTCAGTTTTCAGTGTTCTCATTTATGGATGGATTCTCCGGGTACAATCAGATAAAGATGGCGCCTGAAGACATGGAGAAGATGACATTCATTACCCCGTGGGGTACCTTCTGTTACAAAGTAATGCCTTTTGGGTTGAAAAATGCAGGGGCAACTTATCAAAGAGCAATGGTGACGTTATTCCACGATCTAATTCATAAAGAGATCGAATGCTATGTGGATGACATGATTGCTAAATCAAAGACAGAAGAGGAACATCTGATTAACTTGAAGAAGTTGTTTGAGAGGTTAAGGAAATTCAGGTTGAGACTGAATCCTAACAAATGTACTTTCGGCGTGCGATCCGGAAAATTGCTTGGTTTCATTGTCAGTGAAAAGGGAATAGAGGTTGATCCTGCTAAGGTGAAAGCTATACAAGATATGCCTGTACCGAGAACTGAGAAAGAAGTTCGCGGCTTTCTAGGGAGATTGAACTACATTTCAAGGTTCATATCTCACCTAACTGCCACTTACGAACCGATATTCAAAATGCTAAGAAAATATCAAACGGTCAGGTGGAATGATGATTGTCAAAATGCATTCGATAAAATAAAAAGATATTTGGAGGAACCTCCGATTCTAATACCTCCAGTTCAAGGGAGACCACTGATTATGTATTTGACAGTGCTCGAAGGATCCATGGGTTGTGTTCTCGGTCAACACGACGAGACAGGTAGGAAAGAACATGTTATTTACTACCTGAGCAAGAAGTTTACAGATTGTGAATCGCGATATTCAATGCTTGAGAAGACATGTTGTGCACTCGCATGGGCCGCCAAGCGATTGAGGCAATACATGCTCACACACACAACCTTGTTGATCTCAAAAATGGATCCGGTCAAGTATATTTTTGGGAAACCAGCGCTTACAGGCAGAGTTGCAAGGTGGCAGATGGTACTGACAGAGTATGACATTCAATTTACTTCGCAAAAAGTAATCAAAGGAAGTATACTGTCAGATTATCTGGCGCAACAGCCTCTTGATGATTACCAGCCCATGAGATTTGATTTCCCTGATGAGGACATCATGTTCCTTAAAGCGAAAGACTGCGAGGAACCACTTCTGGAGGAGGGGTCTGACCCTGAATCCAAATGGAGTTTGATGTTTGATGGGGCAGTTAATATGAATGGGTGCGGAGTTGGTGCAGTCCTCATTACTCCAGAAGGTGTTCACATGCCTTTCACTGCCCGAGTAACCTTCGGGTGCACCAACAATGAAGCAGAATATGAAGCTTGCATACTAGGGATCGAGGAAGCTATTGATTTACGAATCAAGACCCTCAATATCTTTGGTGATTCAGCACTGGTAATCAATCAAGTAAAGGGAACTTGGCACACACATCAGCAGAATTTGATTCCGTATAGAGATTATACGAGGAGATTGCTGACATTCTTTACAACTGTCAAGTTGTACCATGTTCCTATAGATGAAAATAGGTTTGCAGACGCCTTGGCCACTATATCTTCGATGATCAAAGTGCACGGTTGGAACTTTGTACCCAGGATTGATGTATCTCGTCTTGATAGGCCTGCTTTTGTGTTTGAGGTTGATGCAGTGTCTGACGATAAGCCTTGGTACCATGACATCAAATGCTTCTTGAAAAATCAAGAATACCCGCCTGGGGCATCTTCCAATGACAAGAATACCTTAAGAAGGCTAGCCGGTAGTTTCTTCTTGAACAAAGATGGCGTGCTGTATAAGAGAAATTTTGACACGGTCCTGCTCAGATGTGTGGATAGACATGAGGCAGACCTGTTGATGATTGAAGTGCACGAAGGCTCTTTCGGTACCCATGCTGGAGGACATGTGATGGCTAAGAAATTGTTGAGATTGGGGTATTATTGACTAACCATGGAGTCAAATTGCTGCAAGTATGCTCGCAAGTGTCACAAATGCCAGATCTATGCAGATAAAGTGCACATTCCTCCCAATCCGTTGAGTATCATGTCTTCTCCGTGGCCATTTGCGATGTGGGGCATTGACATGATCGGGAAAATTGAGCCTACTGCTTCAAACAGCCATCGTTTCATCTTGGTCGCCATTGATTACTTCACTAAATGGGTTGAAGCAGCGTCTTATGCCAATGTCACTAAACAAGTAGTAGCTCGTTTCTTGAAACGAGATATCATTTGTCGATATGGAGTTCCCGAAAGAATCATTACTGATAATGGTTCTAATTTGAATAATAAGATGATGGCTGAACTATGCCGGGACTTCAAAATCGAGCATCACAATTCTTCTCCGTACCACCCGAAGATGAATGGCGCGGTCGAAGCGGCCAACAAAAATATCAAGAAGATTGTGCAGAAGATGGTTGTCACGTACAAAGATTGGCATGAGATGTTACCATTGGCTTTGCATGGGTATCGAACATCAGTCCGCACGTCCACTGGGGCAACACCGTATTCGCTTATATACGGTATGGAGGCAGTTCTGCCGGTAGAAGTTGAGATCCCCTCTCTCCGAGTATTGATGGACGTTAAACTGGATGAAGCTGAATGGGTACGAGCCAGATTTGATCAGCTGAGCCTTATTGAGGAGAAGCGACTAGCCGCAGTATGTCATGGCCAGCTATACCAGCGCAGAATGAAGAGGGCATTCGATCAAAAAGTTCGACCTCAAGTTTTCAAAGTCGGGGATGTGGTAATCAAGAGAATACTTCATCCGAGTACAGATCACAGGGGCAAATGGACTCCTAACTATGAAGGTCCATTCGTGGTTAAAAAGGTTTTCTCAGGTGGAGCCTTATTGCTGACAACCATGGATGGTGAAGACTTTTCATCCCCTGTTAATTCAGATGCAGTTAAAAAATACTTCGTATAAAGAGACCCGCTGGATAAAAGAAAAAAGGAATCTAGGCAAAAAAGGGCATCCCGGCGAACCAAAAACAGAATAAAGGTTCGGGCAAAAATTAGGGATATAATTGAAAAGAATTGTACACCCGGTAAGTTGAAAACCCGAAAGGGCAACTTAGGCAAAAATGGGTATCCCGGTGGATTGAAAACCTGAAAAGGTGATTCACGCAAAAGAGGGATTAAAGCGAATGACTGCAGTCTGAATTAATCTGTAGGTTTTCTACTCTTCAACGAACTAGCAAAATTCCAAAGGAGGAATTGGTCCGACCACGAGCTTCCGAAGGCAAAGATAATCAAGAGAGTTGGAATACAGACTGGCTATAACAGAATCAGAAATCAGTTGGAATCCAATTTCCGCATTATCATTAGGATAGATTTCTTTTCTCAATTTTATGGCAATCGCCTCTTTCAGGGGTTTGCTTCCGATTGTAAATCCGCCAATTTTGGTATTTCATCAATAAAATTGAATATTCAGTCACGAGCTTTTACTTTCATTTTCCTGTTTTGTTTGGAAAAACGTCAGATTTTTGATAATAAAACATTACTTTGAGAATATCTTTGCCTTGCAAAAACACGCACAAAGACAATTAAAATTACTTTGCTTGTTGGACAACCTTGGATGGTGGACTCAAAAGACCACGTAACATCCTGGGGCATGCGCATATTCTTTTTATGTTGTAGGAAATGAGTACGATCAACCCAAGCAGCACGAAAGTTATCTCTCAGCACAATTGACAGATATTTACTTTGACTTGATATTGTTGTATCTTATTAAGTCGATTCTTCCATTCAAGAGTTCCCACCGAGTTTTGTGACGGCAACGGCGGTAGAAGATGGAATTCTTCTGTGTTGATAACGGTTATTAATGCAGTAAACGCTCCGGGTCAATAACAAGTGCCAACCCTCCGGTACCTTGCAGACGATGTGAAGGGTGGTTCAAGGCAGAGTGTTCGTATAAGAGTTTGAAAACGCTTGGTTTTCTATAAAATCCTCTTAAGAGACAAAACTTTAGTACTAACATCCCTTGTGGGGTTTACTCTTGGTAGGATGTATCAGCAAATGGTGGTATCATCTCTCCCTCGGGTTTCAGCATGCAAAATTTGTCAAAGAATAATCCCCAGCGGAGTTATTGACCATCCTAAACATGGGGCATGTTATCTCCCCAGCAAAGGATACTCCCGATCTGTTATCCCCAGTAGAGTTTGAAGACGCTTGGTCTTCTGTAAAATCCTCTCAAAGGGCATTCCCCAGCACGAGACGCTTTAAAGAAGTTTTCTCTAGTAGAGTGTGTTGTAAACTCATTATCCCCAGCGGAGTCGTCAAAGGGAAAGTTCGCCCAACAGGGGGCACTGTGACATTTATCCTAAGCTCGACAGTTTTCTTCCTCAGCAGATTACCGTGGAATTGGTTTGGGTTTCCCTAACAGATCTATAGGGACTCTTTCTCAGCGTGTTGCAGTGGATTGTCTTTCAACCAAGATTTGCATGTCCCGGCAGAGCAGCCCTGATCCCTAGTAAGATTGTATCTCTGGTAATGGTACCCCCACAGAGTTCAGCATTGAATCTTGTCTGTTATACTCCCCAGCCGAGTCGCAGTAATTTCCCCAACAAGGTCTAAAGAGATCGGCAGAATCTCTTCTTCAGTAAAGTGTCAGCATATGATATTACCCAACAGGTGGTGTAATTCTCAGCATTGCTCATTTACAATCCAAAGTCCAATTTATTTTTGGCATACAGACAGTTTGTTCATATTATTCCAGCCGGTGGAATAGTATGGCAGATGGTTATTCCAGCACATGGGATAATATTGCAGAGGGTTGTTCCAGCCAGTGGGATGATCATTATATACAGTTTGTTCATATTATTCCAGCCGGTGGAATAGTATGGCAGATGGTTGTTCCAGCCAGTGGGATGATCATTATATACAGTTTGTTCATATTATTCCAGCCGGTGGAATAGTATGGCAGATGGTTGTTCCAGCCAGTGGGATGATCATTATATACAGTTTGTTCATATTATTCCAGCAGGTGGAATAGTATGGCAGATGGTTGTTCCAGCCAGTGGGATGATCATTATATACAGTCTGTTCATATTATTCCAGTAGGTGGAATAGTATGGCAGATGGTTGTTCCAGCCAGTGGGATGATCATTATATACAGTTTGTTCATATTATTCCAGCAGGTGGAATAGTATGGCAGATGGTTGTTCCAGCCAGTGGGATGATCATTATATACAGTTTGTTCATATTATTCCAGCAGGTGGAATAGTATGGCAGATGGTTGTTCTAGCCAGTGGGATGATCATTATATACAGTTTGTTCATATTATTCCAGCCGGTGGGATAGTATGGCAGATGGTTGTTCCAGCCAGTGGGATGATCATTATATACAGTTTGTTCATATTATTCCGGCCGGTGGGATAGTATGGCAAATGGTTGTTCCAGCCAGTAGGATGATCATTATATACAGTTTGTTCATATTATTCCAGCATGTGGGATAATATTGCAGGTGGTTGTTCCAGCAGGTGGGATGATCATCTGGCAAAGCTTCCAAAGCCGGTTTGGTAAGCATCAAAGTCCAAGTTTAATTTGGCAAAGCTGCAAAAGTCCATCTGAGGATGGCAATTTTGAGATTCCAAAGCCTGTTTGGTAATCATTGAAGTCCAACGACAGATTGGAAAAAATCCAGCACGAACTGGTAAAAGTCCATTGTTTAGAATGGCAGAGCAGCTAAAGTCTACCAGTGGTGTGGCAAGCCAGTAGTCGTCTGGCGTCATTCAAAAGACATTATTAAAGTCCACCAGCAGTGTGGCAAGCCAGTAGTCGTCTGGCGTCATTCAAAAAGACATTTTTTTAAGTCCATCAACAGTATGGCGAGCCAGTAGTCGCCTGGCGTCGTTCAAAAGACAGATCTCTCTGACGAAGTTCATTTGAAGATTCAATCCAGCAGTCTCGTTGGGTTTATATCCCTTTTCTTCTTCATCACCCAGAGCAAATTTTTGGTTATATTTGGTATTCAATCACTATATACCTTGAAAGTCTGAAGGCAACCGCTTTCAGGCATTCAGGTCTATAGCGTTTGAATAGGGGCAGCTGTAATACCCCAAAATTTGCTCTCCCTTTTTGTCATCTTAGCATAGCATTATCATTTATCATATCATATCCACCTCATTAGCATTGTATTGCATTTAACATAGAAAAATGAAGCATAGCATCCCTCTTACCATCAAGGCATGTGATCAGGTGGAAGGTGGACAATCAAGGGATCATTCAAAGTACAAAAAGGTTAGTCAATTTGCCTCAAGGCAAGCCAAGAAGTCTTTCATGTCTCATATTATCTCAATTGACCATCCAACACCTCAAGAAAGTGAGATTCAATAGGAGATTGGAGCAATACATACTTCACTATGCAAGGGATCCAAAAAATGAAGGAAAACCCTCAAAAGAGATAGCTCATTGATCCAAAGTCACCCTCAAATGGCATATCTCATCATCCTTTAAGAGGATACACAACATACTCTGAGGAATTTGAAATTGAAGACTGCACTTTTTCCTCCAAACCAGAGGGGGTCAAAATTAGGGTTTCTAATTAAATCAGGGTATCTTTGATTTTTTGGGCAAAACTTGATGTCATGGTATTCCATATGTCCTTAAGTGTATGTGTGTAGAAAATTGCCTCTCAATTGGTTTTAGAAGTGGTTCAATTGGAGGAAAGATAAAAAATCAGGAAATTTGGGGCCAAGTCAAATAATCAAAGGAGAAAGTCAACTCTTGACTTTTTGAGGCCAAATTCATGAAATTCATGTTATATGTGTCCAATGTACAAAATTTGGTCAAGAAACTCCAAAGGAATCATGAAAAATCAAGATGTGGAAAGTTGCCATTTTTGGGTGAAGTAGGGTTACTAAATAAGGCAAGTTTTGGCCATCTTGCATCAGAGTTTGAACCAAGGCCATTTAAAATTGGAGCATCAAATGAAAATTCCACTCGTCCACAACAAAAGATTTTGCTTTAAGCTTCAAATCCATGTGTAGAACATCTCCATTGGATAAAAATTGAGTGAGATATGATTGATCAAAGTTGGAGGAAGGTAGGTCAAAAACCAGGTCATGACCAAGGATTTCCAGGCCTATGCGCAGTCATTTTCTCAAACACCTGGTGGGGCAAATGTCAAGCTCAATTACTCAAGAAGGAAGTTCCAAATGAAAAACTTTTCAACATGAAAGTTGTTCATTGTAATGCCCTCTTCAATGTTGATGTTGGACAAATTTTGGTTTGATCAAGTTATGGTATAGTTTTAAGGGTTCAAAGTCATGGTGATCATGCTGAAAATCAACCGGCCAGCTTGCCATGCCATGCCACAAGTTTGCGTGCCCATGCATCAGTTCCTTTTCCATCTGTTTAGGGTTATTTTTAGACATGTTTGAGGTATCATTTCAACTCAAGTCCAACACCAAAATTGCTCTATGATATTCCATCTTTCTAATGACTCCAAAACCCTACCAAATCATTCACAATACATGGAGAAATTCACCCTCAAACAACCACATTTCCATTGGTTTCAAGCTGTCATGAAATTAGAAAATGAACATGGTTGTTGTTGTTGTTTCAGAATTCACATGTACACTCTTCATTCTTTTCCTCATTTAAACCAACATCCCTTTACAAAATTAAGTTGCACGTGCCTTGCCATGCCGTTTCCATACACTAAAGAGGAAGAATAAAACTTGCGAAGCAAGTTTCTCAAGCTGCCACACTAGAACACATCATTACCACTTCTCATTTCTCCATTCCACCATAACATACCATGAGCCAGCTGCATCATATCATTGCTCTCCCTAACTAACTTGACTCAGTTAGTTAGGGATGACTCAGTTTAACCACCTTGACTCACTCTAACTCACTCACTAAACTATGGTTAGCTCACACTATAAAACAAAACCTCACTCTCTAACTTCAGTTCTAACTTCATTTTTTCAACATTCTCTCCAAAACTCTCTCTACTTTACTCTCAATCTCACCATTGCAAAGGATTCTCGAGCTCACATTGTTCATCCTCCTTCTAAATCTTCTTTGATTCTCTCTCAATTTCACCAAAGAGCAACTGTTTTGGAAGCTTGGATCCAGTTTCTTTCCATTGAATCATCATCAAACACTTCAGTTAAGCCTTTATTTGGCCAAGTGAAGCTCAAGGAAGAAGCATTTTCCTCTGGTATTCTTGTGTATTCAAAGTCTCATCAAGTTCAGGTTCCAAACTCTCAAACTTTGCTCTGGCGTCTTATGGTTTAATTTGTTGTTTTCATGTTGATATGAGCTTAATAGAAGCATTCCTAACTCTGACTAGTTGATAGGCCTTCTAAAGGCATAGTTACGAAACTTAGGGCACAAATTCATTTCCTCTGTTCTTGCTATGTTTGCATGATATATTGTTTTTGTGAGTGAATTCTTAATCTACATAAGCTCAGCTTCATTTTGGTATGCGTATTGTACATTTCTGTGAGCATGTGAGAGTTGCTGGTGATGGTTCTCGTCGGAGAAGGTGACCGGAGGTCCCTCTCCGGCCGGTGATCTCATTTTAGGGTTTTATATGCAGCTTTAATGTGGACCGTTGGATGTGCGTGATCGTGTGGATAAAAGCATGCCAACACATTAAAACAAGTGTGCATGTCACGTGTTTTTTCTGATTTTCATTTTAAATGTTTTGTGGCGCGGTGCAGGGTAGTTAATGTGTTCCCTCACGCATGTGCATTGATCTTGCTTACTTTGACTGGCTGGTTGACTAGACTTAATCCAATGGTGATTATTGCTTTGACATTTTGTTGACTGAGTGTACATGGTTGATAGTGTGGATTGTGCTCTGAATGTGGACTGGATCATTGCTATCCACACCCCTCTTTTAAAAGCCCAATTAATTTGAACTCATATTTTGCTATGCTTGCACTCCCATTCCTTTCCATTTCATTTTATTTTTCCATTTTTCATACACGTTTGCTTTTCAATTTCTAAAAATACTAAACATCATTATAAAATTCTACAAAAATTCATGAATATCATTAAAACATTTATAAAATTTTTGATGATTTTAGTTTCTGATTTTATGACTTTTTGCCCCTGTTCCACAATTTTCTTTGATTTTCTTTTGTGTGCATTCTTAATGTGGTACATGATTTTGTGCATTTTTGTTCTTGATCATTAAAAATAGTTTTGATTTGTTTCTTTTTGAATTGAGTCATTAACATCTTGAATTATGTCCTATGATTTTTATTTTAATTTTTTAGATCATTTTATGACATGTTTGGATGTCCATCTTTGCATTACTTTGCATGTGTATCCAACTTGACTTAAGTGCATTGTATAAAGCCTTTTTGCCTTGATCTCTTGCATGCTATTTTGGTATATGATTCAATTCTGATTTGAGTATCTTTAAAACATGTTTGCTTAATTTCCATGAGTTCATTTAATTTTTGTTTAAGGCATTACATTTGAAGCATAATGACATGTCATATCCTTGTAATATTTGTGCATGTTTACATGTTTTCTTTTGTGCATACTTGCCTGATCATTTGCCTATTTCAATGAGCTATTCATGTGACATTATAGGTCATTGGTACACATTATATGTCATCATTGCATATTCATTGTCATGTGAACTTGGTGCATCCTTAACATGTTGTGCTTGCACTTCCTTTCTTTTGAACTTCCATTTCAATTCTACTTCTCCTATTACTTCTTGCATGTCTTAGTTGCTTCATGAATACTTGTGAGATGTTTGTGAATCATTTTCATTTCATTTCAATTCTGATCCTTGGATTACATGTTTCATTTATGCATGTTTCTTCTCATTTCTTTTCATCTTTCATCTCCCTTTTCTTATGATAGCATGTTCTAATGCCATGGATGATGATTGTTGGTTGTTCACTTGAACTTGCTTGATGATAATCATTTGTTTTCCATATGATGCACATTCTGGTTGTGACTAATAGGATTTGATCTTTCATCTTATTCTTTTGATCTTTATGGTGCATTAAGTGTTCTTTTGCTTCTTATACTTTTTATACATGTTTACTAACCATGTAGGGGCTTTGGTAAGTTGCAATTGAGTGTGGGTAAGGAATCCACATTCAAACTTGTATCCTTTCTCTTTTACAATTCCATCTTGTGTTTTGTTAAGAACTTATGTGCTTTTTTTTAATAACTCGTCACTTTCCCTTTTTGAATTACAATTCATCTTCTAATTTAGAAGTGAATTGTTTAATTCATTTTTTCTTTAGACTTTAGGTTTAAACCTCACAAACCCTTAGGATCACTCCCTTAATTAATTGATTAGGATTGAGTCTTAGTTCACATAGATTTTACCTTTATCCTCTCTTGAGTCTTTCATCTTCTCATCTCAAAGAAAATTCAAAATATCTAATAAAGGCAAGCATTTATTGCATTTAGGCCTTTCAAATAAAGAAAAGATTATAAGGGGTCTTCTCTTATAATCTTAGAATGTGTAGCATATAGCCCATCTTGGGTCAATGTGTTAGACATTTGATCTTGTATGAGGGACTTAAATGCAATACTTGTTGAAGGTACAAATAATAAAAAACACTTCTTCATTTCTTAATCAACAAAAACACTTAATAAATACTAGTATGCTAGTGTGTTTGAATCTTAATAATTGGAACTAAGTGTGAGGGTCTTCTTCACCCTTAGTGTGCTTTCTTACCCCTTCCATCTTGGAATGTGAGAATGTACACATTCCAATGACTAAGATTTAGATACACTATCATATGCAAACAAATGGAAAAAACTTCTAAAAGACAAAAACAAACAATGACGTCTTTCCTTCGGGAATTCTTTTCTCATCTCACTCATTTGCAACGTATGAACGCGCTTCTTCTCGTTCTCTTGCAAGATGGTAACGCACTCGGACCAGCGAGCCTGCAACACCTGAGCTAGAACGTTAGTCGTTCCTTAAAAAAAAAACACAAACAATCAATCCCTAGTGAGGGGAACTACGTCGCTCTGATTTTCATGCTCCCGATGAGATACGTAGGCAGTGGGGTAGGGCCCATGCGAGCACTTATTTTATTTTCCCTACATTTGTTTCTCGTTCCTCTTCCGTTCTTTCTCCTTTCTTTCTTTCAGTTCCTTTTCCAGTATCCTTTTCTATCACCCTTTGATCGAGACAAGCAAGCGTGGATCCCATCGGGTACGATGGACGCGTGGGGGTGCTAATACCTTCCTCGCGCGTAACCGACTCCCGAACCCAGTTCTCTTGGTCGCAAGACCATGCTCTATCCTTCCTTCAGGTTTATGCAGTGTTTCCTTTCCCTCTCTTGGGATAAATACACATTGCTGGCGACTCTGTTTCGGTGCCACTTTCGCGTTTGTACTTGGATGAAAATCCCGGGAGCGACACTTCGTAGCCCCCAAATGTAGGTGTGTTTACACTGAACTGGGTTATCAATTGATTGTGTTCTTTACTGTTGTTTACTGCATTATTTACCTTGTTCATTATTGTTCAGATATAAGTACCATGAAATCGCATTATACATCTCATATTTGTTGCCAGAATTTCATTATAGCTCAAGGAGAAGCCCAGTTGATTTGTTTGGCAACGGCGATCGCGCCGAGGTTTTTGAAAACACAGTGGGTCTTATACAATGTCTGAGGCCCAAATAATTTTGGTTTCAACAAGGGGTTGGGTCTTACACTCTATCAGAGGCCCAAGGTGTTTATTTTTATACAAGTGGTGGGGCTTACATCTCAAGGAGAGGCCCAAGGTTGTATCTAAAAAAGGCGACGATCGCGCCGAACGTTTTGATGGTATCGGGACTTATACTGAGGCCCAAAATATTTTAGTTTCTAAGAGGGATTGCGTCTTACACTCTATTAGAGGCCCAAAGTGTTTTAAAGGGAGGCAATGGGACTTATAACAAGAGGGTAGGCCCAAATGATTTTTGTTTTGAAATGGCGATTGCGCAGAGATTTTGAAAACGCAGTGGGTCTTATACAATGACTGAGGCCCAAAAATGTTTTGGTTTTCGAAAGGGGTTTGGGTCTTACACTCTAATAGAGGCCCAAAGAAATTTAAAGAAAAGGAATGGGGCTTATAACACGAGGGTAGGCCCAGATGATTTGATTTTTGAACTGCCGATTGCGCCGAGATTTTTCTTTTAACGCAGAGGGACTTATACAATATCTGAGGCCCAAAATTGTTTTGGTTAAAAGGGGATTAGGTCTTACACTCTATTAGAGGCCCAAAGTGTTTGAAAATGATTTGTTTAGGGTGATTAAGATCAAAACCCTAAATTGATTTCAAAATGTATTTTAATTAAATAAGAATTTAATTAAAATAATCAAAATTATCAAACATGTGTGAAGAACAAGTTGTGATCTTGGATTAATGTTTCAAAAATCATGCTTACATCCACAAAATGATTAAAAATCAATTAAGTTTGGAAAATCAAGGAGAAAAAAATATTTTAAATGTTAAAAACAAATAAAACATTAATTCTTTGCAAAAATATCAAGTATATGAAATAAATAATATTTTTGGGAATTTTTGGCAAAATAAAATATTTTAACATTTTTGTGAATTATTAAAAAAAGAATCAACTCAAAATCATTAAAACTCAGAGCGAAATTAATTTTTGAATCAATTAAATAAAATCACAAAATTCAAATATTCAAAACTGGCGCCAAGAACATGGCAAGAACACGCGCCACCCTCTGTTTCTGCAGATTTGCGTTTTCTATCCAATCTCACTGAATACTTGATGATATCATGCAATCTACATATCAATCTACTCGTTTTCACCTCACGATCATGTCTATGGTCTTTAATTTCATTTATTTTAAGCATGGAATAAGAAATCAAAGAGAAGCCTCAAGAACCCTAAAATTTGCATGAAGGCTCAGAAATTCCATACACGATTCAAACAAAGCAATTGATTTAGGGTAAACACTCTATGCATGATTATGAACATATGGCCAAATTATTGTGCAACAAAAAATGCATGGATCATAGAGTTAGAAGAGCTCATGCTTACCTCTTGCAGCTGGTGATCGTGTTTAGTGTTAGAGGTGTTGCAAGCTGGTTCCAATGATTTGCACTACTTCCTTAGGTGCCAAGTGATGTGTTTGGATGCTTGGAGTGGTTTGAAACAAGTTGAAACTGAAGATGGTACCCCAACTGCAAGTCTGCTAAAAGCTTGAGCAGTTGGATGCTGATTCTGAGAAATCAGTGTTACAGTTGTTATTTAATTGTTTGGATCACTTCTGTATGATGTTTATGAGGTATGAGGTGTGTGTGTGTGTGTGATTGGTTTGGTATGAATAGCTCTGAAACTCAAAACCCGATAGTGACTTGCTTTGGAAGGTAAATTTGGAGTGAAGGAAGAGATTTTGAGGAAAGCATCTGTTTAATGGCTTTGGTGTACTCAAACTGATCACCAATGATGTCTATTTATAGTACAACAAGTTTGTTTTGCAAGCAATAGTGAATGGCAACTGCTGCAGAGGTTTGGTCAATGTTGATCAATGGGAATCCAAGTCTCCTCTAGCCATTGACTAAAGGTTAGGGCATAGGCTGCTGGTTCCCTTGGTCTTGGATATGTCTTGACTGAATTCAGTTGGAAGAGGCTCAGTCCATGCCACCTTGGTGCATCCATTGAATTCTCCAAAACAAAATTGGAGTCTTGTCCCTCTTTTAGGTATTTCTAGGTTTGGCATGCTACTTTTGGTTCCAAGGACTTGGGAGGCTAATGGATCAGTGTTTGTCCCTCCTTGGTCTCCCCCTGAGGTGTTCAGATGGATAGAGTTGTTTGTCATTTGCACAAATTTGGCAAATCGAGCAAAATGCACAAATCTGCCTTGCCATGACAGTTTGCAGCAAGGTACTTTGTCATTATCATATCTCATGGCTTAAGTGGAATTTGGTGGAGTTCTTGGCCATTTTGGAAAGCTCTTATATGATACAACATATGTGTGATCATAGTTGGTTTTGATGCTTTTTGGATCCAAGTGAAAAATGCCCCTACATTTTTGAAAAAGTGAGACAGATTCTGACTTAGTGAAAATTTCACTAAGTGTTGGAAAAAAGTGACATTTTCACCTTTTGTGATTTTGGCCATTCCATAACTTGAAATCCATGGGGAATTGGAATGAGTGGTAGTTGACGCTTTTGTAGAGGGCCATGAGAGCTACAAATCCAGCTTGTCTTCAGAGTCTTCAGAACGTTGTTCATCAGAACCTTGTCTTCAGACTCATTCGGACTTAGTCTTCAGAAGATAAGTATTAGAGTTAAATTCAGAGCCAGAATCCAAGAGAACATTGCTGCAGCAACATATTGTCTTCTTAGAGTCTTTTTGAAGCACAGTAGATCAGAATCAATCTTGCTTCTTTGATACAAAAATGACTTTTGAGTATTTGAGAGTGACGTTTCACATTATCTCTATCAGAGTCAAAGCTAGCTTTATCAGAGTCAGAATTATCTTTATCAGCGTCAGCATCTGATTGTCAATACTTAAGAAAACAAACGTTAGAGTACCAAAATTGTTCTCACACAACTACAACTTTGTTATTATCAAAACAAAGAGATATCTTGCAGAACCAAATCTTGTTCTAACAGCTTCATCCCTTCCTCACGTACAACTCCATTTGTTGAACATCATCTTCATTTTCCACGGTAACTCCATATCCTTACAACACACCTCTCCCAATACACCTAGCAGCATATACCTTTAAGTTTCACCCAACCTTGAACGCACCACAACAACTTAGTCACAAGGCCTCTCCATAACAGTGTACCAACTCACTCCGCAACACCGAGCGCAACATCTTGCTCCTCCAACTTCCGACAACAACGGTTCGACATCGCGGTAACAATTGGAAATGAGTTTTCTCTTGTATTATGTTGTATGATGTTTTGATATTTTGTGATGGTTTTGATTTGACTACATAGTGTTTTTATCGATTGGTGTGTGTTGAATTTTGGTTCGGTTTGAATGCGATCTTAGCATTATTGATGTTCTGCTGCTATTAATTTCTGATTTTTGCTTGATTCTTTGGCCTGTTGTTCTGCTGCCACACCTTGGCTCCATTTTAATTGTTTGTTTCTATCAGTTTTAATTATATACTTATGATTTTTTTAGTTACAGTTACACATATACTTATGTTTGTTTTTAAGATATAGTTATATGTTATACTTACTTCTAGGTTTTTTTAGCTATACTTACTGTTAGTTTTTTTAAAGTTATAATTACTGCTAGTTTTTTGAAGTTATAGTTCCTGCTAGTTATAGGTACTGTTTTTTTTTAAGTTATAGTTACTACTCTTTTTTTAAAGTTATACCTATTGGTAGTCTTTTAGAAGCTATAGTGATATACTTATTTCTACTTTTTTTTAAAAGGTTATAATAATATATTTATACATCTGGTTTTCAGTTATACATATGTAACTTCCATTTTTTCTTGTTTTACATGTACCTGCTTTTTAGTTTCAGTTTTTAAGTTTTTCGGTTTAGGGCTTAATATGTATACATATTTTTGATTTTTTTTTAACTTTGTAGATTTGTATATAAAATTGTGATTTGAGTTTTAAGTTATATATATATATATATATATATATATATATATATATATAGTGTTAATATCATTTCTTTATTTATTTGCATATTCTAGAAAAGGATCCAAAATATTTTAATCTTTTGTTTTTAAATTCTTATGTAGTTTTTTGATATTATTAAAAAATATATTGTAATTTATTGTTGCATGATTCTATTTCATGACTGTCGCATTTTATACATGATGCTTTCCCGTGTGCCTCTATTTCGTTCGCGATGCTTTGCCGCGTGTCTTTACCTTTTACACGATGTTTTGCCATGTATTTTCTCTCTGTTTATCTGCGATTCTTTGCCGCGTGTCTCTATTTATTTACTACAAGATGCTCTTCCGCGTACCTGTTATTTGTTATTCGCAATGCTTTGACGCGTATTTTTGTCTGTCGATTACATGTTGCTTTTCCATGTTTCTGCTGCTTTCTTTTCTATGTTGACCTAATCCCAAGGAAGGGGTTGTATGTTGAATTCATTGTCATTGTGCATATCCCTTGTTTATTATGCCAGTCTTTGTTGTTCTTGGTTCTTAGAACCTAGAAACCTGTAGCGTCCGAACTACGGACGCTCTAATTTCTCAAAGTTCCTTTTGGGAATACGTAGGCACAAGGTTAATCCTTGGTGAGCAGCCTTTTCCTTTTACTTTGTTTACCCTTATTGAGGGGAACTATGAATGCTCTGATTCCATTCCTATCAGGATACGTAGGCACGAGATACGATGTCTTGGCGAGCATACTTACTGTACAAACCCTAGGTTTTCCTTTACCTTTTCACCCTTTAGCAAACAAAATAACAAATAACACAATATAACAAGAGGTTAATGTAGAGTACTACAGATACTTAGGATGCTTGCACCTTCCCTAGGTATAATTAACCCCCGAACCTTAGATTCTCTCTTGCTTTGCATTACATTTCATATTTATGGTTTTATTCGTGCTTTTTCCCTTCCCTTGGATAAATTAAAGACCGGTGGTGAATTATGATTTGTGATTCAAGTTAATTCAATAGCTTGATATCCGATTCTCACCGTGACAGAAATGGCGACTTCAATGGGGACTATCCTTAAAAGGGTTACCCCTTACTTGTTTTGTATGTGTTATTGTATATTTGTATATATCTGTCTGCTTAGGTTTTTCTTTATGCAGGGTGGTTACATACTGTTGTGAGATAAGTTCTAACCCAGACTTGAGTATACACCTATGATAGGATTGCAGTATAATCAATAATTAATTGTTGAGAGTAGTCATAACATGATTGACATATGATATAACCACGCTCAGTGGAGACCCCTTTGGGATTACTAATGTCATGCGAGTAGTCGTATTGGCATTACTTTTTCTGACCTGGGAGTCCATGAAGCTGAGGACCTTAGTATTCCTTCACCTCTCTTAGCCTTTTTAGGACGTAGTGCAGTGATCATCCAGGTGTAGATCTGTGGTGATTGTCATGCGATACTACACTCAGACGAGTTTATCTTGAGAATATTATTAGCCGCATGAGTAGTCGTGCAAGTTGATAATATCCAAAAGATTTATCAATTACTCTGGTAACCTTGTTAGAACCCGTTGTGCATGTGCATTACCCTTAGTACACACCTTGTGGTTGGTTATTTACCCAAACTCCATGTTGTGATCACGAACCTTGATTATGTTGCATGTGTGATTTGCATCTCGTTGCATATCATTTGCATATTTGCATGATTTATGCATACGTTTGTTTGTCTAGTGACTCATTTGCAGCTGTCTATATCTTCCAATGTCATCTTTCAGCTGTCAAGCTGATACCTCGACGGAGATACATGACTAGGGCTAACTACAGAAGATGTTAGAACAAGAAGCACATAACGCAGAGATCCGAATGGAGATCGATGATCTTAAGTCAAGCATGACAAAGCTCACTAAGATGCTCCAAGTCTTGATTGCTAGAGGAGAGTAACCCCAAAGGACTGTTATTTAGGAGGTTTCAAATGCTGATCCTCAGCCTGTTCAGGTGCCACCTTCAACTTGGCCAGAGTTTGGTTTACCCCATAATTATTCTCCACCTCTTGCATCTACTGCTATGATTGGTCAAACTGTCAGACCGATGTTTTAAGCTCTAGTTTTCGCTGAGCCTAGACCTGTGGTCCACACTGTTTCCCAGACTGTCCAAGCTCCCTTTGAGAATCTTCTCTATGAGTATAATGCTCCCAGTGCTCAGGGTGAAGACCGTGAAGACTTTGTTGAACCCGAGGTTGTCCGTGGACAGTTTCAGACCATAGATAAGAGACTCCGAGCTGTTGAGGGTACTGATTTCTTTAGTGTGAATGCAGACAACATGTGCATGGTTTCTGAACTTGTTATGCCTGCCAAATTCAAAACTCCTAAGTTTTTGAAATATAAGGGTCACTCTTGTCCAAGGGCTCATTTGGTCATATACTTTCGAAAGATGGCTGCTTATACCAACAACCAGTAGCTGCTCATCCATTGTTTTCAAGATAGTTTGAGTGGAGCTTCTCTCAAATGGTACATGAATCTTGAACCAAACAGTATCCACTGCTTCCAGAATCTTGCTAATGCTTTTATGAAGCAATACAAGTACAACCTCGACATGGCTCCTAACCACCATCAACTTCAAAATATGTCTCTGAATGAGAAAGAGTCTTTCAAGGAATATGCTCAGCGTTAGAGAGAACTTGCTTCTCAAGTTGAATCCCCTATAGCAGAAAAGAAACTGACTGGAATGTTCATGGACCCCTTGTCTCCATTTTATTGGGAGAAGATAATTGGCAGTGTTTCTTCCAATTTCACTAATTTGGTAACTATTGGCCAAAGACTCGAGGAAGGGATCAAGATTGGTAAAGTATCCAATGCTGTTGAATCTTCCAATGGTGAGAAGAAGTCCTATGGGAATTTCCAGAAGAAGAGGGAAGATCAGACTAATGTTGTCATGATTGAAACAAGAAGGCCTCGTCCCCGACCTCAGTATGTTGATCAATTTACCATTTCTATTGTTACTCCTGTGGTTGATGCTCCACGACCAGCTAAATCTCCCCAGCATCCGACTGTAGGGCAGAACCAGTGCCGTAATATGAATCAATTTTATCATATTCCCATGACGTACACTGACCTTTATCCTGGGATGCTTCAAAGAGGTTTGATTACCTCAAGGATTCTGCCTTTTCCTCCAAATCCTCTTCCAGCTGGATTCAGATCTGATCTCCACTGTGCATTCCATGAAGGTTCCGCGGGCCACGATTTGGAAAATTGTTATGCAATAAAGGCTAGAGTGCGTGATTTGATTAAGGTCAGAATCCTTAGCTTTCATGACACCAATCCTAATATCCAGACAAATCTGCTACCAGGGCATGCCAAGTAAAGCTTCAGTCGACTTCAGCCTAACTACTTCCCCAAAGAGAACATATCTCATCCTTGTGTTTTATTAGTCATTAGGCCATGTTCTTGTTGTTTGAACCTTCTTTACTTGTATTAGTTGTTTGCTTTCAAATTTTGTTTGTACTTTCGTAATTAATGAAATGAGCATTGCAACTTTTTTATTCAATTCATTTTGTCAATTATTTACATCTTTATGCTTTCCTTTTCAAAAAATATATTATCTCTTTTCCACTTTCTTTTTTATTGTGCAAAGATTGGAGAAAAAAATGAAGAAAACGTTATACCCATAATTGCTGGTATGCTTTCAAATAAACTTTGCTAACGATGTAAGGCATTGTTTCAACTCCCTAAACACCGGAGAATAAGGAAGTTATTCCCTTGTCAACCCATTCGAGCCTAGAAGTAGGAGTTTCTTTCTTTACAAAAAAACCACAATCTTAACCTTGGGATGGGTAGTTCTCTATTAACTTGGTTGTGCGTTCATGCAAAACACCTTTCATATAAAGGTTGCATTCACTAATTTTCTTTCGCACACAGTAAGCAAGTGTCAGAGATGTTTTTCAAGAAAAATAGCCGATGATGGTACACCGTAATCATTAAGCTAGGGAGTCACTCTATTTCTTTCTAAAAAAAAAAGAGAGCCCACTAAGTCAAAACCTATGAAGGAGACTTAGGCAAAACTGGGGCATCCCGCTGACTGTAAGATTCACAAGAAACAGTTCAAGCAAAAGTTAGGGGTAATAAAAAGATGAGATCTTTAAATCCTTACCATGAAATTTGTCAATGGCAAAAACAACTAAATGTTATAGGGAAGTAGTGACTGCCATCTCAAGGGTCCCTTGACTTCTAAATCATCATCTTCACTATCATCAGTGCAATTCCCAACCTCTGGGAAGCTGAGTGCATAGTCTGAGTTAATTGAGTATAGGGATGAAGGTCATCACGAAGATTGGGTGGGTACAAATAATTTTTGAGCATTTATCCTTTATTTCTTAAACCTTGAACCAGGCCACGTTACAACCCTCAAAAGGCCTAACTGAAGCAAGGTTATTTTGAAACCATACTCTAGCAAGGTTACGTAAACTGACTCCAAAAGAACTTTACAGATCATTTGTTTTGGCATCACGCCTTTTGCTTTACATTTCACTTTTAAATGTCTTGAACCACTGTGTTCTGACTAATGACTCATTGTGCTTTGCATCTTTCAAAAAAAAAAGATTTTGATTTCAAAAGTTGCATGAACTTTGCAATAAATTACCATGTTTGTACGAACACTTTTGTTTGCAAACTGGCTATCCTCTCAAGGAATTTTCAAACAGTTGAGAAACTTGGTCAGTGATCCTATCAGGGGTAAGTTCTTTCCAGATCTAGTTGAGAATCCGTTCAAGATTTGTGGTTCAGTGCAAGTCCTTCTCAGAATTGGTTTATACAGAAGATTTTTCAAGACTCAGACTGGGGCAAGCTTTCTAAGCGCACAGTGAAGCAGTCATTTCCAGCATCAATCCAGCTGAAGCAATGAACATCTCATCTACAACAGTCAGCTAATCTGGGGCAGTTTACTTGAGAAAATCCCTAAGCAACTCTCTATCCTTCCTACGAGGATCATCAACTTGATACAATTTACCAGTGTGGCTGAGATTGTGTTTAGCAATATCTTTAGTCCCAAAGAAGAGTGGTAGTGATATCCGTGTTGAGGAATCAGTCTTTCAGTCTTGTCATCTCCCAAAAAGAGTCAAGCCATGTCGTCGACATCTGCATCTGCACTTGATCATATATCATAGCATAATTCATATACCATTGTATAGCATGAGTGTTTCATCCTCATTTGCATTTCTTAATAGGTCGTGTTGTTATCCATGTATTACCCTGTGGTCAAATTCCAACTTACTTGGCACCTACCAAATAGATATTGTCGTGTCTACCTCGTTCTTCCAGATATGACCTTTCTTATCTGATTGTTTTTTTGGATCTGTCTGTTCTTCTTTTGCGTCCAATGCCATTCTTGGATGTCACATATGTCTGTCTCTCTGATGCTTTACCATAATGAGTCTTTTGTTCTGATGTTCTTCCAGAACTTATCTGATGTTTTTCCAGATATTCGCTTTGATTCTGATGCTTTTCCAAAATCTATCTAAGGTTTTTCCGGATATATTTATCTTTCTGATATTTTACTAGATTGAGTATTTTGTTATGATGTTTCCCTGAACTTATCTGATGTTTTTCCATATATTTCCATTGTGATTCTGATACCCTTCCAGAATTTGTTTTACTCCCATGTGAGTTTCCAGATATATACCTTTGTAATTCTTATGCTTTTCCAGAATGTTGTTGCTTTTACCGTCTGATGATTTTCCAGACGTGTCTTTTGTTCTGATGTTTTTCCAGAACCTCCTTTGTGTCTATCTGACATTCTTCCAGATAAGACTTTGTTCTGATGTTTTTCCAGAACTCCTTTTATGTCTATCTGACGTTCTTCCAGATATGACCTTGTTTATCTGATGTTCTTCCAGATATGATGTTGCTTATCTGACGTTCTTCCAGATATGTCTTCAAAACCTTTTCCCGTACATTTAATGCTTTTCTAAATGTTTCAGATGTATCTTCAGAATCTTTGTCTTCTGTCGCTCCCGGGATTTTCATCCAAGTACAAACGCAAAAGTGGCACGGAAATAGAGTCGCCAGCAATGTGTATTTATCCCAAGAGAGGGAAAGGAAACACTGCATAAACCCGAGGGAAGGAAAAAGCATGGTCTCGCGACCAAGAGAAATGGGTAAGGGAGTCAGTTTTGCAAGGGGAAGGTGTTAGCACCCCACGCGTCCATCGTACTCGATGGGATCCACGTCTGTTGTCTCGATCAAAGGGTGTCGTCGCCTGGAGCTCCACTGCTATTGGAAAGAAGAAATGAACGGGAATGGAAAAGAACGAAGAAATGAAGAAGAAAAGAAAAAAAGAAGTGACTCGATAGGACATCGTCGTCCTATGCCTACTTATTAAGTGTTTTTTAGAAGTGTTATGAGATGAGAAGAGAAGACTCAAAGGAAAAGAAAACACTAAGGGAATTCTATCCTAATGTTGTCATGCGAAGGTGGCCCTATAGTTGAGGTAAGAAGGGGAACAACTACCTTAGTTAGCATGCAAAATGAAAGCCTAATGCTAATCCTACTTCAAGCTTAATCAAAAATTAAGTTGGACTAGGTAGCCCTAAGAGAGCAAATCCAAGACTTAAACAAGTCTTGAGATTCATGGGAAGAGAAGGAGTGAAAGAGATGAAGAAGAGGATCAAATAAGAAATGAATAAACAAAAAAAACAGCGACTACAACAGTGCTACAGCACCTACACAATGGTGAAAGGCAGCACACAAGCAAGACAACTTTTAACAACACATAATTCAGCATCAAAGGAGGTGTAAAAAGCCAAACAGCAGCACATATAACAGCATGTATGCACATAGACAGTTGTAGAAAATCAGGGCAGCATGCATTCAAAAATGATTCATTCATGGAAAAGCAAACATGCATCAAGCATTACATATTCTTTAATCAAACATGATCACAATCACACTACAAATTATGGTAAACAACTCTTGAAATCATCATGGAAGAATGCACATCATGAAAGGATGCACATCATTAAGCATATGAACAAGTCAAGTTAAAACATGCATCTCATGAAGTTAAGTGCAAGCAATCATGTTCAAAACAAAAACTCCAGGAACACCAACAATAAGTCATAATCAACATGCTCAAGAAGTGTGTACAACGTGTTCATCACATCGGGAACGCAACAACGCAAACATGATCATAAACGATTAGAATCCAAGAGTCGTGTGTCGGAAAATTGTGTGCATACAATGGTGTGAGGTACAACAACATCAAAACAGTCCTTAGACAAGTATCATATCAATCCATGAAGATTAAAAATGAAACGGGATCGAAACATGCAAAAAAATGCACAAAAAACACACTCTGCAGCAGTGTTAATCGATTAACCAATTGCAGTGCAATTAGATTAATCGATTAACAGCCCCAAAACAACACAATTTACACTGGTTAATCTATTAACCTAATTGCAGTGCAATTGGTTAATCGATTAACCCTGTACCAGCAGCAACAAATCAACTTCGAAAATCACTTTTTCAGCAGCAAATCACTTATCCAAACATCCAAATGATCATGTAATCACTTATGCACGAAAAATTGCATTGAAATACATCATTCAACATCAATTAGATTCAACAATCATCAACATTATGAATCAAATTCAAGCAAATGGATCAAAACACATCAAAAGCCATGTATCTACATTGTATAAGTTGAAATTAAGCTAAATCAAGTATGGATCTGAAATTAACCAACCTACAAAGCTGAGAATTGCTTTGGTAAGATTTGTGAACGAAAATTGGTGGATCCAAACAAGAAAACCAGAGATCTATGAAGCTTTACCAAGAAAACTTGAAGATCCAAACAAGAACACTTCAAATAAGCAAAAGCTCCTCCAAAAGTGATTCCAGTAGCTTAATCCAAGATCCAAACCATTAGCTACTGCAGAATTGAACCAAGAATGAGGATGTGATGGAGGTTTAGCTCAAGAATTCACAAATTCCAATGAAGAATTTGTGAATCTATGAATATGGAGCTTTGAGTGTGGTTGAAGATGAAGATGGAGAATGAAAAAGTGAGAGAGAATTGAGAGCAAATTCTGAAAAATGAGAGTGAAAAATGATCTAGGTTCCGTAGAGGTTTGGAGTTGATTAGATTAAATAACCCTTACATTAGGAATTAAGTTTGGGTTTGGAGTGAGGTTAAGTGAGTGGAAATTGGAGTGAATGGTGAATTAGGAAAGGAAATGAGGAATTGGAGTGGAAAGAATTTAAATTTTTGAATGGAAAATCATACTCTCTAGATCCTTCTACTGATGTGTAGAATCAAAATGGTGATTAAAAATTGAATAAAAAGATGTAGCGCTGAAAAATGGAGTATTTGGGAAAAATTCACAACGGTTAATCGATTAACATAAGTGAACTGGCTTAGGTTAATCGATTAACACATTCAAATTTTCAAATTTTTGCACCAAAAGGAGGGAAACTTAGAGAACTGCCTGATTCCACCTGTTCTGAGCTACAATAGACCTCTGAAACTTGCCATTGGATATCACCACCGAAACATTCTTGAAATATGCTGTGAAATGTGTTTTGCACTCTAAATAAACTACTGAAAACAACTGTCTGATGCTGAATACCTGATAAAAAATTAACTGCCGAAGTTTCTGATCATCAAATCATCTAATGAGCAAAATAAATGCTCAAAAAGACTTTAAAAGCTATCTGCTTGGCTCTGAACACTATTGAAAATCATACTGGAACTGATGACGCCCTGAGCTGCTCGAAAATACCTTGATCCCATGCCCAAAAGAAACACGCAAATGCAGAAATGACGATGCAAAAATGATAATGAAACATAAGCCAATTTTAGTTAAAACATGAGGGCAAATTTTGGGGTGCTACATCTGCCCCTATTCAATCAACTTGGATCTGAAGGTATGATAGCAATGGCTTTTAGACATTCAAGGATACACGGAGATTGAATAAAAAAAGAACCCTGAAATTTGCAAACTGTGGGATAATGAAGTGGAGTGTTTGCCAGCCGAAGGTGCTCTACTCAACAAAATAATACGAGGATGGCCGAAGACGCACTCGAAAAGGAAGACCGGCTGAAAGCGCTCTACCCAACAAAATAATACGAAGACGGCCGAAGACGAACTTGAAAAGGAAGACCGACCGAATGCGCTCTACCCAACAAAATACGAGGACGGCCGAAGATGAACTCGAAAAGGAAGACCAAGCCGAATGTGGACTTCGCTTGGGAAAAAGTGCAACAAAATCTTCTGAGTTATGCCATCTTTGCTGAGAAAGAGAACTGAGTTTCACGAAATAAGTCAGACGAGAACTGACTACCAGGCGAGAACTGGATTTCACAAGAGATGTCAGGCGAGAACTGACTACCAGGCGAGAACTGGGTTTACAAAAGATGTCATGCGAGAACTGACTACCAGGCGAGGACTAGATTTCACAAAAATAAGTCAGACGAGAACTGACTACCAGGCGAGAACTGGGTTTCACGAAATAAGTTAGACGAGAACTGACTACCAGGCGAGAATTGGGTTTCACAAAAATAATTCAGAAGAGAACTGACTACCAGGCGAGAACTGGGTTTCGCGAAATAAGTCAGACGAGAACTGACTACCAGGCGAGAACTGGGTTTCACGATATAAGTGAGACGAGAACTGACTACTAGGCGAGAACTGGGTTTCACAAGCTATGTCAGGTGAGAACTGACTACCAGGCAGGACTGGGTTTACAAAAGAGATTGGCCAATCAAAGCAAACTCCTAGCTAAGATACGGTCGTGAACCGAAAGGGTGAGAGGTAAAATCAACAGACTTACAACCCATAGATAAGATGACTCTGCTGGGGAAAGGAGAAGTCTAAATAGAAGACTCTGCCGGGGAGCACAGGTAGGATGAACACATCCCTCGGCGACCTCACCGAGGATAAGACAAAATCTCCTGAGTTATCCCATCTATGTTGAGGAAGAGAACGGGCAAACAAAATCTCCTGAGTTATGTCATCTCTGCTGAGGAAGAAAACTGGCAAACAAAATGTCCTGAGTTATGCCATCTCTGCTGAGGAAGAGAAATGGCAAAGAAAGTATCAAATCTGGCTTATGATTCGAATGCATATGTTTGAATTTTTCTATGGCGTAATGCTCCATACAAAATGGAAATGCTACGCGTTTGGGAGGATGCCTTGATTGTTGATGGATAACCATTGTGGTTTCACATCTCTTGACCTCTTGATGGTGGAATAGAAGGTAATGGATCCTCAGATGCTCATTCCTTTTGAAATTTGAATGCTCGGTCAAACTAACTGACGCCTACCCTGCCCCTGAGTTAAGTGTGAGGATTTTTTCCTACGAAAGAAAATCCTACTTCAAGGCTCAAAGGGGTTAACGAGGATCTATCTCCCTTATATCTCCAGTGTCTAGGGATTTGAAATAATGTATGTACATCCTCAACAAGGTTCTATCCAAAAACATACAACCAGAGATTTTGCGTTTTTTCATGCAAATACTGTTTAAGCAAACAGATGAAAGCTACATATGAAAATGCAGTAAAGAAACTGATGACTGCCGTTGTTGAGGAGACTTGGCTCCATCTAGACTGATTGCTTTGGATGACATACTCGCAGTCCCAAGTGCCCACTTGGGAAGCTTCAGTTGAAATGCATACCATCCACAGTGAAAGTAATTACCCCTGCATCAATCAGATCTTGCACCTTGTGCAGGAGCGCCTTACAATCCTCAGTTGAATGCCCCCGTGCCCCAACATGGTATCCACATCGAGCATTGGCATTAAACCCTAGTGGATATGGAGGAATGATCGGATCTAGTTTCCTTGGCACAATCAACCCTCTTTTAACCAACTCTGGCAATATCTGACCATACAGCTTTGGTAGTACAACAAACTGTCTGTTTCTTGGCTTCCTTCGTCCCGCTTGGGAACTACTCTGCTGTTGATTCTGGTTTGCGTATTCCTCTGGCTCAGGTGCTTTTCCCCTCATACTTAATCAAGGAGTAGGCAGCAGTTGCAGACGTGGGGATTCTAAGACCAAGGACTGCAAGAAATGCCCCTGACTTGATGTAGCTTTAGGAGAGACAACAGGGAAATCCACTTCTTTTTCAACAGTAGGAGTAAGACCACCATGAAAGCTTACGCCGCCCGGCATGAATTCAATTCCCCTCAAATCAATCAGATCCTGGATAGCATGCTAAAAGGCCTTACAATTTTCCACATTATTCCCCGGCGCACCAGAGTGGAAGTCACAATGGGCTCTTGCGTCATAACCCGGTGGGGGAGTACCAGAAAGAGGAGCCAAAGTCCTTTTCTGTACCAGTTGCAACTGAAGGAGATGCTGAAATAGCTAAGAATATGGCACTGGTGGAGTCTCAAAATGCCTATTCTGCTTAGGCCTTGGCTGATATTGGCGAGGAGCCTGATTTTGCTGTTGAGATACAGCCGGGACGGTCACAGTGGCAATCTGCTCACTCTTTGGGAGAGATCCCTTAAACAATGGAGGAGAGACAATTCCAGCCGCAGTTTCAGGCATGGGATTGTTATCTTTGCTTAGCATACCTCTCACGACCTCCATAACCAGATTCATCTGAGTCTTCAATTGGTTGACCTCTTCCTTCAGCACTTTCTGGTCTTGAATTAAAGCTTGCATGTTCCCCATAAACTGCCCCATATAAATCTTCATTTCGGTCATTTCTGCACGGAGTTGTTCCATGGCTATCCTCTAATTATCATAGGTCGAGTAGTGGTGGCAGGTCAAGCTGGCTGTCCTGTAGATAATACCAAGTCAGAATGAGAAATCCGCTCCGGAACACCTGTTATGCATATAAGTATGAGAATGCAATGCAAAATGCCATGTTCGAATATTTCCAAGGAACCATTCTGCTTTGATTCAAGTTTTTTTTTCACATACGAACCACAAGAAATAGATGGAAATGCTCAACAGCTAGTCTCAAAGTTAAGATCCTTGGAAATTCGAGAGCACGTATGCAAAAATGATGATGCAGATGCAACAGACATGGGATCAAGGCTTCCATAAAGCTATGTACTGCTGTGTTGAACTGACTGAATAATCTCAAGGCTTTGCACCAAATACCTAGAACACCAGAGTAACCACATTGATAAATTCATACTGATAAGAAATCCAAAGTATCGGGTATGCTGAAAGTCAAAGTTACTTGCAAACCTGTAAACAACTCGCCCCTCTCACATGTGGGTATTAGAAAACGAAAGGTCTTCAGCTTCTGGCACTGAGGTCGAGAAGCAATAGTACATTCATCCCTCGGGGTACAGTATTATCGCCAATCGTGGAGTGCCTCCACTGATCCGCTTTCAAAAAGGAAATCCTATAGCAAGTTCCCAGCATTGGGTCCTCGGATCAAGAAGTGTAACGGGTTTTCCATTTCTGGTCTGCCGTTATCACATATCGGGAGGAGTTTCGTTCCTGAGTCCCCGGGAATGGTCACCAGAGTCGACAGTTCCTCAGGAGAATAACTACTGGCCTGTATCAACATACAGTAGTAGATATCTCCCGATAGAACCTCGTCTGGCTGTAGGTCTCGTGAACACCCGACGTGGCCAACACCACGGGAGCGTCACGCCTGCCCACGCTAATACCTATGATGCTCAAGCCTGGGTAGTGGGCTTATCTCTCAGAAATCCCAACCTGCCAAACAGAAAATCCAGTACAGCACAGCACAGTCTAGCACAATAATGAAATGTAATGCCATAAATGTGCTAAAAATAGTAAAACAGTAAAATAGTAATACAATAATACAGTAATACAGTAATAAAGCACCACAATAAACACCCAATGAAAATAAACAACCAAGTGCTAGGATTGACTCACAAAAGGGGATGGACCAGCAAGAGGTCAATCTAGTCCCCAGCAGAGTCGCCAGCTGTCGCTCCCAGGATTTTCATCCAAGTACAAACCGGAAAGTGGCGCGGAAACAGAGTCGCCAGCAATGTGTATTTATCCCAAGAGAGGGAAAGGAAACACTGCATAAACCTGAGGGAAGGAAAAAGCATGGTCTCGCAACCAAGAGAAACGAGTAAGGGAGTCGGTTACGCGAGGGGAAGGTGTTAGCACCCCACGCGTCCATCTTACTCGATGGGATCCACGCCTGTTGTCTCGATCAAGGGGTGTCGTCGCCTGGAGCTCCACTGCTATTGGAAAGAAGAAGGGAACGAGAATGGAATAGAACGGAAAAACGAAGAAGAAAAGAAAAAAAGAAGTGACTCGATAGGACATCGTCGTCCTATGCCTACGTATTCCCTCGTGCAATGGGAAAGTCAGAGTCAACGTAGTTCGGACACGAACTAAGGGGGGAGGTTGCTCGCCAAGACATTGCCGTCTTATGCCTACATATCCTCAATCTAACCAGAAGGAGGAAATCAGAGCAGTCGTAGTTCGACCTAACAAGGTCTGTGCATTTTTTATGAGCGACGTTAAGTTCGCGTCCGGCAGTTAGGGTCGATGCCTGTTTGCGACGAGACGGAAGTAACGTGCCCTTTTCTGAAAATGATTTGAAACTTAACAATCCCGAAGGATGAAAAAGATTTGAATTTGTTTTTGTATTTTTTAGACAGAAGTGGATTGAAGTTAGTTCGTAACATGCATTGTACCCAAGTCTACAACATAGGAACCAATGTGTCGCATATCGTCCCCAACAGGACGTACGCTAAACACCCTAGAAGAATGAAGGGAGACCCCTCATTCCTCACTTCCCATATGCAAGGCTCATGCGTAATACATGTTATACCTTATTAAGTGTTTTTTAAAAGTGTTATGAGATGAGAAGAGAAGACTCAAAGGAAAAGAAAACACTAAGGGAATTCTATCCTAATGTTGTCATGCGAAGGTAGCCCTGTAGTTAAGGTAAGAATGGGAACAACTACCTAAGTTAGCATGCAAAACGAAAGCCTAATGCTAATCCTACTCCAAGCTTAATCAAAAATTAAGTTGGACTAGGTAGCCCTAAGGTAGCAAATCCAAGACCTAAATAAGTCTTGAGATTCACGGGAAGAGAAGGAGTGAAAGAGATGAAGAAGAGGATGAAATAAGAAATGAATAAAAAAACAGCGGCTACAACAGCGCTACAGCACCTACACATCGGTGAAAGGCAGCACACAAGCAAGACAACTTTTAATAGCACACAATTCAGCACCAAAGGAGGTATAAAATGCCAAACAGCAGCACATATAACAGCATGTATGCACATAGACAGCTGTAGAAAATCAGGGCAGCATGTATTCAAAAATGATTCATTCATGGAAAAGCAAACATGCATCAAGCATTACATATTCTTCAATCAAACATGATCACAATCACACTACAAATCATGGTAAATAACTCTTGAAATCATCATGGAAGAATGCACATCATGAAAGGATGCACATCATTAAGCATATGAACAAGTCAAGTTAAAACATGCATCTCATGAAGTTAAGTGCAAGAAATCATGTTCAAAACAAAAACTCCAGCAACACCAACAATAAGTCATAATCAACATGCTCAAGAAGTGTGTGCAACGTGTTCATCGCATCGGGAACGCAACAACGCAAACATGATAATAAACGATAAAAATCCAAGAGTCGCGTGTCGGAAAATTGTGTGCATACAATGGTGTGAGGTGCAACAGCATCAAAACAACCCTTAGACAAGTATCATATCAATCCATGAAGATTAAAAATGAAACGGGATCAAAACATGCACAAAAATGCACAAAAAACACGCTCTGCAGCAGTGTTAATCGATTAACCAATTGCAGTGCAATTAGGTTAATCGATTAACAGCCCCAAAACAGCATAATTTACACTGGTTAATCTATTAACCTAATTGAACTACAATTGGTTAATCGATTAACCCTGTACCAGCAGCAAAAAATCAAGTTTGAAAATAACTTTTTCAGCAGCAAATCACTTATCCAAACATCCAAATGATCATGTAATCACTTATGCACGAAAAATTACATTGAAATACATCATTAAACATCAATTAGATCCAACAATCATCAACATTATGAATCAAATTCAAGAAAATGGATCAAAACACATCAAAAGCCATGGATCTACATTGTATAAGTTGAAATTAAGCTAAATCAAGTATGGATCTGAAATTAACCAACCTACAAAGTTGAGAATTGCTTTGTTAAGATTTGTGATCGAAAATTGGTGGATCCAAACAAGAAAACCAGAGATCTATGAAGCTTTACCAAGAAAACTTGAAGATCCAAACAAGAACACTTCAAATAAGCAAAAACTCCTCCAAAAGTGATTCCAATAGCTTAATCCAAGATCCAAACCAGTAGCTACTATAGAATTGAACCAAGAATGAGGATGTGATGGAGGTTTAGCTCAAGAATTCACAAATTCCAATGAAGAATTTGTGAATCTATGAATATGGAGCTTTGAGTGTGGTTGAGTATGAAGATGGAGAATGAAAAAGTGAGAGAGAATTGAGAGCAAATTCTGAAAAATGAGAGTGAAAAATGATCTAGGTTCCTTAGAGGTTTAGAGTTGATTATATTAAATAACCCCTAGGTTAGGAGTTAAGTTTGGGTTTGGAGTGAGGTTAAGTGAGTGGAAGTTGGAGTGAAAGGTGAATTAGGAAAGGAAATGAGGAATTGGAGTGGAAAGAATTTTAATTTTTGAATGGAAAATCATACTCTCTAGATCCTTCTACTGATGTGTAGAATCAAAATGGTGATTAAAAATTGAATAAAAAGATGCAACGCTGAAAAATGGAGTATTTGGGCAAAATTCACAATGGTTAATCAATTAACATAAGTTAACTGGCTTAGGTTAATCGATTAACACATTCAAATTTTCAAATTTTTGCGCCAAAAGGAGGGAAACTTGGAGAACTGCCTGATTCCACCTGTTCCGTGCTACAATAGACCTCTGAAACTTGCCATTGGATATCACCACCGAAACACTCTTGAAATATGCTGTGAAATGTGTTTCGCACTCAGAATAAACTGCTAAAAACAACTCTCTGGTGCTGAATAACTGATCAAAAATTGATTGTCGGAGTTTCTGATCATCAAATAATCTAATGAGCAAAATAAATGCTCAAAAAGACTTTGAAAGCTATCTTCTTGGCTCTGAACACTATTGAAAATCATACTGGAACTGATGACGCCCTGAGCTGCTGGAAAATACCTTGATCCCATGCCCAAAAGAAACATGCAAATGCAGAAATGACGATGCAAAAATGATAATGAAACATAAGCCAGTTAGAGTTAAAACATGAGGGAAAATTTTGGGGTGCTACATCTTCATCTAATGCTCTTCTAGATGTCTTCAATTTGTTTCTGACTTTGGTTAACAACTACTGAATATTTTCAAATCTGTTTCCATTCTCCATCCAATGCTTTTCTGGATGTGTTCCGGAGTTTATTCGATGTTTTCCCGAATATCTCTGATGCCTTTCGAAGTTCATTCAATGCTTTTCTGGATGTCTTCGATGTTTTCATGTGTTCCAGAGTTCATTCAATGCTTTTATGGATGTCTCTGATGCTTGTCCCAGATACATTTTCCTGAGTTCTCCTCACCTCATTCAATGATCTTCTGAATGTGTCAACTCTTTTCCATCCAGTTCCATTCATGGATGATGAGTGTTGATTCCCCAATGGAGCTTATTCAATACTATTCTGAATAACTCTGATGGTTTCCTGTTTATCTCAGATAATTGTTTATGTTCCAAAGTTGTTTCAACGTTCTTCTGAATAACATTGATAGTTGTTGTTGTACTTTCCCAGAGTTTTGTCCAATGCATTTCTGACAAAACCTTTGATGACTGTAACCCTTTCCCTAGTAAGTTGCTTCTGTTTTCTTGTTGTTTCTGTGTATTCCACTGTAAAGTTAAATGCTTTCTTGGAAATATCTGTTTCATACTCAGATTTAGTCTCGCACCACATCCAATGCTTCTCTAGATGTTTCTGATGTGTTTTCCTGATTTGCGTTACTTTCAGCATCTGATGCTTTCCCAAATGTCTGTATCTCCATTCAGGTTTTGTCCCTCTTCTTTTCAAGTATTATTGGACACTCTTTGTCACCTTGACAGATGTCCATAATATCTTGTGTTCCTCAGTTGTGTCTCCTTGATACTTTTCCCCGTGGATCTCTGTCTTGCACTCATATCATTTCTTGTCATATCATGTGCATCTTGTGGCATCTTAGGGCCAAAAATTGTGAAAGTTTATATTTAAGTCTCTCTTATCACGTCGAGACGAAGATTTTAATCTCCATATCTCCGGATAGAAGATACTTAAATAGGGGAAACTGTCATACCCCAAATTTGACCCTGAATCGCCTAATCAATACAGTTATCATACATCTGCATTATCTGCATAGCATAACATGCACTTCATCTTGTATAGTGCCTGAAATGTCAGTCAGAATAAATTTGTTGGATTTACAAACAAACCGGTCTAAATTTCTTTGAAAACCTGACCAAACGCTGTGTTTTTCCAATATGTTTATTTCGCGCTGATTATTTTGGTGTTAATTTTATTTTTTCGAACACTTTTCTGCATGACTTTTTATTTTGTTTTTTAATCATTTTTATTTATTTTTGGTTAAATAATAATTTAATATATTTAGATTTAATTAGATATTTAATTTAAAATTTTATTTTTATTAATTAATTTTATTTTTAATTTGTTTATTAATATTTTATGTTTTTATAAAAAAATTAAAAACATCCTATTTAATCAATACTTAATTATGTTTCTCCTTCTAAAAACACAAAAACATAATATTTAATTCTTTTTATTTTTGTCTCATTATAAAAAACAAAAGAACATTATGTTAATTGTTATTATCATTCTTGTTTATTTTCTAGTCCTATATATATGCATTAGAAAAAAACAAAGAGGACACAAAAAAAACACTCATGATTCATCCCTCCATCACGTACAACTCCATCGGTTGCACATCATCTTCATTTTTCACAGTAACTCCATATCCTTACAACACACCTCTCCCAATACACCTTGTAGCATTATACCTTTAAGCGTTACCCAACCTTCAACGCACCATAACTCAGTCACACGGCCTCTCCACAATAGTGTACCAACTCACTCCGCAACAGCGAGCACAACATATTGCTCATCCAACTTCCGACAACAACGGTTCCACAACACGGTAGCAATTGGAAACAAGTTTTCTCTTGTATTATGTTCTATGATGTTTTGATATTTTGTGCTAGTTTTGATTTGACTACGTATCGTATTTACCGATTGGTGTGTGTTGAGTTTTGATTCGGTTTGAATGCAATCTTATCATTATTGATGTGTTGCTGCTATTAATTTGTGATATTTGCTTGATTCATTGGCCTGTTATTCCGCTGCCATACCCTGGCTCCATTTTAAATGTTTGTTTATATCAGTTTTAATTATATACTTCTATTTTTTTAGTTACAGTTACACGTATACTTCTGTTTGTTTTTAAGATATAATTATATGTTATACTTACTTCTAAGTTCTTTTAGCTATACTTACTGCTAGTTTTTGTAAAGTTATAATTACTGCTAGTTTTTTAAGTTTAGTTACTGCTAGTTATAGTTACTGTTTGTTTTTTTTTAAGTTATAGTTACTAATCTTTTTTTAAAGTTATACCTATTGGTAGTCTTTTAGAAGTTATAGTGATATACTTATTTCTACTTTTTTTATAAGGTTATAATAATATATTTATACATCTGGTTTTTTAGTTATACATACGTACCTTCCATTTTTTTCGTGTTTTACATGTACATTCTTTTTAGTTTCAGTTTTTAAGTTTTTCGGTTTAGGGCTTAATATATATACATATTTTTGTTTTTTTTTACTTTGTAGATGTATATAAAATTGTGATTTAAGTTTTAACTTATACACACACACACACACACACACACACACACACAAACAAAAACACACACACAAACACACACACACACACACACACACACACACACACACACACATATATATATATATATATATATATATATATATATATATATATATATATAGTGTGTGTGTGTGTGTGTTAATATCATTTCTTTATTTATTTGCATATTCTAGAAAAAGATCAAAAATACTTTAATCTTTTGTTTTTAATATTCTTATCAAGTTTTTCATTATTATTAAAAAATATCTTGTAATTATTAGTTAATATAAATATAAATATTTATATTAATAATTTCTTGTTGCCCGATTCTATTTCATGTCTGTCTGCTTTTTATACGCGATGTTTTACCATGTGCCTCTATTTCGTTCGTGATGCTTTGCTGCGTGCGTTTACCTTTTACACGATTTTTTGTCGTGTATTTTCTATTTGTCGTGTGTCTCTGTTTATTTACTACGTGGTGCTCTTCCGCGTACCTGTTATTTGTTATTCGCGATGCTTTGCAGCATATTTTTGTCTCTCGATTACATGTTGCTTTTCCATGTTTCTGCTGCTTTCTATTCCTTGTTGACCTAATCCAAGGGATGGGGTTGTATGTTAACGTCATTGTCATTGTGCATGTCCCTTGTTTATTTTGTCTGTCTTTGTTGTTCTTAGTTCTTAGAACTTGGCAACCCATAGCGTCCGAACTACGGACGCTCTGATTTATCAAAGTTCCTTTTGAGAATGCGTAGGCACATGGTCAATCCTTGTCGAGCAATCTTTTCCTTTTACTTTGTTTACCCTTATTGAGGGGAACTACGAATGCTCTGATTCCATTCCGGTCAGGAAATGTAAGCACGAGATGTGATGTCTTGGCGAGCATACTTAGTGTACGTACCCTAGGTTTTCCTTTACCTTTTCACCCTTTAGCAGACAAAATAACAAATAACACAATAAAACAAGAGGTTCATGTAGAGTACTACAGATACTTAGGATGCTAGCAGCTTCCCTAGGTATAATCAACCCCCGAACCTTATATTCTCTCTTGGTTTGCATTGCATTACATATTTAAGGGTTTATTCGTTCTTTTTCCCTTCCCTTGGATAAATTAAAGACCGGTGGTGAATTATGATTTGTGTTTCAAGTAAATTCAATAGCTTGATATCTGATTCTCACCGCGACAGAAATGACGACTTCATTGGGGACTATCCTTAAGAGGGTTACCCCTAACTTGTTTTGTATGTGTTATTGAATATTTGTATATATCTGTTTGCTTGGGTTTTACTGTATGCAGGGTGGTTACATACTGTTGTGAGATAAGTCCTAACCCGAACTTGAGTATACACCTATGATAGGATTGTGGTATAATCAATAGTTAACTATTGGGAGTAGTCCTAACATGATTGACATATGATATAACCACGCTTAGTGGAGACCCTTTGGGATTACTGATGTCCTGCGAGTAGTTGTATTGGAATTACTTTTTCTGACCCGGGAGTCTGTGAAGCTGAGGACCTTAGTATCCCTTCACCTTTCTTAGCCTTTTTAGGATGTAGTGCAGTGATCTTCCAGGTGTAGACCTGAGGTGATTGTCATGCGATACTACACTTAAACGAGTTTATCTTGAGAATATTATTAGCCGCATGAGTAGTTGTGCAAGTTGATAATATCCGAAAGATTTATCAATGACTCTGGTAACCTTGTTAGAACCCGTTATGCAGGTGCTTTACCCTTAGTACACACCCTGTGGTTGGTTCTTTACCCAGACTCCATGTTGTGATCATGAACCTTGATCATGTTACCAGTGTGATTTGCATCCTGTCTTGCATTGCGTTGCATATCATTTGCATATATACATGAATCATTGCATGCGTCTGTTTGTCCAGTGACTCATTTCCAACTGTCTATATCTTCTAGTGTCATCTTTCAGTCGTCAAGTTGATTCCTCGACACAGATACAAGACTAGGGCTAACTACAGACACAAAATGTCAGAACAAAAAGCATATAACACAGAGATCCGAATGGAGATCGATGATCTTAAGTCAAGCATGACAAATCTCACTGAGATGCTCCAAGTCCTGATTGCTAGAGGAGAACAACCCCAAAGGATTGTTATCCAGGAGGTTTCAAATGCTGATCCTCATCCTGTTCAGGTGCCACCTTCAACTTGGCCAGAGTTTGGTTTATCCCATAATTATTCTCCACCTCTTGCATCTAATGCTATGATTAGTAAAACTGTCAGACCGACGTTTCAAGCTCCAATTTTCGCTGAGCCTAGACTTTTGGTCCACACTGTTGTCGGGGCTGTCCAAGCTCCCTTTGAGAATCCTCTCTATGAGTACAATGCTGTCAGTGCTCAGGGTGAAGACCTTGAAGACTTTGTTGAACCTGAGGTTGTCAGTGAACAGTTTCAGACCATAGAGAAGAGGCTCCGAGCCGTTGAGGGTATTGATTTCTTTAGTGTGGACGCAGACAACATGTGTTTGGTTTCTGACCTTGTTTTTCCTGCCAAATTTAAAACTGTTGAGTTTGTGAAATATAAGGGTCACTCTTGTCCAAGGGCTCATTTGGTCATGTACTTTTGAAAGATGGTTGCTTATACCAACAACCAGAAGCTGCTCATCAACTATTTTCAAGACAGTTTGAGTGGAGCTTCTCTTAAATGGTATATGAATCTTGAACCAAACTGTATCCACTACTTTCAGGATCTTGCTAATGCTTTTATGAAGCAATACAAGTACAACCTCGACATGGCTCCTGACCACCGGTAACTTCAAAATATGTCTCAAAATGAGAAAGAGTCTTTCAAGGAATATGCACAACGTTGGAGAGAAAACAGTCTTCTTTCTCTGGACATCCATGCTGAGGCAACCTCAGAAAACCGAAATCAAGAGTAAGATGCAAGCCCTGAAAAATGTCAAACATGTTAGAATGCAAGAAAAATGATATGCACATGCAAACATGGGATCAAGGCATCACTGCTGGATGTCCTATGCTGTTAACTGAGCGAGAACCACAACCCAGAAAACCAGAATTCCCGAATAACGAACCACTGAGATAACCAGAAACCTAGATAATCAAACATTGATGAGAAATCCAGAAAACCGGGTAGGTTGAAGGTTTCGGTTTCCTGCAAACCTGCAAACACCCGTCCAATCTCACATGTGGGTTCTAGAAAGGCGAGGATCCTCAATATCCCGGGCTCTCAGGTCGAGAAATGATGATACGTTCACCATTTCTGGTTTGGCATCATCACGAATCGAGGAGGCCTCAACAGATTCCCCTAAAAAATAAGGTCATCCTATGCGAGTCCCTCAGCATTCGGTCCTCGGATCAAGAATGTTCAATGGATTTGCCACGGAACGTGGTCTGCCACTGTCACAGGTCGGGAGGAGAGGCGCAACTGAGGTATCAGAGAAACGGTCACCAGAGTCGACAACTCTCTAGATCAACACCCTAACATGCGCAAGACACACACGTCAGAATACGTCCCAAGATAGCCTCGTCTGGTTGTGAATTTCGTGAACACACAAACGCACCAAGATGGCACGTAGGTCCCACTACTTTCCACTCTAATCCTAGGGTGTACTCAAGCCTGGGTATTGGGCTTATCTCTCAGAACAACCCAACCTGCCAAACAGAAACCAGCCACCACAGCACATCAATATCCAGTATGACAGTAATAAAATGCAATGCAATAAAAGCTGTAAAATAGTAATATACAACATAATAAAGCACAACAAATAAACACCCAACGAAAAAACAAACAAGCGCTAGGATCGACTCGCTAAAGGGGATGGACCAGCAAGAGGTCAACCAGAGTCCCCAGTAGAGTCGCCAGTTGTCGCTCCCGAAAGATTCGCATCCAACGGTACAAACGCGGGAGTGGCGCAGAAAACACAGAGTTGCCAGCAATGTGTATTTATCCCGAGAGAGGGAAAGGAAACACCGCATAAACCTGAAGAGAAAGGGGGAAAAACATGGTCATCGCAACCATAGTCCGGGTTCGGGAGTCGGTTATGCGAGGGGAAGGTGTGAAGGAGGAGTAGCTTTATATGCGAAATAGAGATGGGCAGAATTGGTTTTGCAACTGAAATTCTGTTGTGCAGAGTTTGTGAACTCAGAGTGAAAAGAGTCACGCGTTTGTAACTTCTGTTATTTTGTATTTTGGAAAGTTTGTGAATTGTCACACTTATTTGCAGGAGTTTGTAACTTTTTCCACTTTTTTTGTTAAAAGCTTTTTCTTCTAATGTATTACTCTTTTTCAATGAATTTTTGCCGCTGTTATGAAATTTGGTTTCGCTGCTATTGTATTTTTGCAGCTATCTCACATCCTGTCTACGTGCATTCGGCCTGGCCTACAAGAATGGATTGCAGGCCCCACTGATGATGCCAGATGAAAGAAGATTCGGAATATTGCTTTTGAAATAAATGGATACTATAAGGACAAGGTTATTTGGACTAAACTCATGGACTATGATTTTGACAGTGGTTTGGAAATATAAAATATGGGTAAATTGGAAATTGGATTAAAAAAAGTTTAGAAATTGGCTTAAAAGGATAAATGGTTATTAAAAGGAGAGTTAATGGTTATTTAAATGGATATGTGTAGAAAGTGATTTAATATGGATTATGGATTTTGGTTAGAAATGGATAAAATAATGAGTTTGGATATGGATATAGGTTTGGATATTGAATCTAAAAAAATGGTTAAAAATGGATTTTATAAATAGATATACACAAGATGGATTTGGAAATCAAAAGTAGATATGAATGGTTAAATGGATTAATATTCATGAATAATGGTTTAGAATGGCTTGTATCTCAAATTCCAAGTAGTCCACACAACTAATCTCGACATGTCTAATTCCAATCAAATTCTCAATTCACACCCCACTCTTATCCTCAATGAATCCCAAAAAATTCAATCAGTAAGCTCAATTGAGCATGACCCAATGCCCTTCAAATCAGTCCACAACTGCTTTGTCCACAAACTCATCCATGAATAAGAACCTTAATTCGTCCTTGAGACGTACACCCCGATTCACACCAATGAAAACCTGACCCAACACCTCTGATGAATCCTCTAAAATAGGAAAACCTTAGGCTCTTGATGTACACTGATGACCTGTTGAATCACCCCTGAATATAGCAAACACTGTTAATAAGAAAACTCCTCGATCCCATGTCTTAGGAGACAATGCAAATGAAGGATTATGATATATGACCTAAATGAGATGCAAAATGAGAAAGAAACATAAGCCAGGAAACGGTAGGGCAAATTTTGAGGTGCTACAGCTGCCCCTATTCAATCAACTTGGTCCAGAAGGTATGATAGCAACGACTGTCATGCGTTCAAAGGATTCATGGAGATTGAATACCAAAAGAAACCTGAAATTTGCAATCCTCAAAGGAGGGACGACTCCACTGGGGAACAAACAATAAATGCTGCACTGTCACAACACGTACGAGTGTTGGAAACCAATACACACAATTTATTGAAGTGTCTTGAAATAAACACAAACGAGTGTTAGCTATGTTGGGGATAAACACGGACGAGTGTCAAGGAATCAAAGATATCAGATACGGACGGGTACTGAGAAGATACACGGACGGGTGCAAAGGGGTTCAATACGGACGGGTATCGAAAATGTACATGGACGGGTGTAAAAATATTTCAATACGGACGGGTACTGAAAAGGTACACGGACGGATGTAAAAAGGGTTTCAATACGGACGGGTACTGAAAAGGTATACGGACGGGTGTAAAAAAGATTCAATACGGACGGGTACTGAAAAGGTACACAGACGGGTGTAAAGAGATTCAATATAGACGGGTACTGAAAAGGTACACGGACGGGTGTAAAGAGATTCAATACGGGCGGGTACTAAAAAGGTAAACGGACGGATGTAAAAAGGGTTTCAATACGGACGGGTACTGAAAAGGTACACAGACGGGTGTAAAAAGGGTTTCAATATGGACGGGTACCGAAAAGGTACACGGACGGGTGTAAAAAAGATTCAATACGGACGGGTATCGAAAAGGTACACGGACGGGTGTAAAAAGGTTCAATACGGAAGGGTATCGAAAAGGTACACGGACGGGTGTAAAGAGATTCAATACGGACGGGTACTGAAAAGGTACACGGACGGGTGTAAAAAGATTCAATACGGACGGGTATCGAAAAGGTACACGGGCGGGTGTAAAGAGGTTTCACTATGGACAGGTATCGAAAGGGTACACGGACGAGTGTAACGGATAAATTTACTGGGGATTAATTTCCCTGGGGAATGTAAGGCAACACAGACGAGTGCCATCAAAAGGTCAATACGGACGGGTATTGAAGTCAAAGGTTCAAACACGGACGGGTGCTGAAGGAAACACGGACGAGTGTCATCAAAAGGTCAATACGGACGGGTATTGAAACAAAAAGGTTCAAACACGGACGGGTGCCGAAGGAAACACGAATGAGTGTCTGACGGTAAAAACCTTTGAGGGGATAAACCAAAGGAACACCTGGACGAAGGGGTAAAAAATGAAATCATGGATTAACGATCCTGGCAAACAACTCTGCAAGGGAATGTCAAATATTGCTTTGAATGACTAAACCCAACACCTGTGGAGTAAAGTCAAAAGACATCCTCCTGAAATCCGGCTTTCCTGACGAAGGAAAACTCAAACCTGGCTTATGCTTCGGATGCATATGTTTGAATTTTGCCGTAATGCTCCACACGAAGTGGAAATGCTATGCATTTAGGAGGATGCCATGCAAAACAAATGCTTATGCAATGCAAACGGTCGTCCCAACGAAATAAACGCTGAGAACAGAAGCAGCTCCACTGAGGACGACAACTACATTGTCATCAAACTAAAAAATAATGCTGAGGAAAACTTCACCCTGCTAGGGAAGATCACAATCACCAATTCTGCTAGAGATGGACGAAACTTCGAGAGAATACCCACTCTGTTGGGGAATATCAAGATCAACAACTCTGTTGGAGATGGATGGAACTCCGAGATAATACCTACTCAGCTGGTGAGAGAGATGAATACTGAAGATGGAAACTCCTCCGCTGGGAATCACCAAATACTTCAGAACTTGGCTTCAACGCCTGCCAAAAATAATTGGACTTAAGACCTGCTGGGGATACCAATCACCACCAGACTCTGCTTGGGTATATGAGCTTAATCTGCTGCTAGGGAAATAACTTTACCCTCACCCTGCTGGGAGTTAGATCAAGCCGTTGTCGGTGAGACTATACCTTATGACCAACTGAGGAAAGTAGACACCAGGACTCTGTGGGGATAATAACATCACTGTCCACAAATCTCCTGCTGGAGATACAACAACTTCCACCTTAGAGCAATCATTTTCTGAACGCTTTCTGGGGAATAGTATTCCAAACACAACTTCGGCCGGGCATACAATCCTCTGTACTCTGCTGAGGAGGACGATCCTCAACGACTCCGCTTGGGAGAAAAGTATTTGTCAACATCCACTCTGCTAGGGGATAAACACACTGTTTCCTGACTAGTTGAGAAAAAGAATGACTTCCCCATGCTCTGTGGGGAAACACCATCTTCTGAGGAAAGATGAGCCAAATCACAACTCTGGCTGGGGTGAACCTCTTATATCCTGCTGAAGGGGACGATCCTTAACGACTCCGCTTAGGGAATCACCTCTTTATACTCTGTTGAGGAAGACGATCCTCGATACTCTGATGGGGAAGAGTAATAAACTGCTGAGGACGATCAGACTTCAAAGTTGGGGAGCAAAGCTCTACTGGGGAGGTACCAATGAAGATTGGACTTTGAATTACTTGAGATGACTAGATCGGACTGTTGAGGAAGAGAACACTCTGTCTCCTCATCATCTTCTTGACGATCTTCTATCGTCTTACCTTGCTGAGAGTGAGGATTCCATCTGTACTGCTAGAGATAAGAAACTTTCATAAAAGCCCTTTTCGAACATAGGACAATTCTTTGCTTGAGGAAGAATAACAATTCCCACACCTTGCTGGAAAAAGATACCCTCTGGCTCTTTGCTGGAAAGAAAAGACTCAAAAAGTCCCACATTGGGAACAACTCAGTGTTTCAAGTTTCTACATATTGATTGTCAAGAGCGAAACACAGTTCCTTTAACTTTCCACCTTGCCCCAGACCACAAGGTCTACTTGAAGCAATCATCTTAAGAGGATTTTACAGAAAACCTGGCGTTCAACAATGCCCCAGGGTCTTCAAACTCTTAGAGATGTATCTAGTCTGAACATAACTGTCCCATACTTCATGATTCGTGAAGTAAACCACCTCGAGAGGGTTCGTAATGACCTAAAATGTTCTTCCACAGTATTCTGAACCTTGCGGAGGTGCTATTGATTGACTGTGTTCTGAAGGGGAAACTTCTCGCGCCCTTTAAGTGACATGCCCCAGTACAAGCCTTGCAGTACATTTGTCTCTGACCGACTAGTCTTCGAGAGATATTCCGAATCTCGACGTGATTGCCCCAGTTTACACGCTTGTGGAGGGATTTATCGGATCTCGACATAATTGCCCCAGTTCGAAGAAATTTTCTCAACATGAATGCCCCATGGTTGATTGTACTCTGAAAAGACCTTCTCAACTTGAATGCCCCAACTTGGCTACATTTTGTAGAGATTTCCCGGTGTGATTGTCCCAGATTGGTTACATCTCAACACAAATGGCTGGGAACGCCTTTTTCCCACATAATCTTTCAGCAACATGTCCTATGGAGTCTCAGGCACCTCAACTTGGCTAGTTTAAGCTTCTCGACTGATGTTCATCGTGTAAGCTTCTTTGATGTCAAACAAATGTATGGAAGCAGAAAATATTTATTCTGAGAATGATTATTCAAATGCAACACATATGTTAATCTTGAAGTCCTTATTGAAAATATGTCACACAACCGAGTTACGACACTTATTTTTTGAAAGGAAAGCAATACGCACATGCAACACCAACAAAAATCTTATTAGCACAACTCATGGGAGTCAGGAACACTATCTCGTTGAAGTATGCCTTCAGACTAAACCCTATTTCAATTAGGACTTTAAAGGGTTGTAGCGTGGCCTGGTTTGCGGTTTGAGAAAAAAGGATTTATGGCTCAAAGTTTATAGGTACTCACCCACTCTTCATGATATTCTCCAGTCCTATGTTCAGCTAATTTGACACAAGCGCTCGTCTCTCAAAAGGTTTCTCGATCCATGCAACTGGTGATTCGACATCTGACGAGGTTTTGGACTAACAGTCGCCCCTTTTGTCTTTTGTGTCTATAGTCACACGACTTTGTTCTTATCGAGGATTTTCTTTGTAATCCTTTTGGCTTTTCGCTTTCTCATTCTTTTGCTTTTTGTTCCCTAATTTTTTCCTGGACTGACTCTTTTGAGTTTTCAATTTTGAAGTCCAGCGGGATGCCTTAACTTTTGCCTAAGTCACTTGCTTTCAAGTTTTTCGACTTAGCAGGCTTTTTCTTTTTTCTCTTTTTTCTCTTTTTTTTTGAACAAGTCGTGTGACACCTTTTTGCCTGACTTGTTTGAAAGGGCTGTGACTGTTTCACTCTTCGGTTGGTGAGGAGTAACCATTGTGGTTCTACACCTCTTAACCTCTTGATAGTGGAATGGAAGGTAATGGATCCTCAGATGTACACTCCTTCTGAAAGTTGAACACTTGGTCAAACTAACTGACGCCTACCCTGCCCCTGGGTTAACATTGAGGGTTTTTTGTTTTCAGAAAGAACTCCTACTACTAGGCTCAAAGGGGTTGACAAAGGTCTATCTCCTTATCTCTCCAGTGTTTGTGAATTGGAAACAATGCATGTACATCCTTAACAAGGTTTTAGCCAAAAGCGTACCACTAGAAATCTGCGTTCTTATTTCGTCATCCTCCCTCTAAGAGTCTAGGCAAGAAAGATAGTATTGCAGTGCGTATAAACATGACATGAGTGCATAAAAGTAAGATACTTCAAGAACAACACATCATTGCATTAAAATCCACATTCAAACACAAACAAGTTTTTACATGCAGACAATGTTTAAACAAACAAAGAAAAGCTACATATGAAAATGCAATAAAGGAAGCTAATGATTGCCACATAGAGGAAGGCTTGACTCCGTCTGGACTTAATGCTTCTGATGACGCTCTTGAAATCTGGTGCTTACTCTGACAAAGAAGCCTCAATCCAAAGGGGTACCATCTGGCGTGATGACCTTTGAGTCGACCAAGTCTTGCAACTTGTGCTAGAATACATTACAATTATCAATTGTATGCCCAAATGTTCCCGAATGGAACTCACAGCTAGCGTTCATGTCAAAGTCCGGAGGGATAGGGTATGGTACTTGCATGGCATTCCTCGTTCGAATCAGAGAGTTCTTGAGCAGACGAGCTAACAACTGACTATAAGGGATAGGAATAGGGTCAAATATCCTCTTGGGCCTTCTTGGTCTCAGTTGCCCCTGCTGCTGATAATTCTGTTGTCGATGTTGATTTGGGCACCCAAACTGCCCCTGTAATTTCCTTTCCCCATTCGCCTGAGGCACAAACAAAGGTTGTTGACGTAGAGCTTCCGCAGCAAAAGGTTGTGGAGAAAGTCCATGACATGAGGTGGATCCTGCAAAGAGGGGAGGAGTCTCCACTTCCTTTGCAACAATTGGGGTAAAATCACCTTGTATGCTCACGTCGCCCGACGTGAATTCAATTGCCCCTGCATCAATCAAATCCTGGACTTGGTGCTGAAAGGCCCTACATTTCTCCACAGTATGCCCTGGTGCCCCAGAATGGAAATCACAATGGGCTCTTGCATTGTATCCTGATGGGGGATTACCAATGAGAGGAGCCAAAGTCCTTTTTTGTACTAGTTGCAACTGAAGGAGATGCTGCAATAGCTGAGAATATGGCATATGGAGCGGATGAAAAACTCTTTCAGACTACTTCGATCTCTGTGCACACTTTTTATTCTTAGGCTTATATTGGGAGACAAGACCTGGTTGCTGTTGGGAAAGTTCTGGAACCTTGGGTTGTGGAGGGGATTCACGAGGAAATCCATGATCTAGTTAAGACCCCAAAGAGATGGGAGAATTAAGGACTTCTGTTGCGGAAGCAAGCACATGACTGTTTTCCTTCTTTAACACTGTTTTCAAAATTTCCATGACCAAATCCATCTGAGTCTTCATCTGATTGACCTCCTCCCTCAGCATCTTCTGGTCTTGCATGAGAGTTTGCATATTCCCTATAAATTGCCCCATCTGGCCTTGCATTTCCCTCAACTCAGCTTGAACTTTCTCCATGATCCTATTTTGATTAAGCCTGGTAGAATACCAATGAGCTGGTTGATCAATCCTGACTGAAAAAGGAGAGAGCATAAGAAAACCAGAGAATCCGAGATAACCTGCAATGAAAAAATGAGATGATTATGTAAATACAAACATGTATGAACATTATCAAGGCGATCTATCCCTTGATTCCAGTTTTAACAACAGAAGAGAACTGAATTCCTGATCATATAAAGAGAATAAGCATCCGTTACAACACAAGTCTGAATAGCATAAACAAAGACCTCGACCAACAAGCCTGGCGGTGATCCCAGGAATACAAAGAAAATAGCAGCAAGGAAACTAAAGCATATCATCAAGACTCAGTTGTGCTAGAATTCCCCATTCGTCATTCTTCTTGCACCAATTCCGCACTTCCTTGAGAAGCTTCTTGGTATTAGGATGCTCTGGTCTCTAAATCAACTCCTAAATCAAAAGATCCCTCCTGTGCAAGATCCCTGTTAAATAACGACTATGTAACTCCCAATCATCTTCTCCAGAAGCCCCACCTGAACTTGGACCTTCGCTCCTGGCTATTTTCACTTCGGCTTGGATCTTCAGCTGTTCCATATCTGCCATGGTTTCCTTGAGTTTTTCCTCAACTGCTCTCCTCTCAAAGACTCATGATAAGATCTCCTTATCCTTTTCCCGAAGCTTTGTTTTCAAACCTTCAATCTGCTCCAGATACTTGTCTTCTTTCAACCTATTGGCAATGATTGCTGTATTCTGACGGTCATGGAACTTGTGAATTCTTGACATAGCATAAGCTAACTCTTTCTTTTTGGACGAAAGGACCTTGCTAACACTTTTCAATGCTTGAGCCACTTTCTCCCTGGCTGTGGCTTCTTTAGACAATTCTTTCTCCTTCGCAGCCAAAATTTCTGATTTCAACCTGGCAACATGGATAGCTTCGCCTTTTTCGTGCTTTAACTGACCAACCTCTCTGCCCAGCTCACGATTCTCCTCTTGGAGTTTCTCCTTCTCAGCCCATAACTTATCATACTTCTCTATATCAACAGTCGTGGGAGCCTCGATCATCAAAGGATACAAAGGTGGTTCCACCGGGAAGGGAAAAAGCTCCTCTTCTGCTCTTTCTTAATCCGCTCTTCATAGGAAGGAAAAGCCTGGTTATTACATTTCCCGAATGAAGTCTTTCCTTTCTTGGTCACCTGCTTCCAAGCATTCACAATCTTCCTTATCATCTCTTGATCCTCAGTACCATTGAAGAATAAGGACTCTTTGATATCTCGTTCTTCAGGTGGACCTCTCAAAGGATAACCAAACTGTCTGATAACAAGGGAAGGATTATAGTTAATTCCACCTCTTCTTCCTATCAAGGGTACATTAGGGAATTCTCCGCACTTGCAGATAATCTCCATTCCTAGCAAATCATGGTTGAACCAAACAATGTTGTCAGCAGTCAAGCCCATTAACCTCTTTGACCACTTCAGAGAATCTCTCGTATCAACGAAAGCGCCAACTTTGGGGAGATGACTCAGAAACCAAGTAGATAAGAGTGGTGCATAGCAACTCATAGTTTTTCCACGCCTATTTTCATTCTTGTAATGGACTGAGTGATACACATCAGCTGGCAAGGTAGGTACAGGATTCTTTACAATAAAGATTCTGACAGCATACATATCCACCAGATCAGGAACATTGGGAAACAGGACAATCCCATAGATGCACATAGCCAGAATAGCTTGGAAAGCATTCCAATTCTTCTCTTTAACACATATGCAAGCTTGATCAAACAAAAACTTCAATAAGAAACCCTTAGCTCCTTGTTTCTCCACAATATTACTGCTCAGAACGGATTCACCAATATGAAGAGCAGTGGCCATTTCTTTTATCCCAGGGCGTTCTTCAGAAAAGAATACTATGTCATGCCCGATGGGGATTCCCAAAATAAATGAGAACTCCTCTAACGTTGGAGCCAAGATATAGTCTGGGAAAGTGAAGCAGCGCAAAGACAAATCATAGAACTGAAGAAGTGTATGAATGGCATCCTTCTCATACATAGAGATACTGTAGACAAACTTCAGAAGTCTCGCAACTTTCCAACAAACTCTGTACGAACTTCGGGAACAACCATACTAATCAGCTTGTGAATCAACGTCAAGGTCGGATCTGGGAACGAATAAGCAATAGTCTTCTTTCTCTAGACATCCATGCTGAGGCAACCTCAGAAAACCGGAATCAAGAGTAAGATGCAAGCCCTGAAAAATGTCAAACATGTTAGAATGCAAGAAAAATGATATGCACATGCAAACATGGGATCAAGGCATCATTGCTGGATGTGTTGTGCTGTTAACTGAGCGAGAACCACAACCCAGAAAACCAGAATTCCCGAATACCGAACCACTGAGATAACCAGAAACCCAGATAATCAAACACTGATGAGAAATCCAGAAAACCGGGTAGGTTGAAGGTTGAAGGTTTCCTGCAAACCTGAAAACACCCATCCAATCTCACATGTGGGTTCTAGAAAGGCGAGGATCCTCAATATCCCGGGCTCTCAGGTTGAGAAATGATGATATATTCACCATTTCTGATTTGGCATCATCACCAATCGAGGAGGCCTCAACTGATTCCCCTAAAAAATAAGGTCATCATATGCGAGTCCCTCAGCATTGGGTCCTCGGATCAAGAATGTGCAATGGATTTGCCACGAAATGTGGTCTACCACTGTCACAAGTTGGGAGGAGAAGCGCAACTGAGGTATCGGAGAAACGGTCACCAGAGTCGACAGCTCTCTAGATCAACAACCTAACATGCGCAAGACACACACGTCAGAATGCGTCCCAAGATAGCCTCGTCTGGTTGTGAATTTTGTGAACACACAAATGCACCAAGATGGCACGTAGGTCCCACTACTTTCCACTATAATCCTAGGGTGTACTCAAGCCAGGGTATTGGGCTTATCTCTCAGAATAACCCAACCTGCCAAACAGAAACCAGCCAGCACAGCACAGCAATATCCAGTATGATAGTAATAAAATGCAATGCAATAAAAGCTGTAAAACAGTAATATACAACATAATAAAACACAACAAATAAACACCCAACGAAAAAACAAACAAGCGCTAGGATCGACTCGCTAAAGGGGATGGACCAGCAAGAGGTCAACCAGAGTCCCCAGCAGAGTCGCCAGCTGTCGCTCCCGAAAGATTCGCATCCAACGGTACAAACGCGAGAGTGGCGCAGAAAACACAGAGTCGCCAGTAATGTGTATTTATCCCGAGAGAGGGAAAGGAAACACTGCATAAACCTGAAGAGAAAGGGGGAAAGACATGGTAATCGTAACCATAGTCTGGGTTCGGGAGTCGGTTATGCGAGGGGAAGGTGTGAAGGAGGAGCAAATTTATATGCGAAATAGATAGGGGTAGAATTGGTTTTGCAACTGAAATTCTGTTGTGCAGAGTTTGTGAACTCAGAGTGAAAAGAGTCACGCGTTTGTAACTTCTGTTATTTTGTATTTTGGAAAGTTTGTGAATTGTCACACTTATTTGCAGGAGTTTGTAACTTTTTCCACTTTTTCTGTTAAAAACTTTTTCTTCTAATGTATTACTCTTTTTCAATGAATTTTTGCCGCTGTTATGAAATTTGATTTCGCTGCTATTGTATTTTTGCAGCTATCTCACATCCTGTCCACGTGCATTCGGCCGAGCCTACAAGAATGGATTGTTGGCCCCACTGACGATGCCAGATGAAAGAAGGTTCGGAATATTGCTTTTGAAATAAATGGATACTATAAGGACAAGGTTATTTGGACTAGACTCATGGACTATGATTTTGACAGTGGTTTGGAAATATAAAAATGGGTAAATTGGAAATTGGATTAAAAAAAGTTTAGAAATTGGCTTAAAAGGATAAATGGTTATTTAAATGGATATGTGTAGAAAGTGATTTAATATGGATTATAGATTTTGGTTAGAAATGGATAAAATAATGAGTTTGGATATGGATATAGGTTTGGATATTGAATCTAAAAAAATGGTTAAAAATGGATTTTATAAATAGATATACACAAGATGGATTTGGAAATCAAAAGTAGATATGAATGGTTAAATGGATTAATATTCATGAATAATGGTTTAGAATGGCTTGTATCTCAAATTCCAAGTAGTCCACACAACTAATCTCGACATGTCTAATTCCAATCAAATTCTCAATTCACACCCCACTCTTATCCTTAATGAATCCCAAAAAATTCAATCAGTAAGCTTAATTGAGCATGACCCAATGCCCTTCAAATTAGTCCACAACTGCTTTGTCCACAAACTCATCCATGAATAAGAACCTTAATTCGTCCTTGAGACGTACACCCCGATTCACACCAATGAAAACCTGACCCAACACCACTGATGAATCCTCTAAAATAGGAAAACCTTAGGCTCTTGATGTACACTGATGACCTGTTGAATCACCCCTGAATATAGAAAACACTGTTAATAAGAAAACTCCTCGATCCCATGTCTTAGGAGACAATGCAAATGAATGATTATGAGATATGACCTAAATGAGATGCAAAATGAGAAAGAAACATAAGCTAGGAAATGGTAGGGCAAATTTTGAGGTGCTACATAATGATGTCATGATTGAAACAAGAAGGCCTAGTCCCCGACCTCAGTATGTTGATCAATCTACCATTGTTGTTGTTACTCATGTGGTTGCTCCTCCACGACCAGCTCAAGCTCCCCAATGTCCGGCTATAGGGCAGAACAAGTACAGTAATAGAAATCAATTTAATCATATTACCATGACGTACACTGAACTTTATCCTGGGCTGGTTCAGAAAGGTTTGATTACTACAAGGAGTTTGCCTCTTCCTCCAAATATTCTTCCGGCTGGATTCATATCTGATCTCCATTGTGCATTCCATGAAGGTGCCGCAGGCCACGATTTGGAAAATTGTTATGCACTAAAGGCTAGAGTGTGTGATTTGATTAAGGTTAGAATCCTTATCTTTCATGACACCAATCCCAATGTCCAAACAAATCCGCTGCCAGGGCGTGCCAAGTAAAGCTTCAGTTGACTTTAGCCTAGCTACTTCCCCAAAGACAGGACAATTCATCCTTGTGTTTTATTAGTCACTAGTCCATGTTCTTGTTGTTTGAACCTTCCTTATTTGTATTAGCTGTTTGCTTTAAAATTATGTTTGTACTTTCGTAATTAATGAAATGAGCATTGCAACTTTTTGATTCAATTCATTTTGTCCATTATTTACATCTTTATGCTTTCCTTTTCAAAAAATATTTTATATCTTTTCCGCTTTCTTTTTTATTGTGCAAAGATTGAAGGGAGAATGACGAAAACATTATACCCATAATTGCTGGTATGCTTTCAAATAAATTTTGCTGACGATGTAAGGCATTGTTTCAACTCCATAAACACTGGAGAAATAAGGAAGTTATCCCCTTGTCAACCCCTTCGAGCCTAGAAGTAGGAGTTTCTTTCTTTACAAACAACTGCAATCTTAACCTTGGGATGGGTAGTTCTCAATTAACTTGGTTGTGCGTTCACGCAAAACACCTTTCATATAAAGGTTGCATTCACCAATTTTCCTTCGCACACAACAAGCAAGTGTCGGAGATGTTTTTCAAGCCAAAAAGTCGATGATGGTTCACCTTAATCATCAAGCCAGGCAGTCACTCTCTTTCTTTATAAAAAAAAAACAGAGCCCGCTAAGTCGGAACCTATGAAGGAGACTTAGGCAAAACTGGGGCATCCCACTGACTGTAAGATTCACAAGAAATAGTTCAGGAAAAATTTAGGGGTAATAAAAAAAGGAGATCTTTAAATCCTTACCATGAAAGTCCTCAATGGCAAAAATAACTAAATGTGATAAGGAAGTAGTGACTGCCATCTCAAGGGTCCCTTGACTTCTAAACCATCGTCATCACTATCATCAGTGCAATTCCCAACCCCTGGGAAGCTGAGTGCATAGTTTGAGTTAATTGAGCGTAAGGCTGAAGGTCGTCACTGCTAGACGACAACAATTGATCTAGAAGGGGGGTTAAATAGATCACTACTTTTTAATGGAGAGTCGGCGCTTAAATTTGATTTTTAAAATTGTTTGCGGAAGTGGCCGAGGACTATATTGTCTAATTGAACCAGTTACCAAAAGGAACGGATATGCGTAAGCCAATTGGAACGATATGCTCGATAAGAAAATTGAATCACAAACTTTACTATTAATCAATCTACTTGACAACACTCAATGTTGTTCAATTTCCAATGACCAATTAAAAAATAAACCAAATTGATAATTTATCAAACACTTTGTGAGTGTTCAATTTATCTAGCAGTTGATGTGCGAAACACACCAAGCTATAACTTCTATGTAAATGTAGTTCAGAATTCTACCAAGCACAATCAAAATGATTGCACAATGTTTTCAAACCAGTTTTTCAGCACTACACTATAACAACATTTTATCGATCAATTGAATATTCACAAACGTAAAAAGTTCAAAAATTAAGAAAATAGGGAAAGAGAGAACAACACCGAATTTGTTTAGGCAGTTCCCCTTTCGTCCTCGCTTCGGGTACGTGTACCCCCAATTCTAAATCTAGAATTGAGATATCTAATCTTGTTGCAAATTATTTTTACAAGAGAAGCCTTAGCTATCACACACTCAAGAAACCTTGTTGATGTTGATACTATGTCTTCTCTTCCCTTGATTTGAGTCAAATCAAGTGCCTCGAACGTGTTGAATAAACCTCAGTTTACCGCTACTAGATTGAATGAACACACCGTCTTCAATCACCTTCGCTCGGGTGATTTCAATCCACACACAGTTCGATCCCAAACCTTTATTGCACAATCCTCTGGTTAACGCTACTAGATTGACAGAACCCATCATTCTTCAATCCCCTTCGCTCGACTGAATTCAATGGACACAAAGATTTGTACCAAAAACCCCTAAATCCAATTGATCTTAGAGGACAAAACCCTAGTGGTTTTATTCAAGAAAAAACCCGCTGAAAAACTCACCCCAAACAAGATACACTCCTATATTTGGACGTTATCACCTCAATGATGCAAGAGATCAACAAAAATGGTTATGTGTGATTGTTGAGAAAATGAAAGAATGAGGATCAAGATGATGAGACAAAACTTTCAGTGAATATCTTTCACTTTTTCTTGTTATTATGTAAAAATGAGGTACAATGTATATATATGATGCTAGGACCAAATAACAAAAATAACATCATTTTGAAACTTAGAGAAATTAGAAAAATAGCAACAATTCAGCGAAGAGTCGACCAAAAACTCTTGAGGGCAAGACTATGCAAGTTTGAGAACTTAGTGTCGCTTGCCACAGGGCCATACGTCAACGTAAACCTGTTGAAAAATCACAATTACAAAAGGCTTCAGTATGAGTCGACTGGATGGTCGACGTGAACTCACCCGTGAGACATGAGGTGAAAAACAACTTTTATGAGTCGACCAAAACATGGTTTGAGTCGACTCAAACCACGAAAACTTGGAAAATTCAGTTTTTGACCATGTTTTCTTCTACCTAGGCTATGTTCATGCATACATATGACACATAACATGATCACACACATATAAAAGATATATGAGACTCTTCCTATATGTTTGGACACATGATTATTGAATATTATGCATTGTGTAATACGGATGCCGACTATGATGAGATGATACCGTCCAAATTACACACTATAATCTTAGTACATGTTTTGACATCATTAAAATAAAGATTGAGTGTAAGACACCTTGCCCTCACATACTCCCCCTTTTTGATGATGGAAAAACTTCTTTAGCTTGTCCTGTAATTTGAAACTCATTCCCCCCTAACTTTGTGCATTCTTCTAAAATACAATTTGATGTTGCTTTTGCTTGTTGTAGATACCCTTCTCCCCCTTTGACAACATAAAAAAGAGAGAAAGACATGGACAAATAATAACATAATACATACATATGAATACACTTATCAATTTGCAACTAAGATACATAACACACATCCACGTATAATGATGTTAATGCAGAGATAATATGGATAAATAAAGCAAAAAGGCATATATAGAAACTCAAAGTACATTACATAACTAGAAAATGCCAACAAACTCCAAGTCATAGGAAATACAAAAGCAATTCCAAAACATATAATAGTATGCAAAATAAAGCAAAGTATGACATCCACTAAACTAAATATCCTAGTCCTCAAGGTCTCCTCCCCCTAAATTGGTTGCCCCTTCCTCTGAAGTAATAGTCTGGAGGTGGAGGAGGCGGTTGCTCATCCAAATGCTCGGTAAGCTCCAAAACAGCTTGATTAATAGTATTAAAACTATTAGTTAAAGAACTAGTATGACTTTCAGCAATTGTAGCCAGAGTGTCAAACCTTGTCATCGCTGAAGAGGCAAACTAGTTAAAGTTCTGACTCTGAGCTTGTATCTGGTTTGTTGTTGGAGCTGCATTGATCTTAGCATTTCTAGGACTTCATCATTGTTGTGTTGAGGTTGCGGAGGAGAAGTAGGAATGTAATAATATTGTTAATGCCACTCATTGGTTGGAGGCATATAGGATGAACAAAGTGAAGTCCATCCAGTATGTTGTCACTCACCCCATCCCTGATTTGCATAGGGATCTTGAGAAGAAGAGTGACCCATCCACTCCGCATTGTCCTGTTCTGCATTATGGTCATCTGTTTGCATTTCATCCGCTGCTTCTTCCTCCTCATCTCCCTCTTCATCTTCATCTTCATCAGCATTAACATATTGAACACTTGAATGTGTAGTTCTATGCTGAAACCTGTACCGTTGCTCTTGATCATACCAAAAGTACCCCATCATGCTCAATGTTTTCTGACTGAACTCTTGATCAAAAGTAAAAGAAATATATGGAATACCATGAACTACCACTTCAACCTTATTCAGAATACATTGAATAAACGATGCATAGCACAAGGATGTTTCTCGACTTGAGTCACGGAGAGTAAAAATCCGACTTGTAATATAGTGAGGCTAGCCAATATGTTTCTTATTTTTTCAGCAAATATATCAGATGAACTTTAGCCTGATCAACCCTGGAGTATCCTCCTTTCTTGGGACGGAGAATGTGAGCAACGATCCATTGTAGGATCCTATCAACAATCTTCAAATGCCCGGTTGTAACCGTCTTTGTAAACATATCGCTATTCAAAATGCTGTCAAGATAAGGATTTCGCAGCATAGAGTTTAAAGCAGTTTCGAATTCATATCCATCAACACACTTTGAATCAGTAACCTTAGGATGAGGAGATTCCTGTGGATCTATATTGATCAAATTCTTCCAGACAGTTGCATTAACTGAGTAAATTCTACCACCTATCTCGTATTTAAAATCAAAACTGTCAAACTTACCCTGAATTCTTGCATAAAACAGCTTAACCAAGTCCACATTGTACTTGGTGTCACACTCCAAGAACTCTTAAAACTCTTGAACATTCAGTAATTCAATAACTTCAGTCAGATGCAAGCGCTCAGCTCTTAACGAATAAGAAGCAAATTGCTTAATAATGGATCGGTTACGAAAATTCTTATTGTAAGTCTCAGTCAAATTTTCAGATAACAAAGAAAGAGAGGTTACCGGAATATTAGACCTGGGTTAAGATGTACCAGCTCTTGAAGTAGAAGCTCTGAAGTTCTTTTCCTAGTGATTCTTGTGGAAGCCATTAAAATACACTTTTTGAAGCAGATGAACAGTGTACGAAACCCTTGATGATGATGATAAACAGGACAAAACCTTGATGTTATGATGATAAAACCCTTGAAATCCTTTTAATTGTTGAAATCTTGGATTTTTTATAAACTATTTGAAGTGGGTTTTTGTAGGGTTTGTAGAAGGTTGAAGGAGAGGAGAAGAATGAGGAATAGGTTTAGGTGCAATGGATGATGATTATGATGCTTGTAAAATGTAACAGAAATTAATGGGTCAAGATTTCTTGCACATGAGTAGGCACGCACGTTTCCAAAAAAGATTTGTTTTCAGAGTTTGTCAGCGACGCGTCGATCAAACATGGTGTGCATCGACGCATACTGAACGAAAATGTATAAATTCAAAATTCAAATATTTGTGTCGACCAAAGGGTCGACCTGCGCTAACCCGTTTCATAATGAAAGAAATTTTGACACTCATGAGTCAACCCATGCTCTGTTTTGGTCGACTGAAGCAGTTGAAACATGTATAATGCAATTTTTGAGTACTTTATGCATCAAATAGAGATAAATAACAAGCCACACATATACCAATCTTAAAAATGGATCAAAATTACATCCAAACAATGAAATAAACATAAAAGCAACCCACATTTTAGCACAATATGTTACACATATAATTGATTAAGAGTAGTTATCTAAAAGGAACGATATTACCTTCGACGATTGATGATAGATGCCCTCACATGTAGCTTAATCTTTTCAATATTGTTAGTCAAAGAAAAATATAGACAAGCAATCGTATAGAGAATGCAATCATATATATATATATATATATATATATATATATATATATTTAAACACGATCCGAGATATCAAGAACACCAAGTTCCCTACGGATGTTAAAGAAAGGCTTCGTTGCAAGAGGTTTGTTGAAAATGTCCGTAGGTTGATTCTTAGAGTCAACATGCTCAAATACCACATCACATTTCTCTACATGATCCCTAAGGAAATGATGGCATATTTCTATATGTTTCGTGCGAGAATGTAATACCGGGTTTTTGGTTAGGTTAATGGCACTTGTATTGTCACACAAAATAGGAATACGTTCAAGTTGAACATTGAAGCCGAGTAATTGTTGCTTAAGCCACAAGACTTGAGCACAACAACTACCGACCGCAATGTATTACGCTTCGGCTATTGAAAAAGCAACGAAAAATTGCTTTTTTCTATGCCAACTCACTAAGGAATTTGAGAAAAAATGACAAGTGTCACTCGTGCTTTTCCTATCCGATTTGCAACCGGTAAAGTCGGAATCGGAATAGCCAACCAAAGAGCAATCACTTCCCTTGGAATACCCAAGCCTATACTTTGGAGTACCGCATAGGTATCTAAGTATGCACATCACGGCTTTTATATGAGATTCCTTGGGACACGATTGGTACCTAGCACACATACATACACTAAATATGATATCTGGTCGGGATACGGTAAGATAGAGGAGAGAACCAATCACGCCTCTATATTTCTTCACATCTAAATCCTTACCATTCTCTTCTCGACTCAAGTTGACGCAAGTAGGCATTAGAGTGTCGATAACTTTCGAGCTAGCCATGTTGAAGCGCTTGAGTAGTTCAAGACAATACTTCGTCTGGCTCACGAATGTCCCTTCTTCAAGTTGCTTGATTTGCAATCCGAGGAAATAGTTTAGCTCCCCCATCATGCTCGTCTCGAACTCTCAATGCATTAACTTATAAAACTCCTTGACCATATTTATGTTAGTAGAACCAAATATAATATCATCTACATATACTTGTACCAAAATTTGGTGTTTTCCTTGACATTTAATGAAGAGGGTTGTGTCAACCTTCCCTCTAGAGTACCCTTGATCTAGTAGAAATTTGCTAAGAAGCTCATACCAAGCCCTAAAGGGTTGTTTGAGACGGTACAAAGTGCGTTTAAGCTTATAAACATGATCGGGATACTCATGGGATTCAAAACCATGAGTTTGGGCTACATAAACCTCGTCATTAATATAACCGTTCAAAAAAGCACTTTTTACATCCATTTGAAATAATTTGAAGTTTTTCGCACATGCGTAGGCAGGCAACATGCGTATAGCCTCGAGTCGGGAAACAGGCGCATAAGTTTCCTCAGAGTCTATGCCTTTCTCTTGGTTATACCCTTGCGCAACTAAGCACGCTTTATTTCTATTTATAACTCCATTTTCATCGATCTTGTTCCTAAACACCCATCGGGTGCCGATTACTCGATGGCCTCGCGGAGGAGGGACAAGGTCTTAAACCTCATTTCTTTTAAATTGATTTAACTCCTCTTGCATTGATAACAACCAATTTTCATCGAGTAAGGCCTCTTTTGAGTTTTTAGGCTCAACTTGCGAGATGAAAGCGGAGTGATAACAGAAGTTACTTAGCTTGGATCGAGTTGTTACTCCCTTTGAGATATCACCGAGTATGTTGTCGATGGGATGGTCTTTGGAAGACTTCCAAGCTGGAAGAAGGTCATCTTTATTAGTCGGATGATCCTCCTAAATCTTCTCAGGTTGGTGATCTTTTTCCTCCTCAACATGCACTGCTTCAGGTTGATCAGTCCCTTTATTAGTGTCCTTGAGTATGTCTTCTGAAGATACACTTGCACCATGAAAAGAAGTACCTTTTCCGACATTTTTCGGATAATACCCATCAAATGTAACGTGTACAGACTCCTCAACAGTAATTAACCTCTTATTGTAAACCCTATATGCCTTACTAGACAAAGAGTATCCAAGAAAGATACCTTCGTCATCCTTAGCATCAAACTTACCAAGTGTCTCTTTACCATTATTCATCACGAAACACTTACAACCAAAAATGTGAAGGTGAGACAGTGTTTTGTTTAGAATAGGACGGATGATCACCTTATTCAAAACGTAACAAGTCGTACTAATGGCATCGGCCCAGAAGTATTTTGGAAGCCACTCTCATTGATCATAGTCCTTCCCAATTCTTCCAAAATTCTATTTTTACGTTCCACAACCCCGTTTTGTTGAGGGGTACGTGGTGCAGAAAAATTATGATCAATTCCATGGCTATCGCAAAATTCTTCAAAAAGATGATTTTCGAACTCACCTCCGTGATCACTTCTAATTGATACAATGTTTGTGTTTAATTTGTTTTAAGATAGCTTGGAAAACTTCTCAAAAGACGAAAAAGTATCACTCTTGCTTGCTAAGAAAATAGTCCAGTAAAACCTAGAAAAGTCATCGACAATCACAAAACCATAGTAGTTACCACCTAAGCTCTTAATCCTAGATGGTCCAAATAGGTCAATATTGATGAGTTCAAGGGGTCTCGTGGTTGAAACAATGTTTTTTTACTTAAACGAGATCCTTGTTTGCTTCCCCATTTGGCCCGCATCACATAAGTGATCCTTTGTGAACTTGATTTTGGGTAAGCCAATTACTAGGTCTTTAGAAACTATTTTATTAAGAAAATCAAAATTGACATGCGCCAAACATCTATGCAATAACCATGAATCTTCACTCATAGTGACTAGACACTTGTCGCTACTCAATGATACCTCATTCAAGTTTAGCATATAGACGTTATTAACCCTCAGGCCTTTAAACACATCCTTTTTATCACTATTCTCAATTATGCAACAATCTTTTGAAAATGATACTTTATAATCCTTGTCACATAATTGACTAATGCTTAATAGGTTGTGTTTAAGACCCTCAACAAGAAGCACGTCTGAGATAGTAGTAGAAGAGGGATTAACTACACTACCTTTGCTGAGTATTGACCCTTTATTGTTGTCTCCGTAGGTAACAAATCCCTTTTTCTTTGCCACAAAGTCAATGAAAAGAGATATGTCTCCCGTCATATGTCTTGAGCAGCCACCATCAAGAACCCATCTTCTTTCCGTGGTCTCAAGACGTTGTACCTACACAATCATTCAAGGAAAATAGGTACCCAATTCTTATTGGGTCCTTGGTTGTGAGTGAAAAAAGAATTGCATTTGGGCAACCATTGATAAACGCCTTTAGGAACTAAAAACTTCTTAAAGCAAAATTTTGCAATGGTATGACCCCTTTTGCAACAATACAAGCAAGTAAGGTTTACATGAGAATCACTTTTGCTAGGTTGATTTCTAATAACATAAGTGTATTTTTGATATGGATTAATCATGCTTTTCTTAAAATGTGATATATCAATAGCAAAAGTGACCTTTGGTTCTAGAGCCTTGTCAAGTTTGGCGTTTAGAGTCCTAACCTCTTTTTGCCAAATATGACAAGTATCACAACCAAAATTTAACCATCTACTCTTGTCTTCCTCAAAATCTACTTTTGTTACTTCCACCATAGACTTTTTGATAGCCTCTAATTCCTTTTCGGAATCGGAGATCTTTTGCTCCAAATGAGAAAATATTTGTTTGTTTGAAGCTTAAAGTTTAAAGGCTTCCTTAGCCTCATGGTGTAGAGTATCAAAAGCATGTTGTAATTCAGAATAAGACATTGTATTAGAGTTATCATATTTATCATGTCTTACCTTTTTGTTCTTTTTCTTTTGGTTAGCGGAAAGGCAAAGGTTAACGGATTGTTGGACCCCAAATTTTACCCCTTAGATGTCATACCATCATGCACTTACATGTAGGGATCAATCATCTATGCATTGTTAACTAACCACTTCATCTTGCAAGTTTGTTTCTTTTGTATTGAAAACTAGGGTTTAACCAGAAAGAGGGCAAGGTCTCCTAAGCCAGGCTCTCACATGATTCAATGTCTCCTAAGGCATTCTCTGGCTCCATACAATCATCACAAGGTTCACCAGTTTGGGATCTCAAGACATTGGATCAAATCAAGTCAACAATAGACTATCAGACCAAAGTTGTGGAATTAGGGTTTTAACCTGAAGAATCACTAAAGAGGTTTCATCTGGCTTTCATTGGTAGTACAAATAGTCAACAGGTTCATCTTGCCCTCAAACTAGGGTTTTGTCAAGACAAGTTAGCCATTGCCTTTGATTTTGACCAAAACATGTTCCCGAGCCTTGGGACATGATTCCACATGATGCTAGACATCCGTAGAGGCCATCTTTGGACCTTGGAAGAGATTGAAGAAGCCAGATCCTCAAAGATCATCCAGTGGAATTCCTGAGGAAATTAGGGTTTTGACTGACAAAGTCAAGCCTCTAACTTTGATGTTATTGGCCCAGAATGAGGTATTCAAGTCACACTCCATCTTAACATGTTCAATCCTTGAATTATAGCATGAGAGACCAACATTTGAAAGGTTTCTTGCAAGAAGGGCAAGGTTTTGTTCTTAAAATTTTCTAAGGAAGAATTTACTCCTTGTGCAAAATTGGGAAGGTCATAACTTTCAAACCACACATCCAAATTTTGTGACTCAATGCTCATATTGAAGCTCTCACCATGAACTTCAAAACATATTAGAGGACCCTTCTCAAGTTAAGGCTTGGTTTTTAGGTTACAAGGCTTAGAAGTTCAAAACACTTAAATACTTAGTGAAATTTCACTACATTTTGCCTTAAAAACTAGCTGACTTCACCTCCACTTTTCACCAAGATCCCTTTTGATCCAGAATTTGGAGTGAACATAAAAGTTTTAGAGGACATTTGGGACTTTCCAAAAAGTACTAGAACTCCCCAATCCATGGTGTGAGCTGAGAGTTTCGATTGGTTGAAGTTTGATGCCATTTCTTGAATTTCAAGTTTCACACATGATGCATAATAGCATATTACCACTTCTAGTCACCACAATACTCACTCTTCTGATGTTTAGGTACAAGATTAACATGCTTTAAACTTCTGCCACGATTTTGCCAAGTTGAGACATTAAAATATTGAAGTTTAGGCAAGTTGGTGCAACTTGACACAAGGAAAGAGAAACTTTTCCAACCAAAAGCTTGACAGCCCCCTTTCTTCGTGTAACTTGGGCTCTGATCCAATCCCATCAGTCCACAACACCATAAATCCTATGGCTAGAGCTTTGAAGACTCTTGACTTAGAAAAGCCAGCTCACACGAAGGTAACTTAAAGAAAGGGCAAATTTGGCAAGTTTCCAATTCTGACAATACCTCATGCCCTCAACCTTTCTTATAAATAGAGGCTTAATCTGCTCTCCAAAACACACCAGAATCACCCCAAGAAAAGGCTGATTGCTCTCTCCATTCTCTCATCCGCTAACTCTTGAAAATTTGCAAGAACTCTCCAAACACTTGTTTCCCCAGGGCGTGAGTTCAAGTCCCATGTGGGACATTTCCATTTCTTTTTATTACTTGTTTCTTTTATTTTATGGTTTATACCATCATATTCAAATGCTTATAACTTGCTCATTTTTTACTCTTTTTGATCCATCCTTTTTGAAAAATGTTCCTTAACATGTCTATTTTATGATGGTGAGAAGAAATTGGTGAAAATAATTATTTTTGAAACATTTATTAATGTTAAAAGTGAAAGGCTTTTTAGGGTTTCATAAATAAATCTTGATTTCTCTTGATTTCTTTACCATGCTTTCTTGTTCATATTGATAAAATGAGGCCTAATGCATGTTGTTTAAACCTTGTATGATGTTGTGACATTATGTGCCTTTGTTTCACCTTTGTTCCTTGATGTGTAAATGTGGTGTTACATGTGAATACCTTTGTGAATCTTCTTTGTTCATACTATGAGATCTCCTTAGATCATTTGTCTTTTAATAATAGTTTGTTTGGTCAAATATGTGACATGTTTATGTCTTAAATCTTTGAATACCATGTTTAAACCTTCTTTAAAGGTTTTATATGTCTTGGATTGTTATCTTTAAAATGCATGAACCTTAAGTTGTTATCACTCATCATGTTTGTTAGCTCCTTTGACATATGCTCCCCATGAAGTGTTTTGGTCATTATTATGCTCATGTTTTCATCTTGTTTATGATATTTGTTTATCTTGAGAACTCTGTTAAGTCTCTCCCAAGTGAGGCAAGCTCTTTGGCTTTTCTCCTTAACCCTCTTTGTTATCTCCTTCCAAAGGAAAGTCTCTCTGTTGACTTCATTGTCATAGATAGCTCATTGATCCGCTGTCGCGCACGGATCAAAACGAGTGATTTTTAAACTGTAGTTTAGCGACAATGGCTCAAGTCGTATCGCAAGGATTCTTGTTCAATTTAACCAAAAGGGATCGAATTTGGGGGTTTGTTTTCATTTTAGAAACGTAATGAGAATATAAGTGATTATAAAAATAAGCAAAACGATTTATCTACTGTTTCAGTTTCCTAACTTATCATTGATCCACATAATTTCCATACCCAAGCGGATTCTAATCCCTTTTCGATAATAGTATCAATTGACAAGCGCAATTGACCCTATAAGACTTATATTCCTAAATCCCGAATTAAGCAAACAGAATAAATCTTTCGTGAATTAAGCAAACACGAAACTTGCGCAGATTAAGCAAACGCGATAAAGTTTATGAATATGAGATGCAATCAAAATTAATCAATATTGTTCTATATAATTGAATAAAGAAAACAAGATATATAATATAATATTGAAAGGAAAAAGCATTTGATTGAAAATTATAGAACCTCAAGGTTGCAGTGGAAACCGATTACAGTAGATGAATCTTAGTGATTAGTTCTCCATGAAATTCGTCAAAAGCCAAAAGATTATTTTTTTTCGTGAATAGAATGTGTTCTCTCAAGTAACACACTTCCTAATTTTACAAGAAATAATGAAATCGGGTCATAACCCAACTCGATCAAAAACAAGAAAAGAACCGGCCCAAAAAATGGTCCAAAACTAATTGTTTCTTATGACTGAAACTTCAACAAATTTTCTGAGCCATATATAATCTGAATCAGCTTCTTCGTCCAACATAAAAGTTGTAGATATTTTTCTTAGCTTTCCGACGAATGGTAGAACGCCTTAATCCGATTCCTGTAGCTCCAGTTATGAATTTTTTATTGAAAGCTGCTAATGCTGAAAATAGCAACGAAAATCAAATAAGGCTGAAAATAAATTAAATTATAAAAACATCATAAAATAGAAAAATAAACAAACCAAACCATAGAAATGCCTAAGTCTAAACATAGAGGAATGGGCATCAAAATGCACTGATCAAATTCCCCCACACTTGAACTTTTGCACTCCGAGCAAAATCAAGAATTTAAAAACAGAAACTTCAAAGCAAAAACCAAACAGAGCATGCAATCTCAAAGGTTCTCTGGATACGAAGTGCAAGAAAACTTCTAATTCTAAGCTTCAAGAACATGACATTAGTGATTTACTCTTTTGTGACATTCAAAGAAAATATGAGAAACAGATTACCAAAAAGTACATCACAAGCATCAAGATCCTCACAAGATAAACTGTTTCCACTCAACTCTCAAGTGTTTAGGTTACATGTTTACACTCAAAGCACAACATGAGAGTTAGTACTACCACAAGCTTGAAAGAACTCTAACATTCACAATTGACTTACATGCACACAAAGATCAAAAGGACTTTTATTAAGGTTGTAATGTGGCCAAGGTAAGGGTAGGATAAATCCTAAGGGGTACTAGGCTAAAATCAAAGAGTTAAAAGAGAATTGAAAGAATTGCGGGAGTTGAACTACATGATACATCAATTTCTTTAAAACAACAACCTCACAACTTATTTCTCTTCTCTTTTTCCTTTTATTCTTATCTTTTTTTTCGGAAGGATTATGTATTGACATCCTTCTCTATTTTTCATTTTTTTCATTTTTGTTTCTTTTCTTTTTCTATATATATTTTTCTTTTCTGCCAACATCATAACAACATTACAACAATAATTCAAAAATAATGATCAACCCCACATAACTCCATACAAGACTCTCTTAACCCTTTGAATATGGTTATTTCATTGTTTTTCACTTTACGGCTTGTAATGAGTTTTAAACAAAAAAGGGATAATAGGCTCAAAGGGGCTTGAAAACAGGGGGTAATATTATCAAGGTTGACTTTTTGGATAACTAGCTAAAAATAAAAATAAAAAACAACATGCCTTTATCACTTCGGTGTGCACAAGTAAATAAAAAGCTTAAACAAGAGTCAATTCAAGTTCTAGAGACTAACAAACATGAGTGAAATCACACAAGAAAGAAAGAGATGGATTATTTATGTTATCCATTATTAGGCTCAAAATCTCACAAGGTTAGTGATCCACCACTAGTGATGTACAATTTAGAGTTTAGTCATACATACATATTAAGAATGCACAAAAAGAATCAATCACATCACACCACAAGTCTTTCGTCAAAGAACATAGAGAAAACTCTCAGTTGTAACAAAATAACCAACGAAAAAGCATGCAATTTTAATATTTTTTTTAAGAAAAAGAATCAAACAAAAACAAAGAAAAAAACGAAAACAAATGGTTCCCTCCCCCACACTTAAAACATACATTGTCCTCAATGAAAGAACATAAATATAAAATAAGAGTGGGAGAAAGGAAAGAACACACCCGAGGAGTCAAGGCGGATAGGTGATCACATAAGCAGCCTTTCCTAAAGAGATATCTTTTACGGTTTCCTCTTCCATAAATGTGGGGCTCTCTTTTATGCGGTGAAATTTGAAGTTATTATTAGAGCTCTTGCTTTCTCTTTGTATTCCGGGATCAAACAATGATCCTAGAAAAGTGGAAGTGTGGTCCATCCAATTAAATCGCTTTTGGGGCTGCCTAAACTCAAGAATGCTAACCAAGGTCCATCCAATGCCCTTCTTATGTTCCTGCAATGATTTCTCTTCCTGCACAAATTCAAATAAATTATTAGGAAGTGGTTTCAGATCTAAGGAGGGTGATTGTTCAATGGATGGTGAGGTTGGGGCAGCCGTGATGTCAAGAGCTTTAGCTACATAAACAACTTCATTTATAACTTCATCTGCATGAAAAACATCACCCTACAAGGTAGCATTAATCTCAAGACAAACAGGGCAAATGTTAGTGTCAGTGTAGTCATCACATGAGTAACTATCATTAAAATCAGACAATGATGGAAAATCAGCTGCAAACAAATCAATACAAGTATCCTCAACCAACTCAGAAATTAACTCAATATTAAAAATAGAATGCTCTTCTTCATCAATCTTCTTACTTTTCAGTACTCTATGTGAGAAAGGTATATTAGGTACATACTCTTTTTCTTTTTCCTCAACAACAACAAAAGGCTCAGGTTCAGGTTCGAGTGTGACCTCAACAACTTTCTCATTTTTTTCTGGGGCAAAATCTGTAACTTTTTAGGATCGTAAGGATATTGTACTCACATTAGGACCTTTAGGATTCACCACTGTTTGAGCAAGTAATTGGTTTGATCCCTGAGCTTGTTGTATGTCATTCATTGAAATGGAAAGTTGTTCAATTTGTGTCTACAATGTCTGAATACTAGAATTTGTTCGTTTCTGAAACTGGAGCTCATTTACAGCCAATTGCTTGACAAGGTCCTCTAGTGAAGGTCCGAAAGGAGCAGCGGTGGTTACTTGTGGAGGTTTTTGTGGTGGTGGTAATGGTAACATCAATTGTTGTTTCACTAAAGAAATAAGCCCATCAAGTCTGGTTTCTAGAGCATTTTTGTAAGAAGAAACCTGAATCTCATTCACACCTTTTGTTTGGACATAATTGTTTCTAGTTGTAAATTGTTGGGAGTTGAGTGACATATTCTCAATCAAGGCTTTGGAAGCAGCTGGGGTCTTATCAAATAGTGCTCCACCACTAGAAGCATCTAAAATATTTCTATCCATTAGTAGCAATCCCTCATAGAAATACTGGATAAGCAATTGTTCAGTAATCTGGTGCTGGGGGCAACTGGACACTAACTGCTTGAATCTTCCCCAATATTCAGCCGATGATTCATTGTCGAGCTGTCTAATACCACATACATCTTTTCTGATTGATGCAGCTCTGGAGGCAGGAAAGTATCTCTCTACGAAGACTTTCTTTAAATCATTCCAGGTTGTGACAGAATTCGGCTCAAGATAGTAAAACCAATCATTGGCAGCACCTTGTAGTGAAAACGGGAATGCCTTGAGCTTGATATGATCCTCTGTGATTCCTTCAGGTCTCAAAGGTGTAGAGCACACAACATGGAATTCCTTCATATGCCTATGCGGGTCCCCACCTTCAAGACCATAAAACCTTGGCAACAAGCGTATTAAACCAGACTTCAATTCGAATGGTACAGTAACAACAGGATATTTAATACATAAGGCATTATAGTTCACATCAGGGGCAACAAGTTCTCTAAGCGTTCTTTGGTTAGACATATTAAATTTAATAGGAAAAAAAATTAACAAAGAATGAGAAAATACAGAACCAATTCAGCAATTCAACAAATACAGAAATACCAACAATGTCCCTATTGAGAAATAGAGTGGAAAAATAGAAAAGCGGTTAAAATAAAATCTAAAAATTATAAAAATATGACTAAAAATAAATCAAATCAGAATAACTATGTACAAAACATTTCGGATTTTTTTGAAAATATGAAAATAGAAAATAAATCAAATAAAATAGAAAAATAAGGAATTTGCAATTTTCAGGGTCGAAATCTTTTAGAATTTTATTCTAAATGAGTATTGTTCAGCGATTTTTTTAGGATTTTCTGAAAAAAATTCGGAGCAAATCAAAACAATAGCTTCCAAACTCACCTGTTAGGCTGGATCGCTTATCACTGCATTGCAACCCTGAAAATCAACAAGCAAAAACAAAAAAACAAAAAACTCTAAACTAAAATCCTAAAATTGGTTAAAATATACAAGAATCCCCGGCAACGGCGCCAATTTGATCCGCTGTCGCGCACGAATCAAAACGAGTGATTTTTAAACTGTAGTTTAGCGACAATGGCTCGAGTCGTATCACAAGGATTCTTGTTCAATTTAACCAAAAGGGATCGAATTTGGGGGTTTGTTTTCATTTTAGAAAGGTAATGAGAAAATAAGTGATTATAAAAAGTGATTATAAAAATAAGCTAAACGATTTATCTACTGTTTCAGTTTCCTAACTTATCATTGATCCACATAATTTCCATACCCAAGCGGATTCTAATCCCTTTTCGATAATAGTATCAATTGACAAGCGCAATTGACCCTATAAGACTTATATTCCTAAATCCCGAATTAAGCAAATAGAATAAATCTTTCGTGAATTAAGCAAACACGAAACTTGCGCAGATTAAGCAAACGCGATAAAGTTTAGGAATATGAGATGCAATCGAATTAATCAATATTGTTCTATATAATTGAATAAAGCAAACAAGATATATAGCATAATATTGAAAGGAAAAAGCATTTGATTGAAAATTATAGAACCTCAAGGTTGCGGTGGAAACCAATTACAGTATATGAATCTTAGTGATTAGTTCTCCATGAAATTCGTCAAAAGCCAAAAGATTATTTTTTCGTGAATAGAATGTGTTCTCTCAAGTAACACGCTTCCTAATTTTACATGAAAGAATGAAATCGGGTCATAACCCAACTGGGTTAAAAACAAGAAAAGAACCGACCCAAAAAATGGTCCAAAACTAGTTGTTTCTTTTGATTGAAACTTCAACGAATTTTCCGAGGCATATATAATCTGAATCAGCTTCTTTGTCCAACATAAAAGTTGTAGATCTTTTTCTTAGCTTTCCGACGAATGGTAGAACGCCTCAATCCGATTCCTGTAGCTCCAGTTATGAATTTTTTATTGAAAGCTGTTAATGCTGAAAATAACAACGAAAATCAAATAAGGCTGAAAATAAATTAAATTATAAAAACATCATAAAATAGAAAAATAAACAAACCAAACCATAGAAATGCCTAAGTCTAAATATAGAGGAATGAGCATCAAAATGCATTGATCACTCATATACCATCTTGGTCTCTTTAGAGCCATCCCCTATCCTCATTAGGATCCACCCTTTAACCTAATTAGTTTCCCCCCTTTGTGAGCACTATCCTCATAGTTGCTCACTTCTCTCCTTGGCCTCCTTAGAGTCACTTACCTCATGACTTAGGTTTCACCTAGAGTTCTTCGACTCTATGTGAGCATCATCATTATGATATTCCTTTTTCCTTTGTCCTTATTAGAGCCATTTACCTCATAACTTAGAAATAGGCTAGAGTTCTTCAACTCTATGTGATTATCATCATCACGAGTATTCACTTACCCTTTATAACTTAGACTTAGAGAGTTTTTCAAACTCTACATGAGTACCATACTCATCCCCCTTGGAACTTTAGCCATAGTTAATGGTTCCTCACCTTTAGTTAGGTGAACTACGGTTGCTCTGATTCTTTAGTCAGGATACGTAGGCACAAGATGCGACGTCTTGGTGAGAATACTTAGTGTATATACCCCTAGGTATTTGCTTTAGTATAGATCCCTTAGCAAGCAAACATAACATAACACACATGCAAACAAGAGGTTCCTGTAGAGTACTACAAATACTTAGGGTGCTAACACCTTCCCTTTGTATAACCAACCCCTGAACTTTAGATCTCTTAGTTATGTCTTCCCATAGCGCAATTAGGGTTTTCTTCGATCTTTACCCTTTCCTTTAGATAAATTAAAGCTCGGTGGTGAATTTCAAAGATGTGTAATTCAAGTTAATTAATAGCTTGGTATCCGATTCTCACCGCAACAAAAATGAAGACTTCACTGGGGACTCATTTTGAGGGTTAAGCCCACCTTGTTTGTGATTGTGTGTTATTTATGTTTTTTGCCTGTTTGTGTGTACATATTTGTATATCTGTATACCTGTTTTGTTGGGTTCTTCTGTTTGGCAGTGTGTTACTATTGAGTGGTGAGATAAGTCCTAACCCGGACTTGAGTGCACTTGTGATAGGAGGATGGTATATTCAATGAGGCTTTAAGGGAGTCGATTCCCAAAAAAGTTGACTTGAGAAACGATCACTCAGTTGAGGCCCTCTTGAGAGTCTTGTCATGTTAAACGAGTCTATTCGTGAAAACGTGCTACTCTCGACCTAGGTGCCCTTGATATTGCGAACCGTAGTTACCTCTAACCCTACTTGGCCTTTTTAGGATGTAGTACGAGGACTATGAGGGAGTTTATTCTCGAACTGGTTGCTACACGATACTACACTAAGACGAGATTCTCTTGAGAATATTATTGACTACCGAGTCATTCGGGAAATTAATAATATCCGAAAGATGGGTTGGCGACTCTAGGAACTTCTGAGAACCCTGTTCTACAGTTGATAAACCAATAGAACATACCAATGGGGAGGGGTAAACCATGACTTCACGCTCATGACCTTAACCTTAAACCTTTTGACTGTGTGTTTGTACATTTGTGAATATGTGTGCATCTATGTGCTTATACTTGCTTTGCATTCATACATCATAAGCATTCATTTCATGTCAGTTTCATGGAACTCAGACCTCCTTTTTGTGAAAATCATAGGGATATCATGGACAGTGCAAGAAGGAATACCGTGAAATACACTTTCAAGAGTCCTAAATTGGACTACCTAAGGAGATTGGGAGACTTGTTGACAGGCCCCAAGGGATTCAAAGACAGGTATGGGAAGCTGTGGATCTTGTTGAAGAAGAAGGTTGATGAAGGACTCCTCTCTACTTTGCTTCAGTTCTATGATCCAAAGTACCATTACTTTACTTTCCCCGATTATTAACTCTTACCTACCCTTGAAGAGTATTCTCAGATAGTTGGTTTACCTATTAAGGATGAGTCTCCTTTTCCTATCTTCGAGAGGAACCCCAAAGAGCAAGAAATAGCTAAGGCTACTCACTTGGAGTTGGTTAACATCCAAAACAACATGATTTCCAAGGGAGGAATATTTGGTTTGACTGCCAAGCACTCAAATAGGGATGCCTTTGAAGCCATTTTCGTATTACTTATCTATGGGCCCTTTCTTTTCCCAAACTTTGATAATTTTGTGGACCTAAATGCTATCAAGATCTTTTTGAAAAAGAATACTGTACCAACCTTGCTAGCCGATGCTTACCATTCAGTCCATTTGAGGAATGCCCATGATGGAGGTCAGCTCACTTGTTGTGCTCTTGTGTTGTATAGATGGTTTGTTTCACATCTGCCAAAAGAAGGTGCATTTTAGGACCCTAAGAAGGGATGGTGGTCTAAGAATGATAATGACCACAGACAGTTGTGGGGATTTTGGCAACGTACCTCTTCTTGGTACCAAAGGAGGAATCAGCTACAACCCTGTGTTGGCTCGTCGACAATTGGGGTACCCTCTAAAAGATAAGCCTCTTAGTATTCATTTGGAAAGCATCTTTTTTGAAGAATATGACAAACATGAAGAGCAGAGGAGATTGATCTTGAGTGCTTGGGGTAGCAGGCATAAGAAGGGAAGGAGTGCTATGGGAAAACCTAACTGTGTGTCCTTGGAACCGTATCTCCAATGGGTCCGAAGAAGAGCTATTGAGTTAAAGATGCATTATTCTAGACAAGAACCAATTGCTTTGAAGGAAGAGACCGTTCTGTTTTTCATGTCAAAGGAAGAGGAGTTGAAGATTTCCTTGAACCAAGCCCAACAGACAAGAGAAGCTTGGAAGCACAAATATCAAGTGGTTGTTGAGGAGAACCTAGAACTTCAAAAGCAACTACAAGCCAAAAATGAAGAGCTGATTTCATGCAAGAAGAGGAAGACCCAAGAAGGACCAAGCACCTCTGATACTCAATCTACTCCATGGAAGTTGAACGTCGACAAGCTCGTCATGGAAAAGGCTCAGATGGAGAAGGAAATTAGAAAGCTCAACATGAGGCTCCTAGGAGAATCTCCTTAGGTCTTTTTAGCTTTTATTTAGCATTATGTTTAAGAATTTTGAAGGTGTATTGACTCTTGTAATTCACTTTTTTTAATGAGAATGAGACCTTTTGTATCCCTTGGTATTTCGCGAGTGCCTGAATTCCATGAAACTTTGCATTTGCATCCCGCATTCTTTTTGCTAAACTATCAAGAAACTAATCCTATTTTGCAGACTTTGTAGAAATGGATGCTGGAAGAAGAAGAGTTTGGCCGTATACTTTCAAGGTTCCTGAGTTGGAACAACTGTTGGGGTTGGGAGATATGATTGAAGACCCGTCAACTTTCACTGAAAAGTATGGGAGGATCCTGCCATTGCTGAAACTCCAAGTAACCGAAGGACCACTTGAAACATTGGTCCAACTCTACCATCCTGTCTACCATTGCTTTGTGTTTCCAGACTATCAATTCATGCCAACTTTGGAGGAGTATTCCACTCTGATGGGTATCCCTGTCAAAGACTCTCCTCCGTTCTCTGGAATAGAAGATGAACTCACTGACACAGACATTACAAGAGGAACGAGGCTGAGATTGTCTGACATCAGAGCTCACTTGACCAACAAGGGAGTACGTCGTGGATTACCTGCTCAATTCTTGCTCGAGAAAGCTCTCTATTTTGCTGATAGAGGAAATTTTGCACTCTTTGAATCAACCTTTTCTTTACTTGTCTATGGTTTGTTCCTGTTTCCTAATGCCAAGTACTTCGTCGGCGTTCAGGCTATTCGAATCTTCATGCTCAATAACCCACTTCCTACACTTTTGGCTGATACTTATCATGTCGTTCACACAAGATACATGCGGAATGGAGGACCAGTTGTCTGTTGTGTTGCCCTCTTCTATAGGTGGTTTATTTCGCACTTACCGAAGACGACAGCCTTTTGGGAAGTAGAAGATAGCAAGATTTGGTCCAAGAAGTTGATGGAGCTGACCTACACTGACATTGAATGGTATGACCCAATCTATGGGGGAATTCTGATGATCCATAGTTGTGGGAACTTCCCCAACGTGCCTCTCATGGGTAGGAATGGGTGCATCAGCTACAGTCCTGTACTCGCTCGCCGTCAGTTAGGCCATCCAATGAAGGAGATTCGTGATTTCAATGACCTTGAGATGCTTTTTCTTGAGGAAGATGAAGGTTTTGAGTTAAGGTCAAAGTGGAGCGTGCTTGGCGCAGCATGATGAGGACGCCTTATCCCCGTCACGAGTCATCTACAGAGGAAGAGCTGAAGTTGAACAATGCACTAGGAGAATTGACCCTTGAAAAGGCAAAGATCAAGGAGAGAATCAACAAGCTTATGAGAAAGATCAATGGAGGGGAGGGACCATCCGCCAGTGGATCATATTCTTAGTTTCCTTTATGTTGTATTTTCCATTTCCGCTTATGTATTTGAACTATGAAGATGTACTATCTCTGATGTAATATTTGCAAGAATTTCTAATGAAGAAGCTTATTTTGATGAACATCCTATTGTCTACAATGTTTGCAAAGTTTCTTGGTTTCTTGATAGTTAAGCTTGAATTTGCATCTGCATTTTCATTTGCATCATGTCATAGCATGTTCATTTTCTTCCCTGTCTTATCTCACGTCACTGTATTCTCATCAGAGTCGTCACACTGAGTCCCCGACACCGCTACAACACACAAGCCCAAGCTCGTTAAAGGATGTCAGAACATAATTTTGAAATGGACAAGGTTAACAATGAGCTGAGTGAGCTACAAGGAGGAATGCGGTAGATTCTGGAAGCTATTCAAGTTATGAAAGCAAAAATGGATACACAGGCCACTATGGTTTCTGAAATTATCACTCCAAGTGTGGAACCTCCTACTGCTACTTTGAACCCCACATTGGGTATGCCTTTTGATTTTTTACATGCTATGGTTCTTACTTCTACTCAGCAAACTGCTCCTTTAGGTAACGAGAATCATCAAGCTATCCCTACCTTTACTCCACCGGCAGTGCAAACTCAAGTGCACCCTATTTTTCAGAACCCGCATCCGGTTTATGATTACCCTGAAATGTCTGAAGAGGGTGATGAGCGACATGAAAGACTGAAAGAGAGTGTTGAGACCATCCAAAGAAAAATGAAGGCAATGGAAGGAAGCAATGTATTTAGTACTGATGCTAAAGACATGTGCTTAGTCTCAGGCTCGGTAATAACACCCAAGTTTAAACTACCCAATTTTGACTTATACTCAGGTGCAATGTGTCCTAAGGCACATCTGATTATGTATTTCCGAAGAATGGCTGCATATATGGACAATGATAAGTTGATGATACACTACTTCCAAGATAGTCTGAAAGTGGCTGCTGCCAAGTGGTACTTAAGTCTGGACCAGTCTAGAATCCCTTGTTTTCAAGACGTATCCGATGCTTTTGTAAAGCATTATAAATACAACATGGATTTGGCACCAGATCGTAGACAACTTTTGAGTATGTCACAAAACAATTCCGAGTCTTTTAAGGAGTATGCGCAGAGATGGAGGGAGCTGGCTTCACAGGTAGAGCCACCTTTGTCTGAAAAAGAATTGGCTGATTGGTTTGTGGATACTGTGAAGCCAGAATTCTATGAAAGGATGATCAACAGTGTCAGTGCCAACTTCGCTGATATTGTTGATGTAGGCGTAAAAGTAGAAGCAGGGCTGAAAAGCGGAAAAGTAGTCAATTCCTCAAGCAGTTCAACCAATACCCTTACCAAGAAAGCTCCTAGCCACTTCCACAAGAAGAAAGAAGGAGAGACTAATGCCGTCATGGCAGGGAAGAAAAGGAACCTGAGGTGGACACAACCTATGTATCAATAACAGTCGGTTCCGAACTTTCCTCAACAACCGATTTACCCCATGCAGTATGCTCCCCAAAACTATGTAGCAGCTGTAACACCTACCTTTAATCATCAAGTAGCGCAGCAGGCACCGGCCTATCAACAACATCCAGCTTATCAGCAAGTACCAAATGCTCAGAATTATCAACAACAACAAAGACAAACTTCACAGTCAGGTGCTCCCCATAGAAGACAAGGGGGAACGACCATATTTTTGCCCATACCAATGTCTTACACTGAACTCTATTCGGCATTAGTGAAACAATGACTAATTGTTACCAGACCTCTGGGTCCACCCACAAAGAAGTCTTTGCCTTTCCATAATCCAAATGTTGCTTTTCACCAAGGCAGAACCGGTCATGACTTGGAGGGTTGCTTAGCATTGAAACATGTAGTGAAAAGATTGATGGAAAAGAAGATCCTATCTTTCACAGACAATCAGCCAAATGTGGAAAGTAATTCGTTGCCCACACACGGAACTACCAACGCTATTGAGGACGAGAATGATGAGGTGTTAGTATTGGATGCATTAAGGATCAAAACTCCTATCAAGATCTTCCATGCTAAACTATTCGAAGCTGGATTGGTAAAAATCTGTCATGATGATTGTAAAGAATGTAATATCAGTGTCAAGGGTTGCCAATTGGTCTGAGACAATATTCAGAACTTGATTGATGAAGGATTTCTACAGGTATTAAGTAAAGAGAAGAAGGATGAAGTTGCAGTAATTGAGTATGTGTTCAACTTGCCAAAGTCAAAGGAACAAATGCCTGTGATCAACATACCAAAGTCTGGTTCCGTGATTCGCGTGTTCAATATGCTGGTACCAATCTTCAACAATTCTGAATCTGTTGTTGCTTCCACTGCTAATCATTCAAAGCCAAGCAACATCCGACAACCCGTTCCATTCCATTTCAGAGGTTCAAAAGTCGTGTCGTGAAGTTATGAGAATATTGTGGTTGATAAAAGACATGAAGGGGTGGTTCCAAGGAATGAGGTGGGAGCCACTAATGAAGAGGTGACCAACATAGTGGGGATTGGCAAAATGACTCGCAGTGGTAGAGTTTACACTCCACTATTCAAAGGAACTGTGCCCAAGGAGACTGTTGTTCCTGTACCCTCCAAAGATAAGGAAAAAGAAGTGGTTATGAAGGAAGATGATGATGAGTTTCTGAGAATTATCAAGAGAAGTGATTACAAAGTGGTGGACCAGCTTCACCAAACTCCATCCAAGATTTCAATTTTGTCTTTGCTGATGAATTCTCCTACCAACAGAGCAGCCTTGCAGAAAATTATAGCCCAGGCACATGTAGCCCAAGACATTACTGCTAGACAATTTGACCACATCGTTGCTAACATCACAGCCTGCAATACACCCAGTTTTAGTGACGAAGAATTACCTTGAGGAGGCCGAAACCATAATCTAGCCTTGAATGTATCCATAAAGTGCCAAGAGGATACGTTAGCCAGAGTACTTGTAGATACTGGTTCATCTCTGAATGTTCTGGAGAAGAGAACTCTGGAAAAGTTGGCCTATCAAGGAACTGGGATGAAGCCTACTTCACTCATTGTCAAAGCCTTTGATGGCTCGAGAAAATCAGTAATGGGAGAGATTGAGTTACCTATTCTGATTGGTCCTCATGTGTTCAACGTCATTTTCCAAGACTTGGATATCAATCACGCTTACAACTATCTATTGGGGAGGCCCTAGATTTACGAGGCCGGTGCCGTAACTTCAACTTTGCATCAAAAGATGAAATTTGTAGCTGATGAGAAGTTGGCCATTATCCATGGTGAAGAAGATCTAATGGTCAGTAACCTGTCCTCTTTCCGATACATTGAAGCTGATGAAGATGCTTTGGAAACTTCTTTCCAAGCTCTTGAGATAGCTAATGTTGTTATGCTTGACAATGAAGAGCCAATGGTCTCGAATAATCCATCTTTTGCTTCTTTTAAGAGTATCCAATCTTCCCTAAAAGAAGGTTTACCTGAAGGCTGGGATAAAGTCATCGAAATTCAAAAGAGAGAGAAGTACCAAGGGTTGGGTTACAAACCAACTCTTGATGAGACAACTGCTGCTACAACAAGGCGACTGAAGATGATTCAGGAAGTATTTGTTAGTGGAGGACATCAAGTTCATGCCATCATTGAAGACGTTGAAGACGATGACATTAGCCACTTGGTTTTTCAGTGTGACACTACATTGAGTAATTGGGAGGCTATTGAAATCCCTATTTTGTACCCTATGCCAGAGTAATTTGCTTGCTTTTGTTGTTGTTTTCAAATTCCGTAGCCCTGCCCAAGGCTGGCTGATTATTTTGAATGGGCCAACGCTTTTAATTCTTAATAATCAATGAAGTTGATGTTTTGTTAAATTCTGTTATCTTTATTTACTGTTTTTTCTTTTAAGGAAAAATGGCAATCCTTTCAAAAACTACAAAAACATTTTCTTCTTGCATTTGATTTTGAACATTTTAATAAAATAAACCCATCCATCATGCAGAATAAATCCCAAACCTATCATATTCAATGACCCTACTCTCACTATCGACTTTGATTTATCTATCTATCAAGCTAAGGATGAGGAGGATTATGAGGTCCTTGATGATTTGACAGAAATGTGTGAGTATCAGTACACAGATCTTCAACCACACGAGGAACAAACTGATATCATCAATCTTGGTACCAACGAGGTCAAGAAAGAGGTCAAGGTTGGGGCAATGCTTGGGGCAGAAGTTAGACAACGGTTAATACAGCTTCTTAAAGAATATGTGGATGTTTTTGCATGGTCTTATCAAGATATGCTTGGTTTAGATACAGATATAGTAGTTCATAAGCTACCGCTCAATCCCGAATGTCCACCGGTGAAACAAAATCTTCGAAGAAGTAGACCCGACATGGCTCTCAAGATCAGAGATGAGGTCAAGCGACAACTGGATGCAGGTTTCTTAGCAGTTTCCAAGTACCCTGAATGGGTAGCTAACATTGTGCTAGTAATGAAGAAGAATGGAAAAGTTGCTAGATTATAGGGATCTCAACAAAGCTAGTCCTAAAGACGATTTCCCTCTGCCGCATATCGACACTCTTGTGGATAATACAGTTCAGTTTGCAATTTTCTCTTTCATGGATGGTTTCTCAGGCTACAATCAGGTCAGAATGGATCCGGCCGATATGGATAAGACTACATTCATCACTCCATGGGGAACTTATTGCTACAAAGTCATGCTATTTGGTCTGAAAAACGTAGGGGCAACCTATTAGAGGGCTATGGTAACCTTATTCCATGACATGATCCATAAAGAAATTGAAGTGTATATGGATGATATGATTGCTAAATCTCAGAGTGAGGAGGAACATTTAGACCATCTTCTGAAGTTATTCAAGAGACTCCGGAAATATCAGTTAAGGTTGAATCCTGCCAAATGTACTTTCGGTGTCAGATCAGGAAAGCTGCTTGGTTTTATTTTCCTCCAACGAGGAATTAAGGTAGATCCCGATAAGGTACGAGCTATTCAAGAGTTGCCAGCTCCACAGACCGAGTCTCAAGTAAGAGGTTTTCTGGGCCGTTTGAACTATATCTCCAGATTCATCTCCAACATGACTCCCACTTGTGAGCCAATCTTCAAGTTGCTCTATAAAGATCAGATTGTAGAGTGGAATTTTGATTGTCAGCAAACCTTTGAAAAACTCAAGAATTATATGTAAGAACCACCGATCTTGATTCCCCCTATTCCTGGAAGAATGAAGAGAATGAAGAGAGCATTTGACAAGAAGGTCCGTGTTCGAGAATTCCGAGAAGGAGAACTTGTAATAAAAAAGATCTTGCCATCCCAAAGGGATGCTAGCGGAAAATGGGCACCCAACTATGAGGGTCCATTTGTGGTGAAAACTGTGTTCTCAGGAGGTTCCTTATTCCTTACAACGATGGACGGTGAACAACTCGCACACCCTGTGAATGTTGACTCAGTACGAAAATATTATGCCTAAAAAGCCCGCTAAGTTAAAAACCAGAAATGACGACTTAGGCAAAAAAAAAAAGGTATCCCGGTGGGTCATAACCTATGAAGGAGACTCAGGCAAAAATTAGGGATCAAATAAAAAGAAAAAAGCTCGCTAGGTTGAAAACCCAAAAAGGGCAGCCTAGGCAAAAAAGAGCGTCCCGGTGGACTAAAAACCTGAAAAGGCGGTCCAGGCAAAAGTTAGGGATAATGGCGTTTCACTGTGTCAGAAAGGGTTGTCACCGACATCAAGGAATTCATGAAAGAAGTTCAAGTTCATTTGCCCTCATCAGCAGCAAAGTTCATTTTTAGGACTCTTAGTCATTAGGGGTGGTAGTGGTCATTGAATACGATGTAACCTTTTCCCAAATTGCCATTATTCCAATTGTAATGTTCCATGGAACTTCGCCATTGGCAAGTTACCATTCTAATAAAATAAAATTTTTGAACCATTCCTTATTTGACATTTTTCATTGCTCTATTACTTTTCTTGTTATGCAAAACTTCACTTATTCATTAATGACGGTTTTGAAAGCGGAGAATGTTTTGAAAAATCTTTTGAGAAAACACAACGAAAATATAATTTGCTTTGGCATTGAGGGTGATTTAGTGAAATCATTTGCCTCCCTCAAAAGTCTTGGTGGTGACGAAAACATTATTAAACCATATGGTGTAAGCTCGTTATTAAAGTACAGTTGGCAATACTTCTTGGATCAGACATTTCAGTAATGACTGACTACTACGATACAAAGGATTTCTCCCCAGTATCTTCCACAGATGATTTGTTAAAGCTGGAAAATCTTTACCTTCTCTAGTAAAAGAAGATTGTTCCCTATTCAATCCCCAGAGTGTTTGTTCTCTTCAGGTTCAATGTGACTTCTGGCAGTGGACGCGTTATCCGTCCACTCACTTTTCCCTAGGCTGTCGTCTCTTGTTAGAGTCGTCTCTTGCATATCATCAAGCATCTGCATCATACCATATCATCCTGTATCTCTGCATCCAGGTGTGCTTTTGCTTGTGGGTCTTTACCTCCCTTTACTTCAATTTGTTGATCTATGGATCTTCATCTATGTCCAGCTTGCGTCCGGTCTTCACCTGCGTGCGCCACATTTTTGCTCATTATTCACTGTCCCCAGAAAGTCTAATCTTCATTTATGCAACCCGATACTGACCTATCAGATACCTAAATTCAGGTCACCTATGAACCTAAACATCATTCAGGTCACTTATGAACCTAAAAATCCAGTATTTGTTGGCATTGTTTGTTTTAGGTCACCTGTGAACCTAAACATCATTTCAGGTCAACTATGAACCTTGGTCACCTATGAACCAAAATCTCAGGTCAACTGTGAACCTAAACATCATTTCAGGTCAACTATGAACCTTGGTCACCTGTGAACCTAAACATCAGGTAAATTGTGAACCTAAACATCATTCAGGTCAACTATGAACCTTGGTTAGCTATGAACCAAAATCTCAGGTCAAGTATGAACCTTGGTCACCTATGAACCAAAACCTTGGTCACCTATGAGCCAAAACCTTGGTCACCTATGAACCAAAATCTCCGGTCATCTATGAACCTAAACATTGGTCAGCTATGAACCAAAGCTTCCGGTCATCTATGAACCTAAAGTCCAGTAATTGCTGGCATTGTTTGTTCTTGGTCAGCTGTAAACCAAAACATCTGGTCAACTGTGAACCTCAATCTAGGTCCAACTCATATTGGTGTCTTAAGTCCAGTATTTACTAGCAAACCAACTCAAATTAGTATCCTATCCAAATCATATTGGTGTTTAATGACATTTTATTTCCAAATCCAATCATTGTTGGCACTTTAATTTTGTTCCTAGCAGATGTTCAGTCATTGTCAATATCTCTTTAAAAGTCCTTGTGATCTTCATCATCTGGCGTATGCAAAGCTTGTGTTTGTCTCTGTCTTTTCTGGATTTTCTTGAAGATCTCGTTTGAACTCTTCAATATAAGAAACCCCAGAAAATCTTTGTAGAATGTCTATCCTTTTATTTCAAGTTGATCCCCAGTGGAGATCATGTCTTCTTTCTGGTTTCATGCCCAGTAAGAATGTGTTTTATTTCCCCAGTGTCTTCCGGTCACCTATGAATCTATCGTCCATCTCCCTGGATCTTCCCCAATGGAGAACACCTCTCTGGCTCCTATCTCCAATGAGGACCTGTGGGACTTTCCCCTTTATTTTTCTATCCCAGTGTTCCTCAGAATCTGCCCAGTGAGTCTCTTTTGTTGGTCAGTCTGCATCCCAGTGAGTCTCCCTTGTGGATACTAACCTTCATCCCTCCCTAGTAAAGATCACTTACGGTTGTCCGCTTTCATCCTTTGGTGTCTTGGTTGTCTGCATCTTTGCACCATCTTACATCTGCATTCCATCTAAGGGAAAATTTTTCTATTTGCTATATTTAAACACCTTTTCACCTTGATACCCCGAGGATTTCCATTCCACGTGCCATCTGGTAAAGTTATTTAAATAGGGGCAACTTTTGTACCCCAAATTTTACCCCTTAGATGTCATAACATCTTGCACTTACATGTAGGGATCAATCATCTATGCATTGTTAACTAACCACGTCATCTTGCAAGTTTGTTTCTTTTGTATTGAAAACTAGGGTTTACACCAGAAAGAGGGCAATGTCTCCTAAGCCAGGCTCTCACATGATTCAAGGTATCCTAAGGCATTCTCTGGCTCCATACAATCATCACAAGGTTCACCAGTTTGGGATCTCAAGACATTGGATCAAATCAAGTCAACAAGAGACTATCAGACCAAAGTTGTGGAATTAGGGTTTTAACCTGAAGAATCACTGAAGAGGTTTGTCATGATCAATCAAGGTTTGATTGGTTCATCAACCAATTAAACTTATCTACATTCAAGAGGTCTTTTTCAACAAGAAATCAAGATCATCTGGCTTTCAACACTAGTACAAAGAGTCACAAGTTCATCTTGCCCTCAATTTAGGGTTTTATAAAGACAAGTTAGTCGTTGCCTTTGATTTTGACCAAGACATGTTCCCGAGCCTTGGGACATGATTCCACATGATGCTAGACGTCCTTAGAGGCCATCTTTGGACCTTGGAAGAGATTGAAGAAGCCAGATCCTCAAAGATCATCCAGTGGAATTCCTGAGGAAATTAGGGTTTTGACTGACAAAGTCAAGCCTCTGACTTTGATGTTATTGGCCCAGAATGAGGTATTCAAGTCACACTCCATCTTAACATGTTAAATCCTTGAATTATAGCATGAGAGACCACCATTTGAAAGGATTCTTGCAAGAAGGGCAAGGTTTTGTTCTTAAAATTTTCTAAGGAAGAATTCACTCCTTGTGCAAAATTGGGAAGGTCATAACTTTCAAACCACGCATCCAAATTTTGTGACTCAAAGCTCATATTGAAGCTCTCACCATGAACTTAAAAACATATTAGAGGACCCTTCTCAAGTTAAGGCTTGGTTTTTAGGTTACAAGGCTTGGAAGTTCAAAACACTTATATACTTAGTGAAATTTCACTACATTTTGCCTTAAAAACTAGCCGAATTCACCTCCACTTTTCACCAAGATCCCTGTTGATTCAGAATTTGGAGTGAACATAATGTTTTAGAGGACATTTGGGGCTTTTCAAAAAGTACTAGAACTCCCCAATTCATGGTGTGAGCTGAGATTTTCGATTGGTTGAAGTTTGATGCCATTTCTTCAATTTCAAGTTTCACACATGATGCATAATAGCATATTACCACTTCTAATCACCACAATACTCACTCTTTTGATGTTTAGGTACAAGATTAACATGCTTTAAACTTCTGCCACGATTTTGCGAAGTTGAGACATTAAAATATTGAAGTTTAGGCAAGTTGGTGCAACTTGAAACAAAGAAAGAGAAACTTTTCCAACCAAAAGCTTGGCAGCCCCGTTTCTCCTTGTAACTTGGGCTCTATTCCAATCCCATTAGTCCTCAACACCACAGAGCCTATGGATAGAACTTTGAAGACTCTTGACTTAGCAAAGCCAGCTCACACGAAGGTAACTTAAAGAAAGGACAAATTTGGCAAGTTTCCAATTCTGACCATACCTCATGCCCTCAACCTTTCTTATAAATAGAGGCTTAATCTGATCTCCAAAACACACCAGAATCACCCCAAGAAAAGGCTGATTGCTCTCTCCATTCTCTCATCCACTAACTCTTGCAAATTTGCAAGAACTCTCCAAACACTTGTTTCACCCGTGCATTTTCTCTCTAACTCTACAAATCATCTCTAAACACCTTGTAGAGAAGCTTCAAGCACCCGAAACATAACTGTAGCATCCCTACTACCATTTGCCACTTTTGAGCTTCCATTTGCAAGAAGAATTAGGTTATGTATTTGAAGCACTTTCCAAAGCTTCTGATCATCTGCTTCTCTTCTCCAAAGGTCAACAAGGTTCTAGAAGGTAGTTTTTATTTTCTGCAAGTGCTATAGAAGAAGCCTTGGAATTTCTCCAAGAGGTATGAATTTTGAATTTTCAAACCCTAATGTACATGCATAGTCTTGTTACTTTTTGAATGCAAAGATGTAGTGTGTTTATTGCTTAATGATTCTGGATGAAAGTTGCCATGTTTGGTTGAAAACTTGCATGATATAACATGTTGAAGTTTTATGTTGTTACACTGTTGTGATGCGTTTTACGTATTATACACTAGTTGTTGAATTGAGAAAATGATGTATTTAGAATCCTGGGAAGATGAGATCCATTTTTGGTTTTTATTTTGTTGGATTTGGTCGAGAAATGGAGGAGTTAGAGAGAAAAGAAAATCTGGCCATTGTTGTTGTCATTAGGGCACGAGCGAGGTTTTGAAGGGAAGGAGAAGAAGCAGTGTTGGCACCCAGTCAGCCCAACGTAGCGCTGAGGTGGCCATTTAGTGGTTGTCTTAAAATAAAAACAATTTGAGTCATATTTTGTTTGGATGAGAGCGTAGCACTGCTGGTCTATAGAGGAGGTTTGTGTGTGTTGTTGAGCGAAGGGTCTGGGGTTCGAATCCCCCTTGCCCCAGACCTTTTTCCTTTTTATTTTTTTTCCATCTGTGACACTTGTTTTGATATTTTATTGAATGTTTGCCTCATGTATTCACAGCGCGCTCTTGGTTAAGTTGGCAAGGCTTTTGAGTCCTAATCCCCAGGGCGTGAGTTCAAGTCCCGTGTGGGACATTTCCATTTCTTTTTATTACTTGTTTCTTTTATTTTATGGTTTATACCTTCATATTCAAATGCTCGTAACTTGCTCATTTTTTATTCTTTTTGATCCATCCTTTTTGCAAAATGTTCCTTAACATGTCTATTTTATGATGGTGAGAAGAAATTGGTGAAAATAATTATTTTTGAAACATATATTAATGTTAAAAGTGAAAGGATTTTTAGGGTTTCATAAAAACATCTTGATTTCTTTACCATGCTTTCTTGTTCATATTGATAAAATGAGGCCTAATGCATGTTGTTCAAACCTTATATGATGTTGTGACATTATGTGCCTTTGTTTCACCTTTGTTCCTTGATGTGTAAATGTGGTGTTACATGTGAATACCTTTGTGAATCTTCTTTGTTCATATTATGAGATCTCCTTAGATCATTTGTCTTTTAACACAAGTTTGTTTGGTTAAATATGTGACATGTTTATGTCTTGAATCTTTGAATACCATGTTTAAACCTTTTTAGAGGGTTTATATGGCTTGGATTGTTATCTTTAAAATGCATGAACCTTAAGTTGTTATCACTCATCATGTTTGTTAGCTCCTTTGACATATGCTCCCCATGAAGTGTTTTAGTCAATACCATGCTCATGTTTTCATCTTGTTTATGATACTTGTTTTTCTTGAGAACTATGTTAAGTCTCCCCCAAGTGAGGCAAGCTCTTTGGCTTTTCTCCTTAACCCTTTTTGTTATCTCCTTCCAAAGGAAAGTCTCTCTGATGACTTCATTGTCATAGATATCTCATATACCATCTTGGTCTCTTTAGAGCCATCCCCTATCCTCATTAGGATCCACCCTTTAACCTAATTAGGTTCCCCCCCTTTGTGAGCACTATCCTCATAGTTGCTCACTTCTCTCCTTGTCCTCCTTAGAGCCACTTACCTCATGACTTAAGTTTCACCTAGAGTTCTTCGACTTTATGTGAGCATCATGATTATGATGTTCCTTTTCCCTTTGGCCTTATTAGAGCCATTTACCTCATAACTTACAAATAGGCTAGAGTTCTTCAACTCTATGTGATTATCATCATCATGAGTATTCACTTACCCTTTATAACTTAGACTTAGAGAGTTTTTCAAACTCTACATGAGTACCATACTCACCCCCTTGGAACTTTGGCCATAGTCAATGGTTCCTCACCTTTAGTTAGGTGAACTACGGTTGCTCTGATTCTTTAGTCAGGATACGTAGGCACAAGATGCGACATCTTGGCGAGCATACTTAGTGTATATACCCCTAGGTCTTTGCCTTAGTATAGATCCCTTAGCAAGCAAACATAACATAACACACATGCAAACAAGAGGTTCCTGTAGAGTACTACAGATACTTAGGGTGCTAACACCTTCCCTTTGTATAACCAACCCCCGAATTTTAGATCTCTTAGTTGTGTCTTCACATAGCGCAATTAGGATTTTCTTCGATCTTTACCCTTTCCTTTGGATAAATCAAAGCTCGGTGGTGAATTTCAAAGATGTGTGATTCAAGTTAATTAATAGCTTGGTATCCGATTCTCGCTGCAAGACGGACTTTTCTTCGTCACTTGAACTCTCATCACTAGATGATTCACTATAGCTTTCCCAAGCAATATAGCCTCTTCTAGGTTTACCTTGTTTCTTCCCTTGATGACTTTTATCCTTTCCTTTGTCATTCTTCAACATAGGATAATCCGGCTTATAATGGCCGACTTTTCCACACTTATAGCAAGACCCTTTAGTTTTTCAACTCTTTTTTCCTTCATTCTTGGAAGACCTTGATTGTTTTCTAAAGTTGACGAGGTTCTTTTCCGAATGTTGAATACCATTTTTATTTATATAGTGATTGTATCACCTCACAAATAATCCCATATCCTCATTCGAATCTTCTTACTCGTCATCACTAGATTCACTCCCTCTTAGCTCATTTGCGGAGGACTTTGAACTAGAAGCCTTTAGAGCTATTGACTACTTTTCCGCATCTTTGGTCTTGGTATTTTCTTTCTTCTCTCTTTTCTCAAATTGGTCAAGACTAATGAGCATTTGCTCATGTTCCTCGAGCTTCCCAAATAAAGTTGTGATGTCTAACGTCACGATGTCGTTGGCTTCTTTTATGGCGGTCACCTTTGGTTGCCAATTCCTAGTAAGACACCTCAAGATTTTATTAGTAGCAACGTCATTGGAAACCGGTCTACCAAGTGAGTTAAGTCTATTGATTAAATGAGTGAACCTCTTTTGCATGTCGGCAATGGTTTCCCCTTGCTTCATGTGAAAGAGGTCAAACTCTTGAGTCAAAGTATTGATTCGAGCTAATTCGACGTCGTTAGTTTCCTCATGGGCAACTTGTAATGTGTACCACATAGCTTTAGCACTTGTAAAATGTGAAACTCTAATTCTCATCAACACCCAATGAGGAGATCAAAATATTTCTAGCTTTCCAATCGTAGTTATACTTTTTCTCATCTTCTTCATTCCATTATGCTTCTGACTTAGGTACTAAAACGTTATTTGCATTGGTCATGGTAATTTCCATTGGACTATTTTGTATAACGCTCCATACTTTCCTATCAATAGAATTGATATGCACATGCATACAATCCTTCCAGTAACTATAATTCTCACCGTTAAAAAATGGTGCTCTATTGTAAGCCCCTTTCGGTTCGTTTGCCATTTTCTAAAAAGTTATACTTTAAGCACTAGATGAACCGGTGCTCCTGATACCACTTGTTAGATGACGACAATTGATCTAGAAGGGGGATTGAATAGATCACTACTTTTTAATGGAGATTCGGCGCTTAAATTTGATTTTTAAAATTATTTGCGGAAGCGGCCAAGGACTATATCGTCTAAACGAATCGGTTACCGAAAGGGCCAGATATGCGTAAGCCAAATGGAACGATAGGCTCGATAAGAAAATTGAATCACAAACTTTACTATTAATCAATCTACTTGACAACACTCAATGTTGTTTAATTTCCAAGGACCAATTAAAAAATAAACCAAATTGGCAATTTATCAAACACTTTGTGAGCGTTCAATTTATCGAGCACTTGGTGTGCGAAACACACCAAGCTATAACTTCAATGTAAATGTAGTGCTGAATTTTACCAATCACAATCAAAATGATTGCACAATGTTTTCAAACCAGTTTTTTAGCACTACACTATAACAGAATTTTATCGATCAATTGAATATTCACAAACGTAAACAATTCAAAAATTAAAGAACTAGGGAAAGAGATAACAACACCGAATTGGTTTAGGCAATTCCCCTTTCGTCCTCTCTTCGAGTATGTCTGCCCCCAATTCTAAATCTAGAATTGAGATATCTATAATCTTGTTGCAAATTGTTTTCACAAGAGAACCTTAGCTATCACATACTCAAGAAACCTCGTTGATGTTGATACTGTGTCTTCTCTTCCCTTGGTTCGAGGTGAATCAAGTGCCTTGAACGTGTTGAATAAACCTCCGTTTACCGCTACTAGATTGAATGAACACACCGATCTTCAATCACCTTTGCTCGGCTGATTTCAATCCACACACAGTTCGACCCCAAACCTTTATTTCACAAACCTTCGGTTAACGCTACTAGATTGACAAAACCCACTGTTCTTCAATCACCTTCGCTCGGCTGAATTCAATGCGCACAAAGATTTGTACCAAAACCCACAAATCTAATTGATCTTGGAGGACAAAACCCTAGTGGTTTTATTCCTGAAAAACTCACCCGAAACAAGATACACTCCTATGTTTGGACGTTATCACCTCAATGATGCAAGAGATCAACAAAAATGGTTTTGTGTGATTGTTGAGAAAATGCAAGAATGAGGATGAAGATGATGAGAGAAAACTTTCAGTGTATATCTTTCACTTTTTCTTGTTATTATGTAAAAATGAGGTACAATATATATATATATATATATGATGCTAGGACCAACTAACAAAAATAATAGCTTTTTGAAACTTAGAGAAATCAGAAAAATAGCAGCAATTCAGCGAAGAGTCGACCAAAAACTCTTGAGGGTCAGCCTGCGCTGACCCGTGAGCAAGACTATGCAAGTTTAAGAACTTTGCGTTGACCACCACAGGGCCATGCGTCGACACAAACCTGATGAAAAATCACAATTACAAAAGGCTTCAGTATGAGTCGACCCGGATGGTCGACGTGAGCTGACCCGTGAGACATGAGGTGAAAAACAACTTTCCTGAGTCAACCAAAACATGGTTTAAGTCGACTCAAACCATGAAAACTTGGAAAATTCAGTTTTGACCATGTTTTCTTCTACCTAGGCTATGTTCATGCATACCTATGATACATAACATGATCACACACATATAAAAGATGTATGATACTCTTCCTATATGTTTGGACACATGATTATTGAATATTTATGCATTGTGTAATACGGATGCCGATATGATGAGATGATACCGTCCAAATTACACACTACGAGCTTAGTACATGTTTTGACATCATTAAAATTAATATTGAGTGTAAGACACCTTGCCCTCACAATCACGAAGATTGGGTGGGTACAAATAAACTTTGAGCCTTTATCCTTTGTTTCTTAAACCGTGAACCAGACCATGTTACAACCCTCAAAAGACCTAACTAAAGCAAGGTTATTTTGAAAGCATATTATAGCAAGGTTGCGTAAACTGATTCCAAAATATCTTTGCAGATCATTTGTTTTGGCATCACGCCTTTTGCTTTACCTTTCACTTTTAAATGTCTTGAACCACCGTGTTCTGACTAATGACTCATTGTGCTTTGCATCTTTCAAAAAAATGGATTTTGATTTCAAAAGTTGCATGAACTTTGCATTAAATTACCATGTTTGTACGAACACTTTTTTTTGCAAACTTGATATCCTCTCAACGAATTTCAAACAGTTGAGAAACTTGGTCAGTGATCCTATAAGGGGCAATTTCTTTCCAGATCCTGTTGAGAATCAATTCAAGATTTGTGGTTCAGTGCAATCCTTCTCAGAATTGGTTTATACAGAAGATTTTTCAAGACTCAGACTGGGGCAAACTTTCTAAGCGCACAGTGAAGTAGTCATTTCCAGCATTAATCCAGCTGAAGCAATGATCAGCTCATCTACAACAGTCAGCTAATCTGGGGCAGTTTACTTGAGAAAATCCCCAAGCAACTCTCCATCCTTCCTACGAGGATCATCAACTTGATACAATTTACCAGTGTGGCTGAGATTGTGTTTAGCAACATCTTAAGTCCCAAAACAAAGTGGAAGTGATATCCGTGTTGAGGAGTCATTCTTCTAGTCTTGTCTTCTCCCCAAAAGAGTCGAGCCATGTCGTCGACATCTACATCTGTATTTGATCATATATCATAGCATAATTCATATACCATTGCATAACATGAGTGTTTCATCATCATTTACATTGCTCCACAGGTCGTGTTGTTATCCGCGTCTTACCTTGTGGTCAAAGTCCAACTTACTTGGCACCTACCAAACAGATATTATCGTGTCTACATGACGTTCTTCCATATATGACATTTCTTATCCGATTTTTTCGGATATGCCTGTTCTTATTTTGCGTCTAATGCCATTCTTGGATGTCACATATGTCTGTCTCTCTAATGCTTTACCAGATTGAGTCTTTTGTTCTGATGTTCTTCCAGAACTTATCTGATGTTTTTCCAGATATTCCCTTTGATTCTGATGCTTTTCCAGATTCTATCTGAGTTTTTACCGAATATATTTATCTCTCTGATGTTTTACCAGGTTGAGTCTTTTGTTCTGATGTTTCCCAAAACTTATCTGATGTTTTTTCAGATATTTCCATTGTGATTCTGATAACCTTCCAGAATTTGTTTTACTCCCTAGTGAGTTTCCATATATATACCTTTACAATTCTGATGCTTTTCCAGAATGTTGTTGCTTTTACCGTCTGATGATTTTCCAGATGTGTCTTTTGTTATGATGTTTTCCCAGAACCTCATTTGTGTCTATCTGACGTTCTTCCAAATACGAATTTGTTCTGATGTTTATTGCAGAACTCCTTTTATGTCTATCTGACGTTCTTCCAAATACGACCTTGTTTATCTGATGTTCTTCCAGATATGATGTTGCTTATCTGACGTTCTTCCATATATGTCTTCAAAACCTTTTCCCGTACATTTAATGTTTTTCTAAATTTTTCGGATGTATCTTCAGAATCTTTGTCTTCATCTAATGTTCTTCTAGATGTCTTTAATTTGTTTCTGACTTTGGTTAACACCTGTTGAATATTTTCAAGTCTGTTTCCATTCTCCATCCAATGCTTTTCTGGATGTGTTCCGGAGTTTATTCGATGTTTTCCCGAATATCTCTGATGCTTTCCGGAGTTCATTCAATGCTTTTCGGGATGTCTCTGATGTTTGTCCCTGATACAATTCCCTGAGTTCTCCTCACCTCATTCAATGATCTTCTGAATGTTGCGACTCTTTTCCATCCAGTTCCATTCATGGATGATGACTGTTGATTCCCCAATGGAGCTTATTCAATGTTATTCTGAATAACTCTGATGGTTGCTTGTTTATCTCTGTAGCACCCTAAAATTTGCCTTGTCTTTTTCTAACCCTAACTGGCTTATGTTTCATTTCATTTTGCATTATCATTTATGCATATCATTGGTTTTCAGCATGGTATCAAGGTATCTAGGTTAACTCAAGAGGAGAAGATGTTTTTTTCAGAAGTTTAAGCAAGAGATCATGTGTATTTTCCAAGAGACCAAGAAGAGGAGATGTTCTTAATATCATCAATGCTCAAGCCACCATGGATCCTTAGACCTCAAGGCATCCTAATGTGCCCATCATTTCATCAGATGATTACAGTTGGCAAGAGATTTCAGGTGAATCACATCCTCCTAGCTTGAATCCTCAAACTAGGGTTTTTGGGATTTTTGAGTTTAACACTCCAATGGGCAAGATCTTTGAAGTTTTATCATCATCAAGTGGCACATATCATCATTGTTTAAGAGGATACACATCATATTCAGAAGAATTTGGATTTTGAGCATGGGTCGATTTCTCCTAGACTATGGGTACCAAATTAGGGTTTCACATTAAATCAGTTTATTTTTGATTTTTTGGGCAAGACTTGATTTCATGGTATTCCTTATGTCCCTAAGTGTCTAGGGATGAAAGTTTGTCAATCAATTTGATTCAGAAGGGTTTTAATTGTTCAAAAGATTTAAAATCAGGAGGATTGGGGATAAAGTCAACTGTGCAGTGAAAAAAGTCAACTCCTGACTTTTTGAGGTCAACATGATGATTTTCAAGTCAAATATGATCAATGGATGAGATTTGGTCAAGGAATGTTCAAGGAATTGCAAAAAATCAAGAAATTAAGAATAAAACTAGGTTTTAAAAGTTGCTATTTTGGGAAAGTTTTCAACCTTTTTCAAAGCCAATTTTCACCACGATCAAGACTTCATTTGAAAATATTTTCTACATGAAATTTGTAGTTTGAAACATTTCCTTCAAAATGGGCACAAGAACCATGCCATTTGGATCATTTTTCATTGAGTTATGAGTGAACAAAGTGAGGTAATTTTCACCATTTTTGGCCTTTGCAAAGGTGTGCAATAGATTCGCACTGCTGTGCAATCGATTGCACTGTGACGGATTTGCCCAAAACCTTCATTTTTCAGCACTATATCAATTTCCAATGCACCACATTCACTTGGGATCAATGCTATATCAGTAGAAGGATCTAGAGGACTGCAAAATTTGATTTCATTTCCATCAAATTTCCACTCTTATTCCACATTCCCTTTCCAATTTTATTTTCCACTTCCAATTCCACTCACTAAACCTCATTCCAAACCCAAACTTAACTCCTAACTTATTCCATATTTAAATCAATTCATTCCAAACCTCACCAACCTTGATCATTTTCACTCATCATTCACTCTTAATTTTCAGAATTCTCTCAATTCTCTCTCTCACTTTTTCACTCTCAACCTCCATTTTCAACCTCACTCAAAGCTCTTCCACTGAGATTAATAAGTTCTTCATTGGAACTTGTTAATTCTTGAGCAAAAACCTCTCATTATCATTCCATTACTTGATTTCATTGGTATTTTCGTTTGGATCTAGATCTGGAATTTCAGAAGTGCTTATTGGAAGTGATTTTGAAGTATTGTTAGCTTGTTGCTTGGATCTTAAAGTTTCTTACTAGGATCTTGAACTTTCTTGCTAGGATCTTGAATTTCTTGCTTGGATTCTTGGATTTTCGTTTGCAACACTTACCAAAGCAATTCTCAACTTTGTAGGTTGGTTAATTTCAGATCCATACTTGATTTAGCTTAACTTAAACTTATATAATGTAGATCTATGGTTTTCAATGTGATTTGATCCATTTGCTTGATTTGATTCATGATCTTGTTGTTTGATTGGTGAATTATGTGTTTGATTACTGATATTTGATGTGGATTTTCGTGTATGTTTGATTACATGATCATTTGGATGTTTGGATAAGTGATTGGTGTTGAAATATTGATTATGAGAAGTAATTTTTGTAGTTCTGCTACTGTGCAATCAATTTGCATCCTAGTGCAATCGATTGCACCTGTTTTTTTACTAGAAATTGCATTCTGAGACAGTGCAATCGATTTACACCCTGTTGCAATCGATTTGCACCTCTAACTTTTGTGTTTTTGGCTTGTTTGGAGCATGTATTGATACCTATTCCACCCTTAACCTTCATGGCTTTGTATGATCCATATTTGTGGAATTTTCTAGGGTTGTTTAACCTCTAGTTGCTGGATGTATGTGAATTTTTTATGCACGATTTTCCGATTGTTGATTTGTTTGCATTCTTGAAGCTCGTTCATGATGCATATTGGTTCATGTGTGAATAATAACTTGTTGAACTTGTGCAATCTCTTGGAAATGAATATGATGTGATACATTTGAGTATGATGCTATGGTGTGCATAATTTGGATCATGTGTGCCTTTTACCTTGCTTGAACATTTGTTTTCCTATGAAAATGATCATGGTATATGTTCAACTAGTCTTGATGCAGGTTGAGAGCTTAGACTTTGGTGTTTCTTTTTCTGTCTTTCTTGTATTAATATGATATGATTAAGGTTCTAATTTTTGCCTTGGCACTTGGTGTATGACCTTGTTTTGGTATTGTCTTACTTGTATGGAAACACGTGAACCATTTTGGACTTGATCTTGTTGAACACATGCCTAGTTTTGACATATGCTTTGAGTATGATACTTAATGATCCTTCTTGATTGGTTTGAGTTTGATTATGGTTCATGGATTATGCTCTTGCTACTGCCCACTTGGATTCACATCATGTTTTCACTTCACTTGGTCATTGTTGATTGATTTTCATGATGCATTTCACTATCATTTGATTGTTGCCACTTTGGTGTATGATGCATGCTAATGTGAAGCCTTCTTACATGTTTGAATTGTTTTATTACGATGTGATCTAAGTTCTGACTTTGTTTCATTCTTACCTCCTCTTGTTCACATAGCTTTGGTGTGTTGATTAATGATGTTCATTTGTGATCTTAATGCAAGTTGTTTGCACCCTTTCTTGTTTACTTCTACCTTCTTGCTTGAACTTCAATGTGTGATATTTTGAAGCATGTTTGGTAGTATAAATTAAATGTGATATACATGATGTGCTTGCTGCCCTACTTTGTTTCTCATCTCATGTTTCATTTTCTTCTTCATCTCTTTCACTATTTTCTTCCCCTTGAATCTTAAGACTTGTTCAAGTCTTGGTTTTTCTTTTGCATGTTCCCTTAGGGTTCCCTAGTCCAACTTAATCTTTGATTAAGCTTGGAGTAGGGTAGACATTAGGATTCCACCTATGTATGATAACATTAGGATATAATTCCCTTTGTGCTTTCTTTTCTTCTTTGAGTCTTCTCTTCTCATCTCCTAACAAATCTAAAACACTTAATAAAGGCAACAAGCATTGTGCGCCATGAGCCTTAAGTACATAGGAAATGAAGAACGAGGTGTCTCCCTTCACTCTTCTAGAGTGTTTAGCATACGTCCCATTGGGGGCGACCATACGACGCATTCGTTCCCGTGTCATAAACTTTAGTGCAATGTAAGTTACAAACTAACTCAACTCACTTCTGTCTAAAAACCACAAAAACAAATTCAAATCTTTTTCATCCTTCGGGATTGTTGAGTTTCAATTCATTTTCAGAAAAGAGCATGTTATTTCCGTTCTGTCGCAAATAGGCGTCGTCCCTAATTGCCGGACGCGAACCTAACGTCGCTCATATAAAAAACTTAACCATTATGGTCGTTACCATGAACTACGGACGCTCTGACTTCCTCTCTCTGGTTAGATTGAGGATACGTAGGCACAAGACGACGATGTCTTGGCGAGCACTCTTCCCACCTTTCTTCTATAGTAGCATGAACTACGGATGCTCTGGTTCCTCATTCCCTAATGAGGATACGTAGGCACGAGGATCCCTATCTTTGGCGAGCATACTAATAACTAACTTCCCTTTTCTCTCGCACTTGTGCGATCGAGACCAGTCTAGTTAACCGAACCTCTTCTCTTGCCCTAGTGCAATCGAGACTCTTCCCCCTTTTCGACCCGTAGGTCGAACTACGACGGCTCTGACTTCCTCTTTTTCGTCCAATTGAGGATACGTAGGCACAAGACGGCGATGTCTTGGCAAGCAACCTCCCTCTTAACCCGTAGTCCTCCGAACTACGTTGACTATGACTTTCCCATTGCACGAGGGAATACGTAGGCATAGGATGGCGATGTCCTATCGAGTCTTTTTTTTTTCTTTTTGTTTTTCGTTTTTGTTTAGCAGTAGGCTTTAGATAACTCACCCTTTATTTAGACAACAAGCATGGATCCCATCGAGTATGCTGGACGCGTGGGGGTGATAATACCTTCCCCTCGCGTAACTGACTACCGAACCCAGGCTATGGTTGCGATGACCATGTCTTTCCCTTTGTTGAGGTTTTCTTCGATCGTTTCCTTTCCCAGCGTCGGGATAAATAACGTTCGGTGGAGACTCTTCTGTTTTGTTTCTCGTCGGCTGTTTTTTCACAGTTACGACAGCTGGAGACTCTGTTGGGGATGGGAAAGGTCCCCTATACGAGTCAATCCTAGCGCTTGTCTGTTTTGTTTCATTGGGTGTTTATTGTTGTTCATTATTTGTTGTATATTACTGTATTTAACTACATTTATCGCATTTGATTATTGTTATCATACTGCTCTGCTGCTGTTGGGTTGGTTGGTTCTATGAGAGATAAGCCCAATACCCAGGCTTGAGCATACACCTAGGATTAGAGTGGAAAGTAGTGTGACTTGTCTGGCATTTGGCCAGACTTAGTATACACGAAAACTCCACATCCAGACGAGGTTTTCTTTGGTAATGTTCTATCCTGTGCATTGGGGCAGATGATAGAATGTAACCTAGAGAGCTGTCGACTCTGGTGACCATTCCCTGAGGACTCAGTTGAGGTACTTCTCCCAAGAGGTAATAATGGCAGACCAGAAATGGCAAAACCATTATGCTTCTTGATCCGAGGACCCGAAGCTGGGAACTTATCATAGGGTGCCCCTTTTTTAGTGGAATCAGTTGAGGCCTCCTCGATTGATGATGATGCCAGACCAGAAATGGTGACCGTATCATCATTTCTTGACCTGAAAGCCCGTGAAGCTGACGATCTTCGATTTTTCTAGAATCCACATGTGAGAGGGGCGGGTGTTTACAAGTTTACAGGTAACCTTGACCTTTAACCTACCTGGTTTTTTGGTTTTCTTGTCAGTGTGGACTTATCAGCCTGGTATTCTGGTATTTTCTTCAAAGCAGAAGTGTGAACTTAACCAGTCAGCAACGCAACAGTTATTCAGAGTATTTGGAAGCTTTGATCCCATGTCTGTTGCATTCATAACATTGCATTTGCATAAGGATCTTGCATCATTTTGCATGTCTTCCTTCAACCTGAACTAGCAAAGAGCTTATCCATCCTTTGTCTGAACCGCAGTTGATTTCTCGACTTTCATATTAGACTTGAATCAGCCTTTGGAAGAATCATGAATTCAGGGGACCAGAATCAGTTTGTGGCTAGGGTCGATGTTAATTTGATGAAGAGTCAATTGGACCAACTTGTGGAGGCTATGACAGCCATGAATAGGGAAGAGGCCAATGTTCAGAGGACTTCAGTTACTGGGAATGTCATTCCACCTCCGGTGAACAATGTTTCTCAAGCTCAGCCTGTGCAAATCCCTGTTGGGAATCATACTATACAAGAGCGTACCATCGTTCGAGATGGACAGTCTTCTTCTCTTGATGCCACGGACAATCAGAGCTTTGCCTTCTCTGTGCTAGATTTCCAAGGGGTAGTTCCAAAGATGAAACCTAAGGATCCAAGGGCCGTTCAGTTTGATGCAAGATTTCGTTTGTTGGAAGTGAAGCTTGATGCCCTAGTGAGGCGTGATACTCTTGATTTGAATGCTTTGAGCATGTGTCTAGTACCTGGCCTTGTGATGCCTCCAAAGTTCAAGACACTGTATTTTGAAAAGTACAAAGGGGATAGTTGTCCGAAGCAACATTTGGTGATGTTTTACAGAAGAATTACCTTACATGTCCACAATGACAAGCTTATGATTCACTATTTTTAAGACAGACTAAGTGGGGCATCACTGAGTTGGTACATGCTGTTAGAAAGTGGTTGCATCTAGTTATGGTCAGATCTAGCCAACGCCTTTGTGAAGCAATACAGTTATAATCTTGACATGGCTCCCAGCCGCCTGCAGTTGCAAGGTTTGTCTCAAGTAGATAACGAATCATTCAGAGGGTATGCTCAAAGATGGAGAGAGTTAGCTGCTCGCTTTCAACCTCCACTTTTGGATAGAGAATTGGTTGATCTGTTCATGGGTACTTTGCAAGGACCATACTTAGATAAGATGATTAGCAATGAGACATCAAACTTCTCGGATCTGGTAATAATTAGAGAACGCATTGAGATCGGTATCAAGTGTGGAAAGATCCAAGATGTCTCGAACTTCCCATCTAGTGAAGGTGAATCAGTTGTCAGTTCTCAAGAAGAATGGGAGGAAGAAAGTAATTCTGTTTGGGAACATCCACCACCTCATTCTCAGTATTCAAGAATTTCAATTGTTCAAAGTCAGCAATCTTCTGGGTCTCCTTATCAAGGACATTATCTTTCCCCGAATCAGAGAACTTCTCAGCATCAACGGTCATACCGCTGTTAGCCGCGTCAGTACGCCCGACAAAGACCAAGGAAGCCAGAGAGGCATTTCACTCAGTTGCCAATGTCATACAGTTAGATGTTTCTGGATTTAATCAGAGGTGGACTAATAGTGCCGAAGGTATTGAAGCCAATTCCTTTTTCGTATCCACCAAGTTTTGATGTCAACGTGCGTTGTGATTACCATGCTGGGGCACCGGGGCATTCAACTGAAGACTGTAAGGTTCTCAGGAGCAAGATTCAAACACTTCTTGACTCCAATATGTTCTCATTCACGCCTCAGGGTATTCAGATCAACAATTCTCCTTTATCCAGTAATGTGGGTTCATCAGTTCAGGTCATGGAAGAAGTCATCGAGAACCGTTGTGCAGATGATTATCAGACTAACTTCGACGAGCAATTATGAAGATGGCTAGTTCTGTAGCAAATCAAGATTGGAAAGCCCAGTTCTCCAAAGCTGGCAATCTTTTAGATCGTGTCATTTCTTTGCATTTGTAGTTTCTTTTCTGTTAATGTGCAAACTCATTTGTAAAACTTGTCTGTTTTCGGTTGATAACAATAATGAAATGAATATGCATGTTTGATTAAATCCATTTGTGTTCACTCATACTTTTTATCGATATCTAACACTTGTTTAAGCAGAATCCAGGGGAGGATGATGATATTCAAAGACGCAAAACTTCCGATTGTATGCTTTTGAACGAAACCCTGCTGATGATGTACATGCATTGTTTCAAATCCCTAAACACCGGAGATATAAGGAAGATAATCCCTTGTCAACCCCGTTGAGCCTAGTAGTAGGAGTTTCCTTCTGAAAATGAAAAACCCTCAATCTTAACCTGGGGCAGGGTAGGTGTCAGTTAATTTGACCGAGCTTTCAAATTTCAAAAGGAGTGTCCCATTGGAGGATCAATTGCGTCTATGGTTATCCCTCACCGACCGAAAAGTGAGACAGTTACAACCTTTTCAAACAAGTCAGACAAGCCAGTGTCACACGATTTATTCAAAAAAAAAGAGAAAGAATCAAAAGAAAAAGGACATCCCGCTAAGTCGAAAACTTGAAAACAAGTGACTTAGGAAAAAGTTAGGGCATCCTGCTAGACTCCAAAATCGGAAAAAAATTCAAAAGAAACAGTCCAGGAAAAATCAAGGAAATAAAAAAAATCCTCGATAAAGAACAAGTCGTGTGACTACAGACACCAAAGACGAAAGGGGTGACTGTCACTTCGAAAACCGTGTGGGTTCCTTCTATCCTCGTACCATCCATTAACCTTTTTGAAAGGTGAGTGCCTGTGTCAAGTTAGCTGAACGTAGGACTGAAGAACATCAAGGAGAAAGGGTGGTTAAAACAAAACTTTGAGCCTTATATCCTTTCTTTCTCAAAACATGAACCATGCGATGTTACAACCTTCAAAAGACCTAATTGAAGCAGGGTTGTTTCGAAAGCATACTTTGGTAAAGATCGCATCGAAGCTAACCCCTAAAAGGATTTTATTACCATTCATGTTGGTATCAGTGACATTTTGATTAGTGATTCATTAACTATAAGTCACAACATTTTTCCAGTGAACAGACTTGGATTTCAAAACTGTCATATGCATTGCATTAAAATTATCTTTTCAAAACGATTTGTTTTACTTGCGAGTAAGTACTTGGCATCAGGAAAGTTTCTGCAATGAAAGGATTGATCAAGATAAGGTGCAAAGTGACCAAGTACTCTGTTGAGCAGGGGCAAGTCATATCAAATGGGCAATTCATTCCAAGATTCAGCCAATCTGGGGTAATCAGGTCGAGATTCGACAAATCTCTCGAAGTTCAGTTAGTCAGAGGTACTTCTTCACAGATCACTCAGTTAGGGGAAAAATCACTTCAAGGCTGGGGCAGGCGACCCCAAGAGCAAAAGAAGTTTTCTCTCTAGAGAACGGTTAATCAAGATCATGGGGCAGTATGTCAGATCCCCGTGATACCCCTTGAAGACAAGTTCTTTATGGGTTATGTTGCATCAGGGCACTTCCTGTTGGTCATATCACATATACAAGATTCATGTTAATAGCTAACACGTGATGACCCTAGTAGAGTCTCTCTCCCCAATAGAGATAGCTAGATTTTTGTCACTCTCGGTAGAGCGTCATGAAGATTATGATTATCCTCCCCAGGAAGAGTTCAGGAGTTCGCTCTCCCCTAGCCAGGTTGGTGAAGTTTATTGCTCTTTATCCAGAGTTCATATCCCCGTATAGGATAAGAGTGTTGGGTTTGTGCTTCTCCATTTTGCGGTAAAGTTGTTTCTGTCTCCCCAATAGAGAAAGGGTAGAAGGCAAGTTCCCAACAAAGGGATAAGCCCAATGATGTCCCCTAGTAGAGTTGATATCGTCAATCATCGTTCCCCAAGTAGAGTTGTCGGTGGTGGCTGGTATTCCTAAGCAGGTTAAGGTTGTTTCCCCAGCAACAGGTTAAGTTCAATGATAGTCCCTGGCAAGTTTGGTGTTATTGATTTCATTCCCCTAGCAGAATTTGGTGCTAGTCATCTTAATGGCTTGGTCAACAGTGGTTGACGTCCCCGGCAGATTCCAAGTCCAATGGTTATTGGCACCTTTCCCGTAGCAGATCTTTGGGTTCCATCTTCAGTAATTGTTATTCGTAATCCCCAATGGAGTGGGAGTTCTCTTCGGGTTTCATCTTCAGTAGTGGTTATATCAGGAAGGTCGTTCAATGTGACTTCCTCAGCAGGGTTCGTGACCTCAGAGACAATTCAGTTTGTCATCCCCAGCGGAGTTGGCCTCATCTTTTTAGCATTTATTTTGCTGAAGGGGTCCTGTTGCATATCATAAGCATTTGCATTTCATCCTCAAACGCGTAACATTTCCATTTCGTATGGAGCATTACCCCATAGAAAGAAAATTCAAACATATGCATGCAAAGCATAGGCCAGATTTGGTACCTTATACAGAAGCCCGAGGTAACTTTCAGTCAAAACAGTGACATATCCCCAGAGAGAATGTCGAGATATTCCCCAACAGACAGTTTCTTCCTGTCAACCCCTCAACGATGTGTTCCGAGCTCAGGGTTTGTACCTTCGGATATGTTTTATTCCGAGCTCAAGTTTTGTACCTTCGGATATGTTCGGTTTCTTCCCGTCAATTCTTTGATGATGTGGTCCCTTGGGTTTCATCTTCTTTCCGTCAATTCTTTGATGATGTGGTCTTTCTTGGGTATGTTGTCTTTTCGTCAATTTTTTGACGATGTGGTCCTTTGGGTATCTTTTCTTTCTGTCAATTCTTTGACGAGATGCTTCTTCGGGTATGTCTTCTTTCCGTCAATTCTTTGACGATGTGTTTCTTTGGGTTCTATTTCCTTTTTTGTCAATTCTTTGATGATGTGTTATTTGGGTTTCATTTGATTTTCGTCAATTCTTTGACAAGGTGGATTTATTTGGGTTTCATTTGCTTTCCGTCAATTCTTTGACGAGGTGGATTTCTTTGGGTTTCATTTGCTTTCCGTCAATTCTTTGACGATGTGCTCCCTTCGGTTGGGTTTTCCAATTTTCTTTCTGTCAATTCATTGATGAGGTGGTTATTCGGGTTTCATATTTTCTTTCCGTCAATTTTTTGACGATGTGTCCCATCGGTCGGGTTTTCAGGATTTTTCTTTCTGTCAATTCTTTGACGATGTGTTTCTTGGGTTTCATGTTTTCTTTCCGTCAATTCTTTGACGATGTGGTCCGTTGGGCATGTGTTCTTTTCGATGTGGTTTTGGGGTTCACTTTTCTTTCTTAGGTATGTTGACTTTCCGTCAAATCCCTTTGACGAAGTATGACTGGGCTCCAATCATCTTTTCTCCCCACAATTTGCACATTTCTGGGTTTCTTTTTGTATTCAATCTCCGTGTACCTTGAATGTCTGAAAGCCGTTGCTATCATTCCTTCAGGTTCAAGTCGATTGAATAGGGGCAGCTGTAGCACCTCAAAATTTGCCCTCTCTTTTTCTAACCCTAACTGGCTTATGTTTCATTTCATTTTGCATTATCATTTGTGCATATCATTGGTTTTTAGCATGGGATCAAGGTATCTCGGTTAACTCAAGAGGAGAAGATGTTTTTTTCAGAAGTTCAAGCAAGAAATCATGTGTATTGTCCAAGAGACCAAGAAGAGGAGATGTTCTTAATATCATCAATGCTCAAGCCACCATGGATCCTTAGACCTCAAGGCATCTTAATGTGCCCATCATTTCATCAGATGATTGCAGTTGGCAACAGATTTCAAGTGAATCACATCCTCCTAGCTTGAATCCTCAAACTAGGGTTTTTAGGATTTTTGAGTCTAACACTCCAATGGGCAAGATCTTTGAAGTTTTATCATCATCAAGTGGCACATATCATCATTGTTTAAGAGGATACACATCATATTCAGAAGAATTTGGATTTTGAGCATGGGTCGATTTCTCCTAGACTGTGGGTACTAAATTAGGGTTTCACATAAAATCAGTTAATTTCTTATTTTTTTTGGCAAGACTTGATTTCATGGTATTCCTTATGTCCCTAAGTGTCTAGGGATGGAAGATTGTCCATCAATTTGATTCAAAAGGGTTTCAATTGTTCAAAATATTTAAAATCCGGAGGATTGGGGATAAAATCAACAGTGGAGTGAAAAAAGTCAACTCCTGATTTTTTGAGGTCAACATGATGATTTTCAAGTCAAATATGATCAACGGATGAGATTTGGTCAAGGAATGTTCAAGGAATTGCCAAAAATCAAGAAATTAAGAACTTACCATTTTGGAATAAAACTAGGTTTTAAAAGTTGCTATTTTGGGAAAGTTTTCAACCTTTTTCAAAGCCTATTTTCACCATGATCAAGGCTTCATTTGCAAATATTTTCTACATGAAATTTGTAGTTTGAAACATTTCCTTCAAAATGGGCACAAGAACCATGCCATTTGGACCATTTTTCATTGAGTTATGAGTGAACAAAGTGAGGTAATTTTCACCATATTTGGCCTTTGCAAGGGTGTGCAATAGATTCGCACTGTTGTGCAATCGATTGCACTGTGAAGGATTTTCCCAAAACCTTCATTTTTCAGAACTATATCAATTTCCAATGCACCACATTCACTTGGGATCAATGTTATATCAGTAGAAGGATCTAGAGCACTGCAGAATTTGATTTCATTTCCATCCAATTTCCACTCTAATTCCACATTCCCTTTCCAAGTTTATTTTCCACTTCCAATTCCACTCACTAAACCTCATTCCAAACCTAAAATTAACTCCTAACCTAGTCCATATTTAAATCAATGCATTCCAAACCTCACCAACCTTGATCATTTTCACTCATCATTCATTCTCAATTTTCAGAATTCTCTCAACTTTCAGAATTCTCTCAATTCTCACTCTCACTTTTTCACTCTCAACATCCATTTTCAACCTCACTCAAAGCTCTTCCATAGAGATTAACAAGTTCTTCATTGGAACTTGTTATATCTTGAGCTAAAACCTCTCATTATCATTTCATTACTTGATTTCATTGGTGATTTTCGTTTGGATCTAGATCTGGAATTTCAGAAGTGATTTTGAAGTATTGTTAGCTTGTTGCTTGGATCTTGAAGTTTCTTACTAGGATCTTGAAGTTTCTTGCTAGGATCTTGGATTTCTTGCTTGGATTCTTGGATATTCGTTTACTAGGATGAGAAGTGATTTTTGCAGGTCTGCTACTGTGCAATCGTTTTGCATCCTGTGTTTTTTCAATAGAAATTGCATTATGAGACTCTGCAATCGATTTGCACCCTGTTGCAATCGATTTGCACCTGTAACTTTTGTGTTTTTGGCTTATTTGGAAGCATGTATTGATACCTATTCCACCCCTAACCCTCATGGCTTTGTATGATCCATATTTGTGGAATTTTCTAGGGTTGTTTAACCTCTAGTTGCTAGATGTATGTGAATTTTTAATGCATGATTTTCCGATTATTTATTTGTTTGCATTCTTGAAGCACGTTCATGATGTATATTGGTTCATGTGTGAATAATAACTTGTTGAACTTGTGTAATCTCTTGGAAATTAATGCGATGTGATACATTTGAGTATGATGCTATGGTGTGCATAAGTTGGATCATGTTTGCCTTTTACCTTGCTTGAACATTTATTTTCCTTTGAGAATGATCATGGTATATGTTCAACTAGTCTTGGTGCATGTTGTGAGCTTAGGCTTTGATGTTTCTTTTTCTGTCTTTCTTGGATTAATATGATATGATTACGGTCCTAATTTTGCCTTGGCACTTGGTGTATGACCTTCTTTTGGTATTGTCTTACTTGTATGGAAACATGTGAACCATTTTGGACTTGATCTTGTTGAATACATACTTGATGATCCTTCTTGATTGGTTTGAGTTTGATTATGGGTCATGGATTATGCTCTTGCTACTGCCCACTTGGATTCACATCATGTTTTCACTTTACTTGGTCATTGTTGATTGATTTTCATGATGCATTTCACTAGAATTTGATTGTTGCCACTTTGGTGTATGATGCATGCTAATGTGAAGCCTTCTTACATGTTTGAATTATTTGATTATGATGTGATCTAAGTTCTGACTTTGTTTCATTCTTACCTCCTCTTGTTCACATAGCTTTAGTGTGTTGATTAATGATGTTCATTTGTGATCTTAATGCAAATTATTTGCACCCTTTCTTGTTTACATGATGCGCTTGCTGCCCTACTTTGTTTCTCATCTCATGTTTCATTTTCTTCTTCATCTCTTTCACTCTTTTCTTCCCCTTGAATCTTAAGACTTGTTCAAGTCTTGGTTTTTCTTTTGCATGTTCCCTTAGGGTTCCCTAGTCCAACTTAATCTTTGATTAAGCTTGGAGTAGGGTAGACATTAAGATTCCACCTATGTATGATAACAGTAGGATAGAAGTGCTTTCTTTTCGTCTTTTCGTCTTCTCTTCTTATCTCCTAACAAATCTAAAACACTTAATAAAGGCAACAAGCATTGTGCGCCATGAGCCTTAAGTACATAGGAAATGAAGAATGACGGGTCTCCCTTCATTCTTCTAGAGTGTTTAGCATACGTCCCATTGGGGGAGACCATGCGACGCATTCGTTCCCGTGTCATAGACTTTAGTGCAATGTAAGTTACAAACTAACTCAACTCACTTCTGTCTAAAAAACACAAAAACAAATTCAAATCTTTTTCATCCTTAGGGATTGTTGAGTTTCAAATCATTTTCAGAAAAGAGCATGTTATTTCCGTTCTGTCGCAAACAGGCGTCGACCCTAACTGCCGAACGCGAACCTAACATCGTTCATATAAAAAAACTTAACCATTGTGGTCGTTACCACAAACTACAGACGCTCTGACTTCCTCTCTCTGTTTAGATTGAGGATAAGTAGGCACAAGACGACGATGTCTTGGCGAGCACTCTTCCCACCTTTCTTCCGTAGTAGCGTGAACTACGGATGCTCTAATTCCTCATTCCCTAATGAGGATACGTAGGCACGAGGATCCCTATCCTTGGCTAGCAAACTAACAACTAACTTCCCTTTTCTCTCGCACCCGTGCGATAGAGGCCAGTCTAGTTAACCGAACCTCTTTTCTTGCCCTAGTGCAATCGAGACTCTTCCCCTTTTTTGACCCGTAGGTCGAACTACGACTGCTCTGACTTCCTCTTTCTATTCCGATTGAGGATACGTAGGCACAAGACGGTGATGTCTTGGCGAGCAACCTCCCCCTTTAACCCGTAGTCCTCCGAACTACGTTGACTCTGGCTTTCCCAATGCACTAGGGAATACGTAGGCATAGGACGACGATGTCCTATTGAGTCTCTTTTTTTTTCCTATTTGTTTTCCGTTTCTACTTAGCATTAGGCTTTAGATAACTCACCCTTTGTTTAGACAACAAGTGTGGATCCCATCGAGTATGATGGACGCATGGGGGTGCTAATACCTTCACCTCACGTAACCGACTCCCAAACCTAGGCTATGGTTGCGATGACCATGTCTTTCCCTTTGTTGAGGTTTTCTTCGATTGTTTCCTTTCCCTGCGTCGGGGTAAATAATGTTCGGTGGCAACTCTTCTGTTCTGTTTCTGCCGGTTTTTTTTTGCAGTTGCGACAGTCTCATATAACTGTTTATGTTCCAATGTACTACAACACTTGCTTTCCTCAAAATCTCTTTCTTTAGGCCAAAATGCCTTCTTTTGCAAGGTTCTCTGAGTTTTTGAGTTATAGAGTAATTCCACCATAGCTCATGATCTAAACACCTCTAATATGTTGTATCTAAGCTATTCAAACACTCACATGTGACCTGAAACACTAAAATCACAAATTCAGTCTCCAAAACCTCAAAATTTGACTTTTTTGCATTTTTCAAGCCATGTCTTTATTTAGTGACTTCCAAAACTAAACCAGACCTCAAACACACTTCAAATATCATCCTCAAACTGTCCCAAATGGTTCCCCTCATCTGGAACACCATTTGAGAGAGTTGCCATATTGGTCACTTTTGCAACTTTTGCAAGAAAGAGCTAAAACTTGTTCCTGGGGATTCCAGCTGGTTCCAACAATCCTAAAAGCTTCTAAGGGACTAAATGAGAGTGTCCAAAGCATCAAATTACTTTTGGCACAAGGAACTTGGCAGATAGCACAAAAAGCTCTAAGAGGTAAGTGCATGACAACTTGAACTCTTTGAATTATGCATTCCTTTGATGTCCATTGATCATAAACATGTCATACATGTTGTATATGTTGTGTTTGAACCAATTTGCCATGTAATTCCAGCATGTACCATGAGATAGCATAGAACATGCAAAAATAGGCCTATTTTGAAATCACTATCGGATTTTGAGGAGGAGATATTTTCTGGAAATTCCAAGGGCACCATTGGATTCTTCATGAAATTCTAGGTCACATGCACCTAAATTTTGTCCCAATCCATGGAGAAATAAGAAAGTTAGAGGCTTCACATAAATTTCCCAAAAGCTTGCCTTGCCCAGGCCTAGAAACAAGGCATGCCTTATGATTTAATGGGGTGGTTTTGATACACAGATGTATCACCACCCCCATGGTAGCGCGCATGTGTGTTTGTTGCCAAGGTCGTGGGTTAAAACCCCACCCAGACCATTTTGCCATTTCACTCTTTTTTTGCTATTTTTTATATTTTGTGGTTTTTATTAATTAATTCAAAAATTAATTTCTCTCTCAATTTTAATTATTTTTTATTGGTTCTTTTTTTGAAAATTCCAAAAAATGTTAAAATAGTTTATTACATGAAAATTTCACAAAAATATTATTTATTTCATATATTCGGTATTTTTGTAAAGAATTATATTTTTATTTGTTTTTAAACATTACAAATATTTCTTTTTCTTCGTTTTGCAAAATTCAAATGATTTTTAAATCATCCCATGAATGAAATATGATTTTCCAAATATAAATCCAAGATCACAACCTTTTTTCACATGACTGATTATTTTAGTTGAATTTTTATTCAATTAAAATACATTTAAAAACCAAAAATTAGGGTTTTGATCACTATCACCCTAACAAATCTTTTTTCAAACACTTGGGCCTCTAATAGAGTGAAAGACCCAACCCCCTTTGTACATAGACCTTTTTTGCACCTCAGTCATTATATAAGTCCCACTGTGTTTTTAAAAATCTCGGCGCGATCGTCGCCTTTTAAACAAAGTCAATTGGGCCTACCCTCGTGTTGTAAGTCCCATTTCTTTTCTTTTTTCAAATCTTTGGGCTTCTCCTTGAGTTGTAAGACCCATTCCTTTGTACAGAAAACCTCTTTGGGCCTCAATCATTGTATAAGTCCCAGTATAGTTTACAAAACAATGGTACGATTATTGTTTTTCATCTGGGCCTCTCCTTGAGTATAAGCCCCAACAATCTTTTCAAAACAACTTCCCTTTTGATTTAGGTTCAAATTTATAGTTGTTACCAAAACTTTCTTTAATTTCTTGAACAACTAACCATACAGTTGTTACTATGGAAGCTTGCTCGCCTGTAAGTTTTTATCAGCTTTCTTTACATGCTTTCATATATATAACTATATTGCTGGAAGCTTGCTCACCTGTAAGTCCTTCTTTCATATCCTTTTAAATACTTGTCATATATCACCTGTATATGTACTAGTATATCTGCATAGAGTTTTCCCCGACAACTAGGTCTAGAACTAGGTAAAGCCAGTTGGTCACTCTTAAATACAGTCAAAACTAGATCCCCATATGATTTCCAGATACAGTCTTGCCTTCTCTTGGGCTTAAACAATATGGAACAAAGAGAAGGCATTATTCTCGGTGAAACTTTTCTCAAACTGTCACTTTTAGAAATTGTCAAAGAAATTCAATTCCCCATAGAGGAATTATTCTCGGTGAAACCTCTCTTGAATTTCTTCAAATCCTAGAACTGTTCACTAAAGGAATTATTCTCGGTGAAACCTTTCTTGAACTTTTCTTAGGTTTGGGACCCACAGGCTTCCTAAAAGCATCCCCGCCTCCTCTTGGGCTTTGTACAAGGACCCTCCGGCTTCTTAAAAGTTCTCATGCCTTCTCTTAGGCTTAGTACAAGGACTTTGAAGACCTCTTAAAGGTATAGGACAGAACTTAGTCATCATTTGTTAGAGCAGTCTTTCCAGTATTTCCGTAGGATCTAAAACTCAATTGTTATCCTAAACTTCCCCAGCCAGGGTCAGTTTATCATCAGAGCCTCAAGGTATCTGATACCTCAACCCTTCTGTAAACCCTCAGCAAGAGTTGATTCCCCATTTTGGACCTGCCTCTGGATCTCAATAATCCTCAGCAGAAGACAGCCTCCTCTTGGGCTTTGTACAATGATTTTCCCTAGCTGAGTTAACCTCTTCAGACTCTCTTTTTGAGTCCATAACCTTTCCACACTCTCTTGTTGAGTCATTGGTATAAAACAAAAACACTCTCTTGTTGAGTCAACCTCTTTCAGCCTCAATCTTGGGATTTGTACAAAACACCATATAAATTTCCCTATGCAGAGTCAATCCTCTTTCAGCCTCAATCTTGGGCTTTATACAAGACAGATAATACTCTTCAGCGGAATCAAACTCATTTCAGCCTCAATCTTGGGCTTTGTACAAGACACCTAAAATATCCTCAGCCTAGTCAGTAAAGTCTCATTTTAGCCTCAATCTTGGGCTTTGTACAAGACAGATAAAGATTTCTTTCCCACCGAGTCAGTCTTCTTTTCAGCCTCAATCTTGGGCTTTGTACAAGACACATACAAACCCTCCCCAACGGAGTAAAAATCCCTTTTAGCCTCAATCTTGGGCTTTATACAAGAGAGACAAAATATTTCACCGAAAAAGTCAAACTTTTAGCCTCCTCTTAGGCTTTGTATAATGATATCCCCAAAGAGTCAACTCTTTTAGCCTTAATCTTGGGCTTTGTACAAGACAGATAGACACTCTCTTGTTGAGTTAGTCTTTTCCAGGCTCCTCTTAGGCTTTGTATAAGGACTTCCCAGTGGAGTCAATCAACCTCTTAGCTTCAACCTTGGGCTTTGATCAAGGCACACAAAAATCAACATCCCCTAAGAGGAAATCAAAATCTCTGTAGGAAGTCATTTCTCTATTTATCACTCTTCAAAACAGAATATCCAAAACAAACCTTAATTCCAGATAACTGTTGTAAGTGGCACACTTGTTGATTCAAATATCCAAGTTGTAGTCCATCTTTTATCCTGGTAAATTCTCTCTCTCATCTAATTGGTGTAAGCGGCAAGCCTCTGGATTGTTTACATCCACGCCACTGTCCCTCTCTTAGCATGAAAGATTCCTAAGGAAAAATGCAATTTCTCAACACTGAGTTAAATTTTTCTCCTTCAGGATAAATCCCTATAAAGGAAATTATGGCATTGCTGGATTCTCACATCCCAGTTAAAGTAACCCTCCTTTATAATCAGTCACCCAACAGTTGTGATAAACAGACGAGGTGTCTCCCTTTAGAGATGACAAATTTCTCTCTAAGTCAAACCTTTAGCTTCAATCTTGGGCTTCGAACAAGACACAAATACTCAACCTTTTAGCTTTAATCTTGGGCTTCGAACAAGACACAAATACTCAACCTTTTAGCTTCAATCTTGGGCTTTGAACAAGAATACAAAACATATTTTTCCTCCCATAGAATAGGAGGAACTACTATTGCTCTGATTTCCCTATTTCTTTAAACGGGAATATGTAGGCATAAGATTGCGAAATCTTAGCGAGCATACCAAACAAAAACTCTAGGTCCAGTACCTTCATGCCGATCAAAAACTTTAGGTCCAGTACCTTCATATCACCCAAACCATCAAAACTCTCTCTCTCTCTCTCCCACAGACATCCTTCAAAGAAGAAACTTTCCCATTTACAGATAAACACCATCAAGTACAAAGCAGAACCTAATGCTAACAACCTATGGATAACCACATATAGGATGGGTAATTGACAACTCCCCATTGTATAACCTGACCCCGAACCCCCCGAATCTCTCTTAGAATTTGTTCAGTTAAACAATCGCGTGCAAGGTTAGTTTTAGATGTCTTCCCTTTCCTTTCCAACTTCACGAGATAAATAAGAAATCAGAAAGTAGCACCCCATTCCTCCTCAGGAGGAAACAATTCTGTGCGATAAGGTGGTCGCGTCACCGACAAAAATCGCACGCTACAGTAAAATGGCGACTCTGCTGGGGAGTCATTTTGTCTGTATAGGATTATAGACTAGAATTCCTAAGAGGTCTAGGATGTTAGTTTTAAGGATGAATATATATATATATATATATATATATATATATATATATATATATATCGCTTTTCCTACTTGATATCCGTGTTTATTTTTCTACTAATGGGAATGCGAGTGATGTCGCATGTGGAAAGTTTGAGTGATACCTAAGATAGGTGATGGCATAGACGGGCGGTCTTACAGGGAGTGAATCCCGAATAAGCTGTCCTAGTAGACCATCAAATCAGTGGAGATACCCTTTCGGATTCAATGTCTAACAACTTCGGTTGTGAAAGCAGATTGTTCGATTGTGGTATCCATGAAACTGAGGATTTAGTAAATAGTAACCAGGTGGCTATTTAGTAGTGTGGTAGCTATCGGAAATAGTTGTCACACAATACTACACTCAATTGAGATTACCCTAAGATGCTACAGCTCGCTCGGGTGAACCAGCTTGCTATTGTTATCCCAAGGAGGGTCAATGATTTTGAGTACATGTACAAAAATTCACCATAGTACAACCTTTGGGGATGGGTAGAGCCATGACTCCATGCTCGTGACGCTGAACCTTTGAACCCATGTTTTTTCTATGTTTTTGTGTGATGCATTCATGCATTCATTTAAAAAACTCTTAAACATAGAAAACATCTTCTTTTCTCTTCTCCCTTTTTCAAAATAAACTAAAACAATGATTGCAAATATCAGAGAAAAGGATTGCGTTATGGATTTCGGTAGAAGAAAGACGCACAAGTACACCTTCAAGGTTCCAAAACTCGAGGATTTAAGAGGGTTGGCAAGGATGATCACCAACCCTGATGCTTTCAGGGCTAAGTACGGAGGACTGCTGTCTCTATTAAGGGTCCATGTGATTGAAGGAATCCTGTCTACGCTAATTCAGTTTTATGATCCAGTTTATCACTGTTTCACATTCCCGAATTATCAACTAGCACCCACGCTAGAGGAGTACTCTCACCTGACTGATTTACCTATCACTGACCAAGCTCCCTTTTCTGGACTGGAAGAAATTCCAAAGGATCAAACCATTGCAAGAGCAATCTATTTGGACGAGTCAGAAGTCAGGACTCACATGACCACTAAGGATGGAATCCAACGATTACCAGCCAAGTTTCTGGTAGAGAAAGCCTTGTACTTTTCCAATATAGGAAACATTTCTGCTTTCGAAGATATCTTTGTTCTACTCACGTACGGGCTTTTCCTTTTTCCCAACATTGATAACTTCGTTGATATCAATGCTGTTAAGATATTTCTGATTATAAACCCCGTACCAACCATGCTCGTAGATGCTTATCATTCTGTACACTTAAGGAATTTGTACAGTGGAGGAATGATCACATGTTGTGTACCCTTGCTTTACAAGTGGTTCACTTCTCATTTACCTAAGTCTGGTGCATTTTGGTATCATAAGAGTACTCTATGTTGGTCACAGAGAATCATGTCTCTTACCAACTCTAACATAGACTGGTATAATAGGATCTATGACGGGATAAGAATCATCGACCGTTGTGGAAATTTCCCTAATGTACCCATCATAAGAACTAAAGGAGGAATAAACTATCATCCAGTTTTAGGTCGTCGTTAACTCGGATACCCGATGAGACACATCCCACGTAATGTTCATCTGGAAGGTCTTTTCTTCAAGGAAGGAGAAAATGACAGGGCACTAAAGACAGAAATAGTGCATTCCTGGAAACATGTTCACAGGAAAGGAATAGAGTCTCTAGGAAAACCGGACTGTGTCTCTGTGGAACCTTATCTCCACTGGGTACAAACTAGAGCCCTCAAGCTGAGGATGCCTTACCCTCATCAAGAAGTTCTTCCGTTAAAGGAATATGTCCTTTATTTTATGTCTGATACGGAAAAACTCTAGGTCACCCTAAACAAAGTTCAACGGGAAAAGAAATATTGGAAGAACAAGTACCGTATTCTCAATGTGGAGTGTACCAAAATTTAGCAACTGTTAAAATAAAAGGACGCTCTGATTAAGATATTAGAGCAACATGTTGTAGAAAATCAAGAAGACCGAAGAAGTTTGCTAGCTCCTTTCACTTGGCAAAGGACTGACAAGCCGACAACGGCTTAAGATCCCCGGTCAATGAAAAGAAAAATACCGGAACCAGCACCTGAGCTCTCCTCAGAGAGGACTCAGGATCCATAAGCTTAGACATTTCCTTTTACATCTCTTTGTAAAATACTGTATTTCCATTTCTGCAATCTTTCGAATTCAATAAAAACGGGGTCTCCCCGCTGTATGATATTTGCAATCTATTTGTTGAAGTTTCTTTTTTATTAAAGCAAAAAAACAAAAAAAAAATATATATATATAAAAATATATCATTGCATTCATCATTCTCACATAACGCATTCTTCTTACCTTCGAATCTCACGTATACATCTCGATTCTAGAGTCAAACGGTCTCATTCGAAGAGTACTCGGGCCAATCGACAAAAGAAAATGGACAATCTCGAGGAAGATAACAGAGAGCTGAGAGAAGAAATCCACGCTCTGAAGGAAGAACTGAAAAAACTTCACAGTGACATGCAATCCCTGGCAACAGCTCAGAGGCAAAAACAAAGAACCGTGATCTCGGAAATCACATCTACGCCCATAGTGGAGACGTATGATCCTCGGTACAACATGCTTAAAGATCGTCCCTGGGGCATGCCTATTAACTTTATCCTTGAAGGATATATCCCACCGGTCACGGAAGACCCGAGAACTGCAGCAGGAACCGCTGGGCCTGAAGGTTACAAACTTTGGGAAAGCGAAGATGCAAGAGTGATGATAGCAACCCCTGAAGGTTACAAACTTCGGGACATGGAAGCACCACGAGTCATCGCCGTAATGTCCATACCACAACCCGTCGTACACACTGTCCCGGAAGGACAGATTCCACAAGTAATCTTTGGTGGAAACGAAAACATGTACGACATGATGAATGAGTTCCAGGAGCAATTCCTGGAGATGCAAAAGGAATTGTATGCCATTCGCGGTCAGGATTTATTCGGAAAGGACGCCAAAGACCTTTGTCTGGTCCCTAATGTGAAAATACCGCACAAATTCAAGGTGCCTGACTTTGAAAATAACAAGGGTAACTCTTGCCCTCAAAGTCATTTGGTGATGTACGCTCGAAAGATGTCAACTCAGACTGAGAATCAACAGCTACTGATCCATTATTTCCAAGACAGTTTAACCGGTGCCGCACTCAAATGGTACATGGGTTTAAATCGCACCAAATTCGTTACTTTCAGAGATCTTGGTACTGCCTTCATTCAGGAGTATAGGTATAACTTGGACATGGCACCAGACAGAGATCAACTCAGAGCAATGTCGTAGAAGGACAAAGAAACCTTTAAGGAATATGCTCAGAGATGGCATGAGATTGCCGCCCAGATTTTTCCCCCTCTTGAGGAAAAAGAGATGACAAAGATCTTTTTGAAAACCCTAAGCTCATTCTATTACAACCGAATGGTCGCCAGTGCGCCCAATGACTTCACTGAAATGGTAAGCATGGGTGTGCGCCTTGAAGAAGCAGGCCGAGAAGGACGATTGGTTGAAGATACAGGACCATCAAACAGTACCAAAAGATACGGTAGTTCTTTCCCTAAGAAAAAAGAGCAAGATATTGGTAATATCTCACTTGGAAAGTAAAGGCGAAGGTATCAACCAGTAGCAGCGGTAACTCCTGCTATCAACCCAACGCCGGTTCCGACGTATCAACCTCAGGTTGCTCAGAGCCAACCGAATCAACTACAATATCAGTAAAGGAGACAACAGCCTCTTCAGCCGGCTCGTCCTCAGTATAACAATAACAATCATATGACACGACCACCAGGGTTCGACCCTATACCGATGTCGTACACTGAATTGTTTCCACTACTACTGATCAAGGGGCACGTCCAAGCTAGGTCTCTTCTTACAGTATCGAAAAATCCTCCTTTTTGGTTCAAAGCGGATCAAACTTGCCCTTATCATCAAGGAGGACCGGGGCATAACATAGAAAACCGTGTCAGCTTCAAATCCGACGTACAGAAGCTTGTCAAGAACGGGGTCTTATCTTTCAAAGATACAAATCCAAATGTTCAGACAAACCCGTTGCCTCAACATGAGAAAGCTGCAGTAAATTTGATAGAGCAAGAGTCTAACCACAGCTATCAAATTCACGATGTACTCCTATTAGAAACCAATCTGGTCAAGATGCATTGTAGACATAGCGGGTACTGTCATGTGCCGTCTCACAATTATCACCAGTGCGATATATGCTAAAAGAATAATCAAGAATGTTCCGTAGAGCAATCAGATCTACAAGAATAGATGGATCTCGGATGGATCCATGATCATCGAATCCATGAGGTCAATATGACTTACCCAAATCCCAACATCATTCAAAACCACGACATCCGTGCAATGAATGTTAACTTGGTGGCAATGCACTCAAGGCAAAGCCAACATCATGATCTACCACGGCATGATTACAATTCCTATCCGACCTGCTCAATAAGCAATCAGGGATGCTCTTTCATACAAAAGGCCCTCCAACGTCAGATGGATCTCGGATGAATCTAGGATTACCGTGAAAGATGTAGCCACCAAGTTAATATGATTCAAATCTTTGATATTCGCTTGATGAATACCAGTCTGGTAGAATTACACGCCAAGCAAGCCAGGCTCAGTTTTCTGGCTTCACATGGTTATCAGGACTGTAAAGTGTGTCGTGAAGACGACCAAGGATGTGCACTTGTCCAAAGAACACTTTAACACTTGTTGGACCACTGGTGTCTTCCAATTTACTTGGATGAAGCTACACAATAGATCAGTATGGCTGGCGGGGATCCTACTCGACATTAGAGTTAGGATGTTCGCTCGATGGAAACAGATCTAGTAAGGTTGCACAGTATATAAAGCGGGCGTGGCCAGGTACCACCACATAACTATGAACGCTGTAGAATTTGCTCGCAAAACAACCAAGGATGCTACATTGTGCGGTCAGCTCTTCAAAAACAATTAGACCAAAAAGAGATTCGACCCTGTTCAAGTTCCGATTCGATCAACGTAATGCAAGACTATCTTCCTGATCAAGGCCAAGACGTTGTTATAATCTCTAATCATAAAATGACCAAAGACGTATGCGCCATAATCCATATACTCCATGAATCAAGAGTTCCTCTTGATAGCGGAAGGATTCTCAATCTCGAACCAATTGAGGCTGCCTACGATAGTCAGAAAAATTAGAAGGCTCATGTGGTTATCTATCTGCTGGGTCTAATACCATTCAAATCCGATAAGGCTATCCCTTACAATTATGGTGCAACAACAATCGAGAATGGAAAGGAGATTCCATTACCCTCCGTCGTAAACATTACCGACATCAGTCGAGTAACACGGAGTGAGCGGATCTTCAACAGAGGAGTTGGAGACCCCACTAAGGAAAAGGAACCTCAAATAGAAGTTCCTAATCAATCAGCTAGACAATCCAGTGATCCCGACCTTTCAAAGAACAATGATAAGATGCTGAAGCTCATCCAAAAGAGCGAGTACAACATTGTAGACAAACTATTGCAAACTCCTTCGAGAATCTCTGTGTTATCTCTTTTGCTCAGTTCCGAAGCTCACAGAGAAGCTCTACAGAAATTCTTAGAGCAGGCCTTTATGGAACAAGATGTAACAATAAGACAATTTGACAGCATTATCTCCAACATCACTTCCTGCAACAACTTCAGATTCAGTGCTGAAGAACTGCCGGAAGGAGGCAAAAATCATAACATGGCGCTTAACATTACAGTCAATTGCCAGGACAATCCTTTAGCTAGTGTACTGGTAGATACCGGATCAGCTTTGAATGTAATGCCAAAATCAACTCTAGTGCGACTATCATTTCAAGGATCTCCGATGAGAGGCAGTGAGGTCATCGTCCAATCCTTTGACAGATCCCAAAAAATAGTTATCGGCGATGTCGATCTTCCAATAACTATCGGTCCTCACACTTTCCAAGTCACTTTCCAAGTCATGGACATCTGGGCAGCATACAACTGTTTATTAAGAAGACCTTGGATACACGAGGCTGGGGCAGTCACTTCGACACTTCACCAGAAGCTGAAGTTCGTCAAGAATGACCAACTAGTCACAGTATGCAGAGACCAGACCTTGATCGTGAGAAACTTATCATCGATGTCCTATTTAGAACTAGAGGAGGTTGTTGGAACTCAGTTCCAAGCACTCTCGGTGAGCAATGAGAATCGATCAGAGAAAGGAACATCGATTTCCTCGTACAAAGATGCTCTCAAAGTGATCGAAAATAACAACGCAAAAGGATGGGGACAACTTGTCATTCCTACGGATAACAAGACAAAGAAAGGTCTTGGTTTTTCCTCAACCTGTACCTAGACTGCTACTAACGATGAAAGTTTTCATCCCATTCGGGAATTCTTCCGCAGTGGAGGTTTCCTTCACCCCGTGTCTCAAGAAGTACACACCATTAATGAAGGTGACTCCTCTGATACAAATGAAGAGTGGAAGTCCTATCTCAACGAGGATGGTTATATGTCACAGGAAGAAACGCTTATGCCATTCTTCTATGCCACGCAGAACCCGAGATATATACCGAGATCAGACGTCAAGATGATGTACGAAGATTGTGATCTGGAAGGATGTCATGCTCCACCAAACTCATTAGAGGAGGACACTCTGATGAAAGACAACTTTGACTATGACTATTTTGACCCAATGGATGACCTACCTATCTGGCAGCCATATACAAAAGATTTGGGGAAAAAGAGTCAGCCAAATGATGCTTATCAACTAAGCATCATTGAAAAGAATACATGCGTCCCCACCACGTCATGGGATTATTACTCAGGACATTCAGAAGATATCCTGTACAATGATGAATCTGCAAAGATTGTAGGACTAGAGTTCATCAATTATGCTTTTCCTGAGGTCAACGTCATTGAGAAGGATGACTCCTCCAGTTCCACCGAAGTATGGGATACCTTAGGACAACTGAGTGGCAAGTACGACTTCTTGGTCAAGTACACCGCTCCTGAAAGCTCTCGTATCAGGCTCGAAGACATCCAACCAACTGGATGGGAAGATCCGCCTGAGAGTGAAAACACTGTGCAAGATACAACAGAAGAGTTCGTCTATGACAACTCTGCTTAGGAGAAAGACTCCAACGATCCTGCTCCGCCAGAAATCATCGTCATTTCTAAGGACAAAGAAAGAAATAAGGTACCAGACTTTGTGATTCACCGAGGAGTTCGTCGCTAATGGGTTGCTGTCGATGTCCCGAAATTCGTCCATAAGTCTAAGTAATTTTCGTCTTTAACCTTTCACTTCGCCCAGGTGAAACGGATGTTTTTATAGGGCTCACTTTTTGTAAATGTCCCTCTTCGCTTTGCCCAAAGTGACAGAGTTTTGTTTTATAGGGATGTAATTTTAAGAATCGACAAAATCATAAATAAAATAACGTCATTCTGTAATTTTCGCATTAATTGTTGTTTTCACTTTTCGCTTTTTCAGAAAATGGTAATCCTAAAAAACAAACTCCACAATAAAAACAAGCATTTTTCAGAGAAAACACTGTACACACTCTTGCATTCTCTCTATCTCTTCTAAAAACAAATCATCACGTCATGCAGATTGCTTATTTTAAACCCCGTTGAAACATACGATACAATGCCTTCTCGCAACTTTGAATTCCTGGTATTTAAAGCTGAAGAAGAAGAGGACGAAGAAATTCCAGAAGAGATTACCCGATTTCTCAGACAAGAGGAATGGTCCATTGAACCTCACAAAGAGCCGTTGGAAATGGTCAACTTGGTTTCAGAAGAAGAGAGGAAAGAAGTCAAGATTGGGGCATTGCTTTGTCCGACTGTCAAAAAAGATTTGATAAGGCTTCTCAAAGAATATCCCGATGTGTTTGCTAGGTCCTATCAGGACATGCCAGGGTTGGATACCAGCATCGTGGAACATCATCCACCGTTAAAATCAGAATGTCCGCCAGTAAAACAAATGTTTAGACGGACTCATCCAGACATGGATATCAAAATCAAAGAGGAAGTGCAGAAACAGATTGACGCGGGTTTCCTCGCCACCTCAGAATATCCGCAATGGTTGGCCAACATAGTGCCAATTCCGAAAAAGGAAGGAAAGGTCTGAATGTGTGTGGATTACAGGGATCTGAACAAAGCCAGTCCAAAGGATGACTTTCCCCTACCGCACATAGACATGCTGGTAGACAGTACAACAAAGTTCAAAGTCTTCTCCTTCATGGATGGGTTCTCGGGCTATAATCAGATCAAAATGGCGCTGGAAGACATGGAGAAAACTTCATTCATCACCCCATGGGGCACCTTTTGTTACAAGGTAATGCCGTTCACCTTAAAGAATGTCGGGGCAACCTATCAAAGGGCCATGACGACTCTGTTTCACGACATGATGCACAAAGAAATCGAAGTGTATGTCGATGATATGATTGCCAAATCTAAAACAAAAGAGGAGCATGTGACCCACCTGTTAAAACTATTTGAGCGTCTGAGAAAGTACAAACTCCGCTTGAATCCTAACAAATGCACATTCGATGTCCGTTCAGGGAAATTGTAAGGGTTCAGTCAACCAAAAGGGAATTGAGGTTGATCCTAACAAACTCAAGGCCATTCAAGAAGTTCCTTCACCAAAGAGTGAGAAACAAGTCAGAGGTTTCCTGGGACGTTTGAATTACATTTCCAGATTCATATTCCTCATGACCGCGACATGCGCACCAATCTTCAAGTTACTCAAAAAGAATCAGGACTGCGTATGGACAAAAGACTGCCAAACCGCCTTCGACAGCATCAGGGAATACCTATTGAACCCACCGATTCTATCACCTCCAGTGGAGGGAAGACCACTGATCATCTACCTAACAGTCTTGGAAGACTCAATGAGTTGTGTACTTGGCCAACAAGATGAAACCAAAAGAAAAGAGTCTGGCATCTATTACTTAAGCAAGAAATTTACAAACTATTAAACTCAGTACTCCATGCTCGAGAAAACTTGCTGTGCTCTGGCTTGGGCAGCCAAACGTCTTCGCCAGTACATGATTTGTCACACTACTTGGTTAATATCTGAAATGGATCCGATCAAGTATGTCTTTGAAAAGCCTTCTCTCGCGGGAAGGATTACCCGTTGGCAGATTTTGTTATCTGAATACGACATCGAGTACCATGCTCAGAAATCCGTCAAAGGAAGTATTTTAGCTGATCATTTGGCTCATCAACTGATTAACGATCAGGAATAAATCGGGTTTGACTTCCAAGACGAAGATGTCATGTACTTGAAAATGAAAGAGTGCATTGAACCGCTACCCAGTGAAGGGCCAAAACCAGGTTCCCAATGGGGATTAATCTTTGACGGAGCTGTCAACCATTATGGAAATAGAATTAGGACAATCATTATAATACCTCAGGGTACCCACATTCCTTTCACTACCAGATTGACATTCAAGTGTACAAATAATGAGGCCGAATACGAAGCTAGTATCATGGGTCTCAAAGAAGCAATTGACCTAAGGATCAAGAACTTGGATGTATACAGAGGCTTAGCCCTGGTTATCAATCAGATCTAAGGAGATTGGAACACATACCAATTAGGACTGATTCCTTACAAAGATTACACGAGGAGGTTGTTACCATTCCTTAACAGAATCGAGTTTCATCACATCCCTCGTGAAGAGAATCACATGGCTGATGCATTATCTACTCTCTCTTCCATGATTAGTATAGGTCAATGGAACGACATACCTAATATTGGCATAATACGCTTAGAACAGCCGGCTTACATCTTCAGAATTGAAGCAGTCATAGATGACAAACCGTGGTATCACGATATCAAATGATTCCTTCAGAAACAAGAGTACCCGCCTAGGGCATCTAGGAAAGACAGGAAGACCCTCAGAAGACTGGCTGGCAGCTTCTTCCTAAGTGGTGATACACTCTATAAGAGAAACTTTGACATGGTCTTGCTCCGATGCGTAGACAGACCAGAAGCAAACATGCTGATAAAAGAAATTCACGAAGGAACCTTTGGCACTCATACCAACAGACACACAATGGAGAGAAAAATTCTGAGAGTAGGGTACTACTGGTTGAGCATGGAATCCGATTGCTACAAGTACATGCAGAGATGTCACAAGTGTCAGATATACTCGGACAAAATCCATGTATCGCCAACACATCTCAAAGTTCTCTCTTCCCCATGGCCTTTTTCCATATGGGGAATCGACATGATTGGCACGATTAAACCCAAAGCTTCAAACAGACATCGTTTCATCATGGTAGCCATTGATTACTTCACCAAGTGGGTCGAAGCAGCGTCATGCACCAAAGTAACCCGACAAGTCGTGGTCCGCTTTATCAAAAACAATCTCATCTTCCGTTATGGTGTTCCAAGCCAGATCATTACTGATAATGTATCTAACTTGAACAACAAGATGATGAAAGAGTTGTGCGTTGAGTTTAAGAACGAACACCATAACTCATCCCCTTACCGACCTAAGATGAACGGAGCGGTTTAAGCGGCTAACAAGAATATCAAGAAGATTGTTCAAAATATGGTTATAACCTACAAAGACTGGCATGAGATGCTACCTTTTACTCTTCACGGTTATCGCACATCTGTCCACACTTCAACAGGGGCAACCCCTTTCTCTCTAGTATATGGCATGGAGGCAGTGCTCCCCATAGAAGTAGAGATCCCATCAATCCGGGAATTGATGGAAGCTAAGCTAACAAAGGCTGAATGGTGTCAAAGTCGACACGATGAAATAAATCTGATCGAAGAAAAGCGAATAACGGCTCTATGTCACGGTCAGCTGTATCAGTAAAGAATGAAGAAAGCGTTCGACAAAAAGGTCTGACCTCGTGTCTTCTGAAAAGGAGACCTTGTGCTCAAGAAGATACAATCATTTATCACTGATTCTCGGGGCAAATGGACTCCGAACTATGACGGTCCCTATGTGGTCAAGAAAGCCTTCTCAGGTGGCGCCTTGAGACTCGCAACCATGGATGGAGAAGAATTTGCCTACCCCACGAATGTTGATGTAGTCAAGAAATACTTCGCCTAAACAAAAAAAAACGTCTCGGTGGATTGAAAACCTAAAAGGGCGGTCCAGGCAAAAATTAGAGACATAATCAAAAATCATCCCGGTGGATTGGAAATCTCAAAGTACAATCCAGGCAAAAATTAGGGATTAATGGCAAGTAACTACATCCAACACGGGTAAATTCCCCAACAGTAATGCCACCCATCAAGAAAAATCCAGTCAAGGTCATCTTTGACAGAAGCTTAGGATGTCCAGAATTCAAAGTTGGTAGAAGGATAACGGTCGTTTGTTTTCAATGTAGCCCTTTTCCAGAAAATTACCATTTTCTAAGCTTTGTAATGATCTATGGGATCACGCGCTTGGCTGATTTCCATCCTATCAATAAAATTTTAGCCCTAGTGCTTTTGTTTGCAATTCTTATTTGTTTTAGCTTTACAGAATGACATTTTTTTAACATGATCAACGATTCTTGAAATAAAACAAAAATGAATTTACTTGTCAAAATTTTTATGCTTTTAAAATAAAGATGGCAATTTCTTTTGATTGTTGAACATCAAAAGAACGTCGATCGCTTCTCTGAAGGTGATTAAACCTCAAAGTGCAGAATCAAAGTGCTCATTCAAAAATAGTACGCCTGAATGAAAGATCAACTGTGTCAGATGCGAATGTCTCATCTGACATTCCCGACAGAGTTCTTACCTCCTAAGACCGATTAAACAACTCTTTCTCCCCACGGGGACCGTCTCTCCTAAGCAATGCAGGATTGCTATTTTGGACCAGTGATACTTTTAATTCCCCACCGTGGCCGAGTATCCCTTCGTGTTCATTCACTAGTTTGTATGTCGCGTCAGTTTTGTCAGCATGAACATACATATATCATGCATAATTGATTCATATTCATATTCATATTGCATCACTATCACTCTGGTCAGTCTTATCCCCAAGTGATAAAAGTCCTCTCAATCGAGTTGTCAGTCCCTTACTTGTTAGGAAATACAGCGTCTGAAGCAATTTCTCCCCAGTTTATTTCTGGATGGGAGACGGTCTCGGCCCCTTTGATAACTTGAACCTCTGAAAGACAAGGAGACATTCAAAAAACATCACTCTTCACCATTGAAGATGATATGTTCGCTTTCCCGGATTTAAGGAATATCCCCAGAGAAAGCGTCTCAACAAAAGACTCTCAGCAACACATTGGTTTTTCTCTCTAGAAAGTCAATGTTAATGAAGTCATCAGCACCTCAAAATTAGATTACATCACATGGCATTTCTTCGAGAAGATCTTGAAGAAAGGTATGATGTAATATCCCCAAGCAGGAAACAGTCTCTCAAGAGACTCGTTTTCCCCAGTAGAGTCAACAAATGGCGTCTCTAAACAGAGAAGTTTGCACACCTCTACAACTCAGACGAATGGGTTCCCCAGCAAGTCTGACATCAAAAATTTTCCCATCAAATGGCATCTCCCCAGGAAAATTCACTGAGAAGTTTGAGGAAAACCGCTTCACATAACGTCCCTTGTCAAGAAAGGAACTTGAAAAAAAAAACTAAGACCAGTTCCTTGGCTGAAGACCAGGATCGAGGGGAAGTTTATTAACAAAAGAAAATGAGACAAGTTCCTTGGCTAAAGACCAGGATCGAGGGGAAGTTTATTAGAAACTGAGACTAGTTCCTTGGTTGAAGACCAGAATCGAGGGGAAGTTTATTGACAAAAGAAACTTAGACCAGTTCCGTGGCTGAAGAGCCGGATCGAGGGGAAGTTTATATTAGAGTCTTAGACCAGTTCCTTGGCTAAAGACCAAGATCGAGGGGAAGTTTTTACCCTTTTCTAAGTTTCATTGCTTAGCAAAAGAAGATGAATAAGCAAACTGCCATTCATAACCACAGTCAAAATTTCGGGTATTCCGATATTTAATCCTCTTGCACCCCGACTGCCCTAATACCTTCGCCATTCACACCTTCGGGTCCAAGAAGATTAAATAGGGGCATCTATCATACCACAAATTTTGACCACCAAGATTTCCCATCATTGTGAGAATCATCACCACAATATGGATGTACTTTCATGCCTCATCAATCTCCTCAAAGATGATGGAGCATTCACCACAATCGAGAATTAGGGTTTTGAGCCCTCTCAGAGCACTTAGGCAAAGGATCAATAAAGAAATGACACGATCTTCAACTTGCCTAACTTTTCAAACACCTATTAAGGATCAAGAGGACTCCCACATCAATAATCAAGCACAAGATTGCAACATTCCAAGTGGATCAAGCCTCAAGATCGCCAATGTCACCAAGTTAGGGTTTTGGTCGACTAGGGCCTCCAGATAAAATTTTTCATCTGGGCATGAGCCAATGCTTCAAAGCATAACACAAGATACTCTAAGGGACCTCATGGACCCAATCATCAAATCAATTTAACCTCAGGGAATGCATTTACCAAAAATCAAGAATTAGGGTTTCTTGACCTAATTCACCTCATCAAAGCAATTTAACCTCAGGGAATGCATTTACCAAGAATGCACTCTATTAGAGGCCTAAAGAGTTTGAAAATGAATAAAGATGGGTCTTATATCTCAAGGAGAAGCCCAGTTGAAAATAGTTTGAAAACGACGATCGCATCGAAATTTCCGACTATATCCGGACTTATACAATACACTGAGGCCCAAAAATGATTCTTATTTACAAAGAGGTGGGACTTACACTCTATCAAGAGGCCCAATTGTTTTGAAATATTTGAGTATGATTAAAAATCAAAGAAACCCTAATTTTCACTTTTTAAAAGTAATTTTTCAAAGAAAATTAATAAAAAATGATGAAAATACCAAAAATGTTTAAAAACAATTAAAATGAATTTATTTACAAAAATACCAATTATATTAAATAAATTATATAAATTTGATCTTTTTGTAGAATAAAATATTTTACTATTTTTGTGATTTTTCAGAAAAAAATCAACCAAAAATGATTAAAATTGAGTGAGAAATTAATTTTTCAAATCATTAATAAAATTATCTTGAAAAATGTAAAAAATAGGAAGAAGTGGTAAAAAAAAAAAAGAGGTCTGGGGCGAGGGGGGTTCGAACCCCAGACCTTTCACTCGCTAGTACACACAAACCAGTTGATCAACCACTGGGGCGCAATACCAATTCATAATATACATGGCAAATGAAAAACATAAGGCAAACTTGGTTGGTTTCTGAAGCATGGCGCCATGGCCATCTTCAACCTCAAGCTCAAATGCGTGAAGCCCTCTAACTCACTCGTTTCTCAGCCATTTGACATGATCCAAGCACCAATTTCATGTATTTTTAACAAGGAACATGATGGCAATATTTGATTTCATTTATTTTTAGTGTGTAGCAAGTTATATCAACATGAGTGGCTGAACCCTAGTTTTGCAAAAGCAATTGTGCAGACATGTTGGTGAGTGCTATGATCAAATTTTTTGAGGTGAAATACTCAACATATGATGACAAGCAATTGGCAAAAGTATCATGCGAGGAAATATGAATGGATCATGAAGATGTAGTTTTAGGCTTACCTTAATGCAAGCTGAAATGGGATCTCTGCACAAACTGTGTTCTATAAGTGATTTGATGATCTCTACAGCTCCAATGGATGTTATGGAGTAGATTTCAACCCTTGGACCCCTTGGAAATTGCCTTGGTCAAGTTATGGTATCCAAGTTGCAGAATGGATGCATAATGGGCTAGTTGAAGAGTGATTTTGGGTTATAGGTGTTATAGAGATGGTTTAAGTGCTTTAACATCTCATATACATCATATGTGATGTGTTTGAGAAGTTGGTTTGAGTTGCTTGAGGATGCAACTCAAAACCCGATAGTGTTTGCTCAAAATGTGGAGTTTTTGGCACTTAAGGAGAGAATGAGAGAAAGAAATGTTATAAGCTGCTTTGGGGTGATTTTAATGATTAGTTAGGACCTCTATTTATAGTGAATCAACTCTTGTCTTGGAGGAATAGTGAATGGCTGCTGGATCAGATCACATTCAATGGCTTTGGCTTGGTGGCATTTCTTCTCATGCAAGGCAACCTAGCCTCTCCCAAAAGCAGGGCTATGTCTTGACAAAATCCACATTCCTCAGATGTTTTAGTTGTTTTTTAAGTGAGCATCTTGACTGATTAGAGTGGCTTTGTTGAAAGTGCCCTATTTCACATAAATGCCTTTGAATTCAAGGCATAATGTGCCAAAATGCATTAATCTCAAGTTGGAAGATCCCTTAGCTTTTTTTACTTAGCTTTACAGGTTGGATCAGTTGGATTAGGATTAGATTAGATGACTGTGGCATAGGGATCCTTGGTTTTGGTTCAGAAATCGTGCGTGGCAAGAAATTACATAAACTGATTTTTCCAAAACAGCTGCAACAGCATGACTTTGGGCATGGATTTCTCTTGGCTCAAGTTGAATCAATTCATGCTAATAAGTTCTTTGAATTCTTAGCAACATTTGCAACAACATTGATGTTTACCTTTGGAATCGATTCCACTTCCAACTATGTGAAAAAACCTCACAAGTTTTGGTGTTTTAAACAAAATCTGTCTTTTGTCTAAGTGTTGAAAAATGATGCATTTTCATGTTTTTAGTGATTTTGATCCAATCATAACTTAAAATCCATGAGGAACTGGAATGAGGTGTAGTTGACACTTTTGAAGTATGCCATGAGGTCTACAAATCCATCTTTGGACCTTCCAAAATGGTTGCTTGGATCTCAAGTTATGGTCCTTGGAAGTTGGTACCCTAGCCACTTTATTTCATAACTTAGAAAGATTCTAAGTTTTTATGGTTACCCCTTTTACAAGTTATCCCATTTTCTTTGATTTTTCTTGATGAATGATGATTCCAATCACACATTAACATCATTTTAGGGTCAAGGAACCATAATTGTGAAAAATCTCAAAAAGTCAAGCTTTGACTTTTGTGCACTGTTGACTTTTTATCAGATGAATTCCAAATTATGCGATCCTCTAAGAAATCAAGTCCTTGACCTAAATCAAACTTTATGGATATGTTCCATAGGAGTTATAGGGTGTATTGAATCATGTCCCGAGGTTTGGGAGCATGTCCTGGTTAAAAGTCAAAGATACAATTGACTTTTTCCTCGAAACCCTAATTGTGGTCCAGATGAAATTAAAACTTGTGAATCAAGATTCTTGTATCAATCCATTGTTGCAAATGGATCAATGTGGCGTATTGGAGGCCCTCAACTTAGGGGTGAATTAGGTCAAGAAACCCTAATTCCTAATTTTTGATAAATGCATCCCCTGAGGCTAAATTGACTTGATGATTGGGTCCATGAGGTCCCTTGGAGTATCTTAGGTTGTGCTTTGAAGCATTGGCTCGTGCCCAGATGAAAATTTCCATCTGGAGGCCCTGGTCGACCAAAACCCTGATTTGGTGACACTGACGATCTTGAGGCTTAATCCACTTTGAAGGTTGCAACTTGGTGCTTGATGTAACACCCCATTTCCCATCGCGAATAAATAATACATATATAAATCAGAGTAAATAAAAATTTATTTTTCCGACAGAAAACAGGGATGTCACAATTAAATAAAGAAAACACAATCGCTGCTCATAAATTTTGATACATAACACAAAATGGAAAAAACCTCAAATGGAAACTTTTTCCAACAAAATGAAGTTCAATTATGGAATAAAGCGGAAAGATCCATAACTGACTTGTTTTACAAAATGAATTGTTTTCTAACATCAAATTATACATACAAAAGTAGTACCAAATATATTCAACAAATCTATACATATATAACAACAGCGTTTCCCGACTCCCGTGCTACGTATCAGAGCAGACACCAAGACCGACAAAAGAATGGAGAACTAATCTTCATAAAAGCCTCCGAGAAGAAGGGTGAGAAATAACGACTAAAACAAGATTGCATATGCAAACACATAAAAATTCACATGCATAGTTATTCTCACCACAAACATCACATGCTAGTACATATAACATGCCACATATACGCAACATATATCTATTAATCCAACAACATAGCATATATCAATTATCCAATATACTCACATATTTGCACATAAGGCATACCAAGTCATAACATATAGAAACACCCCACCCATCACATAGCATATGTCTATGCATAAAACATATTATCCACAACCAATGCATTTATCACATATGCACATCAATTCACCAATTCAAACAATGCATTTATCACATATGCACATCAATTCACTAATTCAAACATAATTCTCAACACATGCTCAATTAATTCATGATTTTCCACACATAATCAATCCATTCATGATTTATGCAAATGCAAAGAGACCGACACAACGACTCTATGCAAATGCGGTACCATCCATCCATCAATCTCATCACTAGTTCACTCAGGAACTATTGGAATCATCGCTTGTTACTGAGGACCACTCATGAAACACCCCGTCGGGAAAACGATGTTCCCTGTCGCTTTCGGTCCTCTTGGGATAAGGTGCACGACGTTTATGGATCGCTTTCAGTCCTCTTTGTATAAGGCGCACGATCCAATCGCTTTCGGTCCTCTTTGTATAAGGCGCACGATCGTCTATAATCATCGCTTTCAGTCCTCTTTGTATAAGGCGCATGATGTTATAGCGGATTCCCTCTGGAATCGTTTCGTTGCTCACACCCACTAGGGCACACGACATCACAAGATGTATATCATGATGCTTGACACACAAGAACTCATGACAATCAAATGCATCTTCACAATTCAACCATATGAATTATCTCATCATCACTATTCATGCATTGAAAACACTTCAAACAATGCATTTCATCACAAACCATAACAATCATGCAATCACAATTACTTCCACAAGGAATTCGCACCACAAAGGCTACCCACAACACATCATAACAACATACATTGATATTCAATCCAACAATGTATTTTACCACACAACAACACCATTATCATACATTGAAATCAAACCCAAAACAACACATTTATTTCTCCATAAGACCACAACCCATCATCACCAACACTCATCATATATATTCACCTCATATAACAGCACACAAGCTATACGATACATATTAAAAGCATATTGCATGATAACACATCAAATACACACAGTTACGACGGTAACAGTCGACCAAGCGACACATTTCCAGACCCCCGACATAATTAAATCGGCCAACCAATATCAAAACCATTTAATTAGAAAAAACAGCTCATAAGCTTTCCATCACATCAAACCGCGCCTCAAACCGACTTACGGTTCAAAAGTTATAAAGAAAACAAAACGGGAAATCTGTCATGTTCGCAATGCGAAGCTCCTAGCGAGTCCTTCGCTTCCTCATTCGCAGTGCGAATGCCCAAGCAAACCATGACAGAAAGGAAAATAGCCTACAGTTCGGAGTGCGAACTCCCAGCGAACCTTCGCTGTCCCCTTCGCAGCGCGAATCCCCCAGCGAACCGTGGCAGAAGGGAAAATAACACAACGTTCGCAGTGCGAACACCTCGCGAACGTTCGCTTTCCCCTTCGCTGGCCATTCGCAGTGCGAACCTGCGAAACCAGAAAAACCCAGCAGCGCTAACATAGGTCATTTGGGGTCAAAATCCATCATTTCTTCCACCCAAACACTTCCAAAACATACTATAACAACCAAAACATGATCCAAACCTAACGACAAGTATTCTACGCAGTTTATATCGAATTTCATCCGTGAAAACATCGATTTCTATCAATTGCTCCTAATTCCAATCGATACGAAAAGTTGCGAAACAACCAAAACAATTACAACAAACAACACATATACATACACAAGCAAGATATAATTGAAACTTCTCACCCTTACCCGATTAATCGCTCAATTTCCTCTTTCTCCTCTTTTCTCTTTCTTTCTTCTCCTTTTCTTTCTCTTCTTTTTCTTTCCTTTTCTTTTCTCTCTTTTTCTCTCCACTTTCTATTTATATAAATATCTAAACCCCTAAAAGACTATTTTACCCCTCAACTCAAATATCTCGCAAACGCTCTCAAAATGCGATAAAACATAAACAACAATGAAAAATAATATATTGTCAAATAAAAGTTAGAAATAAAATAATATAATAATAAAATAATCAAAACGACTCGATTAAATAAAACTAACTAAAACTGGGGAGTTACACTTGATTCTTGATGTGGGAGTCCTCTTGATTCCTTTGTGGGTGTTTGAGATACTAGACAAGTTAAAGATCATGTCAGTTCTTGATTGATCCTTTGTCTAAGAGCTCTAAGAGGGCTTGAAACCCTAATTCTTAGCTATAGTGAATACTCACCCGTCTTTGAGGAGATTGATGAGGCATGAAGGTACATCCATATTGTGATGATGATTTGTACAATGATGGGAAATCCTAGTGGTCAAAATTTGGGGTATGACAGATGCCCCTATTTAATCTTCTTGGACCCGAAGGTGTGAATGGCGAAGGTATTCGGGCATTCGGGGTGCAAGAGGATTAAATATCGGAATACCCGAAATTTTGACGGTGGTTATAAATGGTAGTTTGGTCATCTATCTTGTTTTGCTATGCATTGATGCTTAGAAAAGGTAAAAACTTCCCCTCGATCCTGGTTTTCTACCAAGAAACTGGTCTCAGTTTTCTTTTTTTGAAATAACTTCCCCTTGATCCTGGTTTCCTACCAAGGAACTGGTCTCAGTTTCTGATATAAACTTCCCCTCGATCCTGGTTTCCTACCAAGGAACTGGTCTCAGTTTCTGATACAAACTTCCACTCAATCCTGGTTTCCTACCAAGGAACTGGTCTTAGTTTCTTTTGTCAATAAACTTTCTTGACAAGTGACGCTATTTGTAGCGGTTTTCCTCAAACTTCTCGCCGGATTTTCCTGGGGAAATGCCATTTGATGGAAAGAGTTTTGATGTCAGACTAGCTGGGGAACCCATTCATCTGAGCTGTAGAGGTGTACAAACTTCTCCGTTGGAGACACCATTTGTTGAATCTGCTGGGGAAAACTAGTCTCTTGAGAGACTGCTTTCGCTTGGGGATATTACATTATACTTTTCCTCGAGATCTTCTCAGAGGAAATGCCATGTGACGTAATCCAATTTGGGAGGTGCTGATGACCTTTTCGTCAGCGAACTTTTCGAAGAAGAACTACTGTATTGCTGAATCTCTGATTAAGAGGCTTTCTTTGGGGATTTTCCTTAATCCAGGAAAATGAAGATATCATCTTCAATGGTGAAGAGTGAGATTTGTCGAAGGTTTATTGTTTTTTCAGAGGTTCAAGTTATCAAAGTGGTCAAGGAACCATCTCTAATCCAGAGATAAATTGGAGAGAGATTATTTAGATGATTCACTTTCTAATGAGGAAAGAACTGACAACTCGATGGAGAGGACTTTTATCACTTGGGACAAGACCAACCGGAGTGATAGTGGTGCAATATGAATATGAATGTAAATCAATAATGCATGATGTATGTATGCTTATGCTGACAAAACTGACGCGACATACAAACTAGTGGATGAACACGACTGGATACTCGGCCACTGCTGGGGACGAAGAAGTACCACTGGTTTAAGATAGCAATTATGCCTTGCTTAGGAGATACAGTCCCTGTGGGGAACAACCGTTGGTCGGGCTTAGGAGATAAGAAATTTGCCGGGGGGTATTAGATGAAATACGGTCTCTGACACAGTTGATCCTTCGTTCAGGTGTACCGGTTTAGAATGAGCACTTTGATTCTGCACTTTGAAGCTCGACTACTACTGGAGAAGCGATCGATGTTCTTTCGATGTTCAACAGTCAAAAGAATTGTCATCTTTATTTTAAAAGCAGAAAAAGTTTGACAAGTAAATTCATTTTTTTGTTTTATTTCAAGAATCATTAATCATTTTAAAACGTCATTCTGTAAAGCTAAAACAAATAAGAATTGCAAACAAAAGCACTAAGGCTCAAATTTTATTGATAGGATAGAAATCAGCCAAGCGCGTGATTCCATAGAGCATTTACAAAGCTAGAAAATGGTAATTTAAGGGAAAAGGGCTACATTAAAACATAGTTACTTGCCATTAATCCCTAATTTTTGCCTGGATTATACTTTGAGATTTCCAATCCACTGGGATGATTTTTGATTATGTCTCTAATTTTTTCCTCGACCGCCCTTTCGGGTTTTCAATCCACCGAGACGTTTGTTTTTTTTTTATTTAGACGAAGTATTTCTTGACTACGTCAACATTTGTGGGGTAGGCAAATTCCTCTCCATCCATGGTTGCAAGTCTCAAGGCGCCGCCTGAGAAGGCTTTCTTGACCTCATAGGGGCCGTCATAATTTGGAATCCATTTGCCCCGGGAATCACTGAGAAATGATTGTATCTTTTTGAGCACAATGTCTCCTTTTCTGAAGACGCGAGGTCGGACCTTTTTGTCAAACACTTTCTTCATTCTCTCCTGATACAACTGACCATGGCATAAAGCCGTTATTCACTTTTCTTCTATCAGATTCAGTTCGTCGTGTTGACTTTGACACCATTTAGCTTCTGTTAGCTTGGCTTCCATCAATACCCGGATTTATGGGATCTCCACTTCCATGGGAAGCACTGCCTCTATGCCATATACTAGAGAGAAAAGGGTTGCCCCTGTTGAAGTACGGACAGATGTGCGATAATCGGGAAGGGCAAAGGATAGCATCTCGTGCCATTCTTTATAGGTTACAACCATCTTCTGAACAATCTTCTTGATGTTCTTGTTAGCCGTTTCTACCGCTCCGTTCATCTTAGGTCGGTAGGGAGATGAGTTATGGTATTCGATCTTGAACTCAACGCATAACTCTTTCATCATTTTATTGTTCAAGTTAGATCCATTATTAGTAATGATCTGGTTTGGAACACCATAACGACAGATGAGATTGTTTTTTATAAATCGGACCACCACTTGTCGGGTTACATTAGCGTATGACACTGCTTCTGAGGGTTTTCCTATCTTTTTTGGATGCCCCAGGTGGGTACTCTTGTTTCTGAAGGAAGCATTTGATATCGTGATACCAAGGTTTGTCGTCTATGACTGCTTCAATCGTGAAGATGTAGGCGGGACGCTCAAGGCGCATTATGTCGATCTTAGGTATGTCGTTCCATTTACCTACACTAATCATGGAAGAGAGAGTGGCCAATGCATCAGCCGTGTGATTCTCTTCATGAGGGATATAGTGAAACTCGATTCTGTTGAAGAAGGGTAACAACCTTCTCGCGTAATCTTTGTAAGGAATCAATCCTGATTGGTATGTGTTCCAATCTCCTTTGATCTGATTGACAACCAGGGCTGAGTCGCCATATACATCCAAGTTCTTGATCCTTAAGTCGATCGCTTCTTCGAGACCCATGATACAAGCTTCGTATTTGGCCTCGTTGTTTGTACACTTGAATGTCAGTCAGGCGGTGAAAGGAATGTGGGTACCTTGAGGTGTTATGATAATTTCCCCAATTCTGTTTCTGTAATGATTGGCAGCTCCGTCAAAGATCATACCCCATTGGGAACCTGGTTCTGGCCCTTCACTAGGTAGCGGTTCATCACAATATTTCATTTTTAGATACATGACATCTTCGTTTGGGAAGTCAAATCCAACTGACTCTTGATCGTCAATCGGTTGATGAGACAAATGATCGGCTAAAATACTTCTCTTGATGGCTTTCTGAGCATCGTACTCGATGTCATATTCCGATAACAACATCTGCCAATGGGCAATCCTTCCCGTGAGAGCAGGCTTTTCAAAGTCGTACTTGATCGGATCCATTTCAGAGATTAACCAAGTAGTGTGACGAATCATATACTGGCAAAGACGTTTGGCTGCCCAAGCCAGAGCACAACAAGTTTTCTCAAGCATAGTGTGCCGAGTCTTGCAGTCGGTGAATTTCTTGCTCAGATAGTAGATGGCAGACTCTTTCCTTTTTGTTTCGTCTTGTTGGACAAGTACATACCCCATTGAGTCTTCCAAGACTGTTAGGTAGAGGATCAGTGGTTTTCCTTCCACTAGAGGTGTTAGAATCGGCGGGTTCAACAGGTACTCCTTGATACTGTCGAAGGTGGTTTAGCAGTCTTCTGTCCAAACGCAGTCCTGATTCCTTTTGAGTAATTTGAAGATCGGCACGCATGTCGCGGTCATGAGGAATATAAATCTGGAAATGAAGTTCAAACGTCCCAGGAATCCCCTGACTTGTTTTCCAGTCTTTGGAGAAGGCATTTCTTGAATGGCCTAGACTTTGTCTGGATCAACCTCAATTCCTTTCTGGCTGATGATGAACCCTAGAAGTTTCCCTGAACGGACACCGAATGTGCACTTATTGGGATTCAAGCGGAGCCTATACTTTCTCAAACTCTCGAATAGCTTTGACAGGTGGGTCACATGCTCCTCTTCTGTTTTAGATTTGGCGATCATATCATCGACATACACTTTAATTTATTTATGTATCATGTCATGAAACAGAGTAGTCATGGCCCTTTGATAGGTTGCCCCGGCGTTCTTCAAATCGAACGGCATTACTTTGTAGCAAAAGGTCCCCCATGGGGTGATGAACAAAGTTTTCTCCATATCTTTTGGCGCCATATTTATCTGATTATAGCCCGAGAATCCATCCATGAAGGAGAATACTTTGAACTTTGTTGTACTGTCTACCAGCATGTCAATGTGTGGTAAGGGAAAGTCATCCTTCGGACTGGCTTTGTTCAGATCCCTGTAGTCTACACACATTCTGACCTTTCCGTCCTTTTTCAGAACTGGCACTATGTTGGATAGCCATTGAGGATATTCTAATGTGGCGAGGAAACCTGCGTCAATCTGTTTCTATACTTCCTTTTTGATTTTGATGGCCATGTCTGGATGAGTCCGTCTCAACCTCTGTTTCACCGGGGGACATTTCGATCTTAATGGTAAATGATGTTCCACGATGCTGGTATCCAACCCTGGCATATCCTGATAGGATCGAGCGAATACATTGGGAAATTCTTTGAGAAGCTTTATCAAACTTTCTTTAACAGTTGGACTGAGTAGTGCTCCGATCCTGATTTCTTTGCTCTCTTTTCCTGAACCTATGTTGACCGTTTCCAACGGCTTTTTGTGAGGTTCAATGGACCTTTCCTCTTGTCTGAGTAATCGGGAGAGTCATTTTCTTCTTCAGCCTTAACTACCGGGAATTCAAAGTTGGGAGAAGGCATTAGATCGTATGTTTCAATAGGGTTTAAAACAAGCAATCTGCATAACGTGATAATTTGTTTTTAGAAGAGATAGAGAGAATGCAAGAGCGTGTGCAGTGTATTTTCTGAAAAATGCTTGTTTTTTATTATTTGAGTTGTTTTTTAGGATTACCATTTTCTGAAAAAAGAAAATAGAAAACAGCAATAAATGCAGAAATTGCAGAATGACGTTATTTTATTTATGATTTTGTCGATTCTTGAAACTACATCCCTATAAAACAAAACTCTGCCGCTTTGGGAAAAGTGAAGAGGTATATTTACAGAAAGTGAGCCCTATAAAACATCTGTTTCACCTGGGTAGGGTGAAAGGTTAAGATAAAGTCTGGTACTTTCGGAACATTCGTTTTACTTGGACTTATGAACGACTTTCGGAACGTTGACAGCAACCCATTGGCGGCAAACCACTCGGTGGATCACAAAGTCTGGTACTTTCCTTCTTTATTTGTCTTTAGAAATAACGCTGATTTCTAGTGGATCAGGATCGTTGGAATTTGTCTCTCAGGCAGAGTTGTCGTAGGAGGATTCTTCAATTGTATTTTGCATAGTATTTGTACTCTCAGGTATATCTCCCCATCCAGTTGGTTGGATGTCTTCGAGCCTGATACGAGAGCTTTCGAAAGTGGTGTACTTGACCAAGAAATCGAATTTCCCACTTGGTTGTCCTAAGGTGTCCCATACTTCTTTGGAATTGGAGGAGTCATCCCTCTCGATGACGTTGACCTCGGGAAAAGCATAGTTGATGAACTCTAGCCCGGCAAGCTTTGCAAATGCACCGTCGTACTGGATATTTTCTGAATTCCCTGAGTAATGATCCCAAGTCTCCTGGTGGGGACACATGTATTCTTTTCTATGATGCTTAGCTGATATGCATCGTTCGGCTGACTCTTTTGCCCCAAGTCTCCTGGGTATGGTTGCCACATAGGCAGGCCATCCATTGGGCCATAATAGTTGTGGTCAAAGTTGTCTTTCATCAGAGTGTCCTCCTCTAATGAGTTTGGTGGAGCACGGCATCCCTCCGGATCACAATCTCCATATATCATCTTAATGTTTGACCTTGGTATATATCTCGGACTCTGTGCCAGAAAGCAAAATAGTGTAGGCACCTCTTCATGAGACATATAACCGTTCTCGTTAAGATATGACTTCCATTCTTCATTGGTATCAGAGGAATCTCCCTCGTTGATGGTATGTACTTCTTGATACACTGGGCGAAGGAAGCCTCCACTGTGGAAGAAGTTCTGAATGGGATGACTTTCATTGTTAAAAGCAGTTTGGGTACAGTTTGAAGAAAAACCAAGACCTTTCTTCACTTTGTTGTCAGTAGGAATGACAAGCTGTCCCCATCCCTTGGTACTGTTATTTTTTAATACTTTGAGAGCGTCTTTGTACGAGGAAATCAACGTTCCTCTTCCTGAATGATTGTCGTTGCTCACCGAAAGTGCTTGGAACTGGGTTCCAATAACCTCCTCTGGTTCTAGATAAGTGCACGACGATAAGTTACTCATGATCAAGGCTTGCTCTCCGCATACTGTGACTAGTTGGTCATTCTTGACGAACTTCAGTTACTGGTGAAGTGTCGAAGTGACTGCCCCAGCCTCGTGTATCCAAGGTCTTCCCAGCAAACAACTGTATGCTTCCCGGATGTCCATGACCTGGAAAGTGACTTGGAAAGTGTGAGTACCGATAGTTATGGGAAGGTCGACTTCGCCGATAACTATTTTTTGGGATCCGTCAAATGCCTTGACGATGACCTCACTGCCTCTCATCACAGATCCTTTGAACGATAGTCACATTAATGTGGACTTCGGCATTACGTTTAGAGCTGAGCCAGCGTCTACCAGTACGGTGGCTAAAGCATCGCCCTAGCAGTTGACTGTAATATTGAGCGCCATGTTATGATTTTTGCCTTCTTTTGGCAGTTCCTCATCACTAAACCCCAAGTTGTTGCAGGAAGTGATGTTGGAGATGATGTTGTCAAATTGTCTTATTGACACATCTTGTTCCACAAAGGCTTGCTCTAAGACTTTTTGTAGAGCCTCCCTGTGAGCTTCGGAACTGAGTAAAAGTGATAGCACTAAGATTTTTGAAGGAGTTTGCAACAGCTGAGCAACAATGTTGTATTCACTCTTCTTGATGAGCTTCAGCATCTCATCATTGTTCTTTGAAAGGTTGGGATTACTGGATTGACCGACTGGTTGATTGGGAACTTCTGTCTGAGGTTCCTTTTCTCTAGTAGGTTCTCCAACTCCTCGGTTGAAGATTTGACCGCTCTGTGTCACTCGACTGATGTCTGCAATGTTTACGACGAAGGGTAATGGAGTTTCCTTTCCATTCTCAATTGTTGTTGCACTGTATTTGTAAGGGATAGCCTTAGTTGATTCATGGTAATGGTTATGGTAGTTAGATAACGATAGGAGCCTTCTGATTTTTCTGACCATTGTAAGTAATTTCAATCTTTTCCTGGTTAGGAACTTTCTATTCGTCAAGTAAAAGGATGTGGTATAAACATCCATGGTCCTCTTATGATCAGAGATTACGACAATATCCTTGATTTGATCAGCGAAATAATCTGGCATCAAGTTGATTGATCCAGAACTTGGACACGGTCGAATATCTTTGTGGTCCAACTGACTTTGAAGGGCTGCTCGCGCGTGGTAACTTCCTTGATTATCTTTCGAGCAAACTCTACAACGCTCATAGTTGTGTGGTGGCACCTGGCCACGCCCGCTCTGTATGCAGTGTAACCTCACTAGGTCTATTTCCATTTATCGAACATCCTGACTTTGATGCCTAGTAGGGTTCCCGTTAGTCATGCTGACATGTTGTGTGTCTTCGTCCATATATATCGGAAGCCACCAGTGGTTTAATAAGTGTTGCAGCGTTCTTTGAACGAGAGCACATCCTTGGTCACTCTCACGGCATACTGTACAGTTTTGATAATTATGCGAAGTCATAAAACAGAGATGGACTTGTGTAGCGTGTAACTCCACCAAGCTGCTATTCATTAAGCGAATATCAAAGATTTGAATCATATTCACTTGATACAGATTTCTATTGGGATAATCCTGAATCCATCCAAGATCCATCTGACGCTGGAGGGTCTCTTGTACAAAAGAGCATCCCTGATTATTTACCGAGTAAATCAGACAGGAATCGTAATTGTGTCGTGGTAGATTATGATATTGGCTTTGCCTTGAGTGCATTGCCACCAAGTTGACATTCATCGCACGGATGTCGTAGTTCTGAATGATGTTGGAATTTGCGTAAGTCATGTTGACCCCACGAATTCGGTGATTCTGGATCCACCCTAGATCCAATTGTTCCTGTAGAGCTGATTGCACCACAGAGCACCCTTGATTGTCTTTAGAGCAGATATCACACTGGTGATAGTTATAAAACGGTACATGCCCGTATCCACTCTGTCTGTGATGCATCTTGACCAGGTTGGCCCTCAATAAGAGTACATCATGAATTTGATAGCTGTGGTTAGATTCTCCCTCTATCAAATTTATGGCAGCTTTCTCATGTTGAGGCAGTGGGTTCGTCTGAACATTAGGACTTGTATCCTTGAAGGATAAGACCCCGCTCCTAACAAGCTTTTGCACATCGGATTTGAAACTAAGACAGTTTTCTATGTTATGTCCTGATCCTCCTTGATGGTAAGGACAAGTCTGATCCGCTTTAAACCAAAAAGGCAGATTTTCCAGTATTGCAAGAGGAGACCTGGTCTGGACGTGTCCTTTGACCAGTAGTAAAGGAAACAGTTCTGGGTACAACATTGGTATGGGGTCGAACCCTGGTGGTCGCATTGTACGGTTGTTGTTGTACGGGGGACGAGCTTGCTGAAGAGGTTGTTGTGTCCTTTGTTGAAATTGTTGTTGATTAGGTTGGCTCTGAGCAACCTGAGGTTGTTACGTTGGAACAGGCGCAGGGTTAATAGCAGGAGTTACAGCTGCTACTGGTTGGTACCGTCGCCTTTGGTTTCAGAGAGATATTCCCAATATCCTGCTCTTTTTTCTTAGGGAGAGCACTACCGTATCATTTTGTACTACTTGATGATCCAACATCTTTGACCAGACGTCCCTCTAGAACTGCTTCCTCAAGACGAACTCCCATGCCGACCATTTCCGTAAATTGAGCTCAAGCTTTTCAAGAAGATCTTTGTCATCTCTTTTTCCTCAAGAGGTGGACAAATATGAGCGACAATTTCACGCCATCTCTGAGCGTACTCCTTAAAGGTTTCCTTGTCCTTCTGCCACATGGCTCTGAGTTGACCTCTGTCTGATTCCATGTCCAGGTTATACTTATATTGCTGCACGAAGGCAACGCCAAAATCTCTGAAAGTGACGATATTAGTGTGGTTTAAACCCATGTACCATTTGAGCGCGGCACCGGTTAAACTATCTTGAAAGTAGTGGATCAGTAGCTGTTGGTTCTCTGTCTGAGTTGACATCCTCCGAGCGTACATCACCAGATGAATTTGAGGGCAAGAGTTACCCTTGTATTTTTCAAATTCGGGCACCTTGAATTTGTATGGAAATTTCACATTGGGGACCAAACAAAGGTCTGCGGCGTCCTTTCCGAATAGATCCTAACCACGAATGACTTTCAGTTCTTTCTACATCTCCAGGAATTGTTCCTGGAACTCCCTCATTCTCTCGTCCATACTTTCGTTTCCACCAGACGGTATCTGGGAAATATGTCCTTCCGAGACAGTGTGTACCATAGGTTGTGGTATAGTCATTACGGCTGAGACTCTTGGTACTTCCCTCTCCCGATGTTTGTAACCTTCAGGAGTTGTTGTTATGCCCCTGGCATCTTCGCTTTCCCGAAGTTTGTAACCTTCAGACCCAGCGGTTCCTGCTGCAGTTTCTGGATCTTCCGTGATCGGCGGAATATATCCTTCCGGGATATAGTTAATAGGCATGCCCCAGGGACGATCTTTAGGCATTTTATACCGAGGATCATACTTCTCCACTATGGGCATCGATGTGATCTCTGAGATCACAATATTTTGTTACTGCATCTGAGCTGCTGCCAGAGCTTGCATATCATTGTGAAGCTTTCTCAGATCTTCTTTCAGAGCGTCGAGTTCTTCTCTCAACTCTCTGTTTTCTTCCTCGAGATCATCCATCTTTTTTTGTCGACTGACCCGAGTATTGTACGAATGAGACAGTTTGACTCTAGAATCGAGACACAAACGTGAGATTCGTAGGTAAGAAGAATGCCTTAAGTGAGAATGATGAATGATATGCAATGATTATATTAATTAATTAATTAATTTTTTGTTTAATCAAAATAAACTTCGACAATTGGATTGCAAATATCAAACAGTGGGGAAACCACGTTTTATTGAATTCAAAGATTGCGGAAATGGAAATATAGTAATTTACACAGTGCTTTAAAAGGAAATGTCTAAACTTATGGATCCTGAGTCCTCTCTGAGGAGAGCTCAGGTGCTGGTTCTGGTACTTTCCTTTTCTTTGACTGGGGCTCTTGAGCCGTTGTCGGGTTGTCATTCCTTTGCCAAGTGAAAGGAGCGAGCAAATTCCTTTGGCCATCTTGGTTCTCTACAGCATGTTGCTCTAAAATCTCGATCATAGCATCTTTTTCTTTTAACAGTTGCTATATTTTGTTACACTCTACATTGAGAATACGGTACTTGTTCTTCCAAGTCCTCCTCTCCTGTTGAACTTTGTTGAGAGTAACCTAAAGCTTTTCCGTATCAGACATAAAGTAAAGGACAGGGTCCCTTAATGGAAGAACTTCCTGACGAGGGTAAGGCATCCTCAGCTTGAGAGCTCTAGTTTGTACCTAGTGGAGATAAGGTTCCACCGAGAAACAGTATGGTTTTCCTATAGACTCTCTTCCTTTCTTATGAACATGTTTCTAAGCGTGCACTATTTCTGTCTTTAGTGCCCTGTTGTTCTCTCCTTCCTTGAAGAAAATACCTTCCAGATGAACATTACGTGGGACATGTCTCATCGGGTATCCGAGTTGACGGCGAACCAAAACTAGATGATAATTGATTCCTCCTTTAATTCCTATGAGAGGTAAGTTGGGGAAGTTTCCACAACGGTCAATGATTCCATTGTACCAATCTATGTCGGAGCTGGTAAGAGACATGATTCTCCACTACCAATGTAAAGTATTCTTTTGATCCCAAAATGCAGCAGACTTAGGTAAATGGGAAGTGAACCATTTGTATAACAGGGGTACACGGCATGTGATCATTCCTCCGGTATGCAAATTCCTTAAGTATACAAAATGATAGGCATCTACGAGCAAGGTCGGCACAGGGTTTCCAATCAGAAAAACCTTAATGGCATTGATATCTACAAAGTTATCGATGTTGGGAAACAAAAATAAACCGCAGGTGAGCAAAATAAAGATGCTCTCGAAAGCAGCCACGTTCCCTATACTGGCAAAGTACAGGGCTTTCTTTATCAAAAACTGTGCTGGCAAACCTTGGATTCCACCCTTAGTGGTAATGGAGTCCTGACTTCTGACTCATCCAAATAAATTGCTCTTGCAATGGTTTAATCCTTTGGAATTTCTTCCAGTCCGGAAAAGGGAGCTTGGTCAGTGATACGTAAATCGTTCAGGTGAGAGTACTCCTCCAGTGTTGGTGCCAGCTGATAATCTGGGAATGTGAAACAATGATAGACCGGGTCATAAAACTGAATGAGCGTAGCCAGTATTCCTTCAATTACATGGACCCTTAACAGAGACAACAGTGCTCCATTTTATCTCTAAAAGCATCAGGGTTGGTTATCATCCTTATCAATCCTCTTAAATCCTCTAACTTTGGAACCTTGAAGGTGTACTTGTGAGTCTTCCTCCTACCGAAATCCATTAGCAATCTCTTTATCTGACATTTGCAATCATTGTCTTAGTTTAATTTGAAAAAGGAGAGACTAGAAGAGAAGATTTTTGTTTTATGTTTTTTAATGAAATGAATGCATGAATGCAGCACACAAAAACATAGAAAAAACATGGGGTCAAAGGTTCGGTGTCATGAAGTCAAGGCTCTACCCATCCTAAAGGTTTATATTGGTGATTTCTTGTACCTGTCTCTCAAAATCATTGACCCCTCTTGGGATAACAACAGCAGGCCAGAATCACCCGAGCGAGCGTAGTATCTTAGAGTGATCTCAAATGAGGGTAGTATCGCGTGACAACTATTTCCGATAGCTTCCGCACTACAAAATGGTTTTAGTCTACTAAAATCCTCAGCTTCTCAGATAACCCAATCGAACAATCTGCTTTCAACAACCCACGTCGTATAGGCATTAAATCCGCAAAGGGCATCTCCACCGATTCGATGGTCGACCGGGACCTCTTATTTGGGAGTCACTCCCTGTAAGATTACCCGTCTAGTTCCATCACTTATCTTAGGTGTATACTCAATCTTTCCACATGCGGCATCACACGCATTCCTATTAGCAGAAAAGTAAACACATATATCAATTAGGAAAAGCAGTTTATATATTTTCCCTAACATCCTAGACCTCTAGTCCTATGATCCTATACAGACAATGACTCCCCAGCAGAGTCGCTATTTCTGTGGCACTTTGTGAACTTAAAGTTTTCCACCTAAGGCTGTAAGAAAGAATGCCTCCCACTGTGGTCGCCATTTTTTTGTAGCGCGGTTTTTGTGGTTTCGAATCACTATCGCTTTGGGTACTACAGTTTGATTCATTTTTTATCCTATGAAACTGATTAAGGAAGGAAAATAGATCTCTCCAATTAACCCTGCTTGCATACCGAGTTTAAACAGATGACTGTTGGTTTACAGCTGCTATCAAAGTAGGGGGCATGTCTTAGGTTATTTCGTTTAAGAATTGTCATACCCCAAATTTTGACCACTAAGATTCCCCATCATTGTGCAAATCATCATCATAATATGGGTGGACCATCATACCTCATTAGTCTCCCCAAAGATGGGTGAGCATCCATTACAATCAAATTTAAGGTTTCAAGCCCTCTCGGAGCTCTTAGACAAAGGATCAATCAAGGAATGCCATGATCTTCAACTTGTCTAAACCTCTCAAATATCCACAATGGATCAAGAGGACTCCCACATCAAGGATTTAGCTCAGGGTTGCAACACTCCAAGTGGATCAAGCCTCAAGATCGCCAGTGTCACCAAATTAGGGTTTTGGTCAACTAGGGCCTCTAGATGGAAATTTTCCTCTGGGCATGAGCCAATGCTTCAACGTACAACCTAAGATGCTCAAGGGACATCATGAACCCAATCATCAAGTCAACTTTGCCTCAGGGGATGCGTTCATAAAAACTCAGGAATTAGGGTTTCTTGACCTAATTCACCCCTAAATTGACTTTTGGGACAAAACATGAGCCAATACCTCAAGACATGATTTGAGGGTCTCTAATAAACTACATTGATCCATTTACAACAATGGATTGATCCAAGAATCTTGATCAATAAGTTTCAAATTCATCAGAACGACAATTAGGGTTTAGCGGGAAAAGTCAACTGTGCCTTTGACTTTTGACCCAGGCATGCTCCCAAACCTTGGGACATGATTCTATACACCCTATGTCCATCAAGTTTGATTTAGGTCAAGGACTTGATTTCATAGAGGATCGCACAGTTTGGAGTTCATCTGACAAAAAGTCAACTGTGGACAAAAGTCAACTTTGACTTTTTGAGATTTTTCACAATTATGGTTCTTTGACCCTAAAATGATGTTAATTTGTGATTGGAAATATCATTCATCAAGAAAAATCAAGAAAAGTGAGATAACTTGTAAAAGGGGTAACTATAAAAAACTTAGAAATTTTCTAAGTTATGGAACAAAGTGGCTAGGGTACCAACTTCCAAGGATCATAACTTGAGATCCAAGAAACCATTTTGGCTGATCTAAAGATGGATTTGTAGCTCTCATGGCATACTTTAAAAGTGTCAACTGCACCTCATTCCAATTCACCATGGATTTTGAGTTATGGAATGGTCAAAATGGCTGAAAACATGAAATGTCACTTTTTCCAACACAGTGAAATTTTCACTAAGTCAGAATTTGTCTTGCTTTTTTTCCAAAAGTAGGGGGATTTCTCACTTGGATCCAAAAATTATAAAGACAAACTATGATCTCACATATGTTGTATCATATGAGGGCTTTCCAAAATGGCCAAGAACTCCATGAAACTCCACTTAAGCCATGAGATATGACAATGGCAGTGTGCCTTGCTGCAAACTGTCATGGCAAGGCAGATTTGTTCATTTTGCTCGATTTGAGCAAATTTTGCAAAGGACGAACAAGTTTATCCATCTGAACACCTCAGGGGAAGACCAAGAAGGGACAAACACTGATCCATCAGCCTCCCAAGTCTTTGGAACCGAAAGTAGCATTCCAAACCTAGAAATGCCTAAAAGAGGGACAAGACTCCAATTTTGGTTTGGAGCATTTAATGGATGCACCAAGGTGGCATGGACTGAGCCCTTTCCAACTGAATTCAGTCAAGACTTATCCAAGAACTAGGGAACCAGCAGCCTGTGCTCTAATCTCTAGTCAATGGCTAGAGGATACTTGGATTCCTATGGATCAACATTTGCCAAACCTCTGCAGCAGTTGCCATTCACTATTGCAGCCATAACAAACTTGCTCTACTATAAATAGAGCTCATTTGTGCTTAGTTTGAGTACACCAAAGCACTACAACACTTGCTTTCCTCAAAATCTCTTTCTCTAGGAAAAAATGCCTTCTTTAGCAAGGTAACTCTGAGTTTTTGAGTTAGAGAGCAATTTCATCACAGCTCATGATCCAAACACATCCAATATGTCATATCTAAGCTGTCCAAACTCTAACAAGTGGCCTGTAACACCAAAATCTCAAAGTCCCTTCTCAAAACCTCAAAATTGGACTTTTTTGCACTTTTCAAGCCATGTCTTGATTCAGTCACTTTCAAAACCAAATAAAACCTCAAACACACTCCAAATATCATCCTTGAACTGTCCCAAATGGCTCCCCACATCTGGAACACCATTTGAGAGAGTTGAACCAATTCATCATGTAATTCATGGCTTTACCTAGAGGTAGCACATAAAATGCACAATATGGCCTATTTCAAAACCACTATCGGGTTTTGAGGAGGATTGATTTTCTGGAAAAACCACCACCACCATGGGATTCCTTAGGAAATTCTAGGCAAGATGCATATAAATTTTGTCTCCATCCATGGAGAAATGAGGAAGTTATGGCATTCACGTTTCTGACCAAAAACCTTGTCTTGCCTTGCCTTGGCCAGGCCAAGAACAAGGCAAGCCTTGTATATTTATGGCTGGGGTTTGATACACGGATGTATCACCACCCTAGTGGTAAGGCGCACATGCTGCACACAAGAGGTTTGGGGTTCGAATCCCCCTCGCCCCAGACCCTCTTTTTACTATTTTTTTTTCCAATTTTACTATTTTTCATATTATTTTTAATAATTTGAAAAATTAATAACTTCCTCAATTTTAATTATTTTTTGTTGGTTCTTTTTGTAAAAAATCACAAAAATGTTGAAATATTTTATTCCATAAAAACTCAAATTTATATTATTTATTTAATATAGTTAGTATTTTTATGAATAAATTCATTTTTAATTGTTTTTAAACATTTAAAAGTGAATATTTATTTTGCAAATCAAAACCAAATGAGTTCTAAATCATCTTGTGATTAAAACCTCATTTTCAAACCTTAAACAAAAATCACAAGTGATTTATTCAAATCCATTTGGTATTTTTATCATTTTTATTGATTTTCTATAAATATTTACTTTTAAAGAAAAACAAAATTTGGGTTTCTTTGATTTTCACCCTCACAAATCTTTTTCAAAAATTGGGCATCTAATAGAGTGTAAGATCCAATCCCTCTTTGAAACCAAAATAGTTTGGGCCTCAGTGATTGTATAAGTCCCAACACATTTTCAAAAATCTTGGCGCGATCACCATTTTTCAAACAAAACCCTGGGCCTCTCCTTGAGCTGTAAGACCCACCACTTGTACAAAAACAACTTATTGGGCCTTTAATAGAGTGTAAGACCCAATCCCCTTTTACCCAAAATAATTTCGGGCCTCAGATATTGTATAAGTCCCTCTGCGTTAAAAGAAAAATCTCGGCGCAATCGCCAGTTAAAAAATCAACTCTGGGCCTCTCATTAAGCTATAAGACCCATTTCTTTTCATAAAATTGGGCCTCTAATAGAGTGTAAGACCCATCACCTTGAACATAAAAACTTTTTGGGCCTCGCATATTGTATAAGTCCCTCTGTACGGTTTTCAAAACAACGGTGCGATCATCATCAAAACTTGGGCCTCTCCTTGAGCTGTAAGCCCCCAACAGTCTTCTCAGAACTTAGTCATCCTTTGTTAAAACAGTCTTTCCCGCGTCAAAACTCCGGCCATTGTAGGGTTGATACTCATCTCTTATTGACCGTGCCTCCTCTTGGGCATTGTACAAAAGATAAAACTCTAGACTTGGACAGTCTAAGCCTCTTGAGTCTCAAAGACATTCACAAGTTCCTTTCAAACATAGGTATAAACATCGATCACTCCAAACCCCGGTCTCTCCCCTGAGAGTTCCCCATACTTGGACCCACTTCCGGATCTCCTGAATTCACAGCGGTAAGGTAGCCTCCTTGGGGCGTTGTACAAATGATTCTCCCTAGCAGAGCTAACCATTTCAGACTCCCTTGTAGAGTCAACCACTTTTAGCCTCCGTCTTGGGCTTTGTACAAGACATATAAAACACTCTCTTGTTGAGTATAAAAGGCTCACTTGTTGAGTCAACCACTTTTAGCCTCCGTCTTAGGCTTTGTACAAGATATATACAACACTCTCTTATTGAGTATAAAAGACTCTCTTGTTGAGTCAATCTCCTTTTAGCCTCTATCTCGGGCTTCGTACGAGATAGCAAAACACTCTCTTATTAAGTATAAAAGACTCTCTTGTTGAGTCAACCACTTTTAGCCTCCGTCTTGGGCTTTGTACAAGACATATAAAACACTCTCTTATTGAGTATAAAAGACTCTCTTGTTGAGTCAATCTCCTTTTAGCCTATATACCGGGCTTCGTACGAGATATAAAAACAGTCTCTTGTTGAGTATAAAAGACTCTCTTGTTGAGTCAATCTCCTTTTAGCCTCAATCTCGGGCTTCGTACGAGATAGGAAAACACTATCTTGTTGAGTATAAAAGACTCCCTTGTTGAGTCAAACTTCTTTTAAGCCTCAATCTCGGGCTTCGTACGAGACAGCAAAACACTCTCTAGTTGAGTATAAAAGGCTCTCTTGTTGAGTCAATCACCTTCATACTCTCTTGTTGAGTCAACCTTTTTAGCCTCCGTCTTGGGCTTTATACAGGACAGATAAAAGTACTCTCTTGTTGAGTCAAACCCTTTCAGCCTCCATCTTGGGCTTTATACAAGATACATTTTCCTCGAAAAGTCAAACTTCCAACCTCCTCTTAGGCTTTGTATAAAGAAACCCCGGTTGAGTCAATCAACCTTTTAGCATCAAAGTTGTGCCTTGCTAACAGCATACAAACATCAACAATTCCTCTTTAGAGATGACAAATTCTCTCTCAGTCAAAACCATTTAGCTTCACATCTTGGGCTTTAAACAAGATACAAACCACCTTTAGCTTCACGTCTTGGGCTTTGAACAAGACACCAAAACAACCTTTTTCCTCCCATAGAATAGGAGGAACTACGATCACTCTGATTTCCCTGTTTCGGGAATACGTAGGCATAAGATTGCAAAAATCTTAGCGAGCATACTAATCAACAACCCAAAATCCAGTATATTAACCCAAAAGCACCAAATCCTAACATCTTACCAACAGCCTCATAAATGATCCAGACATCCTGATTTTAACAAAATAAACCGAAGAGGGACCCACATCTTAATAGCATCTATAACCTAACAGACAGCTGTTTAAACTAAGTATCCAAGCAGGGTTAATTGGAGACATCTATTTCCCTTCCTTAATTAGCTCAATAGGATAAAAAGTGAATCGAACTGTAGTACCCAAGTGATCGTGATTCAAGACCACAAAAATCGCGCTACAGAAAAAATGGTGCCCACCATGGGGCCTTGTTCTCTTTCTTACAATCGTCGGTGGAAAACTTAAATTCAACAAGATGTCACAGAAATGGCGACTCTGCTGGGGAGTCTTTGTATATATAGGATCATAAGACTAGAGGTCTAGGATGATTAAGACAAATATATATACTGCTTTTCCTAATTGATATCTGTGTTTATTTTTCCGCTAATGGGAATGCGTGTGATGCTGCATGTGGAAAGATTGAGTATACACCTAAGATAGGTGAAGGCATTATACGATTAATCTTGCAGGGAGTGAATCCCAGTTAAGTGTCCCCGGTCGACCATCAAACTCAGTGGAGACTCCCTTTGTAGATACATTGCCTATACGACTTTGATTGTTGAAAGTAGTGTGGTCGACTGGGTTATCTGAGAAGTTGAGGTTTTTAGTAGACTGGAACCATTTTGTAGTGCGGAAGCTATCGAAAATAGTTGTCACGCGATACTACCCTCATCTGAGATCACTCTAAGATGCATCAGCTCGCTGGCGATCCGCTAGCTGTTGTTATCCCAAGAGGGGTCAATGATTTTGCGGACAGGTCCAAAAATCACCAGTATAAACCTTTGGGGATGGGTAGAGCCTTGACTTCATGACACCGACCCTTTGACCCCATGTTTTTTCTATGTTTTTGTGTGCTGCATTCATGCATTCATTTCATTAAAAAAACATTAAAATTAAAACATAGAAAAATCTTCTCTTCTAGTCTCTCTTTTTCAAATTAAACTAAGACAATGATTGCGAATGTCAGATAAAGAGATTGCTAATGGATTTTGGTAGAAGGAGAACTCATAAGTACACCTTCAAGGTTCCAAAACTAGAGGATTTAAGAGGTCTGGCGAGAATTATCACCAACCCCGAGGCTTTCAGAGCCAAGTATGGAGGATTACTGTCCTTGTTAAGGGTCCATGTAATTGAAGGAATCCTATCTACGCTAATCCAGTTCTACGATCCGGTCTATCACTGTTTCACATTCCCGGATTATCAACTAGTACCAACACTGGAGGAGTACTCTTACCTGACTGATTTGCATATTACTGACCAGGCTCCCTTTTCTGGACTGCAAGAAATTCCAAAAGATCAAACCATCGCAAGAGCAATCTATTTGGATGAGTCAGAAGTCAGGACTCACATGACCACTAAGGGTGGAATTCAGGGGTTGCCAGCCTAGTTCTTGACAAAGAAAGCTCTATGCTTTGGTAGTATAGGGAACGTGGCCACTTTCTAGAGCATCTTTGTTTTGCTCACCTACGGGTTATTTTTGTTTCCCAACATCGATAACTTTGTAGATATCAACGCCATTAAGAATTTTCTGATTGGAAACCCTGTACCGACCTTGCTCGCAGATGCTTATCATTCAGTACACTTAAGGAATTTGTATAGTGGAGGAATGATCACATGTTGTGTACCCCTGCTGTACAAATGGTTCATTTCCCACTTACCTAAGTCTGCTGCATTTTGGGATCAAAAGAATACTTTACGTTGGTCGCAGAGAATCATGTCTCTTACCAACTCTGACATCGATTGGTACAATCGAATCTATGACAGGATCAGAATCATTGACCGTTGTGGAAATTTCCCAAAGGTACCCCTTATAGGAACTAAGGGAGGAATCAACTATCATCCAATTTTAGCTCGTCGTCAATTTAGATACCCGATGAGGCATGTCCCGCGAAATGCTCATCTGGAAGGTCTTTTCTTCAAGGAAGGAGAAAATGACAGGGCACTAAAGACAGAAATAGTGCATGCCTGGAAACACGTTCGTAGGAAAGGAAGAGAGTCTCTAGGAAAACCAGATTGTGTCTCAGTGGAGCCTTATCTCCACTGGGTACAAACTAGAGCTCTCAAGTTGAGGATACCTTACCCTCGTCAGGAATTTCTTCCATTAAGGGACTCTGTCCTTTATTTTATGTATGATGCGGAAAGACTTCAGGTTACTCTCAACAAAGTTCAGCAGGAGAAGAGGTCTTGGAGGAACAAGTACCGTATTCTCAATGTGGAGTGTAAGAAAATACAGCAGCTGTTAAGAGAAAAAGATGCTCTAATTGAGATTTTAGAGCAACATGCTGTAGAAAATCAGGATGACCAAAGGAATTTGCCCGCTCCTTTCACTTGGCAAAGGAATGACAACCCGACAACGGCTTAAGAGCCCCGGTCAAAGAAGAGGAAAGTACCAGAACCAGCACCTGAGCTCTCTTCAGAGAGGACTCAAGGCCCATAAGTTTAGATTTCCTTTCGCAGCACTATGTAAATTACTGTATTTCCATTTCCACGATCCTTTGAATTAAATAAAACGGGGTTTCCCCACTGTTTGATATTTCTAATCCTATTGTTGAATTTTATTTTGATTAAACAAAAAAATAATTAATATAATCATTGCATATCATTCATCATTCTCGCGTAACACATTCTTTTTACCTACGAATCTCACGTTTGCGTCTCGATTCTAGAGTCAAACTGTCTCATACGTACAATACTCGGGCCAATCGTCAGAAAAAGATAGATGATCTCGAGGAAGAGAACAGAGAGTTTAGGGAAGAGATCAACACTCTGAAAGAGGATCTGAGAAAGGTTCATAATGACATGCAAGCTCTAGCAGAAGCTCAAATGCAACAACAAAGGACTGTGATCTCAGAGATCACATCAACGCCCATAGTGGAAAGGTATAATCCTAGGTACAAAATTCCGATAGATCGTCCCTGGGGAATGCCTATCAACTATATCCCGGAGGGACATATTTCGCCAATCGTTGAAGATCCGGAAACCGCAGCAGGACCCGCTGGGCCTGAAGGTTATAAACTTCGGGAAAGCGAAGATGCGAGGGGCATGACAGCAACTCCTGAAGGTTACAAACTTCGGGAAGTACCAAGAGTCTCGGCCATAATGACTATAGTGCTGCCCGTGGTACACACTGTCCCGGAAGGACAGATTCCACAGATACCCTCTGGTGGAAACAAAAGTATGTTCGACAGAATGAATGAGTTCTAGGAACAATTCTTGGAGATGCAGAAAGAACTGCAAGCCCTTCGCGGTCAGGATTTATTTGGAAAGGACGCCTCAGACCTTTGTTTGGTCCCTAATGTGAAAGTTCCACATAAGTTCCAGGTGCCCGATTTTGAAAAGTACAAGGGTAACTCTTGCCTTCAGAGCCATATGGTGATGTATGCTCGGCGAATGTCAGCTCAGACAAAGAACCAAGAGCTACTGATTCACTATTTTTAGGATAGTTTAACTGGTGCCGCATTAAAATGGTACATGGGTTTAAACCGCACTAAGATCGCTACTTTCAGAGATCTTGGTGCTACTTTCGTTCAACAATAAAAATACAATTTGGACATGGCACCGGACATAGATCAACCTAGATCGATGTTGCAAAAGGACAAGGAAACCTTTAAGGAGTACGCTCAGAGATGGCGTGAAATTGCCGCTCAGATTTGTCCACCTATTGAAGAAAGAGATGACAAAGATCTTCTTGAAAACCTTACGCTCATTTTACTACGACAGAATGGTCGCCAGTGCGCCCAGTGACTTCACCGAGATGGTGGGCATGGGAGTTCGTCTTGAAGAGGCGGTCCGAGAAGGGCGTTTAGTTAAGGATGCAGGATCATCAAGTAGTACAAAACGATACGGTAGTGCTCTCCCTAAGAAAAAAGAGCAGTATATTGGGAATATCTCTCTCGAAAAGCAAAGACGACGGTATCAACCAGTAGTAGCTGTAACTCCTACTATTAACCCTGCGCCTGTTCCTACGTATCAACCTCAGGTTGCGCAGAGCCAATCGATTCAACAGCAATATCAGAAAAGGACACAACAGCCTCTTCAGCAGGCTCGTCCTCCATATAACAACAACAACCATACAACGCGACCACCAGGGTTCGATTCTATACCGGTGTTGTACACCGAACTGTTTCCACTCTTACTGGTCAAGGGACACGTCCAAACCAGGGCTCGTCTTACAGTACTAGAAAATCCGCTTTTTTGGTTTAAAGCGGATCAGACTTGCCCTTACCATCAAGGAGGACCGGGGCATAACATAGAAAACTGTCTCAGTTTCAAATCCGATGTGCAAAAGCTTGTTAGGAGCGGGGTCTTATCTTTCAAAGATACGAATCCGAATGTTCTCACGAACCTGCTGCCTCAACACGATAAAGCTGCAGTAAATTTGATAGAGGGAGATTCCAATAACAGTTATCAAATTCACGATGTACTCTTATTGAGGGCCAACCTGGTCAAGATGCATTATAGACAGAGTGGATATGGCCATGTGCCACCTCATAACTATCACCAGTGTGATATCTGCTCTAAAAACAATCAAGGATGTTCTGTGGTGCAATCAGCTCTGCAGGAACAATTAGATCTCGGATGGATCCAAGAGCACCAAGTTCGTGGAGTTAACATGACTTATACAAGTTCCAACATCATTCAAAACCACGACATCCGTGTAATGAATATCAATTTAGTGGCAATGCACTCAAGGCAAAGCCAGTATCATAATCTGCTGCGGCACGATTACAATTCCTGTCTGACTTGCTCGGTAAAAAAACAGGGATGCTCTTTTGTACAAGAGGCCCTCCAGCATCAGATGGATCTTGGGTGGATCCAGGACTACTATGATAGGAATCCTTATCAAGTCAACATGATTCAAATTTTTGATATTCGTTTGATGAATACCAGCTTGGTGAAGTTGCACGCCAAGCAAGTCCAACTCGGTTTTCTCACTTCACATGATTATCTGAGCTGTAAAGTATGTTGTGAGAGTAACCAAGGGTGCGCTCTCGTTCAAAGAACTTTACAACACTTGTTAAACCATTGGTGGCATCCAATTTATCTAGACAAAGACACGCAACAAATCAGTGTGACAAGCGGGAACCCTACTCGGCATCAAAGTCAGGATGTCCGATCTAGTGAGGTTACACTGCATTCAAAGCGGACGTGGCCAGGTGCCACCACACAACTAAGAGCGCTGTAGAGTCTGCTCGAAAAATAATCAAGGATGCTACCTCGTGCGAGCAGCCCTTCAGATTCTGTTGGACCTCAAAGAGATTCAACAATATTCAGTTTTGGGGTCTATCAACTAGACGCCACACTACTTCGCTGATCAGATCAAAGATGTTGTCATAATCTCTGATCCTGAAAGGGCCAAAGATGTTTGTGCCATCATCCCTCTACTTGATGAATCGAAAGTTCCTAACCGGGAATTGATTGAAGTTACTTACGACAGTCAGAAAAATCAGAAGGCTCCTGTAGTTATCTATCTACCAGGACCACTACCGTATGAATCAACTTAGGTGATCCCCTACAAATACGGTGCAACAAAAGTTGATAATGGAAAGGAAATTCCATTACCCTCCGTCGTGAATATTGCAGACATCAGTCGAGTAACACGGAGCGGTTGAATCTTCAACAGAGGTGTTAGAGAACCTAACAGAGAAAAGGAACTTCAAACGGAAGCTCCTAATCTGCCAGTCGGTCAATCCAGTGATCTCGACCTTTCAAAGAACGATGATGAGATGCTGAAGCTCATCCAAAGGAGTGAATACAACATTGTCGATCAGCTGTTACAAAATCCTTCAAAAATCTCAGTGTTATCGCTTTTACTCAGTTCCGAAGCCCACAGAGAGGCTCTACAGAAAGTCTTAGAGCAGGCCTTTGTGGAACAGGATGTGTCAATACGAGAATTCGATAGCATCGTCCCTAACATCACTTCCTGTAACAACTTGGGGTTTAGTGATGAGGAATTGCCAGAGGAAGGCAAAAGTCACAACATGGCTCTCAATATTAGAGTTAACTGCCAGGACGATGCTTTAGCCAGCGTACTAGTAGATACCGAATCGGCTCTCAAAGTCATGCCGAAGTCCACTCTAATGCAACTATCATTCAAAGGATCTCCGATGAGAGGCAAGGTCATCGTCACAGCATTTGATGGGTCCAGAAAAATAGTTATCGGCAAAGTCGACCTTCCCATAACTATCAGTCCTCACACTTTCCTGGTCACTTTCCAGGTCATGGACATCCGGGCAACATATAGTTGCTTATTAGGAAGACCTTGGATACACCAGGCTAGGGCAGTCACTTCGACCCTTCACCAGAAGCTGAAGTTTGTCAAGAACGACCAACTCGTCACGGTCTGTGGAGAACAAACCTTGATCGTGAGTAACCTTTCATTATCCACTTGTGTAGAGCCCGAGGAGGTTGTTGGAACTCAGTTCCAGGCACTTTCGGTGAGCAATGAGGATCAACTAGAAAGAGGAACATCAATATCCTCGTACAAAGATGCTCTCGAGGTGATTAAAAGTAACAACGCAAAGGGATGGGGACAGCTTGTCATTTCTACTGAGAATAAAACAAAGAAGGGTCTTAGATTTTCTACAACCTGTACCCATACTGCCGCTAACGATGAAAATCTTCATCCCATTCATAACTTCTTCCATAGTAGAGGTTTCCTTCACCCAGTGTCTCAAGAAGTACATACCATCAACGAGGGAGATTCCTCCGATACAAATGAAGAATGGAAATCCTATCTTAACGAGGACAGTTATATGTCTCAGGAAGAGGTGCCTACACCATTTTGCTTTTCGGCACAGAGTCCGAGATTTATACAGAGGTCAGATGTCGAAATGATATACGGAGATTGTGATCTGGAAGCATGTCGTGCTCCACCAAACTCATTAGAGGAAGACACTCCGATGAAATACAACTTTTACCACGACTATTATGGCCCAATGGATGTCCTGCCTATCTGGCAGCCGTACCCAGGAGACTTGGGGCAAGAAAATCAGCCGAACAATGAAAATCAGCTGAGCATCATCGAAAAGAATACCTGTGTCCCCACCGAATCATGGGATCAACACTCAGGGCATTCAGAAAATATCCAACACGACGATGAATTTGCAAAGTTTACAGGACTATAATTCAATAACTATGCTTTTCCCGAGGTCAACGTCATCGAAAGGGAAGACTCCTCCAGCTCCACAGAGGTGTGGGACACCTTAGGATAACCAAGTGGAAAATTCTACTTCATGGTCAAGTACACTGCTCCTGAAAGCTCTCGTATCAGGCTCAAAGACATCCAGCCCACTAGATGGGGAGATCTGCCTGAGAGCACAAATACTATGCAAAATACAACTGAGGAATCCTCCTACGACAACTCAGCCTGGGAGACAGATTCCAATGATCCTGCTCCACCAGAAATTAGCATTATTTCCGAGGACAGATCAAGAAAGAAGGTACCAGACTTTGTGATTCACTGAGGAGTTTGTCGCCAATGGGTTGCGGTCGATGTTCCGAAGATCTTTCATCCTGCCCAGGTGAAATGGATGTTTTGATAGGGCTCACTTTCTGTAAATATCCCTCTTCGCTTCGCCCAAAGTGACAGAGTTCTGTTTTATAGGGCTGTAGTTTTGAGGATCGACTAAATCGTAAATAAAATAATGTCGTTCTGTAATTTACACATTAATTGCTATTTTCTCTTTTCGTTTTTCAGAAAATGGTAATCCTAAAAAATAATTCAAATAATAAAAATAAGCAATAAAAAAATACACTGCACACACTCTTCTAAACACAAATTATCACGTTATGCAGATTGCTTGTTTTAAACCCCATTGAAACGTAAGATCTGATGCCTTCTCCCAACTTTGAATTCCCGGTATTTGAGGGTGAAGAAGAAGATGACAGCGAAATTCCAGAAGAGATCTCCTGATTACTCAGACAAGAGGAAAGGTCCGTTAAACCTCACAAAGAGCCGTTGGAAACGGTCAACTTGGGCTCAGAGGAAGAGAGAAAAGAAGTCAAGATTGGGGCGCTGCTCAGTCCAACTGTCAAAGAAAGTTTGACAAAGGACGGAAAGGTTAGCCAACATCAGAATATCCTCAATGGTTAGCCAACATTGTACCCATTTCAAAAAAGGATGGAAAGGTCAGAATGTGTGTCGATTACAGGGACCTGAACAAGGCAAGTCCAAAGGACGACCTTTCTTTACTGCACATATACATGCCGGTAGACAATACAGTAAAGTTCAAAGTCTTTTCCTTCATGGACGGATTCTCGGGCTATAATCAAATCAAAATCTCGCCGAAAGACATGGAGAAAACGCCGTTCATCACCCCATGGGGCACCTTTTGTTACAAGGTAATGTCGTTCGATTTGAAGAACGCCGGGGCAACCTATCAAAGGGCTATGACTACTCTGTTTCATGATATGATACACAAGGAAATCGAGGTATATGTCGATGACATGATTTCCAAATCTAGAACAAAGGAGGAGCATGTGACCCACCTGTCAAAACTATTCAAGCATTTGAGGAAATTCAAACTCCGCTTGAATCCCAATAAGTGCATATTCGGTGTCCATTCGGGGAAACTCTTGGGATTCATCATCAGCCAGAAAGGAATTGAGGTTGATCCTGACAAGGTCAAAGCCATTCAAGAAATGCCTTCTCCAAAGAATGAAAAACAAGTCAGGGGATTCTTGGGACGTTTGAATTACATTTCCAGATTTATATTCCTCTTGACCACGACGTGTGCGCCAATCTTCAAATTACTCAAAAAGAATCAGGACTGCATTTGGATAGAAGACTGCCAAACCGCCTTCGACAATATCAAAGAATACTTGTTAAACCCACCGATTCTATCACCTCCTGTGGAAGGAAGGCCCCTAATCATTTACTTAACAGTCTTGGAAGACTCAATGGGTTGTGTACTTGGCCAACAAGACGAAACAAAAAGGAAAGAGTCTGCCATTTACTATTTGAGCAAGAAGTTTACAGACTGTGAAACTCGGTATACTATGCTCGAGAAAACTTGTTGTGCTCTGGCTTGGGCAGTCAAACGTCTTCGCCAGCATATGATTCGCCACACTACTTGGTTAATCTCCGAAATGGATCCAATCAAGTACGTCTTTGAAAAGCCTGCTCTTACAGGAAGGATTTCCCGTTGGCAGATGTTATTATCAGAATACGACAAAGGAAGTTTTTTAGCCGATCATTTGGCTCATCAACCGATTGACGATCAGGAATTAGTCGGATTTGACTTCTCAGAAGAAGATGTCATGTATTTAAAAATGAAAGACTGCGATGAACCGCTACCCAGTGAAGGGCCAGAACTAGGTTCCCAATGGGGACTAATCTTTGACGGAGCTATCAATCATTATGGAAACAGAATTAGGGGAATCATCATAACACCTCAGGGTACCCACATTCCTTTCACCGCTAGATTTACGTTCAAGTGCACAAACAACGAGGTCAAATACGAAGCTTGCATCATGGGTCTCGAAGAAGCGGTCAACTTAAGGATCAAGAACTTGGACGTATATGGTGACTCCGCCCTGGTTATCAATCAGATCAAAGGAGATTGGAACACATACCAATCAGGACTGATTCCTTACATAGACTACGCGAGAAGGTTGTTACCATTCTTCAACAAAATCGAGTTTCACCATATCTCTCGTGAAGAGAATCACATGGCTGATGCATTAGCCACTCTCTCTTCCATGATTAGTGTAGGTCAATGGAAAGACTTATCTAAGATCGACATAATGCGCCTTGAGCGGACCGCTTACATCTTCGCGATCGAAGCAGTCATAGACGACAAACCTTGGTATCATGATATCAAATGCTTCCTTCAGAAACAAGAGTACCCACCTGGGGCATCCAAAAAAGACAGAAAGACCCTCATGAGGCTAGCAGGAAGCTTCTTCCTGAGTGGTGATACACTCTATAAGAGAAACTTCGACATGGTCTTGCTCCGATGTGTAGACGGACCAGAAGCAAACATACTGATAAAAGAAATTCATGAAGGATCCTTTGGCACTCATGCTAACGGACACATAAGTGTCAGATATACTCAGACAAAATCCATGTACCGCCAACGCATCTCAAAGTTCTTTCTTCCCTGTGGCCTTTTTCAATATGGGGAATCGACAAGATTGGCATGATTGAACCTAAGGCTTTAAATGGACATCCGTTCATTCTTGTAGCCATTGACTACTTCACCAAATGGGTCAAAGCAGCATCATACGCCAATGTAACCCGACAAGTTGTGGTCCGCTTTATCAAAAACAACATCATCTGCCGTTATGGTGTTCCCAGCCAGATCATTATTGATAATGGATCTAACTTGAACAATAAGATGATGAAATAGTTGTGCGCTAAGTTCAAGATCGAACACCATAACTCATCTCCCTACCGACCTAAGATGAACGGAGCGGTAGAAGCAGCTAACAAGAACATCAAGAAGATCTTCCAAAAGATGGTTGTAACCTATAAAGACTGACACGAGATGCTACCCTTTGTGCTTCATGGTTATCGCGCATCTGTCCGCACTTCAACAGGGGCAACCCCTTTCCCTTTAGTATATGGCATAGATGCAGTGCTCCCCATAGAAGTAGAGATCCCATCGATCCGGGTATTGATGGAAGCTAAGCTAACAGAAGCTGAATGGTGTCAAAATCGACACGACGAACTCAATCTGATAGAAGAAAAGCGGATGACGGCACTATGCCACGGTCAGTTGTATCAACAAAGAATGAAGAATGTGTTTGAAAAAAAGGTCTGACCTCGCGTCTTCAGGAAATGAGACCTTGTGCTCAAGAAAATACAATCCTTCTCACTGATTCTCGGGGCAAGTGGACTCCGAATTATGACGGCCCCTATGTGGTCAAGAAAGCCTTCTCAGGCGGCACCCTGAGACTCGCAACCATGGATGGATAGGAGTTTGCCTACCCCACGAATGTTGTCGTAGTCAAAAAATACTTCGCCTAAATAAATAAATAAAAAAGAGTCTCGGTGGATTGAAAACCCAAAAGGGAGGTCCAGGCAAAAATTAGAGACATGATCAAAAATCATCTCGGTGGATTGGAAATCTCAGAGTACAATCCAGCCAAAAATTAGGGATAATGGAAAGTAACTATGTTCAACAAAGGGGCAAATCCCTCAGCAGCAGTCATGCCATCCATCAGGAAAACTCCAGTCAAGGTCATCTTCGACAGAAGCTCAGGATGTCCCCAATTCAAAGTTGGTAGAAGGATATCGGTCGTTATGTTTCAATGTAGCCCTTTTCCCTTAAATTACCATTTTCAAACTTTGTAAATACTCTATGGAATCATGCGCTTGGCTGATTTCCATCTTATCAATAAAATTTGAGCCCTAGTGCTTTTGTTTACAATTCTCATTTGTTTTAGCTTTACATAACGACATTTTAATATGATTAACGATTCTTGAAATAAAACAAAAAAGAATTTTACTTGTTAAAATTTGTCTGCTTTTCAAAATAAGGATGGCAATTTCTTTTGACTGTTGAACATCGAAAGAACATCGATCGCTACTCCAGAAGTAATTGAGCTCCAAAGTGCAGAATCAAAGTACTCCTTCTAAACCAGTACGCCTGAATGAAGGATCAACTGTGTCAGATGCGAATATTCCATTTGACACCCCCGACAGAGTTCTTATCTCATAAGCCCGACCAACGTAGCTTCCAACAGGGACTATTCCTCCTAAGCAAGGCAGAATTGCTAATTTTGAACCAGCGATACTTTTCATCTCCCGCTGTGGCCGAGTATCCAATCATGTTCATCCATTAGTTTATATGTCGCTTCAGTTTTGTCATCATATATATACATACATCATGCATTATTGATTTACATTCATATTCATATTGTATCACTATCACTCTAGTCGGTCTTATCCCTTAGTGATTAAAGTCCTCTCACTCGAGTTGTCAGTTATTTCCTCGTCAGGAAGTGTTTCGTCTGAGCAACCTCTCCTCCAGTTTATTTCTGGATTAAAGGTGGTTCTTTGACCACTTTGATAACTTGAACCTCTGAAAAGCAAGAGAACCTTCAACCAACACCACTCTTCGCCATTGAAGATGATGTCTTCGCTTTCCCGGATTAAGGAAAATCCCCAGGGAAAGCCTCTTAATCAAAGATTCGGCAATACAGCGGTTTTTCTTCGAAAAATCCGCTGATGAAAAGGTCATCAGCACCTCAAAATTGGATCACATCATATGGCATTTCTCCGAGAAGGTCTCGAGAAAAGTATGATGTAGCATCCCCAAGCGACAGCCATCTCTCAAGAGACTTACTTTCCCCAGTAGATCCGACAAATGGCGTCTCCAACAGAGAAGTTTGTACACCTATACAACTCAGACGAATGGGTTCCCTAGCAACTCTGACATCAAATTTTTTCCGTCAAATGGCATCTCACCAGGAAAATTCGGCGAGAAGTTTGAGGAAAACCGCTACAAATAGCGTCCCTTGTCAAGAAAGTTTATTGACAAAAGAAACTGAGACCAGTTCCTTGGAAGGAAACCATGATCGAGGGGAAGTTTACATCAGAAAACTGAGACAAGTTTCTTGGTAGGAAACCAGGATCGAGGGGAAGTTTACATCAGAAACCGAGACCAGTTCCTTGGTAGGAAACCAGGATCGAGGGGAAGTTTACATCAGAAAACTGAGACCAGTTCCTTGGTAGGAAACCAGGATCGATGGGAAGTTTACATCAGAAAACTGAGACCAGTTCCTTGGTAGAAAATTGGGATCGAGGGGAAGTTTACATCAGAAACCGAGACCAGTTACTTGGTAGGAAACCAGGATCGAGGGGAAGTTTACATCAGAAAACTGAGACCAGTTCCTTGGTAGGAAACCAGGATCGAGGGGAAGTTTACATCAGAAAACTGAGACCCGTTCCTTGGTAGGAAACCAGGATCGAGGGGAAGTTTACATCAGAAACTATGACCAGTTCCTTGGTAGGAAACTAGGATCGAGGGGAAGTTTATTTTCAAAAGAAAACTGAGACCAGTTCCTTGGTAGGAAACTAAAATCGAGGGGAAGTTTTTCCTTTTCTAAGCATCATTGCTCAGCAAAAGAAGAAGGATCTTGCACCCCGAATGCCCGAATATCTTCGTCATTCACACCTTCGGGTCCAAGAAGATTAAATAGGGGCATCTGTCATACCCCAAATTTTGACCACTAAGATTCCCCATCAATGTTCAAATCATCATCACAATATGGGTGGACCATCATACCTCATTAGTCTCCCCAAATATGGGTAAGCATCCACTACAATCAAATTTAAGTTTTCAAGCCCTCTCTGAGCTCTTAGACAAAGGATCAATCAAGGAATGGCATGATCTTCAACTTGTATAAACCTCTCAAATATCCACAATGGATCAAGAGGACTCCCACATCAAGTATTAAGGACATGGTTGCAACAGTCCAAGTGGATCAAGCCTCAAGATCGCCAGTGTCACCAAATTAGGGTTTTGGTCGACTGGGGCCTCCAGATGGAAATTTTACTATGTGCATGAGCCAATGCTTCAAAGCACAACCTAAGATGCTCCAAGGGACATCATGAACCCAATCATCAAGTTAACTTTGCCTCAGGGGATGCGTTCATAAAAAATCAAGAATTAGGGTTTCTTGACCTAATTTACCCCTAAGTTGACTTTTGGGACAAAACATGAGCCAATACCTCAAGACATGATTTGAGGATCTCTAATAAACTACATTGATCCATTTGCAACAATGGATTGATCCAAGAAACTTGATAAACAAGTTTCAAATTCATCAGAACCACAATTAGGGTTTCGTTGGAAAAGTCAACTGTGCCTTTGACTTTTGACCCAGGAATGCTCCCAAACCTTGGGACATGATTCTGTACACCCTATAACACCCATGGAACATGTCCATCAAGTTTTATTTAGGTCAAGGACTTGATTTCATAGAGGATAGCACAGTTTGGAGTTCATTTGACAAAAAGTCAAATGTGCACAAAAGTCAACTTTGACTTTTTGAGATTTTTCACAATTATGGTTCTTTGACCCTAAAATGATGTTAATGTGTGATTGGAATCATCATTCATCAAGAAAAATCAAGAAAAGTTGGATAACTTGTAAAAGGGGTAACCATAAAAAACTTAGAAATTTTCTAAGTTATGGAACAAAGTGGTTAGGGTACCAACTTCCAAGGATCATTACTTGAGATCCAAGCAACCATTTTGGCTGATCCAAAGATGGATTTTTAGCTCTCATGGCATACTTTAAAAGTGTCAACTACACCTCATTCCAATTCACCATGGATTTTGAGTTATGGAATGATCAAAATGGCTGAAAACATGAAATGTCACTTTTTCCAACACTTAGTGAAATTTTCACTAAGTCAGAATCTGTCTTGCTTTTTTTCCAAAAGTAGGGGGATTGTTCACTTGGATCCAAAAAGTATCAAGACAAACTATGATCACACATATGTTGTATCATATAAGGGCTTTCCAAAATGGCCAAGAACTCCCTGAAACTCCACTTAAGCCATGAGATATGACAATGGCAATGTGCCTTGCTGCAAACTGTCATGGCAAGACAGATTTGTACCTTTTTCTCGATTTGAGCAAATTTTGCAAAGGACAAACAAGTTTATCCATCTGAACACCTCAGGGGGAGACCAAGGAGGGACAAACACTGATCCATCAGCCTCCCAAGTCTTTGGAACCAAAAGTAGCATGCCAAACCTAGAAATGCCTAAAAGAGGGACAAGACTCCAATTTTGGTTAGGAGCATTTAATGGATACACCAAGGTGGCATTGACTGAGCCCTTTCCAACTGAATTAAGTCAAGACTTATCCAAAAACAAGGGAACCAACAGCTTGTGTTGTAACCTCTAGTCAATGGCTAAAGGAGACTTGGATTCCTATTGATCAACATTTGCCAAACCTCTGCAGCAGTTGCCATTCACTATTGCAGCCAAAAAAACTTGCTCTACTATAAATAGAGCTCATTTATGCTCAGTTTGAGTACACCAAAGCACTACAACACTTGTTTCCCTCAAAATCTCTTTCTCTAGGCAAAAATGCCTTCTTTAGCAAGGTAACTCTGAGTTTTTTAGTTAGAGAGCAATTTCATCACAGCTCATGATCCAAACACATCCAATATGTCATATCTAAGTTCTCCAAACTCTCACAAGTGACCTGTAACACCAAAGTCTCAAAGTCCCTTCTCAAAACCTCAAAATTGGACTTTTTTGCTCTTTTAAAGCCATGTCTTGATTCATTCACTTTCAAAACCAGATAAAACCTCGAACACACTCCAAATATCATCCTTGAACTGTCCCAAATGGCTCCCCACATCTGGAACACCATTTGAGAGAGTTTCCCTATTGGCCACTTTTGCCCCTTTTGCAAGAAAGAGCTCAAACTTGTTCCTGAGGTTTCCAGCTGATTCCAATCATCCTAAAAGGTTCTAAGGGATCATTTGAGAGTGTTCAAAACATCAAAACATTTCTGGAACAAGGCCCTTGACAGATTGCCCAAAAAGCTCCCAAAGAGGTAAGCATCTCAACTTGAACTTTTTAAAATATGCCTTGCTTTGAGGTCCACTAATCATGCATCTCTTATACATGTCATATGCGTTGTGTTTGCACCAATTCATCATGTAATTCATGGTTGTACCTAGAGGTAGCACAGAAAATGCACAATATGGCCTATTTCAAAACCACTATCGGGTTTTTAGGACGATTGATTTTCTGGAAAAACCACCACCACCATTGGATTCCTTAGGAAATTCTAGGCCAGATGCATATAAATTTTGTCTCCATCCATGGAGAAATGAGGAAGTTATGGCCTTCACGTTTCTGACCAAAAACCTTGCCTTGCCTTGCCTTGGCCAGGCCAAGAACAAGGCAAGCCTTTATGGTTGGGGTTTGATACACGATGTATCACAACCCCAGTGGTAAGGTGCGCATGCTGCACATAAGAGGTCTGGGGTTCGAATCCCCCTAACCCCAGACCCTCTTTTTGCAAAAAAAATCACAAAAATGTTGAAATATTGTATTCCACAAAAAACTCAAATTTATATTATTTATTTAATATAGTTAGTATTTTTGTGAATAAATACATTTTTAATTGTTTTTAAACATTTAAAAGTGAATATTTATTTTGAAAATCAAAACCAAATGAGTTCTAAATCATCTTGTGATTAAAACCTCATTTTTCAAACCTTAAACAAAAATCACAAGTGGTTTATTCAAATCGATTTGGTATTTTTATCATTTTTATTGATTTTCTTTAAATATTTACTTTTAAAGAAAAACAAAATTAGGGTTTCTTTGATTTTCACCCTCACAAATCTTTTTCAAAAATTGGGCCTCTAATAGAGTGTAAGACCCAATCCCTCTTTGAAACAAAAATAGTTTGGGCCTCAGTCATTGTATAAGTCCCAAGACATTTTCAAAATTCTTGGCGCGATCGTTATTTTTCAAACAAAACTCTGGGCCTCTCCTTGAGTTGTAAGACCCATCACTTGTACAAAAACAACTTATTAGGCCTCTAATAGAGTGTAAGACCCAATCCCGTTTTAACCAAAACAATTTCGGGCCTCAGATATTGTATAAGTCCCTCTGCATTAAAAGAAAAATCTCGGCGTGATCGCCAGTTCAAAAATCAACCCTGGGCCTCTCATTGAGCTATAAGACCCATTTCTTTTCATAAAATTGGGCCTCTAATAGAGTGTAAGACCCATCCCCTTGTACATAAAAACTTTTTGGGCCTCGTATATTGTATAAGTCCCTCTGTACAGTTTTCAAAACAACGGTGCGATCATCGTCAAAACTTGGGCCTCTCCTTGAGCTGTAAGCCCCCAACAGTCTTCTCAAAGCACTTTCTCCTTTGATTTTGAATTCAAATATATGTTGTTATCAAAACTTTCTTTGTTGAACAACTAATAAAACAGCATGGAAGCTCTACAGCGGGTAAGTGTTTATCCGCTTTCATTTACCGCTTTCATATATATAGCTGTATTGTGGGGCTATTTCACTGTAAGTCTTCTTTCAAGAACTTTTATATACTTGTCACATATGAACTGTGTAATACTAGTATAGTTATTTAAAGTTTTCCCCGACAACTACGTCTAGCACTAGGTAAATCCCTGTTGGTCACTCTTAAATACAAACAAAACTAGATCCCCCGTAGGATTCCAGATATAGTCTTCCCTCCTCTTGGGGTTAAACAATATGGAAACGTGAAAGGTAACATTCTCGGTGAACCCTTTCTCAGACTGTCACCCTTAGAAATTGTCAAAGAAACTCTAACTCCCCAGAGATGATCTTTTCTCCATGAATAGCATCTCTTGAGTTTCTTCCAAATCCTTGAACTTTTCTAGCTTGATCTATTCTCTGTGAATAGCATGTCTTGAACTTCTCTTGGTTTGGGGACCCACAGGCTTCCTAAATGCATCCCCGCCTCCTCTTCGGCGTTGTACAAGGACCCTTCGGCTTCTTAGAAGTTCTCATGCCTTCTCTTGGGCTTAATACAAGGACCCTGACGACCTCTTAAAGGTATAAGACAGAACTTAGTCATCCTTTGTTAAAGCAGTCTTTCCCGCATCAAAACTCCGACCATTGTAGGGTTGATACTCATCCCTTAATGATCGCGCCTCCTCTTGGGCATTGTACAAAAGATAAAACTCTAGACTGGACAGTCTAAGCCTCTTGAGTCTCAAAGACATTCTCAAGTTCCTTTCAAACATAGGTAGAAACACCGATCACTCCGAACCTCGGTCTCTCCCCTGAGAGTTCCCCATACTTGGACCCGCTTCCGGATCTCCAGAATCCACAGCGGTAAGGTAGCCTCCTCTTGGGCTTTCTACAAATGATTCTCCCTAGCGGAGCTAACCATTTCAGACTCTTTTTTTTATTCAACCACTTTTACCCTCCGTCTTGGGCTTTGTACAAGACATATAAAACACTCTCTTGTTGAGTATAAAAGACTCTCTTGTTGAGTCAACCACTTTTAGCCTCCATCTTAGGCTTTGTACAAGACTTATAAAACACTCTCTTGTTGAGTATAAAATACTCTCTTATTGAGTCAATCTCCTTTTAGCCTCTATCTCGGGCTTCGTACGAGATAGCAAAACAATCTCTTGTTGAGTATAAAAGACTCTCTTGTTGAGTCAACCACTTTTAGCCTCCGTCTTGGGCTTTGTACAAGACATATAAAACACTCTCTTATTGAGTATAAAAGACTCTCTTGTTGAGTCAATCTCCTTTTAGCCTCTATCTCGGGCTTCGTACGAGATAGCAAAACACTCTCTTGTTGAGTATAAAAGACTCTCTTGTTGAGTCAATCCCCTTTTAGCCTCTATCTCGGGCTTTGTACGAGATAGCAAAACACTCTCTTGTTAAGTATAAAAGACTCTCTTGTTGAGTCAATCTCCTTTTAAGCCTCAATCTCGGGCTTCATACGAGACAACAAAACACTCTCTTGTTGAGTATAAAAGGCTCTCTTGTTGAGTCAATCACCTTCAGACTCTCTTGTTGAGTTAACAATTTTAGCCTCCGTCTTGGGATTTATACATGACAGATAAAAGTACTCTCTTGTTGAGTCAAACCCTTTCAGCCTCCATCTTGGGCTTTATACAAGATACATTTTCCCCGGAAAATTCATACTTCCAGCCTCCTCTTAAGCTTTATATAAAGAAACCCTGGTTGAGTCAATCAACCTATTAGCATCAAAGTTGTGCCTTGCTCACAGCATACAAACATCAACAATTCCTCTTTAGAGATGACAAATTTTGTCTCAGTCAAAACCATTTAGCTTCACATCTTGGGCTTTGAACAAGATACAAACCACCTTTAGCTTCACGTCTTGGGCTTTGAACAAGACACAAAAACAACCTTTTTCCTCCCATAGAATAGGAGGAACTACGATCGCTCTGATTTCCCTGTTTCAGGAATACGTAGGCATAAGATTGCAAAAATCTTAGCGAGCATACTAATCAACAACCCAAAATCCAGTATATCAACCCAAAAGCACCAATTCCTAACATCTTACTAACAGCCTCGCAAATGATCTACACATCCTGATTTTAACAAAATAAACCGAAGAGGGACCCACATCTTAATAGCATTTGTAACCTAACAGACAGCTGTTTAAACTCAGTATGCAAGCAGGGTTAATTGGAGACATCTACAAGAATAGAGTGTCTTGGCTATTCATGAGGCTTTTGGTAAGGTACTAGATCTAATTTTTTTTATTGATGTATGAAGGTACTGGACCTAAGGTTTTTGATTGGTATGCTCGCTAAGATTTCACAATCTTATGCCTACGTATTTCCGTTTAACAAAACAGGGAAATCAGAGCGATCGTAGTTCCTCCTATTCTAAGGGAGGAAAAAGATGTTTTGGTGTCTGTTCAAAGCCCAAGATTGAAGCTAAAAGTGATTTGTATCTTGTTCAAAACCCAAGATATGAAGCTAAAGGGTTTAGCCTGAGAGAGAATTTGTCATCTCTAAAGAGGAACTGTTGATGTTCGTATGCCTTGATCGCAAGTTTGATGTTAAAAGGTTGATTGACTTAACCCGGGATTTCTTTATAAAACGCCTAAGAGGAGGCCAAAAGTTTGACTTTTCCGAGGAAAATGTTCTTTCTGTCTTGTACAAAGCCCAAGATTGAGGCTAAAAGGGAGTTTGTATATATCTTTTATAAAGCCCAAGATGGAGGCTGAAATGAGTTTGACTCAATAAGAGAGTGATGTTATATGTTTTGTACAAAGCCCAAGACGGAGGCTAAAGGGGTTTGACTCAACAAGAGAGTATTTTTATCTGTCTTGTACGAAGCCCAAGACGGAGGCTAAAAAAAGTTGACTTAACAAGAGAGTCTAAAAAGGTAATTGACTCAACAAGAGAGTCTTTTATACTCAACAAGAGAGTGATTTGTTGTCTCATACAAAGCCCGAGATTGAGGCTAAAAGGAGATTGACTCAATAAGAGAGCCTTAAAAGTGAGTGACTCAATAAGAGAGTCAGAAAAGGTTAGCTCCACTAGGGAGAATCATTGTACAAAGCCCAAGAGGAGGCTGAATATGTTGAGAAAAGATCATTATACAAAGCCTAAGAGGAGGCTATCTTCTGCTTGGGATTTATTGAGATCCCTAGGCAGGTCCAAGTGGGGAATCAACTCCTGCTGAGGATTACAAAAGAGTTGAGGTATCAGTTGCCTTGAGGTTCTGATTTGGGACAAGCTGACCCTAGTTAGGGAATTCTGGGATAAGGATTAGGTGTAAACTCTACCAGAGATTTTTCCAAAATGACCAGGGTTTATACAGTGCTTGAGAATGTCTTTGAGACTCAAGAGTGGGGTATAGACTGTCCAAGTCTACTGGTGTGGAAGAGTTTTATCTTCTGTACCATTCCCGAGAGGAGGCACGGGCATTAAGGGATGAGAATCAACCCTAAAATGGGAGTTTTGACACTGGAAAGACTGTTGTAGCAAAGGATGACTAAGTTCCATCTTATACCTTTAAGAGGTCGTCAGGGTCCTTGTATTAAGCCCAAGAGAAGGCATGAGAACTTCTAAGAAACCGGATGGTCCTTGTACAATGCCCAAGAGGAGGCGGGGATGCTTTTAGGAAGCCTGTGGGTCCCCAAATCAAGAGAAATTCAAGAAATGCAATTCACAGAGAAGAGATCATTCCAGGAAAGTTTGAGGGTTTGGAAGAAACTCAAGAGATGTGATTCACGGAGAAAAGATCATCTCTGGGGAGTAGAGTTTCTTTGACAATTTCTAAGGGTGACAGTCTGAGAAAAGTTTCACCGAGAATATTGCCTTTCTCTTTGTTCCATATTGTTTAACCCCAAGAGAAGGGAAGACTGTATCTGGAATCCTACGGGGGATCTAGTTTTGTTTGTATTTAAGTGCGACCAATAGGGCTTTACCTAGTTCTAGACGTAGTTGACGGGGAAAACTCTAAATAACTATACTAGTATATATACAGTTGATATATGACTAGTATTTAAAAAGGGTATGAAAGAAAACTTACAGTGAAGCAGCCCCACAATACAGTTATATATATGAAAGCAGATAAAAGAAAGCGGATACATACTTACCCGTTGTAGAGCTTCCATGCTGTTTTGTTAGTTGTTCAACAAAGAAATTAAAGAAAGTTTTGATAGCAACTATACATTTGGATTCAAAATCAAAGGAGAAAGTATTTTGAACAAAGATTGGGGCTTACAGCTCAGGGAGAGGCCCAAATTTTAATAGTGATTGCACTGTTGTTTTGAATTTGTACAGGGACTTATACAAGTGATTGAGACCCAAAGAAAGGGTTTTTGTACAATGGGATGGGTCTTTAACTCTCCTAAGAGGCCCAAAAGTGTTTTAAAGAAAAGAAGTGGGTCTTACAACACGAGGGTAGGCCTAGTTATTTGTTTGAAAACGACGATCGCCCCGAGGTTTTTGAAAATACAGTGGGACTTATATAATGACTGAGGCCCAAAATGATTTTGGTTTTGAAAAGGGGTTGGGTCTAACACTCTATTAGAGTCCAAAAGAGTTTGAAAATGAATAAAGATGGGTCTTACAGCTCAAGGAGAAGCCCAGTTGAAAATAGTTTGAAAACGACGATCGCATCGAAATTTATGACTATATCGGTACTTATACAATACACTGAGGCCCAAAAAGGATTCTTATTTACAAAGACGTGGGACTTACACTCTATCAAGAGGCCCAGTTGTTTTGAAATATTTGAGTATGATTAAAAATCAAAGAAACCCTAATTTTCACTTTTTAAAAGTAATTTTTCAAAGAAAATTAATGAAAAATGATGAAAATACCAAATAAGTTTAAATAAACCACTTGTGATTTTTGGTTAAGGTTTGAAAAATGAGTTTTTAATTACAAGATGATTTAAAACTCATTTGGTTTTGATTTGCAAGATGTGTATTCATTTTTAAAAATGTTTAAAAATAATTAAAATGAATTTATTTACAAAAATACCAATTATATTAAATAAATGATATAAATTTGATCTTTTTGTAGAATAAAATATTTTACTATTTTTGTGATTTTTCAAAAAAAGAATCAACCAAAACTGATTAAAATTGAGTGAGAAATTAATTTTTCAAATCATTAATAAAATTAACTTGAAAAATGTTAAAAATAGGAAAAAGTGGTAAAAAAAAGAGGTCTGGGGCGAGGGGGATTCGGACCCCAGACCTTTCACTCGCTAGTACACACAAACCAGTTGATCAACCACTGGGGCGCAATGCCAATTCATAATATACATGGCAAATGAAAAACATAAGGCAAACTTGGTTGGTTTCTAAAGCATGGCGCCATGGCCATCTTCAACCTCAAGCTCAGATGCGTGAAGCCCTCTAACTCACTCGTTCCTCAACCATTTGACATGATCCAAACACCAATTTCATGCGTTTTTTAACAAGGAACATGATGGCAATATTTGATTTCATTTATTTTTTGTGTGCAGCAAGTTTTATCAACATGAGTGTATGAACCCTAATTTTGCAAAAGAAATCGCTCAGACATGTTGGTGAGTGCTATGATCAATTTTTTTGAGGGGAAATACTCAACATATGATGACAAGCAATTGGCAAAAGTATCATACGAGGAAATATGCATGGATCATGAAGATGTAGTTTTAGGCTTACCTTGATGCAAGCTGAAATGGGATCTCTGCACTAACTGTGTTCCAGAAGTGATTTGATGATCTCTACAGCTCCAATGGATGTTTTGGAGTAGAATTCAACCCTTAGACCCCTTGGAAATTGCCTTAATCAAGTTATGGTATCCAAGTTGCAGAATGGATGCATAATGGGCTAGTTGAAGAGTGATTTTGAGTTAGAGGTGTTACAGAGATGGTTTAAGTGTTTGAACATCTCATATACATCATATGTGATGTGTTTGAGAAGTTGGTTTGAGTTGCTTGAGGCTGTAACTCAAAACCCGACAGTGTTTGCTCAAAATGTGGAGTTTTTGGCACTTAAGGAGAGAATGAGATAAAGCAATGTTATCAGCTGCTTTGGGGTGATTTGAATGATCAGTTAGGACCTCTATTTATAGTGGATCAACTCTTGTCTTGGAGGAATAGTGAATGGCTGCTGGATCAGATCACATTCAATGGCTTTGGCTTGGTGGCATTTCTTCTCATGCAAGGCAACCTAGCCTCTCCCAAGAGCAGGGCTATGTCTTGACCAAATCCATATTCCTCAGATGTTTTAATTATTTTTTAAGTGAGCATCTTGACTGAGTAGAGTGGTTTTGTTGAAAGTGCCCTATTTCACATAAATGCCTTTGAATTCAAGGCATAATGTGCCAAAATGCATTAATCTCAAGTTGGAAGATCCCTTGACTTTTTGACTTAGCTTTACAGGTTGGATTAGTTAGATTAGGATCAGATTAGACGACTGTGGCATAGGGATCCTTGGTTTTGGTTCAGAAATCGTGTGTGGCAAGAAATCACACAAACTGATTTTTCCAAAACAGCTGCAGTAGCATGACTTTGGGCATGGATTTCTCTTGGCTCAAGTTGAATCTATTCATGCTAATAAGTTCTTTGAATTCTTAGCAATATTTGCAACAACATTGATGTTTACCTTTGGAATTTATTCCACTTCCAACTATGTGAAAAAACCTCACAAGTTTTGGTGTTTTCAACAAAATCTGTCTTTTGTCTAAGTGTTGAAAAATTATGCATTTTCATGTTTTTAGTGATTTTGATCCAATCATAACTTAAAATCCATGAGGAATTGGAATGAGGTGTAGTTGACACTTTTGAAGTATGTCATGAGGTCTACAAATCCATCTTTGCATCTTCCAAAATGGTTGCTTGGATCTCAAGTTATGGTCCTTGGAAGTTGGTACCCTAGCCACTTTATTTCATAAATTAGAAAAATTCTAAGTTTTTATGGTTACCCCTTTTACAAGTTATCCCACTTTCTTTGATTTTTCTTGATGAATGATGATTCCAATCCCACATTAACATCATTTTAGGGTCAAGGAACCATAATTGTGAAAAATCTCAAAAAGTCAAACTTTGACTTTTGTGCACAGTTGACTTTTTATTAGATGAATTCCAAACTGTGTGATCCTCTATGAAATCAAGTCCTTAACCTAAATCAAACTTGATGGATATGTTCCATAGGAGATATAGGGTGTATTGAATCATGTCCCAAGGTTTGGGAGCATGTCCTGGTCAAAAGTCAAAGATACAATTGACTTTTTCCTCGAAACCCTAATTGTGGTCCAGATAAAATTGAAACTTGTGAATCAAGCTTCTTAAATCAATCCATTGTTGCAAATCGATCAATGTGGTGTATTGGAGGCCCTCAAATAATCTCTTGAGGTCTTGGCTCATGTTTTGTCCCAAAAGTCAACCTAGGGGTGAATTAGTTCAAAAAACCCTAATTCCTGATTTTTGATAAATGCATCCCCTGAGGCTAAATTGACTTGATGGTTGGGTCCATGAGGTCCCTTGGAGTATCTTAGGTTATGCTTTGAAGAATTGGCTCATGCCCAGATGAAAATTTTCATCTGGAGGCCCTGGTCGACCAAAACCCTAATTTGGTGACTCTAACGATCTTGAGGCTTAATCCACTTGGAAGGTTGCAACTTGGTGCTTGATTCTTGATGTGGGAGTCCTCTTGATTCGTTTGTGGGTGTTTGAGAGACTAGAAAAGTTGGAGATCATGTCAGTTCTTTGTTGATCCTTTATCTAAGAGCTCTGAGAGGGCTTGAAACCCTAATTCTTAGCTGTAGTGAATACTCACCCATCTTTGAGGAGATTGATGAGGCATGAAAGTACATCCATATTGTGATGATGATTTGCACAATGATGGGAAATCCTAGTGGTCAAATTTTGGGGTATGACACTTTGACATACGCCTGATGAATACCAGTCTAGTGGAATTACATGCTAAGCAGGCCAAACTTGGTTTTCTGGCTTCACATGATTATCAAGACTGTAAAGAATGCTACAAAAATGACCAAGGGTGTGCGCTTGTGCAAAGGACTCTTCAACATCTGTTGGACCACTAGTGGCTTCCGATCTACCTGGATGAAGACACACAACAGATTAACATGATAGATGGAGATCCTGGTAGACATCAAAGTCGTGATGGCCGCTCAATGGAAATGGATCTAGTAAATATGCATTGCATACAAAGTGGGTATGGTAGGGTACCACCTCACAATTATGAATGTTGTAGGGTCTGCTCGGAAAATAACCAAGGATGATATCTAGTGCGAACAGCTCTCCAGCACCAGTTAGACCGAAAGGAGATTCAACCATGTTCGAATTCTAAATCAATCAACATGATACAAGATTACCTCCCTGGTCAAAGTAAAAACACTGTTATAATCTCCAATCATAGAACAACCAAGGATGTTTGTGCCATAATTCCTCTGCTCAATGAGTCAAAAGTCTCTCTTGACTATAGGAAAATTTTGAACTTAGAACTGATCGAGGTTTCCTACGACAGTCAAAAGGCCCAAAAAGCCCTTATGGTCATCTACCTGCCAGGTTCAATATCGTACAAGTCAGAAAAGGCTATCTTGTACAAGTACGGTGCAACGACCATAGAAAATGGAAAAGAAACTCCATTACCCTCTGTTGTGAACATTGCTGACATCAGTCGAGTTACCCAGAATGGTCGAATATTCAACAGAGGAGTTGGAGAACCTACCAAAGAAAAGGAACCCCAAACGGAAGTTCCCAAACAACGAGTCAGTCAACCAGTAATCCGGAACCTATAAAGAACAACGATGAGATGTTGAAACTCATCTAGAAAAACGAGTACAACATTGTCGACCAATTGTTGCAAATTCCGTCTCGAATCTCTGTTTTATCCCTCCTACTTAGTTCAAAATCTCACAGAGAAGCTCTATAGAAGGTTTTAGAACAAGCCTTTGTGGAACAACATGTGACAATAGGACAATTTGAAAGCATCATCTCCAAAATCACTTCCTGCAACAACTTGGGATTTAGTGATGAAGAACTGCCGGAAGAAGGCAAGAACCATAATATGGCACTCAATATCACAGTCAACTGCCAGGATGATGCTTTAGCCGGTGTGCTGGTAGACACAGGATCATCCTTAAATGTCATGCCAAGGTCAACTTTGATTTGGCTATCATTTCAAGGAACTATGATGAGAGGCAGTGAGATCATCGTCAAAGCCTTTGACGGATCCAGAAAAACAATTATCGACGAAGTCGATCTTCCTATAACCATCAGTCCTCACACTTTCCAAGTCACTTTCTAGGTCATGGACATCCGAGCAGCATACAGATGTTTATTAGGGAGACCTTGGATACACGAAGCTGGGGCAGTCACTTCAACACTTCACCAGAAGTTGAAGTTCGTCAAGAATGGAAAATTAGTCATAGTGTGTGGAGAGCAAGATCGTGAGCAACTTATAATCATTCTCATGTGTAGAACCAGAGGAGGTTGTTGGAACTCAGTTCCAAGCACTCTCGGTGAGCAATAACAATCAACAAGAAAGAGGGACGTCGATTTCCTCATACAAAGACGCTCTCAAACTAATAGGGAGTAATGACATAAAAGGATGGGGACAGATTATACCTCCTACTGATAACAAGACAAGAAAAGGTCTTGGTTTCTCTCCGACTTGTACCCAGACTACCAAGAAGGATGAAATTTTTCGTCCCATTCAGGATTTCTTCCAAAGCGGAGACTTCCTCCACCCGGTATCTCAAGAAGTCCACACCATCAATAGGAATGGCTCCTCCGATACAAACGAGGAGTGGAAGTCTTATCTCAACAATGACGGTTATATATCTCAGGGAGAAACGCACATGACATCCTATTTTCTAAAACAGAGCCCAAGATATATGCCAAGATCAGACGTCAAGATGATCTATAGAGATTGTGATCCCGAAGGATGTCGTGCTCCACCCAACTCATTAGAGGAAGACAATCTGATGAAGGACAACTTTGAATACGATTATTATGATCCCTTGGATGACTTGCCTATCTGGAGGCCATACACGGAAGACTTGGGACAAAAAATTCAGCCGGAAAATTAGCTGAGTAGTCTTGAAAGGAATACACTTGCTCCCCCAGTGTCATGGAATCCTTACTCAGAACATTCCGAAAATGTCTGACGCCATGGTGATGAATTTGCAAAGACTGCAGGACAAGAGTTCATTAACTATGCATTTCCTGAGGTCAACGTCATTGAGGAAGATGACTCATCTATGCTCACAGAAATCTGGGATACCTTGGGGCAGCTAAGCGGAAAGTACGACTTTTTCGTCAAATACACTACTCCCGAGAGCTCTCGCATCAGATACGAGGACATACAGCCAACTGGATGGGGATATCCTCTTGAGAGTAAAAATACTATGAAAGATGCGACAGAAGAGTCCCCTTATGATAACTCTGCATGGGAGGAAGACTCCAATGATCCTACTTTGCCAGAAATCAGTACCATTTCTGAAGACAAACCAAGAAGGAAAGTACCAGAATTTGTGATTCACATAGGAGTTCGTCGCCACCGGATTGCAGTCGATGTCTCGAAAGTCGTCCATAAGTCGAAGTAACTACCATCTTTATTTTGACCTATCACCTTGCCCGATTGAAATAGATGATTCATAGGGCTTACTTTTATGTAAATGTCCCTCTCCGCTTCGCCCAAAGCGGTAGAGTTTTGTTTTATAGGGTTGTGTTTCAAGAATCGACAAATCATGAATAAATAATGTCATTCTAAATTCCTGCATTTATTGCTGTTTTCACTTTTCGTTTTTTCAGAAAATGGTAATCCTAAAAAACAACCCAAAATGAAAACAACCATTTTTCAGAAAATACGCTGCACACACTCTTGCATTCTCGCTGTCTTTTCTAAAAAAGGAATCATCACGTCATGCAGATTCATTGTTTTAAAACCCACTGAAACATATGATCCAATGCCTTCTTCCAACTTTGAATTCCCGGTATTTGAAGCTGGAGAAGAAGAGGACGAAGAAATTCCAGAAGAGATCTCTCGACTACTCAGGAAAGAGGAAAGGTCTATTGAGCCTCACAAAGATCTGTTGGAAACGGTCAATTTGGGATCAGATGAAGAAAAGAAAGAAGTTAAGATTGGAGCACTGCTCAGTTCAACTGTCATAGAAGGCTTAATAAAACTTCTCAAAGAGTTTCTAGATGTATTTGCTTGGTCCTATCAAGACATGCTAGGGTTGGATACCAGCATCGTGGAACATCACTTACCACTGAAAACAGAATGTCCTCCGGTAAAACAAAGACTGAGAAGGACTCATCCACATATGGCCATCAAAATTAAGGAAGAAGTGCAGAAGCAGATTGACGCAGGTTTCCTCGCCACCTCAGAATATCCTCAATGGTTAGCCAACATAGTGCCAGTTTGGAAAAATGACGGAAAAGTCCAAAGGATGACTTCCCCTTGCCACACATTGACATGCTGGTAGACAGTACAACCAAATTCAAAGTCTTCTCCTTCATGGAAGGATTATCGGCTATAATCAAATCAAAATGGCGCCGAAAGATATGGAGAAAACTTCATTCATCACCCCATGGGGAACCTTTTGCTACAAGGTAATCTCGTTCGGTCTGAAGAACGCAGGGGCAACCTATCAAAGGGCCATGACAACTCTGTTTCACGACATGATGCACAAAGAGATTAAAGTGTACGTCGATGACATGATTACCAAATCTAAAACAGAAGAAGAGCATGTGACACACCTGTCAAAGTTATTCGAGCATCTGATAAAATACAAACTCCACTTGAATCCTAATAAGTGCACGTTCAGTGTTCGCTCAGGAAAACTCATAGGATTCATCGTCAGCCAGAAAGGAATTGAGGTTGATCCTGACAAGGTCAAGGCCATTCAAGAAATGCCTTCACCAAAGACTGAAAAACAGGTCAGAGAATTTTTGGGATGTCTGAATTACATCTCAAGGTTCATATCCCTTATGACCGCGACATGCACACCAATCTTCAAACTACTCAGAAAGAATCAAAGTTATGTATGGACAGAAGACTGCCAAAAAGCTTTCGAATGCATCAAAGAATATCTGCTGAACCCACCAATTTTGTCTCCTCTAGTGGAAGCAAGACCACTGATCATTTACTTAACAGTCTTTGAAGACTCTATGGGTTGTGTGCTTGGCCAACAAGATGAAACAAAAAGAAAAGAGTCTTCCATTTATTACTTAAGCAAGAAGTTCACGGACTGTGAAACTCGGTACACTATGCTCGAGAAAACTTGTTGCGCTCTGGCTTGGGCATCCAAACGTCTTCGCCAGTACATGATTTGTCACACTACTTGGTTAATCTCCAAAATGGATCTGATAAAGTACGTCTTTGAAAAACCTGCTCTCACGGGAAGGATTGCTCGTTGGCATATGTTGTTATCAGAATACGACATCGGGTACCACGCTCAGAAAGTTGTCAAAGGAAGTATTTTAGCCGATCATTTGGCTCATCAACCAATTGACGATCAGGAATCTGTCAAATTTGACTTCCCAGACGAAGATGTCATGTACTTGAAAATGAAAGATTGCGATGAACCGTTACCCAGTGAAGGGCCAGAACCAGGTTCCCAATGGGGACTCATATTTGACGGAGCCGTCAATACATATGAAAACAGAATTGAGGCAATCATCATAACACCTCAGGGTACCTATATTCCTTTTGCTGCCAGATTAACATTCAAATGCACGAACAATGAGGCCAAATACGAAGCTTGTATCATGGGTCTCGAAGAAGCCATTGACCTAAGGATAAAGAATTTGGATGTGTATGGAGACTCAGCCTTGATTATCAATTAGATCGAAGGAGAATGGAATACATACCAATCAGGATTGATTCCTTACAAAGATTACGCGAGAAGGTTGTTACCATTCTTCAACAGAATTGAGTTTCATCATATCCCTCGTGAAGAAAATCACATGGCTGATGCATTAGCCACCTTATCCTTCATGATTAATGTAAGTCAATGGAACGACGTACCTAAGATTGACATAATCCGCCTTGAAAGTCCCGCTTACATCTTCATATTTGAAGCAGTCATAGATGACAAACCATGGTATCATGATATCAAATGCTTTCTTCAAAGACAAGAATACCCGCTTGGGGCATCAAGAAAAGATAGGAAGACTCTCAGAAGACTGGCTGGTAACTTCTTCCTGAATAATGATACACTCTATAAGAGAAACTTCGACATGGTTCTACTCAGATGCGTAGACAGACAAGAAGCAAACATGTTGATGAAAGGGATTCACGAAGGATCCTTTAGCACTCTTGCCAATGGACATACAACGGCAAGAAAAATTCTGAAAGTAGGATATTATTGGCTGACAATGGAGTCTGATTGCTACAAGTACATGAGGAGGTATCACAAGTGTCAGATATACGCAGACAAAATCTAAGTACCGCCAACGCATCTCAAAGTTCTTTCTTCTCCATGGCATTTTTCTATATGGGGAATCGACATGATTGGCATGATCAAACCCAAAGCTTCAAACGAAAATCGGTTCATCCTGGTAGCCGTTGATTACTTCACCAAATGGGTCGAAGCATTGTCATATACCAATGTGACCAGACAAGCGGTGATCCAATTTATCAAGAACAATCTCATCTGCCGTTATCGTGTTCCAAGCCAGATCATTACAGATAATGGATCTAACTTGAACAACAAGATGATGAAAGAGTTATGTGCTGAGTTCAAAATCGAACACCATAACTCATCTCCCTACCCGCCTAAAATGAATGGAGCGGTAGAAGTGGCTAACCAAAATATCAAGAAGATCGTTCAGAAGATGGTGGTAACCTACAAAGATTGGCATAAGATGCTACCTTTTCTCTTCACGGTTATCGAACATCCGTTCACACTTCAACAGGGCCAACCCCTTTCTCTCTAGTATATGGCATGGAAGCAGTGCTCCCCATAGAAGTAGATATCCCATCAATAAGAGTATTGATGGAAGCCAAGCTAACAGAAGCTGAATGGTGTCAAAGTCGATACGATGAACTGAACCTAATTGAAGATAAGAGAATAACGAATTTATACCATGGTCAATTATATCAGCAAAGAATGAAAAAGGCGTTTGATAAAAAGGTCTGACCCCTTGTCTTCAGGAAAGGAGATCTTAAGCTCAAGAAGATACAATCAATTCTCACTGATTCCAGGGGCAAATGGACTCTGAATTACGATGGCCCTTATGTTGTTAAGAAGGCCTTTTCAAGCGGTGCCTTGAGACTCGCAACCATGGATGAAGAGTTTAGCTACCCCATGAATGTTGATGTAGTCAAGAAATACTTCGCCTAAATAAAAAAAATGTCTCGGTGGATTGAAAACCCGAAAGGGCGGTCCAAGCAAAAATTAGAGACATAAGCAAAAATCATCCCGATGGGTTGAACACTTGAAAAGACAATCCAGGCAAAAGTTAAGGATACATGGCAAGTAACTATATCCGACATTATTGACTCCTCAAAGGCAACGTCATCTGTCAGGGAAACTTCAGTCAAGGTGACCTTCGGCAGAAGCTCAGAATATCCCGAATTCAAAGTTGGTGAGGAGATAGCGGTCGTTATGTTTCAATGTAGCCCCTTTCCCTTTAAATTACCATTTTCTAGACTTTGTAATGCTCCATGGGATCACACGCTTGGCTGATTACCATTCTATCAATAAAATTTGAGCCCTAGTGCTTTTGTTTACAATTCTCATTTATTTTGATTTACAAAATGAAATTTTAATATGATCAACGATTCTTGAAACAAAAATGACTTTACTTTTTCGAAATGACAAGTTCAAGTTTTACTTTTAAAACAAAGATAATAATTTCCTTTTGATTAATGAGCACAAAAAAGGAATATAGACTGCTTCTCTGGTAGTGATTTAACTTCAAAATGCCGAATCAAAGTACTCCTTTTGACCAGTACACCCTGAATAAAGGATCAACTACTTCAGATAGGATGTCCCATCTAACATCCCCGACAGAGATCTTACCTTTGAAAACCAATTGTTGGTTTCTCTCCCTAGAAGGGTCCACCTCTGAAAAACAAGAACGAATTTCTATCCCTAGCAGGTTTGTACATCCCGAAATCGGAACAAATGCAAGAATCCCTATTCCCTAGCAAAATACTGCCTTTAGAACCTCCAGTGATACCATGTCTCCTAAAGTGATCGAGTATCCAGTTGCGTTCATTCACCAGTCTGTATGTCGCGTCTGTTTTGTCAGCATAAACATACATACATCATGCATGATTGATTCATATTCATACATATGTTGCATTAATATCACTCTGGTCATCTTCATCCCCAAGTGATAAATGTCCTCACACCGATAGAATTGTCAGTTCTTTCCTCGTCCGAAAATGTATCGTCTGAGCAATCTCTTCCCGGTTTATTTCTGGATTGGAGACTGTCCTCGACCACTTTGATAACTTGGACCTCTAAAAGGCAAGAAGACATTCAATAGATGTAACGCCCCAGTTTTGTCCGTTTTATTTAATCGAGTCGTTTTGATTATTTTATTTTATTTTTGAATTTTATTTGAAAATATGTTATTTTTCATTGTGATTATGTTTTATCGCGTTTTGGGAACGTTCGCGAGATATTTGAGTGTAGGGGTATTTTGGTCATTTCACTTTAATTTTTCTTAAGTTAATAGAAATAGAAATAGAAAGAGAGAAAAAAATAGAAAGGAAAGAAAAAGAAAAGAAGAAAAAGAGGAAGAAAGAAAAGAAGAGAAGAAAGAGAGAAAACTTGGAAAATCTAGGAATCGATCAACCGACTTTTCTAAACATGATTAAATCGGGTAAGGGTGCGAAACTCGATTATTTTATGCTTGTGTATGATTATGTATGTGTGTGTGTGAATGTTTGTGGTGTTCTATAGCTTTTCAATTCTAGGTCGGAATGATAGAAATCGATGTTTTCGCGGTTGAAAATAGGTGTAAATGCTGTAGAATACTTGTTACCATGATTGGGTTATGTTCTCATTGCTATGTGCTGGTTTGGAAGTGTTTTGGTGGGGAAAATATGGTTTTGGGTTGTGTAACAACGCTGTTGCGTTTTGCTGAATTCGCAGGTTCGCACTGCGAATCCCCTAGCGAAGGGGAAAGCGAGCATTCGCTGGCTATTCGCACTGCGAAGGTGAGGGCGAGCATTCGCCAGAGACTCGCACTGCAAACTTTGTGTTGTTTTGTGTTGTTTTCCTTTTGCCATGGTTTGCTGGGAGACTCGCACTGCGAAGGGGAAAGCGAGCATTCGCTGGGAGTTCGCACTGCGAACTTTAGGAATTTTTAGGCTATTTTTCTTTCTGACTTGGTTCGCTGGGACATTCGCACTACGAATGAAGAAGAGAAGGACTCGCTAGGAGCTTCGCATTGCGAACATGACAGTTTTTCCCAATTTGTTTTCTTTATAACTTTTGATCCGTGAGTCGGTTTGAGGCGCGGTTTGGTGCGTTGGAAAGCTTTTGACATGTTATTTCTTATTAAAATGGTATTGAGATTGTTGGCCGATTAAATTATGTCGGGGGTTTGGAAATGTGTCGTTTGGCCGACTTTTATCGTCGTAGCTGTGTGTAATTGATGTGTTATCATGCAATATACTTTTGATATACATCGTATGACTTGAGTGCGGATATGTGATATGAATGCATTTGATTAAATGATGTGATGATGGTTTGTGGCCTTATGGCAACAAATGCATTATTTTGGGTTAAACTTCGATGCATGATTAATGATGTTGTTGAGTGGTAAAATACATTGTTAGATTGAATATCAATGTATGTTGTTATGATGTGTTGTGTGTAGCCTTTGTGGTGTGAATCCCTTGTGGAAGTAATTGTGATTGCATGATTGTTGTGGTTTGTGGTTTGTGGTTTGTGATGAAATGCATTGTTTGAAGTGTTTTCAATGCATGAATAATGATGATGAGATAATTCATATGGTTGAATTGTGAAGATGCATTTGATTGTCATGAGTTCTTGTGTGTCAAGCATCATGATATGCATCTTGTGATGTCGTGTGCCCTAGTGGGAGTGAGCGACGAATCGATTCCAGAGGGAATCCGCTATAACATCGTGAGCCTTATACAAAGAGGACTGAAAGCAATGATTATAGACGATCGTGAGCCTTATATAAAGAGGACCGAAAGCGATCGGATCGTGAGCCTTATACAAAGAGGACCGAAAGCGATCCATAAACGTCATGAGCCTTATACAAAGAGGACCGAAAGCGACGTGGAACATCGTTTTCCCGACGGGGAGTTATGCTAAGTAACAAGCGATGGTTCCAATAGTTCCTGAGTGAACTGGTGATGAGATTGATCGATGGATGGTACCGCATGTGCATTGCATAGAGTCGTTGTGTCGGTCTTTGTGCATTTGCATAAATCATGAATGGATTGATTGTGTGTGGAATTGGGTATGAAATTGATGAGTTGATATATGTATATATGTTGGTGATATTTGTATTGTGCATGGTTGATATACCTTGGTGATGGATATCTGAAATATACATTGTGTTGTTTTGTGTTTGAATTCTGGTATAAGTTGTGGTGAGAATATTTTATATGTGTAATTTCGTGTTATTATATAATTGTATGCACTTATATTATGATTGTGTTTCTCACCCTTCTGCTGTTTTAATGCTCTATGAGGCATTGCAGATTAGATGCTGGAGGTCTTTTGAGAAGCTTAGGTCTTCATTCTTTTGTTGGTCGGCTCTGATATGTAGCACCGGGTAATTAGGGAGATCGTTATGTGATTATTTGTATTATGTATATATATATCTTTTGGATGGTACATGTATGATGTTGTATATGACAGACAAACTTTTTATGATATATATATATATATATATATATATATATATATATATATATATATGAGATTCAGTTACAGATTTTCCGCTTTTATTCTGTATCTCAATTATGGGTGGTAGGAACTAAGTTCCTTTGTTATGTGCTACCTGAATTGTTGCATATCTATATGAGCAGGTTTATGAGTATTTGTTTCAATTGATGTGACCCCTCAGTGTATGCCGTGAATGTTCTAAATATACTCTGATAAAATTTTGAATTTTATTTATCGCTTTATTTATTGGGGGTGGAGATTGGGGGTGTTACATTAAGTGGTATCAGAGTAGGTCGGTCCATTTGGCCAAGTTGTTGAGTCAGTTGGTGTGACAGTTGAATACTGTCGATGTTGTTTGTTCCTTAGTACGTGATATGTGTCTGAAACACTGTCAGTACTTTCTGGTTTTCTAATCCTTGGTTTGCAGGATTTAGAATGAGATAAGTGGGGGAGAAGCTGGTACTTCCCCAAGTTGCTTCAGGTGTGGAGCATTGGCTTAGTGTGCTGTTGGTTGCAAGATTGTAAGTGTTGTTTGGATAGTGTTGTTCCCGATTCCGGAGGGAATGCGGAGGTAAGGTTTATGTCAACTAAGGAGTTGTGCCTTAGGTAGTTTTATGCACAAGATGCAAGTAATGCTATTATAGTTTGGTAAATACGGTTTATGCCCCATCATGATTGTCGGCTGTCTATTGACAAATTGAGGAACTGATCACCCTTAATCTCTTGTTGATAGCGGAAGGGAATTGTGTTGGATGGAATAGACGTGTCTTTCCGACTTTGATAGTGTGTGCAATGAATTGTTTGGAATTAAGTAAAGTGCTTACGGATTGTTTTGTTGAGTCGATGAAGATTCTAATACCGGAAGATGAAATGGATTAGAGGTTTTGGTATGTTGGTCCAGTTGGGAAGTTATTGAGAGAGAATGATTGGGTATCGTTAATGGTTGTTCTCGGAGAGTAGAGTGTGAACTCAAATTTGGCAATGGTGAAGATTGGAGGTTTGGATCTGCTAAGTACGTAGAAGAACTTTTAGGAAGTGAAACTCAGATGGAAAGAGCGGTGGGAAGATTTACTGGAAAAAGGGATTTGTGAGACCAAGTGTGTCGTCTTAGAGAGCTCCAATATTGATAGTAATAAAAGGGAATGATGATTGAATGGAATAACAAGCATGATGTGTATGACGGTATTGAGACTATGGAAAGTAAAACTTAGAGTTCTGGTGAGGTTTGGAGTCTTTGGAGTTTTAGAGCATTAATAGAAATTTTGAGAAAACCTTAGGTGTGGATGTAATATTTGAGAGTTATTTTGGGTTGGTTGTTGCTACACGTTGGGAGTTATGGAATTTGGACTGTTAAGAGAAGAAATTGGGTATGGAATACTGGCAGTTGAATAAGGTACCGATTGAGAATAAGTGTCCACCTTCATGAATAGATGACTGGAATGGTTTGGTTGAGTTTGAGTGGAATTGCAAGTGTTTGGATCGTTCGATAAGAGTGGTGAATTGTGTGAGTTGAGGCTTTGATTGAATTGATGTGACTCATTATGTTTGTTATCATCGGGATAGGCTGTTATTTACTTGGTTAAACTTGTTTGTGAGCAACCAGTTACCCAGTGGAAGATTTTGCAAAAGCTTTAAGAATTTATATCTTTTGGAATTTGGTTGGGCATTACAAAGCACAGTGATGTTGTTCGGTGTTAGTAAGGTGTCTAAAATGTTTGTGGAGTGGATGAATCGTATCTTCCATATTTAATTGGATAAGGTCGTAGTGGTTTTGATTGAGGATATTCAGATCTGTTATAAACTCAGAGGAAGAACAGGTAGAGTGTTTGAGAATTGAATTACAAGTGTTGAAAAGAGACGAAGTTTGATGCTAAGTTATTCAAGTGAGAATTTGGGTTGAAAAAAGTTAGTTTTCTTGGATATGTTATTTCAGATGAAAGTATGGTTAAGGATTCATCGGAAGTAGATGCAGTTCTACAGTGAGAGGCTCCGAAGTCGGTTAAGGAGATTAGAAACTTTTGGGCTCAGTTGGTTGTTACTGCAAGCTATAGGAGACTTTGCTAAGTTCGTACTTCTGTTATCTCAGTTGACTTGCAAAGGGTGAGTCGTTTGTTTTGGATGTTCGTTGTAAGGAAAGTTTCAGAGAGCTAAAGTAGAAGTTGTCTACGGCTCCAGTTTTGATTCTGTGTGATCCTAATAGACCGTTGGTGAGGTATTGTAATGTGTCTTTGATGAGTTTAGTCAGTGTGTTAATGCAAGATGGTAAAGTCGTGGCTTATGCTTTACGACAATTAAGGATTCATAAAAGGATCTATACTATTCAAGATTTGGAATTAGTTGCGGTTGTATTATGTTGGAATTTTTGGAGGTATTATCTTTATGGTTCGAGGTTCGAAGTGGTTAGTAATCACAAAGAATATTGAGTACTTTTTTGGTCTGAAGTAATAGAGTATGAGACAACGAGGATGGTTGGAATTAGTGACGAGTTATGAATTTGGCTTGGATTATCCTTCGGGAAAAGTCAATGTTGTGCCTGAAGAGTTAAGTCGATAGTCTTTGCATATGGCTGTTTTGATGGTCAGAGAATTAAAATTATTTGAGCAGTTCAGAGACTTGTGTCCGGTGTGTGAGATAACATAGTAGAATGTGAGGTTGGGTATATTAAAAGTGAACAGTGATTTTCGTCGAATATGAGAAAGAGTTAGACTTTGGACGTGAGATTAGTAGTTTTGATGGTTACGAGTAATCAGAGTGCGCAGCGGAAGCGTGATGTGGCACATTTTGTATATGCATGTGTTACTTGTAAGAGTTATTAGGTTAAACATTGGAAACATGTAGAAGTGATGAGACCAGTGGACGTTTCAGAATGGCAGTGTTAAGTGAAAGGTTTAAATATTATTCACGGGCTACTATGTAGATGGATGTTTTGGTTATGTGTTTGATTGTTGGAGCGTAGCATTGTTATAATACCGTTGTGTGACAAGGATGTTGATATTGTGGTTATGTAGAAGTTGTTGAAACGATGTTGCGTCGTGGAACTTTATGTTCTTGTTTGTGTGGTTGCCTCATTTCCATGGTGATGGTTCGAGTGCGTGTAGATAATTCCTTTGTGGGGAATTAGAGGAGTGTTACCTACGGTGATGGTAACGATCTTGTTGTGTTTCGGTTCAAGAGTGAACATGTGAGTTTGTAACTTAGGTATTCCTTGAGTCGTGAGTTGGTCGTCAAGTGCATGGTATGGGCTTTGCATCTTGTCGTTGTAGTTGTCGTCGTTGTCGTGTCGTTGTTGTAGTTGCTGTTAGCAAGGTGGTTTGTCAGTTTGTGTTATTTGTGGTGTGCTTTTGTTGGCATGTTAGTTTGTTAGTCGGATGCGAGAGTCGTGTCCGGAGTTGTTCGTCTCAGTATATTTTCGAGGACGAAAATTTCTAAGTGGTGGAGAGTTATAACGCCCCAGTTTTGTCCGTTTTATTTAATCGAGTCGTTTTGATTATTTTATTATTATATTAGTTTATTTTTTACTTTTATTTAAAAATACGTTATTTTTCATTGTGATTATGTTTTATCGCGTTTTGGGAACGTTTGCGAGATATTTGAGTGTAGGGGTATTTTGGTCATTTCACTTTAATTTTTCTTAAGTTAATAGAAATAGAAATAGAAAGAGAGAAAAAAATAGAAAGGAAAGAAAAAGAGAAGAATAAAAAGAGGAAGAAAGAAAAGAAGAGAAGAAAGAGAGAAAACTTGGAAATCTAGGAATCGATCAACCGACTTTTCTAAACACGATTAAATCGGGTAAGGGTGCGAAACTCGATTATTTTATGCTTGTGTATGATTATGTATGTGTGTGTGTGAATGTTTATGGTGTTCTATAGCTTTTCAATTCTAGGTCGGAACGATAGAAATCAATGTTTTCACGGTTGAAAATCGATGTAAATGCTGTAGAATACTTGTTACCATGATTGGGTTATGTTATGATTGCTATGTGTTGGTTTGGAAGTGTTTTGGTGGGGAAAATATGGTTTTGGGTTGTGTAACAGCGCTGCTGGGTTTTGCTGAATTTGCAGGTTCGCACTGCGAATCCCCTAGCGAAGGGGAAAGCGAGCATTCGCTGGCTATTCGCATTGCGAAGGTGAGGGCGAGCATTCACCAGAGACTCGCACTGCAAACTTTGTGTTGTTTTCCTTCTGCCATGGTTCGATGGGAGACTCGCACTGCGAAGGAGAAAGCGAGCATTCGCTGGGAGTACACACTGTGAACTTTAGGAATTTTTTAGGCTATTTTCCTTTCTGAATTGGTTCGCTGGGACATTCGTACTACGAATGAAGAAGCGAAGGGCTCGCTAGGAGCTTCGCATTGCGAACATGACAGTTTTTCCCAATTTGTTTTCATTATAACTTTTGATCGGTGAGTCGGTTTGAGGCGCGGTTTGGTGCGTTGGAAAGCTTTTGACATGTTCTTTCTTATTAAAATGGTTTTGAGATTGTTGGCCGATTAAATTATGTCAGGGGTTTGGAAATGTGTCATTTGGTCGACTTTTACCGTCGTAACTGTGTGTAATTGATGTGTTATCATGCAATATACTTTTGATATACAATGATGACTTGAGTGCGGATATGTGATATGAATGCATTTGATTAAATGATGTGATGATGGTTTGTGGCCTTATGGCAAGTAAATGCATTGTTTTGGGTTAAACTTCGATGCATGATTAATGATGTTGTTGTGTGGTAAAATACATTGTTGGATTGAATATCAATGTATGTTGTTATGATGTGTTGTAGGTAGCCTTTGTGGTGTGAATCCCTTGTGGAAGTAATTGTGATTGCATGATTGTTGTGGTTTGTGGTTTGTGATGAAATGCATTGTTTGAAGTGTTTTCAATGCATGAATAATGATGATGAGATAATTCATATGGTTGAATTGTGAAGATGCATTTGATTATCATGAGTTCTTGTGTGTCAGGCATCATGATATGCATCTTGTGATGTCGTGTGCCCTAGTGGGTGTGAGCGACGAATCGATTCCAGAGGGAATCTGCTATAATATCGTTAGCCTTATATAAAGAGGACTGGAAGCGATGATTATAGACGATCGTGAGCCTTATATAAAGAGGACCGAAAGCGATCGGATCGTGAGCCTTATACAAAGAGGACCGAAAGCGATCCATAAATGTCGTGAGCCTTATACAAAGAGGACTGAAAGCGACGGGGAACATCGTTTTCCCGACGGGGAGTTATGCTAAGTAACAAGCGATGGTTCTAATAGTTCCTGAGTGAACTGGTGATGAGATTGATGGATGGATGGTACCGCATGTGCATTGCATAGAGTCGTTGTGTCGGTCTCTGTGCATTTGCATAAATCATGAATGGATTGATTGTGTGTGGAATTGGGGATGAAATTGATGAGTTGATATATGTATATATGTTGGTGATATTTGTATTGTGCATGGTTGATATACCTTGGTGATGGATATCTGAAATATACATTGTGTTGTTTTGTGTTTGAATTCTGGTATAAGTTGTGGTGAGAATATTTTATATGTGTAATTTCGTGTTATTATATAATTGTATGCAATTATATTATGATTGTGTTTCTCACCCTTCTGCTATTTTAATGCTCTATGAGGCATTGCAGATTAGATGCTGGAGGTCTTTTGTGAAGCTTAGGTCTTCATTCTTTTGTCGGTCGGCTCTGATATGTAGCACCGGGTAGTTAGGAAGATCGTTATGTGATTATTTGTATTATGTATATATATCTTTTGGATGGTACATGTATGATGTTGTATATGACAGGCAAACTTTTTATGATATATATATATATATATATATATATATATATATATATATATATGAGATTCAATTACAGATTTTCCTCTTTTATTCTGTATCTCAATTGTGGGTGGTAGGAACTAAGTTCCTTTGTTATGTGGTACCTGAATTGTTGCATATCTATATGAGCAGGTTTATGAGTATTTGTTTCAATTGATGTGACCCCTCAGTCTATGCCGTGAATATTCTAAATATACTCTGATGAAATTTTGAATTTTATTTATCGCTTTATTTATTGGGGGTAGAGATTGGGGGTGTTACAATAGACACCTTTGGAACATCACTCATCACCGTTGGAGATGATATTTTTACTTTCCCGGATTAAAGAAAATCCCTCGAGAAAGCCTCTCAATCGAAGACTCTTGGAAATACGGCGGTTTCTCCCCGAAAAACTTATTTTCAATGAAGTCATCAGCACCTCAAAATTGGATTACATCACATGGCATTTCTCCAAAAAGGTCTCGAAGGAAAGTATGATGTAACCTCACAAAAAAAAGCGGTCTCTCAAGAGACTCGTCCCCCCCAGTAGGTCGACAAATGGTATCTCCCACAGAGAAGTTTGCACACCTCTGCAGTTTAGACAAATGGGTTTCCCCAGCAGGCCTAACATAAAATCTTTCTCCATCAAATGACGTCTCCCCAATAAAAACTCGGCGAGAAGTTTGATGAAGACCGCTACAAATAGTGTTCCTTGTCGAGGAAGGAACTCGACGAGAAGAAACTGAGACCAGTTCCATGGCTGAAGACCAGGATATAGGGGAAGTTTATTTAAAAAGAAAACTGAGACCAGTTCCATTGTTGAAGACCAGGATCGAGGGGAAGTTTATTTCTTCATGAAACTAAGATCAGTTTTGTGGCTGAAGACCAGGATCGAGGGGAAGTTTCAACCTTTTCTAAGTATCGTTACTTAGTAAAAGAAGATGGACGAGCAAATCAACTACCATTCGCAACCACATTCAAAATTTCTGGTATTCTGATATTTAATCCTCTTGTACCCTGAATGTTCGAATATTTTCTCCATTCACACCTTCGGGTCCAAGAAGATTAAATAGGGGCATCAATCATACCCCAAATTTTGGCCACAAGATTTCCCATCATTGTGCAAATCATCACCATAATATGGATGTATCTTCATACCTCATCAATCTTCTCAAGGATTGTTGTACATTCACTACAACCAAGACTTAGGATTTTGAGTCCACCCAGAGTACTCAAACAAAGGGGCAATCAAGAATGGACATGATCCTCCACTTGTCAAGCCTCTCAAAAACCCATAAAGGATCAAGAGGTCTCCCACATCAAGAATCAACCACAAGGTTGCAACATTCCAAGTGGATTAAGCCTCAAGATCGCCAGTGTCACCAAATTAGGGTTTTGGTCGACTAAGGCCTCCAGATGAAAATTTACATCTGGGCATGAGTCAATACGTCAAAACATAATTCAAGGAGTTCAAAGGGACCTTATGAGTCCAATTATCAAGTCAAAATAGCCTCAGGGGATGCATTCATCAAAAATTAGGAATTAGGGTTTCTTGACCTAATTCACCCCTAAGTTGACTTTTGGAGCAAGACATGAGCCAAGACCTCAAGAAGTGTTTCGAAGACCTCGAATACATCATGTTTATCCATTTACAGGATTGGATTGATTCAAAGAACTTGGTTCATAAGCAGTACAGGGATTCAAATTCATCTGGACCAATTAGGGTTTCTTGTTGAAAAGTCAACTATACCTTTGACTTTTGACCAAGACATGATCCCAAACCTTGGGGCATGATTCAAGATACCCTAAAACACCTATGGAATCCATAAATTAGGTTTAAATTAGGTTAATGACTTTATTTCATAAAGGATCACAAAGTTTGAAATTCATCTAACAAAAAGTAAACTGTGCCTAAAAACCAAGTTTGACATTTTGAATTTCTTGACAATCATGGCTTCCCTAAGTCAAAAACAATGTTAATTCATGGTTTGGATCATCATCCATTAATAAAAATCAAGAAAAGTGAGGTTACTTGCAAAAAGGGCAACCTTAAGAAACTTAAAATTTTCTAAGTTATGGAAGAAAAGTGATTTGGTACCAAATTTACAAGGTCATAACTTTTAAACCACAAGGCCTTTTTCTTCCATCCAAAGCTCAAATGAAAGCTCTCATTACATACTTCAAAATTGTCAACTACAAGAGATCCCAAATCCTTATGGGTTTTGAGTTATAGATTGATCAAAATCACAAAAACATGAAAATTGACACTTTTTCCAACACTTAGTGAAAATTTTGGACAGAATCTGTCTTGAATTTTCACCAACTTTGAGGCCATTTTTCATTATGATCCAAGTTAATTCAAGACCAAAGTTGGACATCAAAGTTGAAGTATGTGATTGGGGCTTTCCAAAAAGTACAAGAAATCATCCTAACTCAACTTGAGTAGGGAGTTACAAGCCTTGAAACATGGCCTAAAAACCTTATTTTTCAAGACAGCATGAAAACTAAACTTGTGCCACACTATTTTTCCCTTCAACTCTTGTCACTTTTCCAACTTTTTCATCTTCCAAAAACACAAAACATCTGATGATTCGCTTGGTTCATGATCAAAGGGGCAAGGAATTCAATTTGGCATGTGAAAACTATCATGACATGAAGTTTGAAATTCAACTTTGGCAAGGTAACATCAATGCAATGCATTAAGGTGTAATGAACTAGATCACAACATTCCAAGCCAGTCAAGATTCCAATCCAAACTCTGAGCATTCAAACCTGCAAAGTTAAATGGAGTCAAGATAAGAAGAGATAGCTTGGCACTTTTGGGTTATCCAAGTCAATGGCTACAAGCTACAGCCATGATCAGCCTCCAAACACTATTGCTTCCAAAACAAACTTCCTCTACTATAAATAGAGGTCATGTGTGACTAATCAAACCACCCCAAAACATATGAATTCATGTTTTCTTTCACTTCACTCTCAAAAACCACATTTTTGCTTCTTCTTGAAGTAACATTCAAATTTTCAATTTGAGAGCAATCCAATTAAAACCAATCATGCCAACACCTCACATACATCATATATGAGTGATCTATAACCTTAAAACACATTTGGAACATCAGAATCACAAGGTCAGTCCCATTTGCTCAAGCTTTTTGGTCTATTTGCAGTTGAGGTGTCACAACAAGTTCCAGGCTGTTTCAATACATTCCAAGCTTCCAAACACCTTGTATTAGGTCCATTGAAGCTGTCTAGATCATTACACAACATCTGTAACACCTCCAACATAGAACTCGAATTCTTCTTGCAATAGGTAAGCCTGACACTCTCAAACTCTATAATCCATGCATCATAAATGTGTTTTTAAGTTACAAACATGTTTTCACACTTATATAGAGTGATTCCCCTCAATCAGTTGCTTTGTAGTTTTCGTGTATAAGATTTCATAGCGTTCTTGCAGAAATTAGGGTTCTTGAGTTCATCACTTGATTTCTCACTCCACACTTAATATAAATGCAATTAATTTATATGACTGAAATCCTTGTTCAAAAACACACAACTTTCATGTTTACAAAAGTCATTTTCATTGAGTAATCAGAGAGATATGAGAGGTTTTGTAAAACGACCATGGCGGGTAGTCGTGAGGTAGAAGACGACCGTTGGCGCCATATTTCAAATTTTTGAATTTTCAATTATTTTCTTAATTGATTTCAAAAATTATTTTCTCTCTCATTTTTTTATCATTTTTGATTGGTTCTTTTTTTAAAAAGTCACAAAAATGTTAAATTATTTTATTCTACAAAAAAATTAAATTTCTATTATTTATTTAATATATCTTGAATTTTTGTAAATAATTTCATTTTTATTGTTTTTTTAACATTTTTTAAATGAAATTATCACCTTGATTTTTCAAAACCAATTGGATTTCAAGCTTTCATGTAATTAAACATGATTTTTCAAAATATTTTTTAAAGCTTACCACTTATTTATAAATATATTTGATATTTTATATTTAATTTCCTTTGAAAAATTATATTTTTAATTAAAATTAAGGTTTCTCTTAATTTTAATTTTTTAAACTTCTTTTCAAAATCTTTTTGGGCCTCTTTGTAGAGTATAAGTCCCATCCCTATGTAAATAATTGATTTTGGGCCACATTCATTGTATAAGTCTCGATACGATTTTAAGAATCTCGGCGCGATCGCCATTTTCAAAACTATTTCCATCTGGGCCTCTCCTTGAGTTGTAAGCCCCATCTTTCTTCTTTTCAAACATTTTGGACCTCTATTAGAGTGTAAGACCCATTCCTTCTTGTACATAAATAAATTTGGGCCTCAGTTATTGTATAAGTCCCTCTGTGGTTTTCAAAATCACGGCGCGATCGTCGCCTTTTCAAATAAAACTTCTGGGCCTCTCCTTGAGTATAAGCCCCATTTTCTCTTTTCACAAACACTTTTGGGCCTCTAAATAGAGTGTAAGACCCAACCCCCCTTTGCAAATACACCTTTTTTGGGCCTTTGCTATAGTATAACTCCCACAACGTCTGTCGGTATCGCAGTGCGATCAATGTTCTCAAATAAGTCATCTGGGCCTCTCCTTGAGCTATAAGTCCCAAACAAATCTTTTTAAAAAACTTTCTTTTAATACAAATTCAAATTCAATGTGTTTTTCAAAACTTTCTTCTATTTATTGTAAACCTAAAAGAGGGAATACAGTTGTAGTCAATACTACAGATAACAATATGCTTGGGCTTCTTTTCAGAAGGTAAGTCCCCAAATCTGTTTCAATTCTTATTTCTTATATATATATCTGTCTATAATTGTCTGTATATACTTGTGCATATCTTGCTTAGAGTTTTCCCCAGCAGTTAGGTCTAGGTTTAGATCAAACCAGAGGTTACTTTCAACATAGTCAAAACTAGTTCCCTCATAGGAAATTCCCTATACAGTCATGCCTCCTCTTGGGCTTATACAATATGGAACAGAGAAAGGTATTATTCCTGGTGAAACTTTTCTCAAGACTGTCAAACTTAGAAATTATATTTTGTACAAGAAATTCATTTCCCCATAGAGGACTAATTCCCGGTGAAACCTCTTTTGAATTTCTTCAAACCTTAGAACTATTCAATAGAGAAAGGATTAATTCCCGGCGAAACCTTTCTTGAACTTTTCTTTGGCATGGACCCACGAGCTTCCTAAAAGCATCCCCAGCCTCCTCTCGGGCTTAGTACAAGGACCCACAGGCTTCCTAAAAGCATCCCCAGCCTCCTTTTGGGCTTAGTACAAGGACCAACATGCTTCTTAGAAGTTCCTCATCCTCCTCTTGGGCTTAATACAAGGACCCTAAGGCCTCCTATAGGTATAGGACAAAAATTAGTCATCTTTGCTAGTTCAATCCTCAGGAGAGTCAGAATTCCCAAACATCAAACCATTTTAGGGTTGATCTTCATCCCTTAAACCTTCAACCTCCTCTTGGGCATCATACAAACAAAGTGGACAAAAAAGCACTCATGCTTCATCCCTCCCTCACATATAACTCAATCTGTTGTACATCATCTTCATTTTTCATAGTAACTCCATATCCTTACAACACACCTCTCCCAATACACCTTGTAGCATTATACCTTTAAGCTTCTCCCAACCTTCAACGCACCACAATAACTCAATCACACGACCTCTCCACAACAGTGTACCAACTCACTCTGCAACAGCGAGCGCAACATCTTACTCCTCCAACTTCCGACAACAATAGTTTGATATCGCCGTAACATTTGGAAACGAGACTTCTCTTGTATTATGTTGCATGATGTTTTGATATTTTGTGCTAGTTTTAATTTGACTACGTAGCATTTTTATCGATTGGTGTGTGTTGAATTTTGGTTTGGTTTGAATGCGATCTTATCATTATTGATGTGCTGCTGCTATTAATATGTGATTTTTGCTTGATTTATTGACCTGTTGTTCCGCTGCCATACCTTTGCTCCATTTTAAATGTTTGTTTCTATCAGTTTTAATTATATACTTCTACTTTTTTTAGTTACAGTTACACATATACTTCTTTTTGTTTTTAAGATATAGTTATATGTTATACTTACTTCTAAGTTTTTTTAGCTATACTTACTGCTAGTTTTTTTAAAGTTATAATTACTGCTAGTTTTTTAAGTTATAGTTACTGTTTGTTTTTTTTAAGTTATAGTTACTACTCTTTTTTTTAAGTTATACCTATTGGTAGTCTTTTAGAAGTTATAGTGATATACTTATTTCTACATTTATTAAAAGGTTATAATAATATATTTATACATCTGGTTTTCAGTTATACATATTGTAGCGAGCGATTTTGGACGTGGTTCTTAAGCACTGTCGTTCTGGGGTACTACAGGTCGATTCATTTTTTATCCTATTGAGCTGACTAAGGAAGGGAAATAGATGTCTCCAATTAACCCTGCTTGTATACTCAGTTTAAACAGATGACTGTTGGTTTACAGATGCGGTTTAGATTGTGGGCCTCTCTCTGCTTATTTTGTTAAGAATGAAATGACGGGACTATTCATGGAGATTTTGGATAGGTATTAGATTTGATGTTTTTAATTAGTATGCTCGCTAAGATTCTTTTGCAATCTTATGCCTACGTATTCCCGTTTAACAAAACAGGGAAATCAGAGCGATCGTAGTTCCTCCTATTCTATGGGAGGAAAAGGGTTGTTTTGGTGTCTTGTTCAAAGCCCAAGACATGAAGCTAAAGGTGGTTTGTATCTTGTTCAAAGCCCAAGATGTGAAGCTGAATGGTCTACTTGTATCTTGTTCGAAGCCCAAGATGTGAAGCTAAAGGGTTTTGACTTTAGAGAGAATTTGTCATCTCTAAAGAGGGGTATTTGGTCTGTTTATCCCAACTGTTGGGTGACTAATTATAAAGGAGAATTACTTTAACTGGGATATGTGAATCCAGCAATGCCATAATTTCCTTTATAGGGGATTTTCAACCTGAAGGAGAAGACTTTAACTCAGTTTAGAGCAATGCCATCTTTCCTTAGGAATTTCTCATGCTAAAAGAGGGATTGTGGCGTGGATGTAAATAATCCAGAGGCTTGCCGCTTACAGCGATTAGATGGGGGGAAAAGGAGTTGTTGATGTTTGTATGCTATGAACAAGGCACAACTTTGATGCTAAAAGGTTGATTGACTCAACCGGGGTTTTCCTTATACAAAGCCTAAGAGGAGGCTATTGGCCCAACAAGAGGGTGTTTTTATGTGTCTTGTACGAAGCCCAAGACGGAGGCTAAAGGTTTGACTCAACAAGAGAGTCTTTTATACTCAACAAGAGAGTGTTTTGTATCCCGTACGAAGCCCGAGATGGAGGCTAAAGGTGATTGACTCAACAAGATAGTCTTTTAAACTCAACAAGAGAGTGATTTGTATCTCGTACGAAGCCCGAGATGGAGGCTGAAAGTGATTGACTCAACAAGAGAGTCTTTTATACTAAACAAGAGAGTGATTTTGTATCTCGTACGAAGCCCGAGATGGAGGCTGAAGGTGTTTGACTCAACAAGAGAGTCTTTTATACTTAACAAGAGAGTGTTTTGTATCTCGTACGAAGCCCGAGATGGAGGCTAAAAGGGGTTGACTCAACAAGAGAATCTTTTATACTCAACAAGATAATGTGGGGAGAATCATTGTACAAAGCCCAAGAGGAGGCTGTTTATGCTGGTAACTATTTCAGTTGAGTGACAGGTCCAATGTGTTGGATGATAGAGAAAATCAGTTCTTATATGGGTAATGTTGTGCTTAGGGATTGATCAGAGGATCAGGGTTATTTCCCGTTATTTAAGGAAATGGGAAATCCAAAAGGTATTGAGACTATCCAAGTCTACTGGTGTTTTGAGATATAGATTCTCGGATAAGTGAATGATCTTTGTATAATGCCTAAGAGAAGGCTGGTATGTTATGGGATGAAGGTTAACCCATTAATAGGTCTAACACTTGACTCAGAAAGACAGCTCTAGCAAATTGATGACTAGGTTTTGTTCCTATACCTGTAGAGGTCTCTGGGTCCTTGTACTAAGCCCAAGAGAAGGCATGAGAGCTTTTAAGAAGCCGAAGGGTCCTTGTACAACACCCAAGAGGAGGCGGGGATGCTTTTAAGAAGCCTGTGGGTCCCCAAACCCCGAGAAGTTCAAGACATGCCATTCACCGAGAATAGATCAAGCCAGGAAAGTCCGAGAATTTGGAAGAAACTCAAGAGATTCCATTCACAGAGAAAAGCTCATCTCTGGGGAGTTAGAGTTTCTTTGATAATTTCTAAGGGTGACAGTCTGAGAAAGGGTTCACCGAGAATGCTTCCATTCACGTCTCCATATTGTTTAACCCCAAGAGGAGGGAAGACTGTGTCTGGTAATCCTATGGGGATCTAGTTTTGTTTGTATTTAAGAGTGACCAACAGGGCTTTACCTAGTGCTAGACGTAGTTGCCGGGGAAAACTCTAAATAACTATACTAGTATTACGCAGTTGATATTTTACAGGTATATAAATGTTTGTGAAAGAAGACTTACAGTGAGCAGCCCTACAATACAGTTATATATATATGAAAGCGGATAAAGAAAGCGGGTAAACACTTACTCGGTTGTAGTGCTTCCATGCTGTTTTGTTAGTTTGTTCCACAAAGAAAGCTTTAATAATAATATTATATACAAAATCAAAGGAGAAAGTGCTTTGAAAAGATTGTTGGGGCTTACAGCTCAAGGAGAGGCCCAAGGTTTTATCAGTGATTGCACTGTTGTTTCGAAAACTGTACAGAGGGACTTATACAATATGTGAGGCCTAAAAGGTTTTCTATACAAAGGGACGGGTCTTACACTCTCTCAAGAGGCCCAAAGGTTGATTTTTATATAAGTGGTGGGGGCTTAAAGCTCAAGGAGAGGCCCAGGGTTTTGTAAAAAAGGCGACGATCGCACCGAACTTTTTGATGGTATCGGGACTTATACAATACACTGAGGCTCAAATCATTTTGGTTTTCAAAAAGGGTTGGGTCTTACACTCTACTAGAGGCCCAAAATGTTTTTGTACCAGTGATGGGGCTTACATCTCAAGGAGAGGCCCAGGGTTTTGATTTTTGGACTGGCGGTCGCGTCGAGATTTTCTTTTAACGCAGAGGAACTTATACAATATCTGAGGCCCAATATTGTTTTGGTTAAAAGGGGATTGGGTCTTACACTCTATTAGAGGCCCAATGATTTTGAATGGGTCTTATAGCTCGAGGAGAGGCCCAGATGATTTATTTTAAACGGACGATGATCGCGCCGAACTTTTGAAATACAACGGGACTTATACAACATTTGAGGCCCAAAAAAGGTTTGTATTTACAAAGGATTGGGTCTTACACTCTATTAAAGGCCCAAAAGTGTTTGAAAAAGATTTATTAGGGTGAAAATCAAAGAAACCCCAATTTCATTTTTTAAAGGCATTTTTCAACGAAAAATCAAGTAAAATAATGATAAAAATATCAAATAAAATCATTAATCATGTTATAAACAATGATTAAGGTTTATAAAAAAGTATTTTATCCACATGAATATTTAAAATCATTTTGGTTTTAAAAATCAAGAAAAATAAATCATTTTAAAAGCATTTAAAACAATTTAAAACAATATTTTTGAATATATTAAAAATATATCAAATAATAATATTTTTTTGTGATTTTTTGTGGATTAAAATATTATGGAGTATGAATAAGAAGTGTGTAAAACAAAATTGGAAAATGATGATTTTTTCTATGTGAAAGAATTGGTTGAGTTTTGAAAATAAAATAAGAAAAAGAGGAAAGATGTCACAACATCCTCTTCGACATCTCTTTTAGTTTTCAACATCTTTTTTATCAAACTTCGAACACTCATAACTCTCTCAATTTTTAACAAAATTAAAATCCGTAAGAACCTATCTTGACCAATTTTTCGCAAGGAATCCAATGGTATCACTCATACATACTGAAACTTAATGTACAGAATGCACGAAGCAAAAAACTAGAACTGCATGTTGATTTTAAAACAACATAAACTCCACATATAAACATGTTAAAGTGAAAACAGTAAGAGGATCACAACATACACATTAAGGACTACATTTTTTCTTCAAGAATTGTTCAATATGATGCATGTATGTGGACATCAAAGGAAAGTATGATTCAAAGAATTCAAGTTGTGATGCTTACCTCTTTTTTGGAGATTTTGTGCAACCTACCAAGTGCTTTGTTCCATAAATGATTTGATGCTTTGGACACCCTCAAATGACCTCTTAGAAGCTTTTAGGATGGTTGGAATCAGCTGGAAACCTCTGGAGCAAGTTTGAGCTCTTTCTGGCAAAATGGGCAAAAGTGGCCAAAATGCCAACTCTCTCAAATGGTGTTCCAGATGTGTGGCACCATTTGGGACAGTTCAAGGATGATATTTGGAGTGTGTTTGAGGTCTTATTTGGTTTGGAAAGTGACTGAATCAAGACATGGCTTCAAAAATGCAAAAAAGTCCAATTTTGAGGTTTTGAGAGGTGACTTTGTGATTTTGGTGTTACAGGTCACTTGTGAGTGTTTGGACAGCTTAGATATGACATATTCGAAGTGTTTGGATCATGAGCTATGGTGGAAATGCTCTCTAACTCAAAAACTCAGAATTACCTTGCTAAAGAAGGCATTTTGGAGTGAAAGAAGCGATTTTGAGGAAAACATCTGTTTGATGACTTTGGTGTACTCAAACTGAGTACAAATGAGCTCTATTTATAGTAGACCAAGTTTGTATTATAAGCAATAGTGAATGGTGGCTGCAGCAGAGGTTTGGCAAATGTTGGCCACTGAGAATCCAAGTCTCCTCTAGCCATTGACTAGAGGTTAGGGCACAGGCTGCTGGTTCCCTTGTTGTTGGAGGAATCTTGACTGAATTCAGTTAGAGGAAGCTCAGTTCATGCCACCTCTAAGCATCCATTAAATACTCCAAACCAAAATTGGAGTCTTGTCCCTCTTTTAGGGTTTTTTATGTTTGGCCTGTGTCGCTCCCGGGATTTTCATCCAGGTACAACCGCGAAAGTGGCGCGGAAGAAAGAAAGAAGAGTCGCCATCCGAGCATTTTTATCCCAAAGAAGGGGAAGGGTAATGCTGCACAAACCTGGGAGAAAGGAAAGAACAAGGTCTCGCGAACCAAAGGGAAAGGGTAAGGGAGTCGGTTACGTGAAGGGAAGGTTATCGCACCCCTTCACGTCAGTCGTTCTCGACGGGATCCACGCTTGAAGTACTGCTCAAAGGGTGATAAAAAAAAGATTATGGAAAAGGAATGGGAAGTGAACGAGAAACAAATGTAGGGAAAATAAAATAAGTGCTCGAATGGGCCCTACCCCACTGCCTACGTATCTCATCGGGAACATGAGAATCAGAGCGATGTAGTTCCCCTGTCTAAGGGAAAATTGTTTGTGTTTTTTAGGGAATGGCTAATGTTCTAGCTCAGGTGTTGCAGGCTCGCTGAATCGAGTATGTTACCGTATTACAAGAGAACGAGGAGAAGCACGTTCGTACGTTGAGAGTGAGTGAGATGAGAAGAGAATTCCCGAAGGAAAGACGTTATTGTTTGTTTTGGTTTTTTTTAGAAGTTTTTTATTTGAAGTGCTTTGCATAGGTAAGTGTACTTAAGTCTATTTCAATGGAATGTGCATCTCATACATCATTCCAAAATGAAATGATGATGATGTACACTAAGTATGAGGAAGATCCTCAAACTTACTTCCAAGGTTGAAGGCTTAAGCACACTAGCCTATTCCCTTTATTAAATGTTTTTGTTGTTTTTAAATGAAGAAGTGTTTTTGGTTTTCTTTGTGAAATCACTTCATGTTAAAGACTTGTTCATCATGCTAGAAAACCTACAACACATTCCAAGATGGAATGTATGCAAGCCCCCCATGGAATAAGGCTCATGACACATGAAGATGTTTCAACCTTTATTAGGTGTTTTGAAGTTGTTTTGAGATGAGAGAGAAGAGACTAAAAAAGAAGCAAAGGTGAAAACTAAAGGGGACTAAGACTCACCCTAATGTTATCATGCTTGGATGTTCCTAATGGTTTAGTGTGGTTTGAGAACCCTAGGCTAAAAGAAGAGAGAAGAAGAGCAAGTTCTAACTTACTTCAAAGATTGAAGTTAAGTTGAGAACTCAAGGGAATGAAAGAAGTTGAACAAAGAAAGCATTGAAATGCTTTGCACAAACACAAAAAAGAAGGCATTAAAAAGATGAAGGGAAGAAGGTGTGTGTGGAAGCATATCCGCACACTCAACTTACCATTAGCCCCTGAAAATGTTAGCAAAACTACTTACAAGTAATGAAGTAAGGAAATACCAACAAGTAAAGATCAAACAAGTTAAGAACTAAAAGAAGAAAGGTTATAAGGGGTGAGAAGTACTCAAGGTCAGTATGTACGCCATAAGGAAGCATACCAATGGATACATGTCTTATGAAATCAAATAAAAGCTAACTATGTGCCAAACAATTACATAAATGTAAGTAATGTGCTACTAATATAAACTAGGTGCATAAGAAATGTAAACATGTACAAATTCAAGAACATAGCACAAGGTCAGAATGAAGAGTCATTAAAGGATGCATATAAAGGTCATGGAAGTATCATACAAGACATGAGTGTAATGATTCAAGAAGAAAAGACAAGATGAAAAGAAGTTCAAACAATGTTCAAGTTCAAAAGATTTGACATACTTGTAATGCAAGTTATGAATGAAGGATGAAACATGAAAATGAATAAGAATGGATGCAAGTCAGTAATGTATGATATACTTGATCATATTAGAATGCAAGAATGGTGTAACAAAGGTGCACTCTAAACATGTTAAGGCACATAGAAGAAGATGCACACAATTAGGTCAAACTTAGTTCACATAAGCAACAAACACTCATGAACCAATACCAAAAGGCAAGAGGCCTATAATCTAACATGAATGACCTATAATGTTTATGAAATGACCTATAAAATGATCACACAAGTCCTAATGCAATGGCACAAGTGCCTCTTAATCAAACAAGATTGAAAAAGTTAAGAGAACATTCACAATTATGACCTATAACAATCAAACAAAGCAAAAATAGAAAGAGATTTGGAAAAAATATGAAATTAATTCACAAAGCACCTAAGTCAGAAGCTAAACACATGTCAAAAGGTCATGTAAGGATTCAAGAAGAAACTGGTTCAAAAAAGTCATCAAAGTCACATTGAAACACATCAAAAGAATGCACAAAGATGAATATCCAAAGGTATGATAAAATTATTTTGAAAATATGAGGAAAATGTTTTTAATGCCTCAAGATATGGTTTAGACATGGCAAAAATATTGGATGCAAAATTGTTTTGGAACCATGCAAAAGAATTCAAAAATCAAACATGTGCAATGAAGAAGAAGACTTAAAAAGAAATTAAATGGAAATTGTAAAAATATGAGCAAAAAGTATTAAAATCAGAAATAAAAATAATGGAAAATTATTTAAATGTGTAAAGATGCTATGAGAATTTTTATAGAATTTTTAGAATGCATTTAGTATTTTGATAAAAGAAAATGAAACAATGTCAAAAGGAAATTAAAAAATAAAAGAAATAAACAAGGAGGGTGCTGAGATAGCAATTATCACGTTCAAAAGTAATTGGGCTCAACAAGCAGGGTGTGTGAATAGAAACAATGAGACAGGCCCAAAGGCGCATGTGTGTATGTGAAAACATGGTACACTTTAGTCAAAAGTTTGATTCATTCACAGCCACATGATGCAGCCAGATAGATCAATCATCAAAAGTAATTCCATCCAACGTTTCACAAAGCATGCACATGGTAATTAACACGCACGCAAACACATGCAACGAAGCTGAGAGAAAAAAAAAGAGAGCACGCGTGAGGCACATGTTCATTAATGTGTTGGCAAATTATGGAACGCAAGATCAAACAAATCGTATGGCTGTGATATAAACTGGATTTAAAACCCTAACTAAACCTCACCGGCCGGAGAAGGACCTCCGGTCATCTTCTCCGGCGACGCACCACCACCTGCAACCTCAAATGTTCTAGAAATTCACAAGGCATACATCAATCGAAAGCTGAAGTTACGTAGATCAAGAATCCAACAAAAGATTTCACATATCATGCATAATCAAAGAGAAACGAACGATCAAAGTTTGCCCTAAGTTTGGATCTACACATCTAAAAGGTCTATCAACTAGCCAGAATAGTCACATTGCTTCTATTAAGCTATAATCAGCATGAAACAAGCTTAAAATCAGTGAAATACGATGCAATAAAGTTTGAAGAAATTTTAACCTGAAATTGCAGAATCCTGAGATTAAAAGAAGGCCAGAGAGGAGGATCCTGAGCTTCTTGTGCTTGAGCAAAATAAATGCGTATGTAGCTTTGAATCTTGATGGAAACAGAGAGATTCAACTTGAGAGAGATGCTACACTTGATTCTGATTCAAGTTGTTCTTGATCAATGATGAACAATTGATGATGATAGTGATGAAATATGGATGAAGATGATGATGAAATCGTGCAGGGAGAGAGAATTCAGAGAGAAACGTGAGAGTGTTTTGGAATGTGAGAGTGAAAAAAATGAAGAGTCTCCCCAAAAACAGTTAGAGGTTTCTATTTATATCTATGGTTAGTGGTTAACCATCACAGTTGATGGTTAGAACCTAAGTTAGGTTGGTGGTGAGTGTAGCAATGAGAGGGCGGGTGAACTAAACAATTCGAAATGAAGAGGGAATAGAACCGTGTGGTGTTGTTGTTGTTTATGTATGTGAGCATGGTAAGGAATGATGGTGATGATGTATGTTGTTGCAGCATGCTTGTTGGACAAGTTTTCATCTCATTTCTTCTTTGATGTATGGAGCAAGTATGGCATGTATGTGTAAGAATATGTGGTTTGTCCAAATGAGGTAATGGGAAAGTGTTTGTATGCGTGTGGACTGATTGGAACAACAACAAACAATGCCAAGCATCATCCTATTTTTGACAGCAACACATTCAATGGAAATGTGGAAGTTTGAGGGAATATTTCGTTATGTAGGGTGGATGGAATGAGGAGTTTTTGATGGCTATGGATCAAGGACATGAAGTAGAACAAGTTTGATGTTTGAATCCAAGTGAAATAATGCCTTTAAGGTGATGGAAAGTGACGTAGAACACAAGGATGTGAGACTGCATCATGGGCGAGGCAAGTGGTGACATGCATGGCAACATGGCCTATGGACATTTCAGTGTGAGACCACCATGTTTGAGCTCTCCTATGACCTCCATAACTTGTTCAAATGAGAAAATGCCCAACATCAAAGTTAATGAGGACATGGAGATGAACAACTTTTATGTTCAACAATTTTTCATTTGAAGCCTTCTTGATGGAGAAAACCCGCTTGACATTTGGCACACCAAGTATTTGATGAAATTATGGCCCGGAGACTTGAACTTGCCTTGCCATGACTTGAAATTTGCCTTGATTTTGCTCCACTTTGATTGATCATAACTCCCTCAATTTTGATCCAATGGAAGAGTTCTTGGTATGGATTTGAAGCTTGGAATGTGATCTTTAATTGGCTTAACTTGGGCCTGAAGTTTGAAGCTTTTATCATGGAGAAAGAATGCTTTGAAGTAGAGTGCAAAATGATCCAAACTTGCCATTTTTGGAAACCCTAAGTTTCTAAATTTGGCAACTTTGTACAATTCTTTATTTTTGATGATTCCTCCATCATTTTTTGGTCAAATCTTGTCCGATGAACATATGTGACTTGAATTTCATGAATTTGACCTTAAAAAGTCAGGAGTTGACTTTTTCCTTTGCACAGTTGACTTTTCCCCAAATTTCTTGATTCTCAAGCAACTGATCAATTGAACCTCTTCTGAAATGAACCAATGGGCAATATTCCATCCTTAGATACTTGATATCATGTAGAAAACATTGAGATCAAGTTTGAACCAAAATTTCATCAGGAGAATGCTTGAATCACAAACCCTAATTTGGACTGCTTTTGCTAGGAGATGATGAACTGTCCAATCTTCTTGATGAATTCCCTTCTTCCAATGACTTGTGGGATCAAGATTAGATTATATATGATGTAAGAGACCTTTGAAGCTTGTTGAGAAACCCTTGGCTCTTGTTCTCTTGCTTTGGATGATCAATACTTTGAGAATCCACTGATCACATGCCCTATGACGAACCAATGTCGAATGTTTTATTTTTCTATGCTTGAATGCAATGCCATGCAATGAAAGCATATACTAAATGATATGAAAAATGAGAGGGAAAATTTTGGGGTATGACAGCCTGCTACTCTTGGAATCTTGGACTTGGGAGGCTTATGGATCAGATCATCCCCCTTGGACTTGATCCTCAGATGTGTCCAAAATGATGACAAGGCTTAAAAATTTGTGTGGCACAAGAAATGTGCAAATCTGTCCTGAAACCTGTCTTAAAATTCAGCGGTAGCAAGCCTTGTTGTTAAATCCATAACTTCTTGCTCAAGAATGATAAATGGATGTTCTAGGACTTTATGGAAATTGAGATGACATACTTCAACTTTGATGTTTGACCCTAGACTTGGTTCAACTTGGATCATGGAGAAAAACATCCTTGAAGTTGGGACATTCTTGCTGGAAAAATATTAATGATGTCCTATGAAATGTTGAAACATTTGACATTTTTGAACATTAACAATTCCAAACTCTAATCACTTATATTTTTTAATCCACTATGATATTTTGAGTTGAAGTGAATTGCACCTTTGATGCTTGTCCTGCATGGTGACAAAGCTTGAAAATTGTGTGGCACAAGAAAAAGTGCACAAAATCTGTCCTAAAAAACAGCTGCAGCAAGCCTTACTGTAAAGTCCATAACTTCCTACTCGAGTATGATAAATGGACGTTCTACAACTTTCTGGAAAGCTGAGATGACGTACTTCAACTTTGATGTTCAAGGTTTGGCTTGAATCAACTTGGATCATGGAGAAAAACATCCTTGAAGTTGAGACTTTCTTCCTGGAAAAATATTAATGTTGCACTCTTGTGCTTAATTCTTGATGTGGGAGTCCTCTTGATCCTTTGTGGGTGTTTAAGAGGTTAGACAAGTTGAAGATCATGTCATTCCTTGATTGATCCTTTGTCTAAAGGGTCTGAGAGGGCTTGAAACCCTAAGCTTGATTGTAGTGAATGCTCAACAATTCCTTGAGGAGATTGATGAGGCACAAAGGTACATCCATATTGTGATGATGATTTGTACAATGATGGGAAATCTTAGTGGTCAAAATTTGGGGTATGACAGATTCCCCTATTTAATCTTCTTGGACCTGAAGGTGTGAATGGCGAAGGTATTCGGGCATTCGGGGTGCAAGAGGATTAAATATCGGAATACCCGAAATTTTGATGGTGGTTATGAATGGTAGTTCACACATCCTTATTCTTTTGTTAAGCAATGATGCTTAGAAAAGGTAAACTTCCCCTCGATCCTGGTTTCCTACTAAGGAACTGGTCTCAGTTTCTGAAATAAACTTCCCCTCAGTCTTGGTTTCCTACCAAGGAACTGGTCTAAGTTTCTGATGTAAACTTCCCCTCGATCCTAGTTTCCTACCAAGGAAGTGGTCTAAGTTTCTTTTGTAAACTTCCCCTCGATCCTGGTTTCCTACCAAGGAACTGGTCTTAGTTTCTTGTGTCAATAAACTTTCTTGACTTGGGACGCTATTTGTAGCGGCTTTCCTTCAAACTTCTCACCGAATTTTCCTGGGGAGATGCCATTTGAGTGGAAAAAGTAATGATGTTAGACTTGCTGGGGAACCCATTCGTCTGAGTTGTAGAGGTACACAAACTTCTCTGTTGGAGACACCACTTGTCGATTCTACTGGGAAAACGAGTCTCTTGAGAGACTGCTTTAACTTGGGGATATTACATCATACTTTTCCTGAGGTCTTTTTAGAGAAATGCCATACGATGTACCCCAATTTTGAGGGGCTTTCTCTGGGGATTTTCCTTAATTTGGGAAAGCGGAGATATCATCTTCACTGGTGAAGAGTGATGTTTGTCGAAAGTTCTCTGTTCTTTCAGAGGTTCAAGTTATCAAAGTGGTCAAGGACCAATTCTAATCCCGAAATAAACTGGAGGAGAGATTGTTCAGCCCCAACGTTTCCTGATGAGAAAAGAACTGACAACTCGATTGAGAGGACTGTTATCACGATGGGACAAGATCGACTAGAGTGATAGTGATGCAATATGAATGCGAATGTAAATCAATAATACATGATGTATGTATGTTTATGCTGACAAAACTGATGCGACATACAGACTAGTAGATAAACACGACTGGATACTCGGCCACAGCGGGAGATGAAAAGTATCACTAGTTCACGATAGCAATTCTGCCTTGCTTAGGAGAGATAATCCCTGCGGGGAATACCGTTGGTCGGGCTTAGGAGATAAGAACTCTGCCGGTGATGTCGGACGGAACATTCGCATCTGACATAACTGATCCTTCATTCAGGCGCACTGGTTTAGAAGGAGACTTTGATTATGCACTTTGAAGCTCGCTTACATCTGGAGAAGCGATTGATGTTCTTTCGATGATCAACCGTGAAAGGAAATTATCGTCTTTATTTTAAAAGCAAAAAAAGTTTGACAAGTAAATTCATTTTTGTTTTATTTTCAAGAATCGTTAATCATATTAAAATGTCGTTCTGTAAAGCTAAAACAAATAAAAATTGCAAACAAAAGTACTAGGGCTCAAATTTTATTGATAGGATGGAAATCAGCCAAACACGTGATCCCAAAGAGTATATACAAAGTTAGAAAATGGTAATTTATAGGGAAAAGGGCTACGTTGAAACATAACAACCATTATCCTTCTACCAACTTTGAATTCTGGGTACCCTGAGCTTCTGTCGAAGATGACCTTGATCGAGATTTATGACGGACGGTGTAACTGCTGCCGAGGGACTTGCCCCTTTGTTGAACGTAGTTACTTGCCAATATCCCTAACTTTTGCCTGGATTGTACTTTGAGATTTCCAATCCATCGGGATGATTTTTTATTATGTCTCTAATTTTTGCCTTGACCGCCCTTTCAGGTTTTCAATCCACCGAGACGTTTTTTTAATTTATTTAGGCGAAGTATTTCTTGACTACGTCAACGTTTGTGGGGTAGGAAAATTCCTCTCCGTCCATGGTTGCGAGTCTCAAGTCGCCGTCTGAGAAAGTTTTCTTGACCACATAGGTGCCGTCATTATTTGGAGTCCATTTGCCCCGAGAATCAGTGAGAAATAATTGTATCTTCTTGAGCACAAGGTCTCCTTTCCTGAAGACGCGAGGTCGGACCTTTTTGTTAAACACCCTCTTCATTCTTTGTTGATACAACTGACCATGGCATAGCGCCGTTATTCATTTTTCTTCTATTAGGTTTAGTTCGTCGTGTCGAATTTGACACCATTCAGCTTCTGTAAGCTTAGCTTCCATCAATACCCAGATTGATGGGATGTCTACTTCTGTGGGGAGCACTGCCTCCATGCCATATACTAGAGAGAAAGGGGTTGCCCCTGTTGAAGTGCGGACAAATGTTCGATAACCGTGAAGAGCAAAGGGTAGCATCTCGTGCCAATCTTTGTAAGTTACAACCATCTTTTGAACGATCCTCTTGATGTTCTTGTTAGCCACTTCTACTGCCCCGTTCATCTTAGGTCGGTAGGGAGATGAGTTATGGTGTTCGATCTTGAACTCAACGCACAACTTTTTCATCATCTTATTGTTCAAGTTAGATCCATTGTCAGTAATGATCTGGCTTGGAACACCATAATGGTAGATGAGATTATTTTTGATAAATCGGACCACCACTTGTCGGGTTACATTGGCGTATGACGTTGCTTCGACCCACTTGGTGAAGTAATCAATCGCTACTAAGATGAATCGATTTATGTTCGAAGCCTTAGGTTCAATCATGCCAATCATGTCGATTTCCCATTTAGAAAAAGGCCATGGGGAAGAAAGAACTTTGAGATGTGTTGGCGGTACATGGATTTTGTCTAAGTATATCTGACACTTATGACACCTCCTCATGTACTTGTAGAAGTCGGATTCCATGGTCAACCAGTAGTACCCTGCTCTTAGAATTTTTCTCGCCATTATGTGTCCATTGGCATGAGTGCCAAAGGATCCTTCGTGAATTTCTTTTATCAGCATGTCTGCTTCTGGTCTGTCTACACATCGGAGGAAGACCATGTCAAAATTTCTCTTATAGAGTGTATCACTGCTCAGGAAGAAACTCCTAGCCAGCCTTCTGAGGGTTTTTCTGTCCTTCCTTAGTACCCCAGGTGGGTATTCCTGTTTCTGAAGGAAGCATTTGATATCGTGATGCCAAGGTTTGTCGTCGATGACTGCTTCGATCGTGAAGATGTAAGCGGGCTATTTAAGGCGCATCATGTCGATCTTTGGTAAGTCGTTCCATTGACCTACACTAACCATGGAAGAGAGAGTGGCTAAGGCATCAGCCATGTGATTCTCATCACGAGGATGTGATGAAACTCGATTCTATTGAAGAAAGGTAACAACCTTCTTGCATAATCTTTGTAAGGAATCAGTCCTGATTGGTATGTGTTCCAACCTCCTTTGATCAGATTGATAACCAGGGTTGAGTCATTATATACATCCAAGTTCTTGATCCTTAAAACAATCGCTTCCTCGAGACCCATAATACAAGCTTTGTATTCGGCCTCGTTGTTTGTACACTTGAATGTAAGTCTGGCAGTGAAAGGAATGTGGGTACCCTGAGGTGTTATGATGATTGCCCCAATTCTGTTTCCGTAATGTGGTTCATTGCAATCTTTCATTTTCAAATACATGACATCTTCGTCTGGGAATTCAAATCCGACGGATTCTTGATCGTCAATCAGTTTATGAGCCAAATGATCGACTAAAATACTCCCCTTAACAGCTTTTTGAGCGTGGTATTCTATGTCATATTCTGATAACAACATCTGCCAATGGTCAATCCTTCCCGTGAGAGCAGGCTTTTAAAAGACGTACTTGATCAGATCCGTTTCAGAGATTAACCAAGTAGTGTGGCGAATCATATACTGGCGAAGACGTTTGGCTGCCCAAGCCAAAGCGCAGCAAGTTTTCTCGAGCATAGTGTAACGAGTTTCACAGTCAGTGAACTTCTTGCTCAAATAGTAAATGGCCGATTCTTTTCTTTTTGTTTCATCTTGTTAGCCAAGTACACAACCCATTGAGTCTTCCAAGACTGTTAGGTAAATGATCAGTGGTCTTCCTTCCACTGGAGGTGATAGAATGGGTGGGTTCAACAGGTATTCCTTGATACTATCGAAGGCGGTTTGGCAGTCTTCTATCCAAACATAGTCCTGGTTCTTTTTAAGTAATTTGAAGATCGGCGCACACGTCGCGGTCATGAGGAATATAAATCTAGAGATGTAGTTCAAACGTTCCAGGAATCCTCTGACTTGTTTTTCAGTTTTTGGAGAAGGCATTTCTCGAATGGCCTTGACCTTGTCAGGATTAACCTCAATTCCTTTCTGGCTGACGATGAACCCTAAAAGTTTCCCTGAACGGACACCGAAGGTGCACTTGTTGGGATTCAAGCGGAGTTTGTACTTTCTCAACCACTCGAATAATTTTGACAGGTGGGTCACATGCTCCTCTGCTGTTCTAGGTTTGGCAATCATATCATCGACATATACCTCAATTTCCTTGTGTATCATGTCATGAAACAGAGTAGTCATGGCCCTTTGATAGGTTGCCTCGGCGTTCTTCAAACCGAACGGCATTACCTTGTAACAAAAGGTACCCCATAGGGTAATAAATGAAGTTTTCTCCATGTCTTTCGGCGCCATTTTGATTTGATTATAGCCCGAGAATCCATCCATGAAGGAGAAAACTTTGAACTTTGTTGTATTGCCAACCAGCATGTCAATGTGTGTTAAAGGAAAGTCATCCTTTGGACTAGCCTTGTTTAGATCTCTGTAATCTACACACATTCTGACCTTTACGTCCTTTTTCGGAACTGGTACTATGTTGGCTAACCATTGAGGATATTCTGATGTGGCGAGGAAACCCGCGTCAATCTGTTTCTAGACTTCCTCTTTGATTTTGATGGTCATGTCTGGATGAGTTCGTCTCAACCTCTGCTTTACTGGTGGACATTCTGATCTTAACGGTAGATGATGTTCCACGATGCTGGTATCCAACCCTGGCATGTCCTGGTAGGACCAAGCAAATACATTGGGAAATTCTTTAAGAAGCTTTGTCAAACTCTCTTTGGCAGTTGGACTGAGCAGTGCCCAAATCTTGATCTCTTTTCTCACTTCCTCTGAGCCCAAGTTAACCATTTCTAACGGCTCTTTGTGAGGTTCAATGGACCTTTCCTCTTGTCTGAGTAATTGATAGATCTCTTCTGGAATTTCGTCGTCAACTTCTTCTTCCGCCCCAAATACCGGGAACTCAAAGTTGGGAGAAGGCATCAGATCGTATGTTTCAACGGGGTTTAAAACAAGCAATCTGCATGACGGTATGATTCGTGTTTAGAAGAGATAGAGAGAATGCAAAAGTGTGTGCAGTGTATATTTTTTTTTGAAAAACTGCTTGTTTATTATTATTCATTTTTTAGGATTACCATTTTCTGAGAAAAGCAAAAAGAGAAAACAATAATTAATGCGGAAATTACAGAACGACGTTATTTTATTTTTGAACAAGTCGTTTCTTGAAACTACAACCCTATAAAACAAAACTCTGTCGCTTTGGGTGAAGCGAAGAGGGAAATTTATAGAAAACGAGCCCTATCAAAACATCTATTTCACCTGGGCAGGGTGAAAGGTTAAAGACGGCAATTACTTTGAATTATGAACAATCTTCGGAACATCGACTACAACCCATTGGCGGCGAACTCCTCGGTGAATCACAAAGTTTGGTATCTTCCTTGATTTGTCTTCAGAAATAACGCTGATTTCTGGTGGAGCAGGATTATTGGAATCTGTCTCCCAGGCGGAGTTGTCGTAGGAGGATTCCTCAGTTGTATTTTGCATAGTATTTGTTCTCTCAGGTAAATCTCCCCACCCAGTTCGCTGGATGTCTTCGAGCATGATACGAGAGCATTCAGGAGCGGTGTACTTGACCAAGTAGTCGTATTTTCCACTCGATTGTCCCAGGGTGTCCCACGCTTCTTTGGAACTGGAGGAGTCGTCCCTCTCGATGACGTTGACCTTGGGAAAAGCATAGTTAATGAATTCTAGTCCTTCAAACTTTGCGAATTCATCGTCGTGCTGGATATTTTCTGAATGACCTGAGTATTGATCGCATGACATGGTGGGGACGCATGTATTCTGTTCAATGATGCTCAACTGATTTTCATTGTTCGACTGATTTTCTTACCCCAAGTCTCCTGGGTACGGCTGCCAGATAGGCAAGCCATCCATTGGGCCATAATAGTCATGGTCAAAGTTGTCCTTCATCAGAGTGTCCTCCTCTAATGAGTTTGATGGAGCACGACATCCTTCCGGATCACATTCTCTATATATTATTTTGACGTCTGACCTGGGTATAAATCTCAGACTCTGTGCGGGATAGCAAAATGGCGTAGGCACCTTTTCCTGAGACATATAACCGTCCTCGTTGAGATAGGACTTCCATTCCTCATCCATATCGGAGGGATCCTCCTCGTTGATAGTATGGACTATTTGAGGCACTGGGTGAAGGAAACCTCCACTGTGGAAGAAATCCTGAATAGGATGAAGACTTTCATCATTAGCAGCTGTCTGGGTACAGGTTGTAGAAAAACCAAGACCCTTCTTTGTTTTATTATCGGTAGGAATGACAAGATGTCCCCATCCTTTTGTATTATTATTTGCGATCACTTCGAGAGCATCTCAGTACGAGGAAATCGATGTTCCTTTTTCTGATTGATTCTCGTTGCTCACCGAAAGTGCTTGGAACTAAGTCCCAACAACCTCCCCGGGTTCTACACAAGTAGATAATGACAGGTTACTCACGATCAAGGTTTGTTCTCCACAGACCGTGACGAGTTGATCGTTCTTGACGAACTTCAGTTTTTGGTGCAGCGTCGAAGTGACTGCCCCAGCCTGGTGTATCCAAGGTCTTTCTAATAAATAGTTGTACGCTGGCCGGACGTCCATGACCTGGAAAGTGATTAGGAAAGTGTGACGACCGATAGTTATGGGAAGGTCGACTTCGCCGATAACTGCTTTCCGAGATCCGTCAAAGGCTTTGACGATGACCTCACTGCCCCTCATCGGGGATCCTTTGAATGATAGTCGCATTAAAGTGGACTTTGGCATAACGTTGATGGCCGATCCTGTGTCTACCAGTACGCTGGCTAAAACATCATCCTGGCAGTTAACTGTGATATTGAGCGCCATGTTGTGACTTTTGCACCCCTCTGGCAAGTCCTCATCACTGAATCCTAGGTTTTTGCAGGAAGTGATGTTAGAGATAATGCTATCGAACTGTCGTATTAACACATCCTGTTCCACAAAGGCCTGCTCTAAGACTTTCTATAGAGTGTAACACCCCATTTTCTACCCAACATTTATATTAAAATCAGAGTGCTAAAATTTTCAAACATAAAACAAATGAGATGTCTCATTTTCAACTTAAACCACAAAATCTGGATTTCATTTAGCAATTGATACATAGCATTCGGAATACAACTTATAATTCATTCGCAACTTTATTCAGTCATTACAACTTTTTAAACCATGATTATTCAACCATTATCGTAATGGCAACAACTTAGAAATAATTTCCACAACATGAAATAACAACTATTCATCAACTTATAATAACAACAACATAAACTAAACATCCCCCCGAGTGCTACGTATCAGAGCATGACACCAACCCGAACTAACAGCCACTAAAGACTTCATAATAATCACTTCAACTTCCACAGCTATCCTTGAGTACCTGCCCATTTCCCATGGTAGGGGAAATATCAGCAGAAGGGGTGAGATATCGAATAATATAAACAAAAGTATGATAATTAATATACTAGATTAGAATCATATAAATTTCACCGCTTCGTACAACTATCATACGACAACTACTAATAAACAACTTAATAGCAACCATAACTTATAACCAACAGCAACTCAAATCAGCACAACCTGTTAACAGCAACACATATTAAACCAACTAACAACATAATAACCAACACCAACTTAATCACAAAAGCAACTTATAACAACATCACTTATAACAATAACAACTTATAGCACCACAACAACAACTTATAACTTCAGCAACCACAATAACAACGACAACAACGTCTTAAACATACAAACCGAATGTGACTCAAACTATGCAAATGCAGGTGGTACCATTTGGAGTAAACTCCCAACTTAAACATATGCCAGGTTATCGAGGCATTTTCAACTTAATCGGATGCCATCAAGGCCAACTTAAACAGGTGCCATCAAGGCCAACTTAATCAATGCAAATGTATGCATGCAGCAATAACCACAACGTCACAACAACAACAACGCAATAACAACAACGAGAACAACAACTTAAACATGCACCACTTGCATCAACTTAATCCAACATTGGTCGTTCGACCTACAACTTAATCAACAACATATTCAACATCACATCACCAACATCACCACATCAACAACGTATTCATCATCAACATAAAACATTGGTCATAAGACCTACAACTTAACAGTGCCCATAAACCGGGACAATTCAACCTATTCGACTGTACCTGCAAATCAACTTAATCGACATAATTACCACAAAACAAACCAACCAAGAATACCTACTAATTTATATTAGTTATCCTGCCAATTTTCATTAAATTCTGGACAACTAACCTTACCGCTTAATTACACTTATTCGACTAATTCCATACATCAACCGACCAAAAATAACTACAACCACTTATGAATTATTTCTGCAAAATTTCAACTTGTTTCGGTTAAACAATTATACCGGTTAAAACTATAATATTATTATTCGGTACTATTTTAATACTCTGCTAACTCCTTTGGTCTGTCATTCGCTAATTGATTCCTGTACTAAAATAAAACCTGCTACTAACATTTCTAATTCCCCACATTATTGTTATTCCTCTGCATTATTAATCGTTAACATTGTTGAGGCATATTGCACGATAACACCTCAATCGCACACATTCACGACGGTAAAAATCAACACAATGATACGGTTTCAATTTTCTGCTATAATTGAACCAGATACAGACCTCAAAACCATTTTTCCTAGAAAGAACATCTCGTTAGCTTTCCAACGCTTCGAACGGGGGTCAAAACCGATTTACGGATCAAAAGATATGAATTTTCCAAACTTTCCGAAACCAGAATTTTTCTGCATAACAGCCCTACGGGATTTTGCATTTTCGTCCAAAAATCCGACCGATTCAATTATTTTCTTCGAAACAAACATATACTCATTCATACCAAACATATAGTAGTGATTTGGAACCATCAAACGTGAATTCTACGACTTTCGATTTCAATCCGAATCTTAAACCCTCAAATCTCCAAAAATGCAAAAACTTACAAAATCAACCAAATTCGATAAAACAAGCATACTCGATCACGGCCTAACATTACTCGACACAACTACGCAATCTATTTCGACTTTTGTCCGTGAAAACATCGATTCCTATTCATTCCTACCATTTCAACCTAAAATGAAAACTAGGAGAAAATCACCAAAATTCATCCATATAGTTCAACACGTAAAACCAACACAATTCGTCATAAAATCAACACAGTAGAAAATTATACAATCTCAATCCCAAGTATTAATCATCTTATTCCCGGTTATAAAATTCGAATCTCACCCTTACCTTAATTGATGGCCGCTCGAATCTCCGACCGACTTCTCCGACGTGGCTTTCCGACGGCAACTTCTCGTATCCCTCTTTCTCCAACTTTTCCTCGTTCTCAACTTCTCACGTTTTCCTCTTTCTCTTTACTGATACCCCCAACTTCCTCTCCTTATTTTTCTCTAACTCCCTTTACTGCCTCCTCCACTTTTCTTTTTATTTTCCAAAATAATCCAATAATAATAATAATAATAATAATAATAATAATAATAATAATAATGGTATTATTTAATCTATTTGGGTTTCCCTTCATACACCTCCGAATTGCTATATATCACCCAACAACCAAATCCAATATAATTAAATAATAGTCCATTATAATAATATTATTTCTAATATTATTTCTCTCGACTAAATCGACTAATTACCGACTATCAAATAAATCGTCCAAACCACCAAATCAACACATTTAACCTTAGACAGAAAATATTCATTATTATTTCCACAACTTAAATCAACTTATTAGATGAATTCAACTCGAACCAACTTAGAAACATCAACATAATATTCCGATATTCCGGAATCAACTTAAATCAACACAAATATCACAAACCAACGCAAATCGACACAAATACTCAAATCAATGCGAATCAACACAACATACTACAATTATATTTAATTAAATACTTAATTAAATAAACGTGCGTTACAACTCTCCCCCACTTAGAACATTTTCGTCCTCGAAAATTCATCCGATACAACTACTCCAACTATGTGATTCCATCCGACTAATCAACTCTCATCTCCGAAGGCAGCCCACGTATAATACAAACAATTCATAACATCAACGGCGAAAACAACCCGAATACTACTCATGCAATACACTTTACAACTTAACATCATAACATAAGGAGTAACCAACTTAAGAATTCGCCGATTTAAGAACTAGAACACAACAACATACGGACACACAACTTAAACACGACATCAATACAACCAACTACCAACATCGTTGTTGCTCACGCATGAACAACTGTACAACACCACGCGTTTGCTGCGCACTTTGATTACTTGCAAAGTATCAAGTCTACCCATTTTATTCCCAACAGGTATTCTACACTCTCGTAGTTACCGAGTACTTCAACTTAGATCCGTAGGATAACTCCTCTGACATTCAACACCATTACAACGACGACTACTTCCAAATCTTGGATAATATATACATGTACTTCCACGAATTCTCCCGATTATCATCAAACATAAACTACAACTTTACCATCTTTTAATAACACATTCTCCAAAATTTTCTTAAACACGTAACAACATTACAACCGCATATGGTACATGGGTCCAACTAATTCCGACAAGATAACTCATCCTTTTCACTTCCAACTAATCCAACATACCAAATTATCGACTTTTACTCATACTGACACAATTCTTCATAAATTCTTATCCGACTTAACACAACCAAGTAACTCATCTTTACCAACCAAAAGTTCCACTTTTACAATTCAACTTATAACTTCACTTTTTTTTCTACTTGCAACTCAATTCTCAAATTACCTAGAACTCAACTGCGAATTTCCATACTACTCATCAATTAAATCGCAACCCCACGCCATCATCCTTAAATTCAACTAATATGCTCATATATGAATCTACATCGGCAAAATAAACAATCCACAAGCACTTGGCTTGACTTCAACCAATTCAACGTACGTACTATACTAGTTGGCATGACTCATCTATCCATCAATTATGATTCCGTCTACTATCAACAAGAGATTAAGGGTGATCAGTTCCTCAATTTGTCAATAGACAGCCGGAAACCATAACAGTGGCATAAATCATCATTACCCAACACAATAGCGTACTGCAACTTGTGCCCAAAGTCCGTAAGCACAATGCTCCGCCAACTCTCTGAGGCTTATCAACGTCTTCTTAGTTTCCTTAATTTCAACTTTGTCAATTATACCAAACGTCCAAAATCCAATACATAATCTCTTATACATGCTCATAGCACAACACAATCATTAAATATTTTTCCAACACCGGAATCGCTACTACTTCAAGTACTATCCAACTCGGCTCGCTCCAATTACAACTCTTATCCAAGTTAAAATTTTTAACGTTGCAAATCAATCATCCGTCTTCTTCTCAACATTACTATCACATGACATCATCACTTATTTCTCCTTATTCAACATAAATTTCATCTCGATGCTTTCTCAGATACCGTCACATCCTTATAATTACCAACATATTATTCTCATCAAAATTTCACACTCGGTTTCATCTTTCCAAATTTTTCAGCAGTAGTCGCTTTCAACCACAGATATCTCTTTTGATACAGACCTCTTAATCACAAAATCATATTCTAAAATGAAGAGAATTTCGTAAAGATTCCAGAACTTCAAGAATCGCTTGAATCCGAGTTACGAGTAAAAAGTTATCATCCTTACAACGGGACTGGTTCAGAATTTCCATATGCAGAATTTTCCAAAAATCAGCATCAGACCCAAATATTAAAACGCACTTTTCTCCCTCTTCACAAACTTCCTGAAGACAAATCGTATATGGAAACTATAGGGAATTTCGTAAGCTTTCCAAAAAGTCCAGAACCGCTTCAATCGGAATCACGAGTAAAAAGTTATGCCTCTTTTACCGACAGCTGCTCCAAAATTGCAAAAATCAGAATTTGAGATTGATGAACATAAGTTACATCTCTCTCCCGCTTGCTCCAAAATCTACCAACAATCCTTTCTTTTCATCCAACTCTAAAATTACTTGACTTTAATCCGACTATACTCAAGGCATATTAATCTACTGACTTGATCCATCAACTTATCATTTCCATTGGAATACTTCCGTATTCTCAATCAATTCCTCATCCATATTCCACACACTTCTCAAACTCGACCGATACGAATTCATGAGTCTAAACTCTCGCCGGTCCGCAACAACATCGCTTCAACAACATTTGCACTCTTGCAATCAACATCGCCTTGAACCAACTTTTACATACCAACAACACGTCCGGGAGACAAGCTTCTCCCCCACTTAATCCAAACCAACACCAGTAGACAATGACTAGAAACTAACAAATAAGCACCGACAGTGTTTCCCACACATGTCGAGTACTAAGGAATAAACGACATTAGACAACATTGGTCGGACGGACCGACCTGCTCTGATACCACTATGTAACACCCCATTTTCTACCCAACATTTATATTAAAATCAGAGTGCTAAAATTTTCAAACATAAAACAAATGAGATGTCACATTTTCAACTTAAATCACAAAATCTGGATTTCATTTAGCAATTGATACATAGCATTCGGAATACAACTTATAATTCATTCGCAACTTTATTCAGTCATTACAACTTTTTAAACCATGATTATTCAACCATTATCGTAATGGCAACAACTTAGAAATAATTTCCACAACATGAAATAACAACTATTCATCAACTTATAATAACAACAACATAAACTAAACATCCCCCCGAGTGCTAAGTATCAGAGCATGACACCAACCCGAACTAACAGCCACTAAAGACTTCATAATAATCACTTCAACTTCCACAGCTATCCTTGAGTACCTGCCCATTTCCCATGGTAGGGGAAATATCAGCAGAAGGGGTGAGATATCGAATAATATAAAAAAAAAGTATGATAATTAATATACTAGATTAGAATCATATAAATTTCACCGCTTTGTACAACTATCATACGACAACTACTAATAAACAACTTAATAGCAACCATAACTTATAACCAACAGCAACTCAAATCAGCACAACCTGTTAACAGCAACACATATTAAACCAACTAACAACATAATAACCAACACCAACTTAATCACAAAAGAAACTTATAACAACATCACTTATAACAATAACAACTTATAGCACCACAGCAACAACTTATAACTTCAGCAACCACAACAACAACGACAACAACGTCTTAAACATACAAACCGAACGTGACTCAAACTATGCAAATGCATGTGGTGCCATTTGGAGTAAACTCCCAACTTAAACATATGCCAGGTTATCGAGGCATTTTCAACTTAATCGGATGCCATCAAGGCCAACTTAAACAGGTACCATCAAGGCCAACTTAATCAATGCAAATGTATGCATGCAGCAATAACCACAACGTCACAACAACAACAACGCAATAACAACAACGAGAACAACAACTTAAACATGCACCACTTGCATCAACTTAATCCAACATTGGTCGTTCGACCTACAACTTAATCAACAACATATTCAACATCACATCACCAACATCACCACATCAACAACGTATTCAACATCAACATAAAACATTGGTCATAAGACCTACAACTTAACAGTGCCCATAAACCGGGACAATTCAACCTATTCGACTGTACCTGCAAATCAACTTAATCGACATAATTACCACAAAACAAACCAACCAAGAATACCTACTAATTTATATTAGTTATCCTGCCAATTTTCATTAAATTCCGGACAACTAACCTTACAAAATCAACCAAGTTCGATAAAACAAGCATACTCGATCACGGCCTAACATTACTCGACACAACTACGCAATCTATTTCGACTTTTGTCCGTGAAAACATCGATTCCTATTCATTCCTACCATTTCAACCTAAAATGAAAACTAGGAGAAAATCACCAAAATTCATCCATATAGTTCAACACGTAAAACCAACACAATTCGTCATAAAATCAACACAGTAGAAAATTATACAATCCCAATCCCAAGTATTAATCATCTTATTCCCGGTTATAAAATTCGAACCCCACCCTTACCTTAATTGATGGCCACTCGAATCTCTGACCGACTTCTCCGACTTGGCTTTTCGACGGCAACTTCTCGTATCCCTCTTTCTCCAACTTTTCCTCGTTCTCAACTTCTCACGTTTTCCTCTTTCTCTTTACTGATACCCCCAACTTCCTCTCCTTATTTTTCTCTAACTCCCTTTACTGCCTCCTCCACTTTTCTTTTTATTTTCCAAAATAATCCAATAATAATAATAATAATAATAATAATAATAATAATAATAAAAATAATAATAATAATAATAATAATAATGGTATTATTTAATCTATTTGGGCTTCCCTTCATACACCTCCAAATTGCTATATATCACCCAACAACCAAATCCAATTTAATTAAATAATAGTCCATTATAATAATATTATTTCTAATATTATTTCTCTCGACTAAATCGACTAATTACCGACTATCAAATAAATCGTCCAAACCACCTAATCAACACATTTAACCATAGACAGAAAATATTCAATATTATTTCCACAACTTAAATCAACTTATTAAATCAATTCAACTCGAACCAACTTAGAAACATCAACATAATATTCCGATATTCCGGAATCAACTTAAATCAACACAAATATCACAAACCAACGCAAATCGACACAAATACTCAAATCAACGCGAATCAACACAACATACTACAATTATATTTAATTAAATACTTAATTAAATAAATGGGCGTTACATAGAGCCTCCCTGTGAGCTTCGGAACTGAGTAAAAGTGAATGCACTAGATCTTTGAAGGAGTTTGTAACAGCTGATCAACAATGTTGTATTCACTCCTTTGGATGAGCTTCAGCATATCATCATTGTCCTTTGAAAGGTCAGGATTACCGGATTGACAGACTAGTGGATCAGGAGCTTCTGTCGGAAGTTCCCTTTCTTTGTTAGGTTCCCTAACTCCTCGGTTGAAGATTCGACCGCTCCGTGTTACTCGACTGATGTCTGCAATATTCACGACGGAGGGTAATGGAATTTCCTTTCCATTTTTAATTATTGTTGCACCATATTTGTAAGGGATCGCCTTAACTGATTCATACGGTAATGGTCCTGGCAGATAGACAACTACAGGAGCCTTCTGATTTTTCTGACTGTCGTAAGTAACTTCAATCAGTTCTTGGCTAAGAACATTTGATTCGTCTAGTAGAGGGATGATGATACAAATATCTTTGTTCTGTTGATAATCAGAGATTATGACAACGTCTCTTATTTGATCAGCGAAGTAGTCCGGTGTCCAGTTGATTAGCTCAGAACTCGGACACGGGTGAGTCTCTTTACGATCCAACTGACCTTGAAGAGCTGCCCGCACAAGGTAGCATCCTTGGTTACTCTCCGAGTAGACTCTACAGCGTTCGTAGTTATGCGGTGGCACCTAGCCACGCCCGCTTTGAATGCAGTGCAACCTTACCATGTTTGTTTCCATAAATCGGACATCTTAATTTTAACGCCGAGTAGGGTTTCCATTAAGCACACTGATTTTTTACGTGTCTTCCTCCAGATAGATCGGAAGCCACCAGTGGCTTAACAAGTGTTGTAAAGTTCTTTGAACGAGAGCGCACCCTTGGTTACTCTCACTGCATACTTTACAGTTCGGATAATCGTGAGAAGTGAGAAAACAAAGTTGAACCTGCCTGGCGTGTAACTCCACCAAGCTGGTATTCATCAGACGAATATCAAAGATTTGAATCATGTTGATCTGATAAGGATTTCTATCATGGTAGTCCTGGATCCACCCAAGATCAATCTGACGCTGGAGGCCCTCTTGTACAAAAGAGCATCCCTGTTTGTTTACCGAGCAAGTCAGACAGGAATTATAATCATGCCGCAGCAAATTATGATACTGGCTTTTCCTTGAGTGCATTGCCACCAAATTGACATTCATTTCACGAATGTCGTGGTTCTAAATGATGTTGAAATTCATATAGGTCATGTTGACCCCACGAATTCGGTGCTCTTGGATCCACCCGAGATCCAATTGTTCCTGTAGAGCTGATTACACCACAGAACATCCTTGATTGTTTTTAGAGCAGATATCACACTGGTGATAATTATGAGATGGCACATGGCCATACCCGCTCTGTCTATAATGCATCTTGACCATGTTGGCCCTCAATAAGAGTACATCGTGAATTTGATAGCTGTCGTTAGACTCTCCTTCTATTAAGTTGACTGCAGCTTTTTCGTGTTGAGGTAGTGGGTTTGTGAGAACATTAGGGTTCGTATCTTTAAAAGATAAGACCCCGCTCCTAACAAGCTTTTGTACGTCGGATTTGAAACTGAGACAGTTCTCTATGTTATGCCCTGGTCCTCCTTGATGGTAAGGACAAGTCTGATCCGCTTTGAACCAGAAAGGAGGATTTTTCGGTACTGTAAGAGGAGACTTGGTTTGGACATGCCCCTTAACCAGTAATAATGGAAGCAATTCTGCGTACAACATGGGTATAGGGTCGAACCCTGATGGTCGTGTTGCACAGTTGTTGTTGTACGGAGGACGAGCCTGCTGAAGAGGCTGTTGTGCCCTTTGCTGATATTGCTGTTGATTAGCTTGGCTCTGCGCAACCTGAGGTTGATACGTAGGAACAGGCGCAGGGTTAATAGCAGGAGTTACAGCTCCTACTGGTTGGTAACGTCGCCTTTGCTTTTCGAGAGAGATATTCCCAATATCCTGCTCTTTTTTCTTAGGGAGAGCACTACTGTATAGTTTTGTACTACTTGATGATCCAGCGTCTTTAACTAGGTGTCCTTCCCGGACAGCTTCCTCAAGACGAACTCCCATGCCCACCATCTCGGTTAAGTCACTGGGCGCACTGGCAACCATTCTATCATAGTAAAATGAACTCAAGGTTTTTAAGAAGATCTTTGTCATCTCTTTTTCCTCAAGAGGTGGAGAAATCTGAGCGGCGATTTCATGCCATCTCTAAGCGTATTCTTTAAAGGTTTCCTTGTCCTTTTGTGACATCGATCTGAGTTGATCTCTGTCCGGTGCCATGTGCAGATTATATTTGTACTACTGAACGAAGGCAGCGCCCAGATCTCCGAATGTGCTGATCGTAGTGCGGTTTAAACCCATGTACCATTTTAATGCGACACCGATTAAACTATCCTGAAAGTAGTGAATTAGTAGCTCTTGGTTCTTTGTCTGAGCTGACATTCGCCGAGCGTACATCACTAAATGGCTCTGAGGGCAAGAGTTACCCTTGTACTTTTCAAAGTCGGTTACCTGGAATTTGTGTGGAACTTTCACATTAGGGACCAAACAAAGGCCTGCGGCGTCCTTTCGAAATAGATCCTGACCGCGAAGGGCCTGCAGTTCTTTCTGTATTTCCAGGAATTGTTCCTGGAACTCGTTCATTCTGTCGAACATGATGTCGTTTCCACCAGAAGGTATTTATGGAATGTGTCCTTCCGGGACAGTGTGTACCACGGGTGGTGGTATAGTCATTATGGCCAACACTCTCGGTCCTCCTGAAGTTTGTAACCTTCAGGAGTTGCTGTCATGCCCCTGGCATCTTCGATTTCCTGAAGTTTGTAACCTTCAGGCCCAGCGGTTCCTGCTGCGGTTCTCTGATCCTCAGCGATCGGCGAAACATATCCTTCCGGGATATAGTTGAGTGGCATTCCCTAGGGACGATCTTTCAGCATTTTGTACCTAGGATCATACTTCTCAACTATGGACGTAGATGTGATCTCTGAGATCACAACCCATTGTTGTTGTATCTGAGCTTCTGCTAGAGCTTGCATGTCGTTATGAAGCTTTCTCAGATCCTCTTTCAGAGTGTCGATCTCTTCTCTCAACTTTCTGTTCTCTTCCTCGAGATCATCCATCTTTTTCTGAGGATTGGCCCGAGTATTGTACGAATGAGACAGTTTGACTCTATAATCGAGATGCAAACGTGTGATTTGTAGGTAAGAAGAATGTGTTATGCGAGAATGATGAATGATATGCAATGATTATCTTAATTGTATGTTTTTGTTTATTCAAATTAAACTTCGACAATTAGATTGCAAATATCAAACAGTGGGAAAACCCAGTTTTATTGAATTAAAAGGATTACGGAAACCAAAATACAATAGATTACAAAGTGCTGAAAAAGGAAACCTAAACTAATGGATCCTGAGTCCTCTCTGAGGAGAGCTCAAGTGCTGGTTCTGATACTTTCCTCTTCTTTGACCGGGGCTCTTCAGCCTTTGTCGGTTTGTCATTCCTTTGCCAAGTGAAAGGAGCGAGCAAATTCCTTTGGTCTTCTTGATTCCCTACAACATGTTGCTCTAAAATCTCAATCAGAGCATCTTTTTCTCTTAGTAGCTGTTGTATTTTCCTACACTCCACATTGAGAATACGGTACTTGTTCCTCCAAGACCTCTTCTCCTATTGAACTTTGCTGAGAGTAACCTGAAGCTTTTCCGTCTCATACATGAAATAAAGGGCAGAGTCCCTTAATGGAAGAACCTACTGACGAGGGTAAGGTATCCTCAGCTTGAGAGCTCTAGTTTGTACCCAGTGGAGATAAGGCTCCACCGAGACACAGTCCGGTTTCCCTAGAGACTCTTGTCCTTTCCTATGAACGTGTTTCCAGGCATGCACTATTTCTGTCTTTAGTGCCCTGTCATTTTCTCCTTCCTTGAAGAAAAGACCTTCCAGATGAGCATTACGCTGGACATGCCTCATCGGGTATCCAAATTGACGACGAACAAGAATTGGATTATAGTTGATTCCTCCCTATAAGGGGCACATTTGGGAAATTTCCACAACGGTCAATGATTCTGATCCCGTCGTAGATCCGATTGTACCAATCGATGTCAGAGTTGGTAAGATACATGATTCTCTGCGACCAACGTAAAGTATTCTTTTGATCCCAAAATGCAGCAGACTTGGGCAAGTGGGAAGTGAACCATTTGTATAGCAGGGGTACACAACATGTGATCATTCCTCTGCTATACAAATTTCTTAGGTGTACCGAATGATAGGCATCCGCAAGCAAGGTCGTTACAGGGTTTCCAATCAGAAAAATCTTAATGGCGTTGATATCTACGAAGTTATCAATGTTGAGAAACAGAAATAACCCGTAGGTGAGCAAAACAAAGATGCTCTCGAAAGCGGCCACGTTCTCTATACTAGCAAAGTATTGAGCTTTCTTTGTCAAGAACTGGGCCGACAAACCCTGGATGCCACCCTTAGTGGTCATGTGAGTCCTGACTTTTGACTCGTCCAAATAAATTGCTCTTTTAATGGTTTGATCCTTTGGAATTTCTTCCAGACCAGAAAAGGGAGTTTGATCAGTAATGTGTAGATCATTCAAGTGAGAATACTCCTCCAGCGTTGGTGCTAGCTGATAATCCGGGAATGTGAAACAGTGATAGACCGGATCGTAGAACTGGATTAGTGTGGACAGGATTCCTTCGATTACATGGACCCTTAATAGAGACAGCAGTCCTCCATACTTAGCTCTGAAAGCCTCGTGGTTGGTGATCATTCTCACCAAACCTCTTAAATCCTCTAACTTTGGAACCTTGAAGGTGTACTTATGAGTTTTCCTTCTACCGAAATCCATTAGCGCAATCTCCTTCTCTGACATTTGCAATCATTGTCTCAGTTTAATTTGAAAAAGAGTGACTAGAAGAGAAGATTTTTTTTAATGTTTTTTAAATGAATGCATGAATGCAGCACACAAAAACATAGAAAAAACATGGGGTCAAAGGGTCGGTGTCATGAAGTCAAGGCTCTACCCCCCCCCCCCAAAGGTTTATACTGGTGATTTTTTGTACCTGTCCGCAAAATCATTGACCCCTTTGGGATAACAACAGCAAGCGGATCGCCATCGAGGCGATTTATCCTAGAGTGATCATAGATGAGGGTAGTATCGTGTGACAACTATTTCCGATAGCTTCCGCACTACAAAATGGCTTAAGTCTGCTAAAAACCTCAGCTTTTCAGATAACCCAGTCGACCACACTACTTTCAACAACCAAAGTCGTATAGGTAATGTATCTGCAAAGGGAGTCTCCACTGAGTTTGATGGTCAATCGGGGGCTCTTAACTAGAATTCACTCCCAGTAAGATTACCCGCATTGCCATCACCTATCTTAGGTGTATACTCAATCTTTCCACATGCGCCATCACACGCATTCCCATTAGCAGAAAAATAAACACTGATATCATTTAGGAAAAGCAGTATATATATTTGTCTTAATCATCCTAAACCTCTAGTCTTATGATCCTATACAGACAATGACTCCCCAGCAGAGTCACCATTTCTGTGACATGAATGTGAAGTCAAGGTTTCTACCTAAGAGATGGGAAGAGAACAAAATCTCGCTGTCCCCAGTGGAGTCGCCATTTCTCTGGCAGTTTTCAGACTTAAGATTTCAACCAGAGAGATAAGAGGGACAAGATGCCCTGTGTGGCCCTACGTGGGCGCCATTTTTCTGTAGCGAGCTATTTTGGACGTGGTTCTTAAGCACTGTCGCTCTGGAGTACTACAGGTCGATTCATTTTTTATCCTATTGAGCTGACTAAGGAAGGGAAATAGATGTCTCCAATTAACCCTGCTTGCATACTGAGTTTAAACAGATGATTGTTGGTTTACAGATGCAGTTTAGATTGTGGGCCTCTCTCTGCTTATTTTGATAAGAATGAAATAACGGGACTATTCATGGGAATTTTGGATAGGTACTGGATTTGATGTTTTTAATTAGTGTGCTCGCTAAGACTCTTTTGCAATCTTATGCCTACGTATTCCCGTTTAACGAAATAGGGAAATCAGAGCGATCGTAGTTCCTCCTATTCTATGGGAGGAAAAAGGTTGTTTTGGTGTCTTGTTCAAAGCCCAAGACATGAAGCTAAAGGTGGTTTGTATCTTGTTCAAAGCCCAAGATGTGAAGCTGAATGGTCTATTTGTATCTTGTTCGAAGCTCAAGATGTGAAGCTAAAGGGTTTTGACTTTAGAGAGAATTTGTCATCTCTAAAGAGGGGTATTTGGTCTGTTTGTCCCAACTGTTGGGTGACTGATTATAAAGGAGAATTACTTTAACTAGGATATGTGAATCCAGCAATGCCATAATTTCCTTTATAGGGGATTTTCAACCTGAAGGAGAAGACTTTAACTCAGTTTAGAGCAATGCCATCTTTCCTTAGGAATTTCTCATGCTAAAAGAGGGAAAGTGGCGTGGATGTAAATAATCCAGAGACTTGCCGCTTACAGCAATTAGATGGGGGAAAAGGAGTTGTTGATGTTTGTATGTTATGAACAAGGCACATCTTTGATGCTAAAATGTTGATTGACTCAACCGGGGTTTTCCTTATACAAAGCCTAAGAGGAGGCTATTGGCCCAACAAGAGGGTGTTTTTATGTGTCTTGTACGAAGCCCAAGATGGAGGCTAAAGGTTTGAGTCAACTAGAGAGTCTTTTATACTCAACAAGAGAATGTTTTGTATCCCGTACGAAGCCCGAGATGGAGGTTAAAGGTGATTGACTCAACAAGAGAGTCTTTTATACTCAATAAGAGAGTGATTTGTATCTTGTACGAAGCCCGAGATGGAGGCTGAAAGTGATTGACTCAACAAGAGAGTCTTTTATACTCAACAAGAGAGTGATTTTGTATCTCGTACGAAGCCCGGGATGGAGGCTGAAGGTGTTTGACTCAACAAGAGAGTCTTTTATACTTAACAAGAGAGTGTTTTGTATCTCGTACGAAGCCCGAGATGGAGGCTAAAAGGGTTTGACTCAACAAGAGAGTCTTTTATACTCAACAAGAGAGTGTGGGGAGAATCATTATACAAAGCCCAAGAGGAGGTTGTTTATGCTGGTAACTATTTCAGTTCAGTGACAGGTCCTATGTGTTGGATGAAAGAGAAAATCAGTTCTTATATGGATAATGTTGTGATTAGGGATTGATCAAAGGATCAAGGTTATTTCCCGTTCTTTAAGGAAATGGGAAATCTAAAGGGTATTGAGATTGTCCAAGTCTACTGGTGTTTTGAGTAATTGATTCTCGGATAAGTGAATGATCTTTGTATAATGCCCAAGAGAAGGCTGGTATGTTAAGGGATGAAGGTCAACCAATTAACAGGTCTGACACTTGACTCAGAAAGACAGCTTTAGCAAATTGATGACTAGGTTTGGTTCCTATACCTGTAGAGGTCTCTGGGTCCTTGTACTAACCCCAATAGAAGGCATGAGAGCTTTTAAGAAGCCGAAGGGTCCTTGTACAACGCCCAAGAGGAGGCGGGGATGCTTTTAAGAAGCCTGTGGGTCCCCAAACCCTCGAGAAGTTCAAGACATACCATTCACCGAGAATAGATCAAGCCAGGAAAGTCCGAGAATTTGAAAGAAACTCAAGAGATGCCATTCACGGAGAAAATGTCATCTCTGGGGAGTTAGAGTTTCTTTGACAATTTCTAAGGGTGACAGTCTGAGAAAGGGTTCACCGAGAATGCTGCCTTTCACGTCTCCATATTGTTTAACCCTAAGAGGAGGGAAGACTGTGTCTGGTAATCCTATGGGGATCTAGTTTTGTTTGTATTTAAGAGTGACCAACAGGGCTTTACCTAGTGCTAGACGTAGTTGCCGGGGAAAACTCTAAATAACTATACTAGTATTAAGCTGTAGATATTTGACAAGTATATAAAAGTTTGTGAAAGAAGACTTACAGTGAGCAGCCCCACAATACAGTTATATATATATATATATATATATATGAAAGAGGATAAAGAAAGCGGGTAAACACTTACTCGGTTGTAGAGCTTCCATGCTATTTTGTTAGTTTGTTCAACAAAGAAAGCTTTGATAACAATCTTATATACAAAATCAAAGGAGAAAGTTCTTTGAAAAGATTGTTGGGGCTTACAGCTCAAGGAGAGGCCCAAGGTTTTATCAGTGATTTCACTGTTGTTTTGAAAACTGTACAGAGGGACTTATACAATATGTGAGGCCCAAAAGGTTTTTTGTACAAAGGGATGGGTCTTACACTCTCTCAAGAGGCCCAAAGGTTTATTTTTATACAAGTGGTGAGGGCTTACAGCTCAAGGAGAGGCCCAGGGTTTTGTAAAAAAGTGGACAATCGCGCCGAACATTTTGATGGTATCGAGACTTATACAATACACTGAGGCCCAAATCATTTTGATTTTCAAAAAGGGTTGGGCCTTACACTCTACTAGAGGCCCAAAATGTTTTTGTACCAGTGATGGGGCTTACAGCACAAGGAGAGGCCCAGGGTTTTGATTTTTGGACTGGCGGTCGCGCCGAGATTTTCTTTTAATGCAGAGGGACTTATACAATATCTGAGGCCTAAAATTGTTCTGGTTAAAAGGGGATTGGGTCTTACACTCTATTAGAGGCCCAATGATTTTGAATGGGTCTTATAGCTCGAGGAGAGGCCCAGATGATTTATTTTAAACGGACGATGATCGCGCCGAACTTTTGAAATACAACGGGACTTATACAACATTTGAGGCCGAAAAAAGGTTTGTATTTACAAAGGATCAGGTCTTATACTCTATTAGAGTCCCAAAAGTGTTTGAAAAATATTTGATAGGGGGAAAATCAAAGAAACCCCAATTTCATTTTTTAAAGGCATTTTTCAAAGAAAAATCAAGTAAAAAAAATGATAAAAATATCAAATAAAATCATTAATCATGTTATAAACAATGATTAAGGTTTATAAAAAAGTATTTTATCCACATGAATATTTAAAATCATTTTGGTTTTAAAAATCAAGAAAAAGAAATCATTTTAAAAACATTTAAAACAATTTAAAACAATATTTTTGAATATATTAAAAATATATCAAATAATAATATTTTTTTGTGATTTTTTGTGGATTAAAATATTATGGAGTATGAATAAGAAGTGTGCAAAACAAAATTGGAAAATGATGATTTTTGCTATGTGAAAGAATTGGTTGAGTTTTGAAAATAAAATAAGAAAAAGAAGAAAGATGTCACAACATCCTCTTCGACATCTCTTTTAGTTTTCAACATCTTTTTTATCAAACTTCCAACACTCATAACTCTCTCAATTTTTAACGAAATTAAAATCCGTAAGAACCTATCTTGACCGATTTTTCGCAACGAATCCAATGGTATCACTCATACATACTGAAACTTAATGTACATAACGCACGAAGCAAAAAACTAGAACTGCATGTTTAGTTTTCAACGTCTTTTCTCGTCGAACTTCTAACATGCATAGCTCTCTCAATTTTTAACGAAATTAAAATCCGTAAGAACCTATCTTGACCAATTTTTTGCAAGGAATCCAATGGTATCACTCATACATACTGAAACTTAATGTACAAAATGCACGAAACAAAAAACCAGAACTGCATGTTGATTTTAAAACAACATAAACTCCACATATAAACATGTTAAAGTGCAAACAGTAAGAGAATCACAACATACACATTAAGGACTATATTTTTGCTTCAAGAATTGTTCAATATGATGCATGTACATGGACATCAAAGGGAAGCATGCTTCAAAGAATTCAAGTTGTGATGCTTACCTCTTTTTTAGAGATTTTGTACAACCTACAAAGTGCTTTATTCCAGAAATGATTTGATGCTTTGGACACAGTCAAATGACCTCTTAGAAGCTTTTAGGATGGTTGGAATCAGCTGGAAACCTCTGGAGCAAGTTTGAGCTCTTTCTTGCAAAATGGGCAAAAATGGCCAAAATGCCAACTTTGTCAAATGGTGTTCCAAATGTGTGGCACTATTTGATACAGTTCAAGGATGATATTTGGAGTGTGTTTGAGGTCTTATCTGGTTTGGAAAGTGACTAAATCAAGACATGGCTTGAAAAATGCAAAAAAGTCCAATTTTGAGGTTTTGAGAGGTGACTTTGTGATTTTGGTGTTACAGGTCACTTGTGAGTATTTGGACAGCTTAGATATGACATATTGGATGTGTTTGGATCATGAGCTGTGGTGGAAATGTTCTCTAACTCAAAAACTCAGAATTACCTTGCTAAATAAGGCATTTTGGAGTGAAAGAAGTGATTTTGAGGAAAGCATATGTTTGATGGCTTTGGTGTACTCAAACTGAGCACAAATGAGCTCTATTTATAGTAGAGCAAGTTTGTTTTGCAAGCAACAGTGAATGGTGGCTGCAGCAGAGGTTTGGCAAATGTTGGCTAATGAGAATCCAAGTCTCCTCTAGCGATTGACTAGAGGTTAGGGCACAGGCTGCTGGTTCCATTGTTGTTGGAGGAATCTTGACTGAATTTAGTTAGAGGAAGCTCAGTTCATGCCACCTCTAAGCATCCATTAAATGCTCCAAACTAAATTTGGAGTCTTGTCCCTCTTTTAGGGTTTTTTAGGTTTGGTATGCTACTTGTGGAATCTTGGACTTGGGAGGCTTATGGATCAGATCATCCCCCTTGGATTTGATCCTCAGATGTGTCCAAAATGATGACAAGGCTTAAAAATTCGTGTGGCACAAGAAATGTGCAAATCTGTCCTGAAACCTGTCTTAACAATCAGCTGCAGCAAGCCTTGTTGTAAAATCCATAACTTCTTGCTCAAGAATGATAAATGACTGTTCCAGGACTTTATGGAAAGCTGAGATGGCATACTTCAACTTTGATGTTTGACCCTAGACTTGGTTCAACTTGGATCATGGAGAAAAATATCCTTGAAGTTGGGACATTCTTGCTGGAAAAATATTAATAATGTCCAATGAAATGTTGAAACATTTGACAACTTTGAACATTAACAATTCCAAACTCTAATCACTTATATCTTTTAATCCACTATGATATTTTGAGTTGAAGTTAATTGCACCTTTGATGCTTGTCCTGCATGGTGACAAAGCTTGAAAATTGTGAGGCACAAGAAAAAGTGCACAAAATCTGTCCTAAAAAACAGCTGCAGCAAGCCTTACTGTAAAGTCCATAACTTCTTGCTCGAGTAAGATAAATGGATGTTCTACAACTTTCTGGAAAGCTGAGATGACGTACTTCAACTTTGATGCTCAACGTTTGGATTGAATCAACTTGGATCATGGAGAAAAACATCCTTGAAGTTGGGACATTCTTGCTGGAAAAATATTAATGATGTCCTATGAAATGTCAGAACATTTGACATTAAGAATTCCCAACTTTGGTCACTTATATCTTTCAATCCTTATGATATTTTGAGTTGATTCCTTCTACAATGTTGAAGTATCAAATACCCTATTTAAAAGTAGCTCTTACGCAAAATTAATGGATGCTTGGATCAATAGTTACAACCTTGAAAAGTTGTGCACTTGAACATGATTTTAACTTAGAAAAAATTTCTAAGTTTCTTTCAATTTGATCAATTTTGCAATTTTGCATGATTTCTTGATTTAAATTTGATCAAATTAAATCATCCATCATATTTTCTTGAGTAATGGCTTGTGAAGCTCAAAGTTGACCAAAAGTCAAACTTTGACTTTCTGCGTCAGTTGACTTTGTATTAGATGAACTTGAGGCATAATCCACTTGAAATGTTGCACTCTTGTGCTTAATTCTTGATGTGGGAGTCCTCTTGATCCTTTGTGGGTGTTTAAGAGGTTAGACAAGTTGAAGATCATGTCATTCCTTGATTGATCCTTTGTCTAAAGGGTCTGAGAGGGCTTGAAACCCTAAGCTTGATTGTAGTGAATGCTCAACAATTTCTTGAGGAGATTAATGAGGCACAAAGGTACATCCATATTGTGATGATGATTTGCACAATGATGGGAAATCTTAGTGGTCAAAATTTGGGGTATGACACATATGTACCTTCCATTTTTTTCTTGTTTTACATGTACCTTCTTTTTAGTTTCAGTTTTTAAGTTTCTCGGTTTAGGGCTTAATATATATACATATTTTTGGTGTTTTTAACTTAGTAGATTTGTATATAAAATTGTGATTTGAGTTTTAACTTATATATATATATATATATATATATATATATATATATATATATATAGTGTTTTAATATCATTTCTTTATTTATTTGCATATTCTAGAAAAAGATAAAAAAAATATTTAAATCTTTTGTTTTTAATATTCTTATCAAGTTTTTCGATATTATTAAAAAATATGTTGTAATTATTAGTTAATATAAATATTAATATTTAAATTAATTAATAATTCTTGTTGCCCGATTCTATTTCATGACTGTCTGCATTTTATAAGTGGTGCTTTGTCGTGTGCCTCTATTTCGTTCGCGATGCTTTGCCGCGTGTCTTTACCTTTTACACGATGTTTTGCCGTGAATTTTCTCTTTGTTTATCCGCGATGCTTTGTCCCGTGTCTCTGTTTATTTACTATGTGATGCTCTTCCGCGTATCTATTATTTATTATTTGCGATGTTTTGTCGCGTATTTTTGTCTGTCAATTACATGTTGCTTTTCAATGTTTCAGCTGCTTTCTATTCCTTGTTGACCTAATCCAAGGGAAGGGGTGGTATGTTGACTTCATTGTCATTGTGCATGTCCCTTGTTTATTCTGTCTGTCTTTATTGTTCTTGGTTCTTAGAACCTGGCAACCTGTAGCGTCCGAACTACGGACGCTCTGATTTCTCAAAGTTCCTTTTGAGAATACGTAGGCACAAGGTCAATCCTTGGCGAGCAACCTTTTCCTTTTACTTTGTTTACCCTTATTGAGGGGAACTACGAATGCTCTGATTCCATTCCTGTCAGGATACGTAGGCACGAGATGCGATGTCTTGGCGAGCATACTTAGTGTACATACCCTAGGTTTTCCTTTACCTTTTCACCCTTTAGCAGACAAAATAACAAAGAAAACAATAAAACAAGAGGTTCATGTAGAGTACTATAGATACTTAGGATGCTAGCACCTTCCCTAGGTATAATCAACCCCTGAACCTTAGATTTTTTCTTGCTTTGCATTGCATTGCATATTTATGGGTTTATTCATTCTTTTTCCCTTCCCTTGGATAAATTAAAGACCAATGGTGAGTTATGATTTGTGATTCAAGTTAATTCAATAGCTTGATATCTGATTCTCACCGCGACAAAGGGGAATGTAGCAGTAGCAGACTGCAAGATGAATGCATCAGTAGTTTGAAGAAAATTGCAGATTCAGGCTGTAAACAGTTACCTATATTCTATTATTGGTTACAGGAAGAAGAATATGCCATGTTGACTACGAAAGAGGCAATTTAGTGTAGCGAGAAATTGTATTTGGACTTTGTATGTTCAACACATATGACGGGGAGGAAATATTGGTTTGTTACAATCAATCATGCCATGAAGAGAAAATTGAAATTTGTGGATGATACCACTTTAACGATTGACAGGATCAGTGATATTTTGATCATTAGAAGGGATGATGGACATTCCTTGATCAAATATCATTTGTACCTTTCAGGAATGAAGTGTAACCTTCTAAGTATTAGCTAATTTCATAAGAAGGGTTACAAGATTCACATGGAGAACAAGGCGGTATGTGTTATGGATGCAAACAGGGTTTTCATTCTAAAAGCTTTTATGGCCGCCAATAGAACTTTCAAGGATTAGTTGAAGGCTATAGAGCATAGGTTTCTTGCTACAACGACTAGTTAATAAGAATGGATATGGAACTATAGGCTTGGGCATCTCAACTTTAGAGATTTCAATGCCTTGCAAAAGAACATTATGGTCACGAAGCTCCCGTTGATCAACATACCGGCTGAAATTTGTGAAGAATGTGTGCAAAATAAGTAACATGAAAGTAAATTTAGCAAGGATGCAAGTTGTATAACCAAGCATCACCTTAAGGTGGTGTATTCGAATGTGTATGGACGGATGCAAGTTGATTTGATTGGTGGCAATAAATATTTTGTCACATTCATCGATGATCATAGTAGAAAACTATCGAAATACTTGATCAAGAGAAACGATGAGGTATTCGAAGTGTTTAAGAATTTCAAGTCCTTGGTTGAGAGGCAAAGCAGTCACAAGCTCAAAATGCTCAAAACGTATGGTGGCGTGAATATGTCTCAAATGACTTTGGGAGGTTTTGTGATAAGAAGGGATAGTACATGAGGTAGTACCACCTTATACACCACAGTAAAACGGTGTTGTCGAAAGCAAGAATCGATCGATCATGAACATGGAGAGAAACATGTTGAAGGGGAAGAACTTGTCGAATGAGTGATGGGGACAAGCGGTGTCCACGACTGCATATTTGTTGAGTATGTGTCCAACAAAGAAGCTTGAGATGATAACACCTGAGGAAGTATGATCTCGATTTAAACTGAATCTGGATCATTTGAGATTTTTCGGTTCGGTAGCGTAAAGACATATTCCGGGACAACTAGAAAGAAGCTATATGATAAGGGATAAATGAGGATACTTTTAGGGTATCACTCTACCATTGGTTACAAGTTGTATGACACAATGAATAGAAGAACCGTGACCATCAGAGACGTAATCTTCAACAAAATCAAGGAGCTACAGTAGCCTGTAACCAGTAATTAGAAAGTTGTAACCGGTTATAGAAATGTCAAAACATTTCCTACAGAGTTGGAAGTTGCATAAATAACCACCGTGAAGTTCAAATTGAAGAGAATGTAAGAAGATCAACAAGGCAAAGAGGTTTTCCTCAAAGACTCCAAGATTGTGAGTTATTCTAAGATAATGAAGTGTATGATGATGGTGATTTGTCTATTTTGCACTTATGGTCGAATCTGAACCTGTTATATAGAAGATCAACAAGGAAAATACATTGAGTGATCTAAAATGGACTTGTGCTATGAAGGAGGTGCTGGAATCAATTGAGAAGAACAATACTTGGAAGTTAGTTAATCTACCAGAAGGAAAGATACCAATTTGTGTAAGATGGGTGTTCAAAGTGAAGGCAAATCCCAAGGGTGAAATAATCAAGCATAAGGCTCGATTAGTTGCAAAGGGATTCTTCCAAAGAAAAGGCATAGAATTTTAAGAGGTATTTGTACTGATTGTTAGGATTTAAACCATTAGACTAGTTGTTGGTATTGCAAATAACAACAATTGGTCCATCTACCAAATGGATGTTAAATCTGCATTTTTTAATGAACCTCTTGAAGAGGAAGTTTATGTAGAACAACCCCCTGGTTTTGTTGTGAGAAACCAAGACTGAAGGTTCTACAATTTAAAGAAAGCATTGTATGGTTTGAGACAAGCTCTAAGAGCTTGGAAAAAGAGGATAAATGGTTTCTTAAAGGAGATTGGCTTTAAGAGGTGTGTATTCAAACATGGTGTGTATGTGAAGAAGGATGCATATGAAGGGGTAATAATCCTTTGTGTATACATAGATGATTTATTGATTACGGGCAGTGACAAAAAGTGCATTTCTAAGTTCAAAAGTGAGATGAAAGATTTTAAGATGATCGACCTTGACCTCATGACATACGTCCTTGGAATTGAGTTCCATAAGTCAAAAAAGGGATTTCTCATGCACCAAAGAAGGTATGAGCTTGAGATTTTGTAGAAATTTGAAATGGAGCATTATAATGCTGCCATTACTCCGGCTGAACCAAGGTTGTAGTTGTGGAAGAATGAATATGACCAAGATGTTAATCCAACTTAGTATAGGAGACTTATTGGATTCTTGCTTTACTTGTGCAGTACGTGACTGAATTTGGCGTTTAATGTAAGTATTGTGAGTAGATTCATGGAGAGACCGAAGGTGTATCACTTGGCAGTAATCCAGAGGATTCTAAGATACGTAAAAGAGTCTATTGGCTGAAAAATTCTTTTTCTCGCAATGGACATGGGCCAAAAATTCAATTTGCGCAGTTTTACCGATTCCAATTGATGTAGAGATAAAGACGATAGAAAGTCTATAGCTGGATACATATTTAGGTTATGTGAAACACCAATCTCATGGTGTTCGAAGAAGAAACTGGCAGTAGCACTCTCTTCTTGTGAGGTCAGGTACATTGGCAATTCATTGTGTGTGTGTGTATGTGTGTTCTAATCCGTGTGGTTGATGAATCTGTTGAAGGAGCTAGGAAGTGAAGAGGGTAACGTTGTAATGCTCATGGTTGATAATGTTTCCGCTATAAATATTTCTAATAACTTAATTGCACATGTGAGGAGAAAGTACATTGAGATGAGGTTTCACTACTTGAGGGAACTTGTTAGTGAATGAAGGTTGAGATTGGGATATTGTAGAAGTGAAGACCAAGTGGCTGATTTGATGATCAAAGGAGTCATAATTGAAGTGTTCAAGAGATTAAAAAACAACATGGGCATAGAAGACTTGGAAAACTTGAATTAAGGTAGTGAGTTATGAAAACATTAATAATTCAAGTTTTGTAATCGATTATTCTATTTTGGCAACCAGATACAGGGTGTAGTGTTTTTGGCTGTTAGAACGAGTGTAACCGGTTACTACGTTTTGGAAACCTGTTACCACTGAGTTGAAAATTAATTGTTGAAACAAATACAATCGGTTACATGTTTGTGTCATACCCCAAATTTTGACCACAATATTTCCCATCATTGTGCAAATCATCACCATAATATGGATGTACCTTCATGCCTCACCAATCCTTTCAAAGATTATTGAGCATTCACCTCATCCAAGAATTAGGGTTTTGAGCCCTTTCAGAGTACTCAGGCAAAGGATCAATCAAGAATGAACATGATCCTCAACTTGTCAAGTCTCTCAAACATCCATAGAGGATCAAGAGGTCTCCCACATCAAGAATCAAGCACAAGAGTGCAACAATTTCAAGTGGATCAAGCCTCAAGATCATTAGTGTTACCAAATTAGGGTTTTGGTCGACCAAGGCCTCCAGAGAGAAATTTTCCTATGGGCATGAGCCAATACTTCAAAACATGATCCAAGAAGCTCGAAAGGACCTCATGGACCCAATCACAAGTTCAAAATAGCCTCAGGGGATGCATTCATAAAAAATCAGGAATTAGGGTTTTTTGACCTAATTCACCCCTAAGTTGACTTTTGGAGCAAGACATGAGCCAAGACCTCAAGAAATGTTTTGAAGACCTCCAATACATCATATTGATCCATTTACAATTTTGGATTGATTCAAATAACTTGGTTCATAAGAAAAAGCAAAGATTCAAATTCATCTGGACCAATTAGGGTTTTCTGATGAAAAGTCAATTGTACCTTTGACTTTTGACCAAGACATGATCCCAAACCTTGGGACATGATTCAAGAAACTCTATAACACCTATGGAATCCATACATTAGGTTTGAATTAGGTCAAGGACTTGATTTCATAGAGGATTACAAAGTTTGAAATTCATATGACAAAAAGTCAACGCTGCCAAAAATCAAGTTTGACTTTTTGAATTTCTTGACAAACAAGGCTTCCTTAAGTAAAAAACAATGTTAACTTATGGTTGGGATCATCATTCATAAAAAAAAATCAAGTAGGGTTACTTGTGTTGTACCCCAAAATTTGCCTGCCCTATTTTCTAACATTTAAATTATTTTTTAACTTTGATTTTATAAGTTTATTTATTTTTTTTTTTTTGGTCCAATTTCACTAACATTTTAACAGTAACTTTTATTCAAAAACAGATAACAGTTTACTTTAAATTGTTTAAATAACAAATAGTTGTTTGACCTTCATATGCTTTCAAATGTATTCTTGTTTCGAATAAATGAATTGGCACAATTGGAAAGGAGATAAGGCTTGCAAGTATGAGGTCGCGGGTTCGAATCTCACATGTTACATTTTGAATTTGTTGCTATTATTTGTTACTAACTTTCTTTCCATTTTAAATTATTTTTAAAAAAAATCACAAAAATTGTATTTTTTATTATTTATTTTTAATTTTCGTTTTTTATTTTAAGGCATTTTTGAAAAATAATTATTTATTTGATTTTATGTACTTTTTACCAAAAAGGAGTGCAAAAATCATAATAAATACAAAAAATATTTTCTTTTTGTGTACTCATAAAAATCAGATATTATTTGATTTTTATTCAGATATTATTTGATCAATAGGAATTAAGACTAATTATTATTTTCCTTCTTTAATTTTTTAACCTAATTTTTTAGACCTATAAATACAGGTTGTTTTAGACATAATAAAGCCCCGAAAAATCACGACAACCGAAAATAAAAAGAAAAACGCAAAAGCGGCGGTATAGTTCTTGTAGTTGGCATCACTTTTTTTTTTCTTCTTCTTGTCACAGGTTTTGATCTCATAGGGTTCATTTGCTAGTTCTCTTATACACATAGTAGGTCCGCATGCTTTTTCTATTATACATACATATAAAATCCATTTGTCATTGCGTCGATTTACTCGTCATAATTTATATATCTATGCATCATGTTTGTTTCTAGGTGTACACATCATATTTGTTTCTGGGTTTACATAATCCCATTTTTCAATATATCTTATAATATATATTAATATATAACTTTTGTTTGACTAATTGATATTAATAATCCATTTTCCAACTTTTGTTTTTTGGTATATGTACGTAACCCATCTTTAGTATACGTTAATATATATAACATTTTTATACTTAGCTCACGTCTCATTTCAATATATATATTGTTTTATTCTTTTATTTTATTATTATTATTTATTTATTTATATTTCATCGTCAGATCGAATTGTGTCGATACGCTGTATGTATGTTTATGTACGTGATGCGTGACATTCATGTTTAATTTGATCCGGTTGCGATGATCGCAATTTTGCGTTAGCAACATTGTTGATTTTTTTTTAGCACGTTAAATTTACTTTTTTATATGCATTTTCTATCTCTAAAAAATTTAGATCCTCACGATTTGGATCCGGTTGCGATGATCCCAATTCCGTGGTAGCAACATTGTTTTTTTTACACGTTTTAAAATTTCTTTTTGCTTTACGTTTTTGATAAATTTAGATCCGCCTGATTTGGATCCGGTTGCGATGATCGCGCTTTCGCGTTAGCAACTTTGTTGTTTTTTATCAAATTTTAAAAAATTCTTTTACTTTATTTCATTTTATTTAGATCCTCACGATTTGGATCCGGTTGCGATGATCCCAGTTCCGCGGTAGCAACATTGTTATTTTTTTTACATGTTTTAAAATTTCTTTTTGCTTTACGTTTTGATAAATTTAGATCCGCCTCCTCCCTCCGTTTTTTTAACGTTCGTATCAAGTTTTTTTTCTGACATTTTCTTTCACTTATTTATTTATTTGCTATTTAAATTCCTAGAAAAATTGTATAGATCGCACAGTTTTTTTTTTTTTTGTAATAGCTGTATTTTTATTTTTTGCAAGGGTTGTCATACTTATGTATCTCTCTCAAAGCCTTGTAATAGCGTAGGATTTAATTCTCCGCACTTATATTTTTATGCCTGTATATATATAATCTGTTTAGATGTATGCTAATAGGATTGTATGGCAAGACGTAAAAACAAATGATAGATAACCCTAATTCAAAATAAATGATTGAAATCAACACACTTTGCACACACATGCACCTCTAGGGTAACCTCTCTTCGTTTGCCTTACGAAATAATGGTCATGTCCCTCGAGCGTAGGGATACTTTAGCAAAAGACGCTTACGAATAATATCATCATAGTCCCTTCGATATAAAGATCATAGTCCCTCGATGACCCTTCGAGTTGCCTACGAAAAATGATCTTGTCCCTCGATGACCCTTCGAGTTGCCTACGAAAAAATAATCTTGTCCCTCGATGACCCTACGGAAAAATGATGATAGTCCATTCGAATTGCTAAGGTATCCATACATGTTGCCTTCTATGACCATTCGATGACCCTTCGCTGTCCCTTCACATCCAATAGATAGGACTACCTACCCACTAATGGTATGGATAGTACTATCTCTCAAGGAAAAGGATAAGTACAAGAAAGACCTTATAAATTAAGGGTAAGTAACTTTCAAATGCTTGCTCACAACTAAAAAAAACAAATACTTTTCACACCTCACACTTTCAAAAATATTTTCAAAAACAAACACTTTGTATACATTCTTACACGAATTATTACAAAGTCAACTTTTACAAAATATTTTCTAAAACACACACCACATTTAAAAAAAAAGCAAGTTAAAGTGAGCAAGCAATTAAGAGCCCGTAGATAACTACGGATGAAAAGGGGTGCTAACACCTTCCCTTTTCATAACTTACCCCCCGAACCCAAAATCTTTTCAAAAAGGTCTTTCCTGTTCTTTTCACCTTTCCTAAATAAATTGGATAAAAGAAAAGTCGGTGGCGACTCTTGCTAACCGCAACATGTTTTGCGAAAACAAAATTAAAAAGTCAGTTCTCCACCGTATTACAGAACTGGCGACTCTGCTGGGGAGTTTCCAAAGAGGGGTTACCTTAGAGTTAGATCACTTTACTACTTGCTTAAAATTGTTTGACTTATGTAATTTATTTTTAATGGGTTTTGTTTTGGGGTTACTTGTGTGAAAGGTCCTACACCCGGACCTAGTGATTCCTTAGGTAAGTGACAATAGATCATGGAGACTGTACGGCATGTACCGATATGGTTAATATGATGGTCACAGTCTTTAGAACCCTAGTTAACTCATCTTTGGCCATTAGAAGGTAGTGAGATAGCCAGCTTTGGATTTAGACCGAAGTTGGTTGATACTCGAGACTACGCTCATTGAGATCAGACTTTCGGGATGTTTTGGTCGGCCACTCGAGTGTCGCACTAAAATAAAGCCTTTGAGAAAGATCCGTGATATGAGTCCTTTAGAACCCGGTTGCTATTCTAGGACAGGTTGAGCCAACTAAACCTCAGTGGGGAAGGGTACTTACCTTTGGACTTCATACAAGCCTTTAAACCTAAGGCTCTTGTATGACTTGTTTGTGTGTGCTACTTATTTACTATTAACATGTACATGACATCATAACATCATAACATATCATTTTCACTAACCATATCAAGGACCAAGGAATTTATCTTTATTCGTGATTGCAGGTCATGGCTTCCGGTCCTAGAAATTTCATCCGAGTCAACTTTGTAAGGGTTCCTTCCCAGCTTAAAGAATTGGTCTCAAAAGTTCCCGATGGTTCTCGATTCACCAAAAGGCATGGTTTTCTACTCGACTTAGTTACCTCAGGTTTTGAAGAAGACATGATGAGAGTCCTATTCCAATTCTTCGATCCTAAGCACCACTGTTTCACCTTCCCGGATTACCAATTGGTGCCCACGATGGAGGAGTTCTCTAAGTTACTTGGAATACCTATCCTCGATCAGATGCCTTTTACCGGTCTAGAAAATGTTCCAAAGCCTGAAGTCATTGCAGCTGCTTTACATCTGAAGAGGTCAGACATTGTGTCTAATTGGGAAACAAGGAGTGGAGTCAAGGGGTTTCTTGCTAAGTTCCTGATTGAGAAGGCTCAATTGTTCCTAAGAGCTATGAGTTACCATGCTTTTGAGGAGGTATTGGCTTTGTTGATCTATGGGTTGGTGTTGTTCCCTAATCCAGACCAACTCATAGACGTGCACGCTATCAAAATATTTCTGACTCATAACCCGGTACCTACCTTGCTCGGAGATATTCTGCACTCGCTTCACACTCGTACTATCAAGGAGCGAGGGACTCTCATGTGCTGCGTACCCTTACTATCCAGGTGGTTTATTTCGCACCTTCCCCGGTCAGTATTGAAGAATGAACAAAGGTTGCAGTGGTCTCAAAGGATAATGTCACTCTCCCATTCAGATATCTATTGGTGTGCCCGATCTCTTGAAGACTTCACTCTTATTGATCATTGTGGGGAATTCCCTAATGTCTCACTCCTTGGCATTAGGGGGGGCATCACCTATAATCCTTCGCTAGCCTTGCACCAGTTTGGTTATGCTCGAAGGAATGGTCCTCATGACATGCTTATTCAGGGTATTGTGTTCGATTATGAAGATGATCCTCAAGGTTACCGTCAAAGGTTTATACGCGCATGGAATAATGTGTATAAGATTGAAAGCAGGACCTTGGGACAGAAGAACTCTATTCCTTTGGAGCCTTACCTCAGATGGGTGCGCACTCGTGCTCGAGATCTTATTATGCCATATCCAGCTGTCAGACCAGTGATTGTTGACCTTGAGTTTGAGGGAGATGTTCCTCAAGTCATTCTCCATCCAGACATGCCTACCGATCTTGAAGAGCTGCAGAAATCCTGGGTTCAGATGAAAGAAGAAAGAGACACCTTTGAGACTCAGTTCTATGCTAGTGAGAAGAAGGTGTTGGAGTTGACGAAATTACTTCATGAGGAGCAGAGCATCAATGTTTACATCGGCACAAAGAGGAAGCACCCGTGGGAGACTTGAGTCTTGAGTCCTAGGCCTTAGGCGTTTTTAAATTTGCTTTTTGAAATTTCCTTTCATTGTAGCCCAAGAGGCATAAAAAAAAATGAATTTCGAGTTTACTAATAAAAGTTTTCCTTTTGTTTCTGTTTGCAAAGATAAACTCTAAAGTCCTTGAAATCATTGCATATGCATCTACATCTCATAATCATTGCATAGCAGGTTTCTAAGACAGGTCTCTTATCTTCTCGCTGTTTATTACAGAAGAAATGGCTCTCGAGCAAACCGTCAAAGATCTTCAGGCCCAGAACGCCCAGTTCCAAGAGCTGATCCTGAACTTGTCCAAGGGGCAAGAAGAACTGAAAGCACTTCTGACCAAGAAGAAGAAGAAAGCAAGAAAACCAACTGGCGTCATCAACCTGGGGAGGAGATTCAGAGGTCCGGCTAAACAGGTCAAGGAAATTGGGATCCCAGTAGATCAAGATGATGAACAGGATGAAGATGGTAAAAGTGTTAAAACTGAGGAAAAAAGCAACTATGGTTCTGACAAATATTCTGATGGAGAGGAAGAAGATTATTTGGATGAACAATACCCTCCTGCTGATGAGAAGTATAAGCTATTAGAAGAACGTCTGAAAGCTATGGAAATCAATAAGGTGCCTGGCTTGAATTTTGAGGATTTGGGTTTAGTCTCAGAGGTTGTCATTCCCCATAAGTTCGCAATTCCCACTTTTGCTAAGTATGATGGTGTTTCTTGTCCGAAGCTGCATTTGAGATCATATGTCTGAAAGATTCAACCACACACTGCTGACAAGAAATTGTGGGTGCATTTCTTTCAAGAGAGTTTGTCTGGAGCACAGTTGGAATGGTACTATCAACTCGAAAGTACCAACATTCGTACATGGGAAGATTTGGCTGCAGCTTTCTACAAACAATACCAGTACAATTCTGATCTGGCACCAACCCGAATGCAACTACAGAGTATGTCAATGGGTTCTGAGGAAAGCTTTAAAGAGTATGCACAGAAGTGGAGAGATCTCGCAAGCAGAGTTCAACCTCCTTTAGCTGACAGAGAATTGATTGACATGTTCATGAGCACATTAACCGGTCCTTTCTATAATCATCTACTTGGAAGCTCGCCATCCGGTTTCACCGAGCTGATATTGACAGGAGAACGTGTTGAAAATGGAATTCGAAGTGGTAAAATATAAGTGGCTACATCTGCAAACACTACAAAGAAGCCACATAATGGGAAGAAGGAATCTAATGTTGTACACGGCCAGAAAGGTCGCAACCAATCTGTTGGGGCAAATCTAATCTCTGCACCGGCGCCACAACAACAACAAGTTAGTCAGCGTAAGCAGGATACACCCAGGAGACAGTTTACAAAGATCAACATGTCATTGGCTCAGGCGCTGCAGCTTATGTTGAAGGCAGAGTTGGTTACTTTGAGGGATCCTCCTAGGAATCCTAATACTTCCGCTCCTAGCTATAATCCCGATGCAAGGTGTGCATACCATTCTAATAGTCCTGGACATGATACGAACAGCTGTTGGGCGCTGAAGAATAAGATTCAAGACATGATTGATGCTAAGGAGATTGAGTTTGATCCCCCTGAGACTCCTAATGTGATTACCGCTCCTATGCCAAATCATGACAACATCGTTAGTGCTATTGATGATGGTTCTTATGCTGCTACTGTGGTTGACTTGACTACTCCTCTATCAATTGTTAAGAAGAAGTTGCTGCAAGCCGGTTTATTTCTGGGCTGCGTTGAAAACTGTCATTATTGTGCATCTCAATCCAATGGTTGTGTGAAGCTGGAAGAGGGCATTCAACATTTGATGGACGACCGTACTATACTGTTTGAGAAGATTCCTTCTATGGAGAGCTTATGTGAAAATTTGTCCCGAGGTCTAAAGTTTGAGGACGTATCTGTGGTTACTAATTCCAAAACTCCTGTGAGGATCACCTCTAAAGTTCCTGTGAAGATTACTGCCGAGCCTAGAGTGGCTCCCTTGATTATTACTACGCCCGGTCCGATTCCATATTCCTCTAGCAAGGCCATCCCTTGGAAGTATGGTTCGGATGTTTACATTCATGGTGTCAAGCAAGAGCCTTTGACTGATGAAACTACTGAAGTTACTAATCCCGATGTCGACAATATCGTTGGAACTAGTAAGGTTACCCGAAGTGGAAGAGTTTTCTCCCCAGAAATCTCTCTGAAGACTGTTACTACTCCAGTTCGTATCTCTGCCTCCAAATAAATTACTGAGACTCGAGACAAAGAACCGGTGGTTGAGCCTGCCCAAACGAAGACCCCGGGTGAAACTATTATCGAAGATCCCTCCAAAGAAATGGAGGAAGTGCTAAAAATTATCCGTAAGAGTGATTACAATGTTGTTGAACAGTTGGGGCACACCCCCTCCAAGATCTCTATGCTATCTCTGTTGTTGTGCTCCGAGGCCCATGCTAAGGCTTTGGTGAAGTTTTTGAAATCTGCGCAGGTGCCGCAGGAAATCTCTGTTAACCAGTTTGAAAATTGTGTCGCTAGCCTGACAACTGATAATGGTCTAGGATTTTCTGACGCTGATCTAACTCCTGCCGGAAGGAACCACAATAAGGCCCTGCATGTCTCCATTGAGTGTAGGGGCACTACTCTATCTCATGTACTGGTGGACACGGGTTCCTCATTGAATGTATTGCCGAAGATTGCTCTAGACAAGCTTGTCTGTGAAGGGTTTGTGCTGAGACCCAGTGATGTTATGGTGAGAGCTTTTGATGGTTCAAAGAGATTAGTGCATGGAGAGGTTGATCTTCCAATCAGAGTGGGTTCTCAAGTCTTTGTGTTCTACTTTCTATGTAATGGACATTCGTCCTGCCTATTCCTGTCTGCTTGGGCGCCCTTGGATACATGGGGCCGACGTTGTGACTTCTACCTTACATCAGAAGCTGAAGTATCCTGTGAAAGGCAAGATTGTCACCGTCTATGGTGAAGAAGAGTACATGGTTAGTCATTTGAATACTTTCAAGTATGTTGAGATGGATGGCGAATTCCTCGAGACTCCTTGTCAAACATTTGAATTGGCTCCTCAGACTGCTCCTATTGCTAAACCAGTTTCTACTGTTCCCAAGGTTACTAGAGTGCCTCCTACAATGGTTTCCCTAAAGGATGCTAGAGCTGTGGTTGAAGAAGGTGGTTGTACCATTTGGGGTCAGCTTCCTGACATCCCTTACAAGTCTGACAAATTTGATTTGGGCTTCACTTCAAAGGCTCAGAGGGCTGTACGTCGTGCTCGTGCTATTCGCAATACCAATAAAGGAGTTCATAAAGATCAGGTCAATGCTGTGGAGGATGCTGATAGTGACTGTGATCTAGACAGTTGGATCTTTCCTACCATTGGCAGTGGGCTCAACAATTGGAAGACCGAAGACATTATTCCTATCTCCTTTAGTCAGGAGTAAATGATATTTTCTGTTTTTCTTATTTTCGAAGTTTGGTTTTGTTAATTTGAACAATAAAACTTTTAAGCCTTGTGTCTTGCCCGGGGCACAATGGCCCATTTGTTAGGGTTTTCATTTCATCGCATATTTTCATTCAATAAATCAATGGACGTTTTGCATTCAAATTTTTGCGCTCTTTGTCTTTTCTTTTACTTTATATTCATCAAAATAGCTATGTGTTCTTACACACACCCACGCGATAAATTGCAGATCCACATCCACTCTGGATCCCATTGATAACGGTTCTGCTATTGTCAATTATGACTTCGAAAATCCGATCTACCAAGCCGAGGACGAAGGTGAGGAAGATTGTGAAGTACCTAGAGAGCTTGCTAGACTATTAGAGCAAGAAGAAAAGATCATACAACCGCACGAAGAGCCAGTCGAGGTCATAAATCTAGGTACTGAGGAGGATAAGAAAGAAATCAAAATAGGTGCTGGATTAGAAGACCGTGTCAAGAAAAGACTGATTCAGATGCTACGTGATTATGCTGAGATTTTTGCTTGGTCTTACGAAGATATGTCAGGACTTGATACTGATATCGTGGTTCACCATTTACCGATGAAGGAAGGTTGCCCTCCGATAAAGCAGAAGGTTCGTCGTATGCGCCCTGAGATGTCTGAAAAGATCAAAGCCGAGGTTATGAAGCAATTCAATGCAGGTTTTCTAGCTGTCACATCATATCCTCAGTGGGTTGCGAATGTGGTACCAGTGCCTAAGAAGGATGGTAAAGTTCATATGTGTGTGGACTACAGGGATCTGAACAGGGCAAGCCCCAAATATGACTTTTCTCTCCCACATATTGATGTTCTGGTAGACAACACTGCTCAGCACAAGGTATTCTCATTCATGGATGGTTTCTCGGGTTATAATCAAATCAAGATGGCACCTGAAGACATGGAGAAGACTACGTTCGTTACACAGTGGGGCACCTTTTGTTACAAGGTAATGCCATTTGGTTTGAAGAACGCAGGGGCAACATACCAGAGCGCTATGGTTGCTTTATTCCATGATATGATCCATCACGAGATAGAGGTATACGTTGATGATATGATAGCCAAATCTCAGAATGAAGAAGAGCACCTTGACCACCTACACAAGCTGTTTGAGAGGTTGAAGAAGTACAAGTTGAGATTGAATCCAAACAAATGCACCTTTGGGGTTAGATCCGGTAAACTTTTGGGTTTCGTCGTCAGTGGTAAAGGTATTGAAGTCGACCCTGCAAAGGTAAAAGCTATACAAGATATGCCTGCCCCCCGTACTGAGAGAGAAGTCAGAGGTTTCTTGGGCCGTTTGAACTATATTTCCAGATTTATCTCCCATTTGACCGCTACTTGTGAGCCAATCTTCAAATTACTGAGAAAAGATCAAGTAGTGAAGTGGAATGACGAATGTCAGATAGCTTTTGATAAGATCAAGGAGTATCTCCAAGAACCTCCGATTCTGATGCCACCAGTTGAAGGAAGACCTCTATTCATGTACTTAACAGTGCTAGAGAATTCAATGGGGTGTGTGTTGGGGCAACATGACGAGTCTGGTCGAAAAGAGCATGCAATATACTACCTTAGCAAAAAGTTTACCTACTGTGAAACAAGATATTCACTGCTTGAGAAAACTTGCTGCACTTTGGCATGGGCTGCTCGCCGACTAAGACAGTATATGTTGACTCATACCACTTTATTGATCTCTAAGATGGATCATATCAAATACTTATTTGAAAAACCTGCTCTCTCTGGACAAATAGCAAGATGGTAGATGGTCTTGACAGAATACGACATCTAGTACACCACGCAGAAAGCAATCAAAGGAAGTGTACTAGCTGATCATTTGGCTTATCAAGCGGTGGACGACTATCAGTCTATGAATTTTGAGTTCCCAGATGAGAATATTATGCTTGTTACTGATTATGAAGAACCTGGACCATATGAAGGACCTGAACTAGGATCCCGATGGACTATGGTTTTTGATGGAGCTTCTAACGCACTCGATAATGGTATTGGTGCTGTAATTATCTCTCCTAAGGGTTGCTATATGCCGTTTACTGCTAGACTTTGCTTTCACTGTACCAACAATATGGCTGAATATGAAGCATGCATCATGGGTATCAAAGCTGCCATTGATATGAGGATCAAATTCTTGAATGTATATGGGGACTCAGCCCTAGTGATCAGTCAGATTAAAGGAGAATGGGACACGAAGCATCCAAATCTCATTCCTTACCGAGAACATGTGTTGACTTTGATTCCATACTTTGAAGAAATCACTTTTGAGTATATTCCACGAGAAGAGAATCAGTTGGCAGACGCGTTAGCTACCATGTCATCTATGTTCAAAGTCAGATGGGACAACGAGGCTCCTAGGATTACTATTGACAGACTAGATGAGCCAGTATACTGTTATGAAGTTGATACTGATGGGGTAGAAGAGAAACCTTGGTTCCACGAAGTGAAAAGATATCTTGAAACTCAGGAATATCCTGAAGGAGCATCTACCAATGACAGGAAGTTTCTAAGGAGGTTCTCTGCTAAGTTCTTTCTGAGTAACGGAATTTTGTACAAACGCAACCACGATTCAACCTTGCTTCGCTGTGTAGACAAGAAGGAAGCAGAAAAGATTATGGAAGAGATGCATGACGGAATTTTTGGCACTCACTCCAGTGGGCATACAATGGCTAAGAAAATTTTGAGAGCAGGTTACTAATGGTCTACCATGGAAACTGATTGCCATCATCACTCCAAAACTTGTCACAAGTGCCAGATCTATGCTGACAAAGTACATGTACCACCGGTTCCGTTGAATGTTCTGACTGCTCCTTGGCCTTTTGCAATGTGGGGCATTGATATGATAGGAGAGATTAAACCTACCACTTCCAATGGACATCCTTTCATCCTTGTTGCTATCGATTACTTTACAAAGTGGGTAGAAGCAGCCTTGTTCGCCTCTGTTACGAAGAATGTTGTAGCTCGGTTCATCAAGCATAACCTTATCTGTCGATATGGCATCCCTGAAAGGATTATCACAGACAATTGTACTAATCTGAACAACACTATGATCACTGAACTCTGCACGCAGTTCAAGATTAAGCATCACAATTCTTCTCCATATCAACCAAAGATGAATGACGCAGTGGAAGCTGCCAACAAATATATTAAGAAGATCTTGCAAAAGATGACGGTGACATAAAAAGATTGGCATGAGATGTTACCATTTGCTCTTCATGGTTATCGCACCTCAGTACGTACCTCAACAGGGGCAACCTCTTTCTCTTTAGTCTATGGTATGGAGGCAGTTTTACCTGTTGAAGTTCAGATCCCTTCCCTAAGGATTATGCAAGATGCAGGCTTAGACGAAGATGAATGGGTTCAGACTCGACTTGATCAGATAAATTTGATTGATGAGAAGAGGCTTGCGGCTGTCTGTCATGGCCAGATGTATCAGAAGCGTATGATCAAGGCCTTTAACAAGAAAGTCAAGCACCAATTGTACCAGGCCGGTGATTTGGTAATAAAGCGTATCATACTACCACAGGGTGATCCCAGGGGCAAATGGACTCCCACATATGAAGGTTCATTTGTAATCAAGAAAATATTTTCTGGCGGTGCTATGATGCTTACTACTATGGACGGTGAAGATTTCCCGCACCCTATGAACGCGGACATAGTCAAAAGATACTACGCATAAAAAGAGACCCGCTAGGTTGACTGGCCTAGGCAAAAATAAGGGCATCCCGGCGAACCAAAAGGGTTCGGGCAAAAATTTGGGATCTATATACAAAAGAACTGTACACCCGGCAAGTCGAAAACTTGAAAAGGCTGCTTGGGCAAAAAAGGGTATCCCGATGGACTGAAAACCTGAAAAGGCGGTCCAGGAAAAAGTTAGGGATTGAAGCGTACGACTATGTCCCATTGGATCACTTATCTGCTTCCAGCTTAATTTTATCAAGTTCGAACGGTGCAGATCAATCCAGTCATCTTCCTTCCGACAGCAAGGGATGAGATGCTTGAAGATATAGTGGCAATAGCAGAGTTGAAACTCAACAAGATCATTTCCACATAGTTGTTTTTCTTTGTTTATCACTTTGTACCTTTTTCAATTTTACGACAATATCCTCTTACTAGGATTTCTGTCTCCTTGTACAAAACTGCCTGTTTATAGGCCAATTTCAAAATCAATACAAGTCTATTTTCAAATTCAAAAATTGCTTTTATTTTCCCTGTTTTGTTTGCGTAAACGTCCAATGGGTACTTTGAATGAACATATGCACTTGAATATGACTGATGTTTACCAAAAAATATATATATACACATGAAAACAGGAATAACATTTACTAAGGATTCTAGGAGTTGGGATAGTGTTCAAGATGTCCACGAACCCCCACAAAGCCAGTTCATGGAAATATCCCCACAGAGCAATCTCCATGGAATTATATCTATTGAGCTATCTTCACAAGCTCATCCCCAACAGAAATATATTCCCCTACAGAATTAGTATGCCCTCAGACAGAAATCGGGGCATCTTCCAGCGATTCACTTCCATATCTTCGATAGACAGCTTGGCATGATCATAGATCCCCTAGCAGATAAAGAAGTTGATCATTTCCCCATTATACAGCAGAAATTTCCTCAACGCAGCCTATGAAATTCTAATCCCCATCGGAGGTTATTCCCTCTATGTAGTATACAGAATTCAATTCCCCAGCTGAGTTCATTTCTCTAACATTATAGAATTATCTCCCCCAGCAGAATTCGTTCCAGGATGCTATTCCTAAAAGAGTCGACACTCGTGTCTGAAACCTGGTCAGATAGTACAGTGGAGAATTATTCCCAGTCAGAATGCATACAATTAATTTCCACAGTAAAAGAACCACAAACTACCGACTCTCCTGACAGAATACTTCTATCCCCAAGCGGAAGTCAAAGATCCCCAGCGGAATATTCCCAAACGGAAAGTATGAATCCCCAGTAGAGTCATTCCAAACAGGATCTGAAGATTTATTTTCTCCATTCCCAACAACAGTCAGGGATTTATTTTCCCCAATCAGACTTTACTATTCAAAGCCACCGCTACCTTCAGCGACATTTCATACCCATACATTATTTACAATACATCATAGCATACGCATACAAAACGCATATAACATTCTCATTTAGTTTAAGAGCGTCATTACGTAATGCATTACATATATCATGACATTGCATAAAACTAATTTGGTTTTTTCAGGTTAGTTCTCAAACGGACAAGTATTGTCAACAGTTTATCATCTTTCAGATACAATCAGTCGAAGATTCATTCTGATACTCCTTTGGATACAGTCAGGAGTAGACTCATTCCAGTACATCTTCTAGACACAGTTCAGATACAATCAAGACACAAATTCATTCTGATACTTATTCCAGTACATCTTCTAGACACAGTTCAGATACAATCAAGACACAGATTCATTCTGATACTTATTCCAATACATCTTCTAGACACAGTTCAGATACAATCAAGACACAGATTCATTCTGATACTTATTCCAGTACATCTTTTAGATACAGTCGGTCGAAGACTCATTCTAATACTAATTTTTCAGATACAGTCAGACGTAGACTCATTCTAATACGACTCCCAGATACAGTCAGGAAAAGACTCATTCTGATCTCCTTATAGATACAGTCAAGATGTAGACTCATTCTAGAACATCATACAGATACATTCAAGGCATAAGAATCATTCTGGCATTTCCCAGCACGTCTGCTAGATACGGTTGGACACAGACTCATTATAGTATATCCCTCAGATACAGTCAAACCTAGACTCATTCTGATACTCTTATCAGCAGTTACTTTGGATGGCAACTATAAGACCATCTTCATCTTGTCATCTTTCCGAATGGCATCTTTAAGCCCATTCAAGCAATACAATCAGCCAACAAGCGCTACTTCGTGCACCCGTGAGTGCAAATTTTTGGGCACTTAAGTGTTCAATCCTCTTCCACCTTCAGATCACGAATGGCAGACAAGCCAATCTAACTCTTCAGGTTTAAGAAGATTGAACAGGGGCAGCTGTTGTACCCCAAAATTTGGCTGCCCTATTTTCTAACATTTAAATTATTTTTTAACTTTGATTTTATAAGTTTATTTATTATTTTTTTTTTGGTCCAATTTTACTAACATTTTAACAGTAATTTTCATTCAAAAACAGGTAACAGTTTACTTTAAATTGTTTAAATAACAAATAGTTGTTTGACCTTCATATGCTTTCAAATGCATTCTTGTTTCGAATAAATGAATTGGCACAATTGGAAAGGAGATAAGGCTTGCAAGTATGAGGTCGCGGGTTCGAATCTCACATGTTACATTTTGAATTTGTTGCTATTATTTGTTACTAACATTCTTTCCATTTTAAATTATTTTTAAAAAAAATCACAAAAATTGTATTTTTTATTATTTATTTTTAATTTTAATTTTTTATTTTAAGGCATTTTTGAAAAATAATTATTTATTTGATTTTATGTACTTTTTACCAAAAAGGAGTGCAAAAATCATAATAAATACAAAAAATATTTTCTTTTTGTGTACTCATAAAAAACAGATATTATTTGATTTTTATTCAGATATTATTTGATCAATAGGAATTAAGACTAATTATTATTTTCCTTCTTTAATTTTTTAACCTAATTTTTTAGACCTATAAATACAGGTTGTTTTACACATAATAAGGCCCCGAAAAATCACGACAACCGAAAATAAAAAGAAAAACGCAAAAGCGGCGGTATAGTTCCTGTAGTTGGCATCACTTTTTTTTTTCTTCTTCTTGTCACAGGTTTTGATCTCATAGGGTTCATTTGCTAGTTCTCTTATACACATAGTAGGTCCGCATGCTTTTTCTATTATACATACATATAAAATCCATTTGTCATTGCGTCGATTTACTCGTCATAATTTATATATCTATGCATCATGCTTGTTTCTAGGTGTACACATCATATTTGTTTCTGGGTTTACATAATCCCATTTTTCAATATATCTTATAATATATATTAATATATAACTTTTGTTTGACTAATTGATATTAATAATCCATTTTCCAACTTTTGTTTTTTGGTATATGTATGTAACCCATCTTCAGTATACGTTAATATATATAACATTTTTATACTTAGCTCACGTCTCATTTCAATATATATATTGTTTTATTCTTTTATTTTATTATTATTATTATTTATTTATTTATATTTCATCGTCAGATCGAATTATGTCGATACGCTGTATGTATGTTTATGTACGTGATGCGTGACATTCATGTTTAATTTGATCCGGTTGCGATGATCGCAATTTTGCGTTAGCAACATTGTTGATTTTTTTTAGCACATTAAATTTACTTTTTTATATGCATTTTCTATCTCTAAAAAATTTAGATCCTCACAATTTGGATCCGGTTGCGATGATCCCAATTCCGCGGTAGCAACATTGTTTTTTTTACACGTTTTAAAATTTCTTTTTGCTTTACGTTTTTGATAAATTTAGATCCGCCTGATTTGGATCCGGTTGCGATGATCGCGCTTTCGCGTTAGCAACTTTGTTGGTTTTTATCAAATTTTAAAAAATTCTTTTACTTTATTTCTTTTTATTTAGATCCTCACGATTTGGATCCGGTTGCGATGATCCCAGTTCCGCGGTAGCAACATTGTTGTTTTTTTTACATGTTTTAAAATTTCTTTTTGCTTTACGTTTTGATAAATTTAGATCCGCCTCCTCCCTCCGTTTTTTTAACGTTCGTATCAAGTTTTTTTCTGACATTTTCTTTTACTTATTTATTTATTTGCTATTTAAATTCCTAGAAAAATTGTATAGATCGCACAGTTTTTTTTTTGTAATAGCTGTATTTTTATTTTCTGCAAGGGTTGTCATACTTATGTATCTCTCTCAAAGCCTTGTAATAGCGTAGGATTTAATTCTCCGCACTTATATTTTTATGCCTGTATATATATAATCTGTTTAGATGTATGCTAATAGGATTGTATGGCAAGACGTAAAAACAAATGATAGATAACCCTAATTCAAAATAAATGATTGAAATCAACACACTTTGCGCACACATGCACCTCTAGGGTAACCTCTCTTCGTTTGCCTTACGAAATAATGGTCATGTCCCTCGAGCGTAGGGATACTTTAGCAAAAGACGCTTACGAATAATATCATCATAGTCCCTTCGATATAAAGATCATAGTCCCTCGATGACCCTTCGAGTTGCCTACGAAAAATGATCTTGTCCCTCGATGACCCTTCGAGTTGCCTACGAAAAAATAATCTTGTCCCTCGATGACCCTACGGAAAAATGATGATAGTCCCTTCGAATTGCTAAGGTATCCTTACATGTTGCCTTCTATGACCATTCGATGACCCTTCGATGTCCCTTCACATCCAATAGATAGGACTACCTACCCACTAATGGTATGGATAGTACTATCTCTCAAGGAAAAGGATAAGTACAAGAAAGACCTTATAAATTAAGGGTAAGTAACTTTCAAATGCTTGCTCACAACTAAAAAAAACAAATACTTTTCACATCTCACACTTTCAAAAATATTTTCAAAAACAAACACTTTGTATACATTCTTACACGAATTATTACAAAGTCAACTTTTACAAAATATTTTCTAAAACACACACCACATTTAAAAAAAAAAGCAAGTTAAAGTGAGCAAGCAATTAAGAGCCCGTAGATAACTACGAATGAAAAGGGGTGCTAACACCTTCCCTTTTCATAACTTACCCCCCGAACCCAAAATCTTTTCAAAAAGGTCTTTCCTGTTCTTTTCACCTTTCCTAAATAAATTGGATAAAAGAAAAGTCGGTGGCGACTCTTGCTAACCGCAACATGTTTTGCGAAAACAAAATTAAAAAGTCAGTTCTCCACCGTATTACAACTTGCAAAAGGGGCAATCTTGAGAAACTTGAATTTTCACTAAGTCATGAAAAAAGTGATTTATACCCAACTTTGCAAGACCATAACCTGTGATCCAAGCAACCTTTTTCTTCTATCCAAAGCTCAAATGAAAGCTTGCATTACATACTTCAAGATTGTCAACTACAACAGATTCCAAATCCTTATGGATTTTGAGTTATGGATTGATCAAAATCACAAAAATATGAAAAAAGACATTTTTCCAACACTTAGTGAAGTTTTGGATAGAATCTATTTTGCATTTTCACCAACTTTGAGGTCATTTTTCATTATGATCCAAGATGATTCAAGACCAAAGTTGGACATAAAAGTTGATGTTATTGGGGCTTTCCAAAAAGTATAAGATCCTCTCATGGTTCAACTTGAGCAAGGAGTTATAAGCCTCCAAAAATAACATTTTTCACCCTGCCCACACAAAGGCATGAAGACATAACTTGATTCCCACGATTTCTTGAGCCAATTTTGGACACTTGCATCATTTCATTTCTGTATAAAATCAACTTGAATAATGAGGGATCTAATCACAAAGCCACCAAGTCAAAAAGCCTATTCCTTAGCATGTGAAATTCAATGTTGCAAATCCAAAATCTCAAATTTTGTTTCAAGGCATTCAAGAGATGCATTGAGGTGGCATGGACTGAGTCATTGATCACTAAAGGAGTCAAGCCTTATCCCTGCAATAGAAGACTCATAGCCTGCAAGAATGACTCAAGTCAATGGCTAGAGGAGACTTTGGCTACATGACAATGTTCAATGGATATTGGAGTGATCCAGGCTCCAATCACTATTGCTCCCAAAACAAAGTTGCTCTACTATAAATAGAGGTTCCTTCTGATCAATTCAAGTACACCAAAGCATAGCAATACATGATTTCCTTCCAATCACTCTAAAAAAACCAGAATTTATTTCTCTTTCAAGTCATTATCGAATTTTCAAAGAGAGAGCAATTCCACACAAACCAACCATTCTAACACCTCACATATGTCATATACAAGTGATCCATGACCTCAAAACACATCTGGAGCACCTGAATCTCAAAGTCACCATTCGTTTGCTCAAGCTTTTTGGCCTACTTGCAGTTGGGGTACCACAACAAGTTCCAGGCTATTTCAATCCATTCCAAGCTTTCAAAAACACTACTTGAGGTCCAAGGAAGCTGTCCAGATCATCACACAACATCTGTAGAACCTAAAACCTAGGATTCAATTTCCTCTTGCAGAGGTTAGCCTGACATTCTCAAACTCTGTGATTCATGCATCATAAATGTGTTTTCAAGTTACAAACATGTTTCTGCACTTATGTAGAATGTTTCCCCTCAATCAATTGCTTTGTAGTTATCGTGTATAGGATTTTATAGTGTTCTTGCATAAATTAGGGTTTTTGAGTTCATCTTTTGATTTCTCACTCCACACTTAATATAAATGCAATTAATTTATATCATTGGACCTTGTTCAAAAATGCACAACTTTCGTGTTTACAAAAGTCAAAACCATTACGTATTGAAAGAGATATGCGAGGTTTTGCAAAACGGCCATGGAGGGAGGTCGTGAGGAAGAAGATGATCGTTGGCGCCATTTTTTGAATTTTTGAATTTTTGGTTATTTTATTAATTGATTTCAAAAATTAATTTCTCTCTCGTTTTTTATCATTTTTTATTGGCTTTTTTTTTTAATTTACAAAAATGTTAAAATATTTTATTTACAAAAAAATCAAATTTATATTATTTATTTAATATAGCTTGAATTTTTGTAATTAATTTCATTTAAATTGTTTTCAAACATTTTAAAATGAAATTTCCACCTTGAATTTTCAAATTCAATTGGATTCCAAGTTTTCATGTGATTAAACATGATTTTTCAAAATATGTTTCAAAGTTGACAACTTGTTTTTTAATATATTTGATATTTGATATTATTTTTTATTTAATTTCCTTTGAAAATTATATTTTTAAATTCAAATTAGGGTTTTCTCTTAATTTTAATTTTTCAAACTTCATTTGAAACACTTTTGGGCCTCTAATAGAGTGTAAGACCCATCCCCTTTGTAAATATAAAATTTTGGGCCTCAGTCATTGTATAAGTCCCGATACGATTTCAAAATAACGGTGCGATCATTGTTTTCATCTGGGCATCTCCTTGAGTTGTAAGCCCCATCTCTTGTATAAAAATAATATTTTGGGCCTCTATTAGAGTGTAAGACCCATTAATTATTGTATATAAATAATTTTGGGCCTCAGTCATTGTATAAGGCCCTCTGTGGTTTTCTAAATCACGATGCGATCGTCGCCTTTTCAAATGAATCATCTGGGCCTCTCCTTGAGTATAAGCCCCATTTTTCTTTCTTTACAAACACTTTTGGGCCTCTAATAGAGTGTAAGACCCAAACCCCTCTTTGTACAAAAAGAATTTTGGGCCTCTGCTATAGTGTAAGTCCCACAACGTCTGTCAGTATCACAGTGCGATCAATATTTTCAAATAGGTCATCTGGGCCTCAGTCATTGTATACGCCCCAAAACTTTTTTTCTTTTCAAACAAACTTGTTTTTAAATCATATTAAAATTCAAAGTTTCCTCAAAACTTTCTTCAATTTCTTGAAACTTTAAATCAAGCATACAATTGTAGTCAATACAACAGATCACAATACACTTGGGCTTCTTCTTAGAAGGTAAGTCCCCAAATATTTTTCAATGCATATTTATTTATATATATCTGTCAATATAATTTTCTGTATATATACTTGTGCATATCTTGGTTAGAGTTTCCCCAGTAGTTAGGTCTATGTTTAGATCAAACCAGAGGTTACTTTTCAACATAGTCAAAACTAGTTCCCCCATAGGAAATTCCATATACAATTTATCATACCCCAAATTTTGACCACTAAGATTTCCCATCATTGTGCAAATCATTACCACAATATGAATGAACCATCATGCCTCGTCAATCTCCTCAAAGACGATTGAGCATTCACTACAAACAAGAGTTAGGATTTTGAGCCCTCTCAGAGCACTTAGACAAAGGATCAATCAAGAAATGACATGATCTTCAACTTGTCTAGCCTCTCAAAAACCCACAAATGATCAAGAGGACTTCCACATCAAGAATCAAGCACAAGAGTGCAACATTTCAAGTAAATTACGCCTCAAGATCGACAGTGTCACCAAATTAGGGTTTTGGTCGACCAGGGCCTTCAGATGGAAATTTTCATCTGGGCATGAGCCAATTCTTCAAAATATAACTTAAGATACTCCAAGGAACCTCTTGGACCCAATCATCTAGTTAATTTAGCCTCAAGGGATGCATTTAAAAAAATAGGAATTAGGGTTTCTTGACCTAATTCACCCCTAAGTTGACTTTTGGGACAAAACATGAGCCAAGACCTCAAGACATCAATTGAGGGTCTCCAATAAACTACATTGATCCATTTGAAACAATGGATTGATCAATAAGCTTGAGTCACAAGCCTCAATTTCTTCAGGACCACAATTAGGGTTTCGCGAGAAAAGTCAACTGTACCTTTGACTTTTGACAAAAACATGATCCCAAACCTTGGGACATGATTCAATACACCCTACAACACCTATGGAACACATCCATTAGGTTTGATTTAGGTCAAGGACCTGATTTCACCAAGGATCGCATAGTTTGGAATTCATCTGATAAAAAGTCAACTGTGCACAAAAGTCAAAGTTTGACTTTTTGAGATTTTTCACAATTATGGTTCTTTGACCCTAAAATGATGTTAATGTGTGATTTGAATCAACATTCATCAAGAAAAATCAAAGAAAGTGGGATAACTTGTAAAAGGGGTAACCATAAAAAACTTAGAATTTTTCTAAGTTATGGAACAAAGTGGCTAGGGTACCAACTTCCAAGGATCATAACTTGAGATCCAAGCAACCATTTTGAATGATCTAAAGATTGATTTGTATCTCTCATGGCATACTTTAAAAGTGTCAACTACACCTCATTCCAATTCCACATAGATTTCAAGTTATGATTGGATCAAAATCACTAAAAACATGAAAATCCCTCTTTTTCAACACTTAGACAAAATTCTGTTCAAGACAGATTTTGTTGAAAACACCAAAACTTGTGGGATTTTTTCACACGGTTGCAAGTTGAATCAATTCAAGATATAAACATCAAAGTTGTTGTACATGTTGCCTACAATCCAAGGAACTTATTGGCATGAAATAACTCAGCTTTAGCCAAGAGAAATCCATGCCCAAAGTCATGCTGCTACAACTGTTTTGAAAAATCAGTTTTCAAGTTTTCTTGCTTCACACGATTTCTGAGTCAAGGCTTGTGATCTCTATGCCACCTGTATCCAACCTGATCACAATGCATCTGATCTAACTTGTTAAGTTAGGCCAAGAATGCTTCAAAGCTCATCCTTTGGCACGATGAATAATGGAACAAATACATGGAATTCAAAGGCAATTTAATGAAAATAGTGCACTTTCAAGATTCTGATCACTTGTAGTCAAGATGCCCTAATAAACAACAATTAAAATGACTGAGGAATGTGGAATCAGTCAAGGCATAGATGATCTATTTGGGGCAGCTGTTACACCTAGTGCAAGAGGCATTTATGCCAAGCCAATCCATTTGAAGGTGATCTGATCTTGCAGCCATTCACTATTCCTCCAAGACAAGAGTTAATCACCTATAAATAGAGGTTCCAGCTGATCATTCAAGGCACACCAAAGCAGCTTACAAAATTATTTTCTCTCATTCTCTCTTAAGTGCCAAATTTCTTTGTTTTTGAGCAACCACCATCGGGTTTTGAGTTGTAGCCTTAAACAATCCAATCCAATTGCTCAAACACATCACATATGATGTATATGAGGTGTTCAAACACTTAAATCATCTCTGTAACACCTTTAGCTCAAAATCACTCTTCAACCAAGCCATTATGCATCCATTATGTAGTTGGATTCCTCCAACTTGATCCAAAGATTTTCAAAGTGTTCCAAGGCTTGCAATCCACTCAACAACATCCAGTGAAGTTATAGGGATCATCAAATCAATTCTGGAACACCATCTGTGCAGAGTTCCATTTTATCTTGCATCAAGGTAAGCCTCAAAACTTTCATAACATGATCCATACATATTTCCCCGCATGATACTTTTGCCAATTACCTGTCATCATATGTTGAGTATTTCCCCTCAATCAATTGTTGTTTACAATTCGTATATAGGATTTCCTTGAGTTCATGCCAATTTTAGGGTTCTTCATGTTTTAACTTGTTATGTTCTGATTCAATCCATTTCAACAAAATTGAATATTACCATCATATTCCTTGTTCAAAAATGCATGAAATTGGTTTTTGAATTATGTCAAATGGTTGAGAAACGAATGAGTTAGAGAGCTTCACACATCTGAGCTTGATAATGAAGATGGCCATGGCACCATGGTTCAGAAAACCAACCAAATTTTCTATATATTTTTCCCTTGCCATATATTAAATGAATTGGCATTGCGCCCCAGTGGTTGATCAGCTGGTTTGTGTGTATTAGCAAACGAGAGGTCCAGGGTTCGAATCCCCCTCACCCCAGACCTTTTTTTATCACTTGTCCTATTTTTATTTTATTTTTTCATATTATTTTATTAATGATTTGAAAAATTAATTTCTCACTCAATTTTTATCATTTTTTCTTGGTTCTTTTTCTGAAAAATCACAAAAATAATAAAATATTTTAATCTACAAAAAAATCAAATTTATATCAGTTGTTTAATATAATTGGTATTTTTGTAAATAAATTCATTTTAATTGTTTTTAAACATTTTAAAAATGAATATTTATCTTGAAAATCAAAACCAAATGAGTTTTAAATCATCTTGTGATTAAAACCTCATTTTTCAAACCTTAACCAAAAATCACAACTGGTTTATTTAAACCTATTTGGTATTTTTATCATTTTTTATTAATTTTCTTTGAAAATTTACTTTTAAAAAGTGAAAATTAGGGTTTCTTTGATTTTTAATCATACTCAAATATTTCAAAACACTCATGGGCCTCTTGAGAGAGTGTAAGACCTAACCCTTTGAAAATACAAAACCATTTGGGCCTCGGTCATCGTATAAGACCCACTGTGTTTTCAAACCTCTGCGCGATCGCCATTTTTCAAAACAAATAACCGTGGGCCTCTCCTCGAGCTATAAGTCCCGTTCTTTTTCTTAAACAACACTTTGGGCCTCTTGGTAGAGTGTTAGACCTGTTACCTTTATACATAAACAATTTTGGGCCTCAGTGTATTGTATAAGCCCCGATACCGTCAGAAACCTCGGCGCGATCGCCATTTTCAAACAAACAACTGGGCCTGCCCTCGTGTTGTAAGTCCCATTTCTTTTCTTTAAAGCACTTTTGGGCCTCTTGGTAGAGTGTAAGACCCACCCCTTTGTACAGAAAACCTTTTTTTGGCCCTCAGTCACTTGTATAAGTCCCTGTACAAATTCAAAACAACAGTACAATCACTGTCAAAATTTGGGCCTCTCCTTGAGCTGTAAGCCCCGACCTCTGTTCAAAATACTTTCTCCTTTGATTTTGAATCCAAATGTATAGTTGCTATCAAAACTTTCTTTAATTTCTTTGAACAACTAACAAAACAACATGAAAGCTCTACAACGGGTAAGTGTTTATACGCTTTCTTTTATATGCTTTCATATACATAACTGTATTTTAGGAAGCTGCGCATGGTTAGTATTCTTTCATACCTTTTAAATACTCATCATATATCAACTGTATATATATACTAGTATAGTTATTTAGAGTTTTCCCCGGCAACTACATCTAGACCTAGGTAAAGCCCTGTTGGTCACTCTTTAAATATAAACAAAACTAGATCCCCATAGGATTTCCAGATACAGTCTTCCCTTCTCTCGGGGTTAAACAATATGGAACAAAGAGAAAGGTAGCATTCTCGATAAACCTTTTCTCAGACTATCACCCTTAGAAATTGTCAAAGAAACTCTACTCCCCAGAGATGGTCTTTTCTCCGTGAATGGCATCTCTTGAGTTTCTTCCAAATTCTCGAACTTTCCTAGAATGATCTCTTCTCTGTGAATTGCATTTCTTGAACTTATCTTGGTTTGGGGACCCACAGGCTTCCTAAAAGCATCCCCGCCTCCTCTTGGGCGTTGTACAAGGACCCTTCGACTCCTTAGAAGTTTCCTATGCCTTTTCTTGGGCTTAATACAAGGACCCTGACGACCTCTTAAAGGTATAAGATAGAACTTAGTCATCCTTTGCTAGAGTATTCCTTTCGGTATCAAAAATCTGACCATTTTTGGGTTGATTCACATCCCTTAATGCCCGTGCCTCATCTTGGGCGTTGTACAAAAGATAAAACTCTAGACTTGGACAGTCTAACCCCCTTGAGTCTCAAAGACATTCTCAAGCACTGTAGAAACCGTGGTCATCTTGGAAAAATCTCCAGGAGAACCTAAACCTAGTCTCTCTCATGAGAGTTCCCTAACCAAGATCAATTTATCATCATGATAACACTATCTCAATTCAGAACCTCAAGGTATCTGATCTTTTTGGACCTATTTTTGGATCACAATAATCCTCAGCAGAAGATAGCCTCCTCTTAGGCTTTGTATAATGATCCTTCCTCGGGAAGTCAGCCTCCTCTTGGGCTTTGTACAAATGATTCCTCCCCAACGGAGCTAACTTTTTCAGACTCTCTTGTTGATTCAACCACTTTTAGCCTCCGTCTTGGGCTTTGTACAAGACATATAATAAACACTCTCTTATTGAGTATAAAAGATTCTCTTGTTGAGTTGACTTTTAGCCTCCGTCTGGGGCTTTGTACAAGACATATAAAAACACTCTCTTGTTGAGTATAAAACACTCTCTTGTTGAGTATAAACGACTCTTTTGTTGAGTCAATCTCCTTTTAGCCTCAATCTCGGGCTTCGTACGAGACAACAAATCACTCTCTTGTTGAGTATAAAAGACACTCTTGTTGAGTCAATCACCTTTTTAGACCCTCTTGTTGAGTCAACCCTTTTAGCCTTCGTCTTGGACTTTATACAGGACAGATAAAAGTACTCTCTTATTGAGTCAAACCCTTTTAGCCTCCATCTTGGGCTTTATACAAGATACATTCTCCCCAACAGAGTCAAAATCCCTTTTAGCCTCAATCTTGGGCTTTGTACAAGACAAAAATAATATTTTCCCCAGAAAAGTCAACCTTTTAGCCTCCTCTTAGGCTTTGTATAAAGAAATCTCCGATTGAGTCAATCAACCTTTTAGCATCAAATTTGTGCCTTGCTCACAGCATACAAACATCAACAATTCCTCTTTAGAGATGACAAATTCCTTTTCAGTCAAAACCCTTCAGCCTCATATCTTGGGCTTTGAACAAGATACAAATCACCTTTAGCCTCAATCTTGGGCTTTGAACAAGACACCAAACTATCTCTTTCCTCCCCTTAGAATAGGAGGAACTACGATTGCTCTGATTTCCCTGTTTCGTTAAACGGGATTACGTAGGCATAAGATTGCGAAATCTTAGCGAGCATAACAATTAAAAGAAAACCCTAGGTCCAGTACCTTCATACATCAATAAAAAAATCAGATTCAGCATCCTACCAAAAGCCTCATGAACCGTCAAGACACTCTGTTCTTAAGCAAAATAACCTAAGGAGAGACCCCCTATTTAATAGCATCTGTAAACCAACAGTCATCTGTTTAAACTCAGTATGCAAGCAGGGTTAATTGGAGACATCTATTTCCCTTCCTTAATCAGCTCAACAGGATAAAAAATGAATCGAACTGTAGTACCAAAGCGATAGTGATTCGAAACCACAAAAATCGCGCTACACAGTCTTGCCTCCTCTTGGGCTTATACAATATGGAACAGAGAAAGGCATTATTCCCGGTGAAACTTTTCTCAAGACTGTCAAAACTTAAAAGTACACACATATACAAGAAATCCATTTCCCCATAGAGGATTAATTCCTGGTGAAACCTGTTTTGAATGTCTTCAAACCTTAGAACTGTCCAACAGAGAAAGGACTTATTCCTGGTGAAACCTTTCTTGAACTTTTCTAAGGCTTGGACCTACAGGCTTCCTAAAAGCATTCCCAGACTCCTCTTAGGCTTAGTACAAGGATCCACAGGCTTCTTAGAAGTTCCCCTCATCCTCCTCTTGGGCTTAGTACAAGGACCCAAAGGCCTCCTAAAAGCATACGATAAAAATTAGTCTTCTCTACTAGTACAATCCCTAGGAGAGTCAAATTCCAAATCATCAGACCATTTTATCTTCATCCCTTAAACCCTCAACATTCTCTTGGCCATCATACAAAGACCCCTCTCTACACTAGAGCCTATAACTTCTTGAGAGACTTGGACAATCTCAGCCTCCTCTTGGGCTTCATACAAGTTAGACTTGGAAAGTCTCATCTCCTCTTGGACCTCACACAAAGACCCTCAAGTTTCCTAAAAGAACAGGAAAAACCCTGATCATTATACCTATACACTAAGTCTCCAGCAGAGTTAAAACCTCCATAGGTTTTCAAAATCAACTTTTTTAAATTCCTCTGACCCCCAACAAGGTGAAAACTTTTACCTTAAAAATCTCCAATCAGAGTCAATTTACCATCAATAAATCCCCAATAGAATCATAACCTCATGGTATCTGATACTTCCACTCTTCCCTGATTCCTAGCAAGAGTAAAACCCTTGGATTCCCCAATACAATTTGGACCTGCTCCTGGATTTCCATAAATCCTCAGCAAGAGACAGCCTCCTCTTAGACTTCATATAAGAATTACCCCAGTCAACCTCAATCTTGGGCTTTGTACAAGACAGATAAATCATTCCCCAGTGGAGTCATTTTCCTTCAGCCTCAATCTTGAGCTTTGTACAAGACAGATAAAACCCTCCTCAGTAGAGTCAGTTTCTTTTAGCTTCAACCTTGGGCTTTGATCAAGGCACACAAAAATCAACATCCCCTCAGATGAGATCATTAGTCCTCTCTGCAGGAGGATATTTCCTCTATACATCACATATCAAAACAGACAACCAAAACCTTTTTTCTAGATAATTATTGTAAGTGGCACACTTGTTGATTCAAAATCCAAGTTGGAGTCCTTCCTTTATCCTGGTTTAAAATTCATCTTTCATTTAACAGTTGTAAGTGGCAAGCCTCTGGATTTATAACATCCAAGCCAATGTCCCTCTCTTAGCATGAAAGATTCATAAGTAAAAAGTGGAATTGCTCTACACTGAGTTAAAGCTTTCTTCCTTCATGACATCACCCTTATAAAGGAAATTATGGCATTTCCCTTATAATCAACCTCTCAATATTTGTGATGAATAGGTGAGATATTTCTCCCTTTAGAGATGACAAATTCTCTCTCAGTCACCCTTTTAGGTTCAATATTGGGCTTTGAACAAGACATAAATACTCAGCTAGCTTCAATCTTGGACTTTAAACAAGACACTCAATATCTTTCCTCCCATAGAATAGGAGGAACTACGATTGCTCTGATTTCCCATATTTTCTTTACGGGAATACGTAGGCATAAGATTGTAAAATCTTAGCGAGCCCAAAAAATCAAAAACTTTAGGTCCAGTACCTTCCCAAAAACAACGGAAAACCCGAAAACAACGACACTGGAATCTCTTCTGAAGATCAACATGGTTGAAGGGATCTTGTCTACACTAGTTCAGTTCTAAGATCCGGTCTTCCACTACTTCACTTTCCCGGATTATCAGCTCACACCAACACTGGAAGAATACTCCCACTTGATTGACTTACCTATCACTGGTCAAGATCCATTTTTCGGACTGGAAGAAATTCCAAAAGATTAATCCATTGCAAGAGCAATCTCTTTGGATGAGTCAGAAGTCAGGACTCACATGACCACCAAAGGAGAAATCCAGGGTTTACCAGCTAAATTCTTGATGGAGAAAGCTCTATACTTCGCCAGTATAGGAAATATAACTGCTTTCGAAGATGTCTCTGTTCTGCTCACATACGGGTTATTCCTCTTTCCCATAATCGACAACTTCGTTGACATCAATGATGTTAAGATATTATTGATTGGAAACCCCGTCCCAACCTTGCTTATGGATGCCTATCATTTTGTACACTTAAGGAATTTGTACAGTGGAGGGATGATCACCTGCATTGTACCATTACTCTACAAATGGTTTATTTCCCACTTACCCAAGTCTGCTGCTTTTTGGGATCACAAGAGTAATCTGCGATGGTCGTAGAAGATTACGTCTCTCACCAATACAGACATAGATTGGTACAATCGAATTTACGAAGGGATAAAAATCATCGACAGATGTGGAAATTTCCCCAATGTACCCCTCATTGGTACTAAAGGAGGGATTAACTATCATCCAATTTTAGCCCGCCGTCAACTTGGATACCCGATGAAGAATATCCCACATAATGCTCATCTGGAAGGTCTTTTCTTCAAGGAAGGATAAAATGACAGGGCACTAAAAAAGGAAATAGTCCATGCTTGGCAACATATTCACAGAAAGGGAAGAGAATCCCTAGGAAAACCAAATTGTTCCTCTGTAGAACCTTACCTTGACCGGGTACAAACTAGAGCTATCAAACTGAGGATGCCTTACCCTCATCAAGAAGGTTTTCCATTAAAGGAATCTGTCCTTTATTTTATGTCTGATGCGGAAAAACTCTAGATCGCTCTCAACAAAGTCCAACGTGAGAAGAACTCTTGGAAGAACAAATACTAGATCCTTAATTTGGAATGTACAAAGATTCAGGAACTGCTAAAAGAGAAGGATGCTCAGATTGAGATATTAGAGCAACATGCTATGAAAAGTCGGGAGGAACAAAGGAATTTACTCTCTCCTTTCACTTGACAGAGAATCATCGACCCGACAACGGCTGAAAAAGCCCAATCAAAGAAAAGGAAAGTTCAGGAACCAACATCTGAGCTCTCGTCAGAGAGAACTCAGGATCCATAGGCCTAATTTTCCTTATTTCGCACTTTGTAAAGTACTGTACTTTTCCTTGTAAAATACTGCAATCTTTCGAGTTCAATAAAAGGGTCTCCCCCCGCTGTGTGATATTTGCAATATAATTGTTAACAGTTCTTTTGAAAACATAAAAAAACTAAAAAATATAACATTCTTTGCATATCATTCATCATTCTCACATAACACATCTTTGTCTTTTAGTCTCACATATGTGTCGCACTCTAGAGTCAAATTGTCTCATTCGTACAATACTCGGACCAATCGACAAAAGAAAATGGATGATCTCGAGAAAGAGAACAGAGAGCTGAGAGAAGAAATCAACGCTCTGAAGGAGAGTTTGGAAAACCTCCACCACGACATGCAATCCCTGGCAGCAGCCCAGACACGACAACATCAAAGGACTGTAATCTAAGAGGGTACGTCTACACCAGCATTTGAGACGCCGGGCAGTCATCCTCAATACAACATGCCTAAAGGTTTCCCCCTGGGGCATGCCTCACAACTTTATACCTGAAGGATACATCCCACCGGTCACTAAAGACCCGAAAGCCGTAGCAGGAACCACCAGACCTGAAGGTTATAAACTTCAGGTAAATGAAGATGCAAGGGTTACAACAGAAACTTTTGAAGGTTACAAACTTCAGGTCACTGAAGCGCCAATAATTATTGCCGTAATGTCTATACCACAGCCAGTGGTACACACTATCCCTGAGGAACAGATCCCACAGGCCATTTCTGGTGGAAATGAAGATGTATACGAAAGGATGAATGAGTTCCAGGAACAATTATTGGAAATGCAGAAGGAGCTGCATGCCATTCGCAGTCAAGACTTATTCGGAAAAGACGCCGCCAACCTCTGTTTGGTCCCTAATGTAAAGATACCGCACAAATTTAAGGTACCTGACTTTGAAAAAATACAAAGGCAGGTTTAAACCGCACCAAGATAAGTACTTTCAGAGATCTTGGGGCAACTTTCATTTAGCAGTATAAATACAATTTGGACATGGCACTAGATAGGGACCAGCTCAGAGCAATGCCACAAAAGGATAAAGAAACCTTCAAAGAGTATGCTCAGAGATGGCGTGAAATTGCCGCCCAGATCTGTCCTCCTCTCGAGAAATGGAAATGACAATAATCTTCCTGAAAATATTGAGCTCATTTTATTATGACCGAATGGTCGCCAGTGCGCCCAGTGACTTCACTAAAATGGTGAACATGGGAGTATTCCTTGAAGAAGCAGTCTGAGAAGGACGATTGATCAAATATGCAGAGCCATCTAGCAGTACCAAAAGATACGGTAGTGATTTCCAAAAGAAAAAAGAGCAAGATATCAGTAATATCTCTTTGGGAAAGAAAAGATGAAGGTATCAACCGGTAGCAGCGGTAACTCCCGCTATCAACCCAGTGCCAGCTCCGACCTATCAACCTCAGGTTCCTCAGAGCCAACCAAATCAACAACAGTATCAGCAAAGGCCACAACAGCCTCTTCAGCAGGCATGCTCGCAGTATAATAACAACAATCGTACAACACGACCGTCAGGGTTCGACCCTATACCGATGTTGTACGCAGAATTATTTCCACTTCTACTGGCCAAGGGGTGCGTTCAAACTAGGACACCTCTTGCAGTACCAAAAAATCCACCTTTTTGGTTCAAAGCAGATTAAACTTGCCCTTACCCTCAAGGAGGATCGGGACATAACATTGAGAATTGTCTCAGCTTCAAGTCTGATGTACAGAAGCTCATCAGAAATGGGGTTTTATCTTTCAAAGATATTAATCCAAATGTTCAGATGAACCCATTACTGCAACATGAGAAGACTACAGTGAATTTGATAGAAGGAAAGCCTGTCGGCATGTATCAAATTCACAAGGTACGCTTGCAGGGAACCAACCTGGTTAAGATGCATTGCAAACAGAGCGGGTACGGCCATGTGCCATCTCATAACTATCATCAGTGTGATATCTTCTCCAAGGACAATCAAGGGTGTGACATAGTATAAGCAGCTCTACAAGAGCAAATGGATCTTGCTTGGATTCAGGATCATAGGATTCGTGAAGTAAACATGGCCCATGTACATCCTAACATTGTTCAGAACCATCACATTCGTGCAATGAACGTCAATCTAGTGGCATTGCATTCAAGACAAAGTCAGTATAACAATCTGCCACGGCACGATTACAACACTTGTTCGATTTTCTCAAAAGACAAGCAGGGATGCTCTTTCATACAAGAGGCTCTCCAACGTCAAATGGATCTCGGATGGATCCAATACTATCATGAAAGAAGTAATCATTAAGTCAATATGGTCCAAATCTTTGACATACACTTAGTGAATACCAGTCTAGTGGAATTACATGCTAAGCAGATCAGACTTGGTTTTTTGGTTTCACATGATTATCAAGACTGTAAAGAATGCTACGAACACGACCAAGGGTGTGCGCTTGTGCAAAGGACTATTCAACACCTGTTGGACCACTAGTGGCATCCGATCTACCTGGATGAAGACACACAATAAATTAGCATCACTGATGGGAATCCTGGTAGACATCAAAGCAGTGATGTCCGCTCATTAGAAATGTATCTAGTAAGGATGCACTGCATACAGAGCGGATATGGTTGGGCTCCACCTCACAATTATGAACGTTGTGGAATATGCTCGGAAAATAACCAAGGATGTTATCTAGTGTGAGCAGCCCTCCAACATTAGTTAGACTGAAAAGAGATTCAACCATGTTTGAATTCTGAATCAATCAACATGATACAAGATTACCTCCCTGGTCAAAACAAAAACACTGTCATAATCTCCAATCATGGAACAACTAAAGATGTTTATGCCGTAATTCCTCTACTCGATGAGTCGAGAGTCTCTCTCAGCAATAGAAAGATTCCAAACTCAGAGTTAAATGAGGTGGCCTACGATAGTCAAAAGGCCTAAAAAGCCACTGTGGTCGGCTATGTAACGCCCCAGTTTTAGTATTTTTATTTAATCGAGTCGTTTTGATTATTTTATTATTATTTTATTTTATTTTCGACTTTTATTTGGAAATATGTTATTTTTCAATGTTGTGATATTTTATCGGGTTTTGGGAACGTTTGCGAGATATTTGAGTGTGGGGGTATTTTGGTCATTTCATGATATTTTCTTTAAGTTAGAAAGAAAAGAAAATAGAAAGGAAAAAGGGAAGAGAAAAATAGAGAGAAAGAAAGAGAGGAGAAAGAAAAGGGAAGAAGAGAAGAAAAAGAGAGAAAAGAAGAAATCGATCAACCGACTTTTCTACACGCTATTTAATCGGGTAAGGGTGCGAAAATCGATTATACTATGCTTGTGTATGATTATGTATGTGTGTAGTGGATTGTTTGTTGTGTTTTCATAGTTTTTATTCTAGGTCGATAATGAGAAATCAATGTTTTCGCGGTTGAAAATCGGTGTAAACGTAGTAGAATACTTGTTATCACGATTGAGTTATGTTTTGATTGACATATGTTGGTTTGGAAATGTTTTGATGGAGAAAATATCATTTTTGGATGATCTGTGCGCTGCTGGGTTTTGCTGAAATCGCAAGTTCGCACTACGAATGGTCAGCGAATGGGTGGCGAGCGTTCGCATGAGGTTCGCACTGCGAACGTTGTATTATTTTTCACTTTGCCACTGTTCGCTGGAGGGTTCGCATTGCGAATGGAGTAGCGAGCATTCGCTGGATGGTTTGCACTACGAACATTGGGAATTTTCTAGGCTATTTTGTTTCTGCCACTGTTCGCTGGGACATTCGCACTGCGAATGAAGTAGCGAAGGACTCGCTAGGAGCTTCGCACTGCGAACATGACAGTTTATTCCAATTTGTTTTCCTTATAACTTTTGATCTGTGATTCAGTTTGAGGTGTGGTTTGATGCGTTAGAAAGCTTATAAAGTGTTCTTTATTATTGTGATGGTTTTAAGATTGTTGGCCGATTAAATTATGTCAGGAATCGGGAAAATGTGTTGTTTTGTTGTTGACTTTTGCCGTTTAATTGGGTGAACTTGATGTGTATGTGCAATATGTTGTTGGTGTGTATATTTTATGACTTGCATACTGTTGTATGATGTAATTACATGAGATACATATGGTGATAATGATTGGTGGCCTTAGGGCAAGAAAATGAAATGTGTGGTAATTGTTGATATATGCATGATTGTGGAATGTGGATATGTGTGTATTTGAATGTCATGAGTCATTGTATGTTGAGCATCATGATATGCATTCTTGTGACGTCCTGAGTGACGGATTGATTCCAAGGGAATCTGCTATAACATCGTGAGCCTTAAAAATAAGAGGACTGAAAGCGATCTGATTGGATCGTGAGCCTTAAAAATAAGAGGACCGAAAGCGATGGTTATAGACGATTGTGTGCCCATGTGGGGTGTGAGCGATCGGATCGTGAGCCTTATACAAAGAGGACCGAAAGCGATCCATAAACGTCGTGAGCCTTATACAAAGAGGACCGAAAGCGAAGGGGAACATCGTATGCCCGACGGGGAGTTACACTAAGTAACGAGCGATGGTTCCAATAGTTCCTGAGTGAACAGGTGTTGAGAATTGATGGAAGTCGGTACCGCATGTGCATATGCATAGAGTCGTTGTGTCGGTCTCTTGCATTTGCATAAATCATTAATGGTTTGCTTATGTTCGGAATTGGGGATGAAACTGATAAATTGTTATATGTATATGGTTGGTGATGGAAATATGAAATATACATTGTGTTGTTTTGTGTTGGGATTCTGGTGTGAGTTGTGGTGAGAACCGTATATATGTGTATTTTTGATGTTATATAATTGTATGCAACTGTAATATGATTGTTTTTCTCACCCTTCTGCTGTTTTATAATGCTCTATGAGGCATTACAGATTAGAGTTGCTGGAGGTCTTTTTGTGAAGCTTTGCGTCTTCATTCTTTTGCCGGTCGGCTCTGATATGTGACACCGGGTAGTTAGGGAGGTCGTTTGTAATTATTGTGTATTACGTATATATATCTTTTGGCTTGTGCATGTATAACTTGATGTATGACAAACTTTTCATGTGATATATATATATGATATTCAGTTTAGATTTTCCACTTTTAGTCTAAACTCTGAAATGTGGGTTTAAGGAACTGAGTTCCATTGTTGATTGCTACCCCACTGTTGCATATCTTTATGGGCAGGTGTTGTATGTTTTGTTTCAAATTGATGTGACCCCTTGGTCTATGCTATGAATTTTTAAATATACTTTGATGAAATTTTGAATTTTCTTTTACCGTTTTTTTTAATTGGGGGTATAGATTGGGGGTGTCACATTAAGTGGTATCAGAGCCAGTCCGTGTCAATTGTGTCAGTCCTTGTTGGTCTTGGTGTTTGGAGGAGCTGTTTGTTTAACCATAGTTTCTGTTATTGGAAATGAACAGAATATGGCTGGTAGGAATGACACTGCTTTGGCAGCTGCTATGCAAGCTATGGCTCGTGCTGTGCAGGGTGCACCTAATGTTGCTGGTAATGATGAGTTCAGGAAGAACAAACCGCCGGTCTTCAAAGGAAGATATGATCCTGATGGTGCTCAGATTTGGCTGAAGGAGATTGAAAGGATATTTTGGGTTATGGATTGTGCTGAGGATCAGAAGGTGAGACTGGGTACTCACATGTTACTAGAAGAAGCTAATGATTGGTGGGTTAGTACTCGTCATGTGTTGGAAGCTGCAGAGGAAGAGATCACTTGGGCAGTGTTTAGTATGGAGTTTCTGAGGAGGTATTTTCCTGAAGATGTAAGAGGAAAGAAGGAAATTGAGTTCTTGGAACTGAAACAAGGTAATATGTCTGTTGTTGATTATACTGCTAAGTTTGTGGAACTTGTGCAGTTTTATCCTCATTATGCTGAATCGACCGCGGAATTTTCTAAGTGTGTAAAGTTTGAGAATGGATTGCGTCCTGAGATAAAATAGGCAATTGGTTATCAAAGGATTCTGAGGTTTTCTGATTTGGTGGGTTGTTGTAGGATTTATGAGGAAGATAGTAAGGCTCGTTCTACTCACTACAAGAGTGTGAGTGACAGAAAAGGGAAGCAACAGTTCCGTGGTGGGCCGTATGTAACACCGACTGATAAGGGTAAACAAAGGGGAAATTTTGAAAGAAGGTCAGGTGGAGGAGGAATGTCTGGTCCTCTGAGATGTTATAGATGTGGTGATGTGGGGTATCGTCAGTCTGAATGTAGGAAGGATTTAAGGAAGTGTTCTAATTGTGGAGGTTTAGGACATGTTGCAGCTGATTGTGCAAGGAAGAATGCGGTGAAGTGTTTCAACTGTGGTGAACCTGGTCATATTAGTACGAAGTGTCCGAAACCGTTTGCATTGGCGGGAACTCAGACTTCAAGTGCAGACCGTCTGATCAGAGGTACTTGTTTTATTAATAGTACTCCTTTAGTTGCTATTATTGATACTGGAGTGACTCATTCATTTATTTCGTCTGAGTGCGCTAAGCATTTGAATCTTGTGTTGTCTTTGATGGATGGTGAGATGGTTATTGATACTCCAGCAATGGGGTCAGTAACTACTTCTTTGGTTTGTTTAAGTTGTCCTTTGACCATTTATGGTAAAGACTTTGAGATGGATTTGGTGTGTTTACCGTTGGAGGGTTTAGATGTGGTTTTGGGAATGAATTGGTTGCAATTCAATCGGGTTCATATTGATTGTTATCATAAGCTGGTAAGGTTTCCTTCTCTTGAGGAAGACGAAGACTCGAGTTTCTTATCTACCAAAGAGTTGAAGAGACTTTTGGCGGATGAAGCTCAGTTGTTTGGATTGTTTGCATCGTTGGTTGTGGATAGTCAAGTTTCACTTGATGTGTTTCCGGTTGTGTGTGAATTTCCGGAAGTGTTTCCTGAGGATATTTCGGACTTGCTGCCAGAGAGAGAGAGGTGGAGTTTTCTATAGATCTAGTTCCTGGTACTAGACCTGTTTCTATGGCACCTTCTCGTATGTCAGCATCTGAGTTGGTTGAGTTAAAGAAACAGTTGAGTGAGTTGTTGGAAAAGAGGTTTGTAAGACCAAGCATTTCTCCTTAGGGTGCTCCAGTTTTATTGGTGAAAAAGAAAGATGGAAGTACGCGGTTGTGTATTGATTATCGCCAGTTGAATAAGGTGACGATTAAGAATAAGTATCCTCTTCCAAGAATCGATGATCTGATGGATCAGTTGGTTGGTGCGTGTGTGTTTAGTAAGATTGACTTGAGGTCAGGGTATCATCAGATAAGGGTGAAGGAGGAAGATATCTAGAAGACGACCTTTAGGACACGTTACGGTCATTATGAATATTCTGTGATGCCGTTCGGGGTTTCTAATGCGCCAGGTATGTTTATGGAATACATGAATAGTATTTTTCACGAGCATTTGGATCGATTTGTTGTTGTGTTTATTGATGACATTTTGATTTATTCTAAGTCTCGGGAGGAGCACGCGGAGCATTTGTGTATTGTTTTGCAGGTTTTGAAAGAAAGGAAGCTTTTTTGCCAAATTGTCCAAGTGTGAGTTTTGGTTGTCGGAAGTGAGTTTTCTTGGGCACGTGATTTCAGGTAATGGGATTTCTGTGGATCCATCTAAAGTAGAAGCAGTTCTACAATGGGAGGCTCTGAGATCTGTTACTGAAATTCGAAGCTTTTTGGGTTTGGCCGAATATTATCGAAGGTTTATTGAAGGTTTTTCTAAGCTAGCACTTCCTTTGACCCAGTTGACTTGTAAAGGGCAAGCGTTCATTTGGGATATTCGGTGCGAGGAAAGTTTTAATGAGCTGAAGAGAAGATTGACGACAGCTCCGATTTTGCTTTTGCCGAATCCCAATGAACCATTTGTGGTCTATTATGATACTTCTTTGATTGGTCTAGGTGGTGTTCTGATGCAAGACGGTAAGGTTGTGGCGTATGCTTCGAGGCAATTAAGAGTGCATGAGAAAAATTATCCTATCCATGATCTTGAATTAGCGGCTGTGGTTTTTGTGTTGAAGATCTGGAGGCATTATCTCTACGGTGCAAGGTTTGAAGTCTTTAGTGATCACAAAAGTTTGAAATATCTGTTTGATCAGAAGGAATTGAATATGAGGCAACGTAGATGGTTGGAATTTTTGTAGGACTACGACTTTGGCTTGAATTACCATCCTGGTAAAGCTAATGTGGTAGCCGATGCATTGAGTCGGAAATCATTGCATATGTCTGCTTTAATGGTTAAGGAGTGGGAACTTTTAGAATCGTTTAGAGATTTGAGTTTGGTATGTGAAGTGACGTCGGATAGCGTGAGGCTCGGAATGCTAACGATTACTAATGATTTTCTGATGACGGTAAGTGAGAAACAGAAACTGGATGTGAAATTAGTGGATTTGATGTTGGTTGGAGGAAAAGATGCGACTAGTGATTTTCAAGTGGATATTAATGGTGTTTTGAGGTTCCGAGGTAGGATTTGTATTCCTGATGATGCGGAGTTGAAAAAGATGATTTTGGAGGAAGGACACCGGAGTAATTTGAGTATACATCCAGGAGCGAATAAGATGTGCCAAGATTTGAAAAAGATTTTCTGGTGGTCTGGATTGAAGAGAGATGTGGCTCAGTTTGTTTATGCATGTTTGACTTGTCAGAAATCGAAGGTAGAACATCTGAGGCCTAGTGGTTTGTTGCAACCGTTGGATATTCCTGAGTGGAAGTGGGATAGCATTTCCATGGATTTTGTAACGGGGTTGCCGAATACACAACGAGGGCATAATGCTATTTGGGTGGTTGTTGATAGGCTGACTAAATCGGCTCATTTCATTCTGATTGACATCAGTTTTAATTTAGAGAGGTTGGCTGAGATTTACATCAGTGTGATTGTGAAGTTGCATGGGGTTTCATTAAGTATTGTTTCTGATCGAGATCTGAGGTTCACTTAGAGATTTTGGGAAAGTTTGCAGAAGGCGTTGGGTTCTAAATTGAGATTGAGTTCGGCTTATCATCCGCAGATGGATGGACAGACGGAGAGAACGATTCAGTCGTTGGAAGATTTGTTGAGAGCTTGTGTTCTTGAACAAGGTGGTGCGTGGGATAGTTATCTTGCGTTGATTGAATTCACGTATAATAACAGTTTTCATTCTAGTATTGGAATGGCACCGTTTGAAGCATTATATGGACGAAGATGTCGGACACCGTTGTGTTGGCACGAATCTGGTGAGAGTTCGGTAGTTGGACCAGAGTTGGTGCAACATACTACAGACAAGGTGAAGTTTATTCGAGAGAAGATGAAGGCTTCTCAGAGTAGGAAAAAGAGTTATCATGATTGGAGACGGAAGGATCTCGAGTTCCAAGAGGGCGATCATGTATTTTTGAGGGTTACGCCGGTAACGGGTGTGGGTCGTGCATTGAAATCGAAGAAACTTACTTCTCGGTTTATTGGTCCATACCAGATATCCGCGAGAGTGGGTGCTGTGGCTTATAGGGTGGCGTTGCCGCCGAATCTGTCAAATTTACACGATGTGTTCCATGTTTCATAGCTTCAGAAGTATGTTCCAGATCCGTCGCATGTGATTCCGATGAATGAGGTTGAGGTAAGGGAGAACCTTACGGTTGAGGCATTACCAGTTAGGGTTTTGGATCGCGAGGTGAAGCGGTTGAGGGGCAAGGATATTGCACTTGTGAAAGTGGCGTGGGGAGGCGCTGCTGAGGGCAATTTGACTTGGGAGTTGGAGAGTCGGATGCGGGAGTCGTATCCAGAGTTGTTCGTCTCAGGTATATTTTCGAGGACGAAAATTTCTAAGTAGAGGAGAGTTGTAACGCCCTAGTTTTAGTATTTTAATTTAATCGAGTCGTTTTGATTATTTTATTATTATTTTATTTTATTTTCGACTTTTATTTGGAAATATGTTATTTTTCAATGTTGTGATATTTTATCGGGTTTTGGGAACGTTTGCGAGATATTTGAGTGTGGGGGTATTTTGGTCATTTCATGATATTTTCTTTAATTAGAAAGAATAGAAAATAGAAAGGAAAAAGGGAAGAGAAAAATAGAGAGAAAGAAAGAGAGGAGAAAGAAAAGGGAAGAAGAGAAGAAAAAGAGAGAAAAGAAGAAATCGATCAACCGACTTTTCTACACGCTATTTAATCGGGTAAGGGTGCGAAAATCGATTATACTATGCTTGTGTATGATTATGTATGTGTGTAGTGGATTGTTTGTTGTGTTTTCATAGTTTCTATTCTAGGTCGATAATGAGAAATCAATGTTTTCGCGGTTGAAAATCGGTGTAAACGTAGTAGAATACTTGTTATCATGATTGAGTTATGTTTTGATTGACATATGTTGGTTTGGAAATGTTTTGATGGAGAAAATATCATTTTTGGATGATCTGGTGCGCTGCTGGGTTTTGCTGAAATCGCAGGTTCGCACTGCGAATGGTCAGCAAATGGATGGCGAGCGTTCGCACTACGAACGTTGTATTATTTTTCACTCTGCCACTGTTCGCTGGAGGGTTCGCATTGCGAATGGAGTAGCGAGCATTCGCTGGATGGTTTGCACTGCGAACATTGGGAATTTTCTAGGCTATTTTGTTTCTGCCACTGTTCGCTGGGACATTCGCACTGCGAATGAAGTAGCGAAGGACTCGCTAGGAGCTTCGCACTGCGAACATGAAGTTTATTCCAATTTGTTTTCCTTATAACTTTTGATCTGTGATTCCGTTTGAGGTGTGGTTTGATGCGTTAGAAAGCTTATAAAGTGTTCTTTATTATTGTGATGGTTTTAATATTGTTGGACGATTAAATTATGTCAGGAATCGGGAAAATGTGTTGTTTCGTTGTCGACTTTTGCCGTTTAATTGGGTGAACTTGATGTGTATGTGCAATATGTTGTTGGTGTGTATATTTTATGACTTGCGTACTGTTGTATGATGTAATTGCATGAGATACATATGGTGATAATGATTGGTGGCCTTAGGGCAAATAAATGAAATGTGTGGTAATTGTTGATATATGCATGATTGTGGAATGTGGATATGTGTGCATTTGAATGTCATGAGTCATTGTATGTTGAGCATCATGATATGCATTCTTGTGACGTCCTAAGTGACGGATTGATTCCAAGGGAATCTGCTATAACATCGCGAGCCTTAAAAATAAGAGGACTGAAAGCGATCTGATTAGATCGTGAGCCTTAAAAATAAGAGGACCAAAAGTGATGGTTATAGACGATCGTGTGCCCATGTGGGGTGTGAGCGATCGGATCGTGAGCCTTATATAAAGAGGACCGAAAGCGATCCATAAACGTCGTGAGCCTTATACAAAGAGGACCGAAAGCGACGGGGAACATCGTATGCCCGACGGGGAGTTACACTAAGTAACGAGCGATGGTTCCAATAGTTCCTGAGTGAACAGGTGTTGAGAATTGATGGAAGTCGGTACCGCATGTGCATATGCATAGAGTCGTTGTGTCGGTCTCTTGCATTTGCATAAATCATTAATGGTTTGCTTATGTGTGGAATTGGGGATGAAACTGATAAATTGTTATATGTATATGGTTGGTGATGGAAATATGAAATATACATTGTGTTGTTTTGTGTTGGGATTCTGGTGTGAGTTGTGGTGAGAACCGTATATATGTGTATTTTTTATGTTATATAATTGTATGCAACTGTAATATGATTATTTTTATCACCCTTCTGCTGTTTTATAATGCTCTATGAGGCATTGTAGATTAGAGTTGCTGGAGGTCTTTTTGTGAAACTTTGGGTCTTCATTCTTTTGTTGGTCGGCTCTGATATGTGACACCGGGTAGTTAGGGAGGCCGTTTGCAATTATTGTGTATTACGTATATATATATATTTTGGCTTGTGCATGTATAACTTGATGTATGACAAACTTTTTATGTGATATATATATATGATATTCAGTTTAGATTTTCCGCTTTTATTCTAAACTCTGAAATGTGGGTGTAAGGGACTGAGTTCCTCTGTTGATTGCTACCCGACTGTTGCATATCTTTATGGGCAGGTGTTGTATGTTTTGTTTCAAATTGATGTGACCCCTCGGTCTATGCTACGAATTTTTAAATATACTCTGATGAAATTTTGAATTTTCTTTTACCGTTTTTTTTAATTGGGGGTATAGATTGGGGGCGTCACAGGCTACTTTCCCGATCCATTACCGTACAAGTCAGATAAGGCTATTCCATATAAGTACGGTGCAACGACCATATAAAATGGAAAGGAAACTCCATTACCCTCCAATGTGAACATTGTCGACATCAGTCAAGTTACCCGGAGCAGCCGATCTTCAATAAAGGAGTTGGAGAACCTACCAAAGAAAAGGAACCTCAAATGGAAGTTCCTAACCAAAAAGTTGGTCAATCCAATAATCCAGAACCTTCAAAGAACAATGATGAAATGCTAAAGCTCATCCAGAAAAGAGAGTACAACATTATGGATCAATTGTTGCAAACTCCGTCTTGAATCTCTGTGTTATCTCTCCTGCTTAGTTCAGAAGCTCACAGAGAAGCTCTAAAAAGAGTCTTAGAACAAGCCTTTGTAGAACAAGATGTGACAGTAGGCTAATTTGACAGCATCGTCTCCAACATCACTTCCTGCAACAACTTGGGATTCAATGATGAAGAACTTCCAGAGGAAGGCAAGAACCATAATACGACACTCAATATCACAGTCAATTGCCAAGGTCAACTTTGGTTTAACTATATTTTCAAGGTACTCTGATGAGAGGCAGTGAGATCAACGTCAAAGCTTTTGACGGATCCAGAAAAATAGTTATTGGCGAAGTTGATCTTCCCATAACCATTGGTCTTCACACTTTCTAAGTCACTTTCCAGGTCATGGACATCCGAGCAGCATATAGTTTTTTATTAGGAAGACCTTGGATACAGGAAGCTGGGGCTGTCACTTCGACACTTCACCAGATGCTGAAGTTCGTCAAGAACGACAAATTAGTCACGGTATGTGGAGAACAAGTTTTAATCGTGAGCAACTTATCATCATTCTCATGTGTCGAACCAGAGGAGGTTGTTGGAACTCAGTTTCAAGCACTCTCGGTGAGCAATGAGAATCACCAAGAAAGAGGAACGTCAATTTTCTCATACAAGGACGCTTTCAAAGTGATGGGGAGTAGTGACATAAAAGGATGGGGACAGATTGTACTTCCTACTAATAACAAGATAAGAAAAGGTCTTGGTTTCTCTTTAACTTGTACACAGACTACAAAGAAGGATGAAAGTTTTCGTCCCATTAAGGATTTCTTCCACAGCGGAGGATTCCTCCACCCAGTATCTCAAGAAGTCCACACCATCGATGGGAACGACTCCTCCGATATGGATGAAGAGTGGAAGTCTTATCTCAACAATGACGGTTATATATCTCAGAGAGAAATGCACCTGCTTTTCTGTTCTCCAAAGCAGAGCCCAAGATATATACCAAGATCAGACGTCCGAATGATCTATGGAGATTGTGATCCTGAAGAATGTCGTGCCTCACCCAACTCATTAGAGGAAGACAATCTTATGAAAGACAACTTTGACTATGATTATTATGATCCCCTGGATGACTTTCCTATCGGGAAGCCATACACGGAAGACTTAGGGCAAAAGAGTCAGCCGGACAATGCCTATCAACTGAGTAATCTTGAAAAAAATACCCATGTTCCCGCAGAGTCATGGAATCCTTACTCGGAACGTTCCGAAAATATTCCCCACCATGGTGATGAATTTACAAAGATTGCAGGACAAGAATTCATTAACTACGCATTTCCTGAGATAAACGTCATTGAGGAAGATGGCTCCTCTATTCCCACAGAAACTTGGGATACCTTGGGGCAGCCAAGTGACAAGTATGACTTTTTAGTCAAATACACTGCTCCCGAAAGCTTTTGCATCATATACGAGGACATCCAGCCAACTGGATGGGGAGATCCTCTCAAGAGTGAAAACACTATGGAAGATGCGACAGAAGAGTCCTCCTATGATAAATCTGAATAGGAAGAAGACTACAATGATCCTACTCCACCAGAAATCAGTGCCATTTCTAAAGACAAACCAAGAAGGGAAGTACCATACTTTGTGATTCACAGAGGAGTTCGTCGCCATTGGGTTGCAGTCGATGTCCCAAAAGTCATCCATAAGTCAAAGTAATTACCATCTTTGTTTTAACTTTTCACTTTGCCCGGGTGAAATGAATATTTTATAGGGCTTACTTTTTTGTAAATGTCCCTCTTCGCTTCGCCCAAAGCGACAGAGTTTTGTTTTATAGGGTTGTGTTTCAAGAATCAACAAATCACGAATAAATAATGTCATTCTGAATTCCTGAATTTATTGTTGTTTTCACTTTTCGTTTTTCAGAATATGGTAATCCTAAAAAACAACCCAAAATAAAAACAAACATTTTCCGAAAATACACTACACACACTATTGCATTCTCTCTGTTTTTTCTAAAAAATGAATCATCACATCATGGAGGTTGCTTGTTTTAAACCCCATTGAACCATACGGTCCAATGCCTTCTCCCAACTTTGAATTCCCAGTATTTGAAGCTGAAGAAGAAGAGGACGAATAAATTTCAGAAGAGATTTCCCGATTACTCAAACAAGAGGAAAGGTCCATTGAGCCTCACAAAGAGCTATTGGGAACGGTCAATTTGGGTTCAGAGGAAGAAAAGAAAGAAGTTAAGATTGGAGCATTGCTCAGTCCAACTATCAGTGAAGGCTTGATAAAACTTCTCAAAGAGTTTCTAGATATATTTGCTTGGTCCTATTAGGATATGCCAGGGTTGGATACCAGCATCGTGGAACATCAAATACCACTAAAAATAGAATGTCCTATGGTAAAACAAAGACTGAGAAGGACTCATCCAGATATGGCCATCAAAATTAAGGAGGAAGTGCAGAACCAAATCGACGCAGGTTTCCTCGCCACCTCAGAATATCCTCAATGGTTAGCCGACATAGTGCCATTTCTGAAAAAGGACGAAAACCTCAGAATGTGTGTAGATTACAGGTATCTGAACAAAGCAAGTCCCAAGGATGACTTCCCCCTACCACACATTGAAATGCTGGTAGACAACACGGTAAAATTCAAAGTCTTCTCCTTCATGGATGGATTCTCAGGCTATAATCAAATCAAAATGGTGCCAAAAGATATGGAGAAAACTTCATTCATCACCACATGAAGCACCTTTAGTTACAAGGTAATGTCGTTCGGTCTAAAGAACGCAGGGGAAACCTGTCAAAGGGCCATGACAACTTTGTTTCACAACATGATGCCCAAAGAGATTGAAGTGTACGTCGATGACTTGATTGCCAAATCTAAATTAGAAGAAGAACATGTGGAACACCTGTCAAAGTTATTTAAGCGTCTGAGAAAATGCAAATTCCGCTTGAATCCCAATAAGTGCACATTCGGTGTTCACTCGGGAAAACTCTTAGGATGCATCGTCAGCCAGAAAGGAATTGAGGTTGATCCTGACAAGGTCAAGGCCATTCAAGAAATGCCTTCTCCAAAGATTGAAAAACAGGTCAGAGGATTTTTGCGATGTCTGAATTACATCTCAAGATTCATATCCCTCATGACCGCAGCATCCGCGCCAATCTTCAAACTACCCAAAAATAACCAAAGTTGTGTATGGACAGAAGATTGCCAAAGAGCTTTCGACAGCATCAAAGAATATCTATTGAATCCACTGATATTGTCTCCTCCAGTGAAAGGAAGACCACTGATCATCTACTTAACAGTCTTAGAAGACTCCATGGGTTGTGTGCTTGGCCAACAAGACGAGACAAAAAGAAAAGAGTCTGCCATTTATTACTTAAGCAAGAACTTCACGGACTGTGAAACTCAATACACTATGCTCGAGAATACTTGCTGCGCTTTGGCTTGGGCAGCCAAACGTCTTCGCCAATACATGATTTGTCACACTACTTGGTTAATCTCTGAAATGGATCCGATTAAGTACGTCTTTGAAAAGCCTGCCTTAACTGGAAGGATTGCTCGTTGGAAGATGTTGTTATCAGAATACGACATCGAGTACCATGCTCAAAAATCGGTCAAAGGAAGTATTTTAGCCAATCATTTGGCTCATCAACCGATTGACGATCAGGAACCAGTCGGATTTGACTTCCCAGACGAAGATGTTATGTACCTAAAAGTGAAAGATTGCGATGAACTGCAACCCAGCGAAGGGCCGGAACCAGGTTCCCAATGGGGACTAATATTCGACGGAGTCGTCAATACTTATGGAAACGGAATTGGGGCAATCATCGTAACACCTCAGGGTACCCATATTCCTTTCACTGCCAGATTAACGTTCAAATGCACAAACAATGAGGCCGAATACAAAGCCTGTATCATGGGTCTTGAAGAAGATATTGACCTTAGGATAAAGACTTTGGATGTGTATGGAGACTCAACCCTAGTTATCAATCAGATTAAAGGAGAATGGAACACATACTAATCAGGATTGATTCCTTACAAAGACTACGCGAGAAGGTTGTTACCATTCTTAAATAGAATCGAGTTTCATCATATCCCTCGTGAAGAAAATCACATGGCTGATGCATTAGCCATCCTATCCTCCACGATTACTGTGAGCCAATGGAACGCCGTACCTAAGATTGACATAATAAGCCTTGAAAGTCCCGCTTACATCTTCACAATTGAAGCAGTCATAGATGACAAACCCTGGTATCATGATATCAAGTACTTCCTTCAAAGACAAGAGTACCCGCCTGAGGCATCAAGAAAAGATAGGAAGACTCTCAGAAGACTGGCTGGCAATTTCTTCTTGAATGGTGATACACTCTATAAGAGAACCTTCGACATGGTTTTGCTCAGATGCCTAGACAGACACAAAGCAAACATGTTAATGAAACAGATTCACGAAGGATCCTTTGGTACTCATGCCAATGGACATACAATGGCAAGAAAAATTCTGAGAGCCGGATATTATTGGCTGACAATGGAATCCGATTGCTACCAGTACATGAGGAGGTGTCACAAGTGTCAGATATACGCAGATAAAGTCCATGTACCACCAATGCATCTCAAAGTTCTTTCTTTTCCATGTCCTTTTTCTATATGGGGAATCGACATGATTAGCATGATTGAACCCAAAGCTTCGAACGGAAATCGGTTCATCTTGGTAGCCATTGACTACTTCACCAAGTGGGTCGAAGCAGTATCATACACCAAGATCAAACACCATAACTCATCTCCCTACCGACCTAAAATGAATGGAGCGGTAGAAGCGGATAACAAGAATATCAAGAAGCTCGTTCAAAAGATGGTTGTAACCTACAAAGATTGACATGAGATGCTACCCTTTGCTCTTCAAGGTTATCGCACATTTGTCCGCACTTCAACAGGGGCAACCCCTTTTTTCTCTAGTATATGGCATGGAACCAGTGCTCCCCATAGAAGTAGAGATAACATCAATCAGGGTATTGATGGAAGCCAAGCTAACAGAAGCTGAATGGTGTCAGAGTCGGCACGATGAACTGAACCTAATCGAAGAAAAGAGAATGACGGCTTTATGTCATGGTCAGTTATATCAACGAAGAATGAAGAAAGTGTTTGACAAAAAGGTCTGACCTCATGTCTTCAGAGAAGGAGACCTCGTGCTCAAGAAGATACAATCATTTTTCACTGACTCCAGAGGTAAATGGACTCCGAATTACGATGGCCCTTACGTTGTTAAGAAAGCCTTCTCAGGCGGTGCCTTGAGACTCGCAACCATGGATGGAGAGGAGTTTACCTACCCCATGAACGTTGATATAGTCAAGAAATACTTCGCCTAAATGAAAAAAAATGTCTCGGTGGATTGAAAACCTGAAAGGGCGGTCCAGGCAAAAATTTGAGACATAAACAATGAACATCCCGATGGATTGAAAACCCAAAAGGGAAATCTAGGAAAAAGTTAGGGATTCATGGTAAGTAACTATATCCGACACTTGACTCCTCAGAGGCAACGTCATCCATCAAGAAAACTTCAGTCAAGGTCATCTTCGACAGAAGCTCAAAATGTCCAGAATTCAAAGTTGGTGGAAGGATAACAGTCGTTATATTTTAATGTAACCCTTTTCCCTTTAAATTACCATTTTCTAAACTTTGTAATGCTCCATGGGATCACGCGTTCGGCTTATTACCATTCTATCAATAAAATTTTAGCCTGTGTGCCTTTTGTTTGCAATTCTCATTTATTCTGTATCGCAAAATGACATTTTAATATGATCAACGATTCTTGAAACAAAAATGAATTTTTCTTTTGTTTTCAAATTTACTTTTGCTTTCAAAACAAAGATGGCAATCTCTTTTTGATTAATGAGCACAAAAAAGGAATATCGACTGCTTCTACAGTAGTGATCAGACCTCAAAATGCAGAATCAAAAATACTTCTTGAATAAAGGATTAATTGCTTCAGAATGGGATGTCCCATCTAACATTCCCGGTAGAGTTCTTATCTTTGGAAACCAATTGTTAGTTTCTCTCCCCAATAGGGTCCACTCCTGAGTAAGAACATATTTCTATGCCTAGCAGGTTTGTACCTCCAAAAATTGGAATGGATGCAGGAATCCCTATTCCCGAGTAAACGTACAACTTTCAGAATCTCTAGTGATACCCCCATCTCCCAGAGTGGCCGAGTATCCAGTTGTATTTCTCACCGGTCTGTATGTCGTGTCTATTTTGTCATCATAAACATACATACATCATGCATAATTAATTCATATTCATACATATGTTGCATTAATATCACTCTAGGTCATTTTCATCGCTAAGTGATAAACGTCTTCTCTCCAATAGAGTTGTCAGTTATCCTTTTTGCATCAGATAGGACAAAATTCTGGTTTGAGTTCTTTCCTTAACAGGAAACACCGTCCAAACAATCTCTCTCCAGTGCATTCCTGGATTGAAATCGGTCCTCAACCACTTTGATAACTTGAACCTCTGAAAGGCGAGAAGTCATTTGGACATGCACATTTTGGAACATCACCCTTCACTATTGAAGATGATATTTTGCTTTCCCAAATTAAAGAAAATCCCCAGAGAAAACCTCTCACCAAAGGACTCTCGGCAATACAGCGGTTTCTCCCTGAAAAATTATTTCCAATGAAGTCATTAGCACCTCAAAATTGGATTACATCACATGGCATTTCTCCGAAAAAAGATCTCGAAGGAAAGTATGATGTAACACCACCAAGCAAAAAGCGATCTCTCAAGAGACTTGTTTTTCCCAGTAGGTCGACAAATGGCATATCCCACAGAGAAGTTTGCACACCTCTGCAGCTTAGACAAATGGTTCTCTCTAGCAAGTCTGACATCAAATCTTTTTCCATCAAATGGCGTCTCCCTAGTAAATCTCGGTGAGAAGTTTGAATGAAGACCACTGTGAATAGAATTCCTTGTCAAGAAAATAACTCGACAAGAAGAAACTGAGACCAGTTCAATGGCAGAAAACCAGGATCGAGGGGAAGTTTATTTCAAAAAGAAACTGAGACCATTTCCATGGCAGAAGACCAGGATCGAGGGGAAGTTTATTTTAAAAAGAAACTGAGACTAGTTCCATGGCAAAAGACCAGGATCGAGGGGAAGTTTATTTCAAAAAGAAACTAAGACCAATTCCGTGGCTGAAGACCAGGATCGAGGGGAAGTTTCACCCTTTTCTAAGTAGCATTTCTTAGCAGAAGAAGATGGATGAGCAAATAACTGATATTCATAACCACAATCAAAATTTCGGGTATTTTGATATTTAATCCTCTTTTACCTTGAATGTAGGAACGTCTTCGCCATTCACACCTTCAGGTCCAAGAAGATTAAATAGGGGCATATGTCTTACCCCAATTTTTGACCACAAGATTTCCCACCATTGTGCAAATCATCACCACAATATGGATGTACCTTCGTGCCTCACCAATCCTTTCAAAGATTGTTGAGCATTCACCTCAACCAAGAATTATGGTTTTAGGCCCTTTTAGAGTACTCAGACAAAGGATCAATCAAGAATGGACATGATCCTCAAATTGTCAAGTCTCTCAAACATCCATAGAGGATCAATAGGTCTCCCACATCAAGAATCAATCACAAGAGTGCAACAATTTCAAGTCGATCGAGCCTCAAGATAATCAGTGTCACCAATTTAGGGTTTTGGTAGACCAAGGCCTCTAGAGAAAAATTTTCCTCTAGGCATGAGCCAATACTTCAAATCATGATTCAAGAAGCTCAAAAGGACCTCATAGACCTAATCATAAGTTCAAAATAACCTCAGGGGATGCATTCATCAAAAATCAGGAATTAGGGTTTCTTGACCTAATTCACCCTTAAGTAGACTTTTGGAGCAAGACATGAGCCAAGACCTCAAGAAATGTTTTGAAGACCTCCAATAAATCATATTGATCCATTTACAAGTTTGGATTGATTCAAAGAACTTGGTTCATAAGCAAAAGCAAGGATTCAAATTCATTTGGACCAATTAGGGTTTTCTGATGAAAAGTCAACTGTACCTTTGACTTTTGACCAAGACATTATCCCAAACCTTGGGACATGATTCAAGACACTATATAAAACCTATGGAATCCATCCATTAGGTTTGAATTTGGTCAAGGACTTGATTTCATAGAGGATTACAAAGTTTGAAATTCATCTGACAAAAAGTCAATTGTGCCAAAAATCAAGTTTGACTTTTTGAATTTCTTGACAAACAAGGCTTCCTTAAGTCAAAAACAATGTTAACTTATGGTTGGGATCATCATCCATCAAGAAAAATTAAGAAAAGTAGGGTTACTTGCAAAAGGGGCAATCTTGAGAAACTTGAATTTTCATTAAGTCATGAAAAAAAGTGATTTATACCCAACTTTGCAAGACCATAACTTGTGATCCAAGCAACCTTTTTCTTCCATCCAAAGCTCAAATAAAAGCTCTCATTACATACTTCAAGATTGTCAACTACAACAAATTCCAAATCCTCATGGATTTTGAGTTATGGATTGATCAAAATCACAAAAATATGAAAATGGACATTTTTCCAACACTTAGTGAAATTTTGGACAGAATCTGTTTTGCATTTTCACCAACTTTGAGGCCATTTTTCATTATGATCCAAGATGATTCAAGACCAAAGTTGGACATCAAAGTTGAAGTATGTTATTGGGGCTTTCCAAAAAGTACAAGAGCCTCTCATGGTTCAACTTGAGCAAGGAGTTATAAACCTCCAAAAATTGCATATTTCACCCTGCCCACACAAAGGCATGAAAACAAAACTTGGTTCCCACAATTTTTTGAGGCAATTTTGGACACTTGTATCATTTCATTTCTGTCTAAAATCAACTTGAATGATGAGGGATCTGATCACAAAGCCACCAAGTCAAAAATCCTATTCCTTGGCATGTGAAATTCAATGTTGCAAATCCAAAAACTTCAATTTTGTTTCAAGGCATTCAAGAGATGCATTGAGGTGGCATGGACTGAGTCATTGATCACTAAAGGAGTTAAGCCTTATCTCTATAACAAAAGACTCATAGCCTGCAAGATTGACTCAAGTAAATGGCTAGAGGAGACTTTGGCTACATGACAAAGTTCAATGGATAGTGGAGTGATCCAGCCTCCAATCACTATTGCTCCCAAAACAAAGTTGCTCTACTATAAATAGAGGCTCCTTCTGATCAATTCAAGTACACCAAAGCATATCAATACATGCTTTCCTTCCAATCACTCTAAAAAAACCAGAATTTGCTTCTCTTTCAAGTCACTATCGAATTTTCAAATAGAGAGCAATTCCACACAAACCAACCATCCTAACACCTCACATATGTCATATACAAGTGATCCATGACCTCAAAACACATCTGGAACACCTGAATCACAAAGTCACCATCTATTTGCTCAAGATTTTTGGCCTATTTGCAGTTGGGGTACCACAACAAGTTCCAGGCTGTTTCAATCCATTCCAAGCTTTCAAACACACTACTTGAGGTCCAAGAAAGCTGTCCAGATCATCACACAACATCTGTAACACCTATAATTGAGGATTCGATTTCCTCTTGCAGAGGTATGCCTGACACTCTTAAACTCTATGATCCATGCATCCTAAATGTGTTTTCAAGTTACAAACATGTTTTTGCACTTATGTAGAATTTTTTCCCTCAATCAATTGCTTTGTAGCTATCGTGTATAGGATTTCATAGTGTTCTTGTAGAAATTAGGGTTCTTGAGTTCATCTTTTGATTTCTCACTCCATACTTAATATAAATGTAATTAATTTATATCATTGGAATCCTTGCTAAAAAATACACAACTTTCGTGTTTACAAAAGTCAAAACCATTACGTATTGACCGAGATATGTGAGGTTTTGCAAAACGGCCATGGAGGGAGGTCGTGAGGACGAAGATAACCGTTGGCGCCATTTTTTCAATTTTTGAATTTTTGGTTATTTTACTAATTGATTTCAAAAATTAATTTCTCTCTAATTTTTTATCATTTTTTATTGGTTCTTTTTTTTTTTTTAAATTCACAAAAATGTTAAAATATTTTATTCTACAAAAAAAAATCAAATTTATATTATTTATTTAATATAGCTTGAATTTTTGTAATTAATTTCATTTTATTTGTTTTCAAACATTTTTAAATGAAATTTCCACCTTGAATTTTCAAATTCAATTGGATTCCAAGCTTTCATGTGATTAAACATGATTTTTCAAAATATTTTTCTAAGTTGACAACTTGTTTTTGAATATATTTGATATTTTATATCTTTTTTTATTTAATTTCCTTTGAAAAATATATTTTTAAATTCAAATTAGGATTTTCTCTTAATTTTGATTTTTCAAACTTCATTTGAAACACTTTTGGGTCTCTAATAGAGTGTAAGACCCATCCCCTTTGTAAATACAAAATTTTGGGCCTCAGTCATTGTATAAGTCCCAATACAATTTTCAAAATAATGGTGCGATTGTTGTTTTTCATCTGGGCATCTCCTGTAGTTGTAAGCTCCATCTCTTGTATAAAAATAACATTTTGGGCCTCTATTAGAGTATAAGACCCATTCCTTCTTGTACATAAATAATTTTGGGCCTCAGTCATTGTATAAGTCCCTCTGTGGTTTTCTAAATCACGGCGCGATCACCGCCTTTTCAAATGAATCATCTGGGCCTCTCCTTGAGTATAAGCCTCATTTTTCTTTATTCACAAACACTTTTGGGTCTCTAATAGAGTGTAAGACCCAAACCCCTCTTTGTACAAAAATAATTTTGGGCCTCTGCTATAGTATAAGTCCCACAATGTTTCTTAGTATCGCAGTGTGATCAATGTTTTCAAATAAGTCATCTGGGCCTCAGTTATTGTATAAGCCCCAAAACTTTTTTTCTTTTCAAACAAACTTGTTTTTAAATCATATTCAAATTCAAAGTTTCCTCAAAACTTTCTTCAATTTCTTGAAACTTTAAATCAAGCATACAGTTGTAGTCAATACTACAGATCACAATACACTTGGGTTTCTTCTTAGAAGGTAAGCCCCCACATATTTTTCAATGTATATTTGTTTATATATATCTGTCAATATAATTGTTTGTATATATACTTATGCATATCTTGCTTAGAGTCTCCCCAGCAGTTAGGTCTATGTTTAGGTCAAACCAGAGGTTACATTTCAACATAGTCAAAACTAGTTCTCCCATAGGAAATTCCCTATACAGTTTTGCCTCCTCTTGGGCTTATACATTATGGAACAGAGAAAGGCATTATTCCCAGTGAAACTTTTCTCAAGACTGTCAAAATTTAGAAGTACACACATATACAAGAAATTCATTACCCCAAAGAGGATTAATTCTTGGTGAAACCTCTTTTGAATTTCTTCAAACCTTAGAACTGTTCAACAGAGAAAGGACTTATTCCCGGTGAAACCTTTCTTGAACTTTTCTTAGGCTTGGACCCACAGGCTTCCTAAAAGCATCCCCAACCTCCTCTTGGGCTTAGTACAAGGACCCACAAGCTTCTTAGAAGTTCCTCTCAGCCTCATATTGGGCTTAGTACAAGGACCCAAATGCCTCCTAAAGGCATAGGATAGAAATTAGTCTTCTCTACTAGTTCAATCCCCAGGAGAGTCAAATTCCAAAACATCAGACCATTTTAGGGTTGATCTTCAACCCTTAAACTCTCAGCCTCCTCTTGGGCATCATACAAAGACCCCTTTCTACACTAGAAGCTACCACTTCTTGAGAGACTTGGACAGTTTCAGCCTCCTCTTGGACTTCATACAAGTTAGACTTGGAAAGTCTCATCTCCTCTTGGACCTCACACAGAGACCCTCAAGTTTCCTAAAAGCACAGGAAAAACCATGATCATTATACCTATACACTAAGTCTCCAGCAGAGTTAAAACCTCCATAGGTTTTCAAACTCAACTTTTTTAAATTCTTCTGACCCCTAACAAGGTGTAAACTTTTACCTTAAAAATCCCCAATCGGAGTCAATTTACCATCAATAAATCCCCAATAGAATCAGAACCTCATGGTATCTGATACTTCCACTATTCCATGATTCCCAGCAAGAGTAAAACCCTTGGATTCCCCAATACAATTTGGACCTGCTCCTGGATTTCCATAAATCCTTAGCAAGAGACAATCTCCTCTTAGGCTTCATATAATAATTTCCCCCAGTCAGCCTCGATCATGGGCTTTGTACAAGACAGATAAATCATTCCCCAGTGGAGTCATTTTTCTTCAGCCTCAATCTTGGGCTTTGTACAAGATAGATAAAACCCTCCTCAGTAGAGTCAGTTTCTTTTAGCTTCAACATTGGGCTTTGATCAAGGCACACAAAAATCAACATCCCCTCAGATGAGACCATAAGTCCTCTCTACAGGAGGATATTTCCTCTATACATCACATATCAAAACAGACAACCAAAACCTTTTTCCCAGATAATTATTGTAAGTGGCACACTTGTTGATTCAAAATCCAAGCTGGAGTCCTTCCTTTATCCTGGTTTAAAATTCATCTTTCATCTAACAGCTGTAAGTGGCAAGCCTCTGGATCCCTAACATCCAAGCCAATATCCCACTTTTAGCATGAAAGATTTATAAGGAAAAAGTGGCATTGCTCTAGACTAAGTTAAAGCTTTCTTCCTTCATGACATCACCCTTATAAAGGAAATTATGGCATTGCTGGATTCTACATATCCCAGTTAAAGTAATTTCCCTTATAATCAACTTCTCAATATTTGTGATGAATAGGTTAGATATTTCTCCCTTTAGAGATGACAAATTCTCTCTCAGTCACCCTTTTAGCTTCAATCTTGGGCTTTGAACAAGACATAAATACTCAGCTAGCTTTAATCTTGGGATTTAAACAAGACACCAAATATCTTTCCTCCTAAAGAATAGGAGGAACTACGATTGCTATGTGTTGTACCCCAAATTTTACCTCTTAGATGTCATAACATCTGGCATTGACATTTAGGATCAATTATATATGCATTGTTTAACTAACCCATATCTTGCATTTTGTTTCTCTTGTGTTAAAAAATTAGGGTTTACACAGAGAGATTCAAGGCCTCCCAAGGCATTCTCTGGCTCCATACAATCATCACAAAGATTCGCCATTTAATTGGAACCAAGATCTCAAGACTTTGAATCAAGTCAAGTCAACAAAGGATCACCTGACCAAACTGTGGAATTAGGGTTTTAACCTAAAGATTCACTGAAAAGTTTTGCTTTGATAAGTCAGGATTTGATTGGTTCATCACCTATTTGAGTTTACCTACATTCAAGAGGTTTCATTCAACAAGAATTCAAGATCATTTGGCTCTCATCATGAGTAACTGGAGCCACAGTTTCACCCTGCCTCTAAATTAGGGTTTTTGTCAGGATAAGTGGATCATGGCCCTTGATCTTGACCTAGAGTTGTTCTCAAACTCTAGAACAAGACTCCATGATGGAAGAAGCAAGATCATGAGAGATTATCCCAGTGCATTCACAGTTGAAATTAGGGTTTTTATCCAAGCCCTAATCCTTGAGGTTTTGACCCAAGATGAAACATCCAAGGCCTCAACCCATCATAACATGTCTCCTTGATGATTTAGGGTAGGAGGAATCAAGTTCTAAGAGTTTTCTTGCAAAGTAAGCAAGGTTTGGTTCATGAAACTTTCCATATATAGAAATTTCCCCTCTTGTGCAAAATTGAAATAGTCATAACTTCCAAACCACGCATCCAAATTGAGTGACTCAAAGCCCAAATGGAAGCTCTTTTCATGAACTTCAAAGTGTTAAATATGACCTTTCTCCAAAAAATGCATAGTTTATGAGTTATGGAGCTTAGAAGTTATACTGTCCAAGGACAGAGAAAATTCAGCACTTTTTGCCTTAACAAACAACCAACTTTAACCCGATTTTTCATAAAGTTCCAAGCTTTAACTCAAAAATCTTTGAACATGAAAGTTATATAGGGCATTGAGGGCTTTCCAAAAAGTACTATAACTCCTCAATCCATTGAGGGAGCTGGGAGTTTCGAATCCTCAAAGTTGGAGGTTTCATTCCTTAAAACTTAAGAAACCAACTTTTGTGTAACTTCTCAAACCCTTTCCTAATCTCCAAGTTTCCATGTTTCTGAGTTCTAATGATGGATTTACACCTAATTCAAACCTGGTCATGAAAATTCAAATTGGTTTACATTTAAATATTGATTTATGTCATAGTTATGCAAGTGGGAGGATGAAAGAGAAACTTTACAAAGCAAGAAAGTATTGTTTATTCCTTGAGCCTCTCACCAATCACTTCTCACCAACTTGGCTCAGATGTTCAGAAGATATGGGAAGATTGTGGTTCAGCAAGTGCAAGGCTTCACACGATGGAAAAAGGGTAATGTTGGCATCATGTGTAAATGTGACCATGCCTTTGAGTTCTCATGCTTTCCCTATAAATAGCAGGTTGTGTTCCTTCATTTTGACACCAATATTCCTCACATACACACTCTAAATCTATGGTCTTGGCAAGTAAGGAGAAAGAATAAGTCATCTTGGAGGCTGGTGCTAAGTGGAGAAAGCAAGAAAATCAGTTCACATTTTCACCAGGTACTTTTCATTCCTTTTGGTTTCTTGCTGTATGTACATTGACATGTCATTTTGTTGGCATTTTTATCTTGCTCTTGAACTACCTTGATTGGTTTTAAGTATGACGCTGTGCAGTTCCTCGACCCAGACTTTCTTTGTTTCGTCCAACCTTCGTTTGAGGCCCCGTAGGATTACTCTATTTGCCGCTTCGGCCTGCCTGTTATTTTGGGGATGTTTGATGGACATGAAGTGTTGTTTCTTTCCTAGTTAGGCGATGAAGTCCTAAAATTTTCTGTCTGTTAACTGTGTCCCGTTGTCGATAACTATTGCTTGGGGAATGCCGAAGCAGGAACGGATGTTCTGCTTGTAGAAGCGAAGTATGTTGTGGGCCGTTATTTTAGCCAGAGCCTCTGCTTCTATCCACTTAGTGAAGTAGTCAACACCCACTATTTAGTACTTGTTTTGGTTCGACCCCACGACGAATGGTCCTAGGATGTCTAGGCCCCACCATGCGAAGGGCCACGGGGAGTATATTGCTTTGAGCTCTTTAGGTGGAGCCAAGTGCATGTCCCCGTGCCATTGGCATTTGTCGCATTTCTTCACGTACTCTTTTGTATTATGCTGCATGGTCGGCCAGTAGTACCCTGCTCGTAGGGCTTTCCTAGCCAGGGATCACCCCCGAGGTGCTGGGTGTTGATCCCTTCGTGGATCTCATGCAAGACGTGGGCGACCATCTCTTCCTCGATGCATTTGAGTAAAGGGATATAGAACCCTTGCCTGTAGAGGTTGTTTTCGACCAGGACGTAGGAGCAGACCCTATGCCTGACTATGCTAGTTTTTTGGGGTTAAATGGTAGTTCATCCTTAGTGAGGTAATTATAAATGGGGGTCATCCAGCAGTTGTTGTCACCGATGAATTGCACGTCAAGGATAGTGGAGGGTTTCTCGATGTTGGGCCAAGGAACCACTTCCTGGATAACGGATTTGTTTTCGTCCTTTTTCTTCGTGCTCGCCAGTTTTGAAAACACGTCTGCTCTGACATTATGTTCGCGGGGAACATGTTTTACTTCTACTATTACAAACTTTGTCATTTTTTCCTTGACCCGGGATAGGTATTCGGACAAGTTTTCATTCTTGTCCTGATATTCTCCCCGAACATGGAGGGCCATGAGTTAAGAATCAGTGCAGATGACGACTTCTTCAGCCCCTAGGTCCTCGGCTAGGCGTAGGCCGGCAAGGAAGGCTTCATATTTAACTTGATTGTTGGAAGTAGGGAAATATAAGGTAAGCGAGACTTCGACGATAATTCCCTCATCGTTTTCCAAAATGATAACTGCCCCGCTTCCTGCTGAGCTTGATTCCCCGTCAGCGAAGATAGTCCATTTGCGCGCCCCGCAAGTCGAGAAATCTGAGAACATTATTTATGCGACAAAGTTGGCCAGTGCTTGGGCCTTGAGGGCTTTTCTACTCTCATATTGAATGTTGAATTCGGATAGCTCCAACAACCGCTTGAGAATTCTGCCGGCCATGTTTGGTCGTCCTAACAGTTGCTTCACGGGTTGATCAGTGCAGACCACGATCGTGTGGGCCAGAAAGTAGTGTCTCTATCTTCGCGCAACATTGATGAGGGCCAGGGCTACTTTCTCTATTTGTTGGTATCTGAGTTCTGGTCCTTGAAATGCTTTGCTCGTGAAGTATATGAGTTTTTGCTAGTCGGGCGTTTCGCGGATGAGGGCGGCACTAACGGCCTCGATTACTACGGCGAGATAAAGGTACAAGGTTTCGTCGTTATCTGGTCGGGAGGGGACTGACGGCTCTGACAATGCTCATTTTAGGTGGAGGAGAGCCTGGTCGCATTCCTCTGTCCATTCGAAAGCTGCCTACTTTCGGAGGAGTTTGAAAAGGGCAGTGCGTGCTGGGAAGACTTCACCATAAAACGAGATAATGAAGCGAGCATCCCATTGAGGAATTGGATGGAATTCTTCGAGTTGGGCATAGGAAACTCTAAGAAGGCCCTGCACTTGTCGGGGTTAGCTTCAAATCCTTGTTCGGTCAGATAGAAGCCGGGGAACTTGAGCGCTCGTACCCCGAACGTGCAATTCTCCAGGTTGAAACGGATCCGGTATTTTCTGTCCTGCTCAAAGACTTTTCTCAAATGGCCTGTGTGATCGGATTCCTCGTGGGAGTTCATGATCATATCGTCCATATATACTTCAAGCATGTCCCCAATTTCTCCCCAGAAGACCTGGTTCATCATCCTTTGGTAGGTAGCGCCAGCGTTCTTCAAGCGGAAGGGCATTACGTTGTAGTAATACTTTCCTAACTCGGTCATGAAGGATGTGTACCTTTTGTCGCTTTTCACCATTGGTATTTGATTGTAGCCCGAATAGGCATCCATGAACGATAACAGTTTAAAACCGGCAGAATTATCCACAAGTTTATCTATATTGGGGAGGGGGTAAGCATCTTTAGGGCATACCCTATTGAGATCAGTATAACTAACACACATACGCCACTTTCCATTAGACTTTTTAAAGAGTACAACATTGGACAACAAAGTAGTGTACTTGGCTTCCGAAATAAAGTTTGCCTCGAGAAGGTCTTTTACAGCTTGTTCTACAGCCTCCGTTTTCTCCGAAGACTGCTTTCTCCTAGTTTGTGCTACAGCCTTGGCGGCGGGGTCAACTGTGAGCTGATGGCAAGTGACAGCAGGATCTAATCCGGGGATTTTCCACGGCGCTCCAGGCAAACAAGTCCGGATTCTCTCTTAGGCAAGCTTTGAGTTGTTTCCTCGCTATGTCGGGGAGGCTAGTCCCTATCTTCACTCCTCACTGGGGGTCGTCGCCGAGCAGGATGAGTTCAAACTCACCATCCAGAATTGGGCGTATCGAATGGGAGCTGTCGTCGGTGCTGGTTGAAGTGGAGGGGCTACTCGAACAAAGTCTTGGTCTCCTTGTGGTCATCTTCAAAGAAGCGGCTGTCGAGGTCGATAGAGTCAACGCGGGGCAGCGGCTTGGCTTCCTCGAAGCTGCTAGGTAGGGTCATCTTGCTGGAAGTCTTGGCAGCAATGGTGTTGAGTTCTTTGGTGGATGCTTCGAAACATCTCCTTGTTGCCTCGATGTCCCCATGCAAAGTGGATACTAGACCCTTAGAAGTGTAATACTTCATTTTCAGATGCACAGTTGATGGTACGACCACTAATTCGGCCAAGTTTGGCCACCCAAAGATGCAGTGATAGAGAGAAGGGCAGTCGATAACCAAGAATTTGACTTTGATAAACTTGGCCGTCTCTGTAGATCCGAAAGTCATAATCAGTTCCACATACCCCCAAGGCTTTGTGACTCACCCGTTAAAGCCCTGCAGGTCAGAACCTACGGAAGGGGTCAAGTGCGATTCATCTAGTTGAAAGATGGAAAGCAGCCGTGAGTACATGATGTCGACCAAACTGCCTTGGTCGACTAAGATTCGGAGAACATCAAAGTTAGCCATCTGGGCTCTCACGAGCAACGAAATACTTGAGTTCGGAGCTCTACCGAGGAGTTCCTCACGGTAGAAAGAGATGAGGACGGGCTCTCCCCGGACTTTGTCGAGCATTGTACTCTTGTTGGAGCTTATGCTGAGGAGGTGCTCGAATTTCCTTTTCACGGAGCCCACGGTAATTTTGTTGAAACCCCCTCTGGAAATGACCACGGCGAAGGGGAAATTTTCCCACCGGCTAGGTGTTGCGAAGTAGGGGGAAGCGATGAGCTCCTTAGGAACATAGAAGTCCTCAGGCCACGATACGCTCATGGCGACCTAAAGGTTTGTCTCTTCCGAGGAAGGCACCTCTTCCTCAACTTTCTTCAACTCCTGGGCGTCCTGCCGGGAGTTTCTATCTTCTTGTTAAACTGTTTTAGGTGGCTGTCCCTGATCACTATCTCTATGGCGTGCTTCAGGTGGATGGAGTCGTTGGTTGTGTGGCCGTGAATTTTGTGGAAACGGCAGTATTTTAACTTGTCAGCGTTCGGCTTGGCTGGTATCTGCTTAGGGAATCGAACCCCTGCTTGTTTGAACTCCAAGTTGGTGCATTCAGAGATGATTTTCTCCCTAGAGATAGTCAGAGGAGTATACTCATGGAAGCCGCCGGAGGATCCTTTGTTGTACCGAGACTCCCGGGGGTGATCTTCATGTCTCCTGTATCCCCGATGAGATGTTGAAGGATCATCATGCTTGAAGGCCCGGGCACTCTCTTGGTGCCGTGAGTCCTAGGAGGAGATGGCCGCCTCTTTCTCCTTGTACTGGATATATGCTTGCGCCTTGAGGAGGAAGGTGTCCAGAGTCCTTGGAGTTTCAATGCCAAGAACTTTGACGAATTCCGTATCCGGACGAAGTCCTCGCACGAGCAAGAACTTCTTCATGTAATCGGTCGTTGAGACCTGCACTACTTCTTTATTGAACCTCTCTATGTAGGCTTGGAGAGGCTCATCTTTCCCTTGAATTATGGCCTCAAGGGAGGCTTCGGTCTTCGGGTGGCAGCGGGATGCCGTAAAGTGTCTGGAGAACATTCTCCCTAGTTGTCTCCACGAGGTGATGGACTCGTCAGGGAGTTTCTTATACCAAGTCATTGCTCCCTTCCTGAGCGTGGTAGGGAACAGTCGACATTTGATGGTGCCCCAGACACCACGATAATCGAGCAGAGCATCAATATTTTCGATGTGATCGTCAGGATCCGTCATTCTTTCGTAGGTACCCAAAGACGGTGGTTTCTCCAATCCCTTGGGAAGGCACATAACCATAATCTCCTGGGGAATATTGATTCCGAGGGGAAATGTGGTCACGCTTCTGGACGACATGGGACTCTGGTTCGGGTTGTGCCCGACGGTCTCTTTCTCGTCGGGGAGGTGGGCTTTGGGATCGTTGGCGCTCCTTCCTCGGCAGAGGGAATCTTAGTCGGGCATACTCCTCTAGGGATCCAATCCTTGCATTTTTCTGGAGGATTAGGAGATTGGTTTTGTTGAGAGCTTCAAGAAGGGCCGCCACGGCCGGGTCGGCGTTGGGTGGAATGGGAACAGGCTAATTGTCTAGGGAGGGTTGGTCTTCAACATGATCAGCTCGATTGGGGAGGGAGACGTAGTGGCCCCATCTCTTAGATGATGGGCGTCGCCCCTGAAGAAAGGTCCAGTCCCGTCAGTATCAGTCTTACTGACAGAGAGAAAAGCAGGATTGCGAGCATCATGAACGTGATCTTGGCTTACCATAATCGGAGTCTTGGACAGAGAGCTATTTTGGTCTTAAGTCTACGCTGGATGTTAGATGGGGATAACAAGTTTCCCACAGACGGCGCCACTGATCTTGACGGCTGATCAGAACCTGAAGTGGGCCAAGAATGACGTCTGTGATGTTGTTGAGGAGGGGGTGTACCTGTAAGGCACTCCGATGCTAAAGTAAGAATCGGGAGAAAGAAAAAGGCAAGTACAAAAGTATGTATTTTGTAGGATGATTTTGAATACCTGACCCACTCAAATGAGAGGGTTTTTATAGTGCCCCCAGCGCGTGGCCAACGGTCCCTATTTTCGGACGAAATAACCGTTTCCCGAAGAATAGTGTAGTCGTCGGTTTTTTCTCGGTGACGCGACCACCTTACCGCATGATTGGTGATACTTTCAGATTTCTGTATTTATCCTATGAAGCTTGAAAGGAAGGGGAAGATATCTTAAACTAACCCTACACGCAAGTGTTTTCTTTAACAAATGCTAAGAGATCGGGGATCGGGTTCTGGTTATACAAAGGGAAGCTGTTAACACCCAGTGTATCTATAATAATCTATAGGAACCTTCTTTTGCATGTATTTCTACTATTTTTAAATGCTTTCTTGTGTTTATCTGCTGTGGATTGGGAAAGTTTCTCCTTTGGGAGGACGGAGGAATTTTTTTCATTATTTTTGGGTTTTCTGTTGTTTTGGGAAGGTACCTGGACCTAAAGTTTTTTTATTTGTGTGCTCCCTAAGATTTTGCAATCTTATGCCTACGTATTCCCATAAAGAGATTTAGGAAATCAGAGCAATCGTAGTTCCTCCTATTCTATGGGAGGAAATTTTGGTGTCTTGTTTAAAGCTCAAGATTGAAGCTAGGAGAGTATTTGTGTCTTGTTTAAAGCCCAAGATTGAAGTTAAAATTTTGATTGAGAGATAATTTGTCATCTCTAAAGGGAGATATCTCACCTATTCATCACAAATATTGAGAAATTGGTTATAAGGGAAATTACTTTAACTGGGATATGAGAAATTTAGCAATGCCATAATTTCCTTTATAAGAAAGATGTCATGAAGGAAGAAGCTTTAACTCAATGTAGAGCAATGCCAATTTTTCCTTTATGAATCTTTCATGCTAAGAGAGGGACATTGGCTTGGATGTATGGAATCCAGAGGCTTGCCACTTACAGCAGTCAGATGAAAGATAATTTTTTGCCAGGATAAAGGAGGGACTCCAGCTTGGATTTTGAATCAACAAGTGTGCCACTTACAGTAATTATCTGGAAAAAGGTTTTGATTGTTTGTTTTGATATGTGATGTATAGAGGAAATATCCTCCTACAGAGTGGACTCATGCTCTCATATGAGGGGATGTTGATTTTTGTGTGCCTTGATTAAAGCCCAAGGTTGAAGCTAAAAGAAACCGACTCCTCTAGGAAGGGTTTTATCTGTCTTGTACAAATCCCAAGATTGAGGCTGTCTGGGGAAAATCATTATATAAAGCTTAAGAGGAGGCTGGATCTTGCTGAGGATTGCTAAAATCCAGGGAAAGGTTTAAATATTTTTGGGGAATCCAAAAGTAGTCTAACTCTTGTTGGGGAATCAGGGAAGAGTTTAAGGTTGAGTTTAAAAACCTTAAAAGTTTTTAACTCCGCTGGAGACTGGTGTATTGATAAAATGATCAGGGTTTTCCCTATGCCTTTAGGAAACCTGTGGGTTTTTGTGTTTAGTCAAACAGGAGACTATGATGATTTCCAAGTTTATTTTAATGAAGCCCCACAGGAGACTGAGAATTTCCAAGTATCTTAAGGAGAGGTGGACTCTGATTGGAGATAGGTCTGTGTATGATGCCAAAGAGGAGGCTGAGGGTTTTTAGGCCAACCCTTGAATGACAGGATGTTCTAGATTTTTTACTCTCTTGGGGATTGAACTAGCAGAGATGACTAATTTCTATCATATGCTTTTAGGAAGCCCGTGGGTCCTTGTAATAAGCCCAAGAGGAAGCTGGGGATGCTTCTAGGAAGCCTGTGGGTTCAAGCCTAAGAAAAGTTCAAGAAAGGTTTCACCAGGAATAATCCTTTCTTTGTTGAACAGTTCTAAGGTTTAAACAAATCCAAAAGAGGTTTCACCTGGAATTAATCCTCTATGGGGAAATGAATTTCTTGTGTATACATATATGTTTCTAAGTTTTGGCAGTCTTGAGAAAAGTTTCACCGAGAATAATACCTTTCTCTGTTCCATATTAAATAAGCCCAATAGGAGGCAGACTGTATCGAGGGAAGTTTCCTATGAGGGAACTAGTTTTGACTATGTTAGAAGTAACCTCTGGTTTGACCTAAGTGTAGACCTAACTGCTGGGGAAACTCTAAACAAATATGCATAAGAATATATACAAAGAAGTGAATTAACAGGTATATAAACAAATATGCATTGAATTGAAAAGGTGTTAGATCTTACACTATAAGAAGAGGCCCAAGTGTATTGTGGTTGATTGTATTTTATGACCACTGTAGGATTAGGGTTTTAAGAAATTGAAGAAAGTTTTGAGAAAACATTAAGTTTGAATTTGAATTAAAAGAAAGTTGTTTTAAAAGAATAGTGTTTGGGGATTATAACTCAAAGAGAGGTCCAAGTGGTCTAAGAGCAGTTTAAAGCAGACAAACGATTTTGAAAACAGAGGTATGAGGCTTAAAACTCAAGGAGAGACCCATGGAGGTTGTATATTGTTTAAAACCAATTTTATGTACAAAAGACTGGGGTTTATACTCAAGGAGAGGACCATATGACTTATTTGAAAACAGTGATCGCACTGCGATACCGAAAGACGTTGTGGGACTTATACTATAGCAGAGGCCCAAAATTGTTTAAGTACAAAAAAGGTTTGGGTCTTACCCTCTATTAGAGGCCCAAAAGTGTTTGTAAAGAAAAAAATGGGGCTTATACTTAAGGAGAGGCCCAGATGATTATTTGAAAGGCGATGATCGTGCCGTGTTTTTGAAGATCACAGTGGGACTTATACAATGACTGAGGCCCAAAATATTTATTTACAAAAAGTAGTGGGTCTTACACTCTACAAAGAGGCCCAAAAGTGTTTTGAAAAATTAAAATCAAAGGGAAAACCCTAATTTTAATTAAAATACAATTTTTCAAAGAAAATTAAATAAAAAATGATATAAAATATCAAATATATTTAAAAACAAGTTGTGAACTTTGAAAAATGTTTTGAAAAATCGTGTTTTATTTATATGAAAGCTTGAAATTCATTTTATTTTGAAAAATTAAGAGAAAAATTTCATTTAAAAATGTTTAAAAACAATTAAAATGAAGTCCTTTACAAAAATTCAAAATATATTAAATAAATAATATTTTTTTTATTTTTTGTTGAATAAAATATTTTAACATTTTTGTAAATTTTGAAAAAAAAGAATCAATAAAAAATGATTAAAAATCATAGAGAAATTAATTTTGAAGTCAATTAAGAAAATAACAAAAAATTCAAATATTTAAAAATTCAAAAAAATGGCGCCAAGGCCATTTTCTTCTTCCTCGCGTGAACCTCCTTGGCCAGATTTGCAAAACCTCTCATATCTCCCTCAATTCGTAATGGTTTTGACTTTTGTAAACATGAAAGTTGTTCGTTTTTGAACAAGAATTCCAATGGTACCAATTAATTGTATTTATTTTAAGTGTGGAGTGAGAAATCAAGTGAAGAACAGATGAACCCTAATTTTTGTAAGAACATCATAAAACTCCATACACGATAGATATAAAGCAATTAGTTGAGGGGAAACACTCTATAGAAACATGGTAACTTGAAAACACATTTATGATGCATGGATCATAGAGTTTAGTTTTGAGGAAGCTTACCTTGCAAGAGGAAATCGAATCCTCAGTTGGAGATGTTACAGAAGTGTTTTGATGATCTGGACAGCTTCCTTGGACCTCAAAGATGGTATTCCAAAGATTAGAATGGATTGAAAACCTCTAGATCACTTGGCTCGACCCTATCTGCAACTTAGAAGAAAGTTTGAGAAAATGGATAGTGACTTGATGATTCTGGTGTTCCAGATGTGTTTTGAGGTTATGGATAACTCATATATGATGTATGTGAGGTGTTAGGATGGTTGGTTTGAGTGGAATTGGACTGGTTTGAGAATTCTAAGTTTTCACTCTTTAAGAACTTTGAAATTTGCAAGAAAGAGGATTTGTGAGAAAACAACCTTTGTGGTTGTTTTGGTGTGTTTTGATCAGTCACACATGACCTATATTTATAGTAGAGGATGTTTGTCTTGGAGGAATAGTACTGGCTTGAAGATTGGCTTGGATTCAAAGGTTTTGGCAAGATGCATCATTGCCCCTCACACAAGGTACCATAGCCCTCCACATGGCTACCTTATCTTTTGACTCAATCCACATTCCTCATATGCTTTTATTGTTGTTTATGTGAGCATCTTGACTGAAAAGAGTCCTTTTGTTGAATGTGCACTATTGCACATAAAGGCCATTTTGAATTCAAGGCATAAGGTTACAAAACCGATCACTCCACTTGAGATTTCCTTGACTCCTTGGTCCAACCTTGCAGGTTTATGGTGATTCATCTGTTATACATTAAATGTGAGTGGTATTGATCATTACACTTGACAAAGAGAATCGTGGCTAGCAAGGATTGACCAAGCTGATTTTGCGAAATAGTTTGCAGCAAGGCATGTTGGACACTCCATATCTCTTTGCTCAAATGGAGTTTGATGATGTTCTTGTACTCTTTGGAAAGCTTGCATATCATACTTCAACTTTGATGTCTAACTTTGGTCTTGGATCATTATGGATCATGGAGAAAAATGACCTCAAAGTTTGAAAAAAATGAAACAGATTTTGTCTCAAAATTTCACTAAGTGTAAAAGTGAAAAGTTTTGAAACCCTAACTTCATGGCTCTATAAATCAAAATCCAATATTTTTAGCTCATGGAGCACTGTGACACTTTTGGGAGTTATGACCTTGCAAAGTTGGGAAAAATCATCCCATTTTCATACCAGAGAAATTTTAAGTTTATTAAGATTACCCCTTTTGCAAGTAACCTCACTTTTCTTGATATTTCTTTTTGGATGATGATCCAAACCATGATTTAACATTTTTCTTGACTTGAAGAAGGCATATTTGTCAAGAAATCTCAAAAGTCAAATTGGTTTTTGGGCACAGTAGACTTTTTGTCAGATGAATTTCAAACTTTTTGATTCTACGAAATCAAGTTCTTGACCTAATTCAAACCTAATGGATGGATTCCATAGGTGTTTTAGAGTGTCTTGAATAATGTCCCAATGTTTGAGATCATGTCTTGGTCAAAAGTCAAAGGTATGGTTGACTTTTTTCTCAGAAACCCTAGTTTGTGGTCTGATGAATTTGCATCTCTATATTGCTCATGAACCAAGTTCTTTGTGTCCATTTGAACTTGTAAGATGATCAATAAGAGGTATTTGAGGTCTTCAAAACATTCCTTGAGGTTTTGGCTCATGCCTTGCTCCAAAAGTTAATTTAGGGTTGAATTAGGTCAAGAAACCCTAATTCCTGATTTTTGATGAATGCATCCCCTGAGGCTATTTTGAACTTATGATTGGATCCATGAGGTCCCTTTGAGCTTCTTGGATCATGTTTTGAAGTATTGGCTCATGCCCAGATGAAAATTTCCCTCTGGAGGCCTTGGTCGACCAAAACCCTAATTTGGTGACACTGATGATCTTGAGGCGTGATCCACTTGAAATGTTGCACTCTTGTGCTTGATTCTTGATGTGGGAGACCTCTTGACCCTTTATGGATGTTTGAGAGACTTGACAAATTAAATATCATGACAATTCTTGATTGATCCTTTGTGTGAGTGCTCTAAGAGGGTCCAAAACCCTAATTCTTGATTGAGGTGAATGCTCAACAATCTTTGAGAGGATTGATGAGGTATGAAGGTACATCCATATTGTGGTGATGATTTGCACAATGATGGGAAATCTTGTGGTCAAAATTTAGGGTATGACTGATGCCCCTATTTAATATTCTTGGACCTGAAAGTGTGAATGGCGAAGACGTTCAGACATTCAAGGTAAAAGAAGAATTCCAATTTTGCTGATCCGACTTCTTTTACTAAGTAATTTACCTAGAAAAGGGTAAAACTCCCCCTCGATCCTGGTCTTCAGCCATGGAACTGGTCTTAGTTTCTTTTGAAACAAAATTCCCCTCGATTCTGGTCTTCAGCCACGGAATTGGTCTCCGATTAGTTTTGGAATAAACTTCCCCTCGATCGTGGTCTTCAGCCATGGAACTGGTCTCAGTTTTCTTTTGAAATAAACTTCCCCTCGATCGTGGTCTTCAGCCATGGAACTAGTCTCAGTTTTCTTTTGAAATAAGCTTCCCCTCGATCCTGGTCTTCAGCCATGGAACTGGACTCAGATTTCTTTTGAAATAAACTTCCCCTCGATCCTGGTCTTCAGCCTCGGAACTGGTCTTAGTTTCTTCTTGTCAAGTTCTGTTCTTGACAAGGAATGCTAATTGTGATGGTTTTCACCAAACTTCTCGTTGGGGAGATGCCATTTGACGGAAAAACGATTTGATGTCAGACTTGTTGGGGAAACCCATTGGTCTGAATTGCAGAGGTGTGCAACTTCTCTGTTGGAGATTCCATTTCCTGGAGAAATTACATCATACTTCTTCTTCGAGACTTTTTTGGAGAGACGCCATGTGATGTAATTCAATTTTGAGGTGCTGATGACCTTATTGAAAGCAATTTTTTTCGGGAAGAAAATGTCGCATTGCCAAGAGTCTTTTGTCGAGAGGCTTTCTTTGGGGATTTTTCCTTAATCCGGGAAAGCAAAATATCATCTTCATTGATGAAGAGTGATGCTCCAAAGGTGTACAACCAAATGGCTTTTCGTCTTGCAGAGGCTCAAGTTATCAAAGTGGTCAAGGACAGACTCCAATCCAGGAACAAACTGGAGAGAGATTGTTTAGACGATATATTTTCATGATAAGGAAAGAATTTAAACCAGAATTTTGTCCTATCTAACATGGTAAGGAAGACTAACAACTCTATCGGAGAGAGGACACTTATCACTTGAGGATGAGTATGACCATAGTGATATTAATGCAATATGAGTATGAATATGAATCAATTATGCATGATGTATAAGAAGCTGATACTGACAAAATAGACACGGCATATAGACTGGTGATTGTTCAACTGGATACTCGGCCACTCTAGGAGATGGGGTACCTTTGGAGATATTGAAGGCAGTACTTTTGTTTAGGAATGGGGATTCCTGTGTTCGTTCTGGTTTTCGGAGATACAAACCTACTAGGGATAGAAATCTGTTCTTGTTTTTCAGGGGTAGACCCTACTGGGGAGAAAACCCACTTATTGGTTCTCTGAGGTAAAAGCTCTACTGGGGATGCCAGATGCGACATTCCATCTGAAGCATTTGATCCTTTATTCAGGGTATACTGGTCAAAAGGAGCACTTTGATTCTGCATTTTGAAGTTTGATCACTTCCAGAGAAGCTGTCGATGTTCCTTTTTATGCTCATTAATCAAAAAGAAATTGCCATCTTTATTTTAAAAGCAGAAGTAAATCTTGAACTAAAGTAAATTCATTTTTTTTCAAGAATCATTGATCATATTAAAATGTCATTTTGCAAAGCAGAATAAATGAGAATTGCAAATAAAAGGCACACAAGCTCAAATATTATTGATAGAATGGTAATCGTCCAAACGCATAACCCCATGGAGTATTACAAAGTTTAGAAAATAGTAATTTAAAGGAAAATGGGCTACATTGAAACATAACGACCACTATCCTTCCACCAAATTTAAATTCTGGATATTCTGAGCTGCTGTCGAAGGTGGCCTTGACTGAAGTTCTTGACAGATGACGTTGCCGCTGAGGCTTCAATCTTGTCGGATATAGTTACTTGCCATGAATCCCTAACTTTTAACTAGATTTCCCTTTTCAGGTTTTCAATCCATCGGGATGGTTATTGTTTATGTCTCTAATTTTTGCATGGACCGCCCTTTTAGGTTTTCAATCCACCGAGACATTTTTTTAATTATTTCATTTAGGCGAAGTGTTTCTTGACTACATCAACATTCGTGGGGTAGGTAAACTCCTTCCATCCATAGTTGCAATTCTTAAGGCACGACCTGAGAATGTTTTCATAACAACATAGGGGCCATAGTCATTCGGAGTCCATTTGCCCTTGGAATCAGTGAGAAATGATTGTATCTTCTTGAGCACAAGGTCTTCTTCCCTAAAGACATGGGGTCGGACCTTTTTTATCAAACACCTTCTTTATTCTTTGCTAATATAACTGACCATGGCATAAAGCCATCATTCTCTTTTCTTTGATTAGGTTCAGTTCATCGTGCCTACTTTGACACCATTCAGCTTCTGTTAGCTTGGCTTCCATCAATACTCTTATTGATGGAATCTCTACTTCTATGGGGAGCACTGCTTCCATGCCATATACTAGAGAGAAATGGGTTTCCCCTGTTGAGGTGCAGACAGATGTGCGATAACCGTGAAGAGCAAAGGGTAGCATCTCATGCTAGTCTTTGTAGGTTACAACCATCTTCTGAATGATCTTCTTGATATTCTTGTTAGTTGCTTCTACCACTCCATTCATTTTAGGCCGGTAGGGAGATGAGTTATGGTGTTGAATCTTGAACACAGCACACAACTCCTTCACCATCTTGTTGTTCAAGTTGGATCTATTGTCAGTAATGATCTGGCTTGGAATACCGTAACGGCAGATGAGATTGTTCTTGATAAATTGGACCACCACTTGTCTGGTCACATTGGCGTATGATGCTGCTTTGACCCACTTGGTGAAGTAATCAATGGCTACCAGGATGAACCGATGTCCGTTTGAAGCTTTGGGTTCAATCATGCCAATCATGTCAATCCCCCATATAGAGAAAGGCCATGGAGAAGAAAGGACTTTGAGATGCGTTGGTGGTACATGGATTTTGTCGGCGTATCTCTGACATTTATGACACCTCCTCATGTACTTGTAGCAATCGTATTCCATTGTCAGCCAATAATACCCTGCTCTCAGAATTTCCCTTTTCAGAATTTCCCTTGCCATTGTGTGTCAATTGCCATGAGTGCCAAAGGATCCTTCGTGAATTTCTTTCATTAGCATGTTTGCTTCTTATTTGTCTACGCATCTGAGCAAAACCATATCGAAGTTTCTCTTGTAAAGTATATCATTGTTCAGGAAGAAGTTGCCAGCCGGTCTTCTAAGAGTCTTTCTATCTTTTCTTGAGGCCCCGGGCGAGTATTCTCGTCTTTGAAGAAAGCACTTGATATCATGATACCATGTTTCTATAGAGTGTTTCCAACCTTAACTTCTTTCTTTTCTTCTTCTGAACCCAAATTGACCGTTTTCAATGGCTCTTTGTAAGGTTCAATGGACATTTCCTCTTGCCTAGTAGTCGAGAGATCTCTTCTGGAATTTCTTCGTCCTCTTCTTCTTCAGCTTCAAATACCGGGAATTAAAAGTTGGGAAAAGGCATTGGATCGTATGTTTCAATGGGGTTTAAAACAAGTAATCAGCATGACGGAGAGAATGCAAAAGTGTGTGTAGTGTTTTGTTTTTTAAAAATGCTGGTTTTTATTTTGGGTTGTTTTCTAGGATTGCCATTTTTTGAAAAATGAAAAGTGAAATAGCAATAAATGCGGGAATTCAGAATGACATTATTTATTAATGATTTGTCGATTCTTGAAACATAACCCTATAAAACAAAACTCTGTCGCTTTGGACGAAGCAAAGAGGGACATTTATAGAAAAGTAAGCCCTATAAAATATCCATTTCCCCTGGGAAAGATGAAAGGTCAAAACAAAGATACGGCAATTACTTCGATTTATGAACGACATTTGGGACATCAACCACAACCTAATGGCGACAAACTCCTCTATGGATCAGAAAGTCCGGTACTTTCCTTCTTGGTTTATCTTCGGTAATGACAGTGATCTCTGGCGGAGTAGGATCATTAGAGTCTTCTTCCCATGTAGAGTTATTATAAGAGGACTCTTCTGTCGCATCTTCCATAATGTTATCACTCTTAAGAGGGTCTCCCCATCCAGTTGGCTGGATGTCCTCATATCTGATGCAAGAGCTTTCAGGAGCATTGTATTTGACTAGAATGTCGTACTTGCCACTTGGCTGCCCTAAGGTATCCCAGGTTTCTATAGGAATAGATGAGTCATCTTCCTCAATGACGTTGGCTTCAGGAAATGCATAGTTAATGAATTCTTGTCCTGCGATCTTTTCAAATTCATCAACATGGTGTTGGACATTTTCTTAATGTTCTGGGTAAGGATTCCATGACTCTGGGGGAACATGCGTATTCTTTTCAAGATTATTCAGCTGATAGGCATTATCTGAATGACTCTTTTACCCCGAGTCTTCCATGTATGGCTTCCAGATAGGCAAGTCATCCAAGGGATCATAATTGTAGTCAAAGTTGCCTTTTATCAGAGTGTCTTCCTCTAATGAGTTGGGTGGAGCACGACATCCTTCGGGATCACAATCTCCGTAGATCATTCTAACATCTGATCTTGGTATATATCTGGGACTTTGCTTTAGAGAGCAGAATGGCATGTACGTCTTTCCCTGAGATATATAACCTTCATCGTTGAGATAAGACTTCCACTCCTCATTGGTATCAGAAGAGTTGTTTCCCTCGATGGTGTGGACTTCTTGAGATACTGGGATGAGGAAGCCTCCGTTGTGAAAGAAATCCTGAATGGGACGAAAACTTTCATCCTTCTTTGTAGTCTGTGTACATGTCGGAGAAAAACCAAGACCTTTTCTTGTCTTGTTATCAGCATGAATTACAATCTGTCCCCATCCTTTTATGTCACCACTCCCCATTACTTTGAGAGCGTCTTCGTTTGAGTAAATCGATGTCCCTTTTACTTGGTGATTCTCATTGCTCACCGAGAGTGCTTGAAATTGAGTTCCAACGACCTCTTCTGGCTCTATATAGGAGAATGAGGATAAGTTACTCACGATTAAAGCTTGTTCTTCACATACCGTGATTAATTTGTCATTCTTGACAAACTTCAACTTCTGGTGAAGTGTCTGAAATTCTGGTTAAGCAGATCACTAAGATGTCAGACAGGATGTCGTGACACTTGATCTCTTCTACTCACACGAATTAAGGAAGAATAGAATAAACAGCAGAAAGAAAGCAACAGACAGGAATTATTAACCCAGTTCGGTGATCAACAACACCTACGTTTGGGGGCTACCAAGCCAGGAATAAAATCAACTAAGTAGAATTGGTTCTAAGCTAAACTCCAACGTTAACAACTTAGCACCTAGAAACTACCCTTCCTAGAATTCTACCTAAGACACTACTAGGTATGAGACCCTTCTCAATTCCCTTTCAATCACAGCAGTGGCTGAGGATTACAACTCAATAAACTTTCCTACTCAGGTATTCACGCAATACAAGAGAGGCTCACAAAAGTACAAACCCTAGTACTCTATAATAGCTGTAAAACTTCCACTCATCTTCTAGGTCAAATCCATCCTATTTATATAGCAAAACAAAACTGGATTTGGGCTTCAAAAACGTAGCAATTCAGCTCCACAGAATCTGTGACCTATTCTTTTCTTCAATCCTAAGTTTCCAAAAATGTCTCCTTACAAGGAAACCACATATTCCTTTTAGAATCAGAATCTCTGATTCCTCAATCTCAAATGCCACCTAGGATCAAATCATATTCCAATCATACCTAGAAAACAAATATAGTTACTCCAAAACTGTAACAGACAAAGATGTCGAATCCACATGATAGGACATCTTGTCTAACACCTTAACCTGTAGTTAGTTCATCATGTCAGGACATCTTTCCCAACAACTTTATGCTAAGTTAGTTTTACCAAAATTGATGCCAACCTCAAAGGCTTAGACTCATCAATCTCCCCTTTTGGCAGATTTTGGCTAAAACTAACTGTAATTGACCTGTAGAAACATATCAGGGAGACCATCATCAGAACAATAGCGGAAACAAATGTTGTCTCCCCCTCAACCAGTACCTTCTGCAAGCAGCACAGAACTACTCCCCCCTTAGTGTTTAGTAGCATATCAGCAGTGGTTAGTGATGTTAGTATTTCACCTCCTTTTTAGCCACAATATAACAAAGGCAGAAGGACTAACCCAAAAACCAATTAATTAGTTCATAGTAATTAAATTACACACCCAACAAAAGTAAAAATTATCCTGGGCAGTCAGCCTTTACACAACCAAAAAAACATAAAACATAAAGTAAAGACGAGAATTTGAGAGAATTTAGGACAATCCTCTCAAATCCGATGGGAATACATATTCAGATAATTGAATAGCATTCCCATAACCAGTGAAATGTTAAGCCTCTTTAGATAGGCAAACTCCAAGCTTGTCTCTTAATACTTCAAATTGACTTGCATCCAAAGCTCGAGTAAAAATGTCAGCTAGTTGATTTTCTATGGAAACATGCTCCAGAGTTACGATTTTGTCCTCCACAAGTTCTCGAATGAAGTGGTGTTTGATGTTAATGTGTTTGGTTTGGCTGTGCTGAATTGGATTCTTTGAAAGATTTATTGCACTCAAGTTGTCACAGAAAAGTGTCATAACATCTTGCGTGACATTATATTCAGTCAGCATTTGCTTTATCCACATCATTTAAGAACAGCTGCTCCCTGCTACAATATATTCAGCTTCAGCAGTAGACAAGGAGACACAGTTTTTCTTTTTACTAAACTAGGAGATTAAATTATTCCCTAGAAAAAAACATCCAGCAGAGGTACTTTTCTAACGTCTGCATTTCCAGCCCAGACAGCATCACAATATCTTATTAATACAGAGTCAGAGTTGTGTGTATAGAGTAGTCCATAGTCACATGTACCATTTACATACTTTAGAATTCTATTGACCTAATTAATATGGCTAACTTTGGGTTCAGCCTGATACCTAGCACAAACTCCTACTGCAAATTTTATATCAGGTCTGCTAGCTGTCAGTTATAAAAGGCTTTCAATCATGCTTCTACAGAGACTCTGATCAACACTTACTCCTTTCTCATCTCTAGACAATTTTAGATGAGTAGGCGTCGAAGTCCTCTTATGTTTTGCATTTTCCAAACCAAACTTTTTAATAATATTCTTGGCATATTTCCCTTGACAGAGAAATATAGAATCATCCATTTGTTTGACTTGGAGACCAAGGAAGTAAGTTAATTCTCCAACTAGACTCATTTCAAACTCAGATTGCATTTGCTTAACAAAATGTTGAACCATCTCTTCTGACATTCCTGCAAAAACGATATCATCAACATAAATTTGTGATATCATGAGATTTCCTTCCCTTTCTCTGGCAAAGAGGGCTTTATCAATTCCTCCCTTTATGTAGCCATTTGTCACAAGAAAGTCAGTTAGTCTTTCATACCAGGGCCTTAGAGCTTGTTTCAACCCTTATAAGGCTTTCTTCAGTTTGTATACATGATCTGGAAATGTCGGATTAACAAAGCCTTTGGGTTGTTCCACATAAACTTCTTCATTGAGATATCCGTTCAGAAATGCACTCTTTACATCCATTTAAAAAAGCTTGAATTTCAGCAGACAGGCTATCCCAAGTAGCAGTCTCACAGACTCCAGTCTAGCTACAGGAGTAAAAGTTTCATCAAAGTCCACTCCCTCTATCTGAGTGTACCCTTGCACAATAAGTCTGGCCTTGTTTCTTGTAACTACTCTGTGTTCATCAGATTTATTCTTAAACACCCATTTTATTCCAATCACATTTGATCCTTCTGGTCTAGGTAAAAAATCTCAGACATCATGTCTTTTGAACTACCATAGCTCTTCTTACATCGCATTAATCCAGAATTCATTTGTCAAGGCCTCCTTGACATTCTTGGGTTCCATCTTTGACACAAAACAGGCACTTGCAACAACATCTCGAGATCTGGTCATCCATCCTCCATTTGGATCCCCTATTATGAGTTCCTTGGGGTGATTTTTCTGAATTCTGATGGAGGGTCCCTTGTCAACCCGCTCAGTCACAGTAGGTTCATGATTGTCTCCGTTGGATACTACAGCACCTTCAGAGTTATCTTGGGGTGTTTCAACGTCCTCTGTGACATCTTCTACCTCCATGGGAAAGAATGCTCCAACATCATTTGTAGCTTCGACTTCCATAGGAGAGTCATCAACTATGACATTTATGGACTCCAGTACCACTTGAGTTCTTGAATTATAGACTCAGTATGCTCTGTTATTAGTAGAGTATCCTAGAAAGATTCCTTCTTCACTCTTGGGATCCATCTTTCTTCTCTGCTCACGGTCTGCAAGGATGTAGCATTTGCTTCCGAAGACATGGAAGTATTTCACAGTTGGTTTTCTACCTTTCCATAATTCATATAGTGTGGAAGATGTTCCAGACCTGATAGTTACCCTGTTTAAGATGTAGTAAGTTGTGTTCATTGCTTTAGCCCAAAAGTGATAAGGAAGTTTTTTTGCATGAAGCATGACCCTTGCATATTCTTGAATCGTTCTATTCTTTCTCTCAACCACACCATTCTGTTGAGGAGTGATGGGTGAAGAGAACTCATGGCTGATTCCTTCTGAGGAGCATAACTCATTAAACTTATTGTTCTCAAACTCCTTCCCTTGATTGCTTCTGATTCTAACAATCCCACAATCATTTTCTCTTTGAAGTTTCTGACACAATCCTTTGAAAACTTCAAATACTTCTGACTTCTCTTTAATAAAATGCACCCAAGTGTATCTATAGAAATCATCTACAACAACATATGCATACCTTTTTCCACCCAAGCTTTCAACCTACATAGGTCTTATTAAGTTCATATGGAGGAGCTCTAAGTTTTTTGAGGTGTTTTGGTGTTGAAGCCTTTTATGTGACATTCTGGTTTGTTTTCCAATTTGGCATTCCCCACATATCTTGCCTTCATCTATTTTCAAGTTAGGAATCCCTCTGACATCCTCCTTGGATATGACTTCCTTCATTCATTTCAAGTGCAAATGACCAAGTTTCTGATGCCATATCTTTACTTCATCTTCCCTTGACACCAGGCAGGTGGGAGGACACTTAGTTTCATGTGGGGCCCATAAGTAACAGTTATCCTTAGATCTGGTACCTTTCATGATAAGTTCCTCTTTGTCGTTTGTAACCAGGCACTCAGATTCAGAGAAGTTAACCTTAAGGCCTTGGTCACACAATTGGCTAATGCTTATTAGATTTATAGTTAAACCTTTGACATACAAGACCCTATCAAGGCTAGGCTGTTCATCATACTTTAACTTTCCAACTCCTTTTATCTCTCCTTTTGAACCATCTCCAAAGGTGACATGACCAGTGGAATGAGGTTTAATGTCAGCCAAGAACTTCTTGACACCTATCATGTGTCTGGAGCAGTCACTGTCAAAATACCAGTCTTCTTTGGCAGAGGCTCTCAAGGAGGTGTGAGTTATGAAGGCTATTGTTTTATCCTTAGGGATCCACTTCTTCTTCCCTTTAGGAACCTTCTTTCTTTTTCTAGATCGTGTTGATGATTTAGGATAACCATTTAACTTATAGCAGTGAGCCTTTATGTGATCAAACTTCCCACAGTAATAGCACTGGTTGTCCTGTTTTTGTTTTCTAGGAGAGATGTTCTGAGGCCTTTGATGATGTTGAGACATTTTTATTGACATCACATTGGTTGAGTTCCCTCCAGTCCTCTATCCTTCATCCCGATCATTGTAGCCGAGACCTCTTCCACTTCCAGTATTTCTTCCTGACATAAGAATTTCATCTAGCACATCTGAGCTATTGTTCATCATCCTTATGTATTTGGTCATGTTGTTAAGTTTGGAGTTTAACAACACCACTTCATACTCCAGATCAGAGATCGTTTCCAAGTGATTTAATCTTTCATCACAGAGTTGGGAAATGAGATTTTGTTGATCATGTCCCAATTGACATAGTTCAGCAAGATCACCAGGATTAAGATATCCAATATCTAACTCCTTGTCAAAATCATAAACTCCATTCATTGTAGACACCTATTTGGCAGATTCTCCATCGCTTGAGGAGTCATCCTCAGACCACGAGGTGGATAGACCTTTTTTCTCCTTCTTGTGGAAGGTGGGACATTCACCTCTTGTGTGTCCAAAACCCCCACACTCAAAACATTGAATTCCATTTCCTCGGTTGGGTTTCTTATCATAGCTAGGTCTTCTTGCAAAGCTTCTTGATCTATAGATGTTGGAAGTCTAAGCCTTGACATTGGTCTTAGACTTCTCATCCAGTTTCTTCACCAGTTGATGATACTATTTTTCAAGAAACCCTACAGCTTTGGACAAATCCTCATTAGTGTCACCCTCTTCTTGGTTGGTTACCAAGGCAAGACTTTTCTTCTTTTCATCCTTTTCGCTGATAGCCATCTCAAAAGTTTGAAGTGATCCCATAAGCTCATCTACTTTCATAGTTTTTATGTCCTGAGCTTCTTCAATAGTTGTCACTTTCATATCAAATCTCTTGGGAAGAGACCTTAGAATATTTTGAACCAGCTTGGCTTCAGGAATTTTCTCCCCAAGGTCACTAGATGCGTTGGCAATGTCAACGATGTTCATGTGAAAGTCATGTATACTTTCATCTTCTCTCATCCTCAAGTTCTCAAACTTAGTGGTGAGAAGCTGAAGTCTTAAAGATTTAACTCGAGAGGTACCTTCATGAGAAGTCTTCATGATTTCTGAAGCATCCTTTGCAACAGTGCAGTTCTTAATGAGTCTGAAGATGTTCATGCCTACACCTTTGAACAAGGCATTCAAGACTTTAGAATTTCCATGAGCAAGCTTATCATCTTCATCATCCCAGTCTTCCTCAGGTTTGAGCTCATCAGTGAGCTTCCCATCTTTGTCTTTGATCTTTGGTGGATCCCACCCTTTAACCACAGACTTCCAAGCTTTACCATCCATGGACTTGATAAACGCCACCATGCGCATTATCCAATATTCATAATTAGAACCATCAAGTATTGGTGGTCTATTTATAATTCCTCCTTCTTTATCAATCGAACCGTAAAGTATTATCCCTGAATCTCATCCAGATACAGAGCAGGATGTCTGCTCTGATACCAATTGAAATTATGGTTAAGCAGATCACTAGGATGTCAGACAGGATGTCGTGACATTTTATCTCTGCTTCTCACACAGATTAAGGAAGAGCAGAATAAACAACAGAAAGAAAGCAACACACAGGAATTGTTAACCCAGTTCGGTGATCAAAAACACCTACGTCTAGGGGCTACCAAGCCCGGAATGAAATCAACTAAGTAGAATTGGTTCTAAGCTAAACTCCAACGTTTACAACTTAGCACCTAGAAACTACCCTTCATAGAATTCTACCTAAGACACTCCTAGGTATAAGACCCTTCTCAATTCCCTTTACATCACATCAGTGACTGAAGATTACAACTCAATAAACTGTCCTACTCAGGTATTCATGCAATACAAGAGAGGCTCACAAAAGTACAAACCCTAGTACTCTAGGACAAATCTTCCACACATCTTCTAGGTCAAATCTATCCTATTTATATAGCAAAACAGAACTGGATTTGGGCTTCAAAAATGCAGCAATTCAGCTCCATAGAATCTGCGACCTATTTTTTGTTCAATCCTAAGGTTCCAAAAATGTCTCCTTACAAGGAAATCACATATTCCTTTTAGAATCAGAATCTCTGATTCCTCAATCTCAGATGCCACCTAGGATCAAATCATATTCTAATCACACCTGGAAAACAAATATAGTTATTCCAAAACTATAACAGACAAGGATGTCGAATCCAAATGATAGGACATCGCGTCTAACACCTTAACCTACAGTTAGTTCATCATGTCAGGACATCTTGTCCTACAACTTTCTGCTAATTAGTTTTACCAAAATTAATTCCAACCTCAAAGGTTTGGACTCATCAGTGTCGAAGTGACTGCCTCGGCTTCGTGTATCCAAGGTCTTCCTAATAAACCGTTCTATGCTGCTCGGATGTCCATGACCTGGAAAGTGACTTGGAAAGTGTGAAGACCGATGGTTATGGGAAGGAAGACTTCGTCGATAAGTGTTTTTCTGGATCCGTCAAAGGCTTTGACGATGATCTCACTGTCTCTCATAGGAGTACCTTGAAAAGACAGTCGTACCAAAGTTGACCTTGGCATGACGTTCAAGGATGAACCTGTATCTACCAGTATGCTGGCTAAAGCATCTTCCTGGCAGTTGACTATGATATTGAGTGCCATGGTACGGTTCTTGCCTTCCTTTGGAAGTTCTTCATCACTGAATCCCAAGTTATTGCAAAAGGTGATGTTGGAGATAATGCTGTCAAATTGACCCACTGTCACATCTTGTTCTACAGAGGCTTGTTCCAAGACTTTCTGCAGAGTTTTTATATGAGCTTCTGAACTAAGCAGAAGAGATAGTACAGAGATTCGAGATGAAGTTTGAAACAATTGATCCACAATGTTGTACTCGCTATTCTGGATGAGCTTTAGCTGTTCATCATTGTTCTTTATAGGTTCCACGTTGCTGGATTGACCGACTTGTTGATTAGGAACTTCGACTTGAGGTTCCTTTTCTTTGGCAGGTTCTCCAACTCTTCTAATGAAGATTCGACCGCTCCGGGTAACTCTACTGATGTCAGCAATGTTCACAACGAATGGTATTGGAATTTATTTTCCATCTTCTATTGTAGTCGCGTCGTACTTGTGTGGGATAGCCTTTTATGACTTGTATGCTATTGGACCTGACAAGTAGACGACCATAGGGGCTTTTTGGGCCTTTTGACCATCGTAGGTAACCTCGATTAATTCTAGATTGGGCAGGTCAGACACTTTTCTACTGTCAAGAGAGATTTTTGACTCATTGAGCAGAGGAATTATGGCTCAAACATCCTTGGTTATTCCATGATTGACAGGTTTTCTTTTATTGGAGACTGAGATGGTACTTTTGTTCAGTAGTCCTTGGTTCTTGTTTTGAACAGGGAGGCAGTCTTGTATCATGTTTATTGATTAAGAATTCAAGTGTGGTTGAATTTCCTTTCGGTCTAACTAATTCTGGACAGCTGCTCGTACGAGATAACATCCTTGGTTATTTTCCGAGCATATTCCACAACACTCATAATTGTGAGGTTGTACTCGACCGTATCCACTTTGTATGCAGTGTATCCTTACCAGATCCGTCTCTAGTATGCGGATATCACATCTTTGGTGTCTATCAAGATCCCCATTAGTTATACTAACTTGTTGTGTGTCTTCATCCTGGTAGATCGAAAGCCACCAGTGGTCTAACATATGTTGAATAGTTCTTTATACAAGCACATAACCTTGGTCATTTTTGTAGCATTCTTTGCGGTCTTGATAATCGTGCGAGGACAAAAAACCAAGTCTGACCTGCTTGGCATGCAATTCCACTAGACTGATATTCATTGAGCGAATGTCAAAGATCTGAACCATGTTAACCTGATGATTATTCCTTTCATGGTAGTCTTGGATCCATCCGAGATCCATTTGACGCTGGAGGGCCTCTTATACAAAAGAGCATCCCTGATTATCTTTTGAACAAATCGGGAAAACATTGTAATCGTGTCGCGGAAAATTGTAATTGTGACTTTGTCTTGAATGCATTGCCACTAGATTGACGTTCATTGCATGAATGTCATGCTTTTGAGCAATGTTTGGATGTGTATGGGCCATGTTTACTTCACGAATCCTGTGATCCTGAATCCAGCCTAGATCCATTTGCTCTTGAAGAGCTGCTTGTACTATGGAACATCCTTGATTGTCCTTGGAACAAATATCACCCTGATGATAGTTGTGAGATGGCACATGGCCGTACCCGTTCTGTCTGCAATGCATTTTACCGGGTTAGTTCCTAGTAAGCGTACATTGTGAATTTGATAACTGCTTCCAGGTTCTTCTTCTATCAAATTCACTGTAGTCTTCTCATGTTGCGGTAATGAGTTCGTTTGAACATTTGGATTAGTATCTTTGAAATATAGAACCCAATTTCTGATGAGCTTTTGTACATCAGACTTGAAGTTGAGGCAATTCTTAATGTTATGTCCTGATCCTCCTTGATGGTAAGGGCAAGTTTGATCTTCTTTGAACCAAAAATGTGGATTTTCTGGTACTGTAAGAGGAGCCCTGGTCTGAACGTGCCCCTTGGCCAGCAGAAGTGGAAATAATTCTGCATATAACATTGGTATAGGGTCAAACCCTAATGGTCATGTAGTACGATTATTGTTATTGTACTACGGGTGAGCCTGCAGAAGAGGTTGTTGCTGGTTTGCTGATACGGTTGTTGATTTGGTTGGCTCTGAGCAACCTGAGGTTGATATGTCGGGGTTGGCGCTGGGTTGATAGCGGGAGTAACTGTTGCTACCGGTTGATACCTTCGCATTTGCTTTCCCAGAGAGATATTACTGATATCTTGCTCTTTCTTCTTTTGGAAAGCACTACCGTATCTTTTAGTACTACTGGATGGCTCTGCATCTTTGACCAATCATCCTTCTCGGACTACTTCCTAAAGGCGTACTCCCATGTTCACCATTTCAGTGAAGTCACTAGGTGCACTGGCGACCATTCAATTGTAATAAAACAAGCTTAATGTTTTCAAGAAGATCTTGGTTATTTCCTTTTCCTCGAGGGGAGGACAGATCTGGGCGGCGATTTCATGCCATATGTAGAGAACAATTTTTGTCGGTGACGCGACCACCTTATCACTAAAGTTTGGGTTTTCCTCCTCGAGGAGGAAGGGTGCTACTTTCTGATTTCTTATTTATCCCGTGAAGCTATAAGGGAAAGGGAACCTATCTAAAACTAACCTTGCATGCGAATGTTTACGTGAACAAACGCTTTAAAGATATTGGGGGGTCCGGGGTCAGGTTATACAATGGGTAGTTGTCAACTACCCATCCTATATGTGGTTATCCACAGGATATTAGCTTTAGGGTTTCGTTTTGTAATTGATGGTGTTTATCTGGTAATGGGTTGGGAAAGTTTCTTGGGAAAGTATAACAGGGAGAGTGAGTTTTTGTTGATGTTCGGATTCTTCCCGATGTTTTTGGTAAGGTACTGGACCTAAGTTTTGATTGATGTGTGAAGGTACCGGACCTAGAGTTTTTGATTAGTATGCTTGCTAAGATTTCACAATCTTATGCCTACGTATTCCCGTTTAAATGAAACAGGGAAATCAGAGCAATCATAGTTCCTCCTATTCTAAGGGAGGAAAAAGATGTTTTGGTGTCTCGTTCAAAGCCCACCACAGAGGCTAAAGGGTTATTTTGTGTCTTGTTTAAAGCCCAAGATTGAAGCTAAAAGGTTTGACTGAGAGAGAATTTGTCATCTCTAAGGAGGGATTGTGGATTTTTGTGTGCCTTGATCAAAGCCCAAGGTTGAGGCTAAGAGGTTGATTGACTTCACTAGGGACGTCCTTATACAAAGCCTAAGAGGAGGCTGGGAAAAGCTGACTCAACAAGAGAGTGTTTTTTATCTATCTCGTACAAAGGCCGAGATTGAGGCAAAAAAAGAGACTGACTCTTTGGGGATATCATTATACAAAGCCTAAGAGGAGGCTAAAAGTTGTTTTGACTCCGCCGGGGAGTATTATCTATCCTGTACAATGCCCAAGATGGAGGCGGAAAAGATTGACTCGGCATTGGAGTTTATTCCTCAAAGTCTAATGAAGGCTCTAAGGAATTGACTTCGCTGGGGGAATGTTTATCCCAAACTTATGAAGGTTTATGTCTCGTACAAAGTCCAAGATAGAGGCTAAAAGGGTTTGACTCAACAAGAGAGTGCTTGACTCAACAAGAGAGTCTGAAAAGTGCTTGACTCAACGAGAGAGTCTGAAAAGTGATTGACTCAACAAGAAAGTCTGAAAAGTGATTGACTCAACAAGAGAGTCTAAAAAGTGATTGACTCAACAAGAGAGTCTGAAAAGGTTAGCTCCGCTGGGGAGAATCATTTGTACAAAGCCCAAGAGGAGGCTGAAAGCTGAGGAAAGGATCATTTACAAAGCCTAAGAGGAGGCTAGCTTCTGCGGGGGGATCATTGAGATCCCGAGGCAGGTCCAAATGGGGGAATCAACTCTTGCTGGGGATTACAGAAGAGTTGAGGTATCAGATCCCTTGAGGTTTTGATAGTGTTATCCTGATGATAAACTGACCCTCGTTGGGGATTTTAGGAGAGAGACTGGATTTTAGAACCCACAAGTTCTAACTCTTGCCGAAGATTAATCCAGAATCTAGGGTTTCTCCTATGATTTGTAGGGAACTTGAGAATGTCTTTGAGACTCAAGGGTTTTTAGACTGTCCAAGTCTACTGGCGTGGAAGAGTTTTATCTTTTGTATGATGCCCAAGAGGAGGCCGACTCTTTTAAGGGATGAGTATCAACCCTAAAATTGGTCTAAGGGTTTTGACTCCTTTTTAGAAAGACAGCTTTAACGAAGGATGACTAAGTTTTGTCCTATACCTTTAAGAGGTCTTCAGAGTCCTTGTATTAAGCCCAAGAGAAGGCATGAGAACTTCTAAGAAGCCGGAGGGTCCTTGTACAAAGCCCAAGAGGAGGAGGGGATGCTTTTAGGAAGCCTGTGGGTCTCAAACCAAGAGAGATTCAAGAAATTCTATTCACCGGGAATAGATCATTTAGTGAAAGTTCGGGATTTGAAGAAACTTAAGAGATGCTATTCACCGAGAATAGATCAACTCTGGGAGTAGAATTTTTTTGAAACTTTCTAGGGGTGACAGTCCGAGAAAAGGTTCACGAAGAATATTGCCTTTCTCTTTGTTCCATATTATTTAAGCCCAAGAGAAGGCAAGACTGTATCTGGAAATCCTATGGGGATCTAGTTTTGTTTGTATTTAAGAGTGACCAATAGGCTTTACCTAGTTCTAGACCTAGATGTCGGGGAAAACTCTAAATAACTATACTAGTATATATACAGTTGATATATGACAAGTATGTAAAAGGGTATGAAATGCTTTCTTGTGTTTATCTGTTGTGGATTGGGAAATTTTCTCCTTTGGGAGGACTGAGGAAATGTTTTCGTTGTTTTCGGGTTTTCTGTTGTTTTAGGAAGGTACTTGGACCTAAAGTTTTTTTATTTGTGTGCTCGCTAAGATTTCGCAATCTTATGTCTACGTATTCCTGTAAAGAGATTAGGGAAATCAGAGCAATCGTAATTCCTCCTATTCTATGGGAGGAAAATTTGGAGTCTTGTTCAAAGCTCAATATTGAAGCTAAGAGAGTATTTATGTCTTGTTTAAAGCCCAAGATTGAAGGTAAAAGTTTGATTGATAGAGAATTTGTCATCTCTAAAGGGATATATCTCACCTATTCATCACAAATATTGAGAAATTGGTTATAAGGGAAATTACTTTAACTAGGATATGACAAATCCAACAATGCCATAATTTCCTTTATAAGAGAGATGTCATGAAGGAAGAAGCTTTAACTCAGTGTAGAGCAATGCCACTTTTTCCTTTATGAATCTTTCATGCTAAAAGCGGGACATTGGCTTGGATGTATAGAATCCAGAGGGTTGCAACTTACAACAGTCAGATGAAAGATAAATTTTTTCCAGGATAAAGGAGGGACTCCAGCTTGGATTTTGAATCAAAAAGTGTTCCACTTACAGCAATTATCTGGAAAAAACTTTTTATTGTTTATTCTGATATGTGATGTATAGAGGAAATATCCTCCTATAGAGTGGACTCATGGTCTCATCTGAGGGGATGTTGATTTTTGTGTGCCTTGATCAAAGCCCAAGGTTGAAGCTAAAAGAAACTGACTCCTCTGGGGAGGGTTTTTTCTGTCTTGTACAAAGCCCAAGATTGAGGCTGTCTAGGGAAAATCATTATAGAAAGCCTAAGAGGAGGTTGGTTCTTGCTGAGGATTGTTAAAATCCAGGGGAAGGTTTAAATTTTTTTGGGGAATCCAAAAGTAGTCTAACACTTGTTGGAGAATTAGGGAAGAGTTTAAGGTTGAGTTTAAAAACCTTAGAAGTTTTTAACTCTGCTGGAGACTGGTGTATTGATAAAATGATCAGGGTTTTCCCTATGCCTTTAGGAAACCTGTGGGTTTTTGTGTTTAGTCAAAAAGGAGACTATGATGATTTCCAGGTTTACTTGAATGAACCCCAAGAGGAGGCTGAGACTGTCCAAGTCTCTTAAGGAGAGGTAGACTATGATTAGAGATAGGTCTGTGCACTACTACAAAACGGCCAAACAACGACGTCAGGTTTACAACGGCATCCTATACACCGTTGTTATAGTGCGTACTGGATGCGCGTGCATTATTTTAATTAGAAATTTCAAGGGTATAATAACGGTTGTTGTGAACACCGTGGTGATACAATCAAGCTTTCATGGGTTTGAACCTCATCGCCTTTAAATAGTTTATTCCTTTGAAGTAAATGAACCCTTTTTTAGTTTTATTTATATTTAACTAAAAAATAATAAGGATATCACTACGGTTATTTCTTAAAACCGTTGTTACAAACTGACGCTTCTTTTTATGTATTTTAAACACCAAGTATATATCAATTTATCCACTGAAAAAAGAAACAAGACGAAACAACCCTAACACCAACGCCGTCGCCATTATCGGGAAGAAGACAACAACAACAAGAAAGTGTTCTACTTTAAGGTGTTGCAATGTCGCATTTGAAGACAAAATCATCCAAAGGTGTTTCTATGTCTTCTTCCTTTGTAAAATCTCGATCTGGAAATTGTTGTGGTTGTGATGGTCGTATGGTTTCGTACCAATGCAAGAAGGGAAAAAATAAAGGAAGGCTTTTTTGGAGATGTCCATTTTGGAGGAGCGATGAAACATGTAATTTGTTCATATGGGATGAATACGTGGGAGAAAGAGATGGAAATGAAGATGAGAGCATTATGAAGTCAGAGTTGGAAGATGTGGGCTATTTGAAGGTTATGTATGAGGATTTAAAGAAAAATAACAAGAATTTGAAGAACAAACTGAAATCAGAGATATTTTCTGGAAATCTCAAGATGTTATGTTTTCTTGTCTCCTTTATGTTTAATGTTTACTTTGTTATGAAATGTAATAGTTGAATTAGGGTTTGAATTACATTGGTGATGTTTAAACTGCAGATGCATTGTGAATTACATTGTTAACGTTAAGGCGCACCTTTTCTTTTTTATTTATTTTAAAATTCACAAATAAAAGGGTTATCACTACGGTTATTCTGGTTAGCTGTAGTGAAATATTTATAATAAATAAATACCTATCTATACGGTTGGTATTGTTAACCGTTGTGAAATAGTTTACCCATATATAAGCGAAATAACTTTCACTTATTGACAGTAGTGTCGTTGCCTTCAAAGTGAAACCCTAGAACCCATTTTTTCTCTTCATTTTCACCATTAGTCGTGAATCTTGTGCGTCATACATTAAGGTATTCTTCTTCTTCCATCTATTGTTAGATATTTCCCATTATCTCGTTTGTTGCATGTTGTTTTTGTTGACTGTTCTCATTTTTTCAGATTCGTTTTCACTACCTTAACAAAGACCATACTTTGGAAACTTCATAACGTTTGTGTAGCTATGGAAAAAGGTATAAGAAGCATGAAGCTATGATCGAAACTTCATCCACCTTAGACTTTTTTTTCATAGCTTCACGAACAAGATGTTAGTAAATGAAGAAACAACAGTGTAAGCAAACTACATCTAGTTTTAGAAACAATGAAAAGAAATATAAGAAGTATGAAGCTTTTGTGTAAGCTTCTTCCTCCTTATATTTCTTCTTCATTGATTCCCAAACTAGTTGAACATCATAATTGATTCCTGTTCCGTGATTAGTTTCATTAAAAGGTGCGTTATTCTCGTTCCTCTCTTTACTTTTCATTGGATTATGGTTTAAGGATTTGTTTCCAACTGAGGATGCTCATTTTTGAAGTTTGTTGTGTTTCCTTACAAGTTAAGGGGATGATACATGGTGATGATGCTGGTGGTAGCAAGTGTATTATATGAGTTTATAATATCTGGATCTGGTATAGAATGTTGTTTGAGTTTATTATATTCTATGTAGATTGTTTGTTTCACTAACCCTCACTTAAAATACATTCATTTAATTTGACATAGATACTTATAATCTGTAAATTAAGTTGTATTTAAAAACCAACGTATATGAATCAATGTTTTCGAATTGCATCCCTCTCATCATTCATCTCACGATGTTTAATATATATTATGGTATAATGATTTGGCTCCTTAGATGCATCGTCATCTTCCATTATAGTTAAATTTCATTAACAACAAATTATTAGTTAATATGCCTCTCCATCAACACTTATAATCGTAAAACTTTCGATTATAATTATGATGATAAGTGATGATGATGAGGCAGATTATCCAATGTCTTGTTCTTATGGAAATTTAACTATAATCGAAGATAGCGATATATCGAAGGAGTCAGATCAATAAACCACAATATAAATGTAAAACAGCGTGAAATGCACGATGAGACGAATGCAATCAGAAAACATTGGTTTGTTTAAGTTGGTTTTCAAGAATAGTTTAATTTGCAGATTATAGACTTCTTCATCAAATTGATTCCATGTATATTTCTTTAGTGAGGTGTTTGGAAAACAAGCAATCTACATTTAATATAATAAACTCAGGGTACTTACAACAACGATTATCTATTGTAACCGAGATCATAGGTAATTTATGTTTTACATAATTCGCTGCTGATGGGTTTCGAACCCAGTACCTAAGTGTATGTATCATAACGGTTTATTATCATAACTGTTGTGATATATGGCGCGCGTCATGCCTTTCAACAACGGTTTCCTGACCGTTGTAGAAACAGCAAACTTACAACGACAATCTACATAACAACGCCTTCGCCCGCGTCATTATATGTCATTCCCAACCGTTGTTAAATGGGTTTTTCGTAGTAGTGGTGTATGATGCCAAAGATGAGGCTGAGGGTTTTTAGGCCAACCCTTGAATGACAGGATGTTCTGGATTTTTGACTCTCCTAGGGATTGAACTAGCAGAGATGACTAATTTATGTCCTATGCTTTTAGGAAGCATGTGGGTCCTTGTACTAATCCCAAGAGGAGGGTGAGGAACTTCTAAGAAGCCTGTTGGTCCATGTACTAAGCCCAAGAGGAAGCTGGGGATACTTCTAGGAAGCCTGTGGGTCCAAGCCTAAGAAAAGTTCAAGAAAGGTTTCACCGGGAATAATCCTTTCTTTGTTGAACAGTTCTAAGGTTTGAAGAAATTCAAAAGAGGTTTCACCGGGAATTAATCCTCTCCGGGGAAATGAATTTCTTGTGTATACATATATGTTTCTAAGTTTTGACAGTCTTGAGAAAAGTTTCACCGGGAATAATGTCTTTCTATGTTCCATATTGAATAAGCCCAAGAGGAGGCAGACTGTATCGAGGGAAGTTTCCTATTAGGGGACTAGTTTTGACTATGTTAGAAGTAACCTCTGGTTTGACCTAAGTGTAGACCTAACTGCTGGGGAAACTCTAAAAAAATATGCACAAGAATGTATACAAATAAGTGAATTGACAAATTTATAAACAAATATGCATTGAATTGAAAAGATGTTGGGTCTTACACTCTGAGAAGAGGCCCAAGTGTATTGTGATTGATTGTATTTTATGACCACTGTAGGATTATGGTTTTAAGAAATTAAATAAAGTTTTGAGAAAACTTTAAGTTTGAATTTGAAATAAAAGAAATTTGTTTTAAAAGAAGAGTGTTTAGGGCTTATAACTCAAAGAGAGGTCCAAGTGGTCTAAGAGCAGTTTCACCGGGAATAATGCTCTTCTTAGTATCAGTTTAAAACAGGCAGATGATTTTGAAAACAAAGGTATGGGGCTTACAACTCAAGGAGAGACCCATGGAGGTTGTTTATTATTTAAAACCAATTTTTTGTACAAAATATTGGGGCTTATACTCAAGGAGAGGCCCATATGACTTATTTGAAAACAATGATCACACTGCGATACCGAAAGACATTGTGGGACTTATACTATAGCAGAGGCCCAAAATTGTTTATGTACAAAAAAGGTTTGGGTATTACACTCTATTAGAGGCCCAAAAGTGTTTGTAAAGAAGAAAAATGGGGTTTATACTCAAGGAGATGCCCAGATGATTATTTGAAAGGCGACGATCGCGCCATGTTTTTGAAAATCACAGTGGGACTTATACAATGACTGAGGCCAAAAATCTTTGTGTAAAAAAAGGAGTGGGTCTTACACTCTACAAAGAGGCCCAAAAGTGTTTTGAAAAATTAAAATCAAAGGGAAAACCCTAATTTTAATTAAAATACAATTTTTTCAAAGAAAATAAATAAAAAATGATATAAAATATCAAATATATTTAAAAACAAGTTGTGAACTTTGAAAAATGTTTTGAAAAATTGTGTTTTATTTATATGAAAGCTTGAAACTAATTTGAATTTGAAAAATCAAGAGAAAAATTTCATTTAAAAATGATTAAAAACAATTAAAATGAAGTTCTTTACAAAAATTCAAAATATGATAAATAAATAATATTATTTTGACTTTTTTGTTGAATAAAATATTTTAACATTTTTGTAAATTTTGAAAAAAAGAATCAATAAAAAATGATTAAAAATCAAAGAGAAATTAATTTTTTAAATCAATTAAGAAAAAACAAATATTCAAATATTTAAAAATTTAAAAAATTGCGCCAAGGCCATCTTCTTCTTCCTCGCGCAAACCTCCATGGTCAAATTTCCAAAACCTCTCATATCTCCCTCAATACGTAATGGTTTTGACTTTTGTAAACATGAAAGTTGTTCGTTTTTGAACAAGAATTCCAATGGTACCAATTAATTGTATTTATTTTAAGTGTGGAGTGAGAAATCAAGTGAAGAACAGATGAACCCTAATTTTTGCAAGAACATCATGAAACTCCATACACGATAGATACAAAGCAATTAATTGAGGTGAAACACTCTATATAAGTGCAGAAACATGTTGGTAACTTGAAAACACATTTATGATGCATGGATCATAGAGTTCAGTTTTGAGGAAGCTTACCTTGCAAGAGGAAATTGAATCCTTAGTTGGAGATGTTACAAAAGTGTTTTGATGATCTGGACGACTTCCTTGGACCTCAAGGATGGTGTTCCAATAATAAGAATGGATTGAAAACCTCTGGATCACTTGGCTCGACCCTATCTGCAGCTTTGAAGAAAGTTTGAGCAAATGGATAGTGACTTGATGATTCTGGTGTTCCAGATGTTTTTTGAGGTTATGGATCACTCATATATGATGTATGTAAGGTGTTAGGATGGTTGGTTTGAGTGGAATTGGACTGGTTTGAGAATTCCAAATTTTCACTCTTTGAGAACTTTGAAATTTGCAAGAAAGATGATTTGTGAGAAAGCAAGCATTGTGGTTGTTTTGGTGTGTTTTGATCAGTCATACATGACCTCTATTTATAGTAGAGGATGTTTTTCTTGGAGGAATAGTGTTGGCTTGAAGATTTGCTTGGATTCAAAGGTTTTGGCAAGATGCATCATTGCCCCTCACACAAGGTACCATAACCCTCCACATGGCTAGCTTATCTTTTGACTCAATCCACATTCCTCAGATGCTTTTATTGTTGTTTAAGTGAGCATCTATACTGAAAAAAGTCCTTTTGTTGAATGTGCACTATTGCACATAAATGCCATTTTGAATTCAAGGCATAAGGTGACAAAACCCATCACTCCACTTGAGATTTCCTTGAATCCTTGGTCCAACCTTGCAGGTTTGTGGTGATTCATCTGTTATACATTGAATGTGAGTGGTATTGATCATTACACTTGACAAAAAGAATCGTAGCTAGCAAGAAATGACCAAGCTGATTTTGCAAAATAGTTTGCAGCAAGGCATGTTGGCCACTCCATATCTCTTTGCTCAAATGGAGTTTGATGTTGTTCTTGTACTATTTGGAAAGCTTGCATATCATACTTCAACTTGGTTGTTTAACTTTGGTCTTGGATCATTATGGATCATGGAGAAAAATGACCTCAAAGTTGGAAAAAAATGAAACAGATTCTGTCTCAAAATTTCACCAAGTGTAAAAGTGAAAAGTTTTGAAACCCTAACTTCATGGCTCTATAACTCAAAATCCAAGCATTTTTGGCTCACGGAGCACTGTGACTCTTTTATAGTATGTAATGAGAGCTTTCATTTGAGCTTTGTATGGAAGAAAATGGCTTTGTGGTTTGGGAGTTATGACCTTGCAAAGTTGGGAAAAATCATCATTTTTTCATAACTTATAGAAATTTTAAGTTTCTTAAGATTACCCGTTTTGCAAGTAACCTCACTTTTCTTGATTTTTCTTGATGGTTGATGATCCAAACCATGAGTTAACATTGTTTTTGACTTGAAGAAGCCATATTTGTCAAGAAATCTCAAAAGCCAAACTTGGTTTTTGGGCACAGTTGACTTTTTGTCAGATGAATTTCAAACTTTGTGATCCTATGAAATCAAGTTCTTGATGTAACGCCCCGTTTTGTCTTATTTATTTAATCGAGTCGATTTAATTAGTTTCGCTTTTATATTATTTTATTCTTGACTCTTATTTGACAATATATTATTTTTCATCGTTGTTTATGTTTTGTCGTGTTTTGAGAGCGTTTGCGAGATATTTGAGTTTGAGGGGTAAAATAGTCTTTTAGGGGTTTAGATATTTTATATAAATAGAAAGTGGAAAGAAAAAGAGAGAAAAGAAAGAAAAAGGAAAGAAAGAGAAGGGAAGGAAAGGAAGAGGAGAGAAAAGAGGAGAAAGAGGAAAATCGCGGGAACCCCGTTTCGAGCGTGAATAATCGGGTAAGGGTGAGAAGTTTCAATTATATCTTGCTTGTGTATGTATATGTGTTGTTTGTTGTAATTGTTTTGGTTGTTTCGCGACTTTTCTTATCGATTCAAATTAGGAGAAATTGATGGAAATCGATGTTTTCACTGATGAAATTCGATATAAACCGCGTAGAATACTCGTTGATTATGTCTGGACATGTTTTGGTTGTTCTGGTATGAATTAGAAGGGTTTAGGTGGTAAAAATGATGTATTTTGGTCCCATATGACCTATATTGACACTGCTGCGAATTCTGGGTTTCGCGGGTTCGCCTAACGAACCCCAGTGAAGGAACGGGCGAATGTTCGCCTAGAGGTTCGCCTAGCGAACTTTATGTCTGTTTTCCACTGCCTTGGTTCGCTAGGGTTTGTCTAGCGAATGCTGGAGCGAATGTAATATTTTTCTATTTTGTTTTCTTCATAATTTTCAAACCGTAAGTCCGTTTTGGTCGCCGTTCGAAGCGTTGGAAAGATAATGAAATATTATTTCTATTACAAATGGGTCGGAGGTCAGTAGATGATTTATTTAAGTCGTGGTTTTGAAAAAGTGTTGGTTTGTTAGATTTTTACCGTTGTATTGGTGTGTGAATGATGTGTTATCATGCTATATGCTTTTGATTTGTAACGTATAGCTTGTGTGCTGTTATATGGCGTGAGTATATGTGATGAAATGTTGTGCATGATTGATACGCATTGGTGATGGATGTATGATATTTGAATGGTGTTGTTTTGTCGACTTTTGTTGTTGTCATTGTGTGTAATTGATGTGTATCATGCAATGTGTTGTTGATATGGATATTGTATGACTTGTGTGTTGTTGTGAAATGAAAATGCACGTGATACATGTTGTGATGATGAATTGTGGCCTAAGGGCAGGAAAATGCAATGTGTGGTATTTGATGATATATGCATGATTGTGGATGTGTATATGTGTGCATTTTGAATGTTATGAGTCATTGTATGCCAAGCATCATGATATGCATTCTTGTGACGTCTTGAGCGACGAATTGGTTCCAGAGGGAATCTGCTATAACATCGTGCGCCTTAAAAATAAGAGGACTGAAAGCGATCTGATCGGATCGTGCGCCTTAAAAATAAGAGGACCGAAAACGATGATTATAGACGATCGTGTGCCCATGTGGGGTGTGAGCGATCGGATCGTGAGCCTTATACAAAAAGGACTGAGAGCGATCCATAAACGTTGTGACCCTTATACAAAGAGGACCGAAAGCGACGGGGGAACATCGTATGCCCGACGGGGAGTTACAGTGATGTAACGAGCGATGATTCCAGCAGAGTTTATGAGTGAACTAGTATTGAGAAATGTTGGAAGTCGGTACCGCATGGCATTTGCATAGAGTCGTTGTGTCGGTCTCTGTGCATTTGCATAAATCATGGATTGATTATGTGTGAGAATTGTGAATGGATGCATTATGTGTGGAAAATCATGATTTGATTGATTATGTGTGGAAATTGTGCATTGATTTGTTATGTGTTGAGATTGTGATAGCATTGGTAATTTGATGTGCATATGTGATAAATGCATTGGTTGTGGATAATATGTTTTATGCATAGACATATGCTATGTGATGTGTGATGTGTTTCTAAATGTTATGACTTGGTATGCCTTATGTGCGAATATGTGAGTATATTGGATACTTGATATATGCTATATTGTTGGATTAAAAGATATATGTTACGTATATGTGGTATGTTATATGTATTAGTATGTGGTGTTTGTGGTGAGAATAGCTATGCATGTGAATTGTTATGTATTTGCATATTATTATGCAATCTTGATTTTAGTTGTTATTTCTCACCCTTCTGCTGTTTTATAATGCTCTATGAGGCATTACAGATTAGAGTTGCTGGAGGTCTTTTGTGAAGATTAACCCTCCGTTCTGTTGTCGGTCTTGGTGTCTGCTCTGATACGTAGCACGAGAGTCGGGGAACGATTATATATATATATATATACATTTGTTGAATGTATTTTGTAGTACTTTTGTATATATAGTTGATGTTCTAAAATGATTTATTTTGTAAAACAAGACGGTTATGGATCTTTCCGCTTTATTCCATAATTGACCTTTCCCTTTAGATGGAAAAAGTTTCCCGTTAATGATTTTCTCTATTATGTGTTATGTATCAAATAATTGAGCAGGGATTGTGTTTTCTTACTTTAAAATGTGGCATCCTTGTTTCTGTCGGAAAAATAAATTTTTAGTTACTCTGATTTATATATGTATTATTTATTCGCGATGGGAATTGGGGTGTTACATTAGTGGTATCAGAGCAGGTCGGTCCGTCCGGCCAAGTTGTTGAGTCAGTTGGTGTGACAGTTGAATATTGTCGATGTTGTTTGTTCCACGTGATATTTGTGTGAAACACTGTCAGTGCTTTCTGGTTTTTATAATCCTTTGTCTTCAGGATTGCGAATGAGATAAGTGGGGGAGAAGCTGGAACTTCTCCAAGTTGCTTCAGTTGTGGAGTGTGGGCTCAGTGTGCCGTTGGTTGCAAGAGTGTAAGTGTTGTTTGGTTAGTGTTTTCCCGGTTTCGGCGGGAATGCGGAGGTAAGGTTTAGGTCAACTAAGGATTTGTGCCTTAGGTAGTTTTGTGCACAGGATACAAGAAACGCTATTATAGTTTGGTGAAGACGGTTTATGCCCCATCATGATTGTCGGCTGTCTATTGACAACTTGAGGAACTGATCACCCTTAATCTCTTGTTGATAGTACACGAAATTATGTTAGATGGAATAGACGTGTCTGTCCGGCTTTGATAGTGTGTACAATGGATTGCTTGGATTTAAGAAAATGATTACGGATTGCTTCGATGAATTGATGAAGACTCTTATACTGGAAGATGAGACGGATTAGAGGTTTTTGGTATATTGGTCAAGTTGGGAAGTCATTGGGAGAGAACGATTGGGTATTGTTAAAGGTTGTTCTCAGAGAATAGAGTGTGAACTCAAATTGGACGAAGGTAAGGATTTGAGGTTTGGATCTGCTAAGTAAGCAGAAGAACTTTTAGGACGTGAAACTAAGATTTTGTTATGTTTATGATGATAGTTTTCTAGAAATTGGCAGAAAGGACACAGTGATGAGCTACCGGTTGTGCGTAATTTTCAGACGTATTCCCGGATGGAATATTGGATGTTATTATTAGAAGTACTCGGACTGATAGAGCAGTTGGAAGATTTACTGGAAAGGAGAATTGTGAGGCCAAGTGTGTCGTCTTGGAGAGCTCCAGTATGGTTAGTAACAAAAAGGAGGGATGATTGAATGGAATAACAAGCATGATGTTGGTATTGGTATTGAGACTATGGAAAGCGAAACTTAGAGTCCTGTAGAGGTTTGGAGTCTTTGGAATTTTAGAGCATTAATGGAAATTTTGAGAAAACCTTAAGGGTGGATGTACTATTTGAGAGTTCTTTTGGGATGGTTGTTGCTATACATGGGGATTTATGGAATTTGGATTGTTAAGAGAAGGAATTGTGTATGGATTACTAACAGTTGAATAAGGTAACGATTGAGAATAAGTGTCCACTTTCGGGAATAGATGATTGGAATGGTTTGGTTGAGTTTGATTGAAATTACAATTGTTTGGAATGTTTGATAAGAGTGGTGAATGGTGTGATTTGAGGCTTTGATCGATTTAATGTGTCTGGTTATGTTTCTTATCATCGGGATAGGCTGTTATTTACTCGGTTAAGTTTGTATGTGAGTAACCAGTTACCCAGTGAAAAGTTTTGCAAAAGCTTTAAGAATTTTTATCTTTTGGAGTTTGGTTGGGCATTACAACGTGCAGTGATGTTATTTGGTGTTAGTAATGCGTCTGTAATGTTTGTGGAGAAGAGGAATCGTATCTTCCATATTTATTTGGATAAGTTCGTAATGGCTTTGATTGAGGATATTCGGATCTGTGGTAAACTCAGAGGAAGAACAGGTAGAGTGTTTGGGATTTGAATTACAAATATTGAAAAGAGACGAAGTTTTATGCTAAGTCAATCAAGTGAGAATTTTGGGTTGAAAAAGGTTAGTTTTCTTGGATATGTTATTTCAGATGAGAGTATGGTTATGGATCCATCGGAAGTAGATGCAGTTCTACATTGAGAGGCTCCTAAGTCGGTTAAGGAGATTAGAAACATTTGGGCTCAGTTGGTTGTTACTACAGGCTATGGGAAAACTTTGCTAAGTTCGTACTTCGGTTATCTCAGTTGACTTGCAAAAGGTAATTCGTTTGTTTGGGATGTTCGTTGTAAGGAAAGTTTCAGAAAGCTGAAGTAGAAGTTGTCTACGGCTTCAGTTTTGATTCTGTGTGATCCTGATGAACCGTTTGTGAGGTATTGGGATGCGTCTTTGATGAGTTTAGTCAATGTGGTAATGCAAGCGGGTAAAGTCATGGTTTATGCTTTACGACAATTGAGGATTCATAAAAGGATTGATACTATTCAGGATTTGGAATTGGGCACGATTGTATTGTGTTGGAGAATCAGGAGGTATTATTTTAAGGGTTTTAGGTTCAAGGTGTATGGATGGAGAAAATGATGGTTTTGGATGAGTAACAACGCTGCTGGAATTCTGAGTTTTCCATGGTTCGCCTAGCGAACCCGGCAGCGAATGTTCGCCAACGACATTCGCCTAGCGAAGGTGGTAGCGAATGCTCGCTAGGAGGTTCGCCTAGCGAACATGACAGTTTGTGCAGTTTTGTTTCCTTCATAACTTTTGAATTGTAACTCAGATTGAGGCACGATCGGATGGTTGGAATTCCTGATGAGTTATGACTTTAGTTGGAATTATCCTATTGGCGGAATTAATGTCGTGCATGATGAGTTAAGTCGAAGGTTTTATACATATGGCTGTTTTGATGGTCATGGAGTTAGAATTATTTGAGTCGTTCAGAGACTTGTGTCTGGTGTGAGAGATAACACAGTAGAGTGTGAGGTTGGGTATATTAACAGTGAACAGTGATTTTTGGTGAATATGAGAAAGAGTTAGACTTTGGACGTGAAATTGGTAGTTTTGATGGTTATGAGTAATCAGAGTGCACAACGGAAGCGTGAGGTGGCATGATTCGTATATGCGTGTGGGACTGGTAAGAGTTCATAGGTTGAACATTGGGAACATGTAGGAGTGTTGAGACCATTGGACGTTTCAGGATGGAAGTGATATGTGAAAGGTTTAACTATTATTCATGGGCTACTATGTAGATGGATGTCTTGGTTATATGGTCGATTGGAGAATCGTAGCATGGTTGTAATAATGTTGTGTGACAAGGATGTTGGTATTATGGTTAGGTGGAGGTTGTTTAATCGATGTTGTGTCGTGGAACTTGTGTTCTTGTTTGTGTTGTTGCCTCGTTTCCATCGTGTTGGTTCGAGTGCAAGTAGCTAATTCCGGTGTGTGTTCGTAGCTCGGGTTTTCCATGAGTCGTGAGTTGGTCGTGAAGTGCATTGTATGGGCTTTGCGTCTTGTCGTTGTAGTTGTCATCTTTGTCGTGTCGTTGTTGTAGTTGCTGTTAGCAAGGTGGTTTGTCAGTTTGTGTTATTCGTGGTGTGCTTTTGTTGGCATGTTAGTTTGTTGGTCGGATACGAGAGTCGTATCCGGAGTTGTTCGTATCGGTTATATTTTTGAGGACGAAAATGTCTGAGTGGGGGAGAATTGTAACGCCCCGTTTTGTCTTATTTATTTAATCGAGTCGATTTAATTAGTTTCATTTTTATATTATTTTATTCTTGACTCTTATTTGACAATATATTATTTTTCAGCGTTGTTTATGTTTTGTCGCGTTTTGAGAGCGTTTGCGGGATATTTGAGTTTGAGGGGTAAAATAGTCTTTTAGGGGTTTAGATATTTTATATAAATAGAAAGTGGAAAGAAAAAGAGAGAAAAGAAAGAAAAAGGAAAGAAAGAGAATGGAAGGAAAGGAAGAGGAAAGAAAAGAGGAGAAAGAGGAATATCGCGGGAACCCCGTTTCGAGCGCGAATAATCGGGTAAGGGTGAGAAGTTTCAATTATATCTTGCTTGTGTATGTATATGTGTTGTTTGTTGTAATTGTTTTGGTTGTTTCACGACTTTTCTTATCGATTCAAATTAGGAGCAATTGATAGAAATCGATGCTTTCACGGATGAAATTCGATATAAACCACGTAGAATACTCATTGATTATGTCTGGACATGTTTTGGTTGTTCTGGTATGAATTAGAAGGGTTTGGGTGGTAAAAATGATGTATTTTGGTCCCATATGACCTATATTGACGCTGCTGCGAATTCTGGGTTTCGCGGGTTCGCCTAGCGAACCCCAGTGAAGGAACGGGCGAATGTTTGCCTTGAGGTTCGCCTAGCGAACTTTATGTCTGTTTTCCACTGCCTTGGTTCGCTAGGGTTCGCCTAGCGAATGCTGGAGCGAACGTAATATTTTTCTATTTTGTTTTCTTCACAATTTTCAAACCGTAAGTCCGTTTTGGTCGCCGTTCAAAGCATTGGAAAGCTAATGAAATATTCTTTCTATTACAAATGGGTTGGAGGTTAGTAGATGATTTATTTAAGTTGTGGTTTTGAAAAAGTGTTGGTTTGTCAGATTTTTACCGTCGTATTGGTGTGCGAATGATGTGTTATCATGCTATATGCTTTTGATATGTAACGTATAGCTTCTGTGCTATTATATGGCGTGAGTATATGTGATGAAATGTTGTGCATGATTGATACGCATTGGTGATGGATGTATGATATTTGAATGGTGTTGTTTTGTCGACTTTTGTCATTGTCATTGTGTGTAATTGATGTGTATCATGCAATGTGTTGTTGATATGGATATTGTATGACTTGTGTGTTGTTGTGAAATGAAAATGCACGTGATACATGTTGTGATGATGAATTATGGCCTAAGGGCAGGAAAATGCAATGTGTGGTATTTGATGATATATGCATGATTGTGGATGTGTATATGTGTGCATTTTGAATGTTATGAGTCATTATATGCCAAGCATCATGATATGCATTCTTGTGACGTCGTGAGCGACGAATTGGTTCCAGAGGGAATCTGCTATAACATCGTGCGCCTTAAAAATAAGAGGGCTGAAAGCGATCTGATCGGATCGTGCGCCTTAAAAATAAGAGGACCGAAAGCGATGATTATAGACGATCGTGTGCCCATGTGGGGTGTGAGCGATCAGATCGTGAGCCTTATACAAAGAGGACTGAAAGCGATCCATAAACGTCGTGAGCCTTATACAAAGAGGACCGAAAGCGACGGGGGAACATCGTATGCCCGACGGGGAGTTACAGTGATGTAACGAGCAATGATTCCAGTAGAGTTCCTGAGTGAACTAGTATTGAGAAATGTTGGAAGTCGGTACCGCATGGCATTTGCATAGAGTCGTTGTGTCGGTCTCTGTGCATTTGCATAAATCATGGATTGATTATGTGTGAGAATTGTGAATGGATGCATTATGTGTGGAAAATCATGATTTGATTGATTATGTGTGGAAATTGTGCATTGATTTGTTATGTGTTGAGATTGTAATAGCATTGGTAATTTGATGTGCATATGTGATAAATGCATTGGTTGTGGATAATATGTTTTATTCTTAGACATATGCTATGTGATGTGTGATGTGTTTCTAAATGTTATGACTTGGTATGCCTTATGTGCAAATATGTGAGTATATTGGATACTTGATATATGCTATATTGTTGGATTAATAGATATATGTTACGTATATGTGGTATGTTATATGTATTAGTATGTGGTATTTGTGGTGAGAATAGCTATGCATGTGAATTGTTATGTATTTGCATATTATTATGCAATCTTGATTTTAGTTGTTATTTCTCACCCTTCTGCTATTTTATAATTCTCTATGAGGCATTACAGATTAGAGTTGCTGAAGGTCTTTTGTGAAGATTAGCCCTCCGTTCTGTTGTCGGTCTTGCTGTCTGCTCTGATACGTAGCACGGGAGTCGGGGAACGATTATATATATATATATATATATATATATATATGAATACATTTGTTGAATGTATTTTGTAGTACTTTTGTATATATAGTTGATGTTCTAAAATGATTTATTTTGTAAAACAAGTCGGTTATGGATCTTTCTGATTTATTCCATAATTGACCTTTCCCTTTAGATGGAAAAAGTTTCCCGTTAATGATTTTCTCTATTATGTGTTATGTATCAAATAATTGAGCAGGGATTGTGTTTTCTTACTTTAAAATGTGGCATCCTTGTTTCTGTCGAAAAAATAAATTTTTAGTTACTCTGATTTATTTATTTATTATTTATTCGCGATGGGAATTGGGGTGTTACACTTGACCTAATTCAAACCTAATGGATGGATTCCATAGGTGTTTTAGAGTCAAAGGTATGGTTGACTTTTTTCTCAAAAACCCTAGTTTGTGGTCAGATGAATTTGCATCTCTATATTGCTCATGAACCAAATTCTTTGTGTCAATTTTAACTTGTAAGAGGATCAATAAGAGTTATTTGAGGTCTTCAAAACATTCCTTGAGGTTTTGGCTCATGCCTTGCTCCAAAAGTCAACTTAGGGGTGAATTAGGTCAAGAAACCCTAATTTCTGATTTTTTATGAATGCATCTCCTGAGGCTATTTTGAACTTACGATTAGATACATGAGGCCCCTTTGAGCTTCTTGGATCATGTTTTGAAGTATTGGCTCATGCCCATATGAAAATTTCCCTCTGGAGGCCTTGGTCGACCAAAACCCTAATTTGGTGACACCGATGATCTTGAGGCTTGATTCACTTGAAATGTTGCACTCTTGTGCTGTATTCTTGATGTGGGAGACCTTTTGACCCTTTATGGATGTTTGAGAGACTTGACAAGTTAAATATCATGACAATTCTTGATTGATCCTTTGTCTGAGTGCTCTGAGAGGGTCCAAAACCCTAATTCTTGATTGAGGTGAATGCTCAACAATCTTTGAGAGGATTGATGAGGTATGAAGGTACCCATATTGTGGTGATGATTTACACAATGATGGAAAATCTTATGGTCAAAATTTAGGGTATGACAAATAGGTAACTGCCAGAAACTAGCCGTTAGGACAGGCAGAGGTGCCCGAAACTAGTCATTGCTACGGGTAAAGATATAGTTCCAGGCACGGGCGTCGTGACTGTTTCTGGATGGTGGATCCGTGGATGATGGCCAAGAATTACCGAGGAGGAGCAGGTGACCCTAGGGGTCATCGGACCATATTTACTCGGTCAGAGGGCATAAAGGTGTAAGCTGCTTCCAATTGGTTGGACCTAGGCAATTGGGTTGTTTTGGGAGCAGAAGTGGATTGGGCCATGCCTAGTCATGGGCATGGAAGACTTGGAACACTTGAATTAAGGTAGTGTGTTGTGAAAACATCAATAATTCAAGTGTTGTAATCGATTATTGTGTTTTGGTAACCAGTTACAAGGTGTAGTGTTTTTGGCTGTTAGAACGAGTGTAACTGGTTACTACGTTTTGGAAACCTGTTACCACTGAGTTGAAAATTAATTGTTGAAACAAATATAATCGGTTACATGTTTGATGTAACCAATTATAGACAGATTGTTTCATATTTTCTGTTATTTCGGCTTGTTACTTGTGTCCCAATCCATTGTAATTGTATATATACCTTTGAGGTATCATTGTTATAAATGTTGAATGAAAACATTTTCACCCTCAATTAATCTCTCTAATTCTCTCTCTCTCTCTCTCTCTCTCTCTCTCTCTCTGTACCATAATATAGACCTTTTGTAACACCAATTTTACAACGGTCATAGTGTTAACCGTGGTAATAGTTTATTTTTGGGCATTTTTTTGTATTATTTACTAAAGGATATGTCACAAGTGTCATATGTAACAACTTTAGTGAAATGTACGCGGAGTGAAATAGTTCAAATCTCAGCACCAACAATTTGCCAACTTTCATGATAATAATGTGGTCGACCTTGTATATTACCGGTTTTGTTTTCAACCGGGATGAAAGGTGATACTTATTAATATATAAGCAAAATTATCTCTCGCTTCAGTACATAACAACAGTCTCTCTTAAAACAAAATCCTATCAAATCTTTCACTCGTCTCTCTCAAAACAAAACCCTAACAACTCTGTCACCCGTCTCTCTCATATGGAAACCCTAAAATGAAACCATAACATCAAATCTTAGCCAGTGGGTATTTCCAGGTTCGTTTTCTCTATAGTTTCTTTTCAAAATTTGTTTCAAAAGCTTGTTTCATAATGTTTGAAATTCCTACTTGTTTTGACTTGTAGGTAGGGATGCTTGTTTCAATAAAGAGGACGAAGCTATAGTTAGAGTTACAAACTTGTGTCAAAGATCTAGAATGACATCCATTTAAAATGGACACAAGTTTGTGGCTCTAACTTTAGTTTCATCCTTATTTCATTATGGACGTGTCATTATGGGACATGTGTGGTACGTTTCTGAAGCATTTTATGACTTGATATATGTTTTGTATCGTGCTTGTTGTTTATGGTTTGTTGTTGATGAATGTTTTTTATGTATGTTGTTGTTAATGTTTGTTTAAAATATGAGTTTATTATATATTATGTGGTTTGAGTGTTTTCAAATCCCTTACCGAATATATAACTTTCCAATCCGCATTAGAAAATTATAATATGATAGATAAAGTTGTATTAGAAAACAAGTACACGTTCACTACATGTTGTTCTTTGACAATTAGAACTTGGTTTAGTGATTGTAGTTCTTCAACCATCCCTCTCTCCACCTCTAATTTTGTTTGCAAAGTAAATAATATTTTTCAAAATGAACTAAAGGTGAAAGCAGGGGTAATTGAAGAACTAGGATAATTAAACTAAGTTCTAATTTTTAAAGAGCAAAATGCAGAAAGGAGTTGAAGAACTCTTGTGTAGCATTGAACCTGAAATTGTTCTTCTAATATAACTTAATTTGTCATATTATAATGTTCTAGTGCAGATTGAAAGGTTATATGTTTAGTGAGCATTGGCGAAATAAACATTCCACATAATTTATAATAAACTCGGGTGTATATATCACAACGGTTGTTTAGCACAACCGTTGTTAAATATTTTGCATTAAAGAATATCACAACAGTTGTTTAAAGTAATTGTTGTGGTAGGTAGCACGCTACATAGATACAATCACAGTTGCACGCCCATCGTTGAAAGCATCATACATACAATCACACCTTACCTCGCAACGGTTGGACCAGCGTGGTGGTATCCCTTTAGCAACTGTTGTGATAGGTGCTTTATGTAGTAATGTTTCTCTCTCTCTCTCTCTCTCTCTCCACACTCAATTACTCCATTTTTACCAACCTTGTGGTTCCAAGTTCTAACAAGTAATAAATCTTATTTAGGCGCCTACATTTTTATTAAAAGACAACGCCAACAGTCCATAATAACAATTGTAGTTATATGTTAAGGCTTACAGGCTTCAAAACCCAACACCAACATTTTTCCATTTTTTCTATACAACAAAGGGCGTGTCCCTTAATTTCTACAGTTATATAAAACTTAATATACTTTTCACCACAGTTGAATTTGTCAATCGTGATAATATTTTCTCATGTTTCATTACGGTTGATCTTTTCAACCGTGGTGAAATGTGTTTCTTTAAATTTAAAACATGTCAGGTTTAGTTTATTCCCTTCATAACACAAGGGCCCAAGAGAAAAATAAACAAAAGTGATAGCGAAATAGACGAAATTGAGTTCAAACTTCATCCCCATTATAATTTCTTGGAATGTCCAATCTTCATCACCTCTCATTCATTTCTTGGAGCATCCGAACTTCCTCTACTTACAAGAAGAAAGCGAGTGCACATGAATGGGCGTTTCTTGGTCTCTTCCTATTCTTTAATTTATGGTACGTTTCTTGGTATCTTCCTTTTCTTCAATTTATGGTACATTCAAGAAGAGTTTTAGGTTTTGGCGTTTAAATATTATATTGTCTTGAATAAAAATCGATAACAAAACCATATTACTATTTAGTGTGTGTATGAATCTCTAGTATGTTGTGAGAATGTAGACAGCTGCAAGCATATGTGAGAGTGTTGTTGTATATATGAGTATGCAACATATGAATAAGTTAGTATGTTGTGTATAACATTAGTGTGTCGTTCATTGTTATGTTGTTGTACTGTTAAATGATTTTACAAGTTTTAGATATACATTTCAAAAGTTATCAAGTGTATTCAGGTGAAGAGTTTAAGATGTGTGCCATGTTGTTTTGCACAATCAACGACTTTCCCGCATATGGTAATTTGACTACATACAGTGTCAAGGGACATAAAGCATATCCTATATGTGAATCTAATATATGTTTTCATCAACTTCAGTTTGGAAAAAAGACCGTTTACCTTGGGTATGGGAAATTTTTAAGACCTAATCATCCTTATCGTAGATTACGGGAGACTTTTAATGGAGAACAGGAGTTTGATATCGCTTATAAACCTTTAAACTCGGTGCAAGACATTTTCTTTATATGATGCATGTGGAGAAAAATGTGTGTGATAGTATGATTGGAACACTTCTAAACATTCCAGGAAATACTAAAGATAGTAAGAATTCCCTTCTAGATATTGTGGATATGGGTATATGACAACAATTCACTCCAGAAGATTTAGGAAAAAGAGCTAATATACCTCTGACATGTCACACTCTATCTAAAAAGGAAAAATAAAATTGTATACGAGTGTTTGCATGGTATCAAATTTCCGCAAGGTTACTCATCAAACATCAAGAAACTTGTATCAATGAAAGATCTCAAGTTAATTGACATAAAATCAGGATTATCATGTCTTGATTAAACAACTTCTACCAGTGGTTATCCATGGCATTGTTGAGTATAGCAAGTGTGAGTAGTATGGGTAATAGTCCCACATTGGCTAGAAATGTGGAGACTTGAGCATTTATAAGTGGGAGAACCCACACGCCTATCACCTTAAGGTTTTGGGTGAATATGTGGTGCGTGTCTCATAAAGGTGTTGCTCAAATAAGGAAGTCCCACAATGTTCAATGCTCCCTAGTTGAAAAACTCCCTCAACAGTGGTATCATGAGCCTTTGGTTCGAGTGAAGGACCAACTCACCTATAAGTGTGGGTAGTATGGGTAATAGTCCCACATTGGCTAGAAATATGGAGACTTGAGCATTTATACGTGGGAGAATCCACACACCTATCACCTTAAGGTTTGGGTGAATATGTGGTGTGTCTCTCACAAAGGTGTTGCTCTAAAAAGGAAGACACACAATGTTCAATGCTTCCGAGTGAAAAAAAACTTCCCCATCAAGCATCCTACCAAAAAATATAAGAGTAATTATAATCAGATTGTACTTACTCTTCAATGCTATATGTAATAAAGTTCTTGATTTCAAAAAATTAGATGATTTAGATGATGAGACTGCAATAATCTTGTGTCAATTGGAGATGTATTTCCCTCAGTCATTTTTTGACTTTATGGTACACTTAAGGTACATTACAAAAGAAGTTATTGAGTTCTTTTCAAACTATTTTTTGGAAGCAGAGTCTATAGGGATTCCAAAGTCTCGTCATGCTGACAAATATGAAGGTAGAGGTACTTAAGGTTTAAATGTTATTTCAATACTTCGAAATATAGTTCTTCAACCACATTTGTATATATTGAATAATGTTGATGAAGTTGAACCTTAGTTATCTACTAACAAAAGACTTATTAAGGAAAGATATCCCCAAATGAGTGCCGAGTAGTTATTGAAAGAGCATAACAATAATTTCATAAGTTGGTTTAATGAAAGGATTTTGTCATACCCCAAATTTTGACCACTAAGATTCCCCATCATTTTGCAGATCATCATCACAATATGGATGGACCATCATACCTCATTAGTCTCCCCAAAGATGGGTGAGCATCCACTACAATCAAACTTAGGGTTTCAAGCCCTCTCAGAGCTCTTAGACAAAGGATCAATCAAGGACTGACATGATTTTCAACTTGTCTAAACCTCTCAAACATCCACAATGGATCAAGAGGACTCCCACATCAAGAATCAAGCACAAGGTTGCAGCATTCTAAGTGGATCAAGCCTCAAGATCACCAGTGTCACCAAATTAGGGTTTTGGTCGACCAGGGCCTCCAGATGGAAATTTTCCTCTGGGCATGAGCCAATGCTTCAAAGCATAACCTAAGATGCTCCAAGGGACATCATAGACCCAGTTATCAAGTCAATTTAGCCTCAGGGGATGCTTTCATAAAAAATTAGGAATTAGGGTTTCTTGACCTAATTCACCCCTAAGTTGACTTTTGGGACAAAATATGAGCCAAGACCTCAAGAGAGGATTTGAGGGTCTCTAATAAACGATATTGATACATTTGCAACAATGGACTAATCCAAGAAGCTTGATCAACAAGTTTCAATTTCATCTGAACCACAGTTAAGGTTTCGCGGGAAAAGTCTACTGTGCCTTTGACTTTTGACCCAGGCATGCTCCTAAACCTTGGGACATGATTCAATACACCCTATAACACCTATGGAACATGTCCATCAAGTTTAATTTAGGTCAAGGACTTAATTTCATAGAGGATCGCACATGTTGGAATTCATCTGACAAAAAGTCAACTGTGCACAAAAGTCAAACTTTGACTTTTTGAGATTTTTCACAATTATGGTTCTTTGACCCCAAAATGATGTTAATGTATGATTGGAATCATCATTCATCAAGAAAAATCAAGAAAAGTGGGATAACTTGTAAAAGGGGTAACCGTAAAAAACTTAGAAAATTTCTAAGTTATGGAATAAAGTGGCAAGGGTACCAACTTTGGAGGATCATAACTCCTAAACCACAAGGCCATTTTCCCTCATCCAAAGCTGGATTTGTAGCTCTCATGGCCCTCTACAAAAGCTTCAAACACAACTCATTTCAATTCCTCATGGATTTTGAGTTATGGAATGATCAAAATCACAAAAAGTGAAAATGTCATTTTTTTCCAACACTTGGTGAAATTTTCACTAAGTCAGAATTTGCCTTCACTTTTTTCCAAATGTAGGGGCATTTTTCACTTGGATCCAAAAAGTATCAAAACCAACTATGATCAAACAGTTGTTGTATCATATGAGGGCTTTCCAAAATGGCCAAGAACTCCATCAAATTCCACTTGAGCCATGAGGTATGACAATGGCAATATGCCTTGCTGAAAACTGCCAAAGCAAGGCAGATTTGTGCATTTTGCTCGATTTGCCCAATTTGTGCAAATGACAAGCAACTCTATCCATCTGAACACCTCAAGGGGAGACCAAGGAGGAACCATCTCTGTTCCCAAGCCTCCCAAGTCTTTGGAACCAAAAGTAGCATGCCAAACCTAGAAATCCCTAAAAGAGGGACAAGACTCCAATTTTGGATTGAAGCATTTAATGGATGCTCCAAGGTGGCATGGACTGACACATTTGCAACTGAATTCAGTCAAGACTTATCCAAGACCAAGGGAACCAGCAGCCTGTGCCCTAATCTCTAGTCAATGGCTAGAAGAGACTTGGATTCTCATTGCTCAACATTGGCCAAACCTATGCTGCAGTTGCCATTCACTATTGCAGCCAAAACAAACTTGCTCTACTATAAATAGAGCTCATTTGTGCTCAGTTTAAGTACACCAAAGCACTACAACACTTATTTTCCTCAAAATCTTTTTCTCTTGGCAAAAATGCCTTCTTTAGCAAGTTAACTCTGAGTTTTTGAGTTAGGGAGTAATTTCACCATAGCTCATGATCCAAACACATCCAGTATGTCATATCTAAGCTGTCTAAACCCTCACAAGTGACCTGTAACACCAATTTCACAAAGTCACCTCTCAAAACCTCAAAATAGGCCTTTTTGTGCATTTTTCAAGCCATGTCTTGAATCAGTCACTTTCCAAACCAGATAAAACCTCAAATACACTACAAATATCATCCTTGAACTGTCCCAAATGGATTCACACATCTAGAACACCATTTGAGAGAGTTGATATTTTGACCACTTTTGCCCCTTTTGCAAGAAAGGGCCAGTTTCCACTTCTGAGGTTTCCAGCTGATTCCAACCATCCTAAAAGCTTCCAAGGAATCATTTGAGATTGTTCAAAGCATCAAAGCATTTCTGGAACAAGGCACTTAGCAGATTGCTCAAAAGCTCCAAAAAGAGGTAAGCATCACAACTTGGATTCTTTGCATCATGCTTTCTTTTGATGTCCACTGATCTTGCATCTCTTAAACATGTTATATGTGTTGTGTTTAAACCAATTTACCATGTAATTCACACCTGTATCAAGAGATGGCACAGAAAATGCAATTATAGGCCTATTTAAACACCACTACCGGGTTTTAAAATAGGAGCATGATCTAAAAAAAACACCACCACTAGTGGATTCCTTGTGAAATTCTAGGCAGGACAGACCTAAATTTTGTCTCAATCCATGAAGAAATGAGAAAGTTATGGCCTTCACGTTTCTGACCAAAATCTTGCCTTGCCTTGCCTTGGGCCAGGCCAAAAACAAGGCAAGCCTTGTATATTTGTGGTTGTGTTTCAATCAACAGATGTATCACCACCCCAGTGGTAAGGCGCGCGCCCTATACACAAGAGGTCTGGGGTTCGAATCCCCCTCGCCCCAGATCCTCTTTTTGTTATTTTTTCACTTTTTATTTGTTTTTCATATTATTTTTAATGATTTGAAAAATTAATAACTCTCCCAATTTTAATTATTTTTTATTGGTTCTTTTTGCAAAAAGTCACAAAAATGTTGAAATATTTTATTCCACAAAAAAATCAAGTTTATATTATTTATTTAATATAGTTGGTATTTTTGTGAATAAATTCATTTTTAATTGTTTTTAAACATATTAAAATTGAATTCTCATGTTGAAAATCAAAACTAAATGAATTTTAATTCATCTTGTGATTAAAACCTCATTTTTCAAACCTTAACCAAAAATCACAAGTTGTTTATTCAAGCTTATTGATTTTCCTTGAGAATTTACTTTTAAAATGATGAAATTAGGGTTTCCTCGATTTTCACCCAAACAAATCTTTTCAAACCATTGGGCCTCTCCTCGAGTTATAAGCCCCATTCTTTTTTTCTAAAAAATAACTCTTTGGGCCTCTAATAGAGTGTAACACCCAATCCCTCTTTGAAACCTTTTTGGGCCTCAGTCATTGTATAAGACCCACGATGTTTTCAAAAAAACCACGGCACGGTCGTCGCCTTTTCAAAATAAACCTTGGGCTTCTCCTCGAGCTATAAGACCCATCTTAACACCTTGGGCCTCTAATAGAGTGTAAGACCCAATCCTTTTGAAAACCAAACCTTTTTGGGCCTCAGTCATTGTATAAGACCCACGGTGTTTTCAAAATCTCGGTGCGATCGCCAGTTTTAAATAAAAACTATCCGGGCCTACCCTCGAGTAGTAAGACCCATTTCTTTGATTTAAATTCACATGGGCCTCTCCGTGAGCTGTAAGCCGCACTACTTGTATAAAAATAAACATTTGGGCCTCTAAGAGAGTGTAAGACCCATCCCTGTGTACATAGAACTTTTTGGGCCTCAGTCACTTGTATAAGTCCCTGTACAAATTCAAAACAACAGTGCAATCACTGATAAAACCTTGGGCCTCTCCTCGAGCTGTAACCCCAACTTTCTCTTCAAATCACTTTCTCCTTTGATTTTGAATTCAAATATACAGTTGTTTTCAATCTTTCTTTGTTGAACAACTAACCAAACAACATGGAAGCTCTACAACCGAGTAAGTGTTTATTCACTTTCATATATATATATATATATATATATATATATATATATATATATATATATATATATATATAACTGTATTGTGGGGTTGCTCACTGTAAGTCTTCTTTCACATACTTTATATACCGTGTAATACTAGTATAGCTATTTAGAGTTTTCCCCGACAACTACGTCTAGCACTAGGTAAAGCCCTGTTGATCACTCTTAAATAGGCAAAACTAGATCCCCTATAGGAGCACCAGATACAGTCTTCTCTTCGGCTATCGCCCTTAGAAATTGTCAAAGAAACTCTAACTCCCCAGAGTTGATCTTTTCTCCGTGAATGGCATCTCTTGAGTTTCTTCCAAATTTTCGAACTTTCCTGGCTTGATCTATTCTCTGTGAATAGCCTGTCTTGAATTTCTCAGGGTTTAGGGACCCACTGGCTTCTTAAAAGCATCCCCACCTCCTCTTGGACATTGTACAAGGACCCGTCGGCTTCTTAGAAGTTTTCACAGCCTCCTCTTAGGCTTTGTATAATGATTCTTCCTCAGCGAAGAGAGCCTCCTCTTGGGCTTCGTACAAATTGTCCCTTCGGCTTCTTAAAAGTTTCCTGCCTCCTTTTGACCCTTGTACAAATTATCTCGACGGCCTCTTAAAGGTATAGGAACAGAAACTAGTCATCTTAATAGAGTAGTCTTTCAAAAGAGTCTAGACCTTCATCCCTTACCATTCCAGCCTTCGCTATCTGAGAATCTATTTCTCAAACACCAGTAGACTTGAACAGTCTCAACACTCTGGGATTTCCCATTTCCTTAAAGAACAGGAAATAACCCTGATCCTCCAGTCACAACATTACTCATAATCTTTCTCTTCATAAGAACTGATTTTCTCTTTTATCCCACACACTGGACCTATCACTCAACTGAAACAGTCACCAGCTCAGTAGCCTCCTCTTAGGCTTTGTACAAATGACTCTCCCCAGCGGAGCTAACCTTTTCAGACTCTCTTGTTGAGTCAATCCTTTAGCCTCCATCTCGGGCTTCGTACGAGATATAAATCACTCTCTTGTTGGGTATAAAAGAGTCTCTTGTTGAGTCATCAACCTTTTAGCCTCCGTCTTGGGCTTCGTACAAGACACAAAAACACTCTCTTGTTGAGTATAAAAGACTCTCTTGTTGAGTCATCAACCTTTCAGCCTCCATCTCGGGCTTCGTACGAGATACAAAGCACTCTCTTATTGAGTATCAAAGACTTTCTTGTTGAGTCATCTATCCTTTAGCCTCCATCTCGGGCTTCGTACGAGATACAAAACACTCTTTTGTTGAGTATAAAAGGCTCTCTTGTTGAGTCACCATCCTTTTAGCCTCCATCTTGGGCTTCGTACGAGATACAAAACACTCTCTTGTTGAGTATAAAAGACTTTCTTGTTGAGTCATCTACCTTTTAGCCTCCGTATTGGGCTTCGTACAAGACACAAAAACGCTCTCTTGTTGAGTATAAAAGACTCTCTTGTTGAGTTAGTCCCCTTTTAGCCTCCATCTCGGGCTTCGTACGAGACAGAAAAATCACCCTCTTTTTGGGTCAATAGCCTCCTCTTAGGCTTTGTATAAAGAAAACCCCGATTGAGTCAATCAACCTCTTAGCATCAAAGTTGTGCCTTGCTCACAACATACAAACATCAACAACTCCTCTTTAGAGATGACAAGTTCTCTCTTAGCCAGGACCCTTTAGCTTCACATCTTGGGCTTTGAACAAGATACAAATAGACCCTTCAGCTTCACATCTTGGGCTTTGAACAAGATACAAACCACCTTTAGCTTCACGTCTTGGGCTTTGAACAAGACACCAAAAACAACCTCTTTCCTCCTAGAGGAACTACGATCGCTCTGATTTCCCTATTTCGGGAATACGTAGGCATAAGATTGAAAAATCTTAGCGAGCGAGCATACTAATCAAAAACCCAAAATCCCATACATCAATCGAAAAGCATCAGTCCTAACATCTTACCCATAGCCTAAACACTTTGTTTTTAACAAAATAACCTAAGAGAGACCCACAATCTTAATAGCATCTGTAAATCAACAGTCATCTGTTTAAACTCAGTTTGCAGGCAGGGTTAATTGGAGATCTCTATTTCCCTTCCTTCATCAGCTTCAATAGGATAAAAAATGAATCGAACTGTAGTACCCCAAAGCGATAGTGCTTTGCAACCACGCAAAAATTTGCTACATATTTCTAATGATGATAGTGCATCCGAGACAATTAAATGGATGTCGTACATGACATAATTTAATATAGTAACTTAGGCTGCGTACGACATTAGTAATTTTTCATTTTATACAAAATCAAAAAATGATCGTAGTATAATGCAAAATAGTGGGGTTATGACTGAGGCCGAATCTATGTATTTCTCTAGTTTGAAATATAAGAATACTATATGGGCATCTAAAACGTACTGTGGGGTCATTGATTATGTTTTATTCAAAGTGTCTTTATTTAAATGCAAGTGGGTTAACATAACATTGGTGTACAAATTGATAAGTTAGGATTCACATGGATTTCCCTTGACAAGACAACTTATATGACCGAACCGTTCATCATGGCTACCCAAGAAAAACAAGTGTTTTATGCGGCTCGCCCTTCGAGCAAGAGATGGTCAATTGTTCTCCAAGAAAAACACATTTATCATAATGATGAAATCATGACATCACTAAAGTGTTTATATTTATATACAACATGATGTGTCTAAGCTTGAGTTTAGACTCCTTCTTACGCAACACAAGTGTCTACTTCATATGAAGAAGGAATATGAAAAAATTAACAAGTAAATATCTTTTATTATTTATTCATAATTTATTGTATGTTACAATTTATAAGGTTATTTACTAACAAGTGTTATTATATAAAATTATAGGTGTTTAAAATCAAGACACCAATAAACAAGATATGTTCCTCACGTTGTAGATATCATTTGATGTAATGATATGTAAATTGTATATTGTTTTGTACCATTTTGATTTTGACGTAATATATAATTTTTTTATTTTAATGCAATTTTTGGTTTTGATGTAATACAACTTTTTATCCATTTTAGTTGTCAACTATTGGTGTGGTTCACAAATGGTTTGTGTTGTTGTTTCTGATCTATTTACGATTCAAATAATATAGGTTAAAAAATTGGAAATTTTGTAAAATTAAAAGATTATATTAAAAAAACAAATCATTTCACCACAGTTGGTTCTTTCAACCGTGGTTATATGTAAACGCGCAATCCAAATCAAAAAAAAAAACCAAAATAACGTTGTCGAAAATCAAACTCAGGACCTTAAATCATTTCACTATGGTTGTTTATTACAACAATGATGATATGTAACATACTTGCTAGTTTATTACTGTTCTGGACTGAGCAGGCGCTTGGCCCACAAAAAGGCAAGGCCCAATCCAGTCCAGCTCTTGGCAAGGCCCAATAGCCAAAAACTAGTCATTGGGCAGAGACTAGCCGTTGGGCAGAAACTAGCCGTTGGTCACATCTAGCCGTTGGGCACAATATGACTGTTGGGGATGACCCCCTCATGCGCTTGACAGTTCACGCGACCAACTGCCTCCCCGAATCTCACGGAAGCAGTCAAACCAAGTCAAAGGGTCACGTGCTTGATCATCCACTTGGCAGTCTCCCATTGGTCGACCAGATATTTCGGTCACATGGGAGACCTTGGCCCCAAACTAGGGATTACTTCTATAAATACCTTCTCTCTTGAGAGGGTCAGGTTTGATCACTATTCAATACTCAAAATCACACCTTAATGCTTTGTGCTTGCTTACTCTCTTTAACTCAAATACTTACTTTGGCATCGGAGTACCTTGCAGGTACACCCCCTCCTCTCCTACAAGCATCCTCATCTGTCCTACATGAAGACCACGACGATCCAATCTGATCACCTCAGATCAGTGGCGCCGTCTATGGGAAACACTGCTTCCCCATCTTTTTGATTCAAGATTCCACATCTTTTTCACCCAAAAGACCAAAGCTCTCTCCAAACTTCATTTGATCATCATGGCCTCCAACTTGAACGATGATACCCATCAAGAACCTGTCGTTACTGTTATCGCAGATAACGTCGATCACCTCGTCCCCAGAGCTACCTTCCCGGAGACAGACCATCGGGATAGAAAGACCGCCTTTCCTACCCCCGATGATGTGAAGTCACGCGCACAAGCTGCTGGTCCGGTTTTTGAGCCTATACTTGTCCCTCAAAATGCGGACCCCATCACTGCTGCCTTCATCGCCTCCCTCAATAGGTCCAACTTCTTGAACTTCCAACAGGGCAAAAAGATCAGCATACTTGAGCACGCTGAAGAGGACCAGACCTTCGAGGAACCATCACGAGCACCGCAGGTCGTATAGACATTCTCCCCGACGCAACAGAAGCCGCGAGCGCAGAAATTCCCCCTGTTGGTCATCCAGCACAAGCAGTGACAACGATGTCCTTGGGCCACTTACGACGGGACCACCGACCCAGGCGACCATATAGAAAATATCGAAGCCATGCTCCACTATCATAACGTAAGCGGGGCTATTAAATATGGGTTGTTCCCTATCACTCTCAAGAAGGGGGCCATGACCGGGTTCAAGCGGCTTCCTCAAGGTTCAGTCACATCCTGGAAGGATCTAAAGAACCAGTTTACCCGCCACTTTACCCCCTCCCGGCGTCATACCAAGTCGGAGGCCACGCTGGAAGCCATTATGCAGGGCAAGGGTGAGCCCTTGCGTGCATATATCAAGCGTTTCAACAAGGAGGCTGTTAAGGTCCGCACGACGGACTATATGAAGAAATATCTCCTCAAAAAAATTTTGAGACCAAAGAGCGAATTGCTCAAGGCGGTGGGCATAGAGCCTCCTCGCACCCTGGCCGAAACACTCCGTAAAGTTCAATCGTATATACAATACGAGGAGAAAGAGGTGGCGTATAAAGCCCGAGAATCTAGGGATCAAGAGAGTTCCCGGGCAACAAAAAAAGACGAATCAGAGGCCCCCAGGCGCGATAAAGAGAGACGACGAGACAACCGTCCTCGTGAAGGCAAGGAACCCGTTGGTCATTTTACAGAATATACTCTGCTGGCAGCTCCCCACGAGCACATTCTCGCTAAATGCATCAACGCAGAGTTCAAGCAGGGAGGTGTCCGGTTCCCTAAACCAACATCATCTAAGGGCAACATGGACAAGAGTAAATACTGTCGCTTCCATCGGAGCCACGACCACGTGACCGAAGACTGCATGCACCTGAAGGACACCATAGAAATCCTCATTAAGGAGGTTCACCTAAAGCAATATACAAAGAAGGGTGAATCCTCTCGACGAGAGACTTTGGAGGCCAAGAAGGAAATAGAGTCTACGCCTCCCGATCCTCCCCCTCAGGTCGCTATGTCCATTACGCAGCCAGAGGACTTCATCATCCCAGACCACATTGAGGATCCTCCTCAGATATCCGTGCACAGCACCTGGGAGACCTTTCTGATGGCCATGGTCATCTCGTGTGGGGGATACAGCGAGCTCACGGTAGGGTCGATCAAGAGAATGTTCGACCAGCTCATCGACTGTAGTCCCGACCAGCTATCAACGCTTGAAAAGGTTTGGAGGCATTCTCATCCAATCACATTCTATCGAGAGGAGCTTCCTGGGGGGTCCCCAAACTCGCACATTCCTTTGCTCATCAGAGCGAGACTTGCCAACACTGACGTCCGACAGATCCTGGTCGACCAAGGTAGCTCTCTAGACATCATGTACACTAGATTATTCAGAGCCTTAAAGTTGGACCAGAAGAACCTGTCGCCATACGTAGGGTCCGATCTTCAGGGATTCAACGGAGCTACCGCCAGACCCTGGGGATACGTGGAGCTTCCTGACACTTTCGGGGAAGAGGCGGCCTCGAAGTCGATCAAGACTCAATTTTTGCTAATTGTCTGTCCTTCACTATACCAATGCATCCTGGGCAGACCAACCTTAGCAGAGCTGATCATTGTTCCTTCAATTGTTCATCTCAAGATGAAGTAATATACGAAGAAGGGCGACATCGCGACCTTGCACGGGGATATAGAAGATGCGAGAACATGCTTTGAAGAAGCTACCCGAGGACAAAGCTCGACCGGTGCAACACCTAAGGCCGGTAAGCGGGAAAGGGAGGAAGACCATCCCTGCGAGGAAAGCCTGTCTGACAAGAAGCTAACTCTCCCTGTGCACATCATTGACCTCGACAGCTGGATTTCCGAAGAAGGCAAGGACTGTGGTGAAGGCACATCAACAGGGACAAGTTGTTCCTCTGCAATGGCCATCATGCGCCCTGTGCTAGATAGGGGAGTTCGAGGTCATCACCTTCAGAGCCAACCCAAACAGAGGAGTAAAGATAGGTGTGGGGCTGCCCGATGAGGTAAAGCAGCAATTAAAGACATGCCTAGAGGATAATGCTGATTTGTTTGCATGGAGCGCCGCGGACATGCCTGGCCTAGACCCTAAGATCGCATGCCATCAAGTGACCATTGACCCAGCTGCTCGAGTCATCGCACAACACAGGCGTAAGCAATCCGATAAGAAGGCACAGACTGCCAAAAAACTTGTACAAGACCTCTTAGAGGGAAACTTTATCTCGGACGCCAGGTATACAACCTAGTTGTCCAATATTGTACTTGTCAAGAAACATAGTGGAAAATGGCGCATGTCCATTGATTATACTGATCTCAATCGGGCTTGCCCGAAGGATGCTTATCCTCTGCCCTGCATAGATAAGCTCTTAGACAATTCTGCAAGTTTTAAGCTCTTGTCCTTCATGGACGCCTATTCAGAGTAGAATCAAATTCCCATGGCCGAAAAGGACAAGAAATATATCGCGTTCTTGACCTCATCGGGGAACTATTACACCAAAGTAATGCCCTTTGGTTTGAAGAACGTTGGGGCTACATACCAGTGCATGATGAATAAAGTCTTCTGATCACAAATCGGAGACATGCTCGAAGTTTACATGGACGACATGATCGTGAAGTCCCAAGAGGAATCTGATCACACGGCCTACTTGCAAAAGGTTTTCGACCAGGCAAGAAAGTACAAAATGCATTTTAACCTAGAGAAATGCACCTTCGGCTTTTGAGCAGGGGAATTCCTCGGCTTCTACCTCACCGAGAAGGGGATAGATGCCAACCCCGACAAATGTCGGGCGTTCGCTGAATTTCCCACAGCCAGGTCGAAGAAGTCCATACAGTCCCTCAACGGGATGCTCGCTTCACTTTGTGGTCAGGTCTGCCCAGCACACTCTGCCCTTCTTTAAACTCCTTAGAAAGGAGGCCTCGTTCGAATGTACTGAGGAATGTGAGCAGGCTCTGACCCACCTCAAGCGAGCCTTGTCTGAACCCCCCGTGCTTTCATGACCAGAGTGCAGGGAGACATTGTACCTGTATCACTCGGTCACCAGCAAACCCATTAGCGCCGCACTCATTCGTGAGACAACGGACAGGCAGAAACCCATTTACTTCACGAGCAAGGCCTTAAAAGGGCCAGAAATCAGATACGCACAAATAGAGAAGGTCGCTCTCGCCCTCATCAACGCCGCGAGAAGGCTCAGACATTATTTCTTGGCCCACACCATAGTAGTGCGTACGGACCAACCCATAAGACAGCTGATTTGTCGACCAGATATGGCCAGCAGAATGTTCAAGTGGTCTTTGGAGCTGTCAGAATTTGACATCCACTGCGAGGGTAGGAAAGCCCTCAAGGCACAAGTCCTGGCCGATTTTGTGGCTAAAATGACGTCTCCAGCATCCCCGCCCAGCAGGGCACGCAAATGGACCATCTTCATGGACGGAGCATCCAGCTCCTCAGGCAGTGGCGCTGGTATCATCATCGAAAATAAGGAAGGAATCCTGATTGAAGTATCATTAGTCCTGTCCTTCCCTACGTTCAAAAACCAAGTCGAGTACGAAGCTTTCCTCGCAGGATTACGGCTGGATAAAGACTTCGGCGCCAAGGAGGTAAAGATCTTCACCGATTCCCAGCTCGTAGCATCTCAAGTACGAGGAGAATATCAGGAAAAAAATGATCATCTAGTCGAGTATCTGACGCTGGTAATGGAAAGAATTACTATGTTCGACATGTGGGAAGTCCAACACATCCCTCGCAAACGAAACACGCGGGCAGATGTCTTGTCAAAACTGGCTAGTACTAGAAATAAAGGTGGTAACAAATCCATCGTACACGAGATACTCGCTCTCCAAAGTATTGAGAAGCCATCAGAGCTGCTCAACATTAGCACCGTTGGAGACAGCAGCTGCTAGATGACCCCAGTGTACAATTACCTTACCACGGGGGAATTGCCTGAGGACAGCAAGGGGTCCAGCGTGACTAAACAAAGAGCCTGCTCATATGTGCTAGTTGAAAACAAACTCTATCGACGGGGATTCTCCATCCCCCTCCTAAAATGCATTGAGGAGGACAAGGTCCCCAAAATTCTCCAGGAAATTCATGAAGGCATCAACGCGCAGCACTTGGGAGGGAGATCATTGACACGAAAGGCCCTGCGGGCAGAATACTAATGGACGACCATGCAGCATGATGATAAGGAGCATGTCAAAAAATGTGACAAATGCCAGCGCCACGGGGACATGCACTTGGTGCCCCCTAATGAGTTGAAAACTTTACCCTCGCCTTAGCCCTTAGCCTGGTGGGGGATGGATATACTCGGCCCCTTGATAATGGGGTCTTATCAAAACATATTTCTGATTGTGGTCGTCGATTACTTTATGAAATGGATCGAAGTCGAAGCTCTCGCCAAGATCACAGCCTTCAACATACTTCATTTCTACAAAAGGAACGTCCTCGCACGATTCGGATTACCCCAGGCCCTTGTGACTGACAATGGTACCCAGTTCACGGACAAGAAGTTTCAAGACTTCGTAGCCAAACCAGGCACGAAGCAACATTTCACCTCAGTCGAGCACCCCCAGACTAGTGGGCAAGCAGAGGCTGCGAATAGGGTAATCCTTCGGGGTCTAAAACGAAGGCTAGGCAAAGCTAAGAAGAGGTAGGTCGAGGAGTTACACAGCGTGCTATGGGCCTACAGAACAACCCCACACTCCATCATCGGGGAAACCCCTTTTCGATTAGCTTACGCAACCGAGGCGGTGATACCGATGGAGATCAGAGAACCTTCCAGACGAACGGAAGCTCCTCTCAACAAGGAGATGAACGATGAGGCTTTAAGAGAAGAGCTCGACCTGGTTGAAGAAATACGGTCAGGGGCAGCTCTCCGTGAGGCTTTGCTAAAACAAAAAATAACCTTGCACCACGCTAAGGTTTTAAAGCACGACTTCCCCGTTAGCAGCTTGGTCCTACGCAAAAACTAGAAGGATTCGCGCGGGGGCATGTTGGCCGCAAACTGGGAAGGACCCTACAGGGTCAAGTCAAAAACAGGCACTGGAGCCTACTACCTAGAAACTCTGGACGGAGAACCATTTGCTCGACCATGGAATGCTGAAAAGCTCAAACAATATTACAGTTAGGGCCAGCCACTAGGTTGGACTAACTGCCAACAAGATCACCCCTAACTGGGAGACGGCTCGGCCACAAGACCGTGCCCCGGTGCAAGCACGATCCCACACCTTACAGTTTCGGCCAGTTTCTGCTCATGGGATGAGCAGACTTTGCGCACAACAGGGATACCTCAATCAATTTCAGTCGTTGCCGCACCAACAAGGCAGGACACCCAGCTCACGATGGGAATAGTCCAAGCCTATGAGATTAGTACCTTGAGTGAGATCCTAGTCCCATCATCGGTGAAACTACTTCGCCTCCTCGACGAGTCTCCCAAACTGTCGAGCATAACAAGGGCAAGTCAAACAAAGCGTCCATACTTTGCATTCAAACGTTAAAAGCATACACAAATAAATACAATGAACACAATGCTAAATGCAAAATATTTATATAATTTCAAAAACAATGCCAGAATAAGTCAACAATACAAGAAAAGGGTTATGCCTGACAAAAGGTTACACATCGAAAGGCACGCACGCCCACCAAATACAAGTACAAATTCAAAATAAAAACTAAGTTGCATCACCGGGAACCTCCGGGGGAACCACCTTGCCATTGACAACCACATTAAGAATGCCAATCCCCTCGGTCAGCAGCTGGACGTTGGAGTTGAGGGCTTTCAACTGCTCTAATGGAGCGTTGAAACCAAACTCAGTTGCCCCCAGATTATCCTGCTCAAGAAGGCGGATCATCTCTATCAGGTCCCTCCACGTATTCAGAGCCTTCTCGTCGTCGATCTCGTCCGGACCAACCGCTGACGACCCCTCCAGCTCAGTTATCCTTGCCTTCAAACGGGCATTCTCATCATTCACTTTGGTCATCTCCCCTTTATCTGGGTCACTTCCTTCTGAAGTTCTATCTTAGCCTCCAGGTTGCCTTGAAGTTTCTTCAGATCCTTGTAAATCTCTGTGTTTTCCAGCTCTAGGTCAAAGATCTTAGCTTTCGCCCTCTTAAGGTTGGCAAGCGGAACCATCTCTGCGTCCCCAAGGGCCAATGCCGCCTCTAGTACTCTGATCATAGTTATCGCGTCCTGACAGAGAAGCTTCCTCCATACCTGAGGGTTAGCGGACAGGATGGCCGAAGCATCAAGCTCGGTAACAGCGATAGAACTCTCCCCATCAAAAATTTTTCCCTGAAGATAGCACGAAGACAACACGAATCTCCCCCTGACGAAACCGCCCGAGCAAACAGCCGGCGAAGAGCCAACATCGTCCTGTTTCCTCTTATGGGTTGTGTCTGGGGTTGGAGGGTTTGAAGTGGTCCCCGGGGCGGAGCCTGCGCTGCCCATAAACTTTTCCAATGTTACTTGCTGCTTCACAGCACCAGTCTTCAGCACTGGGGGAACTTTCTTCAGGTTTTTGGCCGCTGTCGGTTTCACATTCGAGGAGAGCCCTGGTATTAATATAATGAGCCGCTCGGGCAGGCTCTCCATCCTCCTCGGGTAACTCTTTGCCATCTCTGTCCACCACAAAGGTAGGGCTGAAAGTCTCCACGTAAGCCTGCAAAACCCGGTAGGACTCCTTGTCCCCTTCACATAGCTGCTCGTGCTTGACGAGGAACTGGTTGGTCCTATATCTGAAACGAGGATATACCCACTCCAAAGGGAACTTGGACAGAGCCTTCTCAACTTATTGACCATCAACCTCCACGGTCTCAAGCGTAGAGAGGGATCTCCTAGCCACTTCAGAGACAGGTTTCACGACCAAGAACCTGTCCTTGAAGTGTCGAATAGATTATGAGTACGGCCAGAAGAGCCAGCTTTACTGCTTGAAAGACACCTAGCTTTGCTTCGGGCTCGCTGTACTCTGCAGGATTTAGAAAATGCACAAGAAAAAATCCACGGTCGACCCGACCTTCAGGTAACGGGAAACCAGCTCAAAAGCACGGATAAATGCCCGTGCGTTCGGATAGAGTTGGGCGGGGCACGGCTCTAAGTGGCAAAAGATGGCCTCCTGAAAATCGGTAAAGGGCAAGTGATACCTTGCCTCCATAAAGGCGTACTCATACATAGGGAATCGCATCCCCAGATACACCGAACAGATTCGGTTGTTTTCTGTCGGGCAGATAGCTCTCCAATGCGTAGCGCTCCCTCAGCCCGATCTTCAAGATAGGGAAACTCCCGAGCTTCCTCTTCAAAAAATGTCAACCTCGTCAACAGGGGTTCCTGGACGATCCACTTGAGGTCCCCTCAGCTACTTGGATGTTGGCATGGTCTACGAGCTGCTCCGCCTCCTCGTGCGCAACCCCAACGTCGGGTACGAAACCTTCGCGTTGGTCAGCCATTTCACCTGGAAAGTAGAGGAAGAAAAAGTGAATTCGACAACAAATATCAAATCCACCTTTCCACCACTAATCAAGTGAAAGGGCGAGGAATAAGTTGAGGATAACCTCAAGCCCTAGTCGACCACGACAGAATCAGCGACTTCACTTTCCCCCACAACGGGGACGAGTCTCCGCGACTCTACGAAGACTCTGTGAGAAGGACCTTAATCGACAAAATAAGCTCGTCGCGCGAAAGCCATAGTTTCATGTCGAACAAGCCTAATGCCCGACTACAAACCTAAAACTAATCTTAACTAGAACCTAGAGAGATCTACATAAACCTACATGATATTCATGGACATTCATCCCATGTTCTTCGTGTTCTTCACGTTCTTCATGAATTTTCCTAAAATTCACGTGTTCATCAAAGAACAGATGAACATTCAACCGAAAAATTCCTGAATCACCGGAAAGTTTATGCATATTTCCATAAATGAAGAAAACCATAGGAACTACAGAGGGAGGTGAAGAACTTACTTGAGAAGTCAAAGGTAGAAGATGAAGATCATGGACTAGGCTTTGAAGATTGAAGGTGGCAAAGAAGCTCCAGCGAAAGCACAAGTTGCAGGGCAAAGATGTTTGGGGAGAAGAATTTGAATGAAGTGTTTAAATGAATCCTCTCTCCCCCCTTTTTATAAGCACTTCCTCGCTTGGGAAACGCAAAGACCATCATAGCCTAGGCCTCTAGACCTTACAGGAATTGAATGCGCCACCACATTTCAGAAAGGGAATCTTAGCTTGGCATTCCCAAAGCTAGACGTTACATTAACCAAGTTCTGCTATCTTGCGAGCACATCCTCCTCGACAATACGCGCAACTCATGTCCTCGGTAGGGCTCGTCAACATAAAGACGCCACTTCGGCGAACACACTTCCTAAACCCGGCCGACATAAAAATGCCATTTCCGCGAGCATGTCCTCGCATACCAAAGGCTTGTCGGGCTAGTTAGGAACCAATGTCGACCACCACCACATTAGAACCGGCGTAGAGCGTGTCCCTGGACATTATTATTCACAACTGACAGTCCCCGAGGCTACCTCAAGTCATCACACTTATTCAGAGCAAATACTTGGAGGGCTCCTGTTCTGGACTGGGCAGGTGCTTGGTCCACAGAAGGGCAAGGCCCAATCCATTCCAGCTCTTGGCAAGGCCCAATAGCCAGAAACTAGCCGTTGGGCACAGACTAGTCGTTGGGTAGAAACTAGTCGTTGGGCACATCTAGCCGTTGGGTATAATATGATCGTTGTGGACGTCCCTCTCATGCGCTTGACAATTCACGCGACCAACTGCCTCCCCAAATCTCATGCAAGCAGTCGGACCAGGTCAAAGAGTCACGTGCTTGATCCTCTACCTGGCAGTCTCCCATTGGTCGACCAGATATTTCGGCCACATGGGAGACCTTGGGCCCGTGGTGGGGTTTACTTCTAAAAATACCTTCTCTCTTGAAAATGTCAGGTTTGATCACTATTCAATACTCAAAATCACACCTTAACGCTTTGTGCTTGCTTACTCTCTTTTGCTCAAATACTTACTTTGGCATCGGAGTACCTTGCAGGTACACCCCCTCCTCTCCTACAAGCATCCTCATCTGTCCTACACGAAGGCCACTACGATCCAGTCTGATCACCTCATATCAGTGGTGTCGTCTATGGGAAACACTGCTTCCCCGTCTTTTTGATTCAAGATTCCTCATCATTTTCACCCAAAAGACCAAAGCTCTCTCCAAAATTCATTTGATCATCATGGCCTCCAACAGGAACGATGATGTCTGTCAAGAACCTGTCGCCGCCGTTATTGCAGATAACGTCGATCTCCTCGTCCCCATAGTTACCTTTCCAGAGACAGACCATCGGGATGAAAATACCGCTTCTCCTATCCCCGATGATGTGAAGTCGCGCGCACAAGCTTTTGTTCCAGTTTTTGAGCCTATACCTGTCCCTCAAAATGCTGACCCCATCACTGCTGCCCTCATCGCCTCCCTCAACAGGTCCAACTTCCTGATCTTCCAACAGGGAAAAAAGATCAGTATGCTCGAGCATGCCTTCCAGGAGCTGCGTCCCTTGCAGAAGCACGATAATCCTTCTCCACAGCCGTAGTCTCCTCCTCAAAAGCGTAGCCGAGACAGATCCAGGAGTCTTTCTCCTGCCCGAAGACGCTCATGATCGGAGGAACCTGATTAAGAAGTCTGTAGATGACGATACCAATCTCCCATGCGGAGATCCAGATGCTCTCCTACTTCGAAGAGGACCAGGCCTTCGAGGAACCATCACGAGCACCGCAGGTCGTATATACATTCTCCCCGACATAGTAGAAGCCGCGAGCATAGCAATTCCACCTGTCGGCAATCCAACGCAAGCAGTGACGACGATGTCCATGGGCCACTTACGAAGAGATCACCGACCCAGGTGAGCATATAGAAAATATCAAAGCCATGCTCCACTATCATAACGTAAGCGGGGCTATTAAATGCAGGTTGTTCCCCATCACTCTCAGGAAGGGGCCCATGACCTGGTTCAAGCGGCTTCCCCGAGGTTCAGTCACATCCTGGAAGGATCTAAAGAACCAGTTTGCCCGCCACTTTACCGCCTCCCGGCGTTATCCCAAGTCAGAGGCCACGCTGGAAGCCATTATGCAGGGAAAGGATGAGCCCTTGCATGCATATATCGAGTGTTTCAACGAGGTTGTTGAGGTCCGCACGGGGGACTATATAAAGAAGTATCTCCTCGAAAAAATTTTGAGACCGGAGAGAAAACTACGTAAGGCGGTAGGCATAGAGCCTCCTTTCACCCTGGCCGAATCACTCTGTAAAGCTCAATCGTATATACAGTACGAGGAGAAATAGGCGGTGTACAAAGCCCGGGACTCTAGGGATCAAGAGAGTTCCCGATCAACAAAAAAAAGACGAATCAGAGGTCCCTAGGCGCGATAAAGAGAGACGACAAGGCGATCGTCCTCGTGAAGACAAGGGACCTGCTGGTCGTTTACAGAATATACTCTGCTAACAGCTCCCCGCGAGCGTATTCTCTCCAAATACATCAATGCAAAGCTCAAGCAGGGAGGTGTCATGTTCCCCAAAACAATATCATCTAAGGGTAACATAGACAAGATTAAATACTGCCGCTTCCATCGTAGCCACGACCACGTGACCGAAGACTGCATGAACCTCAAGGACGCCATTAAAATCCTCATTAAGGAGGGTCACCTAAAGCAATATACAAAGAAGGGTGAATCCTCTCGACGAGAGACTTTGGAGGCCAAGAAGGAAACATAGTCTACGCCGCCCAGTCCCCCCCCCCTCAGGTCACTATGTCCATTACGCGGCCAGAGGACTTCATCATCCCCGACCACATTAAGGATCCTCCTTAGATAACCGCGCACAGCACATGGGAGACCTTCCTGACGGCCATGGTCCTCTCGTGTGGGGGATACAGGGAGCTCACGATAGGATCGGTCAAGAGAAAGTTCGACCAGCTCATCGACTGCAGTCCCGACCAGCTATCCACGCTCGAGAAAGTTCGGGGGCATTCTCAGCCAATCACATTCTATCGGGGGAAGCTTCATGGTGGATCCCCAAACTCGCACATTCCTTTGCTCATCAGAGCGAGACTTGCCAACACTGACGTTCGACGGATCCTAGTCGACCAGGGTAGCTCTGTGGACATCATGTTCACCGGATTATTCAGAGCCTTGAAGTTGGACCAGAAGAACCTGTCGCCATACGTAGGGTCCGATCCACAGGGATTCAACGGAGGTACCTCCAGACCATGGGGATACGTGGAGCTTCCGGTCACTTTCAGGGAAGAGGCGGCCTCGAAGTCGATCAAGACTTAGTTTCTGGTAATTAACTGTTCTTCATTATACCTATGCATCCTGGGCAGACCAACCTTAGCAGAGCTAATCGTTGTTCCTTCAATCATTCATCTCAAGATGAAGTAGTACACAGAGAAGGGCCACTTCGCGACCTTGCACGGGGATATAGAAAATACAAGAAGGTGCTTTGAAGCAGCTACCTGAGGATAAAGCTCGATTGGTGCAGCACCCAAGGCCGACAAGCGGGCAAGGGAGAAAGACCATCCCGGCGAGGAAAGCCAGCCTGACAAGAAGCCAGCTCTCCCTGTGCACATCATCGACCTCGACAGCTGGATTTCTAAAGAAGGCAAGGACTATGGTGAAGGCACATCAATAGGGACAAGTTGTTCCTCTGCAACAACCATCATGCGCCCTGTGCTTGATAGGGGAGTTCGAGGTCATCACCTTCGGAGCCAACCCAAACAGAGGAGTAAAGATAGGTGCGGGGCTGCCTGACAAGGTAGAGCAGCAGTTGAAGACATGCCTAGAGGAAAACGCTGATTTGTTTGCATGGAGTGCTGCAGACATGCCCAGCCTAGACCCAGAGACCGCATGCCATCAACTGACCATTGACCCAGCTGCTCGAGTCATCGTGCAATGCAGGCGCAAGCAATCCGATAAGAAGGCACAGACTGCCGAAAAACTTGTACAAGACCTCTTAGAGGGAAAATTTATCTCGGAGGCCAGGTATACAACCTGGCTATCCAATATTGTACTTGTCAAGAAACATAGTGGAAAATGGCGCATGTGCATTGATTATACTGATCTCAACCGGGCTTGCCCGAAGGATGCTTATCCTCTGCCCAGCATAGATAAGCTCATAGACAATTCTGCAAGTTTCAAGCTCTTGTCCTTCACGGACGCCTATTCATGGTACAATCAAATCCCCATGGCCGAAAAGGATAAGAAATATACCACGTTCATGACCTCGTCGGGAAACTATTACTACAATGTAATGCCCTTTGGTCTGAAGAACGCTGGGGCCATATACCAGCGCATGATGAATAAAGTCTTCCGATCAAAAATCGGAGACATGCTCGAAGTTTACATGGACGACATGATCGTGAAGTCCCAAGAGGAATCCGATCACATGACCCACTTGCAAAAGGTTTTCGACCAGGCAAGGAAGTGCAAAATGCATTTTAACCCAGAGAAATGTACCTTCGGCGTGCGAGTAGGGAAATTCCTCGGCTTCTATCTCACCGAGAAAGGGATAGAGGCCAACCCCGATAAATGTCGGGCATTCGCTGAATTTCCCACAGCCAGGTCGAAGAAGTCCATACAGTCCCTCAACGGGATGCTCGCTTCGTGGCCAGGTCTGCCCAGCATGTTCTGCCCTTCTTTAAACTCGTCAGAAAGGAGGCCACGTTCGAATGTACTAAGGAATGCGAGAAGGCTCTGAGCCACCTCAAGTGAGCCTTGTTCGAACCCCCTGTGCTTTCACGACCAGAGTGCAGGGAGACATTGTACCTGTATACTCCCTCATCAGCGAACCCATTAGCGCCGCACTCATTCATGAGACAACGGATGGGCAAAAACCCATTTACTTCACGAGCAAGGCCTTACAAGGGCCAGAAATCAGATACGCGCAAATAGAGAAGGTCGCTCTTGCCCTTGTCAATGCGCGAGAAGGCTCAGGCATTACTTCTTGGCCCACACCATAATAGTGCATACGGACCAGCCCATAAGACAGTTACTTTGTCGACCAGATATGGCCGGCATAATGCTCAAGTGGCCTTTGGAGCTGTCAGAATTTGACATCCACTACGAGGGCATGAAGGCCCTCAAGGCACAAATCATGGCCGATTTCGTGGCTAAAATGACGTCTCCAGCATACCCGCCCAGCAGGGCACACAAATGGACCATCTTCATGGATGGAGCGACCAGCTCCTTAAGCAGTGGCGCTGGTATCGTCCTCGAAAACGAGGAAGAAATCCTGATAGAAGTATCATTAGTCCTGTCCTTCCCTACGTCCAAAAACCAAGCCGAGTACGAAGCTTTCCTCATAGGATTACGGCTGGCCAAAGACTTCGACGCCAAGGAGGTAAAGATCTTCACTGATTCCCAGCTCGTAGCATCTCAAGTACGAGGAGAATATCAGGAAAAAAAATGATCAGCTGGTCGAGTATTTGACGCTGGTAATGGAAAGAATTACTATGTTCGACGCGTGCGAGGTTTAACACATCCCTCACGAACGAAACGCGCGGGCAGATGTCTTGTCAAAACTGGCTAGCACTAGAAAGAAAGGTGGTAAAAAATCCATCGTACAAGAGATACTCGCTGGCCCAAGTATTGAGAAGCCATCAGAGCCGTTCGACGTTAACGCCATTAGAGACAGCAACTGCTAGATGACCCTAGTGTACAATTACCTTACCACCGGGGAATTGCCTGAGAACAGCAAGGGGGCCAGCGTGACTAAACGAAGAGCCTGCTCGTATGTGCTGGTCGAAAACAAACTCTATCTATGGGGATTCTCCATCCCCCTCCTGAAATGCGTTGAGGAGGACAATGTCCCTGAAATTCTCTAGGAAATTCATGAGGGCATCAACGTGCAGCACTTGGGAGGGAGATCATTAGCACGAAAGGCCCTGCGGGCAGGATACTATTGGATGACCATGCAGCACGATGCTAAGGAGCATGTCCAAAAATATGACAGATGCCAGCACCACGGGGACAGGCACTTGGCGCCCCCTAACGAGTTGAAGACTCTATCCTCGCCTTGGCCCTTCGCCTGGTGGGGGATGGATATACTCGGCCCCTTCACAATGGGGTCTTATCAAAACATATTTCTGATTGTGGTTGTCGATTACTTTACGAAATGGATCGAAGTCGAAGCTCTCGCCAAGATCACAGCCTTCAACATACTTCATTTCTACAAAAGGAACGTCCTTACACGATTCAGATTACCCCAGGCCCTTGTGACCGACAATGGTACCCAGTTCACGGATAGGAAGTTCCAAGACTTCGTCGCTAAACTAGGCACGAAGCAACACTTCACTTCCGTCGAGCACCCCCAGACTAACGGGCAAGCAGAGGCTGCGAACAGGGTAATTATATGGGGTTTAAAACGAAGGCTAGGAGAAGCCAAGAAGAGGTAGGTCGAGGAGTTACACAACATACTCTGGGCCTACAGAACAACCCCACACTCCACCACCGGGGAAACCCCTTTTTGACTAGCTTACGGAACCGAGGCGGTGATACCGGTGGAGATCAGAGAACCTTCCAGACAAACAGAAGCTCCTCTCGACAAGGAGATGATTGACGAGCCTTTAAGAGAAGAGCTCGACCTGGTCGAAGAAATACAGTCAGGGGCAGCTCTCTGTGAGGCTTCGCTAAAACAAAAAATAGCCTTGCGCGATGACGCTAAGGTCATAAAGCGCGATTTCCCCGTTGGCAGCTTGGTCCTACGCAGAAACCAGAAGGATTCGTGCGAGGGCAAGCTGGCCATAAACTGGGAAGGGCCCTATAGGGTCAAGTCAAAAACAGGCACCGGAGCCTACTACCTAGACACTCTGGATGGAGAACAATTTGCTCGACCATGGAACGCTGAAAACCTCAAACAATATTATTGTTAGGGCCAGCCACTAGGTTGGACTAACTGCCAACGAGATCACCCCCAACGGGGAGACGGCTCAGGCCCGGTGCAAGCACGATCCCTCACCTTACACCGTCGGCCAGTTTCTGCTCATGGGACGAGCAGACTCTGCGCACAACGGGGATACCTCAATCGAGTTCAGTCGTTGCCGCACCAACAAGGCAGGAGACCCAACTCGCGATGGGAATAGTCCAAGCCTATGGGATTAGTACCTCAACCGAGATCCTAGTCCCATCACCGGCGAAACTACTTCGCCTCCTCGACGAGTCTCCCAAACTGTCGAGCATAACAAGAGCAAATCGAGCAAAACGTCCATACTTTGCATTCAAACTTTAAAAGCATACACAAATAAATGCAACGAACACAATGCTAAATGCAATATATTTATATAATTTCAGAAACAAGGCCAAAATAAGTCAACAATACAAGAAAAGGGTTGTGCCAGACAAAAGGTTATAAATCAAAAGGCATGCACGCCCACAAAATACAAGTACAAATTCAAAATAAAAACTAAGCTGCATCGCTGGGAACCTCCGGGGGAACCACATCACCGTTGAAAACCACATTAAAAACCTCGGTCAGTAGATGGACGTTGGAGTTGAGGGCTTTCAACTGCTCCAATGCAGTGTTGAAACCAAACTCAGCTGCCCCCAGATTATCCTTCTCAAGAAGACAGATCCTCTCGATCAGGTCCCTCCACGTCTTCAGAGCCTTCTCGTCGTCGGTCTCCAGCTCAGCTATCCTTGCCTTCAGACGAGCATTCTCGTCATTCACTTTGGTCACCTTCCCCTTTATCTGGGTCACTTCCTTCTGAAGTTCTATCTTAGCCTCCAGGTTCCCTTGAAGTTTCTTCAAATCGTTGTAAATCACTGCGTTTTCTAGCTCCAGGTCAGAGATCTTAGCTTTCTTCCGCTTAAGGTCAGCAAGCGGAACCATCTCTGCATCCCCGAGGGCCAATGCCGCCTCCAGTACTCTGATCATAGTCGTCGCGTCCTGACAGAGAAGCTTTCTCCGTACCTGAGGGTCGGCAGACAGGATGGCGAAGCATCAAGCTCGGGAACAGTGATAGAGCTCTCCCCATTAAAAATTTTCCTATAAAGATAGCCTGAAGATAACACGAATCTCCCCCCGACGAAACCGCTCGAGCAACCTACCAGCGAAGAGCCAACATCATCATGTTTCCTCTTATGGGTCATGTCCGGGGTTGTAGGGTTTGAAGTGGTCCCCGGGGCGGAGCCTGTGCCACCCACAAACTTTTCCAATGTTACTTGCTGCTTCGCAGCACCAGTATTCGGCACTGGGGGCACCTTCTTCAGGTTTTTGGCCGCCGCTGACCTCATCTGACGCTCCCTCATGTCTGCCATTTTCCCTGCCAACATAAAAGATGAGATTAGTACGTTTGGTGAAAATGAAAAACACAGGCAAAGGAGCAAGCTATACCGAGGAGCTCGAATGCAACGTCGTCGGTTTCACATTCAAGGAGAGCCCTGGTATTAATATAACGAGTCGCTCGGGAAGGCTCTCCTCGAGCAACTCTTTGTCGTCCTTGTCCACCACAAAGGTAGGGCTGAAAGTCTCCACGTAAGCGTGCAAAACCCAGTAGGACTCCTTGTCCCCTTCACAGAGTTGCTCGTGCTTGAAGAGGAACTGGTCGGTCCTATATCTGAAATGAGGATATACCCACTCCAAAGGGAACTTGGACACAGCCTTCTCAACTTGCTAACCATCAACCTCCACGGTCTCAAGCATAGAGAGGGATCTCCTAGCCACTTCACAAACAGGTTTCACGACCAAGAACTTGTCTTTGAAGTGTTGAAAAATTCTGATTACGGCCAGAAGAGCCTGCTCTGCAGCTTGAAAGACACCTAGCTTTGCTTCGGGCCCACTGTGCTCCGCAAGATTTGGAAAATGCAAAAGAAAAGATCCACGGTCGCCCCGACCTTCATGTAACGGCAGACCAGCTCAAAAGCATGAATAAACGCTAGTGCGTTCAGATGGAGTTGGGCGGGGCACAGCTCTAAGTGGCAGGAGATGGCCTCCTGAAAATCGGTAAAGGGCAAGCGATACCTTGCCTCCACAAAGGCGAACTTATACATGGAAAATCGCATCCCCGGATACAACAAATAGATTCAATCATTTTCTGTCGGGCAGATAGCTCTCCAATGCACAGGCGCACCCTCAGCCTAATCTTCAAGATGAGGAAACTCCCGAGCTTCCTCTTCAGTAAATGTTGACCTCGTTGACAGGGGTTCCTGGGCGATCCACTTGAGATCCCCCTCAGGTACTTGGACGTTGGCATAGTCAACGGGCTGCTCCGCCTCCTCGCGCGCAGCCCCAATGTCGGGTACGACCCCTTCGTGTTGGTCAGCCATTTCACCTAAAAAGTAGAGGAAGAAAAAGTGAATTCGAAGACAAAGATCAAATCCACCCTTCCACCACTAATCAAGTGAAAGGGCGAGGAATAAGTCGAGGATAACCTTGAGCCCTAGTCGACCACAACAGAATACGACGACTTCACTTTCCCCCACAATGGGGATGAGTCTCTGCGACTCTACGAAGACTCTGTGAGAAGGACCTTACTCGACAAAATAAGCTCGTCGCGCGAAAGTCATAGTTTCATGTCGAACAAGCCTAATGCCCGACTACAAACCTAAAACTAATCTTAACCAAAACCTAGAGAGATCTACATAAACCTATGTGATATTCATCCCATGTTCTTCGTGTTCTTCACGTTCTTCATGAATTTTCCAGAAATTCACGTGTTCATCAAAGAACAGATGAACATTCAACCGGAAAATTCATGAATCACCGAAAAATTCATGCATATTTCCAAAAACGAAGAACACCATAGGAACTGCAGAGGGAGGTGAAGAACTTACTTGAGAAGTCAAAGGTAGAAGATGAAGATCACGGACTAGGCTTTGAAGATCGACGGTGGCGAAGAAGCTCCGGCGAAAGCATAAGTTGCAGAGTAAAGATGTTTGGAGAGAAGAATTTCAATGAAGTGTTTAAATGAATCCTCTCTCCCCCTGTTTTTAAGCACTTCCTCGCTTGGGAAGCGCAAAGGCCATCATAGCCTAGGCCTCTAGACCTGACAGGAATTGAATGCGCCACCACATTTCAGAAAGGGAATCTTTGCTTGGCATTCCCAAAGCTAGACGTTACATTCAGCAAGTTTTGAAATCTCACGAGCACATCCTCCTCGACAATACGCGCAACTCATGTCCTCGGTAGGGCTCGTCGACATAAAAACGCCACTTCGGCGGACGCACTTCCTAAACCCGGTCGACATAAAAAAGCCATTTCCGCGAGCATGTCCTCGCATACGAAAGGCTTGTCGGGCTGGTTAGGAACCAATGTCGACCACCATTGTGTGATATTTTGATGTTGTTGCTACTGTATGAATGTATATGTTGCAGATCTGGTTTTTGTGCAGGTTGAGAGAACGAAATCAGACCTAAGACCTATAATTTTGATTAGTATTGATAGGTGAAAGATGTAAGATGAATAATAGGGCCTAAAATTGATGTAGAAACAAGTTTAGGACTGAATTGGAGTGGAAAAGTGAGGATCCCGTAGCAGAACCCAGACTGGTGTGGGGAAATTGAGTTTGCGTAACAGATCTGGCCATACGCATATCAGGTAAGGATTACGCGTACGGCTATGGTCAATACGCTTATGGGAGAGCCAAAAGGAGGCTTGGCACGACCCTCTGCCCGTACGCGTAACGGTACGCGTATGGAGGCTTGGGCATTACGCGTAAGGGGGAGGCATTACGCGTATGGTTTGGGTGAGCGAGCTGGAAATACGCGTATGGAACGGGGCAATACGCGTATGGCCAGCGAGAGTGCAAAATTTTGTTGTTTCGAGATTTCTTTCCCGTTTTCGCGTTCGAAGTGGTTTCTTTTGGTTTGATAGGTTGGGGATAGATGTCAGACCTTGAGAAATGTAGGATTGGTGATAAAAATAATTGATTTAGTAATTTTGGTGGATTAATTAGATAATTAGATAATTGAACGCCGTGTGAGGTTTTTCTTGTTGTGATGTGTGAGATGGTGAGCAGGTGTCTCACGTGTGATTAAGAGGATCGTGAAGATGTATGATTGTTGTCATACATGTGTGTTGTATGCATATTTACTATCATGCATTCATGGTGTCGGTGGTGATGAATCATTGCTCAGGAGGAGTGTATGTGATTCATTCGAACTCCAATGTGGAGTGTGGTGGAGATAAATCATTGCCAAGTAGGGGTGTATTTGATTTATCTGGGTTCGATTGAATGAACCATGGTGATATTGGTACCACATGCATTGTGTCGATGTTTGGAGTCACAGTGCATTATTATATGTTTGGGGAAATCTGAATGAAATTGACAAGTATGTCGTGATGGTGTGCTTCTGTTATATGATTGTGTGAGTACTACCTTTAGCATGTATTATACACCATTATTTATTGAATGTAGTTCTCACCCCTTTTGTTATTTGTGGCATCTGTGCTTCTTCGGAAGTACAGATAATCCAGGTACTTGAGTGCGCATGGAGTGCGTGTTGCTTGATCGAGTCTTAGGAGTTGCTCTGATACGTAACACGGGATTTTGGGAGTTTTTCGTCATTTGTTAATCTTTATTCTTTATTGTTTGTTACGTATCATTCTTTTATTGAACTTATGGTGGACCACGTTTTATGTGGAATTTTGGTGTTGTTGGTAAATTGCCGTATTTTGATTAAAACAATTATTTCCGCTGCTTATTAATAAAAAGGAGTTTTGTTGTTGGTTTTAACGATGTGGCATCCTACTTTTTGGTTGTAACTCTGATTATTTTTGTAATATTTCTATATTTTGAAAAATGGGAAAGTGGGGTGTTACAATTGGTATCAGAGTAGGTCGGTCCGTCCGGCCAGGTGTAATAGTTGAGTTTATCCTTAGAATAGGAGTCAATTGTGTGTTCTGACTGTATGTTGATTGTTGACCAGTATGGCAGGAAGGAATGATACTGCTCTTGCTGCTGCTATGCAAGCTATGGCACAGGCGGTAGAGAACATTAATCAGGTTGGAGGTGCGCAGTTCTGTGACTTAGCTCAGTTCTAGAGCAATAAGCCGCTTACATATGAGGGAGATATTTTGGACCCAGAGGCTGCACAGAAATGGCTGAAGGCTGTTGAGAAGATATTCAGGACCATGGGATGCAGTGATGCTCAGAAGGTACGGTTTGGCACTCATATGCTGGAAGGTGAGGCTGAAGCCTGGTGGGACAATAGTCGTTAGAGGTTGGAAGCTGCGGGTACTGAGATTACTTGGACAGTATTCCAAGCTGAGTTTCTAGAAAAGTACTTTCCGGAAGATATCCGTAGTGCAAAAGAGATTGAATTCCTGGAGCTGAAATAGGGTACCATGACCGTTGTTGAATATGCTGCTCGGTTTAAAGAGTTGGTGCAGTATTGTGCTCATTACAATACGGAAGAAGCTATGACTTCGAAATGCTTGAAGTTTGAGAATGGGTTGCGTCCCTACATCAAACTGGGCATTTCTTGTCAGAAAATAAGGAATTATCCAGAGCTGGTAAGCAGAAGTAGGATATATGACAATGATAACAGAGCCAGAATTGCTCATTACAAAGCTGTGAATGATAAAAAAGGTAAGCAGAGATTTGGGGGTACTCCTTACAGTGCTCCAGTTGATAAGGGGAAACAGAAAGTTGTTGCAGGGAAGAAACCAAAGGAGGGAGGAGTGGTTCCTGATGATCTCAAGTGTTTCAGATGTGGTGGCGCGGGTCACCGTGCTAATAATTGTCCGAATATGGTGAAGAAGTGTTTCAAGTGTGGGTGACCAGGTCATGTTATAGCAGATTGTAGGGCCACTATGCCTACCTGTTATAACTGTGGAGAGAAGGGTCATATCAGCACTCACTGTGAGAAGCCAAAGAAGTCTCAGGCCGGTTGAAAAGTGTTTGCTTTGGTGGGAGCCCAATCCACCGATGAGGAACGTTCCGTCAAAGGTACTTATTTTATTAATGATATTCCTTTGATTGCTATCATTGACACGGGTGCAACCCACTCGTTTATTTCTGTTGATTGTGTGAAGAGATTAGGAATTGTACCATCTACCCTAGATCAGAGGATGACGATTGAAACTTCGTCTATTGGTTCGGTAGTTACTTCCTTAGTGTGTTTGAAGTGTCCGTTGACTATGTTTGGTAGAGATTTCAGAGTGGACCTGATTTGTTTGCCACTCGGTAATCTCGATGTTATTTTGGGGATGAACCGGTTGGAGTTCAACCGAGTGTATATTGATTGTTTTAGGAAGACGTTATTATTTCTTACTCCTAAAGAGGAAGCATTAGCGGATTCCTTGTCTAGCAGAGAGTTGAGGACGTTGTTGAAAGATGAAGCTAAGATGTTTGCAGTGTTTGCCTCGTTATCTGTTGAAAGCAAGACTTCAGTTAATGAGTTGCCAGTGGTGAATAAATTTCCTGAAGTGTTTCCAGATGATATTACAGAATTGCCTCCGACAAGGGCAGTTAAATTTACTATTGATCTTGTACCGGGTACCAGACCTATCTCTATGGCACCGTACAGGATGTCTGCATCAGAATTGGCATAATTGAAATCTCAGATTGGAGAATTGCTTGATAAGAAGTTTATTAGACTGAGTGTGTCGCCGTGGGGAGCTCCAGTGTTGTCGATGAAGAAGAAGGATGGTAGTATGCGTCTGTACATTGATTACCGTCAGTTGAATAAAGTGACCATTAAGAATAAGTATCCACTTCCGAGGATTGATGACTTAATGGATCATCTTGTAGGAGCTCGTGTTTTCAATAAAATTGATTTGAGGTCGGATTACCATCAAATTCGAGTAAAGGAAGATGATATTCAGAAGACTGCGTTCAGGACTCGCTATGGACATTACGAATATGTAGTGATTCCTTTCAGAGTGTCTAATGTGTCGGGTGTGTTTATGGAGTATATGAATCGTATCTTTCATTCTTATCTGGATCAATTTATTGTGGTATTCATTGATGATATACTGATTTATTCTAAGTATGACGAAGATCATGCAGGGCACTTGAGAAATGCATTGCAGGTGTGTCGCTACCGAGATTTTCATCCAAGTACAAACGTGAAAGTGGCGCGGAAACAGAGTCGCCAGCAATGTGTATTTATCCCAAGAGAGGGAAAGGAAACACTGCGTAAACCTGAGGAAAAGGAAAGAACGAGGTCTCGCGACCAAGAGAAATGGGTAAGGGAGTCGGTTACGCGAAGGGAAGGTATTAGCACCCCCACACATCCATCGTACTCAATGGGATCCACGCTTGTTGTTTCGATCAAAGGGTGTAAGGAACTGGAAATGAACTGCTAACTGGAGAACTAGAAATGAAAGATAGAAAGGAGAAGGGAGAGGAGAAAGAAGTGACTCGATAGGACATCATCGGAGTCCTAGGCCTACGTATTCCCTCAGTGCAATGGGAAAGTCAGAGTCAGCGTAGTTTGACGGACTACGGGGAAAGGTTGCTCGTCAAGACATCGTCGTCTTGTGCCTACGTATCTTCAATCAGACGAGAAAGAAGAATCAGAGCAAACGTAGTTCGGCTCAACAAGGGTTTCTTTGTTTGTGTTTTTTAATGGAAACGTCAGAGTGCGCATTCCAGCAGTTAGGTGTTGCAGCTCGCTGTAGGGAGACTTAGGCGTTACCTGTTTGCGGTAGAATGGACATGACGAATCCTTAAGGAATAGAATGAAGTAGATGAGAAGAGCATTGTTTGTTTGTTTTTTGTATTCTGAAAAGAAGTGTTTTGATTATTTTGTGTTTACAACGCATATTGTATTTAAGTCTTTCACGTAGGATCGAATGCATCGCATATCGATCCAAGACGGGACGTATTCTAAACATTCTAAGAAAGTGAGAGAAGACCCCTCACTATCTTATTCTCACATGAAAGGCTCAAATGCAATATATGTTATGCCTTTATTAAGTGTTTATGCTTTTTGTTTTGAGATGAGAAGAAGAGAGACTCAAAGGTTAAGAAAGGTAAAAGTCTAAAGGGAGACTAATAATCCTAAGAGTTATCATGCTTGGATGTTCCTAATGGTTAAGTGTGGTTTAGAAACCTAAGTCTAAAAGAAAAGAGAAGAAGAGTGAGTTCTAACTTACTTCAAAGATTGAAGTTAAGTTAAGAACTCAAAGGGATGAAAGAAGTTGTACAAAGAAAGCATTGAAATGCTTTGCACAACACAAAAGAGAAAGCATTAGAAAGAGGAGGGAAGAAGGTGTCTGTGGAAGCATATCCACACACTCAACTTACCATTAGCCCCTACAAGCAAAGGTTAGCTAAACAATTGAATATGAAAGCATAAGTAAAAGAAGGAAGACAATTAAGCATCAAACTACTTATGAAATGAAATTATGAATAAAACAAAGCCTAAACCTAAAAGGAAAGGACTCTAAGTGCTCAAGGACCTCTAAAGTCAGTATCTATGTCTAATGATGTTCAATTAAGGTTAAGGTACCTAAGGGGATCAAACTATGTCAAGAAAGGTGCCAAAGATTCATACAAGTTCAAGTTATGAATCATGGATGAAATATGAATGTGTATGACATACAAACATGAATAAATGCATGAGTGAACCTCAAGATCAGAATTGAATGACATGTTATAATGTATATGGAAGTAGATGGATGCTCATACAAAGCATGAGTGAAATGATTTAAGAAGATAAAGCAAATAGAAACAAGCAATGTTCAAGTTCAAGTAAGAAAAGAAGAAACTTATAACACAAGTCAAAGTTGAAAAGAACATGAAAATAAATGCAAATGGATGCAAGTCAGAATTAAACATCATGCTTGAATATCCTATAATGTCTATGAACAAGCATACAAGTTATGAGAATGGATGTTTAAGTAGATGAAGTTAGATGAAGAAGAAGTGAGAAGAAGAGAAAAAAGTCTCATATAGAAAAAGAAGTAACTTGGAACACAAGTCAAAGTTGCAAACCATAGATGAATGATCATGGATTATAGGTCAGTACCAAATGAAATTTAAGATGCAATTAGAATGCAAGAATTGATCATACAATATGCATATGCAAACCACATTAAAACTAGTTAAGAAAGAAAGATGAATAAGGTCAAACATAAACAAGTATGCAAGATGAATGACATTTGAATGTATGAGATGATTATGGGCCAGTAGCATATCATGGATGAAATGCAATTAGAATGCATGAATAGGCAATGATGGTTCAAGTACAAGTCATGTTGATGATTAGAAGAGAAGAGAAACAAGTTTAGGCCAAACATTTCAAGTAGGATGCATTTTAGAACACAAACAAAAACCAAACAAAGATGCAAAGCAAGTGACCTATAATCCTTGGCAAAGGACCTATAATATTCTAATAAGGACCTATATTGATGCACAAAGTGATTCTAATATGATGGCACAAGTGCCTCCTAATCAAACAAAGTTTAGAAGTTAAGAAAGCACACACAAAATGTTACCTATAATCATCAACAAGGAAAAAATAGAAATGAACTTGGAAAAATTATGAAAATAAGGTGCAAAGTACCTAAGCTAGAAGCAAATCGAGTTCCCAAACTATCATGGCCAAATTCAAATGGGAACATGCTCAAATAAATCAACAAAGTCATATTGAAACACATCAAAAGAATGCATAATTATGAACATCAAAAGCTATGATAAAATGACTTTAAAAATATGAGAAAAATTTTTTCAAATGCCTCAAGATATGGTTCAAGCATGGCAAAAAGATTGGATGCAAAAATGTTTTAGAACTATGTAAAAGAAATTGGACAATGCACAAGTATCATGAAGAAAGTCATTTAAAAAGAAAATAAAAGGAAATTATAAAAATATGAGCAAAAAGTATTAAAATCAGAATTAAAAATAATAGAAAATTAGATAAATGTGTCAAGATAACATGTGAATTTATTCGGAATTTTTGGGAATGATTTGGTATTTTTAATAAAAGAAAATGAAACAGGCATAGAAAAGAAAATAAAATGTAAAAGAAATAATGCAGGGGGTGCCACACAAGTAAAAATGCAGTTCAAAACATCCTTGGGCCCAAAAATAGGGGTGGGAATAACAATTGAGGTCCAGTCCACAAACGCACTCAGACATGAGGTCTATAACTTGGAACACAGTCAAACATTGACTCAACCACAGCCCTAGGATCTAGTCAACATGGAATGATCAAACGAATCAAATGCAACGCACATGGTAGCAAACATGAATGAACACATGCAAGAACAGTCAAAGTAAACAATTATAAAAATGAGATCACGTGAGGAGGAGGCTCCTCATTAATGCGCTGTCACGTTTAGACGCGTTAGATCAAAAGCATTGTACGGTCAGGACTTAAACTAAGAAATACTAGGGTTTCAAACGTTCAAAACAACCTCACCGGCCGGAGAAGACTCCGGTCATCTTCTCCGACCACACTCTGGCATGGCAAAGCTCACAGATGTCCATAAATTCATAGAACACACATCAATCAAATCCTCAAGTCATGTAGAACACGGATCCAAGCTTAGATTTCACATACAACACACATACAAAAAGAATCGAACGAGAGAAGTTTGCCCTAGGTTTTGCAACTATGCTCTTAGAGAGCCTATCAACTAGCCAGATCATTCATAACTTCTAGTAAGCTCTATAAACAGCAGAAACAAGCTTAAGCAAAGAGATACGATGCAATAAAAGTTGAAGAAGTTTGAACTTGAAAATGATGCACTTTGAGTTGTAAGAATACCAGAGGTGTTTCTTTGATCCTTGAACTGCAGAAGAAGCCAAATAAAGGCTTGAGAAAACTTGTAATTGTTTGAGAATTCAGAGAGAAGGTTGAAACTGATGAAGATTCAATGATGCAGCAACATTCTTCTTCAATGCTCCATTGAAGTTTGTTGATGATATATGAAGAAAGTGCAGAGAAAATGGATGTGGAAGCTTTGAGAGAGAGATAATTTCAGAGAGCTTTTGAGAGTGAGAGTTTGGGAAAATGTGAAGAATTAAATTGTTAGTTGCAAATTTCTGTTAGAGATCCTTTTATACCAATGGTTAACTATTAACCACCTTGGTTAACAGTTAGAACCAAGGTTAATTATGGTGAAAATGAGAGAGCATAGGGTGGAATGAGAAATTTTGAAAATGAGAGGGAGAAGAGCTCGTGTGTGTGAGGTTATTGATCATATGTGGGCAAAGACATGATACTTATGATGAGGATGATGAAGGATGGTGATGTGTGTGTTGATATTAGTGCGGAAGCATGAACACTTGTTGGACAAGTTTGGTCATTTTCCTCATTGGTGTATAGTAAAGGTATGTGTGCATGTATGTGTAAGATGGTGTGTGTCTAAATGAGGCAAAGGATGTGATGTGCATATCCCATACGTGTGAACTGATATGAATCAAACAATATCATGCACAATCATTTCTGTTTTGGTAGCATAACTTCCATGGAGGTGATGATGTTTGAAGAGGAAATTCTCAAAGTATAGTACATGAAATGAGATGATTTTGGTGGCTATGGATCAAGAACATGTAATGGAACAAGTTTGATGTTGGAATCAAAGTGAATGGAAGCTTGTAATATGCATAAAAATGACCAAGAAGTCATGTGTGCAAAACTGCCCCATGGGCGTGTGGGATATGCATCAGACCTGGTGTCATGGCCTATGGAATTTAAGTATGAGACCACCATGTTTGGACCATCATAACTCTCCATCCTTTGATCAAATAAAAAAGTGATAAACATGAAAGTTGTAGAGGGAATGGAGATGAACAAGATTGGTGTTCAATATTTTTTTCATTTGAAACCTTCTTCATTGAGAAAATTTGCTTGACTTTTGGCACACCACATGTTTGATGAAATGCTTGCATGCCAGCCCAGTCTTGCTTGGTCATGACTTGGTTTTTGCCTTGATTTTGCTCTACTTTGATTGATCATAACTCCCTCAATTTTGATCCTATGGAAGAGTTCTTGGTATGGATTTGAAGCTTGGAATGTGATCTTTAATTGGCTCAACTTAGGCCTGAAGTTTGAAGCTTTTATCATGGAGAAAGACTTCCTTGAAGTAGAGTGCAAAATGGTCAAAACTTGCCATTTTTAGAAACCCTAAGTTTCTAAATTTGGCAACTTTGTATAATTCTTATTTTTGATGAATCTCTTGACATTTCTTGATCAAATCCTGCCCAATGAACATATGTGACTTGAGTTTCATGAATTTGACCTTAAAAGGTCAGGAGTTGACTTCTCCTTCTGCACAGTTGACTTTTTCATCAATTTCTTAATTCTCAAGCAACTGACAAATTGAACCCCTTCTGAAATGAACCAATGGGCAATCTTCCATCCTTAGATACTTGATATCATGTAGAAAATATTGAGATCAAGTTTGAACAAAATTTCATCAGGAGACTGCTTGAATCACCAACCCTAATTTGGACTGTTTTTGCTAGGAGATGATGAACTGTTCAACTTCTTGGTGAATTCTCTTCTTCCAATGACTTGTGGGATCAATTGGGATCATATGAGACATAAGAGACTCTTGAGCCTTGCTTGAAGACCTTAGGCTTTAGCTCTCTTGCTTTGACAAATCAATGCTCTGAAATCCACTGATCACATGCCCCAATGCAACATGTATGAGATATGAGATGAAATGAGATATGAATGCAATGCAATGAAACATAAGCTAGGTAACAACAAGAGGGCAAATTTTGGGGTGTTACAGCTGCCCCTATTCAATCATCTGTTAACCTGAGAAGGATGAAAGCAAAGGCTATTCAGACAATCAAGGTGAATGGTGATTGAATACCAAAACAACCAGAAAATTTGCACGCTGGATGAAGAAGAAAAGGGATATAAACCCTTCTGGAAGTATCAGCAACTAACTGCATAGATTGATACAACGTGTATCGAAATAGGGATATGGACAATTATCAATGACCATACGGACGAGTATGGAAAGAAACACGTATGGGTGTTTAGGTCAACAATGCAGACGAGCAATGGGCAATCATCAAGGGTACACGACGAGTGATCAAGTCGACGATACGGACGAGTATCGGACGATGATTAAGAAAAGGAACACACACAAGTGTTCGGGTCAACGATACGGATGAGCATCGGACAATCATGAAAGGAACACGACAAGTGACCAGGTCGACGATACGGATGAGTATCGGACGATGATTAAAAAGGGAACACACACAAGTGTTCGGGTCAACGATACGGACGAGCATCGGACAATCATCAAAGGAACACGACGAGTGACCAAGTCGATGATACGGACGAGTATCGGACGATGATTAATAAGATACGGACGAGTATCTCAAAAGTCAATACGGACGAGTATCGGCTAAAAAGTTTAGACACGGACGGGTTCTGAAAGGACACAGACAAGTGTAGTAGGTCAATACGGACGGGTATTGAAACAAAAGTTTAAACACGGACGAGTACTGAAAGGTCACGGACGAGTGTCAAAGATCAAATACGGACGGGTATTGAAACGAAAGTTCAAACACGGACGAGTGCTGTAAGGATACGAACGAGTGTCAAAGGTCAATACAGACGGGTATTGAAACGAAAGTTCAAACACGGACGAGTGCTGAAAGGACACGGACGAGTGTTAAAGGTCAATACGGACGGGTATTGAAACAATAGTTCAAACACAGACGAGTGCTGAAAGGACAGACGAGTGTCTAAGGTTAATACGGACGGGTATTGAGGTGATGGAAAGAAACACGGATGAGTGTTTAACGCAAACTACCTTGAGGGAATAACCCACAAGACCACCTGGACGAAGGGGTGAAAGAAAGAGGACCCACGGATCGACGATCCTGACAAACGACTCTGCAAGGGATAAGAAGGTAGACCATCAACTCTGAGGTTGAGGGAAAATGGCATTCGCTCTGAGATTGAGACAATTTGAAGTAAACAATAACACTGAGGTTGAGGACAAGATAGACATCAACTCTGAGGTCAGAAGAAGGATATACGACAACCTTGAAGTTGGTATAAAGGGCGTCAACTCTGAGGTTGGACAAAAACGAAGGTATTCATCAACTCTGAGGTCGAGAAAAGGTTTACAACAACTTTGAAGTCGGTATAAAGAGGCGTCAACCCTGACGTAGGGGAAAAAAAGAAGGCACGACAACTCTGAGGTTGGAGAAAGGCGACAACTCTGAGGTTGGAGAAGAAAGGGGCGTCAACTCTGAGGTTGAGAAAAAGTATACAACAACTTTGAAGTTGGTATAAAGGGCGTCAACTCTGAGGTTGGATGAAACAGGCGTCAACTCTGTGGTTGGAGAAAATAAGCGTCAACTCGGAGGTTGGAGATCATTGCTTTAATTGAAGGTTGATCTGGGATTTTGCACAAGGTTCCAAATCTGGCTTATGCTTCGATGCATGTTTGAATTTTTCCATAATGCTCCATATCAATGGAATGCTACGCTTTAGAAAATGCTATGCAAACTATATGCAAATGCAAAAGAGACTCCGGACGAGGAATCCAACTCTGCGGGGAAAAGATCATTGTTCGATCCTTCAATTGTTCTGTGGGGATTAACCCTTCTGCCGGGGATAACACTTGCCATAATTTGCCAAAAATAAATTGGCTTGCAGATTCGCTGAGGTGTGATGATCCTGTTGAAGAAGTTTCCACTGGAATGACTCTGCCCTAGAGAGAGATTATTCTGCTCATGGAACTTCGCTGGGGATGAGAACTTTCTGAATAACGTTCTGCTGAGGAAAAAGAGTCATTAAAACTCTGCTTGGGGATCTATTAAACCCAAGATCCTTTGCTAGAGATAATCAGCCTTCTGACTCAGTTGGGGAATCAGCCACTATTATCGACACAAAAAGAGCTTGTAGCTGTTGGAAGTACTGAATGGGAGAATCGACTTAATAAGATACAATGATACTGCTGGAGTTGCCCGTCGATCTCAAGCCGTTACGAGTGACCGCTGATCAACCGGTGGACTCAATCAGTAAAAGTTGTGACAAAAAGGTGATATGGGAACCCTTTCCTGAATATGGTTGCCCCGGTATTCTGACTTAGGGGTAAGTGATTACTTGTTCTGAAGAAATGGCTCTCACCTTTGAAATCACTTGTACCTATTACCTGCAAGCAAAAGGATATGCACGTATGCCCTGTGCCGGATATGACTTTTGCAACTGAGAAAATCCAACTCTGAACCACCACTTGTTGGGGAGAAGGATTTGGATGCATCTCTTGCTGGGAACATGATTAATGAAGCCTGCTGAAGACAGGGGACCACACATGCCTTGGGTTGGAATGCCCCTATGTTTCAAGCCTTTTGGCTGATTGACTGCATATGCGTGAACAACCGTTTTTTTTTTCACTTGCCCCAGACCAACATGGTCCACCAAAAGAAATTGTCTCAAGAGGATTTCACAGAAGACTTGACATCCGAAATGCCTCAATGTCTTCAAACTCTTGGAGAGATTCGTCGGATCTCGAAATAACTGCCTCAGACTGTATGTTCTACAGAGGAATTTGCCTTGAGAAGATTCATGAACAATCTCATATCACCGTGAGATATTCTGACCCAGTATTATGAACCCTGGATAGGCTAATCAGTCGTCTGGATGGACTAACTTCTCGTGCTCTTGGGATGGCCTGCCCCAGTATGAACCTTGAAGTGGTTTTGCCCCTGACTACTGAACTCTGAAGAGATTTCTTGACGTGATTGGCCCGAATTGGCTACTCCTTAAAGAGATGATTCGACGTGATTTCCCCATATCGGCTACGTCTTAACACAACTTGTAGGGAAAGCTCCCGCTCAAAAAAGTTTCCTGAGGAAGTACCACTGGATGTGGCTGTCCTTCGGGAGTTTCAGGATTCTCAACTCGGCAAGATTAAGCTTCTGGACTGAATTTCCATATGTAAACTTCTTTTGATGTTAAACAAATGTACGCGAGCAGAAAATGTTTTATTCTGAGAATGAAAACTCTAATGCAACACACATGTTAATCTTGAAGTTTTACTGAAAAACATGTCGCAAACCCTTTGTGAGCGGATCATGGATTAGGATACGGCATTAATTTTTGAATGAAAGAATGCAATGCACATGCAACACCGATAAAGATCTTTTAGCACAACTCACAGGAGTCAGGAACGCTATCTCTTGGTAGTATGCTTTCAAAATAACCCTGTTTCAATTGAGGACTTTCGGTTTTGTAACGAGGCCTAGTTCACGGTTATTGAAACAAAGGATATAAGGCTCAAAACTTATTAGTGCCCACCCACTCTTCGTGATGTCCTCCAGTCCTATGTTCAGTTAGTTCAGTACTAGCGTTCACCTCTCAAAAGAAGCTTTTGTGATGGTTGAGGAACCATTGACTTTTAACGGTTTAAGCACCAATCAGGTTGTTGGAGTAACAGTCATCCCTTTTTGTCTTTGTGTCTGTGTCACACGACTCTATTCTTTCGCTTGAGGATCTTTCTTGGGTAATCCTGTTCGCATTTCGCTTTCACATTCTTTTGCTTATCCCTAACTTTTTCCTGGACAGATTCTTTTGAATCTTTGATTTCGGAGTCTAGCGGGATGCCCTAACTTTTGCCTAAGTTGCTTGTTTTCAAGTTTCAACTTAGCGGGCTTTTTCATTTCTTTTTTTTTTATTCTCTTTTTTTTCTTGAACACGTCGTGTGACACCGGCTGTCTTGATTTCTTTGGAAGGGTTGTGACTGTTTCACTTCTCAGTTGATGAGGGATAACCATTGTGGTTTCCGCTCTTTGGACCTCTTGATGCGGTAGAGTGAAAAGTAATGGATTCTCAGATGCACACTCCTTTTGAGGTTTGAACGCTTAGTCAAACTAACTGACGCCTACCCTGCCCCGGGGTTAAATGGTAGGGTGTTTTTTTACTAAAAGAAACTCCTACTTTATGGCTCCTATATGGACGAGGGTCTATCTCCTTATATCTTCAGTGTTTGGGATTTGAAACAATGCCTTTACACATCATCAACAGGGTTTTTTCCAAAAGCACACAATTAGAGATTTTTGCGTTTTCAACTCATCATCCTCCTTCAAGAGTTTAAGCACGACAGTTGGTATTGCAATGCACATATACAAACTTATGAGTGAATACGAATGGATTACTTCAGGAAAAACATGCGCGCTTTATTAGGATTAACATAAAAAGAAAAACTGATTTCATGCATGCATCCAAATGTTTTGACAAACATAACAAGCTACACATGAGAATGCAGTAAAGAAGCTAAATGATTGTCCTTGTTGAGGAGGCTTGACTCCGTCTGGACTTATTGCTTCTGATGATGTCTTTGCAAACTGGGTGCTCAATCTGATGAAGAAAATTCAATTTATGGGCCACCCGTCTGGTGTGATAATCTTTGAGTCAATCAAGTCTTGCACCTTATGTTTGAACACTCTGCAATTGTCAATTGTATGTCCAAACGTTCCCAAGTGAAACTCGCACCTGGCATTCATGTCATAATCCGGAGGAAAAGGAAGCGGCACTGGCACTACCTTGCCCAGCTGAATCAAAGAGCCTTGGAGAAGGCAAGCAAGAAGCCGGCTTTGAGAAATAGGAACTGGAGCAGACACTCTCTCAGACCTCCTAAGTCCTCGTTGTCTCTGTTGTTGACGGTTTTGCTGCCAATGTTGATTATGTGCCTAGTCTGCCCCTGTACTTTTCTTTCCACATTTGGTCGAGGAACAAACAAAGGTTTCTGACGTGATGACTTTGAAACCTGAAGTTGAGGAATACACCCGTGACCTGAGGTAGGCCCTAGAGAAGGGGAAGGAATCCTCACTTCCTTTGCAGCTATTGGCGTAAGATCACCTGATACCTTCAAGCCATCTGGTCCAAACTCGATTGCTTTGGAGTCAATTAAGTCTTGCACTTGGTGTTTGAATGCTCTACACCCCTCAATATCATGGTCTGGTGCCCCTGAGTGAAAATCACAATGAGCATTAGTATCCCATCCTTTTGGAAGCTTTACAAGAGGAGGAGTCAACTTCCGGAGCTTAATCAATCTTAACTGAAGCAGTTCCTGAAGTAATTCGGCATGACACATTGGTAGAGGATCAAAAACCCTTTCTTGCTTCTATTTATGATGAAGGGATGCAACTGGGAGGGTCCCAGCTGTGATTTGCTGATGCGGTAGTTTCGGAACCCAAGGCTTCTGGATTGAGGAAGGTCCTTGAGAGGAGGAAAGAAAATCCATTTCTTTAGCAGCAGTTGGAGGAACATCTCTTCGCTTGACAGTGCTGATGGGCGCAAACTCGATTGGCCCTGAATCAATAAGCCCTTGGACTTTATACTTGAGCATCTTACAATTTTCAACATCCTGACCAGGTACCCCTGAATGGAATTCACACCTATCATGGACAATGGAACCCATGCGAAACTTGGTGTGTGGAGGTCCCGCGGCGATCAATTCAATTAGCTGATACTTGAGCAAATGCTGAAGTAACTAAGTGTATGGCATCGGGATCGGATCAAACTTTTTCTCAGTCTTTTCTAGCTTAAGACCCTCAAGAAACTGTTGTTGATGAAAAAGCTCTGACGGTGGAGAGGATTCACGAAGCGATCCATGGTCTAGAGGAGATCCCAACGAGATAAGAGGAGTGAGAACCTCTACTGCAGAGGCGGGCACCCGATCGTTTTCCTTTCTTAACACTGCATCCAGAACATCCATAACCTGGCCCATCTGAGTCTTTATCTGGTTGACTTCTTCTCTCAGCAGTTCCTGACCTCGGGACATAGTCTACATATCTTCCCCAAACAGCCTCATCTGAATCTTCCTTTCAGTCACTTATGCACGGAGTTGTTCCATGGCTATCCTCTGATTATCGCAGGTCGAGTAGTGGTGGCAGGTCAAGGTGGCTGTCCTGAAGATGATACCAAGTTAGAATGAGAAATCCGCTCCGGAACACCTGTTATGCATATGAGTATGAGAATGCAATGCAGAATGCCATGTTCGAATATTTCCAAGGAATCATTATGCTTTGATTCAAAAAACCTTTCTTTATACTAACCACAAGAAATAGATGGAACTGCTCAGTAGCAAGTCTCAAAGTTAATATCCCTTGGAAATACAAGAACATGTATGCAAAAATGATGATGCAGATGCAACAGACAGGGGATCAAAGCTTCCATATATTTTGCATAAGTGTTGTACTGATGGCCGAATAAGCTCATAGGTCGGCTCTGAAGAGAATACCCGAATATCTGAATAACCAGAATACCAGAATAACCAGCATATCAGCATAATCAGAATACCAGAATGCCAGCGTGCCGGAATAATCAGAATACCGGAATACCAAAATATCGGCATAATCAGAATCCCAGAATACCAGGCTGATAAGTTTGCACTGATAAGAGAACCAGAATACCAGGTAGGATGATAGTTAAGGTTACCTGCAAACCTGTAAATAAACCGCCCCTCTCACATGTGGGTACTAGGATCCTCAGTATCCCGGGCTCTCAGGTCGAGAAATAATGATACGTTCACCACTTCTGGTTTGGCATCATCATCAATCGAGGAGGCCTCAACTGATTCTCCAAAACGAAAGGTCCTCAGCTTCTGGTACTGAGGTCGAGAAGCAATAGTACATTCATCCCTCGGGGTAAAGTACTATCGCCAATCGAGGAGTGCCTCCACTGATTCTCTTTAAAAAAGGCTATCCTATAGCGAATTCTCAGCATTGGGTCCTCGGATCAAGAAGTGTATTAGGTTTGCCATTTCTGGTCTGCCATTATCACATCTTGGGAGGAGTGCCATTACTGAGTCCTCGGGAATGGTCACCAGAGTCGACAGCTTCCTAGGTTAACACCCCGAAATGCACAAGACGCGCAAATCAGAACATCTCCCAAGAAATCCTCGTCTGGTTGTGGATTTCGTATAAACCATACATAACAAGATGCTACATAGGCCACACTACTTTCCACTCTAACCCTATGTATGTACTCAAGCCTGTATAATGGGCTTATCTCTCAGAATACCCATCCCACCAAACAGAAAACTAGCATAGCACAGTCCAGTATAATAATGAAATATGATGCAGTAAATGTGGTAAATACAGTAATGTACAATGAAATTCTGGTACCAGATGTGTGATGTTAAGTGTGATGTCACAACAACACACTCTGCAATGGACAATGCAATAACGAGCAATAAATCAACACAATGAATTGTTCACCCAGTTCGGTCTAACTACCTACGTCTGGGGGCTACCAAGCCAGGGATGAATTTCACTATCAGTAGTATTAATTTACAGACTCAACAACCCAGTTGACATCTCCTAAACTTAATCACTACTTAATGAACCTTCTACTTAAGAGACCACTTAAGTATGAGAACACTACTCAATCCCTAAATCACTTCAGTGATATAATTCAAAGATCACACACTTTGAAAAACACAACTTGATTCTGCTTCACAGCTTTGACAAGAACAAGTCAAAACAACAACACCAATTCACACTAGAATAGTTTACAAAAACGAAGACTCAAACGACTCTCAGTCTTTAGCTCTCTTTCTTCGTTTACTTTCTATATCTTCTTCCTTTGGTTGATGCACTTTATATAGCCATCTGAATTGGGCTTGGATCATCTGCAATATCTGACCTGATTTGTTATTTAAAACTGAATCTTCAAAACAAATTTTTTCCCCAAAATCTTTTTAAATCTCAGTCTTTAAACCTCCCTACAAATTTGCATCAAATCTCTATGCAACAGAGAATATCTATCCCAAGGTATCCGCATCCAATGAGACTAACAGCTCTCCCAATATCCAGCTAAAATGCAAACCCTAACAACATCACTAAACCTGATGTTATTAATCTTCTGCAGACCTAATGTCACAACATCGCATGTGACATCAGACATCCAACATAAATTCTTAACATAAACCAATGTTAAGACTCAATGTTAAGACATCACCCATATGACATCAACATTGAACACTTTGTTTTACCAAAATTCTAGCCAATCCAAGAACCAACAATCTCCCCCTTTGGCTAATTTTGGCTAAAACAATCTCTGCAACATCAGAGACTTCAGCAGCGGAAAAAATTTAATTAAAACCAAACAGCTCACTCCCCCTCAAAACTAGCATAACCAGCTGTTCAACATCATGCACACTCCCCCTCAACTTCTGCAGCACATCAGAAAAAGGCTTCACAACCACACTTTGGCAACCACACACCTTGGCAACTCTCTCTCCGCTTTTTTAGCCATAATTGGACAAACTCTGAACTACCAACCAACATAACATCAAAATTGCTCTTGATCCCTCTTATCCAGAAACCATCCATACTTCTTCTGTCAACAATATTCACAGAAATGACCACAACTAACTCCTTGACCTGCACATCATAACATCCATACACAGTCTTCATCCATCCAGTCAGGAATGCTTCATCCACACGATCTGAAGCACACACACAATACCTTCCACTATTATATCCACTAGTAGTTGTTGATACTAGTGAAGTCTCCAAAAATAGTAGTCATGCTCTACTAAAAACAAGACCAGAATCTAATACACATAGTCAGAAACACCTCTTCTGACACCACACGCACAATCTCAAACATCTTCCAAATATCAGCAATCATGATGTTACAACATCTCTTCTCATCACATTCAACAACATCTTTTGGGAAATCAGCTTCTCATTACCATTCAAAGGACTCATTTCGCATAGAAGTCCTTCAAGAAGCTTCCAATAGAACACAGTCAGAGCAGCTTATTCAGGTTAACATACACACCTAAATACCATAAGCTCGCACACCCTCTTCCTAAGTAATTATTTATAACAGCTGGAGAAAACTCAGTACATTTTCTTCTCATATACATTTTTCCAAAATCCCCACCTCTTCTATCAGCAATGTCAGCAGGAATGAATTCTTTGACAAGTATCTCATAGCATTTGCAAAAACCAAAAATAGTTTTTGTTAGCCCAACAAACTGAATCATTTCCATAACTTCTCTATTTCCAGAGCATCTTTACTAAGATCTCTTTCCAAACCAAGCCTCCTTTGAAACACATACATCCACCTTTTTACACTTTCCATAGAATAAATGTTATCTAGTGGAGCCTCAGGAATTTTCTCAGAAGTTCTAATCACCACAGTTTTCTTCTCACGAGTGATGTCCTGGACATTAACATTAGGATCAAAGTCATCTCTGGTCTTCCTATTTCTGGAAGAGATGGACACTTTACTCCAGTATTTTGTAGTACCAACCACGGAGATCTTCTGCTTATCAGTTCTCACCTTTGGAGGTGACTCAATAGCTTTCCCTTTCCTTGATTTCAGTCTTTTAGCAACCCCAGGAACCACTTTTGCAATCAACTCCTTGTCAGACAGACCATCCACATCAACCACTTCAACATTCTTCTTTATTTTAGGGCTAGGAGATGTTTCAACATTAGCTCCAACATCTGCATCTTCCAAAGCAGAGATTGCCAACCTGTGATGGTTGTCTTGTGAGTCATCAGTCTGCTTATCATCCTTCAGCTTCCAAAACTTCTTAAGGTCACAACTTTTGATCCTTCCTTCAACATTGTAGACTTCTTCACATATGCCCAGTTTTCCACTTAAGACTTCACAAATTCCAGCACACACATCTTTAGACAAATTGTCATTACACTTTATTTCTGTATGATCAACCTCTATGACGTTATTTTCCTTAAGATTTCCTCTGAATGAATGCATAACACTAGGTTGTTTGGTGATCCTTCTGATATCACAGCAAGATGTCATGACATCACTCTGGCCATTGTGATTAATCATACTATGATTACCCACCAGATGTTCTACCTTTTGAACAAATATTTTGATCTCATCACATGTGTAAGAGCCTGATTCAAGAGAAACCCATAGATAGCAGTTGTCTTTGGACTTAGCACCCTTCATGACAACTTCACCTTCCTCATTAGTGACAATACATTCAGCTTGAGTGAAGTGAACTTTAAGTCCTTGCTCACACAGTTGACTGATACTGATCAAGTTGGCTTTCAGACCTTTGACCAGTAATACATCCTTTAATCTAGGAGCACTTGCACAATTCAGATTACCCATACCTTTGACTTTTCCTTGAACACCATCACCAAAGGTTACACAACCTGAATAAGGTTCAACTTCAACCAACAAATTCTTCTCACATGTCATGTGTTAAGAGCAACCACTATCAAAATACAAATCCTTCTTGGTAGAACCCCCTAGAGACATATGAGCTATCAAACAAGTAGTGACAGTCTTTGGAACCCATTGTTTACTAATTTTAGGCCTGTTCTGATTCTGTTTAGGTTGAGGGACAGTTTTGGGATAACCATGCAGTTTGAAACAAGAAGATTGTATGTGTCCAAATCTGCCACAGTAAAAGCACCTAACTCTGTCTTCTCTGAAGTGGTTAAACCTTCTACCACCTTGATGATGATACTGCTGTGGCTGCCACCCATAATGTTGTCTTCTTCTCCCATAGTTTGCATGTCTCCTGTAGTGAGGATTCTGTCTCTTAGGTTGTCTTCTATGGTGATGTGGCTTCCTTCTTCCATATTAATGAGGCACAGCATTATTATATTCAAAGCCATACATGTTTCCCTGATGTTGAGACATCTGATGGAACATGTTCTGTTTGAACTTAGAATCCTGCATGCTCTTATGATATTGTGGAGGCATATACTGCCTAGCTCCATAAGTGTGTACCTTCCCTTGATGAGGACCATGAGCATGCCTCTTCCCAATATTTTGAGGTTTTGGATGAGCAACCTGCTTAGGTTTAGGATCCAGTCTCTTTGGGTGATGTTGAGACATTGGTTGAGTCATCTCCTTCTTGGTTCCAGAAGTGCTCGCTTCAGCAGATACCTTTTCCTCAACCACAAATCCTATGCTTGACCTATCTCCAGCAACCTTTTCTGTCTGAAGGATCTTATCAAGTGTGTCTGTACCACTGTTCAGCATCCTAACAGATTTGGTCATATGATCAAGATGAGCTTTGACCAATAAGACTTCATTTTCCAAATCAGCTTTAGCAGTCTCAAGCTGCACAATCTGTTTCTTCTGTTTTTCACTTTCTTGACAGATTTCTGCACTCTTCAGACAAAGCTCTTGATAAGTGGATGCTAACTCCTCAAAAGTCAGTTCCTCATCACTTGAATCATCATCAGAAACAACTGTTCCAGTTAAAGCTTTGACATGTTTGGCTGACTCTCCTTCACTTTCACTGCCAGAGTCTGACCAAGAAACTGTCATGCCTTTCTTCTGCTTCTTCAGGAATGTGGGGCTTTCTTTCTTAACATGTCCATAACCTTCACACTTAAAGCATTGAACACCCTTGTCTTGAGCAGTCTTCTCTTCATCCTTCTCCTTAGACTTGCTGATGTCAGAAGCGATGTTCTTGACATTTGGCTTGAAGTTCTTGTTCATTCTTTTGAACACCTTGTTGAACTGCCTTCCCAACATAGCAATGGCCTGAGATAGATCCTCCTAGGATTCAACATTATTCCCTTGAGCATTTGAAACCAAGGCTATACTCTTTGGCTTTTTTTCAGGTTCTTCCTCATTCAACCCAAGCTCAAAAGTTTGAAGAGATCCAATGAGCTCATCAACCCTCATCTGGCTGATGTCTTGTGTTTCTTCAATGGCAGTCACCTTCATCTTGTACCTCTTAGGAAGGGACCTAAGGATTTTCCTTACAAGCTTTTCTTCTGACATCTTTTCTCCAAGAGCACTGGATGCATTGGACAGCTCAAGAATACTCATATGAAAGTCATGAATAGTTTCATCTTCCTTCATCTTTAGACTTTCAAACTTTGATGTCAGAAGTTGAAGTCATGACATCTTCACCTTTGAGGTTCCTTCATGAGTAGTCTTCAGGATGTCCCAAGCTTCCTTGGCAACTTCACAGGTATTGATTAACCTGAATATGTTCTTATCAACTCCATTGAAAATAGCATTTAAAGCTTTGGAATTCCCAAGGGAAAGCTCATCTTCTTCCTTGGACCATTCTTTTTCAGGTTTCGGTTTTGAGCTACCTTCTTTTTCTTTCCCAGAATCATCTTTCTCAACAACAACAGGTGCTTTCCATTCTTTTATTATAGCCTTCCAAGCCCTGCTGTCCAAGGATTTCAAAAAGGTAATCATCCTTGGCTTCCAATAATCATAATTAGAGCCATCCAAAATAGGGGGTCTGTTGACAAATCCTCCAACTTCTTTGTCCATCTTAACACAAGAAAGTAACTTCCCTAGATCTTACCCAGAGACAGACAGGATGCCTGCTCTAATACCAATTGAAATTTTGGTACCAAATGTGTGATGTTAAGTGCGATGTCACAACAACACACTCTACAATGGACAATGCAATAACGAGCAATAAATCAACACAATGAATTGTTCACCCAGTTCGGTCTAACTACCTACGTCTGGGGGCTACCAAGCCAGGGATGAATTTCACTATCAGTAGTATTAATTTACAGACTCAACAACCCAGTTGACATCTCCTAAACTTAATCACTACTGAATGAACCTTCTACTTAAGAGACCACTTAAGTATGAGAACACTACTCAATCCCTAAATCACTTCAGTGATATAATTCAAAGATCACACACTTTGAAAAACAAAACTTGATTTTGCTTCACAACTTTGATCAAGAACAACTCAAAACAACAACGCCAATTCACACTAATGAAAGAAAAACAAACAAACACTAGGATTGACTCGCAAAAGGGGATGGACCAGCAAGAGGTCAACCTGTCCCCAGCAGAGTCGCCAGCTGTCGCTCCCAGGATTTTCATCCAAGTACAAACGCGAAAGTGGCGCGAAAACAGTGTCGCCAGCAATGTGTATTTATCCCAAGAGAGGGAAAGGAAACACTGCGTAAACCTGAGGAAAAGGAAAGAACGAGATCTCGCGACCAAGAGAAATGGGCAAGGGAGTCGGTTATGCGAAGGGAAGGTATTAGCACCCCCACGCATCCATCGTACTCAATGGGATCCACGCTTGTTGTTTCGATCAAAGGGTGTAAGGAACTAGAAATAAACTTCTAACTGGAGAACTGGAAATGAAAGATAGAAAGGAGAAGGGAGAGGAGAAAGAAGTGACTCGATAGGACATCATCAGAGTCCTAGGCCTACGTATTCCCTCAGTGCAATGGGAAAGTCAGAGTCAACGTAGTTCGACGGACTACAGGGAAAGGATGCTCGTCAAGACATCGTCGTCTTGTGCCTACGTATCTTCAATCAGACGAGAAAGAAGAATTAGAGCAAACGTAGTTCGGCTCAACAAGGGTTGCTTTGTTTGTGTTTTTTAATGGAAACGTCAGAGTGCGCATTCCAGCAGTTAGGTGTTGCAGCTCGCTGTAGGGAGACTTAGGCGTTACCTGTTTACGGTAGAACAGGCATAACAAATCCTTAAGGAATAGAATGAAGGAGATGAGAAGAGAATTGTTTGTTTGTTTTTTGTATTTTGATTATTTTGTATTTACAACGCATATTGTATTTAAGTCTTTCACGTAGGATCGAATGCATCGAATATTGACCCAAGACGGGACGTATGCTAAACATTCTAAGAAAGTGAGAGAAGGCCCCTCACTATCTTATTCTCACATGAAAGGCTCAAATGCAATATATATTATGCCTTTATTAAGTGTTTTTTGCTTTTTGTTTTGAGATGAGAAGAAGAGAGACTCAAAGGTTAAAAAGGTAAAAGTCTAAAGGGAGACTAATAATCCTAAGAGTTATCATGCTTAGATGTTCCTAATGGTTAAGTGTGGTTTAGAAACCTAAGTCTAAAAGAAAAGAGAAGAAGAGTGAGTTCTAACTTACTTCAAAGTTAAGTTAAGAACTCAAAGGGATGAAAGAAGTTGTACAAAGAAAGTGAAATTCTGGTACATGTGCAGAATTCAGATGTCCTATAACATATCATTCAACATCTGGTCTGACATGAACACGACAAGGTATGGACATATAAAAATAGTACTGAAAAGCATAAACAACACACAGGATTTGTTCACCCAGTTCGGTCTAATAGTACTGAAAAGCATAAACAACACACAGGATTTGTTCACCCAGTTCGGTCTAATAACCTACATCTGGGGGCATACCAAGCCAGGAAGGAAGTCCACTATTAGCAGTATCAATTCGAAGCTAAACTCCCCTGTTTACAACTTCTCACTTAATACCTACCCAATGACCCTTCTACCTAAGTCCTCCCTAGGTAAGAGACTCCATCTCACTTCCAATCATCGCAATGATGTCTAGCAGTCAACATCTCAGCCACTGCATCAACAGCTTGATTTCCAACAATTCTTCAAACACATAAACATAGAAGATTCTCTCATATGCTAATACTCAACCAAGACTCTTGACTAAGAACACCTTCTTGAAGTTGCTTAAAAGCTTCCTCCAAGAACAATACATCTCTTACCTACAGGCTTCGAGATACACACAATGACCAACCCACAAACCGGGTGGTTCACACATACCAACTCTCCTAGAGAGTGGTTCACAATAACGAAACCCTAATAATTTTACATCTTGGAATCGTTGTTAAATCAGGTTACAAACACTCTTATTTATAACCTACATCCCAACTGGATTTGGGCTTCAAATCACAATAAAACTGGTGTTAAAAATCTGCAATAACTTCTGCACCAAAATAGGTCTTCAATCAAATCTTTCCTAAATTATCTCCATAATTTAGAGAGTCATTATTCTTCTTGATTCTGACTTGAATCTTCCAGACCAAACAAAACAACTCCACAAAGAGTAACATAATATTCCCAGAATATTCTGCATCTGTTAAATCATAAAAGAATTTAACTGTCAGCTCAGCACAGGCGCGATGTCCTATGATCCAGGATGGGACATCTTTATTCGACATGTTGAATGCAGTAAGTTAGAACATCTTGATTAACCATCACATGACAGCAACACAGCAACACCTTAAAACAACCATGCACTCATACCAGCTTAGTGCAGTACAACATGTCAGGACATCACACTTGACATCTCCACAACCTGCAACTAATCTAATATGACAGATACTGAACATAACTAGTTAGTGCAGAACAGCATGTCAAGACATCCTCCTTGACATTTTCACAACCTGCAACTAAACTATTATGGCAGATACACAAAACAGCATGTTAAAACAACTTTAGTGACATAAAGCTATCATATAGGTTTTAACAAAATTTAGCCAACACAAATACTGCATAGCTGCAGAACTAACAAACTCCCCCTTTGGCAAATTTTGGCTAAAACCATAATATCATATCAAATATATCAGCAGAAGAAGATAGTCACACACATCAGTAGCAGATAAAACAATTATCTGCACTGTAACACCTACACAAGCAGATCAGCACTCAATCTTCATCTGCACACATACACAACCTCACACCGCAGCAACTTCACAACAACATTTACCAACTAGCTCACCACTCACACTAGCAATCACAAATAAATGTTAGAACATCATATGGGACATCAGCTATCAGCACATCATGCAATCACACACTCTCCCCCTTTTTAGCCATATTTGACAAAGCTACATCAGAGCAATATCCATACAACCTTTGGATAACACAACCAGCTCCCCCTCAAGGAAACAACCACGGACACTTAAACACAACCAGCTCCCCCTCAAGGAAACAACCTCGGACACTTACTTCTCCCCCTTTTTAGCCATAATATGCCAAACCAAGCAACTATGCATTTAAGGGAAATCAACCAGAAGCAGGAAAAAACCAGTAGTATTACTCCCCTTGACATGGACAACGAGTGCACCTGAATGGAAAACATAAGACGCATCTTCATCTCTTCAAGAGCTCACTCCCAGTCCAGCCAACTGCTGAAGCACATTCATTTTGGCACCACAATCCCTTCTGACAATAAACAACAGTCACTCACACATGAAGTTACAATTTGGCTATTCGTGAGGAACATAAGGATCACCATCCTTTTTCAAACAAACTGTTAGATAAAGATCAAGGTCACATAGATCCCCCAACTTTCCAAAGGCAGACATTCCCTATCATACTCTTCATCTTCAGACTTCCAATCAATCAATACCTGATCTACTTCATTCTCCATCCAAGCCAGACCTTCTACTTCATCATTCTTCCGTATGACTCCGTAGACGCTCCTTAGGCACCAAGCTCCTGAACCAGACCACAATCATCCTTCACCAAGGAAATCCAACCCAGATAATGTTCCAACACCAAGTTAGAACATTTGCCACACACCAAGACATCATCACCATGATTCTTGATATGCTCCACCAACTGGACTTACTATAGCATAAGAATCCAAAGAACTAGAGAAATAAACTCTCATCCACCTTCAAGAAGAATAATCTCCTTGAGTCTTCAACTCATCACCCTTCTGCCCAAGAGTAACTTGTTCCAAGACAATCTTCAATAATAACCAGCTGCCACACTCTGATTATCTTGATTCTTCGAATCCACTTCTGAGGTCAACCAAATGCCACAGTTTGATCACCTCATTCATGAATCCTCATATGAAAACAACCAAATGCCACATTTTGATCTTTTTCACTTTAGTCAGAACTCTCACAGAGATATCCTGAACCACCAAGGAAACTTGATCTTCAAGTCACATGTTCCAATTGCTTAATAGCAAACACACTTAGACTCCCTAAGCCATGGTCATGTAACATCTTCTCCTTCCTGCAGCCCCCACAAACTGCCAAGAGAACGATCTTTTGAAACATCCTATTGTTCATTCCTGTAGATCACCCTATCATAAGCTGATGTGCCACATCACCAACTGAGACTTCTGATGTTAAGCTAGATGTCAGAACATTATGACATCCAACTGTTGAATTCAGCTCTTCCTTCTGCCACTCAGAAGAACCTCCTCCCTTTGCAGAAACAGATTTCCATGCTCTCATAGACTTGATTCAATAATCAAGTTTGAGTAGACAACCTCCATCCTGCTCATAAACTCCAAAGACTTCAAACCTACCACATATGAATCTTCAGAAGATAAGTAGTTCAAGACTACCCCATAGCTATACCAAAGAATGTCGCTTCCCTTAGTAGAGCCGTCAGTAGAAAACCAGAGATAACAGCCACATATCCTCGACTTTCACAAAAAAACCATGCTCCAAAGCACCTAGATCAGAAATAAACTAATCCAACCTTCAAGATTATGATGTCTTCAAGTCTTCCATCTCCATCTTCAACAGCATAATTCAGGTCGTCACACACCAACACACCAAATAGAGAAAAGTAAATTCTCAACATTTCTGCAGTCCTGCACTTTTACATCAGACATATACATAGTCTCCCGTCAATGTATTTTGTGATTAGTTGAAAGCACAACATCTTAGATAAACGCTTAGCTCCCGTCAGAGTATTCACTATCGATTAGATACATATCCTTATCAAAAACAGACAAATACTCAACTCCTGTCAAGATATTTATCATATGTGATAAGGTAACCTTCTCACACAAGGGACGACGTTCTTTTCCTGCACACTAGTGGCACCAGTTGATCCCTCTTTTATTAATCCACACCACTGATCACTTCAGATTAGGTAAGTGACTTGACCTGATACTCCACCATGTGCACAACAAACTTCCTTGGCTGAGGAAGCAATGAATTGAATTGATGTTTCAACATCAGTTCCGACATCAGTCTAAATCACATTAACCATATACTATGGCTTTGGAGACAATAACCACAGTAATCTACACACATCTCTTGCAAGGGACACAAGAGGATCGACCATCAGCATCTGATCAGCCTTCAAAACCAGACCATACACAAAAGTAGGAACCTGCATACTCTACATCTCAAGAATCTTCTTCTCAACCTTCTGATGTTCAGACCTTTTGTCTGTCTTTGAGATGTTGAATGCCATCCTTCTGCACCTAAAGAGGAGATTCCCTCTAACAGGTTTCTGGAGCAAAAAAAATATTGACTGGTCATCACAAAGAGATTGTTAAATAAAATATGCTTCTTCCTACAAGGATGCTTTTCAATCCTTGCAAAAATATGTTCCATTATGTGAGGACACCACATAACTGAACTCCAGCTTAAGAAGAGCCTTCTCATGCCAATACCAGGGAACCATAATCTTTTGGTTCAAAAGAACACCAACTCCTCCTTGCTCCAAACACATTTGCAATGCAAAATCTTTATCCACTAGATTCTGTACACTCTGCTGGTTTGATGTCACAACAACTGGTAGAACATCATTTAAGAACAACACCATGGGATCCTTCAATTTAGACCCGTGGATGGTCTTTCAGAGAAGAGAGCAAAAATAAATTGCATCCTTCTGATCAACATACATATTGAAAATGCCGTTATGAGTGAACTTGGGTCAAACCTCAAGTATCTTTGGTCACTTTAATAAGTCAGTCAATATTATCCTCTAGTATCACCACACCATGTGATTAACCTTCAACCAAAACCATCAGGAGTTTTCTAACAGATACAAAAGCAGCGGAACACAGAAGAAGAAACCCCTTAACAACCTTCAGACAAAACTTAATACTTTTGCACAAACACCACAATCCATAGGTTTAAAAATAAATCAAACCACACAGCAGCTCACCACCAAAGCTACAGACAGGTCCAATACACACCATGTCATGAACAGTCCATCCTCCACTTCTAGGGACCATTCAAACAACAATATGAACTTCTCCAAGTTCAAATAACTTTTCAGTAGGTACCACCTACCTTGCCCATAACCAGAAAGTATCTTCCCTAGGATCTCACCCAGAAAAACGAACAGGATGCCTGCTCTGATACCAATTTAAATTCTGGTACATGTGCAGAATTCAGATGTCCTATAACATATCATTCGACATCTGGTCTGACATGAACACGACAAGGTATGGACATATAAAAATAGTACTGAAAAGCATAAACAACACACAGGATTTGTTCACCCAGTTCGGTCTAACAACCTACATCTGGGGGCATACCAAGCCAGGAAGGAAGTCCACTATTAGCAGTATCAATTTGAAGCTAAACTCCCCTGTTTAGAACTTCTCACTTAATACCTACCCAATGACCCTTCTACCTAAGTCCTCCCTAGGTAAGAGACTCCATCTCACTTCCAATCATCGCAATGATGTCTAGCAGTCAACATCTCAGCCACTACATCAACAGCTTGATTTCCAACAATTCTTCAAACACATAAACATAGAAGATTCTCTCATATGCTAATACTCAACCAAGACTCTTGACTAAGAACAACTTCTTGAAGTTGCTTAAAAGCTTCCTCCAAGAACAATACATCTCTTACCTACAGGCTTCGAGATACACACAATGACCAACCCACAAACCGGGTGGTTCACACATACCAACTCTCCTAGAGAGTGGTTCACAATAACGAAACCCTAATAATTTTACATCTTGGAATCGTTGTTAAATCAGGTTACAAACACTCCTATTTATAACCTACATCCCAACTGGATTTGGGCTTCAAATCACAATAAAACTGGTGTTAAAAATCTGCAATAACTTCTGCACCAAAATAGGTCTTCAATCAAATCTTTCCTAAATTATCTCCATAATTTAGAGAGTCATTATTCTTCTTGATTCTGACTTGAATCTTCCAGACCAAACAAAACAACTCCACAAAGAGTAACATAATATTCCCAGAATATTTTGCATCTGTTAAATCATAAAAGAATTTAACTGTCAGCTCAGCACAGGCGCGATGTCCTATGATCCAGGATGGGACATCTTTATTCGACATGTTGAATGCAGTAAGTTAGAACATCTTGATTAACCATCACATGACAGCAACACAGCAACACCTTAAAACAACCATGCACTCATACCAGCTTAGTGCAGTACAACATGTCAGGACATCACACTTGACATCTCCACAGCCTGCAACTAATCTAATATGACAGATACTGAACATCACTAGTTAGTGAAGAACAGCATGTCAAGACATCCTCCTTGACATTTTCACAACCTGCAACTAAACTATTATGGCAGATACACAAAACAGCATGTTAAAACAACTTTAGTGACATAAAGCTATCATATAGGTTTTAACAAAATTTAGCCAACACAAATACTGCATAGCTGCAGAACTAACAGAAAGCATTGAAATACTTTGCACAACACAAAAGAGAAAGCATTAGAAAGAGGAGGGAAGAAGGTGTGTGTGGAAGCATATCCACACACTCAACTTACCATTAGCCCCTACAAGCAAAGGTTAGCTAAACAATTGAATATGAAAGCATAAGTAAAAGAAGGAAGACAATTAAGCATCAAACTACTTATGAAATGAAATTATGAATAAAACAAAGCCTAAACCTAAAAGGAAAGGACTCTAAGTGCTCAAGGACCTCTAAAGTTAGTAGTTATGTCTAATGATGTTCAATTAAAGGTACCTAAGGGGATCAAACTATTTCAAGAAAGGTGCCAAAGATTCATACAAGTTCAATTTATGAATCATGGATGAAATATGAATGTGTATGACATACAAACATGAATAAATGCATGAGTGAACCTCAAGATCAGAATTGAATGACATGTTATAATGCATATGGAAGTAGATGGATGCTCATACAAAGCATGAGTGAAATGATTTAAAAAGATAAAGCAAATAGAAACAAGCAATGTTCAAGTTCAAGTAAGAAAAGAAGAAACTTATAACACAAGTCAAAGTCAAAGTTGAAAAGAACATGAAAATAAATGCAAATGGATGCAAGTCAGAATTAAACATCATGCTTGAATATCCTATAATGTCTATGAACAAGCATACAAGTTATGAGAATGGATGTTTAAGTAGATGAAGTTAGATGAAGAAGAAGTGAGAAGAAGAGAAAAAAGTCTCATTTAGAAAAAGAAGTAACTTGTAACACAAGTCAAAGTTGCAAACCAAAGATGAATGATCATGGATTATAGGTCAGTACCAAATGACATTTAAGATGCAATTAGAATGCAAGAATTGATCATACAATATGCATATGCAAACCACATTAAAACTAGTTAAGAAAGAAAGATGAATAAGGTCAAACATAAACAAGTATGCAAGATGAATGACATTTGAATGTATGAGATGATTATGGGCCAGTAGAATATCATGGATGAAATGCAATTAGAATGCATGAATAGGCAATGATGGTTCACGTACAAGTCATGTTGATGATTAGAAGAGAAGAGAAACAAGTTTAGGCCAAACATTTCAAGTAGGATGCATTTTAGAACACAAACACAAACCAAACAAAGATGCAAAGCAAGTGACCTATAATCCTTGGCAAAGGACCTATATTGATGCACAAAGTGATTCTAATATGATGGCACAAGTGCCTCCTAATCAAACAAAGTTTAGAAGTTAAGAAAGAGCACACAAAATGTTACCTATAATCATCAATAAGGAAAAAATAGAAATGAACTTGGAAAAATTATGAAAATAAGGTGCAAAGTACCTAAGCCAGAAGCAAATCGAGTTCCCAAAATATCATGGCCAAATTCAAAAGGGAACATGCTCAAATAAATCAACAAAGTCATATTGAAACACATCAAAAGAATGCACAATTATGAACATCAAAAGGTATGATAAAATGACTTTAAAAATATGATAAAAAAATTTTTAAATGCCTCAAGATATGTTTCAAGCATGGAAAAAGGATTGGATGCAAAAATGTTTTAGAACTATGTAAAAGAAATTGGACAATGCACAAGTATCATGAAGAAAGTCATTTAAAAAGAAAATAAAAGGAATTATAATAATATGACCAAAAATTCTTAAAATCATAATTAAAAATAATGGAAAATTAGATAAATGTGTCAAGATGACATGTAAATTTATTTGGAATTTTTGGGAATGATTTGGTATTTTTAATAAAAGACAATGAAACATGCATAGAAAAGAAAATAAAATGTGAAAGAAATAATGCAGGGGGTGCCACGCAAGTAAAAATGCAGTTCAAAACATCCTTGGGCCCAAAAATAAGGGTGGGAATAACAATTGAGGTCCAGTCCACAAATACACTCAGACATGAGGTCTATAACATGGAACACAGTCAAACATTGACTCAACCACAGCCCTAGGATCTAGTCAACACAGAATGATCAAACGAATCAGATACAACGCACATGGTAGCAAACATGAATGCATACACGCAAGAACAGTCAAAGTCAACAATTATAAAAATGAGATCACGTGAGGAGGAGCCTCCTCATTAATGCGTTGTCACGTTTAGACGCGTTAGATCAAAAGCATCGCACGGTCAGGACTTAAACTGAGAAATACTAGGGTTTCAAATGTTCAAAACAACCTCACCGGCCGGAGAAGACTCCGGTCGTCTTCTCCGGCCACACTCCTGCATGGCAAAGCTCACAGATGTCCAGAAATTGACAGAACGCACATCAATCAAATCCTCAAGTCATGTAGAACACGGATCCAAGCTTAGATTTCACATACAACACACATACAAAGAGAATCGAACGAGAGAAGTTTGCCCTAGGTTCTACAACTATGCTCTTAGAGAGCCTATCAACAAGCCAGATCATTCATAGCTTCTAGTAAGCTCTATAAATAGCAGAAACAAACTTAAGCAAAGAGATACGATGCAATAAAAGTTGAAGAAGTTTGAACCTGAAACTGATGCACTTTGAGTTGTAAGAATTCTAGAGGTGTTTCTTTGATCCTTGAACTGCAGAACGAGCCAAATAAAGGCTTGAGAAAACTTGTAATTGTTTGAGAATTCAGAGAGAAGGTTGAAACTGATGAAGATTCAATGATGCATCAACACTCTTCTTCAATGTTCCATTGAAGTTTGTTGATGATATATGAAGAAAGTGCAGAGAAAAATGGATGTGGAAGCTTTGAGAGAGAGAGAATTTCAGAGAGCTTTTGAGAGTGAGAGTTTGGGAAAATGTGAAGAATGAAATTGTTAGTTACAAATTTCTGTTAGAGATCCTTTTATACCAATGGTTAACTGTTAACCACCTTGGTTAACATTTAGAACCAAGGTTAATTGTGGTGAAAATGAGAGAGCATAGGGTGGAATGAGCAATTTTGAAAATGAGAGGGAGAAGAGCTCGTGTGTGTGAGGTTATTGATCATGTGTGGGCAAAGACATGATACTTATGATGCGGATGATGAAGGATGGTGATGTGTATGTTGATATTAGTGCAACAGCATGAATACTTGTTGGACAAGTTTGGCCATTTTCCTCTTTGGTGTATAGTAAAGGTATGTGTGCATGTATTGTAAGATGATGTGTGTCTAAATGAGGCAAAGGGTGTGATGTGCATATCCCATGCGTGTGAACTGATATGAATCAAACAATATCATGCACAATCATTTCTGTTTTGGCAGCACAACTTCCATGGAGATGATGATGTTTGAAGATGAAATTCTCAAAGTATAGTACATGAAATGAGATGATTTTGGTGGCTATGGATCAAGAACATGTAATGGAACAAGTTTGATGTTGGAATCAAAGTGAATGGAAGCTTGTAATATGCATAAAAATGACCAAGAAGTCATGTGTGCAAAACTGCCCCATGGGTGCAGACCTGGTGTCATGGCCTATGGAATTTCAATATGAGACCACCATGTTTGGACCATCATAACTCTCCATCCTTTGATCAAATAAAAAAGTGATAAACATGAAAGTTGTAGAGGGCATGGAGATGAACAAGATTGGTGTTCAACATTTTTTCATTTGAAACCTTCTTCATTGAGAAAATTTGCTTGACTTTTGGCACACCACATGTTTGATGAAATGCTTGCGTGCCAGCCCAGTCTTGCTTGGTCATGACTTGGTTTTTACCTTGATTTTGCTCTACTTTGATTGATCATAACTCCCTCAATTTTGATCCAATGGAATAGTTCTTGGTATGGATTTGAAGCTTGGAATATGATCTTTAATTGGCTCAACTTAAACCTGAATTTTGAAGCTTTTATCATGGAGAAAGAATGCCTTGAAGTAGAGTGCAAAATGGTCCAAACTTGCCATTTTTAGAAACCCTAAGTTTCTAAATTTGGCAACTTTGTACAATTCTTGATTTTTGATGAATCTCTTGAAATTTCTTGATCAAATATTGCCCAATGAACATATGTGACTTGAGTTTCATGAATTTGACCTTAAAAGGTCAGGAGTTGATTTCTCCTTCTGCATAGTTGACTTTTTCATCAATTTCTTGATTCTCAAGCAACTGGCCAATTGAACCCCTTCTGAAATGAACCAATGGGGAATCTTACATCCTTAGATACTTGATATCATGTAGAAAACATTGAGATCAAGTTTGAACCAAAATTTCATCAGGAGACTGCTTGAATCACAAACCCTAATTTGGACTGTTTTTGCTAGGAGATGATGAACTGTCCAACTTCTTGGTGAATTCTCTTCTTCTAATGACTTGTGGGATCAATTGGGATTATATGAGACATAAGAGACTCTTGAAGCTTGCTTTAAGACCTTAGGCTTTAGCTCTCTTGCTTTGAAAAATCAATGCTCTGAAATCCACTCATCACATGCCCCAATGTAACATGTATGTGATATGAGATGAAATGAGATATAAATTATTTAAGCTAGGTAACAACAAGAGGGAAAATTTTGGGGTGTTACAAGGTGTTGAAGGATAATAAATTATTTACAAAATCTCAAAATGTGAATTCTGGTTGAAGACGGTGAATTTCTTGGGTCATGTTATTTCTGGTGATGGTATAGCGGTGGATCCATCTAAAGTAAGTACAGTACTTCAGTGGGAAGCTCTGAAGACAGCAACGGAGATTAAAAGCTTTTTGGGTTTGGCAGGTTACTACAGAAGATTCATTGAAGAGTTTTCTAATTTGGCATTACCATTGACTCAGTTAACTAGAAAGAATCAAGTTTTTGTTTGGGATGCGGCTTGTGAGGAAAGTTTTGAGGAACTGAAGAAGAAATTGACTACAGGGCCAGAATTAGTTCTACCAAGTCCAAGTGAGCCTTTTGTGGTGTATTGCGATGCGTCTAAGATGGGATTAGGCGGTGTGTTAATGCAAGATGGCAAAGTGGTGGCATATGCTTCGCGGCAAATGAGGGTACATGAGAGGAATTATCCTACTCATGATCTTGAACTAGCTGCAGTAGTTTTTGTATTGAAAATTTGGAGACATTATTTGTATGGATCAAGGTTTGAAGTATTCAGTGATCATAAAAGTCTGAAGTATTTGTTTGATCAGAAGTAGGGATGGCAAAAAAATTCGTACCCGCAGATATCCGTGAATAAAATCTGTCACAGATTTGGGGCGGATAACTTAATGGATATCCACGGATAAAATAAATGGATATTTAAATATCTATTTGTTAATGGATATGGATACGGTTTAATGATATCTGTATCCGCGGATATCCATATCCGTTAAAAAATTATAAAAAATTATAAAAAAATCATTTAAATATCATTAGTTTATTATACCTTATCTTTTCATCCTCTAAAAAATTAGTCTTCTTATATTTCTTTCTTTTTTTCTTTTTGAAATTTTCTTTGACTATAACCTTTCACATTTCATTCAAATTATGTTCGCCATTTCATATTTAAACTCTTCAATACTTTATACCTCACTTCAACAATTTCACAGTCCAACCAACTAGTGTCGCCATTCCTCTGTCGAACCAGTGTCTCTCTTCCTACTCCTTTAGCATTCCCTCTTCCATCATAACTCATAGTCATAATATCTTTTATTTGTTTGGTTAAAAATGAAATGTATGAATATTATGTTTGGATCTAATTATGTTTTGGTGAATAATTTTTTGTGTCTTTAAAAGAAGTTAAAAATATTTTTTTCAAAAAATAATTTTTATTAAAAAAAATATTATCCATTGATATCTGTAAATATCCACGGATACCATAAAACCCGCGGATTACCCGCTTAACGGATATCCACATGGATATGGGGCGGATATGGATATCATATTTATCCAACGGGGTGGATACGGATATCATAGTATTCATCCCCATGGACATCCATTTACATCCCTAATCAGAAGGAATTAAATATGAGGCAGAGAAGATGGTTGGAAATTCTGAAAGACTATGATTTTAATCTGAGTTACCATCCGGGAAAAGCTAATGTTGTAGCAGATGCGTTAAGTCGGAAGACAATTCATATGTAGGCATTAATGGTAAAAGAAATGGAGTTGATTGAGCAGTTTAGAGACTTGAGCATGGTTTGTGAAACTACACCTGAGAGTGTTAGATTGGGAATGCTTAAGGTGAATAATGACTTTTTGGATGTGATTAAGGAAAATCAGAAACTTGATGTGAAATTAGTAGACTTGATGCCTACAGAAGGAGATGATCCTGATGGTGATTTTAAAGTGGATAATGTTGGTGTATTGAGATTCTGGGGCAGAATTTGTGTACTGGATAATGATGAATTGAGGAAGGCAATCTTAGAGGAAAGTCATCGGAGTAGCTTGAGTATTCATCCGGGAGCTACAAAGATGTATCATGACTTGAAGAAGTTATTTTGGTGGTCCGGTATGAAGAGGGACATAGCTCAGTTTGTTTATGCTTGTTTGATGTGTCAAAAGTCAAAGGTGGAACACTAGAAACCGTCGGGGTTAATGCAACCGTTAGAGATACCGAAATGGAAGTGGGACAGTATTAATATGGATTTTGTTACTGGTTTGCCAAATACGGCGAGAGGCTTTGATGCTATTTGGGTAGTGGTGGATCGACTTACGAAATCCGCTCATTTTATACTAATTAATATTAGTTTCGCATTGTCGAAGCTGGCGGAGATTTATATCAGAATAATTGTGAAGTTGCATGGTGTTCCGGCGAGATTAGTGTCGGATAGAGATCCAAGGTTTACTTCAGAATTTTGGAAGAGTTTGCAGGAAGCTTTGGGTTCTAAATTGAAGTTGAGCTCGGCTTATCATCCACAGACTGATGGTCAGTCAGAGAGGACTATTCAGTCGTTGGAAGATTTGCTGAGACCCTGTGTGTTGGGGAAAGGTGGTGTGTGGGATACTCATTTGCCATTGATCGAGTTCACTTATAACAATAGTTACCATTCTAGCATTGGAATGGCACCTTTCGAAGCTTTGTATGGTAGGAGGTGTAGGACGCCTCTGTGTTGGTACGAGACCGGTGAGAATGTGGTGCTTGGACCTGAGATTGTGCAACAGACTACTGATACAATCCAGATGATCAGCGAGAAGATGAAAACGTCTCAAAGTAGACAGAAAAGTTATCATGATAATCGGAGGAAAGACTTGGAATTCAGTGAAGGTGACCACGTGTTCCTGAGAATCAACCCAATGACCGGTGTTGGACGTGCATTGAAATCGAAGAAGCTGGATCCTAAGTTTATTGGACCGTATCAGATCTTGCAGAGAGTGGGTCCAGTTTCTTATAGGGTGGCGTTGCCACCTGAACTTTCGAACTTGCATGACGTGTTTCATGTGTCGCAACTTCGGAAGTATGTATCTGATCCATCTCATGTTATCCAGAGGGATGAGGTGCAGATTAGAGATAATCTTACTGTGGAGGCGATGCTGATGAGGATCGAGGATCGTAAGATGAAGCAACTCAGAGGAAAGGAAATTCCTTTGGTGAGAGTAGCTTGGGGAAGAGCTGCTGGAGGAAGTGTGACCTGGGAGCTGGAGAGCAGGATGCGAGAGTCGTATCCGGAGCTATTTCCATCAGGTACATTTCTGTAGCGGCAAAATCGTGAGTGTAAGCTATTGATTAACTTAACTCGAAAAGCAAGAGTCGCCACCGCACTTTTATTTTATCCAAAAAAGGAAAGGAAAAAGAGCGAACAAAACCTACATAAGCTCTAAACAAGAACAAGTGAAGAGAGTCCGGGTAAGGGCGGTTGGTTACACAATGGGAAGGTGTTAGCACCCAAAACGTCTATAGTACTCTATAGGAGCCCTTTGAAATATCTACCGCTTTTGGTCTGAAAAAGTTTGCTTGAAAAATGATTGAGGATATGAGAAGAGAAATTGTTTTTAATGATTTTTGTGTTTGGAGAGACTCGTCGTCTCATGCCTACGTACCCACGATGTGCAATGTAGGATCAAAACCCCGTAGTTCGTGGTACAAAGAATGAAATTTGTTTGTTTTGGTTGATTTTAAAATGTAAAGACAAGTTGTCATTTCCAAGCGAATAATTCCGCTTAAAGAAATGAATCATGTCTAAACTTATGAAAAAAGTTAAAGGAAAAGGTGCACGAGGGCACAAAAAGAGATTGATGAGTTTGGTGTTTTTTAAAGTCTTTTGAAAAGGGTGTCAATATGCTTATGTAGTTTAGCATTTGTTAAGAAATGAAAGGAAAAGAGTAAAATCACTTGACAAAGTCAAGGTTTGATTATGAAAGAGGTGATAGTTTGAAATCAAGAATGTTTTGAAAAAGAGGGAGAGTTTTGAAAATTGAAGAATGGGGAGGAGAAGAAGTGACTATCCTAAAGTATAAAGTAAAAGCCAAGGATAAGAATAGCCTAACCACACAAGCAAGCTCCATAGTCTTTGAACCATAATTCCAAAGCAAAGGGAGAAAGGTCCTAAGTCTAAGTCCAAAGTTCCAAGAATTGCATTGGATGTCCAAGTTCTAAGTCCAAGGATTCAAGAATAGCATTGAAGTTCATGGACTAGGTGCAAAACTCCATGTCCATTGCAACGGATAGCAACCATAGTCCAAGATTAGAAGCACAAGTTTTTTAGAGGTTTTGGCCTTTATTAATGTTTTTGGTCCAAGTGGACAAAGAGAAAAAGGCATAAGCATAAACATGTGTCCAACGGACAAAGGAAAAAATTGCGGAAGTATAAACATATGTCCAACGGACAAAGGAAAAATTGCGGAAGCATAAACATGATATGAAATGATAAAAATGAAGCATAAAAGTAAAAGAGATAAGGAGCGAGAAGGAATTGTAAAAGTAAAAGTTAGAAGTTAGTGATTAGTTGTTAGAGTAAGTGATCAATAATAATTGAATAATTGCACTTAGGTCAAGATTAATGAGAACTCATTAGAGGATTGATAAGACCAAAGCCTGCTAACAACAAGTTTCATAAGTTTTGAACCAAAAGACAAATAATCAATATTCTTGATCGTTTTCCGATGCGGGACAAATATTGCGCTATGTTAAGCAATCGCCGAGTAATTTACGGAGTAATTACCCTACAATGAGGCCGGTCAATAGCTCTTTGTGCTAATGCATGCTAGATGAACGATATGTAAATCGTGATCCGAAAGCAATACCGCACAAAAAGAAAAATGGTAACGATCTAGTCTTGATCGAAATTCTACAAAGGAATTCCAAGATCAATTAGACTTTCTTCGATCAAAAAGAAAAAGAGATGAAGAAAAGTGGATCAAACATTTATGATCCACCAATAACCAACAATGAGAAATTCAAAGAAGAGAAAAAAAGAATTAAAATATTTTTTATCAAATAATTTTTTAAAAGACATTTTGAACTAAAATCAAAGAAAAGAAAAAATCTAGTGTTTAAAAAAAATTACTAGAAAATTAGTAGAAAAAAATTGAATTAGAAAAAAAACAAATTATAAAAGAAAATTTAAAAAAAGAAAAGAGGGAGGTGGAATTAGAAATGGTGGTGGTGGTTTAGTAAATGAACACGGGCTAGGCTCGCCGTTTTTCTTAAAATATATATATATATATATAAAAACAAACAAAATATTAAAAAAGAAAAAGAAAGGAAAATGAAAATAGAAAGAGAGTGGAGGCGTTGTCTTCTTCTTTCTCTCGCCGGCACTATTCATCGGAGAGGGAGGTGGTCGGAATTCAATCTCACGGCAGCGACGGGACGAAAAATTCACACGGTTGTGATCGAATCATGAAGGAGATTCCAAATATGCTTTCAACTTCTTCTTACGGCGCTTAGATCAACCGAATCTAAACCGCGAAATCTCGAAGACAAACTCCAAATTACCTTTCTTCTTCTTTCTTTTGAAATCGAATTTGATAGTGTTGTTGTTGATGCCGCTGTTGAGTGATGCGCTGCAGATTTGTATAATATTTTTTTTGAAGCTTTGATTGAAGCTTGAATGGAAGCTATGGTATGATGAATTGTTTGCAGGTTAATTGAAGAAAATTGAAGATGATGAAGAATTAAAACGTGGTTGTCTGGAGAATTATTGAAAAAAAATTGAAAGTGATGGAGAATTGAAATGTGGAAAGAAAAAGAGTATTGAATTTGTTTTTTTGAGAATTGAAGCAGAAATTATTTTGACATGGTTTTTTTGGCTATCAAGCTTGAAATTAAATTGAAGAGAATGCTCTTATTTATAGATGAAATAGAAGGTGAGTGAATGAATTTGAGGTAAGTTTTTTGAAATGAATTTGGAAGAAAAGGTTGTTGTTTTGTGTTGAGTTATTCTGCGTTTCGCTCATCAACGTGCTCACGTAATTCTCGCTTTTTCCTTTCGCTTGTTGTGTGACTTACTACTGTCGTTTCCCTTTTGATGCAATGTCGTTTGCGTGTCGTTTTGAGGGCGTTGTTCAGTACCATCTGTGGGCTTGGCTTGATAGTAAAGTCATGGCTTGTATTTGTAATGGCTTTGTAAAGAAAAATATGTTGGCTTATCACGGCTTGGGGTGGAATTGTGCATGTTATAATTGTAGCTTGGAGGGCCACAGCTTGAAGCTGGAAGTTGTGTATGGATTTCGTTTGGTGATGTAGCTGAAAAAACAAGTTCACACGGCTGGAAAAAGTTTCATGAGGCATGAAGCTTGGTAATTCAACTTTGGGTAGTTTGAGTAGTAATGGGCATTCATTATAATGGGCCACACAAAAAAAAATATTTTCACTTGCAAATGAAATTGCTTCAATTATAAATTTGGGACTTATTTTGTATCATGAATTTGGTTTGGATATAAAAATGGAATTTGGATAATGGAAAAAAAAATTGGAAATATGGATAAGGATAAATTGGATTTTGAAAAAGATAAAATAGAAATGGATATTGATTTAAAGAAAAAAAAGGATTTCTTGAAAATATGGACAATGGTTTATGGTTTTGAATAAAATGGATATTGAAAGTTGGACAGGTAAATGGGTTATGAAAATATTGATAAAAATGGGACTTGAAAATGTGAGTATTGGAAGATAATATGGATATTTAGAATGGATATGGAATATTTGGATAATTGAAAGATGATTTTTTTTTTATAGAAATTGTATTTTTGATATTGGATAAATGAATTTGGTTTAAAAGCGGATAGATTAGAAAATGGATATTTATGGATTATGGATAAGAAATGGATATAGTAAATGGATAACCAAAATAGAAATAGATAACAAATCTTTACTTTTAGCCCACAACGACTCTTGACTATTTTTCACTAGCCTTTGATAAAAATATGCCACACAACAAACCACAACTGAAACAACTGCCATTTGAATCTGTTTGAACTTGTCTGAACCAGTAATTTGGGAAAATAAATACACAGATAAACACAGTTGAACATTTGAACTCAGATGAACCTGATGAATATCACCACACAACAACTTGATAATCACTGCTTGAGAAATAACCCATTGGCACAAATGACAGGAAGATGAGCAAGCTTGACAGTCTGCCCAAGATCAGGTCAAACATTCATCTGAACTGGATCAAGAACAACAATCACATTTGACTTGAAATCACTTCATTGCCTTTGACAAACCTGCACAACACACAGAGAGAGGAACTGCAACAAATTTTTTTTGTATTTTGGTTAGAGGTTGGTAAACACTGTCAAATATAAAGCAGGTAAGAAAAATATACAGATGCTCAGGAGAAACAAAGATTGTGATCTTGTTTGTGGTATGAGATGCAAATGAAATGAGTGAAATCTTAGGAGTAAAAACTAGGGTCTTACAGCTGCCCCTATTTAAGTTTCTTCTATCTGGAGATATGAAGGTTGAAAACTTCGTCTTGACAAGATTGAAGATACTTAAATACAGAAAACCAAATTTTTAACCATAAGATGTCATAAGATGATATGAATGCAAAGGAATGAGACAGACTGCGGGGAAACTTGAAACAAGAGAGTTATGGTAAATTGAGAGCGAAGACGTGAAAAGACACGCCGGGGGACACAAGCTATTTCTGGAGATCTGTCAAGGTGACAAGAAGTATCCATCAATAGTTGGAAAGAGAAGGACAAGACCCTGGGAGACGAGTAGTGACATCCAAGAATGGCATTGGATGGAAACTACAAACGAGACAAAGGTATGCCAAAAGATGTCCAAGAATGGCATTGGATAACAACAAGAAAGTTTCTGGTAAAAGCAGCAGCGTCATCCAAAAGTAGCATTGGGTGGAGGTGAAAAACACTCTATTGGGAGTAAAAAAATCCAAGAATAGCATTGGATAAAGGAATTACAAAATTCAAGAATGGCATTGAATGAGGCAACAGTAAACATCAGAGACATCCAAGAATAGCATTGGATATAAACAAAATTCCATTTGAAAACTTCATTGGGGACATCCAAGAATGGCATTGGATGACAAGGGTAAACATCAGAGATATCCAAGAATAGCATTGGACTTGGCTGGGGAAAAGGTGTCCAAGAATTGCATTTGGACAAAAGAATCTTAACATCCAAGAATGGCATTGGATGAAGTGAGAAAAGTTCTGGAAAATATATCAGAAGTATCCAAGAATGGCATTGGATAAAAGAGTTCACGATATCCAAGACTGGCATTGAATAAAGTGAGCAGGGACTTTCAGGAATGGCACTGAAAGTAAAGGTAAACTCATTCAGGAATGGCACTGAATGAACAGATAAGACTTTCAGGAATGACACTAAAAGATAAAGGAGAAAACTCATTCAGGAATGGCACTGAATGAACAGATAAAACTTTTAGGAATGGCACTGAAAGATATCCAAGCAAATATGATGGGGATTGTAGAACAGAGGCAAAACTTCCAGGAATAGCACAGGGAGAAACAAGAGGAACAAGATATCCAGGAATGGCACTGGAGATCAAAAGAGACAGACATCCAGGAATGGCACTGGAGTGAGAGAAAAACAAAGATCCAGGAATAGCACTGGAATGGAAGAAAACAAACATCTAACAACAGGACAAGATGCACAGGGAAACGACCATATCCAGGAATGGCACTAGAAAGGAAGAAAACAGGTAAACGACAACATTCAGGAATAGCACTGAATGAAAAGGAAGGTAAAAGTTTAGGTAGCTGCCAAGTAAGTTGGACTTTGATCTCAAGGTAAGATGTTGAAAGCAACAAGACCTCGAAAAAATGCATATGAGCACCAAGCACGCTTCGAGCTATGAAAATCTATCTATGTATGATATATAAATGATTTATGTATGGAATGTGTAATGCCCGTTTATTTAATTAAGTATTTAATTAAATATAATTGTAGTATGTTGTGTTAATTCGCGTTGATTTGAGTATTTGTGTCGATTTGCGTTGGTTCGTGATACTGGTATTGATTTAAGTTGATTTCGGAATATCGGAATATTATGTAGATGTTTCTAAGTTGGTTCGAGTTGAATTGATTTAATAAGTTGATTTAAGTTGTGGAAGTTAATATTGAATATTTTCCGTTTATGGGTGAATATGTTGATTGAGTTGTTTGGACGATTTATGTGATAGTCGGTAAATAGTCGATTTAGTCGAGAGAAATAATATTAGAATTAATATTATGGAATATAAGCGTATTTTATTTAAGTGGGTTTAGTCGTTGCGTTGGTGGTGGTAATCGGTGAGGTGTTGATTAGTAGGCCCAAATTGAGATTTATAATTATATTAATAATTATAATAAAAGAAATAATAGAATTTAGTTGAGGGTTTTGGAAAATTATCAGTACGAGGAAAAGTTGAGAAAAGAAGAACGAGGAAAAAGTTGGAGAAAGAGAGATACGAGAAGTTGCCGTCGGAAAGCCAAGTCGGAAAAGTCGGTCGGAGATTCGAGCGGCCATCAATTAAGGTGAGGGTGGGGTTCGAATTTTATAACTGGGAATACGGTGATTAATATATGGGATTAGGGTTATATGAATTTTCATACTGTCGAGTGTTGATTTTTGGTGTTGATCGTGTTGTTTTTGAATTGTTGTGAGGAATATACTTCTGTGATAATTGTGTAAATGAGTTATTGCGAATTGTGGCTGGGATTAATCGAGTCCGGAAAATAAAAATTTGGAAGAGAAACCCCTGTGTGAAAGTTAGGTGGCGTCTGCCACCATTTATAAGAAAAAATATATATATTAAAGTTTAGGTGGCGCCTGCCACCATAAACATGTTAAGTGGTACAAGCCACTATAGAGGTGGGCCCGGCCACCACATAAATATGTGGCTCCAGCCACCTAAGGGAATGGTATTGTGGCGCCAGCCACCATATGTGTATCAAGGAAGTGGCGAAAGCCACTTAAAGCCAAGAGAAGGGTGGCGTAAGCAACCCATATTAAGGGGGGAGAAGCCTTTAATTTTAATTACTGTTTTTAGATAAAACTTAAACCTTTAGAAAAAAAAATATAATTTGTTCTGAGTATGTATATATGTATATGTATAGGTGAATTAGCAGTAGTAATTGAGGAGATAAGATGGATTAATAATAATAATCACAAGTGTACTGTTAATAAATAGTTGAAGATAATAATATCATACAGAAAATCGGAAAAATAGCAGATTTTTGACAGAAGCAGATTTTAGAAGTTTTCATAACAGGTGTTTTGTGGATGTAGCAGAAGAATATATCAGGGAGATAACAAGAATCAGGATTAATAAAAGCAATCGTAGTGATAACAGAATATTAAAATAGTGCCGATTTAGCCGATTTAAGCGGAACAATTAGGTGTTCGAAATTTAACGAAAATTGTTGAGGTAGTTATTAATAATTAGTAGGTGATTTTTAGTCGGTTTATTTTGTTGAATTCGTGTTGTATGTGTGGATTTCTTGTACAGTTGCTTATGTGGTTTTGTCCCGGTTTGTGGGCATTTTTAAGTCGTAGGTCGAAGGACCAATGTTGATGTTAAAGTTGTAGGTCGTATGACCAACGTTGATGTATATAAGTTGTAGGCCTATGGCCAAATTTGAATCGTGTTGAATTAAAGTTGTTATGTGGTTTGTTATATGTTGTTCGGAGTTGGTTGTTGTTTTGTGTTGAGTCGTTGCATCATAGCATAGCATTATTAAGTTGACCTGGATTGGCAATTTTTAAGTTGGAGCTAATGCTCACCACGTTGGCCTGGATTGGCAAAATTACTAAGTTGAAGGCTTATGCCTTGCAGATACCTCGATAACCTGGTATATTTTAAGTTGGGAGTTTTGCTCCAATGGTACCACATGCATATGCATAGTCGAGTCGCATCCTATGTTGCATCATTTATGTTGTTTGTGTTGATTGTGTTTTGTTGAAGTTGAGTAAGTTGTTTATGTTGTCCAAGTTGATAAAGTTGTTCATGTTGCTTAAGTTGATAAAGTTGTTTGCGTTGTTTAAGTTGATGAAGTCGATTATGTTGATGTTGAAGAAGTTGAATATGTTGAGTATATTTTTTGAAGTTGATGAAGGTGTTTACGTTGATTTCCGAGTTGAAGTTGGTTATGTTCATTAGGTTGATTGTAGTGATTATGTCGTAAATGTTGATATGTGTAATAAGTCGATAAAGTATGTTGATAAATTGTGGATTATTGTTAAGTTGTTGTTGTTGGATAGTAGTGAAATTGTATGATTCTATCTAACGTATTAATTATCATATTCTTGTTTATATTTTTCGATATCTCACCCCTTCTGTTTGAATGTTACCCTATGTTGGTAACGTGAAGGTTAGCAGAGATGAAGGTCGTTTATCTTCATTAGTTGAGTCGGTGATGTCGCTCTGATACGTAGCAGTCGGGGGGATGACGCGTGTCTTATTTGATTATTTGTTTACATGCTGAATTTTTAAGTAGAATTGCCGAAGAATACTTTGTGGCTTATTTTAAAGTTGTTTTAAATTGTTTCCATGAAAATATGTTGTTACTAAGTTGTTTAAGTTGAACAAATGTTATATCATGTAAAAGTTGAATGTTTGAGAATCCGCTGCGTGGTTGTAAAAGTTATTGTTATAGTTTCATCCGAACCGAAAGTGTTATGTATCAATGTACTATTTGATTAAATGAATAAGTTTTTAAAGTTGAAAAATGTGGCATCCTGTTTGTGTACTTGTTTATTGAATTTTTACTACTCTGATTTTCAATATAATTGCCGGGTAGAAATGGGGTGTTACATTAGTGGTATCAGAGCAGGTCGGTCCGTCCGGCCAATGTTGTCTAATGTCGTCTATTCCTTAGTACTCGACATGTGTGGGAAACACTGTCAGTGCTTGTTTGTTAGTTTTGGGTCGTTGTCTGCAGGTGTTGGTTTGGTTTGAGTGGGGGAGAAGCTTGTCTCCCGGACGTGTGGTTGGTATGTAGAAGTTGGTTCAAGGTGATGTTGATTGCAAGAGTGCAAATGTTGTTGAAGCGATGTTGTTACGGACCGGCGAGAGTTAGACTCATGAATTCGTATCGGTCGAGTTTGAGAAGTGTGTGGAATATGGATGAGGAATTGATTGAGAATAAGGAAGTATTCCAATGGAAATGATGAGTTGATGGATTAAGTCGGTAGATTAATATGCCTTGAGTATAGTCGGATTAAAGTCGAGTAATTTTAGAGTTGGATGAAGAGAAAGGATTGTTGGTAGATTTTGGAGCAAGCGGGAGAGAGATGGAACTTATGTTCATCAATCTCAAATTCTGATTTTTGCAATTTTGGAGCAGCTGTCGGTAAAAGAGGCATAACTTTTTACTCGTGATTCCGATTGAAGCGGTTCTGGACTTTTTGGAAACTTACGAAATTCCCTACAGTTTACATATACGATTTGTCTTCAGGAAGTTTGTGAAGAGGGAGAAAAGTGCGTTTTAATATTTGGATCTGATGCTGATTTTTGGAAAATTCTGCATATGGAAATTCTGAACCAGTCCCGTTGTAAGGATGATAACTTTTTACTCGTAACTCGGATTCAAGCGATTCTTGAAGTTCTGGAATCTTTACGAAATTCTCTTCATTTTAGAATATGATTTTGTGATTGAGAGGTCTGTATCAAAAGAGATATCTGTGGTTGAAGTTGAGTGACTACTGCTGAAAAATTTGGAAAGATGAAGTCGAGTGTGAAATTTTGATAAGAATAATATGTTGGTAATTATAAGGATGTGACGGTATCTGAGAAAGCATAGAGATGCAATCTATGTTGAATAAGGAGAAATAAGTGATGATGTCATGTGATAGTAATGTTGAGAAAAAGACGGATGGTTGATTTGCAACGTTAAAAATTTTAACTTGGATAAGAGTTGTAATTGGAGCGAGCCGAGTTGGATAGTACTTGAAGTAGTAGCGATTCCGGTGTTGGAAAGATATTTAATAATTGTGTTATGCTACGAGCATGTATAAGAGATTATGTATTGGATTTTGGACGTTTTGGTATAATTGACGAAGTTGAAATTAAGGAAACTAAGAAGACGTTGATAAGCCTCAGAGAGTTGGCGGAGCATTGTGCTTACGGACTTTGGGCACAAGTTGTAGTACACTATTGTGTTGGGTAATGATGACTTATGCCACTGTTATGGTTGCCGGCTGTCTATTGACAAATTGAGGAACTGATCACCCTTAATCTCTTATTGATAGTAGACGGGATCATAATTAATGGATAGATGTGTCGTGCCAACTAGTATAGTACGTACGTTGAATTGGTTAAAGTCAAGCCAAGTGCTTGTGGATTGTTTATTTTGTCGATGTAGATTCATATATGAGCATATTAGTTGAATTTAAGGATGATGGCATGAGGTTGCGATTTAATTGATGAGTAGTATGGAAATTCGCAGTTGAGTTCTGGGTAATTTGAGAATTGAGTTGCAAGTAGAAAAAGAAGTGAAGTTATAAGTCGAATTGTAAAAGTGGAACTTTTGGTTGGTAAAGATAAGTTACTTGGTTGTGTTAATTCGGATAAAAATTTATGAAGAATTGTGTCAGTATGAGTAAAAGTCGATAATTTGGTTTGTTGGATTAGTTGGAAAGGAAAGGATGATTTATCTGGTTGAAGTTAATTGTACAATGTACCCTATGTTGTTGTAATGATGTTGCGTGTTTAAAATGATTTTCGAGGAACGTGTAAATAGGAGATGGTAAAGTTGTAGTTTATGTTTGATAATAATCAGGAAATTCGTGGAAGTACATGTATATATTATCCAAGATTTGGAAGTAGTCGTCGTTGTAATGGTGTTGAATGTTAGAGGTGTTGTCTTACGGATCTAAGTTGAAGTACTCGGTAACTACGAGAGTGTAGAATACCTGTTGGAATGAAATTTCGAAGAATTAAGTCGAAAGTTGTTGTTATGTCGGTTTGGTGATTAGAAGTTGGAGTTAAACTGAGTAGTCTTGATACTTTGCAAGTAATCAGAGTGCGCAGCGAACGCGTGGTGTTGTACAGTTGTTCATACGTGAGCAACAACGATGTTGGTGGTTGGTTGCGTTGATGTCGTGTTTAAGTTGTGTGTTCGTATGTTGTTGCATTCTAGTTCTTAAACCGGCGAATTCTTAAGTTGGTTACTCTTTATGTTGTGATGTTAAGTTGTCAGGTGTATTACTTGAGTAGTATTCGGGTTGTTTCGCCGTTGATGTTATGAATTATTGGTATTAAACGTGGGTTGCCTTCGGAGATGAGAGTTGATTAGTCTGATGGAATCCCATAGTTGGAGTAGTTGTATCAGATCAATTTTCGAGGACGAAAATGTTCTAAGTGGGGGAGTTGTAACGCCCGTTTATTTAATTAAGTATTTAATTAAATATAATTGTAGTATGTTGTGTTGATTTGAGTATTTGTGTCGATGTGCGTTGGTTCGTGATACTGGTATTGATTTAAGTTGATTTCGAAATATCAGAATATTATGTAGATGTTTCTAAGTTGGTTCGAGTTGAATTGATTTAATAAGTTGATTTAAGTTGTGGAAGTTAATATTGAATATTTTCCGTTTATGGGTGAATATGTTGATTGAGTTGTTTGGACATTTTATGTGATAGTCGGTAAGTAGTCGATTTAGTCGAGAGAAATAATATTAGAATTAATATTATGGAATATAAGCGTATTTTATTTAAGTGGGTTTAGTCGTTGCGTTGGTGGTGGTAATCGGTGAGGTGTTGATTAGTAGGCCCAAATTGAGATTTATAATTATAATAATAATTATAATAAAATAAATAATAGAATTTAGTTGAGGGTTTTGGAAAATTATCAGTACGAGGAAAAGTTGAGAAAAGAAGAACGAGGAAAAAGTTGGAGAAAGAGAGATACGAGAAGTTGTCGTCTGAAAGCCAAGTCGAAAAAGTCGGTCAGAGATTCGAGCGGCCATCAATTAAGGTGAGGGTGGGGTTCGAATTTTATAACCGGGAATACGGTGATTAATATGTGGGATTAGGGTTATATGAATTTTCATACTGTCGAGTGTTGATTTTTGGTGTTGATCGTGTTGTTTTTGAATTGTTGTGAAGAATATACTTCTGTGATAATTGTGTAAATGAGTTGTTGCGAATTATGGATGGGTTTAATCGAGTCCGGAAAATAAAAATTTGGAAGAGAAACCCCTGTGTGAAAGTTAGGTGGCGTCTGCCACCATTTATAAGAAAAAATATATATATATTGAAGTTTAGGTGGCGCCTGCCACCATAAATATGTTAAGTGGTACAAGCCACTATAGAGGTGGTCCCAGCCACCACATAAATATGTGTCTCCAGCCACCTAAGGGAATGGTATTGTGGCGCCAGTCACCATAAGTGTATCAAGGAAGTGGCGAAAGCCACTTAAAGCCAAGAGAAGGGTGGCGCAAGCAACCTATATTAAGGGGGGAGAAGCTTTTAATTTTAATTACTGTTTTTAGATAAAACTTAAACCTTTAGAAAAAAAATATAATTTGTTCTGAGTATGTATATATGTATATGTATAGGTGAATTATCAGTAGTAATTGAGGAGATAAGATGGATTAATAATAATAATCATAAGTGTACTGTTAATAAATAGTTGAAGATAATAATATCATACAGAAAATCAGAAAAATAGCAGGTTTTTGACAGAAGCAGATTTTAGAAGTTTTCATAACAGGTGTTTTGTGGATGTAGCAGAAGAATATATCAAGGAGATAACAAGAATCAGGATTAATAAAAGTAATCGTAGTGATAACAGAATATTAAAACAGTGCCGATTTAGCCGATTTAAGCGGAACAATTAGTTGTTCGAAATTTAACGAAAATTGTTGAGGTAGTTATTAATTATTAGTAGGTGATTTTTAGTCGGTTTATTTTGTTGAATTCGTGTTGTTTGTGTTGATTTCTTGTACAGTTGCTTATGTGGTTTTGTCCCGGTTTGTGGGCATTTTTAAGTCGTAGGTCGAAGGACCAATGTTGATGTTAAAGTTGTAGGTCTATGACCAACGTTGATGTATATAAGTTGTAGGCCTATGGCCAAATTTGAATCGTGTTGAATTAAAGTTGTTATGTGGTTTCTTATATGTTGTTCGGAGTTGGTTGTTGTTTTGTGTTGAGTCGTTGCATCATAGCATAACATTATTAAGTTGGCCTGGATTGGTAATTTTTAAGTTGGAGCTGATGCTCACCACGTTAGCCTGGATTGGCAAAATTACTAAGTTGAAGGCTTATGCCTTGCAGATACCTCGATAACCTGGTATATTTTAAGTTAGGAGTTTTTCTCCAATGGTACCACTTGCTTATGCATAGTCGAGTCGCATCCTATGTTGCATCATTTATGTTGTTTGTGTTGATTGTGTTTTGTTGAAGTTGAGTAAGTTGTTTATGTTGTCCAAGTTGATAAAGTTGTTCATGTTGCTTAAGTTTATAAAGTTGTTTGCGTTGTTTAAGTTGATGAAGTCGATTATGTTGATGTTGAAGAAGTGGAATATGTTGAGTATATTTGTTGAAGTTGATGAAGGAGTTTACGTTGATTTCAGAGTTCAAGTTGGTTATGTTCATTAGGTTGATTGTAGTGATTATGTCATAAATGTTGATATGTGTAATAAGTCAATAAAGTATGTTGATAAATTGTGGATTATTGTTAAGTTGTTGTTGTTGTTGGATAGTAGTGAAATTGTATGATTCTATCTAACGTATTAATTATCATATTCTTGTTTATATTTTTCGATATCTCACCCCTTCTGTTTGAATGTTACCCTATATTGGTAACGTGCAGGTTAGCAGAGATGAAGGTCGTTTATCTTCATTAGTTGAGTCGGTGATGTCGCTCTGATACGTAGCACTCGGGGGGATGACGCGTGTCTTATTTGCTTATTTGTTTACATGCTGAATTTTTAAGTAGAATTACCGAAGAATACTTTGTGGCTTATTTTAAAGTTGTTTTAAATTATTTCCATGAAAATATGTTGTTACTAAGTTGTTTAAGTTGAACAAATGTTATATCATGTAAAAGTTGAATGTTTGAGAATACGCTGCGTGGTTGTAAAAGTTGTTGTTATAGTTTCATCCGAACCGAAAGTGTTATGTATCAATGTACTATTTGATTAAATGAATAAGTTTTTAAAGTTGAAAAATGTGGCATCCTGTTTGTGTACTTGTTGATTGAATTTTTACTACTCTGATTTTCAATATAATTGCCGGGTAGAAATGGGGTGTTACACAATACATATGATAGGGACAACTGAGATAGACTCTTTTGTGAGGGAAGAATGGAACTCTGATTCCTCAACACAGGGAACACTGCCCATTCTGCTTGGAGAGAAGATGTTGAACACATCTCTGTCACACTTATGAATTATATCAGGCTGATAGTCTTTTGAGGAAAGACATCTTGAGGATTCTTGAAGAAGATTTCCCCAGATTGATTGACTGGTGAGGATAAACTGATCATGGCTTCAGTTTGACTGTTGCAGGGGAAAAATGAACTGATTCTTGAAATGATTGTTGAGAAATAAACTAATCGTGGCTTCAGTTGCTGGGGATGAACTGATCATGGCTTCAGTTTTTGAAATGACTGTTGAGAAGGCTAAACTCACTGTGGGTCTTGAAAGAGATCTTTTGGTTAACCAATTTTGAGAATAACTTGCATTGAGCAACAAATCTTGAACTGATTCACAACAGGATCTAGAGGTAATGTGCCCCTGATAGGATCACTGACCAAGTTTCTCAGCTGTTTGAAATTATTGATGAGGAAAGTTTGCCTGCAAATAGGATTATTCAAACAAACTTGGTAATTTTAATGCAAAGCTCAATGCAATTTTGAAATCAAAAATCTTTTTTGGAATGATATTATTGATGTAAAGCAAAATGAATCACTTGTCAAAACACGCCGATTTAGACATGCAAAGTGAAAGAGAAAGCAAAGGTATGACATCAAAGCAAATGATTGGCAACAAACATAGGAGTCAGTTTACGCAACCTTGATGTAGTATGCTTTCAAAAGAAACCTGGCTTCAATTAGGTCTTTTGAAGGTTGTAACATGGTCTGGTTCATGGTTCTTGAAACAAAGGATATAGGCTCAAGGTTTATTTGTACCCAACCCATTCTTCGTGATGACTTTCAGTCCTATGCTCAATTAATTCAAACTATGCATTCAGGTTCCAAGTGATTTTGGAATTGCAACACATGTCGTGATGATGGCTCAAGAGATTTTTGAGATGGCAATCACTTCTCTTACAACATTTTGTTGTTTTTGATGAGGACCTTAGTCACTCGTTTTGTCTTTGAGGATTTTGGAAACCTCTTGATTTTTCTTTTGTTATCCCTAACTTTTGCCTGAACTGTGTCATTTGAGCTTACAGTCAGCGGGATGCCCAATTTTTGCTTAAGTCTCCTTCATAGGTTTTGACTTAGCGGGCTTTTCTTTTGATTTTTTTTCATCATTTTTTTTTTGAAAGATAGTGACTGCCTAGCTTAATGATTATGGTGAACCATCATTGGCTTTTGATTTGAAAGACATCTTCGACACTTCTTTGATGTGTGCGAAGGAAAGCTTGTGATTGCAACCTTTATTGAAAGGTGTCTTGTATGATTCACTTGAATTTGAATGCATAGCCAAATTAACTGAGAACTACCCACCCCTAGGTTAAGATTGCAGGTTTTTTCGTACATAAAGAAACTCCAACTTCTAGGCTCAAAGGGGTTGACAAAGGATTAACTTCCTTATTTCTTCAATGTTTGGGAGTTGAAACAATTCTTGTACATCATCAGCCAAGTTTTAATTGAAAGCATACAGTTTAGCAAATTTAGGTATTTTGTTTTCATCATCCTCCCTCCAATCTTTGTATAAACAAAAGCTTGAAAAAGAAAGTGAACAGGAGATATATTTTTATTTTGTGAAAAAGAAAGCATAAAGATGCACACAGTGGACATAAATGAATTGAATCAAAACATTGCAATGCCCATTTCATTGAAATTACCATGAAAGTACAAATAAAGTTCGAAAGCAAACAAACAATACAATCAAAGGAAAATGCAAACAGAAAGAAACAAGGCCTAGTGACTAATCAGAAACAAGGATGAGATGTCCTGTCTGAAACACTGGCTTTAGGAGATGATTTGTCTGAACTGACTCAAACTTCACTTGGCATGCTCTGGCAAAGGATTGTTGACAACATTGGGATTATTATCAACAAAGTCCAGAATTTTTAAGTTCACCAATTCTTGTACTCTAACTTTCAATGCATAGCAACCTTCCAAGTTATGGTCTGCCCCACCTCGATGGAACTCACAGTGAAGATCATCCCTATAGCTGGCTGGGAGAGGATTTGGAGGAGGAGGTAGATCCCTTGTTGTAATCAAACCTTTCTTTACAAGACATGGATACAGCTCAGTGTAGGACATCAGGATAGGATCAAAGTTAACCCTATTGCGATTCTGATTTTGTCTAACAGCTTGACGAGGAGCTTGAACTATTTGAGCATTGACAACAGGAGCAACTGCAGCTACATATTGTTGTTGCCTGCGACGAGGTTTACCTTCGACTGAAACAGCATGGGTATCACCATCCTTTTTCTTTTGAAAGTTCCCAGCATACTTTTTAGCACCACTGAAGGCTTCAGCATTAGCAATCCTTCCTTTCTTGATACCCTCTTCTAGTCTTTCTCCAATAGTGACTAGGTCAGCAAAACCAGATGATACACTGCCTATCATCATTTCCCAAAATAGTGGCTGAAGAGTGTCCATGAACAATCCAGTCAATTCTTTTTCAGCCAAGAGTGGCTCCACTTGAGCAGCTAGCTCTCTCCAGCGCTGAGCGTACTCCTTAAAGGATTCTTTTTCTTTTTGAGCCATGTTCTGCAGTTGACGGTGATCAGGTGCCATGTCCAGATTGTACTTATATTGCTTTAAGAAAGCATCAGACAAGTCCATCCAGCTTTGGATACGGTTCTTCTCAAGTCCCATATACCATTTCATTGAAGCCCCACTCAAGCTGTCTTGGAAACAGTGAATAAGCAGTTTGTCATTTTTGGCATGAGCAACCATCTTGCGGCAGTACATCACCAAGTGGGTTCTAGGACAGGTGTGCCCCTTGTATTTCTCAAAATCAGAAGTCTTGAATTTTGGAGGAATAACCAAGTCGAAAAGCAAGCACATGTCCATTGCAGCAGCACTAAAGACATCACTTCCTTCCACGGCTCTTATCCTTTTGTCCAGAGTTTGCCATTGCTCTCTAACTTCTTCAATGTATCCAGGTTCTCCCTGACTTTCAGATTGTGGACCAACAGCATGGTACACGAAAGTATTCTCAGGAATAGCTTGAGCAACAGAATGCACAACAGGCTGAGGTTCAGTGAACAATGGAGCTGAAGATACTGGCGAGACAAACACATGAGTAGTTACAAATGGTGGCGAGTAATTTGGAGGTAACCCAAATTCTGGCCAAGTAGAAGCTGGTTGTTGAGTCAGTGGAGGGTCAACAGCAGCATGTGAAGTTTCAACAATCACAGTCCTCTAAGGGGGTTCACCTCTAGCAATCAGAACTTGCAGCATTTCTGTGAGCTTGGTCATGCTGGCCTTCAACTCATCAATTTCCATTCTGACTTTGGCGTTGTGTTGTTCTTGGTTTTCCATTCTCAATCTGACAGCAGCTCTAGTTCCGTAGTTGTGTTGAGGAAACATCTTGACGGTGGACAGATAACTGGAGAAGGAGACAGTTGAAATGAGTTTCTGGACAACTTGGAAAAATGCATATGTATGCTCATGGATGCAAGGGTGCATGGATGCAACAACCACAAACAAGATCACTCAAAGCACACGGGTTCAAAGGTCCGAGTCATGAGCATGAAGCCAAGGTTAAGAACCAAACCATAAAATATATGTGCTAAGGTTTGTCTTCATTGTACCTGCAGAAAACAACGGTTCTAACAGCGTGCCCAGGGTCCACAATCCACTATCAGACACACCAGCGCACCGATTTGCTCGGAGGTTGGTAGTTATCCTCAATAGAATCTAACCTGAGTGTGGCATCGCGTAACAGCTAAGTCAGATTTGCATCTTCATAGCTTTCGCGCCATGATCCTAAAAAGGCTAAGATGGGTTAAGGGTAACTACGGTCCTCGGTGTTATAGGCTTCTATGGAAAAAGTAATGCCTTCACGATCGCTCGATCGACATCAATAATTCCAAAGAGGCAACCACCGAGTGGATGGATTCTCAAGTTCTTCATTTTCAAGATTTGACTCCCTCAAAGTTCCCTTGACTATACCATCCTCTTATCTCAAAGTACACTCTGGTCCGGGTATAGGACCTATCTCGCACACAGAGGAACTCCAAAATAGAACAATCAAGTAACAAGAAAATCAGACAAAAAGTAGGAAATAAATCAAAGTAGGCTAAACCCCTCAAGGGAAATAATTTCCCCAGCAGAGTCGCCACTTTTCTATAGTGGCAAAATCGTGAGTGTAAGCTATTGATTAACTTAACTCGTAAAGCAAGAGTCGCCACCGCACTTTTATTTTATCCAAAAAAGAAAAGGAAAAAGAGCGAACAAAACCTACACAAGCTCTAAACAAGAACAAGTGAAGAAAGTCCGGGTAAGGGGGTTGTTTATGCAATGGGAAGGTGTTAGCACCCAAAACGTCTATAGTACTCTATAGGAGCCCTTTGAAATATCTACCATTTTTGGTCTGAAAAAGTTTGCTTGAAAAGTGATTGAGGAGATGAGAAGAGAAATTTTTTTTAATGATTTTTGTGTTTGGAGAGACTCGTCGTCTCATGCCTACGTACCCACGATGTGCAATGTAGGATCAAAAACCCGTAGTTCGTGGTACAAAGAATGAAATTTATTTGTTTTGGTTGATTTTAAAATGTAAAGACAAGTCGTCATTTCCAAGCGAATAATTCCGCTTAAAGAAATGAATCATGTCTAAACTTATGAAAAGAGTTAAAGGAAAAGGTGCACGAGGGCACAAAAAGAGATTGATGAGTTTGGTTTTTTTTTAAGTCTTTTGAAAAAGGTGTCAATATGCTTATGTAGTTTAGCATTTGTTAAGAAATGAAAGGAAAAGAGTAAAATCACTTGACAAAGTCAAGGTTTGATTATGAAAGAGGTGATAGTTTGAAATCAAGAATGTTTTGAAAAAGAGAGAGAGTTTTGAAAATTGAAGAATGGGGAGGAGAATAAGTGACTATCCTAAAGCATAAAGTAAAAGCCAAGGATAAGAATAGCCTAACCACACAAGCAAGCTCCATAGTCTTCGAACCATAATTCCAAAGCAAAGGGAGAAAGGTCCTAAGTCTAAGTCCAAAGTTCCAAGAATTGCATTGGATGTCCAAGTTCTAAGTCCAAGGATTCAAGAATAGCATTGAAGTCCATGGTCTAGGTGCAAAACTCCATGTCCATTGCAACGGATAGTAACCATAGTCCAAGATTAGAAGCACAAGTTTTTTTAGAGGTTTTGCCCTTTATTAATGTTTTTGGTCCAAGTGGACAAAGAGAAAAAGGCATAAGCATAAACATGTGTCCAACTGACAAAGGAAAAAATTGCGGAAGCATAAACATATGTCCAACGGACAAAGGAAAATTGCGGAAGCATAAACATGATATGAAATGATAAAAATGAAGCATAAAAGTAAAAGAGATAAGGAGCGAGAAGGAATTGTAAAAGTAAAAGTTAGAAGTTAGTGATTAGTTGTTAGAGTAAGTGATCAATAATAATTGAATAATTTCACTTAGGTCAAGATTAATGAGAACTCATTAGAGGATTGATAAGACCAAAGCCTCCTAACAACAAGTTTCATAAGTTTTGAACCAAAAGACAAATAATCAATATTCTTGATCGTTTTTTGATGCGGGACAAATATTGCGCTATGTTAAGCAATCACCGAGTAATTTACGGAGTAATTACCCTACAATGAGGCCGGTTAATAGCTCTTTGTGCTAATGCATGCTAGATGAACGATATGTAAATCGTCATCCGAAAGCAATCCCGCACAAAAAGAAAAATGGTAACGATCTAGTCTTGATCGAAATTCTACAAAGGAATTCCAAGATCAATTAGACTTTCATCGATCAAAAAGAAAAAGAGATGAAGAAAAGTGGCTCTAACATTTATGATCCACCAATAACCAACAATGAGAAATTCAAAGAAGAGAAAAAAAGAATTAAAATATTTTTTTTCAAATAATTTTTTAAAATACATTTTGAACTAAAATCAAAGAAAAGAAAAAATCTAGTGTTTAAAAAAAAGATTACTAGAAAATTAGTAGAGAAAAATTGAATTAGAAAAAAAACAAATTATAAAAGAAAATTTAAAAAAAGAAAAGATGGAGGTGGAATCAGAAATGGTGGTGGTGGTTTAGTAAATGAACACGGGCTAGGCCCACCGTTTTTCTTAAAAAAAAAATATATATATATATATATATATATATATATATATATATATATATATATATATATATATATATATATATATAAACAAACAAAAATTAAATAAGAAAAAGAAAGGAAAATGAAAATAGAAAGTGAGTGGAGGCGTTGTCTTCTTCTTCCTCTCGCCGGCACTATTCATCGGAGAGGGAGGTGGTCGGAATTCAACCTCCCGCAGCGACGGGACAAAAAATTCACACGGTTGTGATCGAATCATGAAGGAGATTCCAAATATGCTTTCAACTTCTTGTAACGGCGCTTAGATCAACCGAATCGAAACCGCGAAATCTCGAAGACAAACTCCAAATTACCTTCAAAATCAAGGTGAGAAACACTTCAATTCTTTCTTCTTCTTTCTTTTGAATCTGAAATTGATAATGTTGTTGTTGATGCCGCTGTTGAGTGACGCGCTGCAGATTTGTATTATATTTTTTTTGAAGCTTTGATTGAAGCTTGAATGGAAGCTATGGTATGATGAATTGTTTGTAGGTTAATTGAAGAAAATTGAAGATGATGAAGAATTAAAACGTGGTTGTGTGGAGAATTATTGAAAAAAAATTGAAAGTGATGGAGAATTGAAATGTGGAAAGAAAAAGAGTATTGAATTTGTTTTTTTGAGAATTGAAGCGAAAATTATTTTGACATGGTTTTTTTGGCTATCAAGCTTGGAATTAAATTGAAGAGAATGCTCTTATTTATAGATGAAATAGAAGGTGAGTGAATGAATTTCAGGTAAGTTTTTTGAAATGAATTTGGAAGAAAAGGTTGTCGTTTTGTGTTGAATTATTCTGCGTTTCGCTCATCAACGTGCTCACGTAATTCTCGCTTTTGCCTTTCGCTTGTTGTGTGACTTACTGCTGTCGTTTCCCTTTTGATGCAGTGTCGTTTGCGTGTCGTTTTGAGGGCGTTGTTCAGCACCATCTGTGGGCTTGGCTTGATAGTAAAGTCATGGCTTGTATTTGTAATGGCTTTGTAAAGAAAAATATGTTGGCTTATCACGGCTTGGGGTGGAATTGTGCGTGTTGTAATTGCAGCTTGGAGGGCCACGACTTGAAGCTGGAAGTTGTGTATGGATTTTGTTTGGTGATGTAGCTGGAAAAACAAGTTCACACGGCTGGAAAAAGTTTCATGAGGCTTGAAGCTTGGTAATTCAACTTTGGGTAGTTTGAGTAGTAATGGGCCACAAAAAAAAAATTATTTTCACTTGCAAATGAAATTGCTTCAATTATAAATTTGGGACTTATTTTTTATCATGAATTTGGTTTGGATATAAAAATGGAATTTGGATAATGGAAAAAAAATAAATTGGAAATATGGATAAGGATAAATTGGATTTTGAAAAAGATAAAATAGAAATGGATATTGATTTAAAGAAAAAAAGGATTTCTTGAAAATATGGACAATGGTTTATGGTTTTGAATAAAATGGATATTGAAAGTTGGATAGGTAAATAGGTTATGAAAATATGGATAAAAATGGGACTTGAAAATGTGAGTATTGGAAGGTAATATGGATATTTAGAATGGATATGGAATATTTGGATAATTGAAAGATGATTTTTTTGGATAGAAATTGGATTTTTGATATTGGATAAATGAATTTGGTTTAAAAGCGGATAGATTAGAAAATGGATATTTATGGATTATGGATAAGAAATGGATATAGTAAATGGATAACCAAAATAGAAATGGATAACAAATCTTTACTTTTAGCCCACAACCACTCTTGACTTTTTTTCACTAGCCTTTGATAAAAATATGCCACACAACAAACCACAACTGAAACAACGGCCATTTGAATCTGTTTGAACTTGTCTGAACCAGTTATCTGGGAAAATAAATCCACAGATGAACACAGTTGAACATTTGAACTCAGATGAACCTGATGAATATCACCACACAACAACTTGATAATCACTGCTTGAGAAACAACCTAATGGCACAAATGACAGGCAGATGAACATAGTCACATTTGACTTGAAATCACTTCATTGCCTTTGACAAACCTGCACAACACACAGAGAAAGGAACTGCAGCAAATTTTTTTGTATTTTGGTTAGAGGTTGGTAAATACTGTCAAATATAAAGCAGGTAAGAAAAATATACAGATGCTCAGGAGAAACAAAGATTGTGATCTTGTTTGTGGTATGAGATGCAAATGAAATGAGTGAAATCTTAGGGTAAAAATTAGGGTCTTACACATCAGGTACATTTTCGATGACGAAAATAATTTAAGTGGGGGAGAGTTGTAACACCCCAATTTAAATTATTTGATCGTCGTGTTATTTTTCGTTGTTTGGCCTTGTTAAGGGTGTGTGTGGTTGAGCGCGTAGGCGTGTGGTCCTTAGTGGGACGGGTAGATTAAAGGTGTCAAGAGTAATTTTGGGGTATGAGTAGTAATAGTATTATTATTATTATTAATATTATCACTAGTATTATTATGATTATTATGTGAATAACATTACTAGTAATATTATTATTTTTATTAAATTAAAAATCTGATTTAATTAAGTGGATAATGGGCTAGTGGAGAAAATAAGGACAGTTTAGTAATTAAACAGAAATTAGTGAGGGTTAGTGAGGAGGATTAATCATAATCAGAATTTCACAAGAGAAGGGCTAGGGAGAGGAAGAACAAGGAAGAACTAGGGCTTTGAAGGATCAATTTTCGCAGGAATTTTCTGAGTAAATTCGAGGTAAGGGGGGAGAATATATTTCAATATGGGTGGTAATAACATGAGAGGGTAGTGGGGAGTCCTTAACCCCGTAGGAATTCGTGTGAATATATGTTGTTTTATGAATCTGTTGTGTATATGTGAATCTGTGATGAAAAATGTGTGAATCGAAGTGTTGCGATTCTGAATTATGTGATATTTTGATGTTGTTGCTGCTGTATGAATGTATATGTTGCACAACTGGTTTTTGTGCAGGTTGAGAGAACGAAATCAGACCTAAGACCTGTAATTTTGATTAGTAATGATAGGTGAAAGATGTAAGATGAATAATAGGGCCTAAAATTGATGTAGAAATAAGTTAGGACTGAATTGGAGTGGAAAAGTGAGGATCCCGTAGCAGAACCCAGACTGGTGTGGGGAAATTGAGTTTGTATAATAGATCTGGCCATACGTATATCAGGTAAGGCAATACGCGTACGGCTATGGTCAATACGCGTATGGGAGGGCCAAAAGGAGGCTTGGCACGACCCTCTGCCCGTACGTGTAACGGTACGCGTATGGATCTTGGGCATTACGCGTAAGGGGGAGGCATTATGCGTATGGTTTGGGTGAGCGAGCTGGCAATACGCGTATGGCACAACGCAATACATGTATGGCCAGCGAGAGTTCAGAATTTTGCCGTTTCGCGATTTCTTTCCCATTTTCGCGTCCGAAGTGGTTTCTTTTGGTTTGAGAGGTTGGGGATAGATGCCAGACCTTGAGAAATTTTGGATTGGTGATAAAAATAATTGATTTAGTAATTTTGATGGATTAATTAGATAATTAGCTAATTGAACTTCTTGTTGTGATGTGTGTGATGGTGAGCAGGTGTCTCACATGTGATCAGGAGGATCGTGAAGATGTATGATTGTTGCCATACATGTGTGTTGTATGCATATTTACTGTCATGCATTCATGGTGTCGGTGGTGATGAATCATTGTTCAGGAGGAGTGTATGTGATTCATCCGAACTCTAATGTGGATTGTGGTGGAGATAAATCATTGTCAAGTAGGGGTGTATGTGATTTATCCGGGTTCGATTGAATGAACCATTGTGATATTGGTATCACATGCATTGTGTCGATGTTTGGAGTCACATTGCATTATTATGTGTTTGGTGAAATCTGAATGAAATTGACAAGTATGTCGTGATACTGTGCTTCTGTTATATGAATGTGTGAGTACTACCTTTAGCATGTATTATACACCGTTATTTATTGAATGTAGTTCTCACCCCTTTTGTTGTTTGTGGCGTCTGTGCTTCTTCAGAAGTACAGATAATTCAGGTACTTGAGTGCGCATGGAGTGCGTGTTGCTTGATCAAGTCTTAGGAGTTGCTCTGATACGTAACACGGGATTTTGGGAGATTTTCGTCATTTGTTATTCTTTATTCTTTATTGTTTGTTACGTATCATTCTTTTATTGAACTTATGGTGGACCACGTTTTATGTGGAATTTTGGTGTTGTTGGCAAATTGCTGTATTTTGATTAAAACAATTATTTTCGCTGCTTATTAATAAAAAGGAGTTTTGTTGTTGGTTTTAATGATGTGGCATCCTACTTTTTGGTTGTAACTCTGATTATTTTCGTAATATTTCTATATTTTGAAAAATGGGAAAGTGGGGTGTTACAACCACCACATTAGAACAGCGAAGAGCGTGTCCCCGGACATTATTATTCACAGCTGACAGTCCCCGAGGCTCTCTCAAGTCATCACTCTTATTCAGAGCAAAGACTTGGGGGGCTCCTGTTCTGGACTGGGCAGGCGCTTGGCCCACAGAAGGGCAAGGCCCAATCCAGTCCAGCTCTTCGCAAGGTCCAATAGCCTGAAACTAGCCGTTGGGCAGAGACTAGCCGTTGGGCAGAAACTAGCCGTTGGGCACAATATGACCGTTGGGGACGTCCCCCTCACGCGCTTGATAGTTCACGCGACCAATTACCTCCCTGAATCTCACGGAAACAGTCGGACCAGGTCAAAGGGTCACGCACTTGATCCTCCACCTGGCAGTCTCCCATCGATCGACCAGATATTTCAGGCATATGGGAGACCTTGGCCCCGCGCTGGGGGTTACTTCTATAAATACCTTCTCTCTTGAAAGGGTCAGGTTTGATCACTATTCAATACTCAAAATCACACCTTAACGCTTTGTGCTTGCTTACTCTCTTTTGCTCAAATACCTACTTTGGTACGGAGTACCTTGCAGGTACACCCCCTCCTCTCCTACAAGCATCCTCATTTGTCCTACACGAAGGCCACGACGATCCAGTCTGATGACCTCGGATCAATTACCATAGCCAGTAAATTATGATTGTAAGTAGTCTACTTACAACCATACACTAATTTACCACATACCATCCATCGTGATTATATCGCTTTCTTAACTATTGTTAAAGTCTTATCCGTAGTAGTATTAAGAACATTGATATTAACCTTTTTGCGAAGGCAACAAAATTCAAGTATTTACAAACCCACTTAACTCACTTTAAAATTCCTTAGCTCACACACCAAAGTTAAAAAAAAAAAAAAGAATGTTATGTGATAGGTCCCAAGAATCGGGGTACTTCCCTAAATCACACTTAGGAAGGAATTCTTCTCTCTATATATCTTTAAGATTTAACAAGTAGATCACCGCTTTCACTACACACTCTCCAATGTAAATACACACTAGAGATAATCCTAATCCCTTTCATTGGGAGGGGATTCTCTCCCATTTTTTTTCTCAATTTTCCATTGTGTAGAGAGAGAGAGAGAGTATTAAAAAAACAAAAAATTCTAATGATGATGAAGTTTTAAAGGTGCAAATTTCACTGCACACTCTTCGGTATAAATACACATTGGAGACAATCCTAATCTCTTTCACGGGGAGAGGATTCTCTCCTTTTTTTTTCTCTCAATTTTTTATCAAGTGTAATTTCAACCATTGATTTAAGAGAAAGAAAACAAGCAAAAATATTAAAAAGGAAAAAAAAAAAAAAGGTAATTATGATGAAGTTTGAAAAGTGAAGATTTCAATGCACACTCTCCAATGTAAATACCACACTGGAGACAATCCTAATCCCTTTCATGGGGAGGGAATTCCCTCCCATGTCCTCATAGTCTCATTTAACTCATACTAGAACTCCATAAGTATCGCACTAAATAAAAGGAAAATTGAGGTCAATTGGGTCTACAAGGTATTTCAACCAAATGGTTCCATTGTAAAAGTACAATTCAAAACTTGTTGCAAAAAGATTCAAGAAAAAACCCAGCCTTGATTTTATCGAAATCCTTGCACCAGTTGTAAAGAATGAAATTGTCAAATTAGTAATTGTAATGGATAACTTCATGCAATGGAAATTTGTTCAACTTGATGTTTAATGTGCATTTTTCAATGGCTTTCTTGAAGAACATTTAGTTGAACAAGCTCAGAGATTCATTAGGGAATGTGAGGAAGACAAGGGGTTGATGTTTAATAAGACCCTCTATAACCTAAAACAAGCTTTAATAGTCTGGAACAAGACAATTAATAAGTTCTTAAAAACATATTAGATATTCCAAGTATATTTTGAAGCATGGAAAATATGTCAAATGATTGAATCAAGGCAATCTCTCCATATTATGCTATATGCGCCGATTTACTAATGGCTAGAAGTAATCACATGAAGATTGAGAATCTCAAATTGCAGATGAGCATTGAGTTTGATATAGCTAATCTAGAAGGACTACAAACAATACTCAGTCTTTTCTTAACAAGAAAGGGAATTACATTACTACATACATAGAGAATTGACCTGATATATGTGATATATGTCAAAGTGTAGGTGTTGGTGGGATGCTTAAGGTATGCTTGCAAGTCTAGATTGGATATGTGTCACGTACGTGTTGTGAGCAGCCTTAATTTGTCACATATACAAACATTTAAAAAAGATAATGAGATATCTCCAAGACACAATTGACCATGTGTTTTGTTTCTAAAATTTAAAGGCGAAGAGTTAACTGGTTTTTGTGATTCATATTAATGTAAAGAAAAAATAGAAATGAGAAACACAATAGTGTATGTGTTCAAACTATACAACTCTCCAATCTCATGGTGTTCCAATATGCAAATTGTGGTGGCCTTTGTCATCATGTTAGGCTGTGATATTAGTTCTAACTAATCAAACACTACTCCATAGCTTAGAATTACAATGAACAAACCTTGCCTTATTGGTAGAGATTATCTAAAACAAAATTCCTTCTATTGGAACTCTAGTCTTTCATAGACTAATTGAAGAAACTTTAAAAATAAGAGAATAAAATTAAAATCTAAAAAAAGAAAATCTAATTTAAAAATTATAAATATTGGAATAGAAAGGAATTACCCACATAAAAAACTTCTCAATGCAAACAACAATAATAGTCGGTTAGAAAACCCCCATTGGTGAATTTTGACCGGTTAAAGATCTCCCAATTTCCAATCATCAAGAACCCATAAACAAAAAATCCATAAATAAAAAATGAAAAGATATTAAACAAGCATGGAATCAATCCATTCCCCCGTCAATACAAATATACATACAATTATTTTTCAAAAAAATATATATACATATAGTTACAATCTACAAATTCAAACACAAACGCATACAAATTTCACAATTATTATTTTTACCATATAAATATATAAAAAGAATATGAATTTTTTTTAATGAATAGGTAACAAATTGTTTATATGAGCCACAATAGCCAAACTATTGCTTGTATACTCAATTGATTTCTGCATCATTTTCTTTACCTTTTCAACACCCTCCAAAGAAAGCCCAACTTCTTCCAACTCATCAACACACGTTTGTTGGGCCGTCAATGCGGCACTAACCCACGTCTGAATATCTTTAATTTTAACATCCGTCAACGTTACGGCACCGTCGGGAACCGCCGAAACCGATTCGTTGAGTCGACTCACCGCGTCGTCTATTAGTTCCTTGCAATCATCGAACGCGCGTTCGTTGGAATTGGCTTTTAGCGATGAAGTGAGTTTGAGTTTGGTGAGTTCGTCGATGGAGGCGAGGATGGAGAGTTTGAGGATGGAGTTTGGGTTGGTGCGGTTTTGTGAGTAGGGAGATAAAGCGATGAAGCATGAGTCAGGGAAGCGAGTCACGTTGCAAATGGATCTGATTGAGTCAGTTGAGTTGAGAGGGGTTTGTGACTCGGTGTGGTGGAAGAAAAGGGTGAAACATAAAGTGAGGGTGAGGAAGAGGGTGGTGGTGATGATGATGGAAATTGTGGCCACGAGGGGTTTGGAGATTTTGTGGCGGTGCTGTGGCGGATTTTGTTGATCTTCGAGGTTGGTTTCCACTTTGTCGTAGCCTTTGAAATTTTTGAGAGAATCCATTGCTTGCTTTTTTTGTCTTTGGGATTATTAGAGGAGTTTCCTGTTATTTATTTGAACAAAATATAAAAATAAATAAATAAATTGTTGAGAAAAATCGATTTTGAATATTTGTTAATATTTACTCCCTCCGTTTTAAAATGACTGGCGTTTAAGATTTTTGCACACAGAATAAAGAATTCAATGATATTGTCATAAGATATTGTACTTTTACTAAATTAGTCTTATTAATGTGTTGAAAATAGTATACAGAGTAATAATTATTCCTTCCGTCCCAAATTATAAGACGTTTTGGGCTTTTCACACAAATTAAGAAACTTAATTATTACTTTATGGGAAAGACAAACTATGTATAACTTTACAGTAATGCCCCTCATAATTATATAGGAGGGAGAAATTAAAAAAGTTGAAAGAATAAATAATAATAAATATTTGAGGGTATATTGGGGAAGATGTTATTTATATTGCATGGGGAATGTAAGGTGACTTATAATTTGAGACAAATTTTTTTGACAAAATGACTTATAATTTGGGACGGAGTAACCTTCTTTCATCTGGGTAACCATCTACATTCTTTGCTTGCTTCATGAAGAGCAATTACTTCAGCATGATTTGAAGAAGTTGCTACAAGTGTTTGCTTTTGTGATCTCCATGATATTGCAGTGTTGCCATATGTAAATATATATTCAGTCTGTGATTTAACATTATGTGGATCTGACAAATATCTTGCATCTGCATAACCAAGCAAAACTAGTTTTGTATTGTTAGAATAAAACAAACCAAGGTCTGATGTACCTCGAAGATATCAGAATATATGCTTTATTCCTTTCCAATGTATTTTTGTAGGGCATGAACTGAATCTTGCTAGTAAATTTACTGCAAAAGCTATATCAGGTCTTGTATAGTTAGCAAGGTACATGAGTGCCCCGATGACACCGAGGAATGGTACTTCAGAGCCAAGATCTTCTTCATTACCTTCCTTAGGTCTAAATGGATCATTTTTAATATTAAGTGCCCTACCCATCATTTGAGTACTTAAAGGGTTTGCTTTGTCCATGTTAAACCTTTTCAATACCCTTTCTGCATAATTTAATTGATGTGCCAACATACCATTTTTAGTATACTCAATTTGTAAACCAAGGCAGAACTTCCTTTTTCTCAAATCTTTCATTTCAAATTATTTCTTTAAGTATTCTTTTGCTTCCTTTATTTCTCTATTAGTTCCAATGATATTTAAAGCATCAACATAGACAACAACTATTACAAAATCAGATATTGTTTTTATTATAAAAACACAAGGGCAAATAAGATTATTTTCATAGCCTTCTTTATGAAAATATTCACCTAGCCTATTATACGACATGCGCCCTGATTGTTTTAATCCATATAATGATCTTTGCAACTTAATTGCAAACATTTCTCTAGGTTTTGATGTCTCGGGTATTTTAAATCCTTTTGGGATATCAAATGATCCATACAAATAAGCAATAACAACATCCATAAGATATATATATCAAGATTGTTAAATACTGATAAACCAATTAAATAATGAAAAGTAATGGCATCCATAACAGGATAATAAGTTACCTCATAATCGATTCCTGGTCTTTGGTAAAAACCCTTGTGCAACAAGACGATCCTTGTATTTGAAAATCTTATTTTTTTCATTTTGTTTTCTTACAAAGACCCGCTTATACCCAACCGGTTTCACATAATATGGCCAAATACTTTTTGATTTTTAAGATAATTTAATTCAGTATCTATTGCATCCTTCAAATTTTTCCAATCATGTCTATTTTGACATTTATTCATAGTTCTTGGATCAGGATCATCATTTTCATTCATAATTTTACATACAATGGAGAATGAAAATATTTCATCTATATTTATATCGTTTCGATTTCACAAAGTTCCCGTATCAACATAATTAATTGAAATTTTAAGATCATTCTTGTTTTCATTTTCATTATCAATGATCTCATTATCATTATCTTGTGCTTCTTCGAGAGCACATTTTTCAATTGTGGATTTATTATTATCTAGAGTCTTTTCAAGATCGCTTTCAATCATATTCACCTTTTCTATTTGTTTTCTTTTTTGGGGATATTTGTCTTTGGATCCCATAGGTCGGCCATGCTTCAAGTGTGCCTTAGATGTACTTGCTACATCATTTAGATTTTAAATCTCAATCCGAGTTGGGACATTTATAGCTGGTACGTGTGACTTTGTCACTCTTTTCAAATCAATAAAAGAATCTGGCAATTGATTTGCTAAATCTTGTAAGTGCACAATTTTCTTTACATTTTCTTCCCATGATTTTATTATTTGGGTCCAAATGTAATAAATGGGGTACAAACCATGTTATCTCATTTTCTAATTTTTTATTTTCTACCTTTAGAGTTGAAAATTTTGTTTCGTTAAAATGACAATCAGCAAATCTTGCCTAAAAAATATCACTTGTTAAAGGTTCAAGATATATAATAATAGAAGGTGATTCATACCCCACATATATTCTCAACCTCCTTTGAGGTCCCATCTTCGTTCTATGTGGTAGAGATATTGAGACATATATTGCACAACCAACTATCTTTAAATGAGAAATATTTGGTTCCTTATCAATTGCAAGTTGATAAGGGGTATGTTTATGATCAGCACTTGGCCTTAGACGGATGAGTGTTGCAGCATGTAAAATTGCACGACCCCAAATAGTAACTGGTAATTTAGTTTTCATAATTAATGGTCTAGCAATATATTGAAGATATTTGATTAAAAACTCGGCTAAACCATTTTGTGTATGCACGTGGGGAACAGGATGTTCAATAGTAATTCCAATTGACATGCAATAATTATTAAATGATTTAGATGTAAATTCACCAGCATTGTCAAGTCTAATTTTATTTATAGTGTAATCAGGAAATTGAGCCCTTAGTTTAATTATTTGTGCAAGAAATTTTGCAAATGTCATATCACGACTTGACAGTAAACATACATATGACCATCTACTAGATGCATCAATTAATACCATAAAGTACCTGAATGGTCCTGACGGTGGATGGATAGGTCCACATACATTTCCTTGAATTCTTTCAAGAAATACAGGTGATTCTGTCTGAATCTTACCTGGCGAATGCTTTGTTATTAGTTTGCCAAGAGAGTAAGCTTCACATGGTTTATCTCTATTTGTAAGTTTAAAACCTTTCAATGGATGACCATGGGTACTTTCAACTATTTTACGCATCATTGTTGAACCAAGGTTACCTAAATGATCATGTCATAAAGTCATCGTTTTGCGATCTTCTTTTACTACTGAATTACATTCAATTGCACGTATATAAGTATAATGTAATCCAGAAGGCAATTTTGGTAGTTTTTCTAAAGTTTTATTCTTTCCCAAAACATTAGTAGTAATGTTAATATATTTCATATTACCTTCAGTTGCAGTTTCAGTATCATATCCTTGACGATATATGTCACTAAAACTCAATAAATTTCTCTTTGATTTTGGAGAGTATAAAGCATTATTAATGACAAACTTTGTTCCATTTGATAATATGAACATAGCATTGCCTGTTCCTTCAATCAAATCTGCAGGACATGAGATTGTATCTATTACACCTTTAGTAGGATTTATTTCAGTAAAATATTTCTTACATTTGAGGATTGTGTGGGTAGTTCCATTGTCTGGAATGCAAATGTCTTCAACATGTTCCATGTCTAACCTTCTTGAAATAGAAATAAGATTAAATAGAGAGTAAATCAACACAACATATTTAACATTATCATTTCATGCAAACACAAAATACAAATACTTAAGTTTGTATATAGTTCAAATATAAAATTAATACAAGTTAATCACACATTATGCAAAAATTACTCAATCCATTGTTCCTTCAATGAAATCAGCAACCTCGAGACATGTAGTATCATTTTCGGGTTCAATTTCATTAAAATTTACTTCCTTCCCCTTTCCCTCTATAGATGCCTTGTTTCTTTTACACAAAAGTTCTGGTGTTCTATACGTCTTAGACCAATGACCTTTCTTTCCGCATCTATATCACAAATCATCATGATTCCTCGAGGGGCCCTCTGGGATATAAGCACCCCTACCTTGACGATACATGTTAGTTTGGTCATATCTGGGAAATCTATAATTATTCACATAACTTCACCCACGGCCTCGACCACGAAAGTGGTTTCGAACATGATATTCGCCTCGACTAGGACCCTTAAAACGAGCATAACCTCCAAGTTTTTTATTACGATTATTGCCACCACGCCTTTGATTAAATGTTGTGGCATTTATCTCAGGATATGCTCTTGTTCCTATGGGACGTGACTGGTGGTTTTTGATAAGGAGCTCATTATTTTGTTCTGCTATTAGAAGGGATGCAACTAAATCAGAATACTCAGAAAATTCTCTCATTCTGTACTGTTGTTGCAACAAAACTTGGGATGCATGAAAAGTTGAAATTTTTTTTTCCAATTTTTCTTCTTCGGTTATAACTATGCCACAAAATTCTAATTGTGCTATAATTTAGTGCATGACAGAGTTATATGCAATAACATTTTTATAATCTTGGAACCTTAATTTATTCCACTGATCCATTAATGAGGGCAATAAGACTTTCTTTTGATGTCCAAATCTTGCCTTAAGTTTGTCCCACAAAATCTTGGGATCTTTTGCATTTGAATATTATGTTTGTAAACCATCATCAAGGTGGTGTTTGATTGTTCGATTTATTTTTGATTTTTTTCATTGTCATCTCTTCTGGGTCAACAACTGACTTTCTTGAATTTTTTACTTCAAGGATTTTATCGAATCCCTCACATGCAAGGTACTCGATTAAGTTGTTATTCCATGTTATGTAGTTGTCCCCAGTTATGCTTAAAATTTTGAAGTGATGCTTAACATTTGACATGATTATATCTAGAATTCAAAAGAACATAATCAAAATTTAATACACAAACACACACACACACACACATATATATATATATATATATATATATATATATATACACCTCTATTAATAAAAAATCATGATCATGTTTTATTCAAAAACCTCTATTAATAAACCAAGCTAACACTAGTAACGGTAAAACAATAAATATCATTAATGCTACATAATATTTACCTAGTGCTTCATGCTTGATAATACCAATGAGGAATAAAATAATGACAAGTAGAGTGATGAACAAAAGAAAACATTTAGCCATTTGAAAGATATGGATAAATATGTGAGAATGATGTGCAATTTATGAAAAAATTTAATTATATATAGATAAATTTGTAAAACGACCTTTATAGTTACCGTTAGAAAAAAGAAAAAAAGAGAAAGAAAAGATAAATATCATCAAATCAAATTTAAAGTGTTTTAAATATCAACTAGCTATTACAAAGGTTTAGAGATAATTATAAGATAACATATGGGATTTTAGACCTCCACTAAAGATAAAAGTTAGTAACTGCAAATGGGGTTTTAGACCTCCGTTGAATATTGTTCCGGACTGGCCTAACGACTAGGCATGGCCCAATCCACTTCTGCTCCCAAAACAGCCCATTGCCTAAGTCCAGCCAGTTTGGGGCAGAATTTACCTTTCTGCCCCTCTACCGGGAAAAGATGGTCGGATGACCCCAAGGGTCATCTGCTCCTCCTTAGTAGTTCCTACCCGTCACGCATGACTCTACCATCCAGAAACAGCCACGACGACCATGCCCGTAACTGCGCCTTTTCCCGTGGCAACAACTAGTTTCAGGCACCTCTGCCCGTCCCAACGACTAGTTTCTGGAAGTTACCTATTCTTCAGGAAATGATTATTTTGCCCCGAAAATAGGTACCGTTGGCTACACACCGGGGGCATTATATAAACCCTCTCAGGGTCAAGTATTAAAAATCATCCTACGAAACACATACTTTGTACTTGCTCTCTCTCTCTCTCTCTCTATATATATATATATATATATATATATATATATATATATATATATATATATATATTCTTACTTTAGCATCTGAGTACCTTGCAGGTAAACCCCTCCTCATCTCTCACACCCAGCATCGCAGACGTCATATTTGACCCACTTCAGGTTCTGATCAGCCGTCAAGATCAGTGGCGCCGTCTGTGGGAAATTTTGTTATCCACGTCTTTCCTCCGTCGTAGATTTAAGACCAAAACAACCCTTTTTCCAAGATTCCGAGCATGGCAAGCCAAGATCACGTTCATGATGCTCGCAACTCTGCTTTTCTCCCCGTCAGCAAGACTGATACTGATGGATCTGCACCCTTCCTTGGAGGCAACACCCATCATCTAAGAGATGGAGCCACTACGTCTCCCTCACTGCTCGTGCTGATCATGTTGAGAACCAGCCCTCCCTGGACCACTAGCCTGTTCCTGTTCCACCCAACGCTGACCCGGCCGTGATGGCCCTTCTTGAAGTCCTCAATAAAACCAACCTCTTAATCCTCCAACAAAACGCGAGGATTGGGGCCCTAGAGGAGTCTAGCCGGCCAAGATCCCCTCCACCGAGGAAAGAGCGTCGAGGATCCCGAAGTCCACCTCCCCGGCGTGAAAGAGACCACCGGGCACCACCTGAGAAAGAGTCCCATGCCATCAGGAAGTGTGACCACATCTCCCCACAGAGCCAGTACTCCTCGGGAACCAAGAGGACCAGGAGGGACCACCGTTCGCCTCCGCCCAGATCCAAGGGTCGGGCACGAACCCCGTCTCCCCGCAGAAATCACCATCCTATTCTTGAGCAAAGCACCCGCTCCCCATCATGGTCCAGTAGCAGCAGCGAAGATGAGCCTCGCGACCCGTTGTCTCAGGAAATCATGGTCATGCGCCTCCCCAAGGGACTGGAGAAACCACCGTCTCTGGGCACATATGACGGTACAACGGATCCTGATGAGCACATCGAGAATATCGATGTTTTTCTCGACTATCATGGCGTCTGGGGCACCATCAAATGTAGAGTGTTCCCTACCAAGCAGGGGTTCGATTCTCTAAATAGATTACGGCCAAGTCGAATACTGACAAGTCAAAATATTATCGTTTCCACAAAATCCACATCCATACAACCGACATCTGCATCCACCTGAAGGATGCCATTGAGATACTGATCAGGGACGAGCACCTGAAACAGTTCACTAAGAAAAGGGAAGCTCCACGGCAGGACGCTCAAGAGTCCAAGAAAGTCGAGGAAGAGGTGCCTTCCTTAGAAGAGACAAACCTTCAGGTCACCATGAGCATATCGTGGCCTGGGGACTTCTATATTCCCGAAGGACTCAACGCTCCCCCTACTTCGCAACACATAGTCCGTGGGAAACCTTCCCCTCCGCCATGGTTATCTCTGGAGGGGGCTTCAACAAGGTTACTGTGGGCTCCTTAAAAGGAAGTTCGAGCATCTTCTCAGCACAAGCTCCAATAGAAGTACCATGCTCGACAAAGTCTGGGGAGAGTCGGTCCCCATCTCTTTCTACCACGAGGAACTCCTTGGTGGGGCTCTCAACTCAAGCATTCCGCTGCTCGTGAGAGCCCAGATGGCTAACTTTGATGTTCTCTGAATCCTAGTCGACTGTCGCGATGAGAATTAGATATTAAGCTATTAATTAACTTGAATCACAAGTCATAATTCACCACCGAACTTTGATTTATCCAAAGGAAAGGGTAAAGATCGAAATCCCTAATTGCAATGTAAAAACACTGCGAGAAATCTAAGGTTCGGGGGTTGGTTATACATAGGGAAGGTGTTAGCATCCTAAGTATCTGTAGTACTCTACAGGAGCCTCTTGTTTTAATGTGTTATGCTAAAGTTTACTTGCTAAGGGAGATGTGCTAAAGTAAAGACCTAGGGGTATATAGACTAAGTATGATCGTCAAGACGTCGCATCCCATGCCTACGTATCATGACTAGGATGGAATCAGAGCATTCGTAGTTCGCCTCACTAAGGGTAAACAAAGTTTGTTGATTGGTTTAGGAGAAGAGACAAGTCGTCATCTTAAGGGGAAAATTCAACTTAGGCCACCACAAACATGTGGAAAGTGGATCTTTGCTTCACATTAAGAGAAGGGCTTTGACTCGGATATCGAACCGACGAGTATGCCACATACCTCTCTTAAGCGGAAAAAAATCTACATCTTTCTCAGCTATGTCATGGGGTAGGAGATTTACATCTCAACTAGGGATGACTCATGTCTAATCTCTCTCATGGGAGAAAAAGGGAGACTAACTGTAAGTTGTCTAAGTTAACATCCTAAGGGAAACTATCCTAAAGGGAAACTATCCTAAAGGAAAACTATCCTAAAGGAAATAAGGATCAAGCTAAGAAAGAGAGGTCCAAACTATCTTAGAAAAGGACTTAAGAGTTAACAAGGTAACTTTCCTTTGGAAGAAGGAACAACTACTTGTAAAACAAGTGTTGGAAAAAGGGAGTTTCAAAGTGAAGGTAAATAAGAGTCAATGGACCAAAGCCAGAGATAAAAAAGAGATGACATATCAAGAATAGTAGCAACTATATCACACCATATCCAACATGTAAAAATACTTATGAATGAAGCCAAACAAGCACCAAACCATCAAGCAAACTTGCCACAAGTTTCACCATCCAAAGATAAATGAAAGAGAAAGCTCAACAAGGAAATCATGACTCATAAACCAAGAGGGAAGTAGCATCAACAACTCACGAATCTCATATTCAACACCAACAAATCAAGATAAACATCAACATGGACCACATTTAGGCATGAGCAAGATTATGTGCAAGTGACAAGTTAAAACATCATGGAATGGTTCAAACAAAACAAAACACGCATAAATGATTAAATGGACAAACAAGTGCACCTTTGAACCATGAAGTCAGAAATGAAACATGCTTTACAAACCATGAACAAACACATACTCAAACAAAATTAACACCTCAAGGAGTGTACCCAAGAAACTAGGTCAAGATTGGCACAAAACATGAATAAATGATGATCACATTAGCATGGTTTTCAAAAATAGAAAAAATGAGTTGACAAATCTCAAACCAGAGCTCAAACGCATGCTTAGACATTTAAATGTGTGTGTGTGAAAGGTTGTTAAAAGAAGAGCACAAGAACTATCCAAAAAAAAAACACTCATCAAGGTGAAACACCAAAGGAATCGAGTACAAACCGAGGGTTATTAATAAGCAAATAGAAATCATGTCAAACAACCTCATTCAAAGTTAGCAACCACACCATAAACAACCTTAATACTACCTCCGATCCTTTTTATAAGGAACACTTCACCTTTTTAGATTCATTAAATAATTAATGTATCTAGTCTGCAATACAGACCAGATACATTAATTATTTAATGAATCTAAAAAGGTGAAATGTTCCTTATAAAAAGGACCGGAGGGAGTATGTGTACCAAAACACTCTACAAGATTAGCCCAAAAATCAAACAAAAAGTGCCTCAATCAAAAGCAAAAGTTTAAACTAGGTTAAAATGACACCTTTCATTAGAAAATTAAAAATAAATATAAAAAAATAACAAATTAAAAATTAAAAATTATAGGAAATTAAATAAGTCTTCAAAATATAACTATGAATATTTTTGGGATTTTTTTGAGAAAGGGAAGTATTTTTAATAAACTAAAATCAAAACAAAAAAATAAAAAAAGAAATAAAACAAAACAAGAACAAGAGGGGGTGCATGGGAAAAAATATTTGAACTGGAAATCAGTTAACACGCGCACTGGGCCAAAATAAGGGAGGTGTGAAAATAAAAAACACAAGGCCCAAAGAGGTTTTTTTTATCAGAAATTAACAAAAACACAAGGATTCCAAATGAAATGCATCGTATCACTAATGTTCCTTGCCAACTCACACAAAACGACAGAAACATAAACACAAGGTCAACGCCAGCTCATGGTACAGGTCAGCAGATGACAGAGACACTGGAAACCTAATCCGGTCACCTTCTCCGGCACAAGGTCGCCGGAGTTTCTGCGAACGACTTTAAAAGTCCAAACTAAGGACATGTTCCCATCCAGAATCTCATGTAGAACACGATTCCAACATTAAAACTTCCTTTTAATGGCCCCAAGGCCTTCAAAAACGCACACAAAAATCCATCACCCAAACTGCAACTCACACCAAACAAAACAACAAGATGCCATCTTTAATCTACATGGTCTAAGGACCTCAAAAACACGAAGCAACATATTATGCATACGTGAAAAGTGATAAAGATAAAAAGCAGAAAGTTTACCAAGAAAATAAACTCAAGTAGCTTTCAAACGTGCTCACAACTCTTATCACTTGCTTCTTCTAGCTCCAGGAGTGTTCAAAGATCAAAATGGAGGTTAGAAATGTAAGAGAGAGTCTCTGAAAATGAAGTTTCGATGGAAGGGAAAATGAGAAGAGGAAGTGAGTACTAGGGTTCTCTGGCTGCTGAGAATGTCTCCTCCTTCTAGGGTTTTAACTTTAAGCTTAAATATGGAGCTTTTTGTGTGGTAAAGATTCATTCACAGTGGTTAAAATTCATGGTAAAGATTTTGAAAATTTTGGAAAAATGAAGGGATTCAAATGGTTCATACTAGCATGGCATGGTTATAGGGTGTTTGTCACGTTGTGTAGACAATGAGGGTTGAAGGAATTCAGAGCAGGTTGGTGGGAAGAGCACCCTTGCTGAACAAGTTTGCAAAGGTTTCATTTTTGGTAAAAAAGTTCAAATATGGAGCAAATGGTACATGGCAATGTTTGGCTAGAAGAAGCAAGTTTAGGGTGACATTTGGAGTGGAAAAGAACATAATATGCGTGTGAAAATGAGATACAAGGATTGCTGCATGAAAAGATTGACAATTGTGCATGACCATGTGACAAGAAAATGCTTATCCACAAAGTTTATGAAGCTCACTTTGGATGTTCATAACTCACTCAATTTAGCTTCATTTCATGAAATCTTTGATCCAATGTAAAACATGTAGATCCTAGAACAAACTTCATTTGAAAATAAAATGGAAATAAGCCTTGGAAAGTGATGAAAAAGAACCTTGAAACCACGTCCAACAATGTTACCAAGAGAAAACCTAGAAAAATTCTAAGTTATGGAAATTGATATGTTTGTGACACTAACTTTAAAGACTATAACTTGGTGAATATTTATCCAAATAGGGAGTTCTAGTAATGGATTGGAAAGCTTGGAAAGAGCTCTAAAACTTTCATGTCCAAGGAAAATTGAAATAAGGCTCGTATCATGATGAGAAATGCCTTGGAAGATTGGTCAATAAAGTGGCCAAAACTTGTCAAGTGAAAAACCCTATCTTGATGACTTCATAACTTGAGTTGTATACATCCAATGGAGGAGTTCTAGTACACAAAAGAAAGCTAGAATAACACTCTACAACTTTCATTTCCAAAGAAAATTGAAATGAGGCTTGGATCACGGTGAAAAATGCCTTGGAAGATTGGTCCTTCATGTTGAGATTCCATACTTAGAAAAATTTCTAAGTACAAAATTTCACATCCTTGTTTTTCTCAACTTAAAGCCTCCATATCTTGAAATCCATGAATCTTTTGAACACTTTTCTTTCTTCAAACTTAAAGTACATGGTGTCCTCTTCAATTTGATAGCTAATTTTCTCCATTTGAATCAAGGATGAAGAAGTTATGGATGTTACAAAATGGCTAAAAATTGAGATTCTCACACTTAGAAATTTCTCTTCCAAAACCTTAATCCTTCAAACTTCTTGATTTTATCTTCCTCTTGATTTCCTTTGACCCAAACTTACAAAAACACTTAAGATGATTTGTCATGCTCATGGTTGACCTCAAAATCCTAAGTTTGACTTCTCAGAGGCACAAATGACTTCCTTGAATAGATTAATCTCCCAAACCTTGATTTCCAACCAACAACAAACCTTCTGGGCTACCTGGATATCTCAAGTGGACTTCATAGATGCCTTGATGAGCCTTAGATAATGTCTTAGGGATTGTGGCCAATTGTTGACCAAGATCCATGGGTGCAATTGGCTTTGTCTTGGAGAAACCCTAACTCTTGATTAGGTACTAATGAAACCCTGAGGGGCTCAAATGTGACGCTATCTTGTGGTTGTTTCTCTGATGGGAATGAGCCTGCTATGTGTGTGAGGACTTTCTTTATTGATGATGCCCTCAAGACTTAACTGGCTAAATCCTTGAGCCCTTTTGGAGAATCCCTAATTCAAAAATGAACAAAACAAACAAAGCAAAGCAACAAAAATGGTTAGCTATGCATGAAATGCTTGAACTAAAGATATGGGATCTAAGGGTTAAAAATTAGGGTGTGACAGATGCCCCTATTTAAGTTTCTTCTATCCGGAGATATGAGGATTGAAATCTTCGTCTCGACGCGATAGGAGAGACTTAAATACAAACATGCTCAATTTTTTACCCTAAGATACCACCAAATGCATATGATATGGTATGACATGATATGAAATGCAAAACAAGGATCTGTGGGGAAAAGATGCCACAGGGGAAAGATTGCAGTTCTACCTGAAAGAATCGAACAACTACTACTGGGGACAAGACTTGACTCCACTGGGGGCTAGATTACCAACTGACAATTCACAGGGCAGTCTAAGATGAACTCACATATAATGATAGAATAGTACATTCGTAGAGATAATAAACCTCCCCTCGTACCGGGTCTTGGACCACAGACTGGTCTCAGTTTCTTCTTTGATCAAGCTCCATTAGCTTGAAAAGGGTAAATAAACCTCCCCTCGTACCTGGTCTTGGACCGCGGACTAGTCTCAATTTCTTCTTTGATCAAGCTCCATTAGCTTGAAAAGGGTAAACAAACCTCCCCTCGTACCGGGTCTTGGACCGTGGACTGGTCTCAGTTTCTTCTTTGATCAAGCTTCATTAGCTTGAAAAGGGTAAACAAACCTCCCGTCGTACCGGGTCTTGGACCGCAGTCTGGTCTCAGTTTCTTCTTTGATCAAGCTCTATTAGCTTGAAAAGGGTAAACAAACCTCCCCTCGTACCGGGTCTTGGACGGCAGACTGGTCTCATTTTCTTCTTGGAATGGTGAATACTTATGGGAGAGTATCTTCACAGGGGATTGGAACTTCACTAGAGATCTTATGACTTAAACGGGAATCCATAACTTACTGGAGATTTGGAAATTTCACCGGGGATCTTCAAAGGAGATGCAGGCCGGTTAACTTGTAAAACATTTCTTCTCAAATAAAGAGAAAGATCAATTGAATCTTCACCAAACTTCTTGAGGAGACGCTATTTGATGAAATCAAATTGACTAGTGGACTCACTAGAGAGAACATCACTGAGGGGCCATATTGTTTTAGTTTGAAGTTGCCTTGGAGCAAATAAAATCCTTGTAACAAGAATTCCCAAATAAGGAGAAACACTTGTAAAGCCTTCAACAAACTTCTCTGACAGATTTCCGGAGAGATGCCATTTGATGGAGGATAATTGATAATTTTGATAACTGGCTGGGGGATAGACAAATTGTCTTGAAAAGAGACTGCCATTTGCCATTCCAATAGGAAACTTTGAGAACAAAACAAACTGCTCAAACAAAGAGTTGTCATTTGTTGTCTGGGCATAAATTGCTGGAGAAAGATTTTGTCTTCAAGGGTGATCTTCAAATAGATTCTTCTTGGGGAGACAAAGTGAAAAATAATGCACACTCGATCTAGGTTTATGAGCCTAGAGAGATTCAAAATTATGATACCAAAGTTCAATTCAGGAAATAACTGAAAAGAAACGGTCACGCAAGACTCTACCCATTGAGAAATGAACTCAACTAGGGCTTATCTTATCCAAAAATGGAAAAGAAAACTAAAGCAACCATCTTCCACGAGGATCAAACTCAGCGGGGAATTAAAAAGGATGCGTTCTTTCTGCTTAAGGCCGACGACTCTACTTGGAGGGAGAAGACAAACCCAGTCACTTGGGTATAAACGTAACCAAAGTGAATAAATTAAGCAAACAAACATGCAAAATGCGCAAATGCCATGTATATCTATATGAATGAATGTATGTCATGTTATGCTTATGTTGACAAAACAAAAAAAGGGAAAGTAAACTGGAGACGAAATAAACATCTCGACAAGGATACTCAGCCAATTTTTGCAAGATAGAAGCATCGCTGGGATGAATGGGAAGCCACATATGGAATCAAAATCATGCACCAAGGCTTCAAACTTCTTTGGGGAAAAGAGAGTACTCCAATTGGGGATGAACATCATGACTTCACTTAGGGGATTGTCCAGATGAATTTGGTTACTCTGTTGGAGATGAGAAAAATACACTGGGAAAAGATCAAACTCATGTTTGGAGAGACTTCATGGGGGAATAAATATCCACAACGAACTGAAGTAATCTGAGAGGAAGTTGTAATTAGAGATGCAATAGCTGAGGCCTCACAGGGGATAAAATAAATATCCACTTCTTTGGGGAAGCTCAAATCAATGTTGCAGCTGTCAGAGTTGAGACTCCATGGGGACGAAATAAACATCCACCTTGCTGGGGAAGATTGAAGTTGTAAGAAATTCACTAAGGAGTGAAATAGCGTTCACTTCACGGGGAAGGTTGTGGCCAAGGAAGTTCACTGGGGAATTATTAGGTCACCAACTGGGGAAATCTTGCATCACACCTGCCATAGCTGTTTGAAGCGGAGATATATCAGGGAATTATCATGACTGCTTGAAGTAAATCTTATTTGGGATCCACTACACCATCTGAAATAGAATCCCTCGGGGACATGGGTCAAGTGAGTCAGAAAACAACATAACTCTGTATTCCGAGGTTTGTCATCCTTGGTAAGGCCATCAACATCCCTTCTTGCGTCCATAAATCAAAGTAAAAAAATACACACGCTTTTAAAAGTTTAAAAAATGTTTTGAAAACTGCTATAAAAACTAAAAGACATTTTGCAGAAATAAGAATAACATAGAGATTGCCAATAAATGGAAAAAGGCTCAATTTTATTAATGGAATGGTAGTCGGCAAATGGCGCGACTCCATGGATCATTACAAAGTTGAAAAAAAAAACGGTAAATAATGGAAAAGGTTACATCGAAACAATGTCCACTATCCTCCAAACCACTATGAATTTCCTATACTCTGAGCTTTTGATGATCCGACTGATGAGTCCGGTGAGAGGGAAGACTTCTGATAATCCAATCTGATCTGATGCAGTGAACTTGCTTGATCCCTAACTTTTGCCTAGGTTGCCTTTTCAGGTTTTCAACCTAGCGGGATAATTTCTTTCTGTTTATGTCTCTAACTTTTTCCTGGACCGCCCTTTCGGGTTTTTAGCCCACCGAGATGCTCATTTTTGCCTAAGCTGCCCTTTCGGGTTTTCAACTTAGCAAGCTGTTCTTTTAATTTTGAGGCATAGTACTTTTTGACTGCATCGACATTCACAGGAAGAGTGATTTCCTCTCCATCCATAGTTGCTAACATCAAAGCGCCTCCTGAGAAGACCCTCTTAAGTACAAGGTCACCTTCTCTGAATTCCCGAGGTTGCACCTTTTTGTCAAAGCCTCTCTTCATCCTCTGTTGGTACAACTGTCTATTGCATAAGGCCGCCATCCTTTTCTCCTCAATCAAATTTAGCTGGTCATATCTGCTTTGACACCATTCAGCCTCTGAGAGTTTCGCCTCCATCAAAACTCGCATGGAAGAAATCTCAACTTCTACTGGGAGTACAACTTCCATACCATAAACAAGTGAAAAAGGAGTTGCTCCTGTTAATGTGCGTATCGAAGTACAATACCCATGTAAAGCAAACGGGATCATTTCATGCCAATTCTTATAGGTGACAACCATCTTCTGAATGATCTTCTTTATGTTCTTGTTTGCCACCTCGACAACCCCATTCATCTTTGGTCGGTAAAGAGAAGAATTATGATATTCAATCTTGAACTCTTCACACAACTCCTTCATCATCTATTATTCAGATTTGACCCATTATCAGCGATGATTTTGGTTGGCACACCATAATGGCAGATGAGCTGATTCTTGAAAAATCTGACCACTACATGTTTGGTGACATTCGCATACGAAGCTGCTTCCACCCACTTGGTGAAGTAATCAATTGACACTATGATGAAGCGAAGTCTATTAGACGCTTTCGATTCGATCATGCCAATCATGTCAATGCCCCACATGGAGAACGACCACAGAGACGATATAACATTGAGAAAAGTTGGTGGTACATGAATCTTATCAGCGTAGATTTGGCACTTGTGGCAATTCTTAGCAAACTTGTAACAATCAGATTCCATTGTTATCAAATAATAGCCTGCTCTTAAGAGTTTCTTCACCATAACATGTCCATTGGCATGAGTACCAAAGGACCCTTCATGAATCTCAGTCATTAACATGCCAGCTTCTTTCTTGTCGACACATCTTAGCAGAACCATGTCAAAATTCCTTTTGTAAAGTACGTTATTGCTCAAAAGAAAATTACCAGCCAATCTCCTCAACATCTTCTTATCCTTATTGGAGGCCCCAACCGGGTATCCTTGTCTTCGGAGAAATGCTTCAATGTCATGATACCAAGGTTTCCTGTCATCGGCTTCTTCTATTGAGAACACATAAGCGAGCCTGTCGAGACGCATAACATGGATGTTAGGACAATCATTCCAACGGTTCACCACAATCATAGAAGCCAAAGTTGCCAAAGCATCAGCCATCTTATTCTCATCACGAGGAATATGATGGAACTCCACCCTGTTGAAGAAAGGGAGTAATCTCCTTGCATAATCCCTGTATGGAAGTAAATAATCTTGGCGAGTTTCCCATTCTCCTTTAATTTGATAAATCACCAAAGCAGAATCACCATACACATCCAAGTTCTTGATCCTTAATTCAATTGCCTCTTCAAGGCCCATAATACACGCCTCATATTCGGCTTCATTATTTGTGCATTTGAAAGTTAATCAGGAAATAAATGGGATATGGGATCCATGAGGAGTCAAAATGATTGCCCCAATTCCCTTCTCATAATTGTTGACGACACCATCAAAAATTAGACCCCATTGGGAATCCTGCTCAGGCCCTTCATCTGGAAAGGGTTTCTCATAATCCTTCATTTTTAAATACATCACATCTTCATCAGGGAAATCATCCTCAACTGGCTGATGGTATTCAATAGGTTGATAAGCTAAGTGATCGGCAAAAACACTTCCTTTGATAGCCTTCTGAGTGTGGTACTCAATATCTTATTCTGACAATAACATCTGCCATCTGACTATTCTTCCTGTCAGAGCGGGTTTCTCAAAAATGTATTTGATGGGGTCCATTTTAGAAATCAGCCAAGTGGTATGGTTCAACATGTACTGGCGCAAACGTCGCGCAACCCAAGCCAAGGCACAACAGGTTTTCTCCAACATTGTGTATCGAGACTCATAGTCGGTGAATTTCTTACTCAAATAATAGATAGCGTGCTCCTTCTTTCCTGTCTCGTCTTGTTGATCGAGTACACACCCCATGGAATCTTCCAAAATGGTCAAATACATGATCAAAGGTCTTCCTTCAACCGGAGGGATCAAGATAGGAGGCTCGAGAAGACACTTCTTGATACTGTTGAATGTTTTTTGACAATCATCGGTCCAAACACATCCCTGATCTTTTTCGAGAAGCTTGAAAATTGGTCCACAAGTAGCTGTCATATTTGAGATAAATCAGGAGATGTAATTCAACCGTCGCAAGAAACCTCTGACCTGTTTTTCTGTAGTTGGAGCTGGCATCTCTTGTATGGCCTTAACTTTATCAGGATCCACTTCAATACCCTTCTGGCTAACAATGAAACTTAAGAGTTTGCCTGAGCGAACACCAAAGGTACATTTGTTAGGATTCAAACAAAGTTGATACTTCTTTAATCGCTGAAACAACTTCAACAAATACTCAACATGGCCTTCTTCAGTCTTGGACTTGGCTATCATGTCATCCACATACACCTTGATCTTCTTGTTCATCATATCATGAAACAGGGTAGTCATGGCCCTTTGATATATTGCCCCAGCATTTTTCAGACCAAACGACATAACTCTGTAGCAGAAGGTGCCCCAAGGCGTAATGAATGATGTTTTCTCCATGTCTTCAGGAGCCATTCTGATTTGATTGTAACCTGAAAAACCATCCATAAAAGAGAATACCTTGTACTTCATAGTGTTATTTACCAGCATATCAATGTGCGGTAGAGGAAAGTCATCTTTCGGACTGGCTTTGTTCAAATCTCGGTAATCAACACACATGCGAACTTTGCCATCTTTTTTTGGAATGGGCACAATATTGGCTAACCTCTGCGGATACTCAGATGTAACGAGGAAACCTGCGTTAATTTGCTTCTGTACCTCTTCTTTAATCATCAGGGCCATGTCAGGGCGAGTTCTCTGGAGCTTCTGTTTGATTGGCGGATATTTTGGCTTCAAGGGCAGACGATGCTCCACTATAGAGGTGTCGAAACCAGGCATATCTTGGTATGACCAAGCAAACACGTCAACATACTCCTTAAGCAGTTTGATCAGTCTTTCTTTCACATCAGTCACAAGTAAAGATCCAATTTTCACTTCTTTACGGTCTTTGGCTGTACCCAAATTAATGACTTCTACAGGCTCTTTGTAAGTCTGAATGACTCTATCTTCATTCTCAAGCAATCAAGATATTTCCTCGGGAACCTCTTCTTCTTCCTCTTCGGCTTCGAATACAGGAAACTCAAAGTTCGAAGAAGGCATTGGGTCATTATTTTTTATGGTTTGTTCGTGCAATAATCTGCACATGTGATTTGGCTTTATTTTAGATTTTATGAAAGTTCAAGTGTGTGCACATGACATGCAAAGTGATAAAAATGGGTCATTATGATTACCATTTTTTTTCCAGAAAAGTAAAAGAATAACACAAATAAAAATGGAATCACAAAATGAAAATTTTATTGATGATAGCAGTTCGCTAAACAAAAGCCCTAACACAAAAATCACCCTTGCCTTGGCCAGAGCAAAGAGAATTATGAAAAATAAGCCCACACAACAACTTTTTCGCCTTGGGCAGAGCGAAGAGCTAAAAGCAAAAGACAGTTACTTTGAAAAATGGACAACAATAGGAATGTTAACAGCACTCCAGTTCTGAGCGACCGCTCCATGCATCACAAAGTTGGGCTGATCTTCATCGGACTCATCTTCGAGGATGGCGTAAGCTTCATACTCAGGTCCCTTACGTCTTTACCGAGGAGAATAAAAAGGACAATAAGCATCTTCAGTCTCAGACCCATATCCGGGATCCTCCAAATAAGGCTCTCAGTCTTCAACAGGGATGTAATCACTTTCAGAGACGAATGATATGTACCCTTCAGAGTCATCTTCTTTAGTTATAGCATTAACCCTTGACGGATGAATAACTCCTCCACTATGAAAAACGTCTTCAATGGGAGGAATAATCATATTTCCTGTGGCAGGCTTTTCAGAACTGGCACCCGAAAACCCGAGACCCTTTTTCTCTTTGTTTCTAGACAATGATATCACTTGCCCCCACCCTTTTTGGGAACCACTTTCCACAACGCGCTGCACATCCTTGAAAGATGAAATAGAAGCCCCGCTCTTTTTGGCACTACCACCATCAATTGAAAGAGCTTGGAACTGGGTTCCTATTTCCTCATCAGCATCAATATATGAAAGCGAAGAAAGATGACTCACCACTAGAGCCCTCTCTCCACAAACTGTGACCAACTTCCCTTCATTAACAAACTTCAATTTTTGGTACCACGTAGATGTGATTGCCCTGGCGTCATGTATCCATAGCCTACCTAACAAACAACTGTAAGCAGCACGAATATCCATGACTTGGAATGTGATTTCGAAAAGATGGGGGCCAATAGTCATAGGTAAAACAACTTCTCCAATGACCATCTTCCTTGATCCATCGAAAGCCTTTACAACAATACCACTAGGCCTCAAAGGCTTTCCTTGGTACGATAATCTTGTGAGAGTCATCTTCGGCATCACATTTAATGATGATCTAGTGTCAACAAACACACTGGATAATGCGTCATCCATACAATTATCAAAATGTGCAACACCATGTTATGCTTCTTTCCTTCTTCCGGGAGCTCTTCCTCACAGAAACTGAGATTATTACATGAAGTGATGTTGCCTATGATCTTGTCAAACTGATCAACGGTCACATCATGATCAACATAGGCCTGCTCAAGGACATTCTGCAAAGCCTCCCTGTGGGCTTCAGAACTCATCAATAGTTGTAGCACAGAAATCTTGGAAGGGGTCTCCAGAAGTTGGTCTACAATCTTATACTCGCTTCTTTTGATCATCTTCAAGAATTCATCAGCTTTAGAAGAAGAATTAGTCCCACTGGACTGCCCTAGAGTTGAATCATTTACAACCGGTTGTTCAACAGAAATTCCCTTATCCTTTGGAGGTGTTGCAAAGAAAACACGACCGCTCCTAGTCACTCTACTGATATCAGCAATACTAACGACTGACGGTTGTATAGGCAAAGGTACCTGTTTCCCATCTTCCATCATAGTGGCATTGTAGTTGTAAGGGACTGCTTTGTTGGTGGTGTAAGGAGTCGGGCCAGGAATATTAATGACTAGAGGAGTTGAAGAATATTTCCTGCTGTCATAAACGATCTCAATGCGTTCCACTTCATTGAAATGAGGTACTATCACCAAGACCTCCTCTTCTTCATTCTCATTCTTATCAACAAGATCTTCATCATGGGTGATTGTAATAACCTTTCGGTCCGAAAAATCCTGAATATCTTCTTTTATGAGCCCACATCCTCGTGGATTAGTAGAATAAACATGACACATAGCATAATCATGACCCTCATGGTCAAAGGAAAACATCTTGGATAAACCTTCATGCATTCTCACTAAAGATCCTTGAATATATCTGACATCAGACACATCATTCTTGCTAGAGGACCCATGCAACGTGTTAACACTGGCGGATCCATGCGGAGGGAGAGGGTTAACTTGTACATTAGGGTTAGAATCTTTAAAAGTGAGAATTCCACACTTAACCAATCTCTGGACATCCGCATTCAAACCAATACAATTTTCAATATTGTTCCCGAGTGCACCTTGGTGGTATGGGCAGAACTGATTAGATCTATACCAAAAAGGGAGATCTTTAGGTACTTCAGGTGGAGACTTGGTTTGGATATGCCCCTTTTGTAACAAAGATGGAAGCAAGTCAGCATAGGACATTGGAATGGTATCAAAATCTGGCCTCCTCTTTTCACGGTTCTGGTTGTTGAATGGTGGCCGAGCCTGTTGTAAAGGCTGTTGATTCTGATAACGCTGTGGTTACTGTTGTTATTGCTGTTGTTGAATCGGTTGAACTGATTGATACGGTTGTGCGAACTGCGGTTGATAAACTGGAGTACTAATAATCGGTGTCACTGCTGCAACATGCTGAGACTATTCATGTTGCGGGTTTCTCCTCCGGGGCCGACGATGGTGTATGGCACTCACATATTGTTCCTTTTTCTTTGCAAAGTTACTTCCGTGTTTCTTCACATTGCCGGAAGTACCCGTTTCTTTTGTCAGCCTACCTTCACGAACTCCTTCTTCCAAGCGTATTCCCATATTTACCATTTCAGTAAAGTGGCTAGGAGCGTTGGCCATCATTCTCTCATAGAAAAAGGGACTTAGAGTCTTCAGGAAAATCTTGGTCATTTCCTTCTCTTCAAGGGGCGGTGTGATCTGCGCAGCCACCTCGCGCCAGCGTTGGGCGTACTCTTTGAAATTTTCTCTTTCCTTTAGGGTCATAGCCCTCAACTGATCCCTATCCGGTGCCATATTGACATTGTATTTATACTGTATGATAAAAACGTCATAGAGATCGTTGAAGGTATGGATCTTCAAATTGTCCAGCCCCATATACCACTTGAGAGCTGTACCGATCAGACTATCTTGGAATTAATGGATCAGCAACTGATCATTATCTGTCTGTGCTGACATCTTACAGGCGCACATAATAAGATGGCTCTAAGGACAAGAGTTGCCCTTATATTTCTCGAAATCAGGTAACTTGAATTTTGGAGGAACCTTGACATTCAGAACTAGACATAGGTCAGAAGCACTTTTCCCAAATAAATCCTTCCCTCCGAGGGCTTTGATCTCCTTCTGCATTTCTAAAAATTTATCCTGAAATTCATCCATCCTCTCATCAAAACCGACACTCTCACTTGGCGCAGTGTGAAACACAGGCTCATCCAAATGGTACGGGACAACATTCACCACAGGTGGTGGCGCAGTCATAACAGCGGTCACGGCAGGGGCTTCAGGAAATGGTGGATGGTAACTAGCTGGAATGAAATTATGAGGCATTCCCCATGGAAAACCAGGTAGTATTGTATATTGTGGTTCACTGACAGGTGCCACTGGGATCGACGCAGAGATAATCTCTAAGATAACGGTCCTTGGAACATGGTCCTGTGAATTATGTGACGACTGGTTCTGAGCTGCCGCCAGTGCTTCCATCATCCCATTAAGTCTTTCCAAACTCTCTTTCAAGGTTGTAACTTCTTCGCGGAGTACTCTGTTTTCCTGCTCGAGTTGATCCATACTTTTCTGGTGACCTACTTGGGTGTTATATTGGTGATTCAGCTTGTTTCTCTGAAGAAGAAGTAAGGGTGAGAACCTGAAATGCAAATAATGTAATGCAAATGATGTATGTAAAATGCACGATGCAAGAATGAATCAAGGAACTCAAAAGTGTATTTACAAACATTGTAGATATTGAGGATTCATTTTTAAAATAACTCATTTCATTAATCAACTTGCAAGTTTTACAAAATAAACGATACACCTCCAAGGTCCATTACATAAGCAAACGATTATAGAGACACAACATAAAAGGAACTAAGAATCTAATCCATCTGATGATGTTCCTTCTCCTCTATGGAGTTCCTTCATGAGCTTGTCGATCTGTTCTTGCATCCTTGCTTTGTCGAGGGTCAGCTCCTCCAGTGCCTTCTTCATCTTCAGCTTTTCACTTATATGGACTACAGGAGGCTTATGACGAGGATAGGGCATCCTCAACGCGAGGGCTCTTTCACGGGCCCACAACAAGCAAGCTTCTGAGACAGTACAATCAGGGTGTCCTAGAGCAGTTATTCCTTGTTTATTTATGCGGCGCCAAACGTACGCGACTCTGGCTTTAAGCTCGAGGTTTTCCCCCTCTTCAAGGAAAAGTCTTGTCAGGTTACTAGGGTCAGGTTCTTCATTCATTGGATGTTTGAGTTGTCCACGAGCGAGAACGGGGTTGTAACTGATGCATCTTTTTGCGCCAAGAAGAGGCACATTGGGGAAGTCCCCACAGCCGTGGATCATAACAATTTCCCCATATATTAGATCTTACCACTCGATATCTGAGTGGGTGACCTCCATGAGTTTCTTGGACCATATTGAATTGTCCTTCACATCCCAAAAGGAAGCAGACCCCGGTAGGTGCGAAGTAAACCACCTATAGAGGAGAGCAACGCAGCAAGTGATATGTCCTTCTTCTTACAGAATCTTCGACTGAATGGCATGATAGGCATCGGCCAATAGGGTAGGGACCGAATTCTTGAGCATCAAAATCTAGATGGCATTGATGTTGACAAAGTCTTCGATGTTGGGAAACAGGAATAATCCATAAGCCAACAATGCAAAAGTGGACTAAAAAACCTCAGTGTTCTTCGTATCGACGAAATACTGAGCCTTCTCAAACAAGAACTGAGCAGGAAAACCAGAGAGTCCTCCCTTGATAGTCATGTGATTTTGAACGTCAGACAGCCTTAGGCGCGTTGCTCTGGCAATATCCTTCTCACTGGGCTCATCCTCTAGCTCGGAGAATGGAGGTAGGTCATTGACAAGGAGGCCAATTAGAGCAGAGTATTCTTCCAAAGTCGGCATCAACAGGTAATAAGGGAACATGAAGCAATGATATATGGGATTGTAGAGCTAAACCAGTGTCTCTAGTAGTCCATCAGCCTTTTGAAGCTTCAGCAGTGGGAGATTCCTTCAGTATTTCTCTGAGAAAGCCAAAGGGTCCTCGATCAATTCTCCTAGTTCCCTTAATTGCTCAACATTTGGAACCTTGAAGGTGTACGACAAAGTTCCCCTCTTTCTAAAGCCCATCTTAGAATGTCTGCAAAACAGGTTTTCAGTTCCTTAAAAAAGAGAGAGAGAATGCAATGCAAATGCCATTGACAAATCAAGGAACTCAAGGTTATATTGGAAAATAATATTGGACAGAGAACACGTTTAAAAATCCAAAGGGAATCTCATTTAATTAATGATAAACTTTAAGAATACAAAATAGATTACACCTTCAACTATCAAATAAAGTGAAAAGTACAAATAAAAGGAAACTAAATCATAGGTCATCTGATGAGATGATCCCTCTTCTCCACGCAACTTCTTCGTAAGCTTCTTGATTTCCTCTTGCATCTTCACTTTCTCAAGAAGAAGCTTATCCACGTATAGCTTCCACGAGCCCGAAGTAGGGGGAGTGTTAGAACTGAAAGCAGGCACTGATGGTAAGCTAGAGGAAAATAAATCGCCTTGCATCTTTCTCTTTTTGACAGACTCTTCGTCTCCCTTTTGCTTGTGGATCTTTAGAAGCTCTCCCATCTCGTAGTTGAGGATTTGATACTTGTTCCTCCAGGCGTCTCTTTCTCGCTCCACTTTAGCCAAATTAATCTTCAACTCTTCCTCATTGCTCACGAAGATCAACACAGGGTCCCTTGGAGCTAATGAGATGGGCTCATGATGGGGATATGGTATTTTCAACTTAACGGCCCTTTCTTGTACCCATTGAGTATAAGACTCTGAAGTAGTGCACTCAGGTTTCCCCAAAGCAGTCATTCCTTTCTTATGCACGTGACGCCAAGCGTGCATGATCTTCTCCTTGAGCGCGGGGTCCTCATTTTCCTTAATGAATAATCCTTCCAAGTAGATATTACTTGGCTTATCCTTCATAGAATAACCGAGCTGACGACGAGCAAATGTCAAGTTATAGCTTATACACCCTTTCGTACCAAGAAGAGGCACGTTGATGAAATCACCAAGTTGTCAATCATAGCCATCCCTTCAAGTGTAGGATTATACCACTCAATATCGGTATACGTGAGTGACATAATTTTATGTGACCAAGGAAGTTCATCCTTAAGATCCCAAAATGTGGCTGAGCGAGTTAAGTGAGAAATAAACCACTTGTATAGCAAGGTAGCACAACAAGTTACCATTCTTCCTCCATGAGAATTCCTTAGGTGTACGGAATGATAAGCGTCAACGAGCAGAGTCGGGACTGGATTCCCAAGTATGAAGATCTTGATCACATCCATATCAACGAAGTCGTCAATATTCAGAAAGAGAAAGAGTCCATATAGGAGCAGAGCCAGAATAGCTTCATAAGCACCCATGTTCTTCATACCAGCATAATATCAAGCTTTTTCCATCAGAAATTTAGCAGGTAACCCAGAGATTCCTCCTTTAGTAACCATATTATCCTTGGTTTGATAACTTGAGGGGAGTGGCTTCTGCAATATCCTTCCCACTAGGTGTGCCCTCCAGACCAGAGAAAGGGGGTCTTGAAGAGATAGGAAGTCCGACCAAGACAGAATATTCCTCTAGAGTAGGCATTAACTGGTAATCAGGGAAAGTGAAACAATGGTATAATGGGTCATAAAACTGCACAAGAGTGGAAAGCATCCCATCTACCATCTTGAACTTCATCAAGGAGAAAATCTTCCCACACTTTTCTTTGAATGCTGAAGGATCCTTGATTAATTCCCCTAGTTTCCTTAAATTTTCCAACTTAGGACTTTTGAAGGTGTACTTCTGTGTTTTTCTTCTTCCAAAATCCATCCTATAAGGTTTGCAAAACAACATTGAGTTCCTTGAAGATGGTATGATGAAAGATGTATGGATGAATGTATGCGATACACAAAACACAGATATACATATAAACACATATACACATATATACACATATATACATGCAACAAGCAAGGAGGGCCTAGGTTTTGAGATCACGAGCATGGAGCCATGGTCTACCCATCCCAAGAGGTATGTACTATGGGTTTATGATCTGTAGAACAGGGTTCTAAAGAGTTCCCAGAGTCAAAAACCCATCTTTCGGATATTATCGACTTCCCAATTACTTGGTAGTCAATAATATTCTCAAGAGAGTCTCGTCCGAGTGTAGCATCGCATATAAACTATTTTGGGATTACTCCTTCATAGTCATCACGCTACGTCCTAAGAGGCCAAGTGCGGGTAATGGGTAACTAAAGGTTCTCAGCGTCACGAGCTCCTAGGTCGAAAGTGGCAATGCATTCACGATTACTCGTTCAACATATACCCCCCTCAAGAGGGCCTCAACTAAGCGTGGAATCTCAAGTCAACTCCTTTGCGATTACTCCCTCAAAGTCTCCTTGACTATATCCACCATCCTATCATAAGTGTACGCTCAAATCCGGGTTAGGATTTATCCTCACCACTCAAAGTAAACACCCCTATCATACCCCAAATTTTGACCATTAAGATTCCCCATCATTGTGCAACTCATCATCACAATATGGATGAACCATCATACCTTAGTAGTCTCCCCAAAGATGGGTGAGCATTCACTACAATCACACTTAGGGTTTCAAGCCCTCTCAAAGCTCTTAGACAGAGGATCAATCAAAGAATGACATGATATTTAACTTGTCTAAACCTCTCAAACATCCACAATGGATATAGATAACTCCCACATCAAGAATCAAGCAAAAGGTTGCAGCATTCCAAGTGGATTAAGCCTCAAGATTGCCAGCGTCACCAAATTAGGGTTTTGGTCGACTAGGGTCTCCAGATGGACATTTTCCTCTGGGCATGAGCCAATGCTTCAAAGCACAACCTAATATGCTCTAAGGGACATCATGAACTCAACCATCAAGTCTATTCAGCCTCAGGGGATGCATTCATAAAAAATCAGGAATTAGGGTTTCTTGACCTAATTCACCCCTAAGTTGACTTTTGGGACAAAACATGAGCCAGGACCTCAAGAGAGGATTTGAGGGTCCCTAATACACTACATTTATCCATTTGCAACAATGGATTGATCCAAGAAGCTTGATCAACAAGTTTCAAGTTCATCAGAACCACAATTAGGGTTTTGCGGGAAAAGTCAACTGTGCCTTTGACTTTTGACCCAGGCATGCTCCCAAACCTTGGGACATGATTCAATACACCCTATAACACCCATGTAACATGTCCATCAAGTTTGATTTAGGTCAAGTACTTGATTTCACAAAGGATCGCACAGTTTGGAATTCATCTGACAAAAAGTCAACTGTGCACAAAAGTCAACTTTGACTTTTTGAGATTTTTCACAATTATGGCTCTTTGACCTTAAAATGATGTTAATGTATGATTAGAATCATAATTCATCAAGAAAAATCAAGAAAATTGGGATAACTTGTAAAAGGGGTAACCATAAAAAACTTAGAAATTTTCTAAGTTATGGAATAAAGTGGCTAGGGTACCAACTTCCAAGGATCATAACTTGAGATCCAAGCAACCATTTGGGCTGATCCAAAGATAGATTTATAGCTCTCATGGCATACTTTAAAAGTGTCAACTGCACCTCATTCCAATTCATCATGGATTTTGAGTTATGGTTGGATCAAAATAACAAAAACATGAAATGTCACTTTTTTCCAACACTTAGTGAAATTTTCATTAAGTCAGAATCTGTTTCACTTTTTCCAAAATGTAGGGGAATTTTTCACTTGGATCCAAAAATTATCAAAACAAACAATGATCACACATATGTTGTATCATATAAGAGCTTTCCAAAATGGCCAAGAACTCCATGAAACTCCACTTGAGCCATGAGATATGGCCATGCCAATGTGCCTTGCTGCAAACTGTCATGGCAAGGCAGATTTGTGCATTCTGCTCGATTTGAGCAAATTTTGCAAATGACAAACAAGTTTATCCATCTGAACACCTTAGGGGGAGACCAAGGAGGGACAAACACAGATCCATCAGCCTCCCAAGTCCTTGGAACCAAAAGTAGCATGCCAAACCTAGAAATGCCTAAAAGAGGGACAAGACTCCAATTTTGGTTTGGAGCATTTAATGGATGCACCAAGGTGGCAGGACTGAGCCCTTTCCAACTGAATTCAGTCAAGACTTATGCAAGAACTAGGGAACCAACAGCTTGTTCTCTAACCTCCAGTCAATGGCTAGAGGAAACTTGGATTCCTATTGATCAACATTTACCAAACTTCTGCAGCAGTTGCCATTCACTATTCCTTGCAAAACAAACTTGCTCTACTATACATAGAGCTCATTTGTGATCAGTTTGAGTATACCAAAGCCATCAAACAGATGCTTTCCTCAAAATCACCTTCTCACTTCCAAATTTTCCTTCCAAAGCAAGTCACTATCGGGTTTTGAGTTTGAGAGAAATTCCAACCAAACCAATCACACACACACACCTCATAAACATCATATAGAAGTGATCCAAACACTCACACAACATCTGGAACACCAAAATCACAAAGTCACTAGCCAATTGCTTAAGTTCTTGACAGATTTGCAGTTGGGGTACCATCTCAAGTTCTAGAGCATTTCCATTCATTCCAACCATCCATACACATCACTTGGTACCTTAGGAAGCTGTGCAAATCATTGGAACCAGCTTGCAACACCTCTAACACAAATCACGATCACCAGCTGCAAGAGGTAAGCATGAGCCCTTCTAACTCTATGATCCATGCATTTTTTGCTGCACAATAATTTGGCCATATGTTCATAATCATGCATAGAGTGTTTACCCTCAATCAATTGCTTTATTTGAATCGTGTATGGAATTTCTGAGCCTTCATGCAAATTTTAGGGTTCTTGAGGTTTCTCTTTGATTTCTTATTCCATGTTTAAAATAAATGAAATTAAAGACCATAGACATGATCGTTAGGTGAAAACGAGCAAATTGATATGTAGATTGCATGATATCATCAAGTATTCAGTGAGATTGGATAGAAAATGCAAATCTGCAGAAACAGAGGGTGGCGCGTGTTCTTTCCATGTTCTTGGCGCCCTTTTTGAAAATTCAAATATTTGAATTTTGTGATTTTGTTTAATTGATTCGAAAATTAATTTCTCTCTGGTTTTTAATGATTTTGAGTTGATTCTTTTTTTAATAATTCACAAAAATGTTAAAATATTTTATTTTACCAAAAAAACCCAAAAATATTAATTATTTTATATACTTGATATTTTTGCAAAGAATTAATATTTTATTTGTTTTTCAACATTTAAAATGTTTTTTCTCCCTTGATTTTCCAAACTTAATTGATTTCCAATCATTTTGTGGATATAAACATGATTTTTGAAACATTAATCCAAGATCACAATTTGTTTTCACACATGTTGATCAATTTTGATCATTTTAATTGAATTTTTATTCAAATAAAATATATTTTGAAAACAAATTAGGGTTTTAATTAATTCAACCCTCATCAAACTTTTTCAAACTCTTTGGGCCTCTAATAGAGTGTAAGATCCAATCCCTCTTTAAAACCAAAATAATTTGGGCCTCAATGCATTGTATAATTCCCGATACAGTCAGAAAGTTCGGCACGATCGTTGTCGTTTTAACAAAAAAATCATTTGGGCCTCTCCTCGAGCTATAAGACCCATCTTTATTCATTGGGCCTCTAATAGAGTGTAAGACCTAATCCCCTTTTAACCAAAACCATTTTGGGCCTCAGATATTGTATAAGTCCCTCTACGTTAAAAGAAAAATCTCTGCGCAATCGCTAGTTCAAAAATCAAATCATCTGGGCCTACCCTCGTGTTGTAATCCCCATTTCTTTTTTCAAAACATGGGCCTCTCCTTGAGCTGTAAGCCCCATCCCCCTGTGCATAAAAACTTTTTGGGCCTCACATATTGTCTAAGTCCCTCTGTACAATTTTTAAAAACAGCGGTGTGATCATCGTTAAATCTTTGGGCCTCTCCTTGAGCTGTAAGCCCCGACAATCTTTTCAAAGCACTTTCTCCTTTGATTTTGAATTCAAATATATGTTGTTATCAAAACTTTCTTTGTCGAACAACTAACCAAACAACATGGAAGCTCTACAACGGGTAAGTGTTTATCCGCTTTCATTTATCGCTTTGATATATATAAATGTATTGTGGGGCTGCTTCCTGTAAGTCTTCCTTCACATGTTTTTACATACTTGTCACATATCCATTGTGTAATACTAGTATAGTTATTTAGAGTTTTCCTCGGCAACTACATCTAGCACTAGGTAAAGCCATGTTGGTCACTCTTAAATACAAACAAAACTAGATCCCCCGTAGGATTCCAGATACAGTCTTCCCTCTTCTTGGGGTTAAACAATATGGAGACGTGAAATGCAGCATTCTCGGTGAACCCTTTCTCAGACTGTCAACCATTAGAAATTGTCAAAGAAACTCTAACTCCTCAGAGATGATCTTTTCTCTGTGAATGACATCTCTTGAGTTTCTTCCAAATTCTTGAACTTTCATGGCTTGATCTATTCTTTGTGAATAGCATGTCTTGAACTTCTCTTGGTTTGGGGACCCATAGGCTTCCTAAAAGCATCCCCGCTTCCTCTTGGGCATCGTACAAGGACCCTTCGGCTTCTTAGAAGTTCTCATGCCTTCTCTTGGGCTTCATACAAGGACCCTGACGACCTCTTAAAGGTATAAGACAGAACTTAGTCATCCTTTGCTAGAGCAGTCTTTCCAGCGTCAAAACTCTGGCCGTTGTAGGGTTGATACTCATCCCTCAATGCCCGTGCCTCCTCTTAGGCATTGTACAAAAGATAAAACTCTAGACTTGGACAGTCTAAACCTCTTGAGTCTCAAAGACATTCTCAAGTTCCTTTACATAGGAAAAGCACTGATCACTCCGAATCAATCACCAGAAGAAACTCTGGTCTCTCTCATGAGAATTCCCCACGGATCTAATCCTCTGTAGTAAGTTATCCTCCTCTTGAGCTTTGTACAAATGACTCTCCCTAGTGGAGTTAGCCTTTTCAGACTCTCTTGTTGAGTCAGCCACTTTTAGCCTCCGTCTTGGGCTTTGTGCAAGACATATAAAGTCACTCTCTTGTTGAGTATAAAAGACTCTCTTGTTGAGTCAAATATCGTTTTTAGCCTCCATCTCGGGCTTCGTACGGGATAGAAAAACACTCTCTTGTTGAGTATAAAAGACTCTCTTGTTGAGTCAACAACCTTTAGCCTCCATCTCGGGCTTTGTACGGGATAGAAAAATACTCTCTTGTTGAGTATAAAAGATAGAAAAACACTCTCTTATTGAGTATAAAAGACTCTCTTGTTGAGTCAACCATTTTTAGCCTCCATCTCGGGCTTCGTGCGAGATAGAAAAAATATTCTCTTGTTGAGTATAAAAGAAAGAAAAACACTCTCTTGTTGAGTATAAAAGACTCTCTTGTTGAGTCAACCACTTTTAGCCTCCATCTTGGGCTTTGTGCAAGACATATAAAACACTCTCTTGTTGAGTCAATCTCCTTTTAGCCTCAATCTCGGGCTTCATACGAGACAACAAATCACTCTCTTGTTGAGTCAATCAATCTTCAGACTCTCTTGTTGAGTCAATCAATCTTCAGACTCTTTTGTTGAGGTAATCACCTGCTCAAGACTCTCTTGTTGAATCAACCTTTTTAGCCTATGTCTTGGGCTTTATACAGGATAGATAAAAGTACTCTCTTGTTGAGTCAAACCCTTTCAGCCTCCCTCTTGGGCTTCATACAAGATACATTCTCCCCAACGGAGTCAAAATCCCTTTTAGCCTTAATCTTGGGCTTTGCACAAGACAGAAAGAACATTTTCCCCCAGAAAAGTCAAACTTCTAGCCTCCTCTTAGACTTTGTATAAAGAAAACCCCGGTTGAGTCAATCAACATTTTAGCATCAAAGTTGTGCCTTGCTCACAGCATACAAACATCGACAACTCCTCTTTAGAGATGACAAATTCTCTCTCAGCCAAAACCTTTTAGCTTCACATCTTGGGCTTTGAACAAGATACAAACCACCTTTAGCTTCACGCCATGGGCTTTGAACAAGACACCAAAACACCTTTTTCCTCCCATAGAATGGGAGGAACTACGATCGCTCTGATTTCCCTGTTTCGTTAAATGGGAATACATAGGCATAAGATTACAAAAATCTTAGCGAGCATACTAATCAAACAAAACCGAAATCCAGTCCCCCCATATATCAACCCAAAAACACCAAGTCCTAACATCTTACCAAAAACCTCGCAAACGATCCGGACATTATAATTTTAACAAAATAAACCGAAGAGGGACCTCATCTTAATAGAATCTGTAACCTAACAGACCGCTGTTTCAACTCAGTATGCAAGCAGGGTTAATTGGAGACATATATTTCCCTTCCTTAATCAGCTCAATAGGATAAAAAATGAATCGAACTGTAGTACCCAAGAAATCATGATTCAAGACCACAAAAATCACGCTATAGAAAAAATGGCGCCCACCGTGGGGGCACTGTTCTCTTTCTTATAATCTTTGGAGGAAACCTTTAAATTCAACAATGTCATAGAAATGGCGACTCTGCTGGGGAGTCATTGTCTGTATAGGATCATAAGACTAGAGGTCTAGGATGATTAAGAAAAATATATATACTACTTTTCCTAATTGATATTTATGTTTATTTTTCTGCTAATGGGAATGCGTGTGATGCCGCATGTGGAAAGATTAAGTATACATCTAAGATAGGTGATGGCATTATACGGGTAATTCTGCTGGGAGTGAATCCCAGTTAAGAGTCCCCGGTCGACCATTAAACTCAGTGGAGACTCCCTTTGCAGATACATTGCATATACGACTTCGGTTGTTGAAAGTAGTATGGTCGACTGGGTTATTTGAGAAGCTGAGGTTTTTAGTAGACTAAAACCATTTTGTAGTGCGGAAGCTATCAGAAATAGTTATCACATGATACTACCCTCATCTGAGATCACTCTAAGATGCATCAGCTCGCTGGAGATCCGCTTGCTGTTGTTATCCCAAGAGGGGTCAGTGATTTTGCGGACAGGTACAAAAAATCACCAGTATAAACCTTTGGGGGATGGGTAGAGCCTTGACTTCATGACACCGATTCTTTGACCCCATGTTTTTTCTATGTCTTTGTGTGCTGCATTCATACATTCATCTAAAAAACATTAAAACAAAGAAAAATCTTCTCTTCTAGTCTCTCTTTTTCAAATTAAACTAAGACAATGATTGCAAATATCAGAGAAAGGAGATTGCGCTAATGGATTTCGGTAGAAGGAAAACTCATAAGTACACCTTCAAGGTCCCAAAACTAGAGGATTTAAGAGGTCTGGCAAGAATGACCACCAACCTCGAGGCTTTCAGAGCCAAGTATGGAGGATTACTGTCTCTGTTAAGGGTCCATGTAATCGAAGGAATCCTGTCCACACTAATCCAGTTCTACGATCCGGTCTATCACTGTTTCACATTCCCGGATTATCAACTAGCACCAACACTAGAGGAGTACTCTCACCTGACTGATTTGCATATTACTGACCAGTCACCCTTTTTGGACTGGAAGAGATTCCAAAGGACCAAACCATTACGAGAGCAATTTATTTGGACGAGTCAGAGGTCAGGACTCACATGACCACTAAGGGTGGAATCCAGGGTTTGCCAGCCCAGTTCTTGATAAAGAAAGCTCTATACTTTTCTAGTATAGGGAACGTGGCCGCTTTCGAAAGCATCTTTGTTTTGCTTACCTACGGGTTGTTTTTGTTTCCCAACATCGATAACTTTGTAGATATCAATGCCATTAAGATTTTTTGATTGGAAACCCTTTACCGACCTTGCTCGTAGATGCTTATCATTCGGTACACTTAAGGAATTTGTACAGCAGAGGAATGATCCCATGCTGTGTACCCCTGCTGTACAAATGGTTCATTTCCCATTTGCCAAAGTCTGCTGCATTTTGGGATCAAAAGAATACTTTACGTTGGTCGCAGAGAATCATGTCTCTTACCAACTCTGACAACGATTGGTACAATCGAATCTATGACGGGATCAGAATCATTGACCGTTGTGGAAATTTCCCAAATGTACCCCTCATAGGAACTAAAGAAGGAATCAATTATCATCCAATTTTAGTTCGGTGTCAATTTGGATACCCGATGAGTCATGTCCCGCGAAATGCTCATCTGAAAGGTCTTTTCTTCAAGGAAGGGGAAAATGACAGGGCACTAAAGACGGAAATAGTGCATGCTTAGAAACACGTTCATAGAAAAGGAAGAGAGTCTTTAGGAAAACTAGGCTGTGTCTCGGTGGAGCCTTATCTCTACTGGGTGCAAACAAGAGCTCTCAAGCTGAGGATGCCTTACCCTCGTCAGGAAGTTCTTCCATTAAGGGACCCTGTCCTTTATTTTATGTCTGAGACGGAAACACTTCAGGTTATTCTCAACAAAGTTCAGCAGGAGAAGAGGCCTTGGAGGAACAAGTACCGTATTCTCAATGTAGAGTGCAAGAAAATACAAAAACTGTTAAAAGAAAAGGATGCTCTGATTGAGATTTTAGAGCAACATGCTGTAGAAAATTAGGATGACCAAAGGAATTTGCTCGTTCCTTTCACTTGGCCAAGGAATGACAACCCGACAACGGCCGAAGAGCCCCGGTCAAATAAGAGGAAAGTACTAGAACCAGCACCTGAGCTCGCTTCAGAGAGGACTCATGACCCATAAGTTTAGATTTCCTTTTACAACACTTTGTAAATTACTGTATTTCCATTTCCGCAATCTTTAAATTCAATAAAACGGGGTTTCCCCACTATTTGATATGTGCAATCCAATTGTATTAATATAATCATTGTATATCATTCATCATTCTCGCGTAACACATTCTTCTTACCTACGAATCTCACGTTTGCGTCTCGATTCTAGAGTCAAACTGTCTCATTCATACAATACTCGGACCAATCGTCAGAAAAAGATGGATGATCTCGAGGAAGAGAACAGAGAGTTGAGGGAAGAGATCGACACTCAGAAAGAGGATCTGAGAAAGCTTCATAATGACACACAAGCTCTAGTAGAAGCTCAGATGCAACAACAAAGGACTCTGATCTCAGAGATTGCATCAACGCCCATAGTGGATAAGTACGATCCTAGGTACAAAATGCCGAAAGATCGCCCCTGGGGTATACCTATTAACTATATCCCGGAAGGATATATTCCGCCGATCACTGAAGATCCGGAAACTGCAGCAGGAGCCGCTGGGCCTGAAGCTTACAAACTTCGGGAAAGCGAAGATGCCAGAGGCATGACAGCAACTCCTAAAAGTTACAAACTTTGAGAGGCACCGAGGGTCTCAGCCATAATGACTGTACCACCACCCGTGGTATACACTGTCCCGGAAAGACAGATCCCACCAATACCTTCTGGTGGAAATGAAAGTTTGACAGAATGAATGAGTTCCATGAACAATTCCTGGAGATGCAGAAATAGCTGCAAGCCCTTCGTGGTCAGGATTTATTTGGAAAGGACGCCGTAGACCTCTGTTTGGTCCCCAATGTGAAAGTTCCGCACAAGTTCCAGGTACCCGATTTTGAAAAATACAAGGGTAACTCTTTCCCTCAGAGCCATTTGGTGATGTACGCTCGATGAATGTCAGCTCAGACCAAGAACCAAGAGCTACTAATCCAATATTTTCAGGATAGTTTAACCTGTGCCACACTCAAATGGTACATGGGTTTAAACATCACTAAGATAAACACTTTCAGAGATCTTGGCGCTGCCTTTGTTCAATAATACAAGTATAACCTGGACATGGCACCAGACCGAGATCAACTCAGATCTATGTCACAGAAGGACAAGGAAACCTTTAAGGAGTACGCTCAGAGATGGCGTGAAATTGCTGCTCAGATTTGTCCTCCTCTTGAGGAAAAAAAGATGACGAAGATCTTCTTAAAAACCTTAAGCTCATTTTACTACGACCGAATGGTTGCCAGTGCGCCCAGTGACTTCACCGAGATGGTGGGCATGGGAGTTTGTCTTGAGGAAGCAGTCCGAGAAGGATGTTTAGTTAAAGACGCTAGATCATCAAGTAATACAAAACGATACGGTAGTGATCTCCCTAAGAAAAAAGAGCAGGATATTGGGAATATCTCTCTCGGAACACAAAGGCAATGGTACCAACCAGTAGCAGCCGTAACTCCTGCTATCAACCCCGCGCCTGTTCCTACGTATCAACCTCAGGTTGATCAGAGCCAACCGATTCAACAGCAATATCCGCAAAGGACACAACAGCCTCTTCAGCAGACTCGTCCTCCATATAACAACAACTGTACAATGCGACCTCCAGGGTTCGATCCTATACTAGTGTTTTATGCCGAACTGTTTCCACTCTTACTGGTCAAGGGACACGTCCAAACCAGGGCTCCTATTACAATACCGGAAAATTTGCCTTTTTGGTTTAAAGCGAATCAGACTTGCCTTTACCATCAAGGAGGACCAGGGCATAACATAGAAAACTGTCTCAGTTTTAAATCCGATGTGCAAAAGCTTGTTAGGAGCGGGGTCTTATCTTTCAAAGATACAAATCGGAATGTTCTCACGAACCCGCTGCCTCAACACGAGAAAGCTGCGGTAAATTTCATAGAAGGAAAGTCCAATAACAGTTATCAAATTCACGATGTACTCTTATTAAGGGCCAACTTGGTCAAGATGCATTGTAGACAGAGTGGATACGGCCATGTTCCACCTCATAATTATCACCAGTGTGATATCTGCTCTAAAAACAATCAAGGATGTTCTGTGATGCAATCAGCTCTACAGGAACAATTGGATCTCGGATGGATCCAAGAGCACTGAGTTCGTGGGGTCAATATGCCTTATATGAATTCCAACATTATTCAAAATCATGACATCCGTGCAATGAATATCAACTTAGTGGCAATGCACTCAAGGCAAAGCCAGTATCATAATCTGCCACGGCACAATTACAATTCCTGTCTGACTTGCTCGGTAAACAAACAGGGACACTCTTTTGTACAAGAGGCCCTCCAGTGTCAGATGGATCCTGGGTGGATCCATGACTACTATGATAGGAATCCTTATCAAGTCAACATGATTCAAATTTTCGATATTCGTTTGATGAATACCAGCTTGGTGGAGTTACATGCCAAGCAAGTACAACTCGGTTTTCTCACTTCACATGATTATCCGAGCTGTAAAGTATGATGTGAGAGTAACCAAGGGTGCGCTCTCATTCAAAGAACTCTACAACACTTGTTAAACCACGGGTGGCTTCCAATTTATATGGATGAAGACACACAACAAATCAGCGTGCTTAATGGGAACCCTACTCGGCATCAAAGACAGGATGTCCGATCTCTGGAAACAGATCTAATGAGGTTACATTGCATTCAAAGCGGGCGTGGCCAGGTGCCACCACATAACTACGAGCGCTGTAGATTCTGATCAAAAAATAATAAAGGATGTTACCTCGTGCGAGCAGCCCTTCAGAGCCAGTTGGACCGCAAAGAAATTCAACAATATTCAGTTTCGGGGTCTATCAACTAGACGCCAGACTATTTCGCTGATCAGATTAAGGATGTTGTCGTGATCTCAGATCATGAGAGGACCAAAGATGTTTGTGCCATCATCCCTCTACTTGACGAATCGAAAGTTCCTAACCGGGAATTGATTGAAGTTACTTACGACAGTCAGAGAAATCAGAAGCCTCCTGTAGTTATCTATCTGCCGGGACCATTATCATATGAATCAACTAAGGCGATCCCTTACAAATACAGTGCAACAATGATTGCGAATGGAAAGGAAATTCCATTACCCTCCGTCGTGAATATTGCAGACATCAGTCGAGTAACACAGAGCGGTCGAATCTTCAACAAAGGAGTTGGAGAACCTAGCAGAGAAAAGGAACCTTAAACGGAAGTTCCTAATCCACCAGTCGGTCAATCCAGTGATCCCGACCTTTCAAAGAACGATGATGAGATGCTGAAGCTCATCCAAAGGAGTGAATACAACATTGTTGATCAGCTGTTACAAACTCCTTCAAAGATCTCTTTGTTATCTCTTTTACTCAGTTTTGAAGCCCACAAAGAGGCTCTACAGAAAGTCTTAGAGCAGACCTTCGTGGAACAGGATGTGTCAATACGACAGTTTGACAGTATCGTCTCTAACATCACTTCCTGCAACAACTTGGGTTTTAGTGATGAGGAATTGCCAGAGGAAGGCAAAAGCCACAACATGGCGCTCAATATCACAGTCAACTGCCAGAATGATGCTTTAGCCAGCATACTGGTAGACACTGGATCGGCTCTCAACGTCATGCTGAAGTCCACTCTAATACGACTATCATTCAAAGGATCTCCGATGAGAGGCAGTGAGGTTATCGTCAAAGCCTTTGACTTATCTAGAAAAATAGTTATCGGCAAAGTCGACCTTCCCATAACTATCGGTCCTCACACTTTCCAAGTCACTTTCCAGGTCATGGACATCCGGGCCACCTACAGTTGCTTATTAGGAAGACCTTGGATACACCAGGCTAGGGCAGTCACTTCGACACTTCACCAGAAGCTGAAGTTTGTTAAGAATGACCAACACGTCACAGTCTGCGGAGAGCAAGCCCTGATCGTGAGTAACCTATCGTCATCCACTTGTGTAGAACCAGAGGAGGTTGTAGGAATCCAGTTCCAAGCATTTTCGGTGAGTAATGACAATCAATCAAAAAAAGGAACATCGATTTCCTCGTACAAAGATGCTCTCAAAGTAATTGAGAGTAACAACGCGAAAGGATGGGGACAGCTTGTCATTCCTACTGATAATAAAACAAAGAAGGGTCTTGGTTTTTCTGCAACCTGTACCCAGACTGCCATTAACGATGAAAATCTTCATCCCATTCAGAACTTCTTCCATAGTGGAGGTTTCCTTCACCCAGTGTCTTAAGAAGTACATACCATCAACGAGGGAGATTCCTCCGACACAAATGAGGAATGGAAGTCCTATCTTAACGAGGATGGTTATATGTCTCAAGAAGAGGTGCCTACGCCATTTTGATGTCCCGCACAGAGTTCGAGATTTATACCAAGGTCAGATGTCGAAATGATATACGGAGATTGTGATCCAGAAGGATGTCGTGCTCCACCAAATTCATTAGAGGAAGACACTCCGATGAAATACAACTTTGACCACGATTATTATGACCCGATGGATGGTCTGCCTATCTGGCAGCTGTACCCAGGAGACTTGGGGCAAGAAAATCAGCCAAACAATGTAAATCCGCTGAGCATCATCAAAAAGAATACATGCGTCCCCACAGAAGCATGGGATCAACACTCAGGTCATTCAGAAAATATCCAGCACGACGATGTATTTGCAAAATTTGCAGGACTAGAATTCATTAACTATGCTTTTCCTGAGGTCAACGTCATCGAAAGGGATGACTCCTCCAGTTCCAAATAAGTGTGGGACACCCTGGGAAAACCAAGTGGTAAATACGACTTCATGGTCAAATACGCCGCTCCTAAAAGTTCTCGTATCAGGCTCAACGATATCCAGCCAACTGGATGAGGAGATTTACCTGAGAGCACAAATACTATGCAAAATACAACTGAGGAATCCTCCTACGACAACTCTGCCTGGGAGACAGATTCCAATGATCCTGCTCCACCAGAAATCAGCGTTATTTCTGAAGACAAATCAGGGAAGGTACCAAACTTTGTGATTCACCAAGGAGTTCGCCGCCAATGGGTTGCTGTCGATGTCCCGAAAGTCGTTCATAAGTCAAAGTAATGTCCATCTTTGTTTTAACATTTCACCTTGCCCAGGTGAAACAGATGTTTTGATAGGGCTCACTTTCTGTAAATATCCCTCTTCGCTTCGCCCAAAGAATCAAAGTTATGTTTTATAGGGCTGTAGTTTCGAGAATCGACTAAATCGTAAATAAAATAACGTCATTCTATAATTTCCACATTATTTACTATTTTCTCTTCTCGTTTTTCAGAAAATGGTAATCCTAAAAAACAAATAATAAAAACAAGCAGTTTTCAAAAAATAATACACTGTACACACTCTTGCATTCTCTATATCTCTTCTAAACAAAAATCATCACGTCATGCAGATTGCTTGTTTTAAACCCCATTGAAACATATGATCTGATGCCTTCTCCCAACTTTGAATTCCCGGTATTTGAGGTTGAAGAAGAAGATGATTAAGAAATTCTAGAAGAGATCTCCCGACTACTCAGACAAGAGGAAAGGTCCATTAAACCTCACAAAGAGCCGTTGGAAATGGTCAACTTGGGCTCAGGAGAAGAGAGAAAGGAAGTCAAGATTGGGGCACTGCTCAGTCCTGCTGTCAAAGAGAGTTTGATAAAGCTTCTCAAAGAGTTTCCCGATGTATTTGCTTGGTCCTATCAGGATATGCCAGGGTTGAATACCAGCATCGTGGAACATCATTTACCGTTGAGATCGGAATGTTCGCCAGTAAAACAGAGGTTGAGACAGACTCACCCAGACATGGCCATCAAAATCAAAGAGGAAGTCCAGAAACAGATTGACGCGGGTTTCCTCGCCACATCGGAATATCCTCAATGGTTAGCCAACATCGTACCAGTTCCGAAAAAGGATGGAAAAGTTAGAATGTGTGTAGATTACAGGGATCTGAATAATGCCAGTCCAAAGGACGACTTTCCCGTACCACACATTGACATGCTGGTAGACAGTACAACAAAGTTCGAAGTCTTCTCCTTCATGGATGGATTCTCGGGCTATAATCAGATAAAAAGGGTGCCGAAAGACATGGAGAAGACTTCCTTCATCACCCCATGGGGTACTTTTTGTTACAAGGTAACGTTGTTCGGGTTGAAGAATGCCGGGGCAACCTATCAAAGGGCCATGACTACTCTATTTCATGACATGATACACAAGGAAATCGAGGTATATGTCGATGACATGATTGCCAAATCTAGAACAGAGGAGGAGCATGTGACCTACCTGTCAAAGCTATTCGAGCGGCTGAGAAAGTACAGACTCCGCTTGAATCCCAATAAGTGCACATTCGGTGTCTGTTCAGGGAAACTTTTTGGGTTCATCGTCAGCCAGAAAGGAATTGAGGTTGATCCTGACATGGTCAAGGCCATTCAAGAAATGCCTTCTCCAAGGACTGAAAAACAAGTCAGGGGATTCCTGGGACGTTTGAACTACATCTCCAGATTCATATTTCTCATGACCGCGACGTGCGCGCCGATTTTCAAATTACTCTAAAAGAATCAGGACTGCATTTGGATAGATGACTGCCAAACCGCCTTCGACAGTATCAAGGAATACCTGTTGAACCCACCGATTCTATCACCTCTAGTGGAAGGAAGACCACTGATCATATACCTAACAGTCTTGGAGGACTCGATGGGTTGTGTACTTGGCCAACCAGACGAAACTAAAAGGAAAGAGTCTGCCATCTACTATTTGAGCAAGAAATTCACCGACTGCGAGACTCGGTACACTATGCTTGAGAAAACTTGATGTGCTCTGGCTTGGGCAGCCAAACGTCTTCGCCAATATATGATTCGTCACACTACTTGGTTAATCTCCGAAATGGATCCAATCAAGTACGTCTTTGAAAAGCCTGCTCTTACGGGAAGGATTGCCCGTTGGCAGATGTTGTTATCAGAATACGACATCGAGTACCATGCTCAGAAATCCGTTAAGGGAAGTGTTTTAGCTGATCATTTGGCTCATCAACCGATTAAAGATCAAGGATCATTCGGATTTGACTTCCCAAACGAGGATGTCATGTATCTAAAAATGAAAGACTGCCACGAACCGCTACCCAGTGAAGGGCCAGAACCAGGTTCCCAATGGGGACTAATCTTTAACGGAGCTGTCAATCATTATGGAAATGGAATTGGGGCAATCATCATAACACCTCAGGGTACCCACATTCCTTTCACAGCTAGACTTACGTTCAAGTGCACAAACAACGAGGCCGAATACGAAGCTTGTATCATGGGTCTCGAAGAAGCGATCGACTTAAGGATCAAAAACTTGGATGTATAAGGTGATTCAGCCCTGGTTATCAACCAGATCAAAGGAGATTGGAACACATACCAATCAGGACTGATTCCTTACAAAGACTATGCGAGAAGGTTGTTACCATTCTTCAACAGAATCGAGTTTCATCATATCCCTCGTGAAGAGAATCACATGGCTGATGCATTAGCCACTATTTCTTCCATGATTAGTGTAGGTCAATGGAATGACATACCTAAGATCGACATAATGCGCCTAGAAAGGCCCTCTTACATCTTCATGATTGAAGCAGTCATAGACGACAAACCTTGGTATCACGATATCAAATGCTTCCTTCAGAAACAGGATTACCCACCTGGGGCATTAAGAAAGGACAAAAAAACCCTCAGAAGACTGGCAGGAAGCTTCTTCCTGAGCGGTGACACACTTTATAAGAGAAACTTCGACATGGTCTTGCTTCGATGTGTAGACAGACCAGAGGAAAACATGTTGATAAAAGAAATTCATGAAGGGTCCTTTGGCACTCATGCCAATGGACACACAATGATGAGAAAAATTCTGAGAGCAGGGTACTACTGGTTGACCATGGAATTCGATTGCTACAAGTACATGAGGAAGTGTCATAAGTGTCAGATATACTCAGACAAAATCCATGTACCGCCAACGCATCTCAAAGTTCTCTCTTCCTCGTGGCCTTTTTCCATATGGGGAATCGACATGATTGGCATGATTGAACCCAAGGCTTCGAATGGACATCGGTTAATCCTGGTGGCCATTGATTACTTCACCAAGTGGGTCGAAGCAGCGTCATACGGCATGTAACCCGACAGGTGGTGGTCCGATTTATCAAAAATAATCTCATCTGCCGTTACGGTATTCCAAGCTAGATCATTACCGATAATGGATCCAACTTGAACAATAAGATGGTGAAGGAGTGGTGTGCTGAGTTCAAAATCAAACACCATAACTCATCTCCCTACCGACCCAAGATGAACGGAGCGGTAGAGGTGGCTAACAAGAACATCAAAAAGACCGTTCAAAAGATTGTTGTAACCTACAAAGACTGGCACGAGATGTTACCTTTTGCTCTCCACGGTTATCGTACATCTGTCCGCACTTCAACAGGGGCAACCCCTTTCTCTCTAGTATATGGCATGGAAGCAGTGCTCCCCATAGAGGTAGAGATCCCATCAATCCTGGTATTGATGGAAGCTAAGCTAACATAAGCTAAATGGTGTCAAAGTCGACACGATGAACTGAATCTGATAGAAGAAAAACGAATAACGGCTCTGTGCCACAGCCAGTTGTAACAGTAAAGAATGAAGAAGGCATTTGACAAAAAGGTCCGACCTCGTGTCTTCAGGAAAGGATACCTTGTGCTAAAAAAGATACAATCATTCCTTACTGATTCGCGGGGCAAATGGACTCCGAATTATGAAGGCCCCTACGTGGTCAAGAAAGCTTTCTTAGGCGGCGCCTTGAGACTTGCAACCATGGATGGAGAAAAGTTTGCCTACCCCACGAATATTGACGTAGTCAAGAAATACTTCGCCTAAAAAAAACGTCTCGGTGGATTGAAAACCCGAAAGGGCAGTCCAGGTAAAAATTAGATACATAATCAAAAATCATCCCGATGGATTGGAAATCTCAAAGTACAATCCAGGCAAAAGTTAGGGATTAATGCCAAGTATATATGTTCAACAAAGGGGCAAATCCCCCAGCAACAGTCATGCCATCCATTAGGAAAACTCCAGTCAAGGTCATCTTCGACGGAAGCTCAGGATGCCTAGAATTCAAAGTTGGTAGCAGAATAGTGGTCGTTATGTTTCAATGTAGCCATTTTCCAGTAAATTACCATTTTCTAACTTTGTAAATACTCCATGGAATCACGCGCTTGGCTGATTTCCATCCTATCAATAAACTTTGAGCCCTAGTGCTTTTGTTTGCAATTCTTATTTATTTTAGCCTTACAGAACGACATTTTAATATGATTAACGATTCTCGAAATAAAACAAAAACGAATTCACTTGTTAAAACTTTTTCTGCTTTTAAAATAAAGATGGCTATTCTTTTGACTATTGAACGTCAGAAGAACATTGATCGCTTCTCCAGAAGTAATTGAGCTCCAAAGTGTAGAATCAAAGTACTCCTTCTAAACCAGTACGCCTGAATGAAGGATCAACTGTGTCAGATGCGATTAATCCATTTGACACCCTCGACAGAGTTCTTACCTCCTAAGCCCGACCAATGGTTTTCCCTGCAGAGATTATCTCTCCTAAGCAAGGCAGAATTGCTATCGTGAACCCAGTGGTACCTCTTCATCCCCCGCGTGGCGGAGTATCCAATTGTGTTCATCTACTAGTTTGTATGTCGCGTCAGTTTTGTCACCATATACATACATACATCATGCATTATTGATTTATTTCCATACTTATATTGCATCACTATCACTCTAGTCGGTCTTATCCCCTAGTGATAAAAGTCCTCTCACTCGAGTTGTCAGTTATTTCCTCGTCAGGAAGTGTTTCGTTTGAGCAACCTCTCCTCCAGTTTATTTCTGGATTAAAGGTGGTTCTTTGACCACTTTGATAACTTGAACCTCTGAAAGGCCAGAGAACCTTAAGCCAATATCACTCTTCGCCATTGAAGATGATATCATCGCTTTCCCGGATTAAGGAAAATTCCCAGAGAAAGCCTCTTAATCAAAGATTCGGCGATACAACAGTTTTTTTTCCGAAAAAACCCGCTGACGGAAAGGTCATCAGCACCTCAAAATTGGATTACATCACATGGAAGTTCCTCCGAGAAGATCTCGAGGAAAAGTATGATGTAATATCCCCAACAGGAAGCAGTCTTTCAAGAGACTCGTTTTCCCCAGTAGAGTCAACAAATGGCATCTCCAACGGAGAAGTTTGTACACCTCTACAACTCAGACGACTGGGTTCCCCAGCAACTCTGACATCAGATCTTTTTCCATCAAATGGCATCTCCATAGGAAAATTCGGCGAGAAGTTTGAGGAAAACCGCCACGAACAGCGCCCCTTATCAAGAAAGTTTATTGACAAAAGAAACTTAGACTAATTCCTCGGTAGGAAACCAGGATCGAGGGGAAGTTTATATAAAAAACTTAGCCCAGTTCCCTGGTAGGAAACCAGGATCAAGGGGAAGTTCACAAAAGAAATTAAGACCAGTTCCTTGGTAGGAAACCAGGAATGAGGGGAAGTTTATTTCAGCAACTGAGACCAGTTCCCTGGTAGGAAACCAGGATCGAGGGGAAGTTCACATCAGAAACTGAGATCGGTTCCTTGGCTGAAGACCGGGATCGAGGGGAAGTTTCACCCTTTTCTAAGTATCATTGCCTAACAAAAGAAGATGGATGAGCAAGCTGCCATTCATAACCAAAATCAAAATTTCGGGTATTCCGATATTTAATCCTCTTGCACCCCGAATGTCCGAATACCTTCGCCATTCACACCTTCGAGTCCAAGAAGATTAAATAGGGGCATCTGTCATACCTCAAATTTTGACCATTAAGATTCCCCATCATCGTGCAAATCATCATCACAATATGGATGAACCATCATACCTCAGTAGTCTCCCCAAAGATGGGTGAGCATTCACTACAATCACACTTAGGGTTTCAAGCCCTCTCAGAGCTCTTAGACAGAGGATCAATCAAAGAATGACATAATCTTCAACTTGTCTAAACCTCTCAAACATCCACAATGGATCAATAGGACTCCCACATCAAGACTCAAGCACAAGGTTGCAGCATTCCAAGTGGATTAAGCCTCAAGATCGCCAGTGTCACCAAATTAGGGTTTTGGTCGACTAGGGCCTCTAGATGGAAATTTTCCTCTGGGCATGAGCCAATGCTTCAAAGAACAACCTAAGATGCTCTAAGGGACATCATGAACCCAACCATCAAGTCAATTCAGCCTCAGGGGATGCATTCATAAAAAATCAGGAATTAGGGTTTCTTGACCTAATTCACCCCTAAGTTGACTTTTGGGACAAAACATGAGCCAGGACCTCAAGAGAGGATTTTAGGGTCCCTAATACACTACATTTATCCATTTGCAACAAATGATTGATCCAAGAAGCTTGATCAACAAGTTTCAAGTTCATCATAACCACAACTAGGGTTTCGCGGGAAAAGTTAACCGTGCCTTTGACTTTTGACCCAGGCATGCTCCCAAACCTTGGGACATAATTCAATACACCCTATAACACCCATGGAACATGTCCATCAAGTTTGATTTAGGTCAAGGACTTGATTTCACAAAGGATCGCACAGTTTGGAATTCATCTGACAAAAAGTCAACTATGCACAAAAGTCAACTTTGACTTTTTGAGATTTTTCACAATTATGGTTTTTTGACCTTAAAATGATGTTAATGTATGATTGGAGTCATCATTCATCAAGAAAATCAAGAAAAGTGGGATAACTTGTAAAAGGGGTAACCATAAAAAACTTAGAAATTTTCTTAAGTTATGGAATAAAGTGGCTAGGGTACCAACTTCCTAGGATCATAACTTGAGATCCAAGCAATCATTTGGGCTGATCCAAAGATGGATTTGTAGCTCTCATGGCATACTTTAAAAGTGTCAACTACACCTCATTCCAATTCATCATGGATTTTGAGTTATGGTTGGATCAAAATCACAAAAACATGAAATGTCACTTTTTTCCAACACTTAGTGAAATTTTCACTAAGTCAGAATTTGTTTCAATTTTTCCAAAATGTAGGAGAATTTTTCACTTGGATCCAAAAAGTATCAAAACAAACTATGATCACACATATGTTGTATCATATAAGAGCTTTTCAAAATGGCCAAGAACTCCATGAAACTCCACTTGAGCCATGAGATATGACCATGCCAATATGCCTTGCTGCAAACTGTCATGGCAAGGCAGATTTGTGTATTTTTCTCGATTTGATCAAATTTTGCAAATGACAAACAAGTTTATCCATCTGAACACCTCAGGGGGAGACCAAGGAGGGACAAACACTGATCCATCAGCCTCCCAAGTCCTTAGAACCAAAAGTAGCATGCCAAACCTAGAAATGCCTAAAAAAGGGACAAGACTCCAATTATGGTTTGGAGCATTTAATGGATGCACCAAGGTGGTATGGACTAAGCCCTTTCCAACTGAATTCAGTCAAGACTTATCCAAGAACTAGGGAACCAGCAGCCTGTGCTCTAACCTCTAGTCAATGGCTAGACGAGACTTGGATTCCTATTGATCGACATTTGCCAAACTTCTGCAGCAGTTGCCATTCACTATTCCTTGCAAAACAAACTTACTCTACTATAAATAGAGCTCATTTGTGATCAGTTTGAGTACACCAAAGCCATCAAATAGATGTTTTCCTCAAAATCACCTTCTCGCTTCCAAATTTTCATTCCAAAGCAAGTCACTATCGGGTTTTGAGTTTGAAAGAAATTCCAACCAAACCAATCACACACACACCTCATAAACATCATATAGAAGTGATCCAAACACTCACATAACATCTGGAACACCAAAATCACTAGACAATTGCTCAAGTTCTTGACAGATTTGCAGTTGGGGTACCATCTCAAGTTCTAGATCATTTCCATTCATTCCAAGCACCCAGACACATCACTTGGCACCTAAGGAAGCTGTGTAAATAATTGGAACCAGCTTGCAACACCTCTAACATAAAACACGATCACCAGCTGCAAGAGGTAAGCATGAGCTCTTCTAACTCTATGATCCATGCATTTTTTGCTGCACAATAATTTGGCCATATGTTCATAATCATGCATAGAGTATTTACCCTCAATCAATTGCTTTGTTTGAATCATGTATGGAATTTCTTATCCTTCATGCAAATTTTAGGGTTCTTGAGGTTTCTCTTTGATTTCTTATTTCATGCTTAAAATAAATTAAATTAAAGACCATAGACATAATCGTTAGGTGAAAACGAGCAGATTGATATGTATATTGCATGATATCACCAAGTATTCTGTGAGATTGGATAGAAAATGCAAATCTGCAGAAACAGAGGGTGGCGCGTGTTCTTGCGATGTTCTTGGCGCCCTTTTTGAAAATTCAAATATATGAATTTTGTGATTTTGTTTAATTGATTCAAAAATTAATTTCTCTCTGGTTTTTAATGATTTTGAGTTGATTCTTTTTTTAATAATTCACAAAAATGTTAAAATATTTTATTTTACCAAAAAATCCCAAAAATATTAATTATTTCATATACTTGATATTTTTGCAAAGAATTAATATTTTATTTGTTTTTCAACATTTAAAATGTATTTTCTCCCTTGATTTTCCAAACTTAATTGATTTCCAATCATTTTGTGGATATAAACATGATTTTTGAAACATTAATCCAAGATCACAATTTGTTTTCACACATATTTAACAATTTTGATCATTTTAATTGAATTTTTATTCGATTAAAATATATTTTGAAAACAAATTAGGGTTTTGATTAATTCAACCCTCATGAAACTTTATCAAACTCTTTGGGCCTCTAATAGAGTGTAAGACCCAACCCCTCTTAAAAACCAAAATAATTTGGGCCTCAATGCATTGTATAAATCCCGATAAAGTCAGAAAGTTCGGCATGATCGTCGCCGTTTTAACAAAAAAATCATTTGGGTCTCTCTTCGAGCTATAAAACCCATCTTTATTCATTGGGCCTCTAATAGAGTGTAAGACCCAATCCCCTTTTAACCAAAACCATTTTGGGCCTCAGATATTGTATAAGTCCCTCTGCGTTAAAAGAAAAATCTCGGCGCAATCGCCAGTTCAAAAATCAAATCATCTGGGCCTACCCTCGTGTTGTAAGCCCCATTTCTTTTTTCAAAACATGGGCCTCTCCTTGAGCTGTAAGCCCCATCCCCCATGTGCATAAAAACTTTTTGGGCCTCACATATTGTCTAAGTCCCTCTGTACAATTTTTAAAAACAGCGGTGCGATCATCATTAAATCTTTGGGCCTCTCCTCGAGTTGTAAGCCCCGATAATCTTTTCAAAGCACTTCCTCCTTTGATTTTGAATTCAAATATATGTTGTTATCAAAACTTTCTTTGTCGAACAACTAACCAAACAACATGGAAGCTCTACAACGGGTAAGTGATTATCCATTTTCATTTATCGCTTTCATATATATAACTGTATTGTGGGGCTGTTTCACTGTAAGTCTTCCTTCACATCTTTTTACATACTGGTCACATATCCACTGTGTAATACTAGTATAATTATTTAGAGTTTTCCCCGGCAACTACGTCTAGCACTAGGTAAAGCCTTGTTGGTCACTCTTAAATACAAACAAAACTAGATCCCCCGTAGGATTCCAGATACAGTCTTCCCTCCTCTTGGGGTTAAACAATATGGAGACGTGAAAGACAACATTCTCGGTGAACCCTTTCTCAGACTGTAACCCATTAGAAATTGTCAAAGAAACTCTAACTCCCTAGAGATGATCTTTTCTCCGTGAATGGCATCTCTTGAGTTTCTTCCAAATTTTTGAACTTTCCTGGCTTGATCTATTCTCTGTGAATAGCCTGTCTTGAACTTCTCTCTGTTTGGGGACCCATAGGCTTCCTAAAAGCATCCCCGCGTCCTCTTGGGCATCGTACAAGGACCCTTTGGCTTCTTAGAAGTTCTCATGCCTTCTCTCGGGCTTCATACAAGGACCCTGACGACCTCTTAAAGGTATAAGACAAAACTTAGTCATCCTTTGCTAGAGCAGTCTGTCCAGCGTCAAAACTTCGGCCGTTGTAGGGTTGATACTCATCCCTTAATGCCGTGCCTCCTCTTGGGCATTGTAAAAAAGATAAAACTCTAGACTTGGATAGTCTAAACCTCTTGAGTTTCAAAGACATTCTCAAGTTCATTTACACAGGAAAAGCACCGATCACTCCGGATCAATCTCCAGCAGAAACTCCAGTTTCTCTCATGAGAATTCCCCACGAATCTAATCCTCAACAGTAAGTTAGCCTCCTCTTGGGCTTTGTACAAATGACTCTCCCTAGTGGAGTTAGCCTTTTCAGACTCTCTTGATGAGTCAGCCACTTTTAGCCTCCGTCTTGGGCTTTGTGCAAGACATATAAAGTCACTTTCTTGTTGAGTATAAAAGAATATCTTATTGAGTCAAATATCATTTTTAGCCTCCATCTACGGCTTCGTACGAGATAGAAAAACACTCTCTTGTTGAGTATACAAGACTCTCTTGTTGAGTCAACCTCCTTTTTAGCCTCCATCTCGGGCTTCGTATGAGATAGAAAAATATTCTCTTGTTGAGTATAAAAGACTCTCTTGTTGACTCAACAACCTTTAGCATCCATCTTGGGATTCGTACGGGATAGAAAAACACTCTCTTGTTGAGTATAAAAGACTCTCTTGTTGAGTCAACCACTTTTAGCCTCCATCTCGGGCTTTGTACGAGATAGAAAAAATACTCTCTTGTTGAGTATAAAAGAAAGAAAGACACTCTCTTGTTGAGTATAAAAGACTCTCTTGTTGAGTCAACCACTTTTAGCCTCCGTCTTGGGCTTTGTGCAAGACATATAAAACACTCTCTTGTTGAGTATAAAAGACTCTCTTGTTGAGTAAATCTCCTTTTAGCCTCAATCTCGGGCTTCGTACGAGACAACAAATCACTCTCTTATTGAGTATAAAAGACTCTCTTGTTGAGTCAATCAATCTTCAGACTCTCTTGTTGAGTCAATCACCTGCTCAAGACTCTCTTGTTGAGTCAACCTTTTTAGCCTCTGTCTTGGGCTTTATACAGGACAGATAAAAGTACTCTCTTGTTGAGTCAAAACCTTTCAACCTCCATCTCGGGCTTCATACAAGATACATTCTCCCCAACGGAGTCAAAATCCCTTTTAGCCTCAATCTTGGGCTTTGTACAAGACAGAAAGAACATTTTCCCTGGGAAAATTCAAACTTCTAGCCTCCTCTTAGACTTTGTATAAAGAAAACCCCGGTTGAGTCAATCAACCTTTTAGCATCAAAGTTGTGCCTTGCTCACAGCATACAAACATCGACAACTCCTCTTTAGAGATGACAAATTCTCTCTCAGCCAAACCCTTTTAGCTTCACATCTTGGCCTTTGAACAAGATACAAACCACCTTTAGCTTCACGCCTTGGGCTTTGAACAAGACACCAAAACACCTTTTTCCTCCCATAGAATAGGAGGAACTACGATCACTCTGATTTCCCCGTTTCATTAAACGGGAATATGTAGGCATAAGATTACAAAAATCTTAGCGAGCATACTAATCAAACAAAACCCAAAATCCAGTGCCCCCATATATCAACCCAAAAGCACAAAGTCCTAACATCTTACCAAAAACCTCGCAAATGATCCAGACATTATAATTTTAACAAAATAAAATGAAGAGGGACCCACATCTTAATATCATCTGTAACCTAACAAACCGCAGTTTCAACTCAGTATACAAGCAGGGTTAATTGGAGACATCTATTTCCCTTCCTTAATCAGCTTAATAGGATAAAAAATGAATCGAACTGTAGTACTCAAGAGATCATGATTCAGGACCACAAAAATCGCGCTACAATCCCTGCACACAGAAAAACCCAAGCACAACAGGTATATATAAATATGTACAGATATACTAGCAAGCAAACATGTAAGATAACACAAATACAAACAAGGTGGGCTTAACCCTCTAAGGGGAATACATCCTCAGTGAAGTCTCCATTTCTGTCGCGGTGAGAATCGGATATCAAGCTATTAATTGACTTGAATCACAAGTCATAACTCACCACCGAACTTTGATTTATCTAAAGGAAATGGTAAAGATCAAAAGCCCTATTTGCAATGTAAAAACACAGTTAGAGATCTAAGGTTCGGGGGTTGGTTATACCTAGGGAAGGAGTTAGCATCCTAAGTATCTGTAGTACTCTACAAGAGCCTCTTATTTTAATGTGTTATGCTAAAGTTTGCTTGCTAAGGGACATGTGCTAAAGTAAAGACCTAGGGGTATATACACTAAGTATGCCCGCCAAGACGTCGCATCTCGTGCCTACGTATCTTAACTAGGATAGAATCAGAGCATTCGTAGTTCGCCTCACTAAGGGTAAACAAAGTTTGTTGATTGGTTTAGGAGAAGAGACAAGTCGTCATCTTAAGGGGAAAACTCAACTTAAGCCACCACAAACATGTGGAAAATGGATCTTTGCTTCACATTAAGAGAAGGGCTCTGACTCGGATATCGAATCGACGAGTATGCCATATACCTCTCTTAAGCAAAAAAGAATCTACATCTTTTTTAGCTATGTCATGGGGTAGGAGATTTACATCTCAACTAGGGATGACTCATGTCCAATCTCTCTCATGGGATAAAAAGGGAGACTAACTGTAAGTTGTCTAAGTTAGCATCCTAAGGGAAACTATCCTAAGGGAAACAATCCTAAAGGGAAACTATCTTAAAGGGAAACTATCATAAAGGAAAACTATCCTAAAGGAAATAAGGATCAAGCTAAGAAAGAGAGGTCCAAACTATCTTAGAAAAGGACTTAAGAGTCAACAAGGTAACTTTCCTTTGGAAGAAGGAACAACTACTTATAAAACAAGTGTTGGAAAATGGGAGTTTCAAAGTTAAGGTGAATAAGAGTCAATGGACTAAAGCCAAAGATAAAAAAGAGATGACATATCAAGACTAGCACCAAAACTATCACACCATATCCAACATGTAAAAATACTCATGAATGAAGCCAAACAAGCACCAAACCATCAAGCAAACTTGCCACAAGTTTCACCATCCAAAGACAAATGAAAGAGAAAGCTCAACAAGGAAATCATGACTCATAAACCAAGAGGGCAGTAGCATCAACAACTCTTGAATCTCATATTCAACACCAACATGTCAAGATAAACATCAACATGGACCACATTTAGGCATGAGCAAGATTATATGCAAGTGACAAGTCAAAACATCATGGAATGGTTCAAACAAAACAAAACATGCATAAATGATCAAATGGACAAACAAGTGCACCTTTGTCTACACCAAACAAAACAACAAGATGCCATCTTTAATCTACATGGTCTAAGAACCTCAAAAACACGAAAAAACAGATTATGCACACGTGAAAAGTGAGAAAGATAAAAAGCAGAAAGTTTACCAAGCAAATAAACTCAAGTAGCTTTCAAACGTGCTCACAACTCTTATCACTTGCTTCTTCTAGCTCCAGGATTGTCCAAAGATCAAAATGGAGGTTAGAAATGTAAGAAAGAGTCTCTGAAAATGGAGTTTCAATGGAAGGGAAAATGAGAAAAGGAAGTGAGCTCTAGGGTTCTCTGGCTGCTGAGAATGTCTCCTCCTTCTAGTTTTTTAACTTTAAGCTTAAATATGGAGCTTTTTGTGTGGTAAAGATTCATTCACAGTGGTTAAAATTCATGGTAAAGATTTTGAAAATTTTGGAAAAATGGAGGGATCCAAATGGTTCGTACAAACATGGCATGGTTATAGGGTGTTTGTCACGTTGTGTAGACAATGAGGTTTGAAGGAATTCAGAGCAGGTTGGTGGGAAGAACACCCTTGCTGAACAAGTTTGTAAAGGTTTCATTTTTGGTAAGAAAGTTCAAATATGGAGCAAATGGTACATGGCAATGTTTGGCTAGAAGAAGCAAGTTTAGGGTGACATTTGGAGTGGAAAAGAACATCATATGCATGTGAAAATGAGAAACAAGGATTGCTGCATGAAAAGATTGACAATTGTGCATGACCATGTGACAAGAAAATGCTTAACCACAAAGTTCATGAAGCTCACTTTGGGTGTTCATAACTTACTCAATTTAGCTTCATTTCATGAAATCTTTGATCCAATGTAAAGCATGTTGATCCTAGAACAAACTTCATTTGAAGATCAAGTGGAAATGAGCCTTGGAAAGTGATGAAAAAGAACCTTGAAACCATGTCCAACAATGTTACCTAGAGAAAACCTAGAAAAATTCTAAGTTATGGAAATTGACATGTTTGTGACACTAACTTTAAAGCACTATAACTTGGTGAATATTTATCCAAATGGGGAGTTCTAGTAATGGATGGAAAGCTTGGAAAGAGCTTTACAACTTTCATGTCCAAGGAAAATTGAAATAAGTCTCGTATCATGATGAGAAACGCCTTGGAAGATTGGTCCATAAAGTTGCCAAAACTTGTCAAGTGAAAAACCATATCTTGATGACTTCATAACTTGAGTTGTATACATCTAATGGAGGAGTTCCAGTACTCAAAAGAAAGCTAGAATAACACTGTACAACTTTCATGCCCAAAGAAAATTGAAATAAGGCTTGGCTCATGGTGAAAAATGCCTTGGAAGATTGGTCCTTCATGTTGAGATTCCATACTTAGAAAAAATTCTAAGTACAAAATTTCACATCCTTGTTTTTCTAAACTTAAAGCCTCCATATCTGGAAATTAATGAATATTTTGAACACTTTTCTTTCTTCAAACTTGAATTACATGGTGTCCTCTTCAATTTGATAGCTAATTTGCTCCATTTGAATCAAGGATGAAGAAGTTATGGATGTTACAAAATGGCTAAAAATTGAGATTCTCACACTTAGAAATTTCTCTTCAAAAACCCTAATCCTTCAAACTTCTTGATTTTATGCTTCCTCTTGATTTCCTTTGATCCAAACTTACAACAACACTTAAGATGATATATCATGCTCATGGTTGACCTTAAAATCCTAAGTTATACTTCTCAGAGGCACAAATGATTTCCTTGAATAGATGAATCTCCCAAACCTTAATTTCTAAAAAACAACAAACCTTCTGGGATACTTGGATATCTCAAGTGGACTTCATAGATGGCTTGATGAGCCTTAGGTAATGTCTTAGGGCTTGTGGCCAATTCTTGACCAAGATCCATGGGTGCAATTGACTTTTTCTTGGAGAAACCCTAACTCTTGATTAGGTACTAATGAAACCATGAGGTTTCTCAATGTGAGGTCATCTTGTGGTTGTTTCTCTGATGGGAATGAGCCTTCTATATGTGTGAGGACTTGCTTGATTGATGATGCCCTCAAGACTTGACTGGGCAAATCCTTGAGCCCTTTTGGAGAAATCCCTAATTCAAAAATGATTAAAACAGACAAAGTAAAGCAACACAAAATGGTTATCTATGCATGAAATTCTTGACCTAAAGAGATGAGATCTTAGGGTCAAAAATCAGGGTGTGATATCGACTAAGGCAGCTCGATCGACATCATGTACTCGCAACTGTTTTCCACCCTCCAGCTAGATAAATCACACCTGACGCCCTACGTAGGCTCTGACCTACAGGGCTTTAACGGGTCGGTCACAAAGTCGTGGGATACGTGGAACTGATCATGACTTTCGGATCTGTAGAGATGGCCAGGTCTATTAAAGTCCAATTCCTGGTCATCAATTACCCTTCTCTCTATCAATGCATTTTTTGGCGGCCAACCTTGGCCTAATTAGTGGTCGTACCATCAACCGTTCACCTGAAGATGAAGTGCTAGAACAAGATTTAGTTATGCGTTAATACCTCTGAGTTTTGATGATTCAAAACAAGTATGTTTGTATGAACAATTTTATAAGGCTAATGTTTGTTACTTTTGAGAATCTAACAAACAGGTTATGCTTCTGTTAAATGGTGATGACATAATGCTAAAAGAATATACTTCGCCTACACACTATGCTTAAAGTGCTAAAAAAAGCAGAAGTTGGCAAGACTCTGATAAAATATGGATAGAGAACAAGTTATAAAGATCTGAAGACAAAAGGTTCTGATTGAACGAAGTCCAGATTCTGAAGGTTTTCGCTCTCTGATAAAGGTTCTGAAGACCTAACTATAGTCTCTACTCATGCTTTAACTAAATACTATCTGAAGCCTCTGAAGATATGAAGACAATTTTGTTAGTAAACAAGGTTCTGAAGATCAAATGCTCTGAAGACTCAAAGACTTAAAGATCTTAAGAACCAAGCTATGTTTTCCCTTCTTACTCATGCTCGCAAAAGCCTCTGAAGTTAAGAAGATTAGAAGACTAAGAAAATGAAGCTCAAACGAAGATATCTTGGTATCTGTGCAAAAGTTTAAATGAAAATATCTCGATAACAGTGCAACAGTACAAACGAAGATACACTGACAATACAAGATGCAAAAGGTTTTATCTGTCCTCACGCTTCTACCAAACCACCGTCAAAATTCATGATTACTTTACAACGGTTACTTTTGCTCGGCTATAAAAGGACTTGAAGACTCAAAGAATCATAACAACTTCACCGATTAAAACGCTCTATTCTTGCTATTATCATTCAAAAATCAATTTTTTGTGTTGTAAAATAGTTTACATATTTAGCTTATACTAGAAGCAATACTTTGTTAACAAAACTCTTTTTCAAACTGCTGTTAGAAGATCCTTGAGAAAAACCTAGTGAGGTTAGAATTCTTGAGAAGTCTAGGACTAGTGAGAGTCTTAGAGGTTGTTCATTAAGAGAAACCGGTGTGGTTAGATCTCTTGAGAAGTCTAGAACTTGAGAGTTTTAGAGGTTGTTGTTAGCCACCAGCATTTTGGTTTGTGCATTGTATTAATCTGTTTGATTAGTGGATTAAGACCTCGATTGAGAGAGGCGAAATCACCTTGGCGGGTGGACTAGATTAACTTGAGGAATTTTCAAGTGAACTAGTTATCTCTTTCAAGCTTCATTATTTCTATCATTCATAAGTTTAAGAGTTGTTAAAAGAAAAAGGGGTTAGTTGAAAATAAAAGAATTTTATTTTGAAAAACCAATTCAAACCCCCCTTCTTGTGTTTTTCACGCTTCAATTGGCATCAGAGCTCCGGTTCTGAAGTGATAAAAAGGTTGAGTTTTTATCAAGCACTTAACAGTGTTCAGTACCGATCCAAGTGTGAAAAACAATGGTTTCACCTGATCTAAATGTTACCGCAAATGAAAGAGATTCCTATAGTGCAAAACCTCTTATCTTTGATGGGGAAAATTTGACTATTGGAAGGACATAATTGAAAGTTGCTTTCTAGCCTTTGACTTAGATTTATGAGATCTGGTAGTTGATGGCTACAGTTACCCTGTAGATCCTGAAGGCATAAAGATTGCCAAAAGTGCATTAATAGATGCTCAAAAGATGACTCGCAAGAATCATCACAGAGCAAGAACGATTCTGTTAAATGCAATTTCAGATACGGAATATGAAAAAAATCACAAACAAAGAGACTGCAAAGTCTATCTTTTATTCCCTCAAGATGACTCATGAAGGTAACGCTCAAGTCAAAGAGACAAATGCTCTTGCATTAATCCAGAAATATGAGGTCTTCAGAATGGAAGATGATGAATCCGTGGAAACTATGTTCTCAAGGTTATTCTACCACTGATCATGTCAAAAAGATTATCAGAAGTCTGCCTGTCAAATGGAGACCAATGGTAACAACTTTGAAACTAGCAAAGGACTTGAACAACATAAGTCTTGAGGAACTAATTAGTTCTTTAAGGAGTCATGAAATAGAACTTCAAGGGCATGAACCTCAGAAGAGAGGCAAATCTATCGCTCTAAAGGCTAAATCTGAAAAGAAAAAGGCCTATCAAGCAGAGGAAGAATTTGAAGAATCTGAAGAAGATTCAGACGAAGATGAATTATCCCTCATATCAAAGAAGATAAGTCAAATATGGAAATATAGAAGGAATAAGTTCAGAGAACCAAGAAGAAAACCTGAGTATACACATAGTCAGAAGAAAGCTTATGGAAGAGAAGTCACGTGTTTTGAATGCAAGGAACCAGGACATATCAAGAATGATTGTCCAAAATTCAAGAAAGATGGAAAACCTAAAAAAGACAAAAAGGGTCTCATGGAAACTTGGGACGATTCAGAGTCAGAAGAAGATTCCAAAGGAGAACATGCAAATGTAGCATTCATGGCCAAGACCGGTACGAATGAAGCTTTACCAGAAGAAGAACTATCAGACTCTGATGACGACAGAGAGGTACTCTCTTCCTTATCTCGTTCTGAATTAGAAATAGGATTATCTGAACTTATGGATAGGTATCAACTTCTTTTAAGAAAACATAAAACTCTGAAAAATACTCTTGTGGTTCCTTCGGAAGACCTTACCAAAAGCAAGCAAACTATTTTGGAATTAAACAAAAAATTATTCCTCTTAGAAAAATCAAATACTGTTTTAAAAAGTAAAGTAGCTAAGTTAGAGGAAGAGATCACGTCTGATATAACTATCACTAATGAAGTTGTCAGATATGACAGAGCTTTTTAGCACTTCCTTGCTAAAAGCATAGATAGAAGTAAAATGGCTTCTATGATCTATGGAGTTAGCAGAAATGGGAGTAGAGGTCTAGGATATTTAGGACCATCACAACCATATGATGAAACCAAGAATATAAAACTAATACCTCTATCTAAACATTTTGTGCGTGCCGATACCAAGCTGAAATGTTCAGAACTAGAAAGTTCTAAGTCAGCTATATCACGAACACAGACACGGAAGAAAACTTCCAAACACAAATACTATGCACAAATACCACACTATTATTCTGCCGCACGAACATCCAAAGGTATCAGAACCTCTGGAAAGGCTAATGTGAAAGGACCCACAAAATGGGTACCTAAGAGTAAGATCATTTATGTTGCAGATATCCTTAATGGCGGCACTGAAACACCAGTCATGGTACCTCGACAGTGGATGCTCGCGACACATGACGGGAGAAAAGCATATGTTCAAAAATCTGAAACTTAAGCCTGGAGGCGTCGTTGGTTTTGGAGGAAATCAGAAAGGAAGAATCATTGGCTCTGGAACGGTTGGTAATGGCAATCTTCCTTCAATAAATAATGTTCTTTTAGTTGAAGGTCTAATGCATAACTTATTGTCAATTAGCCAACTTAGTGACAATTGTTATGATGTTATTTTCAATCAAACGTCTTGTAAGGCTGTTAGTCAAAAGGATGGATCTTTTCTGTTCAATGGTAAAAGGAAGAACAATACTTACAAAATTAAATTGTCAGACTTAAAACATCAAAATGTAAAGTGTCTTCTATCTGTAAATGAAGAGCAATGGGTCTGGCACAGACGTCTGGGTCATGTCAGCTTGAGAAGAATCTCTCAGCTGAACAAGCTTGGACTTGTTAGAGGTTTTCCAAATCTGAAGTACTCTTCAGAAGCTCTTTGTGAAGCATGTCAGAAAGGCAAGTTTTCAAAAACTTCTTTTAAAGCAAAGAATATTGTTTCTACCTCTAGACCATTGGAACTTCTTCACATTCATTTTTTTGGACCAGTGAAAACTGCTTCTATCAATGGTAAGAAATACGGACTAGTCATCGTTGACGACTACAGTCGTTGGACATGGGTGAAATTCTTAAGACACAAGGATGAATCATATTCTATGTTTACTTCATTCTGCACCCAAGTACAAAATGATAAGAATTGCAAAATCGTCAAGGTCAGAAGTGATCATGGTGGAGATTTTGAAAAAAAAGATTTTGATTTTTTTTTTGATTCACATGGGATATCTCATGATTTTTCTTGTCCTAGAACTCCTCAACAAAATGGAGTTGTTGAAAGAAAGAACAGAACTTTACAAGAAATGGCTCGCACCATGATCCAAGAAACTGACATGGCTAAGCACTTTTGGGCAGAAGCTGTTAACACAACGTGCTATATTCAAAATAAAATCTCTATAAGACCTATCTTGAATAAAACTCCTTATGAATTATGGAAGAATAAGATTCCCAACATATCTTATTTTCATCCGTTTGGATGTATTTATTTTATGTTAAACACTAAAGAGAATCTTGGCAAGTTTTATTCCAAAGCACATAAGTGTCTGTTGTTAGGATACTCTGAACACTCTAGAGGCTACAAAGTTTATAACAGAGAGTTACGGATTGTGGAAGAATCAATTCATGTCAGATTCGATGATAAGCTTGACTCTGAAAAGTCAAAGCTAGTTGAAAAGTTTGCAGATTTGGAAATTAGCTTTTTAGAACCCAAAGAAAAAGTAGAGGAAGTTAAAAATCCAGATGTTCCTACTCATGATATCATTGATGAATCATCTAATACTCCACAACAAAAGAAAAGGAGAATCTCAATGTCACATCCTGAAGAACTAATTCTGGGTAGCAAGGACGCTCCCATTAAAACCAGATCATCCTTCAAACCATCTGAAGAAACGCTTCTAGGATTGGTGTCTTTAATTAAACCAATGACAGTTAATAAGCTCTTATGGACAAGGACTGGGTTCTGGAAATGGAAGAAGAACTTAATCAGTTCTCGAAAAATGATGTATGGGATCTCGTTCCAAAACCTAAAGGTGTCCACGTAATCGGAACCAAAAGGGTTTTCAGAAACAAGCTAAATGAAAAAGGTGAAGTCATCAGAAACAAGGCACGACTTGTTGCACAAGGTTACAGTCAACAAAAAGGGATTGATTATAATGAAACCTTTCCTCCAGTCGCCAGACTTGAAGCAATATGATTATTAATCTCCTTTTCAGTAAATCATAACATCATCTTATACCAGATGGATGTTAAAAGTGCATTTCTGAATGATTACATTTCAGAAGAAGTTTATGTCAAACAACCTCCTGGTTTTGAAAACTCAGAAAAGATAGATTTTGTTTTCAAACTTAAAAAGTCTCTCTATGGTCTAAAACAAGCCCCCAGAGCTTGGTACGACAGATTGAACAAATTCCTTTTAGAAAATAGCTTCACCAGAGGCAAGGTTGATACTACTCTCTTCTGTAAATCATTCAAAAATGATATTCTTATAGTTCAGATTTATGTTGATGATATTATTTTTGGTTCTGCTAATCCCTCTCTATGAGAGGAATTTTCAAAGTTAATGCAAGCAGAATTCAAAATGAGCCTAATGGGTGAATTGAATTTCTTCATGGGAATTCAAATTGATCAAAAACCAGAGGCTACTTACATTCATCAAAGTAAGTACACCAGAGAACTTCTGAAGAAATTCAATATGATGGAATGTAAAATAACTAAGACTCCAATGCATCCAACATGCTTAATAGGGAAGGAAGAAGCAAGTGGTAAGGTTTGTCAGAAGATGTATCGAGGTATGATAGGTTCTCTTTTGTATCTAACTGCTTATAGACCTAATATATTATTCAGGGTACATCTTTGTGCTAGATTCCAATTAGATCCCAGAGAACCTTATTTAACTGCTGTTAAACGAATTCTAAGGTATCTGAAAGGAACAACTAACCTTGGCTTGATGTATGAGAAAACATCAGAGTACATTCTTTCTGGAGACAGATTGGAAAGAAAGAACACATCTGGAAACTGCCAGTTCCTAGGGAACAATCTAATCTCATGGTCAAGCAAGAGGCAATCTACTATTGCTCTCTCTACAGCAGAAGCTGAATACATTTCCGCTTCTCTATGCAGTACGCAGATGCTCTGGACGAAAAACCAGCTAGAATATTATCAGATACATGAGAGTAACATCCCTATCTATTGTGATAATACTGCTGCTATTTGTTTAAGTAAAAATCCAATTCTGCATTCTAGGGCTAAGCACATAGAAATTAAACATCACTTTATTAGAGACTATATTCAGAAGGGAACTCTTTGTCTAAAATTCATCGATACAGACCATCAGTGGGATGACATTTTTACAAAACCCTTGGCTGAAGATAGATTTTAATTTATTCTAACGCATCTGAAATGGATTTTTGTCCAGAGTAAGATTGTATCAGAATTAGATGTGCCTAGTCAGAGTCTGAAGAAATATGATTTTTTTTGTTGTTGTTTAATCTCAGCTATCAGAGGCTACTTCGGTCAGAATGGGCTTTGATCAGATGGAAACTCTTGAGTTGTTCAGACCCTGAGAAAAGTGAAACGTGTCACTTAAATTAGAAAATGATTAATGCGTGTAACCTAGGTTATATCCAAATCATTACATCTATTTTAAAGTACACAATGAATAGTAATCTCTCTTGAGATTGATTTAAAATCAGAATTGTGTTCATTTCTTATCTCCCAATACCTTATTTCAATTTTTCAAAAATTCCTAAAACTACTCACGCTACCGCACATTCATTTTCTCACCTTAAGAAACCCTAAAACCCCCAAATCGCTTCCATCTCTCTTTCACCTGCTCATTGTTCTCATCTCGATCAACCACAAAAATTCATCATGATGAATCACATTCAACAAGAAACTGACAATTTCTTCAAAGAAACAAAAGCATCCTTGAATCCCTCGAAAGGGTCATCATCTTCATCAGTCACGCCTACTACCACATCCGCAACCACTGCAACTGTTGCGTCGACTTCATCGTCTCCTCCCGAGATTGATGAAAACCATGTTACTCAAAGAAACTCAGCAGTTACGTGTGTGCGTCCTGCGGACAAACTAACTGTCCTCAGGGAACTGCATGTGGATTTCCAGAATCTTGCAAGCAATGGGGTTGATCTTTCTGCTGATCTCAAAAGTCAAGGATGGAATAACTACTTTGAAAGGCTTAAAGGTCCTATCTATGAATCCCTTGTAAAATATTTCTGGAGAATGGCTGATACTGAAGATTTTCATGTCGTCTCCTTTGTCATGGAAAAGAAGATTATCATTATTGAAAAGTCGATTTCAGATCTTCTAGGTTAGAAGTTCTTAGAAGGGAAACGAGTCTATCGAAAGCTTGAAAAATCTGACACTGCCATCAGCAAAGAAATCTTTACGAACTATCAACCTAAGAAAACAGATTATAAAAGTGTAGACTTGCAAGATAAACTAAGAATGTGGCACAAGATAATTCTTGGTTGTATCAACCCAAGACCCCTGAAGAGTTCTGCAGACTACTTCAATGCTACTCAAAAGAACATGCTGTACTGTTTGCATAAAAGGAAGAAATGAATTTGCCATTCATCCTGTTCTCATATCTAAGAGACAAAGTGCGCAAGTCAAGAACAACGACTTCACCAAAAAAGAAGATTCCAACTTACATTCCTTTCGGAAGATTGCTCTCTGATATTTTTGTTGAAAGCGGGCTAGTGGAGTATCTGACTAAAGAAGCCAGATATACAGAATATTTGGATCCATGCATTGGAGAGTCTTTAAATGCTAACACCCTGAAGAACATGAAAATAATAAAAAATGTTCAACATAAACCTACCATTATCCCTCATGAAATAGTAATACGAAGCAGAGTTCAGGTGAAAGACTATCCTTCCTTTGACAGTTGTGAAAACAAGGATATCATTGCTGGACTTATTACTATAATAGAAAAAGAAGGACAAGATGTGTCCAAAGTAAGAATTGAAGTAGTTGAGCCCAGCAAAGGAAAAAGGAAGCTAATTGAAGAGGTTCTTGAACCCAAGAAAAAGAAGATGGCTAACAAATCAGAGACCTCCAAGATTTTGGCTCAAGATTCTCAATCTAAAAGAGCAAGTAAGTCCTCCATCACCTCTTCTATTTCAACAGTTAATGATGAACCTATCATTATCTCATCTTCGTCTCAACAAACTACCTATATTCCCACCTCAAATCCATAAGTCAGTTTCAAACCACCATCTTTTTTAGTTCCACCACCAACGACCGTTATTCCTGTCACTGAAACAATTATCTCTCCACAAACTCCTTTTCCATCGATCACCACAGAAATTCCGTCTAAACCAACCCCCACATTCACCTCACCAATAACCATTTTGACTATCCAACCAGAAACTGAAGGACAAATGGTTGAACCCTCTGAGATTATCACTCCTAAATCACTCTCCGGTTCAGAAATGCTAGAGATGCCATCTTCAACTGCTGAATCCAACCTTGCATTGGTTGTTTATCAAAGACCTCATCCTAAAACCCTTGCTAAATGCCTTAGTCGGTTTCTTGACGAGGCTTTGGAGAAAGTAGCCAAGCTACAACCAGAAGCCATCACTAGTGCCAAGCTTGTGGAGTTTGAGAACTCTTGGGATGCTTTTCAGAAGTGGTCCAACTTTGAGTATACAAAAATATCAAGGTTCTCTGAAGCTACTAGAACTGCTGGAGTTGAACTGGTAAAATCAAGAGAGAAAGCTGAGGAAAGAATAAGAATCTTCAAGCTGTTAATGATTAAGCAGAAAGAAGCTGAGAAGAAGGCTGCAGAAGAAGCAAGACTTCTTGCAGAAAAGGCTGTTGAGGAAGCCATATTGGAACAAGAAGCTGAAGCCACAAAAAAGGCCAAGAAAAATGCTGTAGTCATTTCCTCATCTGATCCTACTATAAAGGGTCTGGAAGACGCAATTGAAGAAATCAAAGGAGAACAGAAGATTTTCAAAGAAAATTTTGCAGAACAAAAAGTTGTTAATACAAATGTTCAGAACCTGCTTCAAAAGATCTTGGACAAAATTTCTTCTGGAAGCACCTAACCTTCTTTTTGTTTAGAACTATGTTTTTCACTCTTTGATCACAAAACGTTTTGATTATGACAAAAAGGGGGAGAAGTAATGAATGCGATATTTTGACTCTCATAGTCAATCTCCGAGAAATAACGCTGTTTACATGCTAACCAATAAAACTGTTATTTCTATTAGATTGTTTTTCTTTTCAGGAATTCTGATCTAACTCTGAAGGATAAGTACCTGACCCTTTAGAATCAAGGGGAGTCAGGATATTCAATCACCCAGTCTGAGAATCAGGGGGAGTATCTCATGTGAAGGATAAGTATCTATTAAACTTCTTATTTCAATTACCTGTGTGTTATGAACAAAATTGTGTTATCAAAATACGTTGTTTTGTCATCATAAAAAAGGGGGAGATTATTAGAACAAGATTTGGTTCTGCGTTAATACCTCTGAGTTTTGATGATACCAAACAAGTATGTTTGTATGAACAATTTTTTAAAGCTAATGTTTGTTACTTTTGAGAATCTAACAAACAAGTTATGCTTCTGTTAAATGGTGAGGACATAATGCTAAAAGAATATACTTCGCCTACACACTACACTTAAAGAGCTAAAAAAAGCAGAAGTTGGCAAGACTCTGATAAAATATGGATAGAGAACAGGTTCTAAAGATCTGAAGACAAAAGGTTCTGATTGAACGAAGCCTAGATTCTGAAGGTTTTCGCTCTCTGATAAAGGTTCTGAAGACCTAACTATAGTCTCTACTCATGCTTCAACTAAATACTATCTGAAGCCTCTGAAGATATGAAGACAATTTTGTTAGTAAACAAGGTTCTGAAGATCAAATGCTCTGAAGACTCAAAGACTTAAAGATCTTAAGAACCAAGCTATGTTTTCCCTTCTTACTCATGCTCGCAAAAGCCTCTGAAGTTAAGAAGATTAGAAGACTAAGCAAACGAAGCTCAAACGAAGATATCTTGGTATCTGTGCAAAAGTTTAAATGAAAATAACTCGATAACAAGGCAATGGTACAAACGAAGATACACTGACAAGACAGGATGTAAAAGGTTTTATCTGTCCTCACGTTTCTACCAAACCACCGTCAAAAGTCATGATTACTTTACAACGGTTACTTTTGGTCGGCTATAAAAGGACTTGAAGACTCAAAGAATCACAACAACTTCACTGATCAAAATGCTCTATTCTTGCTATTATCATTCTAAAATCAATTTTCTGTGCTGTAAAATAGTTTACATATTCAGCTTATACTAGAAGCAATACTTTATAAACAAAACTCTTTTTCAAATTGCTGTTTGAAGATCCTTGAGAAAAACCTAGTGAGGTTAGAATTCTTGAGAAGTCTAGGACTAGTGAGAGTCTTAGAGGTTGTTCATTAAGAGAAACCAGTGTGGTTAGATCTCTTGAGAAGTCTAAAACTTGAGAGTTTTAGAGGTTGTTGTTAGTCACCAGCATTTTGGCTTATGCATTGTATTAATCTGTTTGATTAGTGGATTAAGACCTCGATTGAGAGAGGCGAAATCACCTTGGCGGGTGGACTAGATTAACTTGAGGAATTCTCAAGTGAACTAGTATAAACATACAAAGTTATCTCTTTCAAGCTTCATTATTTCTATCATTCATAAGTTTAAGAGTTGTTAAAAGAAAAAGGGGTTAGTTGAAAAGAAGAGAATTTTATTTTGAAAAACCAATTCAAACCCCCCCTTCTTGTGTTTTTCACGCCTTCATGAAGTACTACACTTCTAAAGGTCTAGTCACCACTCTGCACGGGGACATCGAGGCAGCAAGGAGATCCTTCGAAGCAGCCACCAAAAAGCTGAACACTATTGCCGCCAAGCCGAAGACTTCTAGCAAGCCGGCCTTGCCCAGCAGCTCCGAGGAGACAAAGCCGCTACCTCGCATCGACTCTATCGACCTTGACATCCGCTTCTCTGAGGATGACCAGAGGAGAAGAAGAAGAAGGGGAAGGAGATCTAGACTTGTTCGAGCAGCCCCTCAGCCTCGACCAGTACCGGAGAGAGCTCCCATCTGATGCGCCCAATTCCAGATGGCGAGTTTGAACTTGTCCTGCTCGATGAAGACCCCCAGCGAGGAGTGAAGATCGCGACTGGACTGTAGCGTGCGATTTTTGTCGGTGACACGACCACCTTACCATAATGGTTGGAATTGGATGCTACTTTCTGATTTCTTATTTATCCTATGAAGCTAGAAAGGAAAGGGAAGCTATCTAAATGTAACCTTGCATGCAAATGTTTTCTTTAACAAATGCTAAGAGATTGGGGGGTCCGGGGTCAAGTTATACAAAGGGAAGTTGTCAATTACCCAGTATATATATGGTTATCCATAGACCTTTTATGGCATGTTTTTATATTTTAAATACTTTTTGGTGTTTATCTGCTATGGGTTGGAAAGGTTTCTCCTTTGGAAGTGTTGAGAATATGTTTTTGTTGTTTTCAGGTTTTCTAATGTTTTTGTGAAGGTACCGGACATAAAGTTTTTGATTTGTGTGCTCGCTAAGATTTCGCAATCTTATGCCTACGTATTACCATTAAAGAAAACTGGGAAATCAAAGCAATCGTAGTTCCTCCTATTTCTATGAGAGGAAAGATGTTTGGTGTCTTGTTTAAAGCCCAAGATTAAAGCTAGATGAGTATTTGTGTCTTGTTCAAAGTCCAAGATTGAAGCTAAAAGTTTGACTGAGAGAGAATTTGTCATCTCAAAAGGGAGATATCTCACTTATTCATCACAAATTTTGGGAAATTGATTATAAGGGAAATTACTTTAACTGGGATATGTGAATCCAGCAATGCCATAATTTCCTTTATATGGGTGATGTCATGAAGGAAGAAAACTTTAACTCAGTTTTGAGCAATGCCATTTTTTCCTGATGAATCTTTCATGCTAAGAGAAGGACATTGGCTTGGATGTAAGTAATCCAGAGGCTTGCCACTTATAGCAATTAGATGAAAAAGAAAGTTTACCAAGATAAGAGAGGGACCACAACTTGGATTTTTGAATCAACAAGTGTGCCACTTACAGCAGTTATCAAGAATTACGGTTTTTTGATTGTCTGTTTTGTTATGTGATGTACAGAGAAATGTCTTCCTACAGAGAGAATTCTTGATATCCTCTGAGGGAATGTTGACCTTTGTGTGCCTTGATCAAATCCCAAGGTTGAAGCTGAAAGAAAGGACTCTACTTAGGAAGTTTTATATATGTCTTGTATAAAGCCCAAGATTGAGGGTAAAAAGAGATTGACTCCACTGAGGAGATTTTATATGTCTTGTACAAAGCCTAAGATTGAGGCTAAAAAGATTGACTCAGCTGGAGAGTATGATATGTCTCGTACAAAGCCCAAGATTGAGGCTGACTCTACTGTGGAAAATCATTATACAAAGCCTAAGAGGAGGCTGGTGGGGAATTTCTTATATGAAGCCTAAGAGGAGGCTAGCTTGTGCTGAGGATTATTGAAATCCAAGAGCAAGTCCAAATTGTATATGGTGAGGAATCCAAAGGTTTTTCTCTTTTTGGGGATTTGAAGAAGAGTTGAAATATCATAGACCATGAGGCTCTGATTCTACTGAGGATTTATTGGTGGTAATTTGACCTTAGCTGGGGAATTTCCTAAAATGAAATCTTAAAGATTGAGTTTGAAAACGTATGGAGGTTTTAACTCTGCTAGATATTCGTATGTTGATGAAATGATCAGCGTTTTTCCCGTGCTTTTAGGAAACTTGAGGGTTTCTTTAAGATCTAAGAGGAGATGAGACTTTCCAAGTCTACTGGTATGAAGAGTTTGACTCTTAGCTGGAGAATGATCTTTGTATGATGCCCAAGAGGTGGCTGAGGTTTTAAGGGATGAAGATCAACCCTAAAATGGTTTGATGTTTTGGAATTCTGACTCTCCTAAGGATTGAACTAGTAGAGATGACTAAGTTCTGTCATATACCTGTAAGAGGTCTTTGGGTCCTTGTACTAACCCCAAGAGGAGGCTGAGAACTTCTAAGAAGCCTGAGGGTCCTTGTACTAAGCCCAAGAGGAGGCTGGGGATGCTTTTAGGAAGCCTGTGGGTCCAAACCTAAGAAAAGTTCAAGAAAGGTTTCACCAGGAATAAGTCTTTTCTTTGCAGAACAGTTCTAAGGTTTGAAGAAATTCAAAAGAGGTTTCACCGGGAATTAATCCTCTTTGGGGGAATGAATTTCTTGTACACATATATTTCTAAGTTAGGACAGTCTTGAGAAAAGTTTCACCGGAAATAATGCCTATCTCTGTTCCATATTGTTAAAGCCCAAGAGGAGGCAAGACTGTATCTGGAATTTCCTATGGGGAACTAGTTTTGACTGTGTTGAAAGAGTAGCAACTGGTTTGATCTAGACCTAGACCTAACTGCTGGGGAAAACTCTAAGCAAATATATACAAGCATATACAGATGAAATATATAAACAAGCATATATTGAAAAGATAGTGGAACTTACAATTGTGCAAGCCCAAGCATATTAACTACAGCTGTATGATTAGTTATTCAAGAAATTGAAGAAAGTTTTGATAAAAACTTTGAATTTGAATTTAAATCATAGAGGAAAGTTTTTTAAAAGGAAACTTGGGGCTTACACTCACAGGGAGGCCCAGATGATCTTATTTTGAAATGGTGACGATTGCGTCGTAGTTTTAAAAAACACAAAGGGACTTATACAATGACCAAGGCCCAAATTATTGTATTTACAAAAAGGATGGGTCTTACACTCTATTAGAGGCCCAAGAGTTTATTTTTATACAAGAAATGGGACTTATAACTCAAGGAGAGGCCCAAATGAAAAATAGTGATCGCACCGTTATTTTGAAAATTGCGTAGGGACTTATACAATGACTGAGGCCCAAATTATTTATGTACAAAGGGGGTTGGGTCTTACACTTAATTAGAGGCCAAAAAAGTGTTTGAAAATGAGAAAAATGGGGCTTACAACACAAAGGAAGGCCCAGATGAAAATTGTTTGAAACGGCGATCGCGCCGAGATTTTTAAAATTGCATCGGGACTTATATAATAACTGAGGCCCAAAATGGTTTATTTACAAAGGTATGAGACTTACACTCTATCAAGACGCCCAAAATTTTTTGAAAAATGTTTGTGAGGGTGAAAACAATTAAAACCCTAATTTGATTTCAAAATGCATTTTAATTTAAATAAAAATTTATTAAAATGATCAAAAGTATCAAACATGTATGAAAACAAGTTGTGATCTTGGATTAATGTTTGAAAAATTATGTTTTATCCATAGAATGATTTAAAAATCATTTGAATTTGAAAAATCAAGAGAAAAAAATATTTTTAAATGCTTACAAAAAATAAAAATAAATTCTTTACTAAAATATTAAATATATAAAATAAATAATATTTTTGTGAAATTTTTGTAGAATAAAATATTTTAACATTTTTGTGAATTTTGAAAAAAAGAATCAATTAAAAAACATTAAACTTCAGAGAGAAATTAATTTTTGAATTAATTAATAAAAATATCAAAATATTCAAATATTCAAAAATTTGAAAAAGGCGCCAAGAACACCTTCTGTGGTTCGCGCGTTTTTGCAGATTTGCAAAACCTCTCATATCTCTCTGATCACTAAATGAAAATGACTTTTGTAAACATGAAACTTGCTCGTTTTTGAACAAGGATTACAACCATATAAATTAATTGCATTTATATTAAGTGTGGAGTGAGAAATCAGAAGATGAACTCAAGAACCCTAATTTCTGCAAGAACACCATGAAATCCTATACACGATTCATACATAACAATTGATTGAGGGGAAACATTCTATATATGAACAGAAACACGTTTGTAACTTGAAAACACATTTATGATGCATGAATCATAGAGTTTGAGAGTGTTAGGAATACCTCTTGTAGATGGTGACCTAATTCTATGTTGGAGGTGTTACAGATGCCGTGTAATGATCTGGACAACTTCAATGGACCTCAAGTAATGTGTTTGAAGGCTTGGAATGGATTGAATCAGCTCAGAAATTATTGTGACACCTCAACTGCAAACAGGCCAAAAAGCTTGAGCAAATGGGGATGACTTTGTGATTCAGTTGTTCCAGATGAGTTTTAAGGTCATGGATCACTCATATATGATGTATGTGAGGTGTTGGCATGATTGGTTTTGATAGAATTGTTCCCAAATGGAAAATTCGAATGTTGCTTGAATGAGAAGTAAAATCTTATTTTTTGAGAGTGATTTTGAGGAAAGCTTGTGTTATGGTGCTCTGGTGTACTCAAATTGACCACAAATGAGCTCTATTTATAGTGTGTCAAGTTTGTTTTGGCAGCAATAGTGAATGGTGGCAGGTACAGTCCATTGTCCATTGGTTTTCAAAAGGAATCTCAAGCCTCCTCTAGCCATTAACTTGAGTCAATCTTGCAGGCCTATGGTCTTCTGTTTCAGGGATAAGGCTTGACTCGTTCAGTTTGATTTGCTTCAGTCCATGCCACCTTGATGCATCCTTCGAATTCTCCATGACAACTTTGAAGTTTTTGGCTTTTACATAATTAGATATCACATGTATACATAATGATCTTTTGTCTTGGGAGGCTTGCAGCTCAGAGATCTTTTGCTTTGATTTGATCCTTAATGTTTCTAGAAGGATTACAAGACTTGTAATTGCATAAATTGGCCAATTTGAGCAAATGCCCTATAATCTGCCTTGGGAAGAAATTAGTTTTTGGTGCCATGTTCCAAGGGTTGTAACTCCCTGCTCATATTGAATTTGGAGATGATCTGGTACTTGTTGGAAAGCTCTCATGACATACTTTAACTTTGATGTCCACTAATGGAACTGGTCCAGCTTGGATCAAGGTGAAAAATGGCCTCAAAGTTGGTGGAAATCCAAGACAGATTTTGTCCAAAATTTCACTAAGTGTTGGAAAAAGTGGTCATTTTCATATTTTTTTGATTTTGATCAATCCATAACTCAAAATCCACAAGGATTTGGAATCTTTTATAGCTGACACTTTTGAAGTATGTCATGTGAACTTTCATTTGAGCTTTGGATGGAAGAAAAACGCCTTGGGGGTTTGGGAGTTATGACCTTGCAAAGTTGGTACCAAATCCATTTTGTTCCATAACTTAGAAAATTTTAAGTTTCTTAAGGTTGCTCCTTTTGCAAGTAACCCTATTTTTCTTGATTTTTCTTGATGGATGATGTTCAAAACCATGCATTAACATTGTTTTTGACTTAGGGGAGCCATATTTATGAAAATTTTCAAAAAGTTAAACTTGATTTTGGGCACAGTTGACTTTTTGTCAGATGAATTCCAAATTCTGTGATCTTCTATGCAATCAAGTTCTTGACCTAATTCAAACCTAATGGATGGATTCCATAGGTGTTTTAGGGTGTCTTGAATCATGTCCCAAGGTTTGGGAACATGTCTTGGTCCAAAGTCAAAGGTATAGTTGACTTTTTCTTCAAAACCCTAATTGTGGTCCAGATGAATTTGAAACTTTTGAATCAAGCTCGTTGGATTAATACATTATTATAAATGGATCAATGTGGTGTATTTGAGAGGTCTTGGTTCATGTCTGGACTTAAAAGTCATCTTAGAGGTGAATTAGGTCAAGGAACCCTAATTCCAGATTTTGATGAATGCCTCCTCTGATGCTATTTTGACTTGATGATTGGGTCCATGAGATCCCTTTGAGAATTTTGGATCATGTTTTGAAGTATTGGTTCATGCCTAGAGGAAAATTTTCATCTGGTAGCCCTGGTCGATCAAAACCCTAATTTGGCGACACTGGCGATCTTGAGGTTTGATCCACTTGGAATGTTGCAATATTGTGCTTGATTCTTGATGTGGGAGTCCTCTTGATCCTTTATGGGTGTTTAAAAGGCTAAAAAAGTTGAAGATCATGTCAATTCTTGATTGATCCTTTATCTAAGTGCTATGAGAGGGCGTAAAAACCTAGTTCTTGATTGTAGTGAATGCTCAACAATCCTTGAGAAGATTGATGAGGTATGATGGTACATCCATATTGTGGTGATGATTTGTACAATGATGAGAAATCTTGGTGGTCAAAATTTTGGGTATGACACGGACTCCCCGACTTAGCGAGGAAATAACTCAAAGCATGCCTCTGGGAAAATGCAGATTTGTTCGCATTGGAGCGCCGCAGAAATGCCCGACCTAGATCCTACCGTCGCCTTCCATTAGCTCACAATCGACCCCGCCGCTAGGGCTATAGCACAACATAGGCGAAAGCAGTCTCCAGAGAAAACGGAGGCTGCCGAGCAAGCTGTAAAAGACCTCCTCGAGGCAAACTTTATTTCGGAGGCCAAGTACACTACTTGGATGTTCAATGTTGTACTCGTTAAAAATTCTAATGGAAATTGGCGTATGTGTGTTGATTATATCCATCTCAATAGGGCCTACCCTAAAGATGCATATGCCCTCCCCAATATTGATAAATTAGTTGATAATTCTTCTAGTTTTAAATTGTTATCGTTCATGGATGCCTATTCGGGCTACAATCAAATACCCATGGCAAAAAGTGACAAAAGGTACACAACCTTCATGACAGAATCGGGAAATTATTACTACAACGCAATGCCTTTTGGCTTGAAAAACGCTGGCGCTACCTACCAACAAATGATGAACAAAGTCTTCCAGGGAGAAATCGGGGACATGCTCGAAGTCTATATGGATGATATGATCGTGAAATCCCACGAGGAGTCCGATCACACGACCCATTTGAGGAAAGTCTTTGAGCAGGCCAGAAAGTACCGGATGCGTTTCAACACGGAGAAGTGCACGTTCGGGGTACGAGCGGGCAAGTTCCTCGGCTTCTATCTGACAGAACGAGGAATCGAAGCTAACCCCGATAAGTGTAGGGGCCTTCTCTGAATTTCCCACACCAAACTCGAAGAAGTTCATTCAATCCCTCAACAGGATGCTCGCTTAGCTATCCAGTTTTGTGGCGAAGTCTGCTTAGCACGCACTGCCCTTTTTCAAACTCCTCCGCAAGGAGGGAGCATTCAAGTGGATGGAGGAATGCGACCAGGCTCTCCTCCACCTAAATTGAGCACTGTCAGAACCTCCCGTTCTCTCTCGACCAGATAACGGCGAAACCATGTACCTCTATCTCACTGTGACCGCCGAGGCCATCAGCGCCACCCTAATTCCTGAAACGCCCGATGGGCAAAAACCCATATACTTCACGAGAAAAATGCTACAAGGACTAGAGCTGAGATATCAACAGATAGAGAAAGTAGCCCTGACCTTCATCAATGCTGCGAGAAGACTAAGGCAATACTTTCTGGCCCATATAATCATGGTCCGAATAGACCAGCCCGTGAAGCAACTGTTAGGCCGACCAGACATGGCCGGTAGAATGCTCAAATGGTCGTTAAAACTGTCTGAATTCGACATCCAATATAAGAGCAGAAAAAGGCCTCAAGGTCCAGGCGCTGGCCGATATTGTCGCGGAGATGACATTAGTCGATTCCCCCACTTGTGGGGCATGCAAATGGACAATCTTCGTCGACGGGGCATCCAGCTCGGCAGGAAGAGGGGCATGTATCATCTTGGAAAACAAGGAAGGAATTATCGTCGAAGTCTCACTTACCTTATCTTTTCCTACTTCCAATGATCAGGCGGAATACAAAGCCTTCCTCGCCGGTCTACGCCTAGCCGAAGACCTAGGAGCTGAGGAAGTCATCATCTCCACCGATTCTCAACTTGTGGCCCTCTGTAGCATGCAATTTTTGTCGGTGACGCGACCACCTTATCGCCATGGTTGGAAAGGAAATGGAAGATATCTAAAACTAACCTTGCACGCAAATGTTTTCTTTAACAAGTGCTAAGAGATTGGGGGGTCCGGGGTCAGGTTATACAATGGGGAGTTGTCAATTACCCATCCTATATGTGGTTATCCATAGGTTGTTTGGAAATTTCTTCTGCTTTTCTACTTATCGGTGTTTGTCTGTTGTATGTCAGGAAAGTTTCTCCTTTGGGAGTGTTGATTTTCGGGTTTTTCGATGTTTTTGGTAAGGTACGGGACCTAAGGTTTTGTTTAGTGTGCTCGCTAAGATTTCACAATTGTATGCCTACGTATTCCCGTTAAAGAAAACAAGGAAATCAGAGTAATCGTAGTTCCTCCTATAGAGAAAAGATGTATGGTGTCTTATTTAAAGCCCAAGATTGAAGCTAAAGGTTATTTTGTGTCTTGTTCAAAGCCCAAGATTGAAGCTAAAAGGTTTGACTGAGAGAGAATTTGTCACCTCTGAAGGGAGCTATCTCATCTGTTTATCACAACTGTTAGGTGACTGATTATAAAGGAGAATTACTTTAACTAGGATATGAGAATCCAACAATGCCATAATTTCCTTTATAAGGGATGATGTCTCGAAGGAGAAAACTTTAACTCATTGTAGAGCAAGGCCATTTTTCCTTAGGAATTTTCCATGCTAAGAGAGGGACATTGGCTTGGATGTAAATAATCTAGAGGCTAGCCACTTATAGCTGTTAGATGAAAGAGGGGATTTACCAGGATAAAGAAGGACTACAGCTTGGTTTTTTTGAATCAACAAGTGTTCCACTTACAACAATTATCTGGGGTTAAGATTTGTTTGATTTTCTGTTTTGATTTGTGATATATAGAGAAATGTCTTCCTACAGAGAGGTTTTTGATTTCCTCTGAGGGGATGTTGGTTTTATGTGTGTGCCTTGATCAAAGGCCAAGGTTGAAGCTAAAAGGGTTGACTCTATTTATGGAGTTTTTATACGTGTCTTATACAAAGCCCAAGATTGAGGCTAGAAAGAGACTGACTCTTTTGGGGAAATCATTATACAAAGCCTAAGAGGAGGCTAGAAGGAATTGATTTATTTTGGGGAAATATTTTGTCTGTCTTGTACAAAGCCTAAGAATGAGGCTAAAAGAGTTTGACTTCACTGGGGTAATTTTATATGTGTCTTGTACAAAGCCCAAGATTGAGGCTAAAAGGGAAACTGACTCTACTGGTGAGAGGTTTTATCTGTCTTATACAAAGCCCAAGATTGAGGCTAAAAAGAATTGACTGACTCTGCTGGATAATATTTTAGGTGTCTTGTACAAAGCCGAAGATTGAGGCTAAAGCTGTTGAGGATGATCATTATACTAAGCCTAAGAGGAGGCTGATTGGGTAATTACTTATATAAAGCCTAAGAGGAGGCTAACTTCTGCTGAGGATCATTCAGATCCAGAGACAGGTCCAAATTGGGGAATCAACTCTTGCTGAGGATTACAGAAGAGTTGAGATATCAGATGCCTTGAGGTTTTGATTTTGGAAGTTGTTGTATTGATGATAAGATAACCCTAGCTGGGAAATTTTAGTATGAAAGATTGAGTGTTTATGGAGTGATCCAGGTTGTACCTGTGTTCTTTTGGGAAACTTAAGGGTTTCTTGAAATCTAAAATTGGGGTGAGACTGTCCAAGTCTATATGAAAGGGTTTATCTTTGTATGATGCCCAAGAGGAGGTAGGTGTCTTAAGGGATGAGAATCAACCCTAAATTGATGTGATGTTTTGACTCTTATAAATACTGCTCTTACAAAGGATGACTAGGTTCTGTCCTATACCTGTAAGAGGTCTCAGGTCCTTGTACTAAGCCCAAGAGGAGGCATGAGAACTTCTAAAAAGCCTGAGGGTCCTTGTACAAAGCCCAGTAGGAGGCTGGGGATGCTTTTAGGAAGCCCGTGGGTCCAAACTTAAGAAAAGTTCCAGAAAGGTTTCACCGAAAATAATCCTTTCTATAGTGAACAGTTCTAGGGTTTGAAGAAATTCAAGAGAGGTTTCACAGAGAATTAAGCCTCTCTAGGGGAAATGAATTTCTTTGACAAATTACTAATAGTGACAGTCTTGAGAAAAGTTTCACCGAGAATAATGCCTTTCTATGTTCCATATTGTATAAGCCCAAGAGGAGGCAAGACTGTATCTGGAATTTCCTATGGGGAACTAGTTTTGATTGTGTTGAAAGAGTGACCACTGGTTTGATATAATTCTATACCTAATTGCTGGGGAAAACTCTAGGCAGATAATATACAGGTATATACATATTAAATATATAGACAAGTACATTGAAGAGTGTAGAAGGACTCACAGGTGAGCAAGCTTCCAGCATTATAAATATATATATATATATATGTGTGTGTGTGTGTGTGTGTGTGTGTGTGTATGTATGTAAAAGAAAGCTGATAAAACTTATAAGCGAGCAAGCTTCCATAGTGAATTGTGGCAGGTACAGTCCATTGTCCATTGGTTTTCAAAAGGAATCTCAAGCCTCCTCTAGCCATTGACTTGAGTTAATCTTGGAGGCCAATGGTCTTCTGTTTCAGGGATAAGGCTTGACTCGTTCAGTTGGATTTGCTTCAGTCCTTGCCACCTTGATGCATCCTTTGAATTCTCCATGACAACTTTGAAGTTTTTGGCTTTTACATCATTAGATATCACATGTATACATGATGATTTTTTGTCTTGGAAGGCTTGCAGCTCAGAGATCTTTTGCTTTAATCTGATCCTTAATGTTTCTAGAAGGATTACAAGACTCGTAATTGCATAAATTGGCCAATTCAAGTAAATGACCTATAATCTGCCTTGGGAAGAAATCAGTTTTTGGTGCCATGTTCCATGGGTTGTAACTCCCTGCTCAAATTGAATTTGGAGATCATCAGGTACTTGTTGGAAAGCTCTCATGACATAGTTTAACTTTGATATCTACCAATGGACCTAGTTCAGCTTGGATCAAGGTGAAAAATGACCTCAAAGTTGGCGGAAATCCAAGACAGATTCTATCCAAAATTTCACTAAGTGTTGGAAAAAGTGGTCATTTTCATGTTTTTATGATTTTGATCAATCCATAACTCAAAATCCATGAGGATTTGGAATCTTTTGTAGTTGACACTTTTGAAGTATGTCATGTGAACTTTAATTTGAGCTTTGGATGGAAGAAAAAGGCCTTGGGGTTTGGGAGTTATGACCTTGCAAAGTTGGTACCAAATCCATTTTGTTCTATAACAGAAAAATTTAAGTTTCTTAAGGTTGCCCCTTTTGCAAGTAACCCTATTTTTCTGGATTTTTCTTGATGGATGATGATCAAAAGAATGCATTAAAATTGATTTTGACTTAGGGGAGCCATATTTGTGAAAAATTTCAAAAAGTCAAACTTGATTTTGGGCATAGTTGACTTTTTGTCAGATGAATTCCAAATTGTGTGATCTTCTATGCAATCAAGTTCTTGACCTAATTCAAACCTAATGGATGGATTCCATATGTGCTTTAGGGTGTCTTGAATCTTGTCCCAAGGTTTGGGAACATGTCTTGCTCCAAAGTCAAAGGTACAGTTGACTTTTCCTTCAAAACTCTAATTGTGGTCCAGATGAATTTGAAACTTGTGAATCAAGCTCCTTGGATCAATCCATTATTGTAAATGGATCAATGTGGTGTATTTGAGGCCCTCAAATCATGTCTTGAGGTCTTGGTCCATGTCTGGCCTTAAAAGTCAACTTAGGGGTGAATTAGGTCATGGAACCCTAGTTCTTGATTTTTGATGAATGCCTCCTCTGATGCTATTTTGGCTTGATGATATGGTCCATTTGAGTATTTTGGATCATGTTTTGAAGTATTGGTTCATGCCCAGAGGAAAATTTTCATCTGGAGGCCCTGGTCGACCAAAACCCTAATTTGGTGACACTGGCGATCTTGAGGCTTGATCCACTTGGAATGTTGCAATATTGTGCTTGATTCTTGATGTGGGAGTCCTCTTGATCCTTTAAGGGTGTTTAAAAGGCTAGAAAAGTTTAAGATCATGTCAATTCTTGATTGATCCTTTGTCTAAGTGCTTTGAGAGGGCTCAAAACCCTAATTCTTGATTGTAGTGAACGCTCAACAATCCTTGAGAAGATTGATGAGGTATTATGGTACATCCATATTATGGTGATGATTTGCATAATGATGGGAAATCTTGGTGGTCAAAGTTTGGGGTAAGACAGATGCCCCTATTTAATCTTCTTGGACCCGAAGGTGTGAATGACGAAGGTATTCAGACATTCAGGAAACAAGAGGATTAAATATCAGAATACCCAAAATTTTGAATGTGGTTATGAATAGCAGCTTGCTCATCCATCTTCTTTTGCTAAGCAATGTTACTTAGAAAAGGGTAAAACTTCCCCTCGATCCTGGTCTTCAGCCACGGAACTGGTTTCAGTTTTTTTTTATGAAATAAACTTCCCCTCAATCCTGGTATTCAGCCATGGAACAGGTCTCTGTTTCTTTTGAAATAAACTTCCCCTTAATCCTGGTCTTCAGCCACGGAACTGGTCTAAATTCCTTTTTTTTAAAATAAACTTCTTCTTGTCGAGTTCCTTCCTCGACAAGGAATGCTATTTGATAGAAAAGATTTGATGTCAGACTTGCTTGGGGAAACCCATTTTTCTGAACTGTAGAGGTGTGCAAACTTCTCTCTGGGAGATGCTATTTGTCGACCCTTTTGGGGAAAACGAGTCTTTTGAGAAACCGCTTTTGGTTTGGTGAGGTTACATCATACTTTTCTTCGAGATCTTTTTAGAGAAATGCCATGTGATGGGATCTAGTTTTGAGGTGCTGATGACTTCATTGACATCGAATTTCTTGGGAGAAAAACTGATGTATTGCCGAGATTCTTTTCTTTAGAGGCTTTCTCTAGGGATTTTCCTTAATCCGGGAAAGCAAAAATATCATCTTCAATGGTGAAGAGTGATGTTCCAAAGGTATATGTCGAACGTCTTCTCGCCTTTCAGAGGTTCAAGTTATCAAAGTGGTCGAGGACAGGCTCCAATCCAGAAATAAATTGGAGAGAGATTGCTCAGGCGATACATTTCTGGATGAGGAAAGAACTGGCAACCTTATTGGCGGGAGGACGTTTATCACTTGGGGTGAGTATGACCAGAGTGATATTAATGTAACATGAATATGAATATGAATCAATTATGCATGATGTATGTATGTTTATGCCGACAAAACAGACGCGACATACAGACTACTGAATGAACACGACTAGATACTCGGCCACTGTGGGGGATAAAAAGTATCATTGGCTCAAGATAACAATCATTTCCTGCTTAGGAGGGGTAGACCCTACTTGGGAAAACAGACCCATTATCGGTTCTCGGAGGTAACATATCTATCAGAGATGTCAGATGGGACATTACATCTAAAATAGTTGATCCTTCACTCAGGCGTACTGGTTTAGAAGGAGTACTTTGATCCTGCATTTTGAGGTTTAATCACTTCCGGAGAAGCCATCGATGTTCCTTTTCATGTTCAGTAGTAAAAAAGAATCACCATCTTTAACTTTAAAAGCAGAAGAAAATTTGACAAGTAAATTCATTTTTGTTTTGTTTCAAGAATCGTTGATCATATTTAAAATGTCGTTATGTAAAGCAAAATAAATGAGAATTGCAAACAAAAGCACTAGGGCTCAAATTTTATTGATATAATGGTAATCAGCCAAGCACGTGATCCCATATAGCATTACAAAGTTTAAAAAATGGTAATTTAACGGAAAAGGGGCTACATTGAAACATAACGACCACTATCCTTCTACCAACTTTGAATTCTAGACATTCTGAGCTTCTGTCGAAGGTGACCTTGATTGTAGTCTTTCGACAGATGGTGTTACCACTGGGGATTTAACCTTGTCGGATGTAGTTACTTGCCATGAATCCCTAATTTTTGCCTAGATTACCTTTTCAGGTTTTCAATCCATCGGAATGATTTTTCTCTATGTCTTTAATCTTTGACTGGACCGCCCTTTCGGGTTTTCAATCCACCGAGACGTTTTTTTCTATTTAGGTGAATTATTTCTTGATTACATCAACATTCGTGGGGTAGGTAAACTCCTCTCTATCCATGGTTGCGAGTCTCAAGGCACCGCCTGAGAAGGCTTTCTTAACCACATAAGGGTCATCGTAATTCGGAGTCCATTTGCCCCTGGAATTAGTGAGGAATGATTGTATCTTCTTGAGCACGAGGTCTCCTTTTCTGAAGACACGGGGTCAGACTTTTTTGTCGAATGCTTTCTTCGTTCTTTGCTGATATAGCTGACCATGACACAAAGCCGTCATTCTCTTTTCTTCGATTAGGTTCAGTTCATCTTGTCGACTTTGACACCATTCAGCTTCTGTTAGCTTGGCTTCCATCAATACTCTAATTGATGGTATCTCTACTTCTATGGGGAGCATTACTTCCATGCCATATACTAGAGAGAAAGGGGTTGCCCCTGTTAAAGTGCAGACAGATGTGCGATAACCGTGAAGAGCAAATGGTAGCATCTCGTGCCAATCTTTGTAGGTTACTACCATCTTCTAAACAATCTTTTTGATATTTTTGTTAGCCGCTTCTACCACCCCGTTCATCTTAGGCCAGTAGGGAGATGAGTTATGGTGTTCAATTTTGAATTCAGCACACAACTCCTTCATCATCTTATTGTTCAAGTTGGATCCATTATCCGTAATGATCTGGCTTGGAACACCATAACGGCAGATGAGTTTGTTCTTGATGATTAGACCACCACTTGTCGAGTTACATTGGTATATGACACTGCTTCAACCCACTTGGTGAAGTAGTCAATAGCTACCAGGATGAACCGATGTCCGTTTGAAGCTTTGGGTTCAATCATGCCAATCATGTCGATTCCCCATATAGAAAAAGGCCATGGAGAAGAAAGAACTTTGAGATGCGTCGGCGGTACATAGATTTTGTCAGCGTATATATGACACTTGTGACACCTCCTCATGTACTTGTAGCAATCGGATTCCATTGTCACCTAATAATATCCTACTCTGAGAATTTTTCTTGCCATTGTGTGTCCATTGGCATGAGTGCCGAAGGATCCTTCATGAATTTCTTTCATTAACATGTTTGCTTCTTGTCTGTCTACGCATCTGAGAAAAACCATGTCAAAGTTTCTCTTGTAGAGCACATCATTGTTTAGGAAGAAGTTACCAGCCAGTCTTCTGAGAGTATTCCTATCTTTTCTGGATGCCCCAGACGGGTATTCTTGTCTTTGAAGGAAGCACTTGATATCGTGATACCATGGTTTGTCATCTATGACTGCTTCAATTATAAAGATATAAGCTGGCCATTCAAGGCGCATTATGTCAGTCTTAGGTATGTCATTTCAATGATTTACAGTAATAGAAGAGAGAGTGGCTAGTGCATCAGCCATGTGATTTTCATCACAAGGAATGTGATGAAACTCTATTCTGTTGAAGAATGGTAACAACCTTCTCGCATAGTCTTTGTAAGGAATTAATCCCGATTGGTATGTGTTCCACTCTCCTTTGATCTGATTGATAACCAGGGCTGAGTCTCCATACACATCCAAGTTCTTTATCCTTAAGTCAATTGCTTCTTCGAGACCCATGATACAAGCTTCGTATTCGGCCTCGTTGTTTGTGCATTTGAACATCAGTCTAGCAGTGAATGGAATATGGGTACCATGAGGTGTTACAATGATTGCCCCAATTCCGTTTCCATAAGTGTTGACGGCTCCGTCGAATATTAGTCCCCATTGGGAACCTGGTTCAGGCCCTTCGCTTGGTAGCGGTTCATCGCAATCTATCATTTTCAAGTACATGACATCTTCGTATGGGAAGTCAAATCCGACTGATTCTTGATTGTCAATTGGTTAATGAGCCAAATGATCGGCTAAAATACTCCCTTTGACGGCTTTCTAAGCATGGTACTCAATGTCGTATTCTGATAACAACATCTGCCAATGGGCAATCCATCCTGTGAGAGCGGGCTTTTCAAAGACGTACTTAATCGGGTCCATTTAGGATATTAACCAAGTAGTGTGACAAATCATGTACTGGCAAAGACGTTTGGCTGGCTAAGCCAGAGCGCAACAAGTTTTCTCGAGCATGGTGTACCGAGTTTCATAGTCTGTGAACTTCTTGCTTAAGTAGTAAATGGCAGACTCTTGTCTTTTTGTTTCATCTTGTTGGCTAAGTACACAACCCATGGAGTCTTCCAAGACTGTTAGGTAGATGATCAATGGTCTTCCTTCCATTGGAGGAGACATAATAAGTGGATTTAACAGATATTCTTTGATACGGTCGAAAGCTTTTTGGAAGTCTTCTGTCCATACGCAACTTTGATTCTTTCTGAGTAGTTTGAAGATTGGCGTGCATGTCGTGGTTGTGAGGGATATGAATCTTGAGATGTAATTCAGACGTCCCAAAATTCCTCTGACCTGTTTTTCAATCTTTGGTGAAGGCATTTCTTGAATGGCCTTGACCTTGTCAGGATCAACCTCAATTCCTTTTTGGCTGGCGATGAATCCTAAGAGTTTTCCTGAGCGAACACCAAACGTGCACTTATTGGGATTTAAGCAGAGTTTGTATTTTCTCAGACGCTCGAATAACTTTTACATGTATGTCACATGCTCTTCTTTTGTTTTAGATTTGACAATCATGTCATCGACGTACACTTCAATCTCTTTGTGCATCATGTCGTGAAACAGAGTTGTCATGGCCCTTTGATAGGTTGCCCCTACATTCTTTAGACCGAACAACATTACCTTGTAACAAATGGTGCCTCATGGGGTAATGAATGAAGTTTTCTCCATATCTTCCGGTGCCATTTTGATTTGATTATAGATCGAGAATCCATCTATGAAGGAGAAGACTTTGAATTTTGTTGTGCTGTCAACCAGCATGTCTATGTGTGGTAGGGGGAAGTTATCCTTTGGACTTGCTTTGTTCAGATCCCTGTAGTCTACACATATTCTGACTTTTCCGTCCTTTTTCAGAATTGGCACTATGTTGGCCAACCATTGAGGATGTTCTGAGGTGGCGAGGAAACCTGCGTCGATCTGCTTCTGCACTTCCTCCTTAATTTTGATGGCCATATCTGGGTGAGTCCTTCTCAGTCTTTGTTTTATCAGCAAACATTCTGCTTTTACTGGTAAGTGATGTTTCACGATGCTGGTATCCAACCCTGGCATGTCCTGATAGGACCAAGCAAATACATCTGGAAACTCTTTGAGAAGTTGTATCAAGCCTTCTCCGACAGTTAGACTGAGTAGTGCCCCAATCTTAACTTCTTTCTTTTCTTCCTCTAAACCTAAATTGACCATTTCCAATGGCTCTTTGTGAGGCTCGATAGACCTTTCCTCTTGTCTGAGTAATCGGGAGATCTCTTCTGGAATTTCTTCGTCCTCTTCTTCTTCAGCTTCAAATACCGGGAATTCAAAGTTGGGAGAAGGCATTGGATCTTATGTTTCAATGGGGTTTAAAACAAGCAATATGTATGACATAATGATTTGTTTTTTAGCAAAGAAAGAGAGAATGCAAGAGTGTGTGCAGTGTATTTTCTGAAAAAATGCTTGTTTTTATTTTGGGTTGTTTTTAGAATTACCATTTTCTGAAAAACGAAAAGTGAAAACAGCAATAAAATGCAGGAATTCAGAATGACATTATTTATTTATGATTTGTCGATTCTTGAAACACACCCCGATAAAACAAAACACTATCGCTTTGGGCGAAGCGAAGAGGGACATTTACAGAAAAGTGAGCCCTATAAAACATCCATTTCACCCGGGCAAGGTGAAAGGTCAAAACTAAGATGGTAATTACTTAGACTTATGGATGACTTTCGGGACATCGACAACAACCTAGTGGCGAGGAACTCCTCTGTGAATAACAAAGTCCAGTACTTTCCTTCTTGGTTTGTCTTCAGAAATAACACTGATTTCTGGCGGAGTAGGATCATTGGAGTCTTCTTCCCATGCAGAGTTGTCATAAATGAACTCTCCCGTTGTATTTTCCATAGTGTTTTCACTCTCAAGGGAATCTCCCCACCCAGTTGGCTGGATGTCCACAATCCTGATACGAGAGCTTTCGGGAGCAGTGTATTTGACTAGGAAGTCATACTTGCTGCTTGGTTGTCCCAAAGTGTCCCATGTTTCTGTGAGAATGGATGAGTCATCATTCTCAATGACGTTGATTTCAAGAAATGCATAGTTAATGAACTCTCGTCCGGCGATCCTTGCGAATTCATTAGCATGGTTTTGGACACTCTCGGAGTATGCTAGATAATGATTCCATGATTCTGTGGGGACATGGGTATTCTTTTCAATATTACTTAGTTGATAGGCATTGTTCGGCTGACTCTTTTTCCCCAAGTCTTTCGTGTATGGCTTCCAGATAGGCAAATAATCTAGGGGATCATAATAATCGTAGTCAAATTTGTCTTTCATTAGATTGTCTTCCTCTAATGAGTTGGGTGGAGCACGGCATCCTTCGGGATCACAATCTCCATAAATCATCCTGACGTCTGATCTTGGTATATATCTCGGGCTTTGCTTTGGAAAATAGAATGGCATGTGCACTTCTTCCTAAGACATATAACCGTCATGGTTAAGGTAAGATTTCCACTCTTCATCTGTATCGAAGGAGTCGTTCCCATCGATGGTGTGTACTTCTTGAGATACTGGGTGAAGGAAGCCTCCACTGTGGAAGAAATCCAGAATGGGACGAAAACTTTCGTCCTTCTTTGTAGTCTGGGCACAGGTCGGAGAGAAACCAAGACCTTTTCTTGTCTTGTTATCAGTAGGAGTTACAATCTGTCCCCATCCTTTTATGTCATTATTCTTGATCACTTTGAGAGTATCTTTGTATGAGGAAATCAACGCCCTTCTTTCTGGTTGATTTTCATTGCTCATCGAGAGTGCTTGGAACTGGGTTCCAACAATCTCTTCTGGTTCTACACAGGAGAATGATGACAAGTTGCTCACGATTAATTTTTGCTCTCCACATGCTGTGACTAATTTTTTATTCTTGACGAACTTCAGCTTCTGGTGAAGTGTCGAAGTGACTGCCCTAGCTTCGTGTATCCAAGGTCATCCTAATAAACAACTGTATGCTGCTCGGATGTCCATGACTTGGAAAGTGACTTGGAAAGTGTGAGGACCAATGGTTATGGGAAGACCGACTTTGCTAATAACTATTTTTCTAGATCCGTCAAAGGCTTTGACAATGATCTCATTGCCTCTCACCGGAGCTCCTTGAAATGATAGTCATATCAGAGTTAATTTTGGCATAACATTCAAAGATGATCCCGTGTCCACCAGTACGCTGGCTAAAGCATCGTCTTGGTAGTTGACTATAATGTTGAGTGCCATATTATGATTCTTGCCTTCTTCCGGCAGTTCTTCATGACTAAATCCTAAGTTGTTGCAGGAAGTGATGTTGGATATGATGCTGTCAAATTTCCCTACCATAACATCTTGTTCCACAAAGGCTTGTTCTAAGACCTTCTGTAGAGCTTCCCTGTGAGCTTCTGAACTAAGCAGGAGAGATAGTACATAGATTCGAGATGGAGTTTGCAACAATTGATCCACAATGTTGTACTCGCTTTTCTGGATGAGCTTCAGCATCTCATCATTGTTTTTTTTACAAGTTCTGGATTACTGGATTGACCAACTTATTGGTTGGGAACTTCTGTTTGACGTTCCTTTTATTTGGTAGGTTCTCTAACTCCTCTGTTGAAGATTCGACCGCTCCGGGTAACTCGACTGATGTCGGCAATGTTCACGACGGAGGGTAACAGAGTTTCTTTTCCATTTTCGATGGTCGTTCCACCGTACTTGTAAGGGATAGCCTTTTCTGACTTATACGATATTGGACCTGGCAGGTAGGTAACCACAGCGGCTTTTTGATTTTTCTGACAGTCATAGGCAACCTCAATCAGTTCCTGGTTGGGAACTCTTCTACTATCAAGAGGGATCTTTGATTCATTGAGTAGAGGAATTATGGCGTAAACGTCCTTGGTTATTCCATGATTGGAGATTACGACAACGTTTTTGTTATGACCAGGGAGGTAATCCTGTATCATGTTGATCGACCCAGAGCTTGAACATGGTCAAATCTCCCTCTGGTCCAACTGATTCTGGAGGACTACTCGCACTAGATAAAATCCTTGGTTATTTTCTAAGCATAATCTACAGCGCTCATAATTGTGAGGTGGTACCCGACCATATCCGCCTTGTATGCAGAGTATCTTTACTAGATTTGTTTCTATTGAGCGGATATCAAGACTTTGATGTCTACCAGGATTCCCATCAGTCATGCTAATTTGTTGTGTGTCTTCATCCAAGTAGAATGGAAGCCAACTGGGGTCCAACAGATGTTGAAGGGTCCTTTGCACCAGCGTACACCCTTGGTCGTCCTTGCAGCATTCTTTACAGTCTAGATAATCATGTGAAGCCAGAAAACCAAGCCTGACCTACTTAGCATGCAATTCCACTAGACTGGTATTCATCAAGCATATGTCAAAGATCTGAACCATATTGACTTGATGATCACTTATTTTATGGTAGTCTTGGATCCATCCGAGATTCATCTGACGTTGGAGGGTCTTTTGTACAAAGAGCATCCCTGATTATTTGTGGAGCAGATTGGACAAGTGTTGTAATGTGTCGCGGCAGTTTGTAATACCGACTTTGTCTTGAATGCATCACCACTAAATTGAGGTTCATTTGCACAGATGTCGTGGTTCTGAACAATGTTGGGATGTGGATGGGCCATATTTACTTCACAAATCCTGTGATCCTGAATCCAGCCCAGATCTATTTGTTCTTGTAGAGCTGCTTGTATTATGGCACATCCTTGGTTGTCCTTGGAGCAGATATCACACTGATGATAGTTGTGAGATGGCATATGGTCGTACCCGCTCTGTTTGCAATGCATCTTTACCAGGTTGGTTCCCAGTAAGCGTACATTGTGAATTTGATAACTGTTAACAGGCTCTCATTCTATCAAATTCACTGTGGTCTATTCGTGTTGCGGTAATAGGTTCGTCTGAACATTTAGATTTGTATCCTTGAAAGATAAAATCCCATTTCTGACAAGCTTCTGTACCTCAGACTTGAACCTGAGACAATTCTCAATGTTATGTCCCGATCCTCCTTGATGGTAAGGGCAAGTTTGATCTGCTTTGAACCAAAAAGGTGGATTTTCCAGTATTGTAAGAGGAGTCCTGGTTTGAACGTGCCCCTTGGCCAGTAGAAGTGAAAATAATTCTGCATACAACATCGGTATAGGGTCGAACCCTGATGGTCGTGTAGTACGATTGTTGTTGTTGTACTGTGGACGAGCCTGCTGAAAAGGTTGTTGCTACCTTTGCTGATACTGTTGTTGATTTTGTTGGCTCTCAGCAACCTGAGGTTGATGATCGGAGCTGGTGCTGGGTTGATAGCGGGAGTTATTGCTGCTATCGGTTGATACCTTCGCCTTTATTTTCCCAGAGAGATATTACTGATATCTTGCTCTTTTTTCTTTTGAAAAGCACTACCGTATCTTTTGGTACTGCTGGATGGCTCTGTATCTTTGACCAATCATCCTTCTCGGACTGCTTCTTCAAGGCGTACTACCATGTTCACCATTTCAGTGAAGTCACTGGGCGCACTGGAAACCATTTGGTCGTAATAGAACGAGCTTAAGGTTTTCAAAAAGATCTTAGTCATCTCTTTTTCCTCAAGAGGGGGATAGATCTGAGCGGAAATTTCACACCATCTCTAAGCATATTCTTTGAAGGTTTCCTTATCCTTTTGTGACATTGCTTAGAGTTGATCCCTATCCGGCGCCATGTCTAAATCGTATTTATACTGCTGAACAAAGGCTACCCCGAGATCTCTGAAAGTACTGATCTTGGTGCAGTTTAAACCCATGTACCATTTGTGTGTGGCACCGGTTAAACTGTCTTGGAAGTAATGGATCAGTAGCTGTTGGTTGTTGTAGCGTACGATTTTTGTCGGTGACGCGACCACCTTACCGCATTGGTTGGAATTGGGTGCTACTTTCTGATTTCTTATTTATCCAATGAAGCTGGAAAGGAAAGGGAAGCTATCTAAAACTAACCTTGCACGCAAATGTTTTCTTTAACAAATGCTAAGAGATTGGGGGGTCCGGGGTCAGGTTATACAATGGGGAGTTGTCAATTATCCATCCTATATATGGTTATCCATAGATTGTTTAGCAGTTTCTTCTGTTATTCTACTTACTGGTGTTTATCTGTCATGAAGGGGAAAGTTTCTCCTTTGGGAGTGTAGAGAGAGTCTTTTTGTTGATTTTTGGGTTTTTCGATGTTTTTGGTAAGGTACTGGACCTAAGCTTTTTGATATGTGTGCTCGCTAAGATTTCACAATCTTATGCCTACGTATTCCCGTTAAAGAAAATAGGGAAATCAGAGCAATCGTAGTTCCTCCTATTCTATGGGAGGAAAGATGATTGGTGTCTTGTTCAAAGCCCAAGATTGAAGCTGAAAAGTTATTTGTGTCTTGTTCAAAGCCCAAGATTGAAGCTAAAAGGTTTGACTGAGAGAGATCTCATCTGTTTATTACAGTTGTTGGGTAACTGATTATAAAGGAGAATTACTTTAACTGGAATGTATGGAATCTAGCAATGCCATAATTTCCTTTATGAAGGATTTGTCCTGAAGGAGAAAACTTTAACTCAGTGTAGAGTAATGTCATTTTTCCTTAGGAGTCTTTCATGCTAAGAGAGGGACATTGGCTTGGATGTAAATAATCCAGAAGCTTGCCACTTATAGCAATTAGATGTAAGAGGAAATTTACCAGGATAGGAGATGGACTACAACTTAGATTTTGGGATCAACAAGTGTTCCACTTACAGTAATTATCTGGGGTTAAGGTTTGTTTGATTGTTTTTTTTGATGTGTGATTGTACAAAGAAACGTCTTCCTACAGAGAGATTTTGATTTCCTCTGAAGGGATGTTGGTTTTTTTGTGTGCCATGATCAAAGCCCAAGGTTGAAGCTAAAAGGTTGACTCTGTTTAGGGAATTTTATATCTGTCTTGTACAAAGCCCAAGATTGAGGCTGAGAGAAAAAGATTGACTCTTTGGGAAATATTTTGTCTGTCTTGTACAAAGCCCAAGATTGAGGCTAAAAGAAGAAATTGACTCCACTAGGGAGGTTTTATCTATCTTGTACAAAGCCCAAGATTGAGGCTAAAAATTATTGACTGACTCAGCTGGAGAATATTTATATGTGTCTTGTACAAAACCCAAGATTGAGGCTAAAAAGAGTTGACTCCACTGGTGAAGTTTTATTGGTGTCTTGTACAAAGCCCAAGATTGAGGCTAAAGCTGCTGAGGAATGATCATTATCCAAAGCCTAAGAGGAGGCTGGTCGGGGAATTCCTTATATGAAGCCTAAGAGGAGGATGACTTTTGCTGAGGATTATTGAGATCCAGAGACAGGTCCAAATTACGGAATCAACTCTTGCTGGGGATTGCAGAAGAGTTGAAATATCAGAGACAACGAGGTTCTGATTTAGGTTTATGGATAGTGATTTGACCCTAGCCGGGGAAATTTAAAGTGAGGATTTAAACCTTGAGTTTTGAAACCTGTGGAGGTTTTAACTCTATTGTAGATTGATGAGATAATCAGGGTATTTCCTGTGCTTTTAGGAAACTTAAGGGTTTCTTTGAGATCCAAGAGGAGATGAGACTGTCCAAGTCTACTGGTATGAAAAAGGTTTATCTTTGTATAATGCCCAAGAGGAGGCTGACATTTTAGGGATGAGAATCAACCCTAAGTTGGTATGATGTTTTGAATTTTGAAAGGACTACTCTAACGAATGATGACTAGGTTCTGTCCTATACCTGTAGGAGGTTTTTGGGTCCTTGTACTAAGCCCAAGAGGGGGCTGAGAACTTTTAAGAAGCCCGAGGGTCCTTGTACAAAGCCCAAGAGGAGGTTGGGGATGCTTTTAGGAAGCCAGTGGGTCTAAACTTAAGAAAAGTTCCATAAAGGTTTCACTGAGAATAAGCCTTTCTGTAATGAACAGTTCTTGGGTTTGAAAAAATTCAAGAGAGGTTTCACCGGGAATTAATCCTCTCTAGGGAAATGAATTTCTTGACAAATTTCTAATAGTGACAGTCTTGAGAAAAGTTTCACCGGGAATAATGCCTTTCTCTGTTCCATATTGTATAAGCCCAAGAGGAGGCAAGACTGTATCTGGAATTTCCTATGGGGAACTAGTTTTGACTGTGTTGAAAGAGTGACCATTGGTTTTATATAAATTCTAGACCTAATTGCCGGGGAAAACTCTAAGCAAGATATATATATATATATATATATATATATATATATATATATATATATATATATATATATATATATATATATATATATATATATATATACAGATGAAATATATAAGCAGGTATGTCAAAGAAAGCTGGTAGAACTTACAGGTGAGCAAGCTTCCAGTATTATAAACAGCTGCATGGTTAGTCATTAGAGAAATTGAAGAAATTTTTGATAACAACTTATGAATTTGAATCTAAATCAAACAAAGAAATTTGTTTTAAAAAGGAGTTTGGGGATTATACTCAAGGAGAGACCCAGATACAAAACAGCGATCGTACCGTTATTTTGAAAACTGTATCGGGACTTATACATTGACAGAGGCCCAAATTTATTGTATTTACAAAGAGGTTGGGTCTTACACTCTATTAGAGGCCTAATAGTTTATTTTTGTACAAGTGATGAGGCTTATAACTCAAGTAGAGGCCTAATGAAAGACAGTGATCGCACCGTCGTTTTGAAAATCGCAGAGGGACTTATACAATGACTGTGGCCCAAAATTATTTATGTACAAAGGGGGGTTGGGTCTTACACTTTATTAGAGGCCCAAAAGTGTTAAAAAGAATAAAGATGGGACTTACAACACAAGGGTAGGCCCAGATGAAAATTGTTTTGAAAACGGCGATCGCGCCGAGATTTTTTAAATCGTATCGGGAGTTATACAATGACTAAGGCCCAAAATGGTTTATTTACAAAGGGATGAGACTTACACTCTATCAAGAGGCCCAAAAGTGTTTTGAAAAAGATTTGTGAGGGTGTGTAATAATCAAAACCGTAATTTGATTTAAAAATGTATTTTAATTGAATAAAATTCAATTAAAATGATCAACATGTGTGAAAAACAATTTGTAATCTTGGATTAATGTTTGAAAAATCATGTTTTATCCCTAGAATGATTTAAAAATCATTTGAGTTTGAAAAATCAAGACAAAGAAACATTTTTAAATGATTAAAAACAAATAAAAATAAATTCTTTATAAAAATATTAAATATACAAAATAAATAATATTTTTGTGAAATTTTTGTATAATATAATATATTAACATTTTTATGAATTTTGAAAAAAATAATTAATTCAAAAACATTAAAATTCAGAGAGAAATTAATTTTTGAATCAATTAAATAAAATAACAAAAATTCAAAAATTCAAAAGTCTGAAAAAGGGCGCCAAGAACAACTTGTTCTTGCCCGCGTGCCCTGTTTTGCTCCAATTTGCATTTTCTCACTTTTCTCTCTGATTACCCAATGGTTTTGCACGATTCAAACACCAATCTCACTTGTTTTTCAACAAGGATCACAACCATATAAATTAATTGCATTTATATTAAGTGTGGAGTGAGAAATCAAAGGATAACCTCAAGAAACCTAATTTCAGCATGAACACAATGAAATTCCATACACGATTGATTCATGGCAATTGATTGAGGGTTAACACTCTATATACATGCAGAAACAAGATGGTAACTTGAAATATCATTTATGATGCATGGAATATAGAGTTTAAGAGTGTCAGGCTTACTTGTTGCAAGAGAAATTCGAATTCTCAGTTGTAGGTGTTTTTGAAGTGTTTGAGTGATCTGGACAGCTTCCTTAGGTGCCAAGGGATGTGTTTGAATGCTTAGAGTGGTTGGAAACCTCTTGGTTTGGTTTGCACCAACCCTTCTGCAGACCTGCTTTTGAACTTAACCAAATGGGGTACCACTTTGGGATTCTGATGTTCCGGATGTTGTTTTAGTGTTTGAATCACTTACATATGATGTATGTGAGGTGTTTGCATCATTGGTTTGGACAAAAATGCTCTCTATCTCAAAATCGAGTTTTCATATTTCAAACATTTGGAATTTTGGAAGTGAAGAATGAAATGCAAAAAAACATGTGCGGTAATGCTTTGGGTTGCTCTGATCAACCAGAAATGACCTCTATTTATAGTAAAGGAAGTTTGTCTTGCAAGGAATAATGAATGGAGGCTTGGATCAGATTGCATTGAATGTTTTTGTCCTTTGGTCAAAGTCTCCTCTAGCCATTTATTCGAGCCAAGCTTTGCAGGTTTAGGTCCTCTGATGTTTGGATATGTCTTGACTCATTTGGACTGGTTTGTGGCTCACTCATGCCACCTCAATGCATCACTTTAATGCTTTATGCCAAATTTGAATTTCAAGATTCCTTTCTTGATGATTTTACACATGGAAGGCTAGGTTCTTGGCATTTTGTGTTATGGATCAGATTCCTCATTCATTTATGTTGTAGTTGGACATAATTTAAATGATCAAAGTGCCCAAAATTAGTTTAAGGAATCGTGTGATGCAAGTTTGTACCAAATCCTGTCAAAAAACAGTTTGCTTTTAGGCAACTTGTGCGATCCATAACTCCTAGCTCAAATAGAGTTTAATTAAGTTCTTAGACATTTTGGAAAGCCCTCATGACATACTTTAACTTTGATGTACACCAACGGACTTGGTTCAGCTTAGATCAAGGTGGAAAATGACCTCAAAGTTTGGAAAAAGGGAAACAGATTCTGACTTGTTGAAAATTTCACTAAGTGTTGGAAAAAGTGGTCATATTAACTTTTTGTGATTTTGATCAATCCATAACTAAAAATCCACGAGGATTTGGAATCTCTTGTAGTTGACACTTTTGAAGTATGTCATGAGAGCTTTCATTTGAGTTTTGGATGGAAGCAAATGGCCTTGTGGTTTAGGAGTTATGACTTTGCAAAGTTGGTACCAAATCACTTTTGTTCCATAACTTAGAAAATTTTTGGTTTCTCATGGTTGCCCCTTTTGCAAGAAACCTCACTTTTCTTGATTTTTCTTGATGAATGATGATCAATATCATACATTAACATTGTTTTTGACTTAGGGGAACCATATTTGTGAAAAATTCTAAAAAGTCAAACTTGATTTTAGGCACAGTTGACTTTTTGTCCGATGAATTCCAAACTGTGTGATCCTTTATGAAATCAAGTCCTTAACCCAATTCAAACCTAATGGATGGATTCCATAGGTGTTTTAGGGTGTCTTGAACCATGTCCCAGGGTTTGAGAACATGTTTTGGTCAAAAGTCAAAGATATAGTTGACTTTTTCTTCAAAACCCTAATTGTGGTCCTGATGAAATTGAAACTTGTGAATCAAGCTTTTTGGGCTAATCCATTATTGTAAATGGACCAATGTGGTATATTTAAGGCCCTCAAATCATGTCTTGAGGTCTTGGTTCATGTCTTGTTTCAAAAGTCGACTTAGGGGTGAATTAGGTCAAGAAACCCTAATTCCTGATGTTTGATGAATGCTTCCCCTGAGGTTGTTTTGACTTGATGATTGGGTCCATGAGGTCCCTTTAAGCCTCTTGGATAATTCTTTAAAGTATTGACTCATGCCCAGATGAAAATTTCATCTGGAGGCCTTGGTAGACCAAAACCCTAATTTGGTGACACTGTCGATCTTGAGGCTTGATCCACTTGGAATGTTGCAACCTTGTGCTTGATTCTTGAGGTGGGAGTCCTCTTGATCTTTTATAGGTGTTTGAGAGGCTATACAAGTTGAAGACTATGTCCATTCTTGATTGATCCTTTGTCTCAGTACTCTGAGAGGGCTCAAAACCCTAATTCTTAGTTGAGGTGAGTGCTCAACAATCCTTGAGGAGATTGATGAGGTATGATGGCACATCCATATTGTGATGATGATTTACACAATGATGGTAAATCTTGTGTTCACAATTTGGGGTATGACAGTTGTCTGTCTGGGTAGACATTTTTCGAGTGTACATCACCAAATGACTTTGAGGGCAAAAGTTTCCTTTGTATTTTTCAAAGTCATGCACCTTAAATTTGTGCGGTATCTTTACATTAGGGACCAAACAATGGTCAGCGGCATCTTTACCGAATAAGTTTTGATTGCGAATGACATGCATTTCCTTCTGCATTTCTAAGAATTGTTCCTGGAACTCATTCATCCTTTCGTACATGTCTTCGTTTCCACCAGAAATTGCTTGCGGAATCTGTCCTTCCGGGACAGTGTGTACCACTAGTTGTGGTATAGACATTATAGCGGTGACCCTTGGCGCTTCAGTGCCCTAAAGTTTGTAACCTTCAGGAGTTTTTGTTGTAACCCTTGCATCTTCATTTTCCCGAAGTTTGTAACCTTCAGGTCCAGCGGTTCCTACTACGGTTTCTAGGTCTTCAGTGACCGGTGGGATGTATCCTTCAGGTATAAAGTTGAAAGGCATACCCCAGGAGCTCCCTTTAGGCATGTTGTATCGAGGATGATTATCATGTGTCTCCAATATGGGTGTAGATGTAATCTCTGAGATCACAGTCCTTTGATGTCGCTGCTCCTGAGCTGCGGCCAGGGTTTGCAGGTTGCTGTGAAGTTTTTCCAAACTTTCCTTTAGAGCGTCGATTTCTTCTCTCAAATCTCTATTCTTTTCCTCAAGATCCTCCATTTTCTTTTGTCGATTGGCCCGAGTGTTGTATGAATGAGACAGTTTGAGTCTAGAGTGTGACACATACGTGAGACTCAAAGATAAAAAATGCGTTATGTGAGAATGATGAATGATATGCAAAGACATATTTTTTTCAGTTTTTATTTTCAAAAGAAACTTTAACAATTAGATTTCAAATATCACACAGTGGGGGGAAGACCCATTTTATTGAATTCGAAAGATTGTAGTATTTTAAAAAGAAAAATACAGTATTTTACAAAGAAAAATACAATATTTTACAAAGAAAAATACAGTATTTTACAAAGTGCTGTAAGGAAAATGTCTAAGCTCATGGATCCTGAGTTCTCTCTGAAGAGAGCTCAGATGTTGGTTCCTATATATTCCTTTTCTTTGATCGGGGCTCTTCAGCCGTTGTTGGGTCGACAATCCTTTGCCAAGTGAAAGGAGTGAGTAAATTTCTTCAGTCTTCTTGACTTTTTATATCATGCTGCTCTAATACCTTAATCAGAGCATCCTTCTCCTTTAACAGTTCCTGAATCTTGGTACATTCCAAATTAAGGATCTGGTTTTTGTTCTTCCAAGAGCTTTTCTCACGTTGAACCTTGTTGAGAGCAACCTGGAGTTTTTCTGCATCAGACATGAAATAAAGGACAGGTTCCGTTAATGGAAAAACTTCTTGACGAGGGTAAGGCATCCTTAGCTTGAGGGCTCTAGTTTGCACCCAATGGAGATAAGGTTCTATGGAGGTACAGTTTTGTCTTCCCAGAGACTCTCTGCCTTTCCTGTGAATATGTTTCCAGACATGCACTATTTCTTTCTTTAGTGCCCTGTCATTTTCCCCTTCCTTGAAGAAAAGACCTTCCAGATGAACATTATGTGGGATATTCTTCATCTGGTATCCGAGTTGACGGTGAGCTAAAATTTGATGATAATTGATTCCTCCTTTAGTTCCAATGAGGGGTACGTTAGGGAAATTTCCACATCTGTCGATGATCTTTATCCCTTCGTAAATCCTATTGTACCAATCTATGTCAAAATTTGTAAGAGACATAATCTTCTGTGACCAACGTAGAGTACTCTTGTGATCCCAAAAAGCAACAGACTTGGGCAAGTGGGAAATGAACCATTTGTAGAGTAAAGGTACGCAACATGTGATAATTCCTCCGCTGTACAAATTCCTTAAATGTACAGAATGATAAGCATCTGTAAGCAAGGTTGGTACGGGGTTTCCTATCAAGAATATCTTAACAGCATTGGTATCGACGAAGTTATCGATGTCGGGAAAGAGGAACAACCCATATATGAGTAGAACAAAGACGTCTTCGAAGACATTTATGTTTCCTACACTAGCAAAGTATAGAGCCTTTTCCATCAGGAATTTAGCGGGTAAATCCTGGATCCTCTTTTAGTGGTTATGTGAGTCCTAACTTCTGACTCATCCAAAGAGATTGCTCTTGCAATGGTTTGTTCTTTTGGAATTTCTTCCAATCCAGAAAATGGAGCTTGATTAGTGATAGGTAAATCAATCAGGTGGAAGTACTCTTCCAATGTTGGTGCAAGTTAGTAATCCGGGAAAGTAAAGCAGTGGTAAACCGGATCGTAGAACTGTACCGGTATAGACAGGATTCCTTCAACTACGTTGACCCTCAATAGAGACAACAGTCCTCCGTGCTTAGCTCTGAAAGCCCCGAGATTGGTAAACATCCTTCCTAATTTCCTTAAGTCATCTAGTTTCGGATCCTTGAAGGTGTACTTGTGCGTTTTCCTTCTACCGAAATCCATAACGCAACCTCTGATATTTGCAATTATTGTATTAGTTCTTTTGAAAAAAGAGATTTTTTTCTTGTTTGAAAAGAGTTTTTTAATGAATGCATGAATGCAGCAAACAAAAACATTTGAAAACATGGGTTTAGGGGTTCAACTTCATGAGCATGGCGTCATGGCTCTACCCATCCCCAAAGGGTGTACTATTTTGGTCAATTTTTGTACCTGTAGAACGGGTTCTAGAAGGTTCCCAAAGTCATTGACCCCTCTTAGGGATATCAACAACAAGATGAATCACTCGAGCGAGCTGTAATATCCTAGGATGAATCTCTTTTGAGTGTAGTATCGCGTATCAACTATTCCCGATAGTCACCGCACTACCAAATGGCAATATGGCAATATGGTTAAATGTCTACTAAATCCTTTGGAAGTGTTGAGAAGATATTTTTGTTGTTTTCGGGTTTTCTGATGTTTCTGGGAAGGTACCGGACCTAAAGTTTTTGATTTGTGTGCTCGCTAAGATTTTGCAATCTTATGCCTACGTATTCCCGTTAAAGAAAACTGGGAAATCAGAGCAATCGTAGTTCCTCCTATTTCTATGGGAGGAAGATGTTTGGTGTCTTGTTTAAATCCCAAGATTGAAGCTAAATGAGTATTTGTGTCTTGTTCAAATCCCAAGATTGAAGCTAAAAGTTTGACTGAGAGAGAATTTGTCATCTCTAAAGGGAGATATCTCACCTATTCATCACAAATTTGGGGAAATTGATTATAAGGCAAATTACTTTAACTGAGATATGTGAATCCAACAATGCCATAATTTCCTTTATAAGGGTGAGGTCATGAAGGAAGAAAACGTTAACTCAGTTTTGAGCAATTCCATTTTTTCGTTATGAATCTTTCATGCTAAGAGAAGGACATTGGCTTGGATGTAAATAATCCAGAGGCTTGCCACTTATAGCAATTAGATGAAAGAGAAAGTTTACCAGGATAAGAGAGGGACCACAGCTTGGATTATTGAATCAACAAGTGTGCCACTTATAGCAGTTATCTGGAATTAAGGTTTTTTGATTGTCTGTTTTGATATGTGATGTACAGAGAAATGTCTTCCTACAGAGAGGATTCTTGATATCCTCTGAGGGAATGTTGATTTTTGTGTGCCTTGATCAAATCCCAAGGTTGAAGCTAAAAGAAAGGACTCTACTTAGGGAGTTTTATATCTGTCTTGTATAACGCCCAAGATTGAGGCTAAAAAGAGATTGACTCCACTGAGGAGATTTTATATGTCTTGTACAAAGCCTAAGATTGAGGCTAAAAAGATTGACTCAGCTGGAGAGTATGATATGTCTCGTACAAAACCCAAGATTGAGGCTGACTCTACTGAAAAAAATCATTATACAAAGCCTAAGAGGAGGCTGGTGGAGAAATTCTTATATGATGCCTAAGAGGAGGCTGGCTTGTGCTGAGGATTATTGAAATCCAATAGCAAGTCCAAATTGTATATGGTGAGGAATCCAAAGGTTTTTCTCTTTCTGGGGATTTGAAGAAGAGTTGAAATATCAGAGACCATGAGGCTCTGATTCTACTCAGGATTTATTGGTGGTAATTTGACCTTAGCTGGGGAATTTCCTAAAATGAAATATTAAAGATTGAGTTTGAAAACCTATGGAGGTTTTAACTCTACTAGATATTGGTATGTTGATGAAATGATCAGCGTTTTTTCCCGTGCTTTTAGGAAACTTGAGGGTTTCTTTGAGATCTAAGAGGAGATGAGACTTTCCAAGTCTACTGGTATGAAGAGTTTGACTCTTACCTGGAGAGTGATCTTTGTATGATGCCCAAGAGGAGGCTGAGGTTTTAAGGGATGAAGATCAACACTAAAATGGTTTGATGTTTTGGAATTCTGACTCTCCTGAGGATTGAACTAGTAGAGATGACTAAGTTTTGTCATATACCTGTAGGAGGTCTTTGGGTCCTTGTACTAAGCCCAAGAGGAGGCTGAGAACTTCTAAGAGGCTTGAGGGTCCTTGTACTAAGCCCAAGAGGAGGCTGGGGATGCTTTTAGGAAGCCTGTGGGTCAAAACCTAAGAAAAGTTCAAGAAAGGTTTCAACGGGAATAAGTCTTTTCTTTGTAGAACAGTTCTAAGGTTTGAAGAAATTCAAAAGAGGTTTCACCGGGAATTAATCCTCTTTGGGGGAATGAATTTCTTGTACACATATATTTCTAAGTTAGGACAGTCTTGAGAAAAGTTTCACCGGGAATAATGCCTATCTCTGTTCCATATTGTATAAGCCCAAGAGGAGGCAAGACTGCATCTAGAATTTCCTATGGGGAACTAGTTTTGACTGTGTTGAAAGAGTAGCAATTGGTTTGATCTAGACCTAGACCTAACTACTGGGGAAAACTCTAAGAAAATATATACAAGCATATACAGATGAAATATATAAACAAGCATATATTGAAAAGATAGTGGAACTTACAGTTGTACAAGCCCAAGCATATTAACTACAGCTGTATGGTTAGTTATTCAAGAAATTGAAGAAAGTTTTGATAAAAACTTTGAATTTGAATTTAAATCAAAGAGGAAAGTTTTTTAAAAGGAATCTTGGGGCTTACATTCACAGGGAGGCCCAGGTGATCTTATTTTGAAATGGCGACGATTGCGTCGTAGTTTTGAAAACCACAAAGGGACTTATACAATGACTGAGGCCTAAATTATTGTATTTACAAAAAGGATGGGTCTTACACTCTATTAGAGGCCCAAGAGTTTATTTTTATACAAGAAATGAAACTTACAACTCAAGGAGATGCCCAAATGAAAAACAGTGATCGCACCGTTATTTTGAAAATTGCGTAGGGACTTATACAATGACTGATGCCCAAATTATTTATGTACAAAGTGGGTTGGGTCTTACACTCTATTAGAGGCTAAAAAAGTGTTTGAAAATGAGAAAAATTGGGCTTACAACACAAAGGAAGGCCCAGATGAAAATTGTTTGAAATGGCGATCGCGCCGAGATTTTTAAAATTGCATCGGGACTTATACAATAACTGAGGCCCAAAATGGTTTATTTACAAAGGTATGGGACTTACACTATATCAAGAGGCCCAAAATTTTTTGAAAAATGTTTGTGAGGGTGAAAACAATTAAAACCCTAATTTGATTTCAAAATGCATTTTAATTTAAATAAAAATTTATTAAAATGATCAAAATTATCAAACATGTATGAAAACAAGTTGTGATCTTGGATTAATGTTTGAAAAATTATGTTTTATCCATAGAATGATTTAAAAATCATTTGAATTTGAAAAATCAAGAGAAAAAAAATATTTTTAAATGCTTAAAAAAAATAAAAATAAATTCTTTACAAAAATATAAAATATATAAAATAAATAATATTTTTGTGAAATTTTTGTAGAATAAAATATTTTAACATTTTTGTGAATTTTGAAAAAAAGAATCAATTCAAAAACATTAAACTTCAGAGAGAAATTAATTTTTGAATCAATTAATAAAAATATCAAAATATTCAAATATTCAAAAATTTGAAAAAGGCGCCAAGAACACCTTGTGTGGTTCGCGCGAGCTCTGGTTTTTACAGATTTGCAAAACCTCTCATATCTCTCTGATCACTAAATGAAAATGACTTTTCTAAACATGAAACTTGCTCGTTTTTGAACAAGGATTACAACCATATAAATTAATTGCATTTATATTAAGTGCGGAGTGAGAAATCAGAAGATGAACTCAAGAACCCTAATTTCAGTAAGAACACCATGAAATCCTGTACACGATTCATACATAGCAATTGATTGAGGGGAAACACTCTATATATGCGCAGAAACATGTTTGTAACTTGAAAACACATTTATGATGCATGAATCATTGAGTTTGAGTGTGTTAGGCCTACCTCTTGTAGCTGGTGACCTAATTCTATGTTGGAGGTGTTACAGATGTCGTGTAATGATCTGGATAGCTTCAATGGCCCTCAAGTAATGTGTTTAAAGGCTTGGAATGGATTGAATCGGCTCAGAACTTGTTGTGACACCTCAGCTGCAAATAGGCCAAAAAGCTTGAGCAAATGGGGGTGACTTTGTGATTCAGGTGTTCCAGATGAGTTTTAAGGTCATGGATCACTCATATATGATGTATGTGAGGTGTTGGCATGATGGGTTTTGATAGAATTGTTCTCAAATGGAAAATTCGAATGTTGCTTGAATGAGAAGCAAAATCTGGTTTTTTGAGAGTGATTTTGAGGAAAGCTCGTGTTATGATGCTTTGGTGTACTCAAATTGACCACAAATGAGCCCTATTTATAGTGTGTCAATTTTGTTTTGGCAGCAATAGTGAATGGTGGCTGGTACAGTCCATTGTCCATTGGTTTTCAAAAGGAATCTCAAGCCTCCTCTAGCCATTGACTTGAGTCAATCTTGTAGGCCTATGGTCTTCTGTTTCAGGGATAAGGCTTGACTCGTTCAGTTGGATTTGCTTCAGTCCATGCCACCTTGATGCATCCTTTGAATTCTCCATGACAACTTTGAAGTTTTTGGCTTTTACATAATTAGATATCACATGTATACATGATGATCTTTTGTCTTGGGAGGCTTGCAGCTCAGAGATCTTTTGCTTTGATCTGATCCTTAATGTTTCTAGAAGGATTACAAGACTTGTAATTGCATAAATTGGCCAATTTGAGCAAATGACCTATAATCTGCCTTGGGAAGAAATCAGTTTTTGGTGCCATGTTCCAAGGGTTGTAACTCCCTGCTCAAATTGAATTTGGAGATGATCTGGTACTTGTTGGAAAGCTCTCATGACATACTTTAACTTTGATGTCCACTAATGGACCTGGTTTAGCTTGGATCAAGGTGAAAAATGGCCTCAAAGTTGGTGGAAATCCAAGACAGATTTTGTCCAAAATTTCACTAAGTCTTGGAAAAAGTGGTCATTTTCACGTTTTTGTGATTTTGATCAATCCATAACTCAAAATCCACGAGGATTTGGAATCTTTTGTAGCTGACACTTTTGAAGTATGTCATGTGAACTTTCATTTGAGATTTGGATGGAAGAAAAACACCTTGGGGTTTGGGAGTTATGACCTTGCAAAGTTGGTACCAAATCCATTTTGTTCCATAACTTAGAAAAATTTAAGTTTCTTAAGGTTGCTCCTTTTGCAAGTAACCCTATTTTTCTTGATTTTTCTTGATGGATGATGTTCAAAACCATGCATTAACATTGTTTTTGACTTAGGGGAGCCATATTTGTGAAAATTTTCAAAAAGTCAAACTTGATTTTGGGCACAGTTGACTTTTTGTCAGATGAATTCCAAATTGTGTGATTTTCTATGCAATCAAGTTCTTGACCTAATTCAAACCTAATGGATGGATTCCATAGGTGCTTTAGGGTGTCTTGAATCATGTCCCAAGGTTTAGGAACATGTCTTGGTCCAAAGTCAAAGGTAGTTGACTTTTCCTTCAAAACCCTAATTGTGGTCCAGATGAATTTGAAACTTTTGAATCAAGCTCGTTGGATCAATCCATTGTTGTAAATGGATCAATGTGGTGTATTTGAGAGGTCTTGGTTCATGTTTGGACTTAAAAGTCATCTTAGGGGTGAATTAGGTCAAGGAACCCTAATTCCTGATTTTTTATGAATGCCTCCTCTGATGCTATTTTGACTTGATGATTGGGTCCATGAGGTCCCTTTGAGAATTTTGGATCATGTTTTGAAGTATTGGTTCATGCCTAGAGGAAAATTTTCATCTGGTAGACCAAAAATCTAATTTGGTGACACTGACGATCTTGAGGCTTGATCCACTTGGAATGTTGCAATATTGTGCTTGATTCTTGATGTGGGAGTCCTCTTGATCCTTTATGAGTGTTTAAAAGGCTAAACAAGTTGAAGATCATGTCAATTCTTGATTGATCTTTTGTCTAAGTGCTCTGAGAGGGCTTAAAACCCTAGTTCTTGATTGTAGTGAATGCTCAACAATCCTTGAGAAGATTGATGAGGTATGATGGTACATCCATATTGTGGTGATGATTTGCACAATGATGGGAAATCTTGGTGGTCAAAATTTTGGGTATGACACGGACTCCCCGACTTAGCGAGGAAACAAGTCAAAGCTTGCCTCCGGAAAAATGCAGATTTGTTCGCATTGGAGTGCCGCTGAAACGCCCGCCCTAGATCATGTCGTCACATGCCATCAGCTCACAATCGACCCCGCCGCTAGGGCTACAGCACAACATAGGCGAAAGCAGTCTCCAGAGAAAACGGAGGCTACCGAGCAAGCTGTAAAAGACCTCCTCGAGGCAAACTTTATTTCGGAGGCCAAGTTCACTACTTGGATGTTCAATGTTGTACTCGTTGAAAAGTCTAATGGAAATTGGCGTATGTGTGTTGATTATATCCATCTCAATAGGGCCTGCCCGAAAGATGCATATCCCCCCCCCAATATTGATAATTTAGTTGATAATTCTTCTAGTTTTAAATTGTTATCGTTCATGGACGCCTATTCGGGCTACAATCAAATACCCATGGAAAAAAGTGACAAAAGGTACACAACCTTCATGACAGAATCGGGAAACTATTACTATAACACAATGCCTTTTGGATTGAAAAACGCTGGCGCTACCTACCAACAAATGATGAACAAAGTCTTCCAGGGAGAAATCGGGGACATGCTCGAAGTCTATATGGACGATATGATAATGAAGCCCCATGAGGAGTCCGATCACACGACCCATTTGAGGAAAGTCTTTGAGCAGGCCAGAAAGTACCAGATGCGTTTCAACACGGAGAAGCGCACGTTCGGGGTACGAGCGGGCAAGTTCCTCGGCTTCTATCTGATAGAATGAGGAATCGAAGCTAACCCTGACAAGTGCAGGGCCTTATCCGAATTTCCCACACCAAACTCGAAGAAGTCCATTCAATCCCTCAACAGGATGCTCGCTTCACTATCCAGTTTTGTGGCGAAGTCTGCCCAGCACGCACTGCACTTTTACAAAATCCTCCGCAAGGAGGGAGCATTCAAGTGGACGGAGGAATGCGACCAGGTTCTCCTCCACCTAAATTGAGCACTGTCAAAAACTCCCGTTCTCTCTCAACCAGATAACGGTGAAACCTTGTACCTCTATCTCGCTGTGGCCGCCTAGGCCGTCAGCACCGCCCTAATTCGTGAAACGCCCGATGGGCAAAAACCCATATACTTCACGAGAAAAACGCTACAGGGACCAGAGCTGAGATATCAACAGATAGAGAAAGTAGCCCTGACCCTCATCAATGCTGCGAGAAGACTAAGGCAATACATTCTGGCCCATACAATCGTGGTCCGAACAGACCAGCCCGTGAAGCAACTGTTAGGCCGACTAGACATGGCCGGTAGAATGCTCAAATGTTCGTTGGAACTGTCTGAATTTGACATCCAATATAAGAGCAGAAAAAGCCCTCAAGGCACAGGTGCTGGCAGATATTGTAGCGGAGATGACATTCGCCGATTCCCCCACTTGCGGGGCATGCAAATTGACAATCTTCATCGACGGGGCATCCAGCTCGACAGGAAGAGGGGCATGTATCATCTTGGAAAACGAGGAAGGAATTATCGTCGAAGTCTCGCTTACCTTATCTTTTCCTACTTCCAACAATCAGGCGGAATACAAAGCCTTTCTCGCTGGTCTACGCCTAGCCGAAGACCTAGGAGCTGAGGAAGTCATCATCTCCACTGATTCTCAACTTGTGGCCCTCTGTAGCATGTAATTTTTGTCGGTGACGCGACCACCTTATCTCCATGGTTGGAATTGGGTGCTACTTTCTAAATTCTTATTTATCCTATGAAGCTGGAAAGGAAATGGAAGATATCTAAAACTAACCTTGCACGCAAATGTTTTCTTTAACAAGTGCTAAGAGATTGGGGGGTCCGGGGTCAGGTTATACAATGGGGAGTTGTTAATTACCCATCCTATATGTGGTTATCCATAGGTTGTTTGGCAATTTCTTCTGCTATTCTACTTATCGGTGTTTGTCTGTTGTATGTCTGGAAAGTTTCTCCTTTGGGAGTGTTGATTTTCGGGTTTTTCGATGTTTTTGGAAAGGTACGGGACCTAAGGTTTTTGTTTAGTGTGCTCGCTAAGATTTCGCAATCTTATGCCTACGTATTCCCGTTAAAGAAAATAGGGAAATCAGAGCAATCGTAGTTCCTCCTATTCTATGGGAGGAAAAGATGTCTGGTGTCTTATTTAAAGCCCAAGATTGAAGCTAAAGGTTATTTTGTGTCTTGTTCAAAGCCCAAGATTGAAGCTAAAAGGTTTGACTGAGAGAGAATTTTTCACCTCTGAAGGGAGCTATCTCATCTGTTTATCACAACTGTTAGGTGACTGATTATAAAGGAGAATTACTTTAACTGGGATATGAGAATCCAATAATGCCATAATTTCCTTTATAAGGGATGATGTCTCGAAGGAGAAAACTTTAACTCAGTGTAGAGTAATACCATTTTTCCTTAGGAATCTTCCATGCTAAGAGAGGGACATTGGCTTGGATGTAAATAATCTAGAGGCTTGCCACTTACAGCTGTTAGATAAAAGATGGGATTTACCAGGATAAAGAAGGACTACAGTTTGGATTTTTTGAATCAACAAGTGTGCCACTTACAGCAATTATCTGGGGTTAAGATTTGTCTTATTTTTTGTTTTGATTTGTGATATATAGAGAAATGTCTTCCTACAGAGTGGTTTTTGATTTCCTCTGAGAGGATGTTGGTTTTATGTGTGTGCCTTGATCAAAGCCCAAGGTTGAAGCTAAAAAGGTTGACTCTATTTATGGAGTTTTTATACGTGTCTTGTACAAAGCCCAAGATTGAGGCTAGAAAGAGACTGACTCTTTTGGGGAGATCATTATACAAAGCCTAAGAGGAGGCTAGAAGGAATTGATTTATTCTGGGGAAATATTTTGTCTGTCTTGTACAAAGCCCAAGATTGAGGCTAAAAGGGATTGACTCCACTGGGGTAATTTTATATGTGTCTTGTACAAAGCCCAAGATTGAGGCTAAAAGTGAAACTGACTCTACTGGTGAGAGGTTTTATCTGTCTTATACAAAGCCCAAGATTGAGGCTAAAATGAATTAACTGACTCTGCTGGAGAATATTTTAGGTGTCTTGTACAAAGCCCAAGATTGAGGCTAAAGCTGTTGAGGATGGTCATTATACTAAGCCTAAGAGGAGGCTGATTGGGTAATTCCTTATATAAAGCCTAAGAGGAGGCTAACTTCTGCTGAGGATCATTCAGATCCAGAGACAGGTCCAAATTGGGGAATAAACTCTTGCTGAGGATTACAGAAGAGTTGAGATATCAGATGCCTTGAGGTTCTGATTTTGGAAGGTGTTGTATTGATGATAAGATTACCCTAGCTGGGAAATTTTATTATGAAAGATTGAGTGTTTATGGAGTGATCCAGGTTGTACCTGTGTTCTTTTGGGAAACTTAAGGGTTTCTTGAAATCCAAAATTGGGGTGAGACTGTCCAAGTCTACTGGTATGAAAGTGTTTATCTTTGTATGATGCCCAAGAGGAGGTAGGTGTCTTAAGGGATGAGAATCAACTCTAAATTGATGTGATGTTTTGACTCTTACAAAGACTGCTCTTACAAAGGATGACTAGGTTCTGTCCTATACCTGTAAGAGGTCTCGGGTCCTTGTACTAAGCCCAAGAGGAGGCATGAGAACTTCTAAAAAGCTTGAGGGTCCTTGTACAAAGCCCAAGAGGAGGCTAGGGATGCTTTTAGGAAGCCTGTGGGTCCAAACTTAAGAAAAGTTCCAGAAAGGTTTCACCGAGAATAATCCTTTCTGTAGTGAACAGTTCTAGGGTTTGAAGAAATTCAAGAGAGGTTTCACAAGGAATTAATCCTCTCTGGGGGAAATGAATTTCTTTGACAAATTTCTAATAGTGACAGTCTTGAGAAAAGTTTCACCAGGAATAATGCCTTTCTCTGTTCCATATTGTATAAGCCCAAGAGGAGGCAAGACTGTATCTGGAATTTCCTATGGGGAACTAGTTTTGACTGTGTTGAAAGACTGACCACTGGTTTGATATAATTCTAGACCTAATTGCTGGGGAAAACTCTAAGCAGATAATATATAGGTATATACATATGAAATATATAGACAAGTACATTGAAGAGTGTAGAAGGACTTACAGGTGAGCAAGCTTTCAGCATTATAAACAAATATATATATATATATATATATATGTGTGTGTGTGTGTGTGTGTGTGTGTGTGTGTGTGTAAAATAAAGCTGATAAAACTTATAAGCGAGCAGCTGTATGGTTAGTTATTTAAGAAATGGAAGAAAGTTTTGATAACAACTATGAATTTGTTTAAAAGGCGACGATCGCGTCGAGATTTTTGAAATCATATAGGGACTTATACAATGACTGAGGCCCAAAAAGGTTTTCTGTACAAAGGGATGGGACTTACACTCTATTAGAGGCCCAAAGATGTTTAAAAAGAAAAGAAAATGGGTCTTATAACTCAGGGAGAGCCCCAAATTAAAAATAGTGGTCGCTCTGTCATTTTGAAAATCGCAGAGGGACTTATACAATGAATGAGGCCCAAAAATGTTTGTGTGTGACAAGGGATGGGTCTTACACTCTATTAGAGGCCCATGAGTGTTTTAAAAAAGATTTGTGAGTGTGTGTAATAATCAAAACCCTAATTTGATTTTAAAAGGTATTTTAATTGAATAAAATTCAATTAAAATGATCAACATGTGTGAAAAACAATTTGTGATCTTGGATTAATGTTTGAAAAATCATGTTTCATTCATAGAATGATTTGAAAATCATTTGAATAAAAAAACAAGAGAAAGAAATATTTTTAAATGCAAAAAAACAAATAAAAACATAATTCTTTACAAAAATATAAAATATATGAAATAAATAATATTTTTGTGGAATAAAATATTTTAATATTTTTGTTAATTTTCAAAAAAAGAACCAATAAAAAATAATTAAAATTGAGAGAGAATTAAATTTTGGAATTAATTAATAAAAACCATGAAAAATGTGAAAAATAACAAAATAGGGGAAAATTGCAAAATGGTCTGGGTGGGTCTTGAACCCACGACCTCCTAACCAAACACACATGCGCGCTACCACTGGGGTGGTGATACATCCGTGTATCAAAACCACCCCATGAATATATGAGGGTGACTTGGTTTTAGGCCTGGCCAAGGCAAAAAACCAAGTTTTGGTGGATTTGCATGAAGGCTATAACTTCCTCAATTCTCCATTGATTTGGACAAAATTTAGGTGGATTATGCCTAGAATTTCATGAGGAATCCAATGGTGCTTTTAGATTTTTCTAAAGATGTCCCTATTTTAAAACCCGATAGTGGTTTCAAAATAGGCCTAGATTTGCATGTTCTATGTTATCTCATCATACAAGCAACAATAGCATGGCAAATTGGTTCAAACACAACACATATGATATGTATGAGATGTCCATGATCAATGGACATCAAAGGAATGCATGATTTAAAGAGTTCAAGTTGTGATGAACTTACCTCTTGAAGCTCCTTGTGTTATCTTTCAAGATGCTTGTTCCAGAAGTGATCCAATGCTTTAGACACCTTTGATTGATCCCTTAGAAGCTTTTAGAATGATCAAAACCAACTGGAATCCTCAGGAACAAGAATTGACTCTTTCTTGCAAAAGTGGCAAAAGTGACCAAAATGGCATCTCACTCAAATGACGTTACAGTTGAGGGAAACTTGATGGGACAGATTGAGGATGATACTTGGAGTGTGTTTGAGGCTTTGTTTGGTTTTGAAAGTGACTAAATCAAGACATGGCTTGAAAAATGCAAAAAAGTCAAAATTTGAGGTTTTGGAGGTTAACTTTCTGATTTTGGTGTTTCAGATCAAGGATGAGTGTTTGAATAGCTTATATATGATACATTGGATATGTTTGGATCATAAGTTGTGGTGGAATTGCTTTCTAACTCGAAAACTCAGTGATGACTTGCAAAAGAGGCATTTCTGTATAATGAGAGAGATTTTGAGGAAAGCAATTGTTGTTGTGCTTTGGTGTACTCAAACTGGCCACAAATGAGCTCTATTTATAGTAGAGCAGGTTTGTTTTGTAAGGAATGGTAAATGGTAGCTGGTACAGGCCTTTGGCCAATGTTGATCCAAAGGAATCTCAAGTCTCCTCTAGCCATTGACTTGAGGTTAGGGCAAAGGCCATGAGTCCTCTGATTCAGAGATAAGGCTTGACTCAATTTAGTTAGCAATGTCTTGATGCTTGCCACCTTGTGAATCCATTTAATGCATTGAAACAAAATTGGATTCTTTGAGAATTTTAGCCTTTTTAGGTGCCACATAGCTACGTGTAGATCTTTGGACTTTAAAGGCTTGTGGATCAGATCTTTTCCCTCTGATGTTATCCCCTGAGGTGTCCAAATGGATAACAACGCTTGCAATTGTCTGATTTGGCTAATTCGAGCAAATGCACAAAATCTGCCTTGGGAAGAAACCAGTCTTTAATGCCATATTCCAAGGGTTGTAACTCCCTACTCAAATTAAATTTGGAGATGATCTGGTACTTGTTGGAAAGCTCTCGTGACATACTTTAACTTTGATGTCCAAGATTGGTCTTGGTTCAGCTTGGATCAAAGTGAAAAATGGCCTCAAAGTTTGGAAAAAGTGAAACAGATTCTGACTTTTTGAAAATTTCACTAAGTGTTGGAAAAAGTGGCCATTTCCCATTTTTGTGATTTTGATCAATCCATAACTCAAAATCCATGAGGATTTGGAATTTCTTGTAGTTGACATATTTGAAGTATGTAAGATGAACTTTTATTTGAGCTTTGGATGGAAGAAAAAGGCCTTGTGGTTTAGGAGTTATGACCTTGCAAAGTTGGCACCAAAGCCATTTTGTCACATATCTTAGAAAATTTTTGGTTTCTCATGGTTGCCCCTTTTGCAAGAAACCTCACTTATCTTGATTTTTATTAATGAATGATGACCAATATCATACATTAACATTGTTTTTGACTTAGGGGAACCATATTTGTGAAAATTTCCAAAAAGTCAAACTTGATTTTATGCACAGTTGACTTTTTGTTAGATGAATTCCAAACTGTGCGATCCTTGATGAGATCAAGTCCTTGACCTAATTCAAACGTAATGGATGGATTCCATAGGTGTTTTAGGGTGTATTGAATCATGTCCCAAGGTTTGGGGACATGTCTTGGTCAAAAGTCAAAGGCACATTTGACTTTTCCTTCAAAACCCTAATTGTGGTCCAGATGAAAATGAAACTTGTGAATCAAGCTTCTTAGATCAATCCATTATTGTAAATGGATCAATGTGGTGTATTTGAGGCCGTCAAGTCACGTCTTGAGGTCTTGGTTCATGTCTTGCCTCAAATGTCAACTTAGGGGTGAATTAGGTCAAGAAACCCTAATTCCTGATTTTTGATGAATACATCCCCTGAGGTTATTTTGACTTTGTGATTGGGTTCATGAGGTCCCTTTGAGCTTATTAAATCATATATTGATGTATTGGCTCATGCTCAGATGAAAATTTTCACCTAGAGGCCCTGGTCGACCAAAACCCTAATTTGGTGACACTGCGATCTTCAGGCTTAATCCACTTGGAATGTTGCAACCTTGTGCTTAATTCTTGATGTGGGAAACCTCTTGATCCTTCATGGGTGATTGAGAGGCTAGAAAAGTTGAAGATCATGTCAATTCTTGATTGATCCTTTGTCTGAGTGCTCTGAGAGGGCTCAAAACTCTAATTCTTGGTTGAGGTGAGTGCTCAACAATCCTTGAGAAAATTGACGAGGCATGAAGGTACATCCATATTATGATGATGATTTGCACAATGATAGGAATTCTTATGGTCAAAATTTGGGGTATGGAACCCACCAAATTCGAGGAGAATACCAGGCTAAGAATGACAAGTTATTTGAATACTTGACCCTGGTCAAGGAGAAGATGACAAAATTCACAACGGTAGAAGTAAAGCATGTTCCCCGCAAAAAAATGTCAGAGCAGACATTTTGTCAAAGCTGGCGAGCACGAAGAAAAAGGGCGGAAACAAATCTGTCATCCAGGAAGTACTTCCTCGGTCGAGCATCGAGAAAGCTTCCGCGATCCTCGACGTGCAAGGCATCGGCGACAGCAACTGCTAGATGAACCCCGTCTTCAACAACCTTTCCAAGGAAGAACTACCATCCGACCCCAAGGAGGCCAACGTAGTTAGGCGTAGAGCCTGCTCCTGCGTCCTGGTCAAAAATAAGCTCTGCAGGCGAGGGTTCTCCATCCCTTTACTCAAATGTGTCGAGGAAAAGATGGTTGCCCACGTCTTGCGCATGATCCGCGAAGGGATCAACGCCGAGCACCTCGAGGGGAGTTCCCTCTCCAAGAAAGCTCTACGAGCAGGATACTACTAGCCGACCATGCAGCATGATGCAAAAGAGCACGTGAATAGATGTGACAAATGCCAATGGCACAGGGGCATGCACTTGGCACCGCCTAATAAACTAAAAGCAATGTCCTCCCCGTGGCCCTTCGCATGGTGGGGCATGGATATCCTGGGACCATTAGTCATGGGGTCAAACCAGAACAAGTACCTGATAGTGGGTGTTGACTACTTCACCAAGTGGATAGAAGCAGAGGCTCTGGCCAAAATAATGGCCCACAACATACTTCGCTTCTACAAGCGGAACATCCTTGCCCGCTTCGGCATCCCCCAAGTGTAGCACCCCAAAATTTTCTCTACCTTTTTTTAACTTTTTTTGGCTTTTGCTTTGCCTTCATCTGCATATCCATTAGGTCATACTCATTCATTCATTTACATTGGGCTCCTGAGGCGTGGGATCATGGTTTCTTATCTTATGTGCGACTTGGTTGATATCCATCAACTGAAGATGGTGGGTATGGTGCCAAAGATCAAATTGTGAATTCATATCGTGCTTCAAGCATTACTATTCTTCCACATGTTCATTGTTGATATAAGTCACCTGTGGTCCGAATGTTCAAGTTGGGCATGATTGTTGAGAATGCAAGTTGGTTTTAATGGAAAATTGAGGATTTTGAGGGAGTGTTCATTCAAGTGGTCATTTGGGGTTTTGTGTTCAACTTATTCAAAAGGATTGATACAAGTTCGTTTCCATATTCGTTTAATTCATTTTAGATCCAAGTCTAAACCATTTAGTCCATATCCAAATTCAATCAAAACAAACATTATCCATACTTTTTACATAGTTCTATCAAAATTCTACAAAATCCCAAAAAACTCATGTGTAAAAGTCCATTTAGCATTTAAAAATAAAAGCCATGAGACATCATTTTTATTCAAAGCCCAAGTTATATACAAAACAATACAAGCTTCTTTTTCTTACAAGTCCACAGAACCATAAGCCCATTTTTTTTATTACAACAAAATCACAAAAAGAAACCTACAAGAATCCAGCATGATATTTCACCCCAACTCATCCATTATTCCTAAAAAAAATATATTATCAAGCATTCCCACAACTTGATTCACACTCCCTATGCAACCCACCTGCAAGTCACATATCCAGCCATCATCACTATACCAATACACATTGACCACGCCGCAACTTTAAGAAAAAAAACTTGCACCCAACATCACAACATGACCTGTTGCACCCCCTTGACCCCACATCCACCAAGCCAGCTACGCACCTACAATCTTCATTTTCACTAAGATGAACCAAATTATTCAAACCATTATGCACAGCCGTATCTTGACCAACCCACACCAGTTCAAATTCAAGCCAATGTACATGAAAAAGAATTAACACAGAGGATTATTACATCATACAAGGAAGTAGCATATGTACGATCAATTTGCAAGACACAAAAATACACAACATGTCATATGAGTACATGGTGGCAGCATGAGAAAATTTACAGCAGTTAATAAGTGGAAAAAAACTATTAGAAAAACTAACATAACCTTTTCACTAACCATCTCTAACTGCTAACAACGGATCCTAACACATTAACACCTTCATTCAATGTAACCCAACTAACCATTTTACACCAGAACTTCATTCTAACAGTTACAGAAAAAAATCTCATAACAGCAAAAACTCTTTCCTAACTGCCATAACCACCCTAACCACTCGCTAACAACTTCACTTCACCATCAACCTTCATTCACCATCTTGAATTTCCTTCCCAAACCTTCATCATCTTCTCTTCTCACTGAAAATACAACATCTCAACCTACATTATTCCACTTCATCTTCAATCTTCTTTCCACATCTTTAACCTGCATCAACCATTCTAACGGAAAACCAGAGAAAAAAACTAACTGCTAACAGAAACCGTTGCAATCTCTGGAAGCTCCATCCTTCGTCTTCAATCTTCAATCTCCACGATCACCAACTCTTCAGCAACCTCGATTCCCACCAGTAGAAGATCACAACATGATTAAACCTTACAACAATTCCATGAAATCCATCTCCGTAACTCGCTCAAGAACAATATCAGCACCACGTCATAGTCGCCATCAATTCGCTTCAGTTTTGATCAAATCAAGACCTGCTTCATCAACATCAACAATTTGCAACAGAATTTAAGAAAATCCGAAGAAGAAGAGGAGGAACGGAGTTTAAGGTTGCAACGGTAGACGAAGAAATCGAGTGAAAAATCATAACAGGACTTCGTACCTGAACAAGCTTCGAACTCGTCGTAAGTCTTCTTGCCTCACTTGAACAATCGTGCGAGATAGTGTTGATTTAGATTTTGCGCCCTCGCTTGTTGAACGAATTTAGATAGGTCGTGATTTGTGTAGAGCGATTATGAGCGAACGTGATTCTTGAGTCGCTCGATTGAAATATTTTGATCCTGCTCTTCAATTGCGATCTCGAGAAAACTGATTGCGTATTCGGATTTAGGAGCTAATTTGAGTGGGGGTTAGTGTTCATGTTTTGTGTTTGGAGGTAGTGGATCACCGGAGAAGACAGTGGCGCCGCCGCCATCCACCGTATTCTCTGGCCAAGTTGAACCCCGGCGATGATACATGCATAGAGAGATAAAGACATTTGAGAGAGAGAGAGAGAGATGTTTGAGAGCTTCAATGCTAGGATTCACGTTATTCATAAAGAGAATGAGGAGATAAAGTTTGGTGGTGGTGGTCCACTCCGGCGGTGACACTTTTCACCGTCCGATAGGACCACCTGGTTAATCTAATGCGTGACGTCCCAAGCTTCTTACCATGCACCCCTCCGTTTGCCACCCCATGATGCACCATCATCATCATTCATTACAATCGGAGGGTCCAGATCAGTCAAGATTGTTGACTGAGGGACTACCGTAGAACGCCAGGGCCTCCATATTCCATGGGCCTGTGCGTTATACAAAATGCAACCCTCTCCATTTGAGCCCAATAGAATATTAAACTAAAAATGCTATGGTCGCACCCCCTACCTTCTCTTGCTTCATTTCTAATTTCTTTCAAAATACACTTACAAAAAATCAATTTCTAAAAATAGTTTCTTGCCTCTGAAAATTCCAGGAAAATTCATGCTGATATTTGAGGATGTTAATTAATTTTTGATGATTAATAATTGCACTTTTGATTTGATTTGGCAGTTTTTCCATAATTTTGATTAAGAGGTGTTCTTATGGTCTTAACTTTTGCAATAGGCTTCATAAATATTTTTTCTCAACTAGTTTTGAGTGGAGTTTTGGTGTGCTACTGACCTATAGGATTAGGGATATATTAAGGGACTTTGTCCAATTTTCTTGTGAGTTTTAGGCCAATTTTAGGTTTATTTGTGATGCTTTCTTTTGCATGCTTAGTGATTGATAATGTGTACAATTTTGACTTGACTTGAGATGGGTGTAAATATGACTTTAAACACTTCTTTTGGATATGTTTGGTTATTGGTCTTGAGATGATGTGACTCAATTATCTTAATTTTTTGGGACCTATAATCCCATTTTATGTATGCTTAATCCTATGTTGGTTGGAGTGTTTGATAGAGTCATCTTCTAGGGATTTTGTTGAGGCATTTATGCCATCTTTAAGGAACTCTTAGGACACTTATAGACACTTGTTTTCCCCTTATTTCTTCATGATTCGAGGTTAATTTGAGTTGTGATTTGAGGGTGTAACTTCGGTTACGTTTCCTTGTTATTACTAACTTGTTTGTTAAGTCGTGCAAGGTATTTCAGGAGAGCTTTCGATCATTAATCATCGGTTGGTTATCCATTTGGTATTCCACTTTATTTGTGGGATACCACTTCACTTCCGTTGCGATTTATCTTTGTCTCTCATTCTTGAGACGTATATATGCATTTGTTGTGTTTTACTTGGATTGCACTTTCATGCAGGTTACTTGTATGGTTGTGTCTGATACACACACCACACGTCAGTTGTGATTTATTTTCACACCGACAATGTTTTGACGCTGATACTTGTACCGGGTTCTGACTCACTTTTGTTTGCTTGATGATAGCTTGCTCCCCGGGTTTCTTGTTTTGCTTACTTTGCTATGGATTACTATCCGTTCGGTATTACTTCTCTTCTCTTTTACTAATTCCACATTTTTTTTCTTTTGATGCCATGAGAAGTAGGATTGGGAGTCTGTGCCACTTGGTCGGCAATTCTAGAAGTCCTCAAAGGAGGCTCTATTTGTGATTGTTTAATATTGTGCCTAAGAACTCCGAAGAGGTATCCCATTCCCGTATCCCCTTATAAGACCTCAAAGAAGGCATCAGGCAGAATGAGAGTCCACAATCGACTCCCGCCATTTCTAGTCCCAGGTCGTTCTTAGCCCGCATTTCATGTTGATGCTTTGAACATAGCTTATTTTTGTTATCGAGTCGGTCAAGTGGAAAAGGGTTTCACAATCAAACCCCACACCTTGTCTATAGCTCGCATTGACCGATGCTGATGCTTATGTGATCTGATTCACATCTTCCCCTCTTACTTTGCTCTCCATGGTTCTCAATACCATTGGATGAGTACCCTTATTTCCCACAGCTAGCTTGTTTGCCTCGGTTGATATGACCTCTTGGCTAAAGCTCCCCCTTTTCTTACTTTGATTGCGTGACATTATTGTTGACTGACACTGTTTATTCTTTCGTTTGCTTTTATTTCATTTTGTGATTGATTTATCCTGTGTTTACTTGTCTGATGACATGATCCCGTAGGATTCCGCACTTCACTTAATTTTTGATTAAGTCAGAGGTAGGAGAGACATTAGGATAACAATTCATGCATGACAACATTAGTGAGATTCCCCTCTTGATCCTGACCTTAGGACCATTATTACACGCTGACTTGTAGGATCGAGTTTTCCCCTTAGACTTTCTGTGTGTCCTTCCCTTTTGTTCTCTCGCACCCATGCGATCGAGACAGTTTCCTGTTCACCCGTAGTTACGTGAACTACGGATGCTCTGATTCCTCTTTCTTTTCAGATTGAGGATACATAGGCACGAGATGCGATGTCTCGGCGAGCACACTAACAAATAACTTCCCTTTTCTCTCGCATCCGTGCGATTGAGACGAATCACCTAGCACACTAACAACTAACTTCCAATTTCTCTTACACCTTTGAGTCATCTCCTCTCATCTCCCTTGATCCACTTGTAAAGGATGCGTCATTTCCGTTCTACTGCAAATAGGTAAACGCGTAAGACTCCCACGCCGAGCGGCAACACCTAAACTGCTGGAACGCGAACGTTGGCGTATTCCACTTAAAAGATACAAACAAAGCAAAGTCATCCCTAGTGAGGGGAACTACGTCGCTCTAATTCTTCATTGGTTAATGGAGATACGTAGGTAGGAGATCGTGCGAGATCTCTGCGAGCACAACCTTATTTATCAAACCTTTTCTCTCGCACCCGTGCGATCGAGACTTTTTCATCAAACCAAACCGACCCGTAGGTCGAACTACGACTGCTCTGACTTCCTCCCTCTGGTTAGATTGAGGATACGTAGGCACAGGCACGACGCCTGGCGAGCAACCTTCCCCCATAATTCGTAGTCCGAACTACGTTGACTCTGATTTTCCCGCTCCCGAGGGAATACGTAGGCCTAGGACGACGATGTCCTACTGAGTCACTTTTTCTCTTTTCCCTCCATTTCTCCATTTCACCTTTTATTTCCAGTTTCCAGTTAGCAGTAAGCTTCAGATAACCTACACCCTTTGATCGATAACAACAAGCGTGGATCCCATCGAGTACGATGGACGCGAGAGGGTGCTAATACCTTCCTCTCACGTAACCGACTCCCGAACCCAGGCTATGGTTACGATGACCATTCCTTTCCATTTGTTGAGGTTTTCTTAGATCGTTTCCTTTCCCTACGTCTGGATAAATTATGTTCGGTGGCGACTCTCATATTCTTTTCTGCCGGTTGATTTTTGCAGATGCGAGAGCGGGCGACTCTGCTGGGGAGAGATTGAACTCTTGCTAGTCTATCCCCTATGCGAGTCAATCCTAACACCTATTTGTTTTTTATTATAGGGTGTTTATTTGTATGCTTTACTCACTTTATTTATGGCATTTTTGCATGTTTACTATTTTATTACATTTACTTGCTTTTCATTTTACTGTTGCCATATATTCTGTGCTGGACTGTGCTGGATTTTTTCTGTTTGGTGGGATGGGTGTTTTGAGAGATAAGCCCACTACCCAGGCTTGAGGATACACATAGGATTTAGAGTGGACAGTCGTGTCGCTTGCATGGTGTTGACCACGTGAAGTGTTCGCAAGATCCACAGCCAGACGAGGCCCATCTAGGAGATATCTGATACTGCATGTTGATGCAGACCTTTGGATATTCCTTTATGAGCTGTCGACTCTGGTGACCATTTCCCGAGGACTCAGCATAGGCACTCCTTCAGGGAGTAATAATGGCAGACCAGAAATGGCAAACCCATTACGTATCCTGCCGAGGACCCATAACTAGGAACTTGCTATAGGATGACCTTATTTTTGAGGGTATTAGTGGATGACCTATTTGTTTGGAGATAGTATTGTACCCATCAGGATGAATGTACTATTGCTTCTCAAATCGAGAATCTGAAACTGAGGATCCCACGTTTTAGTACCCACATGTGAGAATGGGCGGGTGTTTACAGGTTTGCAGGTAACTGTAACCTTCATCCTACTCTGTATTATGGTTTTCTTATCAGTGTGGACTTATCAGCCTGGTATTATGGTATTATGATTATTCGGATATTCTGGTATTCCGATTATTCTGGCACCTTGATTATTCCGGTGTTCTGATTATCCTGGTATTCTGGTATTCTGGTATTCTGGCATTCTGATTATTCAGATATTCTGGTATTCCAGAATTCTCTTCAGAACATACCTATAAGCTTATTCAGCCATCAGTACAGTACTTATTCAGAATATATGGAAGCTTTGATCCCACGTCTTATTGCATTTTTGCATTGCATTTGCATCTTGCATCATTTTGCATATCTTTCTCCAGGCTAGATCAGTGAGCTCATCCATCTTTTTCCTCCTCCTGCAGTTGGTTTCCCGACTTTCGTATTGGAATTAAATTAGCTTCTGGAAGAATCATGAATTCAGGGGAGAGAAATCAGTTTGTGACTATGGCCGAGGTTGAATTGATGAGAAATCAGTTGGATCAACTTATGGAAGTTATGGCCGCCATGACTAGGGGAGAGGCCAATATTCAGAGAATTGACAATGTCATTCTACCTCCGGTGAACAATGTTGCTCAAGCTCTGCCAGTGCGAATCCCTGTTGAGGATCCTATTATGCAAGAGCATTCCATTGTCCGAGGCAGACATTCATCTTCTCTTGATGCCACTGATTATCAGAGTTTTGCATTTTCTGTGTCAAATGTCAAAGGGGTAGTTCCAAAGATGAAGCCTAAGGACCCACGATCTGTTGATGATGAAATATACCGTGTGTTGGACGAGAAACTTAAAGCCCTGGAAAGGCGTGATACTCTTGACCTGAATGCTTCAAGCATGTGTTTGGTACCTAGCCTTGTAATGCCTCCAAAATTTAAGACGCCGAAGTTTGAGAAGTACAAAGGGGATAGCTGTCCGAAGCAGCATTTGGTGATGTTTTGTCGAAGAATGTCTTCGTATGCCCACGACGACAAGCTCATGATTCATTGTTTCCAAGATAGTTTGAGTGGGGCATCTCTGTATTGGTATATGCAGTTGCAGAGTGGTAGCATCCAATCATGGTCAGATCTAGCCAACGCCTTTGTGAAGTAATACAACTATAATCTTGACATGGCTCCCAGCTGAATACATTTGCAAGACTTGTCTTAGGAAGATAACGAATCATTCTGAGAGTATGCTCAGAGATGGAGAGAATTAGCCGCTCGTGTTCAACCGGCACTTTCGGATAGAGAATTGGTTGATTTGTTCATGGATACCTTGCAAGGGCCGTACTTGGAAAAGATGATTGTCAATAGGGCATCAAAATTTTCTGACCTGGTGATGGTGGGAGAACTTATCGAGAGCCTGCTCAAGTGTGGAAAGCTCCAAGGCATCTCGAACTTCCAAGCTAATGAAAAAGAATCAGTTGTTAGTTCTCAAGAAGGATCAGAGAAAGAAAATAGTTCCATCCAGGAATCTTCATCACCTCATTCTCAGCATTCAAGCATATCAACTGTTCAAAGTCAGCAATCTTCTGAGTCTCCGTATCAAGGACAATATTCTTCTGCAAATCAAGGACCTCCCCAGAATCAACGGTCATATCGCCGCCAGCCGTGTCAGCACGCCCGACAAAGGCCGAGAAAGCCAGAGAGGCATTTCACTCAGTTACCAATGTCGTACAGTCATATGTTGCCAAATTTAATCAAAGGTGGACTTATAGTTCCAAAAGAGATAGGTCCAGTGATTCCTCCGTACCCACCAGGTTTTGATGTCAACGCCCATTGTGATTACCATGCTGGGGCACATAGGCATTCATCTAAAGACTGTAAGGTGCTCCAGAGCAAAGTTCAGACACTTCTTAACTCCAATATGTTCTCATTCATGCCTCAGGGTATTCGAATCAACAATCCTCTTTCGTCCAGTCAAGTGGGTTCATCAGTCTAGGTTATGGAAGAAGTCACCGAGAGTAGTGGTGCAAATGATTATCAGACTGACTTCGATGAGCAATACTGAAGATGGCTAGCTCATTGTCACTCCCGAAAGATTCGCATCCAATGGTACAAGCGAGAGAGTGGCGCAGAAAACACAGAGTCGCCAACAATGTGTATTTATCCCGAGAGAGGGAAAGGAAACACTGCATAAACCTGAGGGAAGGAAAAGACATGGTCTCGCGACCAAGAGAAATGGGTACGGGAGTCGGTTACGCGAAGGAAAGGTGCTAGCACCCAACACGTCCATCGTACTCGATGGGATCCACGCTTGCTGTCTGCATCAAGGGGTGTCATCGTCTGGAGCTCCACGACTACGGGACCGGAGAAGGAGTGAGAACGGAAAGAACAGAGAAACGAAGAAGAAAAGAAAAATAAGAAGTGACTCGATAGGATGGTATCGTTGTCCTAGGCCTACGTACCCCTTCAGTGCAATGGGAAAGTCAGAGTCAACGTAGTTCGGATGGGAACTGTGGGGGAAGGTTTCTCGCCAAGACAATCGCTGTCTTGTGCCTACATATCCTCAATCGGACGAGAGAGAGGAATCAGAGCTGATGTAGTTCATGGGTACGACCACATATGGGTAAGTGTTTTTACGTGAGCGACGAGCTCTTTTCTAAAAAGAAGAAGTTTGAAACCCAACAATCCCGAAGGATAAAAAGATTTGAATTTGTTTGATATTTTTTAAGACAGAAGTGTTTTAAGTTAGTTCGTAACTTACATTGAACCAAAGTCTACCATGCGGGAACGAGTGAATCGCATAGGTACCTCCAAATGGGATGTATGCTAAATGCCCTAGAAGAGGAGGGGAGACCCCTCGTTCTTCATTTCCTACACTTAAGGCTCGAGCGCAAGTTACGTTATATTTTATTAAGTGTTTTCAAGAAGTTTGAGATGAGAAGAGAGACGACTCGAAGGAAACTCTAACATGCAAAATAGATCCTATGGTTAGTGAGGCTTAGGAGGGACGACTACCTAAAACCCAATGCTAATCCTACTCCAAGCTTAATCAAAAATTAAGTTGGACTAGGTAGATCTAAAGGGAGAGAATCCAAGACTTAAACAAGTCTTGAGATTCATGGGAGGAAGAGAGTGAAAAGAGAAGGAAAGGAACAACCCCTACAATAGCACACTTGCTTCAGAACAGCAATGAAATCAAACGCAAACACTAATCAGCATTTCACAGTATACAATCCAGCATGAAAACAGGTGTAAAAAGCCACAAACGGCATGTGTACACATGGACATCACATATGACAACACTTTATGCAAAACTCAGATGTGAAATCAGGACAGCATCATGCACCACATTTGAATACGATTCAATCAAGGCAGAGCAAACGTGCATCAAACATCATACGTATCAAACAATTGATCATGACCACAAACACATTAGAACTCACATGGAATAGACTTGAAAGCATTGTGGAGGAATGCATCACATTATGAAAGAATGCACAATATTAAGCATATGATCAAGTTTAATCAAGTATGCACCTCATGAAATTGAAAGCAAATGAACATGCACATAATTATCCAGCAATCATCATCATCAATTAGCAATTAACAAGCTCAAAGTGTGTGCATTACGTGATCATCACAACAATTAATCAACAACGCAAGCATTAACGTTCAATGAAAAATAAAAGAACGCGTGTCGAAAAATCATGTTCATACAGTGGTGTGTGTTGAAATAGCTCAAGAACAATCTACCAATCATCAATGCATTAATCCATGAAGTTTAAACATGTTATGGAAGTCAAACAAGCAAGAAAATGCACCAAAATACCATTCTGCTTCAGTGGTAACAGGTTACAGCATAACTGACAACCGGTTACACAGTTCAAAAATGCACCAACACGCTGAAAAATACACAGTGTAACCGGTTACAGCATAACTGCAAACCAGTTACACAGCAGCAGAATTCAAAAATAAGTGTTCAGAATCACTTTTCCGCAACTTATCACTCATGCAATCATATCCAATGATCATGTAATCAACAATGCATGAGATTTCACATCAAATATAAGTAATCAAACATCAATTTCATCAATCAAACAACAAGATCACAAATCAAATCAAGCAAATGGATCAAATCATATCACAAACCAAAGATCTACAATGCATAAGTTGAAATTAAGCTAAATCAAGCATAGATCTAAGGAAAACCAACCTACAAGGCTGAGATTTGCCTTGGTGATTGTTGAGCACGAAAATTGGTGAATCCAAGCAAGAAAACCAAAGATCTATGTGATGAACTTCAAGATCCAAGCAAGAACAACCAAGATCCAAGCTAAAACCACTCAAATAATGAAAAGCTGCTCCAAAAGTGATTCCACCCTCCAAAACAGTAGCAAATCCAAGATTCTTTCAAGAATTAATGAATGGATGGTGGTTTAGTTCCAAGATCAACAAATTTCAATGCAAAATTTGTTGAACTTTGATGGAGGAACTTTGGGTGAGGGTTTGGAAAATGAGGGAAAAGTTTGAGAGAATTGGGGAGAGATGTGTAGAAAATTCAGAAAATGGATCAAAGTTATGTGAGGTTTGGAATGAATTGATTTAAATAGAAGCTAGGTTAGGAATTCAAATGTGGTTTGGAGTGAGGTTTAGTGGGTGGAAATTGGGGTGAAAAGTGGATTAGGAAAGGAAATGAGGAATTAGAGTGGAAAATGTTGGAAGGAACTTGAATTTTGGGTGGAAAATGATGAGAATAACAATTCTAGATCCTTCCCCCATGTGCACATGCCAAGCACATGATCACTAATGATGCAATCTGAAATTTTCAAATTTTGCCCAGAGTAACCTTTTACAGCATAACTGATAACCGGTTACTAAGTTCAAAAACTGAAGAATTGCGCAGAAAAACCAAAGGGTAACCGGTTAGCAGTTACACTGTAACCGGTTACACAGTACAAAATTTGAATTTTGGCGCCTCTTGGAGGGAAACTTGGGAAAGTGACTTCTGATAGCTGTTCTGAACTCGTTAAACCTCTGAAACTCAAAATTTGATATTTCCACTGAGTAACACCTGAAATGAAACACAAATTCTTGCTGATATCTCGTAATATCCTGCTAGAGTAATAATGCCTGATATCGGATTGCTTGGATAAAAAAAATGACTGCTGACGCTTCTGTTTATCAAAACGAATGACGAGCAAAATAAATGCTCAAAAAGACTTTGAAAATTATTTGCTTGGCTCTGAACATTGTTGGAAATGATACTGGCACTGATGACGCCATGAGTTGCTAGAAAATACCTTGATCCCATGCCAAGAGAATTATGCAAATGCAGAAATGACGATGCAAATGAAATGAAACATAAGCTAGAAGGATTAGAAACACTAGGGCAAATTTTGGGGTGTTACAGCTACCCCTATTCAATCAACTTGGATCTGAAGGTATGATAGCAACGGCTTTCAGACATTCAAGGTAGAAGGTGATTGAATACCAAAAGAAACCTAAAATTTGCAATCTTCAAAGGAGGGACGACTCCGCTGGGGAACAAACAATAAATGCTGCACTGTCACAACACGGACGAGTGCTAGCTATGCTGGGGATAAACACGGACGAGTGTTAAGGAATCAAAGATATCAGATATGGACGGGTACTGAAAAGGTACACGGACGGGTGCAAAGGGGTTAAATACGGACGGGTATCGAAAAGGTACACTGACAGGTGTAAAAGGATTCAATACGGATGGGTATCGAAAAGGTACACGGACGGGTGTAAAAAGATTTCAATAGGGACGGGTACTGAAAAGGTACACGGACGGGTGTAAAAAGATTTTAATACGGGCGAGTACTGAAAAGGTACACGGACGGGTGTAAAAAGATTTCAATACGGACGGGTACTGAAAAGGTACATGGACGAGTGTAAAAAGATTCAATACGGACAGGTACTGAAAAGGTACACGGACGGGTGTAAAAGATTCAATACGGACGGGTATCGAAAAGGTACACGGATGGGTGTAATGGATAAATTTACTGGGAAATAATCTCGCTGGGGAATGGAAGGCAACACGGACAGGTGTCATCAAAAGGTCAATACGGACGGGTATTGAAACAAAAGGTTCAAACACGGACGGGTGCCGAAGGAAACACGGACGAGTGTCTGACGGTAAAAATCTTAAGGGGATAAACCAAAGGACCACCTGGACGAAGGGGTAAAAATGAAATCATGGATTAACGATCCTGGAAAACAACTCTGCAAGGGAATGTCAAATATTGCTTTGAATGACTAAACCCACCACTTGTGGAATAAAGTCGAATGATATCCTGAGATCCGGTTTTCCTGACGAAGAAAAACTCAAACCTAGCTTATGCTTCGGACGCATATGTTTGAATTTTGCCGTAATGCTCCACGTGAAGTGGAAATGCTACGCATTTAGGAGGATGCCATGCAAAACAAATGCTTATGCAAAGCAAAAGACCATCCCAACGAAATAAACGCTGAGAACAGAAGCAGCTCTACCGAGGATGATAAGCTACATTGTTATCAAACCAAAGAACAATTCTGAGGAGAACTTCACCCTGTTAGGGAAGATCACAATCACCAACTCTGCTGGAGATGGACGAAACTCCGATAGAATACCCACTCTGTTGAGGAATATCAAGATCAACAACTCTACTGGAGATGAACGAAACTCCGAGAGAATACCCACTCAGTTGAGGAGGGAAAGAATACTGAAGATGGAAACTCCTCCGCCGGGGATCACCAAATACTTCAGAACTTGGCTTTGACACTTGCCAAAAATGATTGGACTTAAAAACCGCTGAGGATACCACTCACCACCAGACTCTGCTTGGGGATGTTGGTGAGCTTAATCTGCTATTAGGGAAATAACTTTACCCTCACCCTGCTGGGGATTAGATCAAGCCGTTGTCGGTGAGACTATACCTTATGACCAACTGAGGAAAGTAGACACCAGGATTCTGTGGGGATAATAACATCTTTGTCCACGAACTTCCTGCTGGAGATACAACAACATCCACCTTAGAGCAATCAACTTCTGAACGCTTGCTAAGGAATAGTAATCCAAACACAACTTTGACTGGGTATACAATCCTCTGTACTCTGCTGAGGAGGACGATCCTCAACGACTCCACTTGGGGGAAAAAGTAGTTGTCAACATCCACCCTGCTAGGGGATAAACACCTTGTTTCCTGACTAGATGAGGAAAAAACAACTGCCCCATATCCTATGGGGAAACACCATCTTTGATCAAAGAAGATGCCCCATCAATCTCTTGCAGAAGAGGCTGTAGAAATAGCAACTTCTGGCTACCTTCTGAGGAAAGATGAGCCAAATCACAACTCTGGCTGGGGGAAAACCTCTTATATCCTGCTAGGGAGATGATCCTCAACGACTCCGCTTGGGGAATTACCCTTTTATACATTGTTGAGGAAGACGACCCTCGACACTCTGATGGGGAAGAGTAATAAACTACTGAGGACGATCAGACCTCAAAGTTGGAGGAAGCAACTCTACTGGGGAGAGAAGCAAACTGCTGAGGAAAACTAGGCTTCAAAGTTGGGGAGAGCTCTACTGGGGAGGTACACCTGTCATCTTGCAAAACCAACAGAAAGGTCTACGTGTAAAAATGATTACTTTGATTATCAGCATAGTGGCTGTCTCCTAAGCAATTGCCACTGCTTTCCAACTTGTTTCACAGAGCTCAACATTTTAGCATGTAATGTTTATCAAAAATATCGGACATTTTCACAAATAAAATAGGTAAAACAAAAAACAAAAGCTCTTTGACTGAAATGCAAAGTTTATTGAATGATTAGCCTGTAAATAGGCATTTACATTTGGAAGCAATTCCTGAAAAGGGGTAATTGCACAAAAAGCAAAAGAAAATACAACTGTCGGCAATATGGGGAACAGAATCCACCATGACTCGACTCAGCTATAACCCATATGACTTGTTTATCTGCAGATACTTTGGCCTTTGAAGATGACTGACTGGACTGATTTCTTTCCTTCGAATTTTCCAAGTGCGAATAGCGATCACAGATCGAATGCGGATTGTAGTCTTTTCTTTTAAATCCTTAAGTTTTGCCTGGATCGCCCTTTTCGGGTTTTCAATCCACCGGGATACCCATTTTTGCCAAAGTTGTCTTTTTAGGTTTTCAACCTTGCGGGTTTATCTCCTTTTTTTTATTTTTATCCCTAATTTTTTCCCGAACCTTTTCTTTTTATGGTTCGCCAGGATGCCCCTTTTTTGCCTGAACCTTTTTTTTATGTTCAGCGGGTCTTTTTTATGCAAAGTATTTTTTGACTACATCCGCATTCACAGGGGACGTAAAATCTTCGCCATCCATAGTTGAAAGTAATAAGGCTCCACTAGAGAAAACCTGTCTTACTACATATGGCCCTTCGTAATTCGGAGTCCACTTGTCCCTGTGATCTGTTTGAGGAGGAATGATCCTTTTCAGAACTAATTCACCAGTTTGAAAACACCGAGGACGCACTTTCTGATCAAATGCTTTTTTCATCCTGCTCTGATACAACCGACCATGCGCAATGGGTTTCAGCCTCTTCTCTTCAATGAGGTCCAGTTCATTCAGCGGGGAATGCACCCACTCAGCTTCATCAAGCTTCGCATCTGTCAGAATTCTCAAAGAAGGAATCTCGACTTCTAATGGCAGAACTGCTTCCATACCATACACCAGTGAGAAAGGAGTTGCCTCAGTTGATGTGCGTACCGAAGTACGATAACCATGTAAAGCATACGGCAACATCTCATGCCAGTCTTTGTATGTCACTACCATCTTCTGCACAATCTTATTTATGTTCTTATTTGCCGCTTCAACACCCCCATTCATCTTCGGGCGGTAAGGAGACGAATTGTGATGTTCGATCTTAAAGCTCTGACATAGCTCCTTCATCATCTTATTGTTCAAATTCGAACCATTGTCAGTAATGATTCTCTCTGAGACTCTATACCAGCAGATGATGTCCTTCTTGATAAACCTGGCTACCACTTGTCTGGTGACGTTGGCATACGATGCTACTTCTACCCACTTCGTGAAATAATCAATAGCCACCTGGATAAAACGATGTCCATTCGAAGCAGTTGGCTTAATCTTCCCAATCATGTCAATGCCCCACATGGCAAAAGGCCAAGGTGACGACAAAACATTCAGAGGAGTAGGCGGTACGTGCACCTTGTCAGCGTAAATCTGGTATTTATGACATTTTCGAGCGTATTTAAAATAATCAGACTCCATAGTCATTCAGTAATACCCCGCTCTCAACAATTTTCTTACCATGGCATGCCCATTGGCATGAGTACCGAAGGAACCTTCGTGAACTTCTTCCATTAACAGGCCTGCCTCGTGTTCATTAACACAACGTAGCAAGACCATGTCAAAGTTTCTCTTGTATAACACATCGTCCTTGTTCAAAAAGAAGTTTCCTGATAACCTCCTCAATGTCTTTTTATCCTTGGAAGATGCCCCAGCTGGGTATTCCTGACTCTTCAAGAAGACTTTGATGTCATGATACCAAGGCTTTCCATCTGATACCCCTTCAACTGCAAATACAAAAGCAGGTCTGTCCAAGCGCATGATTCTGATTGAAGGAGTTTCATTCCAACGATTCACTTGGTACATTGATGACAACATTGCCAACGCATCAGCCATCTGATTCTCAACCCTGGGAATGTGATGGAAGTCCACTCTGTCAAAGAAAAGTAACAACCTTCTGGCATAGTTATTATACGGAACAAGATTCGCTTGACGAGTCTCCCATTCTCCTGTAATCTGATTAACCACCAACGCAGAATCACCATAAACATCGAGGTTCTTGATTCTCAAATCAATTACTTCTTCTAACCCCATGATGTATGCTTCATACTCTGCCTCATTGTTGGTGCATATGAATGCTAATCGGGCAGTAAAGGGTATATGAGAACCCAGTGGAGTCGTAATGATTGCCCCGATTCTGTTACCATATGAATTAACAGCTCCATCAAAGACCATCTTCCACTGAGATCCAATCTCAGGTCCTTCATCAGGCAAAGGTTCTTCACAATCCTTCATCTTCAGATACATGATATGCTCATCCGAAAATTCAAACTTCATCGGTTGATAATCCTCAATTGGCTGTTCGGCAAGATATTCTGACAAAACACTTCCCTTAATGGCCTTTTGGGAAACATACTTAATATCGTATTCTGTCAGAACTATCTGCCAATGGGCTATTCTACCAGAAAGTGCTTGCTTCTCAAACACATACTTGATCGGATCCATCTTCGAAATCAATAGGGTTATGTGGTTTCACATATACTACCTCAAACGCTTAGCGGTCCAAGCGAGTGCACAACATGTTCTCTCCAGCATCGAGTACCTTGACTCACAATCAGTAAACTTTTTACTCAAGTAGTAGATGGCATCCTCTTTTCTACCTGACTCGTCTTGTTGACCGAGCACACAACCCATTGAATTTTCAAGAACCGTGAGATACATAATCAAAGGTCTTCCTAGCACTGGTGGCATAAGGACCGGAGGTTCCTGCAAGTATTCTTTAATCTTTTCAAACGCCTTTTGACAATTTTCATTCCACCTGACCGCTTGATATTTTCTTAACAACTTGAAGATTGGTTCACACGTGGCCGTGAGATGTGAGATGAACCTAGCAATGTAGTTTAATCTCCCCAAGAAACCATGAACTTCTTTTTCTGTTTCGGCATAGGCATTTCTCGTATGGCTTTTACCTTTGCAGGATCAACCTCGATACCTTTTTCACTAACAATAAACCCCAGCAATTTTCTAGATCTCACCCCGAAGGTGTATTTGTTAGGATTCAACCTCAGTCTGAATTTTCTTAACCTTTCAAATAGCTTCTGAAGATTCACCAGATGTTCTTCCTCCGTTTGTGACTTCGCAATCATGTCATCAACATAGACCTCGATCTCTTTGTGAATCATATCATGAAAGAGAGTCACCATCGCCCGCTGGTAAGTTGCCCCTGCATTTTTCAATCCAAAGAGCATCACTTTGTAGCAAAAAGTTCCCCACGGTGTTATGAATGTTGTCTTCTCCATGTCCTCTGGGGCCATCTTGATTTGGTTATACCCAGAGAAGCCATCCATGAAGGAAAACACAGAATACTGAGCAGTATTATCAACTAACACGTCAATGTGAGGGAGCGGGAAATCATCCTTTGGGCTTGCTCTGTTCAAATCCCTGTAATCAACACACATCCTGACCTTCCCATCCTTCTTAGGTACAGGCACGATGTTAGCAACCCATGGAGGATAATTTGTCACGGCAAGAAATCCGGCATCTAGCTGTTTCTGAACCTCTTCCTTGATTTTGACAGACATCTCCGGTTTAGTTCTTCTCAACTTTTGCTTGACCGGAGCACAACCTTCTTTAAGTGGTAGCCGGTGTACAACAATATCAGTATCGAGCCCAGGCATGTCTTGGTAAGACCAGGCGAAGATATCCACATACTCACGGAGCATTTGAATCAATCTTCCCTTGACATTGTCTTCCAATGCAGCCCCAATCCTTACTTCCTTTCTAGCGTCCTCAGTTCCCAGATTCACCATCTCAATTTCCTCCTGATGAGGTAAGATGACTCTCTCCTCTTGTTTCAACAATCTGGCCAACTCTTCGGGTAGTTCACAATCTTCGTCAGTCTCTTCTTCAGCCTGATAGATTGGATTGTCAAAGTTATACCGAGCTATAGCTGAGTCATGATCGGTGTCATCTGAACAAAAAGACCTGCATGATTGATGAGGTATGTTTTATTATGTATGAAACAAAAGAAACACATTACCATTTTGATGTGGGTTTTTAATGCATAAAAATAAAATAAAACAGAAAGACAGAGATCAAAATATTTGAGTGTGAAAAGTCCTTTATTGATGATAAAGCAAAACATGCAACAGTTAAAAGCCCTACAAATAAAATCACTACGTCTTGGGTAGAACGCAGGATTAACATAATAGGAAAACAAAGCAATTACTCAAAGCCAGTCACTTGAATGACTTTCTCGGAAGACCAGTTGCACAGACTTTCTCCTGGGACGCAAGGGTGGATCCAGCTATCCATGTCACAATCACTGTCCCCTTCTTCCTCAATGGCATTAACTCTGTCAAAGAAAACGCCGGCACTGGTGAAACGGACTGGGCCATAGAATTTGGGAAGATCCCCGTCTCTCCTGGATGGCTTATATCCCAATCCATAAGTATCCCTCTTCTCCTGAACTTCAACCACCTGGCCCCACCTCTGTGAGCTACCAGCTTCAACCACAGCTTTGGCGTCTTTAAACGAAGACATAGAAACCTCAGGTTGATCTGCCACTGCAGGCTGCTCTATAGCTTCAGACTGGACAACCTCTTCCGAAACCTTCACCTTCTCAAACCCCTGACATAGCGTCTCATGGATTTCACCATCCACTTCCACGTATTTGAAGGTCGACAGCTGACTAATCATTATGTCTTCTTCCCCGCACACCGTCACTACGTGACCATCAACCATGTATTTTAGCTTTTGATGCAAAGTGGAGGTTACAGCGCCTGCACCATGGATCCAAGGACGACCCAACAAACAGCTATACGCTGGCTGAATATCCATTATATAAAATGTTGCATCAAAGATTTTCGGTCCAACTTTGATCGGAAGCACTATCTCACCAAAGACAGATCTCTTCGAGCCATCAAAAGCTCGCACCACCAATTCGCTTGGTGTACAAAATAAGTCCCCTGGTATCTAACTTCATTAATGCTTTCTTGGGCAATACATTCAACGATGATCCAGTATCAACCAATACATGTGACATCAGTGAACCACGACACTCAATCGAAATATGCAGGGCATGGTTATGATTCCTCCCAGTAGGAGTCAAATCAAGATCTGTAAAACCCAAGCCATTGCCCGCATTCACGTGCGCTACAACCCCTTCCAGCTGGTTAACAGAAATCCCTTGAGGAACATAGGCTGCATTCAAAACTTTCATAAGAGCATTCCTGTGAGCATCAGAACACAATAGCAAAGACAGAATAGAGATCTTGGACGGGGTCTGATGTAACTGGTCCACGATCTTGTAATCACTTTTCTGGATGAGTCTCATAAATTCCTCTACATTTTCAAAAAAAGCATCATCTACCGGCTTTACAGTAGAATCAGTAATCACTGGAGTCTGAACAGAACCATCCATTGCCTGTTTTCCCTTATCTTGCCTAGAGGTACTGGGTTGATCATTAACAAGAGTATGCACTCTACAACTTCTGGTTATAGCATCAGTCTCAACCTTAACTTCAGGACCAGCACTCACTGGTGAAGTATTCATTAATTCCTGCTTTTGTCCATTGACAAACACCTCTGCACCGTAATTCCAAGGAATAGCTTTAGTGCTTTCATACGGAATGGGTCCAGCCCTTGTGATAATAACTGGGGGTGGCCTGGTCGGACCAGAAATAGTAATCGTTTTGAACGGAATGGTGATAGTAGCAACCTTCTCACTAACAACCTCTTCTTGTTGATTACACCGATCAAACTATAAACAACCCTCATTAATCATACTCTGGATACCCATCTTCAACGAATCACAACCATTAACCTTCGTCACACAAACTGAGCAATTCTCATCACAGCCCTGATAGACACCACCCTTCAATAACCTATTTTTAACCATAACCAACAGAGTCTTCAACTCCTCAACATCCGTGATCAAATTCAAAGCTTCACATTCCTCAATTATTGCATTCACCCTCGGCCCATTGTGGTCAGGCATCGGGTTTTGAATAACATTGGGCCCAGCGTTCGAGAAATTGATAGCTTTGGAGTCTACATGGTCTTGCACCTTGTGATGGAACACCCTACACTTCTCCAAAGTGTGCCCCGGAGCACCGGAATAAAAATCGCAGTGTGCGTTAGCATCGTAGCCTCGAGGGAGTTCCCCTGTTGGTGGAGCCAGGGTACGGAGCTCAACTAGACGCAACTGCAGCAAATGTTGCAACAACTGTGCATATGACATTGGGGGTTGATCAAAATGCCTCTCTGCATTCCTTTGTCTGTTCTGATACTGGCCCTGCTGCTTGTTCTGATTAGCATTATTCCTCTGTTGTTGTGATGGAGGTAACGTTGCCAGGATAGTTACCGATGCTACTTGTTGATTATTGCCCAGGCGCTGTTTCCCTTTTCCCCTGTGAGATGATACAGCGTTGGCCTCTTCTTTCTTCTTATAACTATCAAATGGCTTCTTTCCATGCCCAGAGGACGATCCGTCACCACTAGAAACCTTTCCAGCCTTAATTCCAACCTCTACCTTCTGTCCGATAGCAATCACATCTGCAAACTTGCCTAGAAAACAAGGCAATAACTTCTCATAATAGTGCTTAGGCAGTGTGTCCATAAACATATCCAACATCTCTTTTTCCAGCATTAGTGGTTGTAGCCTAGCCGCCAATTCACGCCACCTTTGCGCATATTCTTTGAAACTTTCATCATTTTTCTAGGACATGCTCAACAACTGAGTTCTGTTGGGAGCCATGTCTGTGTTGTACTGGTAATGCTTAATAAAAGCTGCAGCTAGCTCTCTCCAAGTACAAACATCTCTACTTTCCAGCGCCATGTACCATTCCAAAGATGCGCCAGACAGGCCGTCTTGGAAAAAGTGCATCATTAACTTTTTGTCCTTGGCATGAGCAGCCATCTTCCTGGTATAAGCCTTTACATGAGTTCTCGGGCAAGTGGAACCATTATACTTCTCCAGTGTAGGAATCTGAATCTTGTGTGGAATGACAATATCAGGGACCAACCCTAGGTTGTCCAAATCTATTCCCAAATCATCCTGTTTCACAACCCCCTTCAATTGCGCCTCAATTAAACGAATCTTCTCATCACTGACCACAGGTAGGCCAGCGTCCAAGCTTCTGACTAAAAAAACATCATCATGTTGATCATCAATACGATGGCCATGGATAGCTCAAACAGTACTTCCTTCTCCAACCACTGAAGGAATACCACCCTGTCCACCAGCCCCAGGAATAGGAATATTGATACCAGCACCACCTCCGCCCGGAGGAATAACACGATTAAGAAAACCACCCTGTAAGATGCCACTTTCATCAACCTACGATACCAAAGGCTGAACTAGAGTTCTGAATTCATTCTGACTCTGCACCACACCTTGCATTATCTCCATAAATTGATCGATGCGAGCTTGCATAGCTGCCATGTCTGCCTAAACTTTGTCTATCATTCTGCTTTGATTAAGCCTGGTAGAATACCGATGAGTTGGTTGATCAATCCTGACTATAAAAAAGAGAGAGCATAAGAAAACCAGAGAATCTGAGCTAACCTGCAATGCACAAATGAGATGATTATGCACATGCAAATGCAAACATGTTTGTATATTCGCAGGGCGATCCATCCTTTGATTCCAGTTTAAAGATAAGATAGGATGAAACTGCTGCTCATATATAAATCAGAGAAAATCACTATCAGAAATTACAATCCAAGGTACCATAAAGAGCCTGAAACAAAATAAGCAAAAGTCCCAGCCAACAATTCTGGTGGTGACCCAAAATACAAAGAAAAAAACAAACTACAAACTACTGAGTAGAGTTCTCTTCAATCATCATGATCTTGCACCCTTTGAGGACCACTGCCTGAGCTAGAGCTTTTCCCACTTAGACCTCTTCACCTCCGCTTGTATCTTCAGCTCTTCTATGGTTGCTATGGCTTCATTGAATCGTTCCTAGACTGCGTGTCTTTGGAACGTCCCTGACAAGATCTCCTCATCTTTCTTCCTGAGCTTCAACTTCATACTCTCTATCTGCTCCAAATACTTATCCTCCTTCTGCTTGTTGGTTGTGATTGCAGTATCTCGGTAAGCATTGAACTTGTGAATCTTCGACCAAGCCTTGGCTAGGTCTTCCTTCTTGGATTTGAGAATCTTACTAACACCTTTTAGAGCTTGCCCTACCCTTTTCTTAGCTGCGACCTCTTCAGCCAGCTCCTTTTCTTTCTTAGCGAGAAGCTCCGTCTTCAACTTGGCAATATGAACAGCTTCACCTCGCTCATGTTTCAACTTGTAAATTTCCTTTTGTAACTCATTGTTCTCCTCTCGAATTTTCTCTTTTTCAGCCCACAGTTTGTTATACTTCTCTATCTCAATCGTGGTCTGAGATTCAATCAGCTAGGGGTAAGATGGAGGGTCTCTGTAGAATGGTAAAAGTACACTTTCTACTCTCCTCTGAATCCAGTCTTCGTACGCAGGGAAGGTTTTGTTGTTACACTTTCTAAAAGAAGTCTTTCCTTTCTTATGGCGATCTCTCCAAGCATTCGCAGCTTCTTTTAACACCTCCGGATTGGCTTCCTCACTCACAAATAGAGACTCTTGAACATCATGGCCCTTTGGCGGCTCATTCAAAGCATACCCAAATTTCCTAATAGCAAGAATGAGGTTGTAATTAATTCCCCCATTTCTTCTTATTAAAGGTACGTTTGGGTAACCTCTGCAACTAATTAGGATCTCTTGGCCCATCAAATCACGATTGATCCAAATCAAGTTGTCAGCCCTTAATCCCATTAATCTCTTTGACAAATCCAAAGTTTCTTTAGTGTCTTCGAATGCCCCAGATTTGGGAAGGCGATCAGCAAACCACTTATAGAACATTGGACCACAACAGTAAAGAGGTCCACCTCTCCTTTTCTCATTTTTATAGTGCATTGAATAATACAGATCCCCAAGCAAGGTAGGTACCGAATTCTTCGTGGTGAATATCCGGACGGCATGCACGTCTACAAAATCCTTCACATTAGGGAACAACGCCGTTCCATATACATACATAGCCAGGATGGCATTGAACACCGGCCAACACTTAGCCTTAGCACAAGTAGCAGTCTACTCGATCAAAAACTTCGTGTGAAAGCCTTGATAACCCCCTTTACTAGCAATATTTTTCTTTAACAAAGACTGATCCAAACATAAAGCAGCAGTAACCCTTTCCAGATCAGGAAATTCCTTAGAAGGATAGAAGGGAGCTTCTTCTTTGATTGAAACATCCAAAATGAGAGCATAATCTTCCAACGTCGGAGCCAAAAGATAATCCGCAAACAGAAAACACCGAAGGTGAGGGTCATAGAACTGTGCCAGAGTGTGCAGGGCCCTGAACTCATAGTTGGTAACATTCCGGGCAAAACTCAGAATCCTTCCATATTCTCCTCTAAAATCTGCCAATACCCCAGGTATTGCCATAGCCGAGATCTTGTGCACAGCATCTAAATGAAGCTCCTGGAACTTGTACAAGATGATATTCGTTCTCTCTCCAATGCTAATACTCATCATGGACAGTCTTCGAACAACCAGAATCAAAGTTAGGATGCAACCCTACAAATGAACAAACATGTTATAATGCAAAATGATGATGCAAAATGCAAACATGGGATCAAGGTATCCATGATGCTCAAAACTGCTGTTGTTTTACTGACTGAATAAGACACTGAATACCAAAAACCCAGAAATCCAGAATAACGGCCCAATAAAACTGCCAGAATATCAGAATAATAACAGTACACTGATGAGAAATCCATAAAACCGGGTAGGTTGAAGGTTTCGGTTACCTGCAAACCTGCAAACACCCATCCCTTCTCACATGTGGGTTCTTGAAAGCCAAAGGATCCTCAATATCACGGGCTCTCAGGTTGAGAAATGATGACACGTTCACCATTTTTGGTTTGGCAACATCACCAATCGAGGAGGCCTCAACTGATTCCCCTAAAAAATAAGGTCAACCTATAGTAAGTTCCCAGCATTGGGTCCTCGAATCGAGAATGTGCAATGGATTTACCACAGAACGTGGTCTGCCACTGTCACATCTCGGGAGGAGAGGCGTTGCTGAGTCCTCGGGAGACGGTCGCCAGAGTCAACAGTTTTCCAGGTTATATTCCATCATCTGCCCCAAATGAGCAGGATATAACATTACCAAGGAAACCTCGTCTGGATGTGGAGTTTTCATGTATACTAAGCCTGGCCAAATGCCAAACAAGTCACACTACTTTCCACGCTAATCATAGGTGTATGCTCAAGCCTGGGTATTGGGCTTTCCTCTCATGAATCCAACCCACCCTACAAACAGAAAATCCAGCAGCAGAACAGTACTGCAATATCCAGTATGACAGTAATAAAATGAAATACAATGCAATAAAAGCTATAAATACAGTAAAACAAACAAAAATACAGTAATATACAACAATATACAACAAAATAAAGCACAACAAATAAACACCCAACGAAAAAAACAAACAAGCGCTAGGATTGACTCGCTAAAGGGGATGGACCAGCAAGAGGTCAACCACAGATACTGGGTTCGATCCCCAGCAGAGTCGCCAGCTGTCGCTCCCGAAAGATTCGCATCCAACGGTACAAGCGCGAGAGTGGCGCAGAAAACACAGAGTCTCTAGCAATGTGTATTTATCCCGAGAGAGGGAAAGGAAACACTGCATAAACCTGAGGGAAGGAAAAGACATGGTCTCGCGACCAAGAGAAACGGGTACGGGAGTCGGTTACGCAAAGGGAAGGTGCTAGCACCCAACACGTCCATCGTACTCGATGGGATCCACGCTTGATGTCTGCATCAAGGGGTGTCGTCGTCTGGAGCTCCACGGCTACGGGACCGGAGAAGGAATGAGAACGGAAAGAACAGAGAAACGAAGAAGAAAAGATAAAGAAGAAGTGACTCGATAGGACGATATCGTTGTCCTAGGCCTACGTACTCCCTCAGTGCAATGGGAAAGTCAGAGTCAATGTAGTTCGGACGGGAACTGTGGGGGAAGGTTACTCGCCAAGACAATCGCTGTCTTGTTCCTACATATCCTCAATCGAACGAGAGAGAGGAATCAGAGCTGATGTAGTTCGTGGGTACGACCACGGATGGGTAAGTGTTTTTTACGTGAGCGACGAGCTCTTTTCTGAAAAGAAGAAGTTTGAAACCCAACAATCCCGAAGGATAAAAATATTTGAATTTGTTTGGTGTTTTTTAAGAAAGAAGTGTTTTAAGTTAGTTCGTAACTTACATTGAACCAAAGTCTACCACGCGGGAACGAGTGAATCGCATGGTCGCCCCCAAATGGGACGTATGCTAAACACCCTAGAAGAGGAGGGGAGACCCCTCGTTCTTCATTTCCTACACTTAAGGCTCGAGCGCAATATATGTTATATTTTATTAAGTGTTTTCAAGAAGTTTGAGATGAGAAGAGAGACGACTCGAAGGAAACTCTAACATGCAAAAGAGATCCTATGGTTAGTGAGGCTTAGGAGGGACGACCACCTAAAACCCAATGCTAATCCTACTCCAAGCTTAATAAAAAATTAAGTTGGACTAGGTAGCTCTAAAGGGAGAGAATCCAAGACTTAAACAAGTCTTGAGATTCATGGGAGGAAGAGAGTGAAAAGAGAAGGAAAGGAACAATCCCTACAACAGCACACTTGCTTCAGAACAACAATGAAATTAAACGCAAACAGTAATCAGCATTTCACAGCATACAATCCAACATGAAAACAGGTGTAAAAAGCCACAAACAGCATGTGTACACATGGACATCACATATGACAACACTCAGTGCAAAACTCAGATGTGAAATCAAGACAACATGCACCACATTTGAATACGATTCAATCAAGGCAGAGCAAACGTGCATCAAACATCATACGTATCAAACAATTGATCATGACCACAAACACATTAGAACTCACATGGAATAGACTTGAAAGCATTGTGGAGGAATGCATCACATTATGAAAGAATGCACAATATTAAGCATATGATCAAGTTTAATCAAGTATGCACCTCATGAAATCGAAAGCAAATGAACATGCACATAATTATCCAGCAATCATCATCATCAATTAGCAATTAACAAGTTCAAAGTGTGTGCATTACGTGATCATCACAACAATTAATCAACAACGCAAGCATTAACGTTCAATGAAAAATAAAAGAACGTGTGTCGAAAAATCATGTTCATACAGTGGTGTATGTTGAAATAGCTCAAGAACAATCCACCAATCATCAATGCATTAATCAATGAAGTTTAAACATGTTATGGAAGTCAAACAAGCAAGAAAATGCACAAAAATACCATTATGCTTCAGTGGTAACCGGTTACAGCATAACTGATAACCGGTTACATAGTTCAAAAATGCACCAACACGCTGAATAATACACAGTGTAACTGGTTACAGCATAACTGCTAACCGGTTACACAGCAGCAGGATTCAAAAATAAATGTTCAGAATCACTTTTCAGCAGCTTATCACTCATGCAATCATATCCAATGATCATGTAATCAACAATGCACGAGAATTCACATCAAATATAAGTAATCAAACATCAATTTCATCAATCAAACAACAAGATCACAAATCAAATCAAGCAAATGGATCAAATCATATCACAAACCAAAGATCTACAATGCATAAGTTGAAATTAAGCTAAATCAAGCATAGATCTAAGGAAAACCAACCTACAAGGCTGAGATTTGCCTTGGTGATTCTTGAGCACGAAAATTGGTGAATCCAAGCAAGAAAACCAAAGATCTATGTGATGAACTTCAAGATCCAAGAAAGAACAACCAAGATCCAAGCTAAAACCACTCAAATAATGAAAAGCTGCTCCAAAAGTGATTCCACACTCCAAAACAGTAGCAAATCCAAGATTCTTTCAAGAATTGATGAATGGATGGTGGTTTAGTTCCAAGATCAACAAATTTCAATGCAAAATTTGTTGAACTTTGATGGAGGAACTTTGGGTGAGGATTTGGAAAATGAGAGAAAAGTTTGAGAGAATTGGGGAGAGATGTGTAGAAAATTCAGAAAATGGATCAAAGTTATGTGAGGTTTGGAATGAATTGATTTAAATAGAAGCTAGGTTAGGAATTCAAATGTGGTTTGGAGTGAGGTTTAGTGGGTGGAAATTGGGGTGAAAAGTGGATTAGGAAAGGAAATGAGGAATTAGAGTGGAAAATGTTAGAAGGAATTTGAATTTTGGGTGGAAAATGATGAGAATAACAATTCTAGATCCTTCCCCCACGTGCACATGCCAAGCACATGATCACCAATGATGCAATCTGAAATTTTCAAATTTTGCCCAGAGTAACCGGTTATAGCATAACTGATAACCGGTTACTCAGTTCAAAACCTGAAGAATTGCGCAGAAAAATCAAAGGGTAACCGGTTAGCAGTTACGCTGTAACCGGTTACACAGTACAAAATTTGAATTTTGGCGCCTCTTGGAGGGAAACTTGGGAAAGTGGCTTCTGATAGCTGTTATGAACTCGTTAAACCTCTGAAACTCAAAATTTGATACTTCCACTGAGTAACACCTGAAATGAAACACAAATTCTTGCTGATATCTCGGAATATCCTGCTGGATTAATAATGCCTGATATCGGATTGCTTGGATAAAAATGACTACTGACGCTTCTGTTTATCAAAACGACTGACGAGCAAAATAAATGCTCAAAAAGACTTTGAAAATTATCTGCTTGGCTCTGAACATTGTTGGAAATGATACTGGCACTGATGACGCCATGAGTTGCTAGAAAATACCTTGATCCCATGCCAAGAGAACTATGCAAATGCAGAAATGACGATGTAAATGAAATGAAGCATAAGCTACAAGGATTAGAAACACTAGGGCAAAGTTTGGGGTGTTACAGCTGCCCCTATTCAATTAACTTGGATCTGAAGGTATGATAGCAACAACTTTCAGACATTCAAGGTAGAAGGTGATTGAATACCAAAAGAAACCTGAAATTTGCAATCTTCAAAGGAGGGACGACTCCGGTGGGGAACAAACAATAAATGCTGCACTGTCACAACACGGACGAGTACTAGCTATGCTGGGGATAAACACGGACTGGTGTCAAGGAATCAAAGATATCAGATATGGACGGGTACCGAAAAGGTACACGGTCGGGTGCAAAGGGGTTCAATACGGACGGGTATCGAAAAGGTACACGGACGGGTGTAAAAGATTTCAATACGGACGGGTACTGAAAAGGTACACGGACGGGTGTAAAAAGATTTCAATACGGACGGGTACTAAAAAGGTACACGGACGGGTGTAAAAAGATTTCAATACGGACGGGTACTGAAAAGGTACACGGATGGGTGTAAAAAGATTCAATACGGACGGGTACTGAAAAGGTACACGGACGGGTGTAAAAGATTCAATACGGACGGGTATCGAAAAGGTACACGGACGGGTGTAATGGATAAATTTACTGAGAAATAATCTCGCTGGGGAATGGAAGGCAACACGGACGGGTGTCATCAAAAGGTCAATACGGATGGGTATTGAAATAAAAGGTTCAAACACTGACGGGTACCGAAGGAAACACGGACGAGTGTCTGACAGTAAAAATCTTGAGGGGATAAACCAAAGGACCACCTGGACGAAGGGGTAAAAATGAAATCATGGATTAACGATCCTGGCAAACAACTCTGCAAGGGAATGTCAAATATTGCTTTGAATGAGTAAACCCATCACTTGTGGAATAAAGTCGAATGATATCCTGAGATCCATTTTTCCTGACGAAGAAAAAATCAAACCTGGCTTATGCTTCGGACGCATATATTTGAATTTTGCCATAATGCTCCACGCGAAGTGGAAATGCTACGCATTTAGGAGGATGCCATGCAAAACAAATGCTTATGCAATGCAAAAGACCGTCCCAACGAAATAAACGCCGAGAACAGAAGCAGCTCTACTGAGGATGATAAGCTACATTGTCATCAAACCAAAGAACAATGCTGAGGAGAACTTCACCCTGTTAGGGAAGATCACAATCACCAACTCTGCTGGAGATGGACGAAACTCCGATAGAATACCCACTCTGTTGGGGAATATCAAGATCAACAACTCTGCTGGAGATGGACGAAACTCCGAGAGAATACCCACTCAGCTGGGGAGGGAAAGAATACTGAAAATGGAAACTCCTCCGCCCGGGATCACCAAATACTTAAGAACTTGGCTTTGACGCCTGCCAAAAATGATTGGACTTAAAACCCGCTGGGGATACCACTCACCAACAGACTCTGCTTGGGGATGTTGGTGAGCTTAATCTGCTATTAGGGAAATAACTTTACCCTCACCCTACTGGGGATTAGATCAAGCCGTTGTCGGTGAGACTATACCTTATGACCAACTAAGGAAAGTAGACACCAGGACTCTGTGGGGATAATAACATCTTTGTCCACGAACTTCCTGCTGGAGATACAACAACATCCACCTTAGAATCCTATGTACTCTGCTGAGAAGGACGATCCTCAATGACTCCGCTTGGGAGAAAAAGTAGTTGTCAACATCCACCCTGCTAGGGGATAAACACCTTGTTTCCTGACTAGATGAGGAAAAAACAACTGCCCCATATCCTGTGGGGAAACACCATCTTTGATCAAAGAAGATGCCCCATCAATCTCTTGCAGAAGAGGCTGTAGAAATAGCAACTTCTGGCTACCCGCTGAGGAAAGATGGGCCAAATCACAACTCTGGCTGTGGGAAAACCTCTTATATCCTGCTAGGGAGACGATCCTTAACGACTCCGCTCGGGGAATTACCTTTTTATACATTGTTGAGGAAGAAGACCCTCGACACTCTGATGGGGAAGAGTAATAAACTACCGAGGACGATCAGACCTCAAAGTTGGAGGGAGCAACTCTACTGGGGAGAGCAGCAAACTGCTGAGGAAAACTAGGCTTCAAAGTTGGGGAGAGCTCTACTGGGGAGGTACATCTGTCATCCTGCAAAACCAACAGAAAGGTCTACGTGTAAAAATGATTACTTTGATTATCAGCATAGTGGCTGTCTCCTAAGCAATTGCCACTGTTTTCCAACTTGTTTCACAGAGCTCAACATTTTAGCATGTAATGTTTATCAAAAATATCGGACATTTTCACAAACAAAATAGGTAAAACAAAAAACAAAAGCTCTTTGACTGAAATGCAAACTTTATTGAATGATTAGCCTGTAAATAGGCATTTACATCTAGAAGCAATTCCTGAAAAGAGGTAATTACGCAAAAAGCAAAAGAAAATACAACTGTCGGCAATGTGGGGAACAGACATCCACCATGACTCGACTCAGCTATAACCCATATGACTTGTTTATCCGCAGATACTTTGGCCTTTGAAGATGACTGACTGTACTGATTTCTTTCCTTCAAATTATCCTAGTGCGAATAGCGATCACAGATCGAACGCGGATCATAGTCTTTGCTTTTAAATCCCTAACTTTTGCCTGGATCGCCCTTTTCGGGTTTTCAATCCACCGGGATACCCATTTTTGCCAAAGTTGCCTTTTCAGGTTTTCAACCTTGCGGGTTTATCTCCTTTTTTTTATTTTTATCCCTAATTTTTGCCCGAACCTTTTCTTTTTATGGTTCGCCAGGATGCCCCCTTTTTGCCTGAACCTTCTTTTTATGTTCAGTGGGTCTTTTTTATGCAAAGTATTTTTTGACTACATCCGCGTTTACAGGGGACGTAAAATCTTCGCTATCCATAGTTGAAAGTAATAAGGCTCCACCAGAGAAAACCTGGCTTACTAGATATGGCCCTTCGTAATTCGGAGTCCACTTGCCCCTGTGATCTGTTTGAGGAGGAATGATCCTTTTCAGAACTAATTCACCAGTTTGAAAACACCGAGGACGCACTTTCTGATCAAATGCTTTTTTCATCCTGCTCTGATACAACCGGCCATGCGCAATGGGTTTCAGCCTCTTCTCTTCAATGAGGTCCAGTTCATTCAGCCGGGAACACACCCACTCAGCTTCATCAAGCTTCGCATCTGTTAGAATTCTCAAAGAAGGAATCTCGACTTCTAATGGCAGAACTGCTTCCATACCATACACCAGTGAGAAAGGAGTTGCCCCAGTTGATGTGCATACCGAAGTACGATAACCACGTAAAGCATACGATAACATCTCATGCCAGTCTTTGTATGTCACTACCATCTTCTGCACAATCTTCTTTATGTTCTTATTAGCCGCTTCAACAGCCCCATTCATCTTTGGGCGGTAAGGAGAAGAATTGTGATGTTCGATCTTAAAGCTCTGACATAGCTCCTTCATCATCTTATTGTTCAAATTCGAACCATTTTCAGTAATGATTCTCTCCGAGACTCTATACCGGTAGATGATGTCCTTCTTGATAAACCTGGCTACCACTTGTCTGGTGACGTTGGCATACGATGCTGCTTCTACCCACTTAGTGAAATAATCAATAGCCACCAGGATAAAACGATGCCCATTCGAAGCAGTCGGCTCAATCTTCCCAATCATGTCAATGCCCCACATGGCAAAAGGCCAAGGTGACGACAAAACATTCAGAAGAGTAGGCGGTACGTGCACCTTGTCAGCGTAAATCTGGCATTTATGACATTTCCGGGCGTATTTAAAACAATCAGACTCCATAGTCATCCAGTAATACCCCGCTCTCAACAATTTTCTTGCCATAGCATGCCCATTGGCATGAGTACCGAAGGAACCTTCGTGAACTTCTTCCATTAACAGGCCTGCCTCGTGTTCATCAACACAACGTAGCAAGACCATGTCAAAGTTTCTCTTGTATAACACATCGTCCTTGTTCAAAAAGAAGTTTCCTGATAACCTCCTCAATGTCTTTTTATCCTTGGAAGATGCCCCAACTGGGTATTCCTGACTCTTCAAGAAGACTTTGATGTCATGATACTAAGGCTTTCCATCTGATACCCCTTCAACTGCAAATACAAAAGCAGGCCTGTCCAAGCGCATGATTCTGATTGAAGGAGTTTCATTCCAACGATTCACTTGGTACATTGATGACAACGTTGCCAACGCATCAGCCATCTGATTCTCAACCCTAGGAATGTGATGGAAGTCCACTCTGTCAAAGAAAGGTAACAACCTTCTGGCATAGATGTTATACGGAACAAGATTTGCTTGACGAGTCTCCCATTCTCCTGTAATCTGATTAACCACCAACGCAGAATCACCATAAACATCGAGGTTCTTGATTCTTAAATCAATTGCTTCTTCTAACCCTATGATGCATGCTTCATACTTTGCCTTATTGTTGGTGCATATGAACGCTAATCGGGCAGTAAAGGGTATATGAGAACCCTGTGGAGTCGTAATGATTGCCCCGATTCCGTTAACATATGAATTAATAGCTCCATCAAAGACCATCTTCCACTGAGATCCAATCTCAGGTCCTTCATCAGGCAAAGGTTCTTCACAATCCTTCATCTTCAGATACATGATATACTCATCCAAAAATTCAAACTTCATCGGTTGATAATCCTCAATTGGCTGTTCGGCAAGATATTCTGACAAAACACTTCCCTTAATGGCCTTTTGGGAAACATACTTAATATCGTATTCTGTCAGAACCATCTGCCAACGGGCTATTCTACCAGAAAGTGCTTGCTTCTTAAACACATACTTGATCAGATCCATCTTCGAAATCAATAGGGTTATGTGGTTTAACATATACTGCCTCAAACGCTTAGCGGCCCAAGTGAGTGCACAACATGTTTTCTCCAGCATCGAGTACCTTGACTCACAATCAGTAAACTTTTTACTCAAGTAGTAGATGGCGTGCTCTTTTCTACCTGACTCGTCTTGTTGACCGAGCACACAACCCATTAAATTTTCAAGAACTGTGAGATACATAATCAAAGGTCTTCCTGGCACTGGTGGCATAAGGACCGGAGGTTCCTGCAAGTATTCTTTAATCTTTTCAAATGCCTTTTCACAATTTTCATTCCACCTGACCGCTTGATCTTTTCTTAACAACTTGAAGATTGGTTCACACGTGGCCGTGAGATGTGAGATGAACCTAGCAATGTAGTTTAATCTCCCCAAGAAACCACGAACTTCTTTTTCTGTTTTCGGCATAGGCATTTCTCGTATGGCTTTTACCTTTGCAGGATCAACCTCTATACCTTTTTCACTAACAATAAACCCCAGCAATTTTCCAGATCTCACCCCGAAGGTGCATTTGTTAGGATTCAACCTCAGTCTGAATTTTCTTAACCTTTCAAATAGCTTCTAAAGATTCACCAGATGTTCTTCCTCCGTTTGTGACTTCGCAATTATGTCATCAACATAGACCTCGATCTCTTTATGAATCATATCATGAAAGAGAGTCACCATCGCCCGCTGGTAAGTTGCCCCTACATTTTTCAATCCAAAGGGCATCACTTTGTAGCAAAATGTTCCCCACAGTGTTATAAATGTTGTCTTCTCCATGTTCTCTGGGGCCATCTTGATTTGGTTATACCCAGAGAAGCCATCCATGAAGGAAAACACAGAATACTGAGCAGTATTGTCAACTAACACGTCAATGTGAGGGAGCGGGAAATCATCCTTTGGGCTTGCTCTGTTCAAATCCCTGTAATCAATACACATCCTGGCCTTCCCATCCTTCTTAGGTACAGGCACGATGTTAGCAACCCATGGAGGATAATTTGTCACGGCAAGAAATCCGGCATCTAGCTGTTTCTGAACCTCTTCCTTGATTTTGACAGACATCTCCGGTTTAGTTCTTCTCAACTTTTGCTTGACCGGAGCACAACCTTCTTTAAGTGGTAGCCGGTGTACAACAATATCAGTATCGAGCCCGGCATGTCTTGGTAAGACCAGGCGAAGATATCCACATACTCACAGAGCATTTCAATCAATCTTCCCTTGACACTGTCTTCCAATGCAGCCCCAATCCTTACTTCCTTTCTAGCGTCCTCAGTTCCCAGATTCACCATCTCAATTTCCTCCTGATGAGGTAGGATGACTCTCTCCTCTTGTTTCAACAATCTGGCCAACTCTTCGGGCAGTTCACAATCTTCGTCAGTCTCTTCTTCAGCCTGATAGATTGGATTGTCAAAGTCATGCCGAGCTATAGCTGAGTCATGATCGGTGTCATCTGAACAAAAAGACCTGCATGATTGATGAGGTATGTTTTATTATGTATGCAACAAAAGAAACACATTGCCATTTTGATGTGGGTTTTTAATGCATAAAAATAAAATAAAACAGAAAGACAGAGATCAAAATATTTGAGTGTGAAAAGTCCTTTATTGATGATAAAGCAAAACATGCAACAGTTAAAAGCCCTACAAATAAAATCACTACGTCTTGGGCAAAACGCAAGATTAACATAATAGGAAGACAAAGCAATTACTCGAAGCCAGTCACTTGAATGACTTTCTCGGAAGACCAGTTGCACAGACTTTCTCCTGGGACGCAAGGGCGGATCCAGCTATCCATGTCACAATCACTGTCCCCTTCTTCCTCAATGGCATTAACTATGTCAAAGAAAACGCCGGCACTGGTGAAACGGACTGGGCAATAGAATTTGGGAAGATCCCCGTCTCTCCTGGATGGCTTGTATCCCAATCCATAAGTATCCCTCTTCTCCTGAACTTCAACAACCTGGCCCCACCTTTGTGAGCTACCAGCTTCAACCACAGCTTTGGCGTCTTTAAACGAAGACATAGAAACCTCAGGTTGATCTGCCACTACAGGCTGCTCTATAGCTTCAGACTGGACAACCTCTTTAGAAACCTTCACCTTCTCAAACCACTGACACAGCGCCTCATGGATTTCACCATCCACTTCCACGTATTTGAAGGTCGACAACTGACTAATCATTATGTCTTCTTCCCCGCACACCGTCACTACGTGACCATCAACCATGTATTTTAGCTTTTGATGCAAAGTGGAGGTTACAGCGCCTACACCATGGATCCAAGGATGACCCAACAAACAGCAGTACGCTGGCTGAATATCCATTATATAAAATACTGCATCAAAGATTTCTGGTCCAAATTTGATCGGAAGCACAATCTCACCAAAGACAGATCTCTTCGAGCCATCAAAAGCTCGCACCACCAAGTCGCTTGGTGTACAAATAAGTCCCCTGGTATCTAACTTCATTAATGCTTTCTTGGGAAATACATTCAACGATGATCCAGTATCAACCAATACATGTGACATCAGTGAACCACGACACTCAATCGAAATATGCAGGGCATGGTTATGATCCCTCCTAGCAGGAGTCAAATCAAGATCTGTAAAACCCAAGCCACTGATCGCATTCACGTGTGCTATAACCCCTTCCAGCTGGTTAACAGAAATCTCTTGAGGAACATAGGCTGCATTCAAAACTTTCAGAAGAGCATTCCTGTGAGCATCTGAACACAATAGCAAAGACAGAATAGAGATCTTGGACGGGGTCTGATGTAACTGGTCCACGATCTTGTAATCACTTTTCTGGATGAGTCTCATAAATTCCTCTACATTTTCAAAAAAAGCATCATCAACCAGCTTTACCGTAGAATCAGTAATCACTGGAGTCTGAACAGAACCATCCATTGCCCGTTTTCCCCTATCTTGCCTAGAGGTACTGGGTTGATCATTAACAGGAGTAAGCACTCTACCACTTCTGGTTATAGCATCAGTCTCAACCTTAACTTCAGGACTAGCACACACTGGTGAAGTATTCATTAATTCCTGCTTTTGTCCATTGACAAACACCTCTGCACCGTAATTCCAAGGAATAACCTTAGTGCTTTCATACGGAATGGGTCCAGCCCTTGTGATAATAACTGGGGGTGGCCTTGTCGGACCAGAAATAGTAATCGTTTTGAACAGAATGGTGATAGTAGCAACCTTCTCACTAACAACCTCTTCTTGTTGATTACACCGATCAAACTGTAAACAGCCCTCATTAATCATACTCTGGATACCCATCTTCAACGAATCACAACCATTAACCTTCGTCACATAAACTGAGCAGTTCTCATCACAACCCGGATAGACACCACCCTTCAATAACCTGTTTTTAACCACAGCCAACCGAGTCTTCAACTCCTCAACATCCATGATCAAATTCAAAGCTTCACATTCCTCAATTATCGCATTCACCCTCGGCCCATTATGGCCAGGAATCGGGTTTTGAATAACATTGGGCCCAACATTCGAGAAATTGATAGCCTTGGAGTCTACAAGGTCTTGCACCTTGTGATGGAATGCCCTACACTTCTTCACAGTGTGCCCCGGAGCACCAGAATGAAAACCCTAGTGTGCGTTAGCATCGTAGCCTCGAGGGAGTTCCTCTGTTGGTGGAGCCAGGGTACGGAGCTCAACTAGACGCAACTGCAGCAAATGTTGCAACAACTGTGCATATGACATTGGGGGTTGATCAAAATGCCTCTCTGTATTCCTTTGTCTGTTCTGATACTAGCCCTGCTGTCTGTTCTGATTAGCATTATTCCTCTGTTGTTGTGGTGGAGGTAACGTTGCCAGGATAGTTACCGATGCTACTTGTTGATTATTTCCCTGGCACTGTTTCCCTTTTCCCCTGTGAGATGATACAGCGTTGGCCTCTCCTTTCTTCTTATAACTATCAAATGGCTTTTTTCCATGCCCGGAGGACGATCCGTCACCACTAGAAACCTTTCCAGCCTTAATTCCAATCTCTACCTTCTGTCCGATAGCAATCACATCTGCAAACTTGCCTAGAAAACAAGGCAATAGCTTCTCATAATAGTGCTTAGGCAGTGTGTCCATAAACATATCCAACATCTCTTTTTCCAGCATTGGTGGTTGTACCCTAGCCGCCAATTCATGCCACCTTTGCACGTATTCTTTGAAACTTTCATCATTTTTCTGGGACATGCTCAACAACTGAGTTCTGTTGGGAGCCATGTCTGTGTTGTACTGGTAATGCTTAATAAAAGCTGCAGCTAGCTCTCTCCAATTACGAACATCTCTACTTTCCAGTGCCATGTACCATTCCAAAGATGCGCCAGACAGGATGTCTTGGAAAAAGTGCATCATTAACTTTTCATCCTTGGCATGAGCAGCCATCTTCCTGGTATAAGCCTTTACATGAGTTCTCAGGCAAGTGGAACCATTATACTTCTCCAGTGTAGGAATATGAATCTTGTTTGGAATGACAATATCAGGGACCAACCCTAGGTTGTCCAAATCTATTCCCAAATCATCCTGTTTCACAACCCCCTTCAATTGCGCCTCAATTAAACGGATCCTCTCATCACTGACCACAGGTAGGCCAGCGTCCAAGCTTCTGACTGAAAAAACATCATCCTGTTGATCATCATGGATAGCTCGAACAGTACTTCCTTCTCTAACCACTGAAGGAATACCACCCTGTCCACCAGCGCCAGGAATAGGAATGTTGATACCAGCACCACCTCCGCCCAAAGGAATAACACGATTAAGAAAACCACCCTGTAAGATGCCACTTTCATCAACCTGCGATACCAAAGGCTAAACTAGAGTTCTGAATTCATTCTGACTCTGCACCACACCTTGCATCATCTCCATAAATTGTTCGATGCGAGCTTGCATAGCTGCCATGTCTGCCTGAACTTTGTCCATCACTCTGCTTTCATTAAGCCTGGTAGAATACCGATGAGTTGGTTGATCAATCCTGACTGTCAAAAAGAGAGAGCATAAGAAAACCATAGAATCTGAGCTAACCTGCAATGCAAAAATGAGATGATTATGCACATGCAAATGCAAACATGTTTGTATATTCGCAGGGCGATCCACCCTTTGATTCCAGTTTAAAGATAAGATAGGATAAAACTGCTGCTCATATATAAATCAGAGAAAATCACTGTCAGAAATTACAATCCAAGGTACCATAAAGAGCCTAAAACAAAATAAGCAAAAGTCCCAGCCAACAATTCTGGTGGTGACCCAAAATACAAAGAAAAAAACAAACTACAAACTACAGAGTAGAGTTATCTTCAATCATCATGATCTTGCACCCTTTGAGGACCACTGCCTGAGCTAGAGCTTTTCCCACTTAGACCTCTTCACCTCCGCTTGTATCTTCAGCTCTTCTATGGTTGCTATGGCTTCATTGAGTCGTTCCTCGACTGCGTGTCTTTGGAACGTCCCTGACAAGATCTCCTCGTCTTTCTTCCTGAGCTTCAACTTCAAACTCTCAATCTGCTCCAAATACTTATCCTCCTTCTGCTTGTTGGCCATGATTGCAGTATCTCGGTAAGCATTGAACTTGTGAATCTTCGACCAAGCCTTGGCTAGGTCTTCCTTCTTGGATTTGAGAATCTTACTAACACCTTTTAGAGCTTGCCCTACCCTTTGCTTAGCTGCGACCTCTTCAGCCAGCTCCTTTTCTTTTTTAGTGAGAAGCTCCATCTTCAACTTGGCAATATGAACAGCTTCACCTCGCTCATGTTTCAACTGGTAAATTTCCTTTCGTAACTCACCGTTCTCCTCTCGAAGTTTCTCCTTTTCAGCCCACAGTTTGTTATACTTCTCTATCTCAATCGTGGTCAGATTTTCAATCAGCTAGGGGTAAGATGGAGGTTCTCTGCAGAATGGTAAAAGTACACTTTCTACTCTCCTCTGAATCCAGTCTTCGTACGCAGGGAAGGCTTTGTTGTTACACTTTCCAAAAGAAGTCTTTCCTTTCTTATGGCGATCTCTCCAAGCATTCGCAACTTCTTTTAACACCTCCGGATTGGCTTCCTCACTCACAAATAGAGACTCTTGAACATCCTGGCCCTTTGGCGGCTCATTCAAAGCATACCCAAATTTCCTAATAGCAAGAATGAGGTTGTAATTAATTCCCCCCTTTCTTCTTATTAAAGGTACGTTTGGGTAACCTCCGCAACTAATTAGGATCTCTTGGCCCATCAAATCATGATTGATCCAAATCAAGTTGTCAGCCCTTAATCCCATTAATCTCTTTGACCAATCCAAAGTTTCTTTAGTGTCTTCGAATGCCCCAGATTTGGGAAGGCGATCAGCAAACCACTTATAGAACATTGGAGCACAACAGTAAAGAGGTCCACCTCTCCTTTTCTCATTCTTATAGTGCATTGAATAATACAGATCCCCAAGCAAGGTAGGTACCGGATTCTTCGTGGTGAATATCCGGACGACGTGCACGTCTACAAAATCCTTCACATTAGGGAACAACGCCGTTCCATAAATATACATAGCCAGGATGGCATTGAACACTGGCCAACACTTAGCCTTAGCACAAGTAGCAGTCTGCTCGATCAAAAACTTCGTGTGAAAGCCTTGATAACCCCCTTTACTAGCAATATTTTTCTTCAACAAAGACTGATCCAAACGTAAAGCAGCAGCAACCCTTTCCAGATCAGGAAATTCCTTAGAAGGATAGAAGGGAGCTTCTTCTTTGATTGAAACATCCAAAATAAGAGCATAATCTTCCAACGTCGGAGCCAAAAGATAATCCGCAAACAGAAAACACCGAAGGTGAGGGTCATAGAACTGTGCCAGAGTGTGCAGGGCCCTGAACTCATAGTTGGTAACATTCCGGGCGAAACTCAGAATCCTTCCATATTCTCCTCTAAAATCTGCCAATACCCCAGGTTTTGCCATAGCCGAGATCTTGTGCACAACATCTAAATAAAGCTCCGGGAACTTGTACAGGATGATATTCTTTCTCTCTCCAGTGCTAATACTCATCATGGACAGTCTTCGAACAACCGGAATCAAAGTTAGGATGCAACCCTACAAATGAACAAACATGTTAGAATGCAAAGTGATGATGCAAAATGCAAACATGGGATCAAGGTATCCATGATGCTCAAAACTGCTATTGTACTGCTGACTGAATAAGACCCTGAATACCAGAAACCCAGAAATCTAGAATAACGGCCCAATAAAACTGCCAGAATATCAGAATAATAACAGTACACTGATGAGAAATCCAGAAAACCGGGTAGGTTGAAGGTTTCGGTTACCTGCAAACCTGCAAACACCCATCCCTTCTCACATGTAGGTTCTAGAAAGCCAAGGATCCTCAATATCACGGGCTCTCAGGTCGAGAAATGATGACATGTTCACCATTTCTAGTTTGGCATCATCACCAATCGAGGAGGCCTCAACTGATTCCAATAAAAAATAAGGTCAACCTATAGTAAGTTCCCAACATTGGGTCCTCGAATCGAGAATGTGCAATGGATTTACCACAGAACGTGGTCTGCCACTGTCACATCTAGGGAGGAGAGGCGTTGCTGAGTCCTCGGGAGACGGTCGCCAGAGTCGACAGTTTTCCAGGTTATATTCCATCATCTGCCCCAAATGAGCAGGATAGAACATTACCAAGGAAACCTCGTCTGGATGTGGAGATTTTATGTATACTAAGTCTAGCCAAATGCCAAACAAGTCACACTACTTTCCACGCTAATCATAGGTGTATGCTCAATCCTGGGTATTGGGCTTTCCTCTCATGAATCCAACCCACCCTACAAACAGAAAATCCAGCAGCAGAACAGTACAACAATATCTAGTATGACAGTAATAAAATGAAATGCAATGCAATAAAAGCTGTAAATACAGTAAAACAAACAAAAATACAGTAATATACAGCAATATACAACAAAATAAAGCACAACAAATAAACACCCAACGAAAAAAAAAACAAGCGCTAGGATAGACTCGCTTAAGGGGATGGACCAACAAGAGGTCAACCAGAGATTATGGGTTCGATCCCCAGCAGAGTCGCCAGCTGTCGCTCCCGAAAGATTCGCATCCAACGGTACAAGCGCGAGAGTGGCGCAGAAAACACAGAGTCGCCAACAATGTGTATTTATCCCGAGAGAGGGAAAGGAAACACTGCATAAACCTGAGGGAAGGAAAAGACATGGTCTCGCGACCAAGAGAAACGGGTATGGGAGTCGGTTACACGTAGGGAAGGTGCTAGCACCCAACACGTCCATCGTACTCGATGGGATCCACGCTTGCTGTCTGCATCAAGGGGTGTCGTCATCTGGAGCTCCACGGCTACGGGACCGGAGAAGGAATGAGAACAGAAAGAATAGAGAAACGAAGAAGAAAAGAAAAAGAAGTGACTCGATAGGATGATATCGTTGTCCTAGGCCTACGTACTCCCTCAGTGCAATGGGAAAGTCAGAGTCAACGTAGTTCGCACGGGAACTGTGGGGGAAGGTTACTCGCCAAGACAATCGCTGTCTTGTGCCTACATATCCTCAATCGGACGAGAGAGAGGAATCAGAGCTGATGTAGTTTGTGGGTACGACCACGGATAGGTAAGTGTTTTTTACGTGAGCGACGAGCTCTTTTCTGAAAAGAAGAAGTTTGAAACCCAACAATCCTGAAGGATAAAAAGATTTGAATTTGTTTGGTGTTTTTTAAGACAGAAGTGTTTTAATTTAGTTCGTAACTTACATTGAACCAAAGTCTACCATGCGGGAACGAGTGAATCGCATGGTCGCCCCCAAATGGGACGTATGCTAAACACCCTAGAAGAGGAGGGGAGACCCCTCGTTCTTCATTTCCTACACTTAAGGCTCGAGCGTAATATACATTATATTTTATTAAGTGTTTTCAAGAAGTTTGAGATGAGAAGAGAGATGACTCGAAAGAAACTCTAACATGCAAAAGAGATCCTATGGTTAGTGAGGCTTAGGAGGGACGACTACCAAAAACCCAATGCTAATCCTACTCCAAGCTTAATAAAAAATTAAGTTGGACTAGGTAGCTCTAAAGGGAGAGAATCCAAGACTTAAACAAGTCTTGAGATTCATGGGAGGAAGAAAGTGAAAAGATAAGGAAAGGAGCAGCCCCTACAACAGCACACTTGCTTCAGAACAGCAATGAAATCAAACGCAAACACTAATCAGCATTTCACAGCATACAATCCAACATGAAAACAGGTGTAAAAAGCCACAAACAGCATGTGTACACATGGACAGCACATATGACAACACTCAATGCAAAACTCAGATGTGAAATCAGGACAACATGCACCACATTTGAATACGATTCAATCAAGGCAGAGCAAATGTGCATCAAACATCATACGTATCAAACAATTGATCATGACCACAAACACATTAGAACTCACATGGAATAGACTTGAAAGCATTGTGGAGGAATGCATCACATTATGAAAGAATGCACAATATTAAGCATATGATCAAGTTTAATCAAGTATGCACCTCATGAAATCGAAAGCAAATGAACATGCACATAATTATCCAGCAATCATCATCATCAATTAGCAATTAACAAGCTCAAAGTGTGTGCATTACGTGATAATCACAACAATTAATCAACAACGCAAGCATTAACGTTCAATGAAAAATAAAAGAACGCGTGTCGAAAAATCATGTTCATACAGTGGTGTGTGTTGAAATAGCTCAAGAACAATCCACCAATCATCAATGCATTAATCCATGAAGTTTAAACATGTTATGGAAGTCAAACAAGCAAGAAAATGCACAAAAATACCATTCTGCTTTAGTGGTAACCGGTTACAGCATAACTGATAACCGGTTACACAGTTAAAAAATGCACCAACACGCTGAAAAATACACAGTGTAACCGGTTACAGCATAACTGCTAACCGGTTACACAGCAGCAGAATTCAAAAATAAATGTTCAGAATCACTTTTTAGCAGCTTATCACTCATGCAATCATATCCAATGATCATGTAATCAACAATGCACGAGAATTCACATCAAATATTAGTAATCAAACATCAATTTCATCAATCAAACAACAAGATCACAAATCAAATCAAGCAAATGGATCAAATCATATCACAAACCAAAGATCTACAATGCATAAGTTAAAATTAAGCTAAATCAAGCATAGATCTAAGGAAAACCAACCTACAAGGCTGAGATTTGCCTTGGTGATTGTTGAGCACGAAAATTGGTGAATCCAAGCAAGAAAACCAAAGATCTATGTGATGAACTTCAAGATCCAAGTAAAAACAACCAAGATTCAAGCTAAAACCGCTCAAATAATTAAAAGCTGCTCAAAAAGTGATTCCACACTCCAAAACAGTAGCAAATCCAAGATTCTTTCAAGAATTGATGAATGGATGGTGGTTTAGTTCCAAGATCAACAAATTTCAATGCAAAATTTGTTGAACTTTGATGGAGGAACTTTGGGTGAGGGTTTGGAAAATGAGAGAAAAGTTTGAGAGAATTGGGGAGAGATGTGTAGAAAATTCAGAAAATGGATCAAAGTTATGTGAGGTTTGGAATGAATTAATTTAAATAGAAGCTAGGTTAGGAATTCAAATGTGGTTTGGAGTGAGGTTTAGTGGGTGGAAATTGGGGTGAAAAGTGGATTAGGAAAGGAAATAAGGAATTAGAGTGGAAAATGTTGGAAGGAATTTGAATTTTGGGTGGAAAATGATGAGAATAACAATTCTAGATCCTTCCCCCACGTGCACATGCCAAGCACATGATCACCAATTATGCAATCTGAAATTTTCAAATTTTGCCCAGAGTAACCGGTTACAGCATAACTGATAACCGGTTACTCAGTTCAAAAACTGAAGAATTGCGCAGAAAAATTAAAGGGTAACCGGTTAGCAGTTACGCTGTAACCGGTTACACAGTACAAAATTTGAATTTTGGCGCCTCTTGGAGGGAAACTTGGGAAAGGGACTTCTGATACCTGTTCTGAACTCGTTAAACCTCTAAAACTCAAAATTTGATATTTCCACTGAGTAACACCTGAAATGAAACACAAATTCTTGCTGATATCTCAGAATATCCTGCTGGATTAATAATGCCTAATATCTGATTGCTTGGATAAAAAATGACCGCTGACGCATCTGTTTATAAAAACGACTGACGAGCAAAATAAATGCTCAAAAAGACTTTGAAAATTATCTGCTTGGCTCTGAACATTGTTGGAAATGATACTGGCACTGATGACGCCATGAGCTGCTAGAAAATACCTTGATCCCATGCCAAGAGAACTATGCAAATGCAGAAATGACGATGCAAATGAAATGAAGCATAAGCTACAAGGGTTAGAAACACTAGGGCAAATTTTGGGGTGTTACACTCATTAGCAAATCAAGCTTGGAAAGCCCAGTTCCTCGAAGCTGGCGACCATTTAGATCATGTCATTTCTTTGCATTTGTAGTTTCTTTTCTGTTAAAATGTACAAACTCATTTGTAAAACTTATGTTTTCGATTGATAATGATAATGAAATAAATATGCATGTTCTGATTAAATCCAGTCGTGTTCACTCATACTTTTTATCGATATCATATGCTTGTTTAAGCAGGATCCTAAGGAGGATGACGAAATCAAAGACGTAAAACTTCCGATTGTATGATTTTGAATAAAAACCTTGTTGATGATGTACATGCATTGTTTCGAATTCCTAAACACCGGAGACATAAGGAAGATAATCCCTTGTCAACCCCATTGAGCCTAGTAGTAGGAGTTTCTTTCTGAAAATGAAAAAACCTTCATCTTAACCTGGGGTAGGGTAGGTGTTATTTAATTTGACCGAGCGTTCAAATTTCAAAAGGAATGTGCATTCGAGGATCAATTACATCTATGGTTATCCCTCACCAACTGAAGAGTGAGACAGTCACAACCCTTCCAAGACAAACTAGTGTCACACGATTTGTTCCAAAAAAAAAGAGAGAATAAAAAAAGGGAATCAAAAGAAAAAGAAAATAAAGCCCGCTAAGTCAAGACTTGAAAACAAGTGACTTAGGAAAAAGTTAGGGCATCCCGCTGGACTTCAAAATCGAAAGATTCAAAAGGAATCAGTCCAGGCAAAAATCAGGGATTTCAAAAACATAAGAATGAAAAACAAAAGGATTACAAAAGAAAAATCCTCGAATAAAGAACAAATCGTGTGAATACAGACACCAAGGACAAAAGGGGTGACTGTCACTCCGAAAATTGTGTGGGTTCCTTCCATCCTCATACCATTCATTAACCTTTTTGAAAGGTGAGCGTATGTGTCGAGTTAACTGAACGTAGGATAGGAGAACTTCAAGGAGAATGGGCGGGTTAAAATAAAACTTTGAGCCTTATATCCTTTCTTTCTTAAACCGTGAACCAGGCCACGTTACAACCTTTGAAAGACCTAATTGAAGCAGGGTTGTTTCGAAAGCATACTTTGGTTGAAATCGCGTCAGTTCTGACTCCCAAAAGAACTTTCTTACCATTCATGTTGGCATCGATGTGACATTCTAATAAGTGATTCATTCACTACACATCATAAAAAATTTTGAGTGAACAAACTTGGATTTCAAAACTGTCATATGCATTGCATCAAAATTATCTTTTCAAAACGAATTGTTTTACTTGCGAGTCAGTACTTGACATCAGGAAAGTTTCTACAATGGAAAGATTGATTAATCTAAGGTGCAAAGTGCCCGAGTACTCCGTTGAGCCGGGGTAAGTCATATCAAATGGGCGATCCATTCCAAGATTCAGTTAATCTGGGGAAATCAATTCGAGATTCAACAAACATCTCAAAGGTCAGTTATTGGTACTCTTCACATATCAGCCAGACAGGGGCACAAATCATTTCAAGGCTGGGGCAGGCCACCCCAAAAGTACAAAAGGTTATTCTCTCCGGAGGACGGTTAATCAAAACCCATGGGGCAATATATGTCAGATCTTCATGAGACATCCTGAAGACATGTTCATTTACAGGTTATGCTACATCGGGGCACCTCTTTTGGTCATATCACATCTGCAGGGTTCACGTTGATAGTTAACACGTGACGTCCCCAGTAGAGTTTCTCTCCTCGGCATAGATGGATGAGGTTTTATCACTTAGCAAAGCATTATGAAGATTGTGAATCATTCTCCCTAGCAAGAATTCAGGGGTTCACTCTCCCCTAGTTAGCTTGGCGAAGTTTACTGCTCTTCAGCAAGAGTTCATATTCATGTGCATAGTGTTGGGTTGATGTTTCCCTAGTTTACGGTAAAGTTGTTTCCGTCTCCCCAACAGAGTAAGGGTAGAAGGTAGATTCCCAACAGAGGACCAAGTCTGATCTTGTCCCCTAGCAGAGCTGATATAATCAACCATTATCCCCCAAGCATATTTTTGGGTGGTGGTTAGCTTTCCCCAGCAAGTCAAAGGTCGATTGTCATTGGAACTTTTCTTCAGCAATATTCCTGGGATGTTTCCTCTAGCAGAAGTTTGTTATTCATAATTTTCTGCCGACTGGAGGTTTAGTTGGGATCTCAAGTACAGTTTATGACACTGAAGGCGATTCAGTTTGTTATCCCCCAGCGGAGTAGGCCTCGTCTCTTCAGCATTTATTTTGCTGGAATGGTCCTGTTGCATATCACATCCTACCATAATCATTACCATGCATATCATTCGCATAACATATCATGAAGCCTTGTAAAACCGAACACCAAATCTAAAGCCCAACCTGTCATACCCAAAATTTTGACCACTAAGATTTTCCATCATTGTGTAAATCATCATCACAATATGGATGTACCTTTGTGCCTCATCAAATGCCTCAAGGGTTGTTGAGCATTCACTACAATCAAAATTAGGGTTTTAAGCCCTCTCAGAGCCTTAGACAAAGGATCAATCAAGAAATGACATGATCTTCAACTTGTCTAACCTCTCAAACATCCACAATGGATCAAGAGGACTCCCACTTCAAGGATTAAGCACAAGGCTGCTCCCTTATAGGTGGATCAAGTCTCAAGATCGACAGTGTCACCAAATTAGGGTTTTGGTCGACCAGGGCCTCCAGATGGAACTTTTTCATTTGGGTACAAGCCAATGATCCAAAGCATATCCTAATATACTCCATGGAACCTCATGGACCCAATCATCAAGTCAATTTGACCTCAGGGGATGCATACATCAAAAATCAGGAATTAGGGTTTCTTGACCTAATTCACCCCTAAGTTGACTTTTGGGACAAATCATGAACTAAGACCTCAAGACATAATTTGAGGGTCTCTAATATGCTATATTGATCCATTTGCAACAATGGATTAATCCAAGAAGCTTGAGCAACAAGTCTCAATTTCATCTGCACCACAATTAGGGTTTCGCGAGGAAAGTCAACTGTAACTTTGACTTTTGACCAGGACATGCTCCCAAACCCTAATACATGATTCAATATACCCTATGACACCCATGTAACATGTCCATCAAGTTTGATTTAGGTCAAGGACATGATTTCCTGAAGAATTGCACAGTTTGGAATTCATCCGATAAAAAGTCAACTGTGCACAAAAGTCAACTTTGACTTTTTGAGATTTTTCACCAAAATAGATTTTTAACCCTAAAATGATGTTAATGTGTGATTTGAATCATCATTCATCAAGAAAAATCAAAGAAAGTGGGATAACTTGTAAAAGGGGTAACCATAAAAACTTAGAAAAATTTCTAAGTTACGGAAAAAGTGACACTAATGTACCAACTTTGGAGGACCATAAATCCTAAACCACAAGGCCATTGTTCCCCATTCAAAGCTTGATTTGTAGATCACATTGCCCTCTACAAAAGCTTCATACTGACCTATGTCCAAATTCCTCATGGATTTTGAGTTATGGAGTGATCAAAATCAAGAAAAGTCACTTTGTTCCAACACTTAGTGAAAATTTCACTAAGTCAGAATATGCCTTTACTTTTTAACAAATGTAGGGGGATTTTTCACTTAGATACAAAAGAGATCAAAACCAAACATGTTTAAACAGTTGTTGTATCATGTAAGGGCTTTCCAAAATGGCCAAGAACATTACCAAATTCAATTTGAGCTATGAGATATGACATTGGCAAGTTGCCTTGTTGAAATCTGTCAAGGCAAAATCAGCCAAATCCAAACACTCCTATCCACTTGGACACCTCTGAGGATTGAATCTAAAGGGGACAATCACTGAGCCAAGCCTCCAAAGTCTTTGGAACAAGAAATAACATGTTGAACCTAGAATTGCCAAAATAGGGACAAGACTCCAATTTTGGATTGGAGCATTCAATGGAAGAATCAAGGTGGCATGGACTGAGCTCTTAGCAACTGAATTCAGTCAAGACTTATCCAAGACCAAGGGAACCAGCAGCCTGTGCCCTAACCTCTAGTCAGTGGCTAGAGGAGACTTGGATTTTCATTTGCCAACATTGGCCAAACCTACTCAGCAGTTGCCATTCACTATTCCTTGCAAAACAAACTTGCTCTACTATAAATAGAGCTCAATTGTGATCAGTTTGAGTACACCAAAGCCATCAAACAGATGCTTTCCTCAAAATCTCTTCTTTCACTCCAATTTTACCTTCTAAGGCAAGTCACTATCGGGTTTTGAGTTTGAGAGCTTTTCCAATCAAACCAATCACACACACACCTCATATACATCACATATGAGCATATCAAACACTTAAACAACAAATGGAACACTGATTTATCAGAATCACCAGTCAATTGCTCAAGGTTTTAACCAAGTTGCAGTTGAGATACCATGAAGTGATCCAGCCAGTTTAAATCAAGTCCAAGCATTCAAACACACTCCATAGGGTGTAGGGAAGCTGTTCAGATCATCACAACTCATCTGTAATACCTCCAACACAAATCACGATCACCAGCTGCAAGTGGTAAGCATGAGCTCTTCTAACTCTATGATCCATGCAATTTTTGCTGCACAATAATTTGGCCATATGTTCATAATCATGCATGGAATGTTTCCCCTCTATTAATTGCATTGTTTGAATCGTGTATCACAAATCCCAGCCTTCATGCAGAATCTAGGGTTCTTGAAGATTGTTCATGATTTCTTGTTTTATGTTTAATTTAAATGAAATTAATTGTCATAGACATGACCGTGAGGTTGAAACGAGTTGATTGGTATGTGGATTGCATGATATGATTAAGTATTCAGTGAGATTGGATAGAAAATGCAAATCTGGGAAACTCAGAACACGCGCGTGTTCTTACCCTTGTTCTTGGAGCCATTTTCCAACATTTGAATATTTGAATTTTGTGATTTTTATTTAATTGATTCAAAAATTAATTTCTCTCTGAGTTTTAATGATTTTGAGTTGATTACTTTTTTAATAATTCACAAAAATGTTAAAATATTTTAGGGTTAATTGTGATTTACCCCCCTGACATATGAGCGTGTTTTGGTTTACCCCCCCACCGTTGCCATAGGCAGGTTTTGCACACGATTTTTTCAAAAAAAACCGTTGCCTAAAGGCATGTAGGGGGGTAAATCAAAATTCGCTCATATGTCAGGGGGGTAAATCACAATTAACCCAATATTTTATTTTCCCAAAAAATCCCAAAAATATTATTTATTTCATATAATTGATATTTTTGCAAAGAATTAATATTTTAATTGTTTTTGACATTTAAAATATTTTTTCCCTCTTGATTTTGTAAAGATTAATGACTTCTAATTATTTTGTAGGTCAATACTTGATTTTTGAAGAATCAATCCAAGATCATAATTTGTTTCCAAATGTTAAACAATTTTTGATCATTTTAATTGAATTTTTATTCAATTAAATTACATTTTGGAAATAAATTAGGGTTTTTGATTAATTCAACCCTCACAAATCATTTTCGAACACTTTTTGGGCCTCTATTAGAGTGTAAGACCCAACCCACTTGTACAGAAAAATTTTGGGCCTCACTTATTGTATAAGTCCCTCTGTACATTTTTAAATTCGGCACGATCGTCGCCAGTTTAAAAATAAACCATCTGGGCCTCTCCTTGAGCTATAAGACCCATTCAAAACTTTTGGGCCTCTATTAGAGTGTAAGACCCAACCCACTTGTACAGAAAAATTTTGGGCCTCACTTATTGTTTAAGTCCCTCTGTACATTTTTAAACTCGGCACGATCGTCGCCAGTTTAAAAATGAACCATCTGGGCCTCTCCTTGAGCTATAAGACCCATTCAACACTTTTGGGCCTCTATTAGAGTGTAAGACCCAACCCACTTGTACTGAAAAATTTTGGGCCTCACTTATTATATAAGTCCCTCTGTACATTTTTAAATTCGGCACGATCGTCGCCAGTTTAAAAATAAACCATCTGGGTCTCTCCTTGAGCTATAAGACCCATTCAAAACTTTTGGGCCTCTAATAGAGTGTAAGACCCAATCCCCTTTTAACCAAAACAATTTTGGGCCTCACTTATTGTATAAGTCCCTCTGCGTTAAAAGAAAACCTCGGCGCGATCGCCATTTTTAAACGGAAAAATCATTTGGGCCTACCCTCGTGTTATAAGCCCCACTCTTTTTCTTTAAACCTTTTGGGCCTCTTGAGAGAGTGTAAGACCCATCCCTTTGTACAGAAAACCTTTTGGGCCACAGTCACTTGTATAAGTTCCTCTGTACAAATTCAAACAGTGCGCTCACTGATAAAACCTTGGGCGTCTCCTAGAGCTGTAAGCCCCAAATCTTTCTTTTTTCAAAGCACTTTCTCCTTTGATTTTGAATATACTATTGTTTTCAATCTGTCTTTGTTGAATAACTAACCAAACAGCATGGAAGCACTACAACTGAGTAAGTGTTTATACACTTTCATTTACCGCTTTCATATACATATAACTGTATTGTGGGGCTGTTTCGCTGTAAGTCTTCTTTCATAAACTCATATTAACTGTGTAATAATAGTATAGATATTTAGAGTTTCCCCGACAATTACGTCTAGCATTAAGCCCGTTGATCACTCTTAAATAGTCAAAACTAGATCCCCATAGGATTACCAGACACAGTCTTCCCTCCTCTTGGGGTTAAACAATATGGAGACATGAAAGGCAGCATTCTCAGTGAACCCTTTCATAGACTGTCACTCGTAGAAGTTGTCAAGAAACTCTATTCCCCAGAGATGATCTTTTCTCCGTGAATGGCATCTCTTGAGTTTCTTCCAAATTCTCGGACTTTCCTGGCTTGATCTATTCACGGTGAATGGCATGTCTTGAACTTCTCGGGGTTTAGGGACCCACAGGCTTCTTAAAAGCACTTGTCAAAGAAACTCTACTCCCTAGAGATGATCTTTTCTCCGTGAATGGCATCTCTTGAGTTTCTTCCAAATTCTCGGACTTTCCTGGCTTGATCTATTCTCGGTGAATGGCATGTCTTGAACTTCTCAGGGTTTGGGGACCAATCGGCTTCTTAAAAGCATAGGCCTTCTCTTGGGCATTGTTCAAGGACCCACAGGCTTCCTAAAAGCATCTCCGTCTCCTCTTGGGCGTTGTACAAGGACCCGTTGGCTTCTTAGAAGTATTCACAACCTCCTCTTAGGCTTCGTATAATGATCTCTTCCTCCGGGAATGATAGCCTCCTCTTGGGCTTAGTACAAGGACCCGTCGGCTTCTTAAAAGCTTCCAGCCTCCTCTTGGGCTTAGTACAAATTGTCCCAACGACTTCCTAGAGGTATAGGAACAGAACCTAGTAATCTTCATAGAACAGTCCTTTCAAAGAGTCTACTACTGTTTCTCAAAGCATAGTACAAAAGATGAAACTCTAGACACGGACAATCTAATATCCTTGAGTCTCAAAGACATTCTCAAGTGACCCCTTCGTTAAATAGGAAGGAAACCCGTATACTCAGACAGTCTCAATACCCTTTGGATTTCCCGTTTCCTCAAAGAAAAGGAAATATCCCTGGTCCTCGAATCAAATCCTTGAGTACAACATTACTCATATAAGAACTGATTTTCTCTTTAAATCAGCATATTGGACCTGTCACTCAACTGAAACAGTAACCCTAGCCTCCTCTTGGGCTTTGTACAATGATTCTCCCCAATGGAGTCAAACATCTTTAGCCTCCATCTCGGGCTTTGTACGAGATACAAAAACACTCTCTTTTTTAGTATAAAAGATCCTCTTGTAGGATCAACCCCCTTTAGCCTCTCTCCCGAGCTTCGTAAGAGATACAAAAAACTCTCTTGTAGAGTCAAATAGCCTCCATCTCGGGCTTTATACGAGATACCAAAAGATTCCCTCGTTGAGTCAAAACCTTTTAGCCTCTCTCTCGGGCCTTGTACGAGACACATAATAGCCTCCTCTTAGGCTTTGTATAAGAAAACCACTGGTTGATCCAATAAACCTTTTAGCATCAAAACTGTGTCTCGTTCACAGTACACAAACATCAACAACTCCTTCCCCTTCATCTAATCGCTGTAAGCGGCAAGCCTCTGGATCATCTACATCCATGCCACTGTCCCTCTTTTAGCATGAGAAATTCCTAAGGAAAGATAGCATTGCTCTACGCTGAGTTAAAGTCTTCTCCTTCAGGTTGGAAATCCCCTATAAAGGAAATTATGGCATTGCCGGATTCACACATCCCGGTTAAAGTAATTCTCCTTTATAAACAGTTGTGACATACAACCCCCTCTTTAGAGATGAAAAATTCTCTCTAAAGTCAACACCCTTTTAGCTTCACATCTTGGGCTTTGAACAAGATACAAACCACCTTTCGCTTCATGACTTGGGCTTTGAACAAGACACCAAAACAACAATTTCCTCCCATAGAATAGGAGGAACTACGAACGCTCTGATTTCCCTGTTTCGGTAAACGGGAATACGTAGGCATAAGATTGAAAGAAAAAATCTTAGCGAGCACACTAAACAAAAACCCAAAATCCCATACTTTCATATATCCGTCCTAACATCTAAACCTCCCACCAATCGACCAAACACCACTTTTAAAAAAATAAACCTAACATAGACCCCGAATCTTTGTAGCATCTGTAAACCAACAGTTTTGACTGTTTAACCTCAGTTTACAAGCAGGGTTAATTTGAGACATCTATTTCCCTTCCTTCATCAGCTTTAATAGGATAAAAAATGAATCGAACTGTAGATACCAAATAGCGGTAGTGCTTCGCAACCACGTCCAAAAATCGCTCGCAACAGAAAAATGGCGACTTCACTAGGGAGAATCATTGTGGCGACTCTGCTGGGGATGTGTCATTAGGATCTATCTCACCTTTGTAGTGAGATCTTGTTCTCTTCCCATCTATTAGGTGGAAACTTTAAAAGTGGCGCCCACCGTGGGGCTCTTCTAACCCTTTTTCTCTTCTCTTGTGTGAAAACCACAGATTAGGGCTTCCGCCGAGGAACCCATTTTCTGTCAGGAACATAGGATTCATAGCTTTAAAGGTCTAGGATGATTAGGACAAATATATATACTGCTTTTCCTAATTGATATATGTGTTTTATTTTTATGCTAATGGGAATGCGTGTGATGCCGCATGTGGAAAGATTGAGTATACACTTAAGATAAGTGATGGCGACGAGGTCGAACATCAACCTCAGTGGAGGCTGACCAATGTAACCCATTCCCTCTCATAGGCAATGGGCCGATTGTGATGTCTGAGAAGCTAAGGAGCCAACCCTTTTGTAGTGCGGAAGCTATCGGAAATAGTTGTCACGCGATACTACCCTCATTTGAGGCTGATGATCTATTCTCGGTGAATAGAATTTACTCTAAGATTTCATACAGCTCGCTGGCGATCCGCTTACTGTTTGTTATCCTGGGAGGAGCTGATGATTTTGAGTACAGGTACAAAAATCACCCTAGTATAAATCTTTGGGGATGGGTAGAGCCTTGACTTCATGACAACGACCCTTTGACCCTATGTTTTTTCTATGTTTTTGTGTGCTGCATTCATGCATTCATTTAAAAAAAACCTTAAAACATTTAAAAAAAAATTTCTCTTCTAGTCTCTTTGTTTTTCAAATTAAACTAAGATTGTGATTGTAAATATTAGAGAAAAGGATTGCGCTAATGGATTTCGGTAGAAAGAGAACTCGTAAGTACACCTTCAGGATTCCAAAACTAGAGGGTTTGAGAGGTTTGGCGAGAATGATCACAAACCAAGAGGCCTTCAGAGCCAAGTACGGAGGTTTGCTATCTCTGCTAAGAGTCCATGTGATTGAGGGAATCATAGACGCGCTCGTTCAATTCTACGATCCGGTCTATCACTGTTTCACATTCCTGGATTACCAGCTAGCACCAACACTGGATGAGTATTCTCATCTGATCGATTTACATATTATAGATCGAGCTCCATTTTTTGGACTGGAAGAAATTCCAAAGAATCAGACCATTGCAAGAGCAATTCATTTGGATGAGTCAGAAGTCAGGATTCACATGACCACTAAGGGTGGCATACAAGGTTTGCCAGCCCAGTTCTTGACAAAGAAAGCCCTGTACTTTGCTAGTATAGGGAACGAGACTGCTTTTGAAAGCATCTTTGTCTTACTCACCTACGAATTATTTTTGTTGCCCAACATTAATAACTTCGTCGATATCAACGCTATTAAGGTTTTTCTCATTGGAAACCCTGTGCCGACTTTGCTCGCAGATGCGTATCATTCTGTACCCTTAGGGAATTTGTACAGTGGAGGGGAGATCACATGTTGTGTACCTTTGCTTTACAAATGGTTTATCTCCCATTTACCTAAGTCTACTACTTTCTGGGATCATAAGAGTGCCTTGCGCTGGTCGCAGAAGATCATGTTTCTCACCAACTCTGACATAGATTGGTGCAATAGGATTTATGATGGAATCAGGATCATTGACCGTTGTGGAAACTTCCCCAACGTACCCCTTATAGGAACTAAGGGAGGAATCAACTATCATCCGATATTGGTTCGTCGTCAATTTGGATACCCGATGAGGCACGTCCCACAGAATGCTCATCTGGAAGGTCTTTTCTTCAAGGAAGGAGAAAGTGACAGAGCACTAAAGACGGAAATAGTGCACGCTTGGAAACACGTTCATAAGAAAGGACGAGAGTCTCTAGGAAAACCGGACTGTGTCTCGGTGGAGCCTTATCTCCACTGGGTACAAACTAGAGCTCTCAAGCTAAAGATGGCTTATCCTCGTTACAGAATTCTTCCGCCGAGGGAATCTGTCATGTACTTCATGACGGAAACTGAAAAACTTCAGGTGACTCTCAACAAAGTTCAATGGGAGAGAAGGTATTGGAAGAACAAGTACCGCACCATCAATGTGGAGTGCATCAAAATACAGCAACTGCTGAAAGATAAGGATGCTCTGATCGAGATTTTAGAGCAACATGCTGTGGATAATCAGGATGACCAAAGGAATTTGCTCGCTCCTTTCACTTGGCAAAGGAATGACAACTCGACAACGACTCAAGAGCCCCGGTCAAAGAAAAGGAAGATACCGGAATCAACACCCGAGTTCTCTCGGGACCCCTTAGCTTAGGTTTCTATTTTTGTACTTTGTAATCTACTGTATTTTCGTTTCCGCAATCCTTTGAATTTCAATAAAAAGGGGTTTCCCCACCGTTTGATATTTGCAATCTAATTGTCGAAGTTTATTTTGATTAAACCAAAAAACAATTAATATAATCATTGCATTCATCATTCTCACGTCACGTATTCTTCTTACCTACGAATCTCACGTTTGTGTCTCGATTCTAGAGTCAAACTATCTCATTTGTATAATACTCGGGCTAATCGTCAGAAAAAGATGGATGATCTTAAGGAAGAAAACAGAGAGTTTAAAGAAGAGATCGACACTCTGAGAGAGGATATGAGAAAGCTTCGTAACGACATGCAAGCCATGGCAGAAGCTCGGCTACAAAGGACTGTGATATCTGAGATCGCCTCAACGCCCATAGTGGAGAAGTTTGATCCTAGGTATCAGATGCCGAAAGATCGTCCCTGGGGCATGCCTGTGAACTATATCCCGAAAGGATATGTTCCGCCGATCGTTGAAGATCAGAGAATCGCGACAGATGTCGCTGGGCCTAAAGGTTACAAACTTCGGGAAAGCGAAGATGCCAGAGGCATATTGAAGACTCTTGAAGGTTACAAACTTTGGGAAATGCCAGGACTCACTGCCGTAGTCACGGTACCACCCCCTGTGGTGCACACTATCCCGGAAGGACAGATTCCACAGATACCTTCTGGTAAAAAGGAAACTATGTTTGACCGAATGGATGAATTCCAGGAACAATTCTTGGAAATGTAGAAGGAACTGCAAGCCATTCACGGTCAGGATCTATTTGGAAAGGACGCCGCAGACCTCTGCTTGGTCCCCAATGTGAAAGTCCCGCACAAGTTCCAAGTGCCCGACTTTGAAAAGTACAAGGGTAACTCTTGCCCTCAGAGTCACTTGGTGATGTTTGCTCGGCGGATGTCAGGTCAGACGGAGAATCAGGACCTGCTGATTCACTACTTTCAGGATAGTTTAACCGGTGCCACACTCAAATGGTACATGGGTTTAAACCGTACTACAATTAGTACATTCAGAGATCTTGGTACTGCCTTCGTCCAACAATAAAAATACAATTTGGACATGGCACCGAACAGAGATCAACTCAGATCAATGTCACAAAAGGACAAGGAAACCTTTAAGGAGTACGCCCAGAGATGGCGTGAAATTGCCGCTCAAATTTGTCCACCTCTTGAGGAAAAAGAGATGACAAAGATCTTCTTAAAGACCTTAAGCTTATTTTACTATGACAGAATGGTTGCCAGTGCGCCCAGTGATTTCACCGAGATGGTGGGCATGGGGGTTTGTCTTGAGGAAGCCGTCCGAGAAGAACGTTTGGTAAAAGACGTTGGATCATCGAGTAGTACAAAACGATACGGTAGTGCTCTCCCTAAGAAAAAAGAGCAGAATATTAGGAATATCTCTCTCAGAAAGCAAAGGCGACGTTATCAGCCGGTAGCAGCTGTAACTCCTGCTATCAGCCCTGCGCCTATTCCTACGTATCAACCTCAGGTTGCGCAGAGCCAACCTAATCAGCAAAGGACACAACAGCCTCTTCAGCAGGCTCGTCCTCCATATAACAACAACTGTACAACATGACCATCAGGGTTTGATCCTATACCCGTGTTGTACGCAGAACTATTTCCGTTACTACTGGCTAAGGGGCACATCCAGACTAAGTCTCCTCTTACAGTACCGGAAAATCCGCCTTTTTGGTTTAAGGTGGATCAAACATGCCCTTATCATCAAGGAGGATCAGAGCATAACATAGAGAACTGTCTCAATTTCAAATCTGACATGCAAAAGCTTGTTAGGAGCGGGCTCTTATCTTTCAAAGATACGAATCCCAATGTTCTCACGAACCCGCTGCCTCAGTACGAGAAAGCTGCAGTCAATCTGATTGAGAAAGAGTCTAACAATGTCTATCAAATTCACGATGTACTCTTATTGAGGACCAATTTGGTCAAGATGCATTATAGACAGAGTGGATATGGCCATGTTCCACCTCATAATTATCATCAATGTGATGTCTGCTCTAAAAGTAATAGAGGATGTTCGGTAGTACAATCAGCGCTATAGGAACAGATGGATCTCGGATGGATCCAAGAGCACCGAGTTCGTGGAGTTAACATGGTCTATACGAACTCCAACGTCATTCAGGACCACGACATCTGTGCAATGAATGTCAACCTGGTGGCAATGAATTTAAGACAAAGCCAGTATCATAATCTACCACGACACGATTACAATTCGTGTCTGACTTGCTCGGTAAACAAACAGGGATGCTCTTTCATAAAGGAGGCCCTCCAGCGTTAGATGGATCTTGGATGGATCCAGGACTACCATGATAGGAATCCCTATCAGATCAATATGGTTCAGATTTTCGACATTTGCTTGATGAATACCAACTTGGTAGAATTGCATGCTGAGCAGGTCCGACTCGGATTCCTGATATCACATAATTATCAAAGCTGTAAAGCAGGTTGCAAAAATGATCGAAGTTGTACCCTTGTCTAGGAGGCACTTCAGCACTTGTTAAATCACTGGTGGATGCCAATCTATATGGATGAAGATACTCAGCAAATTAGTATCAGTAACGAGAATCCTACTCGATGTCAAAGTTAGGATGTCCGATCTGTGGAAGCTAACCTAGTGAGGTTACATTGTATTCAAAGTGGGCGTGGCCAGGTGCCACCACACAACTATGACCGTTGTAGTGTCTGTTCGGAAAGTAACCAAGGGTGTTACCTTGTGAGAGCAGCTCTTCAGGGTCAGGTGGATCGTGGAGAGATTCGCCCATATCCGGGTTCTGGACCCATCAACTGGACGCCGAACTACCTTGCTAATCAAGTCGAGGATGTTGTCACAATCTCTGGTCGTCACCAGACCAGGGATGTTTTTTCCATCATCCCTCTACATGACGAATCTAGAGCTCCCAACTGGGAACGGATCGAGATTACTTATGATGGTCAGAGAAATCAGAAGGTTCCCATAGTCATCTATCTACCGGGACCACTACCGTATGAATCAGCTAAGGCTATTCCTTACAAATACGGTGCAATGATAGTTGAAAATGGAAAGGAAATTCCATTACCCTCCATCGTGAATATTGCAGACATCAGTCGTGTAACACGGAGCGGTCGAATCTTTAACCGAGAAGTTGGAGAACCTAACAAGAAAAAGGAACTTCAGACAGAAGTTCCCGATCCATCAGTCGGTTAATCCAGTAATCTCGACCTTTCAAAAAATAATGATGAGATGCTGAAGCTCATCCAAAGGAGTGAATATAACATTGTTAATCAGCTGTTACAGACTCCTTCAAAGATCTCGGTATTATCATTGTTACTCAGTTCAGAAGCCCACAGCGAGGCTCTACAGAAAGTCTTGGAGCAAGCCTTTGTGGAACAGGATGTAACAACCAGACAGTTCGATAGTATTGTCTCTAAAATCACTTCCTGCAATAATTTGGGATTTAGTGATGAGGAATTACCCGAAGAGGGTCGTCGTCATAACATGGCGCTCTACATTATAGTTAACTTCCAGGACGATGCTTTAGCCAGCGTACTGGTAGACACAGGGTCAGCCCTAAATGTTATGCCGAAGTCCACTTTGATGGAATTATCATTCAAAGGCCCTCTGATGAGAATCAACGAGGTCGTCGTCAAAGCGTTCGACGGATCCAAAAAAACAGTTATCGGCGAAGTTAATCTTCCCATAACTATCGGTCCTCACACTTTCCAAGTCACTTTCCAGGTCATGGACATCCGGGCAACATACAGTTGTTTATTAGGAAAACCTTGGATACATCAGGCTGGAGCGGTCACTTCGACCCTCCACCAAAAACTAAAGTTCGTAAAGAACGATCAACTTGTCACAGTCTGTGGAGAACAGGCCTTGCTCGTGAGTAACTTATCATCATCTAATTGTGTAGAACCCGAGGAGGTTATTGGGACGCAGTTCCAAGCGCTGTCGGTGGGCAAGGACAATCAATCCCAAGGAGGAACCTCGATTTCCTCATATAAAGATGCTATCAAAACGGTCGAGAGTTACGATACAACCGGATGGGGACAACTTGTCATTCCTATTGACAATAAAACAAAGAAGGGTCTTGGTTTTTCTGCAACCTGTACCCAGACAGCTGCCAGCGATGGAAGTCTTCATCCTATTCAGAACTTCTTCCACAGTGGAGGTTTTCTTCACCCAGTCCCTCAAGCAATCCATGCTATCAATGAGGAAGATCCCTCTGACATAGAGGAAGAGTGGAAGTCCTATCTTAACAAGGACGATTATATGTCTCAGGACGAAACGCAAACTCCTTTTTGCTTCCCTACAGAGAGTCCGAGATTTATACCCAGGTCAGACATCGAAATGATATATAGACATTGTGATCCGGAAGGATGTCGTGCTCCGCAAAATTCATTAGAGGAAGACACTCCGATGAAAGACAATTTTGACTACACCTACTATGGCCCAATGGATGGTCTGCCAATGTGGCAACCTTATCCAGGAGACTTGGGACAAGAGAGTCAGCCGAACAATGAAAATCAGCTGACCGTCATCGAACAGAATACCTATGTCCCCACCATGTCATGGGATCAACACTCAGGTCATTCAGAAACTACTCAACACGACGATGAATTTGCAACGTTTGCTGGACTAGAATTCATCAACTATGCTTTTCCCAAGGTCAACGTCATCGAGAGGGATGACTCCTGCAGTTCCAAAGAAGTGTGGGACACCCTGGGACAACCAAGTGGAAAGTTTGACTATATGGTTAAGTACACCGCTCCCGAAAACTCTCGTATCAGGCTCGAAGATATCCGGCCAACTGGAGGGGGAGATACAGCTGAGAGCATAAATGCTATGCAAAATGCAACAGAGGAATTCTCCTACGACTACTCTGCCTGGGAGACAGATTCCAATGATCCTGCTCCACCAGAAACCAGTGTTATTTCTGAAGACAAATCGAGGAAGGTGCCAGACTTTGTGATTCACCGAGGAGTTCGCCGCCAATGGGTTGTCGTCGAGGTTCCGAAGATCGTTCATCAGTCAAAGTAATTGCCATCTTTAACCTTTCACCCTGCCCAGGTGAAACAGATGTTTTGATAGGGCTCGCTTTCTGTAAATTTTTCCCTCTTCACTTCGCCCAAAGCGACAGAGTTTTGTTTTATAGGGCTGTAGTTTCAAGAATCGACTTGTTCATTAATAAAATAACGTCGTTCTGTAATTTCTGCACTATTTGCTGTTTTCTCTTTTTGCTTTTTCAGAAAATGGTAATCCTAAAAAACAATTAAAAATAAAAACAAGCAGTAATATAAAATACACTGCACACACTTGCATTTTCTCTATCTCTTCTAAACACGAATCATCACGTCATACAGATTGCTTGTTTTAAAACCCGTTGAAACATACGATCCGATGCCTTCTCCCGACTTTGGGTTCCCGATATTTGGGGCTGAAGAAGAAGTTGACAACGAAATTCCAGAAGAGATCTCTCGACTACTCAGACAGGAGGAAAGGTCAATTGAACCTCACAAAGAGCCGTTGGAAATGGTAAACTTAGGTTTAGAAAAAGCGAGAAAAGAAATCAGGATTGGGGCACTGCTCAGTCCAACTGCCAAAGAGGGTTTGATAAAGCTTCTCAGAGAATTTCCCGATGTATTCGCTTGGTCCTATCAAGATATGCCAGGGTTGGATACCAGCATCGTGGAACATCACTTACCGTTAAGATCGGAATGTCCGCTAGTAAAGTAAAGGTTGAGACGGACTCACCCGGACATGGCCATCAAAATCAAAGAGGAGGTACAGAAACAGATTGACGCAGGTTTCCTCGCCACATCTGAATATCCTAAATGGTTAGCCAACATCGTACCCGTTCCCAAAAAGGACGGAAAGGTCAGAATGTGTGTTGATTACAGGGATCTGAACAAGGCAAGTCCAAAGGACGACTTTCCTTTACCACACATTGACATGCTGGTAGACAGCACAGCAAAGTTCAAAATTTTCTCCTTCATAGATGGATTCTCGGGCTATAACTAGATCAAAATGGCGCCGAAATACATGGAGAAAACTTCGTTCATTACCCCATGGGGTACCTTTTCTTACAAGGTGATGTCGTTCGGCTTGAAGAACGCCGGGGCAACCTATCAAAGGGCCATGACTACTCTATTTCATGACATGATACACAAAGAAATCGAAGTGTATGTCGATGATATGATTGCAAAATCTAAGACAGAGGAGGAGCATGTGACCCACCTGTCAAAACTTTTCGAGCATCTGTGAAAATACAAACTCTGCTAGAATCCCAACAAGTGCACCTTCGGTGTCCGTTCGGGGAAACTCTTAGGGTTCATGGTCAGCCAGAAAGGGATTGAGGTCGATCCTGACAAGGTCAAGGCCATTCGAGAAATGCCTTCTCCGAAAACTGAAAAACAAGTCAGAGGATTCTTGGGACGTTTGAACTACATCTCCAGATTCATATTCCTTATGACCGCCACGTGTGCGCCGATTTTCAAATTACTCAAAAAGAACCAGGATTGCGTTTGGACAGAAGACTGCCAAACCGCCTTCGACAGTATTAAGGAATACCTGTTGAATCTTCCGATTCTATTACTTCCAGTGAAAGGAAAACTACTGATCATTTACCTCACAGTCCTAGAGAACTCAATGGGATGTGTACTTGGCCAACAAGACGAAACCAAACAGAAAGAGTCTGCCATCTACTATGTGAGCAAGAAGTTCACCGACTGCGAAACTCGGTACACGATGCTTGAGAAAACTTGTTGCGCTTTGGCTTGGGCAGCCAAACGTCTTCGCCCATACATGATTCGTCATACTAATTGGTTGGTTTCCGAGATGGATCCAATCAAGTATGTCTTCGAAAAGCCTGCTCTCACGGGAAGAATTTCCCGTTGGCAGATGTTATTATCAGAATATGACATAGAGTACCACGCTCAGAAAGCCGTTAAAGGAAGTATTTTAGCTGATCATTTGGCTCATCAACCGATTGACAATCAAGAATCAACCGGGTTTGACTTCCCATACGAAGATGTCATGTATCTAAAAATGAAAGATTACGATGAACCGTTACCCAATGAAGGGCCAGAACCAGGTTCCCAATGGGGACTTATCTTTGACGGAGCTGTCAATCGGTATGGAAATGGAATTGGGGCAATAATTGTTACCCCTCGGGGTACCCACATTCCTTTCACCACCATACTTACGTTCAAATGTACGAACAACGAGGCCGAATACGAAGCTTGTATTATGGGTCTCGAAGAAGCAATTGATTTAAGGATCAAGAACTTGGACGTATACGGCGATTCAGCCTTGGTTATCAATCAGATAAAAAGAGCTTGGAACACATACCAATCAGGACTGATTCCTTACAAAGACTATGCAAGAAGGTTGTTACCCTTCTTTAACAGAGTCTAGTTTCATCACATCCCTCATAGAGAGAATCACATGGCTGATGCCTTAGCCACTCTCTCTTCCATGATTAGTGTAGGTCAATGGAATGACCTACCTAAGATCGACATAATGCACCTTGAACGGCCCGCCTACGTCTTCACGATCGAAGCAGTCATAGACGACCAACCTTGGTATCACGATATCAAATGCTTCCTTCAGAAACAAGAGTACCCATCTGGGGCACTCAGAAAAGACAGGAAAACCCTCAGAAGATTGGTTGGAAGCTTCTTCCTGAGCGGTGACACTCGTTATAAGAGGAATTTTGACTTGGTCTTGCTCCGATGTGTAGACAGACTAGAAGCAGACATGCTTATGAAAGGAATTCATGAAGGATCCTTTGGCACTCATGCCAACGGACACACAATGGCGAGAAAAATTCTGAGAGCAGGGTATTACTAGTTGACCATGGAATTCGACTGCTACAAGTACATGAGGAGGTGTCACAAGTGTTAGATATACTCTGACAAAACTCATGTACCGCCAACGCATCTCAAAGTTCTTTCTTCCCCATGGCCTTTTTCCATAAGGGGAATCGACATGATTGGCTTGATCGAACCTAAGGCTTCAAACGGACATCGGTTCATCCTGGTAGCCATTGATTATTTCACCAAGTGGGTCGAAGCAGCGTCGTACGCTAATTTAACCCGACAAATAGTGGTCTGATTTATCAAAAACAATATCATCTGCCGTTATGGTGTTCCGAGCCAGATCATTACAGATAATGGATCTAACTTGAACAACAAGATGATGAAAGAGTTGTGCGTTGAGTTCAAGATCGAACACCATAAATCATCTCCCTACCGACCCAAGATGAACGGAGCGGTAGAAGCTGCTAATAAGAACATCAAGAGGATCGTTCAAAAGATGGTTGTAACCTATAAAGATTGGCATGAGATGCTACACTTTGCTCTTCACGGTTATCAAACATCTGTCCGCACTTCAACAGGGGCAACCCCTTTCTCTCTAGTATATGGCATGGAGGCAGTTATCCCCATAGAAGTAGAGATCCCATCAATCCGGGTATTGATGGAAGCTAAGCTTTCAGAAGCTGAATGGTGTCAAAGTCGACACGACGAATTAAACATGATCGAAGAGAAGCGAATCACGGCACTATGCCACGGTCAGTTGTATCAGCAGAGAATGAAGAAGGCGTTCGACAAAAAGGTCCGACCCCGCGTCTTCAGAAAAGGAGACCTCGTGCTCAAGAAGATACAATCATTTCTCACTGACTCTCGGGGTAAATGGACCCCAAATTATGATGGCCCCTATGTGGTCACGAAAGCTTTCTCAGGTGGTGCCTTGAGACTTGCAACCATGGACGGAGAGGAATTTGCCTACCCCATGATTGTTGATGTAGTCAAGAAATACTTCGCCTAAAAAAAAACGTCTCGGTGGATTAAAAACCCGAAAGGGCGGTCCAGGCAAAAGTTAGAGACATAAAAAAAATCATCCCGATGGATTGGAAATCTCATAGTACAATCCAGGAAAAAATTAGGGATAATGGCAAGTAACTATGTTCAACAGACGCAAGTCCCTCAGCAGCAGTTTCATCATCCATCGGAGGAAAACTCCAGTCAAGGTCATCTTCGACAGAAGCTCAGGATGTCCCGAATTCAAAGTTGGTAGAAGGATAGTGGTCGTTATGTTTCAACGTAGCCCTTTCCCCTGTAAATTACCATTTTCAAACTTTGTATATACTCTTTGGAATCACGCGTTTGGCTGATCTCCATCTTATCAATAAAATTTGAGCCCTTGTGCTTTTGTTTGTAATTCTTGTTTGTTTTAGCTTTACAGAATGGCGTTTTAACATGGTTAGCGTTTCTTGAAATGAAACAAAAATGAATTTACTTGTTAAAACTTTTTCTGCTTTTAAATTAAAGATGGCAATTGCTTTTGACTGTTGAACATCAAAAGAATGTCGATTGCGTCTCCAAAGGCGTTTGAATTTCAAAAGTGCAGAATCAAAGTACTCCTTCTAGGCCAGTACGCCTGAACGAAGGATCAACTGTATGAGATGCGGCTTTATCATCTGATACCCTCGGCCGAGTTCTTATCTCCTAAGCCCGATCAACGGTATTCCCCGCAGGGACTATCTCTCCTAAGCAAGGTAGAACTGCTACTTTTTTACCAACGGTACTTCTTCGTCCCACGATGGCCAAGTATCCAGTCGTGCTCATCCATTAGTTTGTATGTCGCGTCAATTTTGTCAGGATATATATACATACATCATGCATTATTGATTTGCAATCACATTTAATATTGCATCTCTCTGGTCGGTCTTATCCCCTAGTGATAACAGTCTTCACAATCGAGTTGCCAGTTCTTGCCTCGTCAGGAACTGCTGCGTTTGAACAATCTCGCCTCCAGTGTATCTCTGGATTAGAGTCGGCACTCGACCACTTTGATAACTTGAACCTCTGAAAATCCAGAGAAGCTTTCTACAGATATCACTCTTCGCCATTGAAGATGATGTCCTTGCTTTCCCAGATTGAAGAAAAATCCCCAGAGAAAGCCTCCTAAGCAGGGATTCGGCAGTACAGCTGCCTTTCTCCGAAAGACCGCTGATGAAAAGGTCATCGGCACCTCAAAATTGGATCCCATCATATGGCATTTCTCCGGGAAGATCCCGAGAAAAGTATGATGTAAGACCCCAAGCAGAAGCAGTCTCTCTGGAAACTCGCTTTTCCCCAGTAGAAACAAATGGCGTCTCCAACAGAGAAGTTTGTGCACCTCTACAACTCAGACGACTGGATTCCCCAGCAAGTCTGACATCAAAACTTTTTCCCATCAAATGGCATCTCCCCAGGAAAATCCGGCTAGAAGTTTGAGGAAAACCGCTACGAATAGCGTCCCTTGTCAATAAAGTTTATTGACAAAAAAAACTTAGACCGATTCCTTGGTAGGAAACCAGGATCGAGGGAAAGTTTAAATCAGAAACTAAGACCAGTTCCTTGGTAGGAAACCATGATCAAGGGGAAGTTTAAATCAGAAACTAAGACCAGTTCCTTGGTAGGAAACCAGGATCGAGGGGAGGTTTATTTCAAAAGAAAACTGAGACCAGTTCCTTGGTAGGAAACCAGGATCGAGGGGAAGTTTATTTCAGCAACTGAGACCAATTCCTTGGTAGGAAACCAGGATCGAGGGGAAGTCTACCTTTTCTAAGCATCATCGCTTAGCTAAAGAAGATGAATACGTAAGCTACCATTCATAACCACCATCAAAATTTTGGGTATTCCGATATTTAATCCTCTTGCACCCCAAATGCCCGAATACCTTCGTCATTCACACCTTCGGGTCCAAGAATATTAAATAGGGGCATCTGTCATACCCTAAATTTTGACCACTAAGATTTTCCATCATTGTGTAAATCATCATCACAATATGGATGTACCTTTGTGCCTCATCAAATGCCTCAAGGGTTGTTGAGCATTCACTACAATCAAAATTAGGGTTTTAAGCCCTCTCAGAGCCTTAGACAAAGGATCAATCAAGAAATGACATGATCTTCAACTTGTCTAACCTCTCAAACATCCAAAATGGATCAAGAGGACTCCCACTTCAAGGATTAAGCACAAGGCTGCTCCCTTCTAGGTGGATCAAGTCTCAAGATCGACAGTGTCACCAAATTAGGGTTTTGGTCGACCAGAGCCTCCAGATGGAACTTTTTCATTTGGGTACAAGCCAATGATCCAAAACATATCCTAATATAATCCATGGAACCTCATGGACCCAATCATCAAGTCAATTTGACCTCAGGGGATGCATACATCAAAAATCAGGAATTAGGGTTTCTTGACCTAATTCACCCCTAAGTTGACTTTTGGGACAAATCATGAACTAAGACCTCAAGACATAATTTGAGGGTCTCTAATATGCTATATTGATCCATTTGCAACAATAGATTAATCCAAGAAGCTTGAGCAACAAGTCTCAATTTCATCTGCACCACAATTAGGGTTTCGCGAGGAAAGTCAACTGTAACTTTGACTTTTGACCAGGACATGCTCCCAAACCCTAAGACATCATTCAATATACCATATGACACCCATGGAACATGTCCATCAAGTTTCATTTAGGTCAAGGACATGATTTCCTGAAGAATTGCACAGTTTGGAATTCATCCGATAAAAAGTCAACTGTGCACAAAAGTCAACTTTGTCTTTTTGAGATTTTTCACCAAAATGGATTTTTAACCCTAAAATGATGTTAATGTATGATTTGAATCATCATTCATTAAGAAAAATCAAAGAAAGTGGGATAACTTGTAAAAGGGGTAACCATAAAAACTTAGATTAAATAGGGGCATCTGTCATACCCCAAATTTTGACCACTAAGATTTTCCATCATTGTGTAAATCATCATCACAATATGGATGTACCTTTGTGCCTCATCAAATGCCTCAAGGGTTGTTGAGCATTCACTACAATCAAAATTAGGGTTTTAAGGCCTCTCAGAGCCTTAGACAAAGGATCAATCAAGAAATGACATGATCTTCAACTTGTCTAACCTCTCAAATATCCAAAATGGATCAAGACGACTCCCACTTCAAGGATTAAGCACAAGGCTGCTCCCTTCTAGGTGGATCAAGTCTCAAGATCGACAGTGTCACCAAATTAGGGTTTTGGTCGACCAGAGCCTCCAGATGGAACTTTTTCATTTGGGTACAAGCCAATGATCCAAAACATATCCTAATATACTCCATGGAACCTCATGGACCCAATCATCAAGTCAATTTGACCTCAGGGGATGCATACATCAAAAATCAGGAATTAGGGTTTCTTGACCTAATTCACCCCTAAGTTGACTTTTGGGACAAATCATGAACTAAGACCTCAAGACATAATTTGAGGGTCTCTAATATGCTATATTGATCCATTTGCAACAATAGATTAATCCAAGAAGCTTGAGCAACAAGTCTCAATTTCATCTGCACCACAATTAGGGTTTCGCGAGGAAAGTCAACTGTAACTTTGACTTTTGACCAGGACATGCTCCCAAACCCTAAGACATCATTCAATATACCATATGACACCCATGTAACATGTCCATCAAGTTTCATTTAGGTCAAGGACATGATTTCCTGAAGAATTGCACAGTTTGGAATTCATCCGATAAAAAGTCAACTGTGCACAAAAGTCAACTTTGTCTTTTTGAGATTTTTCACCAAAATGGATTTTTAACCCTAAAATGATGTTAATGTATGATTTGAATCATCATTCATCAAGAAAAATCAAAGAAAGTGGGATAACTTGTAAAAGGGGTAACCATAAAAACTTAGATTAAATAGGGGCATCTGTCATACCCCAAATTTTGACCACTAAGATTTTCCATCATTGTGTAAATCATCATCACAATATGGATGTACCTTTGTGCCTCATCAAATGCCTCAAGGGTTGTTGAGCATTCACTACAATCAAAATTAGGGTTTTAAGCCCTCTCAGAGCCTTAGACAAAGGATCAATCAAGAAATGACATGATCTTCAACTTGTCTAACCTCTCAAACATCCACAATGGATCAAGAGGACTCCCACTTCATGGATTAAGCACAAGGCTGCTCCCTTCTAGGTGGATCAAGTCTCAAGATTGACAGTGTCACCAAATTAGGGTTTTGGTCGACCAGAGCCTCCAGATGGAACTTTTTCATCTGGGCACAAGCCAATGATCCAAAACATATCCTAATATACTCCATGGAACCTCATGGACCCAATCATCAAGTCAATTTGACCTCAGGGGATGCATACATCAAAAATCAGGAATTAGGGTTTCTTGACCTAATTCACCCCTAAGTTGACTTTTGGGACAAATCATGAACTAAGACCTCAAGACATAATTTGAGGGTCTCTAATATGCTATATTGATCCATTTGCAACAATAGATTAATCCAAGAAGCTTGAGCAACAAGTCTCAATTTCATCTGCACCACAATTAGGGTTTCGCGAGGAAAGTCAACTGTAATTTTGACTTTTGACCAGGACATGCTCCCAAACCCTAAGACATCATTCAATATACCATATGACACCCATGGAACATGTCCATCAAGTTTCATTTAGGTCAAGGACATGATTTCCTGAAGAATTGCACAGTTTGGAATTCATCCGATAAAAAGTCAACTGTGCACAAAAGTCAACTTTGTCTTTTTGAGATTTTTCACCAAAATGGATTTTTAACCCTAAAATGATGTTAATGTATGATTTCAATCATCATTCATTAAGAAAAATCAAAGAAAGTGGGATAACTTGTAAAAGGGGTAACCATAAAAACTTAGATTAAATAGGGGCATCTGTCATACCCCAAATTTTGACCACTAAGATTTTCCATCATTGTGTAAATCATCATCACAATATGGATGTACCTTTGTGCCTCATCAAATGCCTCAAGGGTTGTTGAGCATTCACTACAATCAAAATTAGGGTTTTAAGCCCTCTCAGAGCCTTAGACAAAGGATCAATCAAGAAATGACATGATCTTCAACTTGTCTAACCTCTCAAACATCCACAATGGATCAAGAGGACTCCCACTTCATGGATTAAGCACAAGGCTGCTCCCTTCTAGGTGGATCAAGTCTCAAGATCGACAGTGTCACCAAATTAGGGTTTTGGTCGACCAGAGCCTCCAGATGGAACTTTTTCATCTGGGCACAAGCCAATGATCCAAAACATATCCTAATATACTCCATGGAACCTCATGGACCCAATCATCAAGTCAATTTGACCTCAGGGGATGCATACATCAAAAATTAGGAATTAGGGTTTCTTGACCTAATTTACCCCTAAGTTGACTTTTGGGACAAATCATGAACTAAGACCTCAAGACATGATTTGAGGGTCTCTAATATGCTATATTGATCCATTTGCAACAATGGATTAATCCAAGAAGCTTGAGCAACAAGTCTCAATTTCATCTGCACCACAATTAGGGTTTCGCGAGGAAAGTCAACTGTAACGTTGACTTTTGACCAGGACATGCTCCCAAACCCTAAGACATGATTCAATATGCCCTATGACACCCATGGAACATGTCCATCAAGTTTGATTTAGGTCAAGGACATGATTTTCTGAAGAATTGCACAGTTTGGAATTCATCCGATAAAAAGTCAACTGTGCACAAAAGTCAACTTTGTCTTTTTGAGATTTTTCACCAAAATGGATTTTTAACCCTAAAATGATGTTAATGTATGATTTGAATCATCATTCATCAAGAAAAATCAAAGAAAGTGGGATAACTTGTAAAAGGGGTAACCATAAAAACTTAAAAAAATTTCTAAGTTATGGAAAAAGTGACACTAATGTGCCAACTTTGGAGGACCATAACTCCTAAACCACAAGGCCATTGTTCCCCATTCAAAGCTTGATTTGTAGATCACATTGCCCTCTACAAAAGCTTCATACTGACCTATGTCCAAATTCCTCATGGATTTTGAGTTATGGAGTGATCAAAATCAAGAAAAGTCACTTTGTTCCAACACTTAATGAAAATTTCACTAAGTCAGAATATGCCTTTACTTTTTCACAAATGTAGGGGGATTTTTCACTTGGATTCAAAAGAGATCAAAACCAAACATGTTCAAACAGTTGTTGTATCATGTAAGGGCTTTCCAAAATGGCCAAGAACATTACCAAATTCAATTTGAGCTATGAGATATGACATTGGCAAGTTTCCTTGTTGAAATCTGTCAAGGCAAGACAGATTTTGCACTTTTGGTCGATTTGCCAAAATCAGCCAAATCCAAACACTCCTATCCACTTGGACACCTCTGAGGATTGAATCTAAAGGGGACAAGCCTCCAAAGTCTTTGGAACAAGAAATAACATGTTGAACCTAGAATTGCCAAAATAGGGACAAGACTCCAATTTTGGATTGGAGCATTCAATGGAAGCATCAAGGTGGCATGGACTAAGCTCTTAGCAACTAAATTCAGTCAAGACTTATCCAAACCAAGGGAACCAGCAGCCTGTGCCCTAACCTCTAGTCAATGGCTAGAGGAGACTTGGATTTTCATTTGCCAACATTGGCCAAACCTACTCAGCAGTTGCCATTCACTATTCCTTGCAAAACAAACTTGCTCTACTATAAATAGAGCTCAATTGTGATCAGTTTGAGTACACCAAAGCCATCAAACAGATGTTTTCCTCAAAATCACTTCTTTAACTCCAATGTTGCCTTCTAAGGCAAGTCACTATGGGGTTTTGAGTTTGAGAGCTTTTCCAATCAAACCAATCACACACACACCTCATATACATCACATATGAGCTTATCAAACACTTAAACAACAATTAGAACACTGATTTCTCAGAATCACCAGTCAATTGCTCAAGGTTTTAACCAAGTTGCAGTTGAGATGCCATGAAGTGATCCAGCCAGTTTCAATCAAGTCCAAGCATTCAAACACACTCCATAGGGTGTAGGGAAGCTATTCAGATCATCACAACTCATCTGTAATACCTCCAACACAAATCACGATCACCAGCTGCAAGTGGTAAGCATGAGCTCTTCTAACTCTATGATCCATGCAATTTTTGCTGCACAATAATTTGGCCATATGTTCATAATCATGCATGGAATGTTTCCCCTCAATTAATTTCATTGTTTGAATCGTGTATCAAAAATCCCAGCCTTCATGCAGAATCTAGGGTTCTTGAAGATTGTTCATGATTTCTTATTTTATGTTTAATTTAAATGAAATTAATTGTCATAGACATGATCGTGAGGTTGAAACGCGTTGATTGGTATGTGGATTGCATGATATGATTAAGTATTCAGTGAGATTGGATAGAAAATGCAAATTTGGGAAACTCAGAACACGCGCGTGTTCTTGCCCTTGTTCTTGGCGCCATTTTCCAACATTTGAATATTTGAATTTTGTGATTTTTAGTTAATTGATTCAAAAATTAATTTCTCTCTGAGTTTTAATGATTTTGAGTTGATTCATTTTTTAATAATTCACAAAAATGTTAAAATATTTTATTTTCCCAAAAAATCCCAAAAATATTATTAATTTCATATAATTGATATTTTTGCAAAGAATTAATATTTTAATTGTTTTTGACATTTAAAATATTTTTTCCCTCTTGATTTTGTAAATATTAATGACTTCTAATTATTTTGTAGGTCAATACTTGATTTTTGAAGCATTAATCCAAGATCATAATTTGTTTCCCTAATGTTAAACAATTTTTGATCATTTTAATTGAATTTTTATTCAATTAAAATACATTTTGGAAATAAATTAGGGTTTTTGATTAATTCAACCCTCCCAAATCATTTTCAAACACTTTTTGGGCCTCTATTAGAGTGTAAGACCCAACCCACTTGTACAAAAAAATTTTGGGCCTCACTTATTGTATAAGTCCCTCTGTACATTTTTAAATTCGGCACGATCGTAGCTAGTTTAAAAATAAACCATATGGGCCTCTCCTTGAGCTATAAGACCCATTCAAAACTTTTGGGCCTCTATTAGAGTGTAAGACCCAACCCACTTGTACAAAAAAATTTTGGCACTCACTTATTGTATAAGTCCCTCTGTACATTTTTAAATTCGGCACGATCGTCGCCAGTTTTAAAATAAACCATCGGGGCCTCTCCTTGAGCTATAAGACCCATTCAAAACTTTTGGGCCTCTAATAGAGTGTAAGACCCAATCCCCTTTTAACAAAAACAATTTTGGGCCTCACTTATTGTATAAGTCCCTTTGCGTTAAAAGAAAACCTCGGCGCGATTGCCATTTTTAAACGAAAAAATCATTTGGGCCTACCCTCGTGTTATAAGCCCCACTCTTTTTCTTTAAACCTTTTAGGCCTCTTGAGAGAGTGTAAGACCCATCCCTTTGTACAGAAAACCTTTTGGGCCACAGTCACTTGTATAAGTCCCTCTGTACAAATTCAAACAGTGCGCTCACTGATAAAACCTTGGGCCTCTCCTTGAGCTGTAAGGCCCAAATCTTTCTTTTTTCAAAGCACTTTCTCCTTTGATTTTGAATATACTGTTGTTTTCAATCTGTCTTTGTTGAACAACTAACCAAACAGCATGGAAGCACTACAACTGAGTAAGTGTTTATACGCTTTCATTTACTGCTTTCATATACATATAACTGTATTGTGGGGCTATTTCGCTGTAAGTCTTCTTTCATAAACTCATATCAACTGTGTAATAATAGTATAGATATTTAGAGTTTCCCCGGCAATTACGTCTAGCATTAAGCCTGTTGATCACTCTTAAATAGTCAAAACTAGATCCCCATAGGATTACCAGACACAGTCTTCCCTCCTCTTGGGGTTAAACAATATGGAGACATGAAAGGCAGCATTCTCGGTGAACCCTTTCATAAATTGTCACTCGTAGAAGTTGTCAAGAAACTCTATTCCCCAGATATGATCTTTTCTCCGTGAATTGCATCTCTTGAGTTTCTTCCAAATTCTCGGACTTTCCTGGCTTGATCTATTCTTGGTGAATGGCATGTCTTGAACTTCTCGGGGTTTGGGGACCCACAGGCTTCTTAAAAGCACTTGTCAAAGAAACTCTACTCCCCAGAGATGATCTTTTCTCCGTGAATGGCATCTCTTGAGTGTCTTCCAAATTCTCAGACTTTCCTGGCTTGATATATTCTCGGTGAATGGCATGTCTTGAACTTCTCGTGGTTTGGGGACCCATCGGCTTCTTAAAAGCATAGGCCTCCTATTAGGCATTGTTCAAGGACCCACAGGCTTCCTAAAAGCATCCCTGCCTCCTCTTGGGCATTGTACAAGGACCCGTCGACTTCTTAGAAGTATTCACAACCTCCTCTTAGGCTTCGTATAATGATCTCTTCCTCCGGGAATGATAGCCTCCTCTTGGGCTTAGTACAAGGATCTGTCGGCTTCTTAAAAGCTTCCAGCCTCCTCTTGGGCTTAGTACAAATTGTCCCAACGACCTCCTAGAGGTATAGGAACATAACCTAGTCATCTTCATAGAACAGTACTTTCAAAGAGTCTACTACTGTTTCTCAAAGCATAGTACAAAAGATGAAACTCTAGACACGGACAGTCTAATATCCTTGAGTCTCAAAGACATTCTCAAGTGACCCCTTCGTTAAATAGGAAGGAAACCCGTAGACTCGGACAGTCTCAATACCCTTTGGATTTCCCGTTTCCTAAAAGAAAAGGAAATATCCCTGGTCCTCGAATCAAATCCTTGAGTACAGCATTACTCATATAAGAACTGATTTTCTCTTTAAATCAGCATACTAGACCTGTCACTCAACTGAAATAGTAACCCTAGCCTCCTCTTTGGTTTTGTACAATGATTCTCCCCAACGGAGTCAAACATCTTTAGCCTCCATCTCGGGCTTTGTACGAGATACAAAAACACTCTCTTAGCATGAGAAATTCCTATGGAAAGATATCATTGCTCTACACTGAGTTAAAGTCTTCTCCTTCAGGTTGGAAATCCCCTATAAAGGAAATTATAGCATTGCCGGATTCACACATCCCGGTTAAAGTAATTCTCCTTTATAAACAGTTGTGACATACAACCCCCTCTTTAGAGATGACAAATTCTCTCTAAAGTCAACACCCTTTTAGCTTCACATCTTGGGCTTTGAACAAGATACAAACCACCTTTCGCTTCACGTCTTAGGCTTTGAACAAGACACCAAAACAACAATTTCCTCCCATAGAATAGGAGGAACTACGAACGCTCTGATTTCCCTGTTTCGGTAAACGGGAATACGTAGGCATAAGATTGAAAGAAAAAATCTTAGCGAGCACACTAAACAAAAACCCAAAATCCCATACTTTCATATATCCGTCCTAACATCTAAACCTCCCACCAATTGACCAAACACCACTTTTAAAAAAATAAACCTAACAGAGACCCCGAATCTTTGTAGCATCTGTAAACCAACAGTTTTGACTGTTTAACCTCAGTTTGCAAGCAGGGTTAATTTGAGACATCTATTTCCCTTCCTTCATCAGCTTTAATAGGATAAAAAATGAATCGAACTGTAGATACCAAAGAGCGGTAGTGCTTCGCAACCACGTCCAAAAAACGCTCGCTACAGAAAAATGGTGACTTCACTGGGGAGAATCATTGTGGCGACTCTGCTGGGGATGTGTCATTAGGATCTATCTCACCTTTGTAGCGAGATCTTGTTCTCTTCCCATCTATTAGGTGGAAACTTTAAAAGTGGCGCCCACCGTGGGGCTCTTCTAACCTTTTTTCTCTTCTCTTGTGTGAAAACCACAGATTGGGGCTTCCGTCGGGGAACCCATTTTCTGTCAGGAACATAGGATTCATAGCTTTAAAGGTCTAGGATGATTAGGACAAATATATATACTGCTCTTCCTAATTGATATATGTGTTTTAGTTTTCTGCTAATGGGAATGCGTGTGATGCCGCATGTGGAAAGATTGAGTATACACTTAAGATAAGTGATGGCGACGAGGTCGACCATCAACCTCAGTGGAGGCTGACCAATGTAACCCATTCCCTCTCATAGGCAATGGGCCGATTGTGATGTCTGAGAAGCTAAGGAGCCAACCCTTTTGTAGTGCGGAAGCTATCGGAAATAGTTGTCACGCGATACTACTCTCATTTGAGGCTGATGATCTATTCTCGGTGAATAGCATTTACTCTAAGATTTCATACAGGTCGCTGGCGATCCCCTTGCTGTTTGTTATCCTGGGAGGAGCTGATGATTTTGAGTACAGGTACAAAAATCACCCTAGTATAAACCTTTGGGGATGGGTAGAGCCTTGACTTCATGACAACGACCCTTTGACCCTATTTTTTTCTATGTTTTTGTGTGCTGCATTCATGCAATCATTTAAAAAAAACCTTAAAGCATTAAAAAAAAAATTTCTCTTCTAGTCTCTCTGTTTTTCAAATTAAACTAAGACTGTGATTGCAAATATCAGAGAAAAGGATTGCGCTAATGGATTTCGGTAGAAGGAGAACTCATAAGTACACCTTCAGGATTCCAAAACTAGAGGATTTGAGAGGTTTGGCGAGAATGATCACAAACCAAGAGGCCTTCAGATCCAAGTACGGAGGTTTTTTATCTCTGCTAAGAGTCCATGTGATTGAGGGAATCATGGACGCGCTCGTTCAATTCTAAGATCCGGTCTATCACTGTTTCACATTCCCGGATTACCAGCTAGCACCAACGCTGGAGGAGTATTCTCATCTGATCAATTTACATATTACAGATCGAGCTCCATTTTCTGGACTGGAAGAAATTCCAAAGAATCAGACCATTGCAAGAGCAATTCATTTGGATGAGTCAGAAGTCAGGATTCACATGACCACTAAGGGTGGCATACAAGGTTTTCCAGCCCAGTTCTTAACAAAGAAAGCCCTGTACTTTGCTAGTATAGGGAACGGGACTGCTTTTGAAAGCATCTTTGTCTTACTCACCTACGGATTATTTTTGTTGCCCAACATTAATAACTTCGTCGATATCAACGCTATTAAGGTTTTTCTCATTGGAAACCGTGTGCCGACTTTGCTCGCAGATGCGTATCATTCTGTACACTTAGGGAATTTGTACAGCAGAGGGGAGATCACATGTTGTGTACCTTTGCTTTACAAATGGTTTATCTCCCATTAACCTAAGTCTGCTGCTTTCTGGGATCATAAGAATGCCTTGCGCTGGTCGCAGAAGATCATGTCTCTCACCAACTCTGACATAGATTGGTGCAATAAGATTTATGATGGAATCAGGATCATTGACCGTTGTGGAAACTTCCCCAACATACCCCTTATAGGAACTAAGGGAGGAATCAACTATCATCCGATATTGGTTCGCCGTTAATTTGGATACCCGATGAGGCACGTCCCACGGAATGCTCATCTGGAAGGTCTTTTCTTCAAGGAAGGAGAAAGTGACAGAGCACTAAAGACGGAAATAGTGCACGCTTGGAAACACGTTCATAAGAAAGGACGGGAGTCTCTAGGAAAACCGGACTATGTCTAGGTGGAGCCTTATCTCCACTGGGTACAAACTAGAGCTCTCAAGCTAAAGATGCCTTATCCTCATTACAGAATTCTTCCGCCGAGGGAATCTGTCATGTACTTCATGACGAAAACTGAAAAACTTCAGGTTACTCTCAACAAAGTTCAATGGGAGATGAGGTCTTGGAAGAACAAGTACCGCACCCTCAATGTGGAGTGCATCAAAATACAGCAACTGCTGAAAGATAAGGATGCTCTGATCGAGATTTTAGAGCAACATGCTGTGGATAATTAAGATGACCAAAGGAATTTGCTCGCTCCTTTCACTTGGCAAAGGAATGACAACCCGACAATGGCTCAAGAGCCCCGGTCAAAGAAAAGGAAGATACCAGAATCAGTACCCGAGTTCTCTCGGGACCCATTTAGCTTAGGTTTCTGTTTCTGTACTTTGTAATCTACTGTATTTTCGTTTCCGCAATCCTTTAAATTTCAATAAAAAGGGGTTTCCCCACCGTTTGATATTTGCAATCTAATTGTCGAAGTTTATTTTGATTAAACCAAAAAACAATTAATATAATCATTGCATTCATCATTCTCACGTCACGTATTCTTCTTACCTACAAATCTCACATTTGTGTCTCGATTCTAGAGTCAAACTGTCTCATTTGTATAATACTCGGGCCAATCGTCAGAAAAAGATGGATGATCTTGAGGAAGAAAACAGAGAGTCGAAAGAAGAGATCGACGCTCTGAGAGAGGATATGAGAAAGCTTCGTAACGACATGTAAGCCATGGCAGAAGCTCAGCTACAAAGGACTGTGATATCAGAGATCACCTCAACGCCCATAGTGGAGAAGTTTGATCCTAGGTATCAGATGCCGAAAGATCGTCCCTGGGGCATGCCTGTAAACTATATCTCGGAAGGATAAAAAATGAATCGAACTGTAGATACCAAAGAGCAGTAGTGCTTCGCAACCACGTCCAAAAATCGCTCGCTACACAACCGTGCTTGGCACCTTCATCCACAACCCACTTTGCTGGAATATTTCAAAAACCTGAAGCCCTATCCCTATTGACGTCCCCTTTAAAGAAAAGTCCAATCCCTATTATTACTTCCTTCAAAATCCAATCCCCATTGATACCCAGAAAGATTTCGCCTTTGAAAAAATAATCACCATCAGGTTTCACTTGTCCTTGCCAGCAAAGTTCAATTATACTCAGCACATCCTTCTTTCCCCGGTAGCCTGAGCATACATCGGCATTCAACATATAGCGATCATTGCATCCTCAAATCGCGTAGCATTTCCATTTTGTATGGAGCATTACACCAAAGAAAGAAAATTCAAACATATGCGTGCGAAGCATAAGCCAGATTTGGTACCTTGTGCGAAAGCCCGAATCAACTCCCAATCAAGACGGTGACATATCCTTAGCAGACATTACAATCAACCCCTCTGCTTACCTTTCTTTTGGGTCGTAGTGTCGTACCTCGAAAAATACGATCCTCGCGATGGACGCGGAAAGAACTGTTCGAAACAGAGTGGCCACCGAACTTTATTTATCCCAAAAGAGGAAAAGGAAAATATCGATAAAACCTTTAAAGGAGGGACAAGAACATGGTCGTCGCAACCAAATTCGGGTTCGAGAGTCGGTTACGCAAGAGGGAAGGTATTAGCACCCTCTACGTCCGTTGTACTCAACGGGAACCTCTTGATTCGATTCGGGAGATAAGTTAGCTTAGTTTGTTTGTTTTCTTCTAAGGGGAAAGGATTAATGCTTTCTAAGGGGGAAATGGGGTGAATTTATTATTAGTGTGTTCGGCAAGTATTGGAACCCTTGTGCCTACGTATTCCCTCGTGCAATGGGAAATTCAGAGCATTCGTAGTTCGTGGGACTACGGTTGGTTGGTGTTTTTTAAACGAACGAGTGTTTAATTTGCATTCTAACTGCTAAATGTTGGCTTGTCTGCTCGCTAGGGGAGGCTGAAGCACTAGTTTATATGCGCGGAAGAATGGACTAAACAATGTTCTTTTTTGGGAAAGTTGTTTGAATAAGGATTAAGTGTATTAGAGATTTTGATTGGGTGACGATTACTCGAACTTAAGAAAGATTCCTCGGGCCCAAGTAATCGGGAAAGCGAGTCGAAGAACCGGCTCTCTCTCTTTTTCACCCTTAATTATGAAGGAGTTTTTAATATGGTTAGAGTATGTTGAATAGATGACAATTACTTGAACTTAAGAAAGATTCCTCGGGTCCAAGTAATCGGGAAAGCTAGTAGAAGAACTGACTCTCTCTCTTTTTCACCCTTAATTATGAAGGAGTTTTTAATATGGTTAGAGTATGTTGAATAGATGACAATTACTTGAACTTAAGAAAGATTCATCGGGTCCAAGTAATCGGGAAAGCTAGTCGAAGAACTGACTCTCTCTCTTTTTCATCCAAGTGTTTAAGAAAATAAGATTTGATTTGATTTATTGTAAAAAAGGGCTTGATGTGTAATCGTGTTATGAATTTTTTAAAGAAGACAATTGCTTGAACTTAAGAAAGATTCCTCGGGCCCAAACAATTGAGGAGAAGAATCGAAGATTCCATTCTACCCCCTTTTCTTCTTTTATGAAATAGTATTTAAGTGTGGTTTAAATGTATTGATTTGATTTGAAAAATGCTCGATGTTGATTGCGGTTTGAATGTGCGTGTGAAATAGTTGAGGACTAATGGAAAGGAGGTCCTAATGGCTCAAGGTAAGGTTGATTGTGAGGCAAAAGCACTCGACTTACAAGAGGGGAAGGAACTTGATATGTGGATCAAGTGAATGCTTGAGGATGAATTGAATTTGATTTGGAAAATACTTGACGTTGGATCAAGCTTGTTTGTTGTTATAAAAAGGGGTTGATTTTAATCTTATGGGAGATGGGTGTAATTAATCAAGTGGAAATAATCGAGCCATGATTAAAGTGAGCCAATCACATACACACATACAAACCAAAGTGAAATGTGCAACAATTATTGTTGTATAAAGTTCAAGAGGAGGCATTGTGAGGTCGATTGCGATAGTGAAAACGATCGACTTACAAGGTATTAAAAGGGCTTGACATTAAGTCAAGATATTAGTTTGAAAAGATTTTTGGTTTGGACAAGCATAATATGAATAGCATACATATAATTAAAGCATGAAATAAAATCCACATGAATAAAGTACACACATAATAACTATAAAATAAAATGGTGGATAAAAATCAAGCATATTAGTTAGGTTAGTAACCTAATTCTAAAGTTAATTCTAAGGAGTGAAGTCCTAAACTAAAATTAAGTTCTAGGTTTTTTAGAATAAATTTTCCAATAATTAATTAGATTAAATCAAAATATTTAATAAAATTAATTATAAAAAATTAATTAATATTAAATAAAATAATTTAATAAAATTAATTAAATAGGAATTGGGAAATAATTAGAAAGAGTATTTTTTAGATTTTTTAAAGAAAAGGTAAAAAATCAAATAATTAATCAAATTAAACTAAAATATTTAATAAAATTAACTATTAAAGTTAATTAGTATTAAATAAAGTCGTTTAATAAAATTAATCATCAATTTAATTTATTAGCAAGAGTTAAAAGTATTTAATTTTTCAGGGTTAAAGAAATTGGACTAATAGAATTAATCAAGTTAAAATCAAATATTTAATAAAATTAATTATGAAAATAATTAGTTAGTATTAAATAAATAATTTTAATGAAATTAATTAATTAGCAAACAAATCTCTAGGTTTTTTCTAAAATTATTATTTTGGTTTTTTTAATAAAAGTTAATAAAATGTTTTTTTTAGATTTTTTTTAAAGGTTATTATTAAAATAAGGATTAAAACTAAAAAAAACAAAAACAAAATGGGCCAGAATCTGTTAGAAACTGGGGGTGTAGTAAGAAATCACCCCAGGCCCAAGTCAGTAGAGGCCCACGCGCTGAGGGGGCTACCGTAGACCCTCAACGCATCTAAGGCGTTAGATCTACAATGGAGTCAAGATCTGACTCCCATCAACGGACAGGACTCGTAGGCCCATGGTAGGGACGAAAGAAGGTGAAGCACGGAAATACTAGGAGGGATCATCTTCCGGTGACAAGTGTCACGGTGGAGGACACTTGTCACCCCACCTACCAGCCAACACAAACGCAACAAACTAGATAAAAACAAAGCAACGGCTGGGAAAATCTCACAATCTGATTTCCTTCTCTCTCCATATTATTCTCTCTCTCAAAACTCTCACGCTTCTCTCTCAATTTATGTCGCCGGAAAACTGAGCCACGGTCGAAGAAGCGGCGGCGCGCGGCGGCCACCACCGTCTTCTCCGGCGACACCACCTTAAACCAGAAAAAAAACCTACACGAACCCCTCCCCCCCCCCCCTCTCAAATTTCTCCCTAAACAAGAATCTTAAACCAAATTTTTCTAAAAGGACCTCAAACTCTCAGATCGACTTCTTTCCCAAATCGAAACCCTAATACACTTACTAGCCAAAATCAATCAAACCAAAGCGATACGAAGCGAATACATTATTCAGAGAGCATCAACAACACGAGTTTACGCAAGAAGGTTCAAAACGGAGCAAATCAAATTTCAACAGGAGTACCTCTTGAAGAACCTTTCTGAGGAGTCTCAATTTGCTTCGCGTATGAACTCGATCTCTACTCCATCTCACTATCTCGTTCAGGTTTGATTCCGCTTCATCTCTCGCACGGCGTGTTTGATTCTGAGGTTTTGGATTTGTTCACTTTATCTCTTCATCTCAACCTTTTCTCTTATCCGTGTTTGGTGTGTGTATAGGGTTTGAAGATTGGTTCTGTAAGCGTGAATGGAGCTTTACTGAAGAGGGAGACACCGCGGTGTCGTTGCGAAGCTGTCGGTTGGACTTACAACCAGGTTTCTGCATCACAGTTCTAGCATTTTCAAACAATTCATCATACTGTTGTTTCTTGAGAGGTTGGGAAGAAGCTGAAGAGTGTTTTTAAGTGAGTTAAAAGGGCTATGGAGAATGCACATGGATGTAAGCAGGAGGTTATTTTTATGAAGCATGAGGGAAGGTTTAAGTTGAAGGTGGTTGTTCCGTCATTGAGAAACGGTTTGGGAAGCGGGAGAATATTGCTTCAGGAATTGTGGAGGAATGGCTTTGAAAAGTTTGAAGGTTTACATGATGGAAGAAGGTCGTTGTTGTTACTGCAGGGTATGTGCTCGAGTCGGTCTATGATTGTTGATGAGGGAGTGATAAGGTGTACGAAGGCAATGGTCAAGTGGTTCAGAGGGAGTTTTATGGAGGATGAAAATGGTGAAGACAAAAGTCTGGAGTTTTGATAGTGCCTTGGTCTGCAAGTTATGCGTGAAAGGTTTCAGAATGCGGTAGTTTGCATTTACATAAGGTAGTGCTTGGTTTTGTGAAATGTCTGTGGAACATGAAAAAGTTCATGTGGTTTTTGAATGGAGGTTATGTTGTGTTTATGGTGATAAAGTGATGATGAGAGGTGGATATGAGAGAAATGAGTGGGTATGATGGAGAAAAAAATTAGAGGTTGGAGAAAGTGAGTTCTGGCCGTGAATTGTTGGAGAGAAAAAAAACTTTTGTTTCCCCCCCATTTCAAACAGCAAGATGAGTTATATATTTTTTCTTCTTTTTGTTTTTCCCCTAAGTCCCTCTTTCTTTTCAATTTTTAATTTTGCTGTTGATTTGGTGTTGCAAGGCTATAAGCTTCTGGTATAGCAGGTTTTGGCTCGTAGTGGCAGTGTGTTGTCATTGTAGTCCTTTTTTGGTTTTTGGATGGTAGCATGGTGGTACATTGTGATGGTTTTGGTAAGGAGTTTTGATGTGCAGGTAGCAACAGAGTTTTGTTACACTAGTTGGGAAATGCGTGCGGGAAGGTTATGGCAAGGGTGGTATAGTTATTGTGTGGATGTTGTTGGCTTGGGTGGGACACGGTCAACAATTGATGCTTGTAAAATATTTGGCCATGTTTTTTTTGGTAATATTGTAATGATATTTATTGGACTTGAAAGAACAATGGGCTTTTTTTTAAAAAAAATTGGAATTTTGTAACAATGATTCAAATATAATACAAACATTGCACTTAATTGAACGTATTGAAATTTGGAGATCTATCATGAATTTGGAATTGAAATCTGGTCATGAATTGGTCCTTGAATTGCAAATTGAAACTTGAATAAAATGTAATTTGACACAAAATTGGAATTTTGTAGTTTGGATGGAGATGAAAATTGGAATGAACTTGAATTGAACAAAATGGACTAAAATTGAAATACTTGAACTTGGATGTTAAAATTGAATAGCATGTTGGAATTCTCCTATGACAAGAACATGAACCAGCAAATGACTTGAAATATTGTCCAAATGCATTGACTTTTGATGGCTCTGTATCCTGACTTCGTTAGTTAACTTGAACTTGCACAATCTCTGATTTTGATCGCTTCAGACATAAAGAAAGAAACAATCTCCACTTTCTTAAACAATATTAAGTCATATCCAACTGAGTTGAAACAACACACTTAACCTGGCATCCTCAAATAAACCTCAGACTTAGGCAACAAGAAAACAACATATTTTTTTTGGATTTTCTGGATAACAGTTAGTAGATGGATGGTACAAACGAAAGTTATACACAGGTAGGACAAATTTGGGGTATGACACGTAGATCATACGTCGATCTTACCCTCGACCAGTCATTGTCCATCAACCCCTTGATGACGACATTTCGGCCAGGTTTCCTTTCCATTAAACCCCTTTGATGATGTGTTTCTTCGTATGGTTTTATTTCCGTCAAACCCCTTTGACGATGTGCTCCCTAAGTCAGGTTTTCTTTCCATCAAACCCCTTTGACGATGTGTTACCCTCGGCCAGGTTGTCTTTCCGTCAAACCCTTTTGACGACGTGTTTCCTTCGGTCGGGTTGTCTTTCCGTGAAACCCTTTTGACGACGTGTTTCCTTCGGTTAGGTTTTATTTCTATCAAACCCCTTTGACGACGTGTTTCCTTTGGTTAGGTTTTCTTTCCATGTGTTTCCCTCGGTCAGGTTGTCGTTCTGTCAAACCCTTTTGACGACGTGTTTCCTTCGGTTAGGTTTTCTTTCCGTCAAACCCCTTGGACGACGTGTTTCCTTCGGTTAGGTTTTCTTTCCGTCAAACCCCTTTGACGATGTGTTTCCCTTGGTCAGGTTGTCTTTTCGTCAAACCCTTTTGACGACATGTTTCCTTCAGTCAGGTTTTCTTTCCGTCAAACCCCTTTGACGATGTGTTTCCTTCGGTCAGGCTTTCTTTCAGTCAAACCCCTTTGACGACGTGTTTCCTTCTGTCAGGGCTTCTTTCTATCAAACCCTTTTGATGATGTGTTCCCTTCGGTTAGGTTTTCTTTCCGTCAAACCCCTATGACGATGTGTTTCCCTCGGTCTGGTCTTCTTTTCGTCAAACCCCTTTGACGACGTATTTCCCTCGGTCAGATCTTCTTTCCGTATAACCCTTTTGACGATGTGTTTCTTTCTTTCAGGTATTCTTTCCATCAAACCCCTTTGACGATGTGTTCCCTTCGGTTGGGTTTCCATCTTCTTTCTATCAAACCCTTTTGACGATGTGTTTCTTTCTTTTCAGGTCTCCTTTCCGTCATACCCCTTTGACGACGTGTTCCCTTCGGCCGGGTTTCCATCTTCTTTCTGTCAAATCCCTTTCACGATGTGGGTCGCTGGGTATGTTGTCTTTCCATCAAATTCCTTTGACGAGGTGTGACTGGGTTCCAATTATATTTTCTCTCCTTGCGGTTAGCAAATTTCGAGGTTCATTTTGTATTCAATCACCTTCTACCTTGAACGTCTGAAAGCTGTTGCTATCATCCTTTTAGGTCCAAGTTGATTGAATAGGGGTAGCTGTAGCACCCCAAAATTTTCTCTACCTTTTTCTAACTTTTTCTGTCTTTTGCTTTCCCTTCATCTGCATATCCATTAGGTCATACTCATTCATTCATTTACATTGGGCTCCTGAGGCGTGAGATCATGGTTTCTTATCTTATGTGCGATTGGTTGATATCCATCAACTGAAGATGGTGGGTATGGTGCAAAAGATCAAATTGTGAATTAATATCGTGCTTCAAGCATTACTATTCTCCCACGTGTTCATTGTTGATATAAGTCACTTGTGGTCGGAATGTTCAAGTTGGGCATGATTCGTTGAGAATGCAAGTTGGTTTTAATGGAGAATTGAGGATTTTGGTGGAGTGTTCATTCAAGTGGTCATTTGAGGGTTTTGTGTTCGAGTTATTCAAAAGGATTGATACAAGTTTGTTTCCATATTCCTTTAATTCATTTTAGATCCAAGTCTAAACCATTTAGTCCATATCCAAATTCAATCAAAACAAACATTATCCATAGTTTTTACATAGTTCTATCAAAATTCTACAAAGTCCCAAAAAACGCATGTGTAAAAGTCCATTTAGCATTTAAAAATAAAAGCCATGAGCCATCATTTTTATTCAAAGCCCAAGTTACATACAAAACAATACAAGCTTCTTTTTCTTACAAGGCCACAGAACCATAAGCCCATTTTTTATTACAACAAAATCACAAAAGGAAACCTACAAGAATCCAGCATGATATTTCACCACAACTCATCCACTATTCCAAAAAAAAAACATATTATCAATCATTCCCACAACTTGATTCACACTCCCTACGCAACCCACCTGCAAGTCACATATCCTGCCATCATCACCACACCAATACATATTGACCACGCCGCAACTTTAAGAAAGAAGACTTACACCCAACGTCACAACATGACCTGCTACAACCCCCTTGACCCCACATCCACCAAGCCACTACGCACCTACAACCTTCATTTTCACTAAGATGAACCAAATTATTCAAACCATTATGCACAGCAGCATCTTGACCAACCCACACCACTTCAAATTCAAGCCAATGTACATGAAAAAGAATTAACACAGAGGATTATTACAGCATACAAGGAAGTAGCATATGTACGATCAATTTGCAAGACACAAAAATACATAGCATGTCATATGAGTACATGGTGGCAGCATGAGAAAATTTACAGCAGTTAATAAGTGGAAAAAACCTATTAGAAAAAACTAATAGAACCTTTTCACTAACCATCTTTAACTGCTAACAACGGATCCTAAAACATTAACACCTTAATTCAATCTAACCCAACTAACCATTTTACACCAGAACTTCATTCTAACAGTTACAAAAAAAAACTCATAACAGCAAAAACTCTTTCCAAACTGCCATAACCACCCTAACCACTCGCTAACAACTTCACTTCACCATCAACCTTCATTCACCATATTGAATTTCCTTCCCAAACCTTCATCATCTTCTCATCTCACTGACAAAACAACATCTCAACCTACATTATTCCACTTCATCTTCAATCTTCTTTCCACATATTCAACCTGCATCAACCATTCTAACGGAAAACTAGAGAAAAAAACTAACTGCTAATAGAAATCGTTGCAATCTCGGGAAGCTCCATCCTTCATCTTCAATCTTCAATCTCCATGATCACCAACTCTTCAGCAACCTCGATTCCCACCGACAGAAGATCACAACACGATTAAACCTCACAACAATTCCATGAACTCCATCTCTGTAACTCGCTCAAGAACAATATCAGCACCAAGTCATAGTTGATCGCGACTTTATGAGTCGAATGGGGTTACTAACTGCAAGCGCACAGTCTATCGCGTAGTTTTAAAAAGATATCGATCCCACAAGGACTGATAATCAAACTAGTGCTATCAGATTGTTACTATGTTTAGCTAAGGCTAAATGTTCTAAGGAAAATAAGGGGCGATGGAAATTAAATCTAAGAATTCTAAACTTTTAATAAAAATAATTAATAACGAGATATCAGTATGTAATGCATTAATTGTCGGGAATTTAGTAAATCATCGGTGTAGGTTTAAGTGCCAAATTACTTTTCAGTAGAAAATACTCATTTAAAAGACCTTATCTCACACTCTCGTGTTTATTGATTCAGACTATACCATTAAATCAAAATGAGCACTCTCGCTGTATTATTTGCATTTAAAAATACGTTTTGAAAATGAATAAGTCCTAATCGATTCTAAAGTGCTTCCGCTGTATTTTAAATCAATGCCTAGTTTCAGCTATCTGGTTAAACTCTCAAACTCTCGTTTATCTTGACCTCAACCTTAAATGCCTTTTTTACTTTCGTAAGAAAAACCAATCGATTAGAAATAAGAAACCAAAGCCTAAAACTAATTTGTAAAAGTTAACACCGATCATTACTTAATTCCATCTGAATAACTTGTTTACATACTGATACCAAATAATCTAGCCAGACATGGTTGGAAGGGAAAACATGCTAACACAATATAAATTTCTAGTACTAATCATGCTGCAACAAATGATAAATAAAAGCATATAAGTAAAACCTAGAAATGAAATTAACTGGTAAATGAATTCTCGTTACAGCTTGAAGTGATCCGGCAAAGCTTGATTACACGAGGCAAAAATAAAGAAACTGGAAGTGCAGAAGAAAAATAAAAATTGTTTGATTGAAAATGCAGAAAAAAAACTAATTCACTCAAAGCTCTCTTGAAAATTCACGGACCCTTTCAAAGGAGGGCTTCAGTTCAATTTATAATCAGACGTCTTGCAGTTGAGAAGAACGTGTGAGTCGTGTGGAAATCGCTTAAGAGAATAACGGATGGAAGTTGAAAACCTAGAGAAAGTAGGAAAGCTGGGTAGTTATTATTTTTCTTCTCTCTGAAACTAGGTGGCTCGTGCCACCTCATCTTCCTTCACCCATGTGGCTTGCGTCACTTTTTTCTTTGGTGTTGGGCGGCACCCACAATGTGGCTTGCACCATATGTGTGGTGGTGGGCCCACCCTTTATATTTTTTTTTCTTTTCTTTCCATTTCTTTCCATTTCTTTCTCTTCTCTTCATTTTCTTTTCTTTTCTTCTTTTCTCTTCAATTTCTTCAATAAATCTTTATTTTCCGTTAAATTCCGGTTCGACTCGAGTGCCTGAAAAACATAAACAAATATGGGTAGAATAAAACATAAACCGGGCAAAAACAAATAAAACATAATATAAATTCATGCATGTCAAGTCAAATACACGATATAATTTCGCGTCATCAAACTCCCCCACACTTGAACCTTTGCTTGTCCTCAAGCAAATGAAACATCTAAGCACGGATTTGAAACAAAAACACGACACAGATCATACAGTGATGCTAAGCCATGTCAGAAAGATAGGTACTAAATATCAATACCAAGGATACCGTAATGACACAAAATTATGTCATGTAATCAAGAACTCCCACATTATACAGACAGATCTGAATCATGGTATTATAACTCGACCTATTCTCCTTCACCTCTTTTTCATTCTCGCGCAATCACATTAAGCCCGTTATCCACGCACGCCCATGGTAAGTAAACTGTTAGTGTTCAGTGATCTCATTTTCCAAATCTTTTGCATTTCTTTTTCTTTTAGTTTCGAATTTCAAGAGTCCGATCCGTTGGGCTAAATGGTCGGGTGAAGACCACCTAACTTAGAAGGAACAGTCTTTTATTCTCCTTTTCTATTAATTCATTAAATTCACTTTGAGATCGAACACCTATTTGCACCAGTTTATTACTTAGCTTGTGCCTTAGGATGGTGTTGACTGCTAATATAAACTAATCAAGAGGTTACTTTTAAAATTGCAGGTCTCGGCATAATAAGTACTCAGATTCATCTGTATATTCGGGGGGTTCAGGGTGTCAAAACAGTACCGATATTATTAACACTTTCCCAAGTCTTCCTAACTTAGCCTTCTAAGCTTTTAAAGTGCCATGTCATGTATCAAACCAAAATAAAATTTTTGTTATGGCTCAAGAAAGTTGGGAGAATCTAAGTAATAGCAGAAACTATGTGTAGAGACTCGACAGCACATGAATTTTTTTTTATTGAATACAAAAAGCTGAGCATACTAATGAAAGGAAAATAGGCATGAAAATTTTAAATCTACCTAGAAAATTAGTAAATAACCAAAATAATTTAAATGAAAGCGATAAAACTTCCTCCCCCACACTTAAATTGAGCATTGTCCCCAATGCAACAACGTAAGGTGAAAAAGGAAGGAGAAACCTGGAAAAACGGGCTACTGGCGGCCTCTTCCTCGAGTTCATGCTCGCCTGGCGTTTCTGGTTTGTTGTTCTGATGCACCCAAATCCGGATGTTGTTCATGTGCTTGCACAGTCATACCGGCCATCCCTTGGATCAGCTCTGCCATGTTGTTCTGGCCTTGCTGCATTCGCTGTAAAATCTGGATCATCTCCGCTTGTTGGCTGTACATCTGGGTCTGCTGAGCCATCATTTGAGCTTGCTGAGTTGCGATGCTTTGTATGGTTTGGTCGCGGAGGGCGTTTGCTTCGCTCTGTCTCATCACCTCGGCGTATATGCTGTCTAGAGTTCTGGATGATTCTTCCTCTCGTCTCCTGGGCCTGCGCCTGGATAATGTACCAGCAACAAAATCACAGGAGGATGGTGCGGTGTGTGCTTGTGTGTTAGTTTCGTCCCCACCAGCAGCAACATTCTCAGGAATGTGCGTGGGGCCTGGGTTATCAGTATAACAGTAGTTTTCCTCTTTTCGCACATCTGTGCGACTCGGGTTAGGAAGTATAAAATTCGGGAAAACTTTATTGTTTATCATTAAATCGTACCTACCATCCTCTCTTCTCTTAACCAATTTCATATGTTCGGTCATTTTCAAATCAATGGTAAGAGAAGGAAGTGGTGTTAAGGCTGCGAAATGGGCTTCGAGCTCAAGGGCTCGAGCTATAGTTGTTATTAGACCGCCGAATGTGATGGCGCCTTTGTTCGAGGCGGTAATGGAGCACATATGATTAAACATGAATGAAACATGGTTTATTCGGCGGTCTGCAAAGGCGTTAAGTAAATAGAAAAATTCCTTCTCATTCACTTTGTTTGAATTGGACCGGCAGAAAATTGTAGTAGCCAATAGCTGGCGAAAATATCGAAAAGCTGGGTTTTGAATGAGAGTGGCTTTGTTCCCTTCACAACTTTGTGTATGAGTGCCTGTTAGACCTCTCCAAAGACACTTGTAACTATTAACCCACTCAGGTCCACTCGGGATACTATACAGTACATCGTTTCCTACTGGAAAATTGAGTTTAACAGCCAGTTCATCAAAAGTGAATTGAAATTCAGTATTAAACATTCGAAACTGGACCGTCCCTTCTGGGTAAAAAATAATCGAGCTAAGAAATTCTAAAGTAAGTGGGACATAGACAGGGTCTCTATTATACAAAAAATGTTTCAAATTTACTCGTTCTAATAAAAAGTCTACGCTTTCAGTAAGCCCTAAAACTTCTAAACAATTAGTATCCGCATACCTTGTTGGCTCGATCTCGCGTTGTGTAAGTGACCGGAGAAGAGTAGCTTGGTCTTGATCTCTGCAAAGTACTGTATACCCTTGTGCTTGTGGTGCTGGTTCCATTTTTTAGTTGCAACTACACACTCACAACTTGGACGTGCAAAAATATTCTAAATGCAAAATATGTGTGTGAGTGAATAAATATGAAAGTGTCGTATTTATAGTAAAAGAATTCATCATTTAATTTGTGTAGTTGTGGTAGGTGGCGGTCAAAGGGAAAAATGGGAATCTGGCAAGTGTGTGACATGCACATGCAAAAAACATGCATAGGCCAAAATAGGAGGTGGCGGGGGCCATGATTTGGAAAGTGGCGAAAGCCACATAAATTAAAGTGGCGAGAGCCACTGAATACTAAATGGCGAGAGCCATTTTTATTGGAGTGGTGGGAGCCACATGCTCCTAAGTGGCGAGAGCCACTTCCATTTTCATTTGGAAATTCAAAACTTCTCTTTTTCGGACCTGCATGTGATAAATTTCAGAGATTCCCTTCTCCTTTTTATTTTTGCATGTGACAAGATTGGTCAAAGGAAATGCAAGCAAGCTATTACATAATATTTTTATTTTTACTAGGACCATGCGTGTCCTTGCTCTTATCAACATTAAATCATGTAATAGAGTGATGATAGATGATACAGTAAGCAGATGAATAATACTGAATAATGAAATAGCAGAATAATAAATGATATAGCAGTCAGTATCACACGCTTGTACTGTAATAGTCAGTGAAAATAACTGAATCGAAATTAAATGTAACCAAAACAAAACAATAGACTGAAAAAATTAAAACTTGAAATTTAAGTCAATTAAAACCAAAATACATTAAATCCAAATTCGACTGAAATGAATTTTTTTTGTCTAAACTGTAAACAACAGTAAAAAGAGTTAAATTATGGAAATGAGAAAAACTGAATGAAAAACTCTCTTCCTTCTCCCGCACTTAGAATTAACGGTGTCCTCACTGTTAAAATGCAGAAGCCTGGATGTGAAACAAATGCTCTCCTAGCCACTTTGATTTGGATTGTTAGCAAGTCCTCTAGAAAATATTTGTTGATGAAAATGATCCAATTGTTCTACCACGATATCCATAAATCCATGAAACTCAGTGCGAATAGTGGTGAATTCTCCTTGAAGGCCAGTCACTCGGTTCTCCAAGGCTGTTATGGCAGCGGTGAAATCAATGGGTGGAGGAGGAGCTACAATAGGTGTGTGAGATTCAGCATCAGAAATATAGTCATCATCAAATTCATAAATCTGTGGTGTATCAGGTGGTGATGGTGGGGCGTGATGAGGTTCAATCAAGTCATAAAACCAATTGTTTCTGTTATGGACACTGGTGCGCTCATGGTTTGGTAAAGTGAAAAGACGGATGACCTCATTATCAATTAGGTAGTCAAAGGTATCCGGTCCGAGGTTTCCTATGATTCGGCGGTTAAAGCAGAAGTTAAGGTTCATAGGTCGGAAGGTACCAAGAGGGTTAAACCTGATCAGAGGATGTCTCAGTCCTATGGCATTTGCTATCATGGTGACTAAACCTCCTATTATGATTGGTGCGCGAGCATTCAGTACAAGACTCACAAAATTAGTTATCATAAAGGTAGCAGTATTTACTGGGCGACCCTGGGAAGCATAGTACAAAATATAAAGCTCAGTTCTGGATACAGAGGTATCATTTTCTTCCTTACCGAAAATGGTATGGGCGAGGATTTTGTGAAAATACCGGATGGCTGGGTTGTGGATACTCTCGGAAAACATGGCAAATGGTTAGGGATTATAATTACCAGTTATGTTGCCCCAAAAGTAGTTCAGGTCGAGGTCAAGGAGCAATTCATCTTGGTATGCGGTAACCACATCAGGTCCACTAGGAAATCCTAGGAGTTCAGCAAGTTCTCTATGGTTATAGGTATAATCATTATCAAACAGTCTAAAAGTAACCAGCCCTCTATGGAATCCGTAACCATGGTTAGGTATGTGAGTAAGGGAGCTAAGGAACTCAAGTGTCAGCCTATGATAAGAAGTAAACCTTCTTCTGATAGAAGCAGTCTTCCACCCCAATTGGCTAAACAGAAACATGATACTGTCCCTGATACCTAACTGAGCCATGGTAGGTCCATCATAGTAAATAGTCAAAGCCATATCTCTCTGAACTAACATCTCAAACCTCCTCCTCTAAGCTCTGCCTCTGAAAACAATGCCCATGTAATCTACTTGTTGCATCTTGAATGTTAGTTACTAACTAAGCTAAGTTAGCCTGTAAGTAAACATATAGTCATGCAAAGTTAGTAATGAACATGTAAATTATGGCATCGAGAAATGGGGAGGAGGAGAGGAAACAGAAAAAACAAAAATGCAATAACAGGTAAGAACTAAACAAGGAATAAAATAAAATAAAATAAAATAAAGAGTTAAAATTAAAAATACGTGGGTTGCCTCCCACCAAGCGATGTTTTTAATGTCTTAAGCCTGACATAGTTCTAGTGCAATGTCAGTTTTCAGAATGAACGGGCAGCTCCAGGAGCTTTAGACTAGCTGAATAATCTCTATTGTCTACGCAATGATAATGTTTTAAACGCTGTCCGTTTACTATAAATGGTTGACTAGATCTACTTTTTATTTCTACGGCACCGCTTGGGAATACCTTACTTATTATAAAGGGACCTGACCACCTAGATCTAAGTTTTCCTGGGAAGAGTTTAAGGCATGAATTAAACAGTAGTACTACGTCGCCTTCATTAAATTCTTTACGGGAAATTCGTTTGTCATGCCATTTTTTAGTTCTTTCTTTATATATCCTAGCATTCTCGTATGTGTCTAGTCGAAGTTCTTCTAATTCGTGAATGTCTAAGATTCTTTTCTCACCTGCGGCAGAATGGTCTAAGTTGAGGGTCTTAATGGGCCAGTAGGCTTTGTGCTCTAATTCCACAGGTAAATGACATGATTTTCCGTAGACTAACTTAAAAGGTGTGGTTCCTATTGGGGTGTTATAAGCTGTCTTATACGTCCACAGAGCTTCATGTAGTTTTGATGACCAGTCTTTCCTAGAGGTTGCAACAGTCTTTTCTAAGATTTGTTTGATTTCTCTGTTCGAGACTTCGACTTGTCCACTTGTTTGTGGATGATATGGTGTTGCTACACGGTGTCGGACTCCATACTTCAGTAGAAGTTTTTCAAATATCTTTGATATAAAATGGGAGCCTCCGTCACTGATGACAAGTCTGGGCACACCGAATCTAGGGAAGATTATGTTCTTGAAAAGCTTAATTACTACTCGTGTGTCATTTGTTGGAGAAGCTACAGCCTCGATCCATTTTGAAACATAATCAACAGCAACGAGTATATACTTATTACCAAAAGAAGATGGGAATGGCCCCATGAAGTCAATCCCCCATACATCAAAGACTTCCACTTCTAAAATACACTTTTGTGGCATTTCATCGCGTCTAGAGATGTTACCAGTGCGTTGGCACCGGTCGCAGTTTAATATCGCGATATGGACATCCTTCTATAGATTAGGCCAGAATAGGCCAGATTGCAAGATCTTAGCGCAAGTATTTGAAGTGCTAGCGTGTCCGCCATAAGGAGCAGAATGACAATGTGAGATTATGTTTTCTATTTCATCTTCGGGGACACATCGACGGAAAATTCCATCGGCACCTCTTTTAAAAAGCAGAGGCTCATCCCAATAATATTGTTTAAGGTCTTGAAAGAATTTCTTCTTTTGTTGGTAAGTTAGATCTGGTGGAAGTACCCCGGCAGCTAGGTAGTTAACAAAGTCAGCATACCATGGTAGTGTTGTATTTGTTTGAATTTCTTCCACTGATGCCTTTGGTTCGGTATCGTTCAAGGTTAATTCAGACATATTACTTTCCAATTGGGCTATCAGTCGCTCATATGGGAAATCATCATTAATAGGCACTTGCTCAGGCTTAATACCTTCTATTCTTGATAAATGGTCTGCGACTACATTTTTGGTGCCTTTCTTATCTTTTATCTCTAAATCGAATTCTTGTAAGAGTAGGATCCATCTTAAAAGTCTTGGTTTGGCATCTTTCTTACATAATAGGTATCTTATCGCCGCATGATCGGTATAGATAATTATTTTCGCTCCTACCAGGTAAGAACGGAATTTATCCAAAGCGAACACGACAGCTAGTAGTTCCTTTTCAGTGGTGGCGTAGTTCATTTGAGCAGGATCTAGGGTTCTACTTGCATAGTAAATTGCATGGAGCTTTCTGTCCTTTCTCCGTCCTAAGACTGCACCTACGACATAGTCACTCGCATCACACATGATTTCAAATGGTAATCTCCAATCAGGTGGTTGCATGATAGGTACGGTAACGAGAGCCGTTTTCAATTGTTCAAACGCTTTTAGGCATTTCTCAATGAAGATAAATTCAGCGTCTTTCATTAATAAACCGGTCAGTGGTTTGGTAATTTTTGAGAAATCTTTGATGAATCGTCGGTAGAAACCGACGTGTCCTAAGAAACTTCTTATTTCTCATACGGTTTTTGGAGGTTGGAGATTTTCTATAATCTCTATCTTTGCTTTATCAACTTCAATCCCTCTATCAGATACTACGTGTCCAAGTACGATTCCTTGATTGACCATGAAATGGCATTTCTCCCAGTTTAGTACGAGATTGACTTTCACACATCTTTCAAGTACCATTTCTAGGTTTGATAGACATCCTTCAAAACTCTGCCCACAAACAGAAAAATCGTCCATAAAAACTTCCATAATGTCGTCTATAAAATCAGCGAAAATTGACATCATGCATCTTTGGAATGTTGCGGGAGCGTTACATAGTCCAAACGACATTCGTCGGTAAGCAAATGTATCATAGTGACATGTGAAAGTTGTCTTTTCTTGGTCATCAGGGTGAATAGGGATTTGGAAGAATCCTGAATAACCGTCCAAATAGCAGAAGTAAGAACGTTTTGCCAATCGTTCCAACATTTGGTCAATGAATGGTAATGGGAAATGATCTTTACGAGTAGCTTTGTTCAATTTTCTATAATCGATACACATTCTACTTCCAGTTACAACTCTTTGTGTTATAGATTCGCCTTTGGAGTTCTTAACAACTGTAACACCTCCCTTCTTTGGTACGACATGTACTGGGCTAACCCACTTACTATCTGATATCGGGTATATAATTCCTGCTTCTAAAAGCTTTTTCACTTCATCCTTGACTACAGTACTTAAGATTGGATTGATCCTTCTCTGGTGTTCTCTAGAGGACTTACAGTCTTCCTCTAGCATAATGCGATGCATACAGATAGAAGGACTGATTCCTTTAAGGTCAGCGATGTTGTAGCCTAACGCAGTTGGATATTTTCTTAAGACATCTAGAAGTTTCTTAGTTTTGGTTTGTCCTAAGTCGGCATTGACTATTACGGGTCATTCGAGTTCTGTGTCTAGGAATTCATACCTTAAGCTATTGGGTAGTGTTTTCAGTTCTAAAGCTGGTTTCTTTGGGCAAGGAAGATGATCGGGTGTAAGTGCTAAACATTCGCTTAGGCTATCATCTTGGTATGGTTCACGCCAATTATCATCTTCAAAAATAGGAGGTATTGGAATTTTTATAATATCTGAGTATATGGTCGGTTCCATCTCCATTTCTCTTACGCATTTATCTATGACATCTAATAGATAACATGTGTCCTCTATAGCTGGTGCTTGTAGGAATTGTGTCAGGATAAATTCAACCTTTTCTTCACCGACTTCAAAGGTTAGCTTACCTCTCTTTACGTCTATAATGGCTCCGGCGGTAGCTAAGAATGGTCTTCCTAATATAATAGGCGTAGTGGAGTCTTCTTTAATATCCATGATTATGAAATCGGTAGGGATATATAATTGTCCTATACGAACAGGAACATTCTCTAGTATACCGACAGGATATTTAATAAAGCGGCCGGCTAATTGAACGGACATTTTAGTTGGTCTTAATTCTCCCATATCAAGCTTTTTGCATATGGATAAGGGCATTACACTAATACTGGCACCTAAGTCGCACTGAGCCTTGTCTATGATGAACTTTCCAATTACACAGGGTATGGAGAAACTACCTGGATCTTTCAGCTTAGGAGGCATGTTGTTTTGGATTATTGCGCTACACTCAGCAGTAAGTGTAACTGTTTCGTTATCCTCAATCTTTTTCTTATTAGATAATATTTCTTTAAGGAACTTAGCATATGAGGGCATCTGAGTGATATCTTCTGTAAAAGGTATTGTGATGTTCAATTGTTTCAGAAGTTCAACAAATTTCTTAAATTGCCCTGCAGTTTTAGAATTTGCAAATCTTTGAGGATACGGAATAGGTAGTTTATATGGTGGTGGAGGCACATAAGGCTTTTCCACGGCCTCTTGGTCATTATCTTCCTTTTCCTTGGATTCATTCTCCTTTTCAGTATTAGGCTTTTGGTACATGGGCGGGTTCTGAAGCCTTGGATCAATGGGTCCTTCTAGTTCTTTACCACTTCTCAATATAACGGCATTTGCATGTACTTTCGGATTAGGTTGTGGCTGTCCAGGAAATGTTCCAGCAGGAGCAACGGTAGGTGCTTGTTGTTGTGCCACTTGCAAAATTTGCGTTTCAAGAATTTTGTTGTGGGTGGCTAAAGCGTCTACTTTGTTTGCTAATTGCTTAATTTGCTCACTAGTGTGTATGTTTTGGTTCAGGAAGTCTTTGTTTGTTTGAGCCTAGGTAGCTATAAAGTTTTCCATCATTAGTTCAAGGTTGGACTTCCTAGGAACATTAGGGGCAGTTGCGACAACCTTTTGGTAGCCTAGTGGTGCAGCAGGTGCTTGACCAGGTGCATATAATGCATTGTTGTTTTTGTAAGAGAAGTTTGGGTGGTTCTTCTAGCCTGGATTGTAGGTATTTGCATAAGGGTTTCCTTGAGCATAGTTTACTTGGTCACTGGAGACTCCTGCCAAAATTTGGCATTCAGTGGCAGCATGTCCAGGTGTTCCGCATAATTCACAGTTTTGAGCTACAGCAGCCATGGTGGCTGCAGGTGTTATGGTCAAGTTATCGATCTTTTGGGCAAGGGCATCTACCTTAGCATTAACATGATCAAGGCTACTAACCTCGTACATTCCACCTTTCGTTTGGGATTTTTCTACCGCAGTTCTTTCTCCTCCCCATTGGTAGTGGTTTTGAGCCATGCTCTCGATCTGTTGATAGGCATCTTCATATGGTTTATCCATAAGGGTACCACCAGCGGTGGCATCTATTGTCAATCTTGTATTGTACAAGAGACCATTGTAAAATATGTGGATGACTAACCAATCTTCAAGACCGTGATGCGGGCACATCCTCATCATGTCTTTATATCTTTCCCATGCATCGTAAAGAGATTCGCTATCCTTCTGTCGAAAACTATTAATTTGGGCTCTTAGCATAGCTGTTTTGCTTGGGGGGAAATATCGCGCCAAGAATACCTTTTTCAACTCATCCCACGTAGTAACGGAGTTTGATGGCAAGGATTACAACCAAGCCCAAGCTCTGTCTCTTAATGAGAAAGGAAAAAGACGTAGTCTTATCGCGTCTGCAGTTACCCCATTTGCCTTTACTGTGTCTGCGTACTGCACAAACTTGGTCAAATGTTCGTTAGGATCTTCTGTAGGGTTTCCAGAAAATTGATGTTGTTGTACGGCTGACAGCAATGAAGGTTTCAACTCGAAATCGTTTCGGTTGATAGCAGGGGCAGCAATGCTACTATGTGGTTCTTGCTCAGACGGGGTAGCATAGAACTTAAGAGGATGGTTTTGTGGTCTTTCACCCATGTTTTGTTCTTTGACTGGTTCAAGGGTGTGAGCAAGGAGATCGGGAATATTGTACTTGCATTGATACTCTAGTATTCTGCGTCTTAAATGTAAGAAACGCTCTCATTCGGCGATTGGTGGTTGCAAGTCTTCGCTTTGTGAGCGAGTACTTGGCATACAATCGAGAAAAAGGAAAACAAAATTTGTTGCCTTAGTCTATACTGCGCAACAAATGAATCGCACTAATGACTAAATCAAAGTCCCCGACAACGGCGCCAAAAACTTGATCGCGACTTTATGAGTTGAATGGGGTTACTAACTGCAAGCGCACAGTCTACCGCGTAGTTTTAAAAAGATATCGATCCCACAAGGACTGATAATCAAACTAGTGCTATCAGATTGTTACTATGTTTAGCTAAGGCTAAATGTTCTAACGAAAATAAGGGGCGACGAAAATTAAATCTAAGAATTCTAAACTTTTAATAAAAATAATTAATAATGAGATATCAATATGTAACACATTAATCGTCGGGAATTTAGTAAATCATCGGTGTAGGTTTACGTGCCAAATTACTTTTCAGTAGAAAATACTCATTTTAAAGACCTTATCTCACACTCTCGTGTTTATTGATTCAGACTATACCGTTAAATCAAAATGAGCGCTCTCGCTGTATCATTTGCATTTAAAAATACTTTTTGAAAATGAATAAGTCCTAATCGATTCTAAAGTGCTTCCGCTGTATTTAAAATCAATGCCTAATTTCAGCTATCTGGTTAAACTCTCAAACTCTCGTTTATCTTGACCTCAACCTTAAATGCCTTTTTACTTTCGTAAGAAAAACCAATCGATTAGAAATAAGAAACCAAAGCCTAAAACTAATTTGTAAAAGTTAACACCGATCATTACTTAATTCCATCTGAATAACTTGTTTACATACTGATACCAAATAATCTAGTCAGACATGGTTGGAAGGGAAAACATGCTAACACAATATAAATTTCTAGTACTAATCATGCTGCAACAAACGATAAATAAAAGCATATAAGTAAAACCTGGAAATGAAATTAACTGGTAAATGAATTCTTGTTACAGCTTGAAGTGATCCGGCAAAGCTTGATTACACGAGGCAAAAATAAAGAAACTGGAAGTGCAGAAGAAAAATAAAAATTGTTTGATTGCAAAATGCAGAAAAAAAACTAATTCACTCAAAGCTCTCTTGAAAATTCACGGACCTTTTCAAAGGAGGGTTTCAGTTCAATTTATAATCAGTCGTCTTGCAGTTGAGAAGAACGCGTGAGTCGGGTGGAAATCGCTTGAGAGAATAACGGATGGAAGTTGAAAACCTAGAGAAAGTAGGAAAGCTGGGTAGTTACTATTTTTCTTCTCCCAAAAAATAGGTGGCTCGCGCCACCTCATCTTCCTTCAACCATGTAGCTTGCGTCACTTTTTTCTTTGGTGGTGGGCACCACCCACAATGTGGCTTGCGCCATATGTGTGGTGGTGGGCCCACCTTTTATATATATTTTTTTTCTTTTTTTTTCTTTCTTTTCCATTTCTTTCCATTCCTTTCTCTTCTCTTCATTTTCTTTTCTTTTCTTCTTTTCTCTTCAATTTCTTCAATAAATCTTTATTTTCCGTTAAATTCCGGTTCGACTCGAGTGCCTGAAAAACATAAACAAATATGGGTAGAATAAAACATAAATCAGGAAAAAACAAATAAAACATAATATAAATTCATGCATGTCAAGTCAAATACACGATATAATTTAGCGTCATCAATAGTCGCCATCAGAACGCTTCAGTTTTGATCAAATCAAGACCTGCTTCATCAACATCAACAATTTGCAACAGAATTCAAGAAAATCCGAAGAAGAAGAGGAACAGAGTTTAAGTTTGCAACGGTAGACGAAGAAATCGAGCGAAAAATCATAACAGGACTTCGTACCTGAACAAGCTTCGAACTCGTCGTAAGTCTTCTTGCCTCACTTGAACAATCGTGCGAGATAGTGTTAATTTTGATTTTGCGCCCTCGATTATTGAGCAAATTTAGATAGGTCATGATTTGTGTAGAGCAATTGTGAGCGAACGTGATTCTTGAGTCACTCGATCGGAAGATTTCGATCCCGCTCTTTGGTTGCGATCTCGGGAAAACTGATTGCTTATTCGGATTTAGGAGCTAATTTGAGTGAGGGTTAGCGTTCATGTTTTGTGTTTGGAGGTAGTGGATCACCGGAGAAGACGGCGGCGCCGCCGCCATCCACTGATTCTCCGACCAAGTTGAACCTCGACGATGATACATGCATAGAGAGAGATAGAGTCGTTTGAGAGAGAGAGAGAGAGAGATGTTTGAGAGCTTCAATGCTAGGATTCACGTTATTCATAAAGAGAATGAGGAGATAAGGTTTGGGGGTGGCGGTCCAATCTGGCGGTGACACTTGTCACCGTCCGGTAGGACCACCTGGTTAATCTAGTGCGCGCCGTCCCAAGCTTCTTACCATGCACCCCTCCATTTGCCACCCCATGATGCGCCATCATCATCATTCATTACAATTGGAGGGTCCAGATCAGTTAAGATTGTTGACTGAGGGACTACCGTAGACTGCCAGGGCCTCCATATTCCATGGGCCTATGCGTTATGCTAAATGCACCCCTCTCCATTTGAGCCCAATAGAATATTAAACTAAAAATGCTATGGTTGCACCCCCTGCCTTCTCTTGCTTTATTTCTAATTTCTTTCAAAATACACTTATAAAAAATCAATTTCTAAAAATAGTTTCTAGCCTCTGAAAATTCTAGGAAAATTCATGCTGACATTTGAGGATGTTAATTAATTTTTGATGATTATTAATTGGACTTTTGATTTGGTTTGATAGTTTTTCCATAATTTTGATTAAGAGGTGTTCTTATGGTCTTAACTTTTGCAATAGGCTTCATAAATATTTTTTCTCAACTAGTTTTTAGTGGAGCTTTGATGTTCTACTGACCTATAGGATTAGGGATATCTTAGGGGACTTTGTCCAATTTTCTTGTGAATTTTAGGCCAATTTTAGGTTTACTTGTGATGCTTTGTTTTGCATGCTTAGTGATTGATAATGTGTGCAATTTTGACTTGATTTGAGATGGGTGTAAATATGACCTTGAACACTTCTTTTGGCTGTGTTTGGTTACTGGTCTTAAGATAATGTGATTCAATTATCTTAATTTTTTGGGACCTATAATCCCATTTTATGTATGCTTAATCCTATGTTTGTTGGAGTGTTTGATAGAGTCATCTTCTATGGATTTCGTTGAGGCATTTATGCCATCTTTAAGGAACTCTTAGGTGAGGGCTAGATCAAGCCCAATTTTGGCAGCCTGTTCTTGCTCCAAAAGATCATCAATATCTTCTGGCCTTATCTTTCCAGATATATTCCTCAAAGGTGAGGGCTAGATCAAACCCAATTTTGGCAGCCTTTTCTTGCTCCAAAAGACCATCAATATGACCAATTTTAACAATGCTGATTTGAATTCCATCCCGTTTTGAAAAGGCCTTATAAACTCTACTATGAACATTTCCAAAAATAAACTTATTCCAAATTTTGAGGTCAGCTTTGAGAAGCTTGAGCTTTTGGTTGAGAATAAACATTAGGCATCCAGAGATATTAGTTTTTCAGCTGTTATTGACAATGTCTTTACAACTAGGATGAAAACTATTTGCATTAGTCCAATTTAGAAAATCATCCATAGGAGATTTGGGGGGAAGAAAAGAACCTCTATGCTCATAGGATCCAAGGGTGACATTGAAGTCACCAATGAAAGCCCAAGGGGTGTTGGTGTTAGAGATAGGATGGAAGTTCCAAAGAGTTCTTCTTGTGATATAATTGGTTAAGGTATAAACGACAGTTATACCAAAATAGAGGCTATCAACATATATGGTGAAGGAAACTTATTGATCATCAAAGCTAATAATATCAGGGTTGAGATGGTTGTGGTTCATCCAAAGCTCTGCTATGAAGCAAAAGCCTGGTTTTTATCCTTTATCAACATTTTAAGGGCCAACCTAGTGGGGGTGTTGGCAAGGCCCCTTTTGTTCCATTAAAGGCACTTCATGGACTAGTATTGGACTTACCATCCTTGGATCTAGTGCCATGGTGTTTAGTTTTATGAGCTTGTTTGCCTTTTCTTTTATGTGTGACTAACTGAAAAGGGTTTTCATTAGAATCAGGGTGCAACATTTCTTCCTCGGGATGAAGATCTTCCATATTGTCCCATGCTTCTTTCAAGAGTTTAGTGGCTTAAGTTAGAGATGGGAGTTAAATAGCTTTAGGGGTTCCAATTCCTGGATCCTCGGGTTCTTAAAATTGAGTTTCTTTGACAAAATCAGGTTCAACAAATTATTCCTCGTCTGTATCTGAAGGTTTATCTTCTACATGCACAAAACTTGTGCAAAGGGATTTGCCAAGATTTGATAATTCCCTTTCAACCATAATTTGTTTCTCTGTTTGGATAGGGATATCCTCTTGATCTTTCATCTTATCGTTTACCACCACATATTTTCCTTTGATATCAGTCTTGTTGACTTTTTTGTTTCCTACCTCGGATTGAGGTTGCCTAATCTTGCTTCTTTTGCAAGAAACATTATCATGCCCAATGCATCTGCAGCTATTACAGTAAGTGGTATATTTTCATAGCTAGTATCTACACACACACAAAAAGCAAACCCTAATTTTTTTATAAGGACACGATCCACAAGATCATGAGTTAGGTCAACATCAACAAGAAAGTGAATAAAAAGACCATAATCTCTATCAAAATTGGATCTATTAGTGGATGCATATGTACAGATGGGGGTACTAATGCTACCCGCAATTGCAAAAAGGATTCTAGGTCTCCGGTATTCCTGAGCTAAACCAAAGATTCTAATTCATACATAAGAGGATGATTGATGTTGAGAAATGGAATTTAAGCCTTTAGTCCAAGCAAAAATCATAAGAGTACCTGGTGCAAGATTTATGGTTCCAGCAGCTCTAACAGTTTGCAATTCTTCCAGTGAAGAAAAAACAAATTCATACTATCCTTTTCCGAGATAAGTTATGCCCCGTTTGCCAATGTAATTCCAAATCGATGAAAACTTGACGCGCAAGGCGTCAATTTTTAACGGCAACGCACCTTTGAGCCAGATGATTCTTCCATGAAGGTTAGTTTTACAGGCCTCGACTCCTGCCAAATACTCATCTTTAGGGATAACGATGGCTATTATGTCTCCTTTGACCCAAGGTTGAGAAAGTTGGCTTATCATAATATCACACACATTATTCAGGGCTTAAGAAAAAGTTTTTGTAGCCTTTGGTTCTGGTTCTGCTTAAGGGGATGCAACCAATGGAGTGTTTGTTTGAATGCATTTCCAAGGGATGATGAAGGAGGCCATTAGAGAGATTTCAACGGAGGCAAGATTAGGATTACCGTTTCAAATGGAGAGGATGAAGGTGTCGGAGCTTCTCTCTCCTCTCTCTAGAAACATCTTTCCAATTAAAATAGTTCCAAAATTTCTAATATATGCTTGAGAGAAAGTACAATATATTTATATGTACTATAAAATATATTTTTTATACCCTATAAAATTTATTAGATGAAGGTGTCTTTTAATACCCTATAAAATTTATTAGATGAAGGTGTCTTTTTCATACCCTATAAAATCTACCATACTTTTTCATTCCCTATAAAATTTATTAGATGAAGGTGTCTTGTGGTAGTTGTCCCTCGGCTAATAGGTGATATACTTTTTTGTTTTGTTTATTATTTAATTTTAATTATAATGTTTTTAAAGTTAATAATTTTTTTTTGTTAAACTATATATATTTTTTAAAAGAATAATTATTCAAATTATTTAATTTAATATTTTTAAATAATTAATTAAACAAAACTAAATAAAAAATAAGAAATTAAAGAGGAAAAAGGTGTTTATATGTCCTATTTTTAAGCACCTGTAACATCCATTGGGCAAGGGTTGTTTATGACAGTAGACTCATGTCCAATGGAAGCTCACTCGTTTGTGTGGTGATTTCTATAAATAACATATTGGTATAAACATTATTCAGTCCATGCCATATATTGGTCCCCTTGGTCTTGGATAAGTCTTGACTGATTTCAGATGAGAATGGCTCAGTCCATGCCACCTTGATGGTTCCATTGAATGCCTCATTCCAAATTTGAAGTCTTGTCCCTATTTTGGCCATTCTAGGTTCAACATGTTATTCTTTGTTCCTTGGACCTTGGAGGCTTGGCTCAGTGATTGTCCCCTTTGGATTCAATCCTCTGAGGTGTCCAAGTGGATTGGAGCAATTGAATTTGGCTGATTTTGGCAAATCGAGCCAAAGTGCAAATTCTGCCTTGCCTTGACAGATTTCAGCAAGGCAACTTGCCAATGTTGTATCTCATGGTGTAGGTTGAATTTGGCAATGTTCTTAGCCATTTTGGAAAGCCCTAACATGATACAACAACTGTTTGAACAAGTTTGGTTTTGATCTCTTTTGATTCCAAGTGAAAAATCCCCCTACATTTGGCAAAAAGTGAAGGCAAATCTGACTTAGTGAAAATTTCACTAAGTGTTGGAAAAAGTGACTTTTTCACTTTTCAGCCACTTTGATCACTCCATAACTCAAAATCCTTAATGAATTGGAATGACTTGTAGTTGAAGTTTTTGTAGGTGATAATGAGGGCTACAAATCCATCTTTGGATGAGAAGAAATGGCCTTGTGGTTTAGGAGTTATGGTCCTCCAAAGTTGGTACCTTTGCCACTTTATTTTTAACTTAGAAAAATTTCTAAGTTTTATGGTTACCCCTTTTACAAGTTATCTCACTTTTCTTGATTTTTCTTGATGAATGATGATTCAAATCATACATTAACATCATTTTAGGGTTAAAAATCCATTTTGGTGAAAAATCTCAAAAAGTCAAAGTTGACTTTTGTGCACAGTTGACTTTTTATCAGATGAATTCCAAACTGTGCAATTCCTCAGGAAATCATGTCCTTGACCTAAATCAAACTTGATGGACATGTTCCATGGGTGTCATAGGGTATATTCAATCATGTATTAGGGTTTGGGAGCATGTCTTGGTCAAAAGTCAAAGTTACAGTTGACTTTTCCCTTAAAACCCTAATTGTGGTGCAGATGAAAATGAGACTTCTTGCACAAGCTTCTTGGATCAATCCATTGTTCCAAATGGATCAATATGGTGTATTAGAGACCCTCAAATCATCTCTTGAGGTCTTGGCTCATGGTTTGTCCCAAAAGTCAACTTAGGGGTGAATTAGGTCAAGAAACCCTAATTCCTGATTTTTGATGAATGCATCCCCTGAGGCAAAATTGACTTGATGCATGGGTTCATGAGGTTCCATGAAGCATATTAGGTCATGTTTTGGATCATTGCCTTATTCCCAGATGAAAATTTCCATCTGGAGGCCCTGGTCGACCAAAACCCTAATTTGGTGACACTGTCGATCTTGAGACTTGATCCACCTAGAAGGGAGCAGCCTTGTGCTTAATCCTTGAAGTGGGAGTCCTTTTTGATCCATTGTGGATGTGAGAGAGATTAGACAAGTTGAAGATCATGTCATTTCTTGATTGATCCTTTGTCTAAGCACTCAGAGAGGGCTTGAAACCCTAATTTTGATTGTATTGGATGCTCACCCATCTTTGGGGAGACTGATGAAGCATGATGGTTCATCCATATTGTGATGATGATTTTCACAATGATGGGAAATCTAAGTGGTCAAAATTTGGGGTATTACAGTTTCAAGCCCTCTCAGAGCACTTAGACAAAGGATCAATCAAGAAATGACATGATCTTCAACTTGTCTAACATCTCAAAACCTCCATAAAGGATCAATAGGACTCCCTGTCGCTCCCGAAAAATTTGCATCCAATGGTACAAACGCGAGAGTGGCACAGAAAACACAGAGTCGCCAACAATGTGTATTTATCCCGAGAGAGGGAAAGGAAACACCGCATAAACCTGAAGAGAAAGGGGGAAATACATGGTCATCGCAACCATAGTCCGGGTTCGGGAGTCAGTTATGTGAGGGGAAGGTGTTAGCACCCTACGCATCCATCGTACTCGATGGGATCCACACTTGTTGTCTAAACGGAGGGTGAGCTGTCCTACTATCTATGGCTGCAAAAGAAAACGGGGATATGGGTGACTAAGACGGACTCGGTAGGACATATTCGATGCCTTAGGCCTACGTACTCCCTCAGTGCAATGGGAAAGTCAGAGTCAATGTAGTTTAGACGGGAACTGTGGGGGAAGGTTGCTTGCCAAGACAATCGCTGTCTTGTGCCTACATATCCTTAATCGGACGAGAGAGAGGAATCAAAGCTAATGTAGTTCGTGGGTACGACCACGAATGGGTAAGTGTTTTTTACGTGAGAGACGAGCTCTTTTCTGAAAATGAAATTTGAAACCCAACAATCCCAAAGGATAAAAAGATTTGAATTTGTTTTCGTGTTTTTTAGACAGAAGTGTTTTCTAAGTTAGTTCATAACTTGCATTGCCCCAAAGTCTAGGGCACAGGGATGAATACTTAACGAATCGTCCCAAGACAGGATGCTCGCTAAGCACTCTAGAAATTAAGTTGGACTAGGTAGCTCTAAAGGGAGAGAATCCAAGACTTAAACAAGTCTTGAGATTCATGGGAGAAAGAGAGTGAAAGAGAAGAATGAGGAAAAGAAGGATGAGATAAGAAACAAGATAGGGCAGCAAGCACATCATATCAAGTATATCCAACTTACATCAATAAACAAGTCTCAAAGATCATGCAAAACATCTCAAGTAAGCATGCAAAGGTAATCATGAAAGAATGCAAGCGTACTTATATGAAATGCACAATTAAGCACCAATGAACTTCATATCAAGATGAAATGAGAAAAATAAGATGAAGATGAAAGCAAGTCAGAATCAAGATCATTCCATCATCAACAATTCTCATGTGCAAGAGAAGATCAAAACATGAAACATTATGCACCAAAGAAAGTCCACAAAAGGAAGTCAAAGTACAAGCACTTAAAGCATACCCAAACATGATCCACAAATTGCAAAATTTGATCACAAGGGACCTCAACCAGGGGTAAACATCATATCAAATACTCATGCAAATAATCACAAAGAAACTCAATCAATTAGGCATGGCAAAACAATTAGGGTTAAGAGATGTCAAGAGATGATCATGCATAATTCACTTAAGCACAAATAATCAAACATATATCAAATGACATTCAAAAATTGTGAAATTAAAACCCAAGTGACCTAAGTTAGAAACTAGAAACATGAAAAAAGATCACACAAAAAATCATAAGTTAAGTACCTCAAACAATGCTTCAAAGTTGCATAAGAACAAAGAAGAACAATGCACAAATAGAGGGACTAAAATGCAATATGCAAAGAGTTTAAAAATATGAGAAAAATATTTTTAAGGACCTCAAGATGTCTTCTAAAATATTCAAAAAGAATGGGATGCAAATCATCTACCAATGATGAGAACAAAAATCAACAAGGCAAGGTGTGCACAATTGAGACAATTCACAAAGAAATTAATCAAACAATTAATTCAGATGCACAAAATAAAATAAAAATGGAAAATAAAATTTGAAATTTTTTTATAAAATCCTAAACATGCTTCATGATTTTTTTTCATAATTTTTAGATGCATTAAACTAATTTTAAAAATTAAAAACCAAAATGAAACAATTAAATAAAATAAAAAGAAAAAAAGAAGAAGCCAGGGGTGCAACAAAGCAAAAAAACCACGTTCAAAATCCACAATGGGCCCAAAAGGGGGGTTTGGAAAGCAAATCAAGGCCTGGTCCAGTCCAAAGCGCAAGTCAACATAAAAAAAATAAATCAGTCAACATGATTGACTCACACACACCCTCAGATTAATCCAACGCATGATACTCAATCAATCACAAAACAAAGTAAACAAATCAATGGTCAGGATCAAGAGTTCATGATAGCCAAGGTACACACGCATACATCACATCATTCAGAAATTAAAAAAAAGGCACGTGAATAGTACATGAGATTTTAATGCGCTGGCAAAATCAACACCATCAGATTAATCAAACGCACACAAATAAATCATCAGATCAAAGATTAAACAAGATGTGTGGCTCAGATCTGTGTGTGCATAATAAGAAGCATGGAATAAAAACACACAATCAATAAAATAAATGAAGATTTTAAATGACGTGGCTAACCAAGAACCACCAGATCTGGACCACCAACGGTTCAGATTTCATCTTCAACCTCCAAACCTCAGATCACCTAAAAAATGAACCAGAAGCCGGAGCCCTAGCTCCGTTCGTCTTCTCCGGCAACACCAAACATAAAAGTATTCCAAAAATCAAAAACAAGTACACCATTCCACTCAGAATTTCACAAGGGTCATGAATATCAAGTTCAAATTAACAGATCATGCAAGAATAAACCAAATCGAAGGAAAAAAGTTTGAACATAAAAAATTCAGATCCACATTACAACCATAATACACGTCCAAATCAAGATCTAAACACATCAGGATGATCAGAAAAGCACAAGGAACATTATGCACATAAGAAAATCAAGTTCTAGGATCATGAATTTCACACTAACCTGAAACTTGTAGAGCTCAAATACACCAAGAAATCCTTCAGAAAGCTGCAGATCTACTCCTTGGAACTTCTGATTGCAAAATAAATGCAATATGAGGCTTGAATCAGGCTGGATCTTGGATTTTGAAATTGAGCACCTCAAATTCGAATCTGATTAAAACCTTGCTTAGAGCTTCAAACAATGGTTTATTCTTGTTCTATGGAGTGTGTGGATCAAGAATATGAAAAAAAATCTTCAGAAACCCTTGTGAGGAGAGAGTTTCGAAGGAGAGAAAGTTTGAGTGAAAAATGGAATTCTGAGCAAATGAGGGTGCATGATGTGTGAATGAACGTGTGAGTCTCCTTATATACACTTGGTTAGACCTCTGAGCATGATTAGGGTTTGGTTAATCCCTTGATTAAGGTTATCCAAAGTGATTTGCAAAAATGCAAGTTGTGATGCACACCCTTGTTCACACGTGCATTGGTCATGAAATAAGTATGATTCATCTCCATTTTACTTGCTGATCACAATGGAATTGGGTTTGGGCTTTGTAATGACTTGATTTGTGAGATTCAATCCATCTTGCAAATTTGCATTTTGTGAAATTCATGAAGTACATGGCACGTATCCACTTGGTTCAAGGGTCAAAAATGGTCCTCATGGAGTGTACTTGAATGTTGTAATGTGTCTTGAAGCATTAGAACCAATTACAAGTCATTTTGAACCAAAATACAAAAGATGGAAAAATGGATACATGAGAAAACCTTAAAAAGCACCTTGCCTTCTTTTGATCATAACTTGAGAACCACAAATGATATGGAGACAATCTAGTACTTTTTGGAAAGGGGAGAGAGAGATCTTCAACTTTCATGTTTGAGGAAAATTCATTTGAAGCTTCTTTGATGATGAAAAGTCAAGTTGAAGATGGTTTGAAAAGTTGCCAAAAATGGAAGTTTCACACTATAGGTCATTTTCCAAAAATAGTAACTTTTGCACAAACTCTTGATTCTTGATGAATGACATGAATCTTGACATTTAAGGACCATATGAGGGCATAAGACCTTAAAAATCATGAAGAGGACCTCAAAATTCCATGGTTGACTTTCCTCCTTACAGTTGACTTTTCTTGGTTCACAAGCAACTGATCCACTGAACATCTCCCACAATGCACCACTAACCTAGCCTTCCTCTATGAGTATTTGTGAGCTTATGGAAACCATGAGAGCATGCTTGAATCCACAAAGCCCTTCAAGAAGTCCTTTGAACCCAAGAACCCTAATTTGGTCCCTCTGGTTAGGAGGGAAAGATTCACTTGAAATCCTTTTCCATTCTTGATCTTATGAAGATATGATGACCTCCACAAAACACCTTGAGGCTTGAGACTCCTTTGAGATGAACCAAGTACCTTGATCCCATGCTAAGAACCAATGATATGCACAAAATGCTAATGCAAGAAATGCAAAGAAACATAAGCCAGTTAGCTAAAAACAAGAAGGCAAATTTTGGGGTGTTACACTCCCACATCAAGAATCAAGCACAAGGTTGCAACATTCCAAGTGGATTAAGCCTCAAGATCGCCAGTGTCACCAAATTAGGGTTTTGGTCGACTGAGGCCTCCAGATGAAAATGAGCCAATGCTTCAAAGCATAACCCAAGATACTCCAAGGGACCTCATGGACCTAATCATCAAGTCAATTTAACCTCAGGGGATGCATTTACCCAAAAATCAGGAATTAGGGTTTCTTGACTTAATTCACCCCTAAGTTGACTTTTGGGAAAAAACATTAGCCAAGACCTCAAGACATGATTTAAGGGTCTCCAATACACTACATTGACCCATTTGCAACAATGGATTGATCCAAGAAGCTTGATCTACAAGTTTCAATTTCATCAGGACCACAATTAGGGTTTCGAGGGAAAAGTCAACTGTACCTTTGACTTTTGACTAAGACATGCTCCCAAACCTTGGGACATGATTCAATACACCCTATAACACCTATGGAATAGGTCCATTAGGTTTGATTTAGGTCAAGGACTTGATTTCACAAAGGATCGCATAGTTTAAATTTCATCTGATGAAAAAGTCAATTGTACAAAAAGTCAAAGTTTAACTTTTTAATTTTTTGGACAACCAAGGTTCCTTAATCCTAAAATAATGTTACTATGTGATTTGAATCATCATTCATCAAGAAAAATCAAAGAAAGTGAGTTAACTTGTAAAAGGGGTAACCATAAAAAACTTAGAATTTTTCTAAGATATGGAACAAAGTGGCTAGGGTACCAATTTCCAAGGACCATAACTTGAGATCCAAGCAACCATTTTGGATGGTCCAAAGCTGGATTTGTAGCTCTCATGGCATACTTTAAAAGTGTCAACTACATCTCATTCCAATTCTTCATGGATTTTTAGTTATGGAGTGATCAAAATGGCTGAAAACATGAAAATGACATTTTTCCAACACTTAGTGAAATTTTCACTAAGTCAGTATCTGCCTTACTTTTTCCAAAATGTAGGGGTAGTTTTCACCTTGATCCAAGTCAAACCAGGTCTAGGGATAAACATCAAAGTTGAAGTATGCCATGAGGGCTTTCCAACAAGTATCGTATCATCTCCAAATTCCATCTGAGCAAAGAGATACAACCTTTGAAACATGGCATCCTGAACTGGTTTTTACAAGGCAGAAGTTGTGCATTTTGCTCGATTTGTCCAAATCTGATAAATCCAAGCCTTGTCATCAATTTGGACACATTAGAGGATCAAATCCAAGGGGGGTGATCTGATCTCCAAGCCTCCAAAGTCCAAGAATCTACAAGTAGCCATGCCAAACCTAAAAGAGCTAAAAAGTGCCAAGACTCCAATTTTGTTTTCAAGCATTCAATGGATGCACCAAGGTGGCATGAACTGAGCCTATTCCAACTAAATTCAGTCCAAGTTTATCTCTGAACCAAAGCTACAAAGCCTGTGCTCTAATCTCAAGTTAATGGATAGACGAGACTTGAGATTCCTTTTGCATAACATTGGCCAAAGGCTGTTGCATCCCCCATTCACTATTGATGCCAAAACAAACTTGACGCACTATAAATAGGCCTCAATTGTGATCAGTTTGAGTACACCAAAGCACCCAAACTGATGCTTTCCTCAAAATCCCTCTCTTTAGGCCAAAATGCCTTCTTTTGCAAGGTATGTTTGAGTTTTTGAGTTAGAGAGCAATTCCATCATAGCTCATGATCCAAACACATCCAATATGTCATATCTAAGATGTCCAAACTCTCGTATGTGACCTGTAACACCAAAATCACAAAGTCCCCTCTCAAAATCTCAAAATTGGACTTTTTTGCATTTTTCAAGCCATGTCTTGATTCAGTCACTTTCAAAACCAGATAAAACCTCTAACAAACTCCAAATATCATCCTTGAACTGTCCCAAATGGGTCCCCACATCTGGAACACCATTTGAGAGAGTTGGCATATTGGTCACTTTTGCCCCTTTTGTAAGAAAGAGCTCAAACTTGTTCCTGAGGATTCCAGCTGGTGGTGACCATTCTAAAAGGTCCTAAGGGATCAATTGAGAGTGTCTAAAGCATCAAATTACTTCTGGCACAAGAAACTTGGCAGATAGCACAAAAACCTCCCAAAGAGGTAAGCATCACAACTTTAACTCTTAGAAATATGCATTGCTTTAAAGTCCACTAATCATACACCTCTCATGCATGTTGTATATGTTGTGTTTGAACCAATTTGCCATGTAATTCTTGCCTGTAACATGAGGTAGCATAGAAAATGCAATTATAGGCCTATTTCAAAAACACCATCGGGTTTTAAAATTGGGACCTCATCTGAAAAAACCAAGGGCACCATTGGATTTCTTGTGAAATTCTAGGTAGGATAGACCTAAATTTTGTCCCGATCCATGGAGAAATGAGAAAGTTACAACCTTTACGTTTTTGGCCCAAAAGCTGGCCTTGCCTTGCCTTGCCCAGGCCTAAAACAAGGCACCCTTCATGTATTTGTGGTTTGAGTTTGATACACGGATGTATCACCACCCCAGTAGTAGAGGGCGCGCGCTGCAACTTAGAGGTCTGGGGTTCGAATCCCCCTCGCCCCAGACCCTCTTTTTTTACCACTTTTTCCACTTTTTAACTATTTTTCATATTATTTTTTGGGTTAAATAAGTTTTTAGTCCCTATAAAGTTTGAAATTTCATTTTTAGTCCCTCCCTACCTTTTGGCAACGGTTTTTACAAAAAAATCGTTGCCAAAACCAGCTAAAATCGTTGCCAAAACCCAGTAGGGACTAAAAATGAAATTTCAAACTTTATAGGGACTAAAAACTTATTTAACCCTTATTTTTAAATGATTTGGAAAATTAATTTCTCTCTCAATTTTAATTATTTTTTATTGATTCTTTTTGAAAAAAATCACAAAAATGTTGAACTATTTTGTTCCACAAAAAAATCAAATTTATATTATTTATTTAATATAGTTGGTATTTTTGTAAATAAATTCATTTTTATTGTTTTTAAACCTTTTAAAAATGAATATTCATCTTGAAAATCAAATGAGTCCTAAATCATTTTGTGATTAAAACCTCATTTTTCAAACCTTAATAAAAAATCACAAGTAGTTTATTTAGACTTATGTGGTATTTTTGTCATTTTTATTCATTTTATTAAAATGATTACTTTTAAAAGAAAATGAAATTAGGATTTCTTTGATTTTTTTTCCTTATCAAATATTTCAAAATAAACATCTTTGGGTCTCTAATAGAGTGGAAGACCCAACTCCTTTGTAAATAGACAATTTTGGGCCTCACACATTGTATAAATCCCTTTGTATATTTTCAAAAATTCAGCGCGATCGTTGCCTTTTTAACAAAATCTTTGGGCCTCTAATAGAGTGTAAGACCCAATCCCCTTTTAACCAAAACCATTTTGGGCCTCAGATATTGTATAAGTCCCTTTGCGTTAAAAGAATCTCGACCTGATCGCCATTTCAAAACAGAAAATCAACTGGGCCTCCTTTCGTGTTATAAGTCTCATCTTTCTTTTTCAAAACATCTGGGCCTCTCCTTGAGTTGTAAGACCCAATCCTTTTGTTAATAAACCTCTTTGGGCCTTAGTCGTTGTATAAGTCCCGATGCGATTTCGAAAACAACGGTGCGATCACTGTTAAACCTTGGGCCTCTCCTTGAGTATAAGCCCCAGTAATCTTTTTAGAAACAACTTCTCCTTTGATTTAGGTTCAAATATACAGTTGTTGTCAAAACTTTCTTTAATTTCTTTGAACAACTAATAATACAGTAAGGAAGCTTGCTCACCTGTAAGTTTTATCAGCTTTCATTTACTCACTTTAATATATATAACTGTACTGTGGGAAGCTGCGCACGGTAAGTCTTCTTTCACATCCTTTTAAATACTTGTCATATATCAAATGTGTATATACTAGTATAATTATTTAGAGTTTTCACCGGCAACTAGGTCTAGAACTAGGTAAAGTCATGTTGGTCACTCTTTAAATACAGTCAAAACTAGATCCCATAGGATTTCCAGATATAGTTTTGCCTTCTCTTGGCTTAAACAATATGGAACAAAGAGAAAGGCAGTATTCTTCGTGAACCTTTTCTCAGATTGTCGTCCCTATAAATTATCGAAGAAATTCTACTCCCCAGAGTTGATATATTCTCGGTGAATGGCATCTCTTGAGTTTCTTCAAACCTCTAAACTTTCACTAAATGATCTATTCTCGGTGAATAGCATTTCTTGAACTTTTCTTGGTTTGGGACCCACGGGTTTCCTAAAAGCATCCCCGCCTCCTCTTGGCTTTGTACAAGGACCCTCCGGCTTCTTAGAAGTTCTCATACCTTCTCTTGGGCTTAATACAAGAACCCTGAAGACCTCTTAAAGGTATAAGACAGAACTTAGTCATCCTTTGCTAGAGAAGTCTTTCCAGTGTCAAACCTCTGACCAATTTTAGGGTTGATTCTCATACCTTAAAACACCCGCCTCCTATGGGAGGCATCATACAAAAGATAAAACTCTTCCACACCAGTAGACTTGGACATTCTAATCCCCTTGAGTCTCAGAGACATTCTCAAGTTCCCTACAAACATAGGTAGAAACCCCAAACATTTTGGATCGATCTCCAGTAGAGATAAAGCCGATGGGTTCTAAACCCAGTCTCTCTCCTAAAAATCCCCAAGCTAGGGTTAGTTTATCATCAGTATAACACTATCCCAAATCAGAACCTCAAGGCATCTGATACCTCGACTCTTCTGGAACCCTCAGCAAGATTTTATTCCCCACTTGAACCTGCCTAGGGATCTCAATGATCCCCAGTAGAAAGATAGCCTCCTCTTAGGCTTTGTATAATGATCATTCCTTTCCTCAGCACAGTCAGCCTCCTCTTGGGCTTTGTATAATGATTCTCCCCAACGGAGCTAACTTTTTCAAGACTCTCTTGTTGAGTCAAACAACTTTCAAGACTCTCTAGTTGAGTCAATCACTTTTCAGACTCTCTTGTTGAGTCAATCACCTTTCCGCACTCTCTTGTTGAGTCAACCTTTCTGGCCTCAATCTTGGGCTTTGTATAAGACAGATAAAACTACTCTCTTGTTTAGTCAATCTTTTTCCAGCCTCCTCTTAGGCTTTGTATAATGATTTCCCCTAGCAGGAGGTAGCCTCCTCTTAAGCTGTGTAGAATGATTTCTCCAGCTTGTTCAACCAGAATCCTGGGCTTTATACAGGACAGATAAAAGCACTCTCTTGTTGAGTCAAACCCTTTTAGCCTCAATCTTGGGCTTTGTACAAGACATAAATCTCCATCTCTTAAGCTTGGGACAAATATCTTCCCCGGTATAGCCATTTCCTCCCAGCCTTCTTTTAGGCTTTGAGGAATTATTTCTCAAGTAAAGTCAAACTCATTTCACCCTCAATCTTGGGCTTTGTACAAGACACATAATGATATCCTCACCAGAGTCAGTTAAATCTCCCATTTCAACCTCAATCTTGGGCTTTGTACAAGACACATACAAACCTCCCCGACGGAGTTAAAACCTTTTTCAGCCTCCTCTTAGGCTTTGTATAATGATATCCCCAAAGAGTCAGTCTCTTTTTGGCCTCAATCTTGGGCTTTGTACAAGATACCCATATACACCCTCTCTTGTTGAGTCGGTCTTATCCAGCCTCCTCTTAGGCTTTAGGTGAGGATTTCCCCAGTGGAGTCAATCAACCTCTTAGCTTCAACCTTGGGCTTTGATTAAGGCACACAAAAATCAATAATCCCTCTTTAGAGATGACAAATTCTCTCTCAGCCAAAACCTTTTAGCTTCAATCTTGGGCTTCGAACAAGACACCAAAACATCTTTTTCCTCCCTTAGAATAGGAGGAACTACGATTGCTCTGATTTCTCTGTTTCATTTAAACTGGAATACGTAGGCATAAGATTGCGAAATCTTAGCAAGCATACTAATCAAAAACTCAAGGTCTAGTACCTTAACACATCAATTGAAAACTTAGGTCCAGTACCTTACCAAAAACATCGGGAAAACCCGAACATCAACAAAAACTCACTCACTCACTCATATTTCCCAAGAAACTTTCCCAACCCATTAACAGATAAACACTATCAAGTACAAAGTGAAACCTAAAGCTAATATCCTGTGGATTACCACATATAGGATGGGTAATTGACAACTCCCCATTGTATAACCTAACCCCGGACCCCCCAATCTCTTTTAAGCGTTTGTTCAGTTAAACGTCCGCGTGCAAGGTTAGTTTTAGATAGCTTCCCTTTCCCTTCCAGCTTCATGGGATAAATAAGAAATTAGAAAGTAGCACCCTCTCCTACCATTCCAGTGAGGAAAACCCAGCGATAAGGTGGTCGCGTCACTGACAAAAATCGCTCGCTACACTAGTATATATATGTCATATATGATGATAACATTTATACATGACATACATAATTATTACATAATAAAGTACATAACTAACTTATGTGACTACATGCTAGATCAGACTTCGACTTCAGTATGCACCTCTTCGACTACTGCATGCTAGATCAGACTTCGACTACAACATACCACAACCCAGTAAACCAAGAGGCTACCCCTGCCAAGACTAGATATCGATCCAAAATACTAAAAATCTATACCTTAGAACAAACTCTATGACATTTAGGGAACAAGCTACCTATTACCATGCAGTTTTATCAGTTGCATATAGTGAAAGAACTTTCTAGTAGACAATGACTTGGTGATCATATCAGCAACATTATTTTCAGTTGAAACCTTTAGTAATTTCACTTATCCTTTCTAGATTTTCGCTTTGACAAAATGCAACCTAACATCAATTTGCTTGGTTATCTCATGATAGGCTGAATTCTTCAACAAATGTATGGCACTTTGAGTATCTCATTTAACAGTGATAGCATGACAACTTCAGTAAGGGAAATGTATTTAACTTTAGTGGTTGATAAGGCAACACCTTCTGAAGAGAAACTTTCCAACTAATTCATGTTCTAAACATAGTGTAAATATATCTAGAAAGAGATTTTCTAGTATCCATGCATCTTGCATAGTGAGAGTCGATAAATCCTTCAATTTATAATATACCATAGCTCGTGGCTCCACCATAAACCAGGACCTTACTCAAGGATCCTTTTATGTATCTCAGAATCCACTTCAAAGATTGCCAGCTTGCCTTCCCAAGATTGGTCATATACCTACTTACAAGGCTCACTTTGTACACTATGTTTGGCCTCGTACAGACCATAGCATACATCAAAGAACCTACGATACTAGCATATGGAATGCTATTCATATAAGATCTTTAACTTCAGTGCTATGACTTTAAGTCTCACTCAGCTTTAATTAAGGATTTGTTGGCATTATAACATGCTTTGAATTTGACATGCAAAATTTGTCGAGAATCTTATTTAGGCATGTCTCTTGAGATAAGCATAATCTCGACTGCTTTCTATCTCATCGGATGTCAATCCCAAGAATATAGGGGGAAGCTCCCAGATCCTTCATGTCTAACTCCTTATCGATTTGAGCCTTCACCTTCACTATATCCTCGACATTGTTGCTTTCTATAAGTATATCATTCACATAAAGAAGCAAAATAACAAATGAACTTCCTGGTCGAAATCTAGTGTAAACACAGTGGCCGAACTGGCTCCTAGTGAAACTTATGTGTCCATGAACTTGTCGAATCTCCTATTCCATTGTCGAGGAGATTGTTTTAGGCCATATAACGAACTATTCAGATTGCACACATTATTCTCCTTTCCTCTTTCTAGATAACCTTCAAGTTGACTCATCAGGATTATTTCATCTAGATCATCATACAAGAAGGTTGTCTTCACATCCATATGTTTAAGTTTTAGGTCAAACTTTGCCACCATGGCTAACAACATTCTAATGGATATTTGCTTTACAACAGGTGAGAACATATCATTGAAGTCAAGTCCTTCTTTATGAATGAATACCCCCACAGTAAAATGGTGACTCTGCTGGGGAAATATTAGGATCTGTCTTACCTTAGTCATCATTCGTCCTCATTTTCTAATAGTAAAATGGTGAATCTACTGGGGGAGTCATTGGCTGTATAGGACTAGGATTATAGCTCTTAAGAGGTCTAGGATGTTAGTTTTAGGAATAAATATATATATCGCTTCTCCCACTAGATATCCGTGTTTATTTTTCTGCTAATGGGACTGCGGGTGATGCCGCATCTGGGAAGTTTGAGTGACACCTAAGATAAGTGATGGCATTAGACGGGTAATCTTACAGGGAGTGACCCAAATAAGAGACCCCGGTAGACCATCGAATTAGTGGAGATACCCTTTGCGGATTCAATGCCTATACGACTTCAGTTGTTGAAAGCAGATTGTTCGATTGTGGTGTCCATGAAACTGAGGATTTTACTAGGCCGAGGCCTTGTTACTATTTTGTAGTGCGGAAGCTATCGGAAATAGTTATCACACGATACTACCCTCATTTGAGGTTACTCTAAGATACTGTAGCTCGCTCCGGTGAACCAGCCTGCTGTTGTTATCCCAAGAGGGGTCAATGATTTTAAGGACAGGTACAAAAAATCACCAGTACAACCTTTAGGGATGGGTAGAGCCATGACTGCTACCAAAACAAAACAAAGAAGGGTCTTGGTTTTTCCTTAACCTTTACCCAGACTGCTACCAACGATAAAAGTTTTCATCCCATTAAAGACTTCTTCCATAGTGGAGGTTTCCTTTACCCAGTGTCTCAAGAAGTACATACCATCAACGAGGGTGATTCCTCCGATACAGATGAAGAATGGAAGTCATATCTTAACGAGGATGGTTATATGTCTCAGGAAGAGGTGCCTACGCCATTTTGCTATCCCGCACAGAGTCCGAGATATATACCAAGATCAGATGTCAGAATGATATACGGAGATTATGATCCTGAAGGATGCCGTGCTCACTACGCCAAAAATATGTTTAGACGGCACCTAAAAGACAGCGCTTTTATACAAAAGCGCTGCTAAAAAAAATAAAAAAATTTCGCTAAAAAAAAGAGCCTTAAAAGAAAGGCTTTAGAAAGAGCTTTTAAAAAGCGCTGTAAAAGACTGCCACCTTAGACCACCTTAGAAAGCGCTTTCCAAAAAGCGCTGCTATAGGTATTACTTTTGAGAGCGCTTTTAAAAAGCGCTGTCTAAAGGCCACCTTAGAAAGCGCTTTCAGAAAGCGCTCTTATAGGACTCTAATTATTTTCACTTTAGAAAGCGCTTTCTAAGGAAAAGCGCCCTCTAAAGTCCTGTACTAATTAAAATATAAAACAATTCTAAACATTTTCAGAGACACTTCTATTCATTTTCTCTCTCGACCGTTTCTCTAAACCCTTGTCGTCGTTCTTGCATTGCCATTGCCGTCACCGTTGCCGTCACCGTTGTCGTCATTGTTGCATTCCATTCGTGAAAACATTGTTGTTGTTGTTCTTATTCTCTTATCCTCTGAAAACGAATAAGGTATGTTGTTACTCTTTTATTATTCATTTCTCTGTTTTTAGAATTTGTTTTTGATTTGATTTTTATGCTGAAAAAGTTTTCACGATGAGGATAAAAGCTCCCTCTTTTATTGTTGCAGAATCGAACCTATTTTTTGCTTTTATTTTTCATGTATATTTGGCAAAGTATTTTTCATGTATATTTTGCAAAGTATTTTTCATGTATATTTTTAATGTATATTATGCAGAATCCTTAATCTTTCATCTCTTATTTTTACAAATGTCCCTCTTTTTTTATAATAAGCTCATTGTGTTATGCATTCATGATACAACCTAGTTTTGTGGAAGGTATTTTCATAAGGAAAATAATATTAAAGTATCTTCACAACGATGACTATTATTGAAAAGATACTTCATGATACAACCTAGTTTTGTGAAAGGTTACTTTTAAATATTTTCTACTGTATATTTGGCAAAGTTGATTAGTATAAACAACCTAGTATTGATTGAAATTGTATTTCGCTAGTTGTGTTGTACTGTTTTTCCAATTGATTGTGTTTGGTTTATCCTTTTTTTCCAAGTTCATTTCTTTTATTTTCTAGAACTTGTGACTTTTTGTTATAAGTTAATTGTCTACTTTATACTTATTGAGGAGAGAATTTTTTTGATACTTTAAATTATAATTGTCTACTTTATAAGTTAATTATAATTTTTTTGATACTTTAAATTATAAGTTAGTTGCCACTTATCAAGTTATGACTCATAATTGGTCAATTAATGATATTTCATTTTATGATACGTGTATAGGGGTTACTTGTGTTCAAAGTGTGAAAGTCGGATCGTTTCCCTACAGGTATAACATTTTTTCTTTTTGTTTTTGTTTAGTTTAATTAGTATAACTATGGATAAGAAATGGATGTCTTCAAGTCGATTGTCGAAAGAGTACGACAATGGGGTATCAGAATTCGTTAAGTTTGCTATTGCGCACGCCAAAGACCCCAGTCGAATGATATGTCCTTGCTTGGGTTGCTGTTTTGGGAGTCGGGTTGACGCGGTTCAGTTGGCATCGCATTTATTGAGGAGTGGAATTGATAGAAGTTATACATGTTGGAATTTTCATGGTGATAAAATTAATGGGAATGTTGAATCGGGGGATAATACGACCTATGCTTCATACGACAATGGCACAGATACATATGATTCTGATCGAGTCGAAGAGATTCCAGAAGCACTTGAAGAAGATCTTAAGGATTGTCCCAAAATGTTTGAGAGGTTGGTAAGCAATGCAGAGAAACCGTTGTATAATGGTTGCACCAAATTTACAAGATTGTCTGTGGTATTAAAGTTGTACAACTTAAAGGCGGACAATGGATGGTCGGATAAAAGTTTCACAGAATTATTGGCCCTTATGAAAGATATGCTTCCAGAGGATAATGCTCTTCCCAATCGAACATATGAGGCCAAAAAGATGTTGTGCTCTATTGGCATGAGCTATGAAAAGATACATGTCTGTCCAAACGATTGCGTATTGTTTCGAAATGAGTATGCATCGTTAAATGAGTGTCCTAAATGCGGTGTCTCTCGATATAAGAAAAATTTGTCTCCAGCAAAAGTCTTATGGTATTTTCCTATAATTCCGAGATTTAGATGCATGTTTCATAGTGAGACTGATTCAAGACACTTGACTTGGCATGCAGATGAAAGAATTATTGGTGGAAAGTTTCGACATCCGGTAGATTCACCACAGTGGATGAAAATTGATGATGATTATCCTGAATTTGGAAAAGAAGCAAGAAACCTTCGCTTGGCATTATCTACTGATGAAATGAACCCACACAGTATTCAAAGTATCTCACATAGCACTTGGCCTGTGATCATAATGATTTATAACCTACCGCCATGGCTATGTATGAAGCGTAAGTACATGATGTTATCTATGTTAATTTCTGGGCCTAGACAACCAGGGAATGACATAGACGTATACTTGGCACCCTTAATCGAAGATTTAAAATTTTTGTGGGAGAACGGTGTGGAGGTTTATGATGGGTATAGGAAAGAAAGTTTCAACTTGAGGGCGATGTTGTTTGGCACAATTAATGATTTTCCAGCATACGGAAATCTATCAGGGTACAACATAAAAGGTCAATGTGCATGTCCTATTTTTGAAAGATAAAACAGATTGGACGCGATTGGAGTTTGGTCAGAAGAATGTCTTTCTCGGTCATCGTAGATTCTTAAATTCTAATCATCACTATCGTGGGTGGAGAAAAGCATTCAATGGAGAGCCAGAACATGGTAGAGCTCCAACTATATTGACAGGTGATCAAATTTTTGAAAAGGTGAAAGATTTGACAACTCAGTTTGGAAAGCCTTTTGCACATACACTTGTCAAGAGTGGGTGAAAGAAGAGGTCAATTTTTTTTGAACTGCCATATTGGAAGTCATTGTATGTAAGACATTTTCTCGATGTTATGCATATTAAAAAAATGTATTTGACAGTGTTATTGGTACGTTACTCAATATACCAGGAAAGTCAAAGGATGGCCTTAAAGCAAGAAAGGACTTGGTACATATGGGGATAAGAACTGAATTAGGACCCTTGAAGAAAGGAAAACGAACATATCTACCACCTGCTGCGTATACTCTATCTAGAAAGGAGAAAAAAGTATTGTGTAAGTTTCTAAGTGAAGTTAAAGTTCTAGAAGGATACTCTTCAGATATTAGAAGACTTGTGTCTATGAAGGACCTCAAGTTAAAGAGTTTAAAGACGCATGACTGCCATGTTATAATGGAACATTTTCTACCAATAGGTATACGTTCTATTTTGCCAGAAAAAGTAAGAAGCGCAATAACTAAATTGTGTTTTTTCTTCAAGTCAATTTGCAGTAAGGTGATCGATCCTGCGATCTTACCAACATTGCAAAAAGAAATAGTTATTACTTTGTGTGATCTTGAAATGTATTTTCCTCCCTCGTTTTTCGACATAATGGTTCATCTAGTTGTTCATCTAGTGAAAGAGACACAATTGTGTGGACCGGCTTATATGAGATGGATGTACCCTGCTGAACGTTATATGAAAATATTAAAAGGGTATGTGAAAAACCGAAGTCGACCAGAGGGTTGTATTGCTGAACGATACATTGTTGAAGAAGCGGTTGAGTTTTGTACTGAATATCTGTCCAATGTACAATCAATTGGGCTCCCCAAATCTCATATTGTCGAAAAAAAAGAAGGAAAAAAGTTAATTGGAAATGAAGTTGTGACAGTATCAAGGGTCGAACGGGATCAAGTACATTTGTATATTCTGCACAATGAGAATGAGGTTGAGCCGTATGTTGAAATGCACAAGGATGTTCTCCGAGGTTTAAATCCGAATAGAAATGAGAATTGGATAGTACGAGAGCACAATCGAAGTTTCATACCTTGGTTTAAGGATCATATTTATTCAAAGTATTATTCAGACCGCGATTCAATAACAGAAAGGTTGAGATGTTTAGCATATGGTCCAAGTATGGTTGTGTTTTCTTATAGCGCATACGCAATTAATGGATACACATTTTATACCAAAGAACAAGATGATAAAAGTACTATGCAAAATAGTGGTGTCACCGTGGTAGCTGAAGCAATGCACATTTCAAGTGTGAAAGACTTAAACCCCAAATTTGCAAATCTGTCATATTTTGGGGTTATCGAGCGCATTTGGGTGTTTGATTATGAGAAGTTTCAGATTCCTATATTTCGTTGCAAGTGGGTTGAAAATAATAATGGCGTACGAATGGATAAGTCAGGATTTTTGCAAGTGGATCTTAATAGGGTGGGGTACAAAGATGAGCCTTTTATTCTGACTCTCAAGCTAAACAAGTGTTCTATGTCACTGATCCGACAAGTACAAAATGGTCTATAGTGCTTTTATCTAACAAAGTAATTGATGAAAACGTTGGAGATCAAGGTGATATTGATGTTGATATTGAATCATTTACTAGAAATGGTCAAGATGAAAATATTATAGCGAATGAATCATATACTAGAAATGATCATAATGAGGGTATTTGGATCAATCCAACCATCCGTGTTGTTAAGAGACGGGTAGAATATACTCCAAACAAGAAAAGAAAGAGACGTTAGTGAAAAAGGTACTAGTTGTAAAATTATAGCTTATATCATTCAATATAGCTTATATCATTCAATGGATTAGGATTATGGATTTTTATATTTGTCATTTAATTTCTGTTTTTTTCTTACTTACAGGTCAAATGTCTAGTAACCAGGAAGATACACACGAGTTGCACGGGCTAGAGCAACCAATATTACATAGGTCAAAGTGGAGGTATATTAATTTTCACAATATTGCTTATTAGTGATGCTACTTGATAACACAAAACATCTATATATTATTTCTTAACTAATGCGTATTTTGTTTTGTTATGTAGTATTTCGATGATATGGCGTGTCCCTAGTACACGAGGAAACAATTGCAAGATACTAAGGAGGAATTGTGCGAATTTTTTATTGCAAGAAGAATTCTTTCTTGAATGTATAGTTTTGTGAATGTAAATTCTAGTTTATTGAAATGTAAATTCTATGCAGGTTTGAAACCATACAATAGAATTTGTGCGAATTCTGCATGTAAATTCTAGTTTATTGAAATGTACAAATTCTAGTTTATAGAATTTGTGCGAATTCTGCATTAATGTAAATTCTAGTTTTGAAATAGAATTTGTTGATGGAAATGCGTATCCATATTGGTTTATTGAAATGTGAATTATACAGGTTTATGGAAATGTGAATTATACAGGTTTTTGCATAAAAAAATGGTTAAAATGGGATTTTTTAAAAAAATCTTCAAAATTATACGCAGACAAAAAACAGCGCTTTTGAGAAAAAAGTGATGTCTAAGGTTATACATTAGACAGCGCTTTGAAAAGCGCTGTCTAAAGTCCACCTTTAGAGAGCGCTTTTAAGGAAAAAGTGCTCTCTAAAGGTATATAAAAAAAATCATTATACGTATACATTAGACAGCGCTTTCAAAAGCGCTGTCTAAAGTCCCACTTTATAGAGCGCTTTTGAAGAAAAAAACGCTCTCTAAAGTATATAAAAAAAATTTTTAAAATTTTAAACGTATACATTAGACAGCGCTTTTATAAGCGCTGTCTAAAGTCCCCTTTTAGAGAGCGCTTTTTCCTAAATAAAAAAGCGTTGTCTTTACCTACGACAGCGCTGGCTTAGACAGCGCTTTTAAGCGTTGTCATAGGCCAAAAAAAGTGCCCACTTTTCCCTTGTTTGGCGTAGCGGCTCCACCAAATTCATTAGAGGAAGACACTCTGATGAAAGACAACTTTGACCACGACTTTTATGGCCCATTGGATGGTCTGCCTATCTGGCAGCTGTACCCAGAAGACTTGGGGAAAAAGAATCAGCCGAACGATAAATATCAGCTGAGCATCATTGAGAAGAATACCTGCCTTCCTACAGAGTCATGGGATCAATACTCAGGGCATTCAAAAGATATCTAGTATGAAGATGAATTCGCAAAGATTGCAGGACAACAGTTCCTTAACTATGCTTTTACTGAGGTCAACGTCATCGAAAGGGATGACTCCTCCAGTTACAAAGAAGTGTAGGACACCTTAGGACAACCGAGTGGCAAGTACGACTTCCTGGTCAAGTACACCGCTCTCGAAAGCTCTCGTATCAGGCTCCAAGACATCCAACCAACTGGATGGGGAGATCCGCCTAAGAGTACAAACATTGTGCAAGACACAACAGAAGAGTTTGTCTACGACAACTCTGCCTGGGAAACAGATTCCAATGATCCTGCTCCACCAGAAATCAGCGTTATTTCTGAAGACAAGCTAAGAAGGAAGGTACCCGACTTTGTGATTCACCGAGGAGTTCGCCGCCAATGGGTTGCTGTCAATGTTCCGAAAGTCGTTCATAAGTCTAAGTAATTGTCGTCTTTGTCTTAACCTTTCACCCTGCCCAAGTGAAACAGATGTTTTGATAGGGCTCACTTTCTGTATATGTACCTCTTCTCTTTGCCCAAAGTGACAGAGTTTTGTTTTATAGGACTGTAATTTCAAGAACCGACAAGATCATAAATAAAATAACGTCGTTATGTAATTTCCGCATTTATTGTTGTTTTCTCTCTTTTAGCTTTTTCAAAAAATGGTAATCCTAAAAACAACTCAAATAATAAAAGCAAGCATTTTCCAAAGAAATTACACTATACACACTCTTGCATTTCTCTCTATCTCTTCTAAAAAGACAAATCATCACGTCATGCATATTGCTTGTTTTAAACCCCGTTGAAACATACGATCCAATGCCTTATCCCAACTTTGAATTCCCGGTATTTGAGGTTGAAGAAGAAGATGACGAAGAAATTCCAGAAGAGATCTCCCGATTACTCAGACAAGAGGAAAGGTCCATTGAACCTCACAAGGAGTCGTTGGAAACGGTCAACTTGGGTTCAGAAGAAGAGAGAAAAGAAGTCAAGATTGGAGCATTGCTCAGTCTGACTGTCAAAGAAATTTTGATAAAGCTTCTCAAAGAATTTCCCAATATATTCGATTGGTCCTATCAGGATATGCCAGGGTTGGATACGAGCATCGTGGAACATCATCTACCGTTGAGATCAGAGTGTCCTCCGGTAAAACAAAGACTAAGACGGACTCATCCAGACATGGCTATCAAAATCAAGGAGGAAGTACAGAAACAGATTGACGCGGGTTTCCTCGCCACCTCTAAATATCCTCAATGGTTAGCCAACATAGTACCAGTTCCAAAAAAGGACAGAAAGGTCAGAATGTGTGTAGACGACATGGATCTGAATAAGGCTAGTCCAAAGGATGACTTTCCCCTACCACACATTGACATGCTGGTAGACAGTACATCAAAATTCAAAGTATTCTCCTTCATGGATGGATTCTCAGGCTATAATCAAATCAAAATGGCGCCGAAACACATGGAGAAAACTTCGTTCATCACCCCATGGGGCACCTTTTGTTACAAGGTAATGCCGTTCGTTTTGAAGAATGTCGCAGCCACCTATCAAAGGGCGATGACTACTCTGTTTCATGACATGATACACAAAGAGATAGAGGTATATGTCGATGTGGTTTACTTCACGAATCATGAAGTATGGGATAGTTATGTCCAGACCGGATACATCTCTAAGAGTTTGAAGACCCTGCGGCATTGTTGAACGCCAGGTTTTCTATAAAATCCTCTTAAGATGATTGCTTCAAGTAGACCCTGTGGTCTTGGACAAGGTGGAGAGTTAAAGGAACTGTGTTTCGCTCTTGACAATCAATATGCAGAAACTTGAAGCACTGAGTTGTTCCCAGTGTGGGACTTTTGGAGTCTTTTCCCTCCAGCAAAGAGCCAAAGGGCATCTTTTTCCAGCAAGGTGTGAGAATTGTTATTTTTCCTCAAGCAGAGAATTGTCCTATGTTCGAAAGGGGCTTTTATGATGGTTTCTTATCTCTAGCAGTACAGATGGAATCCTTACTCTCAGCAAGGTAAGACGATAGAATATCCTCAAGAAGACGATGAGGAGTCAGAGTGTTCTCTTCCTCAACGGCCAGATCTAGTCATCTCAAGTAATTCCAAGTCCAATCTTCATTGGTGCCTCCCAGGTAGAGCTGCTCTCCCCAACTTTGAAGTCTGATCATCCTCAGCAGTTTATTACTCATCCCCATCAGAGTATCGAGGATCGTCTCCCTCAACAGAGTATAAAGAGGTAATTCCCCGAGCGGAGTCGTTAAGGATCGTCCCCTTCAGCAGGATATAAGAGGTTTCCCCCAGCCAGAGTTGTGATTTGGCTCACCTTTCGTTAGCAGGCGGTGTTTCCCCACGGAGTTTGGGGCAGTTGTTCTCTTTCCTCAGCTAGTCAGGAAATAGTGTGTTTATCCCCTAGCAGAGTGGATGTTGACAACTACTTTCTCTCCCAAGCGGATTCGTCGAGGATCGTCTTTCTCAGCAAAGTACAGAGGATTGCATACCCAACCAAAGTTGTGTTTAGATTATTATTCCCCAGCAAGCATTCAGAAGTTGATTGCTCTAAGGTGGATGTTGTGGTATCTCGAGCAGGAAGTTCGTAGACAAAGATGTTATTATCCTCGAAGAGTCCTGGTGTCTACTTGCCTCAGTTGGTCAGAAAGTATAGTTTCAACGACAACGACTTGATCTAATCCCCAGCAGGGTAAGGGTAAAGTTACTTCCCTAACAACAGATTAAGCTCACTGGCATCCCCAAGCAGAGTCTGGTGGTGATTGGTATCCCCAACAGGTCTTAAGTCCAATCGTGCTTGGCAGGCGTTAAATCCAAGTTCTGAAATAGTTGGACATCCCCAGCGGAGGAGTTTCCATCTTCAGTATTCATCTCCCTCCCCAGATGAGTGGTATTCTCTCAGAGTTTCGTCCATCTCCAGCAAAGTTGTTGATCTTGATATTCCCCAACTATGTGGGTATTCTATCGGAGTTTCGTCCATCTCCTGCAGAATTGGTGATTGTGATCTTCCCTAGCAGGGTGAAGTTCTCCTCAGCTTGTTCTTTCGGAGGACAATTTATTTTGTCATCCCCGGTGGAGTTTGCCTTCGCCTTCAGCATTTTTTTTGCGGAGGCACCTCTTTTGCATTGTATAAGCATTTGTTTTGCATGACATCCTCCTAAATGCGTAGCATTTCCACTTCGTGTGGAGCATTACGGCAATATTCAAACATATGCATCTGAAGCATAAGCCAGGTTTGAGTTTTCCTTCGTCAGGAAAGCTGGATTTCAGGAGATATCTTTTGACTTTATTCCACATGTGTTGGGTTAGTCATTCAAAGCAACATTTGACATTCCCATCCAGAGTTGTCTGCCAGGATCGTTAACCTATGATTTATTTTTACCCCTTCGTCCAGGTGGTCCTTTGGTTTATCCCCCCAGATTTTCTTTACCGTCAGACACTCGTCAGTGTTTCCTTCGGCACCGGTCCGTGTTTGAACTGATGTGATTTCAATACCCGTCCGTATTGACCTTTGGATGACACCCATCCGTGTTTGCATTTCAAACCCCTAGAGAGGTCGCCTTATCCCCTTTTGTTTCAATACCCGTCCGTATTAACCTTTTGTTGACACTCGTCCGTGTTGCTTTCCATTCCCCAACGAGATTAATCCCCAGTAAATTTATCCTTTTACACCCGTTCGTGTACCTTTTCGATACCCGTCCGTATTGAATCTTTTTACACCCATCCGTGTACCTTTTCGATACCCGTCCGTATTGAAATCCTTGAACACCCGTCCATGTACCTTTTCGATACCCGTCCATATTGAAAACCTTTTTACACCCGTCCGTGTACCTTTTCGATGCCCGTCCGTATTGAATTCTTTTAGCACCCGTCTGTGTTTGAACCTTTGTTTCACTGCCCGTCTGTATTGACATTTGGCACCCGTCCATGTTCTTTCAGCACCCGTCCGTGTTTGAACCTTTGTTTTAATGCCCGTCCGCATTGACATTTGGCGCCCGTCCGCGTACCTTTTCAGTACCCATCCGTATTGAACCCTTTTATACCCGTGCGTACCTAATATCTTTGATTCCTTGACACCCGTCCATGTTTATCCCCATCATAGTTAACACTCGTTTGTGTTTATTTCAAGACTCTTCAATACATCGTATGTATTGGTTCCCAACACTCGTACGTGTTGTGACAGTGCATCATTTATTGCTTGTTCCCCAGTGGAGTCGTCCCTCCTTTGAGGATTACAAATTTTAGGTTTTCTTTTGGTATTCAATCTCCCTGAATCCTTTGAATGCATGATAGCCATCACTATCATACCTTCAGGACCAAGTTGATTGAATAGGGGCAGCTGTAACACCCCAAAATTTGCCTTGTTGTTTTTAGCTAACTGGCTTATGTTTCTTTGCATATTTTGCATTAGCATTTGTGAATAGCATGGTTCTTAGCATGGGATCAAGGTACTTGGTCCATGTCCTCAAGTCTCAAGCTTCAAGGTGGTTTGAGGAGTTCACCAAACCTTCATAAGGTCAAGCATGGCACAAGATTACAAGTGATTCTTTCCCTCCTAACCAGAGGGACCAATAAGGGTTTGTGAATCAAAAGGACTTCTTGGAGAGCTTTTTGTGTTCAAGCATTGTGTTATGAGGTCTTTATGCTTGCATGGATCCATAGATGAAGATTGGGCTAGTGATTCATTGTGGAGGGTGTTGAGGGGATCAGTTACTTGTGAAGTAAGCAAAAGTCAACAGAGGAAAGTCAACCATGGGTTTTCAAGGGTTTAAATCATGATTCCCAAGTCCATATACCTTTATTTGGTCAAGGAATAGCATGGATGACATCATTCTTCAGGAATCAAGAGTTTGTACAAAAGTTACTAAATTTGGAAAATGACCTATAATGAGAACTTTCCATTTTTGGCAATTTTCCACCACATTCAACTTGAATTTTCATCATCAAGGAAGCTTCAAATGAATTTTCCTCCAACATGAAAGTTGAAGATCTTTCTCTCCCATTTCCAAAAAGTACTAGAATATCTCCATATCATTTGTGGAACTCTATTTATGGTCAAAACAATGCAAGGTGCATTTTGATGGTTTTCCATGTGCCATTTTTTCCACCTTTTGCATTTTGGCATAAAAGGACTTGTAATGTTTCCAATTGCTTCAAGTCATGTTATATCATCAAAGTACACTTCATGAGGACCATTTTTGGCTTTTGAATCAAGTCATTCCATGCCATATTCATCACTTATCCAACAAAGTGCATTTTTGCAAGATGATTCATATCTCACAAATTGAACCATTTCAAGGCCCAATTCCAATCCATTTGTGAACATCAAGGAGTGTGTGAGGGATTCATGAGAGAAAGCATGAGTTGGCACGTGAGAATTAAGGGTTTAAACACAAAATGCATTTTGGCAAAATCACTCCAAACTCCTTAATCAAGGGTTTAACCAATGGCTAATCACACTCAGTGGACTAATGGAGAGTATATAAGCTAACTCATACCCTCACAGCTAGGTCATCCATTCATTTTGGCTCAGAATCCATTTTTCACTCCACACCTTCTCCTCTTCGATTCTCTCTACTCGTAAGAGCGTTTGGAGAAATTCTTTCACATTCTGAATCCTTGAAGTTCATAGAACACAAATCTACCATCATCTGAAGCTCATATCAAGGATATCATAGGGTTCTAATTTGGAAACCTCCTCTTCAAAACACAAGATCCAGACCATACTCAAGCTCTAATTGCATTTATTTTGCAATTAGAGGTTCCTAAGGCTTGACCTGTAGCTTATCTCTGGTTTTCTAGGAGTATTTTGAGCTCTTCAAGAACTCAGGTTTGCTCCCTTTTCATGCTCTTGGAACTTAAATTTTTGATGTGCATAATGATCTGTGGTTGTTGCTGAGCATGTTGATGTATTTTATTTTTAATTTGGATGTGTAGACTGTGAGTATGTTTAGATTTAAGTTTTGGATCTAAAACTTCTTTCATTCGATTTGCTTTATGTGTTGGTCTTTTGGTGAAATAAGTTTGATATTTGTGATCCTTGTGAATTTCTGATTAATTTGGTATACTCATGAGCAATTCTTGAGAATTCTTGGTTGAGGCTCACCGGAGAAGGTGACCGGAGCTAGGGCTCCGGCACCTGGTTGTGTTTCCGGCCGGTGGAGAGTTTAAATGAAGAAGACGCAATCCCAGCCCTTCATTTTGGTGATCTAACGGTTTATAGTGTGCCATATCCTATTAAATTTGTTTTTATTTTATTGTTTGTGTGTGTGATAGTTCACGCTTATTATCATGTGCCTTTCATCCTGACCTCTCATCTTGCATAATTTGATTTGGTTTGACTTATTCTCATGCGTAGGATTCATCTGATGACTATTATTTTGACAACGAATTAAAAATGCATGTGATGCTCACGTGTGGGTTTTTAATCTCTAATTAATTGTGTGTGCGCGCGTGTATATTGGTTATGGTGTGCTTGGTGATATGTGCCTTCCATCTTGTTGACTTGCTGATTGTGTTGACCGTTGGTGTGCGTTGGATTGATTGTGTGGTCTTGATTAAATCTGATGTTTGACTGAAGCCCATGTGTTCCTCTTTGACTTGCGCTGTTGGACCTTTTGTTGTGGGCTTGCTTTTCACACCCCTCCTTTTGGGCCCTTTTGATTGTTTTCGACGTGTCTGGGCTACTGATTGCACCCCCTTTGCTTATTTCATTTGTTTTATTTTGTTTTCATGTAGTGTTTGCATTTTTTTTTAAAATTGTTTCAAGCATCAAAAAATTATGAAAAAAATCATGAAGCATCCTTTTAGTTTTATAAAATTTTTCCATATTTTATTTTCTCGTTTTATTTTATTTTTGGCATCTGAATTAATTGTGTGATTATTTTCTTTGTGAATTGTTTCATATATGCACACTTCAACTTGCTGATTTTATTTCTCTTCATCTATAAAACATTTTGAGTTCATTCTTTCTGCATTGTTTCATTAACATGTTGAAGTGCATAAGAATATTTTTCTCATATTTTTAAATTCTGTTCATATTGCATTTTGGTCCCTCTCTTTTGCATACTAGTTCATAATTCCTATGTGACTTTGCATGATTGATTGAAGGTCTTATCTTGTGAATTTTTGCATGAATATTTGATATGATGTTTCCTTCTGGTTTAGTTGTTTGGAGAATTAATTTGGTAATTTCTGAAGTTGATTTTCCAATTGTTTGATTGCTCTTTGTTTGAGATCTCTTTTATGCACATCTTTGGATCATGTTTGGCTACTTGTTTGAGAAGGCACTTGTGCCATTGTTTGGGATTGTTTCTTTGACTTCATGAACCATGTTTGAATCATTATAAGTCATTTGATTATCATTCTAGGTCATTGGTGTGAGGTTGTTGCATATTTTGTGCACATGTTCAATGTTTGATTTACATGCCTCTTTTGACTTATCTTTTCACTTCTTCTCATCTATGCCTCTTCTTGACTTGTGTTTGGTTTGTGTATGCCATGCCATATCTCTTCTTTTCATCTCATTTGATGTATGTTTCTGACCTTGGAGTTTTGTATTCATGTCATATGTTATTCATGTTGCATCTTGCATACTTTAACATGTTTCATTTACATGCTTCTTTCTTCTTCTTATATGGTTCTTAATGCTTGGATAATTTATTGTATGCCTTATGTTACACTTGTATATCATGTTTAGGCACATGTTTAGGTCACCCAAATTCTGACTTGGATTTTATTTGAAGCATTCATGCATGATCACCTTGCATATCCACTCATTCTTCTTCTATTCCTTCTTTGATGACTTTCTTGGATGTTTTGCCACTTGTTTGCATTCTCTTTGCTTAATTTTGTTTGGTAAACATTATGGGTCACCCTTAAGGTGTACATTCTGACTTGGATGAGTTTCATTTGGTTTGTAATCATCTCTCTTTGGGTTGTGATTTGTTTGGGTTTCATTTGTCTTATTGTTGCTTATGTTTGTTTTTGCTAACCATGTAGGGGCTAATGGTAAGTGAATGGGATGTGGATAGTCATCCACATTCTAACTTCTCCTTTCTCTTTTAAGCTTTCATACTTGTGTTTACTTTAGAATTTAAGATGCTCCTTTCTTCTCTCTCACTCTTTCTCATCCCATGGATCTCGAGACTTGATTAAGTCTTGGATTCTTTTCCCTTTAGAGCTACCTAGTCCAACTTAATTTTTTATTAAGCTTGGAGTAGGATTGGCATTAGGCTTTAGGTAGTTGTCTCTCCTAAGCCTCACTAACCATAGATTACCCATGCATGATAACATTAGGACTCTTAGTTTCCCTTTAGAGTTTCCTTTGTGTCGTCTCTCTTCTCATCTCAAAACTTCTTCAAGACACGTAATAAATGTTAACGTGTATTGTGCTCAAGCCTTAAGCGTGGGAAGTGAGGAATGATGGGCTTCCCTTCACTCTTCTAGGGTACCTAGTGTACGTCCTGTTGGGGATGATACACGAAGTATTCGTTCCTATGTCATAGACTTTGGTGCAATGCAAGTTACGAACTAACTTAAAACATTTCTGTCTAAAAAACACCAAACAAATTCAAATCTTTTTATCCTTCGGGATGGTTGGGTTTCAAACTTCATTTTCAGAAAAGAGCTCGTCGCTCACGTAAAAATCACTTACCCATTCGTGGTCGTACCCACGAACTACATTAGCTCTGATTCCTCTCTCTCGTCCGATTGAGGATATGTAGGCACAAGACAACGATTGTCTAGGTGAGCAACCTTCCCCCACAGTTCCCATCTGAACTACATTGACTCTGACTTTCCCATTGCACGGAGGGAGTACGTAGGCCTAGGACAACGATACCGTCCTATCGAGTCACTTCTTCTTTTTTTCTTTTCCTTCATTTCTCTGTTCTTTCCGTTCTCGTTTCTTCTCCGGTCCAGTAGCAGTGGAGCTCCAGACGACGACACCCTTTGATGCAGACAACAAGCGTGGATCCTATCGAGTACGATGGACGTGTTGGGTGCTAACACCTTCCCTTCGCGTAACCGACTCCCGTACCCATTTCTCTTGGTCGTGAGACCATGTTCTTTCCCTCCTTTCAGGTTTACGCAGTGTTTCCTTTCCCTCTCTTGGGATAAATACACATTGCTGGTGACTCTGTGTTTTCTGTGCCACTCTCGCGTTTGTACCGTTGGATGCGAATCTTTCGGGAGTGACAGCTGGCGACTCTGCTGGGGACAGGTTGACCTCTTGCTGGTCCATCCCCTTTAGTGAGTCGATCCTAGCGCTTGTCTGTTTTATTTCATTGGGTGTTTTTGTGGTGCTCTGTTTTGTTGTATATTACTGTATTGCTATTTACTATATTTTTGCTTTACTGCTTTACTATTTTTATCGCATTTTACTGCATTGCATTGTTATGCTTAACTGTGCTGCGCTGTGCTGTTTTTTCTGTTTGGCAGGTTGGGAGGTTTTGAGAGATGAGCCCAATACCCAAGCTCGAGCATACACCTAGGTTTTAGCGTGGGCAGGCGTGACGCTCCCTTGGTGTTGGCCACGTGCGGGTGATCACGATCCGTACAATCAGACGAGGTTCTATCAGGAGCTTTCTGCTACTGTATGTTGATACAGGCCAGTAGTTATTCTCTTGAGGAATTGTCGACTCTGATGACCATTCCCGAGGACTCAGTAACGGCACTCCTCCCGAGATGTGACAGTGGCAGACCATGTTCGGTGGCAAATCCATTGTACCTTCTCGATCCGAGGACCCAATACTGGGAACTTGCTATAGGATTTCCTTTTAAGGTGAATCAGCGGACGACCTCTTTGATTGGCGATAGTATTATATCCTTCGGGCTGAATATGCTATTGCTTCTCAAACCTCCGAAGCTGAGGATCTGTCGTTTTTGTGAATCAGTTAAGGCCTCCTCGATTGGTGATGATGCCAAACCATAAGTGGTGAACGTATCATCATTTCTCGACCTGAGAACCCGGGATACTGAGGATCTTAGTACCCAAATGTGAGAGGGGCGGGTTGTTTGCAGGTTTGCAGGTAACCGTGACCTTCAACCTACCTGGTTTTCTGGTTTTATCACTATGGTTGTTGTTGTTCTGAGTTTTGGTACAAAGCCTTGATTTGTTCAGTCAGCACAGTGCAGCCAGTTTGTGTGGATACCTTGATCCCATGCTCTGCATTGGATTCCATTTTTCTGACATCCATGTTTGTGCATTTTTAGGTAGTATCTAGTCTTTGATTCCAGTCAGAGGGCATTCATAGGGATGGACGCTAAGAGGGGTAAGAAGCACATCATCGTCTACAAGTTCCCGAAGATCACTCTTGGTCCGTTGAACAGTTTACAGAGTATAGCTGGTCCAGAAGTTTTGGGAGCCTTTGAAGCGAAGTATGGTTGGATATTATCCCTGGTTCGGAGTCTCAGTGAATATGAATACAATGGGCTACACACATTGATGCAATTTTATGATCCTTCCTTGAGGTGCTTTGTGATGCCAAATTATGTGTTGGTTCCTACCCTGGAAGAATACTCCAACATTTTGAGGATTCTTGTCAAAGAAGGTGTTCCTTTATGTGGTTCCCAAGGAGATTGTGATTTCCAAGTAGTGGCTGAGGCTTTTATTTGAGCAGATCTACAGTGGAGGCTGACTTTTCTAAGAAGGGAAAGTCCCGAGGATATCACTTGGAGTACTTCGTGAAGAGGGCTCAAGAAGAAGCTAAGGAGAAAAGGTGGATGGCTTTCAATGCAATATTGGCCATGTGTATATATGGCATTGTGTTATTCCCTAATGAGTTTGATTTTGTCGATACGGATGCTATTCAGATATTTACAGCTCAGAATCCGGTGCCGACTTTGTTAGGTGATCTCCACTACGCCCTATACAACAGGAATGAGAAAAGACGAGGTGGGGTGGTTTGTTGTTGCGCATCTCTCTTTTACAAGTGGTTTGCCAAACGTTTACCCCAATCTGGTGCTTTTATTGATTCAAAGACTTCTTTAGAGTAGAGTAAGCATCTGATGGGCTTAGCTGCTAAAGATATTCTTTGGGTGGACAAAGGATTAGTGGGGACTGATATTTTGCATAGTTGTGGCAAGTATCCTAATGTACCTTTGATCGGAAGAAAATGAGGTATTAACTACAACCCGTCTTTGGCTATCAGGCAATTTACATACGCCCTAAAAGATCCTCCAGTTGGAAAAGATTTGGAAGAATCTTTGTATTTTCATATGACTGATGGTGTGGCTATTGCACAAGAAGCTTCTCAAGCTTGGCTCAGTAGACAGAAGATAGGTAAAGCTGTTTTGGGTAAACCCAATAATCAAGCTTTCGCTCCATATGTTGAATGGGTGAAGAAGAGGGTAGGAGAGTTTTATTTACCTTTAGATTGGGCGCCTCCCTTGTATCCAGAGATTGTGGAAGAGAGACTCACTGTACCACTCAAAGAATTCAACAAGCAACGAAAGTTGGTATCTGATCTGAGGGTGGAAAACTCTGATATGAGTACTCAGCTACAGAGTGCTCTACAGGACAACTTAGAGTTGAAATGGAAAGTTCAAGACATGACAGCGCATTTAGAAAAAAGAGAGAAGGATTTTTCCGATAGAGCTCAGCACTTCAAGAAGGTCAGTATGGCTGCTGAATCATCAGGCAAAGCTAAAAGGAAAAACAAGAAGCTTTTGACTAAAGCAGAAGACAAGCTTGCCACGTATCAGGATATGTGGAAGGAGGCCAAGATTGAGAATGAAGAGCTGAAAGAAGAGCTTCAGGTAGTGAAAGCAAGGAAAGATTGTTACTTTGCCAAGTGGAAAGAAGCATAGAAGGAAATTGAAGAGCTCAAGTTGCAATCCGAGGTCAAGAAGTCGAAGCGCGAAAACAACAACGCTGAAGAGCAGATTATTAAATTGAACCAAGAGATTGCAAAGAGGAACAAGTTGATCAAAGGGCTGATGCATCAACCTACACATCCTGACACTGTGAACCTTCTTGAGGAAGGGGAAGCTAGTTTGTTTGGAATTGATTTGTAGTTGATTTTGTTGTTTATCTTTTTTGGGATTACCATCAGGTTTGTTGATGGAGTCACCTTTGATTATGCTTGAATTTGTTTGTAAGAACTACTTTGTTTTCAGTAATGATATTTGGTTTAATTATCTGTGCTCTGGCAGTTCTGGTTTTCGGAGAAGGTTTGTTCCTGTGGTTTGATCCGGTGGTATTTCTGGGTTCGGATTTATTTTTCGATAGTGTGTCTAATCCCTTGCCCAGTTTCATGGAATGGAATCAAAGCGGATATGCCCTGGAAATGTTCAAATATGTTTGTTTGCATTTTTGCATTCGCATTTGCATAATCATAATCATTTTTGCATTGCAGGTTATCTCAGATTCTCTGGTTTTCTTATGTTCTCTTTTCTTCAGTCAGGATTGATCAACCAGCTCATCGGTATTCTACCAGGCTTAATCAAAGCAGAGTGATGGAGCAAATTCAAGCTGAGTTGAGGGAAATGCGAGGCTAGATGGGGAAATTTATGGGGAATATGCAAACTCTCATGCAAGACCAGAAGATGATGAGAGAGAGGTCAACCGGATGAAGACTCAGATGGGCTTGGTCATGGAAATCTTGAATGCGGCGCTAAAGAAGGAAAACAATCCTGTGCTCACATCCGCAACAGAAATCCTTACTCCTCTCATCTCTTTGGGGCCTTTTCTAGATCATGGAGTGTCTCGTGAATCCCCTCCACAATCTGAAGTTTCTGAGCTTTCTCCTCGACAATCACTCCCTGCTCCCCAAGAGGATCCTAGGCTAGAGAGGCCTAGGAAGAAGTTTGATCCCATTCCAATGCCGTATGCGCAGTTGCTTTCTTATTTGCTCGAGCTTAAACTAGTCGAGCGTGTCACTCTAGGACCAACTCCGACAGGGTTTTCTTTGGGTTCCAATATGAATGCTAGGTGTGACTTCCATTCTGGGGCACCTGGTCACAATGTTGAGAATTGTACAAGGTTCAAGCATAAGGTCCAAGAACTCATTGATTCAGGGGCAATCAAGTTCTCATCAGAAGTGGAGACTCCTTCCCTCTTTGCAGGATCCACCTCATGCCATGGACTTTCTCCACAACCTTTTGCTGCAGAAGCTCTACGTCAGCAACCTATGTTTATGCCTCAGCCAAATGTGGAAAGGAAAGTGCAAGCGCATGTGAGGTACCCAAATCAGCATCGACAGCAGGGGCAACCGAGACCAAGAAGGCCCAAGAGGATATTTGATCCTATTCCTATTCCTTATAGTCAGTTGCTTGCTCGCTTGCACAAGGGTTCGCTGATCCAGCTGAGGAATGCCACGCCGGTACCGTACCCTATTCCTCCAGATTATGACATGAATGCTAGGTGCGAGTTCCACTCGGGAACGTTTGGGCATACAATTGATAATTGTAATGCATTCCAGCACAAGGTGCAAGACTTGATTGACTCAAAGGGCATCACGCCAGATGGTACCCCTTTGGATTGAAGCTTCTTTGTCAGAGTAAGCACCAGATTGCAAGAGCGTCATCAGAAGCAATAAGTCCAGACGGAGTCAAGACTTCCTCTATGTGGCAATCATCAGCTTCCTTTACTGCATTTTCATATGTAGCTTTCCTTTGTTTGTTTAAACATTGTCTGCATGTAAAAACTTGTTTGTGTTTGAATGTTGATTTTAATGCAATGATGTGTTGTTCCTGAAGTATCTTACTTTTATGCACTCATGTCATGTTTATATGCACTGCAATACCAACCTTTCTTGTCTAGAACTCTTGAGGGAGGATGACGAAATAAGAACGCAGATTTCTAATGGTACGCTTTTGGATAAAACCCTGTTAAGGATGTACAGACATTGTTTCCAGTTCACAAACACTGGAGAGATAAGGAGATAGACCTTTGTCAACCCCTTTGAGCCTAGTAGTAGGAGTTCTTTCTGAAAACGAAAAACCTTCAATTTTAACCCAGGGGCAGGGTAGGCGTCAGTTAGTTTGACCAAGTGTTCAACTTTCAGAAGGAGAGTACATCTGAGGATCCATTACCTTTCATTCCACTATCAAGAGGTTAAGAGGTGTAGAACCATAATGGTTACCCCTCACCAACCGAAGAGTGAAACAGTCACAGCCCTTTCAAACAAGTCAGGTAAAACGGTGTCACACGACTTGTTCAAAAAAAAAAGAAAAAAAAGAGAAAAAGAAAAAGCGTGCTAAGTCGAAAAACTTGAAAGCAAGTGACTTAGGCAAAAGTTAAGGCATCCCGCTGGACTCCAAAATTGAAAACTCAAAAGAGTCAGTCCAGGCAAAAATTAGGGAACAAAAAGCAAAAGAATGAGAAAGCGAAAAGCCAAAAGGATTACAAAGAAAATCCTCGATAAGAACAAAGTCGTGTGACTAGACACAAAAGATAAAAAGGGGCAACTGTTAGTCCAAAACCTCGTCAGGGGTCGAATCACCAGTTGCATGGATTCCCTAGAAATTGGGAAACCTTTTGAGAGACGAGCGCTTGTGTCAAATTAGCTGAACATAGGACTGAAGAATATCATGAAGAGTGGGTGGGTACCAATAAACTTTGAGCCATAAATCCTTTTTTCTCAAACCGTGAACCAGGCCACGCTACAACCCTTAAAAGTCCTAATTGAAACAGGGTTTAGTATGAAGGCGTACTTCAATGAGATAGCGTTCCTGACTCCCATGAGTTGTGCTAATAAGATTTTTGTTGGTGTTTCATGTGCGTATTGCTTTCCTTTCAAAAATAAGTGTCGTAACTCGGTTGTGCGACATATTTTCAATAAGGGCTTCAAGATTAACATATGTGTTGCATTTGAATAATCATTCTCAGAATAAATACTTTCTGCTTGCATACATTTGTTTGACATCAAAGAAGCTTACACGATGAACATCAGTCGAGAAGCTTAAACTGGTCAAGTTGAGGTGCCTGAGACTCCAGAGGACATGTTGCTGAAAGATTATGTGGGAAAAAGGCGTTCCCAGACATTTGTGTTGAGATGTAACCAATCTGGGACAATCACACCGGGAAATCTCTTCAAAATGTGGCCAAGCTGGGGCATTCAAGTTGAGAAGGTCTTTTCAGAGTACAATCAACCATGGGGCATTAATGTTGAGAAAATTTCTTCGAACTGGGGCAATTATGTCGAGATCCGATAAATCTCTCCACAAGCGTGTAAACTGGGGCAATCACGTCGAGATTCGGTAAATCTCTCGAAGACTAGTCGGTCAGAGACAAATTTACTGCAAGGGTTGTACTGGGGCAGGTCACTTCAAGGGCGCGAGAAGTTTTTCCCTTCAGAACACAGTCAACCAATAACACCTCCGCAACGTTCAGAATACTGTGGCAGAACATTTCAGGTCATTACGAACCCTCTCGAGGTGGTTTACTTCACGAATCATGAAGTATGGGACAGTTATGTCCATACCGGATACATCTCTAAGAGTTTGAAGACCCTGGGGCATTGTTGAACGCCAGGTTTTCTGTAAAATCCTCTTAAGATGATTGCTTCAAGTAGACCCTGTGGTCTGGGGCAAGGTGGAGAGTTAAAGGAACTGTGTTTTGCTCTTGACAATCAATATGCAGAAATGTGAAACACTGAGTTGTTCCCAGTGTGGGACTTTTGGAGTCTTTTCCCTCTAGCAAAGAGCCAAAGGGCATCTTTTTCCAGCAAGGTGTGAGAATTGTTATTCTTCCTCAAGCAGAGAATTGTCCTATGTTCTAAAGGGGCTTTTATGATGGTTTCTTATCTCTAGCAGTACAGATGGAATCCTCACTCTCAGCAAGGTAAGACGATAGAATATCATTAAGAAGACGATGAGGAGTCAAAGTGTTCTCTTCCTCAACGGTCAGATCTAGTCATCTCAAGTAATTCCAAGTCCAATCTTCATTGGTGCCTCCCCGGTAGAGCTGCTCTCCCCAACTTTGAAGTCTGATCTTCCTCAGCAGTTTATTACTCATCCCCATCAGAGTATCGAGGATCGTCTCCCTCAACAGAGTATAAAGAGGTAATTCCCCGAGCGGAGTCGTTAAGGATCGTCCCCTTCAGCAGGATATAAGAGGTTTCCCCCAGCCAGGGTTGTGATTTGGCTCACCTTTCTTTAGCAGGCGGTGTTTCCCCACGGAGTTTGGGGCAGTTGTTCTCTTTCTTCAGCTAGTCAGGAAACAGTGTGTTTATCCCCTAGCAGAGTGGATGTTGACAACTACTTTCTCTCCCAAGCGGAGTCGTCGAGGATCGTCTTTCTCAGCAAAGTACAGAGGATTGCATACCCAGCCGATGTTGTGTTTAGATTATTATTCCCCAACAAGCATTCAGAAGTTGATTGCTCTAAGGTGGATGCTGTGGTATCTCGAGCAGGAAGTTCGTAGACAAAGATGTTATTATCCCCGAAGAGTCCTGGTGTCTACTTGCCTCAGTTGGTCAGAAAGTATAGTTTCAACGACAAAGGCTTGATCTAATCCCCAGTAGGGTGAGGGTAAAGTTACTTCCCTAACAGAAGATTAAGCTCACTAGCATCCCCAAGCAGAGTCTAGTGGTGATTAGTATCCCCAACAGGTCTTAAGTCCAATCGTGCTTGGCAGGTGTTAAATCCAAGTTCTGAAAGAGTTGGACATCCCCAGTGGAGGAGTTTCCATCTTCAGTATTCATCTCCCTCCCCAGATGAGTGGTATTCTCTCGGAGTTTCGTCCATCTCCAACAGAGTTGTTGATCTTGATATTCCCCAACTATGTGGGTATTCTATCGAAGTTTCATCCATCTCCCGCAGAATTGGTGATTGTGATCTTCCCTAGCAGGGTGAAGTTCTCCTCAGCTTGTTCTTTCGGAGGATAATTTATTTTGTCATCCCCGGTGGAGTTTGCCTTCACCTTCAACATTTATTTTGCTGAGGCACCTCTTTTGCATTGCATAAGCATTTGTTTTGCATGGCATCCTCCTAAATGCGTAGCATTTCCACTTCGTGTGGAGCATTACGGCAAAATTCAAACATATGCATCCGAAGCATAAGTCAGGTTTGAGTTTTCCTTCGTCAGGAAAGCTGGATTTCAGGAGATATCTTTTGACTTTATTCCACAAGTGTTGGGTTAGTCATTCAAAGCAACATTTGACATTCCCTTGCAGAGTTGTCTGCCAGGATTGTTAACCTGTGATTTAGTTTTACCCCTTCGTCCAGGTGGTCCTTTGGTTTATCCCCCCAGATTTTCTTTACCGTCAGACACTCGTCCGTGTTTCCTTCGGCACCGGTCCATGTTTGAACCGGTGTGATTTCAATACCCATCCGTATTGACCTTTGGATGACACCCGTCCGTGTTTGCATTTCAATCCCCAAAGAGGTCGCCTTATCCCCTTTTGTTTCAATACCCGTCCGTATTGACCTTTTGTTGACACTCGTCCGTGTTGCTTTCCATTCCCCAACGAGATTAATCCCTAGTAAATTTATCCTTTTACACCCGTCCGTGTACCTTTTCGATACCCGTCCATATTGAATCTTTTTACACCCGTCCGTGTACCATTTCGATACCCGTCCGTATTGAAATCCTTGTACACCCGTCCGTGTACCTTTTCGATACCCGTCCGTATTGAAAAACTTTTTACACCCGTCCGTGTACCTTTTCGATGCCCGTCCGTATTGAATTCTTTCAGCACCCGTCCGTGTTTGAACCTTTGTTTCACTGCCCGTCCGATTTGACATTTGGCACCCGTCTGTGTTCTTTCAGCACCGGCCCGTGTTTGAACCTTTGTTTCAATGCCCGTCCGCATTGACATTTGGCACCCGTCCGCGTACCTTTTCAGTACCCGTCCGTATTGAACCCTTTTATACCTGTCCATACCTCATATCTTTGATTCCTTGACACCCGTCCGTGTTTATCCCCACTATAGTTAACACTCATTTGTGTTTATTTCAAGACTCTTCAATACATCGTATGTATTGGTTCCCAACACTCGTACGTGTTGTGACAGTGCAGCATTTATTGCTTGTTCCCCAGTGGAGTCGTCCCTCCTTTGAGGATTGCAAATTTCAGGTTTTCTTTTGGTATTCAATCTCCCTGAATCCTTTGAATGCATGATAGTCGTCACTATCATACCTTCAAGACCAAGTTGATTGAATAGGGGCAGCTGTAACACCCTAAAATTTGCCTTGTTGTTTTTAGCTAACTGGCTTATGTTTCTTTGCATTTCTTGCATTAGCATTTGTGCATAGCATGGTTCTTAGCATGGGATCAAGGTACTTGGTCCATGTCCTCAAGTCTCAAGCTTCAAGGTGGTTTGAGGAGTTCACCATACCTTCATAAGGTCAAGCATGGCACAAGATTACAAGTGATTCTTTCCCTCCTAACCAGAGGGACCAATTAGGGTTTGTGAATCAAAAGGACTTCTTGGAGAGCTTTGTGTGTTCAAGCATTATGTCATGAGGTGTTTATGCTTGCATGGATCCATAGATGAAGATTGGGCTAGTGATTCATTGTAGAGGATGTTTAGGGGATCAGTTACTTGTGAAGTAAGCAAAAGTCAACAGAAGAAAGTCAACCATGGGTTTTCAAGGGTTCAAATCATGATTCCCAAGTCCATATACCTTTATTTAGTCAAGGAATAGCATGGATGACATCATTCTTCAAGAATCAAGAGTTTGTACAAAAGTTACTAAATTTGGAAAATGACCTATAATGAGAACTATCCATTTTTGGCAATTTTCCACCACATTCAACTTGACTTTTCATCATCAAGGAAGCTTCAAATGAATTTTCCTCCAACATGAAAGTTTAAGATATTTCTCTCCCATTTACAAAAAGTACTAGAACATCTCCATATCATTTGTGGAACTCTAGTTATGGTCAAAACAATGCAAGGTGCATTTTGATGGTTTTCCATGTACCATTTTTTCCACCTTTTGCATTTTGGCCCAAAAGGACTTGTAATGTTTCCAATTTCTTCAAGTCATGTTATATCATCAAATTACACTTCATGAGGACCATATTTGGCTTTTGAATCAAGTCATTCCACGCCATATTCATCACTTATCCAACAAAGTGCATTTTTGCAAGATGATTCATATATCACAAATTGAACCATTTCAAGGCCCAATTCCAATCCATTTGTGATCAGCAAGGAGTGTGTGAGGGATTCATGAGAGAAAGCATGAGTTGGCACGTGAGAATTAAGGGTTTAAACACAAAATTCATTTCGGCAAAATCACTCCAAACTCCTTAATCAAGGGTTTAACCAATGGCTAATCACACTCAGTGGACTAATGGAGAGTATATAAGCTAACTCATACCCTCACAGCTAGGTCATGCATTCATTTTGGCTCAGAATCCATTTTTCACTCCACACCTTCTCCTCTTCGATTCTCTCTACTCATAAGAGCTTTTGGAGAAATTCTTTCACATTCTGAATCCTTGAAGTTCATAGAACACAAATCTACCATCATCTGAAGCTCATATCAAGGATATCATAGGGTTATAATTTGGAAACCTCCTCTTCAAAACTCAAGATCCAGACCATACTCAAGCTCTAATTGCATTTATTTTGCAATTAGAGGTTCCTAAGGCTTGATCTGCAGCTTATCTCTGGTTTTCTAGGAGTATTTTGAGCTCTTCAAGACCTCAGGTTAGCTCACTTTTCATGCTCTTGGAACTTAAATTTTTGATGTGCATAATGATCTGTGGTTGTTGCTGAGCATGTTGATGTATTTTATTTTGAATTTGGACGTGTAGATTATGAGTATGTTGAGACTTAAGTTTTGGATCTAAAACTTCTTTCGTTCGATTTGCTTTATGTGTTGGTCTTTTGGTGAAATGAGTTTGATATTTGTGATCCATGTGAATTTTTGATCAATTTGGTATACTCATGAGCAATTTCTGAAGAATTCTTGGTTGAGGCTCACCGGAGAAGGTAACCGGAGCTAGGGCTCCGGCACCTGGTTGTGTTTCCGGCCGGTGGAGAGTTTAAATGAAGAAGACGCAATCCCAGCCCTTCATTTTGGTGATCTAACGGTTTATAGTGTGCCGTGTCCTATTAAATTTGTTTTTATTTTATTGTTTGTGTGTGTGATAGGTCACGCTTATTATCACGTGCCTTTCATCCTGACCTCTCATCTTGCATAATTTGATTTGGTTTGACTTATTCTCATGCATAGGATTCATCTGATGACTATTATTTTGACAACGCATTAAAAATGCATGTGATGCTCACGTGTGGGTTTTTAATCTTTGATTAATTGTGTGTGTGCGCATGTATATTGGTTATGGTGTGCTTGGTGATCTGTGTCTTCCATCTTGTTGACTTGCTGATTGTGTTGACCGTTGGTGTGCGTTGGATTGATTGTGTGGTCTTGATTAAATCTGATGTTTGAATGAAGCCCATGTGTTCCTCTTTGACTTGCGCTGATGGACCTTTTGTTGTGGGCTTGCTTTTCACACCCCTCCTTTTGGGCCCTTTTGATTGTTTTCAACGTGTCTGGGCTACTGATTGCACCCCCTTTGCTTATTTCATTTGTTTTATTTTGTTTTCATGTAGTGTTTGCATTTTTTTAAAAATAGTTTTAAGCATCAAAAAATTATGAAAAAAATCATGAAGCATCCTTTTAGTTTTATAAAATTATTCCAAATTTTATTTTCTCTTTTTATTTTATTTTTGGCATCTGAATTAATTGTGTGATTATTTTCTTTGTGAATTGTTTCATATATGCACACTTCAACTTTCTGATTTTATTTCTCTTCATCTATAAAAAATTTTGAGTTCATTCTTTCTGCATTGTTTTATTAACACGTTGAAGTGCATAAGAATATTTTTCTCATATTTTTAAATTCTGTTCATATTGCATTTTGGTCCCTCTCTTTTGCATACTAGTTCATAATTCCTATGTGACTTTGCATGATTGATTGAAGGCCTTATCTTGTGAATTTTTGCATGAATTTTTTATATGATGTTTAATTATGATTGAGGTGTTTGGATAATTAATTTGGTAATTGTTTGATTGCTCTTTGTTTGAGATCTCTTTTATGCACATCTTTGGATCATGTTTGGCTACTTGTTTGAGAAGGCACTTGTGCCATTGTTTGGGATTGTTTCCTTGACTTCATGAACCATGTTTGAATCATTATAAGTCATGTGATTATCATTATAGGTCATTGGTGTGAGGTTGTTGCATATTTTGTGCACATGTTCAATGTTTGATTTACATGCCTCTTTTGACTTATCTTTTCACTTCTTCTCATCTATGCCTCTTCTTGACTTGTGTTTGGTTTGTGTATGCCATGCCATATCTCTTATTTGCATCTCATTTGATGTATGTTTCTGACCTTGGAGTTTTTTATTCATATCATATGTTATTCATGTTGCATCTTGCATACTTTAACATGTTTCATGTACATGCTTCTTTCTTCTTCTTATATGGTTCTTAATCCTTGGATAATTTCTTGTATGCCTTATGTTACACTTGTATAGCATATTTAGGCACATGTTTAGGTCATCCACATTCTGACTTGGATTTTATTTGAAGCATTCTTGCATGATCACCTTGCATATCCACTCATTCTTCTTCTATTCCTTCTTGGATGACTTTCTTGGATGTTTTGCCACTTGTTTGCATTCTCTTTGCTTGAGTTTGTTTGGTAAACATTATGGGTCACCCCTAAGGTGTACATTCTGACTTGGATGAGTTTCATTTGGTTTGTAATCATCTCTCTTTGGGTTGTGATTTGTTTGGGTTTCATTTGTCTTATTGTTGCTTATGTTTGTTTTTGCTAACCATGTAGGGGCTAATGGTAAGTGAATGGGATGTGGATAGTCATCCACATTCTAACTTCTCCTTTCTCTTTTAAGCTTTCATACTTGTGTTTGCTTTAGCATTTAAGATGCTCCTTTCTTCTCTCTCACTCTTTCTCATCCCATGGATCTCGAGACTTGATTAAGTCTTGGATTCTTTTCCCTTTAGAGCTACCTAGTCCAACTTAATTTTTGATTAAGGTTGGAGTAGGATTAGCATTAGGAGTCGACTCTCCTAAGCCTCACTAACCATAGATTAACCATGCATGATAACATTAGGACTCTTAGTTTCCCTTTAGAGTTTCCTTTGTGTCGTCTCTCTTCTCATCTCAAAACTTCTTCAAGATACGTAATAAAAGTTAACATGTATTGCGCTCGAGCCCTTAAGCATGGGAAGTGAGGAATGAGGGGCTTGCCCTTCACTCTTCTAGGGGTACCTAGTGTACGTCCTGTTGGGGATGATACGCGAAGTATTCGTTCATATGTCATAGACTTTGGTGCAATGCAAGTTACGAACTAACTTAAAACATTTCTGTCTAAAAAACACCAAACAAATTCAAATCTTTTTATCCTTTGGGATTGTTGGGTTTCAAACTTCATTTTCAGAAAAGAGATCGTTGCTCACGTAAAAAACACTTACCCATCCGTGGTCGTACCCACGAACTACATTAGCCCTGATTCCTCTCTCTCGTCCGATTGAGGATATGTAGGCACAAGACAGCGATTGTCTTGGCGAGCAACCTTCCCCCACAGTTCCCGTCCGAACTACGCTGACTCTGACTTTCCCATTGCACTGAGGGAGTACGTAGGCCTAGGACAACGATACCATCCTATCGAGTCACTTCTTCTTTTTTTCTTTTCCTTCGTTTCTCCGTTCTTTTCGTTCTCGTTTCTTCTCCGGTCCAGTAGCAGTGGAGCTCCAGACGACAACACCCTTTGATGCAGACAACAAGCGTGGATCCCATCGAGTACGATGGATGTGTTGGGTGCTAACACCTTCCCTTCATGTAACCGACTCCCCATACCCATTTCTCTTGGTCGTGAGACCATGTTCTTTCCTTCCTTTAAGGTTTACGCAGTGTTTCCTTTCCCTCTCTTGGGATAAATACACATTGCTGGCGACTCTATGTTTTCCGCGCCACTCTCCGCGTTTGTGCCGTTGGATGCGAATCTTTCGGGAGCGATAGATATGTACACTGATCTTCAAATTACTCAAAAAGAATCAGGACTGCATTTGGACAGAAGAATGTCAAAACCGCCTTCGATAGTATCAAGGAATACCTGTTAAATCTGCCAATTCTATCACCTCCAGTGGAAGGAAGACCACTGATCATGTACCTAACAGTCTTGGAAGACTCAATGGGTTGTGTACTTGGCCAACAGGATGAAAAAAAAAGGAAAGAGTCTGCCCATCTACTATTTAAACAAGAAATTCACTGACTGCGAGACTCGGTACACTCTGCTTGAGAAAACTTACTGCGCTCTGGCTTGGGCATCCAAAACGTCTTCGCCATTGTCATACCCCAAATTTTAACCACTAAGATTCCCACTCATTGTGCAAATCATCATCACAATATGGATGAACCATCACGCCTCATCAGTCTCCCCAAAGATGGGTGAGCATTCACTACAATCAAATTTAGGGTTTCAAGCCCTCTCTCGGAGCTTAGACAAAGGATCAACAAGGAATGACATGATCTTCAACTTGTATAAACCTTTAAAACATCCACAATGGATCAAGAGGACTCTCACTTCAAGGACTAAGCACAAGGCTGCTCCATTCCAAGTGGATTAAGCCTCAAGATCGACAGTGTCACCAAATTAGGGTTTTGGTCGACCAGGGCCTCCAGATGGAACTTTTCCTCTGGGCATGAGCCAAGGCTTCAAAGCACAACCTAAGATGCTCCAAGGGACATCATGAACCCAATCATTAACTCAATTTTGCTTCAGGGGACACATTTATCAAAAAAATCAGGAATTAGGGTTTCTTGACCTAATTCACCTCTAAGTTGACTTTTGGGACAAATCATGAGCCAAAACCTCAAGAGTGGATTTGAGGGTCACTAGTACACTACATTGATCCATATGCAACAATGGATTGATCCAAGAAGCTTGAGCAACAAGTTTCAATTTCATCTGAACCATAGTTAGGGCTTTGCGAGAAAAGTCAAGTGTAGCTTTGACTTTTGACCAGGACATGCTCCCAAACCCTAAGGCATGAATAAATATACCCTATAAACACCCATGGAACATGTCCATCAAGTTTGATTTAGGTCAAGAACATGATTCCCAGAAGGATTGCACAGTTTGGAATTCATCTGATAAAAATCTACTGTGCACAAAAGTCAAACTTTGACTTTTTGAGATTTTTCATAAAAAATGGGTTTTTAACCCTAAAATGATGTTAATGTATGATTGAAATCATAATTAATCAAGAAAAATCAAGAAAAGTGGGATAACTTGTAAAAGGGGTAACCATAAAAACTTAGAAAATTTTCTAAGTTATGGAACAAAGTGGCTAGGGTACCAACTTTGGAGGATCATAACTCCTAAACCACAAGGCCATTTTTTCCCATCCAAAGCTGGATTTGTAGCTCTCATGGCCCTCTACAAAAGTGTCAACTACACCTCATTCCAATTCATTATGGATTTTAAGTTATGGAATGATCAAAATGGCTGAAAACATGAAATGCCACTTTTTCCAACACTTAGTGAAATTTTCACTAAGTCAGAATCTACCTTCACTTTTTTCCAAATGTAGGGACATTTTTCACTTGGATCCAAAAAGTATCAAACCAATTATGATCAAACAGTTGTTGTATCATATGAGGGCTTTCCAAAATGACCAAGAACATCATCAAATTCCACTTGAGCCATGAGATTTGACAAGGGCAATATACCTTGCTGAACACTGCCAAGGCTAGGCAGAATTTTGCATTTTTGCTCCATTTGGAAAAATCATCTAATTCCAAGCCTTGTCATCATCTTGGACACATCTGAGGATCAAATCCAAAGGGGACAAACACTGAGCCAAGCCACCAAAGTCCTGGGAACAAGAAGTAGCATGCCAAACCTAGAAATCCCTAAAAGTGGGACAAGACTCCAATTTTGGATTGGAGCATTTAATGGATGCTTATAGGTGGCATGGACTGAGACATTTGCAACTAAATTCAGTCAAGAATGATCCAACAACTAGGGAACCAAAGGCCTGTGCTCTAACCTCTAGTCAATGGCTAGAGTAGACTTGGCTTCCCATTGATCAACATTGGCCAAACCTCTGATGTGGTTGCAATTCACTATTGATCCCAAAACAAACTTGCTCTACTATAAATAGAGCTCCTTTGTGCTCAGTTTGGCAAAAATTCCTTCTTTAGCAAGGTAACTCTGAGTTTTTGAGTTGGAGAGCAATTCCAATTAAACCAATCACACACACACCTCATATATGTCATGTATAAGTTGTCCAAACTCTCACAAGTGATCTGTAATCCTTAAATCACAAAGTCACCTCTCAAAACCTCAAAATAGTACTTTTGTGCATTTTTCAAGCCATGTCTTGATTTAGTCACTTTCCAAACCAGATAAAACCTCAAACACACTCCAAATATCATCCTTGAACTGTCCCAAATGGTTCCCCCCCATCTGGAACACCATTTGAGAGAGTTGCTATTTTGGCCATTTTAACCCCTTTTGCAAGAAAGGGCCAGTTTGTGTTTTTGTAGGTTCCAGCTGATTCCAATCATCCTAAAAGATTCTAAGGGATCATTTGAGAGTGTCCAAAGCATCAAACCACTTCTGGAACAAGAGGCTTGACAGATTGCACAAAAACTCCAAAAAGCTCAAAAGGAGGTAAGCCTCATGACTTGAACTTTCCAAAATATGCATTGTTTTGAGGTCCACTGAGCATGCATCTCTTATACATGTCATATATGTTGTGTTTGAACCAATTCATCATGTAATTCATGACTGTACCAAAGTGTAGCATAGAAAATGCAATTATAGGCCTATTTCAAAACCACTATCGGATTTTGAGGAGGGAGCATGATCTGGTAAAAATACCACCACCATTGGATTCCTTGTGAAATTCTAGGCCAGATGCATATAAATTTTGTCCCCAAACATGGAGAAATGAGAAAGTTATGAACCTTCCCGTTTTCTTGCCAAAACTTGCCTTGCCTTGCCTTGGGCCAGGCCAAAAACAAGGCATGCCTTGTATATTTGTTGGTTTGTTTCAATCAACGGATTGTATCACCACCGCATTGGAAAGGCGCGCGCCCCTATAACCTTGAGGTCGTGGGTTCAAACCCCACCCATGCCATTTTGTGTTTTTTTCACATTTTTGCTATTTTCCTCATATTTTCATGTTTTTATTAATTAATTGAAAAATTAATAACTCACTCAATTTTAATTATTTTTTATTGGTTCTTTTTGCAAAAAATCACAAAAATGTTGAAATATTTATTCCACAAAAAAATTGGATTTATATTATTTATTTAATATAATTAGTATTTTTGTGAATAAATTCATTTTTTTATTGTTTTTAAAACCTTTTAAAAATAATATTCATATTGGAAAATCAATACCAAATGGGTTTTAATTCATCTTGTGATTAAACCCACATTTTTAAAAACCTAAAACCAAAATCACAAGTTGTTTATTCAAACTTATTTGGCATTTTATCATTTTTTATTAATTTTCTTTGAACAAATTACATTAAAGAATGATGAAATTTAGGTTTTAATTGCATTTTTTCGCCCTAGACAAACTTTTCCAAACACTCATGGGCCTCTCCTCGATCTATTAGACCCATTCAAAATTTTTGGGCCTCTATTAGAGTGTAAGACCCATCCCCTTTGTAAATACCACCACTTTTTGGGCCTCAAATGTTATATAAGTCCCGTTGTATTTCAAAAGTTCAGCGCGATCATCGCCCGTTTAAAATAAACCATTTGGGCCTCTCCTCGAGCTATAAGACCCATTCAAAACTTTTGGGCCTCTAATAGAGTGTAAGACCCAATCCCCTTTTAACCAAAACCTTTGTGGGCCTCAGATATTGTATAAGTCCCTCTGCGTTAAAAGAAAATCTCGGCGCGATCGCCAATTCAAAAATCAAATCATCTGGGCCTACCCTCGTGTTATAAGCCCCATTTCTTTCTTTAAAACTCTTTGGGCCTCTTGAGAGAGTGTAAGACCCATTCCTTTGTACCGAAAACCTTTCTCGGGCCCTCAGTCACTTATATGAGTCCCTATACAAAACGACAATGCAATCACTGATAAAACCCTGGGCCTCTCCTTGAGCTGTAAGCCCCAATTTTTCTTTCAAAGCACTTTCTCCTTTGATTGTGTAATATATTGTTGTTTCCAATCTTTCTTTGTTGAACAACTAACAATACAACATGGAAGCTCTACAACCGAGTAAGTGTTTACCTGCTTTCATTTACCACTTTCATATGTATATAACTATACTGTGGGGCTGTTTCACTGTAAGTCTTCTTTCATAAACTCATATCAACTGTGTAATAATAGTATAGATATTTAGAGTTTCCTCGGCAACTACGTCTAGAACTAGACAAAACCTCGTCTCCTTACAACAATTTTAGATAACTAGATCTAAGAAATCTCCCCCCTTGAACAGTTCACATACAGAAGGACATTGTTCCATGTGAAACCCCTTATGGAACTGTTCATCAGCCTCCTCTTGGGCTTAGTGCAAGGACCCACAAGCTTCCTAAAAGCATCCCCGCCTCCTCTTGGGCGTTGTACAAGGACCCGTCAGCTTCTTAGAAGTTTTCACAGCCTCCTCATAGGCTTCGTATAATGATTCTTCCTCCGGGAAGATAGCTTCCTCTTGGGCTTCGTACAAATTGTCCCTCGGCTTCTTAAAAGTTTCCAGTCTCCTCTTAGGCTTCGTACAAATTGTCCCGACGACCTCCTAGAGGTATAGGAACAGATATTAGTCATCTTAATAGAATAGTCTTTCAAAGAGTCTAGATCTTTCCACCGCAAACGTATTGTCTCTTAATTTCTTTTAAGCATAATACAAAAGATAAAACCTGTAGACTCGGACAGTCTCAATACCCTTTGGATTCCCCGTTTCCCTCGAACAGGAAGTAATCCCAACCCTCAGATCAAGTCCATGAGTACAACATTACTCATATAAGAACTGATTTTCTCTTTTATCCAACATACTGGTCACTCAAATGAAACAATCACCAACGCATTAGCCTCCTTTTGGGCTTTGTACAATGATTCTCCCCAGCGGAGCTACCCTTTTCCACACTCTCTTGTTGAGTATAAAAGACTCTCTTGTTGAGTCAATCACTTCTAGCCTCCATCTCGGGCTTCGTACGAGATACAGAAACACTCTCTTGTTGAGTATAAAAGACTCTCTTGTTGAGTCACCAAACTTTTCGCCTCCATCTCGGGCTTCGAACGAGATACAGAAACACTCTCTTGTTAAGTATAAACGACTCTCTTGTTGAGTCAAACAAACTTTTAACCTCCGTCTCGGGCTTCATACGAGACACCAAATCACTCTCTTGTTGAGTATAAAACACTTTCTTGTTGAGTCAAACACCTTTAGCCTCTGTCTTGGGCTTCATACAAGTAACATATAAAACACTCTCTTGTTGAGTATAAAAGATCCTCTTGTTGGGTCACAAACATCTTCAGCCTCCATCTCGGGCTTCGTACGAGATACAAAATCACTCTATTGTTGAGTATAAAAGACTCTCCTGTTGAGTCAAACAACTCTTAGCTTCCGTCTTGGGCTTTGTACAAGACACACAAAAAGATTCTCTTATTGAATCAAACCTCTTTAGCCTCAATCTTGGGCTTTGTACAAGACAGAAAGAACATTTTCCCCAGAAAAGTCAGCCTTTTAGCCTCCTCTTAGGCTTTGTATAAGGAAAACTCCTGTTGAGACAATCAACCTTTTAGCATCAAATCATGCTTTGGTCACAACATACAAACATCAACAACTCCTCTTTAGAGATGACAAGTTCTCTCTAAAGTCAAAACACTTTAGCTTCATATCTTGGGCTTTAAACAAGATACAAACAAATCACCTTCAGCTTCACATCTTGGGCTTTAAACAAGATACAAATCACTTTTAGCTTCACGTCTTGGGCTTTGAACAAGACACCAAAACACCATTTCCTCCCATAGAATAGGAGGAACTACGATCGCTCTGATTTCCATATCTCGGGAATACGTAGGCATAAGATTGAAAGACAAATCTTAGCAAGCACACTAATAAAAAACCCAAAATCCCATACATCAATAAAAAAGCATCAGTCCTAACATCCTACCAATAGCATGGTCCCGTCATCTCAGCCTTAACAAATTAAGAAGAAAGAGGCCCCACTTCCATATAGCATCCGTAACTTAACAGACCGCTGTTTAAAATCAGTATACAAGCAGGGTTAGTTAGGGACATCTATTTCCCTTCCTTCATCAGCTTCAATAGGATAAAAAATGAATCGACCTATAGTCTCCCCAAAGAGCGACAGTGCTTAAGAACCACGTCAAAAATCGCTCGCTACAACCAGTATATAATTCGTTACACTACTTGGTTAATCTCCGAAATGGATCCAATCAAGTATATCTTTGAAAAACCTGCTCTCACGGGAAGGATTGCCCGTTGGCAGATGTTGTTATCAGAATACAACATTGAGTACCATGCTCAGAAAGCCGTAAAAGGAAGTGTTTTAGACGATCATTTGGCTCATCAACCGATTGACGATCAGGAATCAGTCGGGTTTGACTTCCCAGACGAAGATGTCATGTATCTAAAAATGAAAGATTACGATGAACCATTACACAATGAAGGGCCAGAACCCGGTTCCCAATGGGGACTAATCTTTGACGGAGTTGTCAATCATTATAGAAACGGAATTGGGGCAATCATCATAACACCTCAGGGTATCCACATTCCTTTCACCGCCCGACTGACATTCAAGTGCATAAACAACGAGGCCGAATACGAAGCTTGTATCTTGGGTCTCGAAGAAGCGATTAACTTGAGAATTAAGAACTTGGATGTGTATGGCGACTCAACCCTGGTTATCAATCAGATCAAAGGAGACTGGAACATATACCAAACAGGATTGATTCCTTACAAAGACTTCGCGAAAAGGTTGTTACCATTCTTCAATAGAATCGAGTTTCATCACATCCCTCGTGAAGAGAATCACACGGCTAATGCATTAGTCACTCTCACTTCCATGATTAGTGTAGGTCAATGGAATGACATACCTAAGATTGACATAATGCGACGGCCCGCCTACATCTTCACAATTGAAGCAGTCATAGACGACAAACCTTGGTATCACGATATGAAATGCTTCCTTCAAAAATAAGAGTACCCACCTGGGGCATCCAGAAAGGACAGAAAAACCCTCCGAAGGTTAGCAGGTAGATTTTTCCTGAGTGGTGGTACACTCTATAAGATAAAATTTGACATTGTCTTGCTTCGTTGCATAGACAAACCAAAAGCAAACATGCTGATAAAAGAAATTCACGTAGGATCCTTTGGCACTCATGCCAACGAACACACAATGGCTAGAAAAATTATAAGAGGAGGATACTATTGGTTGACCATGGAATCCGACTGCTACAAGTACATGAGGAGATGTCATAAGTGTCAGATATACTCAGACAAAATCCATGTACCGCCAACGCATCTCAAAGTTCTTTCTTCCCCATGGCCTTTTTCCATATGGGGAATCGACATGATTGGCATGATCGAACCCAAAGCTTCAAACGGACATCGGTTCATCCTAGTAGCCATTGATTACTTCACCAAGTGGGTTGAAGCAGCGTCATATGCCAATGTAACCCGACAGGAGGTAGTCCGTTTCTTCAAAAACAATCTCATATGCCGTTATGGTGTTCCAAGACAAATCATTACGGATAATGGATCTAACTTGAACAACAAGATGATGAAAGACTTGTGCGCTGAGTTCAAGATCGAACACCATAACTCATCTCCCTACTGATCCAAGATGAACGGAGCGATAGAAGCGGCTAATAAGAACATCAAAAAGATCGTTCAAAAGATGGTTGTAACCTACAAAGACTGGCACGAGATGCTACCCTTTTCTCTTCACGGTTATCTCACATATGTTCGCACTTCAACAGGGGCAACCCTTTTCTCTCTAGTATATGGCATGGAGGCAGTGTTTCCCATAGAAGTAGAGATCCCATCAATCCGGGTATTGATGGAGGCTAAGCTAACAGAGGCTGAATGGTGTCAAAGTCGACACGACGAACCGAACCTGAATGAAGAAAAAACAATAACGACTATATGCCACAGTCAGTTGTATCAGCTAAGAATGAAGAAAGCGTTTGACAAAAAGGTCCGACCTCGCATCTTCAGGAAAGGAGACCTTGTGCTAAAAAATATACAATCATTTCTCACTGATTCCCGGGGCAAATGGACTCCGAATTATGATGGCCCCTATGTGGTCATGAAAGCCTTCTCAGGCGGTGCCTTGAGACTCGCAACCATGGATGGATAGGAATTTGCCTACCCCACAAATGTTGATGTAGTCAAGAAATACTTTGCCTAAATAAAAAAATAAAAAAATAAAAAAAAAACGTCTCGGTGGATTGAAAACCCGAAAGGGCGGTCCAGGAAAAAATTAGAGACATAAGCAAAAATCATCCCGATGGATTGGAAACCTCAAATTACAATCCAGGCAAAAGTTAGGAACTCGTGGCAAGTAACTACGTCCAAAAAAAGGGCAAATTCCCTAGCAGCATTAATGCCATCCATCAGGAAAACTCCAGTCAATTTCATCTTCGACGGAAGCTCAGGATGTCCAAAATTCAAAGTTGGTAGAAGAATAGCGTTTGTTATGTTTCAATGCAGCTCTTTTCCCTTAAATTACCATTTTCTAACTTTGTAAATACTCCATGGAATCACGCGTTTGGCTGATTTCCATCCTATCAATAAAATTTGAGCCCTAGTGCTATTGTTTGTAATTCTTATTTGTTTTAGCTTTACAGAACGACATTTTAACATGATTAACGATTCTTGAAATAAAACAAAAATGAATTTACTTGTCAAATCTTTTTTGCTTTTAGAATAAAGATGGAAATTTCTTTTGACTATTGAACATCGAAAGAGCATCGATCGCTTCTCCAGAAGTAATTGAGCTTCAAAGTGCAGAATCAAAGTACTCCTTCTAAGCCAGTGCGCCTGAATAAAGGATCAGTTGTGTCAGATGTGAATGTTCCATCCAACACCCCCGGCCGAGTTCTTATCTCCTAAGCCCGACCAACGGTTTTCCCCACAGGGACTATCTCTCCTAAGCAAGGCAGAATTGCTATCTTGAACAAATGGTATTTCTTCGTCCCCTGCAGTGGCCGAGTATCCAGTCGTGTTCATCTATTCGTCTGTATGTCACGTCAGTTTTGTCAGCATAAATATACATACATCATGCATTATTGATTTACATTCATACTCATATTTTATCACTACCACTCTGGTCAGTCTTATCCCCAAGTGATAAAAGTCCTCGTGTCAATCAAGTTGTCAGTTCTTTCCTCGTCAGGAAATGTTTTGTCTGAACAATCTCTCCTCCAATTTATTTCTGGAATGGGGACGACCCTTGACCACTTTGATAACTTGAACCTCTGAAAGACAAGAAGACCTTCGACAAATGTCACTCTTCGCCATTCAAGATGATATCTTCGCTTTCCCGAATTAAGGAAAATCCCCAGAGAAAGCCCCTTTATCAAAGATTCGGCAATGCAACAGTTTTCTCCGGAGAATTCGCTGATGAAAACGTCATCAGCACCTAAAAAAATTGGGTTACATCACACGGCATTTCTCTGAGAAGATCTCGAGGAAAAGTATGATGTAATATCCCGAACAGAAAGCAGTCTCTCAAGAGACTCGTTTTCCCTAGTAGAGTCAACAAATGACGTCTCCAACGGAGAAGTTTGCACACCTCTACAACTCAGACAAATGGGTTCCCCCCAGCAAGTCTGACATCAAAACTTTTTCCCATCAAATGACATCTTCCCAGGAAAATTCGGCAAGAAGTTTGAGGAAAACTGCTACAAATAGCGTCCCATGTCAAGAAAGTTTATTGACAAAAGAAACTGAGACCAGTTCCTTGGATGAAGACCAGGATCGAGGGGAAGTTTACAAAAGAAACCGAGACCAGTTTCATGGCTAAAACCAGGATCGAGGGGAAGTTTATTTTAGAAACTGAGACCATTTCCTTGGTAAGAAACTAGGATCGAGGGGGAGTTTACAAAAGAAACAAAGACTAGTTCTGTGGCTGAAGACCAGGATCGAGGGGAAGTTTTTACCTTTTCTAAGCATCATTGCTTAGCAAAAGAAGATGGATGAGCAAACTGCCATTCATAACCACCATCAAAATTTCGGGTATTCTGATATTTAATCCTCTTGTACCCCGAATGCCCGAATACCTTCGCTATTCACACCTTCGGGTCCAAGAAGATTAAATAGGGGCATCTGTCATACTCCAAAATTTGACCACCAAGATTTCCCATTATTGTGCAAATCATCATCATAATATGAATGTACTTTCATGCCTCATCAATCTCCTCAAGGATTGTTGAGCATTCACCACAAACAAGAATTAGGGTTTCAAGCCCTCTCAGAGCACTTAGACAAAGGATCAACCAAGAAATGACATGATCTTCAACTTGTCTAACATCTCAAATCTCCATAAAGGATCAAGAGGACTCCCACATCAAGAATAGAGCACAAGGTTGCAACACTCCAAGTGGATCAAGCCTCAAGATCGCCAGTGTCACCAAGTTAGGGTTTTGGTCGATTGAGGCCTCCAGATGAAAGTTTTCATCTGGGAATGAGCCAATGCTTCAAAGCATAACCCAAGATACTCCAAGGGACCTCAAGGACCTAATCATCAAGTTAATTTAACCTCAGGGGATGCATTTACCCAAAAATCAGGAATTAGGGTTTCTTGACCTAATTCACCCCTAAGTTGACTTTTGGGACAAAACATGAGCCAAGACCTCAAGACATGATTTGAGGGTCTCCAATACACTACATTGATCCATTTGCAACAATGGATTGATCCAACAAGCTTGATCTACAAGTTTCAATTTTATCAGGACCACAATTAGGGTTTCGAGGGAAAAGTCAATTGTACCTTTGACTTTTGACCAAGACATGCTCCCAAACCTTGGGACATGATTCAATACACCATATAACACCTATGGAATAGGTCCATTAGGTTTGATTTAGGTCAAAGACTTGATTTCACAAAGGATCGCACAGTTTAAATTTCATCTGATGAAAAAGTCAACAGTACAAAAAGTCAAAGTTTGACTTTTTAATTTTTTGGACAACCAAGGTTCCTTAACCCTAAAACAATGTTAATGTGTGATTTTAATCATAATTCATCAAGAAAAATCAAATAAAGTGAGTTAACTTGTAAAAGGGGTAACCATAAAAAACTTAGAATTTTTCTAAGTTATGGAACAAAGTGGCTAGGGTACCAATTTCCAAGGATCATAACTTGAGATCCAAGCAACCAATTTAGATGGTCCAAAGCTGGATTTGTAGCTCTCATGGCATAATTTAAAAGTGACAACTACATCTCATTCCAATTCTTCATGGATTTTTAGTTATGGAGTGATCAAAATGGCAGAAAACATGAAAATGACATTTTTCCAACACTTAGTGAAATTTTCACTAAGTCATAATCTGCCTTACTTTTTCCAAAATGTAGGGGCAGTTTTCACCTTGATCCAAGTCAAACCAGGTCTAGGGGTAAACATCAAAGTTGAAGTATGTCATGAGGGCTTTCCAACAAGTACCAGATCATCTCCAAATTCCATTTGAGCAAAGAGATACAACCCTTGGAACATGGCATCCTGAACTTATTTTTTCAAGGCAGAAGTTGTGCATTTTGCTCGATTTGTCTAAATCTAATAAATCCAAGCCTTGTCATCAATTTGGACACATTAGAGGATCCAATCCAAGGGGGATGATCTGTTCTCCAAGCCTCCAAAGTCCAAGAATCTTCAAGTAGCCATGCAAAACCTAAAAGAGCTAAAAAGTGCCAAGACTCCAATTTTATTTCCAAGCATTCAATGGATACACCAAGGTGGCATGAACTGAGCCTATTCCAACTGAATTCAGTCCAAGTTTATCTCTGAACCAAAGCTACAAAGCCTGTGCTCTAATCTCAAGTCAATGGCTAGAGGAGACTTGAGATTCCTTTTGCATAACATTGGCCAAAGGCCCACTGCAACCCCTATTCACTATTGACGCCAAAACAAACTTGACACACTATAAATAGGCCTCAATTGTGATCAGTTTGAGTACACCAAAGCACCCAAACTGATGCTTTCCTCAAAATCCCTCTCTTTAGGCCAAAATGCCTTCTTTTGCAAGGTATCTTTGAGTTTTTGAGTTAGAGAGCAATTCGATCACATCTCATGACCCAAACACATCCAATATGTAATATCTAAGCTGTCAAAACTCTCATATGTGACCTGTAACACCAAAATCACAAAGTCCCCTCTCAAAACCTCAAAATTGGACTTTTTTACATTTTTCAAGCCATGTCTTGATTCAGTCACTTTCAAAACCAGATAAAACCTCAAACACACTCCAAATATCGTCCTTGAACTATCCCAAATGGTTCCCCACATCTGGAACACCATTTGAGAGAGTTGCCATATTGGTCACTTTTGCCCCTTTTGCAAGAAAGAGCTCAAACTTGTTCCTGAGGATTCCAGCTGGTGGTGACCCTTCTAAAAGCTCATAAGGGATCAATTGAGAGTGTCTAAAACATCAAATTACTTCTGGCACAAGAAACTTGGCAGATAGCACAAAAAGCTCCCAAAGAGGTAAGCATCACAAATTGAACTCTTGGAAATATGCATTTCTTTGAAGTCCACTGATCATACACCTCTCATGCATGCTGTATATGTTGTGTTTGAACTAATTTGCCATGTAATTCTTCCCTGTAACATGAGGTAGCATAGAAAATGCAATTATAGGCCTATTTCAAAAACACCATCGGGTTTTAAAATAGGGACCTCATCTGAAAAAACCAAGGGCACCATTGGATTCCTTGTGAAATTATAGGTAACATAGACCTAAATTTTGTCCCAATCCATGGAGAAATGAGAAAGTTACAACCTTTACGTTTTTGGCCCAAAAGCTGGCCTTGCCTTGCCTTGCCCAGGCCTAAAACAAGGCACCCTTCATGTATTTGTGGGTTGAGTTTGATACACTGATGTATCACCACCCCAGTGGTAGAGGACGCGCGCTGCAACTTGGAGGTCTGGGGTTCGAATCCCCCAAATCCCAGACCCTCTTTTTTACCACTTTTTCCACTTTTTTTTTTACTATTTTTCATATTATTTTTAAATGATTTGGAAAATTAATTTCTCTCTCAATTTTAATTATTTTTTATTGGTTCTTTTTGCAAAAAATTACAAAAATGTTTAAATATTTTGTTCCACACAAAAATCAAATTTATATTATTTATTTAATATAGTTGGTATTTTTGTAAATAAATTCATTTTTATTGTTTTTAAACATTTTAAAAATGAATATTCATCTTGAAAATGAAAATCAAATAAGTCCTAAATCATCTTGTGATTAAAACCTCATATTTCAAACCTTAATAAAAAATCACAAGTAGTTTATTTAGACTTATTTGGTATTTTTATCGTTTTTATTCATTTTATTAAAAGGATTACTTTAAAAAGAAAATGAAATTAGGGTTTCTTTGATTTTTGATCCTTATCAAATATTTCAAAATAAACATCTTTGGACCTCTAATAGAGTGTAAGACCCAACCCCTTTGTAAATAGAGAATTTTGGGCCTCACACATTGTATAAGTCCCTCTGTATATTTTCAAAAATTCGACGCGATTGTCGCCTTTTTAACAAAATCTTTGGGCCTCTAATAGAGTGTAAGACCCAATCCCCTTTTAACCAAAACAATTTTGGGCCTCAGATATTGTATAAGTCCCTCTGTATTAAAAGAATCTCGGCGTGATCGCCATTTCAAAACAGAATATCAACTGTGCCTCCCCTCGTGTTGTAAGTCCCATCTTTCTTTTTCAAAACATTTGGGGCTCTCCTTAAGTTGTAAGACCCAATCCATTTGTAAATAAACCTCTTTGAGCCTCAGTCGTTGTATAAGCCCCGATACAATTTCAAAAACAATGGTGCGATCATTGTTAAACCTTGGGCCTTTCCTTGAGTATAAGCCCCAATAATCTTTTCAGAAACAACTTCTCCTTTGATTTAGGTTCAAATATACAGTTGTTGTAAAAAATTTCTTTAATTTCTTTGAACAACTAACAATACAGCATGGATGCTTACTCACCTGTAAGTTTTATCAGCTTTCATTTACTCGTTTAATATATATAACTGTATTGTGGGAAGCTGCGCATGGTAAGTCTTCTTTTACATCCTTTTAAATACTTGTCATATATCAACTGTGTATATACTAGTATAGTTATTTAGAGTTTTCCCCGGTAACTAGGTCTAGAACTAGGTAAAGCCATGTTGGTCACTCTTTAAATACATTCAAAACTAGATCCCCATAGGATTTCTAGATACACTCTTGCCTTCTCTTGGGCTTAAACAATATGGAACAAAGAGAAAGGCAGTATTCTTCGTGAACCTTTTCTCAGACTGTCACCCCTAGAAATTGTCAAAGAAATTCTACTCCCCAGAGTTGATCTATTCTCGGTGAATAGCATCTCTTGAGTTTCTTCAAACCTCTGAACTTTCACTAAATGATCTATTCTCAGTGAATAGCATTTCTTGAACTTTTCTTGGTTTGGGACCCACGGGCTTCCTAAAAGCATCCCCGCCTCCTCTTGGACTTTGTACAAGGACCCTCTGGCTTCTTAGAAGTTCTCATACCTTCTCTTGGGCTTAATACAAGGACCCTGAAGACCTCTTAAAGGTATAAGACAGAACTTAGTCATCCTTTGCTAGAGCAATCTTTCCAGTGTAAAACCTCAGACCAATTTTAGGGTTGATTCTCATCCCTTAAAACACCCGCCTCCTATAGGAGGCATCATACAAAAGATAAAACTCTTCCACACCAGTAGACTTGGACAGTCTAATCCCCTTGAGTCTCAAAGACATTCTCAAGTTCCCTACAAACATAGGAAGAAACCCTGATCATTCTGGATCGATCTCTAGTTGAGATAAAGCCCATGGGTTATAAAGTCAGTCTCTCTCCTAAAAATCCCCAAGCCAGGATTAGTTTATGATCAGTATAACACTATCCCCACTTGGACCTGCCTAGGGATCTCAAGATATTCCGCTGCTGAAGTCTCTGAAGGTGCAGAGACTGTTTTAGCCAAAATTAGCCAAAGGGGGAGATTGTTAGTTTCTTGGATTGGCTAGAATTTTGGTAAAACAAAGTATGTTAAATGTTGATGTCAAGGTGGTGATGTTGTAACATTGAGTTAAGTAGTGAAGTTGTTCAATGTTTGATGTCAAGGTGGTGATGTCACAACATTGAGTCTTAACACTGGGTTGTGTTAAGTGTTTAAGTTACTGAAGTTTGGATGTCTGATGTCACAAGCGATGTTGTGACATTAGATCTGCAGAATTAATAAAATCAGGTTTTGTGATGTTGTTAGGGTTTGCGTGTTAGCTGGAATTGTGGAGAGCAGGTAGTCTCATTGGATGCGGATATCTTGGGATAGATATTCTCTATTGCATAGGAGATCTGGTGCATATTTGTAGGAGATTTAAAAGGTTTAAGACTTGAAAAGATTTTAGGAGAAAATATGTTTTGAAGATTCAGTTTTAAATAACAAATCAAGTCAGATATTGTAGTAGGTCCAAGCCCAATTCAGATAGCTATATAAAGTGCATCTGTAATGAAGAAAAAGTGACGAAGAGAGTGAGCTAAAGACTGAGAGTCGTTTTGTGTCTTCGTGCATGTTTTGTAAACCATTCTAGTGTGAATTGGTATTGTTGTTTTGAGTTGTTCTTGAGTAAAGCTGTGAAGCAGAATCAAGTAGTGTTATTCAAAGTGTGTAATCTTTAAATTATATCACTAAAGTGTTTTATGGATTGAGTACTGTTCTCATATCTAAGTGGTTTCTTAGGTAGAAAGTCACTAGTAGAAATTAAGATTACGAGATTGTCAACTGGGTTGTTGAGTCTGTAATTTAATTCTACAAGTAGTGAATTTCATCCCTGGCTTGGTATCCCCCAGGCGTAGGTAGTTAGACCGAACTGGGTGAACAATTTGGTGTGTTCTTCTGCTGTTTATTTTGTCCATTGTGCAGAGTGTGTTGTTGTGACATCGCACTTAACATCACACGTCTGATACCAGAATTTCAATTGGTATTAGAGCAGGCATCCTGTCTGTTTGGGTGAGATCTAGGGAAGTTACTTTCTGGTGTAAAGATGGACAAAGAAGTTGGAGGATTTGTCAACAGACCCCCTATTTTGGATGGCTCGAATTATGATTATTGGAAGCCAAGGATAATCATGTTTTTGAAATCCTTGGACAACAGGGCTTGGAAGGCTATAATTAAAGAATGGAAAGCACCTGTTGTGTTTGAAAAAGATGATGCTGGGAAAGATAAAGAAGGCACCTCAAAGCCAAAGCCTGAAGAAGAATGGACCAAGGAAGAAGATGAGCTTGCCCTTGGTAATTCCAAAGCTCTAAATGTAATTTTCAATGGAGTGGATAAGAATATTTTCAGGTTAATCAATACCTGTGAAGTTGCTAAGGAAGCTTGGGATATTTTGAAGGCTACTCATGAAGGTACATCTAGAGTTAAGATGTCAAGACTTCAGCTTCTAACATCGAAGTTTGAAAGTCTGAAGATGAAAGAAGATGAGACTATTCATGACTTCCTCATGAATGTTCTTGAGCTGGCTAATGCATCCAGTGCTCTTGGAGAAAAGATGTCAGAAGAAAAGCTTGTAAGGAAAATCCTTAGGTCCCTTCCTAAGAGGTACAAGATGAAGGTGACTGCTATTGAAGAAGCTTAAGACATCAGCAAGATGAGGGTTGATGAGCTCATTGGATCTCTTCAAACGTTTGAGCTTGGGTTAAATGAAGAAGAGCCTGAAAAGAAGCCAAAGAGTATAGCCTTGACTTTAAATGCTCAAGAAGAGGAAGGGAAGAGTACTGAATCCCAGGAGGACTTATCTTAGGCCATAGCTATGTTGGGAAGGTAGTTCAACAAAGTGTTCAAGAGGATGAACAATAACTCTAGGCCTAATGTCAAGAACATATCTTCTGACATTAGCAAGTCAAAAGAGAAGGATGAAGAGAAAACTGCCCAAGATAAAGGAGTTCAGTGCTTTTAGTGTGAAGGGTATGGACATGTCAAGAAAGAGTGTCCCACCTTCTTGAAGAAGCAGAAGAAGGGCATGACAGATTCCTGGTCTGACTCTGATAGTGAAAGTGAAGGTGAGTCAGCAAAGCATGTTAGAGCTTTGACAGGAACTGTTGTTTCTGATGATGATTCTAGTGATGGGGAAATAACGTTTGAGGAGCTAGCTTCTACTTATCAAGAGCTTTGTCTAAAGAGTGTTGAAATCTGTCAAGAAAACAAGAGTCAAAAGGAACAGATTGCTCAGCTTGAGACTGCTAAAGCTGATTTGGAAAATGAAGTTTCACTGGTCAAAGCTCATCTTGATCAAATGACCAAATTTGTTAGGATGCTGAGCTGTGGTACAGACACACTTGATAAGATCCTTCAGACAGAAAAGGTTGCTGGTGATAAGTCAGGTATAGGATTTGTGGCTGAGAAAAAGGTTTCTGCTGAAGCAAGCACTTCAGGAACAAAGAAGGAGGTGCCCCAACAATGTCTCATCATCAAACAAAGAGACAGGATCCTACCCCTAAGAAGGTTGTTCAGCCTCAGAATGTTGAGAAGAAGAATTGTCCTCATCAGAGGAAGATGCAGCCCCAAGGAGCTAGTCAGTATATGCCTCCCCAATATCACAAGAGCATGCAAGCTGCCAGGTTCAAACAGAACATGTCTCATCAGATGTCTCAACATCAGGGAGACTGGTATGGATATGGATATGGATACAACAATGTTGTGCCTCATCACTATGGAAGAAGGAAGTCTCATCACCATAGGAGACAGCCTAGGAGACAGCATCCTCAGTACAGAAGAAGACCATCCAACTATGGAAGAATGAGACAACATTATGGGTGGCATCCATAGCATTATCATCAAAGTGGCAGAAGATTTAACCACTTCAGAGATGACAGAGTCAGATGCTTCTATTGTGGCAGGTTTGGACATATACAGTCCTCGTGCTTCAAGCTTCATGGTTATCTAAATTCTGTTCCTCAACCCAGACAGAAGGAGGTCAGGCCCAAGGTGGTGAAACAATGGGTTCCTAAAGCTCAGGTCACATGTCTATTGGCTCATACCTCAGATGGACATTTTTCCATGGATGCATGGTACTTTGACAGTGGATGTTCAATGCACATGACTGGATCCAAGGAGCAGTTGCTGAAGTTCAATCCCTGCCATGTAAATAAGGTTGTGGCAATGGAGAAAAAGGAGTAGTAGAAGGAGTTGGAAGAGTGAAGAATCATGATGGTCTTACTCTTGATAGTGTGATCCTTGTCCAAGGTTTGAATGCTAATCTGATTAGCATAAGTCAGCTATGTGATGAAGGTTACAAAGTTAACTACACCAAAGATGAGTGTGTGGTATCTGATGAGCATAATCAGGTTGTTATGAAGGGTGCCAGATCCAAACATAACTGCTATCAGTGGATTCCTCTTGAAGTTAATTCAACTGATGATGTTCAAGTTGATGTTATAACATCAGACTATGACATCAGGTGTGAAAGGATGCTGAAATATCACTCAGAGTTAATCAGTTCTGATGTGAATCCTTTTAAAAATTTAAAAGGAAAGTCTTTATGGAGGGAGAAAATTAGTGATTGGTCTTTAAGAGGTACTCAAAATCAGGCGCCTTACCATATTAATTCTATATCAAGATTCATCAAAGCGTTCTCTTCTCAACGGTTCATCTCCCTTAATCTCAACAGAATAGAAAAATCTTCTCTAAACCTAGTCTGTTACAAAGGAATGATGTCTTCCCCATCCAAGAACTCTGATTCTCAAAGACCTGCGCATGTACGAACTAGGGTTTCTTCGGAAAAAGAACTTGTTGACAAAGAACACATCCCTATGGCACTCCCAGATTCAGATTGCCACCAAAATTCTTGAGAAGAGAATACGTGTGAAAGGGATTTCTGTCCCTTTAAGGCAAATGCCTACTGAACAGGTGGACTCTCAAAGTGAGGACATAAATCTTCACAGACTGGCCTTGTCTGTGATTCAAGATGCCGAAGGTGGTAGTAAAGAAGAAGATCTTGAAGATACTGATGTCATCCCTGATGTCAGAACATCGTCCCCTAGGGATGAAAGTCACAGTTATAAAGGGAAGGATCAGGTTGAGGTTATAGATGTTGAGGACTCATCTGATAGTGATATCATTGGTAATGCGATAGCAAGAAGAAGGGAGGATAGGAAAGGGAAAGGAGTGGAGTCACTTCCTAATGAAAATATGGTCAAGGATAAGAAAAGGACTTCAGTTGCAGACTCTCCCGAGTCATGGAGCAAAGTTGCATTTTCTGGCAAGAAGAGGAGATTCAGGGAAGAATCAGATTCAGAGTGTGATGTTCAAGACATCAACCCTGTGAGGAACAGAGCTTCTGATCAGGTGCCGGATAATATCTCATTTCACTGTGCCAGAAGTGCATCCATGTGGAATTGTGTGAGCCAAAAAAGGATAGCTCTGGAAAGAGAGCTAGTTGCAGATGACTTAGAGTCTACTGGAATTGTAGATCTAATTAAGTTTCCTGGTCTCATAAGGACTGTGCCAGGATTGACTAGTTGCTATGATAGACTGGTCAGAGAATTTATAGTGAATATCCCTGAGTCTATTAATGACAGCAAAAGCCTAACTTTCAGAAGAGTTACCATCAGAGGTAAGTGTGTCTGGTTCTCTCCTAAGGTGATCAATGCCTACTTAGGAAGAAGTGAGGAAGACTATGGAGAATTAGAAGTTTCTAATAATGTTATCTGCAAAGAAATCACAGCTGGTCAAGTAGAAGTTTGGCCTTCAAAAGGAAAGTTATCAGCAAGTTTATTAAGTGTGAAATATGCTCTTCTTCATAGAATAGGTGCTGTTAACTGGGTTCCTACTAACCACAAGACCTCCGCTTCTACTGGTTTGAGAAAATTAGTTTATGACATTGGAACAAAGAGACTAATTGATTATGGCTCTTACATTTATAATCAGACTATCAAGCATGCTGAAACAAGAGATGTGAAATTGCCTATTGCATTTCCATCCCTCATTTATGGGATAATTCTGTCTCAGCATCCTGGGATTCTTCACCAGTATGATATTGTGTGTAGAAGGAAGCCTGACTTGTCTTTTCATCAGAAGCTGTTTGAAGGAAAACATGTTGCTGATCATGTCAAGGCATCTGCCTCAACATCTACTCATCATACTCATGTCAAGACTGATATGATTTCTGAACTGGAGGAAGCCTGTAAAGAATTAGATGAAGCTATCAGAGTAAGCACTGAAAGAAAGGAGAAGTTCAAAAGATTACTTAAGACTCTGAAGATGACAGAAAAAGAAGTTGCTGATAAGAAAGTTGAGTCTGATAATGATAGGTCAAAAGAAGATGAAGAAGATAATGATGATCTCAGCTCAGATGATTAAAGCTTTTAATGTTTTTTCTTAGATAGTAGTTTTATGCAATGTTGTTTTTGATTCTGCACTGTTGTGCTTGGTTTGTAAATTGAATATTGTGCAAGTATATGCACCTATTTTTTTTCTATGCTTTGTTATGTCTTTTTGCTGACTGTGAGACTGACAATGAGAGCTAGGGTAGTACTAACTGTAGTTAGACTTACTTGATGAGGTTGTCAAATTGTGGCTAAAAAGGGGGAGAAGTAGCCAAGAGAGCCAAGAGTATCCAAGAGTACTAATGTCAAATGTTGCTAAGGAATGAAGTCGAAGTGTATGAGCTGATTGCTGATGTTATAGAGCAGAAGTGAAGATTTGAGGCTTCTGTAGAAATTGAGGGGGAGTAATTGTTGATCTGTTGAATTGCTGCATGCTAGTTGCTGCTAATGTTGAGATATGTGCAGCTGTTTGAAGATTATAGCTATTGAAGATGGTGCTGTAGCAGAGTGAAGTCTTTATGTATTAAAGATGCTGCTGCTTGAAGTTTCAAAATTATTGAAGTTTATTCTACTGCTGAAGTCTCTGAAGGTGCAGAGATTGTTTTAGCCAAAATCAGCCAAAGGGGGAGATTGTTAGTTTCTTGGATTGGCTAGAATTTTGGTAAAACAAAGTATGTTCAATGTTGATGTCAAGGTGGTAATGTTGCAACATTGAGTTAAGTAGTGAAGCTGTTTAATGTTTGATGTCAAGGTGGTGATGTCACAACATTGAGTCTTAACACTGGGCTATGTTAAGTGTTTAACTTATTGAAGTTTGGATGTCTGATGTCACAAGCGATGTTGTGACATTAGATCTGTAGAATTAATAACATCAGGTTTTGTGATGTTGTTAGGGTTTGCGTGTTAGCTGGAATTATGGAGAGCAGGTAGTCTCATTGGATGCGGATATCTTGGGATAGATATTCTCTGTTGCATAGGAGATCTGGTGCAGATTTGTAGGAGATTTAAAAGGTTGAAGATTTGAAAAGATTTTAGGAGAAAATCTATTTTAAAGATTCAATTTTAAATAACAAATCAAGTCAGATATTGTAGCAGGTCCAAGCCCAATTCAGATAGCTATATAAAGAGCATCTGTAATGAAGAGAAAGCGACAAAGAGAGTGAGCTAAAGACTGAGAGTCGTTTTGTGTCTTCGTGCATGTTTTGTAAACCATTCTAGTGTGAATTGGTATTGCTGTTTTGAGTTGTTCTTGATCAAAGCTGTGAAGCAGAATCAAGTAGTGCTATTCAAAGTGTGTGATCTTTGAATTATATCACTAAAGTGTTTTAGGGATTGAGTAGTGTTCGCATATCTAAGTGGGTTCTTAGGTAGAAAGTCACTAGTAGAAATTAAGATTAGGAGATTGTCAACTGGGTTGTTGAGTCTGTAATTTAATTCTACAAGTAGTGAATTTCATCCCTGGCTTGGTAGCCCCAGACGTAGGTAGTTAGACCGAAATGGGTGAACAATTTGGTGTGTTCTTCTGCTGTTTATTTTGTCCATTGTGCAGAGTGTGTTGTTGTGACATCGCACTTAACATCACACGTCTGATACCAGAATTTCATCCTTCCTTTCTTCAGCACAGTCATCCTCCTCTTGGGCTTTGTACAATGATTCTCCCCAACGGAGCAAACCTTTTCAAGACTCTCTTGTTGAGTCAATCAACTTTCAAGACTCTCTTGTTGTGTCAATCACTTTTCAGACTCTCTTGTTGAGTCAATCACTTTTTAGACTCTCTTGTTAAGTCAATCACCTTTCCGCACTCCCTTGTTGAGTCAACCTTTCTGGCCTCAATCTTGGGCTTTATACAAGACAGATAAAAATACTCTCTTGTTGAGTCAATCTTTTTCCAGCCTCCTCTTAGGTTTTGTATAATGATTTCCCCTAGCAGAGGTAGCCTCTTAAGCTATGTAGAATTATTTCTCTAGCTTGTTCAACCACATTCCTGGGCTTTATACAGGACAGATAAAAGCACTCTCTTGTTGAGTCAAATCATTTTAGCCTCAATCTTAGGCTTTGTACAAGACATAAATCTCCATCTCTTAAGCTTAGGACATATATCTTCCCCGGCAGAGCCATTTCCTCCCAGCCTTCTTTTAGGCTTTGAGGAATGATTTTCCAAACAGAGTCAAACTCATTTTAGCCTCAATATTGGGTTTTGTACAAGACACATAAAGATATCGTCACCAAAGTCAGTTAAATCTCCCATTTCAGTCTCAATCTTGGGCGTTGTACAAGACACACACAAACCTCCCCGACGAAATTAAAACCTTTTTCAGCCTCCTCTTAGGCTTTGTATAATGATATCCCCAAAGAGTCAGTCTCTTTTTGGCCTCAATCTTGGGCTTTGTCCAAGATACCCATATACACCCTCTCTTGTTGAGTCGTTCTTATCCAGCCTCCTCTTAGGTTTTGGGTAAGGATTTCCCCAGTGGAGTCAATCAACCTCTTAGCTTCAACCTTGGGCTTTAATCAAGGCACACAAAAATCAACAATCCCTCTTTAGAGATGACAAATTCTCTCTCAGTCAAAACCTTTTAGCTTCAATCTTGGGCTTCGAACAAGACACCAATACATATTTTTCCTCCCTTAGAATAGGAGGAACTATGATTGCTCTGATTTCCCTGTTTCGTTTAAACAAGAATACATAGGCATAAGCTTACGAAATCTGAGCGAGCATACTAATAAAAAACTCTAGGTCCAGTACCTTCACACATCAATCAAAAACTTAGGTCCAGTACCTTACCAAAAACATCGGGAAAACCCGAACATCAACAAAAACTCACTCACTCACTCATATTTCCCAAGAAACTTTCCCAACCCATTAACAGATAAACACTATCAAGTACAAAGCGCTAATATCTTGTGGATAACCACATATATGATGGGTAATTGACAACTCCCCATTGTATAACCTGAACCCGGACCCCCCAATCTCTTTTAAGCGTTTGTTCAGTTAAACATCTACGTGCAAGGTTAGTTTTAAATAGCTTCCCTTTCCCTTCCAGCTTCATGGGATAATTAAGAAATCAGAAAGTAGCACCCCCTGCTACCATTGCGGTGAGGAAAACCCAGCAATAAGGTGGTCGCGTCACCGACAAAAATCGCTCGCTACACTAGTAAATGATGATAACATTTATACATGACATACATAATTATTACATAATAAAGTACATAACTAACTTATGTGACTACATGCTAGATCATCTTCGACTTCAGCATGCACCTCTTCGACTACTGCATGCTAGATAAGACTTCGACTACAACATACCACAACCCAGTAAACCAAGAGGCTACCCCTGCCGAGACTAGATATCGATCCAAAATACTACAAATCTACACCTTAGAATAAAATCTATGACATTAAGGGAACAAGCTACTTATTACTATGCAGTTTTATCAGTTGCATATAGTGAAAGAACTTTCTAGTAGACAATGACTTGGTGATCATATCAGCAACATTATTTTCAGTTGAAACCTTTAGTAATTTCACTTCTCCTTTCTAGATTTTCTCCTTGACAAAATGCAACCTAACATCAATTTGCTTGGTTATCTCATGATAGGCTGAATTCTTCAACAAATGTATGGCACTTTGAGTATCTCATTTAACAGTGATAGCAAGGCAGCTTCAGTAAGGGAAATGTATTTAACTTCATTGGTTGATAAGGCAACACCTTCTGAAGAGAAGCTTTCCAACTAATTCATGTTCCAAACATAGTGAAAATATATCTAGAAAGAGATTTTCTAGTATCTATGCATCTTGCATAGTCAGAGTCGACAAATCCTTCAATTTATAATATATTATAGCTCGTGGCTCAACCATAAACCAGGACCTTACTCAAGGATCCTTTTATGTATCTCAGAATCCACTTCAAAGATTTCCAGCTTGCCTTCCCAAGATTGGTCATATACCTGCTTACAAGGCTCATTTTGGACACTATGTTTGGCCTCGTACAGACCATAGCATACATCAAAGAACCTACGATACTAGCATATGGAATGCTATTCACTTAAGATCTTTAACTTCAGTGTTATGACTTTAAGTCTCACTCAGCTTTAATTAAGGATTTGTTGGCATTATAACATGCTTTGAATTCGACATGAAAAATTTGTCGAGAATCTTATTTAGGCATGTCTCTTGAGATAAGCATAATCTCGACTGCTTTCTATCTCATCAGATGTCAATCCCAAGAATATTGGAGGAAGCTCCCAAATCATTCATGTCTAACTCCTTATCGAGTTGAGCCTTTACCTTCACTATATCCTCGACATTGTTGCTTTCTATAAGTATGTCATTCACATAAAGAAGCAAAATAGCAAATGAACTTCCTGGTCGAAATCAAACACAATGGCCGAACTGGCTCCTAGTGAAACTTATGTGTGCCATAAACTTGTCGAATCTCCTATTCCATTGTCGAGGAGATTGTTTTAGGCCATATAACGAACTATTCAGATTGCACACATCATTCTCCTTTCCTCTTTCTATATAACCTTCAAGTTGCCTCATCAGGATTATTTCATCTAGATCACCATACAAGAAGGTTGTCTTCACATCCATATGTTTAAGTTTTAGGTCAAACTTTGCCACCATGGCTAACAACATTTAATGGATCTTAGCTTTACAACAGGTGAGAACACATCATTGAAGTCAAGTCCTTATTTATGAATGAACCCCCTAGCAACCAACCTTGCCTTAAATCACTACGACATCACTCCTTTGGTTCCTTCCTTAACTTTGAAAATCCACTTACAGCTGACTAACTTGGCCCATGCAGGTTTCTCGATCAGCTACCAAGTGCTATTATCATGAAGATATTTCATCTCAGCATCCATGGATTTTAGTAATTTAGTCTTATTTCGACTCCTCACAACTTCCTTGTAGTCTTTAAGTTCTTCATCATGAACCCCGCTTGCAGAGATTAAGGCAAAAGTTATGAGATCTGCATAAGAAAGTCTCTAAGGTGGCTTGATGATTCTTCTCGACCTATCTATTTCCAGTAGGTAGTCATTATCAGTCTCCTCGTCTTCATTAGCAAATTGTGCTTCTTCTTCGACTACATCTGGTTTATGCAATTCATCATCACTATGCTCCACCTCAACAGGAATCTCTTCATGTTATTGCTCATCTTCAAAGATCTTTGTATTTTGACCAGAGTCATTGGTTTTCTTGAACGTCATTTCTACTTCATTGAAAACTACATCACGAATTATGATATAACTTATGTGACCTAGTTCTAGGAACCACAACCTATAGGATTTAACTCCATTGGGATACCCAAGGAACATGCATCTCAGAGCTCTAAATTCGACTTTGTCTTTCCAAATGTGAGCAAAATACTCTATGTCTGACAAGATTAGATGGATATCTCGACCAAACTTCTTTAGGTGTCTTTATCCCCAAGGTAGTCGATGGACACCTATTTATCAGGTATACTGCAATCACTACAGCCTCATCCCAAAACACCTTCATCAATCCGGCACTAACCAACATGCATTTAACCCTTTCAAGGATAGTTCGATTGAATCTTTCAGCCATGCCATTTTGATGAGAAGTACCTAATACAATTTTGTTCCTAGAAATACCAAACATAGCACAATAAATATCAAAAGCTTCATTGCAGAACTCAAGGAAATTATTGGTCATCAACCTCTTGACCTTCCTGCCAGTCCGATTTTCGACCAGAGTCTTCCAACTTTTGAAATTCACAAAAGTTTCATCCTTAGTCTTCTGAGTGAATTTCCATAAATTTCTGGAATAGTGATTAACTATGGATATAAAATACTTTACCCATGAGTGTGAAGGATTTCTTGTAGGCCCCAAAGATTAGCATGAATGTAATCAAGGGATCCATGTGTTATTTGTCTGCCTATGTTGAACTTTACTCTACAGGCTTTACCAAACACACAAGGTTCACATAACTCCATTTTTTCGACCTTGTCACCACCTAGCAGATTTTGTTTCCCTAGTTCGACCATGACCCTTTCACTGTCATGCCCCAATATCCTATGCCATAGCTCTGTGTTCGACACAGGTTTTATGGATGCAATATCTGCTGACCCATTTATAACCTCAGCTTCAAGAGTGTATAAGCCTTGTTTCTTCATGCTTCTCAAGACTTCCTTTGACCCCTTAATGAATCGTAGGATACCTTACTCTCCTTTGAACATATATCATTTCTTGTCGAATTCACCAAGAGAAAATGAAATTTCTCTTCAGATTTGGAATATACCTGACACCAAACAACAACTTTATTGACTCATTATGGAGCTTGAATCTCACAAATCTAATTCCTACAATTTTGCAGGCTTTTTTGTTTCTCAACATCACTGATCCACCATTTTAATCACATAATTCCTCAAACACATCTTTGTTGGGAGTCATGTGCCAAGTGAAACCTGAATACATGATCTATTCCTTGCTAGAATTATTGCTCAAAACTACCAGAACATCAAATAATTCATAATCATCTTGCACCATGGTTGCATTACCACTATCCTTACCTCCATGATTATGCATACGATTAGGGCACACTTTTCTTGGATGACCCTCCTTCTTACACTGGTAACACCTAATAACAGGAGCATTAACACCATAAGAATTATGTAAAATTTTACAATTCTTCTTCTCATACTTACCATATTTCTTTGAGAACTTTACTATAATGGATAAGCCTTCTCCAACAGATGATGACTTTTGCTTCTTTCTTTCATTCAAGTCCTTTGAGTACAAGGGCGATTGAACTTTTTCAAAGGTTAGGGACTCTCTTCCATACAAAAGGGTTTCTTTAAAGTGAGCATGAGATCTTAGTAAAGCATACAACAACAACAATGCTTGATCTTCATCATCAATATTAACACCGATATTCTCAAGATCAAGAATCAACTTGTTGAACATATCCAGCTGCTCAGCCAAGACTTTGTCTTCACTTATCTTTAATGAATACAGAGCTTGTTTCAGGTAGAGACGATTTACCAAAGATTTAGTCATATACAAACCTTCGAGTTTGCGGCACACACTCGATGTAGTTTTCTCCTTTTAGACCTGCCTTAGAACCTTATCACTAAGGCTAAAGATGATTGCATTATGATCTTTCTTCACCATCATCATCTTATCTTTCTCTATTACGACAACATCTATTCTTACTGATCCCTTCAACGCTTCTAACAACCCTGCTTAATAAAAAGAACCTACATCTTCAAGTGTCATATCTCACACTGTTGAATTTCTCAATCTCATACTTCATTGACAACATGCTCACCACACCAGTTTGTTGTGATAATCGCCGCACCAGGAACGAAGTAATGTTGGGAAAAAGACGAGTTTTCTTAAACAAACATAAGAAAATGATTCAGTTCCATAGAGAGAGAGAGAGAGAGAGAGAGAGAGAGAGAGAGAGAGAGTGAGAGAGGAGAGATGAGAGGGAAAAAAGAGAGAAACAGGGTTGGTTAAAACAATTTTTCTATTCACTTTCTCAATTAGGGTTAAAAGATTACAAGTGAATAACAACTTAACTTCCTCTACTCTAACAATATATAGTATAACCTATATATAGACTCATAGTATATGTATTTCATATATGATGATAACACTTATACATGACATACATAACTATTACATAACTAACTTAAGTCACTGCAGGCTAGATTAGACTTCGACTACAGCATGCACCTCTTTGACTACTGCATGTTATATCATCCTTCGACTACAACATGCCACAACCTAGTAGAACCAAAAGGCTAGCCTTGTTGATACTAGAGATCAATACAAAATATCACAAAAATAATTAAGATGTATGTTGTATGTTTGAAACCCATAAAGAAAAAGTTAACATAGGATTTAAAGATCCTCTTATTTTATGTGTTGTCGTTAATTAGTTTATTAAGATGTATGTTAGACTTTAATTGATGTAACTTTACTTTATGTCTGTGTATTGTTGTTTTCTAATTGAAAGTTTTTTATTTTAAATATATTTTGTACTATTTGCACCAAAGATATCACATTAGTTAACTAAAAACTTGATTAAAAAATGAACTAAAAAACAAACATAATCATCTAGAAGGGTATGTAGCATCTGGACAATTTCTACACATATGGCCAATTTGGCAACAAATTCCATATTTTCTATTTCTTTCTCAATATTGACCATTTTGGTTCTAATGCGAGTACTATTTTGGCATACTTTCTTTTTCCTTTGCCTAGACTCATCGTGGATCTTCATATTGTGGCCAGTTATCTTTGTGGGCAATTCCAAGGAAGCTTTTCTTGTAGACTTTAAATACGTTAAGACTTTGAACACATATTGTATGTGTAAGGAGTCGTCTTGGTTTATATTTGAACATGTTGTGGTAACATGTGAACATAGTAAATGAAAAGCATAAAATTACCCACAGTCACACAATTGTTTCATAAAAAGTGATAACATGTTGCGACCATCGTTTTGGTTAATTATTCCTGGTCCATGAAATAAAATCTCTCACTATCAAATTGCATGACATTAGGAGTGTTGGATTTACGTGTAACACCCCGACTTTAGTTAACTATTGTTTTTATTTAATTTATTTAATTTGATTAAGTGATATATGTGTTTTTCTTGAACTATTGTTATTTTATTAATAATATAATTAGTGGTATTTTAGAGTTGGGAAGAAAAATAGATTTATTGAGTTTAATTGAGATAATTAGATAATTATGTTATAGTAATTTAATTAGAGAACAATTTGAATTTAAATAGAATTATTTTTTTTTAATGGAATTGTTATTTAGTTAATTAATAGATAATTAGACTTTTAGAAGAAAAAATAGAGTTAGTGAGGGTGTTAAGAGAATGGAGGGGTGTTAAGGAGAATTAGGGTGAATAAATAGATAAAGTGAGAGTTAGAATTGTAAGATCGTGAAAATTGAGGAATTGGGAAAAAATGAAAGGAGGCAGAAGCTTGAGCGATCTTAGGAAGGAAAGAGCGGTAGATGTAGAGGGTTCTTCGATTGTCAATTGTGAGGTAGGGGAACTCTTTACTCATTGGTGGTTTAGGTTGTCAGATAGTGAGGGATCATCACCCTCATATCTTCTTCATCTTATTCCATGTGTTTTGTTGCTATTGTATGTGGCCAAAAGGGTTTGGGCAAAACCCATAGGTCGATCAATTGATGTGTTGCTCTCTATTCTTATTATTATGATATGAAAATATATAATTATTTGGTTTGAATCCTTTGATGCCTTGTGATTTATCTTTGCCTTTTTTTACAACTTTTGCATGATTGATATCTGTGTGGTGCCCTTTTGGGGCGAATTTCTTATGATAATTAGGTCATGACATATGTTTGTTTGGGGATTTATTCTTTGGTGTTTTTTAGCGATAACAGTAAAAGTAAGAAAAATATCTCAAATGACATAGTTTTTTCAAAAATAACTTTTTTCTCAAAATATCACTTTTTCCCGAAAAATCATTTTTATCAACAAAAAAATTCAGAAAATCCTAAAGGGCGAATTGCTCTTAATTTTTGTGTCTTTTCAATGGTGCTCTTTATCTGTGTGTTTTTGGGGGAGGTTAAAACTCAAATAGATAAACAAGCGAGTTTCGAATTTGTTCAATAAGGAGAAAAACACATAAAATTGCTGGTAGACATAGAATGAGATTGATTGTCTTATTTCATGCATAACTAAAGTTTCGCAAGTATGTTTAAGGTGTCGTCAGTTGCGTTAGAAAATAAACGTAATAATATTTCTTTTGACATGGGGAAATTTGGTCTAGGAGACCTACAAAAGTAGCAGTTTGCTGGTTTTTATACCAGAGGCATTGTCAATTTCAGACATGCGTTGGTCATAATGTTTCACGCGTAACTTGATTTTCATAAGTCCATTTAGAGTGTTGTCAGTTGAGTTAGAAAACGAATTTAACGATCTTTTAAACTAGAGAGTTTTATAGTTTTATCATAAATCTATAACTTTTTATGATATTTTTAAGTCAGACATTCTATTTTAGAATTTTAATCGTGTGATTAATAGAGTTAAAACAGATGAGCTTTAGAGTTGAAGTGAAAGTATTTGACTCTTTAGAGCTGTTTTGAGTTATATTATTACTTGAGTAAGGCTGTCGGACAATAGAATCCTTTAGAGTTATTTGACCATACAAGAGTTGTCAATTATGTACTTTAGAGTACTTTGAAGTACTTCATAGTAATTTAGAGTTATTATAGAGTTGTAGAGATTGTTATAGAGATATTTAGTATTCTCTTTGAAAACTTTGTTGAGTAAAAGACAAGAATTGTTACCCTTTTGATGAGTTGTGAGCTAATATAAATAATTATTACTCTGTTGGCGTGTTTTAAGTATTTTCTGAGTTGATGAATAATTTGAGTTATTGACTAATAATACAATTTTACTCTATTGTGACTATTTGTGATTATTAATATAATTATTGAGATGAAATTTTGAGATTAGTAATTCAGAGAGCAATTACAAATTTTGAGATGAGTAATTCATAGATTAATTACAATGTTATTTGTAACCCCCTGAATTCAATATTTTTTTCTTGGTGGATATTAGTGACAGCTATGTGAATAGTAGAAATTAATTGGATTAATTTTAATTAATTTAAATTTAGAGGAAGATTAAAAATAATGTTTTTAAGAAGAATTTAGATTTAAGATAAAAATAAGATAGTTGTGTAGCGAGCGATTTTTGTCGGTGACGCGACCACCTTATCGCTGAAGTTTGGGTTTTCCTACTCGAGGAAGAAGGGTGCTAATTTTGATTTCTTATTTATCCCATGAAGCTGGAAGGTAAAGGGAAGCTATCTAAAACTAACCTTGCACATGATTGTTTAATTGAACAAACGCTTTAAAGAGATTGGGGGTCCGGGGTCAGGTTATACAATGGATAGTTGTCAATTACCCATTCTATATGTGGTTATCCACAGGATATTGGCTTTAGGTTTTGCTTTGTAATTGATGGTGTTTATCTGTTAATGGGTTGGGAAAGTTTCTTGGGAAATTTGAGTGAGTGAGTGAGTTTATGTTGAAGTTCGGGTGTCCCCGATGTTTTTGGTAAGGTGCTGGACTTAAGTTTTGGTGTGAAGGTACTGGACCTAGAGGTTTTTATTGGTATACTCGCTAAGGTTTCGCAATCTTATGCCTACGTATTCCCGTTTAAACGAAACAGGGAAATTAGAGCAATCGTAGTTCCTCCTATTCTATGGGAGGAAAAATATGTTTTGGTGTCTTGTTCAAAGCCCTTGATTGAAGCTAAAAGGTTTATTGACTGAGAGAGAATTTGTCATCTCTAAAGAGGGATTGGACTTCCTCGGAGGGAATTGTTGATTTTTGTGTGCCTTGATCAAAGCCCAAGGTTGAAGCTAAAAGGTTAATTGACTCGGCTATGGATTTACTTATATAAAGCCTAAGAGGAGGCTAAATAGGATCAACTCAACAAGAGAGTGTATATATTGGTGTCTTGTACAAAGCCCAAGATTGAGGCAAACAAGAGACTGACTCTTTGGGGGATATCTTTATACAAAGCCTAAGAGGAGGCTAAAGGCTTGACTTTTCTGGGGAAAATGTTCTTTCTGTCTTGTACAAAGCCCAAGATTGAGGCTAAAAGGGATTTTTGACTCCGCCGGGGAGGCTTGTATATGCCTTGTACAAAGCCCAAGATAGAGGCTAAAGGATTTGACTTTGCTGGAGAGAATTATCTATCTTGTACAAAGCCCAAGATGGAGGCAAAAAAAGGTTGACTCTGCTTTGGAATTATTTCTCGAAGTCTAAAGGAAGGCTCGGAGGAAATAACTCTGCTGGGGAAGATTTTTGTCCCCAAGCTTAAGAGAAGGTTATGAAATTTTATATCTTGTACAAAGCCCAAGATAGAGGCTAAAAAGGATTTGACTCAACAAGAGAATGCTTTTTATCTGTCCTGTACAAAGCCCAAGATTAAGGCTAAAGGGTTGACTCAATAAGAGACTACCAAAAAGGTGATTGACTCAACAAGAGAGTCTGAGACGGTGATTGACTCAACAAGAGAGTTTGAAAAGGATGATTGACTCAACAAGAGAGTCTGGATAAGTGATTGACTTAACAAGAGAGTCTAAAAAGGTTAGCTCCGCTGGGGAGCATCATTTGTACAAAGCCCAAGAGAAGGTTGTCTATGCTGAGGAAAGATCATTTATACAAAGCCTAAGAGGAGGCTAACTTTCTGCTGAGGATCATTGAGATCCCTAGGCAGGTCCAAGTGGGGAATCAAATCTTGCTGAGGGTTTCAGAAGAGCTGAAGTATCAGATGCCTTGAGGTTCTGATTTGAGATAGTGTTATACTAGTGTTAGACTGACCCTGGCTAGGTTTTTTAGGAGAGAGACTGGGTTTTATCTCTACTGGAGATTGATCAGGTGATCAGGGTTTCTTCCTATGTTTGTAGGGAACTTGAGAATATCTTTGAGACTCAAGGGAATTTAGACTGTCCAAGTCTACTGGTATGGAAGAGTTTTATCTTTTGTATGATGCCCAAGATGAGGCCGACTCTTTTAAGGGATGAGTATAAACCCTAAAATTGGTCCGAGGGTTTTGACTCATGAAAGACTGCTCTAGCAAAGGATGACTAAGTTCTGTCTTATACCTTTAAGAGGTCATCAGGGTCCTTGGATTAAGCCCAAGAGAAGTCATGAGAACTTCTAAGAAGCCGGAGGGTCCTAGTACAAAGCCCAAGAGGAGGCGGTGATGCTTTTAGGAAGCCCGTGGGTCCCAAACCAAGAAAAGTTCAAGAAATGCTATTCACCGAGAATAGACCATTTAATGAAAGTTCTATGGTTTGAAGAAACTCAAGAGATGCTATTCACCGAGAATAGATCAACTCTGAATTTGTTTGACAATTTCTAGGGTGATAGTCTGAGAAAAGGTTCACGAGGAATACTGCCTTTCTCTTTGTTCCGTATTGTTTAAGCCCAAGAGAAGGCAAGATTGTATCTGATAATTCTATGGGGATCTAGTTTTGTTTGTATTTAAGAGTGACCAACAGGGCTTTACCTAGTTTTAGACCTAGTTTTCGGGGAAAACTCTAAATAACTATACTAGTACATATATAGTTGATATATGACAAGTATTTTAAAAGGGTATGAAAGAAGACTAACCATGCGCAGCTTCCCACAATACAGTTATATATAATATATATATATATATATATATATATATATATATATATATATATATATATATATATATATATATATATATATATATATATATATATATATAAAAGCGAATAAATTGAAGCTGTTAAAACCTATAGGCGAGCAAGCTTCCATGCTGTATTGTTAGTTGTTCAAAGAAATTAAAGAAAGTTTTGATAACAAAATATATATTTGAATCTAAATCGAAAGGGAATTTAATTTTGAAAAGACTGTTGGGGCTTATACTTAAGGAGAGGCCCAAGGTTGTAACAGTGATTGTACTGTTGTTTTGAATATCGTATCAGGACTTATACAATGACTGAGGCCCAAAATAAGTTTATTTCCAAAATGGTTGGGTCTTACAACTCATGGAGAGGCCCAAAAGGTGTTTTAAAAGAAAAGAAATGGGACTTACAACACGAGGGTAGGTATAGTTGAAAATAGTTTGAAAACAAAGATTGCGTCGAAATTTCTGAAACTGTATCGGGACTTATACAATACACTGAGGCCCAAATTGTTTGATTTACAAAGAGGTGTGACTTACACTCTATCAAAAGGCCCAAAAGTGTTCAAGAAAAGAGGTGGGACTTATAGCTCGAGGAGAGGCCCATTTGATTTCTGTTTTGAAATGGCGATCGCGCCGAGATCTTTTTAACGCATTGGGTCTTATACAATAACTGAGGCCCCAAAATTGGTTTGGTTAAAAAGGGATTGGGTCTTACACTCTATTAGTGGCCCATGAGTGTTTGAAAAAGATTTGTTAGGGTGAACATCGAAGAAACCCTAATTTTTGAATAAAAATGGCATTTTTCAAAGGGTATTTTAAATAATAAATGATAAAATATCAATTATATTCAAAAACAAGTTTAATCAAGTTTAATCACATGAAAGCTTAAAATCCAATTAATTTTGAAAGATTAAAGTGTGAATTCCATTTAAAAAATGTTTAAAAATAATTAAAATGAAATCAATTACAAAAATTCTAATTATATTAAATAAATAATATAAATTGGATTTTTTTATGGAATAAAATATTTTAACATTTTTATGATTTTTTGCAAAAAGAACCAATAAAAAATAATTAAAAGTGAGAGAGAAATTATTTTCCCAAATCATTAAAAATAATATGAAAAATATTTAAAAAGTGGAAAAAGTGGTAAAAAAGGGGTCTGGGCGAGGGGGATTCGAACCCCAGACCTCAAGGTTGTAGTGCACGCCTTCTACCACTGGGATGGTGATACATCCGTGTATCAAAGTCACCCTAGAAATACATAAGGCATGCCTTGTTTTAGGCCTGGCCAAGGCAAGGCAAGGTTTTGGACCAAAAACGTAAAGGCCATAACTTTCTCATTTCTCCATGGATTGGGACAAAATTTATATGCATCTGGCCTAGAATTTCCCAAGGAATCCAATGGTGGTGGTGTTTTTTCAGATGAGGTCCCTATTTAAAAACCCGATAGTGTCTTTGAAAAAGGCCTATAATTGCATTTTCTATACTAACAAATGGTACGGGCAAGAATTACATGGAAAATTGGTTCAAACACAACATATATAACATGTATGAGATGTTTATGATCAGTGGACTACAAAGCAATGCATAATTTAGAAAGTTCAAGTGATGATGCACTTACCTCTTGAAGCTTGTTGTACAATCTGCCAAATTTCTTGTACCATAAGTAATTTGATGCTTTGGACACTCTCAATTGATCCCTTAGAAGCTTTTAGAATGGTTAGAACCAGCTGGAATCCTCAGGAACAAGTTTGAGCTCTTTCTTGCAAAAGGGGCAAAAGTGACCAATATGGCAACTCTCTCAAATGGTGTTCCAGATGTGGGGATCCATTTGGGATAGTTCAAGGATGCTATTTGGAGTATGTTTGAGGCTTTATCTAGTTTTGAAAGTGACTGAATCAAGACATGGCTTGAAAAATGCAAAAAAGTCCAATTTTGAGGTTTTGAGAGGGGACTTTGAGATTTTGGTGTTATAGGTCACATATGAGATTTTGGACAGCTTAGATATGACATATTGGATGTGTTTAGACCATGAGTTGTGATGGAAATGCTCTCTAACTCAAAAATTCAGAGATACCTTGCTAAAGAAGGCATTTTGGCCTAAAGAGAGGGATTTTGAGGAAAGCATCAGTTTGGTTGCTTCGGTGTACGCAAACTGAGCACAAATTAGCTCTATTTATAGTAGAGCAAGTTTGTTTTGCAACCAATAGTGAATGGTGGCTGCAGCAGGCCTTTGGCTAATGTTATGCAAAAGGAATCTCAAGTCTCCTCTAGCCATTGACTAGAGGTTAGGGCACGTGCGTATGGTTCTTTGATTCAGAGCTTATCCTTGACTCATTCAGTTGGAATAGGCTCAGTCCATGCCACCTTGGTGTATCCATTAAATGTATTGCAACAAAATTGGGGTCTTGGCACCTTTTTAGCTCTTTTAGGTTTGGCATGCTACTTGTAGATTCTTGAACTTTGGAGGCTTGGAGATCAGATCACCCCCTTGGATTTGATCCTCAGTTGTGTCCAAATGGATGACAAGGCTTGGATTTATCAGATTTGGACAAATCGAGCAAAATGCACAAAATCTGCCAAATCTGTCTTGTAAAAATCAATTCACGATGCCATGTTCCAAGGGTTATATCTCCTTGCTCAAATGGAATTTGGAGATGATCTAGTACTTGATGGAAAACCCTCATGGCATACTTTAACTTTGATGTCCACCCCTAGAACTAGTTTGACTTGGATCAAGGTGAAAAATTTCCCTACATTTTGGAAAAAGTAAGGCAGATTCTGACTTAGTGAAAATTTCACTGTGTTGGAAAAATGCCATTTTCATGTTTTCAGCCATTTTGATCACTCCATAACTTAAAATCAATGAAGAATTGGAATGAGATGTAGTTGACACTTTTAAAGTATGCCATGAGAGCTACAAATTCAGCTTTCGACCATCCAAAATGGTTGCTTGGATCTCAAGTTATGATCCTTGGAAGTTGGTACCCTAGCCACTTTGTTTCATAACTTAGAAAAATTCTAAGTTCTTTATGGTTTTTCTTGATGAATGATGATTCAAATCACATATTAACATTGTTTTAGGGTTAAGGAACCTTGTTTGACCAAAAAATCAAAAAGTCAAACTTTGACTTCTTATACAGTTGACTTTTTTATCAGATAAATTTTAAACTATGCGATCCTTTGTGAAATCAATCCTTGGGCTCAAACAAACTTCATGGGGGACCTCCAAGGGTAGTTAGGGATGTCTTGAGTCATGTCCCAAGGTTTGGGAGCATGCCTTGGTCAACAGTCAAAGACACAGTTGATTTTTTCCTCAAAACCCTAATTGTGGTCTAGATGAAAATGAAACTTGTGAGTCAAGCTTCTTGGATTAATCAATTGTTGTAAATGGATCAATGTAGTGTATTGGAGACCCTCAAATCATGTCTTGAGGTTTTGGCTCATGTTTTGTCCCAAAAGTCCACTTAGGGGTGAATTAGGTCAAGAAACCCTAATTCCTGATTTTTGGTGAATGCATCCCCTGAGGCTAAATTGATTTGATGATTGGGTCCATGAAGTCCCTTAGAGTATCTTGGATTATGCTTTGAAGCATTGGCTCATGCCTAGAGGAAAATTTCCAACTGGAGGTCTCAGTCAACCAAAACCCTAATTTGGTGACACTGGTGATCTTGAGGCTTGATCCCCCTAGAATGTTGCAACCTTGTGCTTGATTCTTGATGTAGAAGACCTCTTGATCCTTCATGGATGTTTGAGAGGCTTGACAAGTTGTAGATCTTTTCATTTCTTGATTGATCCTTTGTCTAAGTGCTCTGAGAGGGCTTAAAACCCTAATCTTTGATTGTAGTGAATGCTCAATAATCCTTGAGGAGATTGATGAGGCATGAAGGTACATCCATATTGTGATAATGATTTGCAAAATGATGGGAAATCTTATTGGTCAAAATTTGGGGTATGACAGATGCCCCTATTTAATCTTCTTGGGCCCAAAGGTGTGAATGGCGAAGGTATTCGGGCATTCGGGGTGCAAGCGGATTAAATATCAGAATACCCGAAATTTTGGCGGTGGTTATGAATGGCAGTTTTCTCATCCATCTTCTTTCGCTAAGCAATGATGCATAGAAAAGGTAAACTTCCCCTCGATCTTGGTCTTCAGCCAAGGAACTGATCTCAGTTTTCTTTTGAAATAAACTTCCCCTCGATCTTGGTTTTCTACCAAGGAATTGGTCTCATTTTCTGATATAAACTTCCCCTCGATCCTGGTTTCTTACCAAGGAACTGGTCTCAGTTTCTAATATAAACTTCCCCTCGATCCTGGTTTCCTACCAAGGAACTGGTCTTAGTTTCTGATATAAACTTCCCCTCGATCCTGGTTTCCTACCAAGGAACTGGTCTCAGTTTCTTTTGTCAATAAACTTTCTTGACAAGGGACGCTGTTCGTAGCGGTTTTCCTCAAACTTATCGCCAAATTTTCCTCGGGAGATGCCATTTGATGGGAAAAAATTTTGATGTCAGACTTGTTGGGGAACCCATTCGTCTGAGTTGCAGAGGTGCACAAACTTCTCTGTTTGGAGACGCCATTTGTCGACTCTACTGGGGAAAACGAGTCTCTTGAGAGACTGCTTTCTGCTTGGGTATATTACATCATACTTTTCTCTAGGTCTTCTCAGAGAAATGCCATGTGATGTAATTTGATTTGGAGGTACTGGTAACCTTTTCGTCAGTGAATCTTTTGGAGAAAAACTGCTATACTGCCGAATCTTTGATTAAGAGCCTTTCTCTGAGGATTTTCCTTAATCCGGGAAAACGAAGATATCATCTTCAATGGCGAAGAGTGACGTTCGTCGAAAGTTTTCTTGTTTTTCAGAGGTTCAAGTTATCAAAGTGGTCAAGGACCGTTTCCAATCCAAAAATAAACTGGAGGAGAGATCGCTCAGATGATTTGCTTCCTGACGAGAAAAGGACTGACAACTCGATTGAGAGGACTTTTATCACTAGGGGATAAGACCGACTGGAGTGATAGTGATGCAACATGAATATGAATGTAAATCAATAATGCATGAGGTATGTATGTTTATGCTGACAAAAGTGACGCGACATACAGACTAATAGATGAACACGACTAGATACTAGACCACTGCAGGGGATGGAAAGTATCATCTGGTCAAAATAGAAATTTTGCCTTGCTTAGGAGAGATAGTCCCTGTGGGGAACAACCGCTGGTCGGACTTAGGAGGTAAGAACTCTTTCGGGGATGTCGGATGGAATATTCACATCTGACACAGCTGATCCTTCATTCAGGTGTACTGGTTTGAGAAGGAGTACTTTGATTCTGCACTTTGAAGCTCAATTGCTTTCGGAGAAGCGATCGATGTTCTTTCGATGTTCAATAGTCAAAAGAAATTGCCATTTTTATTTTAAAAGCAGAAAAAATATTTGACAAGTAAATTCATTTTTGTTTTATTTCAAGAATCATTAATCATGTTAAAATGTCGTTCTGTAAAGCTAAAACAAATAAGAATTGCAACACAAAAGCACTAGGGCTCAAATTTTATTGATAGGATGGAAACGAGCCAAGCGCGTGATCCCATAGAGTATTTACAAAGTTAGAAAATGGAAATTTAAGGAAAAAGGGCTACATTGAAACATAACGACCACTATCCTTCTACCAACTTTGAATTCTGGGCATCCTGAGCTTCCTTCGAAGATGACCTTGACTGGAGTTTTCCTGATGGATGGCATAACTGTTGCTGGAGGACTTGCTCCTTTGTTGGACGTAGTTACTTGCCATGAATCCCGAATTTTTGCCTGAATTGTACTTTGAGGTTTCCAATCCATCGGGATGATTTTTTTTATTATGTCTCTAATTTTTGCCTGGATCTCCCTTTCGAGTTTTCAATCCACCGAGACGTTTTTTTTATTTAGGCGAAGCATTTCTTGACTATGTCAACATTAGTGGGGTAGGAAAAGTCTTCTCCATCCATGGTCGCGAGTCTCAAGGCGCCGCCTGAGAAATATTTCTTGACCACATAGGGGCTGTCATAATTCAGAGTCCACTTGCCCCGGGAATCAGTGAGAAATGATTGTAACTTCTTGAGCACAAGGTCTCCTTTCCTGAAGACACGGGGTTGGACCTTTTTGTCAAACGCCTTCTTCATCCTTTGCTGATACAACTGACTATGGTATAATGCTGTTATTCACTTCTCTTCTATCAGATTCAGTTCATCGTGTCGATTTTGACACCATTCAGCTTCTGTTAGCTTGGCTTCCATGAATACCCGGATTGATGGGATCTCTACTTCTATGGGCAGGACTGCTTCCATGCCATATTCTAGAGAGAAAGGGGCTGCCCCTGTTGAAGTGCGGACGGATGTGCGATAACCTTGAAGAGCAAAGGGTAGCATCTCGTGCCAGTCTTTATAGGTTACGACCATTTTTTGAACAATCTTCTTGATGTTCTTGTTAGCCGCTTCTACCGCTCCGTTCATCTTAGCTCAGTAGGGAGATGAGTTATGGTGTTCGATTTTGAACTCAGTACACAACTCGTTCATCATCTTGTTGTTCAAGTTGGATCCATTATCCGTAATGATCTGGCTATGAACACCATAACGGCAGATGAGATTATTTTTGATAAATCGGACTACCACTTGTCGGGTCACATTAGCGTACGACGCTACTTCGACCCACTTGGTGAAGTAATCAATGGCTACCAGGATGAACCGATGTCCGTTTGAAGCTTTGGGTTCGATCATGCTAATCATGTTGATTCCCCATATGGAAAAAGGCCATGGGGAAGAAAGGACTTTCAGATGCGTTGACGGTACATGGATCTTGTCTGAGTATATCTGACACTTGTGACACCTCCTCATGTACTTGTAGTAGTCAGATTCCATTGTCAACTAATAGTACCCTGCTCTTAGGATTTTTCTCGCCATTGTGTGTCCCTTGGCATGAGTGCCAAAGGATCCTTCATGAATCTCTTTCATCAACATGTTTGCTTCTGGTCCGTCTATGCATTGGAGCAAGACCATGTCAAAGTTTCTCTTATAGAGTGTATCACCGCTCAGGAAGAAGTTGCCTGCCAATCTCCTGAGGGTTTTTCTGTCTTTTCTGGATGCCCCAGGTGGGTATTCTTGTTTTTGAAGGAAGCATTTGATATCGTGATACCAAGGTTTGTCATCTATGACTGCTTCAATTGTGAAGATGTAGGCGGGCCATTCCAGGCGCATTATGTCAATCATAGGTACGTCGTTCCATCGACCTACACTAATCATGGAAGAGAGAGTGGCTAATGCATCAACCATGTGATTCTCCTCATGAGGGATGTGATGAAACTCGATTATGTTGAAGAAGGGTAACAACCTTCTCGCGTAATCTTTGTAAGGAATCAATCCTGATTAGTATGTGTTCCAATCTCCTTTGATCTGATTGATAACCAGGGCTGAGTCGCCATATACATCCAAGTTCTTGATCCTTAAGTCGATCGCTTCTTCGAGACCCATGATACAAGCTTCGTATTTGGCCTCGTTGTTTGTCCACTTGAATGTCAGTCTGGCAGTGAAAGGAATGTGGGTACCCTGAGGTGTTATGATGATTGCCCCAATTCCATTTCCATAATTGTTGACAACTCCGTCAAAGATTAGTTCCCATTGGGATCCTAATTCTGGCCCTTCACTGGGTAGCGGTTCATCGAAATCTTTCATTTTTAAGTACATAACATCTTCGTCTGGGAAGTCAAATCCGACTGATTCCTGATCGTCAATCGGTTGATGAGCCAAATGATCAGCTAAAACACTTCCTTTAATGGCTTTCTGAGCATGGTACTCGATGTCGTATTCTGATAGCAACATCTGCCAACGGGCAATCCTTCCCATGAGAGCAGGCTTTTCAAAGACGTAGTTGTTTGGATCCATTTCTGAGATTAACCAAGTAGTGTGAAAAATCATGTACTGGCGAAGATGTTTGGCTACCCAAGCCAGAGCACAACAAGTATTCTCAAGCATAGTGTACCGAGTCTCACAATCGGTGAATTTCTTGCTCAAATAATAGATGGCAGACTTTTTCCTTTTCGTTTCGTCTTGTTGGCCAAGCATGCAACCCATGGAGTCTTCCGAGACTGTTAAGTAGATGATCAGTGGTCTTCCTTCCACTAGAGGTGGTAGAATCGATGGCGGTTTGGCAGTCTTCTGTCTAAATGCAGTCCTGATTCTTTTTGAGTAATTTGAAGATTGGTGCACATGTCACGATCATGAGGAATATAAATCTGGAAATGTAATTCAAACGTCCCAGGAATCCCCTGACTTATTTTTCAGTCTTTGGAGAAGGTATTTCTTGAATGGCCTTGACCTTATTAGGATCAACCTCAATTCCTTTCTGGCTGACAATGAACCCTAAAAGTTTTCCTGAGCGGACACCGAACGTGCACTTATTGGGATTCAAGCGGAGTTTGTACTTTCTCAACCGCTCGAATAGCTTTGACAGGTGGGTCACATGCTCCTCTTTTGTTTTAGATTTGGCAATCATATCATCGACATGCACTTCTATCTCTTTGTGTATCATGTCATGAAACAGAGTAGTCATGTCCCTTTGATAGGTTGCCACGACGTTCTTCAAACCAAATGCCATTACCTTGTAACAAAAAGTGCCCCAACGGGTGATAAATGAAGTTTTCTCCATGTCTTTCGGCGCCATTTTTATCTGATTATAGCCTGAGAATCCATCCATGAAGGAGTAGACTTTGAACTTTGCTGTACTGTCCACTAGCATGTCAATGTGCGGTAAGGGAAAGTTATCCTTTGGACTGGCTTTATTCATATCCCTATAGTCTACACACATTCAGACCTTTCCATCCTTTTTTGGAACTGGCACTATGTTGGCTAACCATTGAGGATATTCTGAAGTGGCGAGGAAACCCGTGTCAATCTGCTTTTGTACTTCTTCTTTGATTTTGATGGCTATGTCCGGATGAGTCCTTCTGAGTCTTTGTTTTACCGACGGACATTCTGAAGTTAACGGTAAATGATGTTCCACGATGCTGGTATCCAACCCTGGCATTTCCTGATAGGACCAAGTGAATACATCGGAAAACTCTTTGAGAAGCTTTATCAAACTTTCCTTGATAGTTGGACTGAGTAGTGCCCCATTCTTGACTTCTTTTCTCTCTTCTTCTGAACCTAAGTTGATCGTTTCTAACAGTTCTTTGTGAGGTTCAATGGACTTTTCCTCTAATCTGAGTAATCGAGAGATCTCTTCTGGAATTTCTTCGTCATTTTCTTCTTCAGCCTTAAATACCGGGAATTCAAAGTTGGGAGAAGGCATTGGATTGTATGTTTCAACGGGGTTTAAAACAAGCAATCTGCATGACGTGATGATTGTTTTTAGAAGAGATAAAGAGAATGCAAGAGTGTGTGTAGTGTATTTTCTTTGGAAAACTGCTTGTTTTTATTATTTGAGTTGTTTTTTAGGATTACCATTTTCTGAAAAAGCAAAAAGAGAAAACAACAATAAATGCAGAAATTATAGAACGACGTTATTTTATTTATGATTTTGTCGATTCATGAAACTACAGCCCTATAAAACAAAACTCTATCGCTTAGGGCGAAGCGAAGAGGTACATTTACAGAAAGTGAGCCCTATCAAAACATCTGTTTCACCCGGGCAAGGTGAAAGGTTAAGATAAAGACGACAATTACTTAGACTTATGGACAATCTTCGGGACATTGACAACAACCCATTGGCGGCGAACTCCTCAGTGAATCACAGAGTCTGGCACTTTCCTTCTCGGCTTGTCTTCAGATATAACGCTGATTTCTGGTGGAGCATGATCATTGGAATCTATTTCCCAGGCAGAGTTGTCATAGGCGAACTCTTCTGATGTATCTTGCATAGTGTTTGCACTCTCAGGTAGATCTCCCCATCCAGTTGGCTGGATATCTTCGAGCCTGATATGAGAGCTTTCAGGAGCTGTGTACTTGACCAAGTAGTCATACTCTCATTTGGTTGTCCTAAGGTGTCCCACAATTCTTTGGAACTGGAGGAGTCATCCCTCTCGATGACGTTGACCTAAGGAAGAGCATAGTTGATGAATTTTAGTCCTGTAAGCTTTGTAAATTCATCATTTTACTGGGTATTTTCTGAATGCCTTGAGTGTTGATCCCATGACATCATGGGGATGCAGGTATTCTTCTCAATGATGCTCAGCTGATATTCATCATTCGACTGACTCTCTTGCCCCGAGTCTCCTGGGTATGGCTGCCAGATAGGCAGGCCATCCATTGGGCCATAATAGTCGTGGTCAAAGTTGTCTTTCATCAGAGTGTCCTCCTCTAATGAGTTGGGTGGAGCACGGTATCCTTCCGGATCACAATCTCCGTATATCATCTTGACATCTGACCTTGGTATAAATCTCATACTCTGTGCGGGATAGAAAAATGGCGTAGGCATTTCTCCTTGAGACATATAACGTCCTCGTTAAGATAGGACTTCCACTCTTCATCTGTATCAGAGGAGTCACCCTCGTTGATGGTATGTACTTCTTGAGATACTGGGTGAAAGAAACCTCCACTGTGAAAGAAGTTCTGAATGGGGTGAAGACCTTCATCGTTAGTAGCAGTCTGGGTACAGGTTAAGGAAAAACCAAGACCCTTCCTTGTTTTGTTATCAGTAGGAATGACAAGCCGTCCCCATCCTTTTGCATTGTTACTTTTGATCACTCGAGAGCATCTTTGTACGAGGAAATCGACGTTCCTCTCTCTGATTGGTTATCATTGCTCACCGAAAGTGCTTGGAACTGGGTTCCTACAACCTCCTCTGGTTCTACACAAGTGGACGATGATAGGTTACTCACGATCAAGGCTTATTCTCCACAGACTGTGACTAGTTGGTCGTTCTTAACAAACTTCAGCTTTTGGTGAAGTGTTGAAGTGACTGCCCCAACCTCGTGTATCCAAGGTCTTCCTAACAAATAGTTGTATGTTGCCCAGATGTCCATGACCTAGAAAGTGACTTGGAAAGTGTGAGGACCGATAGTTATGGGAAGGTCGACTTCGCCGATAACTGTTTTTCAGGATCCCTCAAATGCTTTGACGATGACCTCACTACCTCTCATCGGAGATCCTTTAAAAGACAGTCACATTAATGTGGACTTCGGTATGACATTTAAAGCTGATCCGATATCCACCAGTACACTGGCTAAAGCATCGTCCTAGACGTTAACTGTAATATTGAGCACCATGTTGTGACTTTTGCCTTCTTCTGGCAATTCCTCATCACTAAATCCCAAGTTGTTGCAAGAAGTGATGTTGGAGATGATGTTGTCGAATTATCTTATTGTTACATCCTGTTCCATAAAGGCCTGCTCTAAGACTTTCTGTAGAGCTTCTATGTAAGCTTCGGAACTGAGTAAAAGAGATAACACTGATATTTTTGAAGGTGTTTGCAATAGTTAGTCAACAATGTTGTATTCAGTCTTCTGGATGAGCTTCAGCATCTCATCATTGTTCTTTGAAAGGTCGGGATCACTGATTGGACCGACTGGTTAAATGGGAACTTCGATTTGAGGTTCCCCTTCTTTGTTAGGTTCTCCAACTCCTCGGTTGAAGATTCGACGGCTCCGTGTTACCCGACTGATGTCTGCAATATTCACTACGGAGGGTAATGTAATTTCCTTTCCATTCTCAATTGTCGTTGCACCGTATTTGTAATCGCCTTATCAGACTTGTATGGTACTGGTCTTGGCAGATAGATAACTACAGGAGCCTTCTGATTTTTTTGACCATCATAGCTGGCCTCAATTGGTTCAAGGTTGAGCACCTTTCCGCTATCAAGAGGGACTCTTAATTCATGGAGTAAAGGGATTATGGCGCATATATCTTTGGCCCCTTCTCGCTTAGGGATCAAGACAACATCTTTGCCTCGATTAGGACTATATTCTGACGTTGAACCAGAGCTTGACCATGGTTGAATCTCCTTATGGTCCAATTGACTTTGAAGGGCTTCTCGCACGAGGTAGCATCCTTGGTTATTCTCCGAGCAGACTCTACAATGCTCGTAGTTGTGTGGTGGCACCCGGCCACGTCTGCTTTGAATGTAATGTAACCTTACTAGGTCAGTTTCCATTGATCGAACATCCTGACTTTGATGCTTAGTAGGGTTCCCGTTAGTCATGCTGACTTGTTGTGTGTCTTCGTCTAAATATATCGGAAGCCATAGTGGTTTAACAAGTGTTGCAAAGTTCTTTGAACGAGAGCACATCCTTGGTCGCTCTCACGGCATACTGTACAGTTCTGATAATTATCCGAAGTCAGAAAACTGAGCTGGACTTGCTTAGCGTGCAACTCCACCAAGCTGGTATTCATTAAGGGAATATCAAAGATTTGAATCATATTTACTTGTTAATGACTTCTATCGTGGTAATCCTGAATCCATCCAAGATCCATCTGACACTGGAGGGCCTCTTGTATAAAAGAGCATCCCTGATTGTTTTTTGAGCGGATAGGACAGGAATCGTAATCGTGTCGTGGCAGATTATGATGTTGGCTTTTCCTTGAGTGCATTGCCACCAAGTTGACATTCATTGCCAGGATGTTGTGGTTCTGAATGATGTTGGAATTTGTATAAGTCATGTTGACCTCACGGATTTGGTGATCCTGGATCCATCCGAGATCCATCTGTTCTTGTAGAGCTGATTGCACCACAGTACATCCTTGATTGTCTTTCGAGCAGATATCACACTGGAGATAGTTATGAGAAGGTACATGATCGTATCCGCTCTGCCTGTAATACATCTTGACTAGGTTGGTTCCCAATAAGAGTACATCATGAATTTGATAGCTGTGTTTAGACTCTTCCTCTATCAAATTTATTGCAGCTTTCTCGTGTTGAGGCAACGGGTTCATCTGAACATTTGGATTTATATCCTTGAAGGATAAGACCCCGCTCCTGACAAGCTTTTACACATCGAACTTGAAGCTGAGATAGTTTTCTATGTTATGCCCTGGTCCTCCTTGATGATAAGGACAAGTCTGATCCGCTTTGAACCAAAATGGTTGATTTTCCGGTATTGTAAGAGGAGACCTGGTCTGGACGTGCCCCTTGGCTTGTAGTAATGGAAACAGTTCTGCGTACAACATTGGTATAGGGTCGAACCCTGGTGGTCACGTTGTACGATTGTTGTTGTACTGAGGATGAGCCTGCTGAAGAGGCTGTTGTGTCCTTTGCTGATATTGTTGTTGATTCGGTTGGCTCTGAACAACCTGAGTTTGATACATAGAAACAGGCGCAGGGTTAATAGCAGGAGTTACAGCTGCTACTGGTTGGTATCATCGCCTTTGCTTTTCGAGAGAGATATTACCAATATCCTGCTCTTTTTTCATAGGGAGAGCACTACTGTATCTTTTGGTACTGTTTGATGGTCCTACATCTTTAATTAAACGTCCTTCTCGAACTGCTTCTTCAAGACGAACTCCCATGCCAACCATATCAGTGAAGTCGCTGGGCGCACTGTGTAGCGCAATTTTTGTGGTTTCGAATCATTATCGCTTTGGTACTACAGTTCGATTCATTTTTTATCCTATTAAGCTGTTTAAGGAAGGGAAATAGATGTCTCCAATTAACCCTGCTTGCAAACTGAGGTTGAATAGTCAAAACTGTTGGTTTACAGGTGCTATCAAAATAGGGGGGGTTCTCCCTTTGGTTTATTAACCTAAAAATAGTGTCTAGGCTATTGGTAAGATGTTAAGACCGATGCTTTTCGATTGATGTATGGAGGTACTGGATTTTAGGTTTTTTTGATTAGTATGCTCGCTAAGATTTTGTAATCTTATGCCTACGTATTCCCTGAAACAGGGAAATCAGAGCGATCGTAGTTCCTCCTATTCTATGGGAGGAAAAAGGTTGTTTTTGGTGTCTTGTTCAAAGCCCAAGACGTGAAACTAAATAGGTTTGTTTGTATCTTGTTCGAAGCCCAAGATGTGAAGCTGAAGGGTCTATTCTGAGAGAGAATTTGTCATCTCTAAAGAGGAGTTGTTGAGGTTTGTATGATGTGAGCAAGGCACAACTTTGATGCTAAAAGGTTGATTGACTCAACCAGGAGTTTCCTTATATAAAGCCTAAGAGGAGGCTGTTGACCCAACAAAAGGGTATTTATTATTTGTCTCGTACGAAGCCCGAGATAGAGGCTAAAAGGGTTGACTCAACAAGAGAGTGCTAACAAGTGACTGACTCAACAAGAGAGTGCTTTTATTTGTCCTGTATAAAGCCCAAGACGGAGGCTAAAAAAGGTTGACTCAACAAGAGAGTCTGAAGGTGATTGACTCAGCAAGAGAGTCTTTTTATACTCAACAAGAGAGTGTTTTGTTGTCTTGTACAAAGCCCGAGATAGAGGCTAAAAGGAAATTTACTCAACAAGAGAGTCTTTTATACTCAACAAGAGAGTGATTAATATGTGTCTTGTATGAAGCCCAAGACGGAGGCTAAAAGTGGTTGACTCAACATGAGAGTCTTTTATACTCAACAAGAGAGTGTTTTGTATGTGTCTTGTATGGAGCCCAAGACGGAGGCTAAAGAGGGATGGACTCAACAAGAGAGTCTTTTATACTCAACAAGAGAGTGTTTTATATGTGTCTTGTATGGAGCCCAAGACGGAGGCTAAAGAGGGATTGACTCAACAAGAGAGTCTTTTATACTCAACAAGAGAGTGTTTTTCTATCTCGTACGAAGCCCGAGATAGAGGCTAAAAAGGGTTGACTCAACAAGAGAGTCTTTTATACTCAACAAGAGAGTGATGTATATGCCTTGTACAAAGCCCAGGACGAAGGCTAAAAGTTTGACTCAACAAGAGAGTCTGAAAAGGTTAGCTCCACTAGGGAGAATCATTTGTACAAAGCCCAAGAGGAGGCTATCTGTGCTGTGACTGTTTCAGTTTAGTGACAGGCCCAGTGTGTTGGATAAAAGAGAAAATCGGTTCTTATAAAGAGAAAGATATAGGTACGGTTGTGCCTTGGTATTGATCAGAGGATCAGGGTTATTTCCTGTTCTTAAAGGAAATGGGAAATCCCACGTGTATTGAGACTGTCCAAGTCTACTGGTGTTTTGAGAAATAGATCCTCAGATAGTGAATGATCTTTCTATGATGCCCAAGAGAAGGCTGGTATGTTAAGGGATGAAGGTCAACCCATTAACTGGTCTGACACTTGACTCAGAAAGACAGCTCTAGCAAATTGATGACTAGGTTCTGTTCCTATACCTGTAGAGGTCTTTGGGTCCTTGTACTAAGCCCAAGAGAAGGCATGAGAGCTTGTAAGAAGCTGAAGGGTCCTTGTACAAAGCCCAAGAGGAGGCGGGGATGCTTTTAGGAAGCCTGTGGGTCCCTAAACCACGAGAAGTTCAAGACATGCTATTCACCGAGAATAGATCAAGCCAGGAAAGTTCGAGAATTTGGAAGAAACTCAAGTGATGCCATTTACGGAGAAAAGATCATGTCTGGGGAGTTAGAGTTTCTGTGACAATTTCTAAAGGTGACAGTCTGAGAAAGGGTTCACCGAGAATACTGCATTTTTACGTCTCCATATTGTTTAACCCCAAGAGGAGGGAAAACTGTATCTGGAAATCCTATGGGGATCTAGTTTTGTTTGTATTTAAGAGTGACCAACAGGGCTTTACCTAGTTCTAGACATAGTTGCCGGGGAAAACTCTAAATAACTATACTAGTATTACACAGTTGATATGTGGCAAGTATATAAAAGGATGTGAAAGAAGACTTACAGTGAAGCAGCCCCACCATACAGTTACATATAGTAAATGAAAGCGGATAAACACTTACCCGTTGTAGAGCTTCCATGCTATTTTGTTAGTTGTTCAACAAAGAAATTAAAGAAAGTTTTGATGACAACATATATTTTTGAAATTCTGGTATCAGATATGTGATGTTAAGTGTGATGTCACAACATCAATATCTGCAGTATGAACAAGACAATAACAACACTGAATAGCACACAAGAATTGTTCACCTAGTTCGGTCTAACAACCTACATCTGGGGGCATACCAAGCCAGGAAGGAAGTCCACTATTAGTTGTATCAAATTACAGACTCAACAAACCAGTTGACAATCTACCTAATTTAATCTCTACACAATGACCCTTCTATCTAAGTCCTCCCTAGATAAGAGACTCCATCTCACTTCCAATCATCGCAATGATGTCTAGCAGTCAACATCTCCACCACTACATCAACAGCTTGATTACCAACAAATTTTCAAACACAGAAAAGTAGAAGTCACACTTCCATGACACACCTTGGAGTTGCTTAACAGCTTCCTCCAAGAACAATACAATACTCATTACCTACAGGTCTCTGAGTAAAAACACAGTGACCATCTCACAATCCGAGTGGTTCACTTAGACAAAGCCCTAATGATCTACATCTTGGACCCATGCCTATTCTAGATTACAAGCATTCTATTTATAACTATTTCCCAACTGGATTTGGGCCTTCAAATCACAACAAATCTTCTGCCCCAAGTCTGCAAAAGATTATGCTTCTAAATAGATCTTCAATTAAATCTTCATCATTAATTCTGATTATTCTCCATATCTTTTTGCATTAAATTAGCAACAAACTAATCTCTTCATAAATGATTGCACCAGAACATATCTACCCCATGATATTCGCCTGCAATCTCTGATTCTCTTCAGCAGAATATCCAGCAACACGCGCAGCCCTAATAAAACATCTTTGACTGATGTTCACAACTGATGTTAAGACACCGGGTTTAACATCAGCGCACAATTGCAACCCTTACGCCCTTACCACACCAGAATGTTAAATAAACATAACAATAATGTTAGAAGCTCATGTTGAAACATCAACCATGACATTAACATTGTTTTACCAAAATTTCTGCTAATCCCAAGAACTAACAATCTCCCCCTTGGCTAATTTTGGCTAAAACAAATTTATAAACATTACAGCTCAAATTACAGCAGCAATTACAACCCTATACTACTGTTAGAAGTCATTTGATCCTAACAGTAATCATCAGTAGCTACTGTGTACAACAACCATGGAGAATCGTCTTCTTGGCTAATTTTGAATGATGTTAGGACATCATGTTGGACATAACATCACCATAACACAGCAACTTCAGGCAGCACATTAGGACCTAAGAAGTAGAAAGTCCTGAAGTATTGGTGCACATGAGGAAGAAGATATTTGACACTCCCCCTCAATCCAACACATTTCTTTTTCCTTCTAGGACATACCCAGAACAAATGTAGAAGGCTCCTTCAGAAAAGAAATGTATGTCTATACATCAAAGACCAATGGTGGCAGAAGAGAATTCTGCACACCTTCTTTGATCAGACACCGGGTTAAATCTGTGGCATAAGATGAACCTTAAGAAGTGCCATTCTGCCAACCCAGGTAACTCAGAACACAAGTCACAACCGTGTTCATAACTCAGGACACAAGTCACAAAGACTCAACACCAACTCAAGGATAGGACATCCTCTTGACACCTCTGAACCACATCTGGAACTGCAGACTCCAGACATAGCATCTGCACAAACCATTTAGCAAAACCCTTTCCTTTCTCCCCGTTTTTAGCCACAAATTGGCAAAGGAAGCCCTCACAGAACCAGACCTAAGTAGTGCTCACCCAAAAACGAACAAATGCCATAAGACTTATGAAACAATAACACTCACTGGCTGAAGGAGCAAAGAATAACCTCTATAAATAGCTGACCAGTTACTTTGGAATTAACGAGCCTTGAATAGTCAAAGTTCTTGGTCATAGAAACGCTATTTTTGGAACTAAAAACTCCATCCAAATTCAATGTCTACCATCCAAAACAGTCTTGACCGCCTTTATTGCTACTAAACTGATTCTTACCATAAATTGTGCCAAAAAAGTTCCATGCATAGTCGAAGACACGTGTTTCACCTTATCCTTACACCACCGTCCAGAATAATTCCTTGTTTGGCTCAAGAAAAACATGTCCTGTACCATGTTCTGACATCTTATCAGACAATGTCTGCTTGCTCACAGTATTATCAACCTAAGACTCCACAGAAGATTATACATTCCAATAAAATTGTCTTCAGGCTTCTCCTCAGAAGTATGTGTACACATGATTCAAATACTTAGCTTCACATGGCTAGAACCATCCAATGCCAACCAAAAGCCTAATATCATAACATGTTATCTGACATTATATCCTCATAAGAGGCAACCAGTCTCCACAAGCTTGATCATCATGCAAGCTTCACAATATATGCACCTTTGCAGCAAGATCCATAGACACGTACTCCCCCTGTCATGGTTAACTAATGCTTTGGATGGAGATAAACATTTAAGCACACTTACTGAGCACCTGCATTTTGGTACCATTGTCCCTTTCTCCAAAGGCAGTCATTCCCTATCATACTCTTCATCTTCAGACTTCCAATCACTCAATACCCGATCTACTTCAGTCTTCTCTACATTCTCCATCCAAGGCAGACCTTCTACTTCATCATTCTCCCGTATGACTATGTAGACTTTCCTTAGACATAATGTATGCACCAAACTCCTAAACCAGAGCATAACCATCCTTCACCAAGGATATTCAACCAGATAATGTCCCAACACAAGTTAGAACATCTGCCACACACCAAGATATCATCACCACGACTCTTGATATGCTCCACCAACTGGACTTACTATTGCATAGTAATCCAAAGAACTAGAGAATTAACCTCTCATCCACCTTCAAGAAGAATAATCTCCTTGAGTCTTCAACTCAACACCCTTCTGCCCAAGAGTAACTTGTTCAAAGACAATCCTCAATAATAACCAGCTGCCACACTCTGATTATCTTGATTCTTCGAATCCACTTCTGAGATCAACCAAATGCCACAGTTTGATCACCTCATTCATGAATCCTCATATGAAAACAACCAAATCCCACATTTTAACCTTTTTCACATTTGTCAGAACTCTAACAAAGATATCTTGATCCACCAATGGAACTTGATCTTCAAGTCACATGTTCCACTTGCTCAACAGCAAACACACTTAGACTCCCTAAGCCATGGTCATGTAACATCTTCTCCTTCCTGCAGCTCCCACAAACTGCCATGAGAACGATCTTTTTGAAGCATCCTATTGTTCATTCTTGTAGATCACCCTATCATTAGACGATGTGCCACATCATCAGTTGAGACTCCTGATGTTAAGCTAGATGTCAGAACATTATTTCATCCAACTGTTGAATTCAGCTCTACCTTCTGCCACTCAGAAGAACCTCCTCCCTTTGCAGAAACAGATTTCCATGCTCTCATAGACTTGATTCAACAATCAAGTTTGAGTAGACAACCTCCATCCTGCTTAGAAACTCCAAAGACTTCAAACCTACCACATATGAATCTTCAGAAAATAAGTAGTCCAAGACTACCCCATAGCAATACTAAAGAAAGTCACTTCCCTTAGTAGAGCCGTCAGTAGAAAGCCAGAGATAACTGCCACTTATCCTCGACCTTCACAACCAGAGCAAACACCATGCTCCAAACCACTTAGATCAGAAAGAAAGTGATCCAAGCTGAAACCAACAAGATTATGATGTCTTCATAGTCTTCCATCTTCATCTTCAACAGCACCACCATTTGGACAAGTCATTCACAATACTTTCTAGGAACAGATGCTAAGCAATAATCCCAGGTCAACACCTAGGCGACTTGTGAACGAATGTAGAACCCCTCCCATGATTCTCCAAACCTATGATGAAAAGATGTTAAAACAATTGACAGAACATCCTTAATTTTTTCTTTCAAGGATAATCAATTCAATACTTGTGAATTTCACAAATAGCAATTGATCTTAAATCCCTATGGTTTAACCCTTCTTCAGATTCCAACATCTTCTGAATCTTCTTCATGACAAACCATCATGACCGCCATTCACACCACAAAAGCATTCCAGGTTAGGTCAGTGTCTTGACCTTTCACTCCTCCCTGAGCAAAGAACTGAAATGATGTTTCAACATCAGTTCCGACATCAGCAATCATTACACTAAACATCTACTATGGCTTTGGAGACAACAACCATAGTAATTCACACACATCTCTTGCAAGGGACACAAGAGGACATATCAACATCTGATCAACTTCCAAGATCAGACCAACAAAACTGCAGTAACTTGCATAACACACTCTTCCAGAAGCTTTTTCTTATAAGCACAAGGTTCAGACCTCTTGTCTAACTTAAGAGTGATAAGTGCCATCCTTCTGCATACCATAGACAATCTGCTACTTCCAATCCTACAAGCCACAAAACTGAAGGAGCTCATGCAAACACCAATTGACCACAGGCTGATTTACACTGCTACTGCACACAACCTCTTGGATGCATTTTCCCTATAAACTTGTCCTCAGACATTATAGTTTAAACTCGGATCATTTCCTTCTCTTCCGCTATCAAGATAACTACCTTTTCTTCAACCAGCTCCACTGAAATGCTACAGCATCTCAAAAATTGTTCAGCTTCATAGCTTCAGTGATCCTTCAAAACAGTTACAATCTAATAGGTCTTTGACTTAGCATTTACCATAAACTGCTAAAGTGTAGCGCGATGTCGAGACATTAGAATTGACATATTAAGCTCAGCTTCTTTCTTGATAAAACTTCCTCCAGTTCATGATCAGAAACATGTATCTTATCATAATCAGGAAGGTCCTCCTTATTAGGTCACCATAACTAAGCTTAAGAGATAACTTATCAAGATCTTCACTCCCGCATTAAAGATTTGATAGTGATCTCTTTTGCTTTGGCTCTACCCTCTTCTTTCACCATCAAGAAAAATGTTAAAGAAGGAATCACTGTTCTGGACAGATTGGTCTTCAATGCCTTTTAGTCACTTCTTTCCCAAAGATATGAGATAATCCTCAAGTATCTTTGACATCTCTAACCAAACGGTTGAAGCTGTCTTGCATAACCTACAACATCATAGAGTATCCTGCTGAGGAGACCAGACCCTAATGTCTTTCTAAGAGACTACCTTCCTAGAATCTCACCACCAGAGAAACAAGAACCAACTAGGGTTACATCAGATACCATGCAGTGGAACACACAACAACTCCTCAACAACCTTCAGACACTACTCAATAATCCTTGCACACCATCACCATAAACCAAGTGCCAATAAATCAAACTCACAACAGTAGTTCTCCAGACAGATCCAATACATGCTCTATCATGAATAGTCCATCCTTCACTACAAGGGATCATACAAACAACTATAAGAACTGACAAAGTCCATAACTCGGCAAAACTATCTTCCTTGCTTATGAACCAGAAAGTATCTTCCCTAGATCTCATCCAAAAATAGACAGGATGCCTGCTCTGATACCAATTGAAATTCTGGTATCAGATATGTGATGTTAAGTGTGATGTCACAACATTAATATCTGCAGTATGAACAAGACAATAACAACACTGAATAGCACACAAGAATTGTTCACCCAGTTCGGTCTAACAACCGACATCTGGGGGTATACCAAGCTAGGAAGGAAGTCCACTATTAGTAGTATCAAATTACAGACTCAATAAACCAGTTGACAATCTACCTAATTTAATCTCTACCCAATGACCCTTCTATCTAAGTCCTCCCTAGATAAGAGACTTCATCTCACTCCCAATCATCGCAATGATGTCTAGCAGTCAACATCTCCGCCACTGCATCAACAGCTTGATTACCAACAACTTTTCAAACACAGAAAAGTAGAAGTCACACTTCCATGACACACCTTGGAGTTGCTTAACAGCTTCCTCCAAGAATAATATAATACTCATTACCTACAGGTTTCTGAGTAAGAACACAGTGACCATCTCACAACCCGAGTGGTTCACTTAGACAAAGCCCTAATGATCTACATCTTGGACCTGTGCCTATTCTAGATTACAAGCATTCTATTTATAACTATTTCCCAACTGGATTTAGGCCTTCAAATCACAACAAATCTTCTGCCCCAAGTCTGCAAAAGATTATGCTTCTAAATAGATCTTCAATTAAATCTTCATCATTAATTCTGATTATTCTCCATATCTTTTTGCATTAAATTAGCAACAAACTAATCTCTTCATAAATGATTGCACCAAAATATATCTACCCCATGATATTCGCCTGCAATCTCTGATTCTCTTCAGCAGAATATCCAGCAACACGCGCAGCCCTAATAAAACATCTCTGACTGATGTTCACAACTGATGTTAAGACATAAGGTTTAACATCAGCACACAACTGCAACCCTTACACCCTTACCACGCCAGAATGTTAAATAAACATAACAATAATGTTAGAAGCTCATGTTGAAACATCAACCATGACATTAACATTGTTTTACCAAAATTTCAGCCAATCCCAAGAACTAACAATTTTAATTCAAAATCAAAGGAGAAAGTGCTTTGAAAAGATTGTTGGGGCTTACAGCTCAAGGATAGGCCCAAGGTTTTATCAATGATTGTACTGTTGTTTTGAATTTGTACAGGGACTTATACAAGTGACTGAGGCCCAAAAAGGTTTTTTGTACAAAAGGATGGGATTTACACTCTACTAGAGGCCCAAAGAGTTATTTTTGTACAAGGAATGGGGCTTACAGCTCAAGGAGAGGCCCAAGGTTTTATCAGCGATTGCACTGTTGTTTTGAATTTGTACAGGGACTTATACAAGTGACTGAGGCCCAAAAAGGTTTTCTGTACAAAGGGGGTCTTACACTCTACTAGAGGCCCAAAGAGTTATTTTTTTACAAGGGATGGGGCTTACAGCTCAAGGAGAGGCTCAGGGTTATTTTTTTGGCAACGACGATCGTGCCGAGGTTTTTCTTTTAACACAGAGGGACTTATACCATGTCTGAGGTCCAAAATGTTATTTCTGTGCTTTTGTGGTTGGCATTTATTTTGCTAAAACTATTATTGCAGCAAGATGTTGAATCTTAATGTTCTAAGTGGCTGCTTTCAACATGTCGAATGAAGATGTTCCATGCCAGCTCATAGGACATCGCGTTGTGGATTCAGTTTTAATGCAGATTCTGTTTGTGTGAATTGTTACTGAATATTTTGTGAATATTTGGTTATCCTATGTGGCATCCAAAGCATTTTTGGATTGTGGTTATTTGTTGGTTTTCGGATTTGCTGCTGTTTCTAATTATGGAGACATAATAGGAAACTTTGGATTGAAGCCCTTTTTTGTTGGAGTTAATTTTGCAGATTTGTGAGCAGTCTATTTGCTGCATTTTTTATGCCCAATTCAGTCCAGATTAATTGCTATATATTGACTGATGTAAACCTAGTTTTAGGTGTGGAACTTACTTGTGTTTTTTAGGGTTTTCGAGTGTATTTTGTGAGCCTAACTGGTATCATTCTGATAACAGTATAAGGACTGATTTTTGTGCTGTAAGTTCTGTCAAGTTACTCATAAGCTTTTAAGCATTGAGTTTCTTGTGTGTCAATTCTCATAAGCTGTGAAGTATTGAGAATTGTGTTTTTTGAAAGTGTGACTTTTAGTTTGTTTCTTGTGTGGAAAGGTACCAATCACGGGTTGTGGTTGTAGAGGGATTTGAGGAGGGCCTCATACCTAGGTGAGTCTTAGGTAGAAGTCATAGAAAGGGTAGTGATTAAGTGAGCAGATTATTCGGTGTTTGTATGATCTGTGAATTGATACTATCGTATATTGGTTTCGTCCCTGGCTTGGTAGCCCCCAGAGTAGGATTGTTGATCCGAACTGGGTAAACATATCACTGTGTTATTTACTTTCTGTACTGCTATTTTTATTGTTATCTTTTTCATTGTGTTGGATATCAGTGTCTCAACATCTGCGTAGGACATCTGATATCTGTGCCAGAATTTCAATTGGCATCAAGAGCTTGCACCCTTATTTGGTTCTGGGTGAGATTCAAGGAAGGTACTTTCTGGTACAATGGACAAGGATGGAGGATTTCTGAACAAACCACCTCTACTTGATGGTTCCAACTATGACTATTGGAAACTAAGGATGATAGCTTTCATCAAATCCATGGATGATCAAGCATGGAAAGCTGTTATAAAAGGATGGGAGCCCCCTAAGGTTAATGATGAAAAAGGTACCCCTACTGATGTGGTGAAGGAAGAGGAAGACTGGGATGATGCAGATTACAAAGGGTCCGTAGGGAATTCCAAAGCCATGAATGCATTGTTCAATGGTGTTAACAAGAATATCTTCAGGTTGATTGAACACTACACCTTTGCTAAAGAGGCATGAGAGGTCTTGAAGGTTGCTCATGAAGGGACTTCAAAGGTGAAGATGTCAAAACTTCAGCTTCTCACTAGCAAGTTTGAGAGTTTGAAGATGAAAGAGGATGAGAGCATTCGTGATTTTCATATGAACATTATTGAGATAGCTAATGCCTCTAGTGCCCTAGGTGAAAAGATGTCTGACAGCAAACTGGTCAGAAAGATCCTCAGATCTCTACCTAAGAGATTTGACATGAAAGTGACTGCTATAGAGGAGGCTCAGGATATTGACAAGATGAAAGTGGATGAACTAGTGGGGTCTCTTCAAACATTCGAATTAGGGATCGGTGAAAAGTCTGAAAAGAAGAAGAGCATAGCTTTTGTGTCAAATACTGGTGACTCGGAAGATGAAGGTGACCTGGTCAGAGATGAAGGGGTGTCTAAAGATCTGGTATTACTTGGAAAACCATTTAACAAAGTGTTGAAAAGGATTGAATGGAAGTCGAGAGCAAATGCTCAGAACAAGTCACTCGACATCAGTAAGAACCAGGATGGAGGCAGAAGATCCAGAACTGAAGAAGACTCCAATCAAGGGAAGAGAGTTCAGTGCTTTGAATGTGAGGGATATGGGCACATAAAGACTGAGTGTCCCACGTGTCTCAAAAGGCAGAAGAAGGGCCTATCAGTGTCTTGGTCAGAAGGAGAGTCTGAGAGTGATGTTGAAGAAGAATTAGCAAAATTGGTGACAGCTTTAACTGGAATCTGTAAGGCTGATGGAGAAACTACTTGTGAATCTGACTCTGACAAAGAATCCTATGTTGGAGAACTCACTAAGGAAGAAGTATTCACAGGGTTTTCAGAATTGTGTATTAAGAATGAAGAAAGGTGCCAGATAATATTGGAACAGAAGATTCTGATAGCTCAACTAGAAGCTGAGAAGGAAGAACATCTATCAACCATTACTGATCTGAAGGAGGAGGTTGAATGGCAAAAGTCAAAACTTAACAATATGACCAAATCTATAAGAATGCTGAACAATGGTACCACGCAGCTGGATGAGATCCTTCAGAATGGGAAAGAAGCTAGAAATGTGCAAGGCCTTGGTTTTAACAATCAAGCAGAGACTTCCAAGAAGCCTGTATTGAAGTTTGTTCCTCAGAAAATAAAGCAAGAAGTGGGGATGTCAAATCACATGTTTCAACATCAGTTGAAGCATCATAAAAGAGGTTGTAGATCAAAGTATAAACCATGGAGATGCCATTACTGTGGAAAGATTGGTCACTTAAAGTCCTTTTGCTACAAGCTGCACGGCTATCCCAAAACTGCTCAGTGTAACACCCCCTTTCTATACCCCCAAATAATCACATAAATCATTTAGGCACATATATAAAAAAAAAAAAAAAATTCGCCAGAGTACGATTAAAACATGGTATAAAAGAGGCATGTCACATCATACACATAATTAATACATACAACACCTGCTCATTATATTGATAAGATAACAATGTTTCACACCCTTACCCGGATTCCAAGCTTGCTAATTGATTGATCTTGATGAATTTCTAAGTTTTTCCTCCTTTCCTCTTCTTTTCTCTTCCTCTTCTTTCTTTCTCTCCTTTTTCTCTCTATCTTTTTCTATTTCTCTCTATTTCTCTTTTCTTTCTATTTTCTTTCTTTTCTATTTCTTTTCTCTCATTTTCCACTAAATCAATTTAATTCATTTTTTTTTCTCACACAATTCTAATTCCACAAAATTTCTAACTTATAATTAATTGAGAAAAGACTAAAATACCCTCCATTCTAATTTCCCCGAAAACTCTCGAAAATGGTAAAATAACATTTAACACACCAATTTAACAAATAAAATAATTTATCACCCAATTAAATTAAAAGACTCAAGAATAATGGAATAATCAAAATCGGGGCGTTACACTCAGCAACAAAATAAAGGACAGAGTTAGGGTAAAGTGAAGAGAAGATGGATTCCTAGACAAATGATGGCTGGTCTCATAGCACATACCTCTCTTAGAGCATCTGCAAGAGAAGATTGGTACTTTGACAGTGGTTGTTCAAGACACATGACTGGTGTGAAGAAGTTCTTGTCAGATATCAGGCCTCACTCCACCAATTATGTCACCTTTGGGGATGGATCAAAGGGGGAAATAAAAGGGGTTAGAAAGCTGGACTACACAGGACAACCAAATCTGGATTGTGTTCTATTTGTCAAAGGGCTGACCGCAAATTTAATCAGTATAAGCCAACTGTGTGATGTAGGCCTCAAAGTAAATTTCGCCAAATCTGAATGTCTAGTAACCAATGAGAAAGATGAAGTTGTTATGAAGGGAACCAGGTCTAAGGATAACTGCTATCTGTGGAATCCTCAAGAACCTGGATGTCTGTCTACTTGTTTGATGTCAAAGGAAGATGAAACTAAACTGTGGCATAAGAAATTGGGTCACTTACACCTGAAAGGGATGAAGTCAAGTGAAGCTGTTAGAGGTATTCCCAAGCTGAAGATTGATGAGGATAAAATATGTGGTGAATGTCAAGTTGGGAAGCAAACAAGGGTGTCACACAAGAGGCTTCAACATCTTACCACAACTTCTAGAGTTCTGGAACTTCTTCACATGGACTTAATGGGACCTATGCAGGTTGAAAGTCTTGGTGGGAAGAAGTATGCCTATGTTGTAGTAGATGATTACTCCAGATTCACTTGAATAAGTTTCATCAGAGAAAAGTCTGAAGTATTTGTAGCCTTCAAAGAGTTGTGTCAAAGGATTCAACGGGAAAAGGATTGTGGTGTTGTTCGAATCAGAAGTGACCATGGGAAAGAGTTCGAAAATAGCAGGTTTGAAGAGTTCTGCTTATCTGAGGGAATCACTCATGAAATCTCATCACCAATCACTCCTCAGCAGAATGGTGTGGTGGAACCCAAGAACAGGACTATACAAGAGTGTGCAAGAGTCATGATTCATGCCAAAAAGCTTCCATATCATTTTTGGGATGAAGCCATGAATACTGCTTGCTATATACACAATAGGGTGACTATCAGATCAGGTACTTCTGTCACTCTTTATGAGCTATGGAAAGGTAGAAAGCCAAATGTGAAGTATTTCCATGTGTTTGGTAGTAAGTGCTATATCTTAGGGGATCGTGAGCAAAGGCGAAAGATGGATCCTAAGAGTGAGGAAGGAATATTATTGGGATACTCTACAAATAGTAAAGCATATAGGGTATTTAATTCCAGAACTCAGGTGATGATGGAATCCATAAATGTGGTGGTTGATGACTCTGGCAAAGATGAAGATGTCCCAGATGATGTTGGAGCATGTCTGCCCATGAACAATGAAATCTCTCAAGACATTGAGTCTGTAGAAGATAGTGCTCAAGAAACCAACACTAGACCTGAGAATGAAGAGGTAGAGGATGCTAACCGGGGACCCTCTATAAGGATTCAGAAGGATCACCCTAAGGAATTGATTATTGGTGATCTGAATGAAGGTGTAAGAACCAGAACGAGGGAGACTGTGTCAAATGCATGCTTTGTTTCAAAGATTGAACCAAAGAATGTCAAAGAAGCATTGACAGATGAGTTTTGGATAAGTGCTATGCAAGATGAACTTTTTCAGTTCAAGAGGAATGAAGTCTGGGAACTGGTACCACGACCAGCAGGAACAAATGTGATTGGAACAAAATGGGTTTATAAGAATAAGTCTGATGAGCAAGGAGTTGTTACCAGGAACAAAGCCAGATTAGTTGCTCAAGGATACACACAGATTGAAGGAGTAGACTTCGATGAAACATTTGTGCTTGTGGCTCAATTGGAATCCATCAGATTGTTGCTAGGAGTGGCATGTTTGTTGAAATTTAAATTGTTTCAAATGGATGTCAAGAGTGTCTTTCTGAATGGCTATCTTAATGAGGAAGTCTATGTTGAGCAGCCTAAAGGGTTTGTGGATCCAAACCTTCCTGATCATGTTTACAAGCTGAAGAAGGCTTTGTATGGGCTGAAACAAGCTCCACGAGCTTGGTATGAAAGACTGACTGAGTTCTTAGTTAACAATGGGTACAGGAAGGGTGGTATTGATAAAACTCTTTTTGTCAAGGAGAAGGATGGGAAACTAATGATTGCTCAGATTTATGTAGATGATATTGTGTTTGGCTGGATTTCGGATGAAATGGTCCAACATTTTGTCACTCAAATGCAGTCTGAATTTGAGATGAGCTTGGTGGGTGAATTGACCTACTTCCTTGGATTACAAGTCAAGCAGATGGAAGACTCCATTTTTATTTGTCAAAGCAATTATGTGAGGAACATTGTGAAGAAGTTTGGACTGGATAATGCCAAGCATAAGAGGACTCCTGCTCCTACTCACTTGAAGTTATCCAAAGATGAAAAGGGAGTGAATGTTGAACAAAGTCTGTATAGAAGTATGATTGGCAGTCTTCTGTATCTTACAGCAAGTAGGCCAGACATAACTTTTGTTGTTGGTGTGTGTGCAAGATATCAAGCAGAACCCAAGGCCAGTCACATCAAACAAGTGAAGAGAATTCTAAAGTATGTGAGTGGTACATATGATTATGGTTGCTTTACTCCCATGACTCAAGTCCCATTTTATTAGGTTATTGTGATGCTGATTGGGCTGGAAGTGCTGACGATAGGAAGAGTACCTCTGGAGGATGTTTCTTTTTGGGAAATAATCTTATTTTATGGTTTAGCAAGAAGCAGAATTTAGTATCCCTTTCTACTGCTAAAGCTGAGTACATAGCAGCTGGTAGTAGTTGTGCTCAACTGGTATGGATAAAGCAGATGTTATCTGAGTATAATGTCACACAAAATGTCATGACACTATTTTGTGATAACCTGAGTGCTATTAATATTTCCAAAAATCCCATTCAACATAGCAGGACTAAGCACATTGATATCAGGCATCACTTCATCAGAGAACTTGTGGAGGACAAAGTCATAACTCTTGAGCATGTGAGCACAGAAAATCAGCTTGCTGACATATTTACCAAGGCTCTGGATGCAGTTCAGTTTGAAAACCTGAGGAGCAGACTTGGGGTGTGCATTCATGAAGAACTATAGCAATCAATGTTCCTTCTGGCTGCCAGATTGAAAAGACTAAAGGAGGTTCTGGTAGTGCAGTGTGTGAATGAAGGGAAAATGCTGAAGTTTTTGCAAGACATTTGGGCATGTGATATGGTGTGCATCTACTCTCTGATGCAGTTTACTCTGGTTTCTTTTTACTTTGACTTGTTCTACTTGCCTTTGTCATATATATGGCTAAAAAGGGGGAGTAGTATGTTTGTGTGGGGAGTGCTTGTGTGCTTGTGCTGCTGCAGTAGTTGAGGGGGAGAATGTGGAATGTTGCTGCTGTTGAGGGGGAGTTTTGCTATGATGAGTTGTTTGTTGTACTGAGTGTTGTATGCAGCTGAAGGGGAGTGCTGCTATGACAGATGTTTGTTTTTTGCTGTGTGCTGTTGGTGTTTTCGCTGCTGTCTGATATATGGATTTTTTTTTTTGCTGTTTGTGCTTCTTTGAAAGTTTTTGTGTGTTTGTAGTTTTAGCCAAAATAAGCCAAAGGGGGAGATTGTTATTTCTCTGCTTTTGTGGTTGGCATTTATTTTGCTAAAACTATTATAGCAGCAAGATGTTGAATCTTAATGTTCTAAGTGGCTGCTTTCAACATGTCGAATGAAGATGTTCCATGCCAGCTCATAGGACATCGTGCTGTGGATTCAGTTTTAATGCAGATTCTATTTGTGTGAATTGTTACTGAATATTCTGTGAATATTTGGTTATCCTATGTGGCATCCAAAGCATTTTTGGATTGTGGTTATTTATTGGTTTTCGGATTTGCTGCTGTTTCTAATTATGGAGACATAATAGGAAACTTTGGATTGAAGACCTATTTTGTTGGAGTTAATTTTGCAGATTTGTGAGCAGTCTATTTGCTGCGTTTTTTAAGCCCAAATCAGTCCAGATTAATTGTTATATATTGACTGATGTAAACCTAGTTTTAGGTGTGGAACTTACTTGTGTTTTTTAGGGTTTTCGAGTGTATTTTGTGAGCCTAACTGGTATCATTCTGATAACAGTATAAGGACTGATTTTTGTGTTGTAAGTTCTGTCAAGTTACTCATAAGCTTTTAAGCATTGAGTTTCTTGTGTGTCAATTCTCATAAGCTGTGAAGGATTGAGAATTGTGTGTTTTGAAAGTGTGACTTTCAGTTTGTTTCTTGTGTGGAAAGGTACCAATCACGGGTTGTGGTTGTAGAGGGATTTGAGGAGGTGAGTCTTAGGTAGAAGTCATAGGAAGGGTAGTGATTAAGTGAGCAGATTATTCGGTGTTTGTATGATATGTGAGTTGATACTATCATATATTGGTTTCGTCCCTGGCTTGGTAGCCCCCAGAGTAGGATTGTTGATCCGAATTGGGTAAACATATCACTGTGTTATTTACTTTCTGCACTGCTATTTTTATTGTTATCTTGTTCATTGTGTTGGATATCAGTGTCTCAACATCTGCGTAGGACATCTGACATCTGTGCCAGAATTTCATAAACTTCCCCTCAATCCTGGTCTTCAGCCAAGGAACTGGTCTTAGTTTCTTTTGTCAATAAACTTTCTTGACAAGGGACGCTATTCGTAGCGGCTTTCCTCAAACTTCTCGCCGAATTTTCCTGGTGAGATGCCATTTGATGGAAAAAGATTTTATGTCAGACTTGCTGGGGGAACCCAGTCGTCTGAGTTGTAGAGGTGCACAAACTTCCCTGTTAGAGATGCCATTTGTTGACTTTATTGGGGGAAAACGAGTCTCTTGAGAGACTGCTTTTTGTTTAGGGGATATTACATCATACTTTTCCTCGAGATCTTCTCGAAGAAATGCCATATGATGTAATCCAATTTTGAGGCGCTGAAGACCTGTTTGTCAGCGAACTTTCCGAAGAAGAACTGTTGTATTGCCGAATCTTTGATTAAGAAGCTTTCTCTGGGGATTTTCCTTAATCCGGGAAAGCGAAGATATCATCTTCAATGGCGAAGAGTGATATTTGTCGAATGCCTTCTTGCCTTTCCGAGGTTCAAGTTATCAAAGTGGTCGAGGACCATCTCTAATCCAGAAATAAATTGGGAGAAAGATTGCTTAGATGATTCATTTCCTGACAAGGAAAGAACTGACAACTCGATTGAGAGGACTTTTATCACTAGGGAACAAGACCGCCAAGAGTGATAATGATGCAATATGAATATGAATGTAGATAAATAACACATCATGTATACATGTTTATGCTGACAAAACTGACGCGACATATAGACTAGTAGATAAACACGATGGGATACTCAGCCACAGTGGGAGATAAAGAATATCACTGGTTCTTGATAGCAATTCCTCCTTGCTTAGGAGAGATAGTCCCTGTTGGGAGCTACGTTGGTCGGGCTTAGGAGATGAGAACTCTGCCGGGGGGTGTCGGATGGAACATTCGCATCTGACACAGCTGATCCTTCATTCAGGTGCATTGGTTTAGAAGGAGTACTTTGATTCCGCACTTTGAGGTTATATTACTTCTGGAGAAGCGATCGATGTTCTTTCGATGTTCAACAGTCAAAAGGAATTGCCATCTTTATTTAAAAAGCAGAAAAAGTTTTAACAAGTAAATTCATTTTTGTTTTATTTCAAGAATCGTTGATCATGTTAAAATGTCGTTCTGTAAAGCTAAAACAAATGAGAATTATAAACAAAAGCACTAGGGCTCAAATTTTATTGATAGGATGGAAATCAGCCAAACACATGATTCCATGGAGTATTTACAAAGTTTAGAAAATGGTAGTTTAAGGGAAAAGGGCTACATTGAAACATAACGACCGCTATCCTTCTACCAACTTTGAATTCTAGACATCCTAAGCTTCTGTCGAGGATGACCTTGACTGGAGTTTTCCTGACGGATGGCATTACTATTGCTGGGGGATTTGCCCCTTTGTTGGACGTAGTTACTTGACATTAATCCCTAATTTTTGCCTAGATTGTACTTTGAGATTTCCAATCTATCGGGATGATTTTCTCTTGTGTCTCTAATTTTTTCCTGGACCGCCCTTTTGGGTTTTCAATCCACCGAGACATTTTTTTTTTGTTTAGGCAAAGTATTTCTTGAGTACGTCAACATTTGTGGGGTAGGAAAATTCCTCTCCATCCATGGTTGTGAGTCTCAAGGCGCCGCCTGAGAAGGCTTTCTTGACCACATAGGGGCCATCGTACTTCGGAGTCCATTTGCCCTAGGAATCAGTGAGAAATGATTGTATCTTCTTGAGCACGAGGTCTCCTTTTCTGAAGACGCGAGGCCGGACCTTTTTGTCAAACGCCTTCTTCATCCTTTGCTGATACAACTGACCATGGCATAGAGTCGTCATTCTCTTCTCTTTGATCAGGTTTAGTTCGTCGTGTCGACTGTAACACCCCAATTCCCATCGGACTAAATAATACATAAATAAATCAGAGTGAATAAAAATAATTTCTTTTCGACAGAAATAAGGATGCCACATTTGAAGAAAGAAAATACAAACCCTGCTCATAATGTTGATACATAACACACAATGTAATAAACATAAAAGGGAAACTTTTTCCAACAAAAGGGGAGTTCAATTATGGAATAAATCGGAAAGATCCATAACTGACTTGTTTTACAAAATAAATTGTTTTATAACATCAAAATATTCATACAAAGGTCATACAAAATAAATCCCACAAATGTATACATATATATATCAAAAGCGTTCCCCGACTCCCGTGTTACGTATCAGGGCAGACAGACTGACAAAAGGATGGATAACTAAGCTTCACAAAAGCCTCTAAGACACTAATTTGCAATTGCCTCATAGAGCAACAAACCACAGCAGAAGGGTGAGAAATAAAAACTAAATCAAGATTGCATAATAATATGCAAACACATATAAATTCACATGCATAATTATTCTCACCACAAGCATCAAATACCAATACATATAGCATGCCACAGATACATAACATACTCCTAATAATCCAACAACATAGAATATATAAATTATACTAACATAATCACATATTCACACATAATGCATACCAAAGTTATGACATATGGAAACACACCACCACATCACAAAGCATATGTCTATACATAAAACATATTATCCACAACCAATGCATTTACCACATATGCACATCAATTCACCAATTCCAACATAAATCTCAACACATACTCAATCAATTCACAATTTTCCACACATAATCAATCCATTCATGATTCATGCAAATGCAAAGAGACCGACACAACGACTCTATGCAAAGGCAATGCGGTACCGTTCCATCCATCATCTCATCATTAGTTCACTAAGGAACTATTAGAATCATCGCTTGTTACTTAGTGTAACTCCCCATCGGGCAAACGATGTTCCCCGTCGCTTTAGGTCCTCTCGGTATAAGGCTCACGACGTTTATGGATCGCTTTAGGTCCTCTTTGTATAAGGCTCACGATCCGATCGCTTTAGGTCCTCTTTGTATAAGGCACACGATCGTCTATAATCATCACTTTAGGTCCTCTTTGTATAAGGAACACGATGTTATAGAGGATTCCCTCTGGAACCGTTTCGTCGCTCACACCCAGTAGGGCACACGACATCACAAGAATGCATATCATGATGTTTGGCATACAATGACTCATGACATTCAAATGCACACATATACACATCCATAATCATGCATATACAATCAAACACATCACAATGCATTTATTTGCCATAAGGCCACAAACCATCATCACAACATTAAATTTCACATAAACAATGCATTCCATCATAATCCACAAACCACCATAATTACAACAACTTATCACATGCTTCAACATCATACGAACCACAACAATCCCACAAAACATCATAACAACATACATTGATATTCAATTCGACAATGTAGTTTACCACACAACAACATCATTATCACATGCATTCACATCATACAATAGTACACAAGTCATACGTTATATATCAAAAGCATATCACATGATAACACATCAATTACACACAATTACGACGGTAAACGTCGACAAAACGACACATTTCCAAATTCCCGACACAATTAAATTGGTCACTAATCCCAAAACCATTTTCATAAGAAAGAACATTTTATAAGCTTTCCAACGCATCCTACCTCGCCTCAATCCGAGTTACGGATCAAAAGTTATGAATTTTCAACAAAAATAATTTATTGAGAAACAGCCAGATTCGCCTGGCGACTTAGGATTTCGCCTGGCGGATCCCCCTTCGCCAGCACTTCGCCTGGCGAACTTGTGGTGAACCACAATTTTAGAAAAATCCTAAGAGCTACAGAAGCTAACACATTTCTATTTTCCCGTTTTCGCCTAGCGACTTACGATTTCGCCTGGCGAATCCCCCTTCACCATCACTTCGCCTGGCAACCTAGTGGCCAGACCTAATTCACCTGGCGAATCACACCAGAACTAGAATTTCATGCTATGGGTTACATTGTTCCAACACCCCCAAAAATCCCATTTTTCATCCCAAATCAATTCCAACAGCAAAACAAGTATCAACAAATGTTCATATGCATAGAGGGATCATACAACACAATTTATTTCGATTTTCGGCCGCGAAAACATCGATTTCTATTCGTTTACTCATTTCGACCTATAATTGAAAAACTAAGAGAAACAAGTAAACATTCAAACATACACATACATATACATACACAAGCATGATATAATCGAAACTTCTCACCCTTACCCGATTAATCGCGATTGAAACAGAGGTTTTCTCGATTTTCCTCTTTCTCCTCTTCTCTCTTTCTTTCTTCTCCTTTTCTTTCTCTTCTTTTTCTTTTCTTTCTATTTCTCTCTAATCTCTATTTATATACAAAAATATCTAAACCCCTAAAAAGACTATTTTACCCCTCAGCTCAAATATCTCGCAACAATCTCAAAATGCGATAAAACATAATAACGATGAAAAATAATATATTGTCAAATAAAAGTCAAGAATAAAATAATATATAAACGAAAATAATTAAATCGACTCGATTATATAAATCTAACAAAAACCGGGGCATTACATCGACTTTGACACCATTCAGCCTCTGTTAGCTTAGCTTCCATCAATACCCGGATTGATGGGATCTCTACTTCTATGGAAAGTACCGCTTCCATGCCATATACTAGAGAGAAAGGGGTTGCCCCGGTTGAAGTACGGACAAATGTGCGATAACCGTGAAGATTAAAGGGTAGCATTTCGTGCCAGTCTTTGTAGGTTACAACCATCTTCTGAACAGTCTTCTTAATGTTCTTGTTAGCCGCTTCTACCGCCTCGTTTATCTTGGGTCGGTAGGGAGATGAGTTATGGTGTTCGATCTTGAACTCAGCGCACAACTCTCTCATCATCTTGTTGTTCAAGTTGGATCCATTATCGGAAATGATCTGGCTTGGAACACCATAACGATAGATGATATTGTTTTTAATAAATCGGACCACCACTTGTCGGGTTACATTGGCGTATAACGCTGCTTCGACCCACTTGGTGAAATAATCAATGGCTACCAGGATGAACCGATGTCCGTTCGAAGCCTTGGGCTCAATCATGCCAATCATGTCGATTCCCCATATGGAAAAAGGCCATGGGGAAGAAAGAACTTTGAGATGTGTTGGCGATACATGGATTTTGTCTGAGTATATCTGACACTTATGGCATCTCCTCATGTACTTGTAGCAGTCGAATTCCATGGTCAACCAATAGTACCCTGCTCTTAGAATTTTTCTCACCATTGTGTGTCCATTGGCATGTGTGCCAAAGGATCCTTCGTGAATTTCTTTTATCAGCGTGTTTGCTTCTGGTCTGTCCACACATCAGAGCAAGACCATGTCGAAGTTTCTCTTATAGAGGGTATCACCGCTCTGAAAAAAGCTGTCTGCTAGCCTTCTGAGGGTCTTTCTGTCCTTCCTGGATGTCCCAGGCGGGTACTCTTGTTTCTGAAGGAAGCATTTGATATCGTGATACCAAGGTTTGTCGTCTATGACTGCTTCAATTGCGAAGATGTAGGCGGGCCTTTCTAGGCGCATTATGTCAATCTTAGGTATGTCATTCCATTGACCTACACTAATCATGGAAGAGAGAGTGGCTAGTGCATCAGCCATGTGATTCTCTTCACGAGGGATATGATGAAACTCGATTTTGTCGAAGAATGGTAACAACCTTCTCGCGTAATCTTTGTAAGGAATCAATCCTGATTGGTATGTGTTCCAATCTCCTTTGATCAGATTGATAATCAGGGCTGAATCGCCATATACGTCTAAGTTTTTTATCCTTAAGGAGATCGCTTCTTCGAGACCCATGATACAAGCTTCGTATTCGGCCCCATTGTTTGTACACTTGAATGTTAGTCTGGCAGTGAAAGGAATGTGGGTACCCTGAGGTGTTATGATGATTGCCCCAATTCTGTTTCCGTAATTGTTAACAGCTCCGTCAAAGATTAATCCCCATTGGGAATCTGGTTCTGGCCCTTCACTGGGTAGCAGTTCATCGCAGTATTTCATTTATAGATACATGACATCTTCGTCTGGGAAGTCAAACCCGAATGATACTTGATCGTCAATCGGTTGATGAGCCAAATAATCGGCTAAAAAACTTCCCTTTATGACTTTCTGAGCGTGGTACTCGATGTCGTATTCTGATAACAACATCTGCCAACAGGAAATCCTTCCCGTGAGAGCAGGCTTTTCAAAGACATACTTGATTGGATCCATTTCGGAGATTAACCAAGTAGTGTGATGAATCATGTACTAGCGAAGACGTTTGGATGCCCAAGCCAAAGCACAACAAGTTTTCTCGAGCATAGTGTACCAAGTCTCGCAGTCGGTGAATTTCTTGCTCAAATAGTAAATGGCAGACTCTTTCCTTTTGGTTTTGTCTTTTTGGCCAAGTACACAACCCATTGAGTCTTCCAAGACTGTCAAGTAGATGATCAGTGGCCTTTCTTCCATTGGAGGTGATAGAATCGGTGGGTTCAACAGATATTCCTTGATACTGTCGAAGGCGGTTTGGCAGTCTTCTGTCCAAATGCAGTCCTGATTCTTTTTGAGTAATTTGAAGATTCGGCGCACATGTCGCGGTCATGAGGAATATGAATCTGGAAATGTAATTCAAACGTCCCAGGAATCCCCTGACTTTTTTTTTCAGTCTTTGAAGAAGGTATTTCTTAAATGGCCTTGACTTTGTCAGGATCAACCTCAATTCCTTTTTGGCTAACGATGAATCCTAAAAGTTTCCCGGAACAGACACCGAATGTGCACTTGTTGGGATTCAAGCGGATTTTGTACTTTCTCAACCGCTCAAATAGTTTTGACAGGTGGGTCACATGCTCCTCCTCTGTCTTAGATTTGGCAATCATGTCATCAACATATATCTCGATTTCCTTGTGTATCATGCCATGAAACAGAGTATTCATGGCCCGTTGATAGGTTGCCTCGGCGTTCTTCAACCCGAACAGCATTACCTTGTAACAAAAAGTGCCCCATGGGGTGTTGAACGAAGTTTTCTCCGTATCTTTCGGCGCCATTTTGAATTTATTATAGCCTGAGAATCCTTCCATGAAGGAGAAAACTTTGAACTTTGTTGTACTGTTGACCAGCATGTCAATGTGTGGTAAAGGAAAGTCATCCCTTGGACTAGCCTTGTTAATATCTCTGTAATCTACACACATTCTGACCTTTCCGTCCTTTTTTGGAACGGGCACTATGTTGGCTTACCATTGAGGATATTCTGATGTGGTGAGGAAACCTGCGTCAATCTGCTTCTGGACTTTCTCTTTGATTTTGATGGCCATATCAGGATGAGTCCGTCTCAACCTCTGTTTTACTGGCGGACATTCTGATCTTAACGGTAGATAATGTTCCACGATGCTAGTATCGAACCCTGACATATCCTGATAGAACCAAGTGAATACATCGGGAAACTCTTTGAGAAGCCTTGTCAAACTTTCTTTGACAGTTGGACTGAGCAGTGCCCCAATCTTGATCTCTTTTCTTTCTTCCTCTGAGCCCAAGTTGACCGTTTCCAGTAGCTCTTTGTGAGGTTTAATGGACATTTCCTCTTGTCTGAGTAATCGGGAGATCTCCTCTGGAATTTCTTCGTCATCTTCTTCTTCAGCCTCAAATACCGGACATTCAAAGTTGGGAGAGGGCATCGGATCGTATGTTTCAACAGGATTAAAATAAGTAATCTGCATGACGTGATGATTGTGTTTAGAAGAGATAGAGAAAATGCAGGAGTGTGTGCAGTGTATTTTTTGTTACTGCTTGTTTTTATTATTTGAACTGATTTTTAGGATTACCATTTTCTGAAAAACAAAAGAGAAAACAACAATTAATACAGAAATTACAGAACGACGTTTATTTATTTATTTATGATTTTGTCGATTCTTGAAACTACAGCCCCATAAAACAAAACTCTGTCGCTTTTGGTGAAGCAAAGATGTATATTTACAGAAAGTGAGCCCTATCAAAACAGCCGCTTCACCTAGGCAGGGTGAAAGGTTAAAGACGACAATTACTTTGACTTATGAACAATCTTCGGAACGTCGACTGCAACCCATTGGCGGCGAACTCCTCGGTGAATCACAAAGTCTGGTACCTTCCTTGATTTGTCTTCAGAAATAACATTCATTTCTGGTGGACCAGGATCATTGGAATCTGTCTCCCAGGAAGAGTTGTTGTAGGAGGATTCCTCAGTTTTATTTTGCTGAGTATATGTGCTCTCAGGTATATCTTCCTATCCAGTTGGCTGGATGTCTTTGAGCCTGATACGAGAGCTTTCAGGAGCGGTGTACTTGACCATGAAGTCGTATTTTCCACTCGGTTATCCCAAGGTGTCCCATACTTCTTTGGAACTGGAGGAGTCATCTCTCTCGATGGTGTTGACCTCGGGAAAAGCATAGTTGATGAATTCTAGTCCGGCAAGCTTTCCGAATTCATCGCCGTGCTGGATATTTTCTGAATGACCTGAGTGTTGATCACATGACATGGTGGGGACGCAGGTATTCGTTTCAATGTTGCTCAGTTGATTTTCATTGTTCGGCTGATTTTCTTACCCCAAGTCTCCTGGGTACGGCTGCGAGATAGGCAGACCATCCATCGGGCCATAGTAGTCGTGGTCAAAGTTGTATTTCATCGGAGTGTCTTCCTCTAATGAGTTTGGTGGAGCATGGCATCCTTCTGGATCACAATATCCGTAAATCATTTTGACATCTGACCTCGGTATAAATCTCAGACTCCGTGCGGGATAGCTGAATGGCGTAAGCACCTCTTCTTGAGACATATAACCGTCCTCGTTAAGATAGGACTTTAACTCTTCATCTGTATTGGAGGAATCTCCCTCGTTGATAGTGTGGACTTCTTGAGACACTGGGTGAAGGAAGCCTCCACTGTGGAAGAAGTTCTAAATGGGATGAAAACTTTCACCGTTAGCGGCAGTCTAGGTACAGGTTGCAAAAAAACCAAGATCCTTCTTTGTTTTATTATCGACAGGAATGACGAGCCTTCCCCACCCTTTTGTATTGTTACTTTCAATTACTTCGAGAGCATCCTTATACGAGGAAATCGAGGTTCCTCTTTCTGCCAGATTATCACTGCCCACTGAAAGCGCTTGGAACTGGGTTCCGATTATCTCCTCCGGTTCCACACAGGTGGATGATGATAAGTTACTCACGATCAAGGCATGTTCTCCGCAGACCGTGACGAGTTGGTCGTTCTTGAAAAACTTCAGCTTCTGGGGAAGCGTCGAGGTGACTGCCCCAGCCTAGTGTATCCAAGGTCTTCCTAATAAGCAACTGTATGTTGCCCAGATGTCCATGACCTTTGAAAGTGACTAGGAAAGTGTGAGGACCGATAGTTATGGGAAGGTCGACTTCGCCGATAACTATTTTCCTGGATTCGTCAAATGCTTTGACGACGACCTCACTGCTCTCATCGAAGGTCCTTTGAATGATAGTTGCATCAGAGTGGACTTCGGTATGACGTTGAGAGTCGATCCGGTATCTACCAGTACGCTGGCTAAAGCATCATCCTGGCAGTTGACTGTAATATTGAACGCCATGTTGTGGCTTTTACCTTCTTCTGGAAATTCCTCATCACTAAACCCCAAGTTGTTACAGGAAGTGATGTTAGAGACGATGTTATCAAACTGTCGTATTGACACATCCTGTTCCACAAAGGCCTGTTCTAAGACTTTTTGTCGAGCCTCTCCGTGGGCTTCGAAACTGAGCAAAAGAGATAACACCGAGATCTTTGAAGGAGTTTGTAATAGCTGATCAACAATGTTGTATTCACTCATTTCGATGAGCTTCAGCATCTCATCATCGTTCTTTGAAAGGTCGGGATCACTAGATTGACCGACCTGTGAATTGGGAACTTCTGTTTGAGGTTCCTTTTCTCTGTTAGGTTCCCCAACTCCTCGGTTAAAGATTCTGCCGCTCCGTGTTACTCGACCGATGTCTACAATATTCACGACGGAGGGTAATGGAATTTCCTTTCCATTCTCAACTGTTGTTGCACCGTATTTGTAAGGGATAGCCTTAGTTGATTCATACGGTAGTGGTCCTGGTAGATAGATAACTATAGGAGCCTTCTGATTTTTCTGACTGTCGTAAGTAACTTCAATCAGTTCCTGGCTAGGAACCTTTGACTCGTCTAGTAGAGGGATGATGGTACGAACATCCTTGGCCCTTTCTTGATCAGAGATTACAATAACATCCTTAATCTAATCAGCGAAATAGTCCGACGTCCAGTTGATTGATCCCGAAACTGAATATTGTTGAATCTCTTTGCGGTCCAACTGACTCTGGAGGGCTGCTCGCACGAGGTAACATCCTTGATTATTTTGCAAGCAGACTCTACAGCGCTCATAGTTGTGTGGTGGCACCTGGCCACGTCCGCTTTGAATGCAGTGTAACCTCACTAGATCTGTTTCCGTAGATCGTACATCCTGACTTTGATGCCGAGTAGGGTTCCCGTCAACCACGCCGATTTGCTGTGTGTCTTCATCCATATAGATCGGAAGCCACCAATGGTTTAACAAGTGTTGCAAAGTTATTTGAACGGGAGCGCACCCTTGGTTACTCTCACAACATACTTTACAGCTCAGATAATCATGTGAAGTGAGAAAACCGAGTTGGACTTGTGTAGCGTGCAACTCCACCAAGCTTGTAAGACCCGTATATTTTAGTCCGTATGATATTATGATGTTTTATCATTTTAATCTGTTTTTCTACTAAATTTGGAGTAGCGAGCAGATTATACCCGATATTTCTAGGGTGTTCGGTTGTGGTCTGGATTGATCCACGTGGTTTATTTTTAATTCAATCAGACTTTTTCTATTGGCACGGTAGTTATATTGGATTCCGAATGTTTCTATGTTTTCGAAATTTCAAAAATGTGTTTCTGCCGATTTTTGGGAAAACGGGCAAATTATACCCGTCGTTTAAATTTTCACGGACTCCGATTGTCGTCAAAATTTAAATGGGAGTTTTATATATCGCCGATATTGAGAATTTAATTTCAATATATCTTTCTGAGTTAAGGAACAAAAATTTATTCGGAATAAAATTTATTCGAAAATTTTGGGTGGTTTTAATTAAAATGCGACGGTGAAATTTTTCGGTTTTCATAAAAAGTTGTTCGTGAGCGAGTTACGACTCGTCTGAGTCAGAACATTTTTTTAAGTGTGAGACATTAAATATCTAGATATTTTTGGGTTATACTATTATTATATGTTTTTAAGATAAGATATTTTAGATTTTTTTGTTGAGATATTATTATTAAATCCATTAAATATTTTGTTGAGATATTATTATTATATCCATTAGATATTTTTGGCGGGTATATTGTAATTTTATTCTTGACTTTTATTTTATAATATATCTTTTTTTCATCGATGTTTTCGTTTGATCGCGTTTTGAGAGCGCTTAGGAGATATTTATGCGAAAGGGTAAAACGGTAATCTTGCTGATTAGATATTAGAAAAGGATATGATGGGGATTAAGTGGAAAGTTTAGATTATATATAGAGAGAGATTAGAGAGAAAGAAAGTAAAAGGAAAGAAAAGAAGAGGAAAGAAAGGAGAAGAGAGGAGAAAGAGAGAAAAGAGGGGAAAATGGGGAAAACATCCAAATCGGAGCCGGATCTTCGATTAAATCGGGTAAGTTTACTAAACTCGATTATCCTACGATAGTATATGTATATGTAGGTGTTTGTTTGGTTGGTTTTGGTTAGAAAATGTTAGGTTTTACATATTTGAGCAAAATTGGTAAAATCGATTGAAATCGATGTTTTCACGGATGAAATTCGAAATAAATTGCGTAGTTTAGTCGAGGAATGTTAGGCCGTGATTATTGAAACTTGTAAGATTGAATTCGGGTGATTTCGTAACTTTGGACATTTTTGAGAAATGAGGGTTTTAAGAATTGAATCGAAAACGGACGTCGTAGAAATCTTGTTTAATGGTTCTAATTCACTGCTATATGTTAGGTGAGTACGAGTATGTGGTTATTTCGAAGAAAATAATTGAATCGGTCGGATTTTCAGGTGGAAAGGCCAAAACCCGTAGGTTTTCAAGGCAAAAGGGGGGTTTTCGGCGAAAACTTCGAAAATTCATATCTTTTGATCCGTAAGTCGGTTTTGATCCCCGTTCGAAGCGTTGGAAAGCTAACGGGATGTTCTTTCTATTAAAAATGGTTTGGAGGACAATAGATTATTTTAGTTTTTGTGGTTTTGAAAAAGTGTTGGGTTTTATCACGTAAAGTGTGTGCGGTCGGTGTTTTACTGTGTGTTGTGCTTTTGTTATATAACGTGGAGCCAGTGAGCTGTTATATGATGTACTGTGGGTGGCCTAATGACGTGAATCCTAGATTTTTGGAATTCAAATTTTTGTTCAAAATAAATGAATTTAAATTGTGTGGGTTTTTCTATAGAGCGATTAGGTTAGTAATCGGGGAGTGGAAACCTAAAGCCCTAATTGTTTAGGTTAGCGATCAAGACCCAGCCTTATTGTAGATGTATCTGAGTTGGTTTTAACTTAAGTCCTTTGTGTATTTTATAAGGTTGAAAGTGTGAATCGGGTACGAGATTTCATCGTGAGAGACAAATCGATCTGACGTAGCGTAAGTTGTTTGGGTTGGAAGCTTGCTCAGGTAAGGGCACTTTCTAATGATATTATATGTGATTGAATGCATGTGTGTTTGTATTCATGACTGTGTGCCCTTGTGGGGATGTTTGAATGATTGCGTGCCAGTTGAGGTTGTGTGGTTATATTCATGATTGTGTGCCCGGTTGGGGATATGTGTTTATGCTATGACGCTAAACTTGTGATGTGCATTCATATGATTTGTGATAAATATATGATTTGCGGTTGATGTGTATGTCGAGGAGGACGACACGAGGTGTGTCTGAGCCACCTGTTGGTAATGAGAATTATTCATATGATTTGTGGTAAATATATGAATTGCGGTTGATGTGTATGTCGAGGAGGACAACACGAGGTGTGTCTGAGCCACCTGTTGGTACCGAGAATTGTTCATATGATCTGTGATAGATATATGAACTGAAGTGTGAATTGTGATTATACATATTGTGGTTATATAAACTGTTGCATTTGCATGTGTGAGTTCATGCATACCATAGTTGCGTGTAGGTAGTTGGCGCCGAATGGGCCAGGGTGATGGGTTCTGAATCATCACCTAATCCCGAAGGGAATTCTACTACACCAGGTGATGTGACTGAGCCGTCATCGATCCTTTGAGATCAAATTGAGTCAGGTGAATGCGAGGGAGGCAACACCGGGTGTCTGCAAGGGCAGCACTTTTGTGTCTGCGAGGCAGCACGGTTAGTGAGGACCCAAGGGGGTATCACGACTCTCTGCGGAGAGGTTAAATTCCGGGATTCATGCATGGTGAGGGTACCCGACGAATTGGGACCACCAAATTCATATAGGTCTGCATTTAGGATGTTTGTGCATTGCATTTGTGTGTTAAATTAAATGTTGTGATTGTTACATATATCATACTGTCACCTCATTTATGTTTCTCTGCATATCATATTGTCATCTTATTCATGTTGTTATGTATATCATGTTCTGCTGGCATGTGTGTATTCTTCCATAGATGCTGTTGTTAGATTGTGACCCTCTACTATTATTATGATGTGGCTAACGACCACCCAGGTTTAGAAGTGGTGATAGTTAAGGTATCCAGGTGTCGTGAAGGCTTGTAAGATGCGATGTCTTTGGGCTAGGAATTCAAGATCAGCTTAGGGTCGTGTTTTGAGGTTGTTCATGTTGTTATTGCTGTTATTATTAAAGCTGAGTGCTTATTTTTATGTGTATGGACAAATATTTATAACAGTGGGCATCACGCTGGTCCTATGTATGGAAAAGACTTAGATCGAAAGCTCATACTCTGATTAATCATTTTTATTATTTTTCCTGGAGAGACAGTTGTCAATATTATGTATGGCATTCAAAAAAAAAAATATACACTCTCGCTGTTAAAAATCGGGGTGTTACAAAGCTGGTATTCATCAAGCAAATATCAAAGATTTGAATCATATTCACTTGATGAGAATCTCTATCATGGTAGTCTTGGATCCATCCAAGATCCATCTGACGCTGGAGGGCCTCTTGTACAAAAGAGCATCCCTGTTTGTTTACCGAGCAAGTCAGACAGGAATTGTAATCGTGTCGCGGCAGATTATGATACTGGCTTTGACTTGAGTGCATTTCCACTAAGTTGACATTCATCGCACAAATTTCGTGGTTCTGAATGATGTTGGAACTCGTATAAGTCATGTTGACTCCACGAACTCAATGCTCCTGAATCCATCCGAGATCCAATTGTTCCTGTAGAGCTGCTTGCACCACAAAACATCCGTGATTGTTCTTAGAGCAGATATCACACTGGTGATAATTATGAGGTGGCACATGGCCGTATCCACTCTGTCTACAATGCATCTTGACCAGGTTGGCCCTCAATAAGAGTAAATCGTGAATTTGATAGCTGTTATTGGATTCTATTTCTATCAAATTTACCGCAGCTTTCTCGTGTTGAGGCAGCGGGTTTGTGAGAACATTAAGATTCGTATCTTTGAAAGATAAGACCACGCTCCTAACAAGCTTTTACACATCGGATTTGAAACTAAGACAATTTTCTATGTTATGCCCTGGTCCTCCTTAATGGGAAGGACAAGTCTGATCCATTTTAAACCAAAAAGGCGGATTTTTCAGTATTGCGAGAGGAGCCTTGGTCTGAACATGCCCCTTGACCAGCAGTAATGGAATAGCTCTACGTATAGCATGGGTATAGGGTCGAACCCTGGTGGTCGCGTTGTATGGTTGTTTTTATATGGAGGACGAGCCTGCTGAAGAGGCTGTTGTGTCCTTTACTGATATTGGTGTTGATTCGGTTGGCTTGGCGCAACCTGAGGTTGATACGTAGGCGCAGGCGCAGGATTGATAGCAGGAGTTACAACTGCTACTGGTTGATATAATCGCATTTGCTTTCTGAAATATTCCCAATATCCTGCTCTTTTTTCTTAGGGAGGGCACTACCGTATCGTTTTGTACTGCTCGATGATCCAGCATCTTTAACTAAATGTCCTTCTTGGACTGCTTCCTCAAGACAAACTCCCATGCCCACCATCTCGGTGAAGTCACTGGGCGCACTGGCGGCCATTCTGTCATAGTAAAATGAGCTCAAGGTCTTTAAGAAGATCTTTATCATCTCTTTTTCCTCAAGAGGTGGACAAATCTGGGCGGCAACTTCACGCCATCTCTGAGCGTACTCCTTAAAGGTTTCCTTGTCCTTTTGTGACATTGATCTGAGTTGATCTCTGTCCGTTGCCATGTCCAGGTTATACTTATATTGTTGAACGAAGGCAGCGCCAAGATCTCTGAAAGTGGCGATCTTAGTGCGGTTTAAACCCATGTGCCATTTTAATGCGGCACCGGTTAACCTATCCTGAAATTCGTCGAGCGTACATCACTAAATGGCTTTGAGGGCAAGAGTTACCCTTGTACTTTTCAAAATCGGGCACCTGGAACTTGTACAGAACTTTCACATTAGGGACGAAACAAAGGTCTGCGGCGTCCTTCCTAAATAAATCCTGGCCGCGAAGGGCTTGCAGTTCTTTCTGCATCTGCAGGAATTGTTCCTGGAACTCGTTCATTCTGTCAAACATACTTTCATTTCCACCAGAAGGTATTTGTGGAATCTGTCCTTTCGGGACAGTGTGTATCACGGGCGGTGGTATAGTCATTATGGCCGAGACTGTCGGTGCCTCCCGAAGTTTATAACCTTCAGGAGTTGCTGTCATGCCCCTGGCATCTTCGCTTTCCCGAAGTTTGTAACCTTCAGGCCCAGCGGCTCCTGCTGCAGTTCCTTGATCCTCAGTGATCGGCGGAACATATCTTTCCGGGATATAGTTGGTAGGCATGCCCCATGGACGATCTTTCGGCATTTTGTACCTAGGATCATACTTCTCCACTATGGGTGTTGATGTGATCTCCGAGATCACAATCCTTTGTTGTTGCATTTGAGCTTCTGCTAGAGCTTGCATGTCGTTATGAAGCTTTCTCAGATACTCTTTCAGAGTGTCGATCTCTTCCCTCAACTCTTTGTTCTCTTCCTCGAGATCATCCATCTTTTTCTGACGATTGGCCCGAGTATTGTACGAATGAGACAGTTTGACTCTAGAATCGAGACGCAAACGTGAGATTCATAGGTAAGAAGAATGCGTTAAGTGAGAATGATGAATTCAATGATTATATTAATTGTACTTTTTTTTTGTTTATTCAAAGTAAACTTCGACAATTAGATTGCAAACATCAAACAATGGGGAAATCCCATTTTATTGAATTCAAAGGATAGACGAAATGGAAATACAATAATTTACATAGTGTTGTGAAAGGAAATCTAAGCTAATGGATCCCGAGTCCTCTCTGAGGAGAGCTCAGGTGCTGGTTTTGGTACTTTCATTTTCTTTGACCAGGGCTCTTCGGCCGTTGTCGGGTTGTCATTCCTTTGCCAAGTGAAAGGAGCGAGCAAATTCCTTTGGTCATCCTGATTTTCTACAGCATGTTGCTCTAAAATCTCGATCAGAGCATCTTTTTCTCTTAACAGCTGCTGTATTTTCTTGCATTCCACATTGAGAATACGGTACTTGTTCCTCCAAGACCTCTTCTCCTGTTGAACTTTGCTGAGAGTAACCTGAAGTTTTTCCGTCTCAGACATAAAATAAAGGGCAGAGTCCCTTAATGAAAGAACTTCCTGACGAGGGTAAGGCATCCTCAGCTTGAGAGCTCTAGTTTTTACCCAGTGGAGATAAGGCTCCACCGAGAAACAGTCTAGTTTTCCTAGAGACTCTCATCCTTTCCTGTGAATGTGTTTCCAGGCATGCATTATTTCTGTCTTTAGTGCCCTGTCATTTCCTCCTTCCTTGAAGAAAAGACCTTCCAGATGAGCATTACGCGGGACATGCCTCATCGGGTATCCAAATTGACGACGAACTAAAACTGGATGATAGTTGATTCCTCTTTTAGTTCCTATAAGGGGTACATTTGGGAAATTTCTACAATGGTCAATGATCTTGATCCCATCATAGATTCGATTGCACCAATCGATGTCAGAGTTGGTAAGGGACATGATTCTCTGCGACCAACGTAAAGTATTCTTTTGATCGTAAAATGCAGCAGACTTGGGCAAGTGGGAAGTGAACCATTTGTACAACAGGGGTACACAACACATGATCATTCCTCTGCTATACAAATTCCTTAAGTGTATCGAATGATAAACATCTGTGAGCAGAGTTGGTACAGGGTTTCCAATCAGAAAAATCTTAATGGAGTTGATATCTACAAAGTTATCAATGTTGGGAAACAGTAATAACCCGTAGGTGAGCAAAACAAAGATGCTCTCGAAAGCGGCCACATTCCCTATACTAGCAAAGTACAGAGCTTTCTTTGTCAAGAATTGGGCTGGCAAACCCTGGATTCCACCCTTAGTGGTCATGTGAGTCCTGACTTCTGATTCGTCCAAATAAATTGCTCTTGCAATGGTCTGATCCTTTGGAATTTCTTCCAGTCCAGAAAATGGAGCTTGATCAGTAATGTGAAGATCAGTCAGGTGAGAGTACTCCTCCAGTGTTGGTGCTACTTGATAATCCGGGAATGTGAAACATTGATAGACTAGATCGTAGAACTGGATTAGCGTGGACAGGATTCCTTCAATTACGTGGACCCTTAACAAGGACAACAATCCTCCATACTTTGCTCTGAAAGCCTCGGGGTTGGTGATCATTCTCGCCAGACCTCTTAAATCCTCTAGTTTTGGAACCTTGAAGATGTACTTATGAGTTTTCCTTCTACCGAAATCCACTAGCGAAATCTCCTTTCTCTAACATTTGTAATCATTGTCTTAGTTTAATTTGGAAAAGAGAGACTAGAAGAGAAGATTTTTCTTTGTTTTAATGTTTTTTAAATGAATGTATGAATGCAGCACACAAAAACATAGAAAAAATATGGGGTCAAAGGGTCAGTGTCATGAAGTCAAGGCTCTACCCCCCAAAGGTTTATATTGGTGATTTTTTGTACCTATCCGCAAAATCATTGACCCCTCTTGGGATAACAACAGCAAGCGGATCGCCAGCGAGCTGATGTATCCTAGAGTGATCTCAGATGAGGGTAGCATCGCGTGACAACTATTTCTGATAGCTTCCACACTACAAAATGGTTTCAGCCTACTAAAAACCTCAGCTTCTCAGATAACCCAGTCGACCACACTACATTCAACAACCGAAGTCGTATAAGCAATGTACCTGCAAAGGGAGTCTCCACTGAGTTTGATGGTCGATCGGGGACGCTTAACTGGGATTCACTCCCTGCAAGATTACCCGCATTGCCATCACCTATCTTAGGTGTATACTCAATCTTTCCAATTACGGCATCACACGCATTCCCATTAGCAGAAAAATAAACACATATATCAATTAGGAACAGTAGTATATATATTTGTCTTAATCATCCTAGACCTTTAGTCTTATGATCCTATACAGACAATGACCCCCCAGCAGAGTCGTCATTTCTGTGAACTGAATTTAGGGTTTTAACCCTTGGGGAAACAAGAAAGAATGCCTCCCACTGTGGTCGCCATTTTTCTGTAGCGCGGTTTTTGTTGTTTCTGTCGCGGTGAGAATTGGATACCAAGCTATTGTATTAACTTGGATCGCATTTCTTTTTATTTCACCACCGTCTTTGATTTATCCAAGGGAAGGGAGAAAGATCGAATACCCACAGTATGCAATGCAAATGCAAACTAAGATTCTAAGGTTCGGGGGTTGGTTATACCTAGGGAAGGTGTTGGCATCCAAGATATTTGTAGTACTCTACAGGAACCTCTTGTTTTATTATGTTATCTGCTAATCATTATCTGTTGCTAAGGGTTAAGGGATAGGAATACCTAAAATTCTATTCCTAAGTGTACTCGACAAGATATCGCATCTTGTGCCTACATATCCTGTCGGGAAAAGGAATCAGAGCACTTGTAGTTCCTTTCTAAAGGATACTAAAATTGTTTAAAGGTTTAGGAGAGAAGATGAGTCACCGTCTTAAGAAACCACCACAGTTTTTTTTGAAAATTATTTGTATTTTATGGGGTATGGGATTGTATGTCCCTTCTTTGAGATGATTAACATCTAATTCTCTTGTGTGGAGAATTAGGTGAGTTATGTTTTGATTTGTAGAATCAAAACTACGGGGGACTAACTTAAGAAAATATATCTTAAAGTTGTCTAATAAACATATCTTAAGGGTGTAAAACCTATGAGGAGGTATGATGCAAATGAAATGCACCATGCACAATAATTTGATTATCATGCATGGGATTTTCCCTTGGATATTAATGCAATCGATTATTAATGAATTAAACGAGAGTGTTAGCAAAGTGGTGCCAGTCTTGTGTATAGTGACCAAAAGGTTGATGGTGATGCTTTAAAAGCAATCGACTTACAAGGGTGGAAAATGGCTCGACGTTGGATTGAGATTTTACATTTTTTGAAAGGGTTTAGAACACAAAGACATGCATACATCACATATCAGGTGCTGAAAAAGTGAAGGTGCATCACAGGGTTTGTGTGTGGGAGTGTACGCGATCATGACGTGAAACAAAAACAAGAGGAAGAAAAGAAATGCAGAAAAACTCTCTCCCCCTCTCCGTCTCTTCTCTCCGACAACTCTCTCATCTGCCCTCCCTCCAAATCAAGCATCATCAATAATAAACCCTAACCCCAACAATCCCCAAAATCCCCAATCCACTATAATTCAAAGTTTACAAATTACAATGATTTAAAGCATGAAAAAGAGAAAAGGAAGCTGCCGGTGATTGAAGATGTGGAGAAATTCGATTCTTTGCGTAATTCCGTCTGCAGCAAAGGCATTGACCAGGTACTCTCTTCGATCCCTTTCCAATTTGCTTCGTCTTGCTATTGTTGCTTGATATTGGACTCGTGGGTTCCTTATGCGTACGACTCGTTTGCTGTGTGTGAGCTTTGTTTTTTGTTCTGAATGCGTCTTGGAGTGAATGTTGTGTGTGAGCTTCGTTTTGAATTTCTGGTTGAAATCTTGATGGGATTCTAGTTTGTTGAAAGGGTTGAATTTGGTGAACGTTTTGATTGGTGTTTGGTTGAACTGGTGTATGAACGAGGAATGGTTTCTGGTGTATGAACGAGGAATGGTTTTTGGTGTATATTGATATGATGAATGGTTTGTGCTCTGTTCTTTTTCTTTCTCTTGCAAGTGTGCGTGTGATTGATGATTGGTTATGTAATGAGTTTGATTGAATGGTTGTATAAGGATTTGTGAATGGTTTTATGATGGATTTGTGAATGGTTGTGTAAGTATATTGTTGGTTTTTTTTTGCTCTGTTCTCTCTGCCTTTTATAACCACCTTGAAAGAAAACAAAAATATGATAGTTTTGAATTCCTTTCCATGTTTGAATCAGCATGTCTGAGTGTTTTTGGAAACCTTTTGAAATGTGTCTGTAACATGATTGATGCTGTTTAAATGATGCCTGATGTGGTTTTGGAACAATTTTAAATGCAGTCTAAAACTGTTTTAGGAAAAATGATTATGACTGTAATGAGCTTGATTCCTTGCTTCTTGAATGTCTCTAATTGTGTCAGGAACGTGTTTTGGAAAGTTTTTGAAATTGGTCTGTGACATGTGGGATCCAGTTTTGGAAATATTTGATGATGTCTGATAAATTGCTTTGGTTTGTAACATGTCCTGATATTTCTCCTTTTAAAATTGACACGTCTGAATGTGTTTTTGGGGAAGGTTTGAATTGGTTTGAGCATGCCTATGACGTTGAAATTTCCTATCTCAATTGAATTCTTATTTTTTAGTGTGGTCAAGGTTTCTCAAATGTCACCGGGATATATGGGAAATGGAACCACTACCCTAATTGTACTGCTACCTGCTGCAACATCTTTGCTTAGAGTAGGTTTCTGATTCTTTGTCTTTTCCTTTTCATGTATGCGCATGATGTGCTATGAGGACTTGCGGTTACCGATACCTTTGGATTTAAAGTGGAAGCTTGGTGATGATGATGGAGGTAATGCTCCAATACTCCTTATGCCATGATCTTAAGGTTTGATTGTTTTTCCTTATTGGTTGGACCATGTGAATTTGTTGAATCAAGTTCTGACCTTTACAAACCAAATGATAAACCTGTTAATGTGCAGTGAAATGTTGACGAGATTGGCACGAAACCGCGGAGAAGTGAAGTTGGTGCTTAAAGTATGTGCTTCTGGAATCCAAATCTTCAATTTGGTCCCAGGTTACCTTGATGTGATTTATGGCTTCTTAAAATGATGAATAGAGCGATTTTCGACTTGTTTGCTTTCCTGGACGATTTGCAGCTTATAAGAACTCGGCTGAATGGCATAGAACTGGATTGGCTTGGACTTGCATTTCGCACTTGATTTAGGTATCCTCCGAGTACTCATTTTGGAGGTTTGGTTTCTTATAAGTAATTCATGGTATTTTGGTATTTCAAAAAGATTATGACTCCAGCTTTTTCTTGTATGACTTCATCTTGCAGGTTTTGGGTTTTGGTGGATGGTTGGAGTACTATTATTGAGATTTTGTTTGAAAATCTTACTGTGTTGGTGGGTGTACATTAGTGGTTATGTGTATGGGTTAATAGGTGCAGAAAACTTGCTGTTGTAAGCCTTGTACATTCCTTTCTTCTAAATTTATGACTTCTGAAAATAAATCAAATGACCTTGTTTGCAGGGCGCTGTGCAGGATGGATTGGTAAGTAGCATTGATATATTGGTCCATATTCTGCATATATTTCTTTAAATCTTGTACATTTTCCACAGAGCTTTGAAGTGTGGGTGGGACATTGAAATTTGATTGAGACACTATTTTTTGAGCGACAAGTTTCTAATCATTATTATTACTATGAATTTCAGAAATTTCGCATCTCGAAGTATACACTGCGAAGACGGTAGTGTAAAAGAGAAAGTCTAGCAAGCAATCCGCCGCGAACCTATCTCATATTCATAGACGCAAACTAAATGTTGAACAGGTACGCCACTTGCTGAAATTGAGATGTGAACTTGAATTGCAAGATTCTAATTTGTTGGCTGAATTTTTAGTGATTGAATCTGGGTGGTGCTTTCAGATGGTTTTTGTGCAAAGGAGAAGCAGTGTTTAGAGACTGTTTCTTTGCTATCAGCAGTTAAGCTGACTTGTTCATGGATAGCCTCCTCAGAATCAATGCTGGCAGGTGGCTACAATGTGTCATAATGGATATCATGCGATAGTTCGCGAGTGTCGGATTGCTCGGTTAACGAAATGGAGCAGGCACTTGAAGATCAAATTAGAATATGTCGTTGAAACCCTTCAACCAAATTAAAAAAATATGTTGTTGCTCATACTAAAACATGCAGTAGCATATTTATGTAATCTTGATAGCAAGAATTAAATCCCATGTATGAGTAGGTTGCGATTGTTAGCCCTTTATTACTTTCCACTATGCTCTGATCCTAAACAGGATTGATGGATTAAAATATTGTATGATGGTCACTTATCTTTCCATAATGGCATGAATGATACGATCCACTTACTTGAGCGACCTTTGATGTTTTCCTATTTTTAATAGTCATGGTGAATAGATTAATGTGTAGCATTAATTCATTCTATGCTCAGAGTACACGTGAACTATTACCTTGCCAACACAAACTTGATTTTAATATGAGTGGATAAACAATGGACATTGTATTGGATCAACGTGGGAAAAAGATATGGATGTTTAGTTAGATTTTTGTTTGGTTTTTTTAATATGGATCTTTGAGTTAGAGATGGGTAATGGGTGATGAATGTAACTTGAACCAATAGTTTGAGCTTGGACTTTGACCAATCACGGAATGGATAAAAAAATTGAATTGGTGAAGTTTGGTATTCTTGAATAAAGCCTTGTTATTTGAATTCCATGAAAGTCACACAAACCTCTTAAACAAAGTAAAGGCTTAAGAAACTAATGCCCTTTGGCCATTCTTGAACCAATGAACCCACTAACATCAATCTTCAATCCGATCACATGAGAAATCAAATCCACATCTAAACCATACAGTAATATATTCACTTAACGGCAATCCCAGCAATCCTTCAGAGGGTGATGATCATAGCACGAGAGCCACGCCCAAAGTCTGCTCAAATACTCATGAAAGAGGAACCCTAACCATCCTTGTATATTGAGGTTCTTGAGGAAAACAAAGACTTTGTACTGGCCAAGGGACCAGAAGGGTGAGGGTACAATCTCATAGGACCAGAGAACCTCCACAATCACACACACAACACATCCTTCAGGATCTTGAGTATTCTGCAGCAGTACCTGTCCTCAAAAGAGAAACGAACAGACGAAACTAGATAAAGTGGTTAGTTATGCACAAATGATTGACCTAATATGTTATGCAAAGAACAAGGCGGGGATCTTAGGGTAAAAAATTAGGGTGCGACAGATGCCCCTATTTAAGTTTCTTCTATCCGGAGATATGGAGATTGAAATCTTCGTCTCGACGAGATAGGAGGGACTTAAATACAAACATGCACAAATTTTTGGCCCTAATATGCCGCCAGATGCACATGATATGGTATGAAATGATATGATATGAAAAACAAGGATCCTGTGAGGAATAATGTCACAGGGGACAACCGAACCAAAATATTTGAAAAAGAAAAACCCGATGAGGCCGACTAGCAAAACAAGACTCCACGGGGAAAGATCTAACTCCACTTGGGGGAACGAGGCTACCAACTGACAATCACAGGGTGTCTTAAGCATAAGGCAAAAAACTTGCGATGAAATCTTCTAACAAAATCTACTTTAGGATCCTGCTATAGTGGTCTTCGAGAGATATCAACTGGAGGAGTCTATTGTTGAGACTTGGAACCTCTTCCGAGAATACCTTATCCGAAGGTTTTATTGAAAACGTGTCCATTATCAAAGATACTGGGGAATCTGCTGAGAAAAGAAATGACTGTTAGTCAAAGTTTAGAATTAACCAGAAGATTTACTGCCGAAATCCTAGAAAGAAACGACTGTCTGTCGAAATTTAAAGTTAACCAAGGAATCTACTGCCGATATCCTAGAAAGAAACGATTGTCCGTCGAAATTTAAAGTTAACCAGGGAATCTACTGCCGAGAATAACCAGAGAGTTTACAAAAGAAATACCTTCTGCCTAGGTCTTCTGGAAATCTACTTCCGAGAATAACCAGGGAAATACCTTCTGCCGAGGTTTTTTGGAAATCTACTGCAGAGAATAACCAGGGAAATACCTACTACCAAGGTCTTCTGGAAATCTTCTGCCGAGAATAACCAGGGAAATACCTACTGCCGAGGTCTTTGATCAAGTATTCCACTTGAAAAGGGTAGGAAATAAATCATTGTTGCGAGCTTGTTTGCCTCAAACACGAGTCTTGAAATAAACTGTTACGAGGTTGTCTGCCTCGCGTACATCTTGAAATAAACTGCTACGAGGTTGTCTGCCTCGCATACATCTTGAACTCCTCCTGGAAAGGTGAATACTTGTCGAAAAGTAACTTCACAGGGGGTAGGGATTTCACTGGAGATCTTATGACGTCAACTGGAATCCATAACTTGTTGGAGATTTGGAAGTTTCCACGGGGATCTTCAAAAGAGATGCGGGTCGGCTGACTTGTAAAATATGTTTTCTCAAATATAGAGAAAGATCATCTGAATCTTCACCAAACTTCTCGAAGAGGTGCCATTTGATGGAAGCAAATTGAATTGTGGACTCACTGGGGAGAATACCACTGATAAGTAATATTGTTGTAGCTAAACACTGCGTTGAAGCTAGTAAAATTCTTGCAATAGGGATTCTCAAATAAAGAGAAACGTCTGGAAGGTCTTCATTGAACATTTTCGACGGATTTTCGGCGAGATAACATCTGACGGAGAATAGTTGATAACCTTGATAACTTCACCGAGGATAGACGAACTGTCTTGAGGAGACTGCCATTTGTCATCCAGATAGAAAACTGAGCTCAAATAAAGAGCTACCACTTGTTGTCTAGGTATAAATTCCACGAAAATGTTGTAATAACTGTTGGAGAAATAATTCTATCCTCCACAAAGATCTTCAAATAAATTCTTCTTGGGGAGACAAAGTGCAAAATAAATGCACGCTCACTCTAGAATCAAAAGCCTAGAGAAATCCAAAATTGTGATTGTTAGGGACCAAAGTTTAATCCAGGAAATAATTGGAAAGAAACGATCAAGCAAGACTCCATCCATTGAGGAATGAACTCAACTGGGGTTTATCTTTATCCAGAATGGAAAAGAATACTGAAACAACCATCTTCCACGAGGATCAAACTCAGTGGGGAATTTAGAAAGGATGTGCTCTTTCTGCCTAGGGCTGATGATTCTACTTGGAGGGAGCAGACAAAACCCAGTCACTTGGGGATAAGCGCAACCAAAGTGAAAGAACAAACAAACAAACACAAAAATGAAAAATGCGCACATACCATGAATCTACATGAATGAATGCCATGCTATGCTTATGCTGACAAAACAAAACAGAGAAAACCGGAGATGAAATAAACATCTCGACACGGATACTCGACCAATCTCCGCAAGATAAGAAGCATCACTGGGGATGAATGGAGAGCCATATATATGGAACCATGTCCTGCTTCAAGGTTTCAAAACTTCTCTGGGGAAAAGAGAGCACTCCACTTGGGGATGAGCATCATGACTTCACTTAGGATTGTCAAGATGAACCTTGTGATTCTGTTGGGGATGAGAAAGATTCACTGGGAACGAATCAAACTCATGATCGAAGAGACTTCACGGGAGATAAAATAAATATCCACTGCGAATTGAAGTAGTCTGAATGAAAGTTGTGAATGCCAGAACTGAGGCCTCACGGGGATAAAATAAATATCCATTTCATTGGGGAAGCTCAGATCAATGTTCCAGTTGGAAATGTCGGAGATAAGACTTCAAGGGGATGAAATAAACATCAGCTTTCACTGGAGAAGATTGATATAGTGAGAAAATCCACTGAGGAATGAAATAAACATTCACCTTGTTGGGGAAGGTTGAAACCAAATAAATTCACTGGGGATTCTTAGGTTGCCAACTGGGGAAATCTTGTGTCAAATGTGCCATAACTTCTTGAAGTGAAGATTTACCGGGGAATAGCTGTGATTACCTGGAGCAAAGACTTACTGGGGAGTCGTCACATTACTTGGGATAGAAACTCTTTTTGAGGCATGGATTACAGAGACTATTGTGAGACTGATGTAACTCTGTATTGATGAAGTGCATGGTAGTCGCCATTTGAACAACAGTTGCTGTGAATGGATGAAAAGTAATCTTCACTTCTCAAAAATGCCCCAGATCATATGGTCTGCGAGAAGAAGTGATCTTAAGAGGATTTTACAGAAAACCTGGCATCCAAAATGTTCCAATGTCTTCAAACTCTTGGAGAGATTTTACAAATCTCGACGTAACTGCCCCAGATTGACGGTATTCTAAGTCTTCACATTTGGAGAGATTTATGAAATCTCGAGATAACTGCCCTTGATTGATTGTGTTCTGAGTTTTTAAACTTGCCACTTGTGTTTAGACTAAGAAAGTAACGATCGAGAAACAACTTGCCCCTGGATACTATCATCTCCTTGAAATAGCTCATCATTGCCACACGTATGTTAATTTCTATGATGTCAAGCAAATGTTAGCAAGTAGAAGAATGTTAATTCTAAAACAGTTTAATGCAACACCATGTTTGTCTTGAAATTTTTTAAAAGTTATTTTGGACGGTTGAATTACCGACTTTATAATGCCAACACGCATTTGAGCATAGCTTATAAGAATCAAGCAACGATATCTCAATGAGTATGCTTTTTGAAATAAACCCTGCTTCACTAAGGTCTTTTGAGGGTTGTATTATGGATTGGTTCATGATTTAAGAAACAAAGGATATAAGGCTCAAAGTTTTTTAGTGCCCACCCAATCTTCGTAATATTTTGCTCCGTTTTTTTTAACTGAAAATTACCCTGCCCTAGGTTAAGAAAGAGGGTTTTTTGATTTGGAAGAAGAAAACTCCGACTTCAAAGGTTCAAAAGGGTTAACGAGGGGTTATCTCCTTATGCCTCCAGTGTTTAGGGATTTGAAATAATGCCTCATATCATTAGCGAAGTTTTATTCAAAATCATACAACAAGAGATCTTGCGTTTGATTTTCGTCATCCTCCATTCGATTCTCTGCCAAGGCAAGAGGTTGGGCAACATTGGCATTATAAAATAGAAAAAGTATTTTAAAATGAGTGAAACGAATGGATTTCTTCAAGACAAACATTATTCATCGCATCAATTATTCAAAATAATAAGTTCTTACACGCAAATAACAAATGAATTAACAAACAAGGAGCATTACATGCGAAAAACTATAAATTAACTAAAGCTTTGAGGAGACTGTCTCAGTCTGAGCTTATGGTTACCACATTAGGTCTAGAGTATCCAAAAGACAAGACACCACGTCATATTAGCCTTTGTACCTCATTCAATAGTAATCACCACTGGTTCTGGCATACTAAAATGCGGGACTACGACATTCATCCTTTCTCTAGGGATATGAAGAAGTTCCTGATCCAACATATCTTGGAGATCCCTCTTCACGACAGAACATCCACGGGGATTCCTCGAGCAAATTTTGCAAGAAGCATGGTTATGCTCGTAGTGGGTAAGCCTACACAAATCGGCATGCATATCCACTAAAGATCCTCTTATTGAATTCACGTCAAAAATACGGTATTCCTCGAGACATTCTTCCATAGGGATTTCATACTTGGGCAACAAACTTGTTGAGATGTTAGCCCAGAATCCTCAAAAGACAAAATGCCGCTTTGCACTAACTTCTGTACTTCATCTTTCAAAGCATAACAATGTTCAATGTCATGACCGGGTGCCCCTTGATGAAATGGACAAAAATGATCAGACTTAAACCACCATGGGAGATTCTTTGGGATGGCCGGCGGTTTCCTCGTTTGCACCAGATTCTTCTGTACTAAATCAGGATATAACTCATAATAAGCCATTGGAATCGGATCAAACTGATCCAAGTGTTGTTTACTTTCGCTACGAGGTCCTTTATACTTTTCTCACAAAATGGCATCAGCAACTTGTTCCTTCTTCTTGAGAAAACCCTCTGTAAGATCCTTAGAGCTGTTAGGAAGGTTAATGGGAGCCATAGAAATGAGCATTTGCGTGACTTCAAAAGTCTCGGTCCCTTGAAACGGAGTCTGAGAAATATGGGGAGAAGGTTGACTTCGAGCAGCAACAGAGTTTCAACCAAAGCAGAGAGCCTTTCCACACCAACCCTCAAAGCAATCACTTCCTTGCGGAGTTCACGATTTTCTTGCTCAATGTTATCCATCTTCTTCCTTTGATTGGCCCGAATATTGTATCGATAATTCAGCTTGACTGAGAAGAGAGACACAAATGAGAACCTGGAATTCAAAGGAATGCAAATGCAAATGTAAATGATGCGTATGATGCAACAAGATTCATGGAACTCAGCTATTTATAATCATCAAGGGATATCAAGAGACTCATTTTTTATTAAAATGGTTACAACCATTAGTATCGGAATACTAAAAGATTGATTTATTACAAAATTGATTACAAACGCGTCTGTCCGCCTTATAAGAATCATGACAAAAAAGCTAGTAATGATGGATCTAAGGAGACTCTTCCAATGGTCCTCTCTTGAGTTTCTTAATTTCTTCCTCCATCTGAGCTTTTCCCATAATGAGTAATGATTTCCCGCATCTACTCCTGAATCTTTCTTTATCTGTCACCAAGGTCCCCAATCTCCTTAGATCGTCCATGTTAAGACTCTTGTAAGTGTACTTCAGCGTTTTTTTTTTTTTTTCAGAGTCCATGATATCCCTATGATGTTTACAAACAAAGCTAAGTTCCATGAAACTTTACGAAATGATGCTCATGAATGCATGTATGCAAACACACAAAGCACAAAGTACAAAGCACACACAAGCAATCAAACAGACAAAGAGTCCTAGGTTTGAAAGGTCGAGCGTGGAGCCAAGGTCTAGCCATCCCAATAGGTGTGTACTATGGTTTCAAATGTACCTGCCGAACGGGTTCTACAAAGTTCCCAGAGTCTACAACCCATCTTTCGGATATTATCAATTTTCTAAATCACTTGGTAGTCAATAATATTCTCAAGAGAATCTCATCTAAGTGTAGTATCATGTAGCAACTAATTCAGGAATAGACTCCCTCATAGTCCCCGTACTACATCCTAATAGGTCAAGTTGGGTTAAAGGTAACTACATTCCTCAGTCTCGATGGCCTTTATGTCGAAATAATATCGGCTTCACGAATGGACTCGTTGAACAATATTAATCTCGAGAGGGCCTAAATTGAATGGTGATGTCTCAATTCAACTTCTTCGGGAATCGACTCCCTCAAAGTCTCCCTGAATTATCACCGTCCTATCATAACTTTCACTCAAGTCCGGGTGTATGACTTATCTCACCACACAAAGTGACAACCCTGCACACAAAAAAACCCAGCAAACATATAATGATAACAAATAACATAAATAATCAAGTTAGGGGGAACCCTCTTATGAGTGATCCCCAGTGAAGTCGCCATTTCTCTCGCGGTGAGAATTGGATACCAAGCTATTGTATTAACTTGGATCGCATTTCTTTTTATTTCACCACCGTCTTTGATTTATCCAAGGGAAGGGAGAAAGATCGAATACCCACAGTATGCAATGCAAATGCAAACTAAGATTCTAAGGTTCGGGGGTTGGTTATACCTAGGGAAGGTGTTAGCATCCTAGATATAAGTAGTACTCTACAGGAACCTCTTGTTTTATTATGTTATCTGCTAATCGTTATCTGATGCTAAGGGTTAAGGGATAGGAAGACCTAAAATTCTATTCCTAAGTGTGCTCGACAAGATTGCACATCTTGTGCCTACATATCCTGTCGGGAAAAGGAATCAGAGCACTTGTAGTTCCTTTCTAAAGGATACTAAAATTGCTTAAAGGTTTAGGAGAGAAGATGAGTCATCATCTTAAGAAACCACCACAGTTTTTTTGAAAACTGTTTGTATTTTGTGGGGTATGGGATTGTATGTCCCTTCTTTGAGATGATTCACATCTAATTATCTTGTGTGGAGAATTAGGTGAGCTAAGTTTTAATTTGTAGAATCAAAACTACGGGGGACTAACTTAAGAAAATATATCCTAAAGTTGTCTAATAAACCTATCTTAAGGGTGTAAAACCTACGGGGAGGTATGATGCAAATGAAATGCACAATGCACAATAACTTGATTATCATGCATGGGATTTTCCCTTGGATGTTAATGCAATCGATTATTAATGAATTAAACGAGAGTGCTAGCAAAGTGGTGCTAGTCTTCTGTATAGTGACCAAAAGGTTGATGGTGATGCTTTAAAAGCAATCGACTTACAAGGGTGGAAAATGGCTCGACGTTGGATCGAGATTTTAAATTTTTTTTGAAAGGGTTTAGAACACAAAGACATGCATACATCACATATAATGATAAACACACAAAAGCGAAAAGCAAGGCATAATATCAAACAAAAACTTCTAACAAACGTACGACCGAGAGCGAGGGATTCTAACGGGAAACAGTTTATTAGGAAAAAGAGTTTTGATTCTAAGGAAAATTAATAAAAGGTTTTATTTTATTTTAGAATTATGTTTAGAGATTATTTTTTAACTTTTAAAGGAGGGAAAGTTAAAGGTTTCTCTTATTAAAAAAGTTTAATTATTTTAAAAGTTTTTATTATTATTTTAGTTTTAAAGTCATGTTAAAAAAAGTTAATTAGAGAAAAAGTTCTTAAAGAGTTTCATATTAATTTAGAAAAGGTTTTAATTTCAATATTTTTAAAAATAAAAGTTTTTTTTTATAAAAAAAAAGCTTTTACTAACTTAAAAATGTTTTAACAATAAGTTTATAATTAGTAAAAAATTTAGATTATAAAAAAAAGGGTAATATTTTAGAATAAAAGAAGTTACTATTATTTATTTTAAAGGTAAAAAAAAAGGTTCTATACTTTTATTTTTAGTTATGTTAATAAACAAATTTTAATTAAAAAAAGATGAATTTATTTAAAAGGGGTTAAAGTAATTAACAGATTTTAATTAAAACGGAGGAATCCTACACGCACAAGGGGAAGAGGGTCCATGATGAACCCTCAGATCCTCACCGTATAATGTGTGTGAAGCGTGATCAGGGGCTGAAAAAGTGAAGGTGAATCACAGGGTTTATGTGTGGGAGTGTACGCGATCATGACGTGAAACAAAAACAAGAGGAAGAAAAGAAATACAGATAAACTCTCTCCCCCTCTCCGTCTCTTCTCTCCGACGACTCTCTCATCTCTCGATCTCTCCGCCCTCCCTCCAAATCAAGCATCATCAATAATAAACCCTAACCCCAACAATCCCCAAAATCCCAAATCCACTATAATTCAAAGTTTACAAATTACAATGATTTAAAGCAAGAAAAAGAGAAAAGGAAGCTGCCGGTGATTGAAGATGTGGAGAAATTCGATTCGTCGCGTAATTCCGTACGTAGCAAAGGCATTGACCAGGTACTCTCTTCGATCCCATTCTGTAGCGAGCGATTTTTGACGTGGTTCTTAAGTACTGTTGCTTTTTGGGGAGACTACAGGTCGATTCATTTTTTATCCTATTGAAGCTGATGAAGGAAGGGAAATAGATGTCTCCAACTAACCCTGCTTGCATACTGAGTTTAAACAGCGGTCTGTTAAGTTACGGATGCTATATGGAAGTGGGGCCTCTTTCTTCTTAATTTTTAAAGGCTAAGATGACGGGACCGTGCTATTGGTAGGATGTAAGGATTGATGTATGGGATTTTGGGTTTTTGATTAGTGTGCTCGCTAAAATTTTTCTTTCAATCTTATGCCTACATATTCCCGGGATATGGAAATCAGAGCGATCGTAGTTCCTCCTGTTCTATGGGAGGAAATGGTGTTTTGGTGTCTTGTTCAAAGCCCAAGACGTGAAGCTAAAAGTGATTTGTATCTTGTTCAAAGCCCAAGATATGAAGCTGAAGGGTTTTGACTTTAGAGAGAATTTGTCATCTCTAAAGAGGAGTTGTTGATGTTTGTATGTTGTGACCAAAGCATGATTTGATGCTAAAAGGTTGATTGTCTCAACAGGAGTTTTCCTTATACAAAGCCTAAGAGGAGGCTAAAAGGTTTACTTTTCCAGGGAAAATGTTCTTTCTGTCTTGTACAAAGCCCAAGATTGAGGCTAAAAGGGTCTGACCCAACAAGAGAGTCTTTTTGTGTGTCTTGTACGAAGTCCAAGACGGAGGCTAAAAGTTGTTTGACTCAACAGGAGAGTCTTTTATACTCAATAAGAGAGTGATTTTGTATCTCATACGAAGCCCAAGATGGAGGCTGAAGATGATTGACTCAACAAGAGAGTCTTTTATACTCAACAAGAGAGTGTTTTATATGTGCCTTGTATATAACCCAAGAAGGAGGCTAAAGGTGTTCGACTCAACAAGGGAGTCTTTTATACTCAACAAGAGAGTGATTTGGTGTCTCGTATGAAGCCTGAGACAGAGGCTAAAAGTGTTTTTGACTCAACAAGAGAGTCGTTTATACTCAACAAGAGAGTGTTTCTGTATCTCGTACGAAGCCCGAAATGGAGGCGAAAAGTTTGGTGACTCGACAAGAGAGTCTTTTATACTCAACAAGAGAGTGTTTCTGTATCTCGTACGAAGACCGAGATGGAGGCTAGAAGTGATTGACTCAATAAGAGAGTCTTTTATACTTAACAAGAGAGTGTGGAAAAGGGTAGCTCCGCTGGGGAGAATCATTGTACAAAGCCTAAGAGGAGGCTTATGTGTTGGTGACTGTTTCAGTTGAGTGACCAGTATGTTGGATAAAAGAGAAAATCAGTTTTTATATGAGTAATGTTGTACTCATGGACTTGATCTGAGGGTTAGCATTACTTCCTGTTCGAGGGAAACGGGGAATCCAAAGGGTATTGAGACTGCCAGAGTCTCCGGGTTTTATCTTTTGTACTATGCTTAAAAGAAATTAAGAGACAATATGTTTGCGGTGGAAATATCTAGACTCTTTGAAAGACTGTTCTATTAAGATGAATAATTTCTGTTCCTATACCTCTAGGAGGTCGTTGGGACAATTTGTACGAAGCCCAAGAGGAGGCTGGAAACTTTTAAGAAGTCGAGGGACAATTTGTACGAAGCCCAAGAGGAGGCTATCTTCCCGGAGGAAGAATCATATTGCGAAGCCTAAGAGGAGGCTGTGAAAACATCTAAGAGGCCGACGGGTCCTTATACAACGCCCAAGAGGAGGCGAGCAATGCTTTTAAGAAGCCTGTGGGTCCTTGCACTAAGCCCAAGAGGAGGCTGATGAACAGTTACTAAAGGGGTTTCACATGGAACAATGTCCTTCTGTATGTGAAATGTTCCAGGGGGGAGATTTCTTAGATCTAGTTATCTAAAATTGTTGTAAGGAGACGAGGTTTTGTCTAGTTCTAGACGTAGTTGCCGGGGAAACTCTAATTATCTATACTATTATTACACAATTGATATGAGTTTATGAAAGAAGACTTACGGTAAAACAGCCCCACAGTATAGTTATATACATATGAAAGAAGGCAGGTAAATACTTACTTGGTTGTAGAGCTTCCATGCTGTATTGTTAGTTGTTCAACAAAGAAAGATTGGAAACAACAGTATATTACAAAATCAAAGGAGAAAGTGCTTTGAAAGAAAAATTGGGGCTTACAGCTCAAGGAGAGGCCCAGGGTTTTATCAGTGATTGCACTGTCGTTTTGTACAGGGACTCATATAAGTGACTGAGGCCCGGGAAAGGTTTTCGGTACAAAGGGATGGGTCTTACACTCTCTCAAGAGGCCTTAAGAGTTTTAAAGAAAAGAAATAGGGCTTATAAAACAAGGGTAGGCCCAGATGATTTAATTTTTGAATCGGCGATCGCGCCGAGATTTTCTTTTAACATAGAGGGACTTATACAATATCTGAGGCCCACAAAGGTTTTGGTTAAAAGAGGATTGGGTCTTACACTCTATTAGAGGCCCAAAAGTTTTGAATGTGTCTTATAGCTCGAGGAGAGGCCCATGAGTGTTTGGAAAAGTTTGTTAGGGCAAAAAAATCAATTAAAACCCTAATTTCATCCTTCTTTAATGTAATTGTTCAAAGAAAATTAATAAAAAAATGATAAAAATTCCAAATAAGTTTGAATAAACAACTTGTGATTTTGGTTTTAGGTTTGAAAAATGTGGTTTAATCACAAGATGAATTAAAACCCATTTGGTATTGATTTTCCAATATGAATATTATTTTTAAAAGGTTTAAAAACAATAAAAAATGAATTTATTCACAAAAATACTAATTATATTAAATAAATAATATAAATCCTATTTTTTTGTGGAATAAAATATTTTAACATTTTTGTGATTTTTTTCAAAAAGAACCAATAAAAAATAATTAAAATTGAGTGGGTTATTAATTTTTCAATTAATTAATAAAACATGAAAATATGAGGAAAATAGCAAAAATGTGAAAAAAACACAAAATGGCATGGGTGGGGTTTGAACCCACGACCTCAAGGTTATAGGGCACGCGCCTTACCACTGGGGTGGTGATACATCCGTTGATTGAAACAAACCAATAAATATACAAGACATGCCTTGTTTTTGGCCTAGCCCAAGGCAAGGCAAGGCAAGTTTTGGCAAGAAACGGGAAGGTTCATAACTTTCTCATTTCTCCATGTTTGGGGACAAAATTTATATGTATCTGGCCTAGAATTTCACAAGGAATCCAATGGTGGTGGTATTTTTTCCAGATCATGCTCCCTCCTCAAAATCCGATAGTGGTTTTGAAATAGGCCTATAATTGCATTTTATATGCTGCACTTTGGTACAGTCATGAATTACATGATGAATTGGTTCAAACAAAACATATATGACATGTATAAGAGATGCATGCTCAGTGGACCTCAAAACAATGCATATTTTGGAAAGTTCAAGTCATGAGGCTTACCTCCTTTTGAGCTTTTTGGAGTTTTTGTGCAATCTGTTAAGCCTCTTGTTCCAGAAGTGGTTTGATGCTTTGGACAATCTCAAATGATCCCTTAGAAGCTTTTAAGATGATTGGAATCAGCTGGAACCTGCAAAAACACAAACTGGCCTTTTCTTGCAAAAGGGGTTAAAATGGCCAAAATAACAACTCTCTCAAATGGTGTTCCGGATGGGGGGAACCATTTTGGACAGTTCAAGGATGATATTTGGAGTGTGTTTGAGTTTTTATCTGGTTTGGAAAGTGACTGAATCAAGACATGGCTTGAAAAATGCACAAAAGTACTATTTGAGGTTTTGAGATGTGACTTTGTGATTTAAGGATTACAGGTCACTTGTGAGAGTTTTGACATCTTATAGATGACATATATGAGGTGTGTGTGTGATTGGTTTGGTTGGAATTGCTCTCCAACTCAAAAACTCAGAGTTACCTTGCTAAAGAAGGCATTTTTGCCAAGAGAAAGGGATTTTGAGGAAATCATTTGTTTGATGGCTTTGGTGTACTCAAATTGAGCACAAATGAGCTCTATTTATAGTAGAGCAAGTTTGTTTTGGGTTCAATAGTGAATGATAACCACAGCAGAGGTTTGGCCAATGTTGATCAATGGGAAGCCAAGTCTCCTCTAGCCATTGACTAGAGGTTAGAGCACAGGCCTTTGGTTCCCTAGTTGTTGGATCATTCTTGACTGAATTCAGTTGCAAATGTGTCAGTCCATGCCACCTCTAAGCATCCATTAAATGCTCCAATCCAAAATTGGAGTCCTGTCCCTCTTTTAGGGATTTCTAGGTTTGACATGCTACTTCTTGTTCCAAGGACTTTGGAGGCTTGGCTCAGTGTTTGTCCCCTTTGGATTTGATCCTCAGATGTGTCCAAGATGATGACAAGGCTTGGAATTAGCTGATTTTGCCAAATCGAGCAAAAATGCAAAATTCTGCCTAGCCTTGGCAGTTTTTAGCAAGGCATATTGCCCTTGTCATATCTCATGGCTCAGGTGGAATTCGATGATGTTCTTGGTCATTTTGGAAAGCCCTCATATGATACAACAACTGTTTGATCATAATTGGTTTTGATACTTTTTGGATCCAAGTAAAAAATGTCCCTACATTTGGAAAAAAGTGAAGGCAGATTCTGACTTAGTAAAAATTTCACTAAGTGTTGGAAAAAGTGGCATTTCATGTTTTCAGCCATTTTGATCATTCCATAACTCAAAATCCATAATGAATTGGAATGAGGTGTAGTTGACACTTTTGTTGAGGGCCATGAGAGCTACAAATCCAGCTTTGGATGGGAAAAAATGGCCTTGTGGTTTAGGAGTTATGATCCTACAAAGTTATCCCACTTTTCTTGATTTTTCTTGATGAATGATGATTCCAATCATACATTAACATCATTTTAGGGTTAAAAAACCATTTTTATGAAAAATCTCAAAAAGTCAAAGTTTGACTTTTGTGCACAGTTGACTTTTATCAGATGAATTCCAAACTGTGCAATCCTTTAGGGAATCATGTTCTTGACCTAAATCAAACTTGATGGACATGTTCCATGGGTTTTATAGGGTATATTGATTCATGCCTTAGGGTTTGGGAGCATGTCCTGGTCAAAAGTCAAAGCTACAGTTGACTTTTCTCGCAAAACCCTAATTGTGGTTCAGATGAAATTGAAACTTGTTGCTCAAGCTTCTTGGATCAATCCATTGTTGCAAATGGATCAATATAGTGTACTAGAGACCCTCAAATCCTCTCTTGAGGTCTTCGCTCATGATTTGTCCCAAAAGTCAACTTAGGGGTGAATTAGGTCAAGAAACCCTAATTCTTGATTTTTTATTTATAAATGTGTCCCCTGAAGCAAAATTGACTTGATGGTTGGGTTCATGATGTCTCATGGAGCATCTTAGGTTGTGCTTTGAAGCCTTGGCTCATTCCTAGAGGAAAAGTTCCATCTGGAAGCCCTGGTCGACCAAAACACTAATTTGGTGACACTGTCGATCTTGAGGCTTAATCCACTTGGAAGGGAGCAGCCTTGTGCTTAGTCCTTGAAGTGGGAGTGCTCTTGATCCATTGTGGATGTTTGAGAGGTTTATACAAGTTGAATACCATGCCATTCCTTGATTGATCCTTTGTCTAAGCTCTGAGAGAGGGCTTGAAACCCTAAATTTGATTGTAGTGAATGCTCACCCATCTTTGGGGAGACTGATGAGGCATGATGGTTCATCCATATTGTGATGATGATTTGCACAATGATGGGAATCTTATTAGTCAAAATTTGGGGTATGACAGATGCCCCTATTTATTCTTCTTGGACCCGAATGTGTGAATGGCGAAGGTATTCGGGCATTCGGGGTGCAAGAGGATTAAATATCAGAATACCCGAAATTTTGATGGCGGTTATGAATGGTAGCTTACGCATTCATCTTCTTTTGCTAAGCGATGATGCTTAGAAAAGTTAAAACTTCCCCTCGATCCTGGCTTCATACCGAGGAACTGATCTTAGTTTCTGAAATAAACTTTCCCTCGATCCTGGTTTTCTACCAAGGAACTGGTCTCAGTTTCTGAAATAAACTTCCCCTCGATCCTGGTTTCCTACCAAGGAAACAGTCTCAGTTTCTGAAATAAACTTCCCCTCGATCCTGGTTTCCTACCAAGGAACTGGTCTCAGTTTCTGAAATAAACTTCCCCTCGATCTTGGTTTCCTACCAAGGATCTGGTCTTAGTTTCTTTTGCAAATAAACTTTATTGACAGGGGACGCTATTTGTAGCGGTTTTTCTCAAACTTCTCGCCGAATTTTCCTGGGGAGATGCCATTTGATGGAAAAAGTTTTGATGGTAGAGAGGCACAAACTTCTTTGTTGGAGATGTCATTTGTCAAATCTACTGGGGAGAGCGAGTCTCTTGAGAGACTGCTGTCTGCTTGGGGAATATTACACCATACTTTTCTCGAGGTCTTCTCGGAGAAATGCCATATGATGTACCCCAATTTTGAGGTGCCGATGACTTTGTTGACATTGACTTTCTAGAGAGAAGAACCAATGTGCTGCTGAAAGTCTTTAGTTGAGAGGCTTTCTCTAGGGATTTTCCTTAATCCGGGAAAGCGAAGATATCATCTTCAATGGCGAAGAGTGACATTTGTCGAACATTTTCTCTGGTCTTTTAGAGGTTCAACTTATCAAAGTGGTCAAGGGCAGACTTCATCCCAGAAATAAACTAGAGGAGAGATGTAGGGCAGGCGCACCATTTCCTGACGAGGAAAGAACCGACAACTCGATTGTGAAGACTTTTATCACTAGGGGATAAGACTGACTAGAGTGATAGTGATGCAATATGAATGCGAATGTAAATCAATAATGCATGATGTATGTGTGTATATGCTGACAAAACTGACGCGATATACAAACTAAGAGATGGACACTACGGGATACTTGGCCACAGCGGGAGATGAAGAGGTATCACTGGTCCAAAGGTAGCAATTCTGCCTTGCTTAGGAGAAGTAGTCCCCGCGGGGAACAACCGTTGGTCAGGCTTAGGAGGTAAGAACTCTGTCGGAGACGTCAGATGGAGTATTCACATCTGACATAACTGATCCTTCGTTTAGGCGCATTGGTTTGGAAGGAGCACTTTGATTCTGCACTTTGAGGCTCGACCACATTTGGAGACGCAATTTATGTTCTTTCGATGTTCAACAGTCAAAAGAAGTTGCCATCTTTATTTTAAAAGCAGAAAAATTTTATCAAGTAAATTAATTTTTGTTTTATTTGAAGAATCGTTAGTCATGTTAAAACATCATTCTGTAAAGCTAAAGCAAGTAAGAATTGCAAACAAAAGTACAAGTGCTCAAATTTTACTGATAGGATGGAAATCAACCAAACAAGTGATTCCAAAGAGTATATAAAAAGTTAGAAAATGGTAATTTACAGGGAAAAGGGCTACATCGAAACATAACGACCAATATCCTTCTACCAACTTTGAATTTTGGGCATCCTGAGCTTCTGTCAAAAATGACCCTGACTGGAGTTTTCCTGATGGTGTAACTGTTGTTGAGGATTTGCCCCCTGTCGAACATAGTTACTTGCCATTATCCCTAATTTTTGCTTGGATTGTACTTTGAGGTTTCCAATCCACCGGGATGATTTTTGATTATGTCTTTAACTTTTGCCTGGACCGCCCTTTCGGGTTTTCAATCCACTGAGACATTTTTTTTATAGTTTAGGCGAAGTATTTCTTGACTACATCAACATTCGTGGGGTAGGAAAATTCCTCTCCGTCCATGGTTGCGAGTCTCAAGGTACCGCCCGAGAAAGCTTTCTTGACCACATAAGGGCCGTCATAATTCGGAGTCCACTTGCCCCGGGAATCAGTGATAAATGATTGTATCTTTTTTAGCACAAGGTCTCCTTTCCTTAAGACGCGAGGTCAGACCTTTTTGTCAAACGCCCTCTTCATTCTTTGCTGATACAACTGCCCGTGGCATAGAGATGTTATTCGTTTTTCTTCAATCAGGTTTAGCTCGTTGTGTCGACTTTGACACCATTTAGCTTCTGTAAGCTTAGCTTCCATCAATACCCTGATTGATGGGATCTCCACTTCGATGGGGAGCACTGCTTCCATGCCATACACTAGAGAGAAAGGGGTTGCCCCTGTTGAGGTGCGAACAGATGTACGATAACCGTGAAGAGCAAAGGGTAGCATCTCGTGCCAGTCTTTGTAGGTTACAACCATCTTTTGAACGATCCTCTTGATGTTCTTGTTAGCCGCTTCTACCACTCCGTTCATCTTGGGTCGGTAGGGAGATGAGTTATGGTGTTCTATCTTGAACTCAGCGCACAACTGCTTCATCATCTTGTTGTTCAAGTTAGATCAATTATCCGTAATGATCTGGCTTGGAACACCATAACGGCAAATGAGATTATTTTTGATAAATCGGACCACAACTTGTCAGGTTACATTGGTGTACGACACTGCTTCGACCCACTTGGTGAAGTAGTCAATGGCTACCAGGATGAACCGATGTCCGTTCGAAGCCTTGGGCTCAATCATGCTAATCATGTCGATTTCCCATATGGAAAAAGGCCATGGGGAAGAAAGAGATTTGAGATGCGTTGGCGGGTACATGGATTTTGTCTGAGTATATCTGACACTTGTGACACTTCCTCATGTACTTGTAGTAGTCGGATTCCATGGTCAACCAGTAGTACCCTGCTCTCAGAATTTTTCTCGCCATTGTGTGTCCGTTGGCATGAGTGCCAAAAGATCCTTCGTGAATTTCTTTTATCAGCATGTCTGCTTCTGGTCTGTCTACGCATCGGAGTAGGACCATGTCAAAGTTTCTCTTATAGAGTGTATCACCGCTCAGGAAGAAACTGCCTGCTAGCCTTCTAAGGGTTTTTCTGTCATTCCTTAGTGCCCAAGGTGGGTACTCTTGTTTCTGAAGGAAGCTTTTGATATCGTGATACCAAGGTTTGTCGTCTATGATTGCTTCAATCGCGAAGATGTAAGCGACCCGTTCAAGGCGCATTATGTCGATCTTAGGTAAGTCACTCCATTGACCTACATTAATCATGGAAGAGAGAGTGGCTAATGCATCAACCATGTGATTCTCCTCACAAGGGATGTGATGAAACTCAGTTCTGTTGAAGAAGGGTAACAACCTTCTCGTGTAATCTTTGTAAGGGATTAGCCCGGACTGGTATGTGTTCCAATCTCATTTGATCTGATTGATAACCAGGGCTGAGTCGCCATACACGTCCAAGTTCTTAATCCTTAAGTCGATTGCTTCTTCGAGACCCATAATACAAGCTTCGTATTCGGCCTCGTTGTTCATACACTTGAACGTAAGTCTGGAAGTGAAAGGAATGTGGGTACCCTGAGGGGTAACAATGATTGCCCCAATCCCATTTTCGTAATGATTGACAACTCCGTCAAAAATTAGTCCCCACTGGGAACCTGGTTCAGGCCCTTCACTGGGCAGCGGTTCATCGCAATCTTTCATTTTTAAATACATGATATCTTCGTATGGGAATTCAAATCCGATTGATTCCTGATCGTCAATCGGTTGATGAGCCAAATGATCGGCTAAAATACTTCCTTTAACGGCTTTCTGAGCGTGGTACTCTATGTCATATTCTGATAACAACATCTGCCAACGGGCAATCCTTCCCGTGAGAGTAAGCTTTTCAAAGACATACTTGATTGGATCCATTTTTGAGATTAACCAAGTAGTGTGACGAATCATATATTGGAGAAGACGTTTGGCTGCCCAAGCCAGAGCGCAGCAATTTTTCTCAAGCATAGTGTACCGAGTCTCGGAGTCGGTGAACTTCTTGCTTAAATAGTAGATGGCAGACTCTTTCCTTTTCGTTTCATCTTGTTGGCCAAGTACACACCCCATTGAGTCCTCCAAGACTGTTAAGTAAATGATTAGTGGCCTTCCTTCCACTGGAGGTGATAGAATCGGTGGGTTCAACAGGTATTCCTTAATACTGTCGAAGGCGGTTTGACAGTCCTCTGTCCAAACGCAGTCCTGATTCTTTTTTAGTAATTTGAAAATTGGCGCACATGTCGCGGTCATGAGGAATATAAATCTGGAGATGTAGTTCAAACGTCCCAGGAATCCTCTGACTTGTTTTTCTGTTTTTGGAGGAGGCATTTCTTGAATGGCCTTGACCTTGTCAAGATCAACCTCAATTCCTTTCTGGCTGACGATGAATCCCAAAAGTTTCCCTGATCGGACACCGAAGGTGCACTTGTTGGGATTCAAGCGGAGTTTATACTTTCTTAGCCGCTCGAATAGTTTTGACAGGTGGGTCACATGCTCCTCCTCTGTTTTAGATTTTGCAATCATGTTATCGACATATACCTCGATTTCTTTGTGTATCATGTCATGAAACAGAGTAGTCATGGCCCTTTGATAGATTGCCCCGGCGTTCTTCAAACTAAACGGCATTACCTTGTAACAAAAGGTACCCCATGGGGTAATGAACGAAGTTTTCTCCATGTCTTTCGGCGCCATTTTGATTTGGTTATAGCCCGAGAATCCATCCATGAAGGGGAAAACTTTGAACTTTGATGTACTGTCTACCAGCATGTCAATGTGTGGTAAAGGAAAGTCGTCCTTTGGACTAGCCTTGTTTAGATCTCTGTAGTCTACACACATTCTAACCTTTCTATCCTTTTTCAGAACTGGTACGATGTTGGCTAACCATTGAGGATATTCTGATGTGGCGAGGAAATATATTTTTGTAAAGGAAATATATTTTTGTAAAGGAAATATATTTTTGTACCTCCTCTTTGATTTTGATGGCCATGTCCGGGTGAGTCCGTCTCAACCTCTGCTTTACTGGCGGACATTCTGACCTTAACGGTAGATGATGTTCCACGATGCTGGTATCCAACCCTGGCATGTCTTGATAGGACCAAGCGAAAACATCGGGAAATTCTCTAAGAAGCTTTGTCAAACTCTTTTTGGCAGTTGGACTGAGCAGTGCCCTAATCCTGATTTCTTTTCTCTCTTTTTCTAAACCCAAGTTTACTGTTTCCAACGGGCTTTTGTGAGGTTCAATGGACCTTTCATCTTGTCTGAGTAGTCGGGAGACCTCCTCTGGAATTTCGTCGTCAACTTTTTCTTCAGCCCCAAATACCGGGAATTCAAAGTTGGGAGAATGCATCGGATCGTATGTTTCAACGGGGTTTAAAACAAGCAATCTGCATGACGTGATGATTTGTGTTTAGAAGAGATAGAGAGAATACGAGAGTGTGTGCAGTGTTTTTTTCCTGATAACTGCTTGTTTTTATTGTTTGTGTTGTTTTTTAGGATTACCATTTTCTTGAAAGAAGCAAAAAGAGAAAATAGCAATTAATACGGAAATTACAGAACAACGTTATTTTATTAATGAACAAGTCAATTCTTGAAACTACAACCCTATAAAACAAAACTCTGTCGCTTTGGGTGAAGCGAAGAGAGACATTTACAGAAAGTGAGCACTATCAAAACATTCGTTTCACCTAGGCAAGCTGAAAGGTTAAAGTAAAGATGGCAATTACTTTGACTTATGAACGATCTTTGGAACGTTGACAGCAACCCATTGGCAGCGAACTCCTCGGTGAATCACAAAGTCCAGTACCTTCCTTGATTTGTCTTCAGAAATAACGCTGATTTCTGGTGGAGCTGGATCGTTGGAATCTGTCTCCCAAGCAAAATTGTCGTAGGGGGATTCCTCAGTTGTATTTTGCATAGTATTTGTACTCTCATCTGTATCTCCCCATCCAGTTGGCTGGATGTCTTCGAGTTTGAAACGAGAGCTTTCAGGAGCAGTGTATTTGACCATGAAGTCGTACTTTCCACTTGGTTGTCCCAAGGTGTCCCACACTTCTTTGGAGCTGGAGGAGTCATCTCTCTCGATGTCGTTGTCCTCGGGAAAAGCATAGTTAACGAATTCTAGTCTGCAAATGTTGCGAATTCATCGTTGGGCTGAGTATTTTCAGGATAACCTGGGTGTTGATCCCATGATGTGGTGGGGACGCAGGTATTCTTTCTAATAATGCCTAGCTGATTTTCATTGTTCGGCTGATTTTCTTGCCCCAAATCTCCTAGGTACGGCTGCCAAATAGGCATACCATCCATCGGGCCATAGTAGTCGTGGTCAAAGTTGTATTTCATCAGAGTGTCCTCCTCTAATGAATTTGGCGGAGCACGACATACTTCCGGATCACAATCTCCGTATATCATCTCAACATCTGACCTTGGTATAAATCTCGGGATCCGCGCCAGAAATCAGAGAGGAGTCTGCATTTCGTCCTGAGATGTATAACCATCCTCGTTGAGATAGGACTTCCATTCTTCTTCCGTATCGGAGGAATCACCTTCGTTGATGGTATGCACTTCTTGAGTTACTGGGAGAAGGAAACCTCCACTGTGGAAGAAGTTTTGAATGGGATGAAGACTTTCATCGTTAGCAGCTGTTTGGGTACAGGTTGCAGAAAAACCAAGACCCTTCTTTGTTTTATTGTCAGTAGGAATGACAAGCAGTCCCCATCCTGTTGTATTGGTACTCTCGACCGTTTTGATAACATCTTTGTATGAGGAAATCGAAGTTCCCCCTTCAGATTGATCGTCCTTGTGTAGCGAAAGCGCTTGGAACTGGGTTCTGATTACCCCCTCCGGTTCTACATAAGTGGATGACGATATGTTGCTTACGAGCAAGGCCTGTTCTCCACAGACCGTGACAAGTTGGTCGTTCTGGACGAACTCTAGCTTTTGGTGGAGGGTTGAAGTGACCGCCCCAGCCTGATGTATCCAAGGTCTTCCTAATAAACAACTGTAAGTTTCCCGGATATCCATGACCTGGAAAGTGACATGGAAAGTGTGAGGACCGATGGTTATGGGAAGGTCGACTTCGCTGATAACCATTTTTCTGGACTAGTCAAATGATTTGACGACGACCTCGTTGGTTCTCATCGGAGGGCCTTTGAATGATAATTGTATCAAAGTGGACTTCGGCATAACATTCAGAGCTGACCCTGTGTCTACCAGTACGCTGGCTAAAGCATCGTCTTGGCAGTTGACTGTAATGTTGAGCGCCATGTTATGACGGCGACCTTCTTCAGGTAATTCCTCATCACTAAATCCCAAGTTATTGCAGGAAGTGATGTTAGAGACAATGCTATCGAACTGTCTGATTGTTACATCATGTTCCACGAAGGCTTGCTCCAAGACTTTCTGTAGAGCCTCCCTGTGAGCTTCTGAACTAAGTAACAATGATAATACCGAGATCTTTGAAGGAGTCTGTAACAGTTGATCAACAATGTTGTATTCACTCCTTTGGATGAGCTTCAGCATCTCATCATTGTTTTTTGAAAGGTCGGGATTACTGGATTGACCGACCGGTGGATTAGGAACTTCTGTTTGAGGTTCCTTCTCTGTGTTAGGTTCTCCAACTCCTCTATTGAATATTCGACCACTTTGTGTTACTCGGCTAATGTCTGCAATATTCACGATGGAGGGTAACGGAATTTCCTTTCCATTCTCAATTTTTGTTGCACCATACTTGTAAGGGATAACCTTAGTTGATTCATATGGTAGTGGTCCTGGTAGATAGATGACTATGGGAACCTTCTGATTCTTCTGACCATCGTAAGTAATTTCGATCCGTTCCTGGTTGGGAACTCTCGATTCGTCAAGTAGAGGGATGATGGCACAAACATCCCTAGCCCTCTGATGATCGGAGATTATGACAACGTCCTAGATTTGATCAGCGAGATAGTTGACTGATCCAGAACTTGAGCATGGTTGAATCTCTTTGCGGTCCAACTGACTTTGAAGGGCTGCTCGCACGAAGTAGCATCCTTGATTATCCACCGAACAAACTCCACATCACTCATAGTTGTGTAGTGGCACCTGGCCACGTTCGCTTTGAATGAAGTGTAACCTTACGAGGTCTGTTTCCATCGACCGAACATCCTGACTTTGATATCTAGTAGGATTCCCGTTAGTGATACTAATTTGCTGCGTGTCTTCATCCATATAGATTGGAAGCCACCAGTGGTTCAACAAATGCTGAAGTGTTTCCTGGACAAGGGTACAGCCTTGATCGTTTTCACAACCCGCTTTACAACTCTGATAATCATGTGAAGTGAGAAAACTGAGTTGGACCTGCCTAGCATGTAACTCCACCAGGCTGATATTCATCAAGCGAATATCGAAGATCTGAATCATGTGGATTTAATAATGATTCCTATCATGGTAGTCTTGGATCCATCCAAGATCCATCTGACGCTGGAGGGCCTCTTGTACAAAAGAGCATCCCTGTTTGTTTACCGAGCAAGTCAGATAGGAATTGTACTCATGCCACGGCAGATTATGATACTGGCTTTGCCGTGAGTGCATTACCACCAAGTTGACATTCATCGCACGGATGTCGTGGCTTTGAACGATGTTGGAATTCATATAAACCATGTTAACTCCACGAACTCGGTGCTCTTGGATTCATAGAACATCCCTGGTTATTTTTAGAGCAGATATCACACCGGTGATAATTATGAGGTGGCACATGGCCATATCCACTCTGTCTACAATGCATCTTGACCAAGTTGGCCCTCAATAAGAGTACATCGTGAATTTGATAGACGTTGTTAGACCCTCCCTCTATCAAGTTAACTGCGACTTTCTCGTGTTGAGGCAGCGGGTTCGTAAAAACATTTGGATTCGTATCTTTGAAAGATAAGACCCCGCTCCTAACAAGCTTTTGCACGTCGGATTTGAAACTGAGACAGTTTTCGATGTTATGTCCCTGTCCTCCTTGATGATAAGGGCAAGTCTGATCCACCTTAAACCAAAAAGGCGGATTTTCTGGTACTGTAAGAGGAGCCTTGGTTTGGACATGCTCTTTGGCCAGTAGTAACGGAAATAGTTTTGCGTACGATACGGGTATAGGATCAAATCCTGGTGGCCGCGTTGTATGGTTGTTGTTGTACGGAGGACGAGCCTGCTGAAGAGGCTGTTGTATCCTTTGCTGAAATTGCTGTTGATTGGGTTGGCTCAGCGCAACCTGAGGTTGATATGTAGAAAGAGGCGCAGGGTTGATAGCAGGAGTTACAGCTGCTACTGGTTGGTACCGTCGCCTTTGCTTTCCGAGAGAGATATTCTCAATATCTTGCTCTTTTTTCTTAGGGAGAGCACTGCCATATTTCTTAGTACCGCTTGTGGACCCAGTGTCTTTGACTAGACGTCCTTATCGAATGACTTCCTCGAGACGCACCCCCATACCGACCATTTCGGTGAAGTCGCTGGGTGCACTGGCGACCATTCTGTCGTAGTAAAATAAGCTCAAGGTCTTTAAGAAGATCTTTGTCATCTCTTTTTCCTCCAGGGGTGGAGAAATCTGAGCGGAAATCTCACGTCATCTCTGAGCGTACTCCTTAAAGGTTTCCTTGTCCTTTTGTGATATTGATCTAAGTTGATCTCTGTCTGGTGCCATGTCCAAATTGTATTTATATTGTTGAACGAAGGTGGTGCCAAGATCTCTAAAAGTGCTAATCGTAGCGCGGTTCAAACCCATGTACCATTTTAATGCGGCACCCGGTTAAACTATCCTAAAAGTAGTGAATTAGTAGATCCTGATTCTCCATCTGAGCTAATATTCGCCGGGCATACATCACCAAATGGCTTTGAGGGCAAGAGTTACCCTTGTACTTTTCAAAGTCGGGCACCTGGAATTTATGCGCAACTTTTACATTGGGGACCAAACAAAGGTCTGCGGCGTCCTTTCCAAATAAATCCTGACCACGAAGGGCCTGCAGCTCCTTCTGCATTTCCAGGAACTGCTCCTGGAATTCATCCATTCTGTCAAACATAGTTCCCTTTATACCAGAAGGTATCTGTGGAATCTGTCCTTCCGGGACAGTGTGCACCATAGGGGGTGGTACCGTTACTACAGCAGTGAATCTTGGCGTTTCCCAAAGTTTGTAACCTTCAGGAGTTGTTGGTATGCCCCTGGAATCTTCGCTTTCCCGAAGTTTGTAACCTCCAGGCCCAGCGGCTTCTGCTGAAGTTTCTGGATCTCCAATGATCGCCGGAATATATCCTTCTGGGATATAGTTAGGTGGCATGCCCCAGGGACGATCTTTCGGCATTCTGTACCTAGGATCATACTACTCCACTATCGGTGTTGAGGTGACCTCTGAGATCATAGTTCTTTGTAGCTGAGCTTCTGCCATGGCTTACATGTCGTTACGAAGCTTTCTCATATCCTCTCTCAGAGCGTCGGTCTCTTCTTTCAACTTTATGTTCTCTTCCTCGAGATCATCCATCTTTTTCTGAAGATTGGCCCGAGTATTGTACGAATGAGACATTTTGATTCTAGAACCGAGACATAAACGTGAGATTCGTAGGTAAAAAGAATACGTGACGTGGGAATGATGAATGCAATGATTATATTAATATTTTTTTGGTTTAATCAAAATAAACTTCGACAATTAGATAGCAAATATCAAACAGTGGGGAAATCCCCGTTTTATTGAATTTAAAGGATTGTAGAAATGGAAATATAGTAAATTACAAGGTGCAGAAACAGAAACCTAAGCTAATAGGTCCCGAGTCCTTTCTGAGAAGAACTCGGGTGCTAATTCTGGTACTTTCCTTTTTTTGGACCGAAGCTCTTGGGCCGTTGTCGGGTTGTCATTCCATTCCCAAGTGAAAGGAGCGAGCAAATTCCTTTGGTCATCCTAATTTTCTACAGCATGCTGCTCCAAAATCTCAATTAGAGCATCCTTATCTTTCAGTAGTTGCTGTATTTTGATACACTCTACATTGAGAATGTGGTACTTGTTCTTCCAAGACCTCCTCTCTTGTTGAACTTTGTTGAGAGTAACCTGAAGTTTTTCCGCTTCAGTCATGAAGTACATGACAGATTCCCTTGGCGGAAGAACTCCGTGACGAGGATAAGGCATCTTTAGCTTGAGATCTCTAGTTTGTACCCAGTGGAGATAAGGCTCCACCGAGACACAATCCGGTTTTCCCAGAGACTCCCGTCCTTTCTTATGAACATGTTTCCAAGCGTGCACTACTTTTATCTTTAGTGCTCTGTCATTTTCTCCTTCTTTGAAGAAAAGACCTTCCAGATGAGCATTACGCGGGACATGCCTCATCGGGTATCCAAATTGATGACGAACCAATACCGGATGGTAATTGATTCCTCCCTTAGTTCCTATAAGGGGTGCGTTGGGGAAGTTTCCACAACGGTCAATGATCCTGATCCCGTCATAAATCCTAATGCACCAATCTATGTCAGAGTTGGTAAGGGACATTTACTTCTGCGACCAACGTAAGGCATTCTTATGATCCCAAAAAGCGGCAGACTTAGGCAAATGGGAGATAAACCATTTGTATAGAAGGGATACACAACACTTGATCTCCCCTCCGCTGTACAAATTCCCTAAGTGTACAGAATGATACGTATCTACGAGTAAGGTTGGTACAGGGTTTCCAATGAGAAAAACCTTAATGGCGTTGATATCGACGAATTTACCAATGTTGGGAAACTGAAATAACCCGTAGGTGAGTAAAATAAAGGTGCTTTCAAAAGCAATCATGTTCCCTATACTAGCGAAGTACAGAGCCTTCTTTACCAGAAACTTGGCTGGTAAACCTGGGAGCCCACCCTTAGTGGTAATGTGAGTCTTGACTTCTAACTCATCCAAATAGATAGCTTTTGCTATGGTCTGATCTTTTGGAATTTCTTCCAGTCCAGAAAATGGAGCTCGATCAGTAATGTGTAAATCCGTCAGATGAGAATACTCCTCCAGCGTTGGTGCGAGATGGTAATCTAGGAATGTGAAATAGTGATAAACCGGATCGTAAAACTAAATGTGTGCCTCCATAATTCTTTCAATTACATGGACCCTTAATAGAGGTAGCAAACCTCCGTACTTGGCTCTGAAAGCGTCAGGGTTAGTGATCATCCTTGCCAATCCTCTCAAATCCTCTAGTTTTGGAACCTTGAAGGTATACTTGTGAGTTTTTCGCCTACCGAAATCCATGTGCGCAATCTTTTTCTCTGACATTTACAATCATTGTCTTAGTTTAATTTGAAAAAGAGGGACTAGAAGAGAAAATTTTTTGTTTAATGTTTTCAAAATGAATGCAGCACACAAAAACATAGAAAAAACATGGGGTCAAAGGGTCGGTGTCATGAAGTCAAGGCTCTACCTTCCCAAAGGTTTACTAGTGATTTTTGTGCCTGTCTCTCAAAATCATTAGTTCTTGTCGAGATAACATCAGCGGGTCGGGAACCGTGCTAGGTGATGTTATTTCGAAGAACCTCAGAAGAGGGTAGTATCGCGTGACAACTATTTCCGATAGCTTCCGCACTACTAGAAGAGGTTTTTCCCAAGTGTGTACTCAATCTTTCCATATGCGGCATCACACGCATTCCCATTAGCAGAAAAATAAACACATATATCAATTAGCAAAAGCAGTATATATATATATGTCCTAATGTCCTAGACTTTAAAGAGCTATGAATCCTATGTTCCTGACAGAAAATGGCTCCTCGGCAGAGGCGCCATTCTGCGGTTGCTTCCCAATTTAAAGGTTTTGACCTAAGATCCTAGTGAAGTCCAATCCTAGCCATAATGAAATTCCCCGATGAAACCGTCATGAAAATAATCCGTCCAAGGTCCTTACCCTAAATTGTAAGAAGAAAAACTTTTGGACCCCACGGTGGGCGCCACTTTTCTGTAGCGAGCGATTTTTGATGTGGTTCTTAAGCACTGTCGCTCTTTGGGGAAACTACAGGTTGATTCATTTTTTATCCTATTGAAGCTGATGAAGGAAGGGAAATAGATGTCTCCAACTAACCCTATTTGCATACTGAGTTTAAACATCGGTCTGTTAAGTTATGGATGCTATATGGAAGTGGGGCCTCTTTCTTCTTAATTTGTTAAGGCTGAGATGACGGGACCAAGCTATTGGTAGGATGTTAGGACTAATGTATGGGATTTTGGGTTTTTGATTAGTGTGCTCGCTAAGATTTTTCTTTCAATCTTATGCCTACGTATTCCCGAGATAGGGAAATCAGAGCGATCGTAGTTCCTCCTATTCTATGGGAGGAAATGGTGTTTTAGTGTCTTATTCAAAGCCCAAGACGTGAAGCTAAAAGTGATTTGTATCTTGTTCAAAGCCCAAGATGTGAAGCTGAAGGGTTTTGACTTTAGAGAGAATTTGTCATCTCTAAAGAGGAGTTGTTGATGTTTGTATGTTGTGACCAAAGCATGATTTGATGCTAAAAGGTTGATTGTCTCAACAGGAGTTTTCCTTATACAAAGCCTAAGAGGAGGCTAAAAGGTTGACTTTTCCAGGGAAAATGTTCTTTCTGTCTTGTACAAAGCCCAAGATTGAGGCTAAAAGGGTCTGACCCAACAAGAGAGTCTTTTTGTGTGTCTTGTACGAAGCCCAAGACGGAGGCTAAAAGTTGTTTGACTCAATAGGAGAGTCTTTTATACTCAACAAGAGAGTGATTTTGTATCTCGTACGAAGCCCGAGATGGAGGCTGAAGATGATTGACTCAACAAGAGAGTCTTTTATACTCAACAAGAGAGTGTTTAATATGTGCCTTGTATGAAGCCCAAGACGGAGGCTAAAGGTGTTCGACTCAACAAGGGAGTCTTTTATACTCAACAAGAGAGTGATTTAGTGTCTCATATGAAGCTCGAGACGGAGGCTAAAAGTTTGTTTGACTCAACAAGAGAGTCATTTATACTCAACAAGAGAGTGTTTCTGTATCTCGTACGAAGCCCGAGATGGAAGCGAAAAGTTTGGCGACTCAACAAGAGAGTTTTTTATACTCAATAAGAGAGTGTTTATGTATCTCATACGAAGCCCGAGATGGAGGCTAGAAGTGATTGACTTAACAAGAGAGTCTTTTATACTCAACAAGAGAGTTTGGAAAAGGGTAGCTCTGCTGGGGAGAATCAGTGTATAAAGCCCAAGAGAAGGCTAATGTGCTGGTGACTGTTTCAGTTGAGTGACCAGTATGTTGGATAAAAGAGAAAATCAGTTCTTATATGAGTAATGTTGTACTCATGGACTTGATCTGAGGGTTGGGATTACTTCCTGTTCGAGGTAAATGGGGAATCCAAAGGGTATTGAGACTGTCCGAGTCTACGGGTTTTATCTTTTGTACTATGCTTAAAAGAAATTAAGAGACAATACGTTTGCGGTGGAAAGATCTAGACTCTTTGAAAGACTGTTCTATTAAGACTAATTTCTGTTCCTATACCTCTAGGAGGTCGTTGGGACAATTTGTACGAAGCCCAAGAGGAGGCTGGAAACTTTTAAGAAGCTGAGGGACAATTTGTACGAAGCCCAAGAGGAGGCTATCTTCCCGGAGGAAGAATCATTATACGAAGCCTAAGAGGAGGCTGTGAAAACTTCTAAGAAGCCGACTGGTCCTTGTACAACACCCAAGAGGAGGCGGGGAATGCTTTTAAGAAGCCTGTGGGTCCTTGCACTAAGCCCAAGAGGAGGCTGATGAACAGTTCCAGAAGGGGTTTCACATGGAACAATGTCCTTCTGTATATGAACTGTTCAAGGGGGGAGATTTCTTAGATCTAGTTATCTAAAATTGTTGTAAGGAGACGAGGTTTTGTCTAGTTCTAGACGTAGTTGTCGGGGAAACTCTAAATATCTGTACTATTATTACCCAGTTGATATGAGTTTATGAAAGAAGACTTACAGTGAAACAGCCCCACAGTATAGTTATATACATATGAAAGCGGTAAATGAAAGCAGGTAAACACTTACCGGTTGTAGAGCTTCCATGCTGTATTGTTAGTTGTTCAACAAAGAAAGATTGGAAACAACAGTATATTACACAATCAAAGGAGAAATTGCTTTGAAAGAAAAATTGGGGCTTACAGATCAAGGAGAGGCCTACGGTTTTATCAGTGATTGCACTGTCATTTTGTACAGGGACTTATATAAGTGACTGAGGCCCGAGAAAGGTTTTCGATACAAAGGGATGGGTCTTAACCTCTCTCAAGAGGCCCAAAGAGTTTTAAAGAAAAGAAATAGGGCTTATAAACCGAGGGTAGGGCCAGATGATTTGATTTTTGAATCGACGCTCGCGCCGAGATTTTCTTTTAACGCAGAGGGACTTATACAATATCTGAGGCCCACAAAGGTTTTGGTTAAAAGGGGATTGGGTCTTACACTCTATTAGAGGCCCAAAAGTTTTGAATGGGTCTTATAGCTCGAGGAGAGGCCCATGAGTGTTTGGAAAAGTTTGTTAGGGCGAAAAATCAATTAAAACCCTAATTTCATCATTCTTTAATGTAATTGTTCAAAGAAAATTAATAAAAAACTGATAAAAATGCCAAATAAGTTTGAATAAACAACTTATGATTTTGGTTTTAGGTTTGAAAAATGTGGTTTAATCACAAGATGAATTAAAACCCATTTGGTATTGATTTTCCAATATGAATATTATTTTTAAAAGGTTTAAAAACAATAAAAAATGAATTTATTCACAAAAATACTAATTATATTAAATAAATAATATAAATCCAATTTTTTGAGGAATAAAATATTTCAACATTTTTGTGATTTTTTGCAAAAAGAACCAATAAAAAATAATTAAAATTGAGTGAGTATTTAATTTTTCAATTAATTAATAAAACATGAAAATATGAGGAAAATAGCAAAAATGTGAAAAAACACAAAATGGCATGGGTGGGGTTTGAACCCACGACCTCAAGGTTATAGGGCGCGCGCCTTACCACTGGGGTGGTGATACATCCGTTGATTGAAACAAACCAACAAATATACAAGGCATGCCTTGTTTTTTGGCCTGGCCCAAGGCAAGGCAAGGCAAGTTTTGGTAAGAAACGGGAAGGTTCATAACTTTCTCATTTCTCCATGTTTGGGGACAAAATTTATATGCATCTGGCCTAGAATTTCACAAGGAATCCAATGGTGGTGGTATTTTTCCAGATCATGCTCCCTCCTCAAAATCCGATAGTGGTTTTGAAATAGGCCTATAATTGAATTTTCTATGCTACACTTTGGTACAGTCATGAATTACATGATGAATTGGTTCAAACACAACATATATGACATGTATAAGAGATGCATGCTCAGTGGACCTCAAAACAATGCACATTTTAGAAAGTTCAAGTCATGAGGCTTACCTCCTTTTGAGCTTTTTGGAGTTTTTGAGCAATCTGTCAAGCCTCTTGTTCCAGAAATTGTTTGATGCTTTGGACACTCTCAAATGACCCCTTAGAAGCTTTTAGGATGATTGGAATCAGCTGGAACCTGCAAAAACACAAACTGGCCTTTTCTTGCAAAAGGGGGTAAAATGGCCAAAATAGCAACTCTCTCAAATGGTGTTCCAGATGGGGGGAACCATTTGGGACAGTTCAAGGATGATATTTGGAGTGTGTTTGAGTTTTTATCTGGTTTGGAAAGTGACTGAATCAAGACATGGCTTGAAAAATGCACAAAAGTACTATTTTGAGGTTTTGAGAGGTGACTTTGTGTTTTAAGGATTACAGGTCACTTGTGAGAGTTTGGACATCTTATACATGACATATATGAGGTGTGTCTGTGATTGGTTTGGTTGGAATTGCTCTCCAACTCAAAAACTTAGAGTTACCTTGCTAAAGAAGGCATTTTTGCCAAGAGAAAGGGATTTTGAGGAAATCATTTGTTTGACGAATTTGGTGTACTCAAACTGAGAACAAATGAGCACTATTTATAGTAGAGCAAGTTTGTTTTGGGTTCAATAGTGAATGACAACCACAGTAGAGGTTTGGCCAATGTTGATCAATGGGAAGCCAAGTCTCCTCTAGCCATTGACTAGAGGTTAGAGCACAGGCCTTTGGTTCCCTAGTTGTTGGATCATTGTTGACTGAATTCAGTTGCAAATGTGTCAGTCCATGCCACCTCTAAGCATCCATTAAATGCTCCAATCCAAAATTGGAGTCTTGTCCCTTTTTTAGGGATTTCTAGGTTTGACATGCTACTTCTTGTTCCAAGGACTTTGGAGGCTTCGCTCAGTGTTTGTCCCCTTTGGATTTGATCCTCAGATGTGTCCAAGATGATGACAAGGCTTGGAATTAGCTGATTTTGCCAAATCGAGCAAATATGCAAAATTCTTCCTAGCCTAGTTTTTAGCAAGGCATATTGCCCTTGTCATATCTCATGGCTCAGGTGGAATTTGATGATGTTCTTGGTCATTTTGGAAAGCCCTCATATGATACAACAACTGTTTGATCATAATTGGTTTTGATACTTTTTGGATCCAAGTGAAAAATGTCCCTACATTTGGAAAAAAGTGAAGGCAGATTCTGACTTAGTGAAAATTTCACTAAGTGTTGGAAAAAGTGGCATTTCATGTTTTCAGCCATTTTGATCATTCCATAACTCAAAATCCATAATGAATTGGAATGAGGTGTAGTTGACACTTTTGTAGAGGGCCATAAGAGCTACAAATCCAGATTTGGATGGGAAAAAATGGCCTTGTGGTTTAGGAGTTATGATCCTCCAAAGTTGGTACCCTAGCCACTTTGTTCCATAACTTAGAAAATTTTCTAAGTTTTTATGGTTACCCCTTTTACAAGTTATCCCACTTTTCTTGATTTTTCTTGATGAATGATGATTCCAATCATACATTAACATCATTTTAGGGTTAAAAAACCATTTTTATGAAAAATCTCAAAAAGTCAAAGTTTGACTTTTGTGCATAGTTGACTTTTATCAGATGAATTCCAAACTATGCAATCCTTCAGGGAATCATGTTCTTGACCTAAATCAAACTTGATGGACATGTTCCATGGGTGTTATAGGGTATATTGATTCATGCCTTAGGGTTTGGGGGCATGTCGTGGTCAAAAGCCAAAGCTACAATTGACTTTTCTCGCAAAACCCTAACTGTGGTTCAGATGAATTTGAAACTTGTTGCTCAAGCTTCTTGGATCAATCCATTGTTGCAAATGGATCAATGTAGTGTACTAGAGACCCTCAAATCCTCTCTTGAGGTCTTGGCTCATGATTTGTCCCAAAAGTCAACTTAGGGGTGAATTAGGTCAAGAAACCCTAATTCCTGATTTTTTTTATAAACGTGTCCCCTAAAGTAAAATTGACTTGATGATTGGGTTCATGATGTCCCTTGGAGCATCTTAGGTTGTGCTTTGAAGCCTTGGCTCATGCCCAGAGGAAAAGTTCCATCTGGAGGCCCTAGTCGACCAAAACCCTAATTTGGTGACACTGTCGATCTTGAGGCTTAATCCACTTGGAAGGGAGCAGCCTTGTGCTTAGTCCTTGAAGTGGGAGTCCTCTTGATCCATTGTGGATGTTTGAGAGGTTTAGACAAGTTGAAGATCATGTCATTCCTTGATTGATCCTTTGTCTAAGCTCCGATAGAGGGCTTAAAACCCTAAATTTGATTGTAGTGAATGCTCACCCATATTTAGGGAGACTGATAAGGCATGATGGTTCATCCATATTGTGATGATGATTTGCACAATGATGGGAATCTTAGAGGTCAAAATTTGGGGTATGACACTTTCCAATTTGCTTCGTCTTGCTGTTGTTGCTTGATATTGGACTCGTGGGTCCCTTATGCGTACGACTCGTCTGCTATGTGTGAGCTTTGTTTGTTGTTCTGAATGCGTCTTGAAGTGAATGTTGTGTGTTAGTTTCGTTTTGAATTTCTGGTTGAAATCTTGATGGGATTCTGGTTTGTTGAAAGGGTTGAATTTGGTGAACATTTTGATTGGTGTTTGGTTGAACTGGTGTATGAACGAGGAATGGTTTCTGGTGTATGAACGAGGAATGGTTTCTGGTGTATATTGATATGATGAATGGTTTATGCTCTGTTCTTTTTCTTTCTCTTGCAAGTGTGTGTGTGATTGATGATTGGTTATGTTGTATAAGGATTTGTGAATGGTTGTATGATGGATTTGTGAATGGTTGTGTAAGTATATTGTTGGTTTTTTTTTGCTCTGTTCTCTCTGCCTTTTATAACCACCTTGAAAGAAAACAAAAATCTGATAGTCTTGAATTCCTTTCCATGTTTGAATCAGCATGTCGGAGTGTTTTTTGAAACCTTTTGAAATGTGTCTGTAACATGATTGATGCTGTTTAAATGCTGCCTGATGTGGTTTTGGAACAATTTTAAATGCAATTTAAAGCTATTTTGGGAAGAACGGTTATAACTGTAATGAGCTTGATTCCTTGCTTCTTGAATGTCTCTAATTGTGCCAGGAACGTGTTTTTCACTTGTTTTGGAAAGTTTTTGAAATAGGTTTGTGACATGTGGGATCCGGTTTTGGAAATATTTGATGATGTCTGATAAATTGCTTTGGTTTGTAACATGTCCTGATATTTCTCCTTTTAAAATTGACACGTCTGAATGTGTTTTTGGGGAAGGTTTGAATTGGTTTGAGCATGCCTATTCTCTCTCCCGAAAGATTTGCATCCAACGGTACAAACGCGAAAGTGGTGCAGAAAACACAGAGTCGCCAGCAATGTGTATTTATCCCGAGAGAGGGAAAGGAAACACTGCATAAACCTGAAGAGAAAGGGGGAAAGACATGGTCATCACAACCATAGTCCGGGTTCGGGAGTCGGTTATGCGAGGGCAAGGTATTAGCACCCCACGCATCCATCGTACTCGATGGGATCCACACTTGTTGTCTAAACGGAGGGTGAGCTGTCCTACTATCTATGGTTGTACAAAAGAAAACGGGGATGGGGGTGACTAAGACGGACTCGGTAGGACATATTCGATGCCCTAGGCCTACATACTCCCTTAGTGCAATGGGAAAGTCAGAGTCAACGTAGTTCGGACGGGAACTGTGGGGAAGGTTGCTCGCCAAGACGATCGCTGTCTTGTGCCTACATATCCTCAATCGGACGAGAGAGAGGAATCAGAGCTAATGTAGTTCGTGGGTACGACCACGAATGGGTAAGTGTTTTTTACGTGAGCGACGAGCTCTTTCCTGAAAATGAAATTTGAAACCCAACAATCCCGAAGGATAAAAAATATTTGAATTAGTTTTGTGTTTTTTAGACAGAAGTGTTTTTTAAGTTAGTTCATAACTTGCATTGCACCAAAGTCTAGGGCACAGGGACAAATACTTAACGAATCATCCCAAGACAGGACGCCCGCTAAACACTCTAGAAAGATGAGAGGAAGCCCCTCATTTCTCATTCCCCATGCTTAAGGCTCGTGCGCAATACACTTTATCTTTATTAAGCGTTTTCAAGAAGTTTTGAGATGAGAAGAGAGAAGACCCAAAAGGAAACTCTAAAGGGAAACTAAGAGTCCTAATGTTATCATACATGCATAACCCATGGTAAGTGACGTTTAGGAGGGACGACTACCTAAAACCTAATGCTAATCCTACTCCAAGCTTAATCAAAAATTAAGTTGGACTAGGTAGCTCTAAAGGGAGAGAATCCAAGACTTAAACAAGTCTTGAGATCCATGGGAGGAAAAGAGTGAAAGAGAAGAATGAGAAAGAGAAGGAGAAGATGAGATACAATAAATGGAAGCAAGTACATCACATCATAAATGTCCAACTCAAATCATCAAAAATGTTTCAAAGATCAATGCAAAACAATTCAAGTAAGCATGCAAAGATAAACATGAAAAAAGGCAAGCATACTTGTATTGAATGCACAAATAAGCATACATGGACTTCATATCAAAATGAAATGAGAAAGGTAAGATGAAGATGAAAACAAGTCAGAACCAAGATCATATTATCATCAACAATTCACATGTTCAAAAGGAAATCAAAGCATGAAACATTATGCACCAAAGAAAGCTACAAAAAGTTCCAACACTTAGGCATACTCAAACATGATTCAAACATGATCCACAAATGGCAAAATTTGGTCACAAGGGATCTCAACCAGGGGTAAACATCATATCAAATGCACATGCAAAGAATCAAGAGGAAACTCAAGCAAATAGGCATGGCAAGTGAACTTGTGTAAAGAGATGTCAAGATATAATCATGCATAAGTCATTTAAGCACAAATAAACAAACATATATCAAATGACATTCAACAATTGTGAAATTAAAACTCAAATGACCTAAGTCATAAGCCAATCACATGTAAAAAGATCTCACAAAAATTCAAAGTTTAAGTACCTCAAACAATTAATCAAAGATCACATAGGAAACATGACTCAATATGCAAAAGAGAGGGACTTAAATGCAATATGAAATGATTTTAAAAATATGAGAATAATATTTTTAGGAACCTCAACATGTCCTCTAACAAATGCAAAAAGAATGAGATGCAAATCATGTATAGATGATGAGAACAAAAATCAACAAGGCAGGGTGTGCATATATGAAACAACTCACAAAGAAATTAAACAAACAATTAAATCAAAGGCACAAAATTAAATAAAATGGAAAAATAATATTTTCCAAAATTTTATAAAACCCTAAATATGCTTCATGCAACAATTAAGAAACTAAAAAGAAAGCAATAAACTCAGGAGGGTTCAGATAGCAGCCCAAACACGTTAAAAACACCAAATGGACTGAACAGGGGGGTGCAGATAGCCAGCCCAATCCATTTAAATAATCAGCCCAGCCAAACAAAAATAATGGACCCAGTCAAACATCTTGACTTCATACAAACCCTTGGATCAATCTCACGCGTAACAACAAGTCAACAAATCGTAAATCACGCCAGATGAAGGGATCAGATTGCGCATACATGATAAATAACATGGGGAGACACACAATCAACATGATCTAATTTAAATAGAAAACACGTGAGAGGCACATGTCAATTTTAATGCGCTGGTATGTTAACAACCACCAGATTCATCCAACGCATATAAATTAGTCAAACAATTAAAAAATATTCAAGATGAGTGATCCAGATATGTGGTACATGGTAACAATTGTGGAATAGCACACACACACATTAAAATCAAAACGTGAAAATTAAATGAGGTGGTTGAACGTGGACCATCAGATCTAGACCACCAACGGTCCAAATTTCATCTTCTTCAATGAAACCTCCACCAGCCTGAAACATAACCAGACGCCGGAGCCCTAGCTCCGGTCGTCTTCTCCGGTGACCTGTACATCAAAAATCTGAGAACTGTAGAGCTCAAAATACACTAAGAACTCCTTCTAAAAGCTGCAGATCTTCCTCTTTTGAGCTCTATTTACAAAATAAATGCAAATAGCGGCTTGAGATTGGCTGGATCTAAGGTTTTGAACTTGAGCAACTTGAACACGAACTTGATGAAATCCTCACTCTAAGCTCAAACCAATGGTAGATTCTTGTTCCTCTCACCACACTGATCAATAATGTGCAAAGAAAACTTCAAAAACTCTCAAGAGAAGAGAGATTCGAAGAGAGAAAAGTTTGGAGGTGAAAATGGATTCTGAGCAAATGAGGGTGCCTGACCTAGCTTTGTGCGTGTGAGTAAGCTTATATACTCTTCATTAGACCTCTCATCATGATTAGCAATTGATTAAACCCTTGATTAGTGAGTTTTGAGTGGTTTTGCCATTTTGCAATTTTTGTTCAATCCCTTAATCGACACGTGCCTTGGTCATGAAGTAAGTGTGATTCATTCACATTTCACTTGCTGATCATAATGGAATTGAAATTGGGCCTTGTGGTTGATTGGTTTGTGAGTTTTAATCCATCTTGCCAAAATGCATTTTGTGAAATAAGTGAGAAACATGGCACGTATCCACTTGGTTCAAAGGTAAAAAATGATCCTCATGGAGTGTACTTGGATATTTTAATGTGACTTGAAGCATTAGAGGTCATTACAAGTCATTTTGAACCAAAATGCCAAAGGTGGAAAAAATGAACCATGTGAAAACCTTAAAAACCAACCTTGAGTCTCTTGATCATAACTTGAGTTTCACAAATGATATGGAGACAAACTAGTACTTTTTGGAAATGGGAGAGAAATATCTTTAACTTTCATGTTGGAGGAAAATTCATTTGAAGCTTCCTTGATGATGAAAAGTCAAGTTGAATATGGTGGAAAAACTGCCAAAAATGGAAAGTTCTCATTATCGGTCATTTTCCAAATTTAGTAACTTTTGTACAAACCCTTGATTCTTGATAAATGGTATGAAACTTGACCCTTGAAGACCATATGAGGATGTGAGACCTTGAAAACCCTGAAGAGAACCTCAAAATTCCACAGTTGACTTCCCTTCTCACTGTTGACTTTTCTTGGTCTACAAGCAATTGATCCACTGAACATCTTTCATAATGAAACACTAGCCAAGTCTCTTCTCCATGAGTACTTGTAAGCATATGGAAACCATAAGGACATGATTGAATCCACAAAGCCCTTCAAGAAGCCCTTTGGGTCAAAAACCCTAATTTGGTCCCTCTAGTTAGAAGGGAAAGATTTACTTGAAATCCTTGCCAATCTTGATCTTATGATGATATGATGAACCCCTCAAACCATCTTGAGGCTTGAGACTCCTTTGAGATGAACCAAGTACCTTAATCCCATGCTAAGAACCAATGCCATGCGCAAATGCTAATGCAAGAAATGCAAAGAAACATAAGCCAGTTAGCTAAAAACAAGAAGGCAAATTTTGGGGTGTTACAGCTGCCCCTATTCAATCAACTTGGTCCTGAAGGTATAATAACAACGGCTGTCATGCGTTCAAAGGATTCACGGAGATTGAATACCAAAAGAAACCTGAAATTTGCAATCCTCAAAGGAGGGACGACTCCACTAGGGAACAAGCAATAAATACTGCACTGTCACAACACGTACGACTGTTGGAAACCAATACAAGCAATAAATGTTGCACTGTCACAACACGTACGAGTGTTGGAAACCAATACAAATAATGTATTGAAATGTCATGAAATAAACACAAACGAGTGTTAGCTATGGTGGGAATAAACACTCAAGGGTGTCAAGGAATCAAAGATATCAGATACGGACGGGTACTGAGAAGATACACTGACGGGTGTAAAGAGGTTCAATACGGACGGGTATCGAAAAGGTACACGGACGGGTGTAAAGAGGTTCAATACGGACGGGTATCGAAAAGGTACACGGACGGGTGTAAAAAAGCTCAATACGGACGGGTATCGGAAAGGTACACGGACGGGTGTAAAAGGGTCAATACGGACGGGTATCAGAAAGGTACACGGACGGGTGTAAAAATGGTTTCAATACGGACGGGTGTAAAGAGATTCAATACGGACGAGTGTCGAAAAGGTACACGGACGGGTGTAAAAAGGTTCAATACTGACGGGTATCGAAAAGATACACGGACGGGTGTAAAGAGATTCAATACGGACGGGTATCGAAAAGGTACACGGACGGGTGTAAAAGGCTCAATACGGACAGGTATCGAAAAGGTACACGGACGGGTGCAAATGGTTTCAATACGGACGGGTATCGAAAAGGTACACGGACGGGTATCGAAAAGATACACGGACGGGTGCGAAAAGGTTTCAATACGGGCGGGTATCGAAAGGTTGTAAAGCAACTTTTATCGGGGATTAATCTCGCTGGGGAATGGAAGGCAACACGAACAAGTGTCTAGAAAAATAACACTAGGTAAAGGTCATGAAAACACGGACGGGTGCCGAAGGAAACACGGACGGGTGTCATCAAAAGGTCATACGGAAGGGTATTGAAACAAAAAGGTTCAAACACGGACGAGTGCCGAAGGAAACACGGACGAGTGTCTGACAGTAAAAACCTTGAGGGGATAAGCCAAAGGATCACCTGGACGAAGGGGTAAAAATGAAATCACGGATTAACAATCCTGGCAAACAACTCTGCAAGGGAATGTCAAATATTGCCTTGAATGACTAAACCCACCACCCGTGGAGTAAAGTCGAATAATATCTCCTGAAATTCGGCTTTCCTGACAAAGGAAAACTCAAACCTGGCTTATGCTTCAGATGCATATGTTTGAATTTTGCCGTAATGCTCCACACGAAGTGGAAATGCTACCCATTTAGGAGGATGCCATGCAAAACAAATGCTTATGCAATGCAAAAGACCATCCCAGCGAAATAAACGCTGAGAACAAAAGCAGCTCCACTGAGGACGACAAACTATATTGTCATCAAACCAAAGAAATCATGTTGAGGAAAACTTCACCCTGCTAGGGAAGATCACAATCACCAATTCTGCTGGAGATGGACGAATCTCCGAGAGAGAAAACCCACTCTGTTGGGGATGGAAACCAAATACTGAAAATGGAAACTCCTTCGCTGGGGATCACCAAATACTTCAGAACTTGGCCTTGACGCCTACCAAAAATGATTGGACTTAAGACCTACTGGAGGTACCAATCACCACCAGACTCTGCTTGGGAATAAACAAATGTTTCCTGACTAGCTGAGGAAAAAACGGCTGCCCCATACTCTGTGGGGAAACACCATCTTTGAACAAAGAAGACGCTCCATCAATCTCTTGTAGGAGAGGCTGTAAAAATAACAACTTCTGGCTAGCTGCTGAGGAAAGATGAGCCAAATCACAACTCTGGCTGGGGGAAAACCTCTTATATCCTGCTGAAGGGGACGATCCTTAATGACTCTGCTTGGGGAATTACTTCTTTATACTCTGTTGAGGAAGACGATCCTCGATACTCTGACTAGGGAGAGCAGCAAACTGCTGAGGATGATCAGACTTCAAAGTTGGGGAGAGAAACTCTACTAGAGAGGTACCAATGATGATTGGACTTTGAATTACTTGAGATGACTAGATCTGACCGTTGAGGAAGAGAACACTCTGACTCCTCATCGTCTTCTTGACGATATTCCTATCGTCTTACCTTGGTGAGAGTGAGGATTCCATCTGTACTGCTAGAGATAAGAAACCTTCATAACAGCCCTTTTCGAACATAGGACAATTCTCTACTTGAGGGAGAATAACAATTCCCACACCTTGCTGGAAAAAGATACCCTCTGGCTCTTTGCTGGAGGGAAAAGACTCCAAAAGTCCCACACTGGGAACAACTCAGTGCTTCAAGTTTCTGCATATTGATGGTCAAGGGCGAAACACAGTTCATTTAACTCTCCACCTTGCCCCAGGCCACAGGGTCTACTTGAAGCAATCATCTTAAGAGGATTTTACAGAAAACCTGGCATTCAATAATGCCCCAGGGTTTTCCAACTCTTAGAGATGTATCCGGTTTGGGCATAATTGTCCCATACTTCATGATTTGTGAAGTAAACCACCTCGAGAGGGTTCGTAATGACCTGAAATGTTCTGCCACAGTATTCTGAACCTTGCGGAGGTGCTATTGATTGACTGTGTTCTGAAGGGAAAAATTTCTCGCGCCCTTGAAGTGACCTGTCCCAGTACAAGCCTTGGCTACATTTTGAAGAGATTTCCCAGTGTGATTGTCCCAGATTGGTTACATCTCAACACAAATGGTTGGGAACGCCTTTTTCCCACATAATCTTTCAGCAACATGTCCTCTGGAGTCTCAGGCACCTCAATTTGGCCAGTTTAAGCTTCTCGACTGATGTTCATCGTGTAAGCTTCTTTGATGTCAAACAAATGTATGCAAGCAGAAAATATTTATTCTGAGAATGATTATTCAAATGCAAGACATATGTTAATCTTGAAGTCCTTATTGAAAATATGTCATACAACCGAGTTACGACACTCATTTTTGAAAGGAAAGCAATACGTACATGCAACACCAACAAAAATCTTATTAGCACAACTCATGGGAGTCAAGAACGCTATCTCGTTGAAGTACGCCTTCAGACTAAACCCTGTTTCAATTAGGACTTTTAAGGGTTGTAGCGTGGCCTGGTTCGCGGTTTGAGAAAAAGGATTTATGGCTCAAAGTTCATTGGTACCCACCCACTCTTCATGATATTCTCCAGTCCTATGTTCAGCTAATTTGAAACAAGGGCTCGTCTCTCAAAATTTTTCCCGATTTCTAGGGAATCCATGCAACTGGTGATTCGACACCTGACGAGGTTTTGGACTAACAGTCGCCCTTTTTTGTCTTTTGTATCTATAGTCACACGACTTTGTTCTTATCGAGGATTTTCTTTGTAATCCTTTTGGCTTTTCGCTTTCTCATTCTTTTGCTTTTTGTTCCCTAATTTTTGCCTGGACTGACTCTTTTGAGTTTTCAATTTTGAAGTCCAGCGGGATGCCTTAACTTTTGCCTAAGTCACTTGCTTTCAATTTTTTTGACTTAGCAGGCTTTTTCTTTTTATCTTTTTTTCTCTTTTTTTTTTGAACAAGTCGTGTGACACCGTTTTACCTGACTTGTTTGAAAGGGCTGTGACTGTTTCACTCTTCGGTTGGTGAGGAGTAACCATTGTGGTTCTACACCTCTTAACCTCTTGATAGTGGAATGGAAGGTAATGTATCCTCAGATGTACACTCCTTCTGAAAGTTGAACACTTGGTCAACTAACTGACGCCTACCCTGCCCCTAGGTTAAAATTGAGGTTTTTTCGTTTTCCGAAAGAACTCCTACTACTAGGCTCAAAGGGGTTGTCAAAGGTCTATCTCCTTATCTCTCAAGTGTTTGTGAATTGGAAACAATGTCTGTACATCCTTAATAGGTTTTATCCAAAAGCGTACCATTAGAAATCTGCGTTCTTATTTCGTCATCCTCCCTCCAAGAGTCTAGGCAAGAAAGATAGTATTGCAGTGCATATAAACATGACATGAGTGCATAAAAGTAAGATACTTCAGGAACAACACATCATTGCATTAAAATCCACATTCAAACACAAACAAGTTTCTACATGCAGACAATGTTTAAACAAACAAAGGAAAGCTACATATGAAAATGCAGTAAAGGAAGCTAATGATTGCCATTGTTGAGGAGACTTTGACTTCGTCTGGACTTATTGCTTCTGATGATGTCTTCGCAGCCTCGAGTGCTCACTCTGATAAAGAAGCTTCACCTCGTGGGGGTACCATCTGGGGTGATGACCTTTGAGTCGATCAAATCTTGCACCTTGTGTTGGAATGCATTACAGTCGTCAATTGTGTGCCCAAACGTTCCCGAATGGAACTCACAGCTAGCGTTCATGTCAAAGTCTGGAGGGATAGGGTATGGCACTGGCATGGCATTCCTCAGCTGGACCAGTGAGCTCTTGAACAAGCGAGCAAACAACTGACTATAAGGAATAGGAATAGGATCAAATATCCTCTTGGGCCTTCTTGGTCTGAGTTGCCTCTGCTGCTGATGATTCTGCTGCTGCTGCTGATTTGGACGCCTCACCTGCACTTGCACTTTCCTTTTCACATTTAGCTGAGGCACAAACAAAGGTTGCTGACGTAGAGCTTCTGCAGCAAAAGGTTGTGGAGAAAGTCCATGACATGAGGTGGATCCTGCAAAGAGGGGAGGAGTCTCCACTTCTGATGAGAACTTGATTGCCCCTGAATCAATGAGTTCTTGGACCTTATGCTTGAACCTTGTATAATTCTCAACATTGTGACCAGGTGCCCCAGAATGGAAGTCACGCCTAGCATTCATATTGGAACCCAAAGAAAACCCTGTCGGAGTTGGTCCTAGAGTGACACGCTCGACTAGTTTGAGCTCGAGCAGATAAGAAAGTAATTGCGCATACGACATTGGAATGGGATCAAACTTCCTCTTAGGCCTCTCTGACTTAAGATCCTCTTGGGGAGCAGGAAGTGATTGCTGATGAGAAAGCTCTGAAACTTCAATTCGTGAAGGGGATTCACGAGGCAATCCATGATCTAGAGCAAATCCAACAGAGATGGGAGAAGTAAGGACCTCTGTTGTGGAAGAGAGCACATGATCGTTTTCCTTCTTTAACACCTTATTCAAGATTTCCATGACTAGGCCCATCTGAGTCCTCATCTGATTAACTTCCTCTCTTAGCAATTTCTATTCTTGGGACATGACCAACATATCTTCCCCAAATTGCCTCATCTGAATCTTCATTTCAGTCACCTCTGCACGGAGTTGTTCCATGGCTATCCTCTGGTTATCACAGGCTGAGTAGAATACCAATGAATACATTGGTCGGCAATCCTGTCTGAAGAAAGGAGAACATAAGAAGACCAGAGATAAACCTGCTATGCAAAAAGAGATGATTATGCAAATGAAAATGCAAACATGTATGAACATTATCAAGGCGATCTATCCCTTGATTCCAGTTTTAACAACAGAAGAGAACCGAATTCCTGATCATATAAAGAGGATAATCATCCGTTACAACACACGTCTGAATAAGCATAAACAAAGACCCCGACCAACAAGCCTGGCAGTGATCCCGGAAATACAAAGAAAACAGCAGCAAGGAAACTAAGGCATATCATCAAGACTCAGCCGTGCTAGAATTCCCCATTCGTCATTCTTTTTGCACCATATCTGCACTTCCTTGAGAAGCTTCTTGGTATTAGGATGCTCTGGTCTCTGAATAAACTCCTGAATCAAAAGATCCCTCATGTGCAAGATCCCTGTTAAATAACGACTATGTAATTCCCAATCATCTTCTCCAGAAGCTCCTCCTGAACTTGGACCTTCCCTTCTAGCTCTTTTCACTTTAGGTTGGATCTTCAGCTGTTCCATATCTGCCATGGTTTCCTTGAGCTTTTTCTCAATTGCTCTCCTCTCAAAGATCCCTGATAAAATCTCCTTATCCTTTTCCCGAAGTTTTGTCTTCAAGCCTTCAATCTGCTCCAGATACTTGTCCTCTTTCAACCTGTTGGCAGTAATTGCTGTATTCCGACGGTCACGGAACCTGTGAATTCTTGGCATAACATAAGCCAACTCTTTATTTTTGGATGAAAGGACCTTGCTAAAACTTTTCAACGCTTGAGCCACTTTCTCTCTGGTTGTGGCTTCTTTAGACAATTCTTTCTCCTTCACAGCCAAAAGTTCTGATTTCAATCTGGCAACATGGATAGCTTCGCCTTTTTCGTGCTTCAACTGACCAACCTCTCTGCCCAGCTCACGATTCTCCTCTTGGAGTTTCTCCTTCTCAGCCCATAACTTATCATACTTTTCTATATCAACAGTCGTGGGAGCTTCGATCATCAAAGGATACAAAGGTGGTTCCACCAGGAAAGGAAGAAGCTCATCTTCTGCTCTTTTCTTAATCCACTCTTCATAGGAAGGAAAAGCCCGGTTATTACATTTCCCGAATGAAGGTTTTCCCTTCTTGGTCACCTGCTTCCAAGCATTCACAACCTTCCTTATCATCTCTTGATCCCCAGTACCATTGAAGAATAAGGACTCTCTGATATCTCGCTCTTCAGGTGGACCTCTCAAAGGATAACCAAACTTCCTAATAACAAGGGAAGGATTATAGTTAATTCCACCTCTTCTCCCTATCAAGGGCACATTAGGGAATTCTCCGCACTTGCAAATAATCTCCACCCCTAGCAAGTCATGGTTGAACCAAACAATGTTGTCAGCAGTCAAGCCCATTAATCTCTTTGACCACTTCAGAGAATTTCTAGTATCAACGAAAGCGCCAGCTTCGGGGAGATGACTCAGAAACCAAGTAGATAAGAGTGGTGCACAGCAACTCACAGTTTTTCCATGCCTATTTTCATTCTTGTAGTGGACTGAGTGATACACATCACCTAGCAAGGTAGGTATAGGATTCTTTGAAATAAAGATTCTGACAGCATGCATATCCACCAGATCAGGAACATTGGGAAACAGGACAATCGCATAGATGCACATAGCCAGAATAGCTTGGAAAGCAGTCCAATTCCTCTCCTTAACATGTATGCAAGCTTGATCAAACAAGAACTTCAATAAGAAACCCTTAGCTCCTTGTTTATCCACAATATTACTGCTCATAACGAATTCACCAATATGAAGAGAAATGGCCATTTCTTTTATCCCGGGGCGTTCTTCAGAAAAGAATACTATGTCATGCCTGATGGGGATTCCCAAAATAAATGAGAACTCCTCCAACGTTGGGGCCAAGATATAGTCTGGGAAAGTGAAGCAACGCAAAGCCGGATCATAGAACTGAAGAAGTGTATGAATGGCATCCTTCTCATACTTGGAGATACTGTAGACAAACTTCAGAAGTCTCCCATACTCTCCACCAAACTCTGTACGAACTTCGGGACCGACCATACTAATTAGCTTATGAATCAACGTCAAGGTCGGGTCTGGGAACGAATAAGCAACAGTCTTCTTTCTCTGGACATCCATGTTAAGGCAACCTCAGAAAACCGGAATCAAGATTAAGATGCAAGCCCTGAAAAATGTCAAACATGTTAGAATGCAAGAAAAATGATATGCACATGCAAGCAGGGGATCAAGCCATCACTGGTTGATGTGCTGTGTTGTTAACTGGACGAGAATCGCAACCCAGAAAACCAGAATACTAGAATACCAAACCACTGAGATAACCAGAAACCCAGATAATCAAACACTGATGAGAAAACCAGAAAACCGGGTAGGTTGAAGGTTTTAGTTTCCTGCAAACCTGTAAACACCCCTCCCATCTCTCATGAGGGTTCTAGAAAGGCGAGGATCCTCAATATCACGGGCTTTCAGGTCGAGAAATGATGATACGTTCACCATTTCTGGTTTGGCATCATCACCAATAGAGGAGGCCTCAACTGATTCCCCTCAAAAAATAAGGTCATCCTATGCGAGTCCCTCAACATTGGGTCCTCGGATCGACAAGTGTAATGGGTTTGCCATTTCTGGTCTGCCATTATCACAGGTCGGGAGGAGAGGCGCAACTGAGGTATCGGAGAAACGATCACCAGAGTCGACGGCTCTCTAGATCAACACCCTGAAATGCGCAAGACACGCACGCCAGAATGCGTCCCAAGATAGCCTCGTCTGGTTGTGAATTTCATGAACACACGAACGCACCAAGATGGTACGTAGGTCCCACTACTCTCCACTCTAGTCCTAGGGTGTACTCAAGCCTGGGTATTGGGCTTATCTCTCAGAACAACCCAACCTGCCAAACAGAAACCAGCCAGCACAACACAGCAATATCCAGTATGGCAGTAATAGAATGAAATACAATGCAATAAAAGCTGTAAAATAGTAATATACAACATAATAAAGCACAACAAATAAACACCCAACGAAAAAAACAAACAAGCGCTAGGATCGACTCGCTAAAGGGGATGGACCAGCAAGAGGTCAACCAGAGTCCCCAGCAGAGTCGCCAGTTGTCGCTCTCGAAAGATTCGCATCCAATGGTACAAACGCGAGAGTGGCGCAGAAAACACAGAGTCGCCAGCAATGTGTATTTATCCCGAGAGAGGGAAAGGAAACACTGCATAAACCTGAAGAGAAAGGGGGAAAGACATGGTCATCGCAACCAAGTCGGGTTCGGGAGTCGTTTATGCGAGGGGAAGGTATTAGCACCCTACGCATCCACCGTACTCGATGGGATCCACACTTGTTGTCTAAATGGAGGGTGAGTTGTCCTACTATCTATGGTTGTACAAAAGAAAACAGGGATGGGGATGACTAAGACGGACTCGGTAGGACATATTCGATGCCCTAGGCCTACGTACTCCCTCAGTGCAATGGGAAAGTCAGAGTCAATGTAGTTCGGACGGGAACTGTGGGGAAGGTTGCTCTCCAAGACTATCGGTGTCTTGTGCCTACATATCCTCAATCGGACGAGAGAGAGGAATCAGAGCTAATGTAGTTCGTGGGTACGACCACGAATGGGTAAGTGTTTTTTACATGAGCGACGAACTCTTTCCTGAAAATGAAATTTGAAACCCAACAATCCCGAAGGATAAAAAATATTTGAATTAGTTTTGTGTTTTTTGGACAGAAGTGTTTTTTAAGTTAGTTCATAACTTGCATTGCACCAAAGTCTAGGGCACAAAGACGAATACTTAACGAATCGTCCCAAGACAGGACGCCCGCTAAGCTATCTAGAAAGATGAGAGGAAGCCCCTAGTTTATCATTCCCCACGCTTAAGGCTCGTGCGCAATACACTTTATCTTTATTAAGTGTTTTCAAGAAGTTTTGAGATGAGAAGAGAGAAGACCCAAAAGGAAACTCTAAAGGGAAACTAAGAGTCCTAATGTTATCATGCATGGGTAACCTATGGTTAGTGAGGTTTAGGAGGGACGACTACCAAAAACCTAATGCTAATCCTACTCCAAGCTTAATCAAAACTTAAGTTGGACTAGGTAGCTCTAAAGGGAGAGAATCCAAAACTTAAACAAGTCTTGAGATCCATGGGAGGAAAAGAGTGAAAGAGAAGAATGAGAAAGAGAAGGAGAAGATGAGATACAATAAATGGCAACAAGCACATCACATCATAAATGTCCAACTCAAATCATCAAAAATGTTTCAAAGATCAATGCAAAACAATTCAAGTAAGCATGCAAAGATAAACATGAAAAAAGGCAAGCATACTTATATGGAATGCACAAATAAGCATACATGGACTTCATATCAAAATGAAATGAGAAAGGTAAGATGAAGACGAAAACAAGTCAGAACCAAGATCATATTATCATCAAAAATTCACATGTTCAAAAGGAAATCAAAGCATGAAACATTAAGCACCAAAGAAAGCTACAAAAAGTTCCAACACTTAAGCATACTCAAACATGATTCAAACATGATTCAAACATGATCCACAAATGGAAAAATTTGGTCACAAGGGATCTCAACCAGAGGTAAACATATATCAAATGACATTCAACAATTGTGAAATTAAAACTCAAATGACCTAAGTCAGAAGCCAATCACATGTCAAAAGATCTCACAAAAATTCAAAGTTTAAGTACCTCAAACAATTAAGCAAAGATCACATAGGAAACATGACTCAATATGCAAAAAAGAGGGACTAAAATGCAATATGAAATGATTTTAAAAATATGAGAAAAATATTTTTAGGAACCTCAACATGTCCTCTAACAAATGAAAAAATAATGAGATGCAAATCATGTATAGATGATGAGAACAAAAATCAACAAGGCAGGGTGTGCATATATGAAACAACTCACAAAGAAATTAAACAAACAATTAAATCAGAGGCACAAAATAAAATAAAATGGAAAAATAAAATTTTCCAAAATTTTATAAAACCCTAAATATGCTTCATGAATTTTTTTGAGATTTTTGGATGCATTTAATTAATTTTAGAAATTAAAAATGGAAATGCAACAATTAAGAAACTAAAAAGAAAGAAATAAACTCAGGAGGGTTCAGATAGCAGCCCAAACATGTTAAAAACACCAAATGGGCTGAACAGGGGGGTGCAGATAGCCAGCCCAATCCATTTAAATAATCAGCACAGCCAAACAAAAATAATGGACCCAGTCAAACATCTTGACTTCATACAAATCCTTGGATCAATCTCACGCGTAACAACAAGTCAACAAATCATACATCACGCCAGATGAAGGGCTCAGATTGCACATACATGATAAATAACATGGGGAGACACACAATAAACATGATCTGATTTAAATAGAAAACACGTGAGAGGAACATGTCAATTTTAATGCGCTGACATGTTAACAACCACCAGATTCATCCAACGCATATAAATCAGTCAAAAAATAAAAAAATATTCAAGATGAGTGATCCAGATCTGTGGTACATGGTAACAATCGTGGAATAGCACACACAAACATTAAAATCAAAAATTGAAAATTAAATGAGGTGGCTGAACGTGGACCATCAGATCTGGACCACCAACGGTCCAGATTTCATCTTCTCCAATGAAACCTCCACCGGCCTGAAACATAACCAGACGCCAGAGCCCTAGCTCCAGTCGTCTTCTCCAGTGACCTGCACATCAAAAATCTGAGAACTGTAGAGCTCAAAATACACTAAGAACTCCTTCCAAAAGCAGCAGATCTTCCTCTTTTGAGCTCTATTTACAAAATAAATGCAAATAGAGGCTTGAAATTGGCTGGATCTAAGGTTTTGAACTTGAGCAACTTGAACACGAACTTGATGAAATCCTCACTCTAAGCTCAAACCAATGGTTGATTCTTGTTCCTCTCACCACACTGATCAATAATGTGCAAAGAAAACTTCAAAAACTCTCAAGAGAAGAGGGATTCGAAGAGAGAAAAGTTTGGAGGTGAAAATGGATTCTGAGCAAATGAGGGTGCCTGACCTAGCTTTGTGCGTGTGAGTAAGCTTATATACTCTCCATTAGACCTCTCATCATGATTAGCAATTGATTAAACCCCTGATTAGTGAGTTTTGAGTGGTTTTGCAATTTGTGTTCAATCCCTTAATCCACACGTGCCTTGGTCATGAAGTAAGTGTGATTCATTCACATTTCACTTGCTGATCATAATGGAATTGAAATTGGCCCTTGTGGTTGATTGGTTTGTGAGTTTTAATCCATCTTGCCAAAATGCATTTTGTGAAATAAAAGAGAAACATGGCATGTATCCACTTGGTTCAAAGGTCAAAAATGATCCTCATGGAGTCTACTTGGATGTTGTAATGTGACTTGAAGCATTAGAGGTCATTACAAGTCATTTTGAACCAAAATGCCAAAGGTGGAAAAAATGAACCATGTGAAAACCTTAAAAACCAACCTTGAGTCTTTTGATCATAACTTGAGTTTCACAAATATGGAGACAAACTAGTACCTTTTGGAAATGGGAGAGAAAGATCTTCAACTTTCATGTTGGAGGAAAATTCATTTGAAGCTTCCTTGATGATTAAAAGTCAAGTTGAATGTGGAGGAAAAACTGCCAAAAATGGAAAGTTCTCATTATAGGTCATTTTCCAAATTTAGTAACTTTTGTACAAACCCTTGATTCTTGATAAATGGTATGAAACTTGACCCTTGAAGACCATATGAGGATGTGAGACCTTGAAAACCCTGAAGAGAACCTCAAAATTCCACAGTTGACTTCCCCTCTCACTGTTAACTTTTCTTGGTCTACAAGCAATTGATCCACTGAACATCTTTCACAATGAAACACTAGCCATGTCTTTCCTCCATGAGTACTTGTAAGCATATGGAAACCATAAGGACATGCTTGAATCCACAAAGCCCTTCAAGAAGCCCTTTGGGTCAAAAACCCTAATTTGGTCCCTCTGGTTAGAAGGGAAAGATTTACTTGAAATCCTTGCCAATCTTGATGAACCCCTCAAACCATCTTGAGGCTTGAGACTCCTTTGAGATGAACCAAGTACCTTAATCCCATGCTAAGAACCAATGCCATGCACAAATGCTAATGCAAGAAATGCAAAGAAACATAAGCCAGTTAGCTAAAAACAAGAAGGCAAATTTTGGGGTGTTACACCTATGACGTTGAAATTTCCTATCTCAATTGAATTCTTATTTTTTAGTGTGGTCAGGGTTTCTCAAATGTCACCAGGTTATATGGGAAATAGAACCACTGCCCTAATTGTACTGCTACCTGCTGCAACATCTTTGCTTAGAGTAGGTTTCTGATTCTTTATCTTTTCCTTTTCATGTATGCGCATGATGTGCTATGAGGACTTGCGGTTACCGATACCTTTGGATTTAAAGCGGAAGCTTGGTGATGATGATGGAGGTAATGCTCTAATACTCCTTATTCCAGGATCTTAAGGTTTGATTGTTTTGCCTTATTGCTTGGACCGTGTGAATTTGTTGAATCAAGTTCTGACCTTTACAAACCAAATGATAAACCTGTTAATGTGCAGTGAAATGTTTACGAGATTGGCACGAAACCGCGGAGATGTTAAGTTGGTGCTTAAAGTATGTGCTTCTGGAATCCAAATTTTCAATTTGGTCCCAGGTTACCTTGATGTGATTTATGGCTTCTTAAAATGATGAATAGAGCGATTTTCGACTTGTTTGCTTTCCTGGATGATTTGCGGCTTATAAGAACTCGGCTGAATGGCATAAAACTGGATTGGCTTGGACTTGCATTATGCACTTGACTTAGGTATCCTCGGAGTACTCATTTTGGAGGTTTGGTTTCTTATAAGTAATTCATGGTATTTTGGTATTTCAAAAAGATTATGACTCTAGCTTTTTCTTGTATGACTTCATCTTGCAGGTTTTGGGTTTTGGTGGATGGTTGGAGTACTGTTATTGAGATTTTGTTTGAAAATCTTACTGTGTTGGTGGGTGTACATTAGTGGTTATGTGTATGGGTTAATAGGTGCACAAAACTTGCTGTTGTAAGCCTTGTACATTCCTTTCTTCTAAATTTATGACTTCCGAAAATAGATCAAGTGACCTTGTTTGCAGGGCGCTGTGCAGGATGGATTGGTAAGTAGCATTGATATATTGGTCCATATTCTGCATATATTTCTTTAAATCTTGTACATTTGCCTCAGAGCTTTGAAGTGTGGGTGGGACATTGAAATTTGATTGAGACACTGTTTTTTGAGCGACAAGTTTCTGATCATTATTATTACTATGAATTTCAGAAATTTCACATCTTGAAGTATACACTGCAAAGACGGTAGTGGAAAAGAGAAAGTCTAGCAAACAATCCGCCGCGAACCTATCTCATATTCACGGGCGCAAAATAAATGTTGAATAGGTACGCCGCTTGCTGAAATTGAGATGTGAACTTGAATTGCAAGATGCTAATTTGTTGGCTGAATTTTTATTGATTGAATCTGGGTGGTTCTTTCAGATGGTTTCTGTGCAAAGGAGAAGCAGTGTTTAGAGACGGTTTCTTTGCTATCAGCAATTGAGCTGACTTGTTCATGGATAGCCTCCTCAGAATCAATGCTGGCAGGTGGCTGCAATGTGTCATAATGGATATCATGCGATAGTTCGCGAGTGCCGAATTGCTCGGTTAACGGAATGGAGCAGGCACTTGAAGATCAAATTAAAATATGTCGTTGAAACCCTTCAACCAAATTAAAAAAAATGTCGTTGCTCATACTAAAACATGCAGTAGCATATTTATGTAATCATGATAGCAAGAATTAAATCCCACCATGTATGAGTAGGTTGTGATTGTTAGCCCTTTATTACTTTCCACTATGCTCTGATCCTAAACAGGCTTAATGGATTAAAATATTGTATGATGGTCACTTATCTTTCCATAATGGCATGAATGATACGATCCACTTACTTGAGCGACCTTTGATGTTTGTCTATTTTCAATAGTCATGGTGAATAGATTAATGTGTAGCATTAATTCATTCTATGCTCAGAGTACACGTGAACTATTACCTTGCCAACACAAACTTGATTTTAATATGAGTGGATGAACAATGGACATTGTATTGGATCAACGTGGGAAAAAGATATGGATGCTTGGTTAGATTTTTGTTTGGTTTTTTTAATATGGATCTTTGAGTTGGAGATGGGTAATGGGTGATGAATGTAACTTAAACCAATAGTTTGAGCTTGGACTTTGACCAATCTTGGAATGGATAAAAAGAATTGAATCGGTGAAGTTCGGTATTCTTGAATAAAGCCTTGTTATTTGAATTCCATGAAAGTCACACAAACCTCTTAAACAAAGTAAAGGCTTAAGAAACTAATGCCCTTTAGCCATTCTTGAACCAATGAACCCACTAACATCAATCTTTAATCTGATCACAAGAGAAATCAAATCCACATCTAAACCAAACAGTAATATATTCACTTAACGGCAATCCCAGCAATCCTTCAGAGGGTGATGATCATAGCACGAGAGCCACGCCCAACGTTTGCTCAAATACTCATGAAAGAGGAACCCTAACCATCCTTGTATATTGAGGTTCTTGAGGAAACTTGAGGAAAACAAAGACTCTGTACTGGCCAAGGGACCAGAAGGGTGAGGTTACAATCTCATTGGACCACAGAACCTCCATAATCACACACACAGCACATCCATCAGGACCTTGAGTATTCTGCAGTAGTACCTGTCCTCAAAAGAAAAACGAACAGACAAAACTAAATAAAGTGGTTAGTTATGCACGAATGATTGGCCTAATATGTTATGCAAAGAACAAGGCGAGGATCTTAGGGTCAAAAATTAGGGGTGCGACAGTTTCGAATCACTATCGCTTTGGTACTACAGGCTGATTAAGGAAGGGAAATAGATGTCTCCAATTAACCCTGCTTGCAACCTGAGGTTAAACAGTCAAAACTGTTGGTTTACAGATGCTATCAAAATAAGATGGGGGGTTCTCCCTTTGGGTTATTAACCTAAAAACAATGTCTAGGTTATTGGTAAGATATTAGGACGGATGCTTTTCGATTGATGTGTGAAGGTATGGGATTTTGGGTTTTTGGATTATTATGCTCGCTAAGAGTTTTGTAATCTTATGCCTACGTATTCCCGTTTGAAGAAACAGGGAAATCATAGCGATCGTAGTTCCTCCTATTCTATGGGAGGAAAAAGGTGTTTTTTGGTGTCTTGTTCAAAGCCCAAGACGTGAAGCGAAAGGTGGTTTGTATCTTGTTCAAAGCCCAAGATGTGAAGCTAAAGGGTTTTGGCTGAAAGAGAATTTGTCATCTCTAAAGAGGGGTTTTTAATGTTTGTTGACTCAACCGGGGTTTTCTTTATACAAAGCCTAAGAGGAGGCTATAAGTTTGACTTTCCGGGGGAAAATGTTCTTTCTGTCCTGTACAACGCCCAAGAATGAGGCTAAAAGGGTTTGACTCAACAAAAGAGTCTGTCATACTCAACAAGAGAGTAATTTGGTGTCTCGTATGAAGCCCGAGACGGAGGCGAGAAGGGAAGATGGACTCAACGAGAGAGTCTTTTATACTCAACAAGAGAGTGTTTATATGTGTGTTGTACGAAGCCCAAGATGGAGGCAAAAAAGGTTGGACTCAATGAGAGAGCCATGAACAGGTGATGGACCCCAACAAGAGAGTCTGAAGGTTGATTGACTCAACAAGAGAGTCTTTCATACTCAACAAGAGAGTGTTTTGCTGTCTCGTACGAAGACCGAGATAGAGGCTAAAAGGGGATTGACTTACCAAGTGAGTCCTGTTATACTTAACAAGAGAGTGATTTATCCGTTTGACTTATAGCTAAAAGTTTGACTCAACCAGAGAGTCTTTTATACTCAACAAGAGAGTGATTTATATCTCGTACGAAGCCCGAGATGGAGGCTAATAGGGTGATTAACCCAACAAGAGAGTCTTTTATACTCAACAAGAGAGTATTTTTCTATCTCGTACAAAGCCCGAGATAGAGGCTAAAGGGTTTGTGACTCAACAAGAGAGTCTTTTATACTCAACAAGAGAGTGTTTTATATCTCGTACAAAGCCCGAGATGGAGGCTAAAAGGGGGTGTGACTCAACAAGAGAGTCTTTTATACTCAACAAGAGAGTGATTGTGCGTGTCTTGTACAAAGACAAAGACGGAGGCTAAAGAAGGTTGACTCAACAAGAGAGTCTGAGAGGTTAGCTCCACTGGGGAGAATCATTTGTACAAAGCCCAAGAGGAGGCTACTTGAGCTGGTGACTGTTTCAATTTGAGTGACAGGTCCAGTGTGTTGGATAATATGAGAAAATCAGTTCTTATAATGATCATAGGTAAGGTTGTGCTTTGGTATTGATCCGAGGATCGAGGTTATTCCTGTTCTTTAAGGAAAAGGGGAAATCCCCTGGGTTATTGAGACTGTCCAAGTCTATTGGTGTTTTGAGGAAATCGATTCTCAGATAGTGAATGATCTTTGTATGATGCCCAAGAGAAGGATGGTATGTTAAGGGACGAAGGTCAACCCATTAACTGGTCTGACACTTGACTCAGAAAGACAGCTCTAGCAAATTGATGACTAGGTTATGTTCCTATACTTGTAGAGGTCTCTGGGTCCTTGTACTAAGGCCAAGAGAAGGCATGAGAGCTTGTAAGAAGCCGAGAGAGTCCTTGTATAACGCCCAAGAGGAGGCGGGGATGCTTTTAGGAAGCCTGTGGGTCCCCAAACCCCGAGAAGTTCAAGACATGCTATTCACCGAGAATAGATCAAGTCTAGAAAGTCCAAGAATTTGGAAGAAACTCAAGAGATGCCATTCACGGAGAAAAGATCATATCTGGAGTTAGAGTTTCTTTGACAATTTTTATGGGTGACCGTCTGAGAAAGGGTTCACCGAGAATGTTGCCTTTCACATCTCCATATTGTTTAACCCCAAGAGGAGGGAAGACTGTATCTGGAAATCCTACGGGGATCTAGTTTTGTTTGTGTTTAAGAGTGACCAACAGAGCTTTACCTAGTGCTAGACGTAGTTGCCGGGGAAAACTCTAAATAACTATACTAGTATTATACTGTTGATATGTGACAAGTATATAAAAGTTTGTGAAAGAAGACATACAGTGAAACAGCCCCACAATACAGTTATATATATATGAAAGCGGTAAATGAAAGCGGATAAACACTTACCCGATGTAGAGCTTCCATGCTGTTTGGTTAGTTGTTCAACAAATAAAGTTGGATAACAACATATTCAAAAAGGAGAAAGTATTTTGAAAGAGATCGTTGGGGGCTTACAGCTCGAGGAGAGGCCAAGGTTTTATCAGTGATTGCACTGTTGTTTTGAATTTGTACAGGGGCTTATACAAGTGACTGAGGCCCAAAAAAGGTTTTCTGTACAAAGGGATGAGTCTTACACTCTCTCAAGAGGCCCAAAGGTGTTTTAAAGAAAAGAATGAGGCTTATAACACGATGGTACGCCCATATGATTTGTTTCTACCTGGCGATCGTGCAGAGGTTATTCTTTTAATGTAGGGGGAGTTATACAATGTCTAAGGCCTAAAATGGTTTTGGTTAAAAGGGGATTGGGGTCTTACACTCTATTAGAGGCCCATGAGTGATTTCAAGAAAAATAATGAGGGCTTACAACTCAGGGAGAGGCCCAATGTGTTTTATTTTACAACTGGCGATCGCGCCGGGATTCTTGAAAATGTGTTGGGACTTACACAATGACTGCGGCCCAAAATATTTAGGTTTCAAAGAGGGATTGGGTCTTACACTCTATTAGAGGCCCAAAGAGTTTGAAAAAGTTTGATGAAGGTTGAATTAATCAAAAACCCTAATTTGTTTTCAAAATGTATTTTAATTGAATAAAAATTCAATTAAAATGATCAAAATTGTTAAACATGTGTGAAAACAAATTGTGATCTTGGATCAATGTTCCAAAAATCATGTTTCTAACCAAAAAATTATTGGAAACCAATTAATCTTAGAAAATCAAGGAAAAAAATATTTTAAATGTTGAAAAACAAATAAAATGTTAATTCTTTGCAAAAATATCAAGGATGTGAAATAATTAATATTTTTGGGATATTTTGGTAAAATAAAATATTTTAACATTTTTGTGAATTAGTAAAAAAAATCAACTCAAAATCATTAAAACTCAGAGAGAAATTAATTTTTGAATCAATTAAATAAAATCACAAAATTCAAATATTTGAATTTTCAAAAAGGGCGCCAAGAACATGGAAAGAACACGCGCCACCCTCTGTTTCTGCAGATTTGCATTTTCTATCCAATCTCACTGAATACTTGATGATATCATGCAATCTACATATCAATCTGCTCGTTTTCATCTCACGATCATGTCTATGGTCTTTAATTTCATTTATTTTAAGCATGGAATAAGAAATCAAAGAGAAACCTCAAGAACCCTAAAATTTGCATGAAGGCTCAGAAATTCCCATACACGATTCAAACAAAGTAATTGATTGAGGGGAAACACTCTATGCATGATTATGAACATATGGCCAAATTATTGTGCAGCAAAAAATGCATGGATCATAGAGTTAGAAGAGTTCATGCTTACCTCTTGCAGTTGGTGATCGTGTTTTGTGTTAGAGGTGTTACAGCTTGGTTCCAAGGATATGGATAGCTTCCCTAGTTGCTATAGAGTGTGTCTGGATGCTTGGAGTGCATCGAATTGAGCTGGAACTTGATTTGGAACCTCAACTGCAAGTCAGCTAAAAGCTTGAGCAATTGGCTGGTGATTTTGTGATTTAGGTGTTCCAGATGTTATGTGAGTGTTTGGATCACTTCTATATGATGTTTATGAGGTGTGTATATGATTGGTTTGGTTGGAATTGCTTTCAAACTCAAAACCCAATAGTGACTTGTTTTGGAAGGCAAATTTGGAGTGAAGGAAGAGATTTTGAGGAAAGCATCTGTTTGATGGCTTTCGTGTACTCAAACTGAGCACAAATGAGCTCTATTTATAGTAGAGCAAGTTTGTTTTGCAAGCAATAGTGAATGGCAACTGCTGCATAGGTTTGGCCAATGTTGATCAATGGGAATCCAAGTCTCCTCTAGCCATTGACTAGAGAGGTTAGGGCACAGGCTGCTGGTTCCTTTGGTCTTGGATATGTCTTGACTGAATTTAGTTGGAAAGGGCTCAGTCCATGCCACCTTGGTGCATCCATTAAATGCTCCAAACCAAAATTGGAGTCTTGTCCCTCTTTTAGGCATTTCTAGGTTTGACATGCTATTTTTAGTTCCAAGGACTTGGGAGGCTTGAGATCAGTGTTTGTCCCTTCTTGGTCTCCCCCTGAGGTGTTCAGATGGATAAACTTGTTTGTCATTTGCACAAATTTGGTAAATCGAGCAAAATGCACAAATCTGCCTTGCCATGACAGTTTGCAGCAAGGCACTTTGTCATTGTCATATCTCATGGCTCAAGTGGAATTTTATGGGGTTCTTGGCCATTTTGGAAAGCTCTTATATGATACAACATATGTGTGATCATAGTTTGTCTTGATACTTTTTGGATTCAAGGTAAAAATGCCCCTACATTTGGAAAAAAGGGAAGGCAGATTCTGACTTAGTGAAAATTTCACAAAGTGTTGGAAAAAGGTGACATTTTCACTTTTTGTGATTTTGGCCATTCCATAACTTGAAATCCACGGGGGAATTGGAATGAGTGGTAGTTGAAGCTTTTGTAGAGGGCCATGAGAGCTACAAATCCATCTTTGAATGGGGAAAAATGGTCTTGTGGTTTAGGAGTTATGATCCTCCAAAGTTGGTACCTTAGCTACTTTGTTCCATAACTTAGAAAATTTCTAAGTTTTTATGGTTACCCCTTTTACAAGTTATCCCACTTTTCTCTGATGTTTATTGATGAATGATGATTCCAATCACACATTAACATTATTTTAGGGTCAAAGAACCATAATTGTGAAAAATCTCAAAAAGTCAAAGTTGACTTTTGTGCACAGTTGACTTTTTGTCAGATGAACTCCAAACTGTGCGATCCTCTATGAAATCAAGTCCTTGACCTAAATCAAACTTGATTGGACATGTTCCATGGGTGTTATAGGGTGTATTGAATCATGTCCCAAGGTTTGGGAGCATGCCTGGGTCAAAAGTCAAAGGCACAGTTGATTGTTTCCTCAAAACCCTAATTGTGGTTCTGATGAACTTGAAATTTGTGAATCAAGCTTCTTGGATCAATCCATTGTTGCAAATGGATCAATGTAGTTTGTAAGAGCCCCTCAAACCCTCTCTTGAGGTCTTGTCTCATGTTTTGTCCCAAAAGTCAACTTAGGGGTGAATTAGGTCAAGAAACCCTAATTCCTGATTTTTATTGTATGCATCCCCTGAGGAAAATTTGACTTGATGATGGGGTTTATGATGTCCCTTGGAGCATCTTGAGTTGTGATTTGAAGCATTGGCTCATGCCCAGAGGAAAAATTCCATCTGGAGGCCTTGGTCGATCAAAACCCTAATTTGGTGACACTGGCGATCTTGAGGCTTTATCCACTTGGAATGTTGCAACCTTGTGCTTGATTCTTGATGTGGGAGTCCTCTTGACACATTGTGGATGTTTGAGAGGTTTAGATAAGTTGAAGATCATGTCATTTCTTGATTGATCCTTTGTCTAAGAGCTCTGAGAGGGCTTGAAACCCTAATTTTGATTGTAGTGGATGCTCACCCATCTTTGGGCAGACTAATGAGGTATGATGGTCCATCCATATTGTGATGATGATTTGCACAATGATGGGAATCTAGGTGGTCAAAATTTGGGGTATGACAGCAATGTATCTGCAAAGGGAGGCTCCACTGAGTTTGATGGTCGATCAGGGACTCTTAATTGGGATTCACTCCCCGCAAGATTACCCGCATTGCCATCACCTATCTTAGGTGTATACTCAATCTTTTCACATGTGGAATCACACGCATTCCCATTAGCAGAAAAATAAACACAGATACCAATTAGGAAAAGCAGTATACATATTTGCCTTAATCAACCTAGACCTCTAGTCATATGATCCTAACAGACAATGACTCCCCAACGGAGTCGTCGTCTCTGAATTTAGGGTTTCATCCCTTGGGAAAGCAAGAAAGTTTTCATTCCCACTGTGGTCGCCATTCTTCTATAGCACGATTTTTGTGGTTTCGAATCACTATCGCTTTGGTACTATAGTTCGATTCATTTTTAATCCTATTAAGCTGTTTAAGGAATGGAAATAGATGTCTCCAATTAACCCTGCTTGCAAACTGAGGTTGAACAGTCAAAACTGTTGGTTTACAGGTGCTATCAAAATAGGGGGTTCTCCCTTTGGTTTATTAACCTAAAAACAATGTCTAGGCTATTGGTAAGATGTTAAGACTGATGCTTTTCGATTGATGTATGAAGGTACGGGATTTTGGATTTTTTTTTATTAGTATGCTCCCTAAGATTTTGTAATCGTATGCCTACGTATTCCCTGAAGCAGGGAAATCAGAGCGATCGTAGTTCCTCTTATTCTATGGGAGGAAAACAGATGTTTTTGGTGTCTTGTTCAAAGCCCAAGACGTGAAGCTAAAGAGGTTTGTTTGTATCTTGTTCGAAGCCCAAGTTGTGAAGCTGAAGGGTCTATTCTGAGAGAGAATCTGTCATCTCTAAAGAGGAGTTGTTGATGTTTGTATGCTTTGAGCAACACACAACTTTGATGCTAAAAGGTTGATTGACTCAACCAGGGGTTTCCTTATATAAAGCCTAAGAGGAGGCTGTTGACCCAACAAGAGGGTATTTATTATTTGTCTCGTACGAAGCCCGAGATAGTGGCTAAAAGGGTTGACTCAACAAGAGAGTGTTAACAAGTGACTGACTCAATATGAGAGTGCTTTTATCTGTCCTGTATAAAGCCCAAGACGGAGGCTAAAAAAGGTTGACTCAATAAGAGAGTCTGAAGGTGATTGACTCAGCAAGAGAGTCTTTTTATACTCAACAAGAGAGTGTTTTGATGTCTCATACGAAGCCCGAGATAGAGGCTAAAAGGAAATTGACTCAACAAGAGAATCTTTTATACTCAACAAGAGAGTGATTTATACGTGTCTTGTATGAAGCCCAAGACGGAGGCTAAAAGTGGTTGACTCAACAAGAGAGTCTTTTATACTCAACAAGAGAGTGTTTTATATGTGTCTTGTATGGAGCCCAAGACAGAGGCTAAAGAGGGATTTACTCAACAAGAGAGTCTTTTATACTCAACAAGAGAGTGTTTTATATGTGTCTTGTATGGAGCCCAAGACAGAGGCTAAAGAGGGATTGAATCAACAAGAGAGTCTTTTATACTCAACAAGAGAGTGTTTTTCTATCTCGTACGAAGCCCAAGATGGAGGCTAAAAAGGGTTGACTCTACAAGAGAGTCTTTTATACTCAACAAGAGAGTGATTTATATGTCTTGTACAAAGCCCAGGACGGAGGCTAAAAGTTTGACTCAACAAGAGAGTTTGAAAAGGTTAGCTCCACTGGGGGAGAATCATTTGTACAAAGCCCAAGAGGAGGCAATCTGTGCTGGTGTCTGTTTCAGTTTAGTGACAGGCCCAGTGTATTGGATAAAAGAGAAAATCGGTTCTTATAAAGAGAAGGATTATAGGTAAGGTTGTTCCTTTGTATTGATCAGAGGATCAGGGTTATTTCCTGTTCTTTAAGGAAATGGGAAATCCCACGGGTATTGAGACTGTCCAAGTCTACTGGTGTTTTGAGAAATAGATCCTCAAATAGTGAATGATCTTTGTATGATGCCCAAGAGAAGGCTGGTATGTTAAGGGATGAAGGTCAACCCATTAACTGGTCTGACACTTGACTCAGAAAGACAACTCTAGCAAATTAATGACTAGGTTTTGTTCCTATACTTGTAGAGGTCTCTGGGTCCTTGTACTAAGCCCAAGAGAAGGCATAAGAGCTTGTAAGAAGCCGAAGGGTCCTTGTACAACACCCAAGAGGAGACGGGGATGCTTTTAGGAAGCCTGTGGGTTCCCAAACCCCGAGAAGTTCAAAACATGCTATTCACCGAGAATAGATCAAGCCAGGAAAGTCTGAGAATTTGGAAGAAACTCAAGAGATGCCATTCACGGAGAAAAGATCATCTCTGGGGAGTTAGAGTTTCTTTGACAATTTCTAAGGGTGACATTCTGAGAAAGGGTTCACCGAGAATTCTGCCTTTCACTTTTCCATATTGTTTAACCCCAAGAGGATGGAAGACTGTATTTGGAAATCCTATGGGGATCTAGTTTTATTTGTATTTAACAGTGACCAACAGGGCTTTACCTAGTTCTAGACGTAGTTGCCGGAGAAAACTCTAAATAACTGTACTAGTATTACACAGTTGATATGTGGCAAGTATATAAAAGGATGTGAAAGAAGACTTACAGTGAAGCAGCCCCACCATACAGTTACATATATGAAAGCGGTAAATGAAAACGGATAAACACTTACCCATTGTAGAGCTTCCATGCTGTTTTGTTAGTTGTTCAACAAAGAAATTAAAGAAAGTTTTGATGATAACATATATTTTAATTCAAAATCAAAGGAGAAAGTGCTTTGAAAAGATTGTTGGGGCTTACAGCTCAAGGATAGGCCCAAGGTTTTTTCAGTGATTGCACTGTTTTTTTGAATTTGTACAAGGACTTATACAAGTGACTGAGGCCCAAAAAGGTTTTCTGTACAAAGGGATGGGTCTTACACTCTACTAGAGGCCCAAAGAGTTATTTTTGTACAAGGGATAGGGCTTACAGCTCAAGGAGATTGTAACACCCCCTTCTACACCCCCAGGCTATTAAAGCGATAACATGTAATCAGAGTATAATTAAATATTCATGGCATAGACGAAGGCATCACATCAATTGAGACAAAACACAATCAACCTGCTCATAAAGATATGCAACAATCAGGTAGCAATTAACAGAGGAACTTAGTTCCTACTACCCATAAATCAGATACAGAATAAAAGCGGAAAATCTGCAACTGAATCTCATATATATTTCACATAAAGAGTTTGTCTGTCATACACAGATTCATACATATACAATCCAAAAGATATCTATACATATACACATAAGTAACAACGATCTCCCCGACTACCCGGTGCTACATATCAGAGCCGACCGACAAAAGAATGAAAACCTAAGCTTCACAAAAAGACCTCCAGCATCTAATCTGCAATGCCTCATAGAGCATTTAAAATAGCAGAAGGGTGAGAAACACAATCATAATATAATTGCATATAATTATATAATAACACAAAAATGCACACGTACAATATTCTCACCACAACTTACACCAGAATTCAAATACAAAACAACACATTGCCTATCTCATATATCCCTCACCAATGCATATCAATCATGCACAATACAATTATCACCAACACAAATATATATATATATATATATATCTTAACTCGTCAATTCCAATCACAATTCAGCACAAAATCAATCCATTCATGATTTATGCAAATGCACAGAGACCGACACAACGACTCTATGCAATGCAATGCGGGTACCATCCATCCATCATCTCAACACTAGTTCACTCAGGAACTATTGGAATCATCGCTTGTTACTTAGTGTAACTCCCCGTCGGGCAAACGATGTTCCCCGTCGCTTTAGGTCCTCTTTGTATAAGGCGCACGACGTTTATGGATTGCTTTAGGTCCCTCTTTGTATAAGGCGCACAATCTGATCGCTTTAGGTCCTCTTTGTATAAGGCGCGACGATCGTCTATAATCATCACTTTAGGTCCTCTCTGTATAAGGCGCATGATGTTATAGAGAATTCCGTCTAGAATCGTTTTCGTCACTCACACCCACTATGGCACACGACATCACAAGAATGCGTATCATGATGCTTGGCATACAATGACTCATGACATTCAAAATGCACACATATATGCAATCATGTCACTCAACAATAATCATGCTTTGCAATCAAGCCCAAAACAATGCATTTAATTGCCATAAGGCCACAAACCATCATCACAGCATTTAAACGCATGTATTCACCTCATATAATCAGCACACAAGTCGTACAACATATATCACCAGCACATTGCATGATAAACACATCAATTACGCACAATTAAAACGGTAAAAAGTCGACAAAATGACACTATTCCAAATTCCCGACATAATTATATCGGTCAACAATCTCAAAACCATTTTAATAAGAAAGAACATGTCAAAAGCTTTCCAACGCATCAAACCGCGCCTCAAACCGACTTACGGATCAAAAGTTATAAAGAAAATAAATTGGGAAAAGTTGTCATGTTCGCAATGCGAAGCTCCTAGCGAGTCCTTCGCTTCCTCATTCGCAGTGGGAATGCCCCAGCGAACCATGGCAGAAAGGAAAATAGCCTACAGTTCGCAGTACGAGTCTTAGGTGAATGCCTAGCCAACACTAGTTCGCTGCCCCATTCGCAGTGCGAATGTCTGGCGAACCAAGTCAGAACTGAAATGAGGTAAAGTTCGCAGTGCGAGTCTCTGGCGAATGCTCGCTTTCCCCTTCGCTAGAGGATTCGCAGTGCTAACCTGCGAATTCAGAAAAACCCAGCAGCGCTGTTACACACCCCAAAACCATATTTTCCCCACCAAAACACTTCCAAACCGATACATAGCAATCAGAACATAACTCAATCATGGTAACAAGTATTCTACAACATTTACACCGATTTTCAACCGTGAAAACCTTGATTTCTCTCTTCCGACCTAGAATCGAAAAGCTATAGAACACCACAAACATTCACACACACACATACATAATCATACACAAGCATAAGAGAATCGAGTTTCGCACCCTTACCCGATTTAATCGTGTTTGAAAAGTCAGTTGGATTAATTTCTTCTTTTCCAAGTTTTTCTCTCTTTTCTTCTTTCTCTTCTCTTTCCTTCTTTCTCTTTTTCTTCTCTTCTTTTTCTTTCCTTACCACTCTTCTCTCTTTTTTCTTTCTATTTATGTTTTCTAACTTAAGAAAAAAATGAAAATGACCAATATACCCCTATACTCAAATATCTTGCGAACGCCTCCCAAAACGCGATAAAATAATATATCACGATGAAAATATAAGTCAAAAATAAAATAATAAAATAATCAAAATGACTCGATTAAATAAAACTAACCAAAACTCGGGGGCGTTACAACTCTCCTCCACTTAGAAATTTTCGTCCTCGAAAATATTACCTGAGACGAACAACTCTGGATACGACTCCCGCATCCGACTCTCCAACTTCCAAGTCAAATTGCCCTCGGCAGCGCCTCCCCACGCTACTTTCACAAGTGCAATATCCTTCCCCCTTAACCGCTTCAACTCGTGATCCAAAATCCTCACCGGTAATGCCTCAACCATAAGGTTCTCCCTTACCTCTACCTCATCCATCGGAATCACATGCGACGGATCCGGAACATACTTTCGAAGCTGTGAAACATGGAACACATCGTGTAAATTCGACAGATTCGGCGGCAACGCCACCCGATAAGCCGCAGTACCCACTCTCGCGGATATCTGGTAAGGACCAATAAATCGAGAAGTAAGCTTCTTCGACTTCAATGCACGACCAACACCCGTTACCGGCGTAACTCTCAAAAATACATGAATTCCCTCTTGAAACTTAAGATCTTTCCTTCTTCGATCATGATAACTCTTTTGCCTACTCTGAGAAGCCTTCATTTTCTCACGAATAAGTTTCACCTTGTCTGTAGTCTGTTGAATCAATTCCGGTCCAACCACCGTACTCTCACCAGATTCGTGCCAACACAATGGTGTTCGACATCTTCGTCCATATAATGCTTCAAAAGGTGCCATTCCAATACTCGAATGGAAACTGTTATTATACGTGAATTCCACCAACGCAAGATAACTATCCCACGCACCACCTTGTTCAAGAACACAAGCCCGCAACAAATCTTCCAATGACTGAATCGTTCTCTCCGTCTGTCCATCCGTCTGAGGATGATAAGCAGAACTCAATCTCAATTTAGAACCCAACACCTTCTGTAAACTTTCCCAAAATCTCGAAGTAAACCTCTGGTCTCGATCCGAAACAATACTCAACAGAACACCATGTAGCTTCACAATCACACTGATATAAATCTCAGCTAACCTTTCCAAAGAAAAACTGATGTCAATCGGAATGAAATGCGTCGATTTAGTCAGTCTGTCCACAACCACCCAAATAGCATTATGTCCCCTCAGTGTATTCGGTAACCCTGTTACAAAATCCATAGAAATGCTATCCCATTTCCACTCAGGAATATCCAACGGTTGCAACAAACCACTAGGCTTTTGATGTTCCACTTTTAACTTTTGGCACGTCAAACACACATACACAAACTGAGCCACATCTTTTTTCAATCCAGGCCACCAAAAGATCTTCTTTAAATCTTGGTACATCTTATTAGCTCCCGGATATATACTCAAATTACTCCGGTGTCCTTCCTCCAAAATCATCCTTTTCAAGTACGAATCATCAGGGATACAAATTCTACCACAGAATCTCAAAACACCATTATCGCCCACTTTAAAGTCCTCATTCGCATCTCTTTCTCCAACCAACATCAAATCCACAAATTTCACATCCAACTTCTTTTTCTCGCTTACGGTCAATAGAAACTCATTAGTAACCTTTAGCATACCCAGCCTCACGCTGTCAGATGTCACTTCACACACCAAACTCAAGTCCCTAAAAGCTTCCAAAAGTTCCCACTCTTTAACCATTAAAGTAGACATATTCAACAATTTTCGACTCAACGCATCGGCTACCACATTAGCTTTACTAGGATGGTAATTCAAGCCAAAATCGTAGTCCTTCAAAAATTCCAACCATCTCCGTTGCCTCATATTCAACTCTTTCTGATCAAACAAATATTTTAAACTTTTATGATCACTAAAGACTTCGAATCTTGCACCAAAGAGACAATGCCTCCAAATCTTCAACACAAAAACCACAGCCGCTAATTCCAGATCATGAGTAGGATAATTTTTCTTATTCACCCTCAATTGCCTCGAAGCGTAAGCCATAACCTTACCATCTTGCATCAGCACACCACCTAGACCAATCAAGCACGCATCACAATACACCCAAACAATTCACTAGGATTCGGGAAGATCAAAATCAGAGCTGTCGTCAATCTTCTCTTCAGCTCATTAAAACTTTCCTCACACCGAATATCCCAGATGAACGCTTGACCTTTACAAGTCAACTGGGTTAAAGGAAGTGCTAACTTAGAAAAACCTTCAATGAACCTTCGATAATATCCGGCTAAACCCAAAAAGCTTCTAATTTCAGTAACAAATCTAGGAGCCTCCCATTGTAGAACTGCTTCTACTTTAGATGGATCCACAGCGATACCGTTACCTGAAATCACATGACCAAGAAAACTCACTTCCGACAACCAGAACTCACACTTGGACAACTTAGCAAAAAGTCTCTTTTCCTTCAAAATTTGCAACACCACACGTAAATGCTCCTCGTGCTCCTCCTGGGACATAGAATAAATCAAGATATCATCAATAAACACAACAACAAATCGATCCAAATGCTCATGGAAAATACGATTCATATACTCCATAAACACACCTGGCGCATTAGAAACCCCGAACGACATCACGGAATATTCATAATGACCGTAACGTGTCCTAAAAGCCGTCTTCTGAATATCTTCCTCTTTCACTCTAATATGATGATACCCCGACCTCAAATCAATCTTACTAAACACACAAGCACCTACCAACTGATCCATCAGATCGTCAATTCTCGGAAGAGGATACTTATTCTTAATCGTCACCTTATTTAACTAGCGATAATCAATACACAGTCGCATACTTCCATATTTCTTTTTCACCAATAAAACTGGAGCACCCCATGGCGACACACTTGGCCTCACAAACCTCTTTTCCAACAATTTGTTCAATTGCTTCTTTAACTCAACCAACTCAGATGCTGACATACGATGTGGTGCCATTGATACAGCTCTAGTACCAGGAATTAGATCTATAGAAAACTCCACCTCTCTCTCTGGCGGTACATCTGAAATACCTTCAGGAAACACCTCAGGAAATTCACACACAACAGGAAACACATCAAGTGCAACTTGACTATCCACTGTCAACGATGCAAACAATCCGAACAACTGAGCCTCATCCACCAAAAGTTTCTTCAACTCTTTGGTAGATAAGAAACTCGAGTCCTCGTCTTCCTCAAGAGAAGGAAATCTTACCAGCTTATGATAACAATCTATATGAACTCGATTAAACTGTAACCAATTCATTCCCAAAACCACATCTAAACCCTCCAACAGCAAACACACCAAATCCATCTCAAAATCTTTACCATAAATGGTCAAAGGACAACTCAAACAAACCAAAGAAGTAGTTACTGACCCCATTGCTGGAGTATCAATAACCATCTCTCCACCCATAGAAGACAACAAAAGATTCAAACGCATCGCGCACTCAGACGAAATAAATGAATGAGTCGCTCCAGTATCAATAATAGAAACTAAAGGCGTACTATTAATAAAACAAGTACCTCTGATCAGACGGTCTGCACTTGTAGTCTGAGTTCCTGCCAAGGCAAAAACTTTCCCACCAGCTGGAGCTTGCTTCGGTTTCGGACACTTTGTACTAATATGACCAGGTTCACCACAGTTGATACACTTCGCCACATTCTTCCTCTTGCACTCAGCCGCTACATGTCCTAAACCTCCATAATTGGAATACTTCCTCATATCCTTCCTACATTCAAACTGACGATGTCCTAATTCACCACACCTAAAACATCTCGAAGAATTATACATACCTCCTCCACTTGACCTTTTATCAAAGTTACCCATTTGCTTACCCTTATCAACTGGTGTCACATAAGGACCACTACGAAACGGTTGTTTCCCTTTCCTTTCGTTCACACTCTTATAGTGTGTATAACGAGCCTTGCTATCTTCCTCAAAAATCCTACAACAGTCCACCAAATCCGAAAACCTTCTAATCCTTTGATAACCAATTGCCTGCGTAATCTCAGGACGCAATCCGCTCTCAAACTTCACACACTTAGAAAACTCCGCAGTCGCTTCAGCATAATGTGGATAAAACTGCACAAGCTCCACAAACTTAGCAGTATAATCAACAATAGACATGTTACCTTGTTTCAATTCCAAGAACTCTATCTCCTTCTTTCCTCTAACATACTCAGGGAAATACTTTCTTAGAAGCTCAACACTAAATAAAGCCCAAGTGACTTCCTCCTCTGCAGCTTCCAACACATGACGAGTACTAACCCACCAGTCATCCGCTTCCTCCTGCAACATGTGAGTACCTAGTCTCACCGTCTGATCCTCAGCAAAATCCACAACTTGAAAAATCCTTTCAATCTCTTTCAGCCAAATCTGTGCACCATCAGGATCATGCCTCCCTTTGAAGACAGGCGGTTTGTTCTTCCTGAACTCATCATTCTCAGCAGCATTAGGTGCACCCTGCACAGCCCGAGCCATACCTTGCATAGCAGCAGCCAAAGCAGCGCTATTCCTACCAACCATATTTTGTTCATTTCCAATAACAACAACTATGGTTAAACAAAAAGCTCACCCGAACACAACACCGACACGGACTGACACAATTGACATGGACTGGCTGTGATACCACTTAATGTAACACCCCCATCTACACCCCCCAGGCTATTAAAGTGATAACAGTTAATCAGAGTATAATTAAATATTCATGGCATAGACGAAGGTGTCACATCAATTGAGACAAAACACAATCAACCTGCTCATAAAAATATGCAACAATTAGGTAGCAATTAACAGAGGAAATTAGTTCCTACTACCCACAAATCAGATACAGAATAAAAGCAGAAAATCTGCAACTGAATCTCATATATATATCACATAAAGAGTTTTTCTATCATACACAGATTCATACATATACAATCCAAAAGATATCTATACATATACACATAAGTCACATACGATCTCCCCGACTACCCGGTGCTACATATCAGAGCCGGACCAACAAAAGAATGAAGACCTAAGCTTCACAAAAAGACCTCTAGCATCTAATCTACAATGCCTCATAGAGCATTTAAAATAGCAGAAGGGTGAGAAACACAATCATAATATAATTGCATATAATTATATAATAACACAAAAATGCACACGTACAATATTCTCACCACAACTTACACCATAATTCAAATACAAAACAACACATTGCCTATCTCATATATCCCTCACCAATGCATATCAATCATGCACAATATTATTATCACCAACACAAATATATATATATATATATATATATATATATATATATATACATTTATATATATATATCTTAACTCGTCAATTCCAATCACAATTCCACACAAAATCAATCCATTCATGATTTATGCAAATGCACAGAGACTGACACAACGACTCTATGCAATGCAATGCGGGTATCATCCATCCATCATCTCAACACTAGTTCACTCAGGAACTATTGGAATCATCGCTTGTTACTTAGTGTAACTCCTCGTCGGGCAAACGATGTTCCCCGTCGCTTTAGGTCCTCTTTGTATAAGGCGCACGACGTTTATGGATTGCTTTAGGTCCTCTTTGTATAAGGCGCACAACCTCGATCGCTTTAGGTCCTCTTTGTATAAGGCGCACGATCGTCTATAATCATCGCTTTAGGTCCTTTTTGTATAAGGCGCGCGATGTTATAGCGGATTCCCTCTGGAATCGTTTCGTCGCTCACAACCCACTAGGGCACACGACATCACAATAATGCATATCATGATGCTTGGCATACAATGACTCATGACATTGAAATGCACACATATATGCAATCATCTCACTCAACAATAATCATGCTTTGCACTCAAGCCCAAAATAATGCATTTAATTACCATAAGGCCACAAACCCTCATCACAACATTTAAACGCATGCATTCACCTCATATAATCAGCACACAAGTCGTACAACATATATCACCAGCACATTGCATGATAACACATCAATTACGCACAATTAAAAACGGTAAAAGTCGACAAAACGACACTATTCCAAATTCCTGACATAATTAAATCGGTCAACAATCTCAAACCATTTTAATAATAAAGAACATGTCAAAAGCTTTCCAACGTGTAGCGAACGATTTTGGACGCGGTTCTTAAGCGCTGGTCGCTCTCTGCGGTTGAGCTTAAACTACAGGTCGATTCATTTTTTATCCTATTGTGAGCTGATGAAGGAAGGGAAATAGATGTCTCCAATTAACCCTGCTTTGCATACTGAGTTTAAACAGCGGTCTGTTTAGGTTACGAATGCTATCAATGTGGGGTGGGGGGGGCTTTGTACTGGTTATTTGTATTTTCCGCAATACTGTTTTCTTTCTTTTTACCTTGACATAAGGTTTCTGGCGGGGAACTAGGATTAGGATGTTAGGACTGATTCTTTTGAATTACTGCTTTTGATTGATGGAGATATGGGATTTGGGTTTTTTGTTGATTGTGCTCGCTAAGATTTTTCTTTCAATCTTATGCCTACGTATTCCCGTTTACCGAAACAGGGAAATCAGAGCGTTCGTAAGTTCCTCCTATTCTATGGGAGGAAATGGTTGTTTTGGTGTCTTGTTCAAAGCCCAAGACGTGAAGCTAAAGGGTGTTTGTATCTTGTTCAAAGCCCAAGATGTGAAGCTAAAAAGTCTATTTGTATCTTGTTCAAAGCCCAAGATATGAAGCTGAAAAGTCTATTTGTATCTTGTTCAAAGCCCAAGATATGAAGCTGAAAGGTCTCAACTTTAGAGAGAATTTGTCATCTCTAAAGAGGGGGTTGTATGTCACAACTGTTTTATAAAGGAGAATTACTTTAACCAGGATTTGTGAATCCGGCAATGCCATAATTTCCTTTATAGGGGATTTCCAACCTAAAGGAGAAGACTTTAACTCAGTGTAGAGCAATGTTATCTTTCCTTAGGAATTTCTCATGCTAAAAGAGGGACAGTGGTGTGGATGTAGATGATCTAGAGGCTTGCCGCTTACAGCGATTAGATGAAAGGGGAAGGAGTTGTTGATGTTTATGTACTGTGAACGAGGCACAGCTTTGATGTTAAAAGGTTAATTGGATTAACCAGTAGTTTTCTTATACAAAGCCTAAGAGAAGGCTATTATGTGTCTCGTACAAAGCCCGAGAGAGAGGTTAAAAGGTTTTGACTCGACGATGGAATCTTTTGGTATCTCGTATAAAGCCCGAGATGGAGGCGATTTGACTCAACAAGAGAGTTTTTTATCTCGTACGAAGCCCGAGATGGAGGCTGTTGCTTGTTTGGCTCAATAAGAATCTTTTTGTATCTCATATAAAGCCCGAGATGGAGGCGAAAGGGATAATTGACTCAACGAGGGAGTCTCTTATGTGTCTCGTACAAAGCCCGAGAGAGAGGCTAAACGTTTGCTTCGTTGGGAAGAATCATTGTACAAGGCCCAAGAGGAGGTTATGGTGACTGTTTCAGTTGAGTGACAGATCCAATATACTAATTTTAAAGAGAAAATTAGTTCTTATATGAGCAATACTGTACTCAGGGATTCGGGTTATTCCTGTTCTTTAAGGAAGCGGGAAATCCGAAGGGTATTGAGACTGTCCAAGTCTGCGGGTTTTATCTTTCGTACTATGCTTTGATAAACAGTAGTAGACTCTATGAAAGGATTGTTCTATGAAGATGACTAAGTCCTGTTCCTATACCTCTAGGAGGTCATCGGGACAATTTGTACGAAGCCCAAGAGGAGGCTGGAAACTTTTAAGAAGCCGACGGGTCCTTGTACTAAGCCCAAGAGGAGGCTATCATTCCCGGAGGAAGAGATCATTATACGAAGCCAAAGAGGAGGTTGTGAATACTTCTAAGAAGCCGAGATGGTCCTTGTACTAAGCCCAAGAGGAGGCGGGGTTGCTTTTTGGAAGCCTGTGGGTCCTTGTACGATGCCCAAGAGGAGGCCGATGCTTTTAAGAAGCCCGTGGGTCCCCAAACCCCGAGAAATTCAAGGCAATGCTATTCACCGAGATTAGATCAAAGTCAGGAAAGTTCGAGAATTTGGAAGAAACTCAAAGATGCCATTCACGGAGAATACATTCATCTCTGGGAGTAGAGTTTCTTGACAATTCCTAATGAGGACAGCCTGAGAGAAGACTGTATCTGGTGGTCCTATTGGGGATCTAGTTGTCTATTTCTACGAATAAAAGAAACGGCGTCACCTAGGTCTAGACCTAGTTGTCGGGGAAACTCTAAATATCTATACTATTATTACACAATTGATATGAGTTTATGAAAGAAGACTTACAGTGAAACAGCCCCACAATACAGTTTATATGTATATGAAAGCGGTAAATGAAAGCGATAACCACTTACTCGGTTGTAGAGCTTCCATGCTGTTTGGTTAGTTGTTCAACAAAGAAAGATTGAAAACAACAGTATATTCAAAATCAAAGGAGAAAGTGCTTTGAAAAAGAAAGATTTGGGGCTTACAGCTCAAGGAGAGGTCCAGGGTTTTATCAGTGAGCGCACTGTTGGAATTTATACAGAGGGACTTATACAAGTGACTGAGGTCCAAAATGTTTTCTGTACAAAGGGACGGGTCTTACATTCTCTCAAGAGGCCCAAAAAGTTTTTAAGAAAGGAAATGGGTCTTACTACTCGAGGGTAGGCCCAGATGATTTTTCCGTTTGAAATGGCGATCGCGCCGAGGTTTTCTTTTAACGCGGGGGGACTTATACAATAAGTGAGGCCCAAATGATTTTGGTTAAAAGGGGATTGGGTCTTACACTCTAATAGAGGCCCAAAATGTTTTGAATGGGTCTTATAGCTCAAGGAGAGGTCCAAGGGTTATTTTGAAAAGGCGACGATCGCGCCGTTTGTTTTTGACGGTATCGGGACTTATACAATACACTGAGGCCCAAAATGATTTGGTCAAGAAAGAATTGGGTCTTACACTCTATTAGAGGCCCAAAGTGTTTTGAAAATGATTTATGAGAGTTGAATTAATCCAAAAACCCTAATTTGTTTTCAAAAATGTATTTAATTGAATAAAAATTCAATTAAAATGATCAAAATTGTTTAACATGTGAAAAACAAATTGTGATTTTGGATTAATGCTTCAAAAATTAAGTATTGACCTACAAAATAATTAGAGAGCATTAAAAGTTGCAAAATCAATGTAGAAAAAATATTTAAAATGTCAAAAACAATTAAAATATTAATTCTTTGCAAAAATATCAGTTATATGAAATAAATAATATTTTTGGGATTTTTTGATAAAATAAATTATTTTAACATTTTTTTGAATTATTAAGAAAAGAATCAACCCAAAATCATTAAAACTCAGAGAGAAATTAATTTTTGAATCAATTAAACAAAATCACAAAATTCAAATATTTGAATTTGTGAAAAAGGCGCCAAGAACATGGACCAAGAACACGCGCGTGTTCTGCCTTGCCCAGATTTGCATTTTCTATCCAATCTCACTGAATACTTGATTATAACATGCAATCCACATATCATTATGCTCGTCTCAACCTCACGATCATGTCTATGTCCATTAATTTCATTTAAATTAAACATACAACAAGAAATCACGAAGAAACCTCAAGAACCCTAATTTCTGCATGAAGGCTAGGATTTTTGATACACGATTCAAACAATGCAATTAATTGAGGGAAAACATTCCATGCATGATTATGAACATATGGCCAAATTATTGTGCGAGGAAATATGCATAGATTGAGAGATGACCAAGTATGTGCTTACCTCTAAGCCGTGACAGCAAGTGCAATGTGATTTTTGATTTGGAGGTGTTACAGATGAGTGGTGATGATCTGAACAGCTTCCCTACACCCTATGGAGTGTGTTTGGATGGTTGGACTTGATTAAAATTGGCTGGATCACTTTGTGGTACCTCAGCTGCACTTTGGTTAAAACCTTGAGCAACCAGCTGGTTATTTTGTGAAATTGGTGTTTCAGAAGTGATCTAAGTGTTTGATCAGCTCATATGTGATGTATGTGAGGTGTGTGAGTGATTGGTTTGATTGGAATTGCTCTCAAACTCAAAACCCGATAGTGAATTGCCTTAGAAGGCAAAATTGGAGTGAAAGAAGAGATTTTGAGGAAAGCATCTGTTTGATGGCTTTGGTGTACTCAAACTGATCACAATTAAGCTCTATTTATAGTAGAGCAAGTTTGTTTTGCAAGGAATAGTGAATGGTAGCTGGTAAGTAGGTTTGGCCAATGTTGGCAAATGAAAATCCAAGTCTCCTCTAGCCATTGACTAGAGGTTAGGGCACAGAGCTTTGGTTCCCTTGGTCTTGGATAAGTCTTGACTGATTTCAGATGAGAATGGCTCAGTCCATGCCACCTTGATGCTTCCATTGAATGCTTCAATCCAAATTTGGAGTCTTGTCCCTATTTTGGCCATTCTAGGTTCAACATGTTATTTCTTGTTCCATGGACTTTGGAGGCTTGGCTCAGTGATTGTCCCCTTTAGATTCAATCCTCTGAGGTGTCCAAGTGGATAGGAGCATTTGAATTTGGTTGATTTTGGCAAATCGAGCAAAATTGCAAATTCTGCCTTGCCTTGACAGATTTCAGCAAGGCAACTTGACAATGTCATATCTCATGGTGTAAGTTGAATTTGGCAATGTTCTTGGCCATTTTGGAAAGCCCTTACATGATATAACAACTGTTTGAACAATTTTGGTTTTGATCTCTTCTGATTCCAAGTGAAAAATCCCTCTACATTTGGCAAAAAGTGAAGCAAAATCTGACTTAGTGATATTTTCACTAAGTGTCGGAACAAAGTGTGATTTCTTGATTTTGATCACTCCATAACTCAAAATACTTAATGAATTGGACTTAGGTCTAGTTGAAGTTTTTGTAGAGGGTAATGAGGGCTACAAATCCATCTTTGGATGAAAAAAATTGGCCTTGTGGTTTAGGAGTTATGGTCCTCCAAAGTTGGTGCATTAGTGGTACTTTTTCCATAACTTAGAAAAATTTCTAAGTTTTATGGTTACCTTTTACAAGTTATCCCACTTTTCTTGATTTTTCTTGATGAATGATGATTCAAATCATACATTAACATCACTTTAGGGTTAAAAATCCATTTTGGTGAAAAATCTCAAAAAGTCAAAGTTGACTTTTGTGCACAGTTGACTTTTTATCAGATGAATTCCAAACTGTGCAATTCTTCAAGAAATCATGTCCTTGACCTAAATCAAACTTGATGGACATGTTCCATGGGTGTCATAGGGTATATTGGGGCATGTCCTAGGGTTTGGGAGCATGTCCTGGTAAAAAGTCAAAGTTACAGTTGACTTTTCTCGCGAAACCCTAATTGTGGTGCAGATGAAATTGAGACTTGTTGCTCAAGCTTCCTGGATTAATCCATTGTTCCAAATGGATCAATATAGTTCATTAGAGACCCTCAAATCATGTCTTGAGGTCTTGGCTCTTGATTTGTCCCAAAAGTCAACTTAGGGGTGAATTAGGTCAAGAAACCCTAATTCCTGATTTTTGATGTATGCATCCCCTGAGGTCAAATTGACTTGATGCTTGGGTCCATGAGGTTCCATGGAGTACATTAGGTTGTGTTTTGGATCATTGGCTTGTGCCCAGATGAAATTTTCCATCTGGAGGCCCTGGTCGACCAAAACCCTAATTTGCTGATACTGGCGATCTTGAGACTTGATCCACCTAGAAGGGAGCAACCTTGTGCTTAATCCTTGAAGTGGGAGTCCTTTTGATCCATTGTGGATGTTTGAGAGGTTAGACAAGTTGAAGATCATGTCATTCCTTGATTGATCCTTTGTCTAATGCTCTGAGAGGGCTTAAAACCCTAATTTTGATTGTAGTGAATGCTCAATACTCCTTGAGGCATTTGATGACGCATGATGGTTCATCCACATTGTGATGATGATTTGCACAATGATGGGAAATCTTAGTGGTCAAAATTTGGGGTATTACAGATGCCCCTATTTAATCTTCTTGGACACGAAGGTGCGAATGACGAAGGTATTCGGGCATTCGGGGTGCAAGAGGATTAAATATCGAAATACCCAAAATTTTGATGGTGGTTATGAATGGTAGCTTGTGCACTCATCTTGTTTTGCTAAGCAATGATGCTTAGAAAAGGTAAACTTCCCCTCGATCCTGGTTTCCTACCAAGGAACTGGTCTTAGTTTCTGATTTAAACTTCCCCTCGATCCTGGTTTCCTACCAAGGAACTGGTCTTAGTTTCTTTTGTAAACTTCCCCTCGATCCTGGTTTCCTACCAAGGAACTGGTCTTAGTTTCTTTTGTCAATAAACTTTATTGACAAGGGACGCTATGCGTAGCGGCTTTCCTTCAAACTTCTCTCCGAATTTTCCTGGGGAGATGCCATTTGACGGAAAAAGGTCTGATATCAGACCTGCTGGGGAACCTAGTCGTCTGAGTTGTAGAGTTGCACAAACTTCTCTGTTGGAGATGCCATTTGTTTCTACTGGGGGAAAGCGAGTCTCTTGAGAGACTGTTTCCACTTGGGATCTTACATCATACTTTTCTCGGGATCTTCCCGGAGAAATGCCATATGATGGGGTCCAATTTTGAGGTGTCGATGACCTTTTCATCAGTAATCTTTTCGGAGCAAAACTGGCATGCTGTCGAATCTCTGATTACGAGGCTTTCTCCGTGGATTTTCCTTAATCCGGGAAAGCAAGGATATCATCTTCAATGGCGAAGAGTGACATCTGTTGAAGGTTCTCTGGCCCTTCAGAGGTTCAAGTTATCAAAGTGGTCGAGTGCCGACTCTGATCTAAAGATACACTGGTGGCGAGATTGTTCAGACACAACGTTTCCTGACGAGGAAAGAACTGACAACTCGATTGAGAGAACTCCTATCACTAAGGGACAAGACCGGCTAGAGTGATAGCGATGCAATATGAAATGTGAATGCAAATCAAATAATGCATGATGTGTGTATGTATATGCGGATAAAACTGGCGCGACACACAAATTAAAAGATGAACATGACAGGATACTCGGCCATCGCAGGGCGTGTAGAGATATCACTGGTTCAAGATAGCAATTCCACCTTGCTTAGGAGGGATAGTCCCTACTGGGAGCTACCGTTGATCGGGATTAGGAGGTAAGAACTCTGCCGTGGATGTTAGACGAAACAAGGTCTCTGACACAGTTAATCCCTTTATTCAGGCGTACTGGTCTAGAAGGAGTACTTTGATTCTGCACTTTGAGGTTCGAACACCTTTGGAGACGCGACCGATGTTCTTCTGATGTTCAACAGTCAAAAGAAATTGCCGTCTTTATTTTGAAAGTAGAAAAAGTTTTACAAGTAAATTCATTTTTGTTTTATTTCAAGAATCGTTAATCATGTTAACAACGTCGTTCTGTAAAGCTAAAACAAGCAAGAATTACAAACAAAAGCACAAGGGCTCAAATTTTATTAATAAGATGGAGATCAGCTAAACGCGTGATTCCAAAGAGTATATACAAAGTTTGAAAATGGTAATTTACAGGGAAAAGGGCTACTTTGAAACATAACGACCACTATCCTTCTACCAACTTTGAATTCGGGGCATCCTGAGCTTCTGTCGAAGATAACCTTTACTGGAGTTTTCCTCCGATGGGCGATGTAACTGCTGCTGCTGAGGGATTTGCCTCTGTTGAACATAGTTACTTGCCATTATCCCTAATTTTTGCCTGGATTGTACTATGATGTTTCTAATCCATCGGGATGATTTTTTCATGTCTCTAACTTTTTCCTGGACTGGCCTTTCGGGTTTTCAGTCCACCGAGACGTTTTTTTTTTTAGGCGAAGTATTTCTTGACTACATCAACATTCATGGGGTAGGCAAATTCCTCTCCGTCCATGGTTGCAAGTCTCAAGGCGCCGCCTGAGAAAGCTTTCGTGACCACATAGGGGCCATCATAATTCAGAGTCCACTTGCCCCGGGAGTCAGTGAGAAATGATTGTATCTTCTTGAGCACAAGGTCTCCTTTCCTGAAGACACGAGGTCGGACCTTTTTGTCAAATGCCTTCTTCATTCTCTGTTGATACAACTGACCGTGGCATAATGCCGTTATTCTCTTTTCTTCGATCAGATTCAGTTCGTCGTGTCGACTTTGACACCATTCAGCTTCGGTGAGCTTAGCTTCCATCAATACTTGGATTGACGGGATCTCTATTTCTATGGGGAGCACTGCTTCCATGCCATACACTAGAGAGAAAGGGGTAGCCCCTGTTGAAGTGCGAACAGATGTGCGATAACCGTGAAGAGCAAAGGGTAGCATCTCGTGCCAGTCTTTGTAGGTTACAACCATATTTTGAACGATCTTCTTGATGTTCTTATTAGCCGCTTCTACCGCTCCGTTCATCTTGGGTCGGTAGGGAGATGAGTTATGATGTTCAATCTTGAACTCTGCACACAACTCTTTCATCATCTTATTGTTCAAGTTAGATCCATTATCAGTAATGATCTCGCTTGGAACACCATAACGGCAGATGATATTGTTTTTGATAAATCGGACCACCACTTGTCGGGTTACATTAGCGTACGACGCTGCTTCGACCCACTTGGTGAAATATTCAATGGCTGCCAGGATGAACTGATGTCCGTTCGAAGCCTTGGGTTCAATCAAGCCGATCATGTCGATTCCCCATATGGAAAAAGGCCATGGGGAAGAGAGAACTTTGAGATGTGATGGCGGTACATGAATTTTGTCGGAGTATATCTGACACTTGTGACACATCCTCATGTACTTGTAGCAGTCAGATTCCATTGTCAACCAATAGTACCCTGCTCTCAGAATTTTTCTCACCATTGTGTGTCCGTTGGCATGAGTGCCAAAGGATCCTTCATGAATTTCTTTCATAAGCATGTCTGCTTCTGGCCTATCTACGCATCGGAGCAAGACCATGTCAAAATTTCTCTTATAGAGAGTGTCACCACTCAAGAAGAAGTTTCCAGCCAATCTTCAGAGGGTCTTTCTATCTTTCCTGGATGCCCCAGGTGGGTACTCTTGTTTTTGAAGGAAGCATTGGATATCGTGATACCAAGGTTTGTCGTCTATGACTGCTTCAATCGTGAAGATGTATGCGGGCCGTTCAAGGTGCATTATGTCGATCTTAGGTATGTCATTCCATTGACCTACACTAATCATGGCAGAGATAGTGGCTAAAGCTTCAGCCATGTGATTCTCATCACGAGGGATGTGATGAAACTCAACTCTGTTGAAGAAGGGTAACAACCTTCTTGCATAGTCTTTGTAAGGAATCAGTCCTGATTGGTATGTGTTCTAATATCCTTTTATCTGATTGATAACCAGGGCTGAGTCGCCATATACGTCCAAGTTTTTGATCCTTAAATCAATCGCTTCCTCGAGACCCATGATACAAGCTTCGTATTCGGCCTCGTTGTTCATACACTTGAATGTAAGTCTAGCAGTGAAAGGAATGTGGGTACCCTGAGGGGTAACAATGATTGCCCCAATTCCATTTCCATAATGATTAACTGCTCCGTCAAAGATAAGTCCCCATTGGGAACCTAGTTCTGGCCCTTCACTGGGTAATGGTTCATCGCAATCTTTCATTTTTAGATACATGACATCTTCCTCTGGGAAGTCAAACCTGATTGATTCTTGATCGTCAATCGGTTGATGAGCCAAATGATCGGCTAAAATACTTCCCTTAACGGCTTTCTGAGCGTGGTACTCTATGTCATATTCTGATAACAGCATCTGCCAACGGGCAATTCTTCCCGTAAGAGCAGGTTTTTTCAAATACGTACTTGATTGGATCCATTTCGGAGATCAACCAAGTAGTGTGACGAATCATGTATTGGCGAAGACGTTTTGCTGCCCAAGCCAAAGCGCAGCAAGTTTTCTCAAGCATCGTGTACCGAGTCTCGCAGTCGGTGAATTTCTTGCTCAAATAGTAGATGGCAGACTCTTTTCTTTTTGTTTCGTCTTGTTGGCCAAGTACACATCCCATTGAGTCCTCTAGGACTGTGAGCTAAATGATCAGTGGTCTTCCTTCCACTAGAGGTGATAGAATCGGCGGATTCAACAGATATTCCTTAATACTGTCGAAGGCGGTTTGGCAATCTTCTGACCAAACGCAATCCTGGTTCTTTTTCAGTAATTTGAAAATCGGCGCACACGTGGCTGTCATAAGGAATATGAATCTGGAGATGTAGTTCAAACGTCCCAAAAATCCTCTGACTTGTTTTTCAGTTTTCGGAGAAGGCATTTCTTGAATGGCCTTAACCTTGTCAGGATCAACCTCAATTCCTTTCTGGCTGACGATGAACCCTAGTAGTTTCCCTGAACGGACACCGAAGGTGCACTTGTTGGGATTCAAGCGGAGCTTGAATTTTCTCAAACGTTCGAACAATTTTGATAGATGTTCAACGTGCTCACTCTCTGTTTTTGATTTTGCAATCATATCATCGACATACACTTTGATTTCTTTATGTATCATGTCATGAAATAGAGTAGTCATGGCCCTTTTATAGGTTGCCCCGACGTTCTTCAAACCGAACGGCATTACCTTGTAACAAAAGGTACCCCATGGGGTAATGAACGAAGTTTTTTCCATGTCTTTCGGCGCCATTTTGATCTGGTTATAGCCCGAGAATCCATCCATGAAGGAGAATACTTTGAACTTTGATGTGCTGTCTACCAGCATGTCAATGTGTGGTAAAGGAAAGTCGTCCTTTGGACTTGCCTTATTCAGATCTTTGTAATCAGCACACATTCTGACCTTTCCGTCCTTTTTGGGAACGGGTACGATGTTGGCTAACCATTGAGGATATTCTGATGTGGCGAGGAAACCCGCGTCAATCTGTTTCTGTACCTCCTCTTTGATTTTGATGGCCATGTCCGGATGAGTCCGTCTCAATATCTGCTTTACTGGCAGACATTCCGATCTTAACGGTAAGTGATGTTCCACGATGCTGGTATCCAACCCTGGCATATCCTGATAGGACCAAGCGAATACATCGGGAAATTCTCTAAGAAGCTTTATCAAACTCTCTCTGGCAGTTAGACTGAGCAATGCCCCAATCCTGATTTCTTTTCTCTCTTGCTCTGAACCCAAGTTTACCGTTTCCAACGGTTCTTTGTGAGGTTCAATGGACCTTTCCTCTTGTCTGAGTAGTCGAGAGATCTCTTCTGGAATTTCGTTGTCATTTTCTTCTTCAGCCCCAAATACCGGGAACTCAAAGTTGGGAGAAGGCATCGGATCATATGTTTCAACTGGGTTTAAAATAAGCAATCTGCATGACGTGATGATTCGTATTTAGAAGAGGTAGAGAAAAATGCAAGTGTGTGCAGTGTATTTGTTTTACTGCTTGTTTTTTATTTAAATTGTTTTTTTTAGGATTACCATTTTCTTTGAAAAAGCAAAAAGAGAAAACAACAATTAATGCGGAAATTACAGAATGACGTTATTTTATTAATGAACAAGTCGATTCTTGAAACTACAGCCCTATAAAACAAAACTCTGTCGCTTTGGGCAAAGCGAAGAGGGAAATTTACACAAAGTGAGCCCTATCAAAACATCCGTTTCACCTGGGCATGGTGAAAGGTTAAAAGATGGCAATTACTTTGACTGATGAGCGATCTTCGCAATCTCGACGGCAACCCATTGGCGGCGAACTCCTCGGTGAATCACAAAGTCTGGCACCTTCCTCGATTTGTCTTTAGAAATGACGCTGATTTCAGGTGGAGCGGGATCATTGGAATCTGTCTCCCAGACATAGTTGTCGTAGGAGAATTACTCTGTTGCATTTTGCATAGCATTTGTGCTCTCAGCTGTATCTCCCCATCCAGTAGGCTAGATATCTTCGAGCCTGATACGAGAGCTTTCGGGAGTGGTGTACTTGACCATGAAGTCGAATTTTCCACTCGGTTGTCCCAAGGTGTCCCACACTTCTTTCGAACTGGAGGAGTCATTTCTCTCGATGACGTTGACCTCGGGAAAAGCATAGTTGATGAATTCAAGTCCTGCAAACGTTGCGAATTCATCTTCATATTGAGTAGCTTCAGGATGACCTGAGTGTTGATCCTATGACATGGTGGGGACGCAGGTATTCTGTTCAATGATGCTCAGCTGAGTTTCATTACTCGGCTGACTTTCTTGCCCCAAGTTTCCTGGGTAAGGCTGCCACATTGGCAGACCATCCATTAGGCCATAGTAGGTGTAGTCAAAATTATCTTTCATCGGAGTGTCTTCCTCTAATGAATTTGGCGGAGTGCGGCATCCTTCCGGATCACAATCCCCGTAGATCATTTCGACATCTGATCTTGGTATAAATCTCGGACTTTCTGTAGGAAAGCAAAAAGGCATAGGCACCTCTTCCTGAGACATATAACCGTCCTTGTTAAGGTAGGACTTCCATTCTTCATCTGTGTCAGAGGGATCTTCCTCATTGATAGCATGAACTATCTGAGACACTGGGTGAAGGAAACCTCCACTGTGGAAGAAGTTTTGAAGGGGATGAAGACTTTCATCGTTGGCAGCTGTCTGGGTACAGGTTGCAGAAAAACCAAGACCCTTCTTTGTTTTATTGTCAGTGGGAATGACAAGCTATCCCCATCCTTTTGTATTGGTACTCTCGACCGCTTTGATAACATCTTTGTAAGAGGAAATCGAGGTTCCTCCTCTGAACTGATTGTCCTCGCTTACTGACAGTGCTTGGAACTACGTTCCAATAACCTCCTCGGGCTCTACACTAGCAGACAATGACAAGTTACTCACAAGCAAGGCTTGTTCCCCACAAACCGTGACAAGTTGATCGTTCTTGACGAACTTTAGCTTTTGGTGGAGGGTCGAAGTGACCGCTCCAGCCTAATGTATCCAAGGTCTTCCTAATAAACAACTGTATGTTGCCCGGATGTCCATGACCTGGAAAGTGACTTGGAAAGTGTGAGGACCGATAGTTATGGGAAGATCAACTTCGCCGATAACTGTTTTTCTGGATCTGTCGAATGCTTTGACGACAACCTCACTGACTCTCATCGGAGGGCCCTTGAATGATAATTGCATCAAAGTGGACTTCGGCATAACATTCAGGGCTGACCCTGTGTCTACCAGTACGCTGGCTAAAGCATCGTCCTGGCAGTTAACTGTAATGTTGAGCGCCATGTTATGACGACGACCCTCTTCAGGTAATTCTTCATCACTAAATCCCTAATTATTGCAGGCAGTGATGTTAGAGACAATGCTATCTAACTGTCTGATTGTTACATCCTGTTCCACAAAGGCTTGCTCCAAGACTTTCTGTAGAGCCTCCCTGTGGGCTTCTGAACTGAGTAACAATGATAATACCGAGATCTTTGAAGGAGTTTGTAACAACTGATCAACAATGTTATATTCACTCCTTTGGATGAGCTTCAGCATCTCATCATTATTTTTCTAAAGGTCGGGATTATTGGATTGACCGACTGGTGGATCGGGAGCTTCTGTCTGAAGTTCCTTTTCCTTGTTAAGTTCTCCAACTCCTCGGTTGAAGATTCGACCGCTCCGTGTTACACGACTGATGTCTGCAATATTTACGACGGAGGGTAATGGAATTTCCTTTCCATTTTCAATTATTGTTGCACCGTATTTGTAAGGGATAGCCTTAGTTGATTCATACGGTAGCGGTCCTGGTAGATAGATGACTACAGGAGCCTTCTGATTTTTCTGACCATCATAAGTAACCTCGATTTGTTCCCGGATGGGAACTTTAGATTCGTCGAGTAGAAGGATGATGGCAAAAACATCCCTGGTCCTGTGATGACCAGAGATCGTGACAACATCCTCAACTTGCTCGGCAAGGTAGTTCGGCGACCAGTTGATGGGTCCAGAACCTAAATATGGACGAATCTCTCCACGATCTACCTGACCCTGAAGAGCTGCTCTCACAAAGTAACACCCTTGGTTACTTTCCGAACAGACGCTACAACGGTCATAATTGTGTGGTGGCACCTGGCCACGCCCACTTTGAATACAATGTAACCTCAATAGGTTAGGTTCCATAGATCGGACATCCTGACTCTGACGCCGAGTAGGATTCCTGTTACTGATACTAATTTGCTGAGTATCTTCATCCATATAAATTGGCATCCACCAGTGATTTAACAAGTGCTGAAGTGCCTCCTGGACAAGGGTACAACCTTGATCGTTTTTGCAACCTGCTTTACAGCTTTGATAGTCATGTGATATTAAGAATCCGAGTCGGACCTGCTCAGCATGTAACTTTACCAGGTTGGTATTCATTACGCGAATATCGAAGATCTGAACCATGTTGATTTGATAGGAGTTCCTATCATGGTAGTCTTGGATCCATCCAAGATCCATCTGACGCTGGAGGGCCTCTTGTATGAAAGAGCATCCTTGTTTGTTTACCGAGCAAATCAGACAAGAACTGTAATCGTGCCGCGGCAGATTATGATACTGGCTTTGCCTTGAGTGCATCGCCACCAAGTTGACATTCATTGCACGGATGTCGTGGTTCTGAATGACGTTAGAATTCGTGTAGACCATGTTAACTCCACGAACTCGGTGCTCTTGGATCCATCCGAGATCCATTTGTTCCTGTAGAGCTGCTTTCACTACAGAACATCCTTGATTATCTTTGGAGCAGATATCACACTGATGATAATTATGAGGTGGCACGTGGCCATATCCACTCTGTCTACAATGCATCTTGACCAAATTGGTCTTCAACAAGAGTACATCATGAATTTGATAGACATTGTTAGTCTCTCCTTCTATTAAATTGACTGCAGCCTTCTCGTGTTGAGGTAGCGGATTCGTGAGAACATTAGGATTTGTATCCTTGAAGGATAAGACCCCGCTCCTAACAAGCTTTTGCACGTCGGACTTGAAATTGAAACAAGTCTCTATGTTATGCCCTGAACCTCCTTGATGGTAAGGGCAAGTCTGATCCACCTTAAACCAAAAAGGCAGATTTTCCGGTACTGTAAGAGGAGATTTAGTCTGAATGTACCCCTTAGCTAGTAGTAATGGAAACAGTTCTGCGTACGTTACGGGTATAGGATCAAATCCTGGTGGCCGTGTTGTACGGTTGTTGTTATATGGAGGACGAGCCTGCTGAAAAGGCTATTGTGTCCTTTGCTGATCAGGTTGGCTCTGTGCAACCTGAGGTTGATACGTAGGAATATACGCAGGGCTAATAGCAGGAGTCACAGCTGCTACCGGTTGATAACGTCGCCTTTGCTTTCCGAGAGAGATATTCCCAATATCTTGCTATTTTTTCTTAGGGAGAGCACTACCATATTTTTTAGTACCACTCGTCGATCCAGTGTCTTTTACCAAACGTCCTTCTCGGACGGCTTCCTCAAGACGTACACCCATGCCGACCATTTCGGTGAAATCACTAGGCGCACTGGCAACCATTCTATCGTAGTAAAATGAGCTTAAGGTCTTTAAGAAGATCTTTGGTATCTCTTTTTCCTCAAGAGGTGGGCAAATTTGAGCGGCAATTTCACGCCACCTTTAAGCATACTCCTTAAAGGTTTCCTTGTCCTTTTGCGACATCGATCTGAGTTGATCTCTGTCGGGTGCCATGTCCAAATTGTATTTGTATTGTTGGACGAAAGCAGTACCAAGATCTCTGAATGTACTGATCATAGTACGGTTTAAACCCATGTACCATTTGAGTGCGGCACCGGTTAAACTATCTTGGAAATAGTGAATCAGTAGGTCATGATTCTCCGTCTGAGCTGACATCCGCCGAGCGTACATCACCAGATGGCTTTGAGGGCAAGAGTTACCCTTGTACTTTTCAAAGTCGGGCACTTGGAACTTGTGCGGGACTTTCACATTTGGGACTAAGCAGAGATCTGCGGCGTCCTTTCCAAATAGATCCTGACCACAAATGGCCTGTAGTTCCATCTGCAATTCCAAGAACTGTTCCTGGAATTCATCCATTCTATCGAACATAGTTTCCTTCTTACCAGAAGGTGTTGGTGGAATCTGTCCTTCCGGGACAGTGTACACCACAGGGGGTGGTACCGTGACTACGACAGTGAGTCTTGGCGTCTCCCGAAGTTTATAACCTTCAGGAGTCTCCAGTATGCCCCTGGCATCTTCACTTTCCCGAAGTTTGTAACCTTCAGGCCCAGCGGCTTCTGTTGTGATTCCCTGATCTTCAGTGATCGGCGGAACATATCCTTCCGGGATATAGTTAACAGGCATGCCCCAAGGATGATCTTTCGGTATCTGATACCTAGGATCATACCTCTCTACTACGGGCGTTGAGGTGATCTCTGAGATCACAGTTCTTTGTAGCTGAGCTTCTACCATGGCTTGCATGTCGTTACGAAGCTTTCTCATATCCTCTCTCAGAGCGTCAATCTCTTCTTTCAACTCTCTATTTTTTCCCTCAAGATCATCCATCCTTTTCTGACGATTGGCCCGAGTATTATACGAATGAGACAGTTTGACTCTAGAACCGAGACACAAACGTGAGATTCGTAGGTAAGAAGAATACGCGATGTGAGAATGATGAATGCAATGATTATATTAATTATTTAAGGTTTAATCAAAATAAACTTCGACAATTAGATTGCAAATATCAAACAGTGGGGAAACCCCTTTTATTGAATTTCAAAAGATTACAGAAGTGGAAATACAGTAGATTACAAAGTGCAGAAACAGAAACCTAAACTAATGGGTCCTGAGTCCTCTCTGAAGAGAAATCAGGTGCTGATTCTGGTATCTTCCTTTTCTTTGACCGGGGCTCTTGGGCCGTTGTCGGGTTGTCATTCCTTTGCCAAGTGAAAGGAGCGAGCAAATTCCTTTGGTCATCTTGATTATCTACAGCATGTTGCTCCAAAATTTCAATCAGAGCATCTTTTTCTTTAAGTAATTGCTGTATTTTGATGCACTCTATGTCGAGGGTGCGGTACTTGTTCTTCCAAGACCTTCTCTCCTTTTGAATTTTGTTGAGAGTAACCTGAAGCTTTTCAGTTCCCGTCATTAAGTACATGACAGATTTCCTCGGCGGAAGAATTCCATAACGAGGATAAGGCATTTTTAGCTTGAGAGCTCTGGTTTGTACCCAATGGAGATAAGGCTCCACCGAGACACAGTCTGGTTTTCCCAGCGACTCTCATCCTTTATTATGAACATGCTTCCAAGCGTGCACTATTTCCATCTTCAGTGCTCTGTCATTTTCTCCTTCCTTGAAGAAAAGACCTTCCAGATGAACACCCAGCGGGATGTGTCTCATCAGGTATCCAAATTGACGGCGAACCAATACCGGATGGTAGTTGATTCCTCCTTTAGTTCCTATAAGGGGTACGTTGGGGAAGTTTCCACAACGGTCAATGATCCTAATTCCCTCATAAATCCTATTACACCAATCTATATCAGAGTTGGTAAGAGACATGATTTTCTGTGACCAGCGTAGGGCACTCTTACAATCCCAAAAAGCAGCAGACTTGGGCAAGTGAGAGATAAACCATTTGTAAAGCAGAGGTACACATCATGTGATCTCCTCTCCACTGTACAAATTTCCCAAGTGTACAAAATGATACGCATCTGCGAGCACGGTCGGCACAGGATTTCCAATGAGAAAAACCTTAATGGAGTTAATATCGACGAAGTTATTGATGTTGGGAAACAAAAATAACCCGTAGGTGAGCAAGACAAAGATGCTTTCAAAAGTAGTCACGTTTCCTATTCTGGCAAAATACAGGGCTTTCTTTGTCAAGAACTGGGCTGGCAAACCTTGGGTGCCACCCTTAGCGGTCATGTGAGTCCTGACCTCAGACTCGTCCAAATGAATTGCTCTTGCAATAGTCTGATTCTTTGGAATTTCTTCCAGTCCAGAAAATGGAGCTCGATCCGTAATGTGTAGATCGATTAGATGAGAATACTCCTCTAGCGTTGGTGCAAGCTGGTAATCCGAGAATGTGAAACAGTGATAGACCGGATCATAAAACTGAACGAGCGCATCCATGATTCCCTCAATCACATGGACTCTTAACAGTGGTAGTAAACCTCCGTGCTTAGCTCTGAAAGCCTCATGGTTAGTGATCATCCTCGCTAACCTTCTCAAATCCTCTAGTTTTGGAACCTTGAAGGTATACTGGTGAGTTCACCTTTTACCGAAATCCATTAGTGCAATCCTTTTCTCTGATATTTGCAATCACAATCTTAGTTTATTTTGAAAGAACAGAGAGACTAGAAGAGAAGATTTTTTTGAATGTTTTAATGTTTTATTAAATGAATGCATGAATGCAGCACACAAAAACATAGAAAAAACATGGGGTCAAAGGGTCGTTGTCATGAAGTCAAGGCTCTACCCATCCCCAAATGTTTATACTAGGGTGATTTTTGTACCTGTACTCATTATCATCAGCTCCTCCCAGGAAAGCAAAACAACAAGCGGATCGCCAGCGAGTTGTAGTGCAATCTTAGAGTAAGTGCCATTCACCGAGAATAGATCACCAGCCTCAAATGAGGGTAGTATCGTGTAACAACTATTTCCGATAGTTTCCGCACTACGAAAGGGTTTGGCTCCCCAGCTTCTCAGACTTAACAACTGGCCCATTGTCTAGGTGAGAGAATGGGTTGCGTTGGTCAGCCTCCACTGAGGTTGATGGTCGACCCCGTCGCCATCACTTATCTTAAGTGTATACTCAATCTTTCCACATACGGCATCACCCGTATTCCCATTAGCAGAAAAATAAACATGTATAGCAATTAGGAAAAGCAGTATATATATTTGTCCTAAACATCCTAGACCTATGAGGCTAAGAATCCTAAGTTCCTGACAGAAAATGGGTTTCCCGGCGGAAGCCCCAATCTGTGGTATTCACACAAGTGAAGGAAATCAGAAAAACAGAGACGTGCCCCACGGTGGGCGCCATTTTTTTCTGTAGCGAGCGATTTTGGACGCAGTTCTTAAGCGTTGGTCGCTCTCTGCGGTTGAGCTTAAACTATAGGTTGATTCATTTTTTATCCTATTGTGAGCTAATGAAGGAAGGGAAATAGATGTCTCCAATTAACCCTGCTTTGCATACTGAGTTTAAACAGCGGTCTGTTAGGTTACGAATGCTATCAATGTGGGGGGGCCTTTGTACTGGTTATTTGTATTTTCGCCAATACTGTTTTCTTTCTTTTTACCTTGACAGAAGGTTTCTGGCGGGTAACTAGGATTAGGATGTTAGGACTGATGCTTTTGAATTACTGCTTTTGATTTATGGAGATATGGGATTTGGGTTTTTTGTTGATTGGGCTCGCTAAGATTTTTCTTTCAATCTTATGCCTACGTATTCCCGTTTACCGAAATAGGGAAATCAGAGCGTTCGTAGTTCCTAGAATAGGAGGAAATGGTTGTTTTGGTTTCTTGTTCAAAGCCCAAGACGTGAAGCTAAAGGGTGTTTGTATCTTGTTCAAAGCCCAAGATGTGAAGCTGAAAAGTCTATTTGTATCTTGTTCAAAGCCCAAGATATGAAGCTGAAAAGTCTATTTGTATCTTGTTCAAAGCCCAAGATATGAAGCTGAAAGGTCTCAACTTTAGAGAGAATTTGTCATCTCTAAAGAGGGGGTTGTAGAGCAATGTTATCTTTCCTTAGGAATTTCTCATGCTAAAAGAGGGACAGTGGCGTGGATGTAGATGATCCAGAGGCTTGCCGCTTACGGCGATTAGATGAAAGGGGAAGGAGTTGTTGATGTTTGTGTACTGTGAACGAGGCACAACTTTGATGTTAAAAGGTTAATTGGATTAACCAGTGGTTTTCTTATACAAAGCCTAAGAGGAGGCTATTATGTGTCTCGTACAAAGCTCGAGAGAGAGGCTAAAAGGTTTTAACTCGACGATGGAATCTTTTGGTATCTCGTATAAAGCCCGAGATGGAGGCGATTTGACTCAAGAAGAGAGTTTTTTGTATCTCGTACGAAGCCCGAGATGGAGGCTGTTGCTTGTTTGGCTCAATAAGAATCTTTTTGTATCTCGTATAAAGCCCGAGATGGAGGCGAAAGGGATAATTGACTCAACGAGGGAGTCTCTTATGTGTCTCGTACAAAGCCCGAGAGAGAGGCTAAACGTTTGCTTCGTTGGGAAGAATCATTGTACAAGGCCCAAGAGGAGGTTATGGTGACTGTTTCAGTTGAGTGACAGATCCAATATACTGATTTTAAAGAGAAAATCAGTTCTTATATGAGCAATACTGTACTCAGGGATTCGGGTTATTCCTGTTCTTTAAGGAAGCGGGAAATCTGAAGGGTATTGAGACTGTCCGAGTCTGCGGGTTTTATCTTTCGTACTATGCTTTGAGAAACAGTAGTAGACTCTATGAAAGGACTGTTCTATGAAGATGACTAAGTCCTGTTCCTATACCTCTAGGAGGTCGTCGGGACAATTTGTACGAAGCCCAAGAGGAGGCTGGAAACTTTTAAGAAGCCGACGGGTCCTTGTACTAAGCCCAAGAGGAGGCTATCATTCCCGGAGGAAGAGATCATTATACGAAGCCTAAGAGGAGGTTGTGAATACTTCTAAGAAGCCGAAAGGGTCCTTGTACTAAGCCCAAGAGGAGGCGGGGTTGCTTTTAGGAAGCCTGTGGGTCCTTGTACAATGCCCAAGAGAAGGCTGATGCTTTTAAGAAGCTCGTGGGTCCCCAAACCCCGAGAAATTCAAGGCAATGCTATTCACCGAGAATAGATCAAAGTCAGGAAAGTTCGAGAATTTGGAAGAAACTCAAAGATGCCATTCACGAAGAATACATTCATCTCTGGGAGTAGAGTTTCTTGACAATTCCTAATGAGGACAGCCTGAGAGAAGACTGTATCTGGTGGTCCTATTGGGGATCTAGTTGTCTATTTCTACGAATAAACGAAACGGCGTCACCTAGTTCTAGACGTAGTTGCCGGGGAAACTCTAAATATCTATATTATTATTACACAGTTGATATAACTTTATGAAAAAAGACTTACAGTGAAACAGCCCCACAATACAGTTTATATGTATATGAAAGCGGTAAATGAAAGCGATAACCACTTACTCGGTTGTAGAGCTTCCATGTTGTTTGGTTAGTTGTTCAACAAAGAAAGATTGAAAACAACAGTATATTCAAAATCAAAGGAGAAAGTGCTTTGAAAAAGAAAGATTTGGGGCTTACAACTCAAGGAGAGGCCCAGGGTTTTATCAGTGAGCGCACTGTTGGAATTTGTACAGAGGGACTTATACAAGTGACTGAGGCCCAAAATGTTTTCTGTATAAAGGGATGGGTCTTACATTCTATCAAGAGGCCCAAAACGTTTTTAAGAAAGGAAATGGGTCTTACTACTCGAGGGTAGGCCCAGATGATTTTTCCGTTTGAAATGGTGATCGCGCCGAGGTTTTCTTTTAATGCGGAGGGACTTATACAATAAGTGAGGCCCAAATGATTTTGGTTAAAAGGGGATTGGGTCTTACACTCTAATAGAGGCCCAAAATGTTTTGAATGTGTCTTATAGCTCAATGAGAGGCCCAAGGGTTATTTTGAAAAGGTGACGATCGCGCCGTTTGTTTTTGACGGTATCGGGACTTATACAATACACTGAGGCCCAAAATGATTTGGTCAAGAAATAATTGGGTCTTACACTCTATTAGAGGCCCAAAGTGTTTTGAAAATGATTTATGAGGGTTGAATTAATCCAAAAACCCTAATTTGTTTTCAAAAATGTATTTAATCGAATAAAAATTCAATTAAAATGATCAAAATTGTTTAACATGTGAAAAACAAATTGTGATTTTGGATTAATGCTTCAAAAATTAAGTATTGACCTACCAAATAATTAGAAAGCATTAAAAGTTGCAAAATCAATGTAGAAAAAATATTTAAAATGTCAAAAACAATTAAAATATTAATTCTTTGCAAAAATATCAATTATATGAAATAAATAATATTTTTGGGATTTTTTGATAAAATAAAATATTTTAACATTTTTGTGAATTATTAAAAAAAGAATCAACTCAAAATCATTAAAACTCATAGAGAAATTAATTTTTGAATCAATTAAACAAAATCACAAAATTCAAATATTTGAATTTGTGAAAAAGGCGCCAAGAACATGGACCAAGAACACGCGCGTGTTCTACCTTGCCCAGATTTGCATTTTCTATCCAATCTCACTGAATACTTGATTATAACATGCAATCCACAAATCATTATGCTCGTCTCAACCTCACGATCATGTCTATGTCCATTAATTTCATTTAAATTAAACATACAACAAGAAATCACGAAGAAACCTCAAGAACCCTAATTTCTGCATGAAGGCTAGGATTTTTGATACACGATTCAAACAATGCAATTAATTGAGGGAAAACATTCCATGCATGATTATGAACATATGGCCAAATTATTGTGCGAGGAAATATGCATAGATTGAGAAATGACCAAGTATGTGCTTACCTCTAAGCCGTGACAGCAAGTGCAATGTGATTTTTGATTTGGAGGTGTTACATATGAGTGGTGATGATTTGAATAACTTCCCTACACCCTATGGAGTGTGTTTGGATGGTTGGACTTGATTGAAATTGGCTGGATCACTTTGTGGTACCTCAGCTGTACTTTGGTTAAAACCTTGAGCAACCAACTGGTGATTTTGTGAAATTAGTGTTTCAGAAGTGATCTAAGTGTTTGATCAGCTCATATGTGATGTATGTGAGGTGTGTGAGTGATTGGTTTGATTGGAATTGCTCTCAAACTCAAAACCCAATAGTGACTTGCCTTAGAAGGAAAAATTGGAGTGAAAGAAGAGATTTTGAGGAAAGCATCTGTTTGATGGCTTTGGTGTACTCAAACTGATCACAATTGTGCTCTATTTATAGTAGAGCAAGTTTGTTTTTCAAGGAATAGTGAATGGCAGCTGGTAAGTAGGTTTGGCCAATGTTGGCAAAATGAAAATCCAAGTCTCCTCTAGCCATTGACTAGAGGTTAGGGCACAGAGCTTTGGTTCCCTTGGTCTTGGATAAGTATTGACTGATTTCAGATGAGAATGGCTCAGTCCATACCACCTTGATGCTTCCATTGAATGCTTCAATCCAAATTTGGAGTCTTGTCCCTATTTTGGTCATTCTAGGTTCAACATGTTATTTCTTGTTCCATGGACTTTGGAGGCTTGGCTCAGTGATTGTCCCCTTTAGATTCAATCCTCTGAGGTGTCCAAGTGGATAGGAGCATTTGAATTTGGCTGATTTTGGCAAATCGAGCAAAATTGTAAATTTTGCCTTGCCTTGACAGATTTCAGCAAGGCAACTTGACAATGTCATATCTCATGGTGTAAGTTGAATTTGGCAATGTTCTTGGTCATTTTGGAAAGCCCTTACATGATATAACAACTGTTTGAACAAGTTTAGTTTTGATCTCTTCTGATTCCAAGTGAAAAATCCCTCTACATTTGGCAAAAAGTGAAGCAAAATCTGACTTAGTGATATTTTCACTAAGTGTCGGAACAAAGTGTGATTTCTTGATTTTGATCACTCCATAACTCAAAATCCTTAATGAATTGGACTTAGGTCTAGTTGAAGTTTTTGTAGAGGGTAATGAGGGCTACAAATCCATCTTTGGATGAAAAAAATTGGCCTTGTGGTTTAGGAGTTATGGTCCTCCAAAGTTGGTGCATTAGTGGTACTTTTTCCATAACTTAGAAAAATTTCTAAGTTTTATGGTTACCCCTTTTACAAGTTATCCCACTTTTCTTGATTTTTCTTGATTAATGATGATTCAAATCATACATTAACATCACTTTAGGGTTAAAAATCCATTTTGGTGAAAAATCTCAAAAAGTCAAAGTTGACTTTTGTGCATAGTTGACTTTTTATCAGATGAATTCCAAACTGTGCAATTCTTCAAGAAATCATGTCCTTGACCTAAATCAAACTTGATGGACATGTTCCATGGGTGTCATAGGGTATATTGGGGCATGTCCTAGGGTTTGGGAGCATGTCCTGGTAAAAAGTCAAAGTTACAGTTGACTTTTCTCGTGAAACCCTAATTGTGGTGCAGATGAAATTGAGACTTGTTGCTCAAGCTTCCTGGATTAATCCATTATTCCAAATGGATCAATATAGTTCATTAGAGACCCTCAAATCATGTCTTGAGGTCTTGGCTCTTGATTTGTCCCAAAAGTCAACTTAGGGGTGAATTAGGTCAAGAAACCCTAATTCCTGATTTTTGATGTATGCATCCCCTGAGGTCAAATTGACTTGATGCTTGGGTCCATGAGGTTCCATGGAGTACATTAGGTTGTGTTTTGGATCCTTTGCTTGTGCCCAGATGAAATTTTCCATTTGGAGGCCCTGGTCGACCAAAACCCTAATTTGGTGATACTGGCGATCTTGAGACTTGATCCACCTAGAAGGGAGCAACCTTGTGCTTAATCCTTGAAGTGGGAGTCCTTTTGATCCATTGTGGATGTTTGAGAGGTTAGACAAGTTGAAGATCATGTCATTCCTTGATTGATCCTTTGTCTAAGGCTCTGAGAGGGCTTAAAACCCTAATTTTGATTGTAGTGAATGCTCAATACTCCTTGAGGCATTTGATGAGGCATGATGGTTCATCCACATTGTGATGATGATTTGCACAATGATGGGAAATCTTAGTGGTCAAAATTTGGGGTATTACACAACGCATCAAACTGCGCCTCAAACCGACTTACGGATCAAAAGTTATAAAGAAAACAAATTGGGAAAAGCTGTCATGTTCGCAATGCGAAGCTCCTAGCGAGTCCTTCGCTTCCTCATTCGCAGTGCGAATTCCTCAGTGAACCATGGAAGAAAGGAAAATAGCCTACAGTTCGCAGTGCAAGTCTCTGGCGAATGCCTAGCCAACACTGATTCGCTGCCCCATTCGCAGTGCGAACGTCTGGCGAACCAAGTCAGGACTGAAATGAGGTAAAGTTCGCAGGCGAGTCTCTGGCGAATGCTCGCTTTCCCCTTCGCAGTGCGAATAGCCAGGAATGCTCGCTTTCCCCTTCGCTAGGGGATTCGCAGTGGGAACCTGCGAATTCAGAAAAACCCAGCAGCGCTGTTACACACCCCAAAACCATATTTTCCCCACCAAAACACTTCCAAACCAACACATAGCAATCAAAACATAACTCAATCATGGTAACAAGTATTCTACAACATTTACACTGATTTTCAACCGCAAAAACCTTGATTTCTCTCTTCCGACCTAGAATCGAAAAGCTATAGAACACCACAAATATTCACACACACACACACACATACATAATCATACACAAGCATAAGATAATCGAGTTTCGCACCCTTACCCAATTTAATCGTGTTTGAAAAGTCGGTTGGATTAATTTCTTCTTTTCCAAGTTTTTCTCTCTTTTCTTCTTTCTCTTCTCTTTCCTTCTTTCTCTTTTTCTTCTCTTCTTTTTCTTTCCTTACTACTCTTCTCTCTTTTTCTTTCTATTTATGTTTTCTAACTTAAGAAAATAAATGAAATGACCAAAATACCTCTATACTCAAATATCTTGCAAACGCTCCCAAAACGCGATAAAATATAATCACGATGAAAAATAATATATTTTCAAATAAAAGTCACAAATAAAATAATATAATAATAAAATAATCAAAACGACTCGATTAAATAAAATGAACCAAAACTTGGGCGTTACAGAGAGGCCCAAGGTTTTATCAGCGATTGCAGTGTTGTTTTGAATTTGAACAGGGACTTATACAAGTGACTGAGGCCCAAAAAGGTTTTCTATACAAAGGGATGGGTCTTACACTCTACTAGAGGCCCAAAGAGTTATTTTTGTACAAGGGATGGGGCTTACAGCTCAAGGAGAGGCCCAGGGTTATTTGTTTGGCAATGGCGATCGTGCCGGGGATTTTCTTTTAACGCAGAGGGACTTATACCATGTCCGAGGCCCAAAATGGTTTTGTTTAAAATGGGATTGGGTCTTACACTCTATTAGAGGTCCAAAGAATTTATTTTTATACAAGTGGTGGGGCTTACAGCTCAAGGAGAGGCCCAGGGTTGTATCTAAAAAAGACGACGATCGCGCCGAATTTTTTGATGGTATCGGGACTTATACAATACACTGAGGCCCAAATTCTATTGTTTTTAAGAGGGGTTGGGTCTTACACTCTATTAGAGGCCCAAAGATTTTTTGAAAATGATTTGTTTAGGGTGATTAAGATCAAAACCCTAAATTAATTTCAAAATGTATTTTAATTAAATAAAAATTTAATTAAAATAATCAAAATTATCAAACATGTGTGAAAAACAAGTTGTGATCTTGGATTAATGTTTGTAAAATCATGTTTATATCCAAAAAATGATTGGAAACCAATTAAATTTGGAAAATCAAGAAGGAACAAATATTTCAAATGTTAAAAACAAATAAAACATTAATTCTTTGCAAAAATATCAAATATAAGAATTAAATAATATTTTGGGAATTTTTGGCAAAAATAAAATAACATTTTTGTGAATTATTAAAAAAAGAATTAATTCAAAATCATTAAAATTAAGAGAGAAATTAATTTTTTAATCAATTAAATAAAATCACAAAATTCAAATATTCAAATCTTCAAAAATGGCGCCAAGAACATGGCAAGAACACGTGCCACCCTCTGTTTCTGCAGATTTGCATTTTCTATTCAATCTCACTGAATACTTGATGATATCATGCAATCTACATATCAATCTACTCCTTTTCACCTCACGATCATGTTTATGGTCTTTAATTTCATTTATTTTAAGCATGGAATAAGAAATCAAAGAGAAACCTCAAGAACCCTAAAATTTGCATGAAGGCTCAGAAATTCCATACACGATTCAAACAAAGCAATTGATTGAGGGTAAACACTCTATGCATGATTATGAACATATGGCCAAATTATTGTGCAGCAAAAAATGCATGGATCATAGAGTTAGAAGAGCTCATGCTTACCTCTTGCAGCTGGTGATCGTGTTTTGTGTTAGTGGTGTTGCAAGCTGGTTCCAATGATTTGTACAGCTTCCTTAGGTGCCATGTAATGTATCTGAATGCTTCGAGTGGTTTGAAACAAGCTGAAACTGAAGATGGTATCCCAACTACAAGTCTGCTAAAAGCTTGAGCAGTTGGATGGTGATTCTGAGAAATCAGTGTTACAGTTGTTGTTTAAGTGTTTGGATCACTTCTATATGATGTTTATGAGGTGTGTGTGTGATTGGTTTGGTTGGAATTGCTCTCAAACTCAAAACCCGATAATGACTTGCTTTGGAAGGCAATTTTGGAGTGAAGGAAGAGATTTTGAGGAAAGCATCTGTTTGATGGCTTTGGTGTACTTAAACTGAGCACAAATGAGGTCTATTTATAGTGCAACAAGTTTGTTTTGTAAGCAATAGTGAATGGAAACTGCTGCAGAGGTTTGGCCAATGTTGATAAATGGGAATCCAAGTCTCCTCTAGCCATTGACTAAAGGTTAGGGCACAGGCTGTTGGTTCCCTTGGTCTTGGATATGTCTTAACTGAATTCAGTTGGAAGAGACTCAGTCCATGCCACCTTGGTGCATCCCTTGAATGCTCCAAAACAAAATTGGAGTCTTGTCCCTCTTTTAGGCATTTCTAAGTTTGGCATGCTACTTTTGGTTCCAAGGACTTGGGAGGCTTGGGATCAGTGTTTGTCCCTCCTTGGTCTCCGCCTGAGGTATTCAGATGGATAGACTTGTTTGTCATTTACACAAATTGGGAAAATCGAGCAAAATGCACAAATCTGCCTTGCCATGACAGTTTGCAGGAAGGCACTTTGTCATTGTCATATCTCAAGGCTTAAGTGGAATTTGGTGGAGTTCTTGGCCATTTTGGAAAGCTCTTATATGATACACAACATATGTGTGATCATAGTTTTTCTTGACACTTTTTAGATCCAAGTGAAAAATGTCCCTACATTTGGAAAAAAGGGAAGGCAGATTCTGACTTAGTGAAAATTTCACTAAGTGTTGGAAAAAAGTGACATTTTCACTTTTTGTGATTTTGGCCATTCCATAACTTGAAATCCATGGGGAATTGGAATGAGTGGTAGTTGAAGCTTTTGTAGAGGGCCATGAGAGCTACAAATCCAACTTTGAATGGGGAAAAATGGCCTTGTGATTTAGGAGATCTGATCCTCCAAAGTTGGTACCCTAGCCACTTTGTTCCATAACTTAGAAAATTTCTAAGTTTTTATGGTTACCCCTTTTACAAGTTATCCCACTTTTCTTGATTTTTCTTGATGAATGATGATTCCAATCACCCATTAACATTATTTTAGGGTCAAAGAACCATAATTGTGGAAAATCTCAAAAAGTCAAAGTTGACTTTTGTGCACAGTTGACTTTTTGTCAGATGAGCTCCAAACTGTTCGATCTTCTATGAAATCAAGTCCTTGACCTAAATAAAACTTGATGGACATGTTCCATGGGTGTTATAGGGTGTATTGAATCATGTCCCAAGGTTTGGGAGCATGCCTAGGTCAAAAGTCCAAGGCACAGTTGACTTTTCCCGCGAAACCCTAATTGTGGTTCTGATGAATTTGACACTTGTTAATCAAGCTTCTCAGATCAATCCATTGTTGAAAATGGATCAATGTAGTGTGTTAGAGACCCTCTAGTCCTCTCTTGAGGTCTTGGCTCATGTTTTGTCCCAAAAGTCAACTTAGGGGTGAATTAGGTCAAGAAACCCTAATTCCTGATTTTTGATGCATGCATCTCCTGAGGCAAAATTGACTTGATGATTGGGTTCATGATGTTCCATGGAGCATCTTAGGTTATTATTTGAAGAATTGGCTCATTCCCAGAGGAAAATTTCCATCTGGAGGCCCTGGTCGACCAAAACCCTAATTTGGTGACACTGGCGATCTTGAGGCTTGATCCACTTGGAATGCTGCAACCTTGTGCTTGATTCTTCATGTGGGAGTCCTCTTGATCCTTTCTAGGTGTTTGAGAGGTTTAAAAAGTTGAAGATCATGTTGTTCCTTGAATGATCCTTTGTCTAAGAGCTCTGAGAGGGCTTGACACCTTAAATTTGATTGTAGTGGATGCTCACCCCTCTTTGGGGAGACTACTGAGGTATGATGGTCCATCCATATTGTGATTATGATTTACATAATGATGGGGGAATCTTAGTGGTCAAAATTTGGGGTATGAAACACTGGCATGAGTTCAAGGTTTTCAAGAAGATCTTTGTCATCTCCTTTTCCTCAAGAGGTGGACAAATCTGAGCGGCAATTTCATGCCATCTCTGAGCATATTCCTTGAAGGTTTCCTTGTCCTTCTGCGACATGGCACTGAGTTGATCTCTGTCCGGCGCCATGTCCAGGTTATACTTATATTGTTGAACGAAGGCAGCGCCAAGATATCTGAAAGTGACGATCTTGGTGCGGTTTAAACCCATGTACCATTTGAGTGCGGCACCAGTTAAACTATCCTGGAAGTAATAGATCAGTAGTTGTTGGTTCTCTGTCTGAGTTGACATCCTCCAAGCGTATATCACCAAGTGACTTTGAGCGCAAGAGTTACCCTTGTACTTTTCAAATTCGGGCACCTTGAACTTGTGCGGAACTTTCACATTAGGGACTAAACAAAGGTCTGCGGCTTCCTTTCCGAATAGATCCTGACCGCGAATGGCTTGTAGTTCCTTCTGCATCTCCAGGAACTGTTCCTGGAACTCCTTCATTCTATCGTACATACTTTCATTTCCACCAGAATGTATCTAGGGAATCTTCCCTTCTGGGACATGTGTACCACGGGTGGTGGTATAGGCATTACGGCAGTGACTCTTGGTGCTTCCCTTTCCCGAAGTTTGTAACCTTCAGGAGTTGCTGTCATGCCCCTTGCATCTTCGCTTTCCCGAAGTTTGTAACCTTCAGGCCCAACGGTTCTTGCTACAGTTTCTGGATCTTCTGTGATTGGCAGAATATATCCTTTTGGGATATAGTTAATAGGCATGCCCCAGGGACGATCTTTAGGCATGTTATACCGAGGATCATACGTCTCTACTATGGGCGTCGATGTGATCTCTAAGATCACAGTGCTTTGTTGTTGCATCTTAGTTGCTGCCAGAGCTTGCATATCATTGTCCTTAGATCCTCTTTCAGAGCGTCGAGTTCTTCTCTCAACTCTCTATTCTCTTCCTCGAGATTATCCATCTTTTTCTGTCGATTGGCCCGAGTATTGTACGAATGAGACAGTTTGACTCTAGAATCGAGACACAAACGTGATATTCGTAAGGAAGAAGAATGTGTTATGTGAGAATGATGAATGATATGCAATGATTATATTAATAATTTTTTATTTAATCAAAAGAAACTTCAACAATTGGATTGCAAATATCAGACAATGGGGAAACCCCGTTTTATTGAATTCAAAGATTGCGGAAATGGAAATACATTAATTTACAAAGTGCTGTAAAAGGAAATGTCTAAGCTAATGGATCCTGAGTCCTCTCTAGGGAGGGCTCAGGTGCTGGTTCTGGTATTTTCCTTTTCTTTGACCGGGGCTCTTGAGCCGTTGTCGGGTTATCATTCCTTTGCCAAGTGAAAGGAGCGAGCAAATTCCTTTGGTCTTCCTGATTTTCTATAGTATGTTGCTCTAAAATCTCGATCAGAGCATCCTTTTCCTTTATTAGTTGTTGTATTTTGTTACACTCCACACTGAGAATGCGGTACTTGTTCTTCCAAGATTTCTTTTCCCGTTGAACTTTGTTGAGGGTGACCTGGAGTTTTTTCCGTATCAGACATAAAATAAAGGATATATTCCTTTAACGGAAGAACTTCTTGACGAGGGTAAGGCATCCTCAGTTTGAGAGCTCTAGTTTGTACCCAATGGAGATAAGATTCAACAGAGACACAGTTCGGTTTTCCTAAAGACTCCCTTACTTTCCTGTGAACATGTTTACGAGCGTGCACTATTTCTGTCTTTAGTGCCCTGTCATTTTCTCCTTCCTTGAAGAAAATATCTTCCAGATGAGCATTACACAGAGCATGCCTCATCGGGTATCCGAATTGACGACGAACTAAAACTGGATGATAATTGAATTCCTCCTTTAGTTCCTATGAGGGGTAAATTGGGGAAATTTCCACAACGGTCAATGATTCTTATCCCGTCATATATCTGATTGTACCAATCTATGTCAGAGTTGGTAAGAGACATGATTCTCTGCGACCAACGTAAAGTACTCTTATGATCCCAAAAAGCGGCATACTTGGGTAAATGGGAAGTAAAACACTTGTATAGCAGGGGTACACAACATGTGATCATTCCTCCGCTATACAAATTCCTTAAGTGTATAGAATGATAAGCGTCTGCAAGCAAGGTCGGTACAGGGTTTCCAATCAGAAAAACCTTAATGGGATTGATATCAACGAAGTTATCAATGTTGGGAAACAAAACTAACCCGTAGGTGAGCAGAGTACATAGCTTTTTTTATCAAAAACTTGGCTGGTAAACCTTGGATTCCACCCTTAATGGTCATGTGAGTCCTGACTTCTGACTCATCCAAATAGATTGCTCTTGCAATGGTTTGATCCTTTGGAATTTCTTCCAGTCTAGAAAAGGGAGCTTGGTCAGTAATGGGTAAATCAGTCAGGTGAGAGTACCCCTCCAGTGTTGGAGAAGATCTGGTACTTGTTGGAAAGCCCTCATGGCATACTTTAACTTTGATGTCCACCCCTAGAACTGGTTTGACTTGGATCAAGGTGAAAAATGTCCCTACATTTTGGAAAAATTAAGGCAGATTCTGACTTAGTGAAAATTTCACTAAGTGTTGGAAAAATGCCATTTTCATGTTTTCAGCCATTTTGATCACTCCATAACTTAAAATCCATGAAGAATTGGAATGAGATGTAGTTGAGACACTTTTAAAGTATGCCATGAGAGATACAAATCCAGATTTCGACCATCCAAAATGGTTGCTTGGATCTCAAGTTATGATCCTTGGAAGTTGGTACCCTAGCCACTTTGTTTCATAACTTAGAAAAATTCTAAGTTTTTTATGGTTACCCCTTTTACAAGTTAACTCATTTTATTTGGTTTTTCTTGATGAATGATGATTCAAATCACATATTAACATTGTTTTAGGGTTAAGGAACCTTGTTTGACCAAAAAATCAAAAAGTCAAACTTTGACTTTTTTGTACAGTTGACTTTTTTATCATATGAATTTTAAACTGTGTGATCCTTTGTGAAATCAATCCTTGGGCTCAAACAAACTTCATGGGGGCCTCCAAGGGTAGTTAGGTATATCTTGAGTCATGTCCCAAGGTTTGGGAGCATGCCTTGGTCAACAGTCAAAGGCACAGTTGACTTTTTCCTCAAAACCCTAATTGTGGTCCAAATGAAAATGAAACTTGTGAGTCAAGCTTCTTGGATCAATCCATTGTTGTAAATTGATCAATTGTAGTGTATTGGAGACCCTCAAATCATTTATTGAGGTCTTGGCTCCTGTTTTGTCCCAAAAGTCCACTTAGGGGTGAATTAGGTCAAGAAACCCTAATTCCTGATTTTTGGTGAATGCATCCCCTTAGCCTAAATTGACTTGATGATTGGGTCCATAAGGTCCCTTAGAGTATCTTGGGTTATGCTTTGAAGCATTGGCTTATGCCCAGACGAAAATTTCCAACTGGAGGCCTCAGTCGACCAAACCCTAATTTGGTGACACTGGCGATCTTGAGGCTTGACCCCCCCTAGAATGTTGCAACCTTGTGCTTGATTCTTGATGTAGAAGACCTCTTGATCCTTCCATGGATGTTTGAGAGGCTTGACAAGTTGTAGATCATGTCATTTCTTGATTGATCCTTTGTCTAAGTGCTCTGAGAGGGCTTAAAACCCTAATCTTTGATTGTAGTGAATGCTCAACAATCCTTGAGGAGATTGGTGAGGCATGAAGGTACATCCATATTGTGATGATGATTTGCACACTGATGGGAAATCTTAGTGGTCAAAATTTGGGGTATGACAAATTGTAGAAAAAATAAGAGAAATAGTAGAATTTGGTGGAAAATTGAGTTATAAAGATTAAAACTTAATATAAAAGAAATTAGAGTTAGTGAGAGGAGTAACGGTAATATAGGGAATATGAGATTAATTTGGGGGGTAAAGGAGGATTAGCACAATTAAAGGAAATTAGGTTTTGGTTTAAATAGAAAATGTGAGAGTTGGAAACTTTTTCCAATACGTGAAACCACTTTGAAAATTGTGAGCCAAGAGGTAAAGTGAGAAAGAGCAAGAACAAGGGTTTTGGAAAGGAAATAACCATAGCCAAAGTATAGATATTGCTGAAAAATCAGGTAAGGGGGAGATTACTCTACTATGGATGTATATTATATGACGAGTAGAGAGGGATCTGTTAGAACAAGATTTGTTCATGACATATTCTCTTTTAGTTTTAATGATAACAAAAGTATTAAAAGAGCAATGGTTTATTTGATGTGTATTATATTTATGCAGGTTCTTATACATAAATAATCATAATCTCTTTTACTTAGACACACTTGGGAGTTGCTCAATTGCTAACTTCTGGTGGTCAGAGTATGAAGAACAATTGCTAGTGTGGATTGGCGCAGACTCTGAGCTGAAGGCCTCAGCATTCAGACGAGTTACTACACTTGATAATTGTATATTAGCATCTGGTACCATTCAGAGTTGGTGATAAAGTTGTAGATTATCCGTATTGCAGAAAGCAAGTTGTATTGTCTTATTATCTTATCATCTGGAGCCTACAAGATTGAAAGGCTCAAGAAAGGTTAACATGTTCTACGGACGTCTGCTCCCAATGGCTCTTTCAGTACAAAACCTCTTGAAGACTCAAAGTTAAGCGCGTTACACACTAGATTCAGAATCTGTTGTACATCCATTTTCAACGTCTCTTGTATTATGGAGTAAAGGCAAAGACACTTGATCAAGTCACTTCCTAAACGGGCTAGCTTATGCAAAGGCTATATATATATATATATATATATATATATATATATATATATGGCTGAAGATTCAAGTTTGAATCTTAATAAGGATTCTTCTGATGAAGGGGTATCAAGATCAAGCAATTATCAACTCTAATGTAATATGCAGATTTTCTATTTTAGGTTGTAATTATAAAAGCCTTAAGATTTCTCACCATTAAATATCTTAGAAATCTTAAGAGCTTTAGGTCTCTGTTATGGTGATTTCTTGTACCTCTGATGCTTGCATCATGTTCACCTTGTTCTCTATTTTCGTTGAGCCTTCAGTAGTTTAGATTCACTCTCTTGCTATGTGCTTGAGCAAAAGTCTTGTCTCATTGGGATTCAAGCAACTAGTTTTGAGCCAAGATGCTTAAGCCACGTAAGTCTCATTACTTAAGTGCTTGAGCTGTGAAAGTCTTATTCAGCTAGTTTGATTGAGCAGAGGGGAAGTCTCCGTCTTAGGGGTGGGAGCAAAAAGTCTCAAGAGAGCTTGAGCAAAGAGAAGTCTTAGACATTTTCTCTAAGCAAAGGGAAGTCTCAACCAGAAGACCTTGGAGCAGGTGGATCGGTCAGAAGGTGTGAGAAAAGAGAAGTCTTAGACATGTGCTCTAAGCAAGGGGAAGTCTCAACTAGAAGACCTTGGAGAAGGTGGCTCGGTCAGAAGGTGTGAGCAAGGGAAAGTCTTAGACTTGTTCTCTAAGCAAAGGAAGTCTCAGGCAGTTGGTCTGAGCAGGTGTAAATGTCTTATGCAGAAGCATAAGTGGTTGTAATCATGAAGAAGTTATAATGAAAATCTCTTGTGAGGCAAGGTTACTGGAGTACTCTCTGTTAGGGGAGGAACCAGGATAAATCTTTTGTGTCTTCTGCTTTTATTTTATTTACTTTTGTTATATCTGCTTCAAATGAATTAAAACTGAATATGAGCACCAGTTTTAATTTTGAAACTCTAATCAAAACTTAAATTAAAAGAAATTGTGAAACACAATTCAACCCCCCTCCCCCTTCTTGTGTACTTTTCACACCTTCAATTGGTATCAGAGCATGGTCTGTGCTTAACACTTAACAGTGGTGCAGATAATGATCTAATAAGAAAAGTATATTTCTTCTTCAAGAAGGAATCAAGTGCCCCATGAAAAATATCATACTGCTTTTCCTACCATATTCAAATGGATGACTCCATTGAATTTAAATGATGGAAAAGCTAAACATATTTTTACCTCATTAGACTTGATAAAGGGTTTTGTGTAGGTCTATAGAATATCCTTGAGAGGGGTATTACTATAGAAGTTGATGGTGTTAAAGATGATCATCTTAAAAATCTCTTTCACCAACTCAAAAGATGCATATTGAATGTCTTCAAAGGTAGTTGCATTCTGGTAGATGATCTATCTCACTTCTGAGTATATCAACATCATTGATATGTCTGATGCTTGGACTATCTTTGAACTCTTGTGCTCATATTTATGGGGATTAGTTTTTGAAGCTTGAAGTAGTTACACTTCATATAATCTTTTCAAGCAAATTCTGAGAAGATTGCTCTTTGACTTAAATCTAAAGTCACAGTTTTTTTTATGTTTACATCTTGAATCTACTAAGTTCTGAAGATTTGTGTTGCAATCTTCAAAGGAAATATATGAAGTTAGATGATGAAAAACTATTCAACAGAACACCTTCTTAATTTGGCTCAGTTCCTTGGAATGACTGATGATGAGAGACTTAGATTTCTTGTCAGAAAATCTTCTATACTGAATGAATGGATTATGATATCTGTTGTTAGAAGAGTAACTTCAGAAGCTTCTGAAATACCTGTATTTCAACTGATCTCCCAGATCTGAAAGCAAGAAGAAACTCTACCAGAGCCTAATATCAGACGCACTTCAATGTCTAATATTTTAAAGCTGATATTAGTGCAGGATACAAGTGAAAAGAAGCATCTGTATTCTGAAATAAAAATCAAGCATTGAAGAGCAAGAGATGTTGTTAAAGCTATCTTGCTTCAAAATATTTGATAATGTGGAGTTTGTTCTTTAAGGTGATATCTTAAAAAACTCCATTGCTTCTTGTTTGAGGACCAATCATGGAAGTTGTTTTAAAAGACAAATCTATGAGAAATCTTCAACTTCTCTTTGGGTTCTGTCAGCCGTACTAAGACAGTACTTTGATCTTCTTTATGTCAAATTTTGATAGCTAACACCACCTAGTTCTGAGCTTGTCAAAGATTTCAGAGTCAAAAGATTTAATCCTAGTCAATGAGATTAGTGACATTACTTAGAACAAGATTTTCTTCCTATAATATCTCATCCTAGACTTATACTCTGGAGTGACTTATGATTTTTCTATTAGATTGAGATGTAAGGCAAATAAGAGTTTGTTTGTACTTACATGTATGGTCTTATAGAAATATGAGTATCATAATGTATCTGCTACAAATATCAAGGAAAGAAGAAGAGGCATCTTCCATAAGGTTGTTTACAACATTTATTGGAGGAAGAGCCAACAACCCAAATTCAAGTACTGGTGGTACTGAATTTGGTAAGAGTAGTGGAATTAATGGTTAGACAGCCATTGAATCAGAATCCACTCAAAGTTGTATTCAGACTCTATTGGTCAAGTCTTAATACTGAATCGAGTCTGCCCAACAAAAAAAAGGTATGTTTGTTCTTTTCTAGCTTATCTTTTGATTCAATGAAACATTTGTATAGATGTAGATACAACGTTTCTGTTAGATTTCTAGAGAAGATCTTTTTAAAAAATGGAAGAACTTCAGAATTCTTTAAGAGGAAACTTTGTTGTGTTTGTCTATACTAAATATCTTATTAAGCCAGATGGTGATCATATTTATGGAAACAACTTCTCACTCTTTGTGTTGATACTATTACTTGTTAGTTGTTTAAAGAAGACAATTCAATATTCATCTATCACTCATGACTCTTGTTTCAAGATAAAGTGCTAGTTCTGAATAGAATCTTAGAGACTTGCGACTAACAGATGATATCTCTGTCTAAGTCTAGATATACTAGACTCTGATTGTTTATAGCTTCTGAAAGTTGTCAAATTATGAGATTCATACGAAGATTCCTTTTTACTGTCATTACGGTTTAAGTAAAAAGTTTTTCAAAAAACTTTATAATACTTAACTTTTCATAAAGATGAAACTCATCTGAGGGAATTGAAATATTTGCTGGATAAAGAACCTTTGGGTAATGATGTTTTCTCTTTTGGTAGTTGTTATTACTATTCCCTGTCTTGTGAAACATCATTGTGTCCTTTTTCTGACAAGATTCTTTTTCTTGCAAGATTCTTGTTCAGTTCTTCTTCTTCTTCTTTTCTTCTTGTTTGTGTGCTGATCAAACCAAACCTGAGATGAGTTCTTCAGTTAATTCTCCTTTGAATCAGCTGGTTGTCATCAATGAAAAGTTTATGAATTTTGATGAGGTGCTTAAGGTTGGTTTCAACTTCTGGATGACTGCTATGTGGGTTCACTTATCCAAGTCTTGTCAAAAAGTTTTGGATCAATGCCTCCATTGTTAAGCTGAATTATGAGTATGTTATTCTATCTAAAGTAATTGGTGTTTCCATTACAATAACCTCTAAACTGGTTGCAAATGTGATCAATTGTGAGGATATTGGTGAAATCCCAAGAACTCTTGTTTGGGAACACTATCTTCTTACATGGCGTATCTTTGTAGACCCATCTAATACATCAAAGGTCTCAAATCTTCTTCCTGATGCTGTTGTTTGGAATCGGATTCTGAATTCAAATATACTTCCTAAGGATAAGGATTTAGACCGAGTGGACCCTATTGAAAAAGGTCTATTTCTACATTTTAATTCAGATTTGAAGATTGATCTTCCTCAAGTTATGTTTGACAATCTGAAGAGGTCTCTTTCTTCTTTTCAAAAGGGAAAGACCTTCTCCATTCCTTATGGACGAGTTATTTCTGAAATACTTTTTTAGCAAGGGGTTAACATGAGTTCTGAGGCTAGTTCTTCCAAGATTTGGAGAGACCAGTTTGAAGCTATCTATGAAATATTCTGATGTTAGATTTCTGCATAATTTATGCTTTGTATGTTGTTGAAATCTTTGTATTGAGCATCTTATTAATAAATTCAGAGTTTGTTCATGCTTGTGTTCAGTTCTAATTGATTAATATTTATTCTTGTTGTTTAATGAGAATCTGAAATAGTTAAAAGAAGTCATTTGTTTGCAACTTATTCATTAATAAAAAGGAAGCTATTACAAGACAATTGGATTTTCTAGTCTAATGGATGAGCCCTTAGGAATTCCCTAAGATCATCTAATATGTCTAGATTATCTAAGAAATCTCGCCATTCTTCCTTAGCAAACTACAAAGCTTCCTTTCGCGGCTTGTTTTTGCGTCTGGATCCAGAAGATCTTCTTCTTCTCTGTGTCTTCATAAAGGATGCTGAAGAGGAGAACACTTCTGAGGCTGTCTTCTTGCTTGCAGATTCTTCAGGTACTGCCTTTCCTTGGTTTGCTTGAGTTGCTGTATTCAGTAGTGCTGCCTTCCTAAAATCTGTCTTTGGAACCCAAATTAGCTTTTGCTTATACATCTTAGTGTTTTAGGGATTAAGTGATGATGGAGGAAAGCTTACTAGAGTCCTTTTTATAGACGTGTTACATACATTGTCTTGAGTTTAATATTATTTTAGTACTGATTAAATCTTATCAGTATTCTAATAATGACTCTTAGAAATGTGATCTAACAAGTCTAACCTATTAAGATTCTCTGAATAACTATGAGTTTATGTTTGATCTATTTTAATTGTCATTTCTGTTTCAGTTTCACTTTGTTAATGTACTTTCAGAAAATCTAAAGAAATAACTGGAATGTACTTGCATGCTGAAAAGAATTCTTGGTCAAATAAACTGTTTCATTAATATTAAACTAATGGGTTACAATAATATTTTAAAAAAAGGGGAACATGATGATTTTAGAAGAGATCCCTAGCTAGAGCATCTCGTTCCCAACGGCGTCCACTATTGTTATAGTCCACCTCCTTGTCTTCAGAATCAATCACTTCTTCCTCTTTTATGACTGGGAGAGAGCGGTAGAACAGCTTGTTGACACTCCTTTTCTTCTTTGACCTCTTCACGCTTTTTCTCTTTGGCTTCAAAGCGAACCTCCTTCTGAAGGTCATTCAGTTAATGCTGAAGTTCCTCTTCTGAAGTTGTAGCGCGATTTTTGTGGTCCTGAGTCATGATCGCTTGGGTACTACAGTTCGATTCATTTTTTATCCTATTGAGCTGATTAAGGAAGGGAAATAGATGTCTCTAATTAACCCTGCTTGCATACTGAGTTTGAACAGCAATCTATTAGGTCACAGATGCTTTGTGGATGTGGGGCCTTTCTCCGGTTTATTTTGTTAAGATTCGAATGTCTGGATCATTTGCGAGGTTTTAGGTAAGATGTTAGGATTTGGTGCTTTTGGGATTGATATATGGTATTTTTTATTAGTATGCTCGCTAAGATTTTTGCAATCTTATGCCTACGTATTCCCATTTAACAAAACAGGGAAATCAGAGCGATCGTAATTCCTCCTATTCTATGGGAGGAAAGAGGTTGTTTTGGTGTCTTGTTCAAAGCCCAAGACGTGAAGCTAAAGAGTGGTTTGTATCTTGTTCAAAGCCCAAGATGTGAAGCTAAAGGGTTTTGGCTGAGAGAGAATTTGTCATCTCTAAAGAGGAGTTGTTGATGTTTGTATGTTGTGAGCAAAGCATGACTTTGATGCTAAAAGGTTGATTGACTCAACTGGGGTTTTCTTTATACAAAGCCTAAGAGGAGGCTATTAACCAAACAAGAGGGTGTTTATTATTTGTCTCGTACGAAGCCCGAGATAGAGGCTAAAAGGGTTGACTCAACAAGAGAGTACTAACAAGTGACAGACTCAGCAAGAGAGTGCCTTTATCTGTCCTGTATAAAGCCCAAGACGGAGGCTAAAAAGGTTGACTCAACAAGAGAGTCTGAAGGTGATTAACTCAACAAGAGAGTCTTTCATACTAAACAAGAGAGTGTTTTGTTGTCTCGTACGAAGCCCGAGATAGAGACTAAAAGGGGATTGACTCACCTATGTGAGTCTTTTATACTCAACAAGAGAGTGATTTATAGGTGTCTTGTATGAAGCCCAAGACGGAGGCTAAAAGATTGACTCAACGAGAGAGTATTTTATACTCAATAAGAAAGTGTTTTATATCTCGTACCAAGCTCGAGATGGAGGCTAAAAGTTTGACTCAACAAGAGAGTCTTTTATACTCAACAAGAGAGTGTTTAATATCTCGTACGAGGCCCGAGATGGAGGCTAAAAGTTTGACTCAACAAGAGAGTGTTTTATATCTCGTACGAAGCCCGAGATGAAGGCTAAAAGTTTCACTCAAAAAGAGAGTCTTTTATACTCAACAAGAGAGTGTTTTATATCTCTTACGAAGCCCGAGATGGAGGCTAAAAGTTTAACTTAACAAGAGAGTCTTTTATACTCAACAAGAGAGTGTTTTATATCTCGTACGAAGCCCGGGATGGAGGCTAAAAGGGTGTTGACTCAACAAGAGAGTCTGAAAAGGTTAGCTCTGTTGGGGAGAATCATTTGTGCAAAGCCCAAGAGGAGGCTGTCTGTGCTGGTGACTGTTTCGGTTTAGTGACAGGTCCAGTGCGTTGAATAAAAGAGAAAATCAATTCTTATAAAGAGAAAGATTATAGGTAACGTTGTGCTTTGATCAAAGGATCAGGGTTATTTCCTGTTCTTTAAGGAAATGGGAAATCCCAAGGGTATTGAGACTGTCCAAGTCTACTGGTGTTTTGAGAAATCGATTCTCAGATATTGAATGCTCTTTCTATGATGCCCAAGAGAAAGCTGGTATGTTAAGGGATGAAGGTTAACCCATTAACTGGTCGGACACTTGACTCAGAAAGACAGCTCTAGCAAATTGATGACTAGGTTATGTTCCTATACCTGTAGAGGTCTCTGGGTCCTTGTACTAAGCCCAAGAGAAGGCATGAGAGCTTGTAAGAAGTCGAAGGGTCCTTGTACAATGCCCAAGAGGAGGCGGGGGATGCTTTTAGGAAGCATGTGGGTCCCCAAACCCCGAGAAGTTCAAGACATGCTATTCAGCGAGAATAGATCAAGCCAGGAAAGTCTGAGAATTTGGAAGAAACTCAAGAGATGCCATTCACAGAGAAAAGATCATCTCTGGGGAGTTAGAGTTTCTTTGACAATTTCTATGGGTGACATTCTGAGAAAGGGTTCACCGAGAATGCTGCCTTTCACGTCTCCATATTGTTTAACCCCAAGAGGAGGGAAGACTGTATCTGGAAATACTATGGGGATCTAGTTTTGTTTGTATTTAAGAGTGACCAATAGGGCTTTACCTAGTGCTAGACGTAGTTGCCGGGGAAAACTCTAAATAACTATACTAGTATTACACAGTGGATATTTGACAAGTATATAAAGGATGTGAAAGAAGACTTACAGTGAAGCAGTCCCACAATACATTTATATATATATATGGAAGCGGATAAAGAAAGCGGGTAATGTAACACCCCAAAATTTGCCCTCTTGTTGTTGCCTAGCTTATGTTTCATTGCATTGCATTTAGACCTCATTTCATCTCATATATCATCTCATGTTGCATAAGGGCATGTGATCAGTGGATTGCAGAGCGTTGATTATTCAAAGCCAGAGAGCAAGAGCCAAGGGTCTCCCAACAAGCCTCAAGGGTCTCTTATATCATATATGATCTCATTTGATCCCACAAGTCATTGGAAGATAGGAATTTATCAAGAAAGTTGGACAGTTCATCATCTCCTAACCAAAAGCAGTCAAAATTAGGGTTTTGGATTCAAGCCCTCTCCTGATGAATTTTTGGTTCAAACTTGATCTCAATGTTTTCTACATGATATTAAGTATCTAAGGATGGAAGATTGCTCATTGGTTCATTTCAGAAGAGGTTCAATTGGTCAGTTGCTTGAGAATCAAGAAATTGGGGGAAAAGTCAACTGTGCAGTGAAAAAAGTCAACTCCTGACTTTTTAAGATCAAATTCATGAAATTCAAGTTAAATATGTTCATTGGACAAGATTTGATCAAGAAATGATGGAGGAATCATGAAAATCCAGAAATGTACAAAGTTTCCATTTTTAGAAACTTAGGGTATCCAAAAATGGCAAGTTGGGACCATTTTGCACTACACTTTAAGGCTTCCTTTCTTCATGATAAAAGCTTCAAACTTCAGGCCCAAGTTGATCCAATTAAAGATCACACTCTAAGCTTCAAATCCATATAAATAACTCTTCCATCAGATCAAAATTGAGAGAGTTATGATCAATCAAAGTGGAACAAAATCAAGGCAAATTCCAAGTCATGGCAAGGCAATTTCAGGCCTCCAGGCCATAATTTCATCAAACACTTGGTGTGCCAAATGTCAAGCCCATTTTCTCATTGAATAAAGCTTCAAATGAATAAATGTTTAACATCAAAGTTGTTCATCTGAATGTCCCCTTCAACTTTGATGTTGGACATTTTTCCATTTGAACAAGTTATGAATGAGTTATAGGGGTCCAAAGTTGATGGTTTCATGCTGAAGTTCACAAGTCATGATGCCATGCCAGCCTACCAAGTCACGCGGCCATGAAACCAGTTTTATGCCTTGATGTTTGGAGCTATTTTTGATCATCTTACAAGTCTTCATTCCATCTAATTTCCATACCAAAGTTGTTCTACCATATTCCCTCTTTCTAATGACACCAAAACCTCGTCATTTCATCCATTGACATGAGAGAAATTCTTCCTCAAACATCAACATTCCCACTGATTTGATTGGCATTGTTTGTTGTTGTTTCATTTGGTTTGCACGCATACCCTACACACCTCCCCACTCATTACTTCATTTGGATAAACATTCTCTTACACATGCCATGCCATACTATCCATCATACATGAAAGAAGAAAAGCGGAAAACTTGCACAACAAGCTTGCTGCAAATCAGAAACATCACCACTATCCACTCTAAACCTCATCATGAACCTCTCCACGCCATAGCCAAGCTCACTAATTTGTGTTATAACTAACTGACTCAGTTAGTTAACTCAGAAACTCACTTAACCCAACTCACTTAACTCTCCTCCTAACTGTTAACCACACTAGTTAACAACTAACTCAACCTATATAAGCTCCCTTGCTCACAAAATTAACAACAATACTTCATTTTGCTCAAATTCTCTCACATTCCAAAAACCCTCATTCTCAAGTTCTTCTCTGAAACTCTCTTTCTCTATGCACGATCTCATCATCATCTTCATCTATTCATCACTCTCTTCATCAATGGTTCCTCAGTGAGCAAGAACAAGGAAGGTTAAGTTCCATTCATCAAGTGCATTTTCAATTCAGTTGTAATTTCATTCTGATTTCTTCAAGATTTCAAGATTCAATAGCATTTATTTTGCTCAGTTTAAGCTCAAAAACTTAAAGATCTCCTCTGGCTTTCTTTTGATTCAAGTTTCTTCAAAGTTCAGGTTCTAATTTCTCCAACTTTATTGCACGAATTCATGTTGTTTTAGCTTGTTTTTCTGTTGTTTATGAAGCTTACTAGAAGCTACGATGATCCTGCTAGTTGATAGGCTCTCTAAGATCATAGTTGCAAAATCTAGGGCAATTTTCATCTCTTCGATTCTCTTCATATGTGATTGATCTGTGAAAAATAACTGTGGATTTGCATTCTATGTAACTTCAGCTTTCGATTGGTATAAGTTTTGTTAATTTCTAGAAGTTTTGAGGTTGCAGTCGCCGGAGAGTGGCCGGAGAAGACGACCGGAGGTCCTTCTCCGGCCGGTGAGGGGTCAGTTAGGGTTTAGTGCAACTTTATATCATAGCCGTTTGATCTTTTTTAATCCAACGATTCCTAAAGTGCCAGCGCATAAATGAAGAAGGTGTCACTCACATGACTTCATTTTTTATCTCAGATGCTAACGTGTGTGTGCGTACGTGGTAGCTATTGTGTTCAGGCATTCTGATTCTTTTGATCTTATTGCTTTTCTTGATGATTGTTTACTGATTAATCCAATGGCACTGATTTGAGTCAATTGTTTGACTGCATGTGCACCTTATCTCACACACACACGCGCCTCATTGGGCTGGGTTAATATTTACTTTTCACACACCCCACATTGTGAGCCCATTTATTTTCAATGTGATAATTGCTTTATCTGCACCCCCTACATGTTTTTATTTCTTTTTAATTTCTTTTGTTATATTGCTTTGTTTTTCTTTTATTAAAAATAGTAAATGCATTAAAAAAATTCTATAAAAATTCATCAACCATTTTTACACATTAAAATAATTTTCCATATTTTTTATTTCTTATTTTCTTTTATTTTGACATTATTTTCATGATTTCCTTTTAATTTCTTTTTAAAATGCATTCTTCTTGATGCTTGGTTCTTTTCTTATTTTAATTGAACTAGTTATTTTCTGAATTTTTGCATGGATTTTTGTATGATCATATTAAACATCTTGAGGCACTTAATTCATTTTTTTTTTAAAGTCATTTTATCATGTATTTTGGTGAGCATTTTTGTGCATTCTTTTGCTTTGATTCCATGTGGTTTTGAGGACTTGGTTGAATTGGTTTATCATTGAATTTTGCCATGAACATTTGACATGTGATTAGCTTCTGACTCATACACTTTGTGACCTAATTTCATAATTTCTCCAAGTTTATTTCTATTTTTTCCTTGATGATTGATCACATGTGCCTTTATGAGCTTCATTGTGTGCATATGCTATGGTTTTGTGTCCTATTGCCTATGGTCTCTTGAGATGATTGATGTTACCATTTGACACATGCTTACTTGGATATTATAGGTCATGTATGTCAAATTATAGGTCTTCCATGTTTCCTTTTGACATGTTTTGCAATTGATGTTCATCTTGCATCCATACTTAATTGTGCATCTATCACTTGTTCTTCTTCAATATAGTTTGTATGTATCTCATATTGGTATGTCATCTACATTCATTCTTGTATGTCCCACTACTGTATATAGATCATTTCATCCATTTTCATTGACTCATAATGTCATATTATATGTATTACAATTACATGAACATTTGAAGCATGTTTCATTTTGTATGAACTTCAATTTGTGTTCTCTTCTTTTTAATTTCTAATGTGACTTGTGTATGAACCAAACTTGTTTAGTTGTGCATTCTCATGTCATCTTAGAATAGATATGCCACTGATCCATGTGCATTTGCATTCATAATTGTATTTCACCATCATGTGTGATTTGTCTTGTATATAAACCAACTTGTGTGCATACTCTTCCATTTCCATCTAATATGATTTTGATGAGACATTTGTGCCACCTTGCCATGCTTGCTTTTGTGTGAGATTATGTGGTTTGTCTAGAGGATTATAGGTCATTCTTGGTTCACTTATAGGTCATTATGATTTGTGTTTACCATTAATGTGTGTTTATGCATTTTAGCTTGCATTTTTGTCCTAATTCCTTATCTAATTTCTTGTGGTGCTCTATGTGATTTGTGTATGCCATTCCTTTCATGTCATTTGCACATCATCAATTGTATGCTTCTGACCTTGGAATTTCATTAAGCATAAATACATGTTCTTCTTGCATTTTTGTTCATGTTTCATCAACTAATTTCATGATGCAATTTCTTGGGTGTTTAGAGCATTGTTTGTGAATAGTTTGTTGGTGTTTGATCTCTTAACCTCAAAGGACATTCTTTTGGTTTAGGTTCTAACATTGAGTGCTTTTAAACCTGTAGGACCTTTATTCTTTAGTTCTTAACTTGTTTAGTCCTTACTTGTTAGTATTTCCTTCTTTCTTAACTTGTAAATGGTTTTGCTAACATTTCCAGGGGCTTATGGTAAGTCAAGTGTGTGGGGTGCACCCACATGCAACTCCTTTTCTTTTATCTTTTTAAGCTTTCAAATTTTGATTGTGATAAGCATTTTATGCTTTCTTTGTTCAATTGTTTTCATTCCCTTTGAGTTCTTAACTTAACTTCCATCTGGGAAGTAAGTTAGAACTCACTCTTCTTCTCTTATCTTTTAGACTTAGGTTTCTAAACCACACTTAACCATTAGGAACATCCTTGTATGATAACTTTAGGGTTTGAGTCTTAGTCTCCCTCATTAGATTTTACCTTTCTCAACCATTTGAGTCTCTCTCTTCTCATCTCGAAACAAAAAGCAAAAACACTTAATAAAGGCATAGCATATATTGTATTTGGGCCTTTCATGTGAGAATAAGATAGTGAGGGATCTTTTCTCACTCTCTTAGAATGTTTAGCGTACGTCCCGTCTTGGGTCGATATGCGAGGCATTCGATCCTACATGAGAGACTTAAATACAATATACGCTATACACAAGATAATCAAAACACCTCTTTTCAAAACACAAAAACAAATAAACAAATTCTCTTCTCATCTCCTTCATTCTATTCCTTAAGGACTCGTCATGTCCGTTCTACCGCAAACAGGTAACGCCTAAGTCTCCATACAGCGAGCTGCAACACCTAACTGCTGGGACGCGCACTCTGACGTTTCCATTACAAAACACAAGATGCGATATCTCGACGAGAAACCTTTCCCGTAGTCCGTCGAACTACGTTGACTCTGACTTTCCCATTGCACTGAGGGAATACGTAGGCCTAGGACAACAATAATGTCCTATCGAGTCACTTCTTTTTTTCTTTTCTTCTTTGTTTCTTCGTTCTTTCCCGTTCCTATTCCTTTTCATTTCCAGTTCTCCAGTCAGCAGTGAAGCTCCAGTCGACGACACCCTTTGATTGAAACAGCAAGCGTGGATCCCATCGACTACGATGGACGTGAGGGGGTGCTAATACCTTCCTCTCGCGTAACCGACTCCCGAACCCAGTTCTCTTGGTCGCAACACCATGCTTTTTCCTTCTCTCAGGTTTATACAGTGTTTCCTTTTCCTCTCCTAGGATAAATACACATTATTGGCGACTCTGTTTCTGCGCCACTTTCGCGTTTGTACTTGGATGAAAATCCTGGGAGCGACAGGTAAATACTTACTCGGTTGTAGAGCTTCCATGCTGTTTGTTAGTTGTTCAACAAAGAAAGCTTTGATAACAATATTACATTCTAAATCAAAGGAGAAAGTGCTTTGAAAATATTGTTGGGGCTTACAGCTCAAGGAGAGGCCCAAGGTTTTATCAGTGATTGCACTTTCGTTTTGAATTTGTATAGGGACTTATACAAGTGACTAAGGCCCAAAAAAGGTTTTATGTACAAAGGGATGGGTCTTACGCTCTATTAGAGGCCCAAAGTGTTTTGAAAATGATTTGTTTAGGGTGATTAAGATCAAAACCCTAAATTAATTTCAAAATGTATTTTAATTAAATAAAAACTTAATTAAAATGATCAAAATTATCAAACATGTATAAAAAACAAGTTGTGATCTTGAATTAATGTTTGAAAAATCATGTTTACATCCACAAAATGATTGGAAATCTATTAAGTTTGGAAAATCAAGAAGGAACAAATATTTCAAATGTTAAAAACAAATAAAACATTAATTCTTTGCAAAAATATCAAATATAAGAAGTAAATAATATTTTAACATTTTTGTGAATTATAAAAAAAAGAATCAACATAAAATCATTAAAATTCATAGAAAAATTAATTTTTGAATCAATTAAATAAAATCAAAAAATTCAAATATTCAAATATTCAAAAATGGCGCCAAGAACAAGCGCCACCCTCTGTTTATGCAGATTTGCATTTTTTATCCAATCTCACTGAATACTTTATGATATCATGCAATCTACATATCAATCTGCTCGCTTTCACCTCACGATCATGTCTGTGGTCTTTAATTTTATTTATTTTAAGCATGGAATAAGAAATCAAAGAGAAACCTCAGGAACCCTAAAATTTGCATGAAGGCTCAAAAATTCCATACATGATTCAAACAAAGCAATTGATTGAGGGTAAACACTCTATGCATGATTATGAACATTTGGCCAAATTATGGTGCAGCAAAATATGCATGAATCATTGAGTAAGAAGAGCTCATGCTTACCTCTTGCAGCTGGTGATCGTGTTTTGTGTTAGAGGTGTTACAGGCTGGTTCCAATGAATTGCACAACTTCGTTAGGTGCCAAGTGATGTGTCTGAATGCTTGGAGTGGTTTGAAACAAGCTGAAACTGAAGATGGTACCCCAACTGCAAGTCTGCTAAAAGCATGAGCAATTGGATGGTGATTCTGAGAAATTAGTGTTACAGTTGTTGTTTAAGTGTTTGGATCACTTCTATATGATGTTTATGAGGTGTGTGTGTGTGATTGGTTTGGTTGGAATTGCTCTCAAACTCAAAACCCGATAGTGACTTGCTTTGGAAGGCAAATTTGGAAGTGAGAAGGTGATTTTGAGGAAAGCATCTGCTTGATGGCTTTGGTGTACTCAAACTAATCATAAATGATGTCTATTTATAGTGCAACAAGTTTTTTTTGCAAGCAATAGTGAATGGCAACTGCTGCAGAGGTTTGGCCAATGTTGATCAATGGGAATCCAAGTCTCCTCTAGCCATTGACTAGAGGTTAGGATACAGGCTGCTGGTTCCCTTGGTCTTGGATATGTCTTGACTAAATTCAGTTGGAAGAGGCTCAGTACATGCCACCTTGGTGCATCCATTGAATGTTCCAAAACAAAATTGGAGTCTTGTCCCGTCTTTAGGGATTTCTAGGTTTGGCATGCTATTTTGAGTTCCAAAGACTTGGGAGGTTTGGGATCAATGTTTGTCCCTCCTTGGTCCCTCACTGAGGTGTTCAGATGGATAGACATGTTTGCCATTTGCACAAATTTTGCAAATCGAGTAAAATGCACAAATCTGCCTTGCCAAGACAGTTTGCAGCAAGGCATGTTGGCATGGTCCTATCTCATGGCTCAAGTGGAATTTTATGGGGTTTTTGGCCATTTTGGAAAGCTCTTATATGATAAAACATATGTGTGATCATAGTTTGTCTTGATACTTTTTGGATCCATGTGAAAAATGCCCCTACATTTGGAAAAAAGGGAAGGCAGATTCTGACTTAGTGAAAATTTCACTAAGTGTTGGAAAAAAGTGACATTTTCACTTTTTGTGATTTTGGCCGTTCCATAACTTGAAATCCATAGGGAATTGGAATGAGTGGTAGTTGAAGCTTTTGTAGAGGGTCGTGAGAGCTACAAATCCAGCTTTGAATGGGGAATAATGGCCTTGTGGTTTAGGAGATCTGATCCTCCAAAGTTGGTACCCTAGCCACTTTGTTCCATAATTTAGAAAATTTCTAAGTTTTTATGGTTGCCCCTTTTACAAGTTATCCCACTATTCTTGATTTTTATTGATGAATGATGATTCAAATCACACATTAACATCATTTTAGGGTCAAAGAACCATAATTGTGAAAAATCTCAAAAAGTCAAAGTTGACTTTTGTGCACAGTTGACTTTTTGTCAGATGAACTCCAAGCTGTGCGATCCTCTATGAAATCAAGTCCTTGACCTAAATCAAACTTGATGGACATGTTCCATGGGTGTTATAGGGTGTATGGAATCATGTCCTAAGGTTTGGGAGCATGCCTGGGTCAAAAGTCAAAGGTACAGTTGACTTTTCCCGCGAAACCCTAATTGTGGTTCTGATGAATTTGGAACTTGTGAATCAAGCTTCTTGGATTAATCCATTGTTGCAAATTGATAAATGTAGTGTGTTAGAGACCCTTAAATCCTCTCTTGAGGTCTTGGCTCAAGTTTTGTCACAAAAGTCAACTTAGGGGTGAATTAGTTCAAGAAACCCTAATTCCTGATTTTTGATTAATGCTTCCCCTGAGGCTAAATTGACTTGATGATTGGGTACATGATGTCCCTTGGAGCATCTTAGGTTATGCTTTGAAGCATTGGCTAATGCCCAGAGGAAAATTTCCATCTGGAGACCCTGGTCGACCAAAACCCTAATTTGGTGACACTGGTAATCTTGAGGCTTGATCCACTTGGAATGTTGCAACCTTGTGCTTGATTCTTGATGTGGGAGTCCTCTTGATCCTTTATAGGTGTTTGAGAGGTTAAACAAATTGAAGATCATGTCATTCCTTGATTGATCCTTTGTCTAAGAGCTCGGAGAGGGCTTGAAACCCTAAATTTGATTGTGGTGGATGCTCACCCATCTTTGGGGAGACTATTGAGGTATGATGGTCCATCCATATTGTGATTATGATTTACACAATGATGGGGGAATCTTAGTGGTCAAATTTTGGGGTATGAGAGATGCCCCTATTTAATCTTCTTGGACCCGAAGGTGTGAATGGCGAAGGTATTCGGGCATTCGGGGTGCAAGAGGATTAAATATCGAAATACCCAAAATTTTGATGGTGGTTATGAATGGTAGCTTACGCATTCATCTTCTTTTGCTAAGCGATGATGCTTAGAAAAGGTAAAACTTCCCCTCGATCCTGGCCTTCAGCCAGGGAACTGGTCTCAGTTTCTGAAATAAACTTCCCCCCGATCCTGGTTTCCTACCAAGGAACTGGTCTCGGTTTCTGATGTAAACTTCTCCTCGATCCTGGTTTCCTACCAAGGAACTGGTCTCAGTTTCTGAAATAAAATTCCCCTCGATCCTGGTTTCCTACCAAGGAACTGGTCTTAGTTTATGATGTAAACTTCCCCTCGATCTTGGTTTCCTACTAAGGAACTGGTCTCAGTTTCTGAAATAAACTTCCCCTCGATCCTGGTTTCCTACCAAGGAACTGGTCTCAGTTTCTAATGTAAACTTCCCCTCGATCTTGGTTTCTACTAAGGAACTGGTCTCAGTTTTCTAAATAAACTTCCCCTCAATCCAGGTTTCCTACCAAGGAACTGGTCTCAGTTTCTGATGTAAACTTCCCCTCGCTCCCGATCTCCTACCAAGGAACTGGTCTTAGTTTATTTTGTCAATAAACTTTCTTGACAAGGGACGTTATTCCTAGCGGTTTTTCTCAAACTTCTCGCCAAATTTTCCTGGGGAGATGCCATTTGATGGAAAAAGTTTTAATTGTAGAGGTGCACAAACTTCTCTATTTTGGAGACACCATTTGTCGACTCTACTGGGGAAAGCAGGTCTCTTGAGAGACTGTTGTTGCTTGGGGATATTTAATCATACCTTTCTCCGAATCTTCTCAGAGAAATGCCATACGATGTTATACAATTTTGAGGTGCTGATGACCATTTCGTCAGCGGATTTTTCGGAGAAAAACTGCTGTATTGTCGAATCTCCGATTAAGAGGCTTTCTCTGGGGATTTTCTTTATTCTGGGAAAGCGAAAATATCATCTTCAAATGCGAAGAGTGACATTTGTCGAGGGTTCTCTGGTTCTTCAGAAGTTCAAGTTATCAAAGTGGTTAAGGGCTGGCCCCAATCCAGAAATACACTGGAGAGAGATTGCTTAGACGATTCTCTTTCTAATGAGGAAAGACTGGACAACTCGATTGAGAGGACTTTACCACTAGGGATAAGACCGACTAGAGTGATATTGATACAATATGAATGTGAGTGTAAATCAATAATGCATGATGTATGTATGTATATGCGGACAAAACTGATGCGACATACAGACTAATTGATGGACATGACTGGATACTCGGCCACTGCAGGGGACGAAGAGGTATCGCTGGTCCAAGAGTAACAATTCTGCCTTGCTTAGGAGAGATAGTCCCTATTGGGAGCTATGTTGGTCGGGCTTAGGAGGTAAGAACTCTGTCGGGGATGTCAGATGGAACATTCGCATCAAACACAGTTGATCCTTCATTCAGGTGCACTGGTGTAGAAGAAGTACTTTGATTCTGTACTTTGAGGTTCGATTACTTCTGGAGAAGTGATCGATGTTCTTTCGATGTTCAACAGTCAAAAGAAATTGCCATCTTTATTTTAAAAGCAGAAAAAGTTTGACAAGTAAATTCATTTTTGTTTTATTTCAAGAATCAGTAATCATTTTAAAATGTCATTCTATAAAGCTAAAACAAATAAGAATTATACACAAAAGCACAAGGGCTCAAATTTTATTGATAGGATGGAAATCAGCCAAGTGCGTGATTCCATAGAGTATTTACAAAGTTTAGAAAATGGTAATTTAAGGGAAAAGGGCTTCATTAAAACATAACGACCGCTATCCTTTTACCAACTTTGAATTCTGGACATCCTGAGCTTCCGTTGAAGATGACCGTGACTGGAGTTTCTTCTCGGATGGTGTAACTGCTGCTGAGGATTTACCCGTGTCAGACATAGTTACTTGCCATGAAACCCTAACTTTTTCCTGGATTGTACTTTGAGATTTCCAATCCACCGGGATGAGTTTTGATTATGTCTCTAATTTTTGCCTAAACCGCCTTTTCGGGTTTTCAATCCACCGAGGCGTTTTATTTTTTTTTATTATTATTTTTTTATTTAGGAAAAGTATTTCTTGACTACGTCAACATTTGTGGGGTAGGTAAATTCCTCTCCATCCATAGTTGCGAGTCTCAAGGCGCCGCCTGAGAATGCTTTCTTGACCACATAGGGGCTGTCATAATTCGGGGTCCATTTGCCCCGAGAATCAGTGAGAAATGATTGTATCTTCTTGAGCACGAGGTCTCCTTTCCTGAAGACGCGAGGTCGGACCTTTTTGTCAAACGCCCTCTTCATCCTTTACTGATACAACTGACCATGGCATAAAGTCGTCATTCGCTTTCTTCGATCAGATTTAGTTCATCGTGTCGACTTTGAAACCATTCAGCCTCTATTAGCTTAGCTTCCATCAATACCCGGATTGATGGGATCTCTACTTCTATGGGGAGCACTGCCTTCATGCCATATACTAGAGAGAAAGGGGTTGCCCCTGTTGAAGTGCAGGCAGATGTGCGATAACCGTGGAGAGCAAAGGGTAGCATTTCCTGCCAGTCTTTGTAGGTTACAACCATCTTTTGAACAATCTTCTTGATGTTCTTGTTAGCCGCTTCTACCGCTCCGTTCATCTTGGCTCGGTAGGGAGATGAGTTATGGAGTTTGATCTTGAACTCAGCGCACAACTCTTTCATCATCTTATTGTTCAAGTTAGATCCATTATCAATAATGATCTGGCCAGGAACACCATAACGATAAATAATATTGTTTTTGATAAATCGGACCACCACTTGTCGGGTTACATTAGCGAATGACGCTGCTTCGACCCACTTGGTGAAGTAATCGATGATTACCAGGACGAACCGATTCTGTTTGAAGCTTTGGGTTCGATCATGCCGATCATGTCGATTCCCCATATGGAAAAAGGCCATGGGGAAGAGAGAACTTTGAGATGCGCTGGCGGTACATGGATTTTGTCAGCGTATATCTGACACTTGTGACACGTTCTCATGTACTTGTAGCAGTCGGATTCCATGGTCAACCAATAGTACCCAGCTCTTAGAATTTTTCTCGCCATTGTGTGTCCATTGGCATGAGTGCCAAAGGATCCTTCATGAATTTCTTTCATCAGCCTGTTTGCTTCTGGTCCGTCTACACATCGGAGCAAGACCATGTCAAAGTTTCTCTTATAGAGTGTATCGCTGCTCAGAAAGAAGCTACCTGTCAACCTTCTGAGGGTCTTTCTGTCCTTCCTGAATGCTCCAGCAGGGTACTCTTGTTTTTGAAGGAAGCATTTGATATCGTGATACCAAGGTTTGTCGTTTATGACTGCTTCAATTGTGAAGATGCAAGCGGGCCGTTCAAGGCGCATTATGTCGATCTTAGGTAAGTCGTTCCATTGACCTACACTAATCATGGAAGAGAGAGTGGCTAAGGTGTCATCCATGTGATTTTCTTCACGAGGGATATGATGAAACTCGATTCTGTTGAAGAAGGGTAACAACCTTCTTGCGTAATCTTTATAAGGAATCAATCCTGATTGGTATGTGTTCCAATCTCCTTTGATCTGATTGATAACCAGGGCTGAGTCTCCATATACATCCAAGTTCTTGATCCTTAAGTCGATCGCTTCTTCGAGACCCATGATGCAAGCTTCATATTCGGCCTCGTTGTTTGTACACTTGAATGTCAGCCGGGCGGTTAAAGGAATGTGGGTACCCTGAGGTGTTATGATGATTACCCCAATTCCGTTTCCATAACGATTGACAGCTCCATCAAAGATTAATCCCCATTGGGAACCTAGTTCTGGCCCTTCACTAGGTAGCGATTCATTGCAATATTTCATTTTTAGATACCTGACATCTTCGTCTGGGAAGTCAAACCCGACTGATTCCTGATCGTCAATCCGTTGATGAGCTAAATGATCGGCTAAAACACTTCCTTTTATGGCTTTCTGAGCGTGGTACTCAATGTCGTATTTTGATAACAACATCTGCCAACGGGCTATTCTTCCCGTGAGAGCAGGCTTTTCAAAGACATACTTGATTGGATCCATTTTGGAGATTAACCAAGTAGTGTGACGAATTATATACTGGCGAAGACGTCTGGCTGTCCAAGCCAGAGAACAACAAGTTTTCTCAAGCATAGTGTACCGAGTCTCGCAGTCGGTGAATTTCTTGCTCAGATAGTAAATGGCAGACTCTTTCTTTTTGGTTTCGTCTTGTTGGCCAAGTACACAACCCATGGAGTCTTCTAAGACTGTTAGGTAGATAATCAGTGGTTTTCCTTCCACTGAAGGTGATAGAATCGGTGGGTTCAATAGGTATTCCTTGATACAGTCGAAGGCGGTTTGGCGGTCCTTTGTCCAAACGCAGTCCTGATTCTTTTTGAGTAATTTGAAAATCGACGCACATGTCGCGGTCATGAGGAATATAAATCTGGAAATGCAGTTCAGACGTCCCAATAATCCTCTGACTTGTTTTCAGTCTTTGGAGAAGGCATTTCTTGAATGGCCTTGACCTTGTCAGGATCAACTTCAATTCCTTTCTGGCTGACGATGAACCCTAAGAGTTTCCCTGAACGGACACCGAAGGTGCATTTGTTGGGATTCAAGCAGAGTTTGTACTTTCTCAACCGCTTGAATAGCTTTGACAGGTGGGTCACATGCTCCTCCTCTGTTCTAGATTTGGCAATCATGTCATCGACATATACCTCGATTTTTTTATGTATCATGTCATGAAACAGAGTAGTCATGGCCCGTTGATAGGTTGCCCCGGCGTTCTTTAAACCGAACGGCATTACCTTGTAACAAAAAGTCCCCCGTGGGGTGATGAAGGAAGTCTTCTCCATGTCTTTCAGCGCCATTTTGATTTGATTATAGCCCGAGAATCCATCTATGAAGGAGAAGACTTTGAAATTTGCTGTACTGTTAACCAGCATGTCAATGTATGGTAAAGGAAAGTCGTCCTTTGGACTAGCCTTGTTTAGATATCTGTAATCTACACACATTCTGACCTTTCCTTCCTTTTTCGGAACTGGTACTATGTTGGCTAACCATTCAGGATATTTCGATGTGGCGAGAAAACCCGCGTCAATCTGTTTCTGGACTTCCTCTTTGATTTTGATGGCCATGTCTGGGTGAGTTCTTCTCAACCTCTGTTTTACCGGCGGACATTCTGACTTTAACGGTAGATGATGTTCCACGATGCTGGTATCCAACCCTGGCATGTCCTGATAGGACCAAGCGAATACATCGGGAAACTCTTTGAGAAGCTTTATTAAACTTTCTTTGACAGCGAGACCGAGTATTGCCCCAATCTTGACATCTTTTCTCTCTTCCCCTGAGCCCAAGTTGACCATTTCCAACGGCTCTTTGTGAGGCTTAATGGACTTTTCCTCTTGTCTGAGTAGTCGTGAGATCTCTTCTGGAATTTCTTCGTCTTCTTCTTCTTCAACTTCAAATACCAGGAATTCAAAGTTGGGAGAGGCATTGGATCATACGTTTCAATGGGGTTTAAAACAAGCAATCTGCATGACGTGTTGATTTGTGTTTAGAAGAGATAGAGAAAATGTAAGAGTGTGTGCAGTATTTTTTTTGATAACTGCTTGTTTTTATTATTTGTATTGTTTTTTAGGATTACCATTTAAAAAAAAATGAAAAGAGAAAACAGCAATTAATGCGGAAATTACAGAACGACGATTATTTATTTATGATTTTGTCGATTCTTGAAACTACAGCCCTATAAAACAAAACTCTGTCGCTTTGGGCGAAGCGAAGAGGGATATTTACAGAAAGTGAGCCCTATCAAAACATCCGTTTCACCTGGGCAGGGTGAAAGGTTAAGATAAAGACAACAATTACTTTAACTTATGAACAATCTTAGGAACATCGACTGCAACCCATTGGCGGCGAACTCCTCGGTGAATCACAAAGTCTGGTACCTTCCTTCTTGATTTGTCTTCAGAAATAACGACAATTTTTAGTGGAGAAGGATCGTTGGAATCTGTCTCCCAGGCAGAGTTTTCGTAGGAGGATTCCTCGGTTGTATTTTTCATAGTATTTGTGCTCTCAGGCGTATCTCCCCATCCAGTTGGCTGGATGTCCTCGAGCCTGATACGAGAGCTTTCCGGAGCGGTGTACTTGACCATGAAGTCGAATTTTCCACTTGGTTGTCCCAGGGTGTCCCACACCTCTTTGGAACTGGAGGAGTCATCTCTTTCAATGACGTTGACCTCGGGAAAAGTATAGTTAATGAATTATAGTCCTGCAAATTTTGCAAATTCATCGTCATGTTGGACGTTTTCTAAATGCCCTGAGTGTTGATCCCATGATTCGGCGGGGACGCAGGTATTTGTCTCAATGATGCTCAGCTGATTTTCATTGTTCGGCTGATTTTCTTCCCCCAAGTCTCCTGGGTACGGCTGCTAGATAGACAAACCATCCTTCAGGCCATAATAGTCGTGGTCAAAGTTATACCTCATTGAAGTGTCCTCCTCCAATGAGTTTGGTGGAGCACAACATCCTTCTGGATCACAATCTCCGTATATCATTTCGACATCTGACCGTGGTATAAATCTCGGACCTTGTGCGGGATAGAAAAATGGTGTAGGCACCTCTTCCTGAGACATATAACCGTCCTTGTTAAGATAGGACTCCCATTCTTTCTCCATGTCGGAGGGATCTCCCTCGTTGATGGTATGTACTTCTTGAGACACTGGGTGAAGGAAACCTCCACTGTGGAAGAAGTCCTGAATGGGATGAAGACTTTCATTGTTAGAAGCAGTCTGGGTACAGGTTGGAGAAAAGCCAAGACCTTTCTTCGCTTTGTTATTAGTAGGAACGACAAGATGTCCCCATCCTTTCGCGCTATTACTCTCGATTACTTTGAGAGCATCTTTGTACGAGGATATGGACGTCCCTTTTTCTAGTTGATCCTCATTGCTCACCGAAAGCGCTTGGAACTGAGTTCCAACAACCTCCTCGGGTTCTACACAAGTGGATAATGAAAGGTTACTCACGATCAAGGCTTGCTCTCCACAGACCGTGACGAGTTGGTCTTTCTTAACAAACTTCAGCTTCTGGTGAAGTGTCGAAGTTACTGCCCTAGCCTGGTGTATCCAAGGTCTTCCTAATAAGCAACTGTATGTTACCTGGATATCCATGTCCTGGAAAGTGACTAGGAAAATGTGAGGACCGGTAGTTATGGGAAGGTCGACTCACCAATAACTGTTTTTCTGGACCCATCAAATGCTTTAACGACGACCTCACTGCCTCTCATCGGAGATCCTTTGAATGATAGTTGCATCAGAGTGGACTTGGGCATAACGTTGAGAGCTGATATGGTGTCCACCAGTACGCTGGCTAAAGCATCTTCCTGGAAGTTAACGGTGATATTGAGTGCCATGTTGTGACTTTTACCTTCATTTGGGAATTCCTCATCACTAAACCCCAAGTTGTTGCAGGAAGTGATGTTAGAGACGATGCTATTGAATTGTCGTATTGACACATCCTGTTCCACAAAGGCCTGTTCTAAGACTTTCTGTAGAGCCTCTATGTAGGCTTCAGAACTGAGGAAAAGTGTTAGCACTGAGATTTTTGAAGGAGTTTGTAACAACTGCTCAACAATGTTGTATTCACTCCTTTGGATGAGCTTCAGCATCTCATCATCGTTCTTTGAAAGGTCGGGATTACAAGATTGACCGACTGGTGGATTGGGAACTTCTGTTTGAGGTTCCTTTTCTCTGCTGGGTTCTTCAACTCCTCTGTTCAAGATTCTACCGCTCTGTGTTACTCGACTGATGTCTGCAATATTCACGACGGAGGGTAATGGAATTTCCTTTCCATTCTCAACTGTTGTTGCACCGTATTTGTAAGGGATAGCCTTAGTTGATTCATACAGTATCGGTCCCGACAGATAGATGACTACGGGAGGCTTCTGATTTTTCTCACTGTCGTAAGTAACTTCAATCAATTCTTAGTTAAGAACCTTCGATTCGTCAAGTAGGGGGATGATGGTACAAACATCCTTGGTCCTTTCATGATCAGAGATTACAACCACATCTTTAATCTGATCAATGAAATAGTCGGGCGTCTAGCTGATAGACCCCGAAGCCGGATAATGTTGGATTTATTTTTGTTCTAATTGACTCTAAAGGGCTGTTCGCACGAGGTAACATCCTTGATTATTCTTCGAGAAAACTCTACAGCGCTCGTAATTATGTGGTAGCACATGGCCACGTCCGCTTTGAATGCAGTGTAACCTCACTAGATCTGTTTCCGCAGATCGGACATCCTGACTTTGATGCCGATTAGGGTCCCCATTTGTCACACTGATTTGTTGCGTGTCTTCGTCCATATAGATCGGAAGCCACCAGTGGTTCAACAAGTGTTGCAAAGTTCTTTGAACGAGAGCGCACCCTTGGTTACTCTCGCAACATATTTTACAGCTCAGATAATCATGTGAAGTGAGAAAACCGAGTCGGACTTGCTTGGCATGTAACTCCACCAAGCTGGTATTCATCAAACGAATATCGAAGATTTGAACCATGTTAATCTGATAAGGATTTCTATCATGGTAGTCCTGGATCCACCCAAGATCCATCTGACGCTGGAGGGCCTCTTGTACAAAAGAGCATCCCTGTTTGTTTACCGAGCAAGTCAGACATGAATTGTAATCGTGCCGCGGCAGATTATGATACTGGATTTGCCTTGAGTGCATTGCCACTAAGTTGACATTCATTTCACAGATATCATGGTTCTGAATGATGTTGGAACTCGTATAAGTCATGTTGACTCCACGAATTCGACGCTCCGAGATCCATCCGAGATCCAATTGTTCCTATAGAGCTGCTTGCACCACATAACATCCCTGATTGTTTATAGAGCAGATATCACATCAGTGATAATTGTGAGGTGGCACATGGCCGTATCCGCTCTATCTACAATGCATCTTGACCAAATTGCCCTCAATAAGAATACATCATGAATTTGATAGTTGTTGTTAGACTCTCCCTCTATCAAATTTACTGCAGCTTTCTCGTGTTGAGGCAGCGGGTTCGTGAGAACATTCGGATTCGTATCTTTTAAAGATAAGACCCCGCTTCTAACAAGCTTTTTCACATCAGATTTGAAACTGAGACAGTTTTCTATGTTATGCCCTGGTCCTCCTTGACGATAAGGGAAAGTCTGGTCCGCTTTGAACCAAAAAGGTGGATTTGACGGTACTGTAAGAGGAGACCTGGTTTGGACGTGCCCCTTGACCAGTAATAACAGAAATAGTTCTGCGTACAACACCGGTATAGGGTCAAACCCTGGTGGTCACGTTGTACTGTTGTTGTTATATGGAGGACGAGCCTGCTGAAGAGGCTGTTGTGTCCTTTGCTGATATTGCTGTTGATTAGATTGGCTCTGAGCAACCTGAGGTTGATACATAGGATCAGGCACAGGGTTGATAGCAGGAGTTACAGCTTCTACTGGTTAGTACCGTCACCTTTGCTTTCTGAGAGAGATATTCCCAATATCCTACTCTTTTTTCTTAGGGAGAGCACTACCGTATCATTTCGTTCTGCTTGATGATCCAGCGTCTTTAACTAGCCATCCTTCTCGGACTGCTTCCTCAAGACGAACTCCCATGCCCACCATCTCGGTGAAGTCACTGGGCGCACTGGCTACCATTCGGTCATAGTAGAATGAGCTCAAGGTTTTTAAGAAGATCTTTATCATCTCTTTTTCCTCAAGAGGTGGACAAATCTGGGCGCCAATTTCATGCCATCTCTAAGCGTACTCCTTAAAGGTTTCCTTATCCTTTTGTGACATCGATTTGAGCTGATCTCTGTCTGGTGCCATGTCCAGGTTATACTTATATTTTTGAACGAAGGCAGCACCAAGATCCCTAAAAGTGGCGATCTTGGTGCGGTTTAAACCCATGTACCATTTTAATGCGGCACCGGTTAAGCTATCCTGAAAATAGTGGATCAGCAGCTCTCGGTTCTTTGTCTGAGCTGACATTCGTCGAGCGTACATCACCAAATGGCTTTGAGGGCAAGAGTTCCCCTTGTACTTTTCAAAATCGGGCACCTAGAATTTGTGCGGGACTTTCACATTGGGGACCAAACAAAGGTCTGCGGCGTCCTTTCGAAATAAATCCTGACCGCAAAGGGCTTGCAGTTCTTTCTGCATCTTCAGGAATTTCTCCTGGAATTCCTTCATTCTGTCATCCACACTTGTGTTTCCACCAGAAGGTATCTGTGGAATCTGTCCTTCCAGGACAGCGTGCACCACGGGTGGGGGTACCGTTACTATTGTAGTGAATCTTGGCGTTTCCCAAAGTTTGTAACCTTCAGGAGTTATTGTCATGCCCCTGGCATCTTCGCTTTCCCGAAGTTTGTAACCTTCAGGCCCAGCGGTTTCTGCTGCAGTTCCCAGATCTTTAGTGATCGGCGGAACGTATCCTTTAGGGATAAAGTTAACAGGCATGCCCCAAGGACGATCTTTCGGCATTTTATACCTAGGATCATACTTATCCACTATGGGCGTTGATGCGATTTCTGAGATCACAGTCCTTTGTTGTTGCATCTGAGCTTCTGCTAGAGCTTGCATGTCGTTATGAAGCTTTCTCAGATCCTCTTTCAGAGTGTTGATCTGTTCTCTCAACTCTCTGTTCTCTTCCTCGATATCGTCCATCTTTTTCTGACGATTGGCTTGAGTATTGTACGAATGAGACAGTTTGACTCTAGAATCGAGACCCAAACGTGAGATTCGTAGATAAGAAGAATGTGTTATGCAAGAATGATGAATGCAATGATTATTGTATATTTTTGTTTAATCAAAGTAAACTTCGACAATGGGATTGCAAATATCAAACAGTGGGGAAACCCCGTTTTATTGAATTCAAAGGATTGCGGAAATGGAAATCAGTAATTTACACAGTGCTGCGAAGGGAAATCTAAGCTAATGGATCCCGAGTCCTCTCTGAGGAGAGCTCAGGTGCGGGTTCTGGTATTTTCCTTTTCTTTGACCGGGGCTCTTCAGCCATTGTCGGGTTGTCATTCCTTTGCCAAGTGAAAGGAGAAAGCAAATTCCTTTGGTCATCCTGATTTTCTACAGCATGTTGCTCTAAAATCTCAATCAGAGCATCCTTTTCTCTTAACAGTTGTTGTATTTTCTTGCACTCCACATTGAGAATACGGTACTTGTTCCTCCAAGACCTCTTCTCCTGTTGAACTTTGCTGAGAGTAACCTGAAGTTTTTCCGTCTCAGACATAAAATAAAGGGCAGAGTCCCTTAATGGAAGAACTTCCTGATGAGGGTGAGGCATCCTCAGCTTGAGAGTTCTAGTTTGTACCTAGTGGAGGTAAGGCTCCACCGAGACACAGTTTGGTTTTCCTAGAGACTCTCTTCCTTTCCTATGAATGTGTTTCCAAGCATGCACTATTTCCATCTTTAGTGCCCTATCATTTTCTCCTTCCTTGAAGAAAAGACCTTCCAGATGAGCATTGCGTGGGATATGCCTCATCGGGTATCCAAATTGACGACGAACTAAAACTGGATGATAATTGATTCCTCCCTTAGTTCCTATAAGGGGTATATTTGGGAAATTTCCACAACGGTAGATGATTCTGATCCCGTCATAGATTCTATTGTACCAATCGATGTCAGAGTTGGTAAGAGACATGATTCTCTGTGACCAACGTAAAGTATTCTTTTGATCCCAAAATGCAGCAGACTTGGGCAAGTGGGAAGTGAACCATTTGTACAGCAGGGGTACACAGCACGTGATCATTCCTCTGCTATACAAATTCCTTAAGTGTACCGAATGATAAGTATCTGCGAGCAAAGTCGGTACAGGGTTTCCAATCAGAAAAATCTTAATGGCGTTGATATCTACAAAGTTACCAATGTTGGGAAACAGAAATAACCAGTAGGTGAGTAAAACAAAGATGCTCTCGAAAGCGGCCACGTTCCCTATACTAGAAAAGTACAGAGCTTTCTTTGTCAATAACTGGGCTGGCAAACCCTGGATTCCACCCTTAGTGGTCATGTGAGTCCTGACTTCTGACTCGTCCAAATAAATTTCCCTTGCAATTGTTTGATCCTTTGGAATTTCTTCCAGTCCAGAAAATGGAGCTTGATCAGTAATGTGAAGATCAGTCACGTGAGAGTACTCCTCTAGTGTTGGTGCAAGCTGGTAATCCGATAATGTGAAACAGTGATAGACCAGATCTTAAAACTGGATTAGCATGGACAGGATTCCCTCAATTACATGACCCTTAATAGAGACAGCAGTCCTCCGTATTTAGCTCTGAAAGCATTAGGGTTGGTGATCATTCTAGCCAATCCTCTTAAATCCTCTAGTTTTGGAACCTTGAAGGTATACTTGTGAGTTTTCCTTCTACCGAAATCCATTAGCGCAATTTCCTTTCTCTGACATTTGCAATCATTGTCTTAGTTTAATTTGAAAAAGAGAGACTAGAAGAGAAGTTTTTTTTTTTTTTTTAATGTTTTTTAAATGAATGTATGAATGCAGCACACAAAAACATAGAAAAAACATGGGGTCAAAGGGTCGGTGTCATGAAGTCAAGGCTCTACCCCCCCAAAGGTTTATACTGGTGATTTTTTGTACCTGTCTGCAAAATCATTGACCTCTCTTGGGATAACAACAACAAGCAGATCGCCAGTGAGCTGATGTATCCTAGAGTGACCTCATATGAGGGTAGTATCGCATGACAACTATTTCTGATAGCTTCCGCACTACAAAATGGTTTCAGCCTACTAAAAACCTCAGCTTCTCAGATAACCCAGTCGACCACACTACTTTCAACAACCGAAGTCGTATAGGCAATGTATCTGCAAAGGGAGTCTCCACTGAGTTTGATGGTCGATCGGGCACTATTAACTGGGATTCACTCCCCGCAAGATTACCCGCATTGCCATCACCTATCTTAGGTGTATACTCAATCTTTCCACATGAGGCATCACACGCATTCCCATTAGCAGAAATATAAACACAGATATCAATTAGGAAAAGCAGTATATATATTTGTCTTAATCATCCTAGACCTCTAGTCTTATGATCCTATATAGACAATGACTCCCCAACAGAGTTGTCATTTCTGTGATATCTTGTTGATTTTTAAGGTTTCCACCGAAAATTGTAAGAAAGAGAACTTGGGCCCCACGGTGGGCGCCATTTTTCTGTAGCGCGATTTTTGTGGTCCTGAGTCACGACCGCTTGGGTACTACAGTTCAATTCATTTTTTATCCAATTGAGCTGATTAAGGAAGGGAAATAGATGTCTCCAATTAACCCTACTTGCATACTGAGTTTGAACAGCGGTCTGTTAGGTCACAGATGCTTTGCGGATGTGGGGCCTTTCTTCGATTTATTTTGTTAAGATTCAAATGTCTGGATCATTTGCGAGGTTTTTGGTAAGATGTTAGGATTTGGTGCTTTTGGGATTGATATATGGTTTTTTTTATTAGTATATTCGCTAAGATTTTTGCAATCTTATGCCTACGTATTCCCGTTTAACGAAATAGGGAAATCAGAGCGATCGTAGTTCCTCCTATTCTATGGGAGGAAAGAGGTTGTTTTGGTGTCTTGTTCAAAGCCCAAGACGTGAATCTAAAGGGTGGTTTGTATCTTGTTCAAAGCCCAAGATGTGAAGCTAAAGGGTTTTGGCTAAGAGAGAATTTGTCATCTCTAAAGAGGAGTTGTTGATGTTTGTATGTTGTGAGCAAGGCATGACTTTGATGCTAAAAGGTTGATTGACTCAACCGGGGTTTTCTTTATACAAAGCCTAAGAGGAGGCTATAGACCCAATAAGAGGGTGTTTATTATTTGTCTCGTACGAAGCCCGAGATAGAGGCTAAAAGGGTTGACTCAACAAGAGAGTACTAACAAGTGACAGACTCAACAAGAGAGTGCCTTTATCTGTCCTATATAAATACCAAGACAGAGGCTAAAAAGGTTGACTCAACAAGAGAGTCTGAAGGTGATTGACTCAACAAGAGAGACTTTCATACTCAACAAGTGAGTGTTTTGCTGTCTCGTACGAAGCCCGAGATAGAGAATAAAAGGGGATTGACTCACCTAAGTGAGTCTTTTAAACTCAACAAGAGAGTGATTTATAGGTGTCTTGTATGAAGCCCAAGACGGAGGCTAAAAGCTTGACTCAACGAGAGAGTCTTTTATACTCAACAAGAGAGTGTTTTATATCTCCTACGAAGCCCGAGACGGAGGCTAAAAGTTTGACTCAACAAGAGAGTCTTTTATACTAACAAGAGAGTGTTTTATATCTCGTACGAGGCCCGAGATGGAGGCTAAAAGTTTGACTCAACAAGAGAGTCTTTTATACTCAACAAGAGAGTGTTTTATATCTCGTATGAAGCCCGAGATGGAGGCTAAAAGTTTGACTCAACAAGAGAGTCTTTTATACTGAACAAGAGAGTGTTTTATATCTCGTAGAAAGCCCGAGATAGAGGCTAAAAGTTCGACTCAACAAGAGAGTCTTTTATACTCAACAAGAGAGTGTTTTATATCTCGTACGAAGCCTTAGATGGAGGCTAAAAGGGTGTTGACTCAACAAGAGAGTCTGAAAAGTTTAGCTCCGTTGGGGAGAATCATTTGTACAAAGCCCAAGAGGAGGTTGTCTGTGCTGGTGACTGTTTCGGTTTAGTGATAGGTCCAGTGCGTTGGATAAAAGAGAAAATCAGTTCTTATATGTAATACCCCAAAATTTGCCCTCTCATTTCTTCATATCATTTAGCATGAGCTTTCATTTCATTTCATTGCATTCAAGCATAGAAAAATAAAACGTCAAGCATTTAGCATTGCATCTTGCATAAGGGCATGTGATCATTGGTTCTTTAGGTGTTGATTATCCAAGGCAAGAGAATAAGAGCCAAGTGTTTCTCACAAGTCTCAAGGGTTTCTTAAGCCATATGTCATCCCTACTTGATCCACAAGGCCTGGGAAGAGGAGAATTCATCAAGAAGATTGTGCAGTGCATGATCTCCTACATAAGGCAGTCAAAAATTGGAATCTGACCCCCTAATGGGAAAGCTCTTTGAGTTTTTATCATCTCCAAATGGCATATCTCATCATTGTTTGAGAGAATACACATCATATTCAGAGGAAATTGGATTTGGAGGATGTGTTATTTCCTCCTAACTAGAGGGTGCCAAAATTAGGGTTTGGCCTAAAATAAGTTTATCTCTTATTTTTTGGGCAATACTTGATCTCATGGTATTCCTTATGTTCTTAAGTGTGTATGGATGGAAAATTGCTCATCAATTGGTTTCAGAAGGGTCTCAATTGATCAGTTGCTTGATAATCAAGAAATTAGGGAAAAAGTCAACTGTGCAGTGAAAAAAGTCAACTCTTGACTTTCTAAGGTCAAATTCATGAAATTCATGTTATATTTTTTCAATGGACAAAGTTTGATCATGAAATGATGGAGGAATAATGAAAAATCAAGAAATCACAAAACTGCCAAAAATGGAAACTTTAGGGTTGCCAAAAATAGTAAGTTTGGACCATTTTGCACCCTACTTTGAGGCTCTCTTTCTCCAAGATAAAAGCTTCAAACCTCAGGCCCAAGTTGAGCCAATTAAAGTTCATGTTCTAAGCTTCAAATCCATATAAAGAACATCTCCATTGGATCAATATTGAGTGAGATATGATTGATCAAAGTTTGAGAAAACTAGGTCCAAAATCAAGTCATGACCAAGAATGCCCAGGCCTACGCGCCATAATTTTTACAAACACTTGGTGTGCCAAATTTTCACCCATTTTTCTTAATGATAAATGCTCCAAATGAAAAACTTTTCAACATCAAAATTGTTCCTTGCCATGCCCTCTTCAATGTTGATGTTGGACAAATTTTGATTTGGTCAAGTTATGATGGAGATATATTGGTCCAAAGTTGGTTGCTTCACACTAAAAATTTCCCAATTCACATGGCCATGCCCAACTCAATTTTCCACGCCATACACCAGTCTTGGTTTCCAATGTTTCAAGTCACTTTTGAATATGTTCCAAGCTTCAATTCAATCCAATTTTCACACTAAACTTGTAGTATTACACCTCCTCTTTTCATTGATCCTAAGAACTCATCAAATCATCCACTAAGTAAGGAGAATTTCATTGGCAAACTACCATAATCATCACTGATGCATTAACTGATGTTAGCAGGCTGTGTACACGATTTGGTTCAGTCATCTCACAAACACTTCATGTACTTTATTTCCTCATTTGAACAAACATCCTTATTACCATACCTATGCATATCAGCCATCATACATCAGGGAGGAAAATTTTCAAAGGAGAAACTTACACCATAAGCAATGTCATGACATGCTACATAACATAACCTCATCACCTCAGCTTCACTCTCATCCTCACCACAACTGTCATAAGCTTAACCACACCATAGCATAACCATTGTCCACTCGCCCTAACTAACTTGACTCAGTTAGTTAGGGATAACTCACCTTAACCATGTTAACTCAACCTAACTCACTCACTTGACCTTGGGTTAACAAATTTAACTCAAACTATAAATGAGAATTTCACTTCACAAATCAAAGGTCAGCTTCATTTTTCTACATTCACCTCAAAGTTCTTCTCATTGTCTCTCTCAATTTCTCTCTATTTTCTCTCTGAGTTCACACGAATCCATCATCATTCTCATCTAACTTCATCTTCAAGCTTCATCCTCGAGCATCATTGAATTTGAAGTAGCATTGCATTGTTGAAGTAGCTACACTGCAGATCCATATTCATCTCCATTCTTCAGAGATTGTAAGCCTTTATTTGGCCAAGTGAAGCTCAAGGAGGAAGCATAACTCTCTGGCTTTCTTTTAACTCTAGTTTTCAAAAATTTTCAGGTTTTAATATCTCAAACCTTCCTAGCACGATTTGCATCTTGTTTAGTTTGTTTTTTGTTGATATGAGCTCAATAGGAGCATTTGACAATCCGGCTAGTTGATAAGCCTCTTAGAGGCATAGATCCAAAATCTAGGGCATGTTTTGATCTCCTCTGTTCTCTATGTATGTGCTTGGTATGTGAAAAATAATGGTGGATTCATGATGTATGCAACGCTAACTTCATTTTGATATCATGTTTGTGCATTTCTGGAGATTTTGAGGTTTGCAAGTGGTGGTTTCTCGCCGGAGAAGATGACCGGAGGTCCTTCTCCGGCCGGTGGTCTTAATTGCTAGGGTTTCTGAGTTTTAAAACATGGCCGTTGATTTTTTTTCATCGTGTGGGTAATACTATGCCAGCGCATTAATGAAGTGATTGCATGCGTGTGATTGTATGACAGTTAATATGTGCATGCAGTGATGTCCACATGATTGTATTGGTTTTATTGATCTTGACCGTATGATTGATCTAACGTCCATGGTGTTGCCAACACATTAATGGAATTCTGCTCCTCGCGTGTTATTTCTTTTTTGAATTCTGATGATTGTGTGTGTGCGTGTAAGGGAACTATCATGTGTCTGCCTCGTGGACTGTTGGATGCGCGTACTTTAATGATTAATTCATGTTGACTTGATTGTGTGGCCATGATTGCATTTGATCATTAATTGCATGTACACTCATCACACACGATCACACGCATATTGGACTTGGACTCTAATTGTTGTTTGCACCCCACCCTGAGCCCATCATTAATTTTTGAACGTGAAAATTGCTTCTCTGCACCCCCTACTTGTTTTCTTTCTTGCTTTTTAATTTCTTTTTGTACATGTTTCATAATTGAGTTTTAAAAATACCAAAACGTCATTAAAAATTCTATAAAAATTCATGTGATATCTGAGAATGTTAAAATAATTTTCTATATTTTTTAATTGTGATTTTGTGAATATTTGCTTATTAATCCATATTTTTCTTTTATTTCTTTTGAAATAGGTTTCTATTTTCACACCCTTATTTCACAAATTTATTTCTCATAGATCCTTAAACATTTTTGCATCAATCTTTTTGTATCTTTTCAATAACATCCAAAAATTAATAAAAATATTTTTTTTTCATTTTTAGAACTTTCTCTTATTGCCTTTAGGTCCCTCACTTTTGCACTTTGGCTTATGGTTCATAAGTGACTATTGCTTGCTTGGTTGAGATCCTTTTTTTCTGAATTTTTGTATGATTTTTTGGTATGATGCTTACCTCTGGTTGAGGTCTCTCAAGACATAATTTGTTGATTTTTAAATCATGTTTGTTATTTCTTTGATGATTCTTGTTTGATGTTCCTTTTCATGAACTTCTTTGAACATTTTTGTTTACTTGCTTGATAAGGCACTTGTGCCATTGTATGAGATCACTCTTCTTAACTTCTTGAGCCATGTTTATATCATTGTAGGTTTGTTGATTGAAACTATAGGTCATTGGTTTGAAGTTTATTTCTTTTTGTGTATATGGTCAATACTAGTTTTACATGTTTTCTTTTGACCTATTTCCTCTTTCTTTTGCATCTAAGTGCCAACTTGAATTGTAATTGATTTGTAATTGGTTTGTTGATGCCATGCCATATTATCCATTTGCATTTCATATGATGTATGCCTCTGACCTTAAAGCATTACATTCCTTCCATATGCTATTCATATCTTACTTTACATACTTGTACATGTTTCATCCCAATGCATGTTCCTTTTACTTCTAACTTCTAAATAACTTGTAATTGCTTGAATGTGTTTGTCTTGTGCATCTTATATTCACATTAACATGACACATCACTTCTGACCTTGATACTTGAGTTTCATATTGATTTCTTTTTGGGTTTGACTTTTTCCTTAAGTGTTTTCTTTCCATGATTAATTCATGTTCATGCGGTCTCACTTCTTCTCCTAATCACTCTTAATGTTTGGATGCTTGATTGTATGCCTATATGACATTGTACATCATGTTTAGGCACATGTTTAGTTCATCCACATTCTGACCTTGACATTATTTGAAGCATAAATGCATGACCATTTTGTATAACCATTCATTCTTCATCTAGTTCTTTCATATTGCATTCCTTTGTGATTTAAGGAAGTGTGTGTGTGCATTTGATTTGTATTTGCTCTCATATTATTGGAGAACATTCTTATGATGTACATTCTGACCTTGTGCTTCCTTTAACCTTTAAGATGCTTTTACTTTGATTCTTGATTTGTCTAAGTTTCATTTGTTCATCTTAACTAGTTTATTCACTTGTAAATAATTGTGCTAACCATTTCAGGGGCTAATGGTAAGTCATATGAGTGTGGATATGCATCCACATTCTAATTTCTTTCCTCATCTTTTAATCATTCAATTTGTGTTGTTTAAGCATTCAATAATGCTTTGCCTTCATAATCTTTCTTATTCCCTCTTAGAAACAACTTAACTTCCATCTTGGAAGTAAGTTGCTTTCTTTCTCTCTTCTTCTTCTTTCTTTTAGAATTAGGTTTGTTGAACCACATTAACCATAGGATCTCCAAGCATGCTAACACTAGGGTGTGTCTTAGTCTCCTTGTAGTTTTCACCTTTGATCCTCTTTTTGAGTCACTTCTTCTCATCTTAAAACAAAAGCAAAAAACACTAATAAAGACATAACACCTATTGTATTTAGGCCTTTCATGTGGGAACAAGAAGGTGAGGGATCTTCTCTCATTTTCTTAGAATGTTTAGCGTACGTCCCATCTCGGGTCGATATGCGAGGCATTCGATCTTACATGAGGGACTTAAATACAATATGTGCTACGAAACACAAAATAAACAAAACACTTCTTGCTAAAAGACAAAAACAAACAATAACGTCTTTCCTTCGGGAATTCTTTTCTCATCTCACTCATTCTCAACGTACGAACGTGCTTCTTCTCGTTTTCTTGCAAGATGGTAACGCACTCGGACCAGCGAGCCTGCAACACCTGAGCTAGAACGTTAGTCGTTCCCTAAAAAACACAAACAATCCATCCCTAGTGAGGGGAACTACGTCGCTTTGATTCTCATGCTCCCGATGAGATACGTAGGCAGTGGGGTAGGGCCCATTCGAGCACTTCTTTTATTTTCCCTACATTTGTTTCTCTTTCTCTTTCCATTCCTTTTCCAGTTCTCTAGCTAGCAGTTCTTTTTTCAGTATTCTTTTCTTACACCCTTTGATTGAGACCAGCAAGCGTGGATCCCATCGGGTACGATGGACGCGTGGGGGTGCTAATACCTTCCTCGCGCGTAACCGACTCCTGAACCCAGTTCTCTTGGTCGCAAGACCATGCTCTTTCCTTCCCTTCAGGTTTATGCGGTGTTTCCTTTCCCTCTCTTGGGATAAATACACATTGCTGGCGACTCTGTTTCGGTGCCACTTTCGCATTTGTACTTGGATGAAAATCTCGTGAGCGACAGCTGGCGAATTTGCTGGGGATCGAACCCAGAATCTCTGGTTTCCTTAGCGAGTCAATCCTGCACTTGTCTGTTTTTCTTTCATTGGGTGTTTACTGTTGTACTGTATTTATTGTTGTACTGTATTATTATTTACTGTATTACTACTTTACTGTATATTACTGTATTTACCGCATTTTAGCATTTTTAATTCATATACTATATTATGCTATACTGCTGTACTGTTTTCTGTTTGACAGGATGGGGTATTCTGAGAGATAGGCCCAATACCCAGGCCTGGGTGCACTTATGATTAGTGTGTTTCATGTCCTCTCGCGTTCCATCTCGGTTCGAGGAGGGAATATGAAACACAATCTGGATGTGGTTCTCTCTAGAGAATTTTGCGTTGTGGATCTCCCACGATGGTAGAGCTATCTGGAAGAGCTGTTAAGTCTGGATGACCTTTTAGGATGACCCCTCTTTATTTTGAGGTGAATCAGAGGACGATCTCTTTGTTTGGCGATAGCATTGTATCCTTCCGACTGAATGTGCTATTGCTTCTCATTCCGAGACCTGAATTTGAGGATCCTCACCTTCTAGTACATACATGTGAGATTTGGGGGATTGTTTACAGGTGTGCAGGAACCCTTGACCTTCAGAATACCCGATTTTCTTATGAGTTCTGGATTTGTTACTGAATCTGTGGTTCTGACCAGCCCACATTTTGTTATGGATTTGTTATTGGACTTCTTATCCTGGTGTTGTATATCTCACCAGATTCAGATTGCAGTACAGTGGATTCAGCTTTATTTGTGCAGCACTGATCACATGCCCTTGCATACATATCATCATTAGCATTCTTGCATTTAACCTTCATGTTTATTCATTTGCAGGGTATACTTTCTTTCGGTTCCAGTTGACAGTTCCCTTGTTCAATTATGGAGACTCCTAGTAAGAACAATGTGCATTATACTTTCTTTGACACAAAGGTGGGACAGTTACGAAAGATGATTTCTCTTATTACTCCAGACCATGTGGGTATGTTCCGAAAGGCTTATGGGGAGATTATGACCGTGGTTGTTGACTTGAATGCTTCAGAAAGGAGTGTCATCCATACGTGCTTACAATTTTATGACCCACAGCTAAGGTGCTTCACTTTCTCGGATTTTCAGTTGGGCCCGATGCTAGAAGAGTATGCCCTGCTTCTAAGTGTGCCTCTCAAGTACCAGATTCCTTTCAACTCCGATATGCGCCCTCCAAAGCCTGAAGAGATAGCTAAGGCCCTCCATCTAAGCGTACCTGTGGTAGCAGATAACCTCGCCACCAAAGGAGGTTTATCTAGTTTTCATTTGGACTTCTTGGTTGCCAAAGCTGAAGAATATGCTGCTAAGTCTTAGTGGGAAACCGTTTGTGCAATCCTGGCTTTGAGTATCTATGGAATTATGTTGTTTGCTGATGAACCTAAGTTTGTGGACATGAGTGCAATCCATATTTTTATAATGAAGAATCCCATACCTACCCTCCAGGGTGATTTGTACTATTCTGTGCATTTTAAAAATGAAAAGAAACGAGGAGGTTTGGTTAGATGTTGCGCACCCCTATTCCACAAATGGCTTATGAGTCATTTACCAAATTCAGAGGCCTTTTTGAATCCTCAGCCTGCAAAGAATTGGGCTAAGAGGATGATTCAGTTGACAGCAAAGGACATTTGTTGGCTCAATCAAAGGACGATGGGGGGAGACTTTGTCAGTAGCTGTGGAAGACATCCTAATGTGCCACTCTTGGGAATAAAGGGTTGCATCAAATATAACCCTGTTATTCTCAAGAGACAGTTAGGATTTGCCTTAACAGAGCCTCCTAGGGACGGTGATTTGGAAGAATCTTTCTTTTTCCCTGTAAAGGATAATCTTTTGTTGGTAAGGCAAGCGGCTGGAGCTTGGGGTAATCTGCAAACGAAGGGTAAAGTCATCTTCGGAAAGTGCAACAATGTGTCTTCTTCTCAATATGATGCCTGGTTGAAGAGAAGAGTTCAGATCACTCTTTTACCATTTTCTCAGGAAAGACCGTCAGATCCAGTTGCTGTTGAACCAGTGACCATGATAAGCATTGCTGAGTATGACAAGCTTAAAGCGGAAATGGATAAGATTGTCAAAATGAATGAGAAGCTAAGCGAAGGACTCAGAAAGATGCTTTGTGAAAAGCGTAATTGAAATTCTGGTACATGTGCAGGATTCAGATGTCCTAGAACATGCCATTCGACATCTGGTCTGACATGATCACAAAGGGCAAGGTATATTGCAATAATCATGGTACTGAAAAGATAAAAGCAAGACACACAGAATTGTTAACCCAGTTCGGTCTAACACACCTACTCTGGGGGCTACCAAGCCAGGGATGAAGTCCACTATCAGTAGTATCAATTCAAAGCTAAACTCTCCGTTTACAGCTTATCACTCAATCACTATCCAATGACCCTTCTACGTAGATCCTCTCTAGATATGAGAAACCCTTCTCACTCCCAATCATCGCAATGATGTCTAGAAGTTGACAATCCGCCACTGCATCAACGGCTCTTTACTTATACAACAGTTCAACAAGAACGACACCTTTCCAAGACACAACTTAGAGTTACTTAAAAGCTTCCTCCAAGAACAATACTCCTCTTACTTAACAGCTTCGAGGATCACACTTACAAACTGTCCAACTCATAGGTCGAGTGGTACAGGAACCAACCCTAATACTAGAACTTTTACATCTTTGGTTGCGTTACAAAACTAGGTTACAAAGCATCTATATATAACCTATTCCCATCTGGATTTTGGGCCTACAAAAACACAGCAAATGAGCTGCTACAAGTCAGTAGAAACTCCTGCTACAAAATAGGTCTTCAATCTATAACTTCCTAAAATATCTCCATATTTAGAAAGTGTATATTTTCCAACAATCTTCTTAATTTCAGACTTGAATCTTCATACCTTTTAATTCAGCGCCACATAGAATTTGCATATTATTTCCTGAATCTTCTGCATCTGTTAAGACATAACAGAATTCTAAATTCTCTTCAGTTCTGGTGCGATGTCGAAAGAACCTGCATGGGACATCTTGATACGACATGTTGTTCCAGATGTTGTAAGTACTTTAACTCAACATGTTCCATTCCACACTAGGACTCCTTGCTCAACCTGTTCTTCTTTACCAAGATACACAATCCTATATAATATATTACTGCTATTATTTGTTTTACAAAATTAATGCCAACCCTTAAAATTAAAGAACTAACATTCTCCCCCTTTGGAAAATTTTGGCTAAAACAAATACATAGACATTACAACACATGTTACAGCAGCAATTTCAACTCTATACTACTGTCAGTAGTCATTAGCAACTACTGAACCTAACAGTAGCCATCAGTAGCTACTGTGAACAGAAATCCTGGAGAATCATCTTCTAGGGAATACTTGAATGATGTTAGGACATCATGTTTGACAACTCTTTTGGCAGCACATTTCTATGAGCTCCATAACATCACCTTCGAGCACCACAGCACAATTACTTCAGGCAGCACATTAGGACCTAAGAAGTAGAAAGTCCCGAAGTTATGCACATGAGTAAGAAGATATCTGGTGTACATGAGGAAGAAGATTTCTGACTCCCCCTTAATCCCACACATTTCTTTTTCCTTCCAGCTCAGACCTGGATAATTGTAGAAGACTCCTCCAGAAAAGAAACGTCTGTCTTCACACAAAAGACCAATGGTGGCATACGAGATTTCTGCACACCTTACTTGATCAGACGCCCCCAGTCAACCTGTGGCATAAGATGAAACTTAAGAAGTATCAATCTATCAACCCAGGTAACTCAGAACACAAGTCACATTTATGTTCATAACTCAGGACACAAGTCACAATTGGAACTCAACACCAACTCAAGGAAATGACACCCTCTTCGCAAACAATTGGAACTGCAGACTCCAAACAAGGCATCTGCATAACCCATTTCACACACCCTTTCTCCCCCTTTTTAGCCAAAAATTGCCAAAGAAGGCCCTCACAGAACCAGCCCAAGTGATGCTTACCCAAATACGAACAAATGCCATAAGACTAGTAAAACAAAACACTCACTTGGCTGGAGGAAAAGACAACAGCCCCTATAAATAGCTGACCAGTAACTTAGGAATTAACGAGCCTTGAATATGTCAAGGTTCTTGGTCAAAGAAACGCTATTTTAGGTATCAAAAACTGCATTCAAATTCAATGCCTACCTTCCAAAACTGGCTTGACTGCCTTAAATGTTTCTCAACTGAATCTTACCATAAATTAGGCCAATAACGCTTCATGCATAGGCAGAGACACGTGTTTCGCCTTATCCTTACACCACCGTCCAGAGTAATTCCTTGTTTGGCACAAGAAAAACATGTCTTGTACCATGTTCTGACATCTTATCAGACAATGTCTGCTTGCTCACAACATTATCAACCCAAACCTCCACAGAAAATTATACATTCCAAAACACAAGCACATTTTCTTTTCTGTTGGATTCTGAGACGACTTCTATCGATTAGCGTAACTCACATTCCCTTCTAGATTCCTTCAGAGTAGCAGAGAAAAATAAATTCTCCCAGATACAACAATTCTGCTCTTCAGACTCCTCCTGCATAAGCACTATCTTCACGTAGCTAGGATAGCACACCAGCCTTAGGAACACCCAACCACACTCAGCATTACATGTCCCCTCATGTTGTTTGACATTACTCTGCACAAACTTGGACAGCATACACGCTTCACAAAAATCTGCACCCTTGCAGTAATAGACCATAGACAACAACTGTTGTACCCCAAATTTTACCCTTATATCCTCTGATCATTATCATGTCATCTTAGGTCACCTGTCTTAGTGCATTTGCAGTTTTTAGTCCATTATTCACTAGTCGTGCATTTCTCTATTTAAATTTTATCGGCTGATATTATTCTGATTTTTGTCTATTTTGTCTTATAGACTTTTTATCTTTTTTTTAATTGAATTTTTTAGACGTAACCTCTAGATTTAATTTTATTTTTGAATTGAATTTTTTAGAACTTTTTGTTTTTCGTTTAGATTTTTGTTTATTTTATCTATTATTTTTAATCTTTGGATTAGTTTTATTAATTAATTAATATAGTTTATTTATTTATCTTATTACTTTTTATTACTATTTGTTACTATTATTATTATTCTTCATCATTATATTTTATAATTATCATTTTCATTTTCATTTTCATTATTATTATAATTATTATTATTATTATTATTATTATTATTATTATTATTATTATTATTATGATCAGTTTTACTATCTTTTATTATTGTCATTATTATTATTTATTACTTATTATTATTACTATTTTTAATTTTATTTATTATTATTATTATTATTATTATTATTATTATTACTACTACTGTTATAATCTTTTATTATTATTACTATTATTATTATTATTTTTTTTATTATTTTATTTATTTATTATTATTATTATTATTATTATTATTATTACTGTTTTTACTATATTAATTATTATTATTATTATTATTATTATTATTATTATACTGAATATCAATACTCAAGGTCTGCATGCTACATCAATGCGCCACCTCTATTCAAAGCCTATTCCTCCTATTCCAAATCTTCTCCTTTCAAATATCAAGGATTCGTCAACTTTGGGTCCCAAAAACCCGCTGAAATCTCTGCTACACGCCATTCCCAACACACAAAGGCCCTATATTACCCTCCATACATCCTCTGTACCTGAAGACACGGACCTTCGCCAAATCTCAACGCTCTTCATTCCTTTTTCTCTCTATCATTCCTTCAACTTTTCTTCAACTATCAATCTTCTTCCAAACAACCTCCTTCTTCCCTCCTATCCGAACAACAGAAGAACGCCCAATCCAGCACAAATCAAAAACCCACAAACGACTCAGAATCAAAGAAGAAGAGTAGAAGAGAGATTGAAATAAACCCAGAACCGATTTAGAACGAGAAAGAGAGATTCACAACACAAACCTGAACAACCCGGAATCGAATCGAACAGAACGAAGTGGAAAAGGTTGAGATCTGTTGTTACCCTGTTTGAATTTTTCTACCACGAATGTGGCGATTCATTGAGTTCTCCCTTGAGGCGATGATGAAGCGTTGGCTTTTGAGCTTTATGTATTTAAACCGTTTTTGTTTTTTCACTTTGGTGATGATGGAGTACGCCTCATCCTTATTTATTTTTTATGATTAGATTTTAATATGAGTAAAGGTACTTTTGGATACCGTGTTTTTTTTGGGAAAGAGAACCTTTAATTGTATTGTTTGTTTTCTGATCTTCTTAATAAAGCTGATAATGGTGCTTAATAATGAGGAAGTTACTTGTGCCATTTGCATCACTTTGGGCCTCCTCTTTTTTTGGCCCGTGTCGATTTTCTGACCACCACCCCGTTTTTCTTGTTATACCCAGGTTTGTTTGGAGAATGATGAGCTTGTTGTTAGGTCCACGTGATTTCTCCTCCTCCTCTTCTCCATTTATACACCCGTCCCTTTATTGTACTCTTCATTTGTTTGTTTTAAAATATTTTTCTAAATAATACAATCTTAAATTTTAATTGTTAGTTTTCTATTTTTGATTTTATCTAACCATTTTAAATTCTTTATTGTTTTTACTTCTATTTTATTTTCTTTTTTTTTTTGGGTCTATGACGTAAAAAATTTCTTGATTTTGTTGATTTATTCAAGTCACAAATATCATGATTCATATGAGGCCATTTTTTTTCAATTTATTTTTATTGGTCAATGAAAATCTAATTAAAAAGGTATTCGATTTATCGATCTAAAATCTTTATCTAGATGAGACCGGCTTTACTTTCACTTTGAGCTCATTTTCTTATTTTGGGCTTATGATATATCAAAATCATAATTTTTGTTGATTTACTTGAATCAATAAATTGTGATGAATATGAGGCCTATTTTCTATTTTTGTTGGTCAATGAGAGTTTAATTAAAGATTTATCGATTTTTATCCATTTAAAATTTTAATTTAGACTAGACCAACTTTATGTTTCATTTCAATCTCATTTTATTTTATTTTTTATCGGTCAATGAAAATCTAAATCTTTATTTAGATGAGATCAATTTTATTTTCATTTCGAGCCCATTTCCTTTATTTTTTTGGGCCGATGATATCACAAAATCACGACTTTTCGATCTATTCAAAATCACTAAAGTTGTGATATATATGCGGTCACCTTCATTATTTTATCGGTCGATGAAATTCGAATATCATAGATTATCGGTTTCTCGATTAAATCATGATTAAGACGAGACCGACTTTATTTCTACTTCATTCCGTTTTCTTATATCTTCATTTTCATTTTTGACCGATGAAGTCTTTCCATTCACGAACGTTGTTAGCGAAGCGACGAACCTTCATTATTTCAAATCTGTAGTGAGTGATCATTGAGATTTCTTTCTATACTTTGAGATCGTGATAGGTTACCTTCGACTAATCAACGAGAGTTTGTGATTTAAGACGAGGTCTTCACCTTTTCTTTTCGTGTGGCACGATTTCATCGGAGAATGATCTTCTATAGCATTTCTCAATCGTGTCTTAACACAAAGATCAAATTGTGCATCCTCCTATAGTATGGTCTTCCTCATAGACCGTACTACGACGGACCATCACTACATTGGACCCGATTCATCGATCCAATAAATTAATCAACAATCACTAAATTTACTTTCAGTCAATATATATATATATATCTTGATTTATTCTTTATGTCGATTATTATCCTTGTTAATATTATCATTGTTCATATTTATATCTTGTGTATATTGTTCATTTTATTTGTTCATTTAAAATACACTAATAAATATCGAAACCCTAAAAAACTCAATTGACCGGACTGTGGTTACTATTGTGTTTTGGACTGAGGACTTAGATTTAGGACTCTTTACCCTATGCTCTTGGAATGGAGGTTTTGATCTAGGTTTGTCAGAGGCTCACCAGCATGCACTTTATTTTGGGTTAGATCTTTCTATCTCTTGCTCATTTACATTGATGTATTTTTATCTCTTGATGTCTGCTTGTATATATGTTTGCCTGACATTGTTTTAGTATTTTAGCATGTTAAGCATGATACTATGTATTTACTGTCATTCTTTGATTTATTATCACTTGACTTTGATGTCACTATATATACCATGTTCATATCTTGTTCATTCTATCTTGATCATATTCATGTTCATATCCTATTCATATTATCTGGATTATACTTTTGTTCATATTCATACTGTATATATCATATTCATGCTTGATTCTTGACCCTCATTCCAAAGGAAAGTTCCTACTTTGACTCCTAAGTCCATAAACTATTCCCATTTCATCTTTGGCCTCATAAGAGCCGTTTCCCTCATAGTTTAGTAATAGGATGGAGTTATCATGAACTCCATGTGATTCTCACTATCATGAGAACTCACTTTACCTTTTACTCAGACTTACAGAGTTATCATGAACTCTGTGTGGTTCTCACTATCATGAGAATTCACTTCCTCCCTTCATAACGTAGACTTAGAGAGTTATCGTGGAATCTACGTGAGCTTATGCTCATTCCCTTCGGAACGTTGGCCATAGTCAATGCTTCATTTTCTTTCACCCTTAGTTAGGCGAACTACGGTTGTTCTGATTCCTTAGTCAGATACGTAGGCACAAGATGCGACGTCTTGGCGAGCAAACTTAGTGTACATACCTAGGTCTTTACCTTACCTTAGTACAGATTATCTTAGCAAGCAAACATAACTTAACACAAACATTAACAAGAGGTTCCCGTATAGTATTACGGATACTTAGGGTGCTAATACCTTCCCTTTGTATAACCAACCCCCGAACCTTAGATCTCCCCCTTTAGGTTTTTAACGATCTTGAACCTTTCCTTTGGATAAATCAAAGTCGGTTGTAAAAGAAATATGATGCAAGTTAATTAATAGCTTGTTATCCGATTTTCACCGCAACAGAAATGGCGACTTCACTGGGGAAAGTTACTTTTGAGGGTTAAACCCACCTTGCTTTTGCTTGTGTTATTCATGCTTGCTTGCTATATTTGTACATATCTATATTATTACATGTATACATGCTTTGTTTGAGATCTTCTGTGTGCAGGGTGCTACTATTGAGTGGTGAGATAAGTCCTAACCCGGACTTGAGAGCACAAATATGATAGGATCGTGGTGTAATCAATAGTCGGTTGTTGGCAGTAGTACCAACAATTTATGGCATATGATGACCACACTCAGATGAGGCCCTTTGGGATTGTTGATGTCTGATGTGAGCAGTCACATTGATATTACTTTTTTAATTGAGTGTCAGGGATTCTGAGGACCGTAGTTACCTTTACCCCACTTGGCCTTTTAGGATGTAGTGCGGTGACTATGAGGGAGCCAGTCCCGAGTAGTTGTCACGCGATACTACACTCAGACGAGTTTATCTTGAGAATATTATTAACCCGTGTAAGTAGTTACATGGGCCGATAATATCCGAAGGATTTACGTAGACTCTGGGAACTTTTTAGGACCCGGTTCTACAGATGAAAACCCATAGTACACACCTTTTGGGATGGGTAGACCATGGCTCCATGCTCGTGATCTTCAAACCTAGGCCCTCTCTTGTTTGTGTGTGCATATCTGTGAATATCTGTATATGTGGGTTTGTGCATACGTTTATCCATGCATGAGACCCCTAAATCTAGGGCTTGTGTGTTGTTGTGTGTACATATATCTATGTTTTTGTGTGCCCGTGTTTTGTACATTGCATACATCTCATCGCATCCATTGATGGTATCAAGGAACTCAGACGTTATTTTCTTTGCAAAGATCCTTAGAGACCATGGATTTTAAAGCAAAACTCTTCAATTTTCCGAAAAAAGTTTGCAAACTTGCCTTTGAGTTCCTTGAAACCATTTGGCTTGCTTTAGCATTGCATTCTCATTGCATGTCATTTGCATTGCATTTGCATTTCTCAGCCTTGAGTCTTATCTGTCCTTTGTCTGTAACTCTGGCGGCTTCCTGAAGCCATCATTGGACTTGAAGTAGTTTTTGAAGTTGTCTTTTTTAGACTCGTCCGTTGTTACCACCATGCTGGGGCACAAAGGCATTCAGCTGAAGACTTAGGATACTCAGAAGCCAGGTTCAAACTTTGTTTGACTCTGATATGTTCTCATTTACGCCTCAAGGCGTCCAAATCGGCAAACCTTTGCCTAATCAGGCAGGTTCATCAGACTCTGAGGCGGAAGAATTTTCTGAGGGTATGTGTGAAGATGATTCTCAAGCGGATCTCGACAATTAACTCTGAAGATGACTATCTCAGCTTGGCAGATTAAGAAGGAATTTTCAATTCCCTAAAGCTAGAAATCATGTGGCTGTTTAGCATTTGTGTTGTATTTTCTTTGCATGTTTGAATTATATTTGCTTATAAGCATTGTTGTACTTTCAAATTGGCAAGATTAATGAAATGTTTGTGCATCTTTTGATTAAGTCCATTCGTTTCACTCATTTACTTTTGTGTTCATAAAGACAAAAAAAACAGACAAATTTTTTTTCCTATATCAATCCTTTTGTTCAAGCAAAGATTGGGGAGGATGACGAAAATATTATCCATAATTGTTGTGGTATGCTTTCAATTAAACCTCGCCGAGGATGTAAGGCAATGTTTCAATTCCCAAACACCGGAGAAATAAGGAAGATAATCCCTCGTTAACCCTTCGACCCTAGAAGTAGGAGTTTTCTTTCTTTAAAAAAAAACCCTTAAATCTCAACCTTGGGGCAGGGTAGTTCTCAGTTTAACTTGGTCACGCATTCGAACGCAAGCGCTTCATGCAAGACACCAGTCAGCTCTCTCAAATCAAATGAGTTATCATTGTATAAGTTGTTCATCCAAGCAACAATAAGGAAGGATAGCTGAAAAATACTTAATCAAAGGATGAGCCGAGTCCCTTTCAAGGCAAAAGCCAAGAAAGATAGGAAGTCCAGAACTTTGCCTTATACAAAAAGAACTTGTACAACGGCAAAAAAAGGGAGTTTCAAAGCAACAATCAAACAAAAAGGAGGAACTAACCGCAAACAAAGAGAGGTATCGTGACCTCAATCAAATCAAAAGAAGAGGTATCGTGACCTCAACCAACAAAGACAAGAAGAAGACTCAAAACCTTATCAACAAAGGATAACCAAATGTTTCAAGGGAGTAATGACTATCCAAGGTGTCCGAATCATCATCAACTATCATCAGTTCGTTCCTAGTCTATAGGAACTTGAATGTACAACTTGAGTTAACTGAGTGTAGGATTGGAAGTTCGTCACGAAGATGGGGTGGGTACCGAACAAACTTTGAGCCTTTATCTTTGTTTCATAAAACCGTGAACCAAGCCACGTTACAACCCTTAAAAGACCTAATTGAGGTAAGGTTGTTTCGAAAGCATACTACAACAAGGTTGATTAACCTGACTCCTAATGATCTTTGCTAGCTGTGTGTGTTGATCACTTTATCTGTCATTTTGTAAATGACTAGATCCACTTTTATTTTTTATTACTTAATCAGTCCACTGTGCGTGTTTCATCAATAAAACTTGATTTCAAAAGCTTGCATAAATTTTTGCACTGAAATTGCCAATTTTAAATGAACAATACTTGTTTGTGAAATGATTCAACATCAAAGGAATCCCGACAAATGCAGTAAGCTAGGGAATTTGATTTGATAAAGGAAGCTCAATTAGGGGCAACCAAGTGCGAAGAATTTGCCAGTCCACTGTCCTAATAGCCAAGAATCAGGGGCAGAACTCTTCAAGGTTCAGAATATTGGGGCAAGCCTTCTTGAGGTCATTTCATGACAAGTTTGGACTCCGATGACCCATCAACAGGGGCAAGTTTGTTCCCCAGTTGTTTCTACCGCAGTTTGGGTACTTTGTGTTGCAAAAACAGTTGAACTAGGGACAGTTACGTCAAGACTCATGGATCTCTTCAAGAGTTTGAAGACATTGAAGCATCTGGCATTTCAATTCTTCTGTAAAATCCTCTTGGTGACTTATCATCACAAGACCAGTTAATCAAAAGCAGTCAAGTCGAGATTCAACAAACCTCTCAAAGGTCAACTAGTCTGGGACATCTTCTTCACAAATTAACCAAGCTGACAGGGGCAAGTTTATTCCTCAGTTGTCAACAACAAGACTGGATAATTAACTCAAGGATTTTGTTGTGCAGACGCTGTTAATCTTGGGCTTTGTACAAGATATCAAAACACTCCGTGATGAGTATAAACTATCAGACAGCCTCCTCTTAGGCTTTGTATAAGGATTCTCCCATGCGGAGTCAGTCATTCAACAGATAGCCTCCTCTTAGGCTTTGTATAATGATTTCCCCAAGTGGAATCCAGCCTCCTCTTAGGCTTTGTATAATGATTTTCCCTAGCGGAACCCAATCAATCTCTCAGCTTCAACTTGGGTTTCGATCAAGACACATAACTAGTTCAAGGACTTTGTCGTGCAAAGGCAGTCAATCAGGGGCAGTCAGGCTGAAATTCATGAATCTCTCCAAGAGTTTGAAGATATTGAAACACCTTGTATGCCAATTCTTCTGTAAAATCCTCTTGATGTATCCTTCTGACAGACAGTGTACTCTGGGGCAGATGAGTTATGCAGAACTACTCAGCTTTTGTGGCGTCTCTGCCAGCTCCCAGTAAGTTGTCTCTTCAGCTAATCTTGGCACTTCCCAATGGATCTCTTCTCTCCAATGAAGAAATTAAACTCATGATGGTATTCCTAGTGAAATCAAGATGCTATGTCAAGTGGAGTACTCTTTCCCACAGAGAAGGACATAACCGTGAAGTAAAGCTACTTTACCCCCAGTGATGGTCCAACCTTTTGAGTTTGGCTGAGTATTCTTTCGAGATGTTTATTTCATCTTCAGTCTCGCTTCTCGTCTGTTTTGTCAGCATAAGCTTAAGCATGGCATAAGCACTCATATGCATAGCATATTATCATTTTTGCTACATGTTTCTGGTGTTTACTTGTGTTGTTCACTTTGGCGTTTATCTCCCCAAGTGACTGGTTTTATTATTTCTCTCCAATAGAGGTGTCAGCCCTAGGCATAAAGTGCTCATTCCTTCTGAATTCCCCACAAAGTTTTATCCTCGTGGATGATGGTTGCTTCAGTTATCTTTTTCTACATTCGGATAAGATAAATCCCCAGTTGAGTTCATTCCTCAATTGGAGTCTTGTTTGACCGTTTCTTTCTAGCTTGCTCCTAGACTGAACCTTGGTCCCTGGCAGGTGTGGTTTCTGAACCCACTTTCAAGTGCATTTATTTTGCATTGTGTCTCACAGGAAGAATCTTTTTTAAAGACAAAATCTTTTCCAGTAGTGTCGTAATATCAATGTCTCCTTGGAACTTATACTCAACAAGTGGCAACCTCCTTGAGAAGCTTGTTTTGTATCATTACCTCTAAGACGATAAGTGGCCATTTCTCTCCTGAGAAGCTTATCCGTCTTTAGTTCTATCCATAACTCCCCAATTACCGGTGGTGTTTCAATCAGTCACTTTCCATCAACCCGTTTGACATGATCCCTATTTGAGGTGTTTCTTCCAGTCAATCTGTTGATGAGGTGTTCCAAGTCCAGTTTGTACTGGCACTCAAAAATCTAACTCATTCTGGTACGCGGAGTTTGTCTCTGTCTTTCTGGCTTTTCTTGAAGATCCCGTTTGAACTCTTCATTATAAGAATCTCCAGGAAATCTGTTTATCCTTTTGTTTCACATTGATCCCCAAGTGGAGATCATGTCTTCTTCCTGTCTTCATACTCTTTGACAATGTGAGCCTTTATTTCACCAGTAAAGTGAAGACATTCCCGGTTTATCTTAAACCTTTGGCTAAGCTAGACTTATGTCCGATCTTCACCCTCATGTGTCAGATTCTGACTCTTGGTGCAGTATTCCCCAGGAAGTCTAACCTGTAACCCCGGTACCAATCTAGCTGATACTCAATCACCTCATTTGGATACCTAAAGTCCAGTAATCGCTGGCATTGTTTAACCAGGTCAAATATGAACCTAAACTTCGAGTAAAATATGAACCCGTTGTTTGAACCCAGGTCAAATATGAACCTAAACTTCGAGTCAAATATGAACCCGTTGTTTGAACCCAGGTCAGATGTGAATCTAAACTTCAGGTTATCGTGAACCCGTTGTTTGAACCTTTTTTAAAAGTCCAGTCACCACTGGCATCTTTTTCTGTCAGGTCTCATAAGAACCTAAAGTCCAATCATCACTGGCATCTTTTCTTTGTCAGGTCTCATAAGAACCTAAAGTCCAGTCATCACTGGCATCTTTTTCTGTCAGGTCTCATAAGAACCTAAAGTCCAATCATCACTGGCATCTTTTCTTTTTCAGGTCTCATTTGAACCTAAAGTCCAATCATCATTGGCACCGTTCTGGTTTGAATCGAGTCAAACCTGAACCTAAACTTCAAGTTATCGTGAGCTCGTTATTTATCCTTTGTTTGCTTCAGATTATCGTGAGTCTGTTGTCAAAACCATCTTTGTTTGAATCGAGTCAAACATTGTTAGCTTCAGATTATCGTGAGTCGGTGGTCTAAAACCGTTCTTGTTTGAATCGAGTCAAACCTGAACCTGAACCTCTAGTTATCGTGAGCTCGTTGTTCATCTTTTTTTATTTCAGTTTATATATGTTCTTGTTTGAATCGAGTCAAACCTGAACCAAAACTTCGAGTTATCGTGAGCTCGTCGTTTATCCTTTATTTACCTCAGATTATTGTGAGTCTGTTGTTTTAAACCGTTCTTGTTCGAATCGAGTCGAACCTGAACCGAGTCTTTGTTTGAATTGAGTCAAACACTGACCATCTTTGAGTCTTTTGTTTAAACCGTTCTTGTTCGAATCGAGTCGAACCTGAACCGAGTCCTTGTTTGAATCGAGTCAAACATTGCTTTTATTTCAATTTGTTCCTGCTTGAATCGTGCCAAGCTTGAACCCAAAGTCCAATTATCGTTGGCACCGTCTTTGATTTGAATCGAGCCACCTTAGGCTTTTATTTTAGTTTGTTCCTGTTTGAATCGTGTCAAACTTGAACCCAAAGTCCAATTATCATTGGCACCGTCTTTAGTTTGAATTGAGTCACCTTAGGCTTTTATTTCAGTTTGTTCCTGCTTGAATCATGTCAAGCTTGAACCTAAAGTCCAGTCATCACTGGCATCCTCCATAAACGGAATCATATTTGTTATCTCAACCAATTTTGGTACCCATTGGTTCATTAACCTTATTCTCAGCTAAAGGTCCAGTCACCTTTCATCATCTGATGCACAGAGTTCATTTCTACCTTTTCTGTTTTTTTGAAAATCCTGATCGAACTCTTCAGTATAAGAAATCCCCAGAAAACCCTTGTAGGGTGTTTATCCATTTGTTTCAAACTGATCCCCAATAGAGGTCATGTCTTCTTTCTGGTTTCGTGCCCAGTAAGAATGTGTCTTTATTTCCCCAGTGTCGTCCATCTCCCTGGATCTTTCCCCAGTGGAGAATACCTTTCTGGCTCCTATCTCCATTGAGGACCTGCAGGGTCTCCCCTCAGTTCATTTTCTATCCCCAATGTTTCCTCAGAGTCTCCCCATTGTGTCTCTTTTGCTAGCTAGTCTGCATCCCCAGCGAGTTTTCCTTGTGGATACTAACCTTCATCCTTCCCCAGTAAGCTCATCTGTGTTTGGTAGCTCTTTATCCTTTGGTGTCCTATTTGTCTGCATTTTTGCACTATCATGACATCATATCATCACGCTAGAGTTCATGGCATGTCCGCATCCTAGACTAGTTTTGTCCATATCATTGCATATCAGCGTATCTAAGGGCAAAATTTTCGGTTATCTATATTTAAATATCTTTCACCGTGATTTCCATCTCTCATATCATCCGGTGAAAATATTTAAATAGGGGCAACTGTTGTACCCCAAATTTTACCCTCATATCCTCTGATCATTATCATGTCATCTTAGGTCATCTGTCTTAGTGCATTTGCAGTTTTTAGTCCATTATTCACTAGTCGTGCATTTCTCTATTTAAATTTTATCGCCTGATATTATTCTGATTTTTGTCTATTTTGTCTTATAGACTTTTTATCTTTTTTTTAATTGAATTTTTTAGACGTAACCTCTAGATTTAATTTTATTTTTGAATTGAATTTTTTAGAACTTTTTGTTTTTCGTTTAGATTTTTGTTTATTTTATCTATTATTTTTAATCTTTGGATTAGTTTTATTAATTAATTAATATAGTTTATTTATTTATCTTATTACTTTTTATTACTATTTGTTACTATTATTATTATTCTTCATCATTATATTTTATAATTATCATTTTCATTTTCATTTTCATTATTATTATAATTATTATTATTATTATTATTATTATTATTATGATTAGTTTTACTATCTTTTATTATTGTCATTATTATTATTTATTACTTATTATTATTACTATTTTTAATTTTATTTATTATTATTATTATTATTATTATTATTATTACTACTACTGTTATAATCTTTTATTATTATTACTATTATTATTATTATTATTTTTATTATTTTATTTATTATTATTATTATTACTGTTTTTACTATATTAATTATTATTATTATTATTATTATTATTATTATTATTATTATTATTATTATTATACTGAATATCAATACTCAAGGTCTGCATGCTACATCAATGCGCCACCTCTATTCAAAGCCTATTCCTCCTATTCCAAATCTTCTCCTTTCAAATATCACGGATTCGTCAACTTTGGGTCCCAAAAACCCGCTGAAATCTCTGCTACACGCCATCCCCAACACACAAAGGCCATATATTACCCTCCATACATCCTTTGTACCTGAAGACACGGACCTTCGCCAAATCTCAACGCTCTTCACTCCTTTTTCTCTCTATCATTCCTTCAACTTTTCTTCAACTATCAATCTTCTTCCAAACAACCTCCTTCTTCCCTCCTATCCGAACAACAGAAGAACGCCCAATCCAGCACAAATCAAAAACCCACAAATGACTCAGAATCAAAGAAGAAGAGTAGAAGAGAGATTGAAATAAACCCAGAACCGGTTCAGAACGAGAAAGAGAGATTCACAACACAAACCTGAACAACCCAGAATCGAATCAAACAGAACGAAGTGGAAAAGGTTGAGATCTGTTGTTACCCTGTTTGGATTTTTCTACCACGAATGTGGCGATTCATTGAGTTCTCCCTTGAGGCGATGATGAAGCGTTGGCTTTTGAGCTTTATGTATTGAAACCGTTTTTGTTTTTTCACTTTGGTGATGATGGAGTACGCCTCATCCTTATTTATTTTTTATGATTAGATTTTAATATGAGTAAAGGTACTTTTGGATACCGTGTTTTTTTTGGGAAAGAGAACCTTTAATTGTATTGTTTGTTTTCTGATCTTCTTAATAAAGCTGATAATGGTGCTTAATAATGAGGAAGTTACTTGTGCCCTTTGCATCACTTTGGGCCTCCTCTTTTTTTGGCCCGTGTCGATTTTCTGACCACCACCCCGTTTTTCTTGTTATACCCAGGTTTGTTTGGAGAATGATGAGCTTGTTGTTAGGTCCACGTGATTTCTCCTCCTCCTCTTCTCCATTTATACACGCGTCCCTTTATTGTACTCTTCATTTGTTTGTTTTAAAATATTTTTCTAAACAATACAATCTTAAATTTTAATTGTTAGTTTTCTATTTTTGATTTTATCTAACCATTTTAAATTCTTTATTGTTTTTACTTCTATTTTATTTTCTATTTTTTTTTGGGTCTATGACGTAAAAAATTTCTTGATTTTGTTGATTTATTCAAGTCACAAATATCATGATTCATATGAGGCCATTTTTTTTCAATTTATTTTTATTGGTCAATGAAAATCTAATTAAAAAGGTATTCGATTTATCGATCTAAAATCTTTATTTAGATGAGACCGGCTTTACTTTCACTTTGAGCTCATTTTCTTATTTTGGGCTTATGATATATCAAAATCATAATTTTTGTTGATTTACTTGAATCAATAAATTGTGATGAATATGAAGCCTATTTTCTATTTTTGTTGGTCAATGAGAGTTTAATTAAAGATTTATCGATTTTTATCGATTTAAAATCTTAATTTAGACTAGACCAACTTTATGTTTCATTTCAATCTCATTTTATTTTATTTTTTATCGGTCAATGAAAATCTAAATCTTTATTTAGATGAGATCAATTTTATTTTCATTTCGAGCCCATTTCCTTTATTTTTTTGGGCCGATGATATCACAAAATCACGACTTTTCGATCTATTCAAAATCACTAAAGTTGTGATATATATGCGGCCACCTTCATTATTTTATCGGTCGATGAAAGTCGAATATCATAGATTATCGGTTTCTCGATTAAGTCATGATTAAGACGAGACCGACTTTATTTCTACTTCATTTCGTTTTCTTATATCTTCATTTTCATTTTTGACCGATGAAGTCTTTCCATTCACGAACGTTGTTAGCGAAGCGACGAACCTTCATTATTTCAAATCTGTAGTGAGTGATCATTGAGATTTCTTTCTATACTTTGAGATCGTGATAGGTTACCTTCGACTAATCAACGAGAATTTGTGATTTAAGGCGAGGTCTTCACCTTTTCTTTTCGTGTGGCACGATTTCATCGGAGAATGATCTTCTATAGCATTTCTCCATCGTGTCTTAACACAAAGATCAAATTGTGCATCCTCCTATAGTATGGTCTTCCTCATAGACCGTACTACGACGGACCATCACTACATTGGACCCGATTCATCGATCCAATAAATTAATCAACAATCACTAAATTTACTTTCAGTCAATATATATATATATATCTTGATTTATTCTTTATGTCGATTATTATCCTTGTTAATATTATCATTGTTCATATTTATATCTTGTGTATATTGTTCATTTTATTTGTTCATTTAAAATACACTAATAAATATCGAAACCCTAAAAAACTCAATTGACCGGACTGTGGTTACTATTGTGTTTTGGACTGAGGACTTAGATTTAGGACTCTTTACCCTATGCTCTTGGAATGGAGGTTTTGATCTAGGTTTGTCAGTGGCTCACCAGCATGCACTTTATTTTGGGTTAGATCTTTCTATCTCTTGCTCATTTACATTGATGTATTTTTATCTCTTGATGTCTGCTTGTATATATGTTTGCCTGACATTGTTTTAGCATTTTAGCATGTTAAGCATGATACTATGTATTTACTGTCATTCTTTGATTTATTATCACTTGACTTTGATGTCACTATATATACCATGTTCATATCTTGTTCATTCTATCTTGATCATATTCATGTTCATATCCTATTCATATTATCTGGATTATACTTTTGTTCATATTCATACTGTATATATCATATTCATGCTTGATTCTTGACCCTCATTCCAAAGGAAAGTTCCTACTTTGACTCCTAAGTCCATAAACTATTCCCATTTCATCTTTGGCCTCATAAGAGTCGTTTCCCTCATAGTTTAGTAATAGGATGGAGTTATCATGAACTCCATGTGATTCTCACTATCATGAGAACTCACTTTACCTTTTACTCAGACTTACAGAGTTATCATGAACTCTGTGTGGTTCTCACTATCATGAGAATTCACTTCCTCCCTTCATAACGTAGACTTAGAGAGTTATCGTGGACTCTACGTGAGCTTATGCTCATTCCCTTCGGAACGTTGGCCATAGTCAATGCTTCCTTTTCTTTCACCCTTAGTTAGGCGAACTACGGTTGCTCTGATTCCTTAGTCAGATACGTAGGCACAAGATGCGACATCTTGGCGAGCAAACTTAGTGTACATACCTAGGTCTTTACCTTACCTTAGTACAGATTATCTTAGCAAGCAAACATAACTTAACACAAACATTAACAAGAGGTTCCCGTATAGTATTACAGATACTTAGGGTGCTAATACCTTCCCTTTGTATAACCAACCCCCGAACCTTAGATCTCCCCCTTTAGGTTTTTAACGATCTTGAACCTTTCCTTTGGATAAATCAAAGTCGGTTGTAAAAGAAATATGATGCAAGTTAATTAATAGCTTGTTATCCGATTTTCACTGCAACAACAACCTTAACTTCCCCTGACATGAACAACCAATGCTCCTTATGAAGATGAACACTTGACACCAGATGATATTGCCACATTCTCAACATTAAGAACTGCCACTTCTTGCATTTGTTGGGCATAATCTCACCATGTTTATGCCAAGTCCAATATAAAAGCCCACTTGATTTGGAATTTCTCACATATTCCATAACAAATGTCTTTAGATTACTTGCAACACAAGATAAGGACTGCCACCACCTTTTACTTGTATTATAAGAAATCTACCTTCTGCCCTTACATTCACAAGCACCTAATGAAGTCTTCATCATGAAGGTAGTCATGTATTGCCAGAACAAACTACTTAACATCAAGATCAGAACCTGCCCATTCTAATCCACATTATGTCAGAACTGCCACTTCCGACAATAATGCTGCTTCTTCCAACTCCACAAGCACAGTCCCAGACCTTCATCCAGGATACACAACAAACTATGATGTTGTAACATTATGTAGGACATCAGCATTAGATAAAAGATCACACCTTCTGCATTTTATTCAGGTAATCACAACCACCTGATCACAACAGAGAGAAATAAACTCTCACATAATTCAGAAATCTGAATTGCATCCACACATCAGATAACTACCAAGCTCCCAACAAGGTATATGTTATCCAAGAAAGATTCACAAACAAGCAGCAAATGATGCTCACTTCTTCATTCACACACTTTTGATACAGTCAGCTGATAAGGCTACCTCAGGTTGTCAACAATCACAACCACTCAGAAAAAATACATTCCTGAACCATAATATCCAGACTGCAGACTTGCATAATTCTCTAGACAAATACTTAGTCTCGCGTCAAAGTATTTACCCTTATGCATAACATCAATAATAGACAAATACTAAGTCTCCCGTCAAAGTATCTACTATTAGTCAGAATAAGATTACCTTCTCACACAAGGTATGACCATTTGTTTGTCATCTTCCACATACGTCTGACAACTTCTGATTCTTCTTTATGACAAATTGTCATGACATATATTCACAAGTTACTTTAACTTGGATCAGTGGCTTGATCTTGGACTTCTTTCTGGGCAGAACAACCTTGGCTGAACAAGCAACCACTTGAATTGATGTTCCAACATCAATCTCAGTCACACATCTTCACAGAGCTTTTCTGAAGATATCGTCTATAGTAAAGCTCTAGCCCACGAGGATTAACCATCAGTACCTGATCAAGCTTCCAGGTCATATCACAAACACATTCAGCAGTAGGAACCGCTCAAGAGTTTTCTCCTTAAATCACAGCATCTTGTCTGACTTTGAGATGTTGGATGTCATCAACATTCCACAGCCAATTTGCCTCTTCTAATCCTTCAGCCAACCTCATCCCAGATAATCCAAGCACATAGTCACCAACCAACCCCACCGGTTGATTCAACTCCACAGTGCTTAACCCTTTAAAGTTCTCCACTGCACCAGAATAAGAGTTCCATGCTCTCATAGACTTGATAAATGTCATCAAGTTTGAGTAAACAACCTCCTTCCTGAATCAGAGAAACATCATCCAGACAGCTTGAGAAAATAAATTCTTAATACATCAGGTACTCTCCCTCAGAATCTGCCAAGAGCACTTCAGAGAATCATACATTCTCCCCTTTAATAGCAGCACAGACTGTGATTAGATCATCTTAATCCTTAAGCACACACAGTCAATACTTATCTAGCTTCACAAGATCATTCAGATAATGCTTCCAAATAACAGAGAAAAATCATGACTTTTTGATCTTTGACCTTCATGTCCAAGAAGTCTGCTAGAGATAATACTTCTTGAATCTCAGGTTCTCCACTCCTGCAGCAAGGACCAGAAATAAAATGGCCTCAGGAGTAAATAACATGTTGATCACACCTTGACAAACTCACACATTTAAGATAAGTTCCAGGACCAGAAACTTCTTAGACAAACCACACAGATGCCTCCTCTTCCAGATCAGGAGTAGGTTCTAAACTCATGTGATCAAACCACATTAGTTTAGCACCCAGAACATCTGCTATGCCATTCCTTCAGACAACAAAAATCAGCACACTTCTGATGTAATGTTCTAATACAAGATAGGACATCATTCCAAGGAACACACAAGAAGATCAAGGACTGGAGAGTAGCCCTTTTTTGGAATAGAGGCAAAAGTAAGTTACTTCTCTTCCTTATAACTTCACTTATCAATGCCTTTATGAGTGGACTTGAACAATAATCTTCAAGTATCGTTGACATAGTAAGTTGAAGCAGTCTTGTATATATCCCAACGCCATAGGATATACATACAGAGAAGAATAATCTTCTCAGTCGCAGCGGATCAAAATACAACCTCCTGAAAACCTTCAGGTGTCACATATCAGCCCTAGCATTATACTCTAGGTGACACCACAATACCACAGGTTTGAAAATAAATCAAACCTAACATAACCACAACACAGCAGCTTTTCAACCAAAACTCCAAGCCTTCAGCACATGCCACTGCCTGTCACGAACAGTCCATCCTCCACTTCTAGGGACCATTCTCACACCTATATGAACTACTCCAAGTTCAAACAACTTTTCAGTAGAAATCTTCTACCTTGACCATGAACCAGAAAGTATCTTCCCTTGGATCTCATCCAGATACATAACAGAATGACCTGCTCTGATACCAATTGAAATTCTGGTACTTGTGCAGGATTCAGATGTCCTAGAACTTGTCGTTCGACATCTGGTCTGACATGATCACAAAGGGCAAGGTATATTGTAATAATCATGGTACTGAAAAGATAAAAGCAAGACACACAGAATTGTTAACCCAGTTCGGTCTAACACACCTACTCTGGGGGCTACCAAGCCAGGGATGAAGTCCACTATCAGTAATATCAATTCAAAGCTAAACTCTCCGTTTACAACTTATCACTCAATCACTACCCAATGACCCTTCTACCTAGATCCTCTCTAGATATGAGAAACCCTTCTCACTCCCAATCATCGCAATGATGTCTAGCAGTTGACAATCCGCCACTGCATCAACGGCTCTTTACCTATACAACAGTTCAACAAGAACGACACCTTTCCAAGACACAACTTAGAGTTACTTAAAAGCTTCCTCCAAGAACAATACTCCTCTTACTTAACAGCTTCGAGGATCACACTTACAAACTGTCCAACTCACAGGTCGAGTGGTACAGGAACCAACCCTAATACTAGAACTTTTACATCTTTGGTTGCATTACAAAACTAGGTTACAAAGCATCTATATATTGGGCCTACAAAAACACAGCAAATGAGCTGCTACAAGTCAGCAGAAACTCCTGCTACAATATAGGTCTTCAATCTATAACTTCCTAAAATATCTCCATATTTAGAAAGTGTATATTTTTCAACAATCTTCTTAATTTCAGACTTGAATCTTCGGACCTTTTAATTCAGCGCCACATAGAATTTGCATATTATTTCCTGAATCTTCTGCATCTGTTAAGACATAACAGAATTCTAAATTCTCTTCAGTTTTGGCGCGATGTCGAAAGAACCTGCATGGGACATCTTGATACGACATGTTGTTCCAGATGTTGTAACTACTTTAGCTCAACATGTTCCATTCCACACTAGGACTCCTTGCTCAACCTGTTCTTCTTTACCAAGATACACAATCCTATATAACATATTACTGCTATTATTTGTTTTACAAAATTAATGCCAACCCTTAAAATTAAATAACTAACAGTAATGTTGAATATGAACTGCAAAAGCTGAATGAGCGTCATGTGGCGAATGAGAAAAGAATTGCTGAAGACACTATCTATATTCGTAAGGTCAAGCAGAATGAGATGGCGCTAAAAGAAGCGTGCAAGCGCATCAATGAGCAGTTGACCAAGTCTGAGAATGCCCTTGCCAAAGGACAACAGAGATGGGATGAGTTTTCCGAATGCCGGAGAGAGATCGAGGCGAGAATCAGGGCTGAAACCGACGAGTTGAGGAAAAATTTGAAGGGCAAAGAAAGTGAATTTCTTCAGCAACTAAGTTCAGCCAACCAAGAGATCGAAGATCTGAGGATCTGTGCCGGAGTAAAGAGAGCCAAAGAGTTAGCTGTCAAAGATCAAATGCGAAAGCTAGAAGAAGCCATCAAGTTAAGGAGTCAACTGATCAGAAGTCTTACCGAGCGCCCAAATGATCCAATTATTGAAGCGCTTCTCAAGGAGGTCCGGGAAGATTTATATGGGCTCAGTGTTTGAATTGTGTTGTTATTCTAGGGAATCACCATCAAGCTTGTTGATGGGTTTCTTTTGTTTGTATTCATGATATTTAGTTGTATTCATGAGAACAATTTGTATTTGACTATTCCACACCTGGTTGTGGGTTTTTCTCATTTATGATATTGGCTTTGTTGGTATTATTGAGGTGGATGCTGCATCAAATTATACAATGATTCACACACTCACTGGGTCGTATATGATGGGTATTCTGAATTATTAACATGCACCTCTGATGCTCTGTCACTGTTAGCAACTGCAGGAGTGTGCGCTTTCCTCTTTTGGTCAAACTAGAATCGAAGGAAGGAATGCCTCAAAATGAATAAACATGTGCATTGCATTGCATATCATTTTGCATTTTGTTGCTTGTTTTTCAGGTACTTGTTGCAGGATATCTCTAACCTTTATTTGGTTTCAGGCATTATAGCTGAGAATCACGTACACCGATACTCAACTCGAAGAAATCGGGCAAGGATAATGGATCAAATGCAGAATGATTTGGCTGAAATGAGGGCATGCATGGACCAGTTTATGACTCTCATGACTGGTATGGCACAAGCTCAGGAAAGATTGAGGCTTCTGGTCGAGCGTCCAGAAACTACGCCAGGAGGTAATCAGAATGACAATTCACAGACTCATGGCACTCCTCCGCCAGTTGGTAATCCTCCTCCTGTGGGCAATCTGGGTAATGGAAATGTCAGAAATACTGGTGTTGTTCAGGAAGATGCTCAAGAAGACCAATTTACCCTACTAGATGCTGACATGGGTAACCCTGGTGACCGAAGGTATGATGAATTAGCTGAGAAGATCCGGGCCATAGAGTGTAAGAATACTATGAGTATTGATGTTACTAGTTTGGGACTGGTACCAGGAGTCAGAATTCCTCCCAAATTTAAGCCGCCCACTTTTGATAAATATCAGGGCAATACGTGTCCCCAGACACATATCCAAGCTTATTTTGGGAAGATCTCAGCCCATACAGATGATGAGAAGTTATGGATGTATTACTTTCAAGATAGTCTGGCTGGAGCTCCCCTGACCTGGTATATGAAATTGAACAGAGCTGCTGTAAGAAGTTAGAAGGATCTGGAAGAAGCGTTCCTAAAGCAATATCAGTACAATATCGACATGGCGCCCAACCGCACTCAATTGCAGGGGTTGTCAAAGAATGCTAAGGAAAGTTTCAAGGAATATGCTCAAAGGAGGAGAGAGATGGCTGCACAGGTTCAACCTCCTTTACTGGATAGAGAAATGGCAGACATGTTTATGGGCACCCTGCAAGGGGCATACCTTGAAAGATTGGCTGCGTGTCCATCCACCGGATTTGCTGAAATTGTGATTGCTGAAGAAAGAATAGAGAGTCTGTTAAAACTTGGAAAGATCCAAGATGTAAGTGAAGCTGGCTCTTCTAGAACGATGAAACCATTTGCTAGTGGTCAAAAAAGAAGAGAAGGTGATACAAATGCAGTATATAGAGGACAAGGCAGAGGACGTTCTCAGGGTTACCATCAAGTAGGTGCGGTGACAATCCCAGCACCGTCTGTTCAACAGCAACAACCCCAACAGCAAGCTCAGCAACAGCAGCAGCAACCTCCTTTCCAGCAGAGGTCTAGGCAGAGGGATCGTAAAATTGACCCTCTCCCTATGACTTATTCAGCGTTGCTACCACAGTTACTCAAGTTGAAGTTGGTTGAGCTTCGTACTATGACACCTCCTGTCGCTGGCAACTTGCCACTTAATTTTGATGTTAACGCTCGCTGCGAGTTCCACTCAGGTGCTCAAGGGCACTCCATTGAAAAATGTTGGGCGTTTCATCATAAAGTGCAAGACTTGATTGATGCTAAAGCAATCAACTTCTCGTTACCTCCTAATGTCCTCCAGAACCCCATGCCTGATCATGGTGTGGCAGATGTGCGTGCTATTGAAGATGGAAAGAGGTTAAATTTGTAACAGATATCAGTCAGGTGAAGACTCCATTGCTAGTGGTAAAGGATCGTTTATTGAAGGGACAGGTGTTCCCGGGATGTGATCAAAATTATTTTGAGTGTTCGAATCAAGAGAATGGCTGTGATAAATTGAGAGTTGGTTTGCAGAGTCTGATTGACGAGGGACGTCTACAGTTTGACAGGGTTGTGAAAGAAACTGATGAGGTATCAACTGTGACCATCTATTATACTCCCGCTGAGATCCAGGCACCTGCTAGTATAGCTCCCGTAGCAAGTGTTGTGCAAGAAAGACCCAGTCCTGTTACCATCACGGTGCCAGGACTAGTTTCGTTTACAACTACAAAGGCAATCCCATGGCACAATGGGGAAGACGTGTATTATGAAGGTAAAAAGCAGGAAGTCAGGACATCAGCCAGTTCAAATATTGACAATGTGGGTGGTGTAGGAGGCTTTACGAGAAGCGGAAGATTGTTTGCTCCCCAAACTTTGCGCAGTGATAAAGAGGTTGAAGCTGATGCAAAAGCTAAAGGAAAACAGGTGGTTGAGAACGTGCATGTGCCTGAAACAGAGACCAAGATTACCTTTGACAACGAGGTGGAAGAGTTCATGAGGATAATAAAGAAAAGCGATTACAAGATTGTCGATCAACTGAACCAGACACCCTCGAAAATTTCAATTTTGTCATTGTTGATGTGTTCTGACGCGCACCGGGAGGCTTTATTGAAAGTGTTGAAGAGAGCATATGTTCCACAGGAAATCACTGTTAATCAGCTTGAAGGTGTAATTTCCAACGTCAATGTCAGCCACATATTGGGTTTCACAAGCAGAGATTTGACGTCTGAAGGAAGAAACCACAATAAAGCTTTGCACATTACAATAGAGTGCAGGGGTGCAGTGTTGTCTCACGTGCTGGTAGGCACTGGTTCCTCGCTCAATGTCTTGCTTAAGAAGGCACTAATGAAGCTGGAAGTTGATGGTTTGATTTCAAGGCCCAGTGAGTTGGTTGTCCGAGCGTTCGACGGAACGAAAAGATCTGTGTTTGGTGTAGTAGAATTGCCCGTGCAGATTGGACCGCAGGTATTCAAATCTACATTCCATGTGATGGACATACAGCCCGCGTATAGCTGCTTATTGGGTCGCCCTTGGATTCATGCAGCCGGGGCTGTTACATCCACCTTACACCAAAAGCTGAAATACGAGTTCGAGGGACAAGTTGTGACAGTGTGTGGTGAAGAAGATATTTTTGTTAGCCACTTGTCCATGTTCAAGTATATTGAAATGGATGGGGAAATTCACGAGATGCTTTGCCAGTCATTTAAAGCGGTGAATATTGACAACGTGCCTGAATCTTCCCTTGCACCAGAAAGAGCCGGTACATCCATTTCGTCCTATAAGCAAGCTGTTGAGGTCGTCAGAGCAGGCAACGCCCAGGGCTGGGGAAAGCTGATAAAGACACCAATGAAGGAGGACAAATTTGGTATTGGCTATCGTCCCTCTATGACTTCTGTTGCAGAAAACAGTGGACCCATCACTTTCAGCAGTGGAGGAATCATTTACCCAGAGCAGTCTTGTGCAGCTACAGAAGATGGTGTTGACAGTGACTGTGACTTGGACAACTGGGTACGTCCACGCGCTCCGGGACAACCAATGCCGAATTGGTCCGTTGAAGAAGTCATCCGGGTTACTCTTCAAACAGAGTAATTTTCTTTGTTTTTCTAACCATAATGCATGTTAAACTCTTGCGCTCTGCCCAAGGCATATAGATTCATTTGTAGGGCCACCCTGTTTGCATTTGCAATTTTAATCATCAATAAAGGACGTTTTGCAATCAAATTTCGCTCTCTGTCTTTCATTTTTATTTTTGCACAAAAATAATAAAATGGCAATGTTTCGTTTCTTTTTGTTTTAAAAATAAATTCTAAAATAAAGCATGAATCCGTTCGTGCAGACTTGATCCTCCGGATTCCATTGATAATGATTTTGCTATGACTATGTATGACTTTGACAAACCGATTTATTAAGCCGAAGAAGGGGATGAGAAAGGCTGTGAACTCCCTGAGGAACTGGCCAGATTGTTAAAACAAGAGGAAAGGGTCATCCAGCCTCATCAAGAGACCATATAGATCATTAATATTGGTACCGAGGATGCTAAGAAAGAGATTAAGATTGGTGCCAGCTTGAAAGCAGATGTGAAAAAAGCTTTGACTGAGATGTTGTGTGAATATGTTGATATCTTCGCCTGGTCGTATCAAGACATGCCAGGGTTGGATACTGATATTGTTGTGCACAAGTTGCCATTGAGAGAAAAATGCCCGCCAGTCAAGCAGAAACTTCGCCGGACTCATCCCGATATGGCCATAAAGATTAAAGAAGAAGTTCAGAAGCAGTGGGACGCTGGGTTTCTTACTGTGACTAATTACCCTCCCTGGGTCGCCAACATTGTGACAGTGCCAAAGAAAGATGGAAAAGTGAGAATGTGTGTGGATTATCGAGATCTTAACAAAGCTAGTCCGAAAGATGATTTTCCACTGCCTCACATTGATGTACTGGTCGATAATACAGCTCAGTTTTTAGTGTTCTCATTTATGGATGGTTTCTCCAGGTACAACCAGATTAAAATGGCGCCTGAGGATATGTAGAAGACCACATTCATTACTCCGTGGGGTACATATTGTTATAAGGTGATGCCTTTTGGGTTGAAAAACGCAGGGGCAACGTACCAGCGGGCAATGGTAACATTATTCCATGACTTGATTCACAAGGAGATTGAATGTTATGTGGATGACATGATCGCCAAGTCACGAACGGAAGAGGAACATCTGATTAACTTGAAAAAGCTGTTTGAAAGGTTGCAAAAGTTCCGTTTGAGGTTGAATCCAAATAATTGCACTTTTGGGGTACGTTCTGGAAAGCTGCTGGGTTTCATTGTGAGCGAAAAAGGGATTGAGGTTGATCCTGCCAAAGTGAAAGCAATTCAAGATATGCCTGAACCAAGAACAGAAAAAGAGGTTCGTGGTTTTTTGGGTAGATTGAACTACATTGCAAGGTTCATATCTCACCTAACAGCCACATGCGAACCAATATTCAAACTGCTAAGAAAAGATCAAACGGTCAGGTGGAATGACGATTGCCAATTGGCATTCAATAAAATAAAAGAATACTTGCAGGAACCTCCAATCCTCATGCCTCCAGTTTCAGGAAGGCCTTTGATAATGTATTTGACGGTGCTTGAAGGTTCTATGGGTTGTGTTCTCGGTCAACACGACGAGACAGGTAGGAAGGAGCATGTTATCTACTACCTGAGCAAAAAGTTCAATGACTGCGAGTCCCGTTACTCAATGCCTGAGAAGACATGCTGTGCACTTGCATGGTCCGCCAAGCGATTGAGGCAGTATATGATCAGGCACACAACTTTGTTAATTTCCAAAATGGATCCTATCAAATAAATTTTTGAGAAACCAACACTAACAGGCAGAGTTGCATGGTGGCAAATGGTTTTGACAGAGTATGATATCCAGTATACTTCCCAAAAGGCCATCAAAGGAAGTATCTTATCAGACTATCTTGCGCAACAGCCGATTGATGATTACCAACCCATGAAATTTGATTTCCCTGATGAGGACATCATGTTTCTCAAAGCTAAAGACTGCGAGGAACCACTCCCGGAGGAGGGGCCAGACCCTGAATCCAAATGGAGTTTGATGTTTGATGGGGCTGTCAACATGAATGGGTGCGGAGTTGGAGCAGTTCTTATCACGTCGGAAGGTGTTCATATGCCTTTCACTGCCCGAATAACTTTCGGATGCACCAACAATGAAGCAGAATATAAAGCTTGTATAATGGGGATTAAAGAGGCGATTAATTTACGAATTAAGACCCTTGATATCTTCGATGATTCAGCTTTGGTAATCAATCAAGTGAAAGGGAGTTGGTACACGCACCAAGCGAATCTAGTTCCGTATAGAGATTATACAAGGAGATTGCTGACATTTTTCACAACAGTGAAGCTGTACCATATTCCTCGAGATAAGAATAAGTTTCAGATGCCTTGGCTACTTTGTCTTCCATGATCAAAGTGCAAGGATGGAATTATGTACCTAAGATCGAAGTGTCTCGTCTTGACAGACCTGCATTTGTGTTTGCTGTTGATGCAACGTCTGATGAAAAGCCATGGTTTCATGACATCAAGTGTTTCTTGAAAAGTCAAGAGTATCCGCCAGGGGCATCTACTAAAGATAAGAAGACGTTGAGAAGGATATCTGGTAGCTTCTTCTTGAATCAGGATAACGTGTTGTACAAACGAAATTTTGACATGGTGCTGCTCAGATGCGTAGATAGACACGAAGCAGACATGTTAATGTAGGAAGTACATGAAGGCTCTTTCAGTACCCATGCCGGAGGACATGCAATGGCTAAGAAATTATTAAGTTCGGGGTATTATTGGTTGAACATGGAGTCAAATTGTTGTAAGTACGCTCGCAAGTGTCACAAGTGCCAGATCTATGCAGACAAAGTGCATGTTCCTCCAAATCCGTTGAGTGTCATGTCCTCTCCTTGGCCCTTTGCAATGTGGGGCATTGATATGATCGGGAAAATTGAGCCTACTGCTTCAAATGGCCATCGTTTCATCTTGGTCGCCATTGATTATTTCACTAAATGGGTTGAAGCAGCATCTTATGCCAACGTCACTAAGCAAGTGGTAGCTCGTTTCCTGAAACGAGATATCATTTTTCGCTATGGAGTGCCCGAGAGAATCATTACTGATAATGGTTCTAATCTGAACAACAAAATGATGGCTGAGCTATTCCGGGACTTCAAAATCGAGCATCACAATTCTTCTCCGTATCGCCCGAAGATGAATGGCGCTGTGGAGGCGGCCAACAAGAATATTAAGAAGATTGTGCAGAAAATGGGTGTCACATATAAAGATTGGCATGAGATGTTACCATTTGCCTTGCATGGGTACCGAACGTCAATACGCACGTCCACTGGGGCAACACCATTCTCACTTGTATACGGTATGGAGGCAGTACTATCGGTTGAAGTTGAGATTCCATCCCTCAGAGTCATGATGGATGTCAAGTTAGACGAAGCTGAGTGGGTTCGCGCCAGATTTAATCAGTTGGGCCTTATTGAGGAGAAACGGCTGGCAGCTGTATGTCACGGGCAGTTATACCAGCGGAGGATGAAGCAGGCATTTAACCAAAAGGTGCGTCCTCGGGTTTACAAAGTGGGAGATGTGGTACTTAAAAGGATCCTTCCTCCTAGTACAGATCACAGGGGAAAATGGACTCCCAACTATGAAGGTTCATTCGTGGTTAAGAAGGTCTTCTCGGGCGGAGCCTTACTACTTACAACCATGGATGGCGAAGATTTTTCATCCCCTGTCAACTCAGACGTAGTCAAAAAATAGACCCGCTGGGCAAAAAAAAGAAAAGTCCAGGCAAAAAAGGGCATCCCAGCAAACCCCAAAAAACAGAATAAAAAGGTTCGGACAAAAATTAGGGATATAAAATAAATAAAAATTTGTACACCCGATGAGTTGAAAATCCGCAAGGACAACTCAGGCAAAAAAGGGTATCCCGGTGGATTGAAAACCCGAAAGGGCGGTCCACGCAAAAGAGGGATTTAAGCGAACGACTACGGTCTGAGTTATCTGTACTTTATCACCGTTTCAACAACTGACATTCCGAAGGGTAGGAATCAGTTTAATCATTCCTCAGAAGGCAAGGTCGGGGAGTTTTTGAAGACATACTGGCCATAGCAGAATTGAAACTCAGTGGAATGTCGTTTTCACATTGCCATTAGGATAGTTTCTTTTCTCAATTTTCGGCGATCACCACTTTCCAGGGATTGCTTCCTGATGTAATTGCCTATTCTGGGCTTTTCTTCAATAAATTGAATTTTATTAAAAAGCTTCTTATTTTATTTCAGTGAAAAAGCTTCTTATTTTGTTTTACTGCTTTGTTTGCAAAAACGTCTGAATTTTTGATAAAATATTGCATTTGAAAACATGGTGGCTTTACAATAACATGCGTAGAAAAACATTTAAAATTACTTTGAATGTTGAATAATAATGGATGGTGGATTCAAACCACGCAATATTCCGGGGCACGTGTGCATATTCTTTTGTTGCAGGTGACAGGTCCAGATGATTTCAAGCACAAGACGAGTGATCACTTAGTCCCACGCAGAAGACTGGGGCAATCATATTCAGGGAAGAGTTCACATGTTTTTTTGTCACAACGTTTACTAATTGAGTCCATCATTCGGTCGACGGTCGGTCACGATGTTTCGACATCGGTAAATGGAGTTCAAATGGATAGTGTTGTATCTTATTAAGTCGTTTTTCTCATTCTGTACTTCCAACAGCTACAAGCTTTTCTGTGTCGATAACGGTTGCGAATTCCCCAGTAAAGTTGATTCGTAGACACCAAAGTTGATGGTCAGTCCCCAGAGAAGTCGACAGGAGTTTGAAGACGCTTAATCTTCTGTAAAATCCTCTCAAGAGACGTTCCCCAGCATGAGACGCGTTGAAGCGGTTCTCCCCAGTAGAGTTTGTTATAAACTCATTATCCCTAGCGGAGTCGTCAAACGGGAAGTTCGCCTAACATGGGGCATTGTGGCACTTATCCTAAGCTCGACAGTTTTGTTCCTCAGCAGACTACCGTGGAGTTACTTTGGGTTCCCCAGCAGATTTCTATGGACTCTTTCCCAGCAAGTTGCAGTGAAATGTTCTAACTAGGGTTTGCACATCCCCAACAGAGTAGCCCGGATTCCCAGCTAGATTGTATCTCTGATAATTATATTCCCCATAGAGTTCAGCATTGAATCTTGTCAACAATACTCCCCAGCTAAGTTGTTTTTCTCCCCGCGAGAGGCTTATCGATCAACAGAATCTATTCCTCAGCAAGGTGATAGTACATTCTTTCCCCAACAGGGTTAGCAGGACGTCATTCAAAAATTCTCATCCCCAACGGAGTTGTTATGACCAGAATTCATCCCCAAGCAGATGAAGTAATTCCTGGTAGAATCGTCAATCCACTCAGTTCCCAAAGTCCAATTTATTTTTGGCAAACTTGACAATTCGAAGCAGACGGATTGTTCATTCATCCTCCAGCAGGGATATTATCCTTTCAGGAGTCTTTGAAGTCAAATCATTGATCATTATTCCACAGCAGAGTCAGCAGAGATGTCTGACACGGATGCAGAGAGTAATCCAGTATTGGAAATTCTTAAAGTCTAACCGTAGATTGGCAAAAGGTCCATCCAAGGGTGGCAAATTCTTAAAGTCCAACCGTAGATTGGCAAAAGGTCCATCCAAGGCTGGCAAATTCTTAAAGTCCAACCGTAGATTGGCAAAAGGTCCATCCAAGAGTGGCAGATTCTTAAAGTCCAACCGTAGATTGGCAAAAGGTTCATCCAAGGGTGGCAAATTCCTAAAGTCCAACCGTAGCTTGGCACAAGTCCACCCGCAGTGTGGCAAGTCAGTAGTCGTCTGACTCCCTTTAAAAGACCACAGCTAAGTCCAACTGTAGATTGGCAAAAGTCCATCCAAGGGTGGCAAATCATCAGCAAGTCTAACCGTAGATTGGTAAAAGTCCACCCGCAGTGTGGCAATTCAGCTGCAAAGTCCAACCGTAGATTGGCGAAAGTCCACCCATAGTGTGGCAAGCCAGTAGTCGTCTGGCGTTGTACAAAAGACATTGTTAAAGTCCACTCGTAGTGTGGCAAGCCAGTAGTCGTCTGGCGTTGTGCTAAAAGACGTTGCTAAAGTCCACCCGTAGTGTGGCAGGCCAGTAGTCGTCTGGCGTTGTTCTAAAAGACGTTGCTAAAGTCCACCCGTAGTGTGGTAGGCCAATAGTCATCTGGCGTTATTCTAAAAGACGTTGTTAAAGTCGACCCGTAGTGTGGCAGGCCAGTAGTCGTTTGGCGTTGTACAAAAGACGTTGCCAAAATCCACCCGTAGTGTGGCAGGCCAATAGTCGTCTGGCATTGTGTAAAAGATGTCTCTTCAATATTATTCTTCTGATCAGAGTTTTATTCAAGCGGAAGTCATTTGGTTAGGTTTATATCCATTTTCTTCTTCTCTACAGAGTGCAAATTTTTTGGTTATTTTTGGTATTCAATCCCTCCATACCTTGAAAGTCTGACAACAATCGCTATCATCCATTCAGGTCTACAGTGATTGAATAGGGGCAGCTGTAATACCCCAAAATTTGCCCTCTCATTTCTTCATATCATTTAGCATGATCTTTCATTTCATTGCATTGCATTCAAGCATAGAAAAATAAAACATCAAGCATTTAGCATTGCATCTTGCATAAGGGCATGTGATCAATGGTTCTTTAGGTGTTGATCATCCAAGGCAAGAGAATAAGAGCCAAGTGTTTCTCACAAGTCTCAAGGGTTTCTTAAGCCATATGGCATCCCTACTTGATCCACAAGGCATGGGAAGAGGAGAATTCATCAAGAAGATTGGGCAGTGCATGATCTCCTACATAAGGCAGTCAAAAATTGGAATCTGACCCCCTAATGAGCAAGCTCTTTGAGTTTTTATCATCTCCAAATGGCATATCTCATCATTGTTTGAGAGAATACACATCATATTCAGATGAATTTGGATTTGGAGGATGTGTTATTTCCTCCTAACCAGAGGGTACCAAAATTAGGGTTTGGCCTAAAATCAGTTTAACTCTGATTTTTTGGGCAATACTTGATCTCATGGTATTCCTTATGTTCTTAAGTGTATATGGATGGAAAATTGCTCATCAATTGGTTTCAGAAGGGTCTCAATTGATCAGTTGCTTGATAATCAAGAAATTGGGGAAAAAGTCAACTATGTAGTGAAAAAAGTCAACTCTTGACTTTCTAAGGTCAAATTCATGAAATTCATGTTATATTTTTTCAATGGACAAAGTTTGATCAAGAAATGATGGAGGAATAATGAAAAATCAAGAAATCACAAAACTGCCAAAAATAGAAACTTTAGGGTTGCCAAAAATAGTAAGTTTTGACCATTTTGCACCCTACTTTGAGGCTCTCTTTCTCCAAGATAAAAGCTTCAAACTTCAGGCCCAAGTTGAGCCAATTAAAGTTCATGTTCAAAGCTTCAAATCCATATAAAGAACATCTCCATTGGATCAATATTGAGTGAGATATGATTGATCAAAGTTTGAGAAAACTATGTCCAAAATCAAGTCATGACCAAGAATGCCCAGGCCCACGCGCCATAATTTTTACAAACACTTGGTGTGCCAAATGTTCACCCATTTTTCTTAATGATAAAAGCTCCAAATGAAAAAGTTTTCAACATCAAAATTGTTCCTTGCCATGCCCTCTTCAATGTTGATGTTGGACAAATTTTGATTTGGTCAAGTTATGATGGAGATATATTTGTCCAAAGTTGGTTGCTTCACACTAAAAATTTCCCAATTCACATTGCCATGCCCAACTCAATTTGCCACGCCATACACCAGTCTTGGTTTCCAATGTTTCAAGTCACTTTTGAATATGTTCCAAGCTTCAATTCAATCCAATTTTCACACTAAACTTGTAGTATTACACCTCCTCTTTTCATTGATCCTAAGAACTCATCAAATCATCCACTAAGTATGGAGAATTTCATTGGCAAACTACCATAATCATCACTGATGCATTAACCATGTTAACTCACCCTAACTCACTCACTTGACCTTGGGTTAACAAATTTAACTCAAACTATAAATGAGAATTTCACTTCACAAATCAAAGGTCAGCTTCATTTTTCTACATTCACCTCAAAGTTCTTCTCACTGTCTCTCTCAATTTCTCTCTATTTTCTCTCTGATTTCACCGAATCCATCATAATTCTCATCTAACTTCATCTTCAAGCTTCATCCTCGAGCATCATTGAATTTTACGTAGCATTGCATTGTTGAAGTAGCTACACTGCAGATCCATATTCATCTCCATTCTTCAGAGATTGTAAGCCTTTATTTGGCCAAGTGAAGCTCAAGGAGGAAGCATAACTCTCTGGCTTTCTTTTAACTCCAGTTTTCAACATTTTCAGGTTTTAATCTCTCAAACCTTCCTAGCACGATTTGCATCTTGTTTAGTTTGTTTTTGTTGATATGAGCTCAATAGGAGCATTTGACAATCCAGCTAGTTGATATGCCTCTTAGAGGCATATATCCAAAATCTAGGGCATATTTTGATCTCTCTGTTCTCTATGTATGTGCTTGGTATGTGAAAAATAATGGTGGATTCATGATGTATGCAACGCCAGCTTCATTTTGATATCATGTTTGTGCATTTCTGGAGATTTTGAGGTTTGCAGGTGGTGGTTTTTCGCCGGAGAAGATGACCGGAGGTCCTTCTCCGGCTGGTGGTCTTAATTGCTAGGGTTTCTGAGTTTTAAAACATGGCCGTTAATTTGTTATCATCGTGTGGGTAATACTATTCCAGCACATTAATGAAGTGATTGCATGCGTGTGATTGTATGACAGTTAATATGTGCATGCAGTGATGTCTACATGATTGCATTGGTTTTATTGATCTTGACCGTATGATTGATCTAACGTCCATGGTGTTGCCAGCACATTAATGGAATAGTGCTCCTCACGTGTTATTTCTTTTTTGAATTTTGATGATTGTGTGTGTGTGCGTGTAAGGGAACTATCATGCGTCTTCTTCTCTCAAGACCTAATTTTTTTATTTTTAAATCATGTTTGTTATTTCTTTGATTATTCTTGTTTGATGTTCCTTTTCATGAACTTCTCTGAACATTTTTGTTTACTTGCTTGATAAGGCACTTGTGCCATTGTATGAGATCACTCTTCTTGACTTCTTGAGCCATGTTTATATCATTGTAGGTTTTTTGATTGAAAGTATAGGTCATTGGTTTGAAGTTGATGTCTTTTTGTGTATATGGTCAATACTTGTTTTACATGTTTTCTTTTGACCTATTTCCTCTTTCTTTTGCATCTAAGTGCCAACTTGAATTGTAATTGATTTGTAATTGGTTTGTTGATGCCATGCCATATTATCCATTTGCATTTCATATGATGTATGCCTCTGACCTTAAAGCATTACATTCCTTCCATATGCTATTCATATCTTACTTTACATACTTGTACATGTTTCATCCCAATGCATGTTCCTTTTACTTCTAACTTCTAAATAACTTGTAATTGCTTGAATGTGTTTGTCTTGTGCATCTTATATTCACATTAACATGACACATCACTTCTGACCTTGATACTTGAGTTTCATATTGATTTCTTTTTGGGTTTGACTTTTGCCTTAAGTGTTTTCTTTCCGTGATTAATTCATGTTCATGTGGTCTCACTTCTTCTCCTAATCACTCTTAATGTTTGGATGCTTGATTGTATGCCTCATATGACGTTGTACATCATGTTTAGGCACATGTTTAGGTCATCCACATTCTGACCTTGACATTATTTGACGCATAAATGCATGACCATTTTGTATAACCATTCATTCTTCATCTAGTTCTTTCATAGTGCATTCCTTTGTGATTTAAGGAGGTGTGTGTCTGCATTTGATTTGTATTTGCTCTCATATTATTGAAGAACATTCTTATGATGTACATTCTGACCTTGTGCTTCCTTTAACCTTTAAGATGCTTTTACTTTGATTCTTGATTTGTCTAAGTTTCATTTGTTCATCTTAACTAGTTTCTTCACTTGTAAATAATTGTGCTAACCATTTCAGGGGCTAATGGTAAGTCATATTAGTGTGGATATGCATCCACATTCTAATTTCTTTCCTCATCTTTTAATCATTCAATTTGTGTTATTTAAGCATTCAATAATGCTTTGCCTTCATAATATTTCTTATTCCCTCTTAGAAACAACTTAACTTCCATCTTGGAAGTAAGTTGCTTTCTTTCTCTCTTCTTCTTCTTTCTTTTAGAATTAGGTTTGTTGAACCACATTAACCATAGGATCTCCAAGCATGCTAATACTAGGGTGTGTCTTAGTCTCCTTGTAGTTTTCACCTTTGATCCTCTTTTTGAGTCACTTCTTCTCATCTTAAAACAAAAGCAAAAAACACTAATAAAGACATAACACCTATTGTATTTAGGCCTTTCATGTGGGAACAAGAAGGTGAGGGATCTTCTCTCATTTTCTTAGAATGTTTAGCGTACGTCCCATCTCGGGTCGATATGCGAGGCATTCGATCTTACATGAGGGACTTAAATACAATATGTGCTACGAAACACAAAATAAACAAAACACTTCTTGCTAAAAGACAAAAACAAACAATAACGTCTTTCCTCCGGGAATTCTTTTCTCATCTCACTCATTCTCAACGTACGAACGTGCTTCTTCTCGTTCTCTTGCAAGATGGTAACGCACTCGGACCAGCGAGCCTGCAACACCTGAGCTAGAACGTTAGTCGTTCCCTAAAAAACACAAACAATCCATCCCTAGTGAGGGGAACTACGTCGCTCTGATTCTCATGCTCCCGATGAGATACATAGGTAGTGGGGTAGGGCCCATTCGAGCACTTCTTTTATTTTCCCTACATTTGTTTCTCTTTCTCTTTCCATTCCTTTTCTAGTTCTCCAGCTAGCAGTTCTTTTTTCAATATTCTTTTCTTACACCCTTTGATCGAGACCAGCAAGCGTGGATCCCATCGGGTACGATGGACGCGTGGGGGTGCTAATCACTTCCTCGCGCGTAACTGACTCCCGAACCCAGTTTTCGTGGTCGCAAGACCATGCTCTTTCCTTCCCTTTAGGTTTATGCGGTGTTTCCTTTCCCTCTCTTGGGATAAATACACATTGCTGGCGACTCTATTTCGGTGCCACTTTCGCGTTTGTACTTGGATGAAAATCCCGGGAGCGACATTATAAAGAGAAAGATTATAGGTAAGGTTGTGCTTTGATCAGAGGATCAGGGTTATTTCCTGTTCTTTAAGGAAATGGGAAATCCCAAGGGTATTGAGACTATCCAAGTCTACTGGTGTCTTGAGAAATCTATTCTCAGATAGTGAATGCTCTTTGTATGATGCCCAAGAGAAGGTTGGTATGTTAAGGGATGAAGATCAACCCATTAACTAGTCGGACACTTGACTCAGAAAGACAGCTCTAGCAAATTGATGACTAAGTTATGTTCCTATATCTGTAGAGGTCTCTGGGTCCTTATACTAAGCCCAAGAGATGGCATGAGAACTTGTAAGAAGCCGAAGGGTCCTTGTACAACGCCCAAGAGGAGGCGGGGATGCTTTTAGGAAGCATGTGGGTCCCCAAACCCTGAGAAGTTCAAGACATGATATTCATCGAGAATAGATCAAGCTAGGAAAGTCCGAGAATTTGGAAGAAACTCAAGAGATGCCATTCACGGAGAAAAGATCATCTCTGGGGAGTTAGAGTTTCTTTGACAATTTCTAAGGGTGACAGTCTGAGAAAGGGTTCAACGAGAATGTTGCCTTTCACGTCTCCATATTATTTAACCCCAAGAGGAGGGAAGACTGTATCTGGAAATCCTACAGGGATCTAGTTTTGTTTATATTTAAGAGTGACCAACAGGGCTTTACCTAGTGCTAAACGTAGTTGCCGGGGAAAACTCTAAATAACTATACTAGTATTACACAGTGGATATTTGACAAGTATATAAAGGATGTGAAAGAAGACTTACAGTGAAGCAGCCCCACAATACAGTTATATACATATGGAAGTAGATAAAGAAAGCGGGTAAATACTTACTCGGTTGTAGAGCTTCCATGCTATTTGTTAGTTGTTCAACAAAGAAAGCTTTGATAACAATATTACATTCTAAATCAAAGGAGAAAGTGCTTTGAAAATATTGTTGGGGCTTACAGCTCAAGGAGAGGCCCAAGGTTTTATCAGTGATTGCACTGTCATTTTGAATTTATACAGGGACTTATACAAGTGACTGAGGCCCAAAAAAAGTTTTCTGTACAAAAGGATGGGTCTTACAATCTATTAGAGGCCCAAATCATTTTGGTTTCAAAAAAGGGTTGGGTCTTAGACTCTATTAGAGGCCCAAATATGGGTCTTATAGCTCAAGGAAAAGCCCAATTGATTTGTTTTTGAACTGGTGATTGCGCCGAGATTTTTCTTTTAACGCAGTTGGACTTATACAATGTCTGAGGCCCAAAATGGTTTTGGTTAAAAGGAGATTGGGTGTTACACTCTATTAGAGGCCCAAGGTATAAAGATGGGTCTTATAGCTCAAGGAGAAGCCCAGTTGGTTTTTGTTAAAAAGGCACGATCGTGCCGAGCTTTTTGACGATATCGGGACTTATACAATACACTGAGGCCCAAAAAGGTTTTTAAGAGGGGTTGAGTCTTACACTCTATTAGAGGCCCAAAGTGTTTTGAAAATGATTTGTTTAGGGTGATTAAGATCAAAACCCTAAATTAATTTCAAAATGTATTTTAATTAAATAAAAACTTAATTAAAATGATCAAAATTATCAAACATGTATAAAAAACAAGTTTTGATCTTGGATTAATGTTTGAAAAATCATGTTTACATCCACAAAATGATTGGAAATCAATTAATTCTTTGCAAAAATATCAAATATAAGAAATAAATAATATTTTTGGGAATTTTTGGCAAAATAAAATATTTTAACATTTTTGTGAATTATTAAAATAAATAATCAACTCAAAATCATTAAAATTCAGAGAGAAATTCATTTTTGAATCAATTAAATAAAATCACAAAATTCAAATATTCAAATATTCAAAAATGGCGCCAAGAACACGTGCCACCCTCTGTTTCTGCAGATTTGCATTTTCTATCCAATCTCTCTGAATACTTGATGATATCATGTAATCTACATATCAATCTGCTCGTTTTCACCTCACGATCATGTCTATGGTCTTTAATTTCATTTATTTTAAGCATGGAATAAGAAATCAAAGAGAAACCTCAAGAACCCTAAAATTTGCATGAAGGCTCAGAAATTCCATACACGATTCAAACAAATCAATTGATTGAGGATAAACACTATATGCATGATTATGAACATATGGCCAAATTATTGTGCAGCAAAATATGCATGGATCATAGAGTTAGAAGAGCTTATGCTTACCTCTTGTAGCTGGTGATCGTGTTTTGTGTTAGAGGTGTTGCAGGCTGGTTCTAATGATTTGCACAGCTTCCTTAGGTGCCAAGTGATGTGTCTGAATGCTTGGAGTGGTTTGAAACAAGCTGAAATTGAAGATGGTACCCCAACTGCAAGTCTGCTAAAAGCTTGAGCAGTTGGATGGTGATTCTGAGAAATCAGTGTTACAGTTGTTGTTTAAGTGTTTGGATCACTTCTATATGATGTTTATGAGGTGTGTATGTGTGTGTGTGATTGGTTTGGTTGGAATTGCTGTCAAACTCAAAACCCGATAGTGACTTGCTTTGGAAGGCAAATTTGGAAGTGAGAAGGTGATTTTGAGGAAAGCATCTGTTTGATGGATTTGGTGTACTCAAACTGATCACAAATGATGTCTATTTATAGTGCAACAAGTTTGTTTTGCAAGCAATTGTGAATGGCAACTGCTGCAGAGGTTTGGCCAATGTTGATCAATGGGAATCCAAGTCTCCTCTAGCCATTGACTAGAGGTTACGGCACAGGCTGCTGGTTCCCTTGGTCTTGGATATGTCTTGATTGAATTCAGTTGATGAATGATGATTCTAATCACACATTAACATCATTTTAGGGTCAAAGAACCATAATTGTGAAAAATCTCAAAAAGTCAAAGTTGACTTTTGTGCACAGTTGACTTTTTGTTAGATGAACTCCAAGCTGTGCGATCCTCTATGAAATCAAGTCCTTTACCTAAATAAAACTTGATGGACATGTTCCATGGGTGTTATAGGGTGTATTGAATCATTTCCCAAGGTTTGGGAGCATGCTTGGGTGAAAAGTCAAAGGCACAGTTGACTTTTCCTGCAAAACCCTAATTGTGGTTCTGATGAATTTGGAACTTGTGAATCAATCTTCTTGGATTAATCCATTGTTGCAAATGGATCAATGTAGTGTGTTAGAGACCCTCAAATCCTCTCTTGAGGTCTTGGCTCATGTTTTGTCCCAAAAGTCAACCTAGGGGTGAATTAGGTCAAGAAACCCTAATTCCTAATTTTTTATGAATGCTTCCCCTGAGGCTAAATTGACTTGATGATTGGGTCCATGATGTCCCTTGGAGCATCTTAGGTTATGCTTTGAAGCATTGGCTCATGCCCAGAGGAAAATTTCCATCTGGAGGCCCTGGTCGACCAAAACCCTAATTTGGTGACACTGGCAATCTTGAGGCTTGATCCACTTGGAATGCTGCAACCTTATGCTTGATTCTTGATGTGGGAGTCCTCTTGATCCTTTATAGGTGTTTGAGAGGTTAAACAAGTTGAAGATCATGTCATTCCTTGATTGATCTTTTGTCTAAGAGCTCTGAGAGGGCTTGAAACCCTAAATTTGATTGTGGTGGATGCTCACCCATCTTTGGGGAGACTATTGAGGTATGGTGGTCCATCCATATTGTGATTATGATTTACACAATGATGGGGGAATCTTAGTGGTCAAAATTTGGGGTATGAAAGAAGCAAGTATTATTGAGGGCAAAGACTCAGTTGTAGAGGACTCAGAAGCAGCTCGCCTATGAGGGGATTAGGTTACTAAACTAGTAGAGCTCTCGGTTGTAACTGTTACAACAGATGTATTATGTCTCTTAATTGATGACCCCATATCTCTTGGTTGATGATTGATGAAAATGACTTGGGTGCTGGATATTTTTATAATGGCTTCTATGGATACCAAAATTCTAAAATTAATCCTTGTTTAATTCTTGGAATAGTAACGACCACTAAAACTTCAAAGCATGCACTTTACAAACCTTAATGACTCTTATTAGTTGATTACTTTTCCTCTTTGGAAAATGATCCAGTAATGATGATCTGAGATACATTTATTCGTGATATTCTTTCTCTTTCCTTTCTTTTACTTTTATTCTTTTTGTTGTGACAAAAGGGGGGAAAATAATAGGAAGTATTTAAGTGGAAACTGAACCCATTGAATACATATTCTGTACACATTGGTCATTTATTTTCTGTTTTTATGGTTACCTTGCCCAGGGCGTATTTTTAACTTTCTTGTACATAGGTCTAAGGAAAAGCTTACAAACCTCAGACTTAGCCTATCAGACCCAGAAGGAGCTTGTAAACCTCATATTCTGGTGTTGCCAAAGAAAGTTAAAAAGGGCAACCTATTTTAAATCTCTTGTACTTAGTGTTAAGTAAGAGCTTGCAAACATCTTATTTAGCCTATTAGACTCAGAAGGAGCTTACAAACCTCGTATTCTGATGTTTCCAAAGGAAGTTAAAATGTTGTTATTTTGGTTTTCTTAAATATGGAACTAAGGGGGAGCTTATGTAACGCCCCAGTTTTGTCAAATTTGTTAGTTTTTATTTAATCGAGTCGTTTTGATTATTTTATTATTATATTATTTTATTTCTGACTTTTATGTGAAAATATGTTATTTTTCATCGTGAATACATTTTATCGCGTTTTGCGAACATTTACGAGATATTTGAGTGTAGGGGTATTTTGGGCATTTTGATTTATTTTGTTAAGTTAGAATATAATAGAAAGAGAGAAAAAGAGAAAGGAAAGAAAAAGAAGAGAAGAAAAGAGAAAAGAAGGAAAGAGAAGAGAAAGAAGGAAAAGAGAGAATTTGGAAAACTTGGAAATCAATCAACCGACTTTCTAGAACACGATTAAATCGGGTAAGGGTGCGAAACTCGATTATTATATGCTTGTGTATGATTATGTATGTGTGTATTGGATTGTTTGTTGTGTTTTCATAGTTTCTATTCTAGGTCGCTAATGAGAAATCGATGGTTTCACGGTTGAAAATCGATGTAAACGTAGTAGAATACTTGTTATCATGCTTAGGTTATGTTTTGACTATTATATGTTGGTTTGGAAATGTTTGGTTTGAGAAAATATCATTTTTGGGTGATTTGGTGCGCTGCTGGGTTTTGCTGAATTCGCAGGTTCGCACTGCGAATGGCCAACGAATGGGTGGCGAGCGTTCGCGTGATGTTCGCACTGCGAACATTGTATTATTTTTGCTTCTGTCACTGTTCGCTGGAGGGTTCGCACTGCGAATAGGGTAGCGAACATTCGCTGGGAAGTTCGCACTGCGAAGGGTGGAAATTTTCTAGGCTATTTTTGCTTCTGCCTTGGCTCACTGGGACATTCACACTACGAATGAGTTAGCGAAGGACTCGCTAGGAGCTTCGCACTGCGAATGTAGCCGTTTTTCCAATTTGTTTTCTCTGTAACTTTTGATCTGTGAGTCGGTTTGAGGCGTGGTATGATGCGTTAGAAAGCTTGTAGCATGTACTTTCTTAAGATGATGATTTTGGAGATTGTTGACCGATTAAATTATGTCAGGAATTAGAAAATGTGTTGTTTGGTTGTCGACTTTTGCCGTTTAATGGTGTGAATTTGATGTGTATGTGCAATATGCTGTGGGTGTGGATATTGTATAACTTGTGTGCTGTTGAGTGATGAAATTGCATGAAATACATATTGTGATGATGATTGGTGGCCTTATGGCAAGAAAATGCGATGTATGGTAATTGTTGATATATGCATGATTATGAATGTGTATATTTGTGCATATTAAATGTCATGAGTCATTATATGCCAAGCATCATGATATGCATTGTTGTGACGTCCTGAGTGATGGATTGATTCCAGAGGGAATCTGCTATAACATCGTGCGCCTTAAAAATAAGAGGACCTAAAGCGATTTGATATATCGTGCGCCTTAAAAATAAGAGGACCTAAAGTGATGGTTATAGACGATCGTGTACCCATGTGGGGTGTGAGCGATCGGATTGTGCGCCTTATACCGAGAGGACCTAAAGCAATCCATAAACGTCGTGCGCCTTATACCAAGAGGACCTAAAGCGACGGGGAACACCGTAGGCCCGACGGGGTGTTACTTGAGTGATCCTCAGTAGCGAGCGATGATTCCAGCAGAGTTCCTGAGTGAACTAGTGATGAGAAATATTGGAAGTCGGTACCGCATGGAATGTGCATAGAGTCGTTGTGTCGGTCTCTGTGCATTTGCATAAATCATGGATTAATTGTGCATGGAATTGTGAATGTGATTAATGAGATGGAATATGTGTAATTGTATTGATGATGAGTGTATTGTGTATGATTGATGTGTAGTGGTATTTGATACTTGAGAATTGTACTGTGTTGTATTATATGTGATTATGGTGCATTGGTGGTGGGAATATTTTACTTGTGCATTTCTGTGTTAATATATAATTATATGCAACTGTATTATGATTTTTTTTCTCACCCTTTTGCTGTTTTATAATGCTCTATGAGGCATTGCAGATTAGAGTTGCTGGAGGTCTTTTTGTGAAGCTTTGTGTCATCATTCTTTTGTTGGTCGGCTCTAATATGTGACACCGGGTAGTTAGGGTGGCCGTTTGTGATTATTTTGTATTATGTATATGTATCTTTTGGATTGTACATGTATGATGTTGTATATGACAGACAAACTTTCATGATATATATATATATATATATATATATATATATATATATGTTGATATTCAGTTACGGATTTTCCACTTATATTCTGTAATTGGATTGTGGGTGTATTACTACCTAAGATTGTTGCATATCTGTATGAGCAGGTGTTGTATGTTTTGTTTCAAATTGATGTGGCGTCTCCAGTCTATGTCGTGCATGTTTTAAATATACTCTGATGAAATTTTGAATTTTATTTATCTCTTTAATATAGCTTGGGGGTATAGATTAGGGTGTCACATTAAGTGGTATCAGAGCTAGTCCGTGCCAGTCCGTGTCAGTTGTGTCAGTCCTTGTCGGTCTTGGTGTTTGGGTGAGCTGGTTGTTTAACCATAGTTTCTGTTATTGGAAATGAACAAAATATGGCTGGTAGAAATGACGCTGCTTTGGCTGCTGCGATGCAAGCTATGGCTCGTGCTGTGCAGGGTGCACCTAATGTTGTGGGTAATGATGAGTTCAGGAAGAACAAACCGCCTGTCTTCAAAGGGAGACATGATCCTGATGGTGCACAGATTTGGTTGAAAGAGATTGAAAGGATTTTCTGAGTTATGGATTGTGCTGAGGACAGTAAGGTGAGACTGGGAACTCACATGTTACAGGAAGAAGCTAATGACTGGTGGGTTAGTACTCGTCAGGTGTTGGAATGTGGGGATGAAGAAGTTACTTGGGAATTGTTTAGCCAGGAGTTTGTGAGGAAGTATTTTCCCGAGGATGTTAGAGGAAAGAAGGAAATTGAGTTCTTGGAACTGAAACAAGGTAGTATGTCTGTTGTTGATTATACTGCTAAGTTTGTGGAGCTTGTGCAGTTTTATCCTCATTATGCTGAAGCGACTGCAGAGTTTTCTAAGTGTGTGAAGTTTGAGAGTGGATTGCGTCCTGAGATTAAGCAAGCCATTGGTTATCAAAGGATAAGAAGGTTTTCTGATTTGGTGGAATGTTGTAGGATTTATGAAGAGGATAGTAAGGCTCGTTCTACTCACTACAAGAGTGTGAGTGACAGAAAAGGGAAGCAACAGTTTCGTAGTGGTCCGTATGTAACACCAGCTGATAAAGGTAAACAAAGGGGTACTTTTGATCGAAGGTCAGGTGGAGGAGGTATGTCTAATTCTCCGAGATGTTTTAAATGTGGTGAGTTGGGGCATCGTCAGTTTGAGTGCAGGAAAGATGTGAGAAAGTGTTCTAATTGTGGAGGTGTCGGAAATGTTATAGCTGATTGTAAACGGAAGAATGTGGTGAAGTGTTTCAACAATGGTGAACCTGGTCATATTAGCACAAAGTATCAGAAATCGAAGCAAGCTCCAACTAGTGGAAAAGTATTTTCATTGGCGGGGACTCAGACTTCAGGTGCAGATCGTCTGATCAGAGGTACTTGTTTTATTAATAGTATGCCTTTCGTTGCTATTATTGATACTGGAGCGACTCATTCATTTATTTCGTCTGAGTGCGCGAAGCATTTGAATCGTGTGTTGTCTTTGATGGATGGTGAGATGGTTATTGATACTCCAGCAATGGGGTCAGTAACTACTTCTTTGGTTTGTTTGAGTTGTTCTTTGACCATTTATGGTAAAAAACTTTGAAATGGATTTAGTGTGTTTGCCGTTGGAAGGGTTAGATGTGGTTCTGGGAATGAATTGGTTGCAATTCAATCGAGTTAATATTGATTGTTATCATAAGCTGGTAAGGTTTCCTTCTCTCGAAGAAGACGAAGACTCGAGTTTCTTATCTACCAAAGAGTTGAAGAGACTTTTGGCGGAGGAAGCTCAGTTGTTTGGGTTGTTTGCATCTTTGACTGTGGATAGTTAAGTTTCACTCGATGTGTTTCCGGTTGTGTGTGATTTTCCAGAAGTGTTTCCGGAGGATATTTCACATGTGCCGCCAGAGAGAGAGGTGGAGTTTTCTATAGATCTAGTTCCTGGTACTAGACCTGTTTCTATGGCACCTTATCGTATGTCGGCATCTGAGTTGGTTGAGTTGAAGAAGCAGTTAAATGAGTTGTTGGAGAAGAGGTTTGTGAGGCCAAGTGTTTCTCTTTGGGGCGGTCCAGTTCTATTGGTGAAAAAGAAAGATGGGAGTATGCGATTGTGTATTGATTATCGCCAGTTGAATAAGGTGACGATTAAGAATAAGTATCCTCTTCCGAGAATTGATGATTTGATGGATCAGTTGGTTGGTGCTTGTGTGTTCAGTAAGATTGACTTAAGGTCGGGATATCATCAGATTAGGGTGAAAGAGGAAGATATTCAGAAGACGACTTTTAGGACATGTTACGGTCATTATGAATACTCTATGATGTCGTTCGGGGTTTCTAATGCGCCAGGTGTGTTTATGGAGTACATGAATCGTATTTTCCACGAGCATTTGGATCGATTTGTTGTTGTGTTTATTGATGACATATTGATTTATTCTAAGTCTCGGGAGGAGCACGCGGAGCATTTGCGTATTGTTTTGCAGGTTTTGAAGGAAAAGAAGCTTTTTGCCAAATTGTCTAAGTGTGAATTTTGGTTGTCGGAAGTGAGTTTTCTTGGACACGTGATTTCAGGTAATGGTATTTCTGTGGATCCATCTAAAGTAGAAGCAGTTCTATAATGGGAGGCTCCGAGATCTGTTACTGAAATTCAAAGCTTTTTGGGTTTGGCCGGTTATTATCGAAGGTTTATTAAAGGTTTTTCTAAGCTAGCACTTCCTTTGACCCAGTTGACTTGTAAAGGGCAAGCGTTCATTTGGGATATTCGGTGTGAAGAAAGTTTTAATGAGCTGAAGAGAAGATTGACGACAGCTCCGATTTTGATTTTTCCGAATCCTAATGAACCATTTGTGGTGTATTGTGATGCGTCCTTGATTAGTCTAGGTGGCGTGCTAATGCAAGACGGTAAGGTTGTGGCGTATGCTTCAAGGCAATTAAGGGTGCATGAGAAAAATTATCCTACTCATGATCTTGAATTAGCGGCTGTGGTTTTTGTGTTGAAGATTTGGAGGCATTATCTCTACGGTGCAAGGTTTGAAGTCTTTAGTGATCATAAAAGTTTGAAATATTTGTTTGATCAGAAAGAGCTGAATATGAGGCAACGTAGATGGTTGGAATTTTTGAAGGACTTGACTTTGGCTTGAATTACCATCCTGGTAAAGCTAATGTGGTAGCCGACGCTTTGAGCCAGAAATCGTTACATATGTCCGCTTTAATGGTTAAAGAGTGGGAACTTTTGGAATCGTTTAGAGATTTGAGTTTGGTATGTGAAGTGTCGTCGGATAGTGTGAGGTTGGGTATGTTGAAGGTTACTAATGATTTTCTGGTGACGGTAAGGGAGAAACAGAAGTTGGACGTGAAATTGGTGGATTTGATGTTGGTTGACGGAAAAGAGGCGAGTGGTGATTTTCAAGTGGATGTTAATGGTGTGTTGAGGTTTCGTGGGCGAATTTGTATTCCGGACGATTCGGATTTGAAACGAATGATTTTGGAAGAAGGACACCGGAGTAATTTGAGTATACATCCGGGAGCGAATAAGATGTACCAAGATTTGAAAAAGATTTTCTGGTGGTCTGGATTGAAAAGAGATGTGGCTCAGTTTGTGTATGCTTGTTTGACATGCCAGAAGTCAAAAGTGGAACATCAGAGGCCGAGTGGTTTGTTACAACCGTTGGATATTCCGGAATGGAAATGGGATAGCATTTCTATGGATTTTGCAACGGGGTTGCCGAATACTCAGCGAGGGCATAATTCTATTTGGGTGGTTGTTGATTGGCTGACTAAATCGGCTCATTTTATTCCGATTGACATCAGTTTTTCTTTGGAACGGTTAGCTGAGATTTATATCAGTGTGATTGTGAAGTTGCATGGAGTTCCGTTAAGTATTGTTTCAGATCGAGATCCAAGGTTTACCTTGAGATTTTGGGAAAGTTTACAGAAGGCATTGGGTTCTAAATTGAGGTTGAGTTCGGCTTATCATCCGCAGACGGATGGGCAGTCAGAGAGAACGATTCAGTCTTTGGAAGATTTGTTGAGGGCTTGTGTTTTGGAACAAGGTGGTGCGTGGGATAGTTATCTTGCGTTGGTTGAATTCACGTATAATAACAGTTTCCATTCTAGTATTGGAATGGCACCGTTTGAAGCATTATATGGACGAAGATGTCGAACACCGTTGTGTTGGCACGAATCTGGTGAGAGAACGGTGGTTGGACCGGAGTTGGTGCAGCAGACTACGGAAAAAGTGAAGTTTATTCGTGAGAAAATGAAGGCTTCTCAGAGTAGACAAAAGAGTTATCATGATCGGAGATGGAAGGATCTTGAGTTTCAAGAGGGCGATCATGTATTTTTGAGGGTTATGCCGGTAACGGGTGTTGGTCGTGCATTGAAATAGAAGAAACTTACTTCTCGGTTTATTGGTCCTTACCAGATATCCGCGAGAGTGGGTGCGATGGCTTATAGGGTGGCGTTACCGCCGAGTCTGTCGAATTTGCATGATGTGTTCCATGTTTCACAGCTTCGGAAGTATGTTCCAGATCCGTCGCATGTGATTCCGATGGATGAGGTTGAGGTAAGGGAGAACCTTACGGTTAAGGCTTTGTCGGTGAGTATTTTGGATCGCGAGTTGAAGCGGTTGCGGGGCAAGGATATTGCACTTGTGAAAGTGGCGTGGGGAGGCGCTGCCGAGGGCAATTTGACTTGGGAGTTGGAGAGTCGGATGCGGGAGTCGTATCCAGAGTTGTTCGTCTCAGGTATATTTTCGAGGACGAAAATTTCTAAGTGGGGGAGAGTTGTAACGCCCCAGTTTTGTCAAATTTGTTAGTTTTTATTTAATCGAGTCGTTTTGATTATTTTATTATTATATTATTTTATTTCTGACTTTATGTGAAAATATGTTATTTTTCATCGTGAATACATTTTATCGCGTTTTGGGAACATTTGCGAGATATTTGAGTGTAGGGGTATTTTGGGCATTTTGATTTATTTTGTTAAGTTAGAATATAATAGAAAGACAGAAAAAGAGAAAGGACAGAAAAAGAAGAGAAGAAAAGAGAAAAGAAGGAAAGAGAAGAGAAAGAAGGAAAAGAGAGAATTTGGAAAACTTGGAAATCAATCAACCGACTTTCTAGAACACGATTAAATCGGGTAAGGGTGCGAAACTCGATTATTATATGCTTGTGTATGATTATGTATATGTGTATTGGATTGTTTGTTGTGTTTTCATAGTTTCTATTCTAGGTCGTGTAGCGAGCGATTTTGGACGCGGTTCTTAAGCGCTGGTCGCTCTCTGCGGTTTAGTTTACTACAGGTCGATTCATTTTTTATTCTATTAAAGCTAATGAAGGAAGGGAAATAGATGTCTCCAATTAACCCTGTTTTGCATACAGAGTTTAAACAGCGGTCTGTTAGGTTACGGATGCTATCAATGTGGGGGGGCCTTTGTACTGGTTATTTGTATTTTCGTCAATACTGTTTTCTTTCTTTTTACCTTGACAGAAGGTTTCTGGCGGGGGAACAAGGATTAGGATGTTAGGACTGATGCTTTTTGATGTGAGAGTATGGGATTTGGGTTTTTTGTTTAGTGTGCTCGCTAAGATTTTTCTTTCAATCTTATGCATATGTATTCCCGTTTACCGAAACAGGGAAATCAGAGCGTTCGTAGTTCCTCCTATTCTATGGGAGGAAATGGGTGTTTTTGGTGCCTTGTTCAAAGCCTAAGACGTGAAGCGAAAGGGTAGTTTGTATCTTGTTCAAGGCCCAAGATGTGAATCTAAAGAGTTTATTTGTATCTTGATCAAAGCACAAGATGTGAAGCTAAAGGGTTTGACTTTAGAGATAATTTGTCATCTCTAAAGAAGGGTTTGTCTGTCACAACTGTTGGGTGACTGGTTATAAAGGAAGGATTACTTTAACCGGGATACGCGGATCCTAGCAATGCCATAATTTTCCTTTATAGGGGATTTTAACCTGAAGGAGAAGACTTTAACTCAGTGTAGAGCAATGTTATCTTTCCTTAGGAATTTCTCATGCTAAAAGATGGACAGTGGCGTGGATATAGATGATCCAGAGGCTTGCTGCTTACAGCGATTAGATGAAGGGGAAGGAGTTGTTGATGTTTGTGTACTGTGAACGAGGCATAACTTTGATGCTAAAAGGTCGATTGGATCAACCAGTTGTTTTCTTATACAAAGCCTAAGAGGAGGCTAGTATGTGTCTCGTACAAAGCCCGAGAGAGAGAGAGGCTAAAAGGTTTTTACCCGACGAGGGAATCTTTTGGTATCTCGTATAAAGCTCGAGATGGAGGCGATTTGACTCAACAAGAGAGTTTTTGTATCTCGTACAAAGCCTGAGATGGAGGCTGAAATTTGTTTTTCTAAATAAGAACCTTTTTGTATCTCGTACAAAGCCTGAGATAGAGGCGAAAGGGGTTATTGACTCAACGAGAGAGTCTCTTATGTGTCTCGTACAAAGCCCGAGAGAGAGGCTAAATGTTGTTTGACTCCGCTGGGGAGAATCTTTGTACAAAGCCCAAGAGGAGGCTATGGTTACTGTTTCAGTTAAGTGACAGGTCTAGTATACTGATTTTGAAAGAGAAAATCAGTTCTTATATGAGCAACACTGTACTCATGGATTTGATTCAAGGATCCGGGTTATTTCTGTTCTTCAAGGAAGCGGGAAATCCGAAGGGTATTGAGACTGTCCGAGTCTACAGGTTTTCTTCCTATTTAACGAAGGGGTCACTTGATAATGTCTTTGAGACTCAAGGATATTAGACTGTCCAAGTCTAGAGTTTTATCTTTTGTACCATGTTTTGAGAAACAGTAGTAGACTCTATGAAAGGACTGTTCTATGCAGACGATTAAGTTCTGTTCCTATACCTCTAGGAGGTCGCCGGGACAATTTGTACGAAGCCCAAGAGGAGGCTGGAAACTTTTAAGAAGCCGGGAGGTCCTTGTACGAAGCCCAAGAGGAGGCTATCATTCCTGGAGGAAGAGATCATTATACGAAGCCTAAGAGGAGGCTATGAATACTTCTAAGAAGCCGTAGGGTCCTTGTACTAAGCCCAAGAGGAGGCGGGGTTGCTTTTAGGAAGCCTGTGGGTCCTTGTACGATGCTCAAGAGGAGGCCGATTGCTTTTAAGAAGCCGATGGGTCCCTAAACCCCGAGAAATTCAAGGCAAGCTATTCACAAGGAATTGATCAAGTCAGGAAAGTCTGAGAATTTGGAAGAAACTCAAGAGATGCCATTCAAGAAGAAAAGATCATCTCTGGGGAATAGAGTTTCTTGACAAGTGCTTTTAAGAAGCCTGTGGGTCCCCAAACCCCGAGAAATTCAAGGCAATGTTATTCACCGAGAATAGATCAAAGTCAGGAAAGTTCGAGAATTTGGAAGAAACTCAAGAGATGCAATTCACGGAGAAGAGATCATCTCTGGGGAGTAGAGTTTCTTTGACAACTTCTATGAGTGACAGTCTATGAAAGGGTTCACAGAGAATGTTGCCTTTCATATCTCCATATTGTTTAACCCCAAGAGGAGGGAAGACTGTGTCTGGTAATCCTATGGGGATCTAGTTTAGACTATTTCTAAGAGTGATCAACGGGCTTAATGCTAGACGTAGTTGCCGGGGAAACTCTAAATATCTATACTATTATTACACAGTTGATATGAGTTTATGAAAGAAGACTTACAGTGAAACATCCCCACAATACAGTTATATGTATATGAAAGCGGTAAATGAAAGCAATAACCACTTACTCGGTTGTAGAGCTTCCATGCTGTTTGGTTAGTTGTTCAACAAAGACAGATTGAAAACAACAGTATATTCAAAATCAAAGGAGAAAGTGCTTTGAAAAAGAAAGATTTGGGGCTTACAGCTCAAGGAGAGGCCCAGGGTTTTATCAGTGAGCTCACTGTTTGAATTTGTACAAAGGGACTTATACAAGTGACTGAGGCCCAAAAAATGTTTTCTGTACAAAGGGATGGGTCTTACACTCTCTCAAGAGGCCCAAAAAGGTTTAAAGAAAAAGAGTGGGGCTTATAACATGAGGGTAGGCCCAATTGATTTTTTGTTTAAAATGGCGATCGCGCCGAGATTTTCTTTTAACGCCGAGGGACTTATACAATAAGTGAGGCCCAAAAAGTTTTGGTTAAAAGGGGGTTGGGTCTTACACTCTATTAGAGGCCCAAGTGTTTTGAATGGGTCTTATAGCTCAAGGAGAGGCCCAGATGGTTATTTTTCAAAAGGCGACGATCGCGTCGTTTGTTTTTGACGGTATCGGGACTTATACAATACACTGAGGCCCAAAAATGATTTGGTCAAAAAAGGATTGGGTCTTACACTCTATTAGAGGCCCAAGTGTATTTTAAGAAAAGAAATGGGTCTTACTACTCGAGGGTAGGCCCAGGGTTATTTTGAAAAGGTGACGATCGCGCCGTTTATTTGAAAATGTACAGAGGGACTTATACAACGAATGAGGCCCAAAATTTTGGTATTTACAAAGGGATTGGGTCTTACCCTCTATTAGAGGCCCAAAGAGTCTTGAAACATTTGTGTATGATTAAAAATCAAAGAAACCCTAATTTTCACTTTTTAAAAGTAATTTTCAAAGAAAATTAATAAAAACTGACAAAAAATCAAATAAGTTTAAATAAACCACTTGTGATTTTTGGTTAAGGTTTGAAAAATGAGGTTTTAATCACAAGATGATTTAAAACTTATTTAGTTTTGATTTTCAAGATGAATGTTCACTTTTAAAATGTTTAAAAACAATTAAAAATGAATTTATTCACAAAAATACCAACTATATTAAATAAATAATATAAATTTGATTTTTTTGTAGAATAAAATATTTTACTATTTTTGTGATTTTTCAGAAAAAGAACCAATAAAAAATAATCAAAATTGAGGGAGTTATTAATTTTCCAAATCATTAAAAAATAATATGAAAAATGAGAAAATATGAAAAAGTGATAAAAAAAAAGGGTTTTGGGTCTTACACTCTATTAGAGGCCCAAAGTGTATTTTTGTACAAAATATGGGGCTTACAACTCAGGGAGAGGCCCAAAATATTTTCAATTTGAAAATGGAGATCGCGCCGAGATTTTTAACGTATCGGGACTTATACAATAACTGAGGCCCAAAATTGTTTCGTTAAAAAAAAGTTGGGTCTTACACTCTATTAGAGGTCCAAGTATTTAAAAATGAAAAGAAATGGGACTTACAGCTCAAAGAGAAGCCCAGTTGATTTTCGTTTGAAAATGGCGATCGCGCCGAGGTTTTTTTTTAACGCAGAGGAACTTATACAATAAGTGAGGCCCAAAATTGTTTTGGTTAAAAGGGGATTGGGTCTTACACTCTAATAGAGTCCCAAGTGTTTGAAAAAGATTTGTTAGGGTGAAAATCATAGAAACCCCAATTTCATTTTTTTAAGGCATTTTTCCAAGAAAAATTAAGTAAAAAAATGATAAAAATATCAAATAAAAATCATTAAATAATGATTAAAGTTTATGAAAAAAATATTTTATCCACATAAATATTTAAAATCATTTTGGTTTTAAAAATCAAGAAAAAAGAAATCATTTTAAAAGCATTTAAAACAATTTAAAACACTATTTTTAAATATATTAAAAAAAATCTAAAAATAATACTTTTTTTGTGATTTTTTTTGTGGATTAAAATATTATGGGGTATGAATTGGAAAATGATGATTTTTTGCTATGTAAAGAAATTGGTTGAGTTTTGAAAATAAAAATAAGAAAAAGAGGAAAGATGTCACAACATCATCTCCGACATCTCTTATGGGGTAAAACTAGTACCAAAACTTTAATTTTCAACACGTTTTTTATCAAATTTCAAACACTCATAACTCTCTCAATTTTTATCGGAATCAAAATCCGGAAGTACCTATCTTGACCGATTTTTCGCAAGGAATCCGATGGTACCACACATACATACTGAAACTCGACGTACGAAACACGCAAATTGAAAAACCAGAACTGCACTTAATTTGTCGACCTCGTTTCGCGCCAAACTTCCGACGCGCGTAACTCTCTCAATTTTTAACCGAATTAAGATCCGGAAGAGCCTATCTTGACCAATTTTTCGCGAGGAATCCAATGGTATTGCACACGCACACGGAAAATCAATACACAAAATGCAGAAATTAAAAAACCAGAACTGTTATCGATTGAAAACATCGTTCCGCGTCGAATTTCCAACACGCGTAACTCTCTCGATTTTTATCCGAATTGAAATCCGTAAAAACCTATCTTGACCTATTTTTCGCAAGGAATCCAATGGTATTACTCACGTACATGGAAAATCAACACACAAAATGCAGAAATAAAAAAAACCAGAACTGCACTATTTTGAAAACATAGTTCCGCGTCGAATTTCCAACACGCGTAACTCTCTCGATTTTTATCGGAATTGAAATCCGTAAAAACCTATCTTGACCGATTTTTCGCAAGAAATCCAATGGTATTACTCACGTACACGGAAAATCAACACACGAAATGCAGAAATAAAAAAAACCAGAACTGCACGTTGTTTTCCGCGCCGTTTCGCGTCAAATTTCCAACGCGCGTAACTCTCAATTTTCATCGGAATTGAAATCCGTAAAAACCTATCTTGACCGATTTTTCGCAAGAAATCCAATGGTGTTAATCATGCACACTAAAACTTAATGTGCAGAACACATCAATCAAAAAAACCAGAACTGGACATGATTTTAAAATAACCAAAATTCCACATATAAACATGTTAAAATGCAAACAGTTGGAGGATCACAACATACACATTAAGGACTACATTTTTACCTCAAGAATTGTTCAATATGATGCATGTATGTGGACAACAAAGGTAAGCATGATTCAAAGAATTCAAGTTGTGAATTTTACCTCTTTTTTGGAGATTTTGGCAACCTACCAAGTGTTTTGTTCCAGAAATGATTTGATGCTTTGGACAACCTCAAATGACCTCTTAGAAGCTTTTAGGATGGTTAGAATCAGCTGGAAACCTCTGGAGCAAGTTTGAGCACTTTCTCGCAAAATGGTCAAAAGTGGCCAAAATGCCAACTCTCTCAAATGGTGTTCCAGATGTGTGGCACCATTTGGGACAGTTCAAGGATGATATTTATAGTGTGTTTGAGGTTTTATCTGGTTTGGAAAGTGACTGAATCAAGACATGGCTTGAAAAATGCAAAAAAAGTGCCATTTTGAGGTTTTGAGAGGTGACTTTGTGATGTTGGTGTTATAGGTCACTTGTGAGAGTTTGGATCACCTACATATGATGTTTGTGAGGTGTTAGGATCATGAGCTGTGATGGAAATGCTCTCTAACTCAAAAACTCAGAATTTCCTTCCTAAAGAAGGCATTTTGGAGTGAAAGAGAGAATTTGAGGAAATCATCTGTTTGATGGCTTTGGTGTACTCAAACTGAGCACAAATGAGCTCTATTTATAGTAGAGCAAGTTTGTTTTGCAAGCAATAGTGAATGGTGGCTGCAGCTGAGGTTTGGCCAATGTTGGCTAATGAAAATCCAAGTCTCCTCTAGCCATTGACTAGAGGTTAGAGCACAGGCTGCTGGTTCCCTAGTTGTTGGAGGAATCTTGAATGAATTCAGTTGGAGGAAGCTCAGTTCATGCCACCTCTAAGCATCCATTAAATGCTCCAAACCAAAATTGGAGTTTTGTCCCTCTTTTAGGGATTTCTAGGTTTTGGCATGCTTTTTTTGGTTCCTTGGACTTGGAAGGCTCATGGATCAGATCATCCCACTTGGATTTGATCCATAGATGTGTCCAAAATGATGACAAGGCTTGAAAATTCGTGTGGCACAAAAAATGTGCAAATCTGCCCTGAAAAATTCAGCTGCAGCAAGCCTTTTTGTAAGATCCATAACTCCCTGCTCGAGTATGCTACATGGATGTTCTAGGACTTTCCAGAAAGCTTAGATGACGTACTTCAACTTTGATGTTTGGCCCTAGACCTGGTTCAACTTGGATCATGGAGAAAAACAGCCTTGAAGTTGGGACATTGTGCTGAAATTACAAGGCAGATTTTTGGCTAAGTGCTGAAAAATGTCAATTTTAGGTTTTTAGCCATTTTGATCCAACCATAACTCAAAATCCATGATGAATTGGGATGAAGTTTCGTTGACACTTTTGTAGAGGGCCATGAGGGCTACAAATCCATCTTTGGATGGGGAAAAATGGCTTTGTGGTTTAGGAGTTATGATCCTCCAAAGTTGGTACCCTTGCCACTTTATTCCATAACTTAGAAAAATTTCTAAGTTTTTATGGTTACCCCTTTTACAAGTTATCCCACTTTCTTTGATTTTTCTTGATGAATGATGATTCCAATCACACATTAAGATCATTTTAGGGTTAAAAAACCATTTTTATGAAAAATCTCAAAAAGTCAAAGTTTGACTTTTGTGCACAGTTGACTTTTTATCAGATGAATTCCAAACTGTGCGATCCTTTAGGAAATCATGTCCTTGACCTAAATCAAAATTGATGGACATGTTCCATGGGTGTTATAGGGTGTATTTAATCGTGTCCCACGGCTTGGGAGCATGTCCTGGTCAAAAGTCAAAGCTACAGTTGACTTTTCTCGCGAAACCCTAACTGTGGTTCAGATGAAATTGAAACTTGTTGCTCAAGCTTCTTGGGTCAATCCATTGTTGCAAATGGATCAACGTGGTATGTTGGAGACCCTCAAATCATGTCTTGAGGTCTTGGCTCATGATTTGTCCCAAAAGTCAACTTAGGGGTGAATTAGGTCAAGAAACCCTAATTCTTGATTTTTGATGTATGCATCCCCTGAGGCTAAATTGACTTGATGATGGGGTTTATGATGTTCCATGGAGCATTTTAGGTTATGCTTTGAAGCATTGGCTCATGCCTAGAGGAAAATTTCCATCTGGAGGCCCTAGTCGACCAAACCCTAATTTGGTGACACTGGCGATCCTGAGGCTTGATCCACCTAGAAGGGAGCAGCCTTGTGCTTAATCCTTGAAGTGGGAGTCCTCTTGATCCATTGTGGATATTTGAGAGGCTAGACTAGTTGAAGGTCATGTCATTCCTTGATTGATCCTTTGTCTAAGAACTCTGAGAGGGTTTAAAACCCTAGTTTCTGTTTGTAGTGAATGCTCACCCACCTTTGGGGAGACTAATGAGGTATGATGGTCCATCCATATTGTGCTGATGATTTGCACAATGATGGGAAATCTTAGTGGTCAAAATTTGGGGTATGACAGGTCGATAATGAGAAATCGATGGTTTCACGGTTGAAAATTGATGTAAACATAGTAGAATACTTGTTATCATGCTTGGGTTATTTTTTGACTGTTATATGTTGGTTTGGAAATGTTTGGTTTGAGAAAATATCATTTTTGGGTGATTTGGTGCGCTGCTGGGTTTTGCTAAATTCGCAGGTTCGCACTGCGAATGGTCAGCGAATGGGTGGCGAGCATTCGCGTGATGTTCGCACTGCGAACGTTGTATTATTTTTGCTTCTGCCACTGTTCACTGGAGGGTTCGCACTGCGAATGGGGTAGCGAACATTCGCTGGGACGTTCGCACTACGAAGGGTGGAAATTTTCTAGGCTATTTTTGCTTCTGCCTTGGCTCGCTGGGATATTCGCACTGCGAATGAGGTAGCGAAGGACTCGCTAGGAGCTTTGCACTGCGAATGTAGCAGTTTTTCCAATTTGTTTTCTCTGTAACTTTTGATCCGTGAGTCGGTTTGAGGCGTGGTATAATGCGTTAGAAAGCTTGTAGCATGTACTTTCTTAGGATAATGATTTTGGAGATTGTTGACCGATTAAATTATGTCGGGAATTAGAAAATGTGTTGTTTGGTTGTCGACTTTTGCCGTTTAATGGTGTGAATTTGATGTGTATGTGCAATATGCTATGGGTGTGGATATTGTATGACTTGTGTGCTGTTGAGTGATGAAATTGCATGAAATACATATTGTGATGATGATTGGTGGCCTTATGGCAAGAAAATGCGATGTATGGTAATTGTTGATATATGCATGATTATGGATGTGTATATGTGTGCATATTAAATGTCATGAGTCATTGTATGCCAAGCATCATGATATGCATTGTTGTGACGTCCTGAGTGACGGATTGATTCCAGAGGGAATCTGCTATAACATCGTGCGCCTTAAAAATAAGAGGACCTAAAGCGATTTGATATATCGTGCGCCTTAAAAATAAGAGGACCTAAAGCAATGGTTATAGACGATCGTGTGCCCATGTGGGGTGTGAACGATCGGATTGTGCGCCTTATACCGAGAGGACCTAAAGCAATCCATAAACGTCGTGCACCTTATACCAAGAGGACCTAAAGCGACAGGGAACATCGTAGGCCCGACGGGGTGTTACTTGAGTGATCCTCAGTAGCGAGCGATGATTCCAGCAGAGTTCCTGAGTGAACTAGTGATGAGAAATATTGGAAGTCGGTTCCGCATGGCATGTGCATGGAGTCGTTGTGTCGGTCTCTGTGCATTTGCATAAATCATGGATTAATTGTGCATGGAATTGTGAATGTGATTGATGAGATGGAATATATGTAACTGTATTGATGATGAGTGTATTGTGTATGGTTGATGTGTAATGGTATTTGATACTTGAGAATTGTACTGTGTTGTATTATATGTGATTGTGGTGCATTGGTGGTGGGAATATTTTACTTGTGCATTTATGTGTTAATATATAATTATATGCAACTGTATTATGATTGTTTTTCTCACCCTTCTGCTATTTTATAATGCTCTATGAGGCATTGCAGATTAGAGTTGCTGGAGGTCTTTTTGTGAAGCTTTGTGTCTTCATTCTTTTGTCGGTCGGCTCTGATATGTGACACCGGGTAGTTAGGGTGGCCGTTTGTGATTATTTTGTATTATGTATATGTATCTTTTGGATTGTACATGTATGATGTTGTATATGACAGACAAACTTTCATGATATATATATATATATATATATATATATATTGATATTCAGTTACGGATTTTCCGCTTATATTCTGTAATTGGATTGTGGGTGTATTACTACCTAAGATTGTTGCATATCTGTATGAGCAGGTGTTGTATGTTTTGTTTCAAATTGATGTGGCGTCTCCAGTCTATGCCGTGCATGTTTTAAATATACTCTGATGAAATTTTGAATTTTATTTATCGCTTTAATATTGCTTGGGGGTATAGATTGGGGGTGTCACAGCTTACAAACCTCAACCTTGGAACTGTTTGACTCAAGGGGAGCTTGCAAACCTCAGACCCTAGTGTTACTAAGAAAACTGATTTACTTTTTCTTAAAAAATAGTTCTTGGTGATAGAGTCAATAGAACTCAGTTGTGAACTATCAGACTCAAGGGGAGCTTACAAACCTCATACCCTGTTGTTGCAGAGAAAATTAAATGCCCAACATTGTCCTTTAAATACTTGTGTTTGTCATCATCAAAAAGGGGGAGATTGTTAGAACAAGATTTGTTCATGACATATTCTCTTTTAGTTTTGATGATAACAAAAGTATTAAAAAAATAATGGTTTATTTCATGTGTGTTTTATTTATGCAAGTTCTTCTTCTTGTACATAAATAATCAGAATCTGTTTTACTTAGACACACTTGGGAGTTGCTTCATTGCTAGCTTTCGGTGGTAGAGTCTGAAGATCAATTGCTAGTGTGGCTTGGTGCAGACTCTGAGGTGAAGGCCTTAGCATTCAGACGAGTTACTACAATTGGTAATTGTATATCAGCATCTGGTACCATTCAGAGTTGGTGATAAAGCTGTGGATTATCCGTACTGCAGAAAGCAAACTGTATTTTCTTATCAGCTTATCAGTTAGAGTCTAAAAGATTGCAAACCTCAAGAAAGGTTGACATGCTCTACGGACGTATGCTCTCAACGGCTCTTTCAGTACAAAACCTCTTGAAGACTCAAAGGTTAAATGTGTTACACACTGGATTCAGAATCTGCTGTGCATCCATCTTCAACGTCTCTTGTACTATGGAGTAAAAGTAAAGACACTTGATCAAGTCACTTCCTCAATGGATAGTTTCTGCAAAGGCTATATATATGGCTGAAGATTCAAGTTTGAATCTTAACAAGGATTCTTCTGATGAAAGAGTAGCAAGATCAAATAAATATCAACTCTAATGTAATATGCAGATTTTCTATTTTAGGTTGTAATTGTAAAAGCCTTAAGATTTCTTACAATTAAATATCTTAGAAATATTAAGAGCTTTAGGTCTTTGTTATGGTGATTTCATGTACCTCTGATGCTTGCATCAAGTACACGTTGTTCTCTATTCTACTGAGCCTTCAGTAGTTTAGATTAAGTCTCTTGTTATGTGCTTGAGCAAAAGTCTTGTCTCATTGGGATTCAAGCAACAAGTCTTGAGCCAAGATGCTTTAGCCACGTAAGTCTCATTGCTTAAGTGCTTGAGCTGTGAAAGTCTTATTCAGCTAGTCTGATTCAACAGAGGGGAAGTCTCCGTCTGAGGGGCGGGAACAAAAAGTCTCAAGAGAGCTTGAGCAAAGAGAAGTCTTAGACACGTGCTTTAAGAAAAGGGAAGTCTCAACCAGAAGACCTTGGAGCAGGTGGCTCGGTCAGAAGGTGTGAGCAAAGAGAAGTCTTAGGCACATGCTCTAAGCAAGGGGAAGTCTCAACCATAAGACCATGGAGCCGGTGGCTCGGTCAGAAGGTGTAAGCAAGGGAAAGTCTTAGACATGTGCTCTAAGCAAAGGAAGTCTCAAACAGTTGGTCTGAGCAGGTGTAAAAGTCTTATGCAGAAGCATAAGCGATTGTAATCATGAAGTGGTTATAATGAAAATCTCTTGTGAGGCAAGGGGACTGGAGTACTCTCAGGTAGGGGAGGAACTAGGATAAATCTTTTGTGTCTTCTGCTGTTATTTTATTTACTTCTGTTATATCCGTGCAATTGAATTAAAACAGAATCTGAACACCAGTTCTAATTGTGAAACTCTGATCATAAGTAAATTAAAAGAAAATGTGAAACACAATTCAACCCCCTTCTTGTGTACTTTTCATACCTTCAGGATCATCACCCTCCTCTATGTTTTTTTTAATTCTACCATTATTGATGTTTATATGTGTTATTGATGAAATTTGTGTGCATTATTCCTAATTACTGTGATTAATTAATAAATCAATATAGTATGATATGTTTTCAAAGTTATGAAATTGATATATGTTGTTAAATTTAGGATATGATGTGTTTGGGTGTTGGGATATGAATTGGTATGGTGTATAAGGGTTAGGGCTGGAGAAGATGAAGTTAAATGTAATTTTGAATCTGTGAGTAACTGAAAGATTAAGTTGTTAATTGGTGTGAAATTAACATGTTTAATATGATAAAAATTTTGTGTGTCAGATTCTGAGCGTTTGGTTTTTTACGAATTGAAATTGGAGGCCCGAAAGGTCTCTAATGGTGAAAAATTAGCAAAAAAAAACACTGCAGATTGATTTGGTTCGAATCATGTGGTTCCACTGTGAAATTTGATTCGAATCATATCCTCATAGTGGCCTCTTCTTAATTTGATTCGAATCACAAATTACTCATGATTCAAGCCATGGAGATAAATTTTAGTTCAAAATATTATTTTTATCATAACTTGAGTTTCGTGAATCTGTTTGCGCCACGGTTTGAAGCGTTGGAAAGATGACGTGTATAGTATCTCATATGATGTTTTAAGAGTCTAGATGGATATTGGAATATGTAATTTTGTTTACTTATTACGTAATGGTTGTCAATAAATAACAAACAATTAATCATTGTAAAAGAATGAATTAAAAATAATGCAATGATAAGATGAATTAATATGATTGAATGCTATGTGGATGTTTATTCGATGAGTGAATATATGTTATGAAGTTTTGTAAATACTTGATGTTGATTGTTTAGATGCGTAGTTCAAAGTGAGAACTATTGTTGACACGTTTAAATGCATGATTGTTTACAATTAGATGTGGGAATGTAATCATTGTTTTGTTGTTGTTGTTGCATTATCGTATACCATACATCATATATTGTCGTTGTTGTGAAAGAGGCAAGCCATGATATCAGATGAGGGGATGAGTGACTTGTCTGAAGCTTATATGAGGGGGCTCGGGGTTTAGCTGTTGGGACTCGGTTCGTATGAAGAACCATTGTTGAGTTGGTACCACATTCATATAGAGTCGAGGATTTATCACATTGAATACAATTTTGAATTTTTGAGTTGATGATTATCGTGTGAATACATTATTTGTTGATGATTATTGTTGATGTTGCTTATACTACCCTTCCTGATCTTTTGCACCGCTAACATATTTGAGTGTATTCTCACCCCTTTGTTGTTTTGTTTGTATGTTGATGTACACTGTGTATATATACTCAGGAATAGGCGTAGTAGCTGTTGTAAGTTGGAAGATGGCCTTAGAGCTCATCTTCATTTACTTTATCATTTATCGCTTTTAGTAGGTTAAATCCTCTATACTATAACATTGGGGACATGATGTTTTTGTTATGTTTTAAGTTGGTTTCGAATTAATGTGTTAAACTTTGATATTTTATTTGAGAATTTCAATTTGCAGTCGTTATAATGTTAATTTTTCTGCATGTTGTTAAATATTTTGTTGGTTGGTTGTCGAAATGACACCTTAAATTGTCGAGTAATTCTTTTAATATAAGTTTCGGGGTTTAGGGTGTTACATAATGGTATCACAGTGGGTCGGTCCATTGATAAGTGTCAAAAAAATGGTATTGACCACATTAAAACTTGGAACCTATTGGCTCGAATTAACGTTTTCTACCATTGATATACCAAAATATTGCATAGGATTAAGTTTGAAACATATAAGTGTGGTGCTGTTACCTTGGATTTTTCGAATTAACTATAAGTGGCAATAAAACAACAATAAATGTGCCATGTGGGAAGTTTGAGGAAAAAGTCAAAGAGAAATTGAGCTGATGCAAGGTCGGGAGTCACACATAATGATACCGGTCGAAATAGTGGCCAGTCAAAGGGCGTTGTAAGAGTTCAGGGACTTAGTGAAATTGAGTACTATGTTATGTTGACTAAGGTTAGAGTTCGTCACTATAATGGAAACAATGTTGACTTGGGCACTGCATGTGGAAAGTACTACAGAGTGTGTTGTCGTAACATGATCGACCCAAAAGACTTCGACGTATGGAGTCAGTTCCTGGTTACCAGTAAAAGTAGTTAAGATATTTGAATGGTGTTAAAAGAGAGGGAACTGGTTTAATACAGGCGGTTACTCAAAGACACGTGGAGGCTCGTCGGAAGAAATCGCTGCATGGGACTAAAACGTGTCGTGATAGGATTATTCGACCGTTTTTAAGTAGTTATTTCAGAGTAGTATATATTAGGACTCGTGTTCATTTTGCAAAGGATCCGCAATTGTACTCATATTCCATTAAACTTAAAGTATCTGTGAATTTGAGAAACGAGTGAGGAAAATGTACGTATTCGTTCCACCATTTATAAATTTCAAGCTTTTTTACATTAAAGTATTTTGTCTGCATTAAGTCACATTTCGATTTCTCTTTACAATTTACTTTTTTTACTTCGTTCTGCACTTTGATTTCAGTATTTTCTTTAAAACTTATATTCTCAAGCCTTGTTTCAAAGTGACCTTGAAACCTTCTCCAAAACGTTACTCTTTATTTTCAACAATAAAAATGTTGTTCAAATTCATAAATGCACACAAGTATGTTCCGGGATATTTTCAAGTTTGATCCCTTAAGTATTAATAGAAACTTGTTTTGTTTACCAAATTTCAGAGTAAACAAATTAGCACGCTCAGTGGGACCCTTTTTGTGTGTATTTTACTTTGCATTTTTTAATAAATTTATAGTTCTTCATTCCTTCAACTTCTCGTCCTATGAGAGCGAGTGTGCATGAGATTAAGGTGTGACAAAATATCAAAGAGGGAAGTTAGGAGACCTGTCAAAAGATACGTCATAAAAATGGCTATTCCCAGAGTTTACAAAGTCCCCAAGTTTACAAAGTTCGCTAGCAAAGTTCATTGGCAACACTAATGAGTCCACTATCGAGCACATCGCTCGATACTTAACTGAGGCAGGTGATATAGCCAATAATGAAAATCTAAGGATGAGATATTTTTCGAACTCTCTAACAAAGAATGCTTTTACATGGTGTTGCACCCCAAAATTTGCCCTCTCTTTTCCTAACCTTGATTGGCTTTCGCTTTGCATTTCCATTTGTTCATAACAATTAATCATGCATTGCATTGAGCTCTCGAGACATGGGATAACGACGTCCTTGTGGCTCAAGACTTCTTTTATTCTAAGCAGCAAGCATCAGAGTGCTCTAGCATTTATTTTGCTCGGTAATTTGGTACCAGATCATTCTTTTTTCAGTTGGGTATTTTGAGGAGTTCACAGCTTATTCCAGACATTTTTTAATATTTTCATTCATTTGACTGCATTTCCACTCTGCATCATCTGCATAGCATAAATTACTTTTCATCTCGCATAGTGCCTAAAATGTCACCCGAAATAATTTCTCGGATTTACGGACAGACCGGTAAAACTAAATCTCAACGGCGTAAAGTCGGTGGACGGAAAATTTTAAAATCGAGGTTGCAGACGTCAATTATATTGATCTATGTTTTACGTAGTTTAAACTGACGTGTTCGTTTTAATTTTTCGACCATTTTTCGTTGCATTTTGATCAGTCTTAGTGTTTTAACGGGTCAAAATTTATTTTAAAAATTGACCAAACGCTGTATTTTTTTGAGTCGTATATTTTGCCCTGATCATTTTGGTGTACTCGGTTTATTTTTCTGAGCACTTAGACGTCTGGCTTTTATTTATTTGCAGTCCGTTTATTTGTATATTAAATATTTAGAATAAATAAATAAGATGATTAATATTTTAATTTTAATTTAATTTTAAATATTTATTTATTTAGGGTCTAACTAATTATTTAAATTGACCTTTAAAATGGATATTAAAGATATTATTAACAATTTAGTGGTTGATGAATGTTTTGGAAACCGGAAAAAAAGGGCAGAAAAGAGGAGACCGGAAAAACTCAGGAGGATTGCCGCTTACGGTTATTTTTCTTCTTCTATTACCGAATAAGCAAATTGGATTTCACCGCCGGTACTGTAGCCATTGCCCATGATAATCGTTTCATCGCACACGTTTCACTATATATTATTAATACTGAAACATCGTGATAATGGATTCATCATTACATAATACTATTTTATAAATGTTATATGTAATAGCATGCTTATCTAGTTTCATGAAACATATTGTATACTCTTGATATTTGTATGATAGAACCTTATTATTATAGAGCTTATTTGTATGATATTTGTATACTAGAATTGAGATGCTATGCTAGAATTCATTATGCTAACTTAATTTTATAGGCTAATTTCATGTGCTTTAACGTTGCAGCACCCGATGGTGCTTTTCTTGTAGTGGTTTTCGGATACATATTAATTGTGGATTAGTATGATTTTGCAAATATTTTTTATTAAACTTTAACTTTAATCTTGTTTTTATTTTAGATTAATTTTTAATTTTGGTTTTTATTTTATTTTCTAAATTAACTTTGATCAAATTTCAATATAGATCTTAATTTTGATTAATTAGATTGTGATAACTTGAGTTTTGATTAATTGGATTTAGATTTTATTTTCGATTTTAATTTTAATTTGATTATGCCTAAACTTTGATTTTAATTTCGATGTTAGTTTTAGTGAAATCTTAATTGAATTTTAATCCTAATTTTGAGTTTAATATTTTGATTAGAATTTTGTTCTTAACTTGGTGCTAATTTTAATGTTGATTTCTATTAGACTTTGATTTTGATTAAATTGATTTCTTTAGTTAATTGTTGATTGAATTTTAAATCGGATTTTGATTGGTTATCTTGTTAGATTTTAATTGACTTTTCTTGTTAGATATTGGATTAATTCTTGATTGCTTATTTTGGATTAAATTTTTATATTAACTCTTGATAATCTTGATTTTAATTTTTTTTATTAGTTTTTGTTTAAAGGTTAATATTTCATTTTTGATAACTTTGATTAGTTTTTTTGTTAATTGTTAATTAGAGTTTGTTGATAATTTTGATTAAAATTTTCTTGTTAAAATTTTGTTTAGAATTCTTTGATTAAATTCTTGATCCCAATTGATTTTAATTGAGTTTCTAATTGATTATTTGTTAAACTTGGGTTTGGTTTTCATTTGAATTTCAATGAGTTTTTGATTGAGTATTCGGTGAATTTTGGTTTGATTTCTTGTTGAGCTTTTGGATAAATTCTTGTAGAATCTCGATGATATTTGTTAAGTTCTTTGATGTTAAGTTCCATTAGAATCTTCATGATTAACTTTGGTTATTGTTGAATCGTCTTGATGATATTTGTGCTTTGATACTTGAGGTATTTGTGCTTGCTTGATCTTATTGGTTGATGTTGTGTATAAGTTGATTAAGTGAAGAAATTTTGTTGCATACACTGTTGTTTTGTACATACGTGCTGTTAAATGTATCCATTATGTCATGCTGGATTTTACACCTGTTATGTTCTGAAGATAGGAGTTGTTAAGTGTTGTTCTTGCTTGCGTGCTGGAATTTACTGATGTGTTGTGCTGAAGCGTTGTTGTTGCTGCTGTTTCTGGTTTGGTTTATACTTGTGTTGTTTTGACATCTCTTCTCTTCATCTCCTTTCTTCTCCTTTAAGTTTGGATTTCTATTTGTTGTAGAGATTGAGTTTGTTTAATGTTTACTTGTGCTTGATCACATGTTCCCTTAGGGCTCCTAGCTTGAACTTAATTTTTGATTAAGTTCAAAGTAGGATAGACATTAGGCTCTCAATCTTTTGCTTGACAACATTAGGTTGACTCCCTTTAACCTCAACCTTAGGTCCATCTTTGTATGATAACATTAGGTAGACTCCCTCCTAACCTCAACTATAGGACCATTTAACATGACAAAATCTAGGACCAAGTCTCCCTTAGATTTTTCTTTTATCCTTTGAGTCCTCTTTCTTCTCATCTCAAAACAAAATCAAAACACTTAATAATTACGATGTGTATTGTGCGCCATGGGCCTTAAGCACATGGGAAAAGATGAGTGGATGCATTTCTAACCTCATCTTAGGGTACTTTGTGCGCGAGACGCTTGGATCGTTAGCGCGAAGTATTCGATCCTATGTCATAGACTTTAGTGCAATACACGTCACAAACAAAGTCAATCCACTTCTCCAAAAACCTCGAACAAATGCAAACCATTTTTGTCCCTCGGGGTGTTTCGTCAAACCTTTTCAGAAAGGGCATGTTACCTCCGTTATATCGCAAACAGGCATCGACCCTAACTGCTGGGACGTGAGCTTAGCATCGCTCATAAAAGACACCAACCAACCATAGAACGAACTACGAACGCTCTGACTTCCTCTTTCTCGTCTGATTGAGGATACGTAGGCACAAGACGACAAAGCTTTGGCGAGCAACCTCCCACTTTTTTTTCATAAGTCGAACTAGGATTGCTTTGACTTCCTCATTCTCGTCCGATTGAGGATACGTAGGCACAAGACGGCGAAGTCTTGGCGAGCACCATCCTCCCCCATTTCCGTAGTCCCACGAACTATGGATGCTCTGACTTCCTCATTCTCGTCCGAATGAGGATACGTAGGCACAAGACGGCGAAGTCTTGGCGAGCACAATCCCCCATTCACCCATAGTCTTTCGAACTACGTTGACTCTGACTTTCCCATTGCACGAAGGAATACGTAGGCATAGGACGGCGATGTACTATCGAGTTACCTTTTGTTCAGTTTCCGTTTAGCAAATAGGCTTTAGATAAACACACCCTTTTATTAGAACAACAAGCGTGGATCCCGTTGAGTACAACGGACGCGAGGGGGTGCTAATACCTTCCTCTCGCGTAATCGACTCCCGAACCTGACTATGGTTGCGATGACCATGTCTTCTCCCTTTTGAGGTTTCCTCGACCGTTTCCTTTCCCCCGTCAGGATAAATAACGTTCGGTGGCGACTCTGTTTTTTCCGCCGGTTATTTTTCGCATTACGACAGCTGGCGACTCTGCTGGGGATCTGGTTCCCTATGCGAGTCAATCCTAGCGCTTATTTTTTTTTCTGTTTCATTGGGTGTTTATTTTTGTGTATTTATTTGCTTTATTTGCATATTATTGCATTTACCTGCATATTATTATCACTGTCATACTATTATGTTGTGTTGTTGGGTGGGATGGTTTCACGAGAGATAAGCCCATTACCCAGGCTTGAGTACATACATAGGATTAAAGTGGGCTTGTGTTGGCATGCGTAGCGCTTTATACGTATTGTTGACATAAGATCCGCATTTAAACGAGGTTTTCTTGGGAGATGCTCTGTCCTGTATGCCTATACAGTAGCTAGAGTGTTTCGTTGAGGACTCATGACTCTAGAGACCGTTCATGGGAAGTCAGTTGAGGCCTCCTTGATTGGTGATGATTCCAAACCAGAAATGGTGAATGTATCATCATTTCTCGACCTGAGAGTCTGTGATACTAAGGACCTACTAGGATGCCTTTGTCCAAGACTAAAACCCACATGTGAGAAGGAATAGGTTTTGCAGGAAACCTTGACCTTTAACCTACCTGGTTTTCTAGTTTTCTTATTCAGTGTGGACTTATGAACTTAGTATTCTGATTATTCTGGTATTCTGGTATTCTGGTTTTCTCTTCAGAGTGGATTTTTGAACTTATTCTGTCAACAGCACAACGGTTTTTCCGAGTTTATGGAAGCTTTGATCCCATGTCTTTTGCATTGCATAGCATAAGCATTCTTCAATCATTATGCATACCATTCTTCACCAGCCAGAACTCTCATTCCACCTTTGTCCATGACCAGCCAGTTGATTCCCCGATACTCGTTCTGAATAAGTAGTGACTGTTGGAAGACGACAAAGTGTTTGAAGCAAGATCAAGCAGTGAGGTCAAGTTAGAAGTTGTTGGTAGCTATTTCAAGGAACAACTTTCAGAATGGTGATCCCCCACCAGGTTTTACTGTGATGACCAACCCACTGTACGGTTTTCTACCTGGTGAAGATCCTCCACAAGTGAATAATCTTACTCAAGCTCAACAGTCTGTTTCCCGAAGTAAACATTCCTCTTCTCTTGATATTAAGGACTATCGCGGTTCTGCATTTTCTGTGTCAAATTCCCAAAGGGAGGTCCCGATGATGAAAACCAAGGACCCAAGAGTTCTTGAGTTTGCTTAAGGATATCGTGTGTTAGATGAGAAACTCAAAGCCATGGGAGTTCAGGATGCTTTTGGTCTCGATGTTTCAGAGATGTGCCTGGTACCCGATCAGTGTTACCTCCAGGTTTCAAAGCACCTAAGTTTGAGAAGTACAAGGGGGTAGTTGTCCGAGGCAATATTTGGTGATGTTTTGCAGAAGAATGACTTTGTACATTCACAACGATAAGCTAATGATCCATTGTTTTTAGGACAGTTTGAGTGGGGCATCTTTGAGTTAGTACATGAAATTAAAGAGTGGTCACATCCGATCATGCTTGGACTTAGCTAAAGATTTTCTGAAGTAGTACAAATACAATCTTGACATGGCTTCTAGCTGCCTGCAGTTGCAAGGTTTATCTAAAGAGAAAAATGAATCCTTTAGAGGGTATGCTCAGAGATGGAAAGAATTGGCTTCCAGAGTGCAACCACCACTTCTACACAGAGAATTGGTTGACCTATTCATGGATACTTTGCAAGGATCGTACCTGGATAAAATGATTGGTAGTGAGACATCAAACTTCTCTGATCTGGTGATAACTGGGGAACACATTGAGAGTGGTCTAAAGAGTGGAAAAATCCAAGATGTCTCGACCAGCCAGGCAAGTGAGACTGAATCCCTCAGCAATTCCCAAGAGGAAAAGGAGGATAAACTCAATGTAGTCATGACAGATGTTAGGTTTTCTCAGGACGAACCGGTGAAATCTTTTGGTTCTTCATCTTCTCAGCTATCATTTCCTAGGGAACCATGCCAGAAACCTTGGGTCGCTCCTCATGCAAATCAACGAGCCCATGGTCGAGGTTATCAGAATGAGCTCCAGAATCATAATAGGCCTTGCAACAACTTGGAGAGAAGGAATTATCCTCTTCATCCAGTTCCTATGTCATACGGTCAACTATTGCCACATCTAATTCAAAACTCGTTAGTGGAGCCCAAGACTCTGAAGCCTTATCTTGAACCTTACCCTCCTAGGTACAATCCCCATGCGCAGTGTGGATATCATGGAGGATCCATAGGGTGTAACGTCCCATTTTCCTTTTATTTTTATTTGCGAATAATTGTGAATTGTTGTGATTGTTGATGTGTTTTGTTGTATTCGTTATATTTCATGTACCCTTAGTAAGGGGTAGTGGCCTTAAGAGATAAGTCTTGGGGGTAGTAGGGGTGTACGACTAAAACGTAGAAATCGGTGGTGCGGAGAGTAAGATTAATTAACCTATTTTTAATTAGTCAATATTTGCTAACCATAGTGTAAAGTGGACATTAGTGGAAGTATATGAATGACGAGAATTATTATTATTATTTAGTAAGGTTGGATCAAAATATTAATAATAATATAATGGGATAAATAAATAAAAATAATTAGATATGTAGTGAGTGGGAGGGCGTTGTGATAATTGTACGAAGTTGAGTGAGGGCAAATAAGGTAAATCATAATTGGGGGTTATGTAAAGAGTTAGAGAATGAGAAGTTATTTTTCATTCTGCGTAAAAGTGAGAGCAAAGGGAGAAAAGCTGAAAAGAGGCTAGGGCAAGGTGAAGGAGAGAATCCATTAGAGAAGAAGGAAGCTCATCAATACAAGGTAAGGGTGAGAATTCTTTAATCTCTCAAGGGTTAGATGATGTATGTATTTGGGTAGGAATCACTAGGTTGAGTTCATGTGAATGTTGAATTTTATGATAGGTAGTTTGGGGTTTTGATGAGAAAAGGATAGGTCCTAATGATGTAGGATGTTAATATGTGTTCATGATGTTGCCTATAAAATAATGTATGTTGTGGTGGCTAAATGTTGCTGGGAGTTGAGGTGATTTTCGTGAACTATGAGAACTATTTCGGGGGAGGAAATTGGGTCTGGTGTAGCAGAAAGTTGGATTACAGGGAATCTGCTACGCGCACGTAGCGCTGGGCGGTAGAATCGTAGCACTGGGAGTTGCTGCTGTAGGTCGGGCAGGAATAGCCTGGAACGCTACTGGAACTTGTAGGAATTGAGGGAAGAAGCTACGCCTGTGCGCCGCCGGACGGTGCGAAGAGGCGCAGCAATGCTGTGTCGGGCGGTGACCAGGAGGCGTTGTATGGAATGCTACTGGAAGTGTAGAATTGAGAGGTAGGGAACTATGCCTGTGCACCGTCGGGCGGTGCAAAGAGGCGCTGCAATGTTGCTGCGGCGCCGGGCGATGTGATGAGGCGCAACAATGCTGCTTGTGCAATTTTTGTTGTTTCTGTGTTATTTTCTTGTCGTTTCGCGTGGTTTCCTGTCGTTTCATTGATGATTGCTTTAGATGATGTATTTTGGAAGTTTGTTATGAATATGCACGTTCGAATAGGCGTATGTGTATTGTTGTGAAATAGTGAGTTGAGTAATGATGATATGCTATGTTTATGAATTGGTTTCATTGTTGCATGTTGTCGTTGAAGAAGCATAGCATGATGCATGAGTTGAGGGATGATGTGTGCCCATGTGGGGTGTGAGCGTTTATCCAGATTCCTTTTAATGGAGTCTATGTGTTGTTGTTGTTGTTGAGGTGATTGTGTGCCCATGTAGGGTGTGAGCAATCACGATTGTCGTGTGCCCATGTGGGGTGTGAGCGACTAGATAGACATTTCGACGAGAATTGTGATCATGAAACAGGGATCGAAATTGGTCCCACATGCATTGAGTCTAGTTGGTGTCTCATTGCATTATCTTTGTTAGTTGTGTTGCATTATGTTTGATTGATGATCCGTGGTTGTGTTGAGGCGTGTGATTCGTGTTGGTAGTTGTGATATAGGTGAATGACTTGGTGATTTATGTTTTTATATTTATATCATCTTCTTCTTTTGTTGATTTGAGAATCTCACCCCTTCTGTTTGAATGTTGCCTCTACATGGGTAACGTGCAGATATTCCGTTGTAGGAGCTCAGGTGTGAGTGGAAGTTGAAGTCTTCCGTTATTCTTTTAGTTTGGCGTCAGCTCTGATATGTAACATTTGGAGTCGAGAACACTTTTATATGATTTTTATTTGTTGAAGAATTATTAGTTGTTTTCCTGATATGAAAACTAGTTCTTTAGTTAATTGGAATCATTATATTTTATTGATTGAAATGAATAATTTTCTGCTGTGTAATAAAGAGTATTTTGGATTAAAGTATGCTTTAATTTATCTTACATGTCTACTTATGAGCAAGTATTTGTTGGAAGTAATGCCCTTTATTTCTGAGTTGTATTATTTTACTCTGATTATTCGATTAAATTATGCGGGGGAATTTAAAGTGTTACAAAGTGGTATCAGAGCAGGTCGGTCCGTCCGGCCAGGTTGTCTAATTATGTTGTTCCCTAGTATGCGACATGTGTGTGAAAACACTGTCAGTGCTTGTTTTGTTTTCCATTTGTAGGTTGGGAATGAAACAAGTAGGGGAGAAGTGTCTGTTTCTCTTAGATATTCCAGTTGTTGAGGAATTGGATATCATGTTGCTACATGAGGGAGTGCAGTGTTGGATTGTCCAACTATTTGAGAATGGTGTGATCCTTGAGGGAAGACGGTCAGGTGTTCTCATTGTTTGCTTCCTTGTGAGGGGGAAGGCGATGTTGTGGCTAGAGATGGGCCAGTGATGTGTGGAGTATCCTGACGTATTTCCTAAGGATGGGCACATTTTGTCTTTAGTCGGAACAAGATGATGTTATGGTTAAGACAAGTGTAACTCCGGTGTTATGATTTAAGAAGAAAGAAGTTAGTACGAGATTGCGTGTGGATTACCGACAATTGTCTAAGGTAATGATTGAAAATAGATATCCACTTCAACGGGATTGATGATTTGATGGACCAACTGTTATGCTAGTGTGTCTTCAGTATAATTGAATTGAGGTTGGATTACCTTCAGATTTGGGTGAAGAGTGAGGATAGTTGGGGATCTTAGAAGTAAGAGAAAAGGGTGGAACTCATGTTCACCATTTCCAATCTTCATTTTCGCACTTATGGAACAGTCTTCACTATCAGGTGATAACTTTTTTCTGGTAACTCCGATGGGAGCGATTCTAGACTTTTTGGAAAGCTTATGAAATTCCCTACATTTTGCATATAAACTTTGTCTTCTGCATGTTTTTGACGAAAGAGAAAAAAGCATTTGAAGATTTGGGTCTGAAGCTGATTTTGGAGAAGGCAGGTATATGGGATTTCTTGACCAGCCTCCTTTACACAGGTGATAACTTTTACTCGTAACTCGGATTTAAGCGATTCTTGAATTTCTGGAATCTATAGGGAATTCCCTTCATTTTGGCATATAATTTTACATCAAGAAGGTCTGTATTGAAGGAGATACTCTTGTTTGAAGTTGAGCGAGTCTTGCGGAAGATGGGTAAGATGAGGTCAGGTATAAAATGTTTAGTAATAGGACGGAGGTGAGGGTATCGGAGAAGCACATGGAGGTACGACGTATGCCAATTGAGGATGATTAGAGTGGAGAGATTCTTGAGGAAGGGAGAAGGTTAAAAAGTAAAGTGGATTGTGTGTCATTGATGACATGATGTCGATATGTGTCGGGAAGATTTTGGCCAGTTTCTATCACCACCCAGATGATGAGATGGTACTGTTGAGATTATGATTAGTGTCATATCCCAAATTTTGACCACCAAGATTTCCCATCATTGTGCAAATCATTACCATTATATGGATGAACTTTCACACTTATCAGTCTCCCCAAATATGGGTGAACATTCACTACAATCAAAGGATTAGGGTTTCAAGCCCTCTTAGAGCCTTAGACAAAGGATCAATTAAGGAATGACATGATCTTCAACTTATCTAACCTCTCAAACACACATAAATGATCAAGAAGACTCCCACATCAAGAATCAATCACAAGGGTGCAACATTCCAAGTGGATCAAGCCTCAAGATCGCCAGTGTCACCAAATTAGGGTTTTGGTTGACCAAGGCCTCTAGATGAAAATTTTCCTCTGGGCATGAGCCAATGCTTCAATTCACAATCCAAGATACTCTAAGGGACCTCATAAACCCAATCATCAAGTAAATTTAGTCTCAAGGGATGCATTCACCAAAAATCAAGAATTAGGGTTTCTTGACCTAATTCATCCCTAAGTTGACTTTTGGGACAAAACATGAGCCAAGACCTCAAGACATGATTTAAGGGTCTCTAACACACTACATTGATCCATTTGCAACAATGGATTAATCCATGAAGCTTGATGCACAAGTTTCATTTTCATCTAGACCACAATTAGGGTTTCGAGGAAAAAGTCAAATGTACCTTTGACTTTTGACCAAGACATGCTCCCTAACCTTGGGACATGATTAAATACACCCTACAACCCCTATGGAACATATCCATTAGGTTTGATTTAGGTCAAGGACTTGATTTCACCAAGGATCGCACAGTTTGGAATTCATCTGATAAAAAGTCAACTATGCACAAAAGTCAAGTTTGACTTTTTGAGATTTTTCACAATTATGGTTCTTTGACCCTAAAACAATGTTAATATGTGATTTGAATCATCATTCATAAAAATTTAGAATTTTTCTAAGTTATGGAACAAAGTGGCTAGGGTACCAACTTCCAAGGATCATAACTTGAAATCCAAGCAACCATTTTGGATGGTCCAAAGATAGATTTGTAGCTCTCATGGCATACTTTAAAAGTGTCAACTACACCTCATTCCCATTCCTCATGGATTTTAAGTTATGGAGTGACCAAAATGGCTGAAAACACAAAAGTGACATTTTTCCAACACTTAGTGAAATTTTCACTAAGTCAGAATCTGCTTCATTTTTTCCAAAATATTGAGGAATTTTTCAACCAAATGCAAGTTGCTTCAAAACCAAAGTTGGACAACACATTAAAGTAGGATACATCAGCTTTCTAAAGTGACCAAGAACTCCATCAAATTCCATATGAGCTAGGAGTTATGACAGCTGCAACATGCCTTGTTGCAAATTGTCTTGGCAAGGCAGATTGTGCCTTAGGGCTCGATTTGGTTAATTTGTGCAAATGATAAACAAGTTTATCCATCTGCACACCTCAGGGGGAGACCAAGGAGGAACAAACACAAATCCATAAGCCTCCCAAGTCTTTTGAACTACATATAGGTTTGTGCTCTAACCTCTAGTCAATGGCTAGAGGAGACTTGAGATTCCATTTGATCACCATTGGCCAACAGCCTGCTGTAGCCACCGTTCACTATTTCTTGCAAAACAAACTTGCTCTACTATATATAGAGCTCATTTGTGCTCAATCTAAGTACACCAAAGCAACCAAACTGATGCTTTCCTTAAAATTCCTTTCTCTAGGCCAAAATGCCTTCTTTTGCAAGGTAACTCTGAGTTTTTGAGTTAGAGAGAATTTCCACCAGAGCTCATGATCCAAACGCATCTAATATGTTGTATCTAAGCTGTACAAACTCTAACATGTGACCTGTAACATCAAAATCTCAAAGTTCCCTCTCAAAACCTCAAAATTGGACTTTTTTACATTTTTCAAGCCATGTCTTGATCCAATCACTTTCAAAACTAGATAAGACCTCAAACACATTCCAAATATCATCCTTGAACTATCCTAAATGCTTTCCTACATCTGGAACACTATTTGAGAGAGTTGCCATATTGGTCACTTTTGCCCTTTTTGCAAGAAAGAGCTCAAACTTGTTCCTGAGGATTCCAGCTAGTTCCAACCATTCTAAAAGCTTATAAGGGATCAATTGAGAGTGTATAAAGCACCAAATTACTTATGGCACAAGAAACTTGGCAGATAGCCCAAAAAGCTCCTAAAGAGGTAAGCATCACAACTTGAACTCTTTGAAATATGCATTGCTTTGAAGTCCAATGATCATGCACATCTCATACATGTTATATATGTTGTGTTTGAACAAATTCATCATGTAATTCATGCATGTAACAAGAGGTAGCATAGAAAATGCAATTATAGGCCTATTTCAAGAACACCATCGGGTTTTGAAATAGGAGCCTCATCTGAAAAAATGTCTGTACAATCACTGTTCAAACCTTGGGCCTCTCCTTAAGTATAAGCCCCAACAATTTTTTTTTTCACAAACAACTCCCTTTTGATTTAGGTTCAAATATACAGTTGTTGTCAAAACTTTCTTTAATTACTCTGAACAACTAACAATACAACATGGAAGCTCGCTCACCTGTAAGTTTTAATAGCTTTCATTTACCCACTTTAATATATATAATTATATTGTGGGAAGCTGTGCATGGTTAGTCTTCTTTCATTCTTTTAAATACATGTCAGATATATATAACTGTATTATGGGAAGTTGCGCATGGTTAGTCTTCTTTCATACCTTTAAAATACTTGTCATATATCAACTGTATATATACTAGTATAGTTATTTAGAGTTTTCCCCGGCAACTAGGTCTAGAACTAGGTAAAGCCATGTTGGTCACTCTTAAATACAAACAAAACTAGATCCCCATAGGATTTCCAGATACAGTCTTCCCTTCTCTTGGGGTTAAACAATATGGAACAAAGAGAAAGGCAGTATTCTTGGTGAACTTTTTCTCAGTCTGTCACCCCTAGAAATTGTCAAAGAAATTCTACTCCCCAAATTTGATCTATTCTCGGTGAATAACATCTCTTGAGTTTCTTCAAACCTCAGAACTTTCACTAAATAATCAATTTTCAGTGAATAGCATTTCTTGAACTTTTCTTGGTTTGGGACCCACAGGCTTCCTAAAAGCATCCCCTCCTCCTCTTGGGCTTTGTACAAGGACCCTTCGGCTTCTTAGAAGTTCTCATGCCTTCTCTTGGGCTTAATACAAGGACCCTGACGACCTCTTAAAGGTATAAGACAGAACTTTGTCATCCTTTGCTAGAGCAGTCTTTCCAGTGTCAGACCTCAGGCCACTTTAGGGTTGATTCTCATCCCTTAATGCCTTTGCCTCCTCTTGGAGGCATCATACAAAAGATAAAACTCCTCCACACTAACAGACTTGGACATTCTAATCCCCTTGAGTCTCAAAGACATTCTCAAGTTTCTTATAACCATAGGAAAAAACCCCCGACATTCTGGATCGATCTCCAGCAGAAACCCAACCTCTCTAATGAAAGTTCCCCGACCAGGGTCAACACTATCTCAAATCAGAACCTCAAGGTATCTGAAATCTCAACTCTTCTGTAACCCCCAGCAAGAGTTGATTCCCCACTTGGACCTGCCTGGGGATCTCAATTATCCCCGGGAAAAGATAGCCTCTTCTTAGGCTTTGTATAAGGACCTTTCCTCAGCAGAAAGCTAGCCTCCTCTTAGGCTTTGTATAATGATCCCTCCTCAGCAAAGTCAGCCTCCTCTTGGGCTTTGTACAAATGATTCTCCCCAGCGGAGCTAACCTTTTCAGATTCTCTTGTTGAGTCAATACCCTTTTTGCCTCAATCTCGGGCTTCGTACGAGATATCAAATCACTCTCTTCTTGAGTATAAAAGACTCTCTTGTCGAGTCAATCAACTTTCAGACTCTCTTGTTAAGTCAATACCCTTTTTGGTTCAATCTCGGGTTTCGTACGAGTTAACAAATCACTCTCTTGTGGAGTATAAAAGACTCTCTTGTTGAGTCAATCAACTTTCAGACTCTCTTGTTGAGTCAATCACCTTTTCAGACCCTCTTGTTGAGTCAACCCTTTTAGCCTCAATCTTGAGCTTTGTACAAGACATAAATTTCCCTCTCTTGAGCTGGGGACATATATCTTCCCCAGCCGAGTCATTTCCTCCCAGCCTTCATTTAGGCTTTGAGGAATAATTTCCCCCTTTTCAACCTCAATCTTGGGCTTTGTACAAGACAGATAATCCTCCCCAGTGGAGTCAAACCCCCTTTTTAGCCTCAATCTTGGGCTTTGTACAAGATAGACAGAATATTTTCCCCGGAAAAGTCAAGCTTTTAGCCTCCTCTTAGGATTTGTATAATGATATCCCCCAAAGAGTCAGCCTCTTTTAGCCTCAATCTTGGGCTTTGTACAAGACACATATATAAACTCTCTTGTTGAGTCAGTCATTCCCAGCCTCCTCTTAGGCTTTGTATAAAGAATTCCCCTAGTGGAGTCAATCAACCTCTTAGCTTCAACGATGGGCTTTGATCAAGGCACACAAAAATAAACAATCCCCCTTTAGAGTTGACAAGTTCTCTCTCAGTCAAACCTTTTAGCTTCAATCTTGGGCTTTGAACAAGACACAAATAAACCTTTTAGCTTCAATCTTGGGCTTTGAATAAGACACCAAATATCTTTTTCCTCCCTTAGAATAGGAGGAACTACGATTGCTCTGATTTACCTGTTTCATTTAAACGGGAATACGTAGGCATAAGATTGCGAAATCTTAGCGAGCATACTAATCAAAAACCCTAGGTCCAGTACCTTTATACCAATCAAACATTAGGTCTAGTACCTTACGAAGAACACCCGAACATCAGCAAAAATCCATTCACCCTGTCATACTTTCCCAAGAAACTTTCCCAACCCATTACCAGATAAACACCATCAATTGCAAAGCGAAACCCTTAAGCTAATATCCTGTGGATAACCACATATAGGATGGGTAATTGACAACTACCCATTGTATAACCTGACCCCAGACCCCCCAATCTCTTTAAAGTGTTTGTTCAGTTAAACATTCGCGTGCAAGGTTAGTTTTAGATAGCTTCCCTTTCCCTTCCAGCTTCACGGGATAAATAAGAAATCAGAAAGTAGCATCCTTTCTCCTCGAGGAGGAAAACCCAAACTTCAGCGATAAGGTGGTCGCGTCACCGACAAAAATCGCTCGCTACAATTAGAATGAGACCCAAATGTGCAACTATATGGATCATCGAGATGATGAAATTAAAGGAAAAATGAAGGATTTATTAGTGTTGTTAAAGTTCTCTACTTGGATAAATGTTTCATTTGGAGCGGACCAATTTGAATTGTACTTGGTGTAGTAGCATTTCCGGTATCGGGAGAATATTTAAAAATTGTGTTGTGCTACGAGTGTGTATAGGAGAATATGTAATGGACTTTGGGCACAAAGTAAGGACGCTATGGTAGTTAGGTAACGATGATTTATGCTACCGACGTGGTTACTGGTTACCTATTGACAAATTGAGGAACTGATCACCCTTAATCTCTTGTTAATAGTACACGAGATCATGTTGGATGGAATAGACGTGTCTTGCTAGATGGGATGGTATGTACAGTGAATTGTTTGGAGTTAAGCCAAGTGCTTACGGATTGTTTTGATTAGTCTATGCAGATTCCTATATCTGAAGATGAGGCGGATTCGAGGATTTTGTATGTCGATCAGATGTTGTTGATAGTTACTTATCAGGAGTAGAGAACAATGTGTCGAGTAGTGATATATGTAGCACCCCAAAATTTACCATCCTTTTTCTAACCTCTAGCTGGATTATGTTTTATTTCATTTTGTATTATCATTTGTGCATATCATTGGTTTTTAGCATGGGATCAAGGTGTCTGAGTTAGCTCAAGAGGAAGAGATGTTTTACAGAGGTTTAAGCAAGAGATCATGGGTATTGTCAAAGAGACCAAAAGAAGAGATGGTCTTAACATCACCATTACTCAAGCCACAAGGGATCCTTAGACCTCAGGGCATCCTAATGTGTCCATCACCTCATCATATGATCAAGTTTGGCAAGAGATCTCAAGTGAATCACATCCTCCTAGTCTGATTTCTCAAACTATGGTTTTTTGGGATTCTTGAGTTTAACCCTCCAATAGGCAAGATTTTTGAAAATTTATCATCATCAAATGGCATATATCATCCTTCTTTGAGAAGATGCACATCATATTCAGAGGAATTGGGATTTTGAGCATAGGTCAATTTCTCCTAAACCACAGGTGCCAAAATTAAGGTTTGCCATAAAATCAGTTTACTTCTTATTTTTTGGGCAAGACTTGATTCCATGGTATTCCTCATGTCCCCAAGTGTCTATGAATGGAGAATTGTCCATCAATTTGGTTCAGAAGGGTTTCAATTGTTCAAAAGATTCAAAATCAGGAGAATTTGGGATAAAGTCAATTGTGCAGTGAAAAAGTCAACTCCTGACTTTTTGAGGTCAACATGTTGATTTTTAAGTCATGAAAGATCAATGGATGAGATTTGGTCAAGGAATGTTCAAGGAATTATCAAAAATCAAGAATTTGGAAAAGTTGCCATTTTTTGAAAATTAGGTTCTTAGAATGTTACTATTTTTGGAAAGTTTTCATGATTGTTCAGCAACTTCCAAGGCCAACTTTCTCCATGTTCAAGACTTCATTTCATTCATCTTCAAACATTAAAGTTGTCGTACTCATTCCAAGCTTTCCAACCATGTAAAGAATGCTTTATTTGGATCATTATTGAGCAAGTTATGGTTGTTGGAAGTTGAAAATTTCAAACTTTCATTTTTCCACACTTAGAAATTTTTCTAAGTGTTAAAAGTTCAGTTTGGTGTACCAATCTTCAAGGTCATTTTTGAATGGTTTGCAAGCTTTATTTTGGAATCTTTTCCACATGAGAATTGTAAAGTGCAATCCCACCTTACCAGAAAGTCCAAGAATGCCCCGTTTGGATGTGTGAATCAAGAGTTATGGTTTCTTAAAGTTCAAGGTTTCAAGTTGTGACATGAGAAAAAACTTAGAATTTTTCTAAGTTAGTTTGGACAGTTTCAAGGACAGGTTTTCAAAGCTAGTTTTTACATGATTCTAAGCCTTATCTCAAGTTGATTTGAACATCAAGATTGTTCATTGCACTTCCTAGTTTCATGCCATCTCAAGTTCTCACCATTTGGCCAAGAATTCATCAAGTTATGATAGCCTAAATTTGCATGCATGGGTTCATTTGGAGTGCATCATGAAGTTGCTATTTTAATGCATGGCTTTATTTCATTCTTGCAGCATGCATACTTTTCTATTTTCACACGCAGGTTACCAAATTTCATGTGCCAAACTCTTTGCTTATTTGAGCCAAACACACATGCCATGCCATGCACCAAAATTCACTTGGTTTTGCCATAAGAGGAAAAGAAAATGGTACAATCTAACATACTTCATTCTTCCTCTCACGTGCTTTGCCTCACACTCATCTCATGACCATTTTTCCACTTTAAATATCACACACAAAAACATCATCCCCATGTGCCAAGCCGTGTGCATTCTCACTTTCATTTTTTTTTCAAATTGTCAAAACAAGTTTCTAACAAACTCCACTCCTCTCTCATGTGCCAGTATGTAACGACCCAAAAATCTAAATTAATTATTTAATTATTTATTTAATTGATTTAGAAGGAATTAAGAGGTTTTTGGATAATTTGGAGAATTATGGATTAAAAGAGTATTTTTAATAATTTTAATATAATGAATAATCATTTATTTAGATTATTATTATTATTATTTAAAATAAAATGAGAAAGGGCAAGGTGGTCTTATTGGAAAGTAAGAAAGGATAGGATGGGAAGTTCATAAGTTGGGATTCGTTAACCAAAGAAGGAGAACGATCATTTTCTCATTTTGTCGTGTCTTTTGTGAAGAACGCTGAAGAAGAGAGAAGAAGGAGAGCTAGGGCTTGAAGATTTCTAGAGGAATCTTGAAGAAAGAAGGAAAAAGCTTCGGATTACTCTAAGGTATGGGGAGAGTTCATAATTTCTTATAGTTTTATAGGAATCGGAGATGAATAGATTAGGGATTGTATGAGTTGTGTTGATTTAGATGATTTTTAATGTAGAATGAGTAATTTGATGAAGATATGATGAGTTTGAATGATGCATATTACTATAAGTGTGTTTTGTGAGTGTTTTTGATCAATTTTCGTGTAGAACACTGATTTTTGGGGGTAATCAAAGTTAAAAACGCAGAAAAACACTTTTCGGGAAAATTTGGGTTTTGTCGCATCCTGACACGGGCCGTGTCACACAACACGGGCACCCGTGTCAGCCTACTGGTTGAGAAAAATAAAATTTGTGTGTTGCAGAGTTCCTGACACGGGCAGTGTCACAGGACACGGGTGGCCGTGTCAGCTTGCTGGTCATGAATGAAAAATTGATTTTTTTGGAAATTGGTCCCAGGGCTTCTGACACGAGCAGTGTCACAGGACACGGGTGGCCGTGTCAGGCTGCTGACTTGTTACTTTTTTTGATGTTTTGGAATCGTGTCCCAGTTCTTCTGACACGGGCAGTGTCACAGGACACGGGCAGCCGTGTCAGACTGCTGGTTGTCTTATATTTTGCTATTTTCTTGAAGTTTCTCGATGTTTTCTCGTGTTGTTTCCTTAGAGTCGAAATGTTGATGTTTTCTTGTGGATTCCTTGCTGAATAGTTGTTGATAATAGATGAGAGATAAAAACATGATTATATAGTGAATTCTTGTTGAAATGATGTGATGATGAATATAATTACATGATGAATTATTGTTGGACATGATATGGTGATAAACATGATTGTATGACGAATTCTTGTTGAAAGATGATATGATAATAAACATGATTATGTGATGAATTATTGTTGAATATGATATGATGATAAACATGATTTCATGATGAATTCCTGTTGGATAGGATATGGCGACAAATATGATTATATGGTGATTTTCTCGTTGATTATATGGTGATTTTTGTTGAAATATGAAATGCATGATGCACATGTGGATTTTTGATGATTTGAGGAGTTTGGCATCATTGCATTTTCATAGCATTTTTATGGTGGGGCTTCGGCCTATTGGTAGCTTCAATCCCATCGTGCGGATTGAAGTGATATGTTGTTATGGTGTGCTCCCATTGTGGAGGGTTGATGGCCAGTGTCCATCACATGGAGGAAAGTCGGTACCGCATTGCATACGTTGCATTTTCATTGAAGTTGACATTGCATTTCTTATGGAGTAATTATGATGAGTTGTATTATGGATTCTAAGTTTATGATACTATGTTGTTGTTGTTGTTGATGATACTTGGTGGTTGTTGTCAATGATACTATGTTGATGTTGTTGATTATACTATAGTGTGGATGTTAGATATATCATGAAGTTATTGTTGATTATATCCTGAGGTCATTGTTGATTGTGTTATGATGTTGTTGTTGATTATATCCCGATGTTGTTAATTGATTATGCTATGACGTGGTTGTTGGCTATGCCATGATGTTGTTGTTTCCTTACTGTTCATTTTCCATGTACTTATATTACTATATCGAATTATGTTTTCTCACCCTGCCTGCTTGGAAATGTTGCCTCTTACGTGGGTAACTTGCAGATAACCAATAGTAGATTCGCGATGCTGGAGGATGTAGCTTTGGAGTGTTTCTGCTTAGAGTTGTCCTTAGTAATGTTTAGGGGTGTCCTGCTCTGTGTCATGTAACATCGGGTTGGGAATTATTGTGAATCTCGTTGTTTTTAGTGTATGACTGAATTTTTATAACTTTGATGATGGTGTTTGATTTGGACATATTTATTGTGAAGAATTTTATGAAATAGAGAATAAAAGTTGATTTCCGCTGCGAAGTTGTAAATTTTGATTTTTATGAACGAGTAACCCGTGTTACGGGACAGGATAATGATTACTAAATGATGTTTTGAATACATGTGGCATCCTTCATGTTGTTTTACTCTGATAATATGAATTATTTTCCTAAAATTATTTGTGGGGTAGAAGGGTGTTACATTAGTGGTATCAGAGCAGGTCGGTCTGTCCGGCCAATGTTGTCTATTGTTGTTCATTCCTCTGTACGCGACAAGTGTGTGAAACACTGTCGGTACTGGTTTGCTTTCTAGTCGATTGCTTGCAGGAGTTGGTTTGAAGCTAAGTGGGGGAGAAGCTGTGCTTCTCGGATATGCTTCAGTTGTATGATGTCTGTTCTGTATGCTACTGATGGCGACTGTGCAAGTGTTGTGGAAGCTTTGTTGTTTTCCGAATTCGAAGGTAACATGGATTTAAGATTTTGGTTGTTTAACAAGTTGGAGTGTCTTGGAAAAAGGATAATTGTTATAAGATGGAATTTAGAACGTTGTTATATCCCGCGTTGTTGGTGAACTGCGAAGTTGTTGTTTAAGTAGCCTTGCGTAAGATGTCGATGTTGGATGACTGATTAAGTGACGGGTGCTGTAGACCTTGCTGTGGAATTATTGGTGAGTGGTTGGAAAAGGTTGTAGAAGTTGTTGGAGCTGTTGGAATCTTTTGAACTGCGAGCCGTAGTGGGAAATGCGAAGAGTTTGGAAGTAAGAGAAAGAGGTAGAACTCATGTTCACCAATTTCGGTTTTTATTTTCACCTTTATGGAACAGCCTTCAGTAAAAGAGGCATAACTTTCTGTCCGTAACTCCGATGAAAGCGATTCTGGACTTTTCGGAAAGTTTACGAAATTCCCTACAGTTTGCATAAAAATTTTGTCTTCGGCATATTTTTGAACAGAGAGAAAGACGCGTTTGAATAGTTGGGTCTGATGCTGATTTTGTTTGGTGGAAGTTTGTATACGAGATTTCTTGACCAGTCCCATTGCAAGGACGATAACTTTTTACTCGTGATTCAGATTTGAGCGATTCTTGAAGTTCTGGAATCTTCACGAAATTCCCTTCATCTTGGAATATAATTTTGTGTCTAGGAGGTCTGTGTTGAAGAATGTAATCGTGTTTGAAGTTAGATAATTCTTGCTGGGAAATAGTAAGATGAAGTCCAATATGAAATGTTTGGTAATAAGAAGAAGAATATCGGAGGAGCACATGGAAGTGCGGCGCATGATAGTTGAGAATGATTAAAATATAGAAATGTTTGAGGGATGTTAAGTAGTAAAGTGGATTGGGTGTTGTTGGCGAGATGTGTCGACATGAGTCGAAAATTTTTGGAAGCTATATCACCAACCGGATGATGAGATGGTATTGTTGAGATTGTGATTGGGATGATGATCAAGTGTGAAATTATACGGATCATCGAAGTTGGGAGATTAAAAAGTAAGATGAAGGATTGGTTAGGGTCGTCGAAAGTTTGAACTTAGATAAATGTTTCGACTGAAGTGTGTCGATTGGGATTGTACGTGATGTGGTAACGTTTCCGGTATTAGGAGGATATTCGATAATTAGGTTGTACAACAAGTGTGTATAAGAATGTATATGTTGGATTTTGTGCGTTCTTGGAAATAAGGAAATTAAGAAGAACGTTTGTAAGCCTTAGAGGAATGGCAGAGCAGTATGCTTAGATAACTTTGAGCACGAGGAAGAAGACACTATTTTAGTTGGATAATGATGATTTATGCCACCATTATGGTTGCCGGCTGTCTATTAACAAATTGAGGAACTGATCACCCTTAATCTCTTGTTGATAGTCGGCGGAATCATGTTGGATGGAGTAGATGTGTCTTGCCAACTAGAATAGTATGCGCAGTAAATTGTTTGGAGTTGAGCCAGATGCTTATGAATTGTTTGAGTTGTCGATGCGGGTTCCTATATAGGGAAATGAGGCGGACTTGAGGATGTTAGTATGAGGTTGCGAGTTGATCAGTGAGTAGTTTAGAAGCTCACAGTGTGTTCTGGATAACTTGGGTTTTGGTTTGTGGTGGATCGAGAATTCGACTGACATGGGACTTGAAGAACTGTAGAGATAAACCAAGTAGGAAGTAAATGGTAATGTAAGACTATGATTTGAACAAGGATGTCGGATTGAGGAGGGTAGTGGCTGGTATGCCTTAAAGTGTATATATGGAGATATGAATGGTGATTTCCAAACTTGTTTGGATAAGTTATAACTGTGTCCGTTGGGGATATTCTGATGTTTTATAAAATCAGAAGAAGAGCGCGTAGAGTATTTGATAGTTGGGTTGCAAGTATTGAAAGAAGTGAAACTATATACTGAGTTAGCAAGGTGTGAATTATGAATTGTAAAGATGAAGTTGAGTGGTTATGTTAATTCGGATGAGGGGTTATGGAGGATTGTGCTAGTATGAGTAGGACTTGAGGAATTAGTTGTTTGATCGGTTTGGTTAATATGCCATGTTAAGTGTAGGTTATTGAGGCTAAGTCTATGGCTATTGGGTGTTAAGCTTTGTTTGGAAGATGAATTTTTCTTGTTGAGATTAATTGGACACATGTATCCTTATGTTGTGGTGAGATTGTTATGCGTTGAGATGAATTTTGATGATGTGTTAATACTAGGTGGTGAAGTTGTGGTTTATGTCAACGATAATTGAGAATTCTTGAAAGTATCCATCCTATTCAAGATTTGGAATTGGCTGCGGTTGTAGTTGTGTTGGGTATTCGGAGGTACTGTTTACGGATCCGAGTTCGAAGTATTCAGTAATCACAAGAGTATAGACCGCCTGTTTGGATGGAATTTCCGATGAGTTAAGTTGAAAAGTCTTTTCTTATGACTGCTTTGATGGTCGGAAGTTGATGTAAACTTGGTAGATTAGATAGTTGTGAGTACTCAGAGTGCGCATCGAAAGCATGAATGGCGCAGTTGGTTCTTATTGGAGTAACAACGATGTTGGTGGTTTGATTTCGTTGATGTTGTGTTATGACTTTTATGTTCCTATCTTTGTTATTACCTCGTTACCTAGGGTGATGGTTCGAGTGCGAGTAGCTAATTCCTATGATGGGGAGTTAGGGGAGGGTTGCCTATGGCAATGGTAACAATCGTGTTGTATTCTGGTCCATAGTGAACCTGTATGTTCCTACCCTGATTATTCTCGGTGTGTTGAGTTGGTCGTCGGGTACATCGCGTGAGCATTTCATCTTGTTGTCGTTGGCATTGATAAAATGTATTGTTGTATTGCGTTATTCGTCGGAGGTGATAACGTATCTGGAGTGGTATGCATCGAGTAAATTTTCGAGGACGAAAATTCTTGAAGTAGGGGAGAGTTGTAACGACCCAAAAATCTAAATTAATTATTTAATTATTTATTTAATTGATTTAGAAGGAATTAAGAGGTTTTTGGATAATTTGGAGAATTATGGATTAAAAGAGTATTTTTAATAATTTTAATATAATGAATAATCATTTATTTAGATTATTATTATTATTATTTAAAATAAAATGAGAAAGGGCAAGGTGGTCTTATTGGAAAGTAAGAAAGGATAGGATGGGAAGTTCATAAGTTGGGATTCGTTAACCAAAGAAGGAGAACGATCATTTTCTCATTTTGTCGTGTCTTTTGTGAAGAACGCTGAAGAAGAGAGAAGAAGGAGAGCTAGGGCTTGAAGATTTCTAGAGGAATCTTGAAGAAAGAAGGAAAAAGCTTCGGATTACTCTAAGGTATGGGGAGAGTTCATAATTTCTTATAGTTTTATAGGAATCGGAGATGAATAGATTAGGGATTGTATGAGTTGTGTTGATTTAGATGATTTTTGATGTAGAATGAGTAATTTGATGAAGATATGATGAGTTTGAATGATGCATATTACTATAAGTGTGTTTTGTGAGTGTTTTTGATCAATTTTCGTGTAGAACACTGATTTTTGGGGTAATCAAAGTTAAAAACGCAGAAAAACACTTTTCGGGAAAATTTGGGTTTTGTCGCATCCTGACACGGGCCGTGTCACACAACACGGGCACCCGTGTCAGCCTACTGGTTGAGAAAAATAAAATTTGTGTGTTGCAGAGTTCCTGACACGGGCAGTGTCACAGGACACGGGTGGCCGTGTCAGCTTGCTGGTCATGAATGAAAAAATTGATTTTTTTGGAAATTGGTCCCAGGGCTTCTGACACGGGCAGTGTCACAGGACACGGGTGGCCGTGTCAGGCTGCTGACTTGCTACTTTTTTTGATGTTTTGGAATCATGTCCCAGTTATTCTGACACGGGCAGTGTCACAGGACACGGGCAGCCGTGTCAGACTGCTGGTTGTCTTATATTTTGCTGTTTTCTTGAAGTTTCTCGATGTTTTCTCGTGTTGTTTCCTTAGAGTCGAAATGTTGATGTTTTCTTGTGGATTTCTTGCTGAATAGTTGTTGATAATATATGAGAGATAAAAACATGATTATATAGTGAATTCTTGTTGAAATGATGTGATGATGAATATAATTACATGATGAATTATTGTTGGACATGATATGGTGATAAACATGATTGTATGACGAATTCTTGTTGAAAGATGATATGATAATAAACATGATTATGTGATGAATTATTGTTGAATATGATATGATGATAAACATAATTTCATGATGAATTCCTGTTGGATAGGATATGGCGACAAATATGATTATATGGTGATTTTCTCGTTGATTATATGGTGATTTTTGTTGAAATATGAAATGCATGATGCACATGTGGATTTTTGATGATTTGAGGAGTTTGGCATCATTGCATTTTCATAGCATTTTTATGGTGGGGCTTCGGTCTATTGGTAGCTTCAATCCCATCGTGCGGATTGAAGTGATATGTTGTTATGGTGTGCTCCCATTGTGGAGGGTTGATGGCCAGTGTCCATCAAATGGAGGAAAGTCGGTACCGCATTGCATACGTTGCATTTTCATTGAAGTTGACATTGCATTTCTTATGGAGTAATTATGATGAGTTGTATTATGGATTCTAAGTTTATGATACTATGTTCTTGTTGTTGTTGATGATACTTGGTGGTTGTTGTCAATGATACTATGTTGATGTTGTTGATTATACTATGGTGTGGATGTTAGATATATCATGAAGTTATTGTTGATTATATCCTGAGGTCGTTGTTGATTGTGTTATGATGTTGTTGTTGATTATATCCTGATGTTGTTAATTGATTATGCTATGACGTGGTTGTTGGCTATGCCATGATGTTGTTGTTTCCTTACTGTTCATTTTCCATGTACTTATATTACTATATCGAATTATGTTTTCTCACCCTGCCTGCTTGGAAATGTTGCCTCTTACGTGGGTAACTTGCAGATAACCAATAGTAGATTCGCAATGCCGGAGGATGTAGCTTTGGAGTGTTTCTGCTTAGAGTTGTCCTTAGTAATGTTTAGGGGTGTCCTGCTCTGTGTCATGTAACATCGGGTTGGGAATTATTGTGAATCTCGTTGTTTTTAGTGTATGACTGAATTTTTATAACTTTGATGATGGTGTTTGATTTGGACATATTTATTGTGAAGAATTTTATGAAATAGAGAATAAAAGTTGATTTCCGCTGCGAAGTTGTAAATTTTGATTTTTATGAACGAGTAACCCGTGTTACGGGACAGGATAATGATTACTAAATGATGTTTTGAATACATGTGGCATCCTTCATGTTGTTTTACTCTGATAATATGAATTATTTTCCTAAAATTATTTGTGGGGTAGAAGGGTGTTACATTAGTGGTATCAGAGCAGGTCGGTCTGTCCGGCCAATGTTGTCTATTGTTGTTCATTCCTCTGTACGCGACAAGTGTGTGAAACACTGTCGGTACTGGTTTGCTTTCTAGTCGATTGCTTGCAGGAGTTGGTTTGAAGCTAAGTGGGGGAGAAGCTATGCTTCTCGGATATGCTTCAGTTGTATGATGTCTGTTCTGTATGCTACTGATGGCGACAGTGCAAGTGTTGTGGAAGCTTTGTTGTTTTTCGAATTCGAAGGTAACATGGATTTAAGATTTTGGTTGTTTAACAAGTTGGAGTGTCTTGGAAAAAGGATAATTGTTATAAGATGGAATTTAGAACGTTGCTATATCCCGCGTTGTTGGTGAACTGCGAAGTTGTTGTTTAAGTAGCCTTGCGTAAGATGTCGATGTTGGATGACTGATTAAGTGACGGGTGCTGTAGACCTTGCTGTGGAATTATTGGTGAGTGGTTGGAAAAGGTTGTAGAAGTCGTTGGAGCTGTTGGAATCTTTTGAACTGCGAGCCGTAGTGGGAAATGCGAAGAGTTTGGAAGTAAGAGAAAGAGGTAGAACTCATGTTCACCAATTTCGGTTTTTATTTTCACCTTTATGGAACAGCCTTCAGTAAAAGAGGCATAACTTTCTGTCCGTAACTCCGATGAAAGCGATTCTGGACTTTTCGGAAAGTTTACGAAATTCCCTACAGTTTGCATATAAATTTTGTCTTCGGAATATTTTTGAACAGAGAGAAAGACGCGTTTGAATAGTTGGGTCTGATGCTGATTTTGTTTGGTGGAAGTTTGTATACGAGATTTCTTGACCAGTCCCATTGCAAGGACGATAACTTTTTACTCGTGATTCAGATTTGAGCGATTCTTGAAGTTCTGGAATCTTCACGAAATTCCCTTCATCTTGGAATATAATTTTGTGTCTAGGAGGTCTGTGTTGAAGAATGTAATCGTGTTTGAAGTTAGACAATTCTTGCTGGGAAATAGTAAGATGAAGTCCAATATGAAATGTTTGGTAATAAGAAGAAGAATATCGGAGGAGCACATGGAAGTGCGGCGCATGATAGTTGAGAATGATTAAAGTATAGAAATGTTTGAGGGATGTTAAGTAGTAAAGTGAATTGGGTGTTGTTGGCGAGATGTGTCGACATGAGTCGAAAATTTTTGGAAGCTATATCACCAACCGGATGATGAGATGGTATTGTTGAGATTGTGATTGGGATGATGATCAAGTGTGAAATTATACGGATCATCGAAGTTGGGAGATTAAAAAGTAAGATGAAGGATTGGTTAGGGTCATCTAAAGTTTGAACTTAGATAAATGTTTCGACTGAAGTGAGTCGATTGGGATTGTACGTGATGTGGTAACGTTTCCGGTATTAGGAGGATATTCGATAATTAGGTTATACAACAAGTGTGTATAAGAATGTATATGTTGGATTTTGTGCGTTCTTGGAAATAAGGAAATTAAGAAGAACGTTTGTAAGCCTTAGAGGAATGGCAGAGCAGTATGCTTAGATAACTTTGAGCACGAGGAAGAAGACACTATTTTAGTTGGATAATGATGATTTATGCCACCATTATGGTTGCCGGCTGTCTATTAACACATTAAGGAACTGATCACCCTTAATCTCTTGTTGATAGTCGGCGGAATAATGTTGGATGGAGTAGATGTGTCTTGCCAACTAGAATAGTATGCGCAGTAAATTGTTTGGAGTTGAGCCAGATGCTTATGAATTGTTTGAGTTGTCGATGCGGGTTCCTATATAGGGAAATGAGGCGGACTTGAGGATGTTAGTATGAGGTTGCGAGTTGATCAGTGAGTAGTTTGGAAGCTCACAGTGTGTTCTGGATAACTTGGGTTTTGGTTTGTAATGGATCGAGAATTCGACTGACATGGGACTTGAAGAACTGTAGAGATAAACCAAGTAGGAAGTAAATGGTAATGTAAGACTATGATTTGAACAAGGATGTCGGATTGAGGAGGGTAGTGGCTGGTATGCCTTAAAGTGTATATATGGAGATATGAATGGTGATTTCCAAACTTGTTTGGATAAGTTATAACTGTGTCCGTTGGGGATATTCTGATGTTTTATAAAATTAGAAGAAGAGCGCGTAGAGTATTTGATAGTTGGGTTGCAAGTATTGAAAGAAGTGAAACTATATACTGAGTTAGCAAGGTGTGAATTATGAATTGTAAAGATGAAGTTGAGTGGTTATGTTAATTCGGATGAGGGGTTATGGAGGATTGTGCTAGTATGAGTAGGACTTGAGGAATTAGTTGTTTGATCGGTTTGGTTAATATGCCATGTTAAGTGTAGGTTATTGAGGCTAAGTCTATGGCTATTGGGTGTTAAGCTTTGTTTGGAAGATGAATTTTTCTTGTTGAGATTAATTGGACACATGTATCCTTATGTTGTGGTGAGATTGTTATGCGTTGAGATGAATTTTGATGATGTGTTAATACTAGGTGGTGAAGTTGTGGTTTATGTCGACGATAATTGAGAATTCTTGAAAGTATCCATCCTATTCAAGATTTGGAATTGGCTGTGGTTGTAGTTGTGTTGGGTATTCGGAGGTACTGTTTACGGATCCGAGTTCGAAGTATTCAGTAATCACAAGAGTATAGACTGCCTGTTTGGATGGAATTTCCGATGAGTTAAGTTGAAAAGTCTTTTCTTATGACTGCTTTGATGGTCGGAAGTTGATGTAAACTTGGTAGATTAGATAGTTGTGAGTACTCAGAGTGCGCAGCGAAAGCATGAATGGCGCAGTTGGTTCTTATTGGAGTAACAACGATGTTGGTGGTTTGATTTCGTTGATGTTGTGTTATGACTTTTATGTTCCTATCTTTGTTATTACCTCGTTACCTAGGGTGATGGTTCGAGTGCGAGTAGCTAATTCCTATGATGGGGAGTTAGGGGAGGGTTGCCTATGGCAATGGTAACAATCGTGTTGTATTCTGGTCCATAGTGAACCTGTATGTTCCTACCCTGATTATTCTCGGTGTGTTGAGTTGGTCGTCGGGTACATCGCGTGAGCATTTCATCTTGTTGTCGTTGGCATTGATAAAATGTATTGTTGTATTGCGTTATTCGTCGGAGGTGATAACGTATCTGGAGTGGTATGCATCGAGTAAATTTTCGAGGACGAAAATTCTTGAAGTAGGGGAGAGTTGTAACGACCCAAAAATCTAAATTAATTATTTAATTATTTATTTAATTGATTTAGAAGGAATTAAGAGGTTTTTGGATAATTTGGAGAATTATGGATTAAAAGAGTATTTTTAATAATTTTAATATAATGAATAATCATTTATTTAGATTATTATTATTATTATTTAAAATAAAATGAGAAAGGGCAAGGTGGTCTTATTGGAAAGTAAGAAAGGATAGGATGGGAAGTTCATAAGTTGGGATTCGTTAACCAAAGAAGGAGAACGATCATTTTCTCATTTTGTCGTGTCTTTTGTGAAGAACGCTGAAGAAGAGAGAAGAAGGAGAGCTAGTGCTTGAAGATTTCTAGAGGAATCTTGAAGAAAGAAGGAAAAAGCTTCGGATTACTCTAAGGTATGGGGAGAGTTCATAATTTCTTATAGTTTTATAGGAATCGGAGATGAATAGATTAGGGATTGTATGAGTTGTGTTGATTTAGATGATTTTTGATGTAGAATGAGTAATTTGATGAAGATATGATGAGTTTGAATGATGCATATTACTATAAGTGTGTTTTGTGAGTGTTTTTGATCAATTTTCGTGTAGAACACTGATTTTTGGGGTAATCAAAGTTAAAAACGCAGAAAAACACTTTTCGGGAAAATTTGGGTTTTGTCGCATCCTGACACGGGCCGTGTCACACAACACGGGCACCCGTGTCAGCCTACTGGTTGAGAAAAATAAAATTTGTGTGTTGCAGAGTTCCTGACACGGGCAGTGTCACAGGACACGGGTGGCCGTGTCAGCTTGCTGGTCATGAATGAAAAATTGATTTTTTTGGAAATTGGTCCCAGGGCTTCTGACACGGGCAGTGTCACAGGACACGGGTGGCCGTGTCAGGCTGCTGACTTGCTACTTTTTTTGATGTTTTGGAATCGTGTCCCAGTTATTCTGACACGGGCAGTGTCACAGGACACGGGCAGCCGTGTCAGACTGCTGGTTGTCTTATATTTTGCTGTTTTCTTGAAGTTTCTCGATGTTTTCTCGTGTTGTTTCCTTAGAGTCGAAATGTTGATGTTTTCTTGTGGATTCCTTGCTGAATAGTTGTTGATAATATATGAGAGATAAAAACATGATTATATAGTGAATTCTTGTTGAAATGATGTGATGATGAATATAATTACATGATGAATTATTGTTGGACATGATATGGTGATAAACATGATTGTATGACGAATTCTTGTTGAAAGATGATATGATAATAAACATGATTATGTGATGAATTATTGTTGAATATGATATGATGATAAACATAATTTCATGATGAATTCCTGTTGGATAGGATATGGCGACAAATATGATTATATGGTGATTTTCTCGTTGATTATATGGTGATTTTTGTTGAAATATGAAATGCATGATGCACATGTGGATTTTTGATGATTTGAGGAGTTTGGCATCATTGCATTTTCATAGCATTTTTATGGTGGGGCTTCGGCCTATTGGTAGCTTCAATCCCATCGTGCGGATTGAAGTGATATGTTGTTATGGTGTGCTCCCATTGTGGAGGGTTGATGGCCAGTGTCCATCAAATGGAGGAAAGTCGGTACCGCATTGCATACGTTGCATTTTCATTGAAGTTGACATTGCATTTCTTATGGAGTAATTATGATGAGTTGTATTATGGATTCTAAGTTTATGATACTATGTTCTTGTTGTTGTTGATGATACTTGGTGGTTGTTGTCAATGATACTATGTTGATGTTGTTGATTATACTATGGTGTGGATGTTAGATATATCATGAAGTTATTGTTGATTATATCCTGAGGTCGTTGTTGATTGTGTTATGATGTTGTTGTTGATTATATCCTGATGTTGTTAATTGATTATGCTATGACGTGGTTGTTGGCTATGCCATGATGTTGTTGTTTCCTTACTGTTCATTTTCCATGTACTTATATTACTATATCGAATTATGTTTTCTCACCCTGCCTGCTTGGAAATGTTGCCTCTTACGTGGGTAACTTGCAGATAACCAATAGTAGATTCGCGATGCCGGAGGATGTAGCTTTGGAGTGTTTCTGCTTAGAGTTGTCCTTAGTAATGTTTAGGGGTGTCCTGCTCTGTGTCATGTAACATCGGGTTGGGAATTATTGTGAATCTCGTTGTTTTTAGTGTATGACTGAATTTTTATAACTTTGATGATGGTGTTTGATTTGGACATATTTATTGTGAAGAATTTTATGAAATAGAGAATAAAAGTTGATTTCCGCTGCGAAGTTGTAAATTTTGATTTTTATGAACGAGTAACCCGTGTTACGGGACAGGATAATGATTACTAAATGATGTTTTGAATACATGTGGCATCCTTCATGTTGTTTTACTCTGATAATATGAATTATTTTCCTAAAATTATTTGTGGGGTAGAAGGGTGTTACATTAGTGGTATCAGAGCAGGTCGGTCTGTCCGGCCAATGTTGTCTATTGTTGTTCATTCCTCTGTACGCGACAAGTGTGTGAAACACTGTCGGTACTGGTTTGCTTTCTAGTCGATTGCTTGCAGGAGTTGGTTTGAAGCTAAGTGGGGGAGAAGCTATGCTTCTCGGATATGCTTCAGTTGTATGATGTTTGTTCTGTATGCTACTGATGGCGACAGTGCAAGTGTTGTGGAAGCTTTGTTGTTTTTCGAATTCGAAGGTAACATGGATTTAAGATTTTGGTTGTTTAACAAGTTGGAGTGTCTTGGAAAAAGGATAATTGTTATAAGATGGAATTTAGAATGTTGCTATATCCCGCGTTGTTGGTGAACTGCGAAGTTGTTGTTTAAGTAGCCTTGCGTAAGATGTCGATGTTGGATGACTGATTAAGTGACGGGTGCTGTAGACCTTGCTGTGGAATTATTGGTGAGTGGTTGGAAAAGGTTGTAGAAGTCATTGGAGCTGTTGGAATCTTTTGAACTGCGAGCCGTAGTGGGAAATGCGAAGAGTTTGGAAGTAAGAGAAAGAGGTAGAACTCATGTTCACCAATTTCGGTTTTTATTTTCACCTTTATGGAACAGCCTTCAGTAAAAGAGGCATAACTTTCTGTCCGTAACTCCGATGAAAGCGATTCTGGACTTTTCGGAAAGTTTACGAAATTCCCTACAGTTTGCATATAAATTTTGTCTTCGGCATATTTTTGAACAGAGAGAAAGACGCGTTTGAATAGTTGGGTCTGATGCTGATTTTGTTTGGTGGAAGTTTGTATACGAGATTTCTTGACCAGTCCCATTGCAAGGACGATAACTTTTTACTCGTGATTCAGATTTGAGCGATTCTTGAAGTTCTGGAATCTTCACGAAATTCCCTTCATCTTGGAATATAATTTTGTGTCTAGGAGGTCTGTGTTGAAGAATGTAATCGTGTTTGAAGTTAGACAATTCTTGCTGGGAAATAGTAAGATGAAGTCCAATATGAAATGTTTGGTAATAAGAAGAAGAATATCGGAGGAGCACATGGAAGTGCGGCGCATGATAGTTGAGAATGATTAAAGTATAGAAATGTTTGAGGGATGTTAAGTAGTAAAGTGAATTGGGTGTTGTTGGCGAGATGTGTCGACATGAGTCGAAAATTTTTGGAAGCTATATCACCAACCGGATGATGAGATGGTATTGTTGAGATTGTGATTGGGATGATGATCAAGTGTGAAATTATACGGATCATCGAAGTTGGGAGATTAAAAAGTAAGATGAAGGATTGGTTAGGGTCATCTAAAGTTTGAACTTAGATAAATGTTTCGACTGAAGTGAGTCGATTGGGATTGTACGTGATGTGGTAACGTTTCCGGTATTAGGAGGATATTCGATAATTAGGTTGTACAACAAGTGTGTATAAGAATGTATATGTTGGATTTTGTGCGTTCTTGGAAATAAGGAAATTAAGAAGAACGTTTGTAAGCCTTAGAGGAATGGCAGAGCAGTATGCTTAGATAACTTTGAGCACGAGGAAGAAGACACTATTTTAGTTGGATAATGATGATTTATGCCACCATTATGGTTGCCGGCTGTCTATTAACACATTAAGGAACTGATCACCCTTAATCTCTTGTTGATAGTCGGCGGAATAATGTTGGATGGAGTAGATGTGTCTTGCCAACTAGAATAGTATGCGCAGTAAATTGTTTGGAGTTGAGCCAGATGCTTATGAATTGTTTGAGTTGTCGATGCGGGTTCCTATATAGGGAAATGAGGCGGACTTGAGGATGTTAGTATGAGGTTGCGAGTTGATCAGTGAGTAGTTTGGAAGCTCACAGTGTGTTCTGGATAACTTGGGTTTTGGTTTGTAATGGATCGAGAATTCGACTGACATGGGACTTGAAGAACTGTAGAGATAAACCAAGTAGGAAGTAAATGGTAATGTAAGACTATGATTTGAACAAGGATGTCGGATTGAGGAGGGTAGTGGCTGGTATGCCTTAAAGTGTATATATGGAGATATGAATGGTGATTTCCAAACTTGTTTGGATAAGTTATAACTGTGTCCGTTGGGGATATTCTGATGTTTTATAAAATTAGAAGAAGAGCGCGTAGAGTATTTGATAGTTGGGTTGCAAGTATTGAAAGAAGTGAAACTATATACTGAGTTAGCAAGGTGTGAATTATGAATTGTAAAGATGAAGTTGAGTGGTTATGTTAATTCGGATGAGGGGTTATGGAGGATTGTGCTAGTATGAGTAGGACTTGAGGAATTAGTTGTTTGATCGGTTTGGTTAATATGCCATGTTAAGTGTAGGTTATTGAGGCTAAGTCTATGGCTATTGGGTGTTAAGCTTTGTTTGGAAGATGAATTTTTCTTGTTGAGATTAATTGGACACATGTATCCTTATGTTGTGGTGAGATTGTTATGCGTTGAGATGAATTTTGATGATGTGTTAATACTAGGTGGTGAAGTTGTGGTTTATGTCGACGATAATTGAGAATTCTTGAAAGTATCCATCCTATTCAAGATTTGGAATTGGCTGTGGTTGTAGTTGTGTTGGGTATTCGGAGGTACTATTTACGGATCCGAGTTCGAAGTATTCAGTAATCACAAGAGTATAGACTGCCTGTTTGGATGGAATTTCCGATGAGTTAAGTTGAAAAGTCTTTTCTTATGACTGCTTTGATGGTCGGAAGTTGATGTAAACTTGGTAGATTAGATAGTTGTGAGTACTCAGAGTGCGCAGCGAAAGCATGAATGGCGCAGTTGGTTCTTATTGGAGTAACAACGATGTTGGTGGTTTGATTTCGTTGATGTTGTGTTATGACTTTTATGTTCCTATCTTTGTTATTACCTCGTTACCTAGGGTGATGGTTCGAGTGCGAGTAGCTAATTCCTATGATGGGGAGTTAGGGGAGGGTTGCCTATGGCAATGGTAACAATCGTGTTGTATTCTGGTCCATAGTGAACCTGTATGTTCCTACCCTGATTATTCTCGGTGTGTTGAGTTGGTCGTCGGGTACATCGCGTGAGCATTTCATCTTGTTGTCGTTGGCATTGATAAAATGTATTGTTGTATTGCGTTATTCGTCGGAGGTGATAACGTATCTGGAGTGGTATGCATCGAGTAAATTTTCGAGGACGAAAATTCTTGAAGTAGGGGAGAGTTGTAACGACCCAAAAATCTAAATTAATTATTTAATTATTTATTTAATTGATTTAGAAGGAATTAAGAGGTTTTTGGATAATTTGGAGAATTATGGATTAAAAGAGTATTTTTAATAATTTTAATATAATGAATAATCATTTATTTAGATTATTATTATTATTATTTAAAATAAAATGAGAAAGGGCAAGGTGGTCTTATTGGAAAGTAAGAAAGGATAGGATGGGAAGTTCATAAGTTGGGATTCGTTAACCAAAGAAGGAGAACGATCATTTTCTCATTTTGTCGTGTCTTTTGTGAAGAACGCTGAAGAAGAGAGAAGAAGGAGAGCTAGTGCTTGAAGATTTCTAGAGGAATCTTGAAGAAAGAAGGAAAAAGCTTCGGATTACTCTAAGGTATGGGGAGAGTTCATAATTTCTTATAGTTTTATAGGAATCGGAGATGAATAGATTAGGGATTGTATGAGTTGTGTTGATTTAGATGATTTTTGATGTAGAATGAGTAATTTGATGAAGATATGATGAGTTTGAATGATGCATATTACTATAAGTGTGTTTTGTGAGTGTTTTTGATCAATTTTCGTGTAGAACACTGATTTTTGGGGTAATCAAAGTTAAAAACGCAGAAAAACACTTTTCGGGAAAATTTGGGTTTTGTCGCATCCTGACACGGGCACCCGTGTCAGCCTACTGGTTGAGAAAAATAAAATTTGTGTGTTGCAGAGTTCCTGACACGGGCAGTGTCACAGGACACGGGTGGCCGTGTCAGCTTGCTGGTCATGAATGAAAAATTGATTTTTTTGGAAATTGGTCCCAGGGCTTCTGACACGGGCAGTGTCACAGGACACGGGTGGCCGTGTCAGGCTGCTGACTTGCTACTTTTTTTGATGTTTTGGAATCATGTCCCAGTTATTCTGACACGGGCAGTGTCACAGGACACGGGCAGCCGTGTCAGACTGCTGGTTGTCTTATATTTTGCTGTTTTTTGAAGTTTCTCGATGTTTTCTCGTGTTGTTTCCTTAGAGTCGAAATGTTGATGTTTTCTTGTGGATTCCTTGCTGAATAGTTGTTGATAATATATGAGAGATAAAAACATGATTATATAGTGAATTCTTGTTGAAATGATGTGATGATGAATATAATTACATGATGAATTATTGTTGGACATGATATGGTGATAAACATGATTGTATGACGAACTCTTGTTGAAAGATGATATGATAATAAACATGATTATCTGATGAATTATTGTTGAATATGATATGATGATAAACATAATTTCATGATGAATTCCTGTTGGATAGGATATGGCGACAAATATGATTATATGGTGATTTTCTCGTTGATTATATGGTGATTTTTGTTGAAATATGAAATGCATGATGCACATGTGGATTTTTGATGATTTGAGGAGTTTGGAATCATTGCATTTTCATAGCATTTTTATGGTGGGGCTTCGGCCTATTGGTAGCTTCAATCCCATCGTGCGAATTGAAGTGATATGTTGTTATGGTGTGCTCCCATTGTGGAGGGTTGATGGCCAGTGTCCATCACATGGAGGAAAGTCGGTACCCGCATTGCATACGTTGCATTTTCATTGAAGTTGACATTGCATTTCTTATGGAGTAATTATGATGAGTTGTATTATGGATTCTAAGTTTATGATACTATGTTGTTGTTGTTGATGATACTAGGTGGTTGTTGTCAATGATACTATGTTGATGTTGTTGATTATACTATGGTGTGGATGTTAGATATATCATGAAGTTATTGTTGATTATATCCTGAGGTCATTGTTGATTGTGTTATGATGTTGTTGTTGATTAAATCCCGATGTTGTTAATTGATTATGCTATGACGTGGTTGTTGGCTATGCCATGATGTTGTTGTTTCCTTACTGTTCATTTTCCATGTACTTATATTACTATATCGAATTATGTTTTCTCACCCTGCCTGCTTGGAAATGTTGCCTCTTACGTGGGTAACTTGCAGATAACCATGAGTAGATTCGCGATGCCGGAGGATGTAGCTTTGGAGTGTTTCTGCTTAGAGTTGTCCTTAGTAGTGTTTATGGGTGTCCTGCTCTGTGTCATGTAACATCGGGTTGGGAATTATTGTGAATCTCGTTGTTTTTAGTGTATGACTGAATTTTTATAACTTTGATGATGGTGTTTGATTTGGACATATTTATTGTGAAGAATTTTATGAAATAGAGAATAAAAGTTGATTTCCGCTGCGAAGTTGTAAATTTTGATTTTTATGAACGAGTAACCCGTGTTACGGGACAGGATAATGATTACTAAATGATGTTTTGAATACATGTGGCATCCTTCATGTTGTTTTACTCTGATAATATGAATTATTTTCCTAAAATTATTTGTGGGGTAGAAGGGTGTTACACAGTACACCATATATAAACTCCTTAAACCCTAGAAACGAAAAAAGGAACTTCATTTTGGTGCAATCTCAGATCTGAAAAAAGCTCTCTCTCTCTCTCTCTCTCAAATTTTCATCACCTTCGAATTTCAAGATTTCAAGTGATTTCCATCATTTTCTTGCTTGATCTACACTCTCTGAAGCTCAGTGAAGGTTTTCAACTGGTTTTCCGAAGCTCTTGCCATTGTTTGAAGAGCCAACGGAGCTCCTCCGTTAGGTATTTTTTCTCTAACTCGTAACTCTCGTTTTATTTGCTTTTTAGAACTTTTGGTGGTGCATCTGAAGTCCTACCTTAGGGTAGGCAATGTTTAAGAACTCATTTGTGTGTTTTGATGAAGTTCTATTTTAAGTGTGCAAACTTTAATTCATGATTGCTTGAGTTTTAGTGGTTGTTTTTCTAATGTTTTTGCATATTTGGCATCTCCATGGAGTGTACTAGATTGTAGTATGTTGGTTGTTTTGATTTGAGATCATGGATCCATGTGTGTTGTTTCTTGAAGTTTGATTTTCATAGCTTTAGAGGGAGAATTTTGAGAAACTAAAGGCATATTTGGAATCTACACGAAATTTTGAGGGGGGAGGGGTGTTTTTGCGAGTTTCTGGCCGCGCCCGCCACCGCCGACGGTGGCCGGCCGAACTGTGGTGGTCTCCGGCGTTGTTTTCCAGCCACATGGTACTGTTCATGTTTGCATGGCTCATGGGAGAAGATGATGAGGTGGCAGCGCATGATTAGTCATTGTTTGGTTTTGTCTTTTAGTCACTTAAGCCATATGTGACCAATTGATTTTTGTTCCACATAACTTTGTTCATTTAATTTCCTTTTCTTTTTTCTATTTTAAAAAATCTGATATCATGATTTAATTAATCACTTGGGCTCAGCGAAATCCTATCCGCACCCCCAATGTCATGGCCCAAGCGCGTGTGTTTGTGTTTAGTATTGCTAGTACATCCTTTCCATTTAATCACTTATTTTTATTTCTTTTTTCGTTTTCGTTTTATTTTCATTTATTAAAAATATTTTAGATTATTCAAAAATTCCAAAAATAATCATGAACGTATCTTAATGTCTTATTTAATTTTTTATGAATTTTATTTTCGTTTTTCATTTGTTTTGATAATTAATTATGATTTTCTTTTCCAAGGTGTATTTCATGTTTACCCTCGTGATTCATGCTTGTGTTTGATGACTTTGCCATGCCTTCTTGAGCCGGTTTTTTTGAAATGTCTTGACACTTGATTGAGGAATGTTTGAATGTCATGTTTCTGCCATGGTGATTAATTTTTGATTATTTTCCATGTGGTTCTCATTGCTCCTCGATTATTGCTCGGTTAGCTTGATGTGTGTGATGTTTTGATCCAATTGGTGATGTAATATTGTGATTCTTGGTGAGATATTTTTCAAATTCATTTTTGATGGATATAAAATGATTTTGAGAATTTATTTGGATTTTTATAAGGCATGCTTCTATTTTTGGTTGATGCTTACATGTGGCTTGAACATTAAATGAAATCTTTTTGATACTTGACCTAGTTTGGATCCTTTTGACCCCTTGTGCTTAAGTGAAGCTTGAAATGATTATGTGATGTGATCATGTACTGTTTTGGATTGTTTATGGCTTTGTAATCATTCTCATTTGACCATTTTCCTATTTGTGGTTGATTTTCCAAGTTGACTATGTTTTGGCCTTACTCTTTGGATGTTGGAACTAATTTCTTTGTGTTGCCTTCTCATATGATCTAATGAATGCTTAGAGACTATTGTTTACTTTGAATAACACGTATGAGATTCTGATCATCTTGACATAGCTACTGCCCTACCTTGGTTCTCACATCATTTGACTTCATTTCACTTTGCTTGATGATAGATAATGCTTCTTGGTTGATCTTAAGTCATTTGTGTATGCATTGGTGCATTGTTTTGCCTAATTGTTTTGATTTCCAATCTTTGGACTTGGTTTGAGATATGTGCACATCGCTTGATGCTTATGTATTATTGTTTGAACCTCATTGTTCTTCTCTCTCACTTGTTTCATCTTCTTCTTCATCTATCTCACTTCTTTCCTTCCCCTTTGGACCTTAAGACTTGTTCAAATCTTGGATTCATTTTTCTAAGCTCCCTTAGGGTTCCCTAGTCCAACTTAATCTTTTGATTAAGTTTGGAGTAGGATAGACAATAGGAATCAAACCATGCATGCTAATATTAGGTAGAATTTCCCCTCTTACCTCAACCTTAGGGCCATCTTTGCATGCTAACATTAGGATAGAATTCCTGTAATGTTTTCTTTTCCTTTGAGTCTTCTCTTCTCATCTCATAACAATTCTAAGACACTTAATAAGGATAAATTGCATTGCACCCGAGCCTTAAGCATAGGAAATGAAGAATGAGGGGTCTCCCTTCATTCTTCTAGAGTGTTGAGCATACGTCCCATTTGGGGCGACCATGCGATGCATTCGTTCCCGTGTCATAGACTTTGGTGCAATGTAGGTTACGAACTAACTCAACTCACTTCTGTCTAAAAAGCACAAAAATAAATTCAAATCTTTTTCATCCTTCGGGATTGTTAAGTTTCAAATCATTTTCAGAAAAGAGCACATTATTTTCCGTTCAGTCGCAAACAGGGATCGACCCTAACTGCCGGACGCGAACTTAACGTCGCTCATAAAAAACAATAAGACCTTGTTAGGTCGAACTACGACTGCTCTGATTTCCTATCTCTTGTTAGATTGAGGATACGTAGGTACAAGGCGGCGATGTCTTGGCGAGCAACCTCCCCCCTTAGTGCGTAGTCCGTCGAACTACGTTGACTTTGATTCTTCGTTTGTCCACGAAGATACGTAGGCATTGGATTGCGATAATCCTATACCGAATCCTTTTTCTTTTGGTTTCAACACCAACCCTTAGTTTGTTCCCCAGTAGGTTCGTCAACCCTCTGATCCCCAACACATGAACTTTGTTCTCTTACACCCATTTGGGTCGCTCTTATCCTTTTGCTCCTTTATCTTTTTGGTTTCGACCCCACTCTTGCACTTTATCCTCAGCACAATTACTATATTTTCCTTTGCACTCCTTTCTTGGTCTTGAAACCATTTCTTTTAAATCCCTAGTGGATCTTTCTTTTCCATCTTAGTTCCTCGAACTACGGATGCTCTGATTCTGCATTCATTCGAATGTAAGATATGTAGGCACGAGATTGCGATAATCTTGGCGAGCACACTTCCACCTTCTTCCATTCTTCTTCTCTTTCCCTGGTTCCATGAACTACGACGCTCTGATTTCCTCATTGCACTATGAGGGTACGTAGGCACGAGGGCCCTAATACTCCGCGAGCACTTTCTTTCTTTCTTTTTTCTTTTCTTTCTCTCTCCTTCTTTTACCTAGAAGCCTTCGAAGAGAAATGGTTCCTGTCGAGTACGAAAGATGCGTAAGGTGCTAGTACCTTCCTTTCACATAACCGACCCCCTGATCCGTTTCTCTTCCCCTTGGGATTTATTGATATTTTCCCTGTCCTCTGGGACTAAATAAAGTTCGGTGGAGACTCTGTTGTATCTTTGAGTGTGCGATTCACTCAGGTATAAGCCATCCATCTTCACATATTTTCATTTGAAACAGTCATCGATGACAAACCATGGTATCATGATATCAAATATTTCCTTCAAAGGCAAGAAGGCCCAGCTGGGGCATTAAGAAAAGATACGAAGACTCTCAGAAGACTGGCTAGTAACTTCTTCCTGAACAATGATGTACTCTACAAAAGAAACTTCGACATGGTTTTTCTCAGATGCATGGACAGACACGAAGAAAACATGCTAATGAAAGAGATTCACGAAGGATCCTTTGGCACTCATGCCAATGAACATACAATGTCAGGAAATATTCTAAGAGCATGATATTACTGGTTGACAATTGAATCCGATTGCTACAAGTACATGAGGAAATGTCACAAATGTCAAATTTATGCCAACAAAATTCATGTGTCTCCCACTCTTCTCAAAGTTCTCTCTTCCCAATAGCATTTTTCCATATGGGGAATCAACATGATTGGCATGCTTGAACCCAAAGCTTCAAATGAACATCGTTTCATATTGGTGGATATTGATTATTTCACCAAGTAGGTCGAAGCAGCGTCATACGCCAATGTAACCAAATAAGTGGTAGTTCGGTTTATCAAAAATAACCTCATCTGCCATTATGGTGTTCCCAGCTAGATCATTACTGATAATGGGTCGAACCTGAATAACAAAATGATGAAGGAATTATGTTCTGAGTTCAAGATTGCACACCATAACTCGTCTCCCTACCGGCCGAAGATGAATTGAGCGGTTGAAGCAGCGAACAAGAACATTTAGAAAATCATTCAGAAGATGGTCGTTACTACAAGGATTGGCACGAAATTCTCCCATTTTCTCTTCATGGTTATCGTACATTCGTCGGCACTTCAACAGGGCAAGCCCTTTCTCTCTAGTATATGGCATGGAAGCAGTACTCCCCGTGGAGGTTGAGATCTCATCAATGAGAGTATTGATGGAAGCCAAGCTAACAGAAGTTGAATGGTGTCAAAGCAGATACGATGAACTGAATCTAATCGAAGAAAGAGAATGACGACTTTATGCCACGGTCAGTTATACCAACGAAGGATAAAGAAAGCTTTTGACAAAAAGGTTCGACCTCGAGTATTCAGAGAAGGCGACCTCGTGCTCAAGAAGATCCAATATTTCCTCACTGACTCTAGGGGCAAATGGACTCCAAATTATGATGGCCCATATGTTGTTAAGAAAGCCTCTCAGGTGGTGCCTTAAAACTCACAACTATGGATGGTGAAGAGTTCACCCGACCTACAAATGTCGATGCAGTCAAGAAATACTTCGCCTAAAAAAATATAAAGAAAACTCGCTGACTTGAAAACCCGAAAGATTCAACTTAGGCAAAAAAAAAAGCGTCTCGGTGGATTGAAAACCCGACAGGGCGGTCCAGGCAAAAATTTGAGACATAATAAAAAAATAATCATCCTAATAGATTGAAAACCTGAAAGGGCAATCTAGGCAAAAATTAGGGATTTATGGCAAGTAACTGCATCCAAAAGGATTAGATCATCTCAGGCGAACGTCATCTATCAAAGAATTTTCAAGCAAGTCACTTTCAACAGATGTTCGAGAATACTGGGAATTCAAAGTTGTTAGAAGGATAGTGGTCATTATGTTTTAATGTAGCCCTTTCCCTTTAAATTACCATTTTCTAGCTTTGTAATGCTCCATGGAATCACGCATTTCGCTGATTTCCATCCTATTAATGAAAATTTGAGCCTCTGTGCCTTTTGGTTGCAATTCTTACTTTTATTCTGCCTTGCAAAATGACATTTTATTTGATTTTCATTCTTGAAACAAAAAAAAAAAGAATTTACCTTTTTGCTTTTAAAATAAAGATGGAAATTTTCTTAGATTTATGAGCATAATAAGGAATAACAACGGCTTCTCCAAGAGTGAGTAAAACCTCGAAATGCAAAATCAAATGCACTTGTGATCAACCTCACAAATATCCCCGAGCGGCATATCATTACCTTAAACAGACAAGATCTGATTCTTTTTTCCCCAACAGGGTTTTACCATTAAAAAACACCAGTAATGCCTCTATTCCCCAGAATGGTTGAGTATCCGGTTTTGTTCATTCCCAGTTTGTGTGTCGTGTCTGTTTTGTCAGCATAAACATAACATTCATTCATGCATCATGCATAATCAATTAATATTCATATTCATAATGCATAAGTTGCATCATTCACTTTGGTTGTGTTTATCCCCAAATGATTCCCTCTCTCTAATAGAGTTGTTAAACTTTAAGCAGAAAATGTGCATTATTTCTAAATCCCCATTGAGTTTGATTCTCATGGAAGTTTCACTTCATTTCTCCTTTCCACACTTGGATAAGATAAAATTCTCAGTTTGAGTTCATTCCTCATCTAGAAGTATCTTCTTTTGCAAAGTCTCCCTAGATTGAAATCGGTCCTTGACCATTTTAATAACTTGAACCTCTAAGGGAAAAGAACATCCATTGGAACCTCACTCTTCCCCAGTAAAAACACAGTTTGCTTTCCTGGATAAAGGAAAATCCCCAGTGAAAGCTTTGCAGAAAAATCTCTTGGTAGCAAGGACATCACATATCCCAAGAAGTATCTACCAATCGACAAATGGCAGTTTCTTTCAGAACAGTTTGTCTATCACCATCAAAGATAAGGCTATTCCTCATTGGAATCTACGCCTGACAAGACAAGTGGCAATCTCTTAAGAAGCTTGTTTTTGTCCCAAATATTCCCATTGGGTCGACAAATGGCAATCTCTTTCCGAAAAGTTTTTTCCTCTTGCAACAAAGTCATCAACACCTCAAAATAGTCTTTCATTTTATGGCATCTCTCCGAAGAAGTCTCGAAGGGAAGTATGATGAAATCTCCCAAAGCAAATGGAATCTCAACAGAGAAGTTTGTAAACCTCTATATTACAGTCTGTGGTATTCCCCAGTAAGTCTGCTATTAGATCTTTGCTCATCCTATGGCATCTCTTTGAAAGAGTCTCAAAGAAAAGTATGATGAAGCGTACTTCCATCAAATGGCATCTCTGCAAATGAATTCTGGAAAGAAGTTTGATGAAGACCCTTACAGTTTGTCTGCCTAAACCTTGTCAAGAGAAATACTTGATAAGAAGAAACTAAGACCAGTTCCATGGCTGAAGACCAAGATCGAGGGGAAGTTTATTTCAAGAAACTAAGACCAGTTCCATGGCTGAAGACCAGGATCGAGGGGAAGTTTTACCCTTTTCTAAGTAAAATTAATTAGTAAAGAAGAGATGGATAAACATGTTCCTGCATTGGGAATTTGTCACTGTTCAAGTTATCATATCATCTATATTCATAGTCCAAATTTCGGGTATTCTGATATTTAATCCTCTTTTACCTTGAATGTCTGAATATTTTCCTCACTCATCATTCAGGTCCAAGAAGATTAAATAGGGCATCTGTCATACCCTAAATTTTGACCCTAAGATTCCACATCATTTTCATACCATATGAACATACTTTCATGCATCACTAACCCATCACAAGTACAAGATATGTGTGCTTACATGCTTCATAGGTTAGGTGATCCCCCTAAAGCTCAAGCAGATGAATTGTCCAGGGATAAGTATCATATTCAACACCACAAGTCTCTATATCATCCATGAAGATAAAAAACTTTCAGTCATCTATAATCAAGTGCAAAATTACATCATGACAAGCTCATCAAAACCTCAAGACCCTTAATGCACCAAAATTAGGGTTTTGACCTAATTCAATCCTTAGGATGACTTGTGGAGCAAGACATGATCCAAGACCTCAAGATATGTTTCAAGGACCTCAAATACATCATATTAGTTCATTCATATTATTGGATTGATTCAAAGAACTTGATTCACAAACAATGCAAGAATTCAAATCCATCTGAGCCACAAACTAGGGTTTTGATGAAAAGTCAACCATATCTTTGACTTTTGGCCAAGACATGATCTCTACACTTGGGATATGATTCAAGATACTCAAATACAACCTTGAAGTCCATTCATAAGTTTAAAATCACCTTGGGATATTCATTCATTTGAGAATCAAGAATTAGGGTTTCTCTGCACAAAATTCATCTGATACACAAAGTCAAAGTTTGACTTTTTGAGCAAAATTGATCATCAAAGGCTATTAGTCAAGGAAATATGATCCATAGTGCATTTAATCAAGGATTGATCAAGGAATCAAGGTTACTTGCAAAATAAGCAAAACTAGAAGAATTGAAAATTTCACTAAGTTATGGAAAGTTATGTTCAAAGTACCTAACTTTACAAGGCCATAACTTGTGATCCAAGTAACCATTTTTTGCACTCCAAAGCTCAAATGATAGATCTTCTTACATAAAACAAGATTAATGGGCTGAACCATCCCCAAAAAATGCACATATTTTGAGATATAAGGCCATGAAGTTAGGGTTTCATGGTATTTTGAACTTTGACACTTAGAATTTTTTTTAGGCAAAATCTGTTTCATGTTTTGGCGAACTTTGAAGACATTTTTAACCATGATCCAAGAAGATTCAAGACCAAATGAAAACATCAAAGTTAAAGTAGAATATCTCAGCTTTCCAAAGAGTACAAGAACATCCATTGATTCCATTTGAGCAACGGGATATGATCCTCACAGCATGCCATGATCAAACTGATTTTTCAAGACAGTTTTCATGATTACTTGCATCACACGATTTTCATCTTCAAATTTAGTGACTTTGCAAACCTTTTCATCCTCCAAAATCAGAAGGAATCTTGTTGGATCACATAATATCTTCAACTTTAGACCATAAGTCAAGGATCTCATCTCTTGGGATGTAGAAAAACATCATTACATGGCATTGAATTCAAGTTTGTCATTTGGCATTTAAGTGAAGCATCGAATTGGCATGAAATGAGCCATATCAGTTCAGATTATTTCAAACACAATGAGTGTTCAAACCTGCAAAACGCCAATTGAGTCAAGATTCTAGTCATGCTATGGAAGACTTTGGTACCTTAGTCTTTAAGTAAAAGCTACATGACAATGTCCATTGGATAATAGCATGCTCCCTCATCCAATATTATTCATCCAAAATAAATCAGTTTTCCTATAAATAGAGGTCATTTTACATCAGTTCAATGACACCAAAACAATACCAAAGACTTGTTTTCTCATTCTCCCTCTTTTACTTCAAGTTTCAAAGCTCCAAAGAGCAAACTTGGAATTTTCAAAACTAGAGCCTAAACCACTCAAACAATCATCCAAACACATCACAAATCATCCATTGGAGGTGTCCAAACCCTCATCTTCATCTCAAATCACCAAAATCAGAAAGTCAACCATCAAAACCTCATATTTTGACTTTTCTGCATTTTTAAAGCCATGTCTTGATTCTGTCCATTTCAAAACCAAACAACACTCCAAACACTCTCTAAATAACATCCCTAAACTGTTCCAACAAGAATTTCTCAATTGTAACACCATTTGAGGGAGTTTCCCTTTTGACCACTTTTGACTCATTTTGCAAGAAAGGGCCAGATTCTGGTTAGTGTTTTGGTTGGTAGACGAGATGTCATGGGTTCAACACCCATGCGGACCATTCCTTATTTTTTTTAACACTTAATTTTTTTTTTACTTTTCTTCACAATTTCAAATTACTATAACTTTCTCTTTTAAAATTATTTTGAACCCATTCTTTTTGCAAATTGTTCTTAATAATGTCTATTTTCTATTTATAAAAAGAAAATACCAAAAATGATTATTTTTAATACATTTATGAGTGTTCAAAGTAAGTGGTGTTTTTTGGGTTTCTTAAAGAACTTCTTGATTCTTTTGAATAATTCCTTGCCTTTTCTTGCTTACAATGATTTGTGTGAACCATATACATCTTGTATAAACCTTAAATGATGTTGTGAAATTCTACATATTTGTCTTCACTTGATCTTTATCCATTTTTTTAAGTATGTTTACATGTGAATGGATGATGAATTTTCAAACATGTCCTTGAATTTTTTGCTTAAACATGTAACGAGCGATTTTTGTGGTGACGCGACCACCTTATCGCTGAATTTGGGTTTTCTCCTCTCAATGAGGAGGGGGTGCTACTTTCTGATTTCTTATTTATCCCATGAAGCTGGAAGGGAAAGGGAAGCTATCTAAAACTAATCTTACACGCGAATGTTTAACTGAACAAACGCTTTAAAGAGATTGGGGGTCCGGGGCCAGGTTATACAATGGGGAGTTGTCAGTTACCCATCCTATATGTGGTTATCCACAGGTTGTTAGCTTTAAGTCTCGTTTTGTACTTGATGGTGTTTATCTGGTAATGGGTTGGGAAAGTTTCTTAGGAAGTATGAGTGAGTGAGTTTTTGTTTTTTGTGGAAAATGAGGATGAATGATGACTAAGGTATGAAACCTAAAGTCTTTGGTTAATGTATGGAGGTACTGGACCTAGCGTTTTTGGTTGGTATGAAGGTACTGGACCTAGGTTTTTGATTGGTATCCTCGCTAAGATTTCGCAACCTTATGCCTACGTATTCCCGTTTAAACGAAACAGGGAAATCAGAGCAATCGTAGTTCCTCCTATTCTAAAGGAGGAAAAAGATGTTTTGGTGTCTTGTTCAAAGCCCAAGATTGAAGCTAAAAGGTCTATTTGTGTCTTGTTCAAAGCCCAAGATTGAAGCTAAAAGATTTGTTTGCGAGAGAATTTGTCATCTCTAAAGGGGATGTTGATTTTTGTGTGCCTTGATCAAAGCCCAAGGTTAAAGCTAAGAGGTTGATTGAATCCACTGGGGAAGTCCTTATACAAAGCCTAAGAGGAGGCTAGGAATGACTGACTCAACAAGAGAGTGTTTATATATGTCTTGTACAAAGCCCAAGATTGAGGCAAAAAAAGAGACTGATTCTTTGGGGAAAGAAATCTTTATCTGTCTTGTACAAAGCCCAAGATTGAGGCTAAAAGAGACTTTATTGACTCGACTGAGGATATTTTATGTGTCTTGTACAAAGTCCAAGACGGAGGCTAAAAGGATTTGACTTTGCTAGAGAGTATTATCTGTCTTGTACAAAGCCCAAGATGGAGGCGAAAAAGAGTTTGACTCTGCTTGGGAATTTATTTCCCGAAGCCTAAAAGAAGGCTCGGAGGAATAGACTCTGCTGGGGAATATGTTTGTCCCGAGCTTAAGAGAAGTTTATGAATATTTATGTCTCGTACAAAGCGCGAGATGGAGGCTAAAAGGGTTTGACTCAACAAGAGAGTGCTTTTATCTGTCATATACAAAGCCCAAGATTGTGGCTGAATAAGCTGGAGAAATCATCATACACAGCTTGAGAGGAGGCTAACTCCTGCTAGGTGAAATCATTATACAAAGCCTAAGAATGGATTGACTCAACAAGAGAGTGCTTTTTATCTGTCTCGTACAAAGCCCAAGATTGAGGCTAAAAGAGGCGACTCAACAAGAGAGTACTGAAAGATAATTGACTCAATAAGAGAGTCTGTAAGAGTGATTAACTCAACAAGAGAGTCTCAAAGTTGATTGACTCAACAAGAGAGCCTGAAAAGGTTAGCTCCGCTGGGGAGAATCATTGTTCTAAGCCCAAGAGGAGGCTAAATACGCCGAGGAAAGGATCATTATACAAAACCTAAGAGGAGGCTAACTTCTGCCGAGGATTATTGAGATCCCGAGGCAGGTCCAAATGGGGAATTAACTCCTGCTAAGGGTTACAGAAGAGTTGAGATATCAGAGGCCTTGAGGTTCTGATTTGAGATAGTGTTATACTGATGATAAATTGACCTTGGCTAGGGAATTTTAGGAGAGAGACTGGGTTTTAGGACCCATAGGTTTTATCTCTACTGGAGATTGATCAGGTGATCAGGGTTTTTCCTATGTTTTATAGGGAACTTGAGAATGTCTTTGAGACTCAAGGGGATTTAGACTGTCCAAGTCTACTGGTGTGGAAGAGTTTTATCTTTGGTATGATGCCTCCAAAGGAGGCGGGTATTTTAAGGGATGAGAATCAACCCTAAACTGGTCTGAGATTTGACACTGGAAAGACTGCTCTAGCAAAGGATGACTAAGTTCTGTCTTATACCTTTAAGAGGTCTTCAGGGTCCTTGTATTAAGCCCAAGAGAAGGCATGAGAACTTCTAAGAAGCCGGAGGGTCCTTGTACAAAGCCCAAGAGGAGGCGGGGACGCTTTTAGGAAGCCTGTGGGTCCCAAACCAAGAAAAGTTCAAGAAATGCTATTCACCGAGAATAGATCATTTAGTGAAAGTTTTGAGGTTTGAAGAAATTCAAGAGATGCTATTCACCGAGAATAGATCAACTCTGGGGAGTAGAATTTCTTTGACAATTTCTAATAGTGACAGCCTGAGAAAAGGTTCCCGAAGAATACTGCCTTTCTCTTTGTTCCATATTGTTTAAGCCCAAGAGAAGGCAAGACTGTATATGGATATCCAATGGGGATCTAGTTTTGATTGTATTTAAAGAGTGACCAACATGGCTTTACCTAGTTCTAGACCTAGTTGCCGGGGAAAACTCTAAATAACTATACTAGTATATATACAGTTGATATATGATAAGTATTTAAAGGGATATGAAAGAAGGACTTATAGTGGGCAGCTTTCCACAATACAGTTATATATATGAAAGCAGGTAAAACTTACAGGTGAGCAAGCTTCCATGCTGTATTGTTAGTTGTTGAAATAAATTAAAGAAAGTTTTGATAACAACATGTATATTTTAATCTAAATCAAAAGAGAAGTTGTTTGGAAAAGATTATTGGGGCTTATACTTAAGGAGAGGCCCAAGGTTTTAACGGTGATCGCACCGTTGTTTTGAAGATCGCATCAGGACTTATACAGTGACAGAGGCCCAAGATGATTTATTTACAAAAGGGTTGGGTCTTAAACTCTTTTAAGAGGACCAAAGATTATTTTTGTACAAGTGATGGGGCTTACAACTCAGGGAGAGGCCCATTTGATTTCTGTTTGAAAAATCGCAATCGCGCCGAGATTTTTTATCGTGTTGGGACTTATACAACATCTGAGGCCCAAAAATGGTTTATGTACAACAAGGGTTGGGTCTTACACTCTATTAGAGGCCCATTAGTGTTTGAAAAAGATTTGTTAGGGTGAAAATTAAAGAAACCCTAATTTCATCATTGTTTTAAAGTAATCCTTTTAATAAAAATGAATAAAAATGACAAAAATACCAAATAAGTCTAAATAAACTACTTGTAATTTTTTATTAAGGTTGGAAAAATGAGGTTTTAATCACAAGATGATTTAGGACTCATTTGATTTTGATTTTCAAGATGAATATTCATTTTTGAAATGTTTAAAAACAATAAAAATGAATTTATTTACAAAAATATCAACTATATTAAATAAATAATATAAATTTTATTTTTTTGTGAAATAAAGCAGTTCAACATTTTTGTGATTTTTTGCAAAAAGAACCAATCAAAAATAATTAAAATTGAGAGAGAAATTAATTTTCAAAATCATTTAAAATAATATGACAAATATTAAAAAAAAGGAAAAAGTGGTAAAAAAAGGGTCTGGGGCGAGGGGGATTCGAACCCCAGACCTCCAAGTTGCAGTGCGCGCCTTCTACCACTGGGGTGGTGATACATTAGTGTATCAAAACCACCCCATGAATACTTAAGGGGTGCCTTGTTTTAGGCCTGGCCAAGGCAAGGCAAGGTTTTGGTCCAAAACGTAAAGGCTGTAACTTTCTCATTTCTCCATGGATTGGGACAAAATTTAGCTCTATCCTGTCTAGAATTTCACAAGGAATCCAATGGTGCCCTTGGTTTTTTTAAGATGAGGTCCCCATTTTAAAACTCGAGAGTGGTTTTGCAATAGGCCACCATTTGCATTTTCTGTGCTACCTCATGGTACAGGCATGAATTACATGATGAATTGGTTCAAACACAACAAATATAGCATGTATGAGATGTTTATGATCAGTGGACTTCAAAACAATGCATAATTCAAAGAGTTCAAGTTGTGATGCTTACCTCTTTGGGAGTTTTTTGTGCTATCTGCCAAGTTTCTTGTGCCATAAGTAATTTGATGCCTTGGACACTCTCAATTGATCCCTTAGAAGCTTTTAGAATGGTTGGAACCAGCTGGAATCCTCAGGAACAAGTTTGAGCTCTTTCTTGCAAAAGGGGCAAAAGTGACCAATATGGCAACTTTGTCAAATGGTGTTCCAGATGTGGGGAACCATTTGGGACAGTTCAAGGATGATATTTGGAGTGTGTTTGAGGTTTTTTCTGGTTTTGAAAGTGACTGAACCAAGACATGGCTTGAAAAATGCAAAAAAGTCAATTTTTGAGGTTTTGGAGGTTGACTTTGTGATTTTGGTGTTACAGGTCACATGTTAGTGTTTGGACATCTTAGACACAACATATTAGAGGTGTTTGGATCATGATCAGTGATGGAATTGCTTTCTAACTCAAAAACTCAGAGATACCTTGCAAAAGAAGGAATTTTGGCCTAGAGAAAGGGATTTTGAGGAAAGCAAATGTTGTAGTGCTTTGGTGTACTCAAACTAATCACAATTGAGCTCTATTTATAGTGTGTCAAGTTTTTTTTGGCATCAATAGTGAATGGAGGCTGCAGCAGGCCTTTGGCCAATGTTATGCAAAAGGAATCTCAAGTCTCCTCTAGCCATTGACTTGAGATTAGAGCACAGGCTTTGTAGCTTTGTTTCAGAGATAAGTTTGGACTGAATTCAGTTAGAATAGGCTCAGTTCATGCCACCTTGATGCATTCATTAAATGCTTGGAAAAAAATTAGAGTCTTGGCACGTTTTAGCTCTTTTTAGGTTTGGCATGGCTATTGTAGATTCTTGGACTTTGGAGGCTTGGAGATCAGATCACCCCCCTTGGATTTGATCCACAGATGTGTCCAAAATGATGACAAGGCTTGGATTTATCAGATTTGGACAAATCGAACAAATGTGCACAATTCTGCCTTGAAAAACCAGTTCATGATGCCATGTTTCAAGGGTTGTATCTCCTTACTCAAATTGAATTTGGAGATGATCTGGTACTTGTTGGAAAGCCCTCATGGCATACTTTAACTTTGATGTTCACCCCTAGATCTAGTTTAACTTGGATCAAGGTGGAAAATGTCCCTACATTTTGGAAAAAGTAAGGCAGATTCTGACTTAGTGAAAATTTCACTAAGTGTTGGAAAAATGTGATTTTCATGTTTTTAGCCGTTTTGATCACTCTCTAACTAAAAATCCATAAGGAATTGGAATGAGATGTAGTTGACACTTTTAAAGAATCCAATGAGAGCTATAATTCCAGCTTTGGACCATCCAAAATGGTTGCTTGGATCTCAAGTTATGATCCTTGGAAGTTGGTACCCTAGCCAGTTTGTTCTATAACTTAGAAAAATTCTAAGTTTTTTATGGTTACCCCTTTTACAAGTTAACTCACTTTCTTGGATTTTTCTTGATGAATGATGATTCAAATCACATATTAACATTTTTTTAGGGTTAAGGAACCTTGGTTGACCAAAAAATCAAAAAGTCAAACTTTGACTTTTTGTACAGTTGACTTTTTCATTAGATGAAATTTAAACTGTGCGATCCTTTGTGAAATTAGGTCCTTGACCTAAATCAAACATAATGGATGGGTTCCATAGGTGTTATAGGGTGTATTAAATCATGTCCCAAGGTTTGGGAGCATGTCCTGGTCAAAAGTCAAAGGTACAGTAGACTTTTCCCTCGAAACCCTAATTGTGGTCCTGATGAAATTGAAACTTGTGAATCAAGCTTCTTGAATCAATCTGTTGTTGTAAATGGATCAATATGGTGTATTTAAGACCCTCAAATCATGTCTTGAGGTCTTGGCTCATGTTTTGTCCCAAAAGTCAACTTAGGGGTAAATTAGGTGAAGAAACCCTAATTCCTGATTTTTTGTGAATGCATTCCTTGAGGCTAAATTGACTTGATGATTGGGTCCATAAGGTCCCTTGGAGTATCTTGGGTTGTGCCTTGAAGCCTTGGCTCATGCCCAGAGGGAAATTTTCATCTGGAGGCCTTGGTCGACCAAAACCCTAATTTGGTGCACTGGCGATCCTGAGGCTTGATCCACTTGGAATGTTGCAACCTTGTGCTTGATCCTTGAGGTGGGAGTCATCTTGATTCTCTTGTGGATGTTTTAAGAGGTTATACAAGTTGAAGATCATGTCCTTTCATGATTGATACTTTGTCTAAGTGACCTGAGAGGGTTCAAAACCCTATTTCTTCGATTGTAGTGAATGTTTACCCATCTTTGGGGAGACTGATAAGTGTGAAAGTTCATCCATATTTTGGTAATGATTTGCACAATGATGGGAAATCTTAGTGGTCAAAATTTAGGGTATGACAGATGCCCCTATTTAATTTTCTTGGACCCGAAGGTGTGAATGGCGAAGGTATTCGGGCATTCGTGGTGCAAGAGGATTAAATATCGGAATACCCAAAATTTTGATGGTGGCTATGAATGGCAGCTTACTCATCCATCTTCTTTTGCTAACCAATGATACTTAGAAAAAGTAAAAACTTCCCCTCGACCCTGGTCTTCAACCAAGGAACTGGTCTAAGTTTCTTTTGTCAATAAACTTCCCCTCGATCCTGGTTTCCTACCAAGGAACTGGTCTTAGTTTTTAAAATAAACTTCGCCTCGATTCTGGTTTCCTACCAAGGAACTGGTCTTAGTTTCTGAAATAAACTTCCCCTCGATCCCGGTTTCCTACCAAGGAACTGGTCTTAGTTTCTTTTGTCAATAAACTTCCCCTCGGTCCTGGTTTCTTACCAAGGAACTGGTCTTAGTTTCTTTTGTCAATAAACTTTCTTGACAAGGGACGCTATTTGTAGCAATTTTCATCAAACTTCTCGCCGGATTTTCCAGGGGAGATGCTATTTGATGGGAAAAATCTTCGGTGTCAGACTTGCTGGGGAACCCATTGGTCTGAGCTATAGAGGTGCGCAAAATTCTGTGTTAGAGACGCCATTTGTCGACTCTACTGGGGTAAACGAGTATCTTGAGAGACTGTTTCCTGCTTGGGGATATTACATCATACTTTTACTCGAGATTCTCTCGAAGAAATGCCATGTGATGCAATCCAATTTTGTGGTGCTGATGACTTCATTAACATCGACTTTTTGGAGAGAAAAACCAATGTGTTGCTGAGAGTCTATGGTTGTGAGGCTTTCTATGGGGATTTTCCTTAATCCGGGAAAGCGAAGATATCATCTTCAATGGTGAAGAGTGATGTTTGTCGAATGCCTTCTTGCCTTTCAGAGGTTCAAGTTATCAAAGTGGTCAAGGACCGTCTCCAATCTAGAAATAAACTGGGGAGAAAGATTGTTCAGACGATACGTCTCTTGACGAGGAAAAAACTGACAACTAGATTGAAAGGACTTTTATCACTAGGGGATAAGACCGAGTAGAGTGATGGTGATGCAATATGAATATGAATGTAAATCAATAATGCATGATGTATGTATGTATATGCTGACAAAACTGACGCGACATATAGACTAACGGATGAACACGACTGGATACTCGGCCATTGCGGGGGATGAAAAGTATCACTTGGTCCAAGATAGCAATTCTGCCTTGCTTAGGAGAGACAGTCCCCGTGGGGAAAAACGTTGGTCGGACTTAGGAGATAAAAACTCCGCCTGGGATGTCAGACGGAATATTCCCATCTGATACAGCTGATCCTTCATTCAGGTGTACTGGTTTAGAAGGAGTACTTTGATTCTGCACTTTGAAGTTTAATCGCCTTTGGAGTAGCAATCGATGTTCTTACAATCTTCAACAGTCAAAAGAAATTGCCATCTTTATTTTAAAAGAAGAAAAATTTGACAAGTAAAAATTCATTTTTTGTTTTATTTCAAGAATCGTTAATCATGTTAAAATGTGGTTCTGTAAAGCTAAAGCAAATAATAATTACAAACAAAAGCACTAGGGCTCAAATTATATTGATAGGATGAAAATCAGCCAAGCGCGTGATTCCATAGAGCATTTACAAAGTTTAGAAAATGGCAATTTAAGGGAAAAGGGCTACATTGAAACATAACGACCGGTATCCTTCTACCAACTTTGAATTCTGGACATCCTGAGCTTCTGTCGAAGATGACCTTAACTGGAATTTTCCTGATGGATGGCATTACTACTGCTGGGGGATTTGCCCCTTTGTTGGACGTAGTTACTTTCCATCAATCCCTAATTTTTTCCTGGATTGTACTTTGAGATTTCCAATCCACCGGGATGATTTTTTTTTATGTCTCTAATTTTTGCCTGGACCGCCCTTTCGGGTTTTCAATCCACCGAGACGTTTTTTTTTTGTTTTTTTTAGGCGAAGTATTTCTTGACTACCTCAACATTTGTGGGGTAGGCAAATTCTTCTCCATCCATGGTTGCGAGTCTCAAGGTGCCTCCTGAGAATGCTTTCTTGACCACATAGGGGCCGTCATAATTCGGAGTCCATTTGCCCCGGGAGTCAGTGAGAAATGATTGTATCTTCTTTAGCACGAGGTCTCCTTTCCTGAAGACGTGAGGTCGGACTTTTTTATCGAACACTTTCTTCATTCTTTGCTGATACAACTGACCATGGTATAGTAATGTTATTCGCATTTCTTCGATCAGATTCAGCTCGTCGTGTCGACTTTGACACCATTCAGCTTCTGTTAATTCAACTTCCATCAATACCCGGATTGATGGGATCTCTACTTCTATGGGGAGCACTGCTTCCATGCCATATATAGAGAGAAAGGGGTTGCCCCTATCGAAGTGCGGACAGATGTACGATAACCGTGCAGAGCAAAGGGTAGCATCTCGTGTCAGTCTTTCTAGGTTACAACCATCTTTTGGACAATCTTCTTGATGTTCTTGTTAGCCATTTCAACCGCCCCGTTCATTTTGGGTTGTGTCGCACCCTAATTTTTGACCCTAAGATGTCATCTTCATTTGTGCATCTTAGGTCAAGCATTTCTGCATTGTCTGAGCTAACCCATATCTTGTAGTTTGTTTCTTTGTGTTCAAATCAGGTTTGCATATCACCACGGAGCTCCCCAAGTTATTTTGAAGCAAGTCAAATCAACGAAAGATCTCCAGTACCAGAACTTTGGAATAAGGATTTTGCTCTGAAGAAATCATTGAGAAGTTGACTCTATCAAGTCAGGATTTGTGTGGTCCACCTACCACTTGAGGTCATCTATATTCAAGGGACTCCACTCAACAAGAATCCATGCTTCATTGATCCTCAACAGGAAGAATTTGAGCCTCAATCCCGCTATACTTCAAAATTAGGGTTCCTGTGACGCTTATCAGCAACAACTTTGATTCTTCATCAAGATGATCTCCTAAACCCTAATTATTGATTCCCTTAGTTTATTAACATCCTCAAAAGTCTCCTAAGACCTTTAGATGGGGAGGAAGAAGCAAGTTTACAAGATCCGATCTCAGTACGTTCGCAGCCAAAATTAGGTTTTCAGCTGGAGTTTAATCTTTTGGGATCTTGGATCAAATCTTGAAGTATCCAAAGCATCCATGTAAAGTTTCGTGAGGTTTCTTGCAAGATAAGTAGGGTTTTGGTCGCGAACGACTTCGTATACGACGTTTTTCCCCTAATAGCCCGATTTGGAATAACCATAATTCCTAAACCGTGCACTCAAATTAAACGACTCGAAGCTCATTGGAAAGCTCTCATCAAGATCTTTAATTCATTCCATATGACTTTTTGTCTAAAAGTGCTTGGATTTTGAGTTATGAAGCTTACAAGACATTTTCGGCAAACACTTAGAAAATTTTTCAGCACTTTCCTCCACATTTTTCTCCAACTTTGACCTAATTTTTCACCCATTTCTACTTGTATTCAAGACTTGAGTCCCAAATGAAAGTTGTAGATCTTGACAAGAATTTTCCAACCATATGTAGAATATCCCAATAGGATAAGCCAAAATCAAGTTATGATGCTTTGAAGTTAGGTGTCTTAAAATGTCAAAACTTAATAACTTAGAAATTTTTCTAAGTCCTTTTTCGCTTTCTCATGTGCACGACTTTATGGCCCATTTTCTTATTGTTACAAGCCTCATCTCAATTGGTTTTCCACATAAGAAATGTTCTATCAAATGTCCACTCTTCATAGATCCAAAAATCTCAAGAATTGATGGAATGGTCATCAAGATATGGCACACCAAAGATGGCATATTGAAACATGTACATACTTGAGAAACTTCAAATTTTCATCTCTTTGTTACACCAAACATTGTCACGATTTATTTCACATGTTTTAAACTCAATCTCAATCTGTCAAAGTCACCCTACCTTGTGCCAACTTTCAAAGGGTTCAAAAGTCATTTCATTTGGTGCATTAAACCAAGAACTATCGTGTGGAAAATCTCACCTCACCAATGCATGTCCAACTGATATGTTCTCACCACCTTCCAATACTTACTGTCACAAGCCTACACCATAGCATGTTGTCTCCAAGATCTTTTTTGTCTGACTCACAACAAAGATAAGTTGCATGGCCAGCTTTCACTTGGCTCAAGAATGATACCATGCGTGTAGTATCCTGCAGAAGACATGCCTCTACTGCATCCAAGACAGCAACACACCAGCTCACCTATAAAAGGAGCATTGTTCTCATTCATCCATCACGAAAAAACACACATAAAATCACCAACAACAACACGAAAAAACACACAGAAAATCACCAACAACAATACGAAAAAACACTCTGAAGAATATACATTTTGGAGTGCACGAGCTAGCTGCAGTAGAAAGGAATTCTTGGTTGCTCACTTGGATACCAGGTAAGCATCTCTCAACTTCCTACTATCATGTTTATGGTTTGGTTCATAACTATCATTTGCTGGTTGTTTATCTATGAATGATCACTATATATGTTTGCATTTACATATTATTAAGCGTCTCTGTTGAATCCACTTAATAGGTTTACATATCTCTTTTCTTAACAGCATGAGGTAGTTTAGTTGTTGCTATGAACACCACCATGAATCCATGTTAGAAGTTGTATTGGTTTTCACTTGAACACCAAGATAATAACCCTTTGAAATGTTTGATATATGCTGCTAAGGTGTGTTGTTTTGGTGCATTGTTTTGCTTATACTGTATGTGTGTGGAAGAGTGCACGTGTTATGTTGTACTTTATGCAATGTTGTTATAGGTGGTGAAATGTTGTTATTGTAAACATTGTTGTATTCTGAGTAACTTGTCTTCTGGTACATCCGCATGTGCTATGCTGTTGTTTGGTCGTGTAGTATTGGTGCTTTATGTAATATGAATCCTCATAGCATTATGAATGTCAGTTGGGTCTGTAGTGTGCTATGCTGTTGTTTGGTCTGTAGTGTTAACAAGTATGTCTAGTGCATTGTGTGATGTTGTGATGTATTGTAATAGTAAATGATATGATATTTGTGTGTGTTTGTAACTAAGTTTACACACAAAGGTGTGTGTGCTAGATGCGTTAATCGTTTACCTATTTGAAAATGTATATGATAATTGCTTGTGAGTATCCTGGTGCTGAATGATCTCATTTGTATGTGCCCTTTGTTAACCTCATTAACAAGGATGTGCCGCTAAGGTTGTTGTTTTGCTCTTTACATGGGGGGAGTAAACTGAGTTGTAGATATAGTTGAGATTCTATGAAGATCTTTTAGATAAATCATTGATCATATGAATGAACACATGCCGGCTTGGTTGGATATCTTTAATTCGTGTGGATTTTATCATGGTGTTTGGTTCATATGATTGAATTTCTGAGCAAGGTTTTGCTTCTACTATCATGTTGTTATTAGATTATTGAGATTTATGTCGTTTTGGTTTAAATCAGAGGCTGTGTTGTTTCAAGATTTTCCTTAACTGAGTTTTGTATTTGGAGCACTTGATTTCCTCTGCATTTTTTTCTTCATGATGTTAATCACCATGTTGTTAGATGTTGGCCTCTTGATATTCTATACATAAAATGCTTCAGTTTGGTATTTTGTTTCATGTTTATCAGTTGATATTTGATTAAGTTAGATTGAATGGAAATTGAGTTTCATATTAATATTGTAAATGAAACCCGATAGCAGTATGCAGAATTTCCATTTTCCATGCATTCCATATTTGGATGGTTTACTTTTGTCTTGTAGTACATTGATTCACATGCCAATATGTCACTTACTACACCATCACATGCCACCACTACCACACGCCTACCATGTGCGTATCTGTTTTACTTCATCAATTTTCATGCCTTTTGTTGGTTTATTAGTTAATGGAGGCGAGTATATTAACGGATGTATAGTCGTCCCAACAGTTCACCATATGCCATGGCAATACCTTTCACCCCAATGACCAAGGTTCGATCCTGCGGATCAACCTTTTGGTCCTTTTTTGCTTTTCTCTCGCCTGCTTCTCTTTTCCTTCCATGGGCCTTGCGCCTGAGTTTACTACCAACACCCCCAGTTCTGGCCCAATTCTATCCTTCTCATTTTCTAAACTGAACCAAAATTACACCAACCCCCCCCCCCCCCCCCCCCCCCCCCCCCGTGTGTTCAATTTAATTCAAAGTTTTCACATTATTTCAAGCCTTTCTTTTGTTAAAACTTTATGTTATTTATTTTATTTAAAATATTTTCTTATAAAAAAAACTCCATAAATATTTATTGAATTTAAGTTGTTTCTTTAATTATTTCTTTGATTATCATTAATTAATATGTGAAGTAATTGTTAATTGTTTTTGATAATTGTTAATTAATTTGTGTCTTAATGTTAGTTATCAATTTGCATTCTAGTTTTAATTTTTCAATCATCAATATGCATGTTAATTCTTAATTTTAATTGTTAATCAATTCGTAGTTAATTTTAATTATCAATATGTTCTTAATTATGTCGTTAATTTTAATGGTGTTGTTAATTGTTAATTAGTTATCAATTGTTAGTTTAATTATTAATATCATTTATGAGCATCCTTGTTGATCTTGAAATGTTATTTCACTAAATGGCTTGTTTAATCCTTGAATTAATCTATCCATGATGATTTGTCATATGCTTGGCTTTTATATGAATGTTATCTTCTTTAATTGTCAACTTAATATCATTCTATATGTTTGCCTGCCTAAAGATTGAAACATATTGATGTGTCTTTAGCAATCATGTTCATCTTATCCATACTTTATCATGAAACATATTGCCATCTTCATGCTTATGTTGCTTCCATCATGTTATCTCATATCAATGTTCTAACTTGTATCGTGTCTTATCTATTGTAATTTTATCACTTATATGTTTATTATATCTTACTACTATTTGTATGCCTATTTGTTATCATCTAAACCTTTTCAAAACAATATCAAAATTCTCGATCCAACGTCGAGCCCATTTTCTACCCATGTAAGTCGATCGCCTTCGTGCGTCGCATTCAACCTTTTGGTCACCAGACACAAGTCTAGCATCACTCAGCTAGCACCATCGTCTAAACAACATAATTTAATCGCATTAATATCCAAAGGAAAATCCCATGCATGATAACCATGTTATTGTGCATGGTGCATATCATTTGCATTCATAATCGTCACCTTAAGATAAGACAATTAGACAACTCAGGATAGATTTTCTAGGTTAGTCCCCCACAAACTTTGATTTCTTTAATCAAACTTTAGCCCCACAACATACAAACATTTTCAAAAAAAAACTGTGGTGGTCTTTCTTAAGATGATAACTCATCTTCTTCCTAAACCTTTAAGACATTTAGTATCTTTAATGAGGAACTACAAGTGCTCTGATTCCCCCCTGACAGGATATGTAGGCATAAGATACGATATCTTGTCGAGCACCCTTAGGAATAAAAATTGTAAAGCACCTACCCTTTAAACCCTTAGCAAAACAGATGACAAATAACATAAATGAATTCAAGAGGTTCCTGTAGAGTACTGCAGATATCTAGGATACTAACACCTTCCCTAGGTATAACCAACCCCCGAACTTAGAATCTTAGTGCATTTGCATTGCATTGTGGGAATTCGATTTTTCTCCCTTCCTTTGGATAAAATCAAAGACCGGTGGGTGACATTAAAAATGCGATCCTAGTTAACCAATAAACTATGGTATCCAATTTTCACCGCGACAGGTTGGTAGGGAGATGAGTTATGGTGTTCGATTTTGAACTCAGCGCATAACTCTTTCACCATCTTGTTGTTTAAGTTAGATCCATTATCAGTAATGATCTGGCTCGATACACCATAACGGAAGATGAGATTGTTTTTGATAAATCAGACCACCACTTGTCAGGTTACATTGGCGTATGACGCTGCTTCGACCCACTTGGTGAAGTAGTCAATGGCTACCAGGATGAACCGATGTCCGTTTGAAGCCTTAGGTTCGATCATGCGAATTATGTGTCGATTCCCCATATGGAAAAAGGCCATGGGGAAGAGAGAACTTTGAGGCGCGTTGGCGGTACATGGATTTTTGTGAGTATATCTCACACTTATGATACTTCCTCATGTACTTGTAGCAATCGGATTCCATGGCCAACCAATAGTACCCGGCTCTTAGAATTTTTCTCACCATTGCGTGTCCGTTGGCATGAGTGCCAAAGGATCCTTCGTGAATTTATTTTATCAGGATGTTTGCTTCTAGTGTGTCTATGCATCGGAGTTTATCACCTCTTGGGAAGAAGTTGCTTGCTAGTCTTATGATGGTTTTTTCAGTCTTTTCTGGATGCCCCAAGTGGGTACTCTTGCTTTTGAAGGAAGCATTTGATATCATGATACCAAGGTTTGTGTCTATGATTGCTTCAATCGTGAAGATGTAGGCGGGCTGTTCTAGGCGCATTATGTCGATCTTAGGTACGTCGTTCCATTGACCTACACTAATCATGGAAGAGAGAGTGGCTAATGCATCAGCCATGTGATTCTCTTCACGAGGGACATGGTGAAACTCGATTCTATTGAAGAATGGTAACAACCTTCTCGCGTAATCTTTGTAAGGGATCAATCCTGATTGGTATGTGTTCTAATTTCCTTTGATCTGATTGATAACCAGGGATGAGTCGCCATATACATCCAAGTTCTTGATCCTTAAGTCGATCGCTTCTACGAGACCCATGATACAAGCTTCGTATTCGGCCTCATTGTTTTGTACACTTGAATGTCAGTCGGGCGGTGAAAGGAATATGGGTACCCTGAGGTGTTATGATGATTGCCCCAATTCCGTTTCCATAATGGTTGACAACTCAGTCAAAGACTAGTCCCCATTGGGAACCTGGTTCTGGCCCTTCACTGGGTAGTGGTTCATCGCAATCTTTAATTTTTAGATACATGACATCTTCATCTGGGAAGTCAAACCCGACTAATTCCTGATCGTCAATCGGTTGATGAGCCAAGTGATCGGCTAAAATACTTCCTTTGACGGCTTTTTGAGCATGGTACTCGATGTCGTATTCTGATAATAACATCTGCAACGGGCAACCCGTCCCGTGAGAGCAGGCTTTTCAAAGACGTACTTGATTGGATCCATTTCTGAGATTAACCAAGTAGTGTGACGAATCATATACTGGAAAAGACGTTTGGCTACCCAAGCCAGAGCACAGCAAGTTTTCTCAAGCATAGTTTACTGAGTTTCACAGTCGGTAAATTTCTTGCTTAAATAGTAGATGGCAGACTCTTTTCTTTTTGTTTCGTCTTGTTGACCAAGCACACAACCCATCGAGTCTTCCAAAACTGTTAAGTAGATGATTAGTGGTCTTTCTTCCACTGGAGGTGATAGAATCGGTGGGTTCAACAGATACTCCTTGATACTGTCGAAGGCGGTTTGGCAGTCTTCTATCCAAACGCAGTCCTGATTCTTTTTTAGTAATTTGAAAATCAGCGCACATGTCGCGGTCATGAGGAATATAAATCTGGAAATGTAATTCAAACATCCCAGGAATCCCCTGACTTGTTTTTCAGTCTTTGGAGAAGGCATTTCTTGAATGGCCTTGACCTTGTCATGATCAACCTCAATTCCTTTTTGGCTGACGATGAACCCTAAAAGTTTTCATGAACAGACACCGAATGTGAATTTGTTGGGATTCAAACGGAGTTTGTACTTCCTTAAACGCTCGAATAGTTTTGACAGGTGGGTCACATGCTCCTCTTCTGTTTTAGATTTGGCGATCATATCGTCGACATATACTTCTATTTCTTTGTGTATCATGTCATGAAATAGAGTAGTCATGGCCCTTTGATAGGTTGCCCCAGCGTTCTTCCAACCAAACGACATTATCCTGTAACAAAAAGTTCCCCATGGGGTGATGAATGAAGTTTTCTCCATATCCTCCGACGCCATTTTGATTTGATTATAGCCTGAGAATCCATCCATGAAGGAGAAGACTTTGAACTTTGCGGTACTGTCTACCAGCATGTCAATGTGTGGTAAAGGAAAGTCATCCTTTGGACTGGCCTTATTCAGATACATGTAGTCTACACACATTCTGACTTTTCCGTCCTTTTTTGGAACTGGTACTATGTTGGCTAACCATTGAGGATATTCTTATGTGGCGAGGAAACCTGCGTCAATCTGTTTCTGTACTTCCTCTTTGATTTTGATGGCCATGTCTGGATGAGTCCTTCTTAGCCTTTGTTTTACCGGCGAACATTCTGATCTCAATGATAGATGATGTTCCACGATGCTAGTATCCAACCCTGGCATGTCCTGATAGGACCAAGCAAATACATTGGGAAATTCTTTGAGAAGCTTTATCAAACCTTCTTTGACAGTCGGACTGAGCAGTGCCCCAATCTTGACTTCTTTTCTTTCCTTTTCTGAACCCAAGTTAACCGTTTCCAACGGCTCTTTATGAGGTTCAATAGACCTTTCCTCTTGTTTGAGTAATTGGGAGATCTCTTTTGGAATTTCTTCGTCCTCTTCTTCTTCAGCTTCAAATACCAGGAATTCAAAGTTGGGAGAAGGCATTGGATCGTATGTTTCAATGGGGTTTAAAACAAGCAATCTGCATGACGTGATGATTATTTTTTTAGAAGAGATAGAGAGAATGCACGAGTGTGTGCAGTGTATTTTCTGAAAAAATGCTTGTTTTTATTATTTGAGTTGTTTTTAGGATTACCATTTTCTGAAAAAGCGAAAAGCGAAAACAACAATAAATGCGAAAATTACAGAACGAAGTTATTTTATTTATAATCTTGTCGATTCTTGAAACTACAGCCCTATAAAACAAAACTCTGTCGCTTCGGACAAAGCAAAGAGAGACATTTACAGAAAGTGAGCCCTATCAAAACACCCGCTTCACCTGGGCAAGGTGAAAGGTTAAGACAAAGACGGCAATTACTTAGACTTATGGACGATTTGCGGGACATCGACAGCAACCCATTGGCGGCGAACTCCTCGGTGAATCACAAAGCCTGGTACCTTCTTTCTTGATTTGTCCTCAGAAATGACGCTGATTTCCGGCGGAGCAGGATCGTTGGAATCTGTCTCCCAGGCAGGGTTGTCGTAGGAGGATTCTTCAGTTGTATCTTGCACAATGTTTGTACTCTCAGGTAAATCTCCCCATCCAGTTGGCTAGATGTCTTTGAGCCTGATACGAAAGAATTTCAGGAGCGGTGTACTTGGCTAAGTAGTCGTACTTGCCTCTTGGTTGTCCTAAGGTGTCCCATACTTCTTTGGAACTGGAGGAGTCATCCCTTTCGCTGACGTTGACCTCAGGGAAAGCATAGTTAATGAACTCTAGCCCTGCAATCTTTGCACATTCAACATCGTGCTGGGTATCTTCTGAATGCCCTGAGTAATTATCCCATGAGTTAGTGGGGACGCAGGTATTCTTTTCAATGATGCTCAGTTGATAAGTATTGTTCGACTGATTCTTTGGCCTCAAGTCTCCTGGGTACGGCTGCCAGATAGGCAGGCCATCCATTGGGCCATATTAGTCATGGTCAAAGTTGTCTTTCATCGGAGTGTCTTCCTCTAATGAGTTTGTTAGAGCACGGCATCCTTCCAGATCACAATCTCTATATATCATTTTTACGTCTGACCTTTGTATATATCTCGGACTTTGCATGGGAAAACAAAATGGCGTAGGCGTTTCTTCCTGAGACATATAACTGTCCTAATTGAGATAGGATTTCCATTCTTCATCTGTATCGGAGGAGTCACCCTCATTGATGGTATGTACTTCTTGAGACACTGGGTGAAGGAAACCTCCACTTTGGAAGAAGTTATGAATGGGATGAAAACTTTCATCATTAGTAGCAGTCTGAGTACAGGTTGAGGAAAAACCAAGACCTTTCTCCGTCTTGTTATCTGTAGGAATGACAAGCTGTCCCTATCCGTTTGCATTGTTACTTTTGATCACTTCAAGAGCATCTTTGTACGAGGAAATTGATGTTCCCTTTTCTGATTGATTCTCATTGCTCACTGATAGTGCCTGGAACTGAGTTCCAACAACCTTCTCGGGTTCTACACACGTGGACGATGATAGGTTACTCACGATCAAGGCTTGTTCTCCACAGACTGTGACTAGTTGGTCGTTCTTGACAAACTTCAGCTTTTGGGGAAGTGTTAAAGTGACTGCCACAGCCTCGTGTATCCAAGGTCTTCCTAACAAATAGTTGTATGCCGCCCGGGATGTCCATGACCTGGAAAGTGACTTGGAAAGTGTGAGGACCGATAGTTATGGGAAGGTCAACTTCGCCGATAACCATTTTTCGGGATCCATCAAATGCTTTGACGATGACCTCACTGCCTCTCATCGGAGATCCTTTAAATGATAATCGTATTAAAGTGGACCTCGGCATAACGTTCAGAGCCGATCCAGTGTCTACCACTATGCTGACCAAAGCACCGTCCTGGCAGTTGACTGTAATATTTAGCGCCATGTTGTGACTTTTGCCTTCTTCTGGAAATTCCTCATCACTAAACCCTGAGTTGTTGCAGGAAGTGATGTTGGAGATGATGCTGTCGAATTGTCTTATTTTTACATCCTGTTCCACAAAGGCTTGCTCTAATACTTTTTGTAGAGCCTCTCGGTGGGCTTCAGAACTGAGTAAAAGAGACAACACAAAGATTTTTGAAGGAGTTTGCAATAGCTGATCAACAATGTTGTACTCACTCCTTTGGATGACCTTCAGCATCTCATCATTGTTCTTTGAAAAGTTGGATCATGGGATTGACCAACTGGTTAATTGGGAACTTCAGTTTGAGGTTCCCGTTCTTTGTTAGGTTCTTCAACTCCTCGGTTGAAGATCCGACCACCCCGTGTTACTCGACTGATGTCTGCAATATTCACGACGGAGGGTAATGGAATTTCCTTTCCATTCTCAATTGTGGTTGCATGGTATTTGTAAGGGATTGTCTTATTGGATTTGTACGGTAGTGGTCCTGGCAGATAACTACAGAATCCTTCTGATTTTTTTGACTATCATAGCCGGCCTCAATTGGTTCGAGGTTAAGAATCATTCCACTATCATGAGGAACTCTTGATTCATGGAGCAAAGGGATTATGGCGCATACATCTTTGGCCATTTCTCGTTTAGGGATCAGGACAACTTCTTTGTCTCGATTGGGAAGATAGTCTGACATTATGTTAATCGGACCAGAGCTTGAGCATGGTTGAACCTCTTTATGGTCCAACTGACTTTGAAGGGCTGCTTGCACGAGGTAGTATCCTTGGTTATCCTCCGAGCAAACTCTACAGCGCTCATAGTTGTGTGGTGGCACCCGGCCACGTCCACTTTGTATGCAGTGTAACCTCTCTAGATCCATTTCCATTGATTGAACATCCTGATTTTGATGCCTAGTGGGGTTCCCGTCAATCATACTAATTTGTTGTGTGTCTTCATCTAGATAGATCAGAAGCCACCAGTGGTTCAACAAGTGTTGAAGCGTTCTTTAAATGAGAGCACATCCTTGGTCACTCTCACGACATACTCTATAGTTCTGATACTCATGCGAAGTCAGAAAACTGAGCTAGACTTGCTTAGATGTAACTCTACCAGACTGGTATTCATCAAGCGAACATCGAAGATTTGGATCATATTAACCTGATAATGACTTCTATCGCGGTAATCCAGAATCCATCCAAGATCCATCTGACGTTGGAGGGCCTCTTATACAAAAGACCATCCCTGATTGTTTACCGAGTAGATCAGACATGAATCTTAATCGTGCTGCAGCAGGTTATGATGCTGGCTTTGCCTTGAGTGCATTGCCACCAAGTTGACATTCATTGCACGAATGTCGTGGTTTTGAATGATGTTGGAATTTGTATAAGTCATGTTAACTTCATGAATTCGATGATCTTGGATCCATCCGAGATCCATCTGTTCCTATAGAGCAGACTGCACCACAGAATATCCTTGATTGTTTTTAGAGCATATATCACATTGGTGATAATTATGAGACGGTATATGACTGTATCCGCTCTGTCTGCAATGTATCTTGACCAGGTTGGTTCCTAATAAGAGTACATAGTGAATTTGATAGCTATGGTTAGACTCTTCTTTTATCAAATTTACTGTAGCTTTCTCGTGTTGAGGCAACGGGTTCGTCTGAACATTTGGATTTGTATCCTTGAAGGATAAGACCCCGCTCCTGACAAGCTTTTGCACATCGGATTTGAAGCTGAGACAGTTTTCTATGTTATGCCCTGGTCCTCCTTAATGGTAAGGGCAAGTCTGATCCACTTTGAACCAAAAAGGCGGATTTTACGGTATTGTAAGAGGGGACCTGGTTTGGACGTGCCTCTTGACTAGTAGTAATGGAAAGAGTTCTGCGTACAACATCGGTATAGGGTCAAACCCTGGTGGTCGCGTTGTACGGTTGTTGTTGTACTGAGGACGAGCCTGCTGAAGAGGCTGTTGTGTCCTTTGCTAATATTGTTGTTGATTTGATTGGCTCTGAGCAACCTGAGGTTGATACGTCGTAACAGGCACAGGGTTAATAGCAGGAGTTACAGCTGCTACTGGTTGGTACTGTTGCCTTTGCTTTTCGAGAGAGATATTACTAATATCTTGTTCTTTTTTCTTAGGGAAAGCATTGTCGTATCTTTTTGGTACTACTTGATGGTTCTGTACCTTTGACCAGACGTCCTTCTCGGACTACTTCTTCAAGACGTACTCCCATATTCACCATCTCAATAAAGTCGCTGGGTGTACTGGCGACCATTCGGTCGTAGTAGAAGGAACTTAAGGTTTTCAAGAAGATTTTTGTCATCTGTTTTTCCTCAAGAGATGGACAAATCTGGGCGGAAATTGCATGCCATCTCTGAGCATACTCATTAAAGGTTTCCTTATCCTTCTGCGACATGGCTCTGAGTTGATCTCTGTCTGGTGCCATGTCCAGGTTATACTTATACTGTTGAATGAAGGCAGCGCCAAGATCTCTGAAAGTGAGGATCTTAATGCGGTTTAAACCCATGTACCATTTGAGCGAGGCACCAGTTAAACTATCTTGGAAATAGTGGATCAGTAGCTGTTGGTTCTCTGTCTGAGTTGACATCTTTCGAGCGCACATCACCGAATGACTCTGAGGGAAAGAGTTACCCTTGTATTTCTCAAATTCGGGCACCTTGAATTTGTGCGGAATTTTCACGTTGCGAACCAAACAAAGGTCTGCGGCGTCCTTTCCGAATAGATCCTGACCGCGAATGGCATGTAGTTTCTTCTGCATCTCCAGGAATTGTTCCTGGAACTCATTCATTCTGTCGTACATACTTTCGTTTCCACCAGAGGGTATCCGTGGAATCTGTCCTTCGGGGACAGTGTGTACCACGGGTGGTGGTATAGTCATTACGGCAGTGACTCTTGGTGCTTCCCTCTCCCGAAGTTTGTAACCTTCAGGAGTTGCTGTCATGCCCCTTGCATCTTTGCTTTCCCAAAGTTTGTAACCTTCAGGCCCAGTGGCTCCTGCTTCAGTTTCCGGATCTTCGGTGATCGTCGGAATATATCCTTCCGGGATATAGTTGAGTGGCATGCCCCATGGACGATCTTTAGGCATGTTGTACCAAGGATCACACGTCTCTACTATGGGCGTAGATGTGATCTCTGAGGTCACAGTCCATTGTTGTTGCCTCTGAGCTGTTGCCAGAGATTGCATGTCATTGTAAAGTTTCCTCAAATCTTCTTTAAGAGTGTCAATTTCTTCTCTTAACTCTCTGTTCTCTTCCTCGAGATCATCCATTTTTTTTGTCGATTGGCCCGAGTATTGTACGAATGAGACAGTTTGACTCTAGAATCGAGACACAAACGTGAGATTCGTAGGGAAGAAGAATGCGTTATGTGAGAATGATGAATGATATGTAATGATTAATAATTAAATAATTTTTGTTTAATCAAAAGAAACTTCAACAATGGGATTGCAAATAACATACAGTGGGGAAACCCCGTTTTATTAAATTCAAAGATTATGGAAATGGAAATACAGTAGTTTACAAAGTGATGTAAAAGGAAATGTCTTAACTTACGGATCCTGAGTCTTCTCTGAGGAGGGCTCGGGTGCTGGTTCTGGTATTTTCCTTTTCTTTGACCGGGGCTCTTGAGCAGTTGTCGGGTTGTCATTCCTTTGCCAAGTGAAAGGAGCGAGCAAGTTCCTTTGGTCTTCTTGATTCTCTACAGCATGTTGCTCTAAAATCTAGATTAGAGCATCTTTTTCTTTTAACAGTTGATGTATTTTGGTACACTCACTACAAGAAAATTGGCAGATTACGACGGTTATTTTTGCAGTTTACGACGGTTAAAACCGCCGTAATTTGCAAATCATGACGGTTGCTTCATTGTCGCAGAAACGTGTGTCACGAGGCCGTATCGCGTCGGTTGTGAAAACCGTCACACCAACTGTCGTTATCTTTCATGACGGGTAGGGAACTGTCATAATTTGAATATTGCGGCGGTTCCAACCGTCGTAAATTTCCATTTGATTTTAGTTTTTATTGTTGATTACGACGGTTCCAACTGTCGCAATTTTCTCTTCCACGGTTACATCTGCAGGTAAATCCATAGGAAACTTCTTTTCCCCAGGCAAATCCGCAGGTAATTTATTTTTAAAATTAAAAAAAATTTGTTTGTAGAAATATGAACAGAATGGGAAAGAAAATCACATATATTCTTCTTTCAACTAAACATATATATCATATTACATTTATACAAGTATCATGTCACTTTATATGTTAGAAGCTTATCACATTACAATTACATTCAGATAAAGAATCAAATACATTGAAACAAATCAATTACGTGATTGGTTTGTCACATTGGAAGCCACTGCACTCCAAAATCCAGCCCTATTCAATACCACCAAAGTTTATAAGAATTCAAATGACTAAATCTTTTCTTTCCATCATACCAAATTACACAATTCAACAAACAGCCACACCAAACAAACACAAAGGTAAATCACTATAACATATATTGTTGACTCTTAGAACAATATAAGCCTGGCTTTTTGAAGGCAACTGTAATCATCATCATATGAGAACCATCGAGTGAATGAACAAAATTTGGTGGAAATGCGGTTCTCTGCCGTTTAGCCAGGACCTGGAATATTTGAATATAAAATTTAAATCAGGAAAAAACAAATCAAATCATAGTACCAAAATGTTTTCCACTATAAATTGTGCTAGAGATGTTTGCAAATGTTTGATACTTCTACAACAATTTCTATACAACCACAAATTTAACCACTACCTTATCTGTTTCTCGTTGCAATGCTAATATCAGAAGTGATGTTTTGATCAACAAGACATAACAATAATAAAAATTTAACATATAGATAGCCAAAAAATCAAGAGAACTTGAAAGAAGTACTTATGCTAATGGATAATTTATATAGAGAATACTAAAAAAATGTTCAATATTGAAGGTGCATGAAAATTAAACTCATATTAACATAAATAAGTGAACCTATGATGGGCATTATGAAAGAAGAGCATTTTTGTATTACCTCAATTCAGGACTTTTTGCTGACTTTGAGATTAATCTCCTACCCTTTGATTCATTTTCATTGGCTATATTTGTAGCTTTTGAATTATTAAATTCCCAAAGCAAGTCATGTTCTGAGGAATCACTAGTTGCAGCATCAACATCATCGGTGTCATCTGAGCCAGAAATGTTAAACTGGTTACCTCTCAAGAACATCATCGGTGGACATTCAGTAAACAAATAGCTTATAACATGTGTAAAAGAACTCGATTTATTTTTTAATGTTATTTTAAAAACTATTAGGATACTCGTGCGTCCGTATAGGTAAATTTATTTAGATGAATTTATAAATAATATAATGATGAATTGTAATATGTATTTAGATTTAAATATATATAAAATGATCTATGAATATAAGTATACTATCAATAATTCAAACTTTTACCAGACACATTAAAATAATAATGAGCCATTGTCAAAAGATAAAGACATATATAAATGAAAACAATAATCAAATTAATCACAAAAATCAACATAAACTTAGGCATCATATACTCAGTCCAACAGAAGATTGAGACTAAGTGAGCAAGCACCACAACATGAGAAGTTAACCAACCTGGTACGAAAACGGAAGTATCTCGTGTGCAACATGAACCCATCTTGAAGGAGTTGAGTCCAATTGAGGTGTGCATAATGAAATTTCAGTGTGATGGATAAGAAATCCACTATTTCAAACACAACCATTCACAGTATATCAGAATATCCTTCGATTTCTGTGTAAGAAACACTTACAAAAAAGAAAAACTCAATAAAGCATGAAATCAACAACAATCTTAAAAACACCTTATACTATATTTGTTTGTACAAATTGCAAATTTTTATTATATATGATTTGTCAAAATTGAAAATTGTTGTGAGGCATTGCAAAATTATCCCTATCACAACTGAGTAACATAGATATTAAGAAAATTTTCAAACAAATAATTTAAGAAAAATAAGTACCATGATTATAAGTTTTATAATAAGAGTAACAATTCTAGATTATACTACAAAAGAAAATACAAGCAGTGTTTTACTAAGTTTGGCCTGCAAAATGTTGCACAATGCCAAAATGCCAAGTGATTAGGAAAAATAACACAAAAATATAGAAGTTAGTGAATTAAAAGTATGAAAACTAAAATTGTAGAATAACAATTAAACCTAAATATCTGCAGAATAACAGAAAAGTTACATTCTAACCTCCCCAAGAAACGTGGCAGAAAGAATAACAGAAAAGAAAGGCTCCATAGCTTTAATGGTGTGAGTGAAAGACACAGCCACCTTTCCAAGACTCATATTGGTGAAAAGGTTCCCCAAAATATGCACAATAGTGAGTGGAAATATAGCTGCAAGCTGAAAACAAATAACACATAACCAACAACAACACAGAACTCAGTAATAGCTATATATGAACTGATTAAACAGATATCAAAACACCATGGCGCCATTGATTTTAGGCCTCTTGTAGAGATTAAGAGCCCACATAACTGATATAAGAACAGTCCCAACCGCAAACTGAACTACAGTAACAATTACAGGGAAATGACACGCCTTCAAAACCTGCACAGAAACAGTCTCACAAGAATCATAATTGTGTATATGTTTTTTCTATTCATTTTCCTTAATGATTCAGATGATCAACACCTTGCTACCTAATTCCATTTCAAGAGAATATTCTCTTATTTATCCCAAAACCATAATGGTCATCTACAAAACTTCATACTTTACATAAAATTTCAAAGGGTAAACACAATAACAGGATGCTAGATATATTCTTCTTATGATATTAGTAAGCTAGTTGACATGATAGTTCAAGTTAATTAAAGTAAGCAAGCTAACAAAGGATGATAATTAAAGAACCGCAAGGAACATGGAATTTTCAAAAAGGTAATCTTGTATAAGTTATAAAGATGTGTGAAAATTCCCATTAAAAGGTAATATTATGTACTTAAAGTTAGTGAATCACGCTGTATCAATTCCTACAATTAGTCTGTTTGATATCTCTTTTATGATGGGTTCACCTGAAGCCTTGTGTCATGCCATATATTAGAGGGTACCTGAGGACTATTAATCCCCTGACATACATGAACAATTCCCTCTAAGAGGCCCTTTTTTGATTCTTTCATTTTTGCAGATTTAAATTTTTATTTTTCATCCTTGCCCTCAAACAAGTATAATAAGATTCAATTATATGGTTGGCCTCACATTCCAATCAAAATTTAATCACATTCCTTAGAAATCAATTACTTATTCTTAAGTTAAGGTTGAATCAACAGACAAGGTTCACAATAAAATCAATTACTTATAAAAGTTGTCTCAATAAAATCTGATCAATTCTTTGATGTTGTTCACAAGGTTCTATTTATGAAACAAGTTTTATCTAAGTTTAAAGCTATCCAAAATATTTTTTAGTTGAAAAATTAAGTCTGCAACTAAGTGAAATTTAATATATATTATTTTTCGTAGAGACACAATAGTCCCTGGTATTACATTTGATTACCAATCTCAAATCATGTTTCTTTTATGTTTAATTAGAGCTTCTGAGATTCCTAAACACATTTATTTATGTTTATCATAAGCTCAACTTCTAATCAATATTATAAATGATACCTTTTTGGCTTCCATCCAGAACAATATCTCTACGCATCTCACTAGTCAATCTTCACTTTCCAAAAGCAACTTCCTCAACTCTACTGACCTGGCATTCTACAAATCTAGCAAGATAAATTATTCATCATAATGAAACCCAAACAACTGTAAATAATCTACTTATCATCAAGGAATACAATCACGTCACTAGTAGAACTTATTAGAACTTATTAACAATGAAAACTCCAACCCCATTTTGGTCCCAAAAACAGGATAAATATTCTAATTAAGAAAACAAAATGAAACATAAGAGTGTAATTATTAAATCTCCAAACATAGGCCAGAAGGATAGTTTGACCAATTACAATGAGGTTATTTTGGACAGAGAGAAAAATTACTAATAAAAAAAATCAGAAAGATACCATGTGCAAGTGCTTTTCCTGAAGCTTTTGATAACCATTAATTGCCATATGATGCATGGTTTCTAAAGCTTGTAACCGAACTATCAAAGAATCATCGTTCAACATATCCATTAACAAGTCTAAGGCTTCACGAGCAAACTCGACAGAGAGGATTGCCAGTCTGAGTAAGGACTGGCATGCAGACTTTCACACCTACAGGTAAAGCAGAAGCACTATATAATTTTCATATAATCAAACAAAGAACTAGTTTTGAGATTAAGAAAGATAATTACGGTCAACGTATAGATGATCCTTTGTAACCAAAGAAAAATATATTACTATGATATTTAAAAAAAACTACCTCAAAAAACTCATCCTCAAGTCCATGCATTAGTGCACCGGCAATACTAGTTGCCAACATCGCAAATTTTTCAGAAGTGATCTGATTCATAGTTTCCCTTTGTTTTCCATCTTTGCAAGGCCATTAAAGGCTTCAACTGTAACATTCACACTCATATCTCTTGCCATAGAACAAAGCTACATGCACATGAAATGAATGTGTTATGCCATATGTGGTATTGAGGGGGCCAATTAAGAACTTTTAGAAATGCCTGAAAACTCAAATAGATACTCCATACAAAAAGCATAGATACTCAAATATACAAACATGTCCTTTGGGTGCAACTGCTCTTGCAAGTGAAGTCATTACAGATCCATTTCCATTTCCAGATTCAAGAACCAAGCAACCAGGAACAATCTCAAAGTTCATGACAACCAAATTAATATCCGCAACATAGAGAATTTAAGTCCTGTGAGTTAACACTAGAGTCTATAATTCTGGTGTGGGAGCTAACAAGTAAATAAAACCTTTACTGCTGAATACTTTAAACCTAAATGCTTTCCAATTCAATTTGAATGTTTAAAAACACCAAAACGATTCTGCAAAATCGAACCCTCGGACACTGTTACAACTTTCATATTGTCATGTCTCTGGTAAACAATAACTAAATCACAATCACAAATAGATAGATTGAATGATATTCTTTTTTCAGGATGACTAGCCAACATCTTGAAATCTTCAAATCCTTCAACCTAGTAAGTATTTGTGCAAGCAGCTTTGAGTATTTTGATACAAATTTTATATAATTGTTCTAACTAAGTTCTCACTACTAAGGAAATGAAATAAGTACTTTCCTAAGTATCAGAGTAGATATATGATATAAAGTTTGACATTAACCCTTGATCACATGATTCAGAAGACAAAAAAGTATTACAGATCCCAAATGATATCAATAATTAGGAACGAAATATGCATAATTAAGGAGCATCAAATTGATGGATGTCTTCCAAAAAATAATCAGAGATGAAATCAAAGAGGATACCTTAAAGTCACACATAAGATAGATTGCAAGTCAAAGAGGAACCACAGTCAGAAAAATCACAACCAATAATCTCATGCATGTAAAACAATGACCCGCGAAACTCAGAGTGTGGAGGGGAATCGAAGAAGAGGCGCTCGCGACCTAGGAAACAGAAAAACCGTGACCCAAAAATGAATGGTGCCACACAAACAAAAGGCAACGCAGAAACCCAATCAGACCCTTGTCGAGACCATACTCGTGGAAGCCAATAGAGTGTGGCGGCACAATGAGTTCTTCCTCTTGTGGGCTGAATGAAGGGATATTAGATTACACTATGTCTGAAGAGAGGGAGAGAGAAAGAGAGAGAGAGAGGTTAGATTGTGATGAAATCAGGGTTTGTTTTTTTTTGGCTTTGGGGGAAATGAAAAGCTAGATGAAAAAGACATGGAGGGAAACTCACGCGCTTAATTATTTTAAGTAGGGATCAATATTCCAAAATTTTGGCTTTGTTTTAGTAATGATAAAGCTTTTAATAATAAGACTATACCTACCGTTTTAGTGGCCGTAGCTATAACCATCCGTTGCTATATGGCAATTTCCTTGTCACTATCATCAACTTCCTACCCCATTACCTCCAAGTTCAAAGCTACAATTTTCATCCACATGATACCTTAAGGGAAAACTCATAAGTAACTATTCTAACAAAAATACAAATTGAAACATAAAGAATCAAGTGGAATCGTGTTCGAATCTGAGAAAATGAAAAATCATATGGATGAGTTTTAGAGGTAGGAGGGTCAATCGACAAACCTGTTCGTGTGAAGGTGAAAGATGTTCGAATCTGACAACAATCATATTGATGAGTTTTAGAGGTAGAAGGGTATGAGAAAGTGAACAAAGAAAAAGTGAAATTAGTGTGTGGGCTAAGGGTTTTTTATGTGTTTGCGCGCGGGAGAATGGTCTATCTGGGCGGCGGGTGAGGTTACCGTCGTACCCTTTGATAAATTTTCACCTCTTTTGTTACGGAAAAATGTGCGTTGATGAGTTTTAGAGGGCGACGGTTGGTTCACCATCGTGGATATAGCGAAAAAATTGAGAGCAAAAGGTTTTCGCTTTTTTTTTTATTTCTATTTTTTTTATAGAATGTTGTAGTATGAATATTGCTATTATATTGTAAATAAATAATTATAATAATTATTTATTAAAATTAATTAATAAAATTGAAAAGGTTGGAAAATAAAAATGAAAGAAAAAAGTGAAAAATTAAAGGAATAAAAAAATAGTGATTATGATTGGCTAAAGTAATTGCGACATTCGCCTTAACTGTCGCGAGTGTGGAAAGAGTGCGGTTCTTTGGTAACTGTCGCAATTATTTTATACAACATGCCTAAAAAATCAGCGACAATTGGCTCAAATCGTCGTGAAAACTGTCGTAGTCTAGGAATAAGGACGGTTTTTTGATAACTTTCGCAAAAAATCTACGACAGTTGACCCTAACTGTCGCGACAACCGTCGCAATCCAGGAATAAGGACGGTTTTGTGATAACTGTCGCAACTCAAGTGTCGTAAATCTCCTTTTTTCTTGTAGTGACTCCACATTGAGAATGCGGTACTTGTTATTTCAAGACTTCTTCTCCTGTTGAACTTTGTTGAGGGTGACCTGGAGTTTTTCCGTATCTGACATAAAATAAAGGACAGATTCCTTTAACGGAAGAACTTCTTGACGAGGGTAAGGCATCCTCAGTTTGAGAGCTCTAGTTTGTACCCAGTGGAGATAAGGTTCCACAGAGATACAGTCTGGTTTTCCTTGAGACTCTCTTCCTTTCCTGTGAACATGTTTCTAGGCATGCACTATTTCTGTCTTTAGTGCCCTGTCATTTTCTCCTTCCTTGAAGAAAAGACCTTCCAGATGAGCATTACACGGAACATGCCTCATCGGGTATCCGAATTGATGACGAACTAAAACTGGATGATAATTGATTCTTCCTTTAGTTCGTATGAGGGGTATATTAGGGAAGTTTCCACAACGGTCAATGATTCTTATCCCGTCATAGATCTGATTGTACCAATCAATGTCAGAATTGGTAAGAGACATGATTCTCTACGACCAATGTAAAGTACTCTTATGATCCCAAAATGCAAGAGACTTGGGTAAATTGGAAGTGAACCATTTGTATAGCAGGGGTACACAACATGTGATCATTCCTCTGCTATACAAATTCCTTAAGTGTACAGAATGATAAGCATCTGTGAGCAAGATCGGTACATGGTTTCCAATTAGAAAAATCTTAATGGCATTGATATCAACGAAGTTATCAATGTTGGGAAACAGAAATAACCCATACGTGAGCAAAACAAAGATGCTCTCGAAAGCAGTCACGTTCCCTATACTAGCAAAGTATAGAGCCTTCTTTACCAAAAACTGAGCTGGCAAACCTTGGATTCCATCCTTAATGGTCGTGTGAGTCCTAACTTCTGACTCATCCAAATAGATCGCTCTTGCAATGGTTTGATCTTTTGGAATTTCTTCTAGTCCCGAAAAGGGAGCTTGGTCAGTGATGGGTAAATCAGTTAGGTGAGAGTATTTCTCCAGTGTTGGTGCTAGCTGATAATCCGGGAATGTGAAATAGTGATAAACTGGATCGTAGAACTGAATCAGTGTAGACAGGATTCCTTCAATTACATGGACCCTTAACAGAGATAGTAGTCCTCCGTACTTAGCTCTGAAAGCATCAGGGTTGGCGATCATCCCTTCCAACCCTCTTAAATCCTCTAATTTTGGAACCTTGAAGGTCTACTTGTGAGTCTTCCTTCTACCGAAATCAATAACGCAATCTTTCTCTCTGATATTTGCAATCATTGTCTTAGTTTAATTTGAAAAAAGAGAGACTAGAAGAGAAAATTTTTCTTTGTTTGAAAGTTGTTTAGATGAAATGAATGCATGAATACAACACACAAAAACATAGAAAAACATGGGGTCAAAGGTTCGGTGTAATGAAGTTATGGCTCTACCCATCCCCAAAGGTTATATTGGTGATTTTTTGTACCTGTCCTCAAAATCATTGACGCCTCTTGGGATAACAACAGCAGGTTGGTTCACCTGAGCGAGCTGATGTATCTTAAAGTAATCTCAAATGAGGGTAGTATCGCGTGACAACTATTTTTGATAGCTTCCGTACTACAAAATAGTAACATGATCTTAGTCTACTAAAATCCTCAGTTTCTCAGATACCACAATCGAACAATCTGCTTTCAACAACCAAAGTCGTATAGGCATTGAGTCTATAAAGTGTATCTCCACTGATTCGATGGTCTACCGGGATCTCTTATTTGGGAGTCACTCCCTGTAAGATTACCTGTCTAATGCCATCACTTATCTTAGGTGGCACTCAAACTTTCCAAATGCGGCATCACCCGCAGTCCCATTAATAGAGAAATAAACATGGATATCGAGTAGGAAAAGCGATATATATATTTATTCCTAAAACTAACATCCTAGACCTCTCAAGAATTCTAATCTTAGTCCAAGACAGATCAAAGACGTCCCCAGCAGAGTCGCCATTTTTCTGTGGAAAATGGGAACGTTGATGACTAGATCTTACAATGACATCCCCAGCAGAGTCGCCATTTTTCTGTAGCGAGCGATTTGTGTCGGTGACGCGACCACCTTATCGCTGAATTTGGGTTTTCTCCTCTCAATGAGGAGGGGGTGCTACTTTCTGATTTCTTATTTATCCCATGAAGCTGGAAGGGAAAGGGAAGCTATCTAAAACTAACTTGCACGCGAATGTTTAACTGAACAAATGCTTTAAAGAGATTGGGGGGTCCATGGTCAGGTTATACAATGGGGAGTTGTCAGTTACCCATCCTATATATGGTTATCCACAGGTTATTAGCTTTAAGTCTCGCTTTGTACTTGATGGTGTTTCTGGTAATGGGTTGGGAAAGTTTCTTGGGAAGCATGAGTGAGTGAGTTTTTGTTTTTTATCGAAAATGGGGCTGAATGATGACTAAGGTATGGAACCTAAAGTCTTTAACTGATGTATGAAGGTACTGGACCTAAGGTTTTTGGTTGGTATGAAGGTACTGGACCTAGGGTTTTTTAATGGTATGCTCGCTAAGTTTTTGCAACCTTATGCCTACGTATTCCCGTTTAAACGAAACAGGGAAATCTGAGCAATCGTAGTTCCTCCTATTCTAAGGGAGGAAATAGATGTTTTGGTGTCTTGTTCAAAGCCCAAGATTGAAGCTAAAAGGTTTATTTTTGTCTTGTTCAAAGCCCAAGTTTGAAGCTAAAAGGTTTGTTCGAGAGAGAATTTGTCATCTCTAAAGGGGATGTTGATTCTTGTGTGCCTTGATCAAAGCCCAAGGTTGAAGCTAAGAGATTGATTGACTCCACTAGGGAAGTCCTTATACAAAGCCTAAGAGGAGCCTGGGAATGAGCGACTTAACAAGAGAGTGTTTATATATGTCTTGTACAAAGCCCAATATTGAGGCAAAAAAAGAGACTGATTCTTTGGGGAAAGAAATCTTTATTTTTCTTGTACAAAGCCCAAGATTGAGGCTAAAAGAAACTTTACTGACTCGACTGAGGATATTTTATATGTCTTGTACAAAGCCCAAGACGGAGGCTAAAAGGATTTGACTCTGCTGGAGAGTATTATCTGTCTTGTACAAAGCCCAAGATGGAGGAGAAAAAGAGTTTGACTCTGCTTGGGAATTTATTTCCCAAATCCTTAAAAAAGGCTCGGAGGAATAGACTCCACTGGGGAAGATGTTTGTCCCAAGCTTAAGAGAAGTTTATGAAAATTTATGTCTCGTACAAAGCCCGAGATGGAGGCTAAAAGGGTTTGACTCAACAAGAGAGTGCTTTTATCTGTCCTGTACAAAGCCCAGGATTGTGGCTGAATAAGCTGGAGAAATCATCATACACAACTTAAGAGGAGGCTAACTTCTGCTAGGTGAAATCATTATACAAAGCCTAAGAGGAGGATGAAAGGATTGACTCAACAAGAGAGTTCTTTTTATCTCTCTCGTACAAAGCCCGAGATTGAGGCTAAAAGGGGCGACTCAACAAGAGAGTACTGAAAGGTAATTGACTCAACAAGAGAGTTTGTAAGAGTGATTGACTCAACAAGAGATTCTGAAAGTTGATTGACTCAATAAGAGAGTCTGAAGAGGTTAGCTCCGCTGGGGAGAATCATTGTACAAAGTCCAAAAGGAGGCTAAATGAACCGAGGAAAGAATCATTATACAAAGCCTAAGAGGAGGCTAACTTCTGCCGGGGATTATTGAGATCCCGAGGCAGGTCAAAATGGGGAATCAACTCCTGCTGAGGGTTACAGAAGAGTTGAGATATCATAGGCCTTGAGGTTTCTGATTTGAGATATTGTTATACTGATGATAAACTGACCCTGGCTAGGGAATTTTAGGAGAGAGATTGAGTTTTAGGACCCATGGATTTTATCTCTACTGGAGATTGATCAGGTGATCAGGGTTTCTTCCTATGTTTTATAGGGAACTTGAGAATGTCTTTGAGACTCAAGGGGATTTAGATTGTCCAAGTCTACTGGTATGGAAGAGTTTTATCTTTTGTATGATGCCTCCAGAGGAGGCGGGTGTTTTAAGGGATGAGAATCAACCCTAAACTGGTCTGAGATTTGACACTGGAAAGACTGCTCTAGCAAAGGATGACTAAGTTCTATCTTATACCTTTAAGAGGTCTTCAGGGTCCTTGTATTAAGCCCAAGAAAAGGCATGAGAACTTCTAAGAAGCCGGAGGGTCCTTGTACAAATCCCAAGAGGAGGCGGGGACGCTTTTAGGAAGCCTGTGGGTCCCAAAGCAAGAAAAGTTCAAGAAATACTATTCACCGAGAATAGATCATTTAGTGAAAGTTCTGAGTTTTGAAGAAATTCAAGAGATGCTATTCACCAAGAATATATCAACTCTGGGGAGTAGAATTTCTTTGACAATTTCTAATAGTGACAGCCTGAGAAAAGGTTCACGAAGAATACTGCCTTTCTCTTTTTTCCATATTGTTTAAGCCCAAGAGAAGGCAAGATTGTATCTGGAAATCCTATGGGGATCTAGTTTTGACTGTATTTAAAGAGTGACCAACATGGCTTTACCTAGTTCTAGACCTAGTTGCTGGGGAAAACTCTAAATAACTATACTAGTATATATACAGTTGATATATGAAAAAATTTTAAATGGATATGAAAGAAGGACTTACAGTGCGCAGCTTTCCACAATACAGTTATATATATTAAAGCATGTAAATGAAAGTAGGAAAAATTTACAAGTGAGCAAGCTTCTGTGCTGTATTGTTAGTTGTTCAAAGAAATTAAAGAAAGTTTTGATAACAACATGTATATTTTAATCTAAATCAAAAGAGAAGTTGTTTTGAAAAGATTGTTGGGGCTTACACTCAAGGAAAGGCCCAAGGTTTTAACAGTGAATGCACAGTTGTTTTGAAGATCGCATTGGGACTTATACAACGACGGAGGCCCAAGATGGTTTATTTACAAAAGGGTTGGGTCTTACACTCTTTTAAGAGGCCCAAAGATTATTTTTGTACAAGTGATGGGGCTTACAACTCAGGGAGAGGCCCATTTGATTTCTGTTTGAAAAATGGTGATCGCGCCGAGATTTTTCATCGTGTCGAGACTTATACAATATCTGAGGCCCAAAAATTGGTTATGTACAACAAGGGTTGGGTCTTACACTCTATTAGTGGCGCATGAGTGTTTGAAAAAGATTTGTTAGGGTGAAAATCAAAGAAACCCTAATTTCATCATTTTTTTAAGTAATCCTTTTAATAAAAATGAATAAAAATGACAAAAATACCAAATAAGTCTAAATAAACTACTTGTGATTTTTTATTAAGATTTGAAAAATTAGGTTTTAATCACAAGATGATTTAGGACTCATTTGATTTTGATTTTCAAGATGAATATTCATTTTTGAAATGTTTAAAAACAATAAAAATGAATTTATTTACAAAAATATCAACTATATTAAATAAATAATATAAATTTATTTTTTTGTGAAATAAAATATTTCAACATTTTCGTGGTTTTTTGCAAAAAGAACCAATCAAAGTTGCATTGCGCGCCTTCTACCACTGGGGTGGTGATACATCCGTGTATCAAAACCACCCAATGAATACTTAAGGGGTGCCTTGTTTTAGGCCTGGCCAAGGCAAGGCAAGGCAAGGTTTTGGTCCAAAATGTAAAGGCTATAACTTTCTCATTTCTCCATGGATTGGGACAAAATTTTGGTCTATCCTGCCTAGAATTTCACAAGGAATCCAATGGTGCCCTTGGTTTTTTCAGATAAGGTCCCCATTTTAAAACCCGATAGTGGTTTTGAAATAGGCCGCCACTTGTATTTTCTGTGCTACCTCATGGTACAGACATGAATTACATGATGAATTGGTTCAAACACAACATATATAGCATGTATGAGATGTTTATGATCAGTGGACTTCAAAGCAATGCATAATTTAAAGAGTTCAAGTTGTGATGCTTACCTCTTTGGGAGCTTTTTGTGCTATCTGCCAAGTTTCTTGTGCCAGAAGTAGTTTGATGTCTTGGACACTCTCAATTGATCCCTTAGAAACTTTTAGAATGGTTGGAACCAGCTGGAATCCTCAGCAACAAGTATGATCTCTTTCTTGCAAAAGGGGCAAAAGTGACCAATATGGCAAGTGTTCTAGATGTGGGGAACCATTTGGGACAGTTCAAGGATGATATTTGGAGTGTGTTTGAGGTTTTTTCTGGTTTTGAAAGTGACTGAATCAAGACATGGCTTGAAAAATGCAAAAAAAAAAGTCAATTTTTGAGGTTTTAGAGGTTGACTTTATGATTTTGGTGTTACATGTCACATGTTAGTCTTTGGACAGCTTAGATATAACATATTAGAGGTGTTTGGATCATGAGCTATGAAGGAATTGCTCTCTAACTCAAAAACTCAGAGATACCTTGCAAAAGAAGGCATTTTGGCCTAAATAAAGGGATTTTGAGGAAAGCAAGTGTTGTAGTGCTTTGGTGTACTCAAACTGATCACAATTGAGCTCTATTTATAGTGTGTCAAGTTTGTTTTGCCATCAATAGTGAATAGAGGCTACTGCAGGCCTTTGGCCAATGTTATGCAAAAGGAATCTCAAGTCTCCTCTAGCCATTGACTTGAGATTAGAGCACAGGCTTTGTAGCTTTGGTTCAGAGATAAGTTTGGACTGAATTCAGTTGGAATAGGCTCAGTTCATGCCACCTTGATGCATTCATTAAATGCTTGGAAGCAAAATTGGAGTCTTGGCACTTTTTAGCTCTTTTTAGGTTTGGCATGGCTATTGTAGATTCTTGGACTTTGGAGGCTTGGAGATCAGATCATCCCCCTTGGATTTGATCCTCAGATGTGTCCAAAATGATGACAAGGCTTGGATTTATCAGATTTGGACAAATCGAGCAAATATGCACAATTCTGGCTTGGATTTATCAGATTTGGAAAGCCCTCATGGCATACTTTAACTTTGATGTTCACCCCTAGACCTGGTTTGACTTGGATCAAGGTGAAAAATGTCCCTACATTTTGGAAAAAGTAAGGCAGATTCTGACTTAGTGAAAATTTCACTAAGTGTTAGAAAAATGTGATTTTCATGTTTTTAGCCATTTTGATCACTCTCTAACTAAAAATCCACGAGGAATTGGAATGAGATGTAGTTGTCACTTTTAAAGTATGCAATGAGAGCTACAAATCCAGCTTTGGACCATCCAAAATGGTTGCTTGGATCTCAAGTTATGATCCTTGGAAGTTGGTACCCTAGCCACTTTGTTCTATAACTTAGAAAAATTCTAAGTTTTTTATGGTTACCCCTTTTACAAGTTAACTCACTTTCTTTGTTTTTTCTTGATGAATGATGATTCAAATCACATATTAACATTGTTTTAGAGTTAAGGAACCTCGGTTGACCAAAAAATAAAAAAGTCAAACTTTGACTTTTTGTATAGTTGACTTTTTCATCAGATGAAATTTAAACTGTGCGATCCTTTGTGAAATTAAGTTCTTGACCTAAATCAAACCTAATGGATGGGTTCCATAGGTGTTATAGGGTGTATTGAATCATGTCCCAAGGTTTGGGAGCATGTCCTGGTCAAAAGTCTAAGGTACAGTTGACTTTTCCCTCGAAACCCTAATTGTGGTCCTGATGAAATTGAAACTTGTGAATCAGGCTTCTTAAATCAATCCGTTGTTGTAAATGGACCAATATGGTGTATTTAAGACCCTTAAATCATGTCTTGAGGTCTTGGCTCATGTTTTGTCCCAAAAGTCAACTTAGGGGTGAATTAGGTCAAGAAACCCTAATTCCTGATTTTTTGTGAATGCATTCCCTGAGGCTAAATTGACTTGATGATTAGGTCCATAAGGTCCCTTGGAGTATCTTGGTTTATTCCTTGAAGCTTTGGCTCATGCCCAGAGGAAAATTTTCATCTGGAGGCCTTGGTCGACGAAAACCCTAATTTGGTGACACTGGCAATCCTGAGGCTTGATCCACTTGGAATGATGCAACCTTGTGCTTGATCCTTGAGGTGGGAGTCCTCTTGATTCTCTTGTGGATGTTTTAAGAGGTTAGACAAGTTGAAGATCATGTCCTTTCTTGATTGATCCTTTGTCTAAGTGCCCTGAGAGGGTTCAAAACCCTATTTCTTCGATTGTAGTGAATGTTCACCCATCTTTGGGGAGACTGATAAGTGTGAAAGTTCATCCATATTGTGGTAATTATTTTCACAATGATGGGAAATCTTAGTGGTCAAAATTTAGGGTATGACAAAACCCTTGCCTTAACATGTTGATTTTCTTCCATGATTACATGATGTTAATGTGTTTATGTGCCCTTGTGTTGATCACACCATGTCTATATGCTCCTAAAAAAAATTGAACTTTACTTTGAAAATGTTTTTATACATGTTCATTTGTATGAACTTTGTAGTGTTTCCACTTTATCCAAACCCCTGTTTAAACCCTAACATGAATGCTTGATTGTTATCAACTTGTCTTAACATGTTTAATTGATATCATTGCTTCAATGTTCAAGTTTTCTTTTCACAAACATTCACCATGATAAAAACATTCCTTTAAAATACACATCATCTTTCAAATAAACTTTCAAAAATCATCTTTTGATATCAAAACCCTTTGGGCCTCTACTTAGAGTGTAAGACCCATCACTTATCACATTTTTAAAACCATTTGATTTAAATTTTTGGGCCTCTATTAGAGTGTAAGTCCCATTCCCTCCACTTTCTTTCAAAATCATCCTCAATACTTCAAATCATATATCAAAATCACCTCCTGTTTTCAGACAAGAATAAAATCTTGGGCCTCTATTAGAGTGTAAGTCTCTCCCCTCTCCCTCAAAACTTTCTTCAATTTCTCAACAGTTCAAAACTCAAGCTTTAACTTTCATCAAGCACAACCCTAGTGACATTCAATTTCAATAAATCTTGGGCCTATGTCAAGAGTGTAAGACCCACCACCTTTTCTTTTATTTTCAATAAATCTTGGGCCTCTGTCAAGAGTGTAAGACCCACCACCTTTTCTTTTCTTTTCAATAAATCTTAGGCCTCTGTCAAGAGTGTAAGACCCACCACCTTTTCTTTTCTTTTCTTTTCAATAAGTCATGGGCCTCTGCTTAGAGTGTAAGACCCAACACCTTTGTGAATAGAATAAAACACACAAATAAAACATTCAACACACCAAACCCTAAAGATATAAAATCTTCCATGAATTAAAATATGTCATATCAGTATCTATATTTATTAATCTTCAATCATGTTTGTTCATATTCGGTTAAATTTCTCTTAACATTTATATCATCCTTAGTTTAGACATAGGTCAAACAATAAGATCCGTTCAATCACAACTTAGTTAAAACAACTAGTTCCCTGGCCTCCTTTTGGGCATTATACAAGCATCATTGCCTCCTCTTGGGCATCATACAAAGATATCTTCCCAACAAGATAGCCTCCTCTTGGGCTTCATATAAGGAGACTTGAGAAGTCTCATTCAATCCCCTAGCCTTCTCTTGGGCTTTATACAAGGACCCTTAATAACGCGAAAACATATCGTATTTTTACTTTGATTTATGTTAAAATCTTATTCCATTTCTGTCTAATCTCCGATTATTCCGAGAATATTTAAGTGTTTTCACAGGTATTTCAGTTTCCAAGTTAAAAGTATGCAAAGTGTAGAAAAGAAGCAGAACAAGCAAGAAAATAGCAGAAATCACATTTTGCTTGTGTGACGACCGTCACAGCTCCCTCACGACCGTCATGGATTTCAAATGCATCACGCCCTTCACAGCTTCCTCACGATCGTCATGGAATCAAAACAGAATTAATACGTTAAGCACAGACATGGTCACGAAGCTTCAGAATTTCAGATTTCACACGTTTACATTTTCTCCGAAGATTTCTAGGTTCCAAACCAAGTAACTGACAAAGTGGTGTTCCTACATTTTCTCCAACTACTGCCATAGCTGAGGCTATACATATGAGAAGGATTCCAAGAACAAGGGGTGGTCATTTTTCCTTTCCGAAGTACCGTATTGCTGCAGAATTATTTCCAGAATTACATTCTTGTTTTGTTTTGTTTCCTTTACCATTTTCCTTGTCCCTTATTACCAAACAAAGTAATAGTTTCTCACATTGAGGAACTATTGTACCTTAGTTTAAGTTTTTGTTTCCTGCCTTCATCATTTTGTTCTTTCCATTTATTCAAGCAAAAGCCTGCCGATCTGTGGAGGAATTGCTTAGACCGCATTTACCAGGTTTTTATCATTTCAATTTATAGCAATTGTTTTTCTTTTATTATGACTGAGTTTATGTTTAATTGTTTATTTGCATTCATGTTTATTTTAATTAGTATGTCGAGCTAAACCGATTTTATCGGTATGTAATTGAGTAACCGGAATGGATTAAATATTTCTAAGCTAAAATCATAAATCAACTTATTTTCTGGCTTCGATTTCTTAATTTAAAACCAACTTTTATTACGAGAGTAAAAAGGTAACAAAGGTTAAGGTCAAGACCATGAGAGTGTGAGATTTTACCCCGATAGCTGAAATCGAGCATTAGTTTTAAAACAGCGAGAGCGCTTTAAAGTTAATTAGGACTTATTAGTTTTCAATAATTATTTTTAAACTCATATGGGCTAGCGAGAGCAGACATATTGACTTAAAGGTATAGTCCGAAGCAATAACCACGAGAGTGTGAGGTGAGGGCTTTTAAACTGGTATTTTCTAAAGAATTATATTGTGATAAATTTTTATACGCTTAGGTTTAATGAAATCCACGATGGTATACTGAATTATATACCGATATCCTAATCATAACTAGTTTATTCCTAAATTTTAATTTCCCTTTTTGAACCAAAAACCATATCAGATTAGCCTTAGATTTACATTGTAACATTAGATAACGATACGTTCGATTTTTAGTCTCTGTGGGATCGATAATATTTTAAAACTACGCGATACGACTGTATACTTGCAGTTAGATCTATTTAGGCACACTAAATAGCGATCAAGTTTTTGGCGCCGTTGCCGGGGACTAATTAAGTCTATATCGTAACTCCTTTGTTGCGCCGTATAGACTAAGGCAAAATCAAATTTCCCTTTTTCTCGATTGCATGCCAAGTACTCACTCACAAAGCGAAGACTTGCAACCACCAATCACCGAATTAGAGCGCTTCCTACATTTAAGACGTAGGATACTTGAGTATCAATGCAAGTATAATATTCCTGATCTCCTTGCTCATACTCCTGAACCAGTCAAAGAACGAAACATGGCTGAAGGACCACAAAACTGTCCTCTTAAGTATTATGCTACCCCATCTGAGCAAGAACCACACAACAGCATCGCTACCCCTGCTATCAACCGGAATGATTTCGAGTTGAAACCCTCATTGCTGTCAGCCGTACAACAACATCAATTTTCTGGAAATCCTACAGAAGATCCTAACGAACATTTGACCAAGTTTGTGCAGTACGCAAACACAATAAAGGCAAATGGTGCAACTGCAGACGCGATAAGACTACGTCTTTTTCCTTTCTCATTAAGAGACAGAGCTTGGGCTTAGTTGCAATCCTTGCCATCAAACTCCGTTACTACGTGGGATGAGTTGAAAAAGGTATTCTTAGCACGATATTTTCCCCCAAGCAAAACAGCTATGCTGAGAGCCCAAATTAATAGTTTTTGACAGAAGGACAACGAATCTCTTTACGATGCATGGGAAAGATACAAAGACATGATGAGGATGTGTCCGCATCACGGTCTTGAAGATTGGTTAGTCATCCACACGTTTTACAATGGTCTCTTGTACAATACAAGATTGACAATAGATGTCGCTGCTGGTGGTACACTTATGGATAAACCATATGAAGAAGCCTATCAACTGATCGAAAGCATGGCTCAAAACCACTACCAATGGGGAGGAGAAAGAACTGCAGTGGAAAAATCCCAAACAAAAGGTGGAATGTACGAGGTTAATAGCCTTGATCATGTCAATGCTAAGGTAGATGCCCTTGCCCAAAAGATTGATAACTTGACCATAACGCCTGCAGCCACCGTGGCTGCCGTAGCTCAAAATTGCGAATTATGCGGAACACCTAGACATGCCGCCACTGAATGTCAAATTTTGGTAGGAGTCTCCAGTGACCAAGTAAATTATGCTCATGGGAACCCTTATGCAAATACCTACAATCCGGGCTAGAAAAATCATCCAAACTTCTCCTATAAAAACAACAATGCATTGTATGCACCTGGTCAAGCACCTGCTACACCACCAGGCTACCAAAAGGCTGCCGTAACTACCCCTAATGTTCCTAGGAAGTCCAACCTTGAACTAATGATGGAAAACTTTATAGCTACCCAGGCTCAAACAAACAAAGACTTCCTGAATCAAAACATACACACTAGTGAGCAAATTAAGCAATTAGCAAACAAAGTAGACGCTTTAGCCACCCACAACAAAATGCTTGAAACACAAATTTCACAAGTGACACAACAACAAGCACCTACTGCTGCTCCTGCTGGAACATTTCCTGGACAACCACAACCTAATCTGAAATGACATGCAAATTCCGTTATATTGAGAAGTGGTAAAGAACTAGACGGACCCATTGATCCGAGACTTCAGAATCCAGCCATGTACCAAAGGCCTGATAGCACGACAACTGAGAAGGAAAATGAACCCAAGGAAAAGGAAGATAATGACCAAGAGGCCGTAACCAAAGAAAAACCTTATGTGCCTCCACCACCTTATAAACCACCTATTCCGCATCCTCAAAGATTTGCAAACTCCAAAACTGCAGGGCAATTTAAGAAATCTGTTGAACTTCTAAAACAATTAAACATCACGATACCTTTTACAGAAGCTATCACTCAGATGCCCGCATATGCTAAGTTCCTTAAAGAAGTCCTATCCAATAAGAAAAAGATTGAGGATAGCGAAACAGTTACACTTACCGCTGAGTGTAGCGCAGTAATTCAAAACAATATGCCTCCTAAGCTGAAAGACCCAGGTAGTTTCTCCATTCCTTGTGTAATTGGAAAGTTCGTCATAGACAAAGCTCTATGCAACTTAGGAGCCAGTATTAGTGTAATGCCCTTATCCATATGCAAGAAGCTTGATATGGGAGAATTGAGACCAACTAAGATGTCTATTCAATTAGCTGACCGCTCTATTAAATACCCAGTTGGTATACTAGAAAATGTTCCAGTTCGCATAGGACAATTCTATATCCCTACCGATTTCATAATCATGGATATTAAAGAAGACTCCACTACTCCTATCATACTAGGAAGACCATTCTTAGCTACCGCTGGAGCCATTATAGACGTGAAGAGGGGTAGGCTAACTTTTGAAGTTGGTGAAGAAAAGGTTGAGTTTATTTTGACACAATTCTTACAAGCTCCAGCTATAGACGACACATGTTATCTGCTAGATGTAATAGATGAGTGCGTAAGAGAAATAGAGATGGAACCAACCACATACTCAGATATTCTAAAAATTCCAATACCTCTAATTTTTGAAGATGACAACTGGCGTGAACCTTATCAAGATGATAGCCTAAGCGAATGTTTAGCACTTACACCAGATCGTCTGCCTTTCCCGAAGAAACCAGCTCTAGAACTGAAAACACTACCCAATAATTTAAGGTATGAATTCCTGGACAAAGAACTCGAACGACCTGTGATAGTCAATGCAGACTTAGGATAGACCGAAACTAAGAAACTTTTAGATGTCTTAAGAAAATACCCAACTGCGTTAGACTATAACATCGCTAACCTTAAAGGAATAAGTCCTTCTATTTGTATGCATCACATTATGCTAGAGGAAGACTACAAATCCTCTAGAGAACATCAAAGAAGGATTAATCCAATCTTAAGCACTGTAGTCAAGGATGAAGTGAAAAAACTTTTATAAGCAGGAATTATATAACCCATAATCAGACAGTAAATGGGTTAGCCCAGTACATGTCGTACTAAAGAAGGGAGGTGTTACAGTTGTTAAAAACGCAAAAGGTGAATCTATAACACAAAGAGTTGTAACTGGAAGTAGAATGTGCATCGATTATAGAAACTTGAACAAAGCCACTCGTAAAGATCATTTCCCATTGCCTTTCATCGACCAGATGTTGGAACGATTGGCCAAACACTCTTACTTCTGCTATTTAGACGGTTATTCAGGATTCTTTCAAATCCCGATACATCCTGATGACCAAGAAAGACAACCTTCACATGTCCCTATGGTACATTTGCTTATCGACGAATGTCGTTTGGACTATGTAACGCTCCTGCCACATTCCAAAGATGCATGATGTCAATCTTTGCTGATTTTATAGATGACATTATGGAAGTATTTATGGATGACTTTTCTGTTTGTGGGCAGAGTTTTGAAGGATGTCTATCGAACCTAGAAATGGTACTTGAAAGATGCGTAAAAGTCAATCTCGTATTAAATTGGGAGAAATGCCATTTCATGGTAAATCAAGGAATCGTACTTGGACACGTTGTATCCGACAGAGGGATTGAAGTTGATAAGGCTAAGATTGAGATTATAGAAAATCTTCAACCTCCGAAAACCGTACGAGAAATACAAAGTTTCTTAGGACACGCCAGTTTCTACCGATGATTCATAAAAGATTTCTCGAAAATTACTAAACCTCTTACCGGTCTATTAACGAAAGACACTGAATTTATCTTTAATGAGAAATGTCTAAAAGCGTTTGAACAGTTGAAAACGGCTCTCATCACCGCACCTATCATGCAACCACCAGATTGGAGACTACCATTTGAAACCATGTGTGATGCAAGTGATTATGCCGTAGGTGCAGTTTTAGGACAAAGGAGGGATAGAAAACTCCATGCTATTTACTATGCAAGTAGAACCTTAGACCCTGCTCAAATGAACTACACCACCACAGAGAAAGAACTTCTAGCCGTGGTTTTTGCCCTTGACAAATTCCATTCTTAAGTAGTGGGAGAGAAGATCATCATTTATACAGACCATGCGGCTATTAGGTATTTATTAAACAAAAAGGATGCAAAACCTAGACTGCTAAGGTGGATCCTGCTTTTACAAGAATTTGATTTAGAGATCAAAGATAAGAAAGGAACTGAAAATGTAGTAGCAGACCACTTATCCAGATTAGATGGCATCAAACCAGAGCCACTCCCTATTAATGAAGATTTCCCATATGAACGAATCATAGCCCAACTTGAAAGTGATAAGTCTACACTACATTTAAATGAACCAAAAATAGAAGAGGCCGTGGAAGAAATTAACTCACACATAATACTGCCATGGTATGCTGACATAGTCAACTACTTAGCAGCTGGAGTACTTCCACCTGACTTATCTTATCAACAAAAGAAAAAATTCTTTCATGATCTGAAACATTATTATTGGGATGAACCTCTGCTCTTTAAGAGAGGAGCCGACGACATTTTCCGTCGTTGCGTCCCTGAAACTGAAATAGAAGACATCATCTCTCAATGTCACTCTGCTCCTTATGGAGGACATGCAAGTACTTCAAAGACATGCGCTAAGATTCTGCAATCTGGCCTATTTTGGCATAACCTTTGGAAGGATGTCCACATTACAATACTAAACTGCGACTGGTGCCAATGCACTGGTAACATATCAAGACGCGACGAGATGCCCCAAAAAGGCATATTGGAAGTAGAAGTCTTTGATGTATGGGGGATTGATTTCATGGGACCTTTCCCATCATCCTTTGGAAATAAATATATACTCGTACCTTTCGGCTATGTTCCAAAATGGATTGAGGCTATAACTTCTCCTACAAATGACGCACGAGTAGTCATAAAGCTTTTCAAAAACACAATCTTTCCCAGATTTGGTGTGCCGAGACTTGTCATAAGTGACGTACGATGGCTCTCATTTCATATAAAAAATATTTGATAAATTACTATCGAAGTATGGAGTAAGACACCGCGTAGCAACGCCATATCATCCACAAACTAGTGGATAGGTTGAGGTCTCGAATAGAGAAATAAAACAAATCTTAGAAAAGACCGTAGCCACCTCTAGGAAAGATTGGTCATCTAAACTTATTGAAGCTTTATGGGCATATAGGACCGCCTACAAAACACCAATCGGAACTACACCTTTCAAGCTGGTCTATGGTAAATCCTGCCACTTACCAGTAGAATTAGAACACAAAGCCTATTGGGCTATTAAAATACTAAACTTAAGGTATGATTCTGCAGGTGAAAAACGAATCCTAGATCTGCACGAACTAGAAGAGTTAAGACTAGACGCTTATGAGAACGCAAAAATATATAAAGAACGAACTAAGAAATGGCATGATAAGCGTTTATCTAGAAAATAATTTAGTGTGGTAGACGTTGTGCTCCTATTTAATTCAAGACTAAAACTCTTTCCTGGGAAACTAAGATCTAGATGGTCCGGTCCTTTTGAAATTACCAAGGTATTACAGAGTGGAGCGATAGAAATTAAGGGTAGGAATAGCGAACCATTCATAGTAAATGGGCAACGTTTAAAGCACTATCATAGCATTGAAAATAGGGACTATTTGAATAGCCTTAGACTTTTAGAGTTGCCCACTGATCCCCCTAACTAAAATATCTAATTGATTTCGTCAGGCTTACGACGTTAAAAACAACGCTTAATGGGAGGCAACCCATGATGATTATTTTTCTTTCTTTATAATTGTTATTTCTTTACATTTTCTATATTCTATTTTGTTTTCAAATTTGTAGCTTCATTTATATTTTCTTAAACTTTTTTTGGAAATTGCTGTGCCAATCATATAATTGCAAAATACAGGATTACAAAGTCTTTCTACATTTTCTGTTCTCCTCTTCTGATTTCATTCTTGCTTAATCACTAAAAAACATGGAGAACGAAGATAATATGTTGGTAGAATTCAGATATGCAGCTCAGTGGCATCGTTATGAGGCTCTGTGTCTTCGACCCTTCGCCTTGACAAAATTTGCCCACAAACCCACCATGACCTCTTTAGGCCTAGGTGAGAGCATTGATTTTATGTTTAACCAACTAGGTTGGGAGGGTTTTGCTAATAAGAAACACAAGACTTATCATAGACTGACTTTAGAATTCCTAAGTTCATTGAGTTAAAATCCTTACTGTGGAAAAGGAATTACTAGGGGTCGAATTACTTTTAGGTTGTTTGGATACCACTGCCAGTTTACCATTAAGGAACTGTCGGATCTTTTAGGTTTCCCTGAAGGACCCACCATTTTCTCCGTGGTACAAGAGGATTTGATGTTGGTAGGTGAGATGAATGCCTTCTGGGGTAGAATTTCAGGGAAACCTGATTTTGACATGAACCCTATGCTGTCAACCGAAATTCATAACCCAGCCATCCGATACTTTCATATGATCCTAGCCTACACCCTGTTTGGAAAGCCTGAGAATGACAATACTGTTTCAAGGGATGATCTCTTTATTATCTTTTGTGCAATCCAGTCTAGAGAGGTTAACGGACTAACTTTCATGTTTAATAACTTCTGCAAAATCATTAGAAATGAAAACAGCCCAATTCTGATAGGTGGTCTAGTTACCAAAATAGTCGATGCTATGGGATTTAGGACCCGACATTCTAAAATCAACCCTTTTGGAGACTTTAGGCCTATGAATATCACCTTCTGTTTCAATAGGGCCATGATTAAGAACCGAGGTCCACACCATTTCCAGTTCCTGATCAATAATGTAGTTGTGCCACATTTTACTCTACCAAATCATGAACGTACAAGTGTGCACAACGAACACAACTGGCTATATGACCTAGATGAACCACAGCCTGAACCTGAAGTAACCTTTCCTGAGCCTGAAATTGATCCTAAGACACCCCCTCATTACCATGATTTTGACTTTATGGAATTGCAAGATGACACTGCCATTCCTAAGGTTGATGCCACAAATTATGCTGCAAATCTGACTACCATCCTTAAAACTCTGGATGACTATCATAAAGAGATCACCTCAGTAAAGGGTGGATTGAACACCATGCGACAAGATATTGTCGGCCTCATGGATATGACAGTTGAGCAATTTGATCATTTGAACCAAGCCAATGCATCTTTGAAGAAACGCCTTGGCTAGATTTTTGAAGCACTGCTTTTTCATGTTTTACTGCTTTTACTTTGGAAATAATTTACTTTATTTTCAGTTTTTCCTTTTTTTATGCCGGAAACAAATTAATTTACATTCAGTTTTTATTTATGATTGAATACACTGCTAGACTTTGCTAGCATATTTTCTGGTTTTAATGAATAATTCAATTTATTGCTTAATATTGATCTTGATGGTATTAAATTTGCTCCTGTCATATTCTATTTTGTTTCTAATTTATTTTGTCATTTTATTTATATTTTTGTATGCATTATAGTGTTACCATATGTGCTAACAATTTCCTGTTACGAAAAAGAAAAGAATTGAATGTTTGCTGTCAAAACTGCTGTCAACCCCCAGATTTTGGAGCTGTCACAACCGTGACAGTCCCATGATGACCGTCATGCGGGTTTGGGACGTGTTCTGTGTTAAAACAGAAACGTTCCCCTCTTCTTCTTCTTCTTTCTTCCAATTCAAACACAACCGTCCCACTACCTCCAAAATTCCAAAACCGTCATACCACTACACATTTGTCTCAATTTCATAATTTCCATTACCATTCGTCTTCCCACTCACTATTTAACCACACTCGTACACCATTTTTCTCACAAACCCTCTTTCTCCAAAAACCTATTTTCTTCCATACCTTGTTTCTTTGTGAACCCACCATGGCAAGACAAACTCCAGACCTTTCAACCTTGAATTTCAGAGATGGAGAAGCAGGAGAATGTCAAAGGGCTAATTACATCAACTTCTACCAACATTCCGTGCAACCAACTCGTTATGTAGACATTGCATGTCTCGAAGAATTAGGAATGCTTGATGCAGTTAGATGGATGCTACAAAATGCTGGCCTATGGAAGCTCTGCACTCAAAGCCAACCTACCTACGAAGCCTTGACACTCGAGTTTCTGAGTTCGTTCAACTACATAACACCTCCTGGAGAAACGAACCAACTCACCGGTTTAGCCAAGTTCCGCATGTTTGGTTCTGAGTATTCCATCGGCCAAGATCAACTTGCCGAGATGCTTGGTTTCCACCATGGCGAGAATGTTCATTGCCGGGTACCACAAGAAACCTTTTTCCAAGCAGAATTTGATCTTTGGAATAGATTTACCTAGACTATGGTAGATAGTTGGGACAACCTCAATATAACATACATTCACAACCCGGCTATCAGATATGTTCACCGCACATTAGGAAGCATTATTTTTGCAAGGGACAGCAACCACAAGGTGAACTCAAAGGAACTCTTTTTCCTCCATTGTGTGTTCCACCCCGAGCCTATCAATGCTTCTCCTTTTCTATTAGCACACATCCAAGCTAACTGTGCTAGAGGTTCCAAACCCTTCTATTTTGGAGGGATTGTCACTTTTATCGCTCTAAGTATGGACTTGGGGGACGAACTTAATAGATAACCTTCCATGCCTCCGGTGTTGCTCATGGTCTGCACAAGAACAGTTATAAGTATCATTATGCCTTGCAGGAACCGCATTGACCCTCAGAATATGACCAATTGGATCTTTGATTTGAATGCTCCCGAGCAAAATGCGGTTGCACATGATGATCAAAATCAGGCCCCTGTTGATGAGATGGAGCAAGAGATGGATAATGCCCCAGAAAACCAACCACCGCCTGCCAATGATGCTCCTTCGACCTCCAGGCGTCATCGCCGCCCCGACCAAGACCCCGTTACAAATGAAGAAATCTTAAGGGCTATATGGTAACAAAACCAGCTGGCTGCCCAGAGAGAAGCACAACAACAGGAGCAACACAATGAAATAATGACTCTCATGCGTCAAATCCAGCAAGGGCAAGTCAGCCAAGGTCAGAGGCTTGATGGCATCATCGATGGGATGGGTGCCTTGACATTGCAGGTGCAGGACTTACTTGATTACATCCATCACGTGGGCATTCCAGATCATGTGGCACAGCATGGACGAGGGCGCTCTAGAGGCAGAGGACGTGGGCCACCTTGATTTATTTTGTTTTTCTTTCTAGTTTTTCTTGTTGATCCCCTTTATATCGCAACATTGAGGACAATGTCCGATATAGTGTGGGAGAGTTAGTCTATTTTCGTTTTATTTCCCTTTTTGTATTTTCCTTTTTCCCTTATCAAAGTCAATATATGAGAATTTTCGTTCAGTATCCGATTTCCCCATTTTATTCTGTCATAACAAAAATTTTTACGATTAATGCACATCGTGACATACCAAGCTTTAGGTTATGTTAGGAAGTTAGGAAAGTGCTAACAAGATCGATACCGTCTTGACACCTTAGACCTCTTGCGTATACGATATCAGTTTCAATACTTATTATACTGATACCTTGAGTTCAGTCCTAAAGTAACCCCTAATAGTTTATATTAGTAGTCAGCACCTTCTAAATCACAAAACCACGTGGGGAGCCGATGAATATAAGTGTTTGATGCCCAATCATGAAAAGAAGATTCTTTCTTATTTGTCTGCTGAGAAATATAGAATATGCAACAATTCTTACAGTTGTGAAAACTTACAAGAAAAGAAAGAAATCCGTTGTCGATTGGTTCAGAGGTACCTGATTCTGGACTTGGTAGGGCATACTATGGTTCGATCCCCCGCAATCTACGAATGAATGCATAAAGGGTTACCACACTTGTGTATCAGGCCCTGTGAGAAAAAGGGATCAAAGTCACTAACCGGCTACTCCACTACGTGCATGAATAAGGCAAAGGGCTTAATGTGATTGCGTTAGAATGAAATCGGGTGAAACAGACATGAAAGCTTCAGGTTGAACTATAATAGAATGATTAGAACTAGATTGTACAAAAGAGAGGTCTATGACAAAGCTTGTTGCTTTGTGTCATTAATGTATTTTTAGTGTTTTATGCAAGTACCTGACTTACTAACGTAAATTCCTCCAACATTTTCAAATCCATTGGTGTACCATGTATGTGCATTTGATGAAGTTTGTCCGATTTTAACTTATTGATTGCTTGAGGACAAGCAAAGATTCAAGTGTGGGAGAGTTTGATAACACGAAAAATATCGTATTTTTACTTTGATTTATGTTAAAATCTTACTCCATTTCCGTCTAATATCCGATTATTCCGAGAATATTTAAGTGTTTTCGCAGGTATTTCAGTTTCCAAGTTAAAAGTATGCAAAGTGTAGAAAAGAAGCAGAACAAGCAAGAAAATAGCAGAAAATAGCCGAAATCACATTTTCCTGGTGTGACGACCGTCACAGCTCCCTCACGACCGTCATGAATTTCAAATGCATCACGCCCGTCACAGCTTCCTCACGATCGTCATGGAATCAAAACAAAATTAATACGTTAAGCACAGACGTGGTCACGAAGCTTCAGAATTTCAGATTTCAAACGTTTACATTTTCTCCGAAGATTTCTAGGTTCCAAACCAAGTAACTGACAAAGTGGTGTTCCTACATTTTCTCCAACTACTGCCATAGTTGAGGCTATATATATGAGAAGGATTCTAAGAACAAGGGGTGGTCATTTTTCCTTTCCGAAGTACCGTATTGCTGCAGAATTATTTCCAGAATTTCATTCTTGTTTTTTTTTTGTTTCCTTTACCATTTTCCTTGTCCCTTATTACCGAACAAAGTAATAGTTTCTCACATTGAGGAACTATTGCACCTTAGTTTAAGTTTTTGTTTCCTGCCTTCATCATTTTGTTCTTTACATTTATTCAAGCAAAAGCCTGCCGATCAGTGGAGGAATTGCTTAGACCACATTTACCAGGTTTTTATCATTTCAATTTATAGCAATTATTTTTCTTTTATTATGTCTGAGTTTATGTTTAATTATTTATTCACATTCATGTTTATTTTAATTAGTATGTCGAGCTAAACCGATTTTATCGGTATGTAATTGAGTAACTGGAATGGATTAAATATTTCTAAGCAAAAAACATAAATCAACTTATTTTCTGGCTTCGATTTCTTAATTTAAAACCAACTTTTATTACGAGAGTAAAAAGGTAACAAAGGTTAAGGTCAAGACCACGAGAGTGTGAGATTTTACCCAGATAGCTGAAATCGAGCATTAGTTTTAAAAACAGCGAGAGCGCTTTAAAGTTAATTAGGATTTATTAGTTTTCAAAATTTATTTTTAAACTCATATGGGCTAGCGAGAGCAGACATATTGACTTAAAGGTATAGTCCGAAGCAATAACCACGAGAGTGTGAGGTGAGGGCTTTTAAACTGGTATTTTCTACAGAATTATATTGTGATAAATTTTTATACGCTTAGGTTTAATGAAATCCACGATGGTATACTGAATTATATACCGATATCCTAATCATAACTAGTTTATTCCTAAATTTTAATTTCCCTTTAATTTCCCTTTTTGAACCTAAAACCATATCAGATTAGCCTTATATTTACATAGTAACATTAGATAACGATACGTTCGATTTTTAGTCTCTGTGGGATCAATAATCTTTTAAAACTACGCGATACGACTGTATACTTGCAGTTAGATCTATTTAGGCACACTAAATAGCGATTAACCTTCAGGCTTCTTAAAAGCACAAATAAACTCTTTTAGCCTCACCATCCTGGGCTTTGTACATGATACATTAAAATCTTTTAGCCTCGTTCATTCTGGGACTTGTACAGGATACAAATAAAATCACCAAAAGAGTCAATCAAATCCTCAATATTGAGCTAGTCTCTTCAAAACTTCCTTAATAGTTATTAGCCTTCTCTCAGGCTTTCATACAAAATAAACTTCCTTAGTCAGTTAGCCTCAATCTTGGACTTTGTACAAGACAGATAAGACTCCCCAGTTGAGTCAGTTTTCAATCCCTTTTAGCTTCATATCTTGGGCTTCAATCAAGATACCTAAATAAATTCATCTCCTCACAGATAAGACCTTGAGCCATCTCTTTAGGAAGATATATCCTCTAATCACTACAATTCAAGTCAAACTATCAAAAAAACTGTATTCTAGATAATTGATGTAAGTGGCACACTTGTTGATTCAATATCCAAGCTGGAGTCCCTCCTTTATCATGGTTCAAAAACTTTTCTTTCATCTAAATTGCCGTAAGTGGCACACTTGTCGATTCTATATCCAAGTTAGGCTCCCTCTTTTAGTTTCTAAAGAATTCATAAAGGAAAAAGTGGCATTGCTTAACACAATAAGTTTAAAAGCTTTTTTCCCTTATGACATCACTCTCGAATGATTGTAGTGAATAGGTGAGATATCTCCCTTAAAGATGACAATTCGTCAAATCTTTCAAACACTCTTTTAGCTTCATCATCTTGGGCTTTGAACAAGATACAAAACAAACTTTTTCCTCTCATAGATTAGGAGGAACTACGAACGCTCTGATTTCCCCAATTCTTTTTATGGGAATACGTAGGCATAAGATTGTGAAATCTTAGCAAGCACACTTATACAAAAACCTTGGGTCAAGTACCTTCCAAAAACAACAAAAACATTTCCTCATCTTTCACAAAGGAGAAACTTTCCCAATTTAGCAGCAAGCAGACTTAAGCAACCAAGTGATTAAACAGTAGAAATATATACAATAAAGGTTCCTATAGATTACTATAGATACTCAGGGTGTTAATAGCTTCCCTCAGTATAACCAACCCCCTAATTCCAGATCTTTTAGCATTTGTAAGAAAAACATTTGTGAGCAGGATTAGTTTAAGGTATCTTCCCCTTCCTTTTAAGCATCATAGGATAAATATTAGAAATTAGAAAGTAGAACTAAATACGGTAGTGGTCACGTCACAAAACCGAAGCTACACAACTCCTCGACACTCTACATGACATCATTTAAGGGCAAGAAGAACTTAGTCTGAGCGTCACCAAGCTTGTTGAAGCTGCTCCTTCTACTTCTGCCAATGGAGGCCCTCAACCTCAACCCACTATCGTGATTACTTCCAACAAGGAGGTTGACGACCATGAAAATGTCATCGAACTTGATGGACCACAAGGTAACCTCATCGCTGGTGTTACTGAAACCACAAAAATATAGTATGCTCTCGAAGAACACCTCAAGGCTATAGAGGATTCTAAAAACTCGGGATTTAGTGTTGTTGCTATGTGCCTAACGCCAGGGATTTTCATTCCCCCAATGTTCAAGGTCCCATACTTTGATAAATACAAAGGAAATATTTTCCCAGAGACCCATCTCAGTTCATATTGTCGTAAAATGGATACACATGCTGATAATGAGCCTCTACTCATGCATTTCCTCCAGGACAGCCTCACTGGGGCACCTTTGGAATGGTACACGCTGCAAGAAAGAACGCATGTGAGTACTTGGGGAGAACTGGTTGATACTTTTCTAAAGCATTATCATTACAACACCGCCATGGCTCCTAGCCGTGCTCAGCTGCAGAATATGGTTCAGAAATTTGAGGAATCTTTTAAGGAATACGCCCAGAGGTGGCGTGAACTAGCGGCAAGGGTCCTACCTTCTCTTTTGGATCGTGAATTGGTGGATTTGTTTATGGGTACTCTGCAAGGCCCATACCTTCAGCACGTTCTTGGCTGTACTTCCACTTCCTTCTCTGGCACGGTTATTGTTGGGGAGTGTGTATGCATTAAAGCTGGTGAAATCCAAGGTACACCCAGCGCTACTAACAACACTGGAAATAGTATGAATCCTCACTATGGATTTAAGAAGGAGGATGAGACAAGCAACACTACGGTTGACAAAGGGGAGTCCCCTACCTATCCTCGAGTGTAGCCTCTTTACTACCCAACACCTTTTGCTATTCTGAATCAATATGCTCCTCAGGAATATGCTGCTGGTGCAACTCCACAGCCTTGGGCAGTTCAGTAGCCATTCATGCCACAATAATAGTATGTTCAGCTACAATTGTATGCGCCTCCTCCACAGAACTAACAAAAACAAAATCAGAAATCCCAAGGCCGAGAACGTCGGAATCAGCGCAAAACTTGAAATAATCTAGAACGAAGGAATGCTCCTCTAGACCCAATTCCGGTGACATATAGCCAACTTCTGCCGTATCTGTTTAGAACTTGTTGGTGGCTCCTAAAGCTCTGAAGACCCCGCCATAACCATTCCTGCCTGAGTATGATCCCAATGTGCAATGTGGATATCATACTGGGTCGGCTGGGCATTCAACCTAGAACTGCAACGCTTTCAAAGATAAAGTTCAACAGTTGATTGACCAGAAGTACTTGACTCCTCAAGGCAGGAACATATGGGTGAATGGAAATCCCTTGTCTGAGTGGGTGCCAAAACTGTGAATTCATCCCTTGGAATAGTTAGTTGAGCCCAAGAACACCCTCTCAACACTGTCAATCATTTTGTCATTCATTCATGTTCATGTGTAATCCTCTTTCTGTTTAGTGCAAATTGATTTGTAAAACTTGTTTGTTTTCAGTTGATAATGATAATGAAATAAATATTCATGTTTTGAATGAATCTATTCATGTTCACTCATACTTTTTCATCGATATCAAATGCTTGTTTAAGCAAAAGTCTAAGGGAGGATGATGAAATCGAAGGACATAAAACTACCCGTTATATGCTTTTGAATAAAACCATGTTGATGATGTACATGCATTGTTTCAAATCCCAAAACACTGGAGATATAAGGAAGATAATCCCTTGTCAACCCCCGTTGAGTCTAGAAGTAGGAGTTACTTCCTAATACGAAAAAACCCTCAATCTTAACATGGGGCAGGGTAGTCTTCAGTTAATTGGACCACGCGTCCAAAATTAAAAAAGGGAAAAAAGATGAGTGTCTCATTCGAGGACCAACCACATCGTATCCCTCACAAGAGGTCACGCCTCACCAAACCACAATGGTTGTCCCTCACCAACACAAAGAGCGAGGCAGTCACATCCCCTTACGAGCCTAACGAACAAGTGTCATATGATTTGTTCCAAAAAAAAACAAAAAGAAAATCAAAAAAGGAAAAAAAAAAGGAGAGAAAAACCCGCTAATCGAAAGCTCAAAAGTGAATGACTTAGGCAAAAATTAGGGCATCCCCTTAGACTAAAAACTCAAAAAACAGTCCAAGAAAAAATCAGGGAAAACAAAAATAAAGAAAAAGAAAGGATCAAGAGAAAAATCCTTAACAAGAACTAATTCGTGTGACCATGAGTGACAAAACAAAAGGCAAGTAACTGTCACTCTGTAAACCTCGTTGGTTCCTCAACTATCATTTCTACCATTCAATATCCTTTTGAACGATGAGCACTTGTGTCGAATTAGCTGAACGTAGGACTGGAGAACATCAAGGAGAATGGGTGGGTTAAAATAAATTTTGAGCCATATTTTCTTTTTTCTTAAACTGTGAACCAAACCACATTACAATCCTCAAGAGTCCTAATTGAAGTAGGGTTTATTTCAAAAGCGTACCCCGGTAAAATCGCGTCAAAACTAACTCCTAAAATGATTTTCTTACCATTCGTGTTGGTATCGATATGACATTCTAATTAGTGATACACTCGCTATATGTCACCATTTTAGTGAACATGTTTGGGTTTCAAAACTAGAATAAACAATGCATAAGAATTATCATCCCGAAAATAAACATTTTACTTGTGAGTAAGCACCTTGTTAGAACAAGATTTGTTCATAACATATTCTCTTTTAGTTTTGATGATAACAAAAGTATTAAAAGAACAATGGTTTATTTGATGTATGTTTTATTTATGCAGGTTCTTGTTCTTGTACATAAATAATCAGAATCTGTTTTACTTAGACACACTTGGGAGTTGCTTCATTACTAGCTTCTGGTGGCAGAGTCTGAAGAAGAATTGCTAGTGTGTGTCATACCCCAAATTTTTACCACCAAGATTTCCCATCATTGTGCAAATCATCACCACAATATGGATGTACTTTTATGCCTCATCAATCTCCCAAAGATGGTTGAGCATCCACCACAATCCAGAATTAGGGGTTTTGAGCCCTCCCAGAACATTTAGACAAAAGATCAATCAAGAATTGACATGATCTTTAACTTGTATAAACATCCACAAAGGATCAAGAGGACCCTCACATCAAAAATCAAGCACAAAATTTGCCACATACCAAGTATTTTGAGCCTCGAAACACCCGATGTCGTCAAATTAGGATTTTGGATGACTGGGATCTCCAGAGTGAGATTTTCACAAGAGGATGAGCCAAGACTTCAACATGTGACTCAACATGCTCAAAATAACCCTAGGAGTCTATTTGCAAAGCTAAATTACCCTCAGAGGATGTATTCCCCAAAAGTCGGGAATTAGGGTTTTTAAGCGCCGAACCGCTCCAAAGCCAAAAGTCAAAACATGATTTTTTTTTTTTGGCAAAAATGATCCTTATGACTCATATTTTCATAAAATATGACTTATAATATCACTTGAACAAGAATTGATCAAGAAACCAAGATAACTTGTAAAAGGGATAATCTTGAAAAATTAAAAAAAATTCTAAGTTACTAAATTTGAATGATTTTGGTACCAACTTCCAAGGATCATAACTTGTGATCCAAGCAGCCATTTTGAGTAATCCAAAGCCTGATTTGTAGGCCTTCCTACACTCTACAAAAGCTTCAACTACATCAAACTCCAATTCTTCATGGATTTTAAGTTATGGAGTGATCAAAATGACAAAAATGAAGAAAATGACACTTTTTCAACACTTATTAAAAATCTGCCTAAGTTGCCAGCCCTGAGCACCAATGTTCATGAGGATTTTTCAATGGGATCCAAATAGTTTCAAGACAAACTATGATCATACATGGATAGTACCATATGAGGGCTCTTTAAAAACTACAAGAGCCTCCCATAACTCAACCTGAGCAAGGAGATATGATCCATTGAAAATGGCATTTTTCACTAATTTTTGTAAGGCAGATTTGTGCATTGTTGCTCGAATTGATCCATTTGTGTAATAACAAGCATGGTTATCCATCTGCACACCTCAAGGGGGAACAACCAAGGGACAAACACTGATCCACCAGCCTCACAAGTCCATGGATCTATGTTTAGGCATGACACTCCTAAAATTCAAGATTCTTCCAAATGGTCAATTTTGTTTCCAAGCATTTAACTAATGCATAGAGGTGGCATTCATCAAGATAATATTATCCAAGTTCAGTCAAGCCTTATCCCTGAACTAGAGAACTCATAGCCTGTGCTCTACCCTCAAATCAATGGCTAGAGGAGACTTGAGATTCCATTTGATCACAATCTGCCACAGACCTGCTGCAGCTGTCATTCACTATTGCAGCCAAAACAAACTTGCTTTACTATAAATAGAGCTCATTTATTATCAGTTTGAGTACACCAAAGCATCCAAACTGATGCTTTACTCAAAATCTCCCTTTCACTCCAATTTTGCCTTCTAACTCAAGTCACTACCGGGTTTTGAGATTGAGAGTGATTCCAACCAAACTAATCACACACACACACCTCATAAACATCATATGTGAGTGATCTAAACACTAACACAACATCTGGAACATCAAATTCCTCAAATCACCAACCAATTGCTCAAGTTCTTGATAGAGTTGCAGTTGAGTTACCACAACCTGTTCCAGCTCATTTCAATCCACTCCATGCATTCAAACACACTCCTTGGCACCTAAGGAAGCTGTCCAGATCGTTGGAACCTATCTGCAACACCTCTATCATCAAACTCGATCACCAGCTGCAAGAGGTAGGCCTGAACCCCTCAAACTCTATATTCCATGCATCATAAATGAATTTTTTAGTTACCATCTTGTTCCTGCATGTATGTAGAGTAATAACCCTCAATTAATTGCCATGAATCAATCGTGTATGGAATTTCATTGTGTTCATGCTGAAACTAGGGTTCTTGAGGTTATCCTTTGATTTCTCACTCCACACTTAATATAAATGCAATTAATCTATATGGTTGTGATCCTTGTTAAAAAACGAGCAAGATTGGTACTTGAATCGTGCAAAACCATTGAGTAATTAGAGAGAAAAGTGATAAAATGAAAATCTGGGGAAAACAGGGGACGCGGGCAAGAACCAAGTGTTCTTGGCGCCATTTTTCAAATATTTGAATTTTTGTTATTTTGTTTAATTGATTCAAAAATTAATTTCTCTCTAAATATTTGTGTTTTTGAATTGATTCTTTTTCTCAAAATTCACAAAAATGTTTAAATATTTTATTTTACAAAAAAATATAATTTATATTATTTATTTAATATAGTTAGAATTTTTGTAATTAATTTCATTTTTATTGTTTTTAAACATTTTTAAATGAAATTCCCACTTTGATTTTTCAAAACCAATTGAATTTCAAGCTTTCATGTGATTAAACATGATTTTTAAAAATATTTTTCAAAGTATACAACTTGTTTTTGAATATATTTTGTATTTTATATCATTTTTTATTTAATTTCCTTTGAAAATTTTATCTTTTAAATTCAAAATTAGGGTTTTCTCTAAATTTTGATTTCACATACACACTTTGGGCCTCTAATAGAGCGTAAGACCCAACCCTTGTTACATAAACCTTTTTGGGCCTCAATCATTGTATAAGTCCCACTGTGTTTTCTAAAACCGCGGCGCGATCGTCGCCTTTTAAACAAAATCATCTGGGCCTCCCCTTTGGTTGTAAGTCCCATCTTATTTCTTTTTTTTTTTAAAAACATTCTTAGGCCTCTAATAGAGTGTAAGGCCCGTCCCTTGTCACACAAATAAATTTGGGCCTCATTCATTGTATAAGTCCCTCTGCAATTTTCAAAACGACGGTGTGATCACTGTTTTTAATCTAGGCCTACCCTTGTGTTATAAGACCCATCTCTTTTCTTTTTTTAAAAACTTTGGGCCTCTAATAGAATGTAAGACCCACCACTTATCACAGAAAACCTTTTTAGGCCTCAGTCATTGTATAAGTCCCAGTATGTAAGAAAATCTCGGCGCGATCGCCATTTTCAAAATAAAAACCATATGGGCCTACCCTTGTGTTGTAAGTCCCATCTTTATTCATTTTTAAACACTTTTGGGCCTCTAATAGAGTGTAAGACCTAACCCCCTTTGTACATAAATAATTTTGGGCCTCAGTCGTTGTATAAGTCCCAGTACAGTTTACAAAATAACGGTACAATTATTGTTTTTAATCTGGGCCTCTCCTTGAGTATAAGCCCCAACCTTCTTTCAAAACAACTTTCCCCTTTGATTTAGGTTCAAATTCATAGTTGTTATCAAAAAATTCTTTAATTTCTTAAACAACTAACCATACGGCTGTTACAATGGAAGCTTGCTCACCTGTAAGTTTTAAACAACTTTCTTTTACTTACTTGCACACACACACACACACACACACACACACACACACACACACACACACACATATATATATATATATATATATATATGTGTGTGTGTGTGTGTGTGTTTGTTTTGGAAGCTTGCTCACCTGTAAGTCCTCCTACTCTCTTTTACATAATATATATTTCATCTGTATATATATGCTTGTATATATTTGCTTAGAGTTTTTCCCGGTAATTAGGTCTAGGATTAGATAAAGCCAGTGATCACTCTTTCAACACAGTCAAAACTAGTTCCCCATAGGAATTTCCAAATACAGTCTTGCCTTCTCTTGGGCTTATACAATATGGAACAAAGAGAAATCCATTATTCCCAGTGAAATTTTTCTCAGACTGTCACTATTAGAAATTTGTCAAAGAAATTCATTTCCCCCCCAGAGAGGATTAATTCCCGGTGAAGCCTCTCTTGTATTTCTTCAAACCCTAGAACTGTTCAATAAAGAAAGGATTATTCCCGGTGAAACCTTTCTTGAACTTTTCTTAGGTTTGGACCCACGGGCTTCCTAAAAGCATCCCCGCCTCCTCTTGGGCTTTGTACAAGGACCCGCAGGCTTCTTAGAAGTTCTCATGCCTCCTCTTGGGATTAGTACAAGGACCCAAAGACCTCTTACAGGGATAGGACATAACTTAGTCATCCTTTGATAGAGCAGTCTTTCTAAGAGTCAAAACATCAAACCAGTTTAGGGTTGATTCTCATCCCTTAAAACAACTAGCCTCCTCTTGGGCTTTATACAAGAAGACTTGGACAGTTTTGCCTCCTCTTGGGCATCATACAAAGATAAACAACCAGCAGACTTGGACAGTCTAATCTCCTCTTGGATCTCAAAGACATTCTCAAGCTCCCTACAAGCACGGGAGAATCCCCGATCATTTGATCAGTCTCCAGCAGAGTTAAAACCCTCATAGGATTCGAAACTCAATCTTTTATCCTAAATTTCCCCAGCTAGGGTCAACTTATTATCAGTATAACACTAGCCTATCAGAACCTCAAGGCATCTGATACCTCAAATCTTCTGTAATCCTCAGCAAGAGTTTATTCCCCACTTTAGACCTGTCTCTGGATCTCATTAATCCCCAGCAGAAGACAGCCTCCTCTTAGACTTGGTATAATGATTTTCCTTAGCAGAGTTAGCATCAAAAGCACTTTTTTGTTGAGTAAAACCTTTTCAGCCTCAATCTTGGGCTTTGTACAAGACAAACAAAAGCACTCTCTTGTTGATCCATCACCTTTAGAGCACTCTCTTGTTAAGTCAATCACCTTAAAACACTCTCTTGTTGAGTTAATCACCTCTCAGCTTCTCTTAGGCTTTGTATAATGATCCTTCTTTTTCTCAGCAAAATTCAGCCTCAATCTTGAGCTTTGTACAAGACACCATAAAAACACTCTCTTCTTGAGTCAAATACTATTTCAGCCTCAATCTTGGGCTTTGTACAAGACACCATAAAAACACTCTCTTGTTGAGTCAAATACTTTTTCAGCCTCAATCTTGGGCTTTATACAAGATACCTGAAATATCCTCAGCTGAGTCAATCATCTCCCTTCAGCCTCAATCTTGGGTTTTGTACAAGACATATATAAATCTCCCTAAACAGAGTCAAATCCTCTCTCTAGCCTCAATCTTGGGTTTTGTACAAGACCAATCATACTCTCCAGTAGAGTCAATCTTCTTTTAGCCTCAATTTTGGGCTTTGTACAAGACAGATAAAATCTCTCACCAGTAGAGGTAGTTTCCCCTTTCAGCCTCAATCTTGGGCTTTGTACAAGACACATACAAATATTCCCCAGTGGAATCAAAAAACCTTTTTAGCCTCAATCTTGGGCTTTATACAATACAGACAAAACATTTCCCCGAAAAAGATAACTTCTAGCCTCCTCTTAGGCTTTGTATAATGATAGCCCCAAAAAAGGACAAATCTTATTTTGCCTTAATCTTGGGCTTTGTACAAGACAGATAAACACTCTCTTGTTGAGTCAGTCTTTTCTAGCCTCCTCTTAGGCTTTATATAATGATCTCCTCAAACAGACAATCTCTTTTTGCCTCAATCCTGGGCTTTGTACAAGACAGATAATAAACTCCCCAGTGGAGTCAATCAACCTTTTAGCTTCAACCTTGGGCTTTGATCAAGGCACATCAAAACAAATCAAACATCCCCTCAGAGGAAATCAAAATCTCTCTGTAGGAAGACATTTCTCTATGTATCACACATCAAACAGAAAATCAAAGCAAACCCTAATTCCAGATAACTGCTGTAAGTGGCACACTTGTTGATTCAAATATCCAAGTTGTAGTCCATTTTTTATCCTGGTAAATCCCTTCTTTCATCTAATTGCTGTAAGTGGCAAGCCTCTGGATTATTTACATCCACGCCACTGTCCCTCTCTTCGCATGAAAGATTCCTAAGGAAAAATAGCATTGCTCAACACTGAGTTTAAAGTTTTCTCCTTTAGGATAAATCCCTCATAAAGGAAATTATGGCATTGCTGGATTCTCATATCCTAGTTAAAGTAATTCTCCTTTATAATCAGTCACTCAACAGTTGTGATAAACAGACGAGATGTCTCCCTTTAGAGATGATAAATTCTCTCTCAATAACCTTTTAGCTTCAATCTTGGGCTTTGAACAAGACACAAATAACCTTTAGCTTCAATCTTAGGCTTTGAACAAGACACCAAAACATCATCTTTTCCTACCTTAGAATAGGAGGGAACTATGATTGCTCTGATTTCCCTGTTTTCTTTAACGGGAATACGTAGGCATAAGATTGCGAAATCTTAGCGAGCATACCAAATCAAAAATTTTAGGTCCAGTACCTTCATACCAAATCAAAAATTTTAGGTCCAGTACCTTCATACCAATCAAAAACTTTAGGTCCAGTACCTTGATACAAACCAAAAACATCAGAACAAACCCAAAATCAACAAAAACTCTCTCTCTCTCTCTCAACACTTCCAAAGGAGAAACTTTCCCAACCCATGATAAACAAACACCAGTAAGTAGAAAACAGTGTAGAAATTGCTAACAACCTGTGGATAACCACATATAGGATGGGTAATTGACAACTCCCCACTGTATAACCTGACCCCGAACTCCCCAATATCTTAAGCATTTGTTAAGTTAAACATTTGCGTGCAAGGTTAGTTTTAGATAGCTTCCCTTTCCTTTCCAGCTTCATAGGATAAATAAGAAATTAGAAAGTAGCACCCAACTCCTACCATTGCAGTGAGGAGAAACCCATGGCGATAAGGTGGTCGCGTCACCGACAAAAATTGCACGCTACAGGAAAATGGCGACACTGCTGGGGACATTCATTTTTATTTGTCTAGGACTAGGATAAAAATTCCTAAGAGGTCTAGGTTGTTAGAAATTTTACTACATACTATATACATACTGCTTTTCCTACTTGATATGCGTGTTTATTTTTTTGTTAATGGGAATGCGATTAATACGCATGTGGAAAGTTTGAGAGAAACCTAAGATAAGTGATGGCATAGACGGGTGGACTTATAGGGAGTGATTCCCGAATAAACGATCCTTGTAGACCATCAAATCAGGTGAGGGCCCGTGTGGATACTTTGTTGAATGACTGATCGTCGTGAAAATAGACGCTATCCCAGTGCGACACCCATGACCCTGAGGATTTTGTAGACATTAACCATATGGCCATTTGGTAGTGTGGTAACTATCGGGAATAGTTGATACGCGATACTACACTCAAATGAGATTACCCTAGGATGCTACAGCTCGCTCGGGTGAACCATCTTGTTATTGATATCCCTAGGGGAGTCAATGATTTTGGGAACCTTTAACCCGTTCTACAGGTACAAAAATTGACCAGAATACAACCTTTGGGGATGGGTAGACCATGACTCCATGCTCGTGATGTTGAACCCTTGAACTCATGTTTTTTCAATGTTTTTTTGTGCTGCATTCATGCATTCATTTAAAAAACTCTTAAACAAAGAAAAATCTTCTCTTTTCTCTATTCTTTCTTTTTCAAAATAAACTAAAACAGTATTTGCAAATATCAGAGAGATTGCGTTATGGATTTCGGTAGAAGAAAGACGCACAAGTACACCTTCAAGGCTCCAAAACTAGAGGATTTAAGGAGGTTGGCAAGGATGATTACCAACCCTGATGCTTTCAGAGCAAAGCATGGAGGATTGATGTCTCTGTTAAGGGTCCATGTAGTTGAAGGAATCCTGTCTACGTTAATTCTGTTTTACGATCTGGTTTATCAATGTTTCACATTTCCAGATTATCAACTAGCACCAACGCTAGAAGAGTACTCTTATCTGACTGATTTACCTATCACTGACCAAGCTCCCTTTTCTGGACTGGAAGAAATTCCAAAGGATCAAACCATTGCTGGAGCAATCTATTTGGACGAGTTAGAAGTTTGGACTCACATGACCACTAAGGAGGGAATCCAAGGTTTACCAGCCAAGTTTTTGGTAGAGAAAGCCCTGTACTTTGCCAATATAGGAAACGATATTGCTTTTGAAGATATCTTTGTTCTACTCACATACGAGCTTTTCCTCTTTCCCAACATTGACAACTTCGTTGATATCAACTTTGTTAAGATATTTCTGATTGGAAACCTCGTACCAACCTTGCTCGCAGATGCTTATCATTCTGTACACTTAATGAATCTGTACAGCGGAGGAATGATCACATGCTGTGTATCCTTACTCTACAAATGGTTAATTTCCCATTTACCCAAGTCTGCTACTTTTTGGGATCACAAGAGTACTCTACGTTGGTCACAAAGTATCATGTCTCTTACCAACTCTGACATAGATTGGTACAATAGGATTTATGAGGGGATAAAGATCATCGACAGATGCGGAAACTTCCCTAATGTACCCCTCATAGGAACTAAAGGAGGAATCAACTATCATCCAATTTTAGTTCGCCGTCAACTCGGATACCCGATGAAGCATATCTCACACAATGTTCATCTGAAAGGTCTTTTCTTCAAGGAAGGGGTAAATGACAGGGCAGTAAAGAAGGAAATAGTGCATGCCTGGCAACATATTCACAAGAAAGGAAGAGAGTCTCTAGGAAGACTTGACTGTATCTCCATGGAACCTTATCCCCACTGGGTACAAACTAGAGCCCTCAAGTTGAGGATGCCTTACCCTTGTCAAGAAGTTATTCTGTTAAAGGAATCTATCCTTTATTTTATGTCTGATGCGGAAAAACCCCAGGTTGCCCTCAACAAAGTTCAATGGGAAAAAAGCTCTTGGAAAAACAAGCATCGAATCCTCAATGTGGACTGTACCAAAATTTAGGAACTGTTAAAAGAAAAGGATGCTCAGATTAAGATTCTAGAACATCGTTCTATGGAAGATCAAAGGAACTTGCTCACTCCTTTCACTTGGCAAAGGACTGACAACCCGACAACGGCTGAAGAAACTCGATCAAAGAAAAGGAAACTACTGGAACCGGAATCTGAGCTCTCTTCAGAGAGGACTCAGGATCCGTGAGCTTAGCCATTTCCTTTTACAGCACTTTGTAAAATACTGTATTTCCCTTTCTGCAATCTTTCAAATTCAATATAAAGGGGTCTCCCCACTATACGATATTTGCAATCTATTTGTTGAAGTTTATTTTTTATTAAAACAAAAAACAAAAAAATAATATATCATTGCATTCATCATTCTCATATAACGCGTCCTCTTACCTTTGAATCTTACGTATACGTCACGATTCTAGAGTCAAACTGTCTCACTCGTACAATACTCGGGCCAATCGACCAAAGAAAATCGACGATCTCGAGGAAGAGAACAGAGAGCTAAGAGAAGAAATCGACACTCTACAGGAAAGTTTGGAAAAACTTCACAATGACATGTAATCCCTGGAAGAAGCTCAGAGACAACAACAAAGGACTATGATCTCAGAGATCACATCTACGACCATAGTGGAGACATATGATCCTCGGTACAACATGCCTCTCAACTTTGTCCCTGAGGGATACATCTCGCCGGTCACTGAAGACCCAGAAACTGCAGCAGGAACCACTGGGCCTGAAGGTTACAAACTTCGGGAAAGCGAAGATGCAAGAGTTATGATGGCAACTCCTGAAGGTTACAAACTTCGGGGCATAAAAGCACCAAGAGTCACCACCGTAATGACTATACCACAACCAGTGGTACACACCGTCCCGGAAGGACAGATTCCACAAGTAATTTTTGGTGGAAACTAAGACATGTACGAAAGGATGAATGAGTTCCAAGAACAATTCTTGGAGATGCAGAAGGAACTGCATGCCATTCGCGGTCAGGATTTATTCAGAAAGGACGCTGTAGAGCTCTGTTTGGTCCCTAATGTAAAGATACTGTACAAATATGAAAAGGTTATCCCTTACAAGTACGGTGCAACAACAATCGAAAATGGAAAGGAATCTCCATTACCCTCTGTCATAAACATCGCCGACATCAGTCGAGTCACTCGGAGTGGTCGGATCTTCAACAGAGGAGTTGGAGGACCCACCAAGGAAAAGGAACCTCAAACAGAAGTTCCAAATCAACCAGTCAGGCAATCCAGTAAACCCGACCTTTCAAAGAACAACGATGAGATGCTGAAGCTCATCTAGAGAAGTGAGTACAACATTGTAGACCAACTATTGCAAACTCCTTCGAGAATCTCTGTGTTATCTCTTTTACTCAGTTTCGAAGCTCACAGGGAAGCTCTGCAGAAAGTCTTGGATCAAGCTTTCGTAGAACAAGATGTGTCAGTAAAACAGTTTGACAGCATCATCTCCAACATCACTTCTTGCAACAATTTAGGATTCAGTGATGAAGAACTGCCAGAGGAAGGCAAAAATCCTAACATGGCGCTTAATATTACAGTCAATTGCCAGGACGATGCTCTAGCCAGTGTACTGGTGAACACAGGATTAGCTCTGAATGTTATGCCAAAATCTACTCTAATGCGACTATCATTTCAAGGAACTCCGATGAGAGGCAGTGAGGTCATCGTCAAAGCTTTCGGCGGGACCAGAAAAATAGTTATCGGCGAAGTCGATCTTCCCATAATTATCGGTCCTCACACTTTCCAAGCCAGTTTCCAGTTCATGGACATCCGGGCAGCCTACAGCTGTTTATTAGGAAGACCTTGGATATACGAGGCAGGGGCAGTCACTTCGACGCTTCACCAGAAGCTGAAGTTCGTCAAGAATGACAAGTTAGTCACAGTCTGCGGAGAGCAGGCCTTAATCGTGAGCAACTTATCATCATTTTCCTGTGTAGAACTAGAGGAAGTTGTTAGAGCTCAGTTCCAAGCACTTTCAGTGAGCAATGAGAATCGATCAGAGAAAGGGACATCGATTTCCTCATACAAAGACGCTCTCAAAGTGACCGAGGGTAATAACACAAAAGGATGGGGACAGCTCGTCATTCCTATGGATAACAAGACAAAGAAAGGTCTTGGTTTCTCCTCAACATGTACCCAGATTTCTACTAAAGATGAAAGGTTTCATCCTATTCAGGACTTCTTCCACAGTGGGGGCTTCCTTCACCCAGTGTCTCAAGATGTACACACCATCAATGAGGGTAACTCCTCCGATACAGATGAAGAATGGAAGTCCTTTCAAGAGAGATAAAAGCCTTCCATATCTGGACTCGAACTTCTCGGTATCAGCAACCAAAGATCCTAGCTCTCTCAAACCCCCTAACTTAGGACTCTTGAAAGTGTACTTCTTGGTACTTCTCCTTTCAAAATCCATAGCAAAAGTATCTGCAATGTTTGCAATATCACCTTTAAGTTCCTTGAAACCTTCCAAAAGAATGCTCATGAATGCATGAGTGCATGAATGCAACAACCACAAACAAGATCACACAAAGCACACGGGTCAAGGTTCAAGTCACGAGCATGAAGCCAAGGGTAAGAACCAATCCCACACAGGTATGTACTAAGGTTTGTCTTCATTGTACCTACAAAAAACAGTGGTTCTAACAAAGTGCCCAGGGTCCACAATCCACTATCAGACACACCAGCACACCGATTTGCTCGGAGGTTGGTAGTTATCCTTAAGAGAATCTAACCTGAGTGTAGCATCGCGTGACAGCTAAGTCAGATTTGCATCTTCATAGCTTCCGCGCTACGATCCTAAAAAGGCTAGGATGGGTTAAGGGTTACTACGGTCCTCAGTGTCGGGTCCTCGGATCAAGAAGCATAACGGGTTTGCCATTTCTGGTCTGCCATTACTACCTCTTGGGAGGAGTGCCTCAGCTGAGTCCTCGGGAATGGTCTCCAGAGTCGACAGTTCTCTAGATCAACACTCCGAAATGTGCAAGACACGTACGTCAGAATATCTCCCAAGAAAACCTCGTCTGGATGTGAATTTCGTGAACACCAAACGTATCAAGATGACACGTAGGTTCCACTACTTTCCACCCTAGTCTTAGGTGTACACTCAAGCCTGGGTATTGGGATTATCTCACCACACAGAAGAATTCCCAAACAGAACAAACAAGTAACAAGCAAGTCAAACAAAAAGCAGTAAATAAATCAAAGTAGGCTAAACCCCTTAAGGGATGGACCAGCGAGAGGTCAATCTTTCCCCAGCAGAGTCGCCACTTTTCTGTAGCGAGGAAATTTGTGAGTATAAGCTATTAATTAACTTAACTCAAAAAAACAAAAGTCGCCACCGCACTTTTATTTTATCCACAAAGGGAAAGGAAAAAGAGCGAACAAAACCTAAAGAGTTCTAAAACAACAAGAACAAACAGAGAATGGGTAAGGGGGTTGGTTACGCAATGGGAAGGTGTTAGCACCCAAAACGTCTATAGTACTCTATAGGAACCCTTTGATGTATTCATGCTTTTTGGTCTGAAAATGGTTTGCTTGTAAAGAGATTGAGGAGATGAGAGGAGAATTATTTTTTTTATATTTTTGTGTTTGGAGAGACTTATCGTCTCATGCCTACGTACCCACGACGTGCAATGTAGGATCAAAACCCCGTAGTTCGTGGTACAAAGAACAAAAATTATTGGTTATGGTTTATTTTATCTTGAAAAAGACAACTTGTCATTCTCAAGAGAGAATACTCAACTAATTACCCAAAGGTATGGGAAAGAGGCATTTGCATCACATTAAGATGGAGGATTTGCTTAGATTAACATCAACAAGACTAATCACTTCAACATCTAAGTGGAAAATGACCATACTTTCAACAAAATACCATAGTTAGGAGTTTTATATCTCATCAAAAAAAATGACTCATGTCTAATTCTTTTTTAAAAGTTTAAAAGAAAAGGGTGCATAAAAGCACAAAAAAATTTGGATGAGTTTTGTATTTTTTATGTTTTTATGAAATGGTCAAAGTATGATTTAAGATGGATTGACATTTATTAAAGAAAACAAAGTTTAAAAAGATCACTTGACCAAAGTCAAGGTTTTATTATGAAAGCGGTGATAGTTTGAAAACAAGAAGAAGATTTTGAAAAAGGGAGAGGATTTTGAAAATTTAAGAATGGGGAGGAGAAGAAGTGACTATCCTAGTGCATAAAGAAAAGCTAGGGAAAAGAAGGATCTAACCAAAATGGAGTCACTTCAAAGAAATATTAAAATAATTTCATCCTTAAGCAAATTGGCCACAATAAAGGCAAGTCTTCAATCAATACTCCAAGCAAAGGGATAAGAAGTCCTAATTCTAGGTCCATAAGTCCGATATTACTTCAAAAGAGGTCCATAAAGAGATCACTCCAAAGCATAGGATAGTAACCAATAGTCCAAGATTAAGAGCATTACGTTTTTTATGGTTTAAACCTTTATTAATGTTTTGGTCCAAGTGGACAAAGAGAAAAAGGCATAAGCATAAACATGTGTCCAACGGACAAAGGAAAAATTGCGGAAACATAAACATGATATGAAATGATAATAATGAAGCATAAAAATTAAAAGAGATAAGGAATGAGAAGGAAACATAAACAAAATTAATACAAAATATTGTTAGTAAGTTAGTGATTATTTGTTAGTGTTAGTGATCAATAACAATTGAATAATTGCACTTAGGTCAAGGTTGATGAAACTCATTAGAGGATTGATAAGACCAAAGCCTCCTAACAACAAGTTTCATGAGTTTTGAACCATAAGACAAATAATCAACTATTCTTGATAATTTCCGATACGGGACAAATATTGCGCTATGTTAAGCAATCGCGGAGTAATTTACGGAGTAATTACCCTACAATGAGGCCGGTCAATAACTCTTTGTGCTAATGTACGCTAGATGAACGATATATAGATCGTCATCCGAAAGCGATACCGCACGAAAAGAAAAATGGTAACGATCTCGTCTTGCTCGAAATTCACCAACGGAATTCCAAGATCTTAGACTTTCATAGATCAAAAAGAAGAAATAGAAGAAAGAGGAAAGCAAATTGAATTACAAATTCAAGACAACTCCATCTTTAAGTTCATCCGCTCATTTTGGGGGATTAAAGCGCTAAACATATCATTAACTCAAAGCACCTAAAATGAATTGAACAATTCACTTTAAAGATAGATTTGAATTAGTGAACGTTTATCCAACTTCATCTACACCCTAAGTCCAATGAATTTAAAGAGGAATAGGACCTTTAAAAGTGTAATCCAAAGCCAAAATAAAAAAGAAAATAAGATCAAGAACAAGGTATTCAAATCATTTTCGAGAATTTTTTCTTTAAAGTAAACATTCAAAAAAGAACAAATGATAACACCAGAAAAATTCAAATATATTTTTTTAGAAATCACTAAGAAAAATAAGGTAGAAGGAAAAAAAAGTGAGAATAAATTGAAATTAAAAAAAGTGAAAGAAAATCTCAAAGAAAAAAGGAGAGGGAGGTGTATTTAAAAAACTGGTGGTGATGGAGCAAAATCCATCCGTGTAGGCCCAGCCCACACACTCATCACCACCTTAAATCATAAAAGAAAAGAGTAAAAAAAATGAAGCATATCAGAAAAAAGAAAAAAAACGTGACATTGTCTTCTTCAATGAACCACGGCCGAACTGTTCACGGCGGAAGGGGAGGTGGTGCGCGGAACTTTTCACGGTAACGACGGGATGCGAAAATACAACGGAATTGATCGGAATTAGGAGATGGACACAATGATATCAACGATTTCAAGAATGGTTGTTAACAAATGTGAATCGGAAAAGCGAAAAATCTCCCCAAACTACCTTCGAAAATCAGGTGAAAAACAACTTCAATTCTTCTTCTCCTCTTGAATCTGAAACTGATGGTGTTGTTGTTGCGGATGCTGAAGATTTGTTCGTTGTTAGAATTGGATCGAAGATGATTAAAGCTTGAAGAGAGAGTAGAAAAATGGTTTGAGTTGTGATTTTGGCAGAGGTTTGAGGGCTATCAAAGCTTGAATCATTGAATGAGACGGAGCTCCAATTTATAGAGTGAAGAGGTGAGAATTGAAATTGAAATTGAACAAATTTATTGCCATTTTATTCGTTGCACTGCTGCATTTTGTGTTGAGGATTTGCGTGAATTATTTCTGATGTTTTGCTGCCGTTCGATGCGTCTTGCACTGCGTTTTGGACTGGTGATTACGCGTGAGAATTTTTCTGCGTTTTGATCAATCCGTGCTCACTAATTATTGCAGCTTTGTGTCGTTTTGAATTGAAAATTTAGTTCCAATTTGTTTGCTGAGTTTTACTTTTTCATTGCGTTTTAATTTTCTGATGCAGTCTGTGTATGTCATTTCACTTTATTGTTGCGCTGCGTTTTGGGCTTTGCTTGCAGGTCTTGTCGTTTTGATGTGCAGTTGCTACGCTTTGTGTTGTGTTTACGCGTGATGTCGTTTTGGTTATGGGCCTGGAGTATTGCATGTTATGACCTGTGGAAAGTAGCAAGAAGAGTAGAAATGGACGGCTTGTAATAGTGGCTGGAATTTGTACGGCTTGTTTTATGTATGCAAAGAGTGGCTGAGCATGTAGCATGAAGAGTGAAAAGTGGGCCAGGTGAAAAAGTTACAGCTTGGAGTGAAAAAAATAGAAAATGGGTCGTGTTACTTTGGTAATTTTTATTAGGCTTAATACCCTTTTTGGTCCTCTAGCTATAGGGGTAGGTCCAAATAGGTCCTCTAGCTTTTAAAAGTTCCAAATTGGTCCCATACGTTTTTAAATAGGTTCGTAGTGATTCTTTCCGTTAATTACATGGTAACGGTGTTAAAAATGATGATGTAGATTTTGAATTGGTTGGGGTGTGTAGCACAGTTAGCATCATCTTCCCAATTGAATCTGAAATTTTATAAATCGAATCCCAATTCCAAACGCTAGGTTACGAATTCATCCAAAATTTACCAAATTGAAAGGAAAATCCACTATCAATTATGAGTTATGGGCTTGCTTCTTCTTCATCTTCAAGAACCCGCTTCGATTCATAAGTGTATACCAGTTTTGGGAAAGTCATGTGTGCTTGTGGAGACCTTGTTGTATTTCGCAAGGCAAGAACCGTCCAAAATAATGGAAAGCTTTTCTGTGGTTGTCAACATTTTAAGGTAATCTTCTTTGTCAAACACATCCATTCCATCCGTTACAGCTTCACTGTTAATAAGTTGCTTGCATATATGTATAGGGACGCACGAATGTCGGTGCGGTTTTTTTGAATGGTTCTATGGTGATTCAAGAGATTGCAAGGAGGAAAGCCTGAGTAATCTGCAATGGAAGATTGAAATGCAATTTAAGGAGTTGGAAGAAGCCCAAAAAGAGTTGGCTGAGGCAAAAAGCATGGTTGAAGTGTTGAAGGTCAATAATTTGCAGCTAGATGAAGCTTTGAAGAACACAAGGAAATGGAAGATGATCTGGAAGTCCTTGTGCTTTATTGTGTTATTTGTTTTAGTGGTTAAGGTGTTGTGAATGTTGAAATTGATGTAAAAATTGCTTCAATAACATGTACTATTGGTCTGAGTAAAAGATTATTCTTGTTACCAATTTTTTAGTTTTGTTGCCAGATGTATCAGTTGTTCGTACCAAATCTACTCTTTTAGTGTTGTTGACATATTTATCATGTGTTGACATATTTATCAGTGGTCTTAGTAAACGAGTTGTTTTGTTGTTGTCATAAACATATTTTAGAAGTTGCAGTAGTTTGTGGCATACAGATTTATGCACCAAATAACAGTTTGTGCACCAAATTTGTGCACCTGTTTTGTACACTTAATTTGTGCATCTGTTTTGTACACTAAATAACAGTTTGTGCACCTGTTTTGTGCACCAGTTTGTACACTAAATGGTTTGACAGGTTTTAACATGATTTTAACAGTTTTTAACAGAATAATTTGACTACAGCATAACAGAAGTATAAATACAAAATAGGAAACATTGTACACCATAATTTAACAGAATAATATGATAACAGCATAGTTTGATTACAGCATAACAGAAGTATCATTACAATAATAGCAGAATAGCAGAAGCGTTGTACACCATAAGTACTTAGTACACAACATTACACATAATAGCAGAAGCATATCAGAAATGCTTGGTACACAAAATAGCAGAAATTGTTCATAACATTAGAAGACACCATTACACAATACAACACAAACTATAGACCCTAAGAGGATTTCTTTAGAATGTTCCTTTTAGTTGGTGTTGTCCTCCTAGTAGTAGGACCCACTGCATTCTGTGATGCACTCAATCTGGTGGTGGGTCCTCTTGAATGCTGTGCTGGTCTCTTGAAAGGCAACTTGTGCCTAGCTTGTGTTGCAGTCTTCTTGTTAGTTGTCTGAGAAAGCTGAGTTGCCTGGGATGATTTGGCTGCCTGAGTTGCCCTAGTTGTTTTGCTTGTCTGAGTTAGCTGAGTTGTTTTGGTTGCCTGAGTTGCCTAAGTTATTTTGGTTGCCTGAGTTGTTTTTGTTGCATGAGTTGTTTTTGTTGCATGAGTTGTCTGGGTTGCCTGAGATTCTTGCTGGGTTGCCTGTGATGCTTGCTGGGTTGCCTGAGTTGCTTGCTGGGTTACCTGAGTTGACTGAGATGCTTGCTGGGTGGCCTGTGATGCCTGTAGTGGTGGCTGAGCCATCTTACAAGTTGATTTGTTGTGCCTAGTTTGTCTGCACCTAGTGCACCTCACAATCATACCAGTTTTTCTTATTTTCCTGTCAGAACCATCAATCTCACCCTGTTCTCTATTCCTCTTATTCTTTGGTCTTCCAGGAATTTTCTTGAATTTGGGAGGCTGCACATCAGGGTATTCAGTTCTCACCCATAAATTTGTACCATTCAGAGGGTAAATGATAGGTTCATACACCCTAATGTACCTAGCCTTCTTGTAATAGTCTAGAACAAACTGGTCAACAGCAAGACCTCTACTCTTAAATGTCTCCCTGATTCTCAATATGCCTCACCTCAAAAATATGTTCAGATGACATCCTATAAAAATATCAGAAGTAAGTCTATCTCCTATCAAAAGAAAGTCATACTACAAAATTAGAGAACTTTAGAGAATATGTCTCCCTGTATTATCTATTACCTTACTATCCAAGAATTTGTGAAACTGCTGGTTTTCTCGACCTTCTTCTTTATGTTTGGCAAGACTTCATCATCACCAAAATTAGAGAACTTTAGCCTATTTTCCGCCCATTTTTCCATTATGTATTGAAATTCTGGTACATGTGCAGAATTCAGATGTCCTAGAACATGCCATTCGACATCTGGTATGACATGAACACAAAGGGCAAGGTATATAACAATAATTAAGGTACTGAAAAGATAAAAGCAAGACACACAGAATTTTTTACCCAGTTCGGTTTAACACACCTACCCTGGGGGCTACCAAGCCAGGGATGAAGTCCACTATCAGTAGTATCAATTCAAAGCTAAACTCTCCATTTATAGCTCATCACTTAATCACTACCCAATGACCCTTCTACCTAGATCCTCTCTAGCTATGAGAAACTCTTCTCACTCCCAATCATCGCAATGATGTCTAGAAGTCAACAATCTGCCACTGCATCAACGGCTCTTTACCTACACAACAATTCAACAAGGAAGACACCCTTCCAAGACACAACTTAGAGTTACTTAAAAGCTTCCTCCAAGAACAATACTCCTCTTACTTAGCAGCTTCGAGGATCACACTAACAAACTGTCCAACTCACATGTCGAGTGGTACAGGAACCAACCCTAATACTAGAACTTTTACATCTTTGGTTCAGTTACAAAACTAGGTTACAAAGCACCTATATATAACCTATTCCCAACTGGATTTGGGCCTACAAAAACACAGCAAATGAGCTGCTACAAGTCAGCAGGAACTTCTGCTACAAAATACGACTTCAATCTATAACTTCATAAAATATCTCCATATTTAGAAAGTGTATATTTTCCAATAATCTTCTTAATTATAGATTTGAATCTTCTGACCTTTTAATTCAGCGCCACATAGAATTTGCATATTACACCCTGAATCTTCTGCATCTGTTAAGACATAACAGAAACTTTGATTCACTTCAATTCTGGTGCGATGTCGAATGGTCCTGCATGGGACATCTTGATACGACATGTTGTTCCAGATGTTGAAACTACTTCAGCTCAACATGTTCCATTGCACACTAGGACTTCTTGCTCAACCTGTTCTTCTTTAGCAAGATAAAACATCCTATCTAACATATTGCTATTATTATTTGTTTTACAAAATTAATGCCAACCCTTAAAATTAAAGAGCTAACATTCTCCCCCTTTGGCAAATTTTGGCTAAAACAAATACATAAACATTACAACTCAGATTACAGCAGCAATCACAACCCTACACTACTGTCAGTAGTCATGAGCAACTACTGAACCTAACAGTAGCCATCAGTAGCTACTAAGAACAGCAATCATGGAGAATCATCTTCTTGGGAATACTTGAATGATGTTAGGACATCATGTTTGACAACTCTTTTCAGCATATTCTATGAGCTCCATAGCATCACCTGCGAGCACCACAACACAATAACTTCAGGCAGCACATTAGGACCTAAGAAGTAGAAGGTCCTGAAGTTATTTGGTGCACATGAGGAAGAAGATATCTGGTGTACATGAGGAAGAAGATATCTGACCCTCCCCCTTAATACAACACATTTCTTTTTTCTTCCAGGACAGACCCAGAATAATTGTAGAAGACTCCTCCAGAAAAGAAACGTCTGTCTTGACACAAAGGACCAATGGTGGCATAAGAGATTTCTGCACACCTTAATTGATTAGACGCCCCTAGTCGACCTGTAGCATAAGATGAAACTTAAGAAGTATCAATCTATCAACCCAGGTAACTCAGAACACAAGTCACAACTGTGTTCATAACTCAGGACACAAGTCACAAAGACTCAACACCAACTCAAGGAAAGGACACCCTCTTCGACCTCCCTGCACACGTTAGGAACTGCAGACTCCAAACATGGCATCTGACCAAACCATTTCGCACACCCTTTCTCCCCCTTTTTAGCCAAAAATTGGCAAAGAAGGCCCTCACAGAACCAGACCCAAGAGATGCTCACCCAAATACGAACAAACGCCATAAGACTTATGAAACAAGATCACTCACTTAGCTGAAGGAGAAGAGAACAACCCCTATAAATAGCTGACCAGTTACTTTGGAATTAACGAGCTTTAAATATGTCAAGGTTCTTGGTCAAAGAAATGCTATTTTAGGTACCAAAAACTCCATTCAAATTCAATGTCTACCTTCCAAAATAGTCTTGACTGCCTTTATTGTTTCACAACTGAATCTTACCATAAATTAAGCCAATAACGTTCCATGCATAGGCAGAGACACGTGTTTCACCTTATCCTTGCACTACCGACCAGAATAATTCCTTATTTGGCTTAAACGAAACATGTCCTATACCATGTTCTGACATTTTACCAAACAAATGTCTGCTTGCTCATAAACTTATCAACCCAAGACTCCACCGAAACTTATACATTCCAAGACACAAGCACATCTTATTTTCTGTTGGATTCTGAGACGGCTTCTACCGATCAGTACAACTCACAATCCCTTCTAGATTCCTTCAAAACAGCAGAGAAAAATAAATTCTCCCAGATACAACAATTCTGTTTTTCAGACTTCTTCTGCATAAGTATTAGCTTCACTCGGCTACGGTATGTCCCATCATGATGTTTGACATCACACTGCACAAACTTGAACAGCACACAAGCTACACAAAAATCTGCACACTTGTAGTGATAGACCATAGACATCAGCCTTAGCTCCCTCATGTTAATTTCAGATACATGGTCTGCCAAGTCCAATAGAAGAGTCCACTTGATTTGGAATTTCTCACACATTCCATAACAGATGTCTTTAGATTACTCGCAACACAAGATAAGGACTGCCACCACCTTTTACTTGAATTAGAAGGAACCTCCTTATCTTCAACCATTTTGAGCAGATCACACCACTGACAACAACCTCCAGTCCTTACATTCACAAGCACCTAATGAAGTCTTCATCATGAAAGTAGTCATGTATTGCCAGACCAAACTACTTAACATCAGGATCAGAATCTGCCCATTCTAATCCACATTATGTCAGAACTGCCACTTCAGACGATAATGCTGCTTCTTCCAACTCACAAGCATGGTTCCTAGACCTCCATCCAGGATACACAACAAATAATGATGTTGTAACAATAGGTAGGACATCAGCATAAGATAAGAGAACACACCTTCTATACTTTAATCAGGTAGTTACATCCACCTAATCACTACTAGCACCAGTAGCTTTACTGAAAGCAAACTCAAAAGAATCACATCAGACAACTAGACAAAACCTAGGCTCACTCTCCATCCTTTTAGTCATAATTGGACAACCCCTTAACCTACCAAGGCACCAAACACGAAGTTCTGACATCCAATGAGACATGGTTAAAAAAACAGGTTCCCAAGAAAACAAGTTTCCAACCCAAAGACCACTTTGACTGGTCAGGCGATACAAACAAGGACTCATTATGCAGTATAAAAAACCAATCCTCCTTTCTCCTAACAGCACATCACAGATAGAACCATGAGTCAATCTAACAAGGATGCAGAAAAGAGACACATGCAGGAAGTCAAGAAACCAGGTCCACAGAAGTTGAAGGACCAAGCACTGTCCACAGCTGGGGCAACTTCAGGAGCAACAAGAACAAGAAGGGCATCAGAGACAAGAATTAAAGCCACCAAGAAAATCCAAGTGCAACTTCAAGCTTCTGATGATGAATGGGATGAAGATTGGAAGACTTTTCTTGATTCGGGAGGTTGGGATAACCTTTAGACCCTTTGTTTGTTGCTTTTACTAATCTTGTATGCTTTCAATAGTGCAATAAAGTTTTGTTTTAATTCTGTTCCATTTACCATAAACAACTGCAATAAGGATCACAACTGCACACACCACATCCCAGCACACTTAATGCAACTACCTAAATTGCTTTCGGACAAAACACATAAAAAAATGCAGCAGCAGAAAACAGAAGCCAGACCATCCCTTTAGACATGTAATAACCACGATACACACTCCCCCTATCAAGAATAACATGTGCTTCTTCGTACCTTGAAGAAAGGAAAACATAAGACGCATCTTTATGTCTTCAAGAGCTCACTCTTTGTTCAACTCACAAGTTGAGCATAATCATCCCTTGTACCAATACTCACAAGATACCAATCTGATCAACTTTTCTCTATCCAAGACCACCAGTACTCCTTTGCACAAAGAATACCATGTCTTCAAGAGTGCACACTCAGATCAACACATATTCACCTACAGCTTGGCCTTCACAACCGGTAGAGGCTCAACAACAAAAAACCCAAAACATTCTGAACAGAACGTTCTGTCAATAGGTGTTTAATACATCAGTCTTGAAATCATGAACAGAGGCCAGCTGCACTACGAAAAACACCATATTCCCATCACATCCTTACCTATAACAGCAGCACAGATATTTTGATCTTTGACCTTCATGTCCACGAAGTCTGCTAGCGATAATTCTTCTTGAATCTCAGGATCTCCACTCCTGCAGCAAGGACCAGAAATGAACTGACCTCAGGAGTAAATATCATGTTGATCACACCTTGACCAACTCACACATCTAAGATAAGTTCCAGGGCCAGAAACTTCTTAGACAAGCCACCCAGATGCCTCCTCTTCCAGATCAGGAGTAGGTTCTAAACTCATGTGATCAAACCACATTAGTTCAGCACCCAGAGCATCTGCTATGCCATTCCTTTAGACCACAGAATTCTTCACAATTCTGACTTGATGTTCTAACATAAGATAGGACATCATTCCAAGGAACTCACCAAGATATTAAAGATTGGAGATTAATCCCTTCAGAAAATGACTTCTCTCTTACCTCAGATCTCTTCCTTACACCTTCACTTATTAATGCCTTTATGAGTGGACTTGAACAATAGTCCTCAAGTGTCGTTGACATAATAAGTTGAAGCAGTCTTGCACATCTCCCATCACCATAGGATATACATTCAGAGGAGAATAATCTTCTCAGTTACACCCTCAGGAGTTTTCAGATAGATTCGCAGCGGATCAAAATACAAACTCCTCAAAACCTTCAGGTGTCACATATCATCCCTAGCATTATAATCCAAGTGACACCACAATACCACAGGTTTGACAATAAATCAAACCTAACATAACCACAACACAACAGCTTTTCAACCAAAACTCCAAGCCTTTAGCACATGCCACTGCCTGTCACGAACAGTCCATCCTCCACTTCGAGGGACCATTATCACAACTATATGAACTTCTCCAAGTCCAAATAACTTTTTAGTAGAAAGCTTCTACCTTGACCATGAACCAGAAAGTATCTTCCCTCGGATCTCATCTAGATACATAACAGAATGACCTGCTCTGATACCAATTAAAATTCTGGTACATGTGCAGAATTCAGATGTCCTAGAACATGCCATTCGACATCTGGTCTGACATGAACACAAAGGGCAAGGTATATAACAATAATTAAGGTACTGAAAAGATAAAAGCAAGACACACAGGATTATTTACCCAGTTCGGTTTAACACACCTACTCTGGGGGCTACCAAGCCAGGGATGAAGTCCACTATCAGTAGTATCAATTCAAAGCTAAACTCTCCTTTTACAGCTCATCACTTAATCACTACCCAATGACCCTTCTACCTAGATCCTCTCTAGCTATGAGAAACTGTTCTCACTCTCAATCATCGCAATGATGTCTAGCAGTCAACAATCTGCCACTGCATCAACGACTCTTTACCTACACAACAATTCAACAAGGAAGACACCCTTCCAAGACACAACTTAGAGTTACTTAAAAGCTTCCTCCAAGAACAATACTCCTCTTACTTAGCAGCTTTGAGGATCACACTAACAAACTGTCCAACTCACATGTTGAGTGGTACAGGAACCAACCCTAATACTAGAACTTTTACATCTTTGGTTCAGTTACAAAACTAGGTTACAAAGCATCTATATATAACCTATTCCCAACTGGATTTGGGCCTACAAAAACACAGCAAATGAGCTGCTACAAGTCAGCAGGAACTTCTGCTACAAAATAGGACTTCAATCTATAACCTCCTAAAATATCTCCATATTTAGAAATTGTATATTTTCCAATAATCTTCTTAATTACATATTTGAATCTTCAGACCTTTTAATTCAGCGCCACATAGAATTTGCATATTACTCCCTGAATCTTCTGCATCTGTTAAGACATAACAGAAACTTTGATTCACTTCAGTTCTAGCGCAATGTCGAATGTTCCTGCAAGGGACATCTTGATACGACATGTTGTTCCAGATGTTGAAACTACTTCAGCTCAACATGTTCCATTGCACACTAGGACTTCTTGCTCAACCCGTTCTTCTTTAGCAAGATAAAACATCCTATCTAACATATTGTTGTTATTATTTGTTTTACAAAATTAATGTCAACCCTTAAAATTAAAGAGCTAACATGTATCCCCTTATTTCTTCTAACATTGTAACCAAAGGTTTTGGTCCTGGAAATTTCTTCCTAAAATTGTTGTATAGGTTTCTTACACAAAACCTCTGTTCAACACTTGGTAACAATTCATCCATGGCTGGGAGAAGACCCTGCAAATGCATAAAAATTCAACATTAATTTCTAAATTAAGAAATACATTCAAACTTAAATAAAGGCAATAAATCTAGTGGTACCTTTTGCTGATCAGAAATGAAAGTGTAGATCCTACATTCTTCTCTTCCACCCCGATCATCAATGAGGAGCTTTAAAAACCAAGTCCAAGAGTCTCTATATTCCCCTTCCACCACAACAAAGGCAATAGGCAACATTTGGTCATTAGGATCTGTTCCTATTGCAGATAAAATCTGGCCACCACATAGACCCTTTAAAAAACATCCATCAAGGCCAATAATTGGCCTACACATTTTGAAACTCTTCTTGCAAGCATCATAACAAATATAAAACCTCTTGAAATAAGGTCTTGCATCCTCAATACCCTCTTGCACTGGTGTGACATTTATCTTAACAGTTGAACCAGAATTTGTCCTCAAAATTTCATGACAGTAGTCATAAATCCTAGTGTAATATCCTAAATAAGATCCATCTACCATATCCCTGGCTGCAAATCTGGCCCTAATAGCCTTTGTCTTGTTAACACCTACATTCCATTTCTTGAGTGCCTTCTCCGTAATATCCTTTAGCTTAAGCTTAGGATTGTTTTTCAATGTATTTTGCAACCTCTTGCTTAGCCATTTCGTGCTCATCATCTTAACATTATACTCTCTAGCACAATTATGTGTGTCAACTAATTTCCTAAGCTGCCAAGTATCCTCATCAGGAAGCTTTCCACAATAGGCCTCCCATTGACATCCAGATTTACATACCACCTTCACTACTATGTTGTCATTTTTTAGAAACTTTAGACCTCTCCCATTCTGAACAACATATGTTTGAATGGCTTCCTTAAAATCACTTTTGGTATTAAAATAGGTTCCCAACTCCCATTTATAGTTAGACATGTCTTTCATAGCCTTGAAAATTGGATGTTTCCTCTTCCTTGGTTCTTCATCATCCTCAGTATCACATCCACTGTCTAACTCTTCACTGTCATACACAACTTCATTCTCCTCTCCACTATCTGCTTCCCCTTTCCTTTTCTTCATTTTACTAGTTCCTTCATGTGTCTCATCATACTCCACCATTTTGACAACATGTTCTTCATCATAATCAAGACTAGCATCAGAATCACTAAAATCAAGCTCCAAGGCACTATCATAATTAAATGATGAATCCTCACTATCATCAGATGAAGTATCATTCCCATCATGCACCTGACCATGAATCCCATCACCATTCATATTCCTAAGACCCTCACCAGAATTCATATTCTCAACACCCTCTTTCTCAACACCTTCTTTCTCAACACCCTCTTTCTCAACACCCTCTTTCTCAACACCCTCAGCAGAATTCATATTCTCACCATCCTTGACACCCTCTACAAAATTGTTTACATCCTTAAGGACTTGATCAACAAGTTCAGCAACAATATCATACTGTTCTTCATTCACAACATCCAAAGGTTCTTCATTTAATATGTCCTCCTCCATGTTTGTAGGTTCTTCATTTAATGTGTCACCCTCATCAACATACTCAGGTTGGGATAATGGGTGTTTAATGTATATGTCGACCTTCAGGTGTACCCTACATAGGCCAGCTATCTCTAACGCACCTTTATCATCACTGAGCACATTAATCCCAAATGTAGGATCCTTGTAGTAGATGTTGTCTACCTCAGTATAGCCTATATCTTTCAAAACACCTATCAACTCAAAATACGACCACCTATCAACATCTACCTGTAATTCGTTGCATTTACCCCGCACGTAGTTCGTTTTATCAGAATCCATAAATTCCCCACTATGATGAATGTTGAGGTTAATCAATTCTTCCATTTCAACCTAATATCATAAACAAGCAGAAATTTTACGAAAAGAACAATAAAAACCCTAATTTCAAAAAGGGGGCGACCAACCCTAGATTATAGAAAACTAACGTTCTATCTACACACAAACCCTAGACTACAGAAAACGTAAATACTACGAAACGAACATAGCCATTTACCAGGATAATACTTCGTCTTCAATGGTATCTCTGCGAATCTTCGTCTTCGTCTTCACCCTCGATCGTCTTCGTTTTCGTGTGACTGTTCTAGGGTTGGAGGCATGGAACTGAAATGACTTAATGAAAATTAGAGAGGGAAATGAATTGAACTATAACCACCATTCCAAATCCCCATTCATAAACGTCCACATCAGCACACCCATGCCATGTCATCAAGATTTTAATTAAAATTTTAACTTCTCTAACGGCGAGGACAAACGTGGACCTATTTAAAAACGTATGGGACCAATTTGGAACTTTTAAAAGCTAGAGGAACTATTTGGACCTACCCCTATAGCTAGAGGACCAAAAAGGGTATTAAGCCTTTTTATTATTTAGATCATTATTTGAATTGGACTGAACATGTAGGTATTTAACATAGAAATTGGAAATAGATTTTTTTGTGAAAAGGATATAATGGATAGTTAATAAAATGGATTTAAGAAATACAAAGATTGTATATTGAAAGGATAGAAATTGGAAAATGGCTTTTGGAATTGTAATTTGGATGGATAAAAAAATGGAGATTTATAAAATGCGTATATTGGTTTAAATGGATAATTGATGAATTATGGATTTTGTAATATGGAGTGGATTTAGAAATATAAATTTTTATGGAAGTGGATGATTGGAAATGGATATTGGATAATAAAAATGGGTTAGAAATGGATTATAAATGGATAAAACTGGACAAATTTGGATAATTGGTTAATGAATGAAATTAGAAAAAAATGGAATTGGTTTAGAAAAAGAAATGGTTTAAGGAATGGAAATGAATAATGAAAATGGATTTGAATCTTGAGAAAAAAAAAGGATATGGAAGGGTAATCCTGATTTTTAGCCCAAAGCCAATCTGGACTTTTTCACAAGCCTCTGATAAAGTGCATACAGCTACCACCGAATAAACCCAACTGAACAACATCCATTGAAGTCATGGCCATCTGAATAAATCATCCTCTGAATAAGTTCTGAACACTTCAAAATTCGTCTGAATCAGTCTCTGGGAAAATAAATCCACAGATGAACCCAATTGAACTTAGACTGATGAACTCTGATCATGATGAATCTGATTTTTCTGAACTCAAGCTTGACATGAACTACTGCTTAATAACCTGATGAATCTCAACACAAGACATCTTGCATTTGAACAGCCACTACTTGAGAAATAGCCTACTGAAACAGATATCTTGCACTTGAAGCAATCACTTGGTAGTTTGACCAAGATCAGGTCAAACATCCATCTGAACTGAATCACAATTGAATAGCCACAATTGTCTTGAAATTAGGCCTTTGTTTTGACAAACCTGCACAACACACAGAGAGAGAATTTGCAGCAAATTTTTGGTATTTTTGTTAGAGGTTAGTGAACAGAAACAAGCAAGAATAAAAACACACAGATACTGGTGATCTTATTTGTGATATGAGATGAAAAATGAAATGTGGGATCTTAGGGGTAAAAATTAGGGTATTACAGCCGCCCCTATTTAAGTTTCTTCTATTTGGAGATATGAAGATGGACATCTTTGTCTCGACGAGATACAAGAGACTTAAATATAGCAATAAACCCAAAGTTTTGGCCCTAAGAGACCACAAAATGATATGATCATGCAAACGATATGCAGACACAAGACCACTATGGGGAGAAAATGCCACAGGAGACAAACAAAACGAAGAACGGGAGAAAGAAACTCCACCAGGGAAACATCTCACGGGAGACCACCAACTAGTCGGGGAACATACCGCACAACTACTGGGACTCATCTGAGGAAAAGATTCAAACTGGGGATAACTGTATATGGAAATAAACCACAACACAATAAGGACATAACTCAATAGGGAAGACTTAGCACAGCAAGGCTCCACTGGGGAAAATTAATACCTCAACAATGAACTATCTCTAGCATACCGAAGAGACTAACCATTCATCGGAGTAACAAATTCTCAACAACGAACTGTCCCGTCAAACCGAAGAGACTTACCATTCATTGGAGTCACAAAATTCTCAACAACAAACTGTCCCGTCAAACCGAAGAGACTTACCATTCATTGGAGTCACAAAATTCTCAACAACGAACTGTCCCATCAAACCGAAGAGACTTACCATTCATTGGAGTCACAAAATCTCAACAACGAACTGTCCCGTCTAACCGAAGAGACTTACCATTCATCGGAGTAATAAATTCTAAACAACGAACTGTCTCGTCAAACCGAAGAGACTTACCATTCATTGGAGTCACAAAATTCTCAACAACGAACTGTCTTATCAAACCGAAGAGACTTAACATTCATTGGAGTCACAAAATCTAAACAACGAACTGTCCCATCAAACCGAAGAGACTTACCATTCATTGGAGTCACAAAATCTCAACAACGAACTGTCCCATCAAACCGAAGAGACTTACCATTCATCGGAGTCACAAAAGGTATTAACTGCATCACCTCAGGCTTCTCAAATAAAGGAATGCCACGAAACAGTATTGAACCTTCCAAAAGGGGAATCATACACATATTTCAGCTGAAGGGCGCAGAATCCTCAAAGGTGCAAAATAAATGCACTCTCAATCTAGGTTTCACAGCCTAGAGATCCAAACAAAATTTGCAGGGGACCAAAGTTCAAGACAGGAACAAGATGGAGAGAAACGGTCAAACAAGACTCATCCCAAGGAGGATATATCTCAATTGGGGACTAATTTCATCCAGATAATGAACTGGAGAGGAAACTGAATCAAAACCTTCCACGAGAAATAAACTCAGTGGGGAATTAACAAAGATATGCATTTTTCTGCTTAGGGGTCGACACTCTAAATGGAGAGAGGACACACATGCTCTGCGGGGATAACAACACCAGAGAGCAAAGAAGCACCAAAACAAATGTAAAATGCAAAAAGAACCAACAACATGCTATGCACAACAAATGAATGTGCATGCGATGCTTATGAGTATGAATATGCTGACAAAACAGACATAAGGGAATAAGCAGAGGGTGGAATAAACATCACTACACCACTGAATACTCGGCTAAGCTCAACAAAATGGAGATGTCATTAGCAACTCTGCTAGGCATTTAGCCGAAGAAATCCTGCAAGAGATAAACAAAAGCCATCAAAGGAAAATAAATCTTACTATAAGGCTCAAATCTTGCTGGAGAAAGGAAGATACTCCTTGGGGGGAGAAACCCAAATATCAATCTTCTAATATAGATGATCCACAAAGAGGATAACAACATAAACTCTGCTTTGAGGACAGCAGGAAAGCTGTCGAGGAATCATTCAACCCAAATCTTTCTGAATCTTTCTGGGGATCTTAAAATTCAAAGGAACCATCACTTCAAAAGGATGAAGAGATCTACTGCAGAGAAATAATGAATCCGCTGGGCATTGTAAACATATAAACATCTATGCAAAAATCCACTGGGAAAACAAGGCAGATCTGCTGGAGATACGAGAACACTCTCAGAGGATTAACCAATCCGAGCAAGGCATCCTGGACTTGCCGAGAAAACAACAACAGGTCAAACTGTGGGGGATTTTAGATAAATACTCATACAAAATGAGAGAAAACCCAGCAGGTGACTAAAAGAGATATCATCAGCTACTTCACTGGGGAATAGCCACATTAGTGATGCACAATCTTCACTAGGAGGAATGGGCACTTCCTTACCATATTCTACCATGGTAGTATTGTACTTATACGGAACAGCTTTGTCAGATTCATAGGGTACCGGACCGGGCAACCGAATAACCAAAGGCGTAACAGCTGTCTTCCGACTATCATAAGAGATAACAACTCTTTCAGGAATATTAAAGCGTGGCTCAATAGCATTCACCTCATTCTGATATTTGTCTCTCTTAGCAGTGACTTCAATCAAATTCTCGTCCATCATCCTTTGAATATCCCTCTTCACTATCACACAACCACGAGGATTCACAAAACAGATATAGCAAGTCGCACAATCATGATCAATATCATGGTATTTACTCAAAAGTTCATGCATTTCCACAAGAGATCTTCGAATCCAACGGATATCAAAAATTTTGAATGTACCAGGACAACCATAAACCATATTGACAGATGCCTTGCCATGATTAGGCAGCGGATTCGATCGGACATTAGGGTTGGAATCTTCGAAAGACAAAATACCACTTCTAGCCAACCTTTGCACTTCTATCTTCAATGGATAACAGTTCTCAGTATCATGTCCAGCTCCTCCCTGATGGAAAGCACAATGAGCTTCAGGCTTATACCACCATGGTGAATCTTTTGGAATAGCTGGCGGTGGACGGGTCTGAACAAGATTCTTCTTAATTAAACAAGGAAGCAATTCCGTGTATGTCATCGGAATCAGATCAAAATCCTTCTGGAAACGGCCTCATTGATTGTTTGGCTGAGTACGTTGTTGCTGAGTAGGAGCTGCCTGAACAACAGGAGCTGAACTGATAACAGAAGCGACAGATGCAACATGTTACTGACACTGATTGTTTCTATTGAGAGGTCTTCTATACCTTTCTAGAGAAACGGCATTAGTTTCTCCTTCTTTCTTTTTGGTAAATCCTCCACTATATTTTTTGGAACTTCCAGTAGAATTGCCATCTTTCAACAAACGTCCCTCACGGACACCCTCTTCCAATCTCATCCCCATATTAACTATCTCAGTGAAATCACTCGAGGCACTAGCAATCATACGCACATAATAGAAAGGACTCAGAGTTTTCAGAAAAATCTTAGTCATCTCTTTCTCTTCCAAAGGAGGGTTGATCTGGGCAGCAATCTCGCGCCATCTCTGCGCATATTCTTTGAATGTCTCCTTGCCCTTCTGAGCCATTGCTCGAAGCTGGTCGCGATCGGGAGCCATATCCACATTATACTTATACTGTTTCACAAACGCCTCACCCAAATCTTCGAAAGTGCGAACTCGAGTAATGTCAAGTCCCATATACCATTTCAAAGCTGCGCCAGACAAACTATCTTGAAAGTAGTGAATGAGGAGCTGATCATTATCCTTATGAGCCGACATCTTACGGATAAGAGGATTAACCAACATGTTATGCACAACAAATGAATGTGCATGCGATGGAGAGAAACGGTCAAACAAAATTTGCAGGGGACCAAAGTTCAATACAGGAACAAGATGGAGAGAAACGGTCAAACAAGACTCATCCCAAGGAGGATATATCTCAATTGGGGACTAATTTCATCCAGATAATGAACTGGAGAAGAAACTGAATCAAAACCTTCCACGAGAAATAAACTCAGTGGGGAATTAACAAAGATATGCATTTTTCTGCTTAGGGGTCGACACTCTAAATGGAGAGAGGACACACATGCTCTGCGGAGATAACAACACCAGAGAGCAAAGAAGCACCAAAACAAATGCAAAATGCAAAAAGAACCAACAACATCCTATGCACAACAAATGAATGTGCATGCGATGCTTATGAGTATGAATATGCTGACAAAACAGACATAAGGGAATAAGCAGAGGGTGGAATAAACATCACTACACCACTGAATACTCGGCTAAGCTCAACAAAATGGAGATGTCATTAGCAACTCTGCTAGGCATTTAGCCGAAGAAATCCTGCAAGAGATAAACAAAAGCCATCAAAGGAAAATAAATCTTACTATAAGGCTCAAATCTTGCTGGAGAAAGGAAGATACTCCTTGGGGGGAGAAACCCAAATATCAATCTTCTAACATAGATGATCCACAAAGAGGATAACAATATAAACTCTGCTTTGAGGACGGCAGGAAAGCTGTCGAGGAATCATTCAACCCAAATCTTTCTGAATCTTTCTGGGGATCTTAAAATTCACAAGAACCTTCACTTCAAAAGGATGAAGAGATCTACTGCGGAGAAATAATGAATCCGCTGGGGATTGTAAACATATAAACATCTATGCAAAAATCCACTGGGAAAACAAGGCAGATCTGCTGGAGATACGAGAACACTCTCAGGGGATTAACCAATCCGAGCAAGGCATCCTGGACTTGCCGAGAAAACAACAACAGGTCAAACTGTGGGGGATTTTAGATAAATACTCATAAAAAATGAGAGAAAACCCAACAGGTGACTAAAATAGATATCATCAGCGACTTCACTAGGGAATAGCCACATTAGTGATGCACAATCTTCACTAGGAGGATAAATCTCTGAAAAACAATCCGGAGAGAAGTACATCTTGAACTTGCCGGGGGAAATGAGAAATTAACCTCACTGCTTTATGATTGGAAATGATAATACACTGCCTCCGTTGGAGGATGATCAAGGATAAATCCCTGGGTAGAACAACCTGGAGAGAAAAACATCCACGAGACAAGATGAAACACGACAAGCGATTAGCACGTCAATGCTTCTTATAAGAGAATAACACCGCTCTCTGTTTGGGGACATCCAAAGCAATAACAACACGTCTAGAGGGTAAAACTCTGAGTGAAGATTCCTCATATGATTTCGGCTGGGGACAGCAAAAATGCATCTCTGCGTGGGGATCACCATTAAGGAGAAGTGGGCCTCAAAGCTACTCAACTGCCTGACCATAATCAGCTGGAGAGGATTCGGATCAAGACCTAGTTGGGGGAAAGCCAAACAGCATTGGACCTTATGAATTCAAACCCATCACCTTGTCAACAACTGATCCCATTCATAGGAACAAGTTCTGCGAAGGAAATATCAACAAACTTTACTGGGGATCTGTCAATAAATTCTGCCAAAGAAGCGAGAACGAACCCTGTTGAGGAAGACATTGATGCTACCATTCTTGGTATAACTGTTGACATTCTTTCTTATATTCATAAATCAAAGGAAAATGTTTTTATAATTTTCAAAAATTTAAATCAATTATTTACATTTTGTTTCAAAAATCATCATCAAAAATAAATGAAATTTTGCAAACAGAAACAAAATAAGAATTGCAAACAAAGTGACAAAGGCCCAAATTTTATTAATAGAATGGAAGTCCGCAAATGGCATAACTCCATGGATCATTACAAAGTTTGAAAAATGGTAAATACATGGAAAGGGTTACATTGAAATACAACGACCACTATTCTCCCTAACAACTTTGAATTCCACTGTGCTCAAAACTTTAGTTGAGGATGATTGAAGCAGAATCCTTAATGGACAATGTTGCTTTCAAATGATCAAGACTGGCCAGATGCAGTTACTTTCCATAATCCCTAACTTTTTCATAGATTGCCCTTTCGGGTTTTCAATCTACCGGGACGACTATTTCTGTTTTTGTCTCTAATTTTTGCCTGGACCGCCCTTTCGGGTTTTCAGCCCACCGAAACGCTCATTTTTGCCTAAGTCGCCCTTTCGGGTTTTCAACTTAGCGAGTTGTTCTTTTATTTTTAGGCGAAGCATTTCTTGACTGCATCGGCATTCACAGGATGAGTGAACTCTTCACCATCCATAGTTGCAAGAAGTAATACACCGCCAGAGAAGGCTCTCTTAACAACATATGGGCCTTCATAATTAGGAGTCCACTTGCCCCTAGAATCATTGGTAGAAGACGAGATCCTTTTGAGCATGAGGTCGCCTTCTCTGAACACACGAAGTCGAACCTTCTTATCAAAAGCTTTCTTCATTCTATGTTGATACAATTGGCCATGACACAAGGCCGTCATTCTTTTTTCTTCAATAAAATTCAATTGGTCATATCTGTTCTGACACCATTCAGCCTCAGACAAATCAGCTTCCATCAAAACTCTCATTGAAGGGATTTCAACCTCTACCGGGAGCACTGCTTCCATACCATAAACAAGAGAGAAAGGGCCCCCTGTTGAAGTGTGGACGGATGTACGATACCCATGCAAAGCAAAAGGGAGCATTGTTGTTAGATAAATGAAATATGTATGATGTTTTGTGGTATTTGGATTCTGGTGTATGTTTGTGGTGAGAAATCTATATGTGCATTTCTGTGTTAATATATAATTATATGCAACTGTATTATGATTGTTTTTCTCACCCTTCTGCTGTTTTATAATGCTCTATGAGGCATTACAGATTAGAGTCGCTGGAGGTATTTTGTGAAGCTTTGCGTCTTCATTCTTTTGTCGGTCGGCTCTGATATGTGACACCGTGTAATTAGGGAGGCCGTTAGTGATTATTGTGTATTATGTATATATATCGTTTGGCTTGTGCATGTATAATTTGAAGTATGACAACTTTTCATGTGATATATATATATATATATTATTCAATTTTAGATTTTCCGCTTTTATTCTAATTCTGAAATGTGGGTGTAAGGAACTGAGTTCCTCTATTGATTGCTACCCCACTGTTGCATATCTTTATGAGCAGGTGTTGTATGTATTGTTTCAAATTGATGTGACCCTTCGGTCTATGCTGTGAATTTCAATTATACTCTGACGAAATTTTGAATTTTCTTTTACCGCTTTATTTAATTGGGGGTATAGATTGGGGGTGTTACATTAAGTGGTATCAGAGCCAGTCCGTGTCAGTTGTGTCAGTCCTTGTTGGTCGTTGTGTTTGGAGTGGGTTGTGTGTTTAACCATAAGTGCTGTTATTGGAAATTAACAGAATATGGCTGGAAGAAACGATGCTGCTTTGGCTGCTGCTATGCAAGCTATGGCTCGTGTTGTGCAGGGTGCACCTAATGCTGGAGAGAATGATGAGTTTAGAAAGAATAAACCGTCTGTCTTCAAAGGGAGACATAATCCTAATGGTGCACAGATTTGGCTGAAAGAGATTGAGAGGATTTTCAGAGTTATGGATTGTACTGAGGACAGTAAGGTGAGACTGGGAACTCACATGTTACAGGAAGAAGCGGATGACTGGTGGGTTAGTACACGTCCTGTGTTAGAAGCTGGTGATGAAGAGGTAACTTGGGATTTGTTTATCCAGGAGTTTCTGAGGAAGTATTTTCTCGAGGATGTTAGAGAAAAGAAGGAAATTGAGTTCTTGGAACTGAAGCAAGGTAATATGTCTGTAATTGATTATACTGCTAAGTTTGTGGAACTTGTGCAGTTTTATCCTCACTATGCTGAAGCGACCGCAGAATTTTCTAAGTGTGTGAAGTATGAAAGTGGATTGCGTCCTGAGATTAAGCAGGCAATCGGTTATCAGAGGATAAGGAGGTTTGCTAATTTGGTGGAGTGTTGTAGGATTTGTGAAGAGGATAGTAAGGCTCATTCTACACATTACAAAAGTGTAAGTGACAGGAAAGGGAAGCAATAGTTCCGTGGTGGTCCGTATGTGACACCAGTTGATAAAGCTAAACAAAGGGGTACTTTTGATCGAAGGTCAGGTGGAGGAGGTATGTCTGGGCCTCTGAGATGTTATAGGTGTGGTGATGTGGGACATCGTCAGTCCAAATGTAAGAAAGATTTGAGGAAGTGTTCTAATTGTGGAGGTGTAGGACATGTTGTTGCTGATTGTGATAGGAAGAATGTGGTTAAGTGTTTCAATTGTGGTGAACCTGGTCATATTAGTACGAAGTGTCAGAAACCGAAGCAAGCTCCAGCTAGTGGGAAGGTATTTTCTTTGGCAGGAACTCAGACTTCCAGTGCAGATCGTCTGATCAGAGGTACTTGTTTTATTAATAGTACGCCTTTAGTTGCTATTATTGATACTGGAGCAACTCATTTGTTTATTTCGTCTGAGTGCGCGAAGTGTTTGAATCTTGTGTTGTCTTTGATGGGTGGTGAGATGATTATTGATACTCCAACAATGGGGTCAGTAACTACTTCTTTGGTTTGTTTAAGTTGTCATTTGACCATTTATGGTAAAGACTTTGTGATGGATTTAGTGTGTTTGCCGTTGGAGGGTTTAGATGTGGTTCTGGGAATGAATTGGTTGCAATTCAATCGAGTTCATATTGATTGTTATCATAAGTTGGTAAGGTTTCCTTCTCTTGAGGAAGACGAAAACTCGAGTTTATTATCTACCAAAGAGTTGAAGAGACTTTTGGCGGATGAAGCTCAGTTGTTTGGATTGTTTGCATCGTTGACGGTGGATAGTCAAGTTTCACTTGATGTGTTTCCTGTTGTGTGTGAATTTCCTGAAGTATTTCCTGAGGATATTTCGGACTTTCCGACTGAGAGAGAGGTGGAGTTTTCTATAGATCTAGTTCCTTGTACTAGACCTGTATCTATGGCACCTTATCGTATGTCGGCATCTGAGTTGGTTGAGTTAAAGAAGCAGTTGAGTGAGTTGTTGGAAAAGAGGTTTGTAAGACCAAGTGTTTCTCCTTGGGGTGCTCCAGTTTTATTGGTGAAAAAGAAAGATGGAAGCATGCGGTTGTGTATCGATTATCGTCAGTTGAACAAGGTGACGATTAAGAATAAGTATCCTCTTCCAAGAATTGATGATCTGATGGATCAGTTGGTTGGTGCTTGTATGTTTAGTAAGATTGATTTGAGATCCGGTTATCATCAGATTAGGGTGAAAGAGGAAGATATTTAGAAGACGGCTTTTAGGACACGATACGGTCAATATGAATATTCTGTGATGCCGTTCGGGGTTTCTAATGCGCCAGGTGTGTTTATGGAGTACATGAATCGTATTTTCCATGAGCAGTTGGATCATTTTGTGGTGGTGTTTATTGATGATATCTTAATTTATTCTAAGTCTCGGGAGGAGCATACGGAACATTTACGTATTGTTTTGCAGGTTTTGAAAGAAAGGAAGCTTTTTTCCAAATTGTCTAAGTGTGAATTCTGGTTATCGGAAGTGAGTTTTCTTGGACACGTAATTTCAGGTAACGGTATTTCTGTGGATCCATCTAAAGTAGAAGCAGTTCTACAATGGGAGGCTCCGAGATCTGTTACTGAAATTCAAAGCTTTTTGGGGTTGGTCGGATATTATCGAAGGTTTATTGAGGGTTTTTCTAAACTAGCACTTCCTTTGACCCAGTTGACTTGTAAAGGGCAAGCGTTCATTTGGGATATTCGGTGCGAAGAGAGTTTTAACGAGCTGAAGAGAAGATTGACGACAGCTCCGATTTTAATCTTGCCGAATCCTAATGAACCATTTGTGGTTTATTGTGATGCTTCGTTGATTGGTCTAGGTGGTGTTCTGATGGAGGAAGGTAAGGTGGTGGCTTATGCTTCAAGGCAATTAAGAGTTCATGAGAAATATTATCCTACTCATGATCTTGAATTAGCGGCTGTGGTTTTTGTGTTGAAGATCTGGAGGCATTATCTCTACGGTGCAAGGTTTGAAGTCTTTAGTGATCACAAAAGTTTGAAATATTTGTTTGATCAGAAAGAGCTAAATATGAGGCAACGTAGATGGTTGGAATTTCTGAAGGACTACAACTTTGGCTTGAATTACCATCCTGGTAAAGCTAATGTGGTAGTTGATGCATTGAGCCGCAAATCGTTACATATGTCCGCTTTAATGGTTAAGGAGTGGGAATTTTTGGAATCATTTAGAGACTTGAGTTTGGTTTGTGAAGTGACGTCGGATAGCGTGAGGCTTGGGATGCTAACGATTACTAATGATTTTCTGATGACTGTTAGTGAGAAACAAAAGCTGGATGTGAAATTTGTGGAATTGATGTTGGTGGGAGAATAAGATGCGAATAGTGATTTTAAGGTGGATATTAATGGTGTTTTGAGATTCCGAGGTAGGATTTGTATTCCTGACGATGCGGAGTTGAAAAGGATGATTTTAGAAGAAGGACACCGGAGAAATTTGAGTATACATCCAGGAGCGAATAAGATGTATCAGGATTTGAAGAAGATTTTCTGGTGGTCTGGATTGAAAAGAGATGTGGCTCAGTTTGTTTATGCATGTTTGACTTGTCAAAAATCGAAGGTGGAACATCTGAGGCCTAGTGGTTTGTTGCAGCCGTTGGATATTCCTGAGTGGAAGTGGGATAGCATTTCCATGGATTTTGTAACGGGGTTGCCAAATACTCAGCGAGGGCATAATGCTATTTGGGTGGTTGTTGATAGGCTGACTAAATCGGCTCATTTTATTCTGATTGACATCAGTTTTACTTTGGAGAGGTTGACGGAGATTTACATCAGTGTGATTGTGAAGTTGCTTGGGGTTCCGTTAAGTATTGTTTCTGATCAAGATCCGAGGTTTACTTCGAGATTTTGGGAAAGTTTACAGAAGGCGTTGGGTTCTAAATTGAGATTGAGTTTGGCTTATCATCCACAGACGGATGGTCAGACGGAGAGGACGATTCATTTGTTGGAAGATTTGTTGAGAGCGTGTGTTTTGGAACAAGGTGGTGCGTGGGATAGTTATCTTGCATTGATTGAATTTACGTATAATAACAATTTCCATTCTAGTATTGGAATGGCACCGTTTGAAGCATTGTATGGACGAAGGTGTCGAACACTTTTGTGTTGGCACGAATCTGGTGAGAGTTCGGTGGTTGGACCAGAGTTGGTGTAACAGACGACGGAGAAAGTGAAGTGTATTCGTGAGAAGATGAAAGCTGCTCAGAGTAGACAAAAGAGTTATCATGATCGGAGACGGAAGGACCTTGAGTTCCAAGAGGGTGCTCATGTATTTCTGAGGGTTACGTCGGAAACGGGTGTGGGTCGTGCATTGAAATCGAAGAAACTTACTTCTCAGTTTATTGGTCCTTACCAGATATCCGTGAGAGTGGGTGCTGTGGCTTATAGGGTGGCATTACCGCCGAATCTGTTGAATTTGCACGATGTGTTCCATGTTTCACAGCTTCGGAAGTATGTTCCGGATCCTTCGCATGTGATTCCGATGGACGAGGTTGAGGTAAGGGAGAACCTTACAGTTGAGGCATTACCAGTTAGGGTTTTGGATCGCGAGGTGAAGCGGTTGAGAGGCAAGGATATTGCACTTGTGAAAGTGGCGTGGGGAGGCGCTGCTGAGGGCAATTTGACTTGGGAGTTGGAGAGTCGGATGCGGGAGTCATATCCGGAGTTTTTCGTCTCAGGTAATATTTCGAGGACGAAAATTTCTAAGTGGGGGAGAGTTGTAACGCCCCAGTTTTGTGTGAGTTTTATTTAATCGAGTCATTTGATTATTTTATTATTATTTTATTATTATTTTATTATTATTTTATTTTATTCTCGACTTTTATTTGGAAATATGTTATTTTTCAATGTTGTGATGTTTTATCGCGTTTTGGGAACGTTTGCGAGAAAATTGAGTGTAGGGGTAGTTTAGTCTTTTTGGGTGGTTAGATATTTTGATTTTTATAAAAATAAAAAAGTAGTAAGAAAAGACAGAAAAAGTAGAAATAAAAGAAAATAGAGAGAAAAGAGAAGAAGAAAAAGGAGAAGAGAAAGAGAAGAGGAAAAAGAAGAAAAAGAGGAAAAACTTGGGGATTTAGGAACCGATTCAACCGACTTTTCAAACGCGAATTTATCGGGTAAGGGTGCGAAACTCGATTATACTATGTTTGTGTATGATTATGTATGTTTGTGTGTAAATTTTGTTGTTTTTTTCAAATATAGGTCGAAATGAGAAAAATGGTTAGAAATCGATGTCTTCACAGACGAAAGTCGGAATAAATCGCGTAGTAGAGTCGTGTGATGTTGGGTCGTGTTTTAGCGTGATCGTTTGATTGAATTGAGTTGAATTTTTAACTTTTAAGTTTTTGATATATATCGATTTTTTGTGCAAATTGATGTTGTGATTGAGTAAAAGTGTTTGGATATGTCTGGGAGCCTTGGTATAGGTTGATATTTAATCGGAAATGGTCGTTGGTGTGTTTTCGAGTGGTTTTGATCGAGTTTGGAATTGGGTTAAATTGATAAAACTATGTTTCAAATATTTCAAAAATGGAAAATGTGTTGGATGGTCTTTTAAAGTGAGAATATTGTAGTACGTTGAATTCTGAGACTGAGGCTTTTTACGGAATCGAAATCGGAGGTCCGGAAGGCTTCCGACGATGAAAAATGCAATTTCTGGGCCCTGACACGGCCCGTGTCACACAACACGGGTGGCCGTGTCAGCCTACTGTCTAGGGAGGGTGGAAACGCGAAAAAAAAAGTGAAATTTAGGATTTTGAGTGACACGGGCCGTGTCCCACAACACGGGTGGCCGTGTCAGCCCTGCTGTAGATTTTTCTTTCAAAATTGTTTCGATCGTAACTTTTGATCCGTAAGTCCGTTTTGACCCCCGTTTGAAGCGTTGGAAAGCTAATGAAATATTCTTTACATTAAAAATGGTTTGGAGGGTACAAGATGATTTAATTAATTCGTGTTTTTGAAAAATAGTCGGGTTGTCGGGTTTTTATCGCGTTAACTGTGTGCGTAATTGATGTGTATCATGCAAGGTGCTGTTGTATGATGTAAATGCATGTGTTTAGATGTTGTTGTGATGATTTGTGGCCGTATGGTAATTAAATGCATTGTTTTGGGCATAAGTGCAAAGTGTGATTTTGTTGATGTAGATGAATGCATTTATGTGTGTGCATATTAAATGTCATGCGTCATTATATGCCAAGCATCATGAAATGCATTCTTGTGACGTCCTGAGTGACGGATTGATTCCAGAGGGGATCTTCTATAACATCATGAGCCTTAAACATAAGAGGACCGAAAGCGATTTGATATATCGTGAGCCTTAAAAATAAGAGGACCGAAAGCGATGGTTATAGACGATCGTGTGCCCATGTGGGGTGTGAGCGATCGGATCGTGAGCCTTATACAAAGAGGACCGAAAGCGATCCATAAACGTCGTGAACCTTATACAAAGAGGAACGAAAGCGACGGGGAACATCGTATGCCCGACGGGGAGTTACACTAAGTAACGAGCGATGGTTCCGATAGTTCCTGAGTGAACTAGTGATGAGAAATATTGGGAGTCGGTACCGCATGGCATGTGCATAGAGTCGTTGTGTCGGTCTCTGTGCATTTGTATAAATCATAAATATGATTGACTATGTGTGAGAATTGTGAATGGATTAATCGTGTATGGAATTGATGAATTGATATTCTTGGTGATAATTGCATTGTGTACGATTAATATGCATTGTTGTTAGATAAATGAAATATGTATGATGTTTTGTGGTATTTGGATTCTGGTGTACGTTTGTGGTGAGAAATCTATATGTGCATTTCTGTGTTAATATATAATTATATGCAACTGTATTATGATTGTTTTTCTCACCCTTCTGTTGTTTTATAATGCTCTATGAGGCATTGCAGATTAGAGTCGCTTGAGGTATTTTGTGAAGCTTTGCGTCTTCATTCTTTTGTCGGTCGGCTCTGGTATGTGACACCGGGTAGTTAGGGAGGCCGTTAGTGATTATTGTGTATTATGTATATATATCGTTTGGCTTGTGCATGTATAATTTGAAGTATGACAACTTTTCATGTGATATATATATATATATATATATATATATATATATATATATTATTCAGTTTTATATTTTCCGCTTTTATTCTAATTCTGAAATGTAGGTGTAAGGAACTGAGTTCCTCTGTTGATTGCTACCCCACTGTTGCATATCTTTATGAGCAGGTGTTGTATGTATTGTTTCAAATTGATGTGACCCTTCTGTCTATGCTGTGAATTTCAATTATACTCTGACGAAATTTTGAATTTTCTTTTACCGCTTTATTTAATTGGGGGTATAGATTAGGGGTGTTACAGCTGGAATTTGCACGGCTTGTTTTATGTATGCAAAGAGTGGCTGAGCATGTAGCGTGAAGAGTGAAAAGTGGGCCAGGAGAAAAAGATACAGCTTGGAGTGAAAAAAATAGAAAACGGACCGTGTTACTTTGGTAATTTTTATTATTTTGATCATTATTTGAATTGGACTGAACATGTAGGTATTTAACATAGAAATTGGAAATAGATTTTTTTTTGAAAAGGATATAATGGATAGTTAATAAAATGGATTTAAGAAATACAAAGATTGTATATTGAAAGGATAAAAATTGGAAAATGGCTTTTGGAATTGTAATTTGGATGGATAAAAAAAATGGAGATTTATAAAATGCGTATATTGGTTTAAATGGATAATTGATGAATTATGGATTTTGTAATATGGAGTTGATTTAGAAATATAAATTTTTATGGAAGTGGATGATTGAAAATGGATATTGGATAATAAAAATGGGTTAGAAATGGATTATAAATGGATAAAATTGGACAAATTTGGATAATTGGTTAATGAATGAAATTAGAAAAAAATGGAATTGGTTTAGAAAAAGAAATGGTTTAAGGAATGGAAAGAATAATGAAAATGGATTTGAATCTTGAGAAAAAAAATGGATATGGAAGGGTAATCCTGATTTTTAGCCCACAGCCAATCTGGACTTTTTCACAAGCCTCTGATAAAGTGCATACAGCTACCACCGAATAAACCCAACTGAACAACATCCATTGAAGCCATGGCCATCTGAATAAATCATCCTCTGAATAAGTTCTGAACACTTCAAAATTCGTCTGAATCAGTCTCTGGGAAAATAAATCCACAGATGAACCCAATTGAACTTAGATTGATGAACTCTGATCATGATGAATATGATTTTTTTGAACTAAAACTTGACATGAACTACTGCTTAATAACCTGATGAATCTCAACACAAGACATCTTGCATTTGAACAGCCACTACTTGAGAAATAGCCCACTGAAACAGATATCTTGCACTTGAAGCAATCGCTTGGTAGTTTGACCAAGATCAGGTCAAACATCCATTTAAACTAAATCACAATTGAATAGCCACAATTGACTTGAAATTAGGCCTTTGTTTTGACAAACTTGCACAACACACAGAGAGAGAATTTGCAGCAAATTTTTGGTATTTTGGTTAGAGGTTAGTGAACAGAAACAAGCAAGAATAAAAACACACAGATACTGGTGATCTTGTTTGTGATATGAGATGCAAAATGAAATGTGGGATCTTAGGGGTAAAAATTAGGGTATTACAACTATGACTATTATGACCCACTGGATGACTTGCCTATCTGGCAACCGTACCCATAAGACTTAGGGCAAAAGAGTCAGCCAAACGACAACTCTGCATGGGAAGAAGACTCCAATGATCCTGCTCCGCCAGAAATCAGCGTCATTTCTGAGGACAAACCAAGAAAGAAGGTACCAGACTTTGTGATTCACCGAGGAGTTCGTCGCCAATGGGTTGATGTCGATGTCCCTAAAGTCCTTCATAAGTCTAAGTAATTGCCATCTTTGTTTTAACCTTTCACTTTTCTATAGGGCTCACTTTTCAGTAAATGTCCCTCTTCGCTTTGCCCAAAGCGACAGAGTTTTGTTTTATAGGGCTGTAGTTTCAAGAATTGACAAATCATAAATAAATAATGTCATTCTGTAATTTTCGTAATTATTGATGTTTTCACTTTTCGTTTTTTCAGAAAATGGTAATCCTAAAAAACCCAAAAATAAATAAACGAGCATTTTTCAGAAAATACACTGCACACATTCTTACATTCCCTCTATCTCTTCTAAAAAACAAATCATCACGTCATGAAGATTGCTTGTTTTAAACCCCATTGAAACACACGATCCAATGCCTTCTCCCAACTTTGAATTCCCTGTATTTGAGGCTGAAGAAGAAGAGGACTAAGAAATTCCAGAAGAGATCTCCCGATTACTCAGATAAGAGGAAAGGTCCATTGAACCTCACAAAGAGCCATTGGAAATGGTCAACTTGGGTTCAGAAGAAGAGAAGAAAGAAGTCAAGATTGGGGCACTGCTCAGTTCGACTGTCAAAGAAAGCTTGATAAAACTTCTCAAAGAGTTTCCCAATGTGTTTGCTTGGTCCAATCAGGACATGCCAGGGTTGGATACCAGCATCGTATAACATCATTTACCATTGAAATCAGAGACTGAGAAGGACTCATCCGGACATGGCTATCAAAATCAAAGAGGAAGTGCAGAAATAGATTGATGCAGGTTTCCTCGCCATCTCAGAATATCCTCAATGGTTGGCCAACATAGTGCCAGTTCCGAAAAAGGATGGAAAAGTCAGAATGTACGTAGGCTACAGGGATCTGAACAAAGCCATACCAAAGGACGACTTTCCATTACCGTATATAGACATGCTGGTAGACAGTACAGCAAGGTTCAAAGTCTTCTCCTTCATGGATGGATTCTCGGGCTATAATAAAATCAAAATGGCGTCGGAAGATATGGAGAAAACTTCATTCATCACCCCATGGGGCACATTTTGTTACAAGGTAATGTCGTTCGGTTTGAAGAACGCCGGGGCAACCTATCAAAGGGCCGTGACTACTTTGTTTCACGACATGATGCACAAAGAAATCAAAGTGTATGTCAATGACATGATTACTAAATCTAATACAGAAGAGGAGCATGTGACCCACTTGTCAAAATTATTCGAACGTCTGAGAAAGTACAAACTCCACTTGAATCCCAAAAAATGCACATTCGGTGTTCACTCAGGAAATCTCTTAGGGTTTATTGTCAGCCAGAAAGGAATTGAGGTTGATCCTGACAAGGTCAAGGCCATTCAAGAAATACCTTCGCCAAAGACTGGAAAACAATTCAGAGGATTCCTGGGACGTCTGAATTACATCTCAAGGTTTATATCCCTCATGAACGCGACATGCGCGCCAATCTTCAAATTACTCAAAAAGAATCAAGACTGCATATGGAAAGAAGACTGCCAAAAGGCCTTCGACAGTGTCAAAGAATATTTTTTGAATCCACTGATCCTGTTGCCTCCAGTGGAGGGAAAACCATTGATCATATACCTAACAGTCTTGGAAGACTCTATAGGTTGTGTACTTGGCCAACAAGACGAAACCAAAAGAAAAGAGTCTGCCATCTGTCATACCCCAAATTTTGACCACCTAGATTCCCATCATTGTGCAAATAATCATCACAATATGGATGAACCATCATGCCTCATCGGTCTCCCCAAAGATGGGTGAGCACTCACTATTATCAAATATTAGGGTTTCAAGCCCTCTCAGACCACTTAGACAAAGGATCAATCAAGGAATGACATGATCTTCAACTTGTCTACACTCTCAAACATCCATAATGGATAAAAAAAGACTCCCACTTCAAGGATTAAGCACAAGGCTGCTCCTTTCTAGGTGGCTCAAGCCTCAAGATCGCCAGTGTCACCAAATTAGGGTTTTGGTCGACTAGGGCCTCCAGATGGAAATTTCCCTCTGGGCATGAGCCAATGCTTTAAAGCATATCCTAATATGCTCCATGGAACCTCATGGACCCAAGCATCAAGTCAATTTAGACACAGGGGATGCATTCATAAAAAATTAGGAATTAGGGTTTCTTGACCTAATTCACCCTTAAGTTGACTTTTGGGACAAAGCATGAGCCAAGACCTCAAGAGAGGATTTGAGGGTCTCTAATATACCACATTGATCCATTTACAACAACGGATTGATCCAAGAAGTTTGAGCAATAAGTCTCAATTTCATCTGAACCACAGTTAGGGCTTCGCGGAAAAAGTAAACTGTAGCTTTGATTTTTGACTAGGACATGCTCCTAAACCCTAGGACATGATTCAATACACCCTATGACACCCATGGAACATGTCCATCAAGTTTTATTTAGGTCAAGGACATGATTTCCTAAAGGATTGCACAGTTTGGAATTCATCGGATAAAAAGTCAACTGTTACAAGGTAATGTGTGATTTGAATCATCATTCATCAAGAAAAATCAAAGAAAGTGGGATAACTTGTAAAAGGGGTAACCATAAAAAACTTAGAAAATTTTCTAAGTTATGAACATAGTGGCAAGGGTACCAACTTTGGAGGATCATAACTTCTAAACCACAAAGCCGTTTTTCCCCATCCAAAGCTTGATTTGTAGCCCTCATGGCCCTCTACAAAAACTTCAACTAGACCTCATTCCAATTCATTAGGGATTTTGAGTTATGGGATGATCAAAATCACAAAAAGTGAAAATGTCACTTTTTTCCAACACTTAGTGAAATTTTCACTAAGTCAGAATCTGCCTTCACTTTTTTCCAAATTGAAATTCTGGCACAGATATCAGATGTCCTACACAGATGTTGAGACACTGATATCTAACACAATGAACAAGTTAACAATAATAATAACAGTGCAGAAAGTAAAGAACACAGTGATATGTTTACCCAGTTCGGATCAACAATCCTACTCTGGGGGCTACCAAGCCAGGAACGAAATCAATATACGATAGTATCAATTCACAGATCATACAGCAACCACACCCGGTTACAATCCACTCACTTAATCACTACCCTTCCTATGACTTCTACCTAAGACTCACCTAGGTATGGGGCCCTCCTCAAATCTCTCTTCAATCACAAACCGTGACTGGTTCCTTTCAACACAAGTAACCAAAACGAAAGCCACACTTTCAAAACACACAATTCTTAATACTTCAAAGCTTATGAGAATTGACACACAAGAAACTCAATGCTTAAAAGCTTATGAGTAACTGACAGAACTTACAACACAAAACCAGTCCTTGTACCGTTATCAGAATGATATCAGTTAGGCTCACAAATAATACTCAAAAACCCTAACAAAACACACGTAAGTTCCACACCTAAACTAGGTTTACACCAGTCAATATATATTATTAAATCTGGACTGGATTGGGCTTCAAAACGCAGCAAAGAGACTGCACACAATTCTGTAAAATAAACTCCAAGAAAATAGGTCTTCAATCTAAAGTTTCCTAATATGTCTCCATATTTAGAAAATGTTGAAAATCCAAAAACCAACACACAAAAACTCAACCCAAAATACTTTGGATGCCACATAGGATAACTAAATATTCACAGAATATTCAGTAACAAATACCAACAACAGAATCTTCCTTTTAAACCAAAATCAAACGCGATGTCCTATGATCCAGGATGGGACATCTTTATCCGACATATTTAATGCAGAATATTAGAACATCTTGTTTCAACATCTTGCTACTAGAATAGTTTTAGCAAAATAAATGCCAACCGCAAAATCAAAGAAATAACAATCTCCCCCTTTGGCTTATTTTGGCTAAAACTACACACCAAACAATCTTGCAAAGATAACACAAGAAAAACAACAATATCAGAGACAGCGGCGAAAAACACACCATAACACCAACACAGAACACAGCATAGTAGCAAGAAATTCACACCCAAAAAAAACTCCCCCTCAACTGCAGCAACACAACAACATTCAACATTCTCCCCCTCAACTGCAGCAATAGCACAAGCACACTACTCCCCCTTTTTAGCCATAAATATGACAAAGGCAAGTAGAACAGCTCAAAACAAAAACATAATATAACAAAAGATAATGTTTAGAAGGAGAGACAGAGATATAGTTATCCTAGGTGTTCAGTCAAAACAGCACCAACAACAACAAAACCAGCAAAAAAAATCATCTTCTGCAGTTATTCTGCAGCATCATCATCATCTTTATCTGACCCAGATTCCGCAATTTCTTCACCCTCTCCATCAGTCTCAGCATCAATATCACCACTCCCAGATATAGAGTCATCTGAACCCTGTGCACTCTCTCTATCAGATACACCAGAGGCATCACCTTCAGCAGTTTCCTTGTTATCTTGGTCTTTACCAACTGTTCTAGCAGAAACATTCTTTTTCTCCATGAAAGTTTTAATTAACTGTTCAAGTCTGGACTCCCTAGCAGTGTCTTTTCTGATGGAATCTTCCAGTTCCTTGCACGTCTCTTGCAGCTATGCAATGACTTCATCATCAAGGGTAGCATGACTGGAAGTTTGAGAAGATGTCCCAACAATGTCTGAAACATGTGCCCCACCAAGTAACTTGTAGTGTAGGGACATATGAGGTTTTCTTTTGAGAGCACTGTCACTCCCTAACAAAAGGTTAGGAAACTGATCTAAAATAACACCACAGATCAGGGATGGAAAGCAAATAGGCATCTTGACAGCAGTTGAACTTGCTTGTTTCAAGATTTGTTCAAAGATGTATGTCCCAAAATCAAAAGAGACCTTTTTCCCAATAGCATAAATGAACCTACCAAGTATGGAGGAAATAGTAGATGTATGATTGGTAGGTACCCAGTTCACAACAGTAATCCTGTGGAGAATAGCATATTTAACACTCAGTTTTCCAGAGGACAACTTTTCTTCATTTGGCCAGTGTTTAATACAACCACCTGTAATCTCCTTACACACTTCATTGTCTGTGACCTCTAACTCAGGCTGAGGTTCTTCACACCTGCCCAGAAAGTTATTGATTACTTCAGGAGAAAAAGTGACGACTTTTCCTCTCACAGACACTTTTCTGAAGTTTTTACTCCTGTTATCATCACAATCTTCAGGAATATTCACAACAAATTCCTTGACTAATTTCTCATAGCAGGGTCCTATCTTGGACACAGTTCTCATCAACCCAGCAGCTGCAATAAGATCCATGATTTCTTTGTATTTATTGAAATCCTTACCCAGCTCTCTCTCCAAGGCAATCCTCCTGTGATCCACAACTCTCCACCTATCTGCATTCCTCTGAGAACCATCTGCATAGGTCTTTTTGCATGTAGAGTTTTTCACACCAATGATGTCTTGAACATCTGTTGCAGCCTCATATTTAGACTCACTGTGAGCAGTGACTTTTCTCTTCTTAGTTAGAACAACAACCTTACTCCATTGTTTAGGAGGCCCAGCTCCAACTTTTCCCTTGGTACTATCCACACCTCCAGACTTTCTATGCAATTTTGCAGACTTTGAACCTTCAATCACAACAGTTTTCTCTCTTCTTCTCTTAATTCTCCTTAACATCCCAGCAATGGGTTCCTCATCAGAGGTGAGGTCATCAACATTAATAACTACATCGGCTTTCTTTTTACTCCTTCTTTCGTGACCCATATGAATGGGGACACCATCATCAGTCCTATCTGTAGGGCTGCCATTAGCATTTCCTGTCAAGGATGTTGCAACATCAGACCCAACATCTGTATCAACTCCACTCAAAACCATGGCAACAAACTTCCTAAGTTCCTTATCTTTTCTGACTACATCAGCATCAGTAGGATTCTTGTTTATACCACATGATTCAGTAGCATTCTTCTTTTCAATCAAACCAGACTTACACCCTTTTTCAAACAAGTTTTTTCTAGGGCTTATTTGGTCTACATATAAACTAGTCATCGAGTGAACTTTCTTCCTAGATGAAGAAGATTTAGACTTCTTACCAGGAATATTGACATCCATTGAGTGAGAAACTTGTCGTTTTCCTTTAGGATCAGCCGGTGCTACGTTCAAGGGAGCAATATCAAGCACAAGATCTAAGAGGTTGATCATTTGAAGTGGTTCATCATCTCCAGCATTGGTCTGAGGAGATCCTGAGTTATCAGAAGAGCCATGCATGGATTCTGATGCATGATGTTAATACATTTTCGATTGATCACAAGGCACAATATTGAGGATGTTAAGAGAAAACCCTAAAGCCCGTGAACTTTGGAGAGAAAGGGCAGGAGAAATTTTTGTAAACTATGTTTGATGTAGGTAGAGTGTGTTTTCCCGCCTATTTATATTTTTGAGAAGTGGGCCCAGAGAAGCGCGGCAGTCACAAACTTTGAACACCTGATTCGCCTCAAATGTGCATCCATCAAACTTTCCTTTTAAATTTTCCGCGCTGACATACTTACTAAGTTTAATCTTATTATCACAGTTCACCATGCTTACATTTTGAGTTGCTTTAAAATTGATCAACACCTGTTTTAACTCAGTATTTTTTCCAATAGCTTTCTTAGTTTCCAAGCATATTGCAGTGCTCTCAGACCTCCACAAATAACAATTATCTGATGCTCTCTCGCCTCTCATGACAACCTTACCCTTCTCATTTGTTATCAGACATTCAGAATTGGTAAAGTTGACCCTGAGACCCTGATCACATAGTTGACTCATGCTTATCAAGTTTGCATCTAAGCCTTCAACAAGTAATACCTCCTCCAGATTGGGTTGTCCTGTACAGTCCAATTTTCCAACACCCATTACTCTCCCTTTTGATCCATTACCAAAGGTCACATAGTTAATAGAATAAGAGTTAACATCTGACAAACATCCCTTGACACCAGTCATGTGCCTAGAACATCCACTATCAAAGTACCACTTTTGCCTTGTAGAGACTCTGAAAGACTTATGAGCTATGTGTTCTTCCACAGTATTCTTGGGAGTCCACACCTTCTTTGCTCCAACCCAATCCTGTTCCCTACTAGACTGTAACCCAGTTTTGGGGTAGCCATATAATCTGTAGCAGAAGGGTTTTATATGGCCAAACCTTCCACAATAGTGACATCTCCATCTTTAATTCTTTCTTTTTGTGAAATTCTTCTGATGTCTGTGAGGATGTTGCAACATGTTATTTGGCGTCTTCAATTCTTTCTTAAATTGAGCAGGTGTCACTTCAGGCCATTTTCCCTTGTCTATCTCACTTGAACTTTCAAACCCAAGACCACTAACATTTCCAATATCTCTCCCTGACTTCAGAATCTCATCAAGCACATCAGAGCTACTATTGAGCATTCTGACAGTCTTGATCACATTGTCCAGTTTTGAATTCAGAACAACCACTTCACTTTTCATATCAGAGATAATAGACAAATGCTCTACCTTTTCAGCTTTTAGATGAGCAATAACTCTCTTTTGTTCTTCTCTCTGCTAACATACTTCTTCACTTTTAATGCATAAATTCTTATAGGAAGCAGCCAACTCTTCAAAGTTAAGTTCTTCACTGAGTGACTTTTCATCAGACTCACACACACCTGTTAATGTTGTAACCAGCTTTCCAGACTTCTCATCAGTTTCAGTTTCAGAGTCATCTTCTGACCATGAAACTGATAACCCCTTCTTTTGCCTCTTGAGATAAGTGGGACACTCAGATTTTATGTGCCCAAAACCTTCACACTCATGACACTGAGCTCCTTTCCCTTGGTTGGAATTTTCTTCAGTTCTGGCATTTCTCCCAGCATTCTGGTTTTTGCTGATGTCGAATGGCTTGTCCCTAACATTTGATCTTGACTTCCAATCCATCCTTCTGAACACTTTGTTGAATTGTTTGCCAAGTAACACCAGGTCTTCTGAAAGGCCTTCATCTCTGTCTAGATTACTTTCATCTTCTGAGTCACCTGCCTTTGACACAAAAGCTATACTCTTCTTCTTTTCAGACTTTTCACTGATCCCCAATTCAAATGTTTGAAGTGATCCCACAAGTTCATCCACTTTCATCTTATCTATGTCCTGAGCTTCCTCTATAGCAGTCACTTTCATGTCAAATCTCTTAGGTAGAGATCTGAGGATTTTTCTGACCAGTTTGCTATCAGACATCTTTTCACCTAGGGTACTCGAAGCATTAGCTATCTCAATAATGTTCATGTGAAAGTCATGAATGCTCTCATCTTCCTTCATCTTCAAATTCTAAAACTTGGTAGTGAGAATCTGAAGTTTTGACATCTTCACCTTTGAAGTCCCTTCATGAGCAACCTTCAAGACCTGCCAAGCCTCTTTTGCAATGGTGCAATGTTTAATCAACCTGAAGATATTTTTGTTAACACCATTAAACAATGCATTCATGGCTTTGGAATTTCCCAAGGACCCTTTGTAGTCTGCATCATCCCAGTCTTCCTCTTCCTTCACCACATCAGTAGGATTACCTTCTCCATCTCTAACCTTTGGGGGTTCCCATCCTTTGATAATAGCTTTCCATGCTTGATCATCCATGGATTTGATGAAAGTTATCATCCTTGGTTTCCAATAGTCATAGTTGGAACCATCAAGCAGAGGTGGTTTGTTCAAAAATCCTCCATCCTTGTCCATTGCACCAGAAAGTACCTTCCCTAAATCTCACCCAGAACCAAACAAGGGTGCAAGCTCTTGAGGCCAATTGAAATTCTGGCACAGATATCAGATGTCCTACACAGATGTTGAGACACTGATATCCAACACAATGAACAAGTTAACAATAATAATAACAATGCAGAAAGTAAAGGACACAGTGATATGTTTACCCAGTTCAGATCAACAATCCTACTCTGGGGGCTACCAAGCAAGGGACGAAATCAATATACGATAGTATCAATTCACAGATCATACAACAACCACACCCGGTTACAATCTGCTCACTTAATCACTACCCTTCCTATGACTTCTACCTAAGACTCACCTAGGTATGAGGCCCTCCTCAAATCCCTCTTCAATCACAAACCGTGACTGGTTCCTTTCAACAGAAGTAACCAAAACGAAATCCACACTTTCAAAACACACAATTCTCAATACTTCAAAGCTTATGAGAATTGACACACAAGAAACTCAATGCTTAAAAGCTTATGAGTAACTGACAGAACTTACAACACAAAACCAGTCGTTGTACTGTTATCAGAATGATACCAGTTAGGCTCACAAATAATACTCAAAAACCCTAACAAAACACACGTAAGTTCCACACCTAAACTAGGTTTACACCAGTCAATATATAGTATTAAATCTGGACTGGATTGGGCTTCAAAACGCAGCAAAGAGACTGCACACAATTCTGCAAAATAAACTCCAAGAAAATAGGTCTTCAATCTTAAGTTTCCTAATATGTCTCCATAGGATATTAGTAACAAATACTTTGGATGCCACATAGGATAACTAAATATTCACATAATATTCAGTAACAAATACCAACAACAGAATCTTCCTTTTAAACCAAAATCAGATGCGATGTCCTATGACCCATGATGGGACATCTTTATCCGACATGTTTAATGCAGAATATTAGAACATCTTGTTTCAACATCTTGCTGCTAGAATAGTTTTAGCAAAATAAATGCCAACCACAAAATCAAAGAAATAACACAAATGTAGGGGGATTTTTCACTTGGATCCAAAAGGTATCAAAACCAAATATGATCAAACAGTTGTTGTATCATATGAGGGCTTTTCAAAATGACCAAGAACATCACCAAATTCAATTTGAGCTAAGAGTTATGGTAGTGGCAAAATGCCTTGCTGAAAACTGACAAGGCAAGGCAGAATGTTGCATTTTTGCTCGATTTGGCAAAATCAGATAATTCCAAGCCTTGTCATTACTTTGGACACATCTGAGGATCAAATCTAAAGGGGACAATCACTGAGCCAAGCCTCCAAAGTCCTTGGAACAAGAAGTAGCATGCCAAACCTAGAATTGCCTAAAATAGGGACAAGACTCCAATTTTGGATTTGAGCATTTAATAGATGCTTAAAGGTGGCATGGACTGACACATTTGCAACTGAATTCAGTCAAGATTCCTCCAACAAGTAGGGAACCAAAGCTCTGTGCTCTAACCTCTAGTCAATGGCTAGAGGAGACTTGGATTTTCATTTGCCAACATTGGCCAAACCTTTTCTGCAGTTGCCATTCACTATTGATCCCAAAACAAACTCGCTCTACTATAAATAGAGCTCATTTGTGCTCAATTTGAGTACACCAAAGCCATCAAACAGATGCTTTCCTCAAAATCCCTCTGTTTTGGCAAAAATGCCTTCTTTAGCAAGGTAACTCTGAGTTTTTGAGTTTGAGAGCATTTCCAATCAAACCAATCACACACACACCTCATAAACATCATATGTAGGTGATCCAAACTCTCACAAGTGACCTGTAACACCAAAATCACAAAGTCACCTCTCAAAACCTCAAAATAGGCCTTTTGTGCATTTTTCAAGCCATGTCTTGATTCATTCACTTTCCAAACCAGATAAAACCTCAAACACACTACAAATATCATCCTTGAACTGTACCAAATGGTTCCCCCCATCTGGAACACCATTTGAGAGAGATGCTATTTTGGTCACTTTTAACCCCTTTTGCAAGAAAGAGCCAGTTTGTGTTTTTGCAGGTCCCAGCTGATTCCAATCATCCTAAAAGCTTCTAAGGTATCATTTGAGTATGTCTAAAGCATCAAATCATTTTTGGAACAAGAGGCTTGACAGATTGCACAAAAACTCCAAAAAGCTCAAAAAGAGGTAAGCCTCATGATTTGAACTTTCCAAAATATGCATTGCTTTGAGGTCCACTGATCTTGCACACCTCATACATGTTATATATGTTGTGTTTTAACCAATTGATCATGTAATTCATGCCTATATCAAAGTGTAGCATAAAAAATGCAATTATAGGCCTTTTTCAGAACCACTATCGGGTTTTGAGGAGGGAATATGATCTGAAAAACTACCACCACCATTGGATTCCTTGTGAAATTCTGGTCCAGATGCATATAAATTTTGTCTCAAACCGTTGAGAAATGAGAAAGTTATGACCTTCACGTTTCTGAGCCAAAACTTGCCTTGCCTTGCCTTGGGCCAGGCCTAAAACCAAGGCATGACTTGTATATTTGTGGTTTCACTTCAAACAATGGATGTATCACCACTCCAGTGGTAAGGCGCGCGCCCTATAACCTTGAGGTCGTGGGTTCAAACCCCACCCATGCCATTTTGTGTTTTTTCACATTTTTGCTATTTTTCCAATGTTTTTATGATTTATTAATTAACTGGAAAATTAATAACTCTTTCAGTTTTAATTATTTTTTATTGGTTCTTTTTGTAAAAAATCACAAAAATGTTGAAATATTTTATTCCATAAAAAAATTAGATTTATATTATTTGTTTAATATAATTAGTGTTTTTGTGAATAAATTTATTTTTAATTGCTTTTAAACAATTTAAAAAGTGAATATTTACATTGAAAATCAAAAACAAATGAGTTTAAATATCCCTTGTGATTATCCCTCATTTTTTCAAACCTTAAACAAAATCACGAATGGTTTATTCAAATTTATTCGGTATTTTGTTTGATTTTCTTTAAATATTTACTTTTAAAGAATAAAATTAGGGTTTCTTTGATTTTCACCCTCACAAATCAGTTTCAAACACTCATGGGCCTCTATTAGAGTGTAAGACCCAACCCTTGATAAATACAAACCTATTTTTGGCCTCACTTATTGTATAAGTCCCATTGTATTTCAAAAGTTCGGCGCGATCATCGCCCGTTTAAAAAAAACCAACTGGGCCTCTCCTCGAGGTATAAGACTCATTCAAAACTCTTTGGGCCTCTATTAGAGTGTAAGACCCAACCCTTTTTGAAAACCAAAACCTTTTTGGGCCTCAGTCATTGTATAAGACCCACTGTGTTTTCAAAATCTCGGCGCGATGGCCATTTAAAATGAAAAATCATTTGGGCCTACCCTCATGTTATAAGCCCCATTCCTTTCCTTTAAAACTCTTTAGGCCTCTATTAGAGTGTAAGACCCATCTCCTTGTACAGAAAACCTTTCTTTGGCCTCAGTCACTTGTATAAGTCTCTGTACAAAAACAACAGTGCGATCACTGACAAAACATTGGGCCTCTCCTTGAGCTGTAAGCCCCACTCTTTCTCTTCAAAGCACTTTCTCCTTTGATTTTGAATATAATATTGTTATCAAAGCTTTCTTTGTTGAACAAACTAACAAAACAGCATGGAAGCTCTACAACCGAGTAAGTGTTTACCCGCTTTCATTTACCGCTTTCATATAAATATAATTGTACTGTGAGGCTGTTTCACTGTAAGTCTTCTTTCATAAACTCATATCAACTGTGTAATAATAGTATAGATATTTAGAGTTTCCCCTGCAACTACGTCTAGCACTAGGTAAAGCCCCGTTGATCACTCTTAAAGATAGACAAAACTAGATCCCCCATAGAAGCACCAGATACAGTCTTCTCTTCGGCTGTCCCTCCTAGGAATTGTCAAGAGACTCTACTCCCCAGAGTTGATCTATTCTCCGTGAATAGCATCTCTTGAGTTTCTTCCAAATTCTCGAACTTTCTTGGCTTGATCTATTCTCTATGAATAGCCTGTCTTGAATTTCTTGGGGTTTAGGGACCCACAGGCTTCTTAAAAGCATCCCCGCCTCCTCTTGGGCGTTGTACAAGGACCTGTCGGCTTCTTAGAAATATTCACAGCCTCCTCTTAGGCTTCTTATAAATTATTTCTTCCTTCGGGAATGATAGCCTCCTCTTGGGCTTCGTACAAATTATCCCTCAGCTTCTTAAAAGCATCCCCGCCTCCTCTTGGGCATTGTTTAAGGACCCGTCGGCTTCCTAGAAGTATTCACAGCCTCCTCTTAGGCTTCGTATAATGATTTCTTCCTTCGGGAATGATAGCCTCCTCTTGGGCTTCGTACAAATTTTCCCTCGGCTTCATAAAAGTTTCCAGCCTCCTCTTGGGTTTCGTACAAATTATCCCGACGACCTCTTAGAGGTATAGGAACAGAAATTAATCATCTTAATAGAACAGTCTTTCAAAGAGTCTATATCCTACTATTGTTTCGTAAGCATAGTACAAAAGATAAAACTCTAGATTTGGACAGTCTAATTTCCTTGAGTCTCAAAGGCATTCTCAAGTTCCTTTCAAAACTAGGAGAAGACACTCGCAGACTCATATAGTCTTAATACCCTTTGGATTTCGCATTTCCTTAAAGAACAGGAAATCACCCCGATCCTCTGATCAAATCCATGAGTACAGCGTTACTCATATAAGAACTGATTTTCTCTTTGAACCAACATACAGGACCTGTCACTTAACTGAAACAGTAACCATAGCCTTCATCTCGGGCTTTGTACGAGATACAAAAAGACTCTCTTGTTGAGTCAAACACCGTTTAGCCTCCATCTCAGGCTTTGTACGAGATACAAAAAGACTCTCTTGTTGAGTCAAACACCTTTCAGCCTCCATCTCGGGCTTCATACGAGATACAAAAAGACTCTCTGGTTGAGTCAAACATCTTTTAGCCTCCATCTCGGGCTTTGTACGAGATACAAAAAGACTCTCTTGCTGATTCAACCCTTTTAGCCTCTCTCTTGGGCTTTGTACGAGACACATAAAAACACCCTCTTGTTGGGCCAGTAGCCTCCTCTTAGGCTTTGTATAAGAAAACCCCGGTTGAGCCAATCAACCTTTTAGCATCAAAGTTGTGCCTCGTTCACAGTATACAAACATCAACAACTTCTTTCCCTTCATCTAATTGCTGTAAGCGGCAAGCCTCTGGATTATTTACATCTACGCCACTGCCCCTTTTTTAGCATGAGAAATTCCTAAGGAAAGATGGCATTGCTCTACACTGAGTTAAAGTTTTCTCCTTCAGGTTGGAAATACCCTATGAAGGAAATTATGGCATTTCCGGATTCACATATCCCGGTTAAAGTAATTCTCCTTTGTAATCAGTCACCCAATAGTTGTGACAGACAAACCCCTCTTTAGAGATGACAAATTCTCTCTAAAGTCGAGACCCTTCAGCTTCACATCTTAGGCTTTGAACAAGATACCAAACTACTTTTAGCTTCACATCTTGGGCTTCGAACAAGATATAAATAGACCCTTCAGCTTTACATCTTGGGCTTTGAACAAGATACAAACTACCCTTTAGCTTCACGTCTTGGGCTTTGAATAAGACACCAAAACACCATTTCCTCCCATAGAATAGGAGGAACTACGATCACTCTGATTTCCCTATTTTGGAAAATGGGAATACGTAGGCATAAGATTGAAAGAAAAATATTAGCGAGCACACTAAACAAAAACCCAAAATCCCATACCCCCAGTCCTAAATCCTATCCATGAATCGTCCCGTCATTTCAACCTTAAATAAGTAAGAAAAAGGCCCCACTACCATATAGCATCCGTAACCTAACAGACTGCTGTTTAAACTCAGTATGCAAGCAGGGTTAATTGGAGACATCTATTTCCCTTCCTTAGTCAGCTCATAATAGGATAAAAAATGAATCGAACTGTAGTAAACCCCAAAGAGCGACCGCGCCTAAGAACCGCGTCCCGAATCGCTCGCTACAGAAAAGTGGCGCCTACCGTGGGGCCTATAAAAAAGGTTTCTTTCTTGGGTTATTTAAGGTGAAAACCTTGGACAGGTTATCTTCATGACGGTTCCATTGGGGGATGTCATTATTGCTAGAATCGACCTTCACTAGGATCTTAGGTCAAAACCTTTAAATTGGGAAGGAACCACAGAGTGGCGACTCCGTCGGGGAGCCATTTTCTATCAGGAACATAGGATTCATAGCTTTTAAAAGTCTAGGACATTAGGACAAATATATATACTGCTTTTCCTAATTAATATATGTGTTTATTTTTCTGCTAATGGGAATGCGTGTGATGCCGCATGTGGAAAGATTGAGTATACACCTAGTAAAAACCCCTTTTAGTGGTGCGGAGGCTATCGGAAATAGTTGTCACGCGATACCACCCTCTTTTGAGGATTCTTCGAAAAACACCACCTAGCACGGTTCCCGACCCGCTGGTGTTTTCTCGACAAGAATTGATGATGATGAGAGACAGGTACAAAAATCACTAGTATAAACCTTTGGGATGGGTAGAGCAGTGACTTCATGACACCGACCCTTTGACCCCATGTTTTTTCTATGTTTTTGTGTGCTGCATTCATGCATTCATCTAAAAAACACTAAAAAACAAAAGAACATTTTCTCTTCTAGTCTCTCTTTTTCAAATTAAACTAAGACAATAATTGCAAATGTCAGAGAAAAAGATTGCGCTCATGGATTTCGGTAGAAGGAGAACTCATAAGTATACCTTCAAGATTCCCAAACTAGAGGATTTGAGAGGTTTGGCGAGAATGATCACAAACCAAGAAGCTTTCAGAGCCAAGTACGGAGGTCTGCTACCTCTGTTAATGGTCCATGTGATTGAGGGAATCTTGGAGGCACTCATTCAGTTTTACGATCTGGTTTATCACTATTTTACATTCCCGGATTATCAACTGGCACCAACGCTGGAGGAGTATTCTCATCTAATCGATTTACACATTACTAATCGAGCTCAATTTTCTGGACTGGAAGATATTCCAAAGGATCAGACCATTGCAAGAGCAATTCATTTGGATGAGTCAGAAGTCAGGACTCACATGACCATTAAGGGTGGCATACAAGGTTTGCCAGCCCAGTTTCTGACAAAGAAGGCCCTGTACTTTGCCAGTATAGGGAACGTGGCTGCTTTTGAAAGCATCTTTGTTTTACTCACCTACGGGTTATTTCTGTTGCCCAACATTAAAAACTTCGTCGATATCAATTCCATTAAGGTTTTTCTCATTGGAAACCCTGTGCCGACCTTGCTCGCATGCGCATATCATTCTGTACACTTAGGGAATTTGTACAGCGGGGGGGGGGGGGGGGGGGGGGAGATCACATGTTATGTACCCCTGCTATACAAATGGTTTGTCTCCCATTTTCCTAAGTCTGCCGCTTTTTGGGATCACAAGAGTGCCTTACGCTGGTCGCAGAAAATCATGTCTCTTACTAGCTCTGACATAGATTGGTGTAATAGGATTTATGATGGAATAAGGATCATTGACCGTTGTGGAAACTTCCCCAACATACCCCTCATAGGAACTAAGGGAGGAATCAACTACCATCCAGTTCTTGTTCGTCGTCAATTTGGATACCCGATGAGGCATGTCCCGCGTATTGCTCGTCTGGAAGGTCTTTTCTTCAAGGAAGGAGAAAATGACAGAGCACTAAAGACAGAAATAGTGCACGCTTGGAAACACGTTCATAAGAAAGGACGGGAGTCTCTAGGAAAACCAGACTGTGTCTCGGTGGAGCCTTATCTCCATTGGGTACAAACTAGAGCTCTCAAGCTAAAGATGCCTTATCCTCGTCACGGAGTTCTTCCGCCAAGGGAATCTGTCATGTACTTCATGACCGAAACGGAAAAACTTCAGGTTACTCTTAACAAAGTTCAAAAGGAGAGGAGGTCTTGGAAGAACAAGTATCGCATTCTCAATGTGGAGTGCATCAAAATACAGCAACTACTGAAAGATAAGGATGCTCTGATTGAGATTTTGGAGAAGCATGCTGTAGAGAATCAGGATAACCAAAGGAATTTGCTCACTCCTTTCACCTAGCAAAGGAATGACAACCCAACAACGGCCCAAGAGCCCCGGTCCAAGAAAAGGAAAGTACCAGAATCAGCACCCGAGTTCTCCTCAGAGAGGACTCGGGACCCATTAGCTTAGGTTTCTGTTTCCGCACCTTGTAATCTACTGTATTTCCGTTTCCGCAATCCTTTGAATTCAATATAACAGGGTTTCCCCACTGTTTGATATTTGCAATCTAATTGTCGAATTTTATTTTGATTAAAAAACAATTAATATAATCATTACATTCATCATTCTCCCGTCACGTATTCTTCTTACCTACGAATCTCACGTTTGTGTCTCGGTTCTAGAGTCAAACTGTCTCATTCGTACAATACTCAGGCTAATCGTCAGAAAAAGATGGATGATCTTGAGGAAGAGAACAGAGAGTTGAAGGAAGAGATAGACGCTTTGAGATAGGATATGAGAAAGCTTCGTAACGACATGCAAGCCATGGCAGAAGCTCAACAACAAAGAACTGTGATCTCAGAGATCACCTCGACGCCCATAGTGGAGAAGTATGATCCTAGGTATCAAATGCCGAAAGATCGTCTTTGGGGCATGCCTGTTAACTATATCCCGGAAGGATATGTTCCGCCGATCACTGAGGATCAGGGAATCATAGCAGAAACCATTGGGCCTGAAGGTTATAAACTTCGGGAAAACGAGGATGCCAGAGGCATATTGAGGACTCTTGAAGGTTACAAACTTCGGGAAATGCCAAGATTCATTGCCGTAGTCACGGTACCACCCCCTGTGGTGCACACTGTCCTGGAAGAACAGATTCTATAAATACCTTCTGGTAGAAAGGAAACTATGTTTGACAGAATGGATGAATTCTAGGAACAGTTCCTTGAAATGCATAGAGAACTGCAAGCCATTCGCGGTCAGGATTTATTTGGAAAGGACGCCGCAGACCTTTGTCTGGTCCCCAATGTGAAAGTTCCACACAAGTTCCAAGTTCCCGACTTTGAAAAATACAAGGGTAACTCTTGCGCTCAGAGTCACTTGGTGATGTACGCTCGGCAAATGTCATCTCAGACAGAGAATCAGGACTTACTGATTCACTACTTTCAGGATAGTTTAACCGGTGCCGCTTTAAAATGGTACATGGGTTTAAACCGTGCTACGATTAGTACATTCAGAGATCTTGGCACTGCCTTCGTCCAACAATATAAATACAATTTAGACATGGCACCTGACAGAGATCAACTCAGATCAATGTCACAAAAGGACAAGGAAACCTTTAAGGAGTACGCTCAGAGATGGCGTGAAATCGCCGCCCAAATTTGTCCACCTCTTGAGGAAAAAGAGATGACAAAGATCTTCTTAAAGACCTTGAGCTCATTTTACTACGATAGAATGGTTGCCAGTGCACCCAGTAATTTCACCGAAATGGTCAGTATGGGAGTTCGTTTTGAGTAAGCCGTCCGAGAAGGACGTTTAGTAAAAGACGCTGGATCATCAAGTAGTACAAAACGATACGGTAGTGCTCTCCCTAAGAAAAAAGAGTAAGATATTGGGAATATCTCTCTTGGAAAGCAAAGGCGACGATATCAACTAGTAGCAGCTGTGACTCCTACTATCAATCCTGCGCATATTCCTACGTATCAGCCTCAAGTTGCGCAGAGCCAACCTAGTCAACAACCTCTCCAGCAGGCTCGTCCTCAATACAACAACAACCGTACAATGCGGCCACAAGGATTTGATCCTATATCCGTATCGTACGCAGAACTATTTCCGTTATTACTGGCCAAGGGGCACATCCAGACTAAGTCTCCCCTTTCAGTACCGGAAAATCCGCCTTTTTGGTTTAAGGTGGATCAGACATGCCCTTACCATCAAGGAGGACCAGGGCATAACATAGAGAATTGTCTTAATTTCAAATCCGACGTACAAAAGCTTGTTAGGAGCGGGATCTTATCTTTCAAAGATACGAATCCGAATGTTCTCACGAACCCGCTGCCTCAACACGAGAAAGCTACAGTCAACCTGATAGAGGGAGAGTTTAATAATGTCTATCAATTTTAAGATGTACTCTTATTGAGAACCAATTTGGTCAAGATACATTGTAGACAAAGTGGATATGGCCATGTGCCACCTCATAATTATTATCAATGTGATGTTTGCTCTAAAAGTAATCGAGGATGTTCGGTGGTGCAGTCAGCTCTACAGGAACAGATGGATCTCGGATGGATCCAAGAGCACCGAGTTCATGGAGTTAACATGGTTTATACGAATTCCAACATCGTTCAAAACCACGAAGTCTGTGCAATGAATGTCAACTTGGTGCCGATGCACTCAAGGAAAAGCCAGTATCATAATCTGCCGCGGCACGATTACAGTTCTTGTCTGACTTACTCGGTTAACAAACATGGATGCTCTTTTGTACAAGAGGCCCTCCAGCGTCAGATGGATCTTGGATGGATCTAGGACTACCACGATAGGAATCCCTATCAGATCAACATGGTTCAGATCTTTGACATTCGCTTGATGAATACCTACCTGGTAGAGTTTCATGCTGAACAGGTCCGGCTCGGATTCCTAGTATCACAAGATTATCAAAGCTGTAAAGCGGGTTACGAAAACGATCAAGGTTGTGCCCTTGTCCAGGAAGCACTTCAGCACTTATTAAATCACTGGTGGATGCCAATCTATATGGATGAAGACACTCAGCAAATTAGTGGCAATAACAGGAACCCTACTCGGCGTCAAAGTCAGGATGTCTGATCTGTGGATACTAACCTAGTGAGGTTACATTGCATTCAAAGAGGGCATGGCCAGGTGCCACCACACAATTATGAATGTTGTAGAGTCTTTTCAGAGAGTAACCAAGGATGCTACCTTGTGCGAGCAGCTCTTCAGGGGCATGTGGATCGTGGAGAGATTCGTCCATATCCGGGTTCTGAACCCATCAACTGGACGCCGAGCTACCTTGCGGATCAAATTAAGGACGTTGTCGTAGTCTCTGATCATCAAAGGACTAGGGATGTTTTTTCCATCATCCCTCTACTTGATGAATCAAAAGTTCCTAACCAGGAACGGATCGAGATTACTTACGATGGTCAGAAAAACCAGAAGGTTCCCATAGTCATCTATCTACCAGGACCACTACCGTATGAATCGACTAAGGCTATCCCTTTCAAATACGGTGCAACGATAATTGAAAATGGAAAGGAAATTCCATTACCCTCCGTCGTGAATATTGCAGACATCATTCGTGTAACACGGAGCGGTCGGATCTTCAATAGAGGAGTTGGAGAGTCCAACAAAGAAAAGGAACCTCCGACAGAAGTTCCCTATCCGCCAGTCGGTCAATCCCGTGATCCCGACCTTTCGAAAAACAATGATGAGATACTGAAGCTCATCCAAAGGAGTGAATACAACATTGTTGATCAACTACTGCAAACTCCTTCAAAGATCTCGATATTATCACTGTTACTCAGTTCAGAAGTCCACAGGGAGGCTGTACAGAAAGTCTTGGAGCAAGCCTTTGTGGAACTGGATGTAACAATCAGACAGTTCAATAGTATCGTCTCTAACATAACTTCCTGCAATAATTTGGGATTTAGTGAGGAGGAATTACCTGAAGAGGGTCGTCGTCATAACATGGCACTCAATATTACAGTCAACTGCCAGGACGATGCTTTGGCCAGCGTACTGGTAGACACTGGGTCAGCCCTGAATGTTATGTCGAAGTCCATTTTGATACAATTATCATTCAAAGGCCCTCCGATGAGAACCATCGAGGTCGTCGTCAAAGCCTTTGACGGATCCAGAAAAACGGTTATCGGCGAAGTCGACCTTCCCATAACTATCGGTCCTCATACTTTCCAAGTCACTTTCCAGGTCATGGATATCCGGGCAACGTATAGTTGTTTATTAGGAAGGTTGTTTATTAGGAAGACCTTGGATACATCAGGCTGGAGCGGTCACCTCGACCCTCCACCAAAAGCTAAAGTTCGTCCAGAATGGTCAACTCGTCACAGTCTGTGGGGAACAGGCTTTGCTCGTAAGCAATTTATCGTCATCCACTTACGTGGAACCGGAAGGGATAATCAAAACCCAATTCCAAACGCTTTCTCTACACAGTGGCGATCAACCCAAAGAGGGAACTTCCATTTCCTCATACAAAGATGCTATCAAAGTAGTCGAAGGTGTCGTTACAACAGGATGGGGACAACTTGTCATCCCTACTGACAATAACACAAAGAAAGGTCTTGGTTTTTCTGCAGCCTGTACCTAGACAGCTACCAACGATGAAGGTCTTCATCCCATTCAGAACTTCTTCCACAGTGGAGGTTTCCTTCAACCGGTGACTCAAGAAGTACACACTATCATGAGTAGGATCCCTTTGACACAGATGAAGAGTGGAAGTCCTATCTCAACAAGGACGGTTATATGTCTCAGGACGAAACGTAGACTCCCTTTTGCTTTCCTACACATAGTTCGAGATTTATACCCCGGTCAGATGTCAAAATGATATACGGAGATTGTGATCCGGAAGGATGTCGTGCTCCACCAAACTCATTAGAGGAGGACACTCTGATGAAGGACAACTTTGACCACAACTACTATGGCCCGATGGATGGTCTGCCAATGTGGCAGCCTTCCCCAAGAGACTTGGGGCAAGGAAATCAGCCGAACAATGAAAATCAGCTGAGCATCATCGAACAGAATACCTGCGTCCCCACCATGTCATGGGATTAACACTTAGGTCATTCAGAAAATACTCAGCATGACGATGAATTTGCAACGTTTGCAGGACTAGAATTCATTAACTATGCTTTTCTCGAGGTTAACGTCATCGAGAGGGATGACTCCTCCAGTTCCAAAGAAGTGTGGGACACCTTGGGACAACCAAGTGGAAAGTACGACTATATGGTCAAGTACACCACTCTCGAAAGCTCTCGTATCAGGCTCGAAGACATCCAGCCAACTGGATGGGGAGATACAACTGAGAACACAAATACTCTGCAAAATGCAACAAAGGAATCCTTCTACGACAACTCTGCCTGGGAGACAGATTCCAATGATCCCGTTCCACCAGAAATCAATGTTATTTCTGAAGACAAATCAAGGAAGGTACCAGACTTTGTGATTCACCGAGGAGTTCGCCGCCAATAGGTTGCTGTCGATGTTCTAAAGATCGTTCATAAGTCAAAGTAATTGTCGTCTTTAACCTTTCACCCTACCCAGGTGAAACGGATGTTTTGATAGGGCTCGCTTTTTGTAAATTTTCCCTCTTCGCTTCGCCCAAAGCGATAGAGTTTTGTTTTATAGGGCTGTAGTTTCAAGATTCGACTTGTTCATTAATAAAATAATGTCGTTATGTAATTTTCGCATTAATTGCTGTTGTTTTCTCTTTTCGTTTTTCAGAAAATGGTAATCCTAAAAAACAAATCAATAATAAAAACAAGCAGTAAAAAAAATACACTGCACACACTTACATTTCCTCTATCTCTTCTAAACACGAATCATACTGTCATGCAGATTGCTTGTTTTAAACCCAGTTGAAACATACGATCCGATGCCTTCTCCCAACTTTGAATTCCCGATATTCGGGGCTGAAGAAGAAGTTGGTGACAAAATTCCAGAAGAGATCTCCCGACTACTCAGACAAGAGGAAAGGTCCATTGAACATCACAAAGAGCCGTTGGAAATGGTAAACTTGGGTTCGGAAAAAGAGAGAAAAGAAATCAAGATTGGGGCATTGCTCAGTCCAAGTGCTAAAGAGAGTTTAACAAAGCTTCTCAGAGAGTTTCTCGATGTCTTTGCTTGGTCCTATCAGGATATGCCAGGGTTGGATACCAGCATCGTGGAGCATCATTTACCGTTGAAATCGGAATGTCTGCTAGTAAAACAGAGGTTGAGACGGACTCACCCGGACATGGCCATCAAAATCAAAGAGGAGGTACAAAAACAGATAGACGCTGGTTTCCTCGCTACGTCTGAATATCCTCAATGGTTAGCCAACATCGTACCAATTCCCAAAAAGGACGGAAAAGTCAGAATGTGTGTCGACTACAGGGATCTGAATAAGGCTAGTCCAAAGGACGACTTTCCTTTACCACACATTGACATGCTGGTGGACAGTACAACAAAGTTCAAAGTTTTCTCCTTCATGGATGGATTCTCGGGCTATAACCAAATCAAAATGGCGCCGAAAGACATGGGAAAACTTCGTTCATTACCCCATGGGGTACCTTTTGTTACAAGGTAATGTCGTTCGGTTTGAAGAACGCAGGGGCAACCTATGAAAGGGCCATGACTACTCTGTTTCATGACATGATACACAAGAGATCGACGTATATGTCGATGACATGATTGCAAAATCTAAGACAGAAGAGGAGCATGTGACCCACCTGTCAAAACTATTCGAGCGTTTGAGAAAATATAAACTCCGCTTGAATCCAAACAAATGCACCTTTGGTGTCCGTTCAGAGAAACTATTAGGGTTTATTGTCAGCCAGAAAGGAATTGAGGTTGATCTTGACAAGGTCAAGGCCATTCAAGAAATGCCTTCTCCGAAAACTAAAAAACAAGTCAGAGGATTCCTGGGACGTTTGAACTACATCTCCAGATTCATATTCCTTATGACCGCGACCTGTGCGCCGATCTTCAAATTACTCAAAAAGAACCAGGACTGCGTTTGGACAGAGGATTGCTAAACTGTCTTCGACAGTATTAAGGAATACCTGTTGAATCTGCCAATTCTATCACCTCCAGTGGAAGGAAAACCACTGATCATCTACCTCACAGTCTTGGAAGACTCCATGGGCTGTGTACTTGGCCAACAAGACGAAACCAAACGGAAAGAGTCTGCCATTTACTATCTGAGCAAGAAATTCACCGACTGCAAGACTCGGTACATGATGCTCGAGAAAATTTGCTGCGCGTTGGCTTGGGCAGCCAAACGTCTTCGCCAATATATGATTCATCACACTACTTGGTTGGTCTCTGAGATGGATCCAATCAAGTACGTCTTTGAAAAGCTTGCTCTCACGAGAAGGATTGCCCGTTGGCAGATGTTGTTATCAGAATATGACATAAAGTACCACGCTCAGAAAGCCGTTAAATGAAGTATTTTAGTCGATCATTTGGCTCATCAACCGATTGACGATCAAGAATCAATCGGGTTTGAATTCCCGGACGAAGATGTCATGTATCTAAAAATGAAAGACTGCGATGAACCGCTACCCAGTGAAGGGCCAGAACCAGGTTCCCAATGGGGACTAATCTTTGATGGAGCAGTCAATCATTATGGAAACGGAATTGGGGCAATCATTGTTACCCCTCAGGGTACCCACATTCCTTTCACTGCCAGACTTACGTTCAAATGTACAAACAATGAGGCCGAATACGAAGCTTGTATTATGGGTCTCGAAGAAGCAATTGATTTAAGGATCAAAAACTTGGACGTATATGGCGACTCAGCCCTAGTTATCAATCAGATCAAAGAAGATTGGAACACATACCAGTCAGGACTGATTCCTTACAAAGATTATGCAAGAAGGTTGCTGCCTTTCTTCAACAGAATCGAGTTTCATCACATTCCTCGTGAAGAGAATCACATGGCTGATGCATTAGCCACTCTTTCTTCCATGATTAACGTAGGTCGATGGAATTACCTACCTAAGATCGACATCATGCGCCTTGAACGGGCCGCTTATATCTTCATGATCGAAGCAGTCATAGACGATAAACCTTGGTATCACGATATCAAATGCTTCCTTTAGAAACAAGAGTACCCACATGGGGCATCCAGGAAAGACAGAAAGACCCTCAGAAGACTGGCTGGCAGTTTCTTCCTGAGCGGTGACACACTCTATAAGTGAAACTTTGACATGGTCTTGCTTCGATGTGTAGACAGACCAGAAGCAAACATGTTGATAAAAGAAATTCACGAAGGATCCTTTGGTACTCATGCCAATGGACGCACAATGGCGAGAAAAATTCTAAGAGCAGGGTACTACTGGTTAACCATGGAATTAGACTGCTACAAGTACATGAGGAGGTGTCACAAGTGTCAAATATACTCCGACAAAATCCATGTACCGCCATCACATCTCAAAGTTCTCTCTTCCTCATGGCCTTTTTCCATATGGGGAATCGACATGATTGGTATGATTGAACCCAAGGCTTCAAACGGACATCGGTTCATCCTGGTAGCCATTGACTATTTCACCAAGTGGGTCGAAGCAGCATCATACGCTAATGTAACCCGACAAGTGGTGGTCCAATTTATCAAAAACAATCTCATCTGCTGTTATGGTGTTCCTAGCCAGATCATTATAGATAATGGATCTAACTTGAACAATAAGATGATGAAAGAGTTGTGTGTTGAGTTCAAGATCGAACACCATAACTCGTCTCCCTACCGACCTAAGATGAACGAAGTGGTAGAAGTGGCTAACAAGAACATCAAGAAGATTGTTCAGAAGATGGTTGTAACCTACAAAGACTGGCACGAGATGCTACCCTTTGTTCTTCACAGTTATCGAACATTTGTCCGCACTTCAACAGGGGCAACCCCTTTCTCTCTAGTGTATGGCATGGAAGCAGTTCTCTCCATAGAAGTAGAGATCCCATCAATCAGGGTATTGATGGAAGCTAAGCTTACAGAGGCTGAATGGTGTCAAAGTCAACACAACGAACTGAATCTGATCGAAGAAAAGCGAATCACGGCTCTATGCCATGGTCAGCTGTATCAGCAAAGAATGAAGAGGGCGTTTGAAAAAAAGGTCTGACCTCGCGTCTTCAGAAAAGGAGACCTTGTGCTCAAAAAGATACAATCATTTCTCACTGATTCTCGGGGCAAATGGACTCCGAATTATGACGGCCCCTATGTGGTCAAGAAAGCTTTCTCGGGCGGCACCTTGAGACTTACAACCATGGACGAAGAGGAATTTGCCTACCCCACGAATGTTGATGTATTCAAGAAATACTTCGCCTAAACTAAAAAGAAAAAACGTCTCGGTGGATTGAAAACCCGAAAGGGCGGTCCAGGCAAAAATTAGAGACATGATCAAAAAATCATCCCGGTGGATTGGAAATCTCAAAGTACAATCCAGGCAAAAATTAGAGATAATGGTAAGTAACTATGTTCAACAGGGGCAAGTCCCTCTATAGCAGTTACACCATCCATCGGAGGAAAGCTCCAGTCAAGGTCATCTTCGACAGAAGCTCCGGATGTCCCGAATTCAAAGTTGGTAGAAGGATAGTGGTCGTTATGTTTCAACGTAGCCTTTTTCCCTGTAAATTACCATTTTCTGACTTTGTATATACTCTTTGGAATCACGCGCTTGGCTGATTTCCATCCTATCGATAAAATTTTGAGCCCTTGTGCTTTTGTTTGCAATTCTCATTTGTTTTAGCTTTACAGAATGACGTTGTTAACATGATTAACGATTCTTGAAATAAAACAAAATGAATTTACTTGTTAAAACTTTTTCTGCTTTTAAAATAAAGATGGCAATTTCTTTTGACTGTTGAACATCGAAAGAACATCGATCGCTTCTCCAGAAGTAAGCGAACGTCAAAGTGTAGAATCAAAGTATTCCTTCTAAATCAGCACGCTTGAATGAAGGATCAGCTGTATCAGATGCGGCTTTCCCATCTGATACCCCCAGCCGAGTTCTTATCTTCTAAGCCCGACCAACGGTATTCCCAGCAGGGACTATCTCTATTAAGCAAGGTAGAATTGCTACTTTTGAACCAACGGTACTTCTTCACCCCGTGATGGCCGAGTATCCAGCTGTGTTCATCCGTCAGTCTGTATGTCGCGTCAGTTTTGTCAGCATATACATACATACATCATGCATTGTGGATTTACATTCATATTCATATTGCATCACTATCACTCTAGTCGGTCTTATCTCCTAGTGTTAATAGTTCTCTCAATCAAGTTGTCAGTTCTTTCCTTGTCAGGAAATGTTGTGTCTGAACAATCTCTCCTCCAGTTTATTTTTGGATTGAAGTTGGCTCCTCGACCACTTTGATAACTTGAACCTCTGAAAGACCAAAAAACTTTCGACAAACATCACTCTTCACCATTGAAGATGATATCCTTGCTTTCCCGGATTAAGGAAAATCCCCAGAGAAAGCCTCTTAATCAGCGATTCGGCAATACGCCAGTTTTTCTCCGAAAAACCACTGATGAAAAGGTCATCGGCGCCTCAAAATTGGGTCCCATCATATGGCATTTCTCCAAGAAGATCCCGAGAAAAGTATGATGTAAGACTCCCAAGCGGAAGCAGTCTCTCAAGAAACTCGCTTTCCCCCAGTAGAAACAAATGGCGTCACTAATAGAGAAGTTTGTGCAACTCTACAACTCAGATGATTGGGTTCCCCCAACAAGTCTGACATCAAAACGTTTTCCGTCAAATGGCATCTCCCCAGGAAAATTCGGCGAGAAGTTTGAGGAAAACCGCTACAAATAGTGTCCCTTGTCAATAAAGTTTATTGACAAAAGAAACTAAGACCAGTTCCTTGGTAGGAAACCAGGATCGAGGGGAAGTTTACATCAGAAACTAAGACCAGTTCCTTGGTAGGAAACCAGGATCGAGGGGAAGTTTACATCAGAAACTAATACCAGTTCCTTGGTAGGAAACCAGGATCGAGGGGAAGTTTACATCAGAAACTAAGACCAGTTCCTTGGTAGGAAACCAGGATCGAGGGGAAGTTTACATCAAAAATTAAGACCAGTTCCTTGGTAGGAAACCAGGATCGAGGGGAAGTTTACATCAGAAACTAAGACCAGTTCATTGGTAGGAAACCAGGATCGAGGGGAAGTTTACATCAGAAACTAAGACCAGTTCCTTGGTAGGAAACCAGGATCGAGGGGAGGTTGTAACCAGAAACTGAGACCAGTTCCTTGGCTGAAGTCCAGGATCGAGGGGAGGTTTCTACCTTTTCTGAGCATCATTGCTTAGCAAAAGAAGAAGGATGCGCAAGTTACCATTCTTAACCACCATCAAAATTTTGGATATTCTGATATTTAATCCCCTTGCACCCCGAATGCCCGAATACATTCGCCATTCACACCTTCAGGTCCAAGAAGATTAAATAGGGGCATCTGTCATACCCCAAATTTTGACCACCTAGATTCCCATCATTGTAAAAATCATCATCACAATATGGATGAACCATCATGCCTCATCAGTCTCCCCAAAGATGGGTGAGCACTCACTATTATCAAAGATTAGGGTTTCAAGCCCTCTCAGAGCACTTAGACAAAGGATCAATCAAGGAATGACATGATATTCAACTTGTCTACACTCTCAAACATCCACAATGGATAAAATGGACTCCCACTTCAAGGATTAAGCACAAGGCTGCTCCTTTCTAGGTGGATCAAGCCTCAAGATCGCCAGTGTCACCAAATTAGGGTTTTGGTCAACCGGGGTCTCCAGATGGAAAATTTCCTCTGGGCATGAGCCAATGCTTTAAAGAATATCCTAATATGCTCCCTGTAACCTCATGGACCCAAGCATCAAGTCAATTTAGACACAGGGGATGCATTCATCAAAAATCAGGAATTAGGGTTTCTTGACCTAATTTACCCCTAAGTTGACTTTTGGGACAAATCATGAGCCAAGACCTCAAGAGAGGATTTGAGGGTCTCTAATATACCAAATTGATCCATTTACAACAATGGATTGATCCAAGAAGTTTGAGCAACAAGTCTCAATTTCATCTGAACCACAGTTAGGGTTTTGCGGAAAAAGTCAACTGTAGCTTTGACTTTTGACCAGGACATGCTCCCAAACCCTAGGACATGATTCAATACACCCTATGACACCCAAGGAACATGTCCATCAAGTTTGATTTAGGTCAAGGACATGATTTCCTAAAGGATTGCACAGTTTGGAATTCGTCGGATAAAAAGTCAACTGTGCACAAAAGTCAACTTTGACTTTTTGAAATTTTTCACAAAAATGGATTTTTAACCCTAAAATGATGTTAATGTCTGATTTGAATCATCATTCATCAAGAAAAATCAAAGAAAGTGGGATAACTTGTAAAATGGGTAACCATAAAAAACTTAGAAAATTTTCAAAGTTATGAACAAAGTCGCAAGGGTACCAACTTTGGAGGATCATAACTTCTAAACCACAAAGCCATTTTTCCCCATCCAAAGCTTGATTTGTAGCCCTCATGGCCCTCTACAAAAACTTCAACTAGACCTCATTCCAATTCATTAGGGATTTTGAGTTATGGGATGATCAAAATCACAACAAGTGAAAATGTCACTTTTTTCCAACACTTAATGAAATTTTCACTAAGTCAGAATCTGCCTTCACTTTTTTTCAAATGTAGGGGGATTTTTCACTTGGATCCAAAAGGTATCAAAACCAAATATAATCAAACAGTTGTTGTATCATATGAGGGCTTTCCAAAATGGCCAAGAACATCACCAAATTCAATTTGAGCAAAGAGTTATGGTAATGGCAAAATGCCTTGCTGAAAACTGCCAAGGCAAGTCAGAATGTTGCATTTTTGCTCGATTGGCCAAAATTAGATAATTCCAAGCCTTGTCATCACTTTGGACACATTCGAGGATCAAATCTAAAGGGGACAATCACTGAGCCAAGTCTCCAAAGTCCTTGGAACAAGAAGTAGCATGCCAAACCTAGAATTGCCTAAAATAGGGACAAGACTCCAATTTTGGATTGGAGCATTTAATAGATGCTTAGAGGTGGCATGAATTGACACATTTGTAACTGAATTCAGTCAATATTCCTCCAACAAGTAGGGAACCAAAGCTCTGTGGTCTAACCTCTAGTCAATGGCTAGAGGAGACTTGGATTTTCATTTGCCAACATTGACCAAACCTCTGCTGCATTTGCCATTCACAATTGATCCCAAAACAAACTTGCTCTATAATAAATAGAGCTAATTTGTGCTCAGTTTGAGTACACCAAAGCCATCAAACAGATGCTTTCCTCAAAACCCTTCTCTTTTGGAAAAAATGCCTTCTTTAGCAAGGTAACTCTGAGTTTTTGAGTTTAAGAGCATTTCCAACCAAACCAACCACACACGCACCTCATAAACATCATATGTAGGTGATCCAAACTCTCACAAGTGACCTGTAACACCAAAATCACAAAGTCACCTCTCAAAACCTCAAAATAGGCCTTTTGTGCATTTTTCAAGCCATGTCTTGATTCAGTCACTTTCCAAACCAGATAAAACCTCAAACACACTACAAATATCATCCTTGAACTGTACCAAATGGTTCCCCCCATCTGGAACACCATTTGAGAGAGATGCTATTTTGGTCACTTTTAACCCCTTTTGCAAGAAAGAGCCAGTTTGTGTTTTTGCAGGTCCCAGCTGATTCCAATCATCCTAAAAGCTTCTAAGGGATCATTTGAGTATGTCTAAAGCATCAAATCATTTTTGGAACAAGAGGCTTGACAGATTGCACAAAAACTCCAAAAAGCTCAAAAAGAGGTAAGCCTCATGATTTGAACTTTCCAAAATATGCATTGCTTTGAGGTCCACTGATCTTGCACACCTCATACATGTTATATATGTTGTGTTTTAACCAATTGATCATGTAATTCATGCCTATATCAAAGTGTAGCATAAAAAATGCAATTATAGGCCTTTTTCAGAACCACTATCGGGTTTTGAGGAGGGAATATGATCTGAAAAACTACCACCACCATTGGATTCCTTGTGAAATTCTGGTCCAGATGCATATAAATTTTGTCTCAAACCATTGAGAAATGAGAAAGTTATGACCTTCACGTTTCTGAGCCAAAACTTGCCTTGCCTTGCCTTGGGCCAGGCCTAAAACCAAGGCATGACTTGTATATTTGTGGTTTCACTTCAAACAATGGATGTATCACCACTCCAGTGGTAAGGCGCGCGCCCTATAACCTTGAGGTCGTGGGTTCAAACCCACCCATGCCATTTTGTGTTTTTTCACATTTTTGCTATTTTTCCAATGTTTTTATGATTTATTAATTAACTGGAAAATTAATAACTCTTTCAGTTTTAATTATTTTTTATTGGTTCTTTTTGTAAAAAATCACAAAAATGTTGAAATATTTTATTCCATAAAAAAATTAGATTTATATTATTTGTTTAATATAATTAGTGTTTTTGTGAATAAATTTATTTTTAATTGCTTTTAAACAATTTAAAAAGTGAATATTTACATTGAAAATCAAAAACAAATGAGTTTAAATATCCCTTGTGATTATCCCTCATTTTTTCAAACCTTAAACAAAATCACGAATGGTTTATTCAAATTTATTCGGTATTTTGTTTGATTTTCTTTAAATATTTACTTTTAAAGAATAAAATTAGGGTTTCTTTGATTTTCACCCTCACAAATCAGTTTCAAACACTCATGGGCCTCTATTAGAGTGTAAGACCCAACCCTTGATAAATACAAACCTATTTTTGGCCTCACTTATTGTATAAGTCCCATTGTATTTCAAAAGTTCGGCGCGATCATCGCCCGTTTAAAAAAAACCAACTGGGCCTCTCCTCGAGGTATAAGACCCATTCAAAACTCTTTGGGCCTCTATTAGAGTGTAAGACCCAACCCTTTTTGAAAACCAAAACCTTTTTGGGCCTCAGTCATTGTATAAGACCCACTGTGTTTTCAAAATCTCGGCGCGATGGCCATTTAAAATGAAAAATCATTTGGGCCTACCCTCATGTTATAAGCCCCATTCCTTTCCTTTAAAACTCTTTAGGCCTCTATTAGAGTGTAAGACCCATCTCCTTGTACAGAAAACCTTTCTTTGGCCTCAGTCACTTGTATAAGTCTCTGTACAAAAACAACAGTGCGATCACTGACAAAACATTGGGCCTCTCCTTGAGCTGTAAGCCCCAATCTTTCTCTTCAAAGCACTTTCTCCTTTGATTTTGAATATAATATTGTTATAAAAGCTTTCTTTGTTGAACAAACTACCAAAACAGCATGGAAGCTCTATAACCGAGTAAGTTTTACCCGCTTTCATTTACCGCTTTCATATAAATATAAATGTACTGTGGGGCTGTTTCACTGTAAGTCTTCTTTCATAAACTCATATCAACTATGTAATAATAGTATAGATATTTAGAGTTTCCCCGACAACTACGTCTAGCACTAGGTAAAGCCCCGTTGATCACTCTTAAAGATAGACAAAACTAGATCCCCCATAGGAGCACCAGATACAGTCTTCTCTTCAGCTGTCCCTCCTAGGAATTGTCAAGAGACTCTACTCCCCAGAGTTGATCTATTCTCCGTGAATAGCATCTCTTGAGTTTCTTCCAAATTCTTGAACTTTCCTGGATTGAGCTATTTTCTGTGAATAGCCTGTCTTGAATTTCTCAGGGTTTGGGGACCCACGGGCTTCTTAAAAGCATCCCCGCCTCCTCTTGGGCGTTGTACAAGGACCCGTCGGCTTCTTAGAAGTATTCACAGCCTCCTCTTAGGCTTCATATTAATGATTTCTTCCTTCGGGAATGATAGCCTCCTCTTGGGCTTTGTCCAAATTGTCCCTCGGCTTCTTAAAAGCATCCCCGCCTCCTCTTGGGCGTTGTACAAGGACCTATCAGCTTCTTAGAAGTATTCACAGCCTCCTCTTAGGCTTCGCATAATGATTTCTTCCTTCGGGAATGATAGCCTCCTCTTGGGCTTCGTTCAAATTATCCCTCGGCTTCTTAAAAGTTTCCAGCCTCCTCTTGGGCTTCGTACAAATTGTCCTGACGACCTCCTAGAGGTATAGGAACAGAAATAAATCATCTTAATAGAACAGTCTTTCAAAGAGTCTAGATCCTACTGCTATTTCGTAAGCATAATACAAAAGATAAAACTCTAGAGTTGGACAGTCTAATTTCCTTGAGTCTCAAAGACATTCTCAAGTTCCTTTCAAAACTAGGAGAAGACACCTGCAGACTCAGATAGTCTCAATACCCTTTGGATTTCCCATTTCCTTAAAGAACAGGAAATCACCCAGATCCTCTGATCAAATCCATGAGTACAGTGTTACTCATATAAGAACTGATTTTCTCTTTGAACCAACATGTTGGACCTGTCACTCAACTGAAACAGTAATCATAGCCTCCATCTCGGGCTTTGTACGAGATACAAAAAGTCTCTCTTGTTGAGTCAAACACCTTTTAGCCTCCATCTCGGGCTTTGTACGAGATACAAAAAGACTCTCTTGTTGAGTCAAACACCTTTCAGCCTTCATCTCGGGCTTCATACGAGATACAAAAAGACTCTCTGGTTGAGTCAAACATCTTTTAGCCTCCATCTCGGGCTTTGTACGAGATACAAAAAGACTCTCTTGCTGAGTCAACCCTTTTAGCCTCTCTCTTGGGCTTTGTACGAGACACATAAAAACACCCTCTTGTTGGGCCAGTAGCCTCCTCTTAGACTTTGTATAAGAAAACCCCGGTTGAGCCAATCAACCTTTTAGCATCAAAGTTGTGCCTCGTTCATAGTATACAAACATCAACAACTCCTTTCCCTTCATCTAATTGCTTTAACTGGCAAGCCTCTGGATTATTTACATCCACACCACTGTCCCTCTTTTAGCATGAGAAATTCCTAAGGAAAGATGGCATTGCTCTACACAGAGTTAAAGTTTTCTCCTTCAGGTTGGAAATCCCCTATGAAGGAAATTATGGAATTGCCGGATTCACATATCCCGGTTAAAGTAATTCTCCTTTGTAATCAGTCACCCAACAGTTGTGACAGACAAACCCCTCTTTTGAGATGACAAATTCTCTCTAAAATCGAGACCCTTCAGCTTCACATCTTGGGCTTTGAACAAGATACTAAACTACTTTTAGCTTCACATCTTGGGCTTTGAACAAGATACAAATAGACCCTTCAGCTTCACATCTTAGGCTTTGAACAAGATACAAACTACCCTTTAGCTTCACGTCTTGGGCTTTGAACAAGACACCAAAACACCATTTCCTCCCAAAGAATAGGAGGAACTATGATCGCTCTGATTTCCCTGTTTCGGAAAACGGGAATACGTAGGCATCAGATTGAAAGAAAAATCTTAGCGAGCACACTAAACAAAAATCCAAAATCCCATACCCCCAGTCCTAAATCCTATCGATGAACCGTCCCGTCATTTCAACCTTAAATAAGTAAGAAAAAGGCCCCACTACCATATAGCATCCATAACCTAACAGACCGCTGTTTAAACTCTGTATGCAAGCAGGGTTAATTGGAGACATCTATTTCCCTTCCTTAGTCAGCTCACAATAGAATAAAAAATGAATCGAACTGTAGTAAACCCCCCAAAGAGCGACTGTGCCTAAGAACCGCATCCCGAATCGCTCGCTACACCATCTACTATTTAAGCAAGAAATTCACCGACTGTGAAACTCGGTACACTATGCTTGAGAAAACTTGATGTGCTCTGGCTTGGGCAGCCAAACGTCTTTGCCAGTACATGATTTGTCACACTACTTGGTTAATCTCTGAAATGGATGCGATCAAGTACGTCTTTGAAAAACCTGCTCTCATGGGATGGATCGCCCATTGGCAGATGTTGTTATCAGAATACAACAAAGAGTACCATGTGTAAAAAGTCGTCAAAGGAAGTATTTTAGCCTATCATTTGGCTCATCAACCGATTGGCGATCAGGAATCAGTGAGATTTGACTTCCCAGACGAAGATGTCATGTATTTGAAAATGAAAGATTGCGATGAACCGCTACCCAGTGAAGGGCCAGAACCAGGTTCCCAATGGGGACTAATCTTTGACGGAGCTGTCAACAATTATGGAAACAGAATTGGGGCAATCATCGTAACACCTCAGGGTACCCATGTTCCTTTTACCGCCAGACTAACGTTCAAGTACACAAATAACGAGGCCGAATACGAACCTTGTATCATGGGTTTCGAAGAAGCGATTGACTTAAGGGTCAAGAACTTAGATGTGTATGGAGACTCAGCCTTAGTTATCAATCAGATCAAAAGAGATTGGAATACATACCAATCAGGATGGATTCCTTACAAAGATTACGCGAGAAGGTTGTTACTATTCTTCAACAAAAACGAGTTTCATCACATCCCTCGTGAAAAAAACCATATGCCTGATGCACTAGCCACTCTCTCTTCCATGATTAGTGTAGGTCAATGGAACGACGTACCAAAGATTGACATAATACGCCTTGAAAGGCCCGCTTATATCTTCATGATCGAAGCAGTCGTGGACGACAAACCTTGGTATCACGATATCAAATGCTTCCTTCAGAAACAAGAATACCCGCCTAGGGCATCCAGGAAAGACAGGAAGACTCTCAGAAGACTGGAAGGCAACTTCTTCCTGAGCGGTGATACACTCTATAAGAGGAACTTTTACATGGTCTTGCTCAAATACGTAGATAGACCAAAAGCAAATGCGCTGATGGAAGAAATTCATGAAGGATCCTTTGGCACTCATGCCAATGGGCACACAATGGCGAGAAAAATTCTGAGAGCAGGGTACTATTGGTTGACCATGGAATCCGATTGCTACAAGTACATGAGGAGATGTCACAAGTGTCAAATAAACTCAGACAAAATCCATGTACCGCCAACGCATCTTAAAGTTCTTTCTTCTCCGTGGCCTTTTTCCATATCGGGAATCAACATGATTGGCATGATTGAACCCAAATCTTCGAATGGACATCGGTTCATCCTGGTAGCTATTGATTACTTCACCAAATGGGTCGAAGTAACATCATACACCAATGTAACCCGACAAGTCGTGGTCCACTTTATAAAAAACAATCTCATCTGCCGTTATGGTGTTCCAAGCCAGATCATCACTGATAATGGATCTAACTTGAACAACAAGATGATGAAAGAGTTGTGCGCTAAGTTCAAAATCGAACTCCATAACTCGTCCCCCTACCGGCCTAAGATGAACGGAGCGGTAGAAGCGGATAACAAGAACATCAAGAAAATCGTTCAAAGATGGTTGTAACCTACAAAGACTGGCACGAGATGCTACCCTTTGCTCTTCACGGTTATTGCACATTTGTCCGCACTTCAACTGGAGCAACCCCTTTCTCTCTAGTATATGGCATGGAAGTAGTGCTCCCCATAGAAGTAGAAATCCCATCAATCTGGGTATTGATGGAAGCTAAGATAACAGAAGTTGAATGGTGTCAAAGTCAACATGATGAATTGAATCTAATCGAAGAAAAGCGAATGACAGCTCTATGTTACGGTCAGTTGTATCAACAAAGAATGAAGAGAGCATTCGACAAAAAATTCCGACCCCGTGTCTTTCGAAAAGGAGACCTTGTGCTCAAGAAGATACAATCATTCATCATTGATTCTCGGGGAAAATGGACTTCGAACTATGACGGCCCCTATGTGGTCAAGAAAACCTTCTCAGGCGGCGCCTTGAGACTCGCAACCATGGGTGGAGAGGAATTTGCCTACCCCACGAATGTTGACGTAGTCAAGAAATACTTCGCCTAAATAAAAAATAAAAAATAAACGTCTCGGTGGTTTGAAAACCCGAAAGGGTGATCCAGGTAAAAATTAGAAACACAAGCAAAAATCATCCCGATGGATTGGAAATCTCAAAAGACAATCCAGGAAAAAGTTAGGGATTCATGGCAAGTAACTACGTCCGACAAGGTTAAATCCCTAGCGGTAACACTATTCGTCAAAAAACTCCAATCAAGGTCATATTCGACAGAAGCTCAGGATGTCTAGAATTCAAAGTTGGTAGAAGGATAACGGTTGTTATGTTTTAATGTAGCCCCTTTTCCCTTAAAATTACCATTTTCTAAACTTTGTAAATGTTCTATGGAATCACGCGCTTGGCTGATTTCCATCCTATCAATAAAATTTGAGCCCTAGTACTTTTGTTTGCAATTCTCATTTATTTTAGCTTTACAGAATGATATTTTTTAACATGGTCAATGATTCTTGAAATAAAACAAAAATGAATTTACTTGTCAAAATTTCTTCTGCTTTTAAAATAAAGATGACAATTCTTTTTAACTGTTGAACGCAAAAAGAACATTGATGGCTTCTCCGGAAGTGATTAAACTTCAAAGTACAGAATCATAGTACTCCTTCTAAACCAGTACGCCTGAGCGAAGGATCAACTGTTTTAGATGCCATGTTTCATCTGACATCCCCAGCAGAGTTCTTACCTCTTAAGACCGATTGAACGATTCTTTCTCCCCCACAGAGACTACCTCTCCTAAGCAAGGCAGGATTGCTATTTTGGAATAGTGATACTTTTCATCCCCCGCAGTGACCGAGTATCCAGTCGTGTTCATCTAATAGTCTTTATGTCGCGTTAGTTTTGTCAGTATACACATACATGCATCATGCATAATTGATTCACATTCATAATCATATTGCATTACTATCACTCTGGTCACACTCATTTCCAAAGATATAAAAGTCCTCTTATCAATCGAGTTGTCGGTTCTTTCCTCAAGAGGGAATGTTTTATCTGCACAATCTCTCTCCCTAGTTTATTTCTGGATTGGAGACGATCCTCGATCACTTTGATAACTTGAACCTCTAAAAGGCAAGGAGACATTCGACAAACATCACTCTTCATCATTGAAGATGATATTTTTCGCTTTCCCGGATTAAGGAAGATCCTTAGAGAAAGCCTCCCTACTATAAGACTCTCAGCAACACATTAGTTTTTCTCCCAAGAAAATCAATGTTAATGAAGTCATCAGCACCTCAAAATTGGACCACATCACATGGCATTTCTCCGAGAAGATCTCGAAGAAAAGTATGATGTAATATCCCCAAGCGAAAAGTAGTCTTTCAAGAGACTCATTTTTCCCAGTAGAGTCAACAAGTTGCGTCTCCAACAGAGAAGTTTGCACACCTCTACAGCTCAGACAAATGGGTACCCCCAGCAAGTCTGACCTCAAATCTTTTACCATCAAATGGTGTCTCCCTAGTAAAAACTCGACAAGAAGTTTGATGAGAACCACTACGCATAGCGTCCCTTTTCAAGGAAGAAACTTAGACTAGTTCTTTGGCTGAAGACCAGGATCGAGGGGAAGTTTATATCAGAAACTGAGACCAGTTCCTTGGCTGAAGACCAGGATCGAGGGGAAGTTTATTTCAGAAACTAAGACCAGTTCCTTGGCTGAAAACTAGGATGAAGGGGAAGTTTTACCCTTTTCTAAGTAACATTGCTTAGCAAAAGAAGATGGATGAGCAAGCTGTCATTCATAAACACCATCAAAATTTTGGGTATTCCAATATTTAATCCTCTTGCACCCCGAATGCCTGAATATCTTCGCCATTCACATCTTCGGGTCCAAGAAGATTAAATAGGGGCATATGTCATACCCCAAATTTTGACCATCAAGATTTCCCATCATTGTGCAAATCATCACCACAATATGGATGTACTTTTATGCCTCATGAATCTCCCAAAGATGGTTGAGCATCCACCACAATCCAGAATTAGGGTTTTTGAGCCATCCCAGAACATTTAGACAAAAGATCAATCAAGAATTGACATGATCTTCAACTTATCTAAACATCCACAAAGGATCAAGAGGACCCTCACATCAAAAATCAAGCACAAAAGTTGCCACATACCAAGTGTTTTGAGCCTCGAAACACCCGATGTCGCCAAATTAGGGTTTTGGACAACTGGGACCTCCAGAGTGAGATTTTCACAAGAGGATGAGCCAAGACTTAAAAATGTGACTCAACATGCTCAAAATAACCCTAGGAGTCTATTTGCAAAACTAAATTACCCTCAGAGGATGCATTCCCCAAAAGTCGGGAATTAGGGTTTTTACGTGCCGAACCGCTCTGGAGCCAAAAGTCAAAACATGACTTTTTTGGCAAAAATGATCCTTATGACTCATATTTTCATAAAATATGACTTATAATATCATTTGAACAAGAATTGATCAAGAAACCAAGATAACTTGTAAAAGGGGTAATCTTGAAAAATTGAAAAATTTTCTAAGTTACTAAATTTGAATGATTTTGGTACCAACTTCCAAGGATCATAACTTGTGATCCAAGTAGCCATTTTGAGTGATCCAAAGCCAGATTTGTAGGCCTTCCTACACTTTAAAAATGCTTCAACTACATCAAACTCCAATTCTTCATGGATTTTAAGTTATGGAGTGATCAAAATGACAAAAATGAAGAAAATGACACTTTTTCAACACTTAGTAAAAATCTGCCTAAGTTACCAGCCCTGAGCGCCAATGTTCATGAGGATTTTTCAATGGGATCCAAATAGTTTCAAGACAAACTATGATCATACATTGATAGTACCATATGAGAGCTCTTTAAAAAGTATAAGAGCCTCCCATAACTCAACCGGAGCAAGGAGATATGATCCATTGAAAATGGCATTTTTCACTGATTTTTGCAAGGCAGATTTGTGCATTGTTGCTCGAATTGATTAATTTGTGAAATAACAAGCATGGTTATCCATCTACACACCTCAAGGGGGAACAACCAAGGGACAAACACTGATCCACCAGCCTCACAAGTCCATGGATCTATGTTTAGGCATGACACTCCTAAAATTCAAGATTCTTCCAAATGGTCAATTTTGTTTCAAAGCATTTAACTGATGCATAGAGGTGGCATTCATCAAGACAATATTATCCAAGTTCAGTCAAGCCTTATCCCTGAACCAGAGAACTCATAGCATGTGCTCTAACCTCAAGTCAATGGCTAGAGGAGACTTGAGATTCCATTTGATCACAATCTGCCACAGACCTGCTGCAGCTGCCATTCACTATTGCAGCCAAAACAAACTTGCTCTACTATAAATAGAGCTCATTTGTGATCAGTTTGAGTACACTAAAGCACCTAAACTGATGATTTACTCAAAATCTCCCATTCACTCCAGTTTTGCCTTCTAACTCAAGTCACTACCGGGTTTTGAGATTGAGAGTGATTCCAACCAAACTAATCACACACACACCCCTCATAAACATCATATGTGAGGGATCTAAACACTAACACAACATCTGGAACATCAAATTCCTCAAATCTCCAGCCAATTGGTCAAGTTCTTGACAGAGTTGCAGTTGAGTTACCACAACCAGTTCCAGCTCATTTCAATCCACTTCAAGCATTCAAACACACTCCTTGGCACCTAAGGAAGCTATCCAGATCATTGGAACCTATCTGCAACACCTCTATCATCAAACTCGATCACCAGCTGCAAGAGGTAGGCCTGAACCCCTCAAACTCTATATTCCATGCATCATAAATGAATTTTTTAGTTACCATCTTGTTCCTGCATGTATGTAGAGTAATAACCCTCAATTAATTGCCATGAATCAATCGTGTATGGAATTTCATTGTGTTCATGCTGAAACTAGGGTTCTTAAGGTTATCCTTTGATTTCTCACTCCACACTTAATATAAATGCAATTAATCTATATGGTTGTGATCCTTGTTCAAAAACGAACAACATTGGTACTTGAATCATGCAAAACCATTGAGTAATCAGAGGGGAAAGTGAGAAAATGCAAACCAAGTGTTCTTGGCGCCCTTTTTCAAATTTTTCAAGTATTTGAATTTTTGTTATTTTGTTTAATTGATTCAAAAATTAATTTCTCTCTGAATATTTGTGTTTTTGAATTGATTTTTTTCTCGAAATTCACATAAATGTTTAAATATTTTATTTTACCAAAAAATCCAATTTATATTATTTATTTAATATAGTTAGAAGTTTTGTAATTAATTTCATTTTTATTGTTTTTAAAAAATTTTAAATGAAATTCCCACTTTGATTTTTCAAAACCAATTGAATTTCAAGCTTTCATGTGATTAAACATGATTTTTCAAAATATTTTTCAAAGTATACAACTTGTTTTTGAATATATTTGGTATTTTATATCATTTTTTATTTAATTTCCTTTGAAAATTATATCTTTTAAATTCAAAATTAGGGTTTTCTCTAAATTTTGATTTCATATACACACTTTGGGCCTCTAGTAGAGTGTAAGACCCAACCCTTGTTACATAAACCTTTTTGGGCCTCAGTCATTGTATAAGTCCCACTGTGTTTTCTAAAACCGCGGTGCGATCGTCGCCTTTTAAACAAAATCATCTGGGCCTCCCCTTTGGTTGTAAGTCCCATCTTATTTCTTTTTTTTTAACAAAAACATTCTTGGGCCTCTAATAGAGTGTAAGACCCATCCCTTGTCACACAAATAAATTTGGGCCTCATTCATTGTATAAGTCCCTCTGCGATTTTCAAAACGACGGTGCGATCACTGTTTTTAATCTGGGTCTACCCTTGTGTTATAAGACCCATCTCTTTTATTTTTAAAACACTTTGGGCCTCTAATAGAGTGTAAGACCCACCACTTATCACAGAAAACCTTTTTGGGCCTCAGTCATTGTATAAGTCCCAGTACGTAAGAAAATCTCGGCGTGATCGCCATTTTCAAAATAAAAACCATCTGGGCCTACCCTTGTGTTGTAAGTCCCATATTTATTCATTTTTAAACACTTTTGGGCCTCTAATAGAGTGTAAGACCCAACCCCCTTTGTACATAAATAATTTTGGGCCTCAGTCATTGTATAAGTTCCAGTACAGTTTACAAAATAACGGTACAATTACTGTTTTTCATCTGGGCCTCTCCTTGAGTATAAGCCCCAACCTTCTTTCAAAACAACTTTCCCCTTTAATTTAGGTTCAAAATCATAGTTGTTATTAAAACTTTCTTTAATTTCTTGAACAACTAACCATACAGCTGTTACAATGGAAGCTTGCTCACCAGTAAGTTTTAAACAACTTTTTTTTACATTAATGCAATGTATTGAGGTGTCATGAACCAAGCCATGCCAATCCAAACCACTCAAGATTCAGTTCAATGCTCTGAGTGTTCAAACCTACAGAAATTGAATTGAGTCAAGCTAGAGGAGACTTAGCACTTTTGAAATATCCAAGTCAATGGCTACATAACTACTCATAGTGATCAGCCTCGATTCACTATTCATTGCAAAACAAACTTCCTCTACTATAAATAGAGGTCATTTGTGACTGATTAACACACACCAAAACATCTCCACTCGTGTTTTCCTCCAAATCATTCTTCAAAACCAGAAAATGCTTCTATAGCAAGTAACTTTCAAATTTTTCTATAGAGAGTCGTCCCACCACAACTAATGATCCTAAAACCACACATATATCATATAGAAGCTATTCAAACACTTCTCCATCATCTGTAACATCAGAATCACAAAGCTCAAAATCCAACCTAGGCCTAATTGCAGTTGAAGTGCCACAAGGAGTTCAAGGTGTTTCCAATCCATTCCAAGCTTCTCAACACACTACATAAGGTCCATTGAAGTTGTCCAGATCATCACACAACATCTGTAACACCTCTACATTAAAATTCGAATTCCTCTTGTACAAGTAAGCCTGAAGCCCTCAAACTCTATACTCCATGCATCATAAATTTATTTTCAAGTTACCAACATGTTTTTGGTAGTTCATTGAGTGATAACCCTGAATCAATTGCATGTTAACTTTCGTGTATAAGATTTCACTATGGTTTTTGCAAAAACTAGGGTTTTAATGTTCATCACAATTATCTCACTCCACACTTAAAATAAATGAAATTAAATACCACCATCGTGTTCCTTGATAAAAAAACGAGCAAGTTTGATGTTTATTTCATTTGATTTCATCATGTATTCAGTGAGATAAAGAGGCTTTTGCAAATCTGGAAAACCAGAGCACGCACGAGCAAGATCAACTGTTCTTGGCGCCTTTTTTGAATTTTTGAATTTTTGAATTTTAGTTAATTTTCTTAATTGATTTCAAAAATTAATTTCTCTCTCAATTTTAATCATTTCTGATTGGTTCTTTTTTTCAAAATTCATAAAAATGTTAAAATATTTTATTCCAAAAAAAATCAAAAGAATATTGTTTATTTAATATATTTTGAATTTTTGTAAATAATTTCTTTTTAATTGTTTTTAAACATTTTTGATGAAATCTTTCTCTTGATTTTTCAAACTCAAATGAATTTCAAGCTTTCATATGGATAAAACATGATTTTTCAAACATTTTTTAAAGTTCCCCAACATATTTTTAAATATATTTGATATTTTATATCATTTATTATTTAATTTTCTTTGAAAAAATTCTATTTTTAATTAAAATTTGGGTTTTTCCTTGATTTAAATTTTTAAACTTCATTTGAAACACAGTTGGGCCTCTAATAGAGTGTAAGACCCAACCCCTTTTGTAAATAAATAATTCCTGGGCCTCTGTCATAGTATAAGTCCCGGTGCAATTTTCAAAATAACGGCGCTTTCATTATTTTTCATCTGGGCCTCTCCTTGAGTATAAGCCCCATTTTTCTTCTTTACAAACATTCTTGGGCCTCTAATAGAGTGTAAGACCAAAACTCTTTGTGCATAAATAAATTTTGGGCCTCTGCTATAGTATAAGTCCAACAACGTCTTTCGAAATTGCAGTGCGATCACTGTTTTCAAATAAGTCATCTGAGCCTCTCCTTGAGTATAAGCCCTTATTTTTTTTGTACATAAACTTGGTTTTAAACAATAAACAACTTCCATGGGCCTCTCCTTGAGTTGTAAGCATCATACCTCTGTTTTCAAAATCATCTATCTGTTTTTAACTTGTACTAAGAGGAGCATTATTCCCAGTGAAACTGCTCTTAAGCCACTTGGGCCTCTCTTTGAGTTATAAGCCCCAAACATTATTTTCTTTTAAACAACTTTCTTTTAATTCAAATTCAAACTCAAAGTTTTCTCAAAACTTTCTTTAATTTCTCAAAACCCTAATCATACATTTGTAGCCAATACAATCAATCACAATACACTTGGGCCTCTTTTCAGAGTGTAAGACCTAACATCTTTTCAATTTAATGCATACTTGTTTAAATACCTGTTAATTCACTTATCTATATATACTTGTGCATATCTGTCTAAGAGTTTCCCCAACAGCTTGGTCTATGTAACACACTACACCCCCACGTAAAATAATGCAATTATCAGAGTAAAAATTTATAAAAATTTAACATATAGGATGTTACTTCCAACACACATATGCTCATGTAAATGACATGTAACACATACTTATTATTAATAGTACCAACAAAATCATACTTAAACAATTTTCTCATGTAGTAGCGGAAACTCAACTAAAATCATAATATGTTTGAACCACATAACCAACATTAATTAAACAAAGGTAATAACGGCGACGAAATAAATAACGATAAGCGTTCCATATCCCCAGTTTTACACATCAGAGCAGACGCCGACTCAAAACATAAAGTGAAGGACTTCGTCATTCACTAACCGCAACTCCGCACTATTCTTGATTATCTACACGTTACCCACGTGGAGGTAACATTCAAACAGAAGGGGTGAGATTCTCAAATCAATAAAAGAAATGCATAATATAAATATAAAAGCATATAAACATTACACGATTCACCCTATCATCACAACATCAACACCAATACAATTTCTCACATAAGCAGACAATCATATACACCACGACACAACACAACATAATGTAATGCAATGAGACCCACAACTCTACTCAATGCATGTGGTACCAATTCGATACCTTTTTAATGATCATAATTCCCGTCAGAATTTCCATATGAGTCGCTCACACCCCACATGGGCACACGACATCTGTGATCGCTCATACCCCATATGGGCACCCGAACACCGTAATCGCTCACACCCCACATGGGCACACGAACACCCGAAATCGCTCACATCCCACATGGGCACACAATTACCTCAACAACAACAATAACAACACGATTCTATTTCAAGGAATCCAGATAAGGCGCTCACACCCCACATGGACACATGACTATCATACACTTATGCAACATGATATGCATTCAACGACAACATACAACGACGCAATGTATAATGACATTCATCTTAATCATTATACCACACCAAAACTAATCACCATGCAACAACAATGCTATAACAGCTCATCAACCTCATCATCCAACATCGCAAATGACAACAATGCATATATCACGAAACAACATAATAATATAGTAATCAAATACAACAACAACAACAATGCAATATGCAAAGAACAACGACATCAAGCATAATGACCACCACCTCCATGGTCAAGTTACTCTGCCAATGCTGGCCATCATACACCAACATACATACTGTAACATCTCAACAACAACAGTTTGCATCATAGCAACCAACAACGATACATTTCAGATTTTAACGGATCACAACATAACCACTACAATTACAATTAAGCCATCACACAACAAAATAATCAACTTATAGAACAGAAACCATTTTATAAGGTAGTTCGTCGCGTTAGTTTTCCAACACTTTGAATGGCGCTTCAAACGGACTTACAGATCAAGAGTTATGGCCAAAACGATTTCACTGTACAAAACCATGGAGCTGCTACGGCCGCCTGTAGCATATGCTACGGCCCGTGGCGCTCCACAGTGAAAATTCACAATTTTTGCATGCCCGTGATGCCCCAGTCCAAGAGGCTGCTAGGGCACCCGTAGTGGCTGCTACAGCCCGTAGCGGGGCCCAAAAAACCCTCTTTTTTGTGCAATTTTGTGCGATTTCTCTTTTTTTCAGCCTACCAACAGACCCCAAACCCCATGTTTTGACCTCCAACAACCCCAGAACACAACATAACATATAGAGCATCATTCAAGGTGAGTAAACATATATTATTCATCAATTCCTTCACAACATCCATAGCATTATTGAGGAAAACACGCAATTTATCAGCAATTTTCACATAATTACGAACACCGACACGCAACCTCAATTTCACACCAAAACAAACAAGAGATGCATAGATATGAACACTAACGATTTACCCACCCTCATACATATATTATTCATCCCCTAAGTGATCAAAGAACCCCACCCTTACCTTAGATGAAGATTCCTCGAAGCTTTTTAATGGAATTCTCTAAGTCCTAGCTTTACTCCTCTTTTCCGTTCCTCTTTTCTCCAAGCGCGATCGTTCCCCAAAACTGATTCTCTCCCTATCTAACTTTCTCTTTTCCTACTATAACCCTTAGACCCCTAATATGATATTCCTTCTTTATCCTCACTAACCACCATGAATGGACCACTTTGCCCCCCTTATTCTTGTTTTTATATTACATTATTATTATTATTACTAATATCCTCTTATTAAAATAATAATAATAATAATAATAGTAATCAATATTTGAATTAACTTAATATTATTCAACTAATATTATGATTAACCAATATTACTAATATAATTTTATTGTACTATTCTCCACACCACCAAGTTCTACATAATTGGTCACACACCCCCAATACCTTATGTTCTATAATTCTAAAGTCACTACCCCATTCTAAGGGCAACCCAAACACAACCAAAACACACATAATCACACACATATACATAACATCCTATGATTTTAATTACATAAAAAAAATCGGGTGTTACAACTCTTCCCCACTTAGAGTATTTTCGTCCTCGAAAATTTACCTCATACGAATAGCTCCGGATACGACTCTCGCATCCTGCTCTTTAACTCCCAAGTCATATTTCCACCGGCAGCGCCTCCCCACGCTACCTTCACAAGAATGATCTCTTTACCTCATAATTGCTTCACTTTGCGGTCTTCAATTTGTATTAGTAAATCCTCAATCGTAGGGTTATCCCTCACCTCCACTTCATCCATCGAAATCACGTGTGACAAGTCCATAACATACTTCCGAAGCTGTGACACATGGAACACATCATGCAAGTTCGACAAATTGGGTGGCAACGCCACTCTGTAGGCAATAGGTCCAACTCTTGTAGAAATCTGATAGGGACCAATAAACCAAGGAGTAAGCTTCCTCGACTTCAATGCACATGCAACACCGGTCACCAGAGTGACTCTCAAGAACACATGGTCTCCTTCTTAAAACTCAAGATCTTTCCTCCTCTTATCATGGTAGCTCTTCTGACTACTCTACGAAGCTTTCATCTTTTCCCGAATCAGCTTCACCTTTTCAGTAGTCTGCTGAACAATCTCAGGTCCAAGTACTACACTCTCACCAGATTCATGCCAACACAACAGTGTCTGACACCTCCAACCATACAAAGCTTCAAAAGGCGTCATTCCAATACTGGAATGATAACTGTTATTATAAGTGAACTCAATCAACGGAAAGTGGCTATTCCAAGCACCTCCCTGAACTCAATCAACGGCAAGTGGCTATTCCAAGCACCTCCTTGTTCCAGCACACGTGCCCTCAACAAATCCTCCAAATAATGTATAGTTCTCTCCATCTGTCCATTCATCTGCGGGTGATAAGCCAAACTCAATCTCAGTTTCGGTCCCAAAGCTTCTTGCAAACTCTCCCAAAATCTGGAAGTGAACCTTGGATCTTTATCCGACACAATACTCAACTGAACTCCATGCAACTTCACAATCACCTGAATATAAATCTCTGTCATCCTCTGCAATGGAAAACTGATATTAATTAAAATAAAATGCACCGACTTCGTCAGTCTATCCACCACTACCCAAATGGCATCATCCCTCTTGGAGTATTAGGCAACCCAGTCACAAAATCTATAGAAATGTTGTCCCACTTCCACTCTGAAATATCTAACGGTTGCATCAAACCAGCAGTTTTCTGATGTTTTACCTTCGTCTTCTGGCAAGTCAAACAAGCATATTCAAACTTATCCACATCACGCTTCAATACAGGCCACCAAAATATTTTTTTCAAGTCTTGATACATCTTTGTAGCTCCTGGATGGATACTCAAGCTACTCCTATGACTTTCTTCGAGAATCATTCTTTTCAACTCAAAATCATCAGGAATACAAATCCTATCATGGAACCTCAACACACCTTGTTCATCCACTCTGAATTCGTTACTTTATGTCTGTTCATTTCCAATCATCAAATCCACCAGTTTCACATCCAACTTCTGACCCTCTCTGATACTATTAAGAAATTCATTGTTGATCTTCAGCATACCTAACATCACACTATGCGGTGTCTGTTCGCAAAATAAACTCATATCTCTGAACTGCTCAATCAATTCCAACTCTTTAACCATTATAGCAGACATATGCATGGTCTTCCGACTCAAAGCATCACCCACGACATCAGCTTTATCGGGATGATAGTTCAAGCCGAATCATAATCCTTTAAGAATTTTAACCACCTTCTTTGTCTCATATTCAACTCCTTCTAATCAAACAAATACCTTAAGCTCTTATGATCACTATACACTTCAAATCTGGAACCATAAAGATAGTGCCTCCAAATTTTCAATACGAATACCACTGCAGCTAATTCTAAATCATGAGTTGGATAATTCCTCTCATGGGCCCTTAACTGTCGTGAAGCATAAGCCACAACCTTACCATCCTGCATTAACACACCTCCTAAACCCATCAAAGAAGTGTCGCAATACACCACAAACGGTTCATTTGGTTCGGGTAGAATCCAAACTGGAGTTGTAGTCAATCTCTTCTTCAGCTCAATGAAACTCAGCATAGAGCTTCATTTCTTTTAACACTTGCAACACGATCCGTAAATGCTCAGTATGTTCCTCTTTTGACTTAGAATAGATTAGAATGTCATCAATAAAGACAACCATAAATTGATCCAAGTAAGCATGAAAAATTCGATTCATATACTCCATAAATACACCAGGTGAATTAGTAACTCCTGAAAGTCATCTTCTGAATATCTTCATCCTTTACTCGTATCTGATGATAACCCGGCCTCAAGTCAATCTTGCTAAACACATGGGCACCCACTAACTGATCCATCAAATCATCTATTCTTGGAAGTGGATACTTGTTCTTAATCGTCACTTTATTCAGTTGTCTGTAATCTATACATAACCTCATACTGCCATCCTTTTTCTTCACCAACAACACCAGAGCTCTCCAAGGTGATACACTTGGTCTCAAAAATTTCTTTTCTAACAACTCTTCCAGTTGCTTCTTCAGCTTTGTTAATTCTGATGCCGACATCATGTATGGTGCCATAGAAATAGGTCTGGTACCAAGGACAAGATCAACAGTAAACTCCACTTCTCTCTCTGGCGGTACATCACTAATATCATCTGGAAACACTTCTGGAAATTCACGCACTACTTGCAATTCATTAATCACAGACTCACTCTCCACTAACAAGGATGCAAATAATGTAAGCACTTGAGCCTCTTCCTCTAAGAGCTCTCTCAACTCTCTAGCAAATAGAAAACCATCTTTTTCCTTCAGTTTTGGAAATGACACAACTCTCACAACTCCTGCATCCTTGAAATCAGCAGCACACTACACTACTCATCCAGACGATTAGTAAACACAGGGTTTAACTCCTACCAATCTGTCCCAAGAATAACATAATCTTGTTCCAACTGAAGACAAATTGTGCCCATCCTTAGGATACATGTCAGGCTACTCCATACATCACTGACCAATCTCTATCCAAAACATCGCCTTCCCCCTCACAAGGAAGCGAACAACAAGGACACCTGACCGTCTTCCCTCAAGGATCACACCATTCTCAAACAGATGAACAATCCAACACTGCATTCCCTCATGCACTAACATGATATCCAATCTCTCAACAACTGGAATATCCAAGAGAAACGGACGTTTCTCCCCCACTTGTTTCATTCCCAACCAGTAGATGGAAAACAAACGAGCACCGATAGTGTTTTCACACACATGTCGCATACTAGGGAATAACATAATTAAAAAATCTGGCCAGACGGACCAACCTACTCTGATACCACTATGTAACACCTTAAACCCACGCGTAAAATAATGCAATTATCAGAGTAAAAATTTATAAAAATATAACATATAGGATGTTACTTCCAACACACATATGCTCAAGTAAATGACATGTAACACATACTTATTATTAATAGTACCAACAAAATCATACTTAAACATTTTTCTCATGTAGCAGCGGAAACTCAACTAAAATCATAATATGTTTGAACCATATAACCAACATCAATTAAACAAAAGTAATAACGGCGACGAAATAAATAACGACAAGCGTTCCATATCCCCAGTGTTACACATTAGAGCAGGCGCCGACTCAAAACATAAAGTGAAGGACTTCGTCATTCACTAACCACAACTCCACACTATTCTTGATTATCTACACGTTACCCACGTGGAGGTAACATTCAAACAGAAGGGGTAAGATTCTCAAATCTACAAAAGAAATGCATAATATAAATATAAAAGCATATAAACATTACACGATTCACCCTATCATCATAACATCAACACCAATACAATTTCTCACATAAGCAGACAATCATATACACCACGACACAACACAACATAATGCAATTCAATGAGACCCACAACTCAACTCAATGCATGTGGTACCAATTCGATCCCTTTTTCATGATCAGAATTCCCGTCGGAATTTCCATATGAGTCGCTCACACCCCACATGGGCACACGACATCCGTGATCGCTCACACCCCACATGGGCACACGAACACCCGTAATCGCTCACACCCCGCATGGGCACACGAACACCCGTAATCGCTCACACCCCACATGGGCACACGATTACCTCAACAACAACAACAACACGATTCTATTTCAAGGAATCCGGATAAGGCGCTCACACCCCACATGGGCACACGACTTATCATACAGCTTATGCAACATGATATGCATTCAACGACAACATACAATGACGTAATGTATAATGATATTCATCTTAATCATTATACCACACCAAAACTAATCACCATGCAACAACAACGCTATAACAGCTCATCAACCTCATCATCCAACATCGCAAATGACAACAATGCATTTATCGCGAAACAACATAATAATATAGTAATCAAATAAAACAACAACAACAACAACAACAACAATGCAATATGCAAAGAACAACAACATCAAGCATAATGACCAACACCTCCATGGTCAAGTTACTCTGCCAATGCTGGCCATCATACACCAACATACATACTGTAACATCTCAACAACAATAGTTTGCATCATAGAAACCAACAACGATACGTTTCAAATTTTATCGGATCACAACATAACCACTACAATTACAATTAAGCCATCACACAACAAAATAATCAACTTATAGAACAGAAAGCATTTTTATAAGGTAGTTCATCATGTTAGCTTTCCAACACTTCAAACGGACTTACAGATCAAGAGTTATGGCCAAAACTATTTCACTGTACAAAACTAGGGAGCTGTTATGGCCGCCCGTAACATGGGCTACGGCCCGTAGCGCTCCACAGTGAAAATTCGCAATTTTGGCATGCCCATGATGCCCCAATCCAGGGGACTGCTACGGGCACCCGTAGTGGCTGCTGCGGCCCGTAGCGGGGCCCAGAAAACCCTCTTTTTTGTCCGATTTTGTGCGATTTCTCTTATATTTCACCCTACCAACAGACCCCAAACCCCATGTTTTGACCTCCAACAACCCCAAAACACAACATAACATATAGAGCATCATTAAAGGGGAGTAAACACATATTATTCATCAATTCCTTCACAACATTCATAGCATTATTGAGGAAAACACGCAATTTATCAGTAATTTTCACATAATTACGAACACCGACACGCAACCTCAATTTCACACCGAAACATAAAAACAAACAAGAGATGCAAAGATATGAACACTAACGATTTACCCACCCTCATACATATATTATTCATCCCTTAAGTGATCAAAGAACCCCACCCTTACCTTAGATGAAGATTCCTCGAAGCTCTTTAATGGAATTCTCTAAGTCCTAGCTCTGCTTCTCTCTTTCGTTCCTCTTTTCTCCAAACACGATTGTTTCCCCAAAACTGATTCTCTCCCTATCCAACTTTCTATTTTCCTACTATAACCCTTAGACCCCTAATATGTTATTCCTTCTTTATCCTCACTAACCGCCATGAATGGACCACTTTGCCACCCTTTATTCTTGTTTTTATATTACATTATTATTTATTATTACTAATATCCACTTTGAAATTCTGGTACCAGATGTGTGATGTTAAGTGCGGTGTTACAACAACACACTCTGCAATGGACAATGCAATAACAAGCAATAAATCAACACAATGAATTATTCACCCAGTTCGGTCTAACTACCTACGTCGGGCGGCTACCAAGCCAGGGATGAATTTCACTATCAGTAGTATTAATTTACAAACTCAACAACCCAGTTGACATCTCCTAAACTTAATCACTACTTAATGAACCTTCTACTTAAGATACCACTTAAGTATGAGAACACTACTCAATCCCTAAATCACTTCAGTGATATAATTCAAAGATCACACACTTTGAAAAACACAACTTGATTCTGCTTCACAGCTTTGATCAAGAACAACTCAAAACAACAACACCAATTCACACTAGAATGGTTTACAAACACGAAGACTCAAACGAATCTCAGTCTTTAGCTCTCTTTCTTCGTCGCGTTTCCTTTAGGATTGTTGCGCTTTATATAGCTCTTTGAATTGGGATTGGACCTGCTACAATATCTGACCTGATTTGTTATTTAAAACTGAATCTTCAAAACAGATTTTCTCTCTCAAAATCTTCTTAAATCTTCAGCCTTTAAACACTCCTACAAATCTGCATCAAATCTGTTTGTAACAGAAAATATCTCCTCCAAGATATTCGCATCTAATTACTCTGCCAGCTCTCCCAAATTCCAGCTAAAACGCAAACCCTAACAACATCACTAAACTTGATGTTATTAATCTTCTGTAGACCTGATGTCACAACATCGCATGTGACATCAGACATCCAACTTAAATTCTTAACATAAACCAATGTTAAGACTCAATGTTAAGACATCACCCATATGACATCAACATTGAACACTTTGTTTTACCAAAATTCTAGCCAATCCAAGAACCAACAATCTCCCCCTTTGGCTAATTTTGGCTAAAACAATCTCTGCAACATCAGAGACTTCAGCAGCGGAAAAAATTTAATTAAAACCAAACAGCTCCCATCAACAAAGAGCAAACTCCCCCTCAAAACAAGCATAACCAGCTGTTCAACATCATGCACACTCCCCCTCAACTTCTGCAACACATCTGAAACCTCAACCAGAAACAGGTAGATCCCTACACGCCTAGGCTAACTCTCCCCCCTTTTTAGCCATAATTGGACAAACACCAAACACAATGTCCTGACAAAAAGACATAGTCAAACAACGTGCTTCCCAAAAACACAAGCTCCAGCACATTGACTGTTCAGTCGATACAACCTATGTTCCTTGTTTTTATTATAAACACATGCCTTTCTTCCTTCTAGCAGCACCACTCAGCAATCAAGAATGAGCCAGTCAAACATCAAAGATGCAGCAAAGAACTTCAAGCAGAAGGACAAGACTTTAGATCCACCTCAGAAGAGGAGCAAAACAATGACAGCAGCTGTAATTACTTCAGGAACCACAAAGACAGGCAGAACCTCAGAAACAACCATGAAACCAAGCAAGAAGCTTCATGTGCACCAACAAGCTATTGATGATGATTGGGATGAAGACTGGAAAGCTTTTCTAGATGCAGGGGGTTGGGATAATCTGTAACTAAAGATGTACTTCAAACCTGTATGCCTTCAGTAGTTGAATAAAATCAATTTCTAATAAATAATACAACTGCTTAATACACTCTCTAGCACATTTAATCTTCATAAATGTAAATTCCTAATTTACTTCTCAAACTTTCAAATTGGTTTGCATCTAAGGCTTTAGTAAAAATGTCAGCTAATTGTTGATCTGTAGCAACATGTTCCAAAGCAACTACTTTGTCTTCAACCAAATCCCTTATAAAATGATGCCTTATATCAATATGCTTGGTTCTGATATGCTGAATAGGATTCTTAGAGATATTGATAGCACTCAAATTATCACAGTACAATGTCATGACATCTTGCTTGACATTGTATTCTGTTAACATCTGCTTCATCCAAACAAGTTGAGAACAACTACTTCCTGCGGCTATGTACTCAGCTTCAGCAGTAGAAAGAGACACACAGTTCTGCTTTTTACTAAACCAGATATCAAATTATTCCCTAGGAAGAAACAACCTCCTGAAGTGCTTTTCCTATCATCAGCACTCCCAGCCCAGTCAGCATCACAATATCCCCTTAACTCAGTCCCAGATCCATGACTATACAACATCCCATAGTCACTAGTGCCATTAACATATTTCAGGATCCTCTTCACTTGATTCAAGTGACTAACCTTAGGCTCAGATTGGTATCTGGCATAAACTCCAACAGCAAAAGCAATGTCAGGTCTGCTAGCTGTGAGATACAATAGACTCCCAATCATGCTTCTATATAAACTTTGATCCACACTGACACCATGTTCATCCTTGGATAATTTTAGATGAGTAGGAGCAGGAGTCCTCTTGTGATTAGCATTCTCTAGACCAAACTTCTTCACTATGTTCTTTGCATACTTGCTCTGAGAGATGAATATGGAGTCCTCCATTTGTCTAACTTGTAGACCAAGAAAATAGTTTAGCTCACCAACAAGACTCATTTCAAATTCAGACTACATCTGTTCCACAAAATGTTTCACCATCGCATCTGACATCCCACCAAATACTATGTCATCAACATAGATTTGAGTTATTATCAGTTTTCCTCCTTCCTCTTTAACAAACAAGGTCTTGTCAATCCCTCCTTTTCTGTAGCCATTCACAACCAGGAATTCAGAAAGTCTTTCATACCAAGCTCTTGGTGCTTGCTTCAAACCATATAGAGCTTTCCTTAGTTTGTACACATGGTCGGGAAATGTTGGATCAATAAATCCTTTTGGTTGATCAACATACACCTCTTCATTTAAGTAACCATTCAAGAAGGCACTTTTAACATCCATTTGAAAAAGCTTGAATTTGAAATTACAAGCCACCCCTAAGAACAATCTGATAGATTCCAGTCTTGCCACAGGAGCAAAGGTTTCATCATAATCAATTCCTTCAACCTGAGTGTATCCCTGAGCAACTAATCTGGCCTTATTTCTGGTGACCACTCCTTGTTCATCAGATTTATTCTTGTAGATCCACTTGGTGCCAATCACATTAACTCCATCAGGCCTAGGAACAAGCTCCCATACTTCATTCCTCTTGAATTGCTCCAGCTCTTCATGCATTGCATTTATCCAAAACTCATCAGTCAATGCTTCCTTGACATTCTTTGGCTCAATTTTGGAGACAAAACATGAACTTGCTATAACATCTCTTGACCTAGTTCTCACTCCAGAATTTGGATCACCTATAATGAGCTCCTTTGGGTGGTCCTTCTGCACTCTGATAGAGGGATCTTTATGAGGTTGCTCAGTTTCAGGCTCAGCAGCAGCAACACTAGGAGTTGGACTTCTGTCTTCAGCTTCTGGTGCAACTTCACCAACTGATATTCCAACATCATCTAGGACATCATCATCTTCCTGCTTATCATTGTCATCAATCACCACATTGATGGACTCCATCATCACTCTGGTTCTAGAGTTGAAAACCCTATATGCTCTGCTGTTGGTAGAGTATCCCAAAAATATTCCTTCATCACTTTTGGAATCCAATTTTCTTCTCTATTCTCTATCAGCCGGAATATAACATCTACTTCCAAAAACATGAAAGTATTTAACATTAGGTTTTCTTCCCTTCCATAGTTCATACAGAGTGGATGAAGTGCCTTTTCTCAGGGTAACCCTGTTGTGAATGTAACAGGCAGTATTCATGGCTTCAGCCCAGAAATGATAGGGAAGTTTCTTGGCATGGATCATAGCTCTAGCTGACTCTTGGATAGATCTGTTCTTCCTCTCAACTACTCCATTTTGATGAGGAGTAATAGGAGATGAAAACTCATGACTTATACCTTCAGCAGAGCAGAATTCTTCAAACTTGCTATTCTCAAACTCTCTTCCATGGTCACTTCTTATTCTGATAACCTTACTCTCCTTTTCTCTTTGGAGTCTTTGACAAAGATCTTTAAAAACATTAAACACCTCTGATTTTTCTTTGATGAAGTTCACCCAGGTGTACCTTGAATAGTCATCCACAACTACATATGCATATTTCTTTCCACCCAGACTTTCCACCTGCATAGGTCCCATCAAGTCCATATGAAGTAGTTCCAAGACCTTGGAGGTGGTGTCATGTTGAAGCTTCGGATGAGACATCTTTGTCTGCTTCCCTTTTTTACAGTCTCCACACACTTTTCCTTCCTCAATATTAAGTTTGGGAATTCCTCTGACTGCTTCTGAGGAGATGATTCTCTTCATTCCCTTCAGGTGAAGATGTCCCAACTTCTGATGCCAGATTTTGACATCATCTTCTTTAGCAAAAACACAAGTGGGAGAATTTGATTCTTGTGGCACCCAAAGATAATAATTGTCCTTAGACCTATTTCCCTTCATAATGACTTCTCCTTTATCATCTTTGACCATGCATTCAGACTTTGTAAAGTCTACTTTGAATCCTTGATCGCAAAGTTGACTAATGCTAATCAAATTAGCTGTCAGTCCTTTAACAAGAAGAACATCCTTCAGTCTGGGAGCACCAGTACAGTTTAGTTTACCAATCCCCTTGATCTCTCCTTTGACCCCATCACCAAATGTAACATATCCTGAAGAATGAAGCTTCACATCTACCAACAGATTCTTTACTCCAGTCATGTGCCTTGAACATCCACTGTCAAAGTACCAATCTTCTTTGGTAGAAACCTTTAAAGAAGTGTGAGCTATCAAGCTGGTAACCTTAACTTTAGGGACCCATTCCTTCTTAGGCTTGGAACCCTGCCTTCCTTTATACCAGTTCTGTTTGGGAACAACCTGATGAGCCTTCTGTGGATACCCATATAGCTTATAACAATAAGCCTTAATGTGTCCAAAACATCCACAATGGTGACACCTCCAGTGTCTGTATTTCTTCTTAGGTGGAGTTCTATCATGATGTTTTAACATCTGTTTTAACATCACTGGTTTTGGGGTGATAGAACCTGCATCACTGGTGAATCCCAAACCACATTTATCTGCAGCCATCTTCCCAATACTAAGAATGTTGTCTAATGCATTAGTACCATTGTTCAACATTCTGACAGTTTTGGTCATAGAGTCCAGTTTATAGTTAAGCATACTTACTTCAGCTTCAAGTTCCGTCCTTTCAGCTTTTAACTGTACTATGGTTTTCTTCAGCTCTTCTCCTTCAAGACACACTTGTTCACTTCTCACGAAAAGATCTTTATAAGTGACAGCAAGTTCATCGTAAGAAACCTCATCATCACAAGACTCATCATCTGACTCATAAACCCCAATCATAGCTCTAACAAGTTTAGCTGAATTTTCTTCAGACTCACTCTCACTTTCAGACCAAGAGGCTGATAACCCTTTCTGTTTCTTTAGAAAAGTAGGACATTCCTTCTTGACATGTCCATACCCTTCACACTCAAAGCATTGTATCCCTTTGTCATTACTGGATTTTTCTTTATCTTTAGACTTCTTCCCTTGTTCTCCTGATCTGGTAATGTTCTTGACATTGGGATTATAACTCCTATTTATCCTCTTCATAACTTTGTTGAACTATTTACCCAGCAAAGCAATAGCCTGAGACAGCTCCTCCTGAGAATCATCCTCTTTCCCTTTCTTGGCTTCATCAGAACTGGAAACCAAAGCTATACTTTTGGACTTCTTCTCAGGTTCCTCTTCACTTAACCCTAGCTCAAATGTTTGAAGAGATCCAATAAGCTCATCAACCCTCATCTTGCTAATGTCTTGAGCTTCTTCAATTGCAGTCACCTTCATCTTATACCTCTTGGGAAGGGATCTAAGGATTTTCCTCACCAGCTTTTCTTCAGTCATCTTTTCTCCAAGAGCACTAGAGGCATTGGACAGCTCAAGAATACTCATATGAAAGTCATGAATAGTTTCATCTTCTTTCATCTTTAGACTTTCAAACTTTGATGTCAGAAGTTGAAGTCTTGACATCTTAACCTTTGAAGTTCCTTCATGAGTAGTCTTCAAGATGTCCCAAGCTTCCTTGGCAACTTCACAGGTATTGATCAACCTGAATATGTTCTTATCAACTCCATTGAAAATAGCATTTAAGGCTTTGGAATTACCAAGGGCAAGCTCATCTTCTTCCTTGGTCTATTCTTCTTCAGGTTTCAGTTTTGAACTGCCTTCTTTTTCTTTCCCAGCATCATCCTTCTCAACAATAACAGGTGTTTTCCATTCTTTAATGATAGCCTTCCAAGCCCTGCTATCCAAGGATTTCAAAAAGGTAATCATCCTTGGCTTCCAATAATCATAATTAGAGCCATCCAAAATAGGGGGTCTGTTGACAAATCCTCCAACTCTTTGTCCATCTTTACACCAGAAAGTAACTTCCCTAGATCTCACCCAGAGACAGACAGGATGCCTGCTTTGATACAAATTGAAATTCTGGTAGCAGATGTGTGATGTTAAGTGCGATGTTACAACAACACACTCTACAATGGACAATGCAATAACAAGCAATAAATCAACACAATGAATTGTTCACCCAGTTCGGTCTAACTACCTACGTCTGGGGGCTACCAAGCCAGGGATGAATTTCACTATCAGTAGTATTAATTTACAGACTCAACAACCCAGTTGACATCTCCTAAACTTAATCACTACTTAATGAACCTTTTACTTAAGAGACCACTTAAGTATGAGAACACTACTCAATCCCTAAATCACTTCAGTGATATAATTCAAAGATCACACACTTTGAAAAACACAACTTGATTCTGTTTCACAGCTTTGATCAAGAACAACTCAAAACAACAACACCAATTCACACTAGAATGGTTTACAAACACGAAGACTCAAACGACTCTCAGTCTTTAGCTCTCTTTCTTCATTGCTTTTCCTTTAGGATTGTTGCGCTTTATATAGCTCTTTGAATTGGGCTTGGACCTGCTACAATATCTGACCTGATTTGTTATTTAAAACTGAATCTTCAAAACAGATTTTCTCTCTCAAAATCTTCTTAAATCTTCAGCCTTTAAATACTCCTACAAATCTGCATCAAATCTGTTTGTAACAGAAAATATCTCCTCCAAGATATTCGCATCCAATTACTCTGCCAGCTCTCCCAAATTCCAGCTAAAACGCAAACCCTAACAACATCACTAAACCTGATGTTATTAATCTTCTGCAGACCTGATGTCACAACATCGCATGTGACATCAGACATCCAACTTAAATTCTTAACATAAACTAATGTTAAGACTCAATGTTAAGACATCACCCATATGACATCAACATTGAACACTTTGTTTTACCAAAATTCTAGCCAATCCAAGAACCAACACACTTATTAAAATAATAATACTAATAATAATCAATATTTTAATTAATTTAATATTATTCAACTAATATTATGATTAACCAATATTACTAATATAATTTAATTAGTACTATTCTCCACGCCACCAAGTTCTACATAATTGGTCACACACCCCCAATACCTTATGTTCTATAATTCTAAAGTCACTACCACATAATAAGGGCAACCCAAACACAACCAAAACACACATAATCACACACATATACACAACATCCTATGATTTTAATTATGTAAAATAAATCGGGCGTTACAATCTACACTTAGGCCAAACCAGAGGTTACTTCTAACTTAGTCAAAACTAGTTCCACCATGGGAAACTTCCCTCAATACAGTCTGCCTGCTCTTGGGCTTTATTCAATATGGAACAGAGAAATGCATTATTCCCGGTGAAACTTTTCTCAAGATTGTCAAAACTTAGAAACATATATATACAAGAAATTCATTTCCACAGAGAGGATTAATTCCCGGTGAAACCTTTTTTGAATTTCTTCAAACCTTAGAACTGTTCGACAAAGAAAGGATTATTCTCGGTGAAACCCTTCTTGAACTTTTCTTAGGCTTGGACCCACAGGCTTCCTAAAAGCACCCTCAACCTCCTCTTGGGGTTAGTACAAGGACCAACAGGCTTCGTAGAAGTTCCCCACAGCCTCCTCTTGGGCTTAGTACAAGGACCCAAAGGCTTCCTAAAAGCATTGGATAGAATTTAGTCATCTCTACTAGTCAATCCCCAGGAGAGTCAAAAGTCCAGAACATCCTACCATTCAAGGATTGATCTTCATCCCTTAAACTAATCGCCTCCTCTTGGGCATCATACAAAAATCTCTCTCCAACCAGAGTCTACCTCTTCTCAAAGAGACTTGGGTAGTCTTAGCCTCCTCTTGGGCTTCATACAAGTAGACTTGGAAAGTCTCACCCTCATAATCTTCTTTCAAACTCACCTCTAAACTCCTCAGACCCCCAACAAGTCTTGATTTTCACCTTAAAATCCCCAGTCAAGGTCAGATTGACATCAACAAATCCTCAACAGAATCAGAGTCTCATGGCATCTGATAATTCAACTCTGCTCAAATCACCAGCAAGAGTTAGTTTCCCTTTGGATCCCCCAAACACAATTTAGACCTTCTCTTGGATTTCATTAATGCTCAGCAAGAGTCAGCCTCCTCTTAGGCTTCATATAATAATTTTCCCAGTCAGCCTCAATCTAGGGCTTTGTAAAGACAAACATCATACTCCTCAATTGAGTCAACTCTCTATACTCAAACTTTCCAGCTTCATCATCTTGGGCTTCAAACAAGATACTCAAATAAAACGCTCTCTAGTGGAGTCAGTTTCCTTTAGCTTAAACCTTGGTCTTTGATCAAGGCACACAAAAATCAACATCCTCTCGGATGAGACCATGAGTCCACTCTGTAGGAAGATACCCCTTCTATACACCACTTATCAAAATAAACAATCAAAACCTTTTTTCCAGATAATTGTTGTAAGTGACACACTTGTTGATTCAAAATCCAACTTGGAGTCCCTCCTTTATCCTGGATAAAATCTCTCTCTCATCTAACAGCTATAAGTGGCAAGCCTCTGGATTCTACACATCTAAGCCAATGTCCCTCTCTTAGCATGAAAGACTCATAAGGAAAAAGTGGCATTGCTCTACACTGAGTTAAAGCTTCTTCCTTTATGACATCTCTCTTATAAAGGAAATTATGGCATTGCTGGATTCCATAAATCTCAGTTAAAGTAATTTCCCCTTTATAACCAATTTCTCAATATTTGTGATGAGTATGTGAGATATCTCCCTTTTAGAGATAACAAATTCTCTCTCAGTCAACTTTTAGCTTCAATCTTGGGTTTTGAACAAGACACAAATACTCTGATAGCTTCAATCTTGGGCTTTAAACAAGACGCCAAATATCTTTCCTCCCATAGAAATAGAAGGAACTACGATTGCTCTGATTTCCCAAATCTCTTTACGGGAATACGTAGGCATAAGATTGCGAAATCTTAGCAAGCACACAAATAAAAAAATCTTATGTCCAATACCTTCCCAAAAATAATAGAAAACCCAAAAACAACAAAAACATTCTCTTAACACTCCCAAAGGAGAAACTTTCCCAATCCACAACAGATAAATACAAGAAAGCATTTTAAATAGCAGAAATACATGCAAAAGAAGGTTCCTATAGATTACTATAGATACTCTAGGTGTTAATAGCTTCCCTTCGTATAACCAGACCCCGATCCCCGATCTCTTAGCATTTGTTAAAGAAAACACTTGCGTGCATGGTTAATTTAAGATATCTTCCCCTTCCTTTCAAGCTTCATAGGATAAATACAGAAATCAGAAAGTAGCACCAATTATGCGGTAGGTGTTCGCGTCACCAAAAAACAGATGCTACATGAGCATCTTATTAATAAATTTAGAGTTTGTTCATACTTGTGTTCAGTTCTAACTGATTAATATTTATTCTTGTTTTTCAATGAGAATCTAAAATAATTAAAAGAAATCATTTGTTTGCAACTTATTTCATTAATAAAAAGGAAGCTATTACAAGACAATTGGATTTTGTGGTCTAATGGATGAGCCTTAGGAATTCCCTAGGATCATCTGACATGTCTAGATTATCTAAGAAATCTTCCCATTCTTCCTTAGTAAACTCCAAAGCCTCCTTTCTCAGTTTGTTTTTGCGTCTGGATCCAGAAGATCTTCTTCTTCTGTGTGTCTTCACAAAGCATGCTGAAGAGGAAAGCACTTATGAGGTTGTCTGCTTGCTTGGAGATTCTTCAAGTGCTGCCTTGCCTTGGTTTGCTTGAGTTGCTGTATTCAGTAGTGTTGCCTTCCTGAAATATCTCTTTGGAACCCAGATTTGCTTTTGATTATACATCTTGGTGTTTTAGGGATTAAGTGATGATGGAAGAAAGCTTACTAGAGTCCTTTTTATAGACGTGTTATATGCATTGTCTTGAGTTTAATATTATTTAAGTACTGATTAAATCTTATCAGTACTCTAATAATGACTCTTGGAAATGTGATTTAGCAAGTCTAACCTATTAAGATTCTCTGAATAACTATGAGTTTATGTTTGATCTGTTTTAACTGTTGTTTCTGTGCCAGTTTCACTTTGTTAATGTACTTTCAAAAAATCTAAAGAAATTACTGGAATGTACTTGTATGCTGAAAAGAATTCTTGGTCAAATAAACTATTTCATTAATATTAAACTGATGGATTACAATAATATTTTTAAAAAAAAAAAGGGAAACAAGATGATTCTAGAAGTCCCTATCTAGAGCATCTTGTGCCCAACGGCGTCCACTGTTGCTATAGTCCACCTCCTCGTCTTCAGAATCAATCACTTCTTCCTCTTCTATGACTGGGAGAGAGCGGTAGAACTGCTTGTTGACCCTCTTTTTCTTCTTTGACCTCTTCATGATTTTTCTCTTTAGCTTCAAAGCAGCTACTGTTGAACCTCTTTTTGAAGGTCGTTCAGGTACTGCTGAAGTTTCCTCTTTTGAAGCAAGTATTACTAAGGGCAAAGACTCAGTTGTAGAGGACTCAGAAGCAACTCACCTCTGAAGGGATTGGGTTGCTAAACTAGTAGAGCTCTTGGTTGCATTTGTTACGACGATTGTATTATGACTTTAAGTTGATGACTGCATATCTCTTGGTTAATGATTAATGAAAATGACTTGGGTGCTGGATGTTTTTATAATGGCTTCTATGGATACCAAAAGTCTAAAAGTAATCATTATTTAATTCTTGGAATAGTAATGACCACTAAGACTTCAAAGCATGCACTTTACAAACTTTGATGACTCTTACTACTTGATTATTGTTCCTCTTTGGAAACTAATCTAGTAATGATGATCTGAGATACATTTATTAGTGATATTCTTTCTCTTTCCTTTCTTTTCCTTTTATTCTTTTTGATGTGACAAAAGGGGGAGAAATAATAGTAAGTATTTAAGTGGAAACTGAACCCATTGAATACCTGTTCTGTACATATTGGTCATTTATTTTCTATTTTTATGGTTACCTTGCTCAGGGCGTAATTTTAACTTTCTTGTACATAGGTCTAAGGAAAAGCTTACAAACCTCAGACTTAGCCTATCAGACCCAGAAGGAGCTTGCAAACCTCATATTCTGGCATTGCCGAAGAAGGTTAAAAAGGGAAACATATTTTAACTCTCTTGTACATAGTATTAAGTAAGAGCTTGCAAACCTCTGACTTAGCCTATTAGACTCAGAAGGAGCTTACAAACCTCGTATTCTGATGTTGCCAAAGGAAGTTAAAATGTTGTTATTTTGGTTTTCTTAAATATGGAACTAAGGGAGAGCTTACAAACCTCAACCTTGGAACTGTTTGACTCAGGGGGAGCTAGCAAACCTCAGACCCTGGTGTTACTAAGAAGACTAATTTATTTTTTCTTGAAAAATAGTTCTTGATGTTAGAGTCAATAGAACTCAGTTGTGGACTACCAGACTTAGGAAGAGCTTACAAACCTTATACCCTGTTGTTGCAGAGAAAATTAAATGCCCAACATTGTTCTTTAAATACTTGTGTTTGTCATCATCAAAAAGGGGGAGATTGTAAGAACAAGATTTGTTCATGAAATATTCTCTTTTAGTTTTGATGATAACAAAAGTATTAAAAGAACAATGGTTTATTTGATGTGTGTTTTATTTATGCAGGTTCTTGTTCTTGTACATAAATAATCAGAATCTGTTTTACTTAGACACACTTGGGAGTTGGTTCATTGCTAGCTTCTGGTGGCAGAGTCTGAAGAACAATTGCTAGTGTGGCTTGGTGTAAACTCTGAGCTGAAGGCCTCAGTATTCAGACGAGTTACTATACTTGGTAATTATATATCAGCATCTGGTACCATTCCGAGTTTGTGATAAAGATGTGGATTATCCGTACTACAGAAAGCAAGTTGTATTGTCTTATCAGTACAAAACCTCTTGAAGACTCAAAGGTTAAACGCGTTACACGCTGGATTCAGAATTTGTTGTGCATTCATCTTCAACGTCTCTTGTACTATAGAGTAAAGGCAAAGACACTTGATCGATTCACTTTCTCAATGGATAATTTCTGCAAAGGCTATATATATGGCTGAAGATTCAAGTTTGAATCTTAACAAGGATTCTTCTAATGAAGGAGTAGCAAGATCAAGCAATTATCAACTCTAATGTAATATGCAAATTTTCTATTTTAGGTTGTAACTGTAAAAGCCATAAGATTTCTTACCATTAAATATCTTAGAAATCTTAAGAGCTTTAGGTTTTTGTTATGGTGATTTCATGTACCTCTGATGCTTGCATCATGTACACCTTGTTCTCTATTTTGTTAGGCCTTTAGTAGTTTAGATTAAGTCTCTTGCTATGTGCTTGAGCAAAAGTTTTGTCCCATATGGATTCAAGCAACAAGTCTTGAGCTAAGATGCTTAAGCCATGTAAGTCTCATTGCTTAAGTGCTTGAGTTGTGAAAGTCTTATTTAGCTAGTCTGATTGAGCAGAGGGGAAGTCTTCGTTTGAGGGGCGGAAGCAAAAAGTCTCAAGAGAGATTGAGCAAAGAGAAGTCTTAGACACGTGCTCTGAGCAATGGGAAGTCTCAATCAGAAGACCTTGGAGCAGGTGTCTCGGTCAGAAGGTGTGAGCAAGGGAAAGTTTTAGACATGTGCTCTAAGTAAAGGAAGTCTCAGACAGTTGGTCTGAGTAGGTGTAAAAGTCTTATGCAGAAGCATAAGCGATTGTAATCATGAAGTGGTTATAATGAAAATATCTTGTGAGGCAAGGGGACTGAAGTACTCTCAGTTAGGGGAGGAACCAGGATGAATCTTTTGTGTCTCCTACTGTTATTTTATTTACTTCTGTTATATCCACTGCAAATGAATTAAAACAGAATCTGAACACCAGTTCTGATTCTGAAGCTCTGATCAGAAGTTAAATTAAAAGAAAACGTGAAACACAATTCAAACCCTCCTTCTTGTGTACTTTTTACACCTTCACACCTGATATCCAGAAAGTTTCCACGGTGGAAGGTTGATCAACCCAAGGTGCAAAACGCATGAGTGCTCCGTTGAGCAAGGACAAGCCACTTTAGATGATAACATCAAAGGGCGAGGCGCCTGAAGATCCCATTGAGCAGAATGGGTAAGCCACTTCAAGATCCTATCAATCTGGGGCAATCACGTCGAGATTCGAAAAATCTCTCCAAGAGCAATTAGTCAGAGGCATTCCCTCCAAGATCACTCAATCAGGGGAATAATCACTTCAAGGCTCGTACTGGGGTAGGCCACCTCAAGAGCACAAGAAGTTATCCTCTCCAAAAGACGATTAATCAAAAGCACCTCTCCAAGGTTCAAAGTACTAGGGTCAGCCTATCTCAAGTGAAACTCCTTCATAAATCCCATAGATTAGGGCAAGACTGGTTGTAGAGGAGCATCTCTTCTCCATAATCTTCAAGGCTACCTCAAACAGGGTATGTCATGTATCACCAACCGCAAAGTTCAAGACGGATGTAGGAAAAGTCAAACCATGTCACTTCTCCCAGCAAGACTACGACACAATCTTCAGTGGCACATCCGAAGACCCGTTCCGTCAGCAATTCATAAACCCAATGATCATTGGTACTAAAAGCTTTTAAACACCAATCTGTATTGGTATCTCAAGGCAGTAAGAAAAGGGCTCCCCCCGATGATCCTGTTTCCTTCTCCCCTCCAAATCTTAGTATCTAGCTTCTTGCATATAGTATTAATCATTGTATAGCATTGTATCCTCAAATGCGTAGCATACCCATTTGAAATGGATCATTACGCCATATAAATTTCAAACATGCATATGAAGCAAAAGCCATATTTGGTACCTTACACGAAGAATCCAACAATAATTTACCTCCAAAGAGAACATTACCTACACAAATTCCCAACTGATATTCCCCAATGAATTCCACAAAGTTTAACATCAGTTGACACCATTTCAAAACCCAATTCTCGTCTGACCAATCTTTAAAGCCCAGTTCCCGTCTGGTAGTCAGTTCCCGTCTGACTTAGGTTCTTCAAAACCCAGTTCCTGTCTGGTAGTCAGTTCCCATCTAACCAATCTTCAAAGCCCAGTTCCCGTCTAATAGTCAGTTCCCATCTGGCTTAGCTTCTTCAAAACCCAGTTCCAGTCTGGTAGTCAATTCCCGTCTGGATTATCAACTACAAAATCCATTTTCCGTCTGGTAGTTAGTTCTCGTCTGGCCATTTCTTTTCAAATTCCAGTTCTCGTCTGGTATCCAGTCCTCGTCTGGTTAAGCACTACAAAATCTAGCCCTCATCTGGCAAACCCTTTCAAAATCCAATTCCCATCTGGTAGTCAGTTTCTGCCGGACAATTAATTCAAAGTCCAATTCTTGTCTGGAAAGGCACTTTGAAACCCTGGTTCATATAGAATCTCTTTATTATCTTGCGACTGATTCATTCCCCAGTAGATATTTTAATCAATCCTCAGTAGATGGACCTATGAAAAGGCTTACCATCTCACACCCCAGTAGATCCCACATGATATGTCACCGGGCTGTCATCGATCTTACCTTTTGTCAATTATTTTGAGTCATAGATCATACGTCGTTCTTACCCCCTATCTACCTTTTCTTTAACCGTAGAGTTAATGTCAACCTCTTTTTCCTCAACCTCAGAATTAATGTCTATCTTCTTTTTTCCTCAACCTTAGAGTTGATGTTTATCGAAATTTTTCTCAACCCTAGAGTTGATGTTTACCCTTTTTCCTCAACCTCAGGGTTGATGTTTAGAAATATTCTTTCTCGACCTCAAAGTTGATGTGAATCTCCTTTTTTCCTCTACCTTAGAGTTGATGTTTATCCAAATTTTTCTCAACCTTAGAGTTGATGTCTATCTTTTTCCCCAACCTCAGGGTTAAAGCTTATTTTTCCTCAACCTTGGAGTTTACGTTTACCCTGATTTTTCCTCAACCCCAGAGTTGATGTTTATCCAAATTTTTCTCAAATCAGAGTTGATGTCTACCTCCTTTTTCCTCAAACTCAGAGTTGATATCTACCTTCTTATCCCCAAACTCAGAGTTGATGTCGTATTGTTATTTCGAAACACCCATTTAATCAAGCTAACATTTCGACCACCATCTTGATGTCGGAAAATTTACTTCCCCACCCGCAGTGCTGATGAATAGCCTTTCAATTCTTATAATGTTTATCGTTATCTTTCGCACGAGAAGCTTTGTTTCCCTATCATGTCATACTTACCTTTTTCCAGGCGTCTCGTTGCCTTTCGCACAAAGAAAAGTCAAAATTACCCTCGGTTATCAATCATTTGGTTCGTAGATCCATTGATCTTACCCTTTGTTCACCTTTTCTTGGGTCGTAGATCATACGTCGATCTTACCCTATCTTTACCTTTTTCCCCAGGGTCGTGGAGCATGCGTCGATCCTACCCTTTGTCTACCTTTTTACCCAGGGTTGTAGATCATACGCCGATCTTACCCTGTGCTTACCTTTGTTTCCCCAATGGAATCACCTTCTCTTTACCTTTCCTTGGGTCGTAGGTCAGTTGATCTTACCTTATCTTTACCTTCCTTTGGGCCGTAGGTCCGTTGATCTTACCTTTTGTTTACCTTTTCTTGGGTCGTAGATTTTATGTCGGTCAATCTTACCATCTCTTTATCCTTTTCTTGTGTCGTAGATTGTACGTCGGTCAATCTTACCCTATTTTTATGCTCTATTTACCTTTCTTTTGGGTCATAGATCATGCGTCGATCTTACCCTTTTCTCTATCTTACCTTTCGTTAATCTTACTTACCCTTTAATCACCATGTCATCACCACCGAGACCCGTGTATTAGCATCGTCACCCCATTACAAGTTGTCATTGCTCAACTACACCCACTCATCACAAACCTTCTCACCAGAAAAACTAAATAGATATACCCAGGATATATATGACCAATACTTACACCTTCTTTCCAGGACAAATTTCAGGTCATGATATTTAATCTTCTTCTACCTCGAATGACCGAAAGGCTAGTGTCAATCGCACTTTCAGGTTTAAGACGATTAAATAGGGGCAGCTGTCATACCCCAAATTTGTCATACCCTTCCATTTAAATCTTATGGCATATGCATCTCATTCTCCTCATATGCATACCCTCCATTAGGGAATTTAAACACATCATGCATTCATCAGCATAGGCTTGTTGCTTGGATCAGAGGCTTTGGAGAATCAGGGTTTCACATGGCAATTATGGTTTCATTCTTTTGCAGGTTTGTTTCAATGGAAGATGCAAAGGTTATGGATTAGGGTTTATCCCTTGTGCTTATGTTTATCAGATGGATCCTCAAAGTTTGGTCACTGCAATCATCAAAGGCATCATTTCCTAATGATCACCATCATCACATGATTAGGGTTTATTTCCCTGATCATATGGCTTTCAAGAAGGGTTTAGATCATGACACATTTGAAGCAGTAGTACAAGAAGATTGGGAATCCAGTCATGTAGGGTTGATTTGTTGGTGACCTGGTCAAGTGATCCATCATTTCAATCTGAAGTTCATTCTCAATTCAAAAACACCTCCAATGACTTTGGCATTGTTAATGGATTTTCACATTTCCATTGGTTAATATTGCATTATTAAGGATTAGGTTTGTTGTTAATTGAATTTAATTTCTTTTAACAATGAATCTAGTTATTAATGATGTGTTCTTTCTGGATTTTTGATTTATGATCCACATTTTTAAACCATGACCCAAAACCAAATTCCGAATACCCTAATCCAAACCAAAATCCACATTAAACCATTTTATCCAAATTTCATGATCCATATTCAAATCTATATCCATATTTTAAACCATTTTTATCCAAATATCCAAATTCTAAATGTCCAAGTTCACAAATATTCTTTATCCCTATTTTAAGCCCATTTTTTTAACCACTATCCAAAGGACCATGTCAGAAAAATCCATAAAACACATTCTAAATCAAAATCCAATTCTAAATCCAAACTTAATCAAAATTTAATTTTTAATCCAAAATTCCAAAAAAAAAATCCAAGAGTTCACATCTAGATATCCATTTCCATATCCAATACTACAACTCCACATTCAAAACCTATTTTGATCCCTATCTAGAAATGACATTAAATGATATCCAATATCCAAAAGATAAATTGCAGAACATAAAATTTTAATATAGCAGGGAAAAGGAAACCCAAAAATTGATCATCAATTCTAGAAGAGTTTTTCATTCCAATTTCAAACAAAAAGCTTGAATACAAAGGTGGAATACAAATCCAATTAGGAAAATCATAAGAAAAAGCAATAATAACAAAATTTGCAAAAACGATAACAAACTCCAAAAGATTTAGGGACTCTGCTATGAAAGCTCCTAAACCTTCACAATTCATTATTCTTCTTCCATCTTCTTAAAATCTTCACTCTCTCCCTCTCTCCATTCTCTAATCTTCTTCTTCTTCGTTCTTTATTCCATCGTCACCTTCATCTCCACAGTTCTCCACCATCAACAACCTTCAACCTCTCATTCCATAATAACCTTCAAATCCTGCAAAAGATTCATAAAACAACGACTAGAATTCATCCACACACCTTCAACAACTCACGCAAGAATCATCACCAAAAAAATTCCATTGCACCTCACAAACATCCATTACAAATTCAAGCAGCGCGAACAACAATTGCAACAGCAGAAGAAGAACGAAATTCAAGAACAAAAATCAAAATATAGAGGCAAATCACAACAAGCAATTTACACAACACAAGGCTCACACGAACGACAACAAGGAAACGACGAAGAAGGAGAAGAGGAGGATCGAATCGGAACGCAAATTCGTACCTGAGCACCACAACCATCGCTGCGTCCGAAATTGGAGTCAAAGGTGAGGTTCTATTGAAGCTTCGATACGATTTACGATTTGAGATTCTCTTGAAGCTTCAATTTACGATTTACGCTTTAGGAAGAAATCGCGGATCCAGTGAGCGGGTTAGGGCTAGTTTGATGAGCGAGGTTTAATGGAAAATGACTCGCGGGCGCCGCCGTGGATATTTGTGCCGATGAATGGTTTCTGTGAGAGAGAGAGAGAGAGAGGCGTGCACGTGTTTTTTGGTCTATACAGAATTTATTTTGTTTCATGAGCTTCGGCTCTTTGTGGACTGGACTGGGCTTCCCTAGGCCCATAGTTTATGTTATTTGCACCCTTGTTTGTACCTTAACACCATCCTCTAATTCAATAAGACCAGCGGGCCTGTGACTGGGCCGCTGCGCCAGAATTGCTATGTACACGACCTAGCCAGATTCTTCACCTCCCTCTGTGATTTCTAATTAGATTTTAATTTTTTTCTTATTAGATTTTAATTGAATTTCTTGATTAGATTTTAATTGAATTTCTTGTTAGGTTTCAATTGAGTTTTTATGTTAAATCTTTGATTGATGCTTGTTAATTCTTGATCGTTTTTTGGGTTAATCTTGATTTAATTTTTGTTAATTTGTAGAATTTTCTTGTTAAATTTGTGATCAATTTTCTTGTTAAAATTTGATTGAACTTCTTGTTTAAAATTTTTATTAGTTTTATCATTGAATTTTGATTAATTTTCTTGTTGAATTCTTGTGGAACTTTATTAATGCATATGGCTAACTTTTTCCTCTTTTGTTGTGAGGTATTACTTTGAGGCCTTTGGACCATTTTTGGATGCTAATTCACTTTCCCATTATTGTGCTTTTATCCGTTTTATTTCTAGCTCCTATGTCATCCCCCGCCGTGGGTCCATATGCTCCCCCTCCCATTAAAGTGTAATTGCTTAGGACTTTACATTACTTTAGTGATTTATGCATGCATGCTTGTATGATAAAAAAGATAAAACAAAGCGCTTAGAAAATTATTTCAAAACAAAGATAAAAATAATTCTTGATCCAAAGTCAATCCATTTTCAAAATCAATAAGTGAAGTTCACCACGCCCTAGGGTTTCCACACCTCTACTCTCTCGTAAGTCGACCGCTTATGCGTCACCATCACCCTCTATCACTTCCATATTCCATGCAATCTTCACATCACTCTTCTTTATCACACCTATCACCTTTCAAAACAACACTTACTTGGTGCAACTCCAAGTATTCTCAGACTATTTTCTTAAATAAATTAAAAAAACACAATAAAATACGATTAGGATTGTGCCTCACGAGCCTTAAGTAGTGGATGAGGAGCGAGAATGGAGTTTTCCTACACTCACTATGAGTATTTTGGACACAAGACGCCCGACTTAGTAGTTCGAAATATTCACCTATATCCATTGTTTTTAGTGCAATCCTAATCAAGGACAATCTTTCCCAAAAATCCTAAAATCAAGCTCAACTCATCAAATTAATTTTCCGCCTTAGGGAATTCCAAAAACCTTTTCAAAAAGGGCACGTTATTTCCATTCCATCGCAACAAAGGCTAAAGCATAAGTCTCCTTACGTGCGAGCGGCAAAACCTAATGCTAGGATGTGAACGTTAACATCGCCCACTTTTAGTTCCACGAACTACGGAAGCTCTAATTCTTCATTTCACAATGGATATACGTAGGCACGAGGTTTTGAAACCGAGGCGAGCACACTAATTTAAAACCCCTCCATTTCCCCTTTAGCAAGTAACCTTTAGATAAATGACACCCATTCGCGCTTAGACAATCTAGATGGTTCCCATCGAGTACGATGGATGTGAGGATTGTTAATATCTTCCCTTTGCATAACCGACTTCCAAGCCCAAATTTGGTTGCGAGACCATATTCTTCACCTTTAGGGGATTTTATCGATATTTTCCCTTTCTTCGGAATAAATAAAGTTTGGTGGCGACTTGTGCTTTTTTCGCGTAGCGACACCAACCACTCCAAGGTTCTAGACATGGCTCACATATTCATGGATTCCTTTTGAACATATTGTCGTTAATAACAAATTACATGTTACACAAGAATACCTCCAAGGGAATCTATTTTGAGTGAGGTTTTTGTGCCAACCCAACAAGGTATATGTCTCGCAGGTCAACATTACGAAACCATCATTTCTAGTAGGCCACTGGCTTAATGTTTTAAAAAGGTTCTTAGAGTCACAAACCCAACATGAAAATATTGCCTCCTACAGCAAATTACATGTTGGACAACAATACTTTCAAGAGGATCTACGCGAAGTGAGATTTTCATGCTAATTCCACGAGATATACATCTCGCGAGCCAACACTATGCAACCATTGTTCTATCTTAGGTTTTTTCTCAAACTCGGATGTAGAGCTTTTCTCACAATGTGTTCAAGCAACCAGAATATTCACCACAATACATGAGAAGTATATAGCAGATATATGACAACAGCTAACATAACACATATGAGATAAACAAAAAGCATACAAAAGATAAAATTCAAACAAATAAAGCAAACACTTAATAAAAATTAAACTAGACTAAGCTTGACTTATTAGAGGAGAGTCCCTAGCAGAGTCCCTAGCAGAGTCTCCAACTATCACAGTGCAAAAATACATGAGCGTAACGCATTCTCGAACTACAATAGAGTCGCCACCGTAGTTTATTTATTCCAATAGAAAAGGGAAAATGTCGATAAAACCCTTAAAGAAAAAGAAAATGGTTGTCGCAACCAATTTCGGGTTTGGGAGTTGGTTATGCGAGGGGAAGTTATTAGCACCCCTCACATCCGTTGTACTCAATGGGAACCATTTAGTTAGTTTTGTGAATAAGAGTGTTAGCTTTCGTTCATTTGTTTTCTTCTAGTTATTAATAGTTTGAAAGGGAAAATAAAATGACTAAAAATTTTTTTAATTAGGGTGCTTGACAAGATTGCGAGTCCTGCTCCTAAATATCCTCGGGTACGATGAAGAATTCAAAGCTATGTAGCTCTTAGCTAGAAAGAGATATTTTTGGATTTTTTATAGTGTTTGACGATATGTTGAATCTCGCACCTATGTATCCTCAGGTGCAATGAGGAATTCAAAGCTACGTAGTTCTAGATTGACTCTAATGAATTATGTTTAGGTCGCATTCTAGTGGTTAAACGTTGTTTGTATGCTCGCACATAGGAGCCTTAAGCGTTTGTTTATATCGCGGTAGAATGGATCTTGTTTGATCGCATTATAGCGATTGAATGTTGCTTGTATGTTCACGCACGGGGGGATTAAGTGTTTGTTTATATCACGGTCGAATGGATAAAACATAGTTCGTTTGTGAAAAGGTTACGGCCGCGCTAAGGCAGAACAATGAGTTTGATTAGTTGGATTATTTTTAGGTGGAAGACGGGTATTTGAACGGGAAAACTATTACGGTTTGTATCCAAATATTTGAGACTATGATTGGATGTTACGTCAAACCAACCCTTTTTCATCTGCTTTTTATTGTGAAAATGATTTGAAGCGCTTTTGATTAAGTTTAAGCAGGACACAAATACTCGAGTGGGTAAGCTATTACGACTTGTACCCAAGTATTTGAGACTAGTATTGGATATTACGTCCAATTAATACTTTTTAATCTGATTGATTATGAAAGGTTTGAAACACGTTAGATGAGTTTGAAGCAGAAGACAAATACTTGAGCGGGCAAGCTAATTACGGCTTATACCCAAGTGTTTGTGACTAGGATTGAATATTACATCCAACTAGTCATTTTTAATACATTTATTATGAAAATGTTTGAAGTTAAATAAGTTTGAAAATGACTTGATGTTGATCAAGTGTTTGATTTTTTTTTGTTTGAAATTGATTTGAAAATGTTTTGGTTTGATGGTGAAGTGGTTTATTGTTTTGAAAATACACCTGATGTTAATCAAATGGTTTTGGTTGGAAAAAAGTTTGATATTATTTGCACATATTAAATGATTCATTAATTTAATGAATTAAATTAAGATTAATTAATACAAATAATCAAAATAAAAGAAACAGTAACATGGGGTTTAATCATCAAACAAGAGTAACCCTTAAGGGTTGGTCTAGTGGTGGAGGTTTGGGTCTTAAGAGTATGTTCCTCTCAAGGTCGCACGTTCGAATCCTACTGGGTGTAATCAATCCTTTTGTGGGTCATTCCATACAGATAAAAGCTATAGCTTTAAACAATGCCCCACTAGTGGACGATGAGATTGGTCATCTTGGATTAGTCGATCATAAGGCCGGATACCAAGATTTCAAAAAAAATCATCAAAGAAGAGTTAGTGGGCTTAAGGCCCATTAATTGATAAACAAAACAAACAGGTAAGGGTGGCAAAGGAAAATTTAAGAGAATTTCTTAAAGCACCCTATATATTTCAAATGCATCACGCAAAATTTCAAAAATTCTCCTGTTTCCGGAGATATATCTCCGGACGCACTCAAATACACGCATTTCATTCGTTTTTGAGTCACAACTCTATTTTAGAAATAAATTTATTCCAAAAATATATCTCCGAAAAGTTTCCAGAAATATATTTTCGGAAACTAAGAAAAAATATATACCACTTGCAGAAATATTTCCACAAGTGAATTGAATGAAATTCATTTCAGGCAGGTATTTATGTAATTTTATGCTTCCGTAATGCTTACGCATTATGCATACTATTTTCTAGGTCATTGTTAGGTTGATATTTCAATAAGTTAGCAAGTCATGCATCTTCAACTTCATTGTATATAGAGACATAACATGATAGAGTTGGAAGCTTACGATGTACTTGTTGCTGAGTCATTTATGTCTCCCTTACTAAAGCTTGCCATGCTAAACGTTTTGTAAATTGTAATTGATTGTTGTGTTGCTGCAACTTGTTATCACTTATTTTTGTAAGATATTATGTTAGATTGTTTGTGTCATTATTTGAAGCTAACTGCAAGTGTAGGTATTAAGAGAATATTTATGTTTTCTTAGTTTCCGGAAATTTTTCGGAGATATATTTCTGAAATAAATATATTTATAAAATAGATGTGTGACTCAAAAACAAATGAAATGTGTGTATTTGAATGCGTTCGAATATATATCTCCAAAAACGGGGGACATTTTTAGAATTTTATGTGGTACATTAGAAACATATAGGGTGTTTTAAGAAATTCTCAAATGTAACACAGCTGAGCGCAAAATCTAAGGCCCAATCCCTTTCCCTCACAGCATAAGGGGGTGTGAGGAAGTAAATAGGCGTGAAAAGTAAATGAGGCCCAAAGGCCAAAGGTTGTCAAGAAAACCCTAAATTAGAAAATACAAAAGAGATTGGGACAGGATAAGTGTCGTTTTTCGCTTCTCTTCGCCTCCAACTTCTCTCTCTCAAACCATCCTCTCTCACAATCTTTCATGTCACTCTCCAGAAAAACAAAACTGAGCCACAAATTCTATGGCCCTCTCTCGATATTCCTCTCTCCAAAATAAAAACAAAATACTCATCCTCTCGCTCTCATTTTCTCTCGTATTCAGTTACCATTTCCATGTAACTGATTCATGTTCATCTCTCACATATATTCATCTCGCCCTCACTGATTCTCTTGCTTCAAAGCAAGCAATCAAACAATCTCTAAAAAGAGATCAAGAACTTACAAGAACACATGAAACCTAATCTCTAAATCAAATAAGTTCGCAACAATTAGGAGGAATTAAGATTAAATAACACGGGGGACATGTTCTATGTGTGTGCAGAAACGGAGATCTACAAGAAAAAGGGTAAAAAATAAATAAAGAAATTGTACCAACCGGAGCTTGGAATTTTTCCAAAAACCGGCGACTTCTCCATCCAACTGGTGAGGATATGGTTTCCAGCGTGTCTACCCAGATTCTGTCGAAAATAAAATATCTCAGGTAAACGCAAATTTCCACTTATTTTTGGCTTGCTTCTTCTCTACTTTCATTTCTACTCTTCTAATTCTCTCCAATTCTACTCCACTCTCAACCATATATTTTCTTTGCTTGTGTTTTCTTCTGTGTTCGGGCTATTGAAATGAGTTGATAATGAGGATGATGAAGTGGAAATGATGATGAGCTAAAGGTGAGGACTAATAGCACAGTAGAAGGCTCAATTTATGAAGATGGATTCAGAGCTTCTTCATCACAAATAAACTCTTCCAAGGATGAAATTCTAGCATTAATTGAGTATGAATCTCCGTGTGGTTGAGAGGTTTTTTGTGTTTGTTGCTTACTGTGAAGGAAGTTAGTTTAATAGGCTAAATTAGGTCAAGATGTGTAAGCATGTGAGATCATATGGTGAGTGTTTGAGTAAGATATTTTGAGGGAAATTTGGTTGAGAATTTGTGTGATCAAAGTGAGGAATGGTGAGGTTTGTTATGAGAATAGTGAGTTGTCACATGGTGATCATTTTTGTATAATTTGCTGCTGAAATCGTATGATGCATGAGGGTGAGGAATGTGTGTGTTAAAAGAGAGAGAAAAGTGGGATATTTTGTATGTATGTAATAGCTATGGATGTGTATGGATGATAATGGTAATGCAACATGGTGCAAAGTTGTGGTCCTGTTAGAGTTGTACGTGAGAGAAAATTCATGGCCATGGATGATGTAAACAAATGATGTAATGCTAAAAATATTTTGTGAATTTTTCCATTGACTTTGTTGACTTTTTAATGAATGGACATGAAGAGAATCTGATGTATATGGCATAGCATAACATGAATGACAATGTAATGTTACATGAACATGAAACATTTGAGATCTTTTTTTAAGTTCTGTTTTATATGGAAATGTTGACTTTTGTAAAAAAAATCTTAACTTGGTAAATAAGAAATGTGCAGGATGGTTATTCACATGCCATAAAACATTCTTTTTGTTTTGAAATTTGCACATGATAAAAATAAAAACAAACGATGGTATTTTAAATAAGTGAAAAATATGGAATATGAAATGATCTTCAAAAATATAAAAATAAAAATAAGTCACAAATTATTTTTAAATTAATGCCAAAATATGAGATGGGATAAATTATTCTAAGTTGATAAAAATGCAAGTATGCAAGTATGATCAGATGAATTAAAAATCAGTGGACACAATTGGGGTGTGACAGCTACCTTCAACTATCCTCGGTGGAGGTTGTTTGATAGACATCTGATTATTAGGTAACGACACAATTGGCACTGGCAGCACCCCAAAGAAACAACAATTATACTCATCTGATGAGCCAACTGCTAGTAACTCTAGGTTCTGTTTTGAATTAATAGATGAAACATAGTACCTATCTGTTGTGTTAACATGTTCACTATCTCATGGTTACTTTCATCTATTTGTTGCCTCATTGACACTAGAGAATTCGTAGTTAAGGCTGGCATTCTTGAAGGAGCGTACCCAAATCCTCCTTGTGCCTTTCCCATTCGACCAAGGTTGCTTATGGCAGATCCTAACCCCAAATATGGATTTAGGGGTGACGTTATTGTCACAACATTGTCTACAAACATCAAAGTGTGGCTCTCCAAATCTATCATCATGGCAGTTGGCATGCCATATGGGTAATCTCTAGTGACTATAGGTAGTGTGAAACCTCAAACATAAGGGGGTGTAGGGTCCCCGACCACAACCAAAATATCTATGGGGGTAGTTGGGATATTCTCTACCGGTGGTAACGAGACTACCATTCCTGGTATCAACGTCTGAGTCGTTACGGGAGTCAGGATTGGGCATGTGGCTAAGACAGGGTTTGATGTCCCTGCAGTACCAACCGTCGATGTGATCATTGGTTTTGTGCCTGGAGCATCATTTATGGGACGGGAGTACCTTTTGGGTGAACCATTTATGCCAAAGTTCTACCACTTCTCAGATGCATAAACTTTGAGATATTGAAAATATTTCATGTAAAACAGAAATAAAAAGTTTAATTATAACACTTTCTTGTAAAAATAAAATAAATAAAAAATTCGTTTGCACAAAACCGTCCCACTGGGCGTTCCTATTTTTTGCATGTGTCTTTAGGGAATAATCAAGAGTTTAATTAGCTTGTGAGATTAACTCGAAAAATCTTGGGAGCAATATGTGTAAAACAAGTGTACAAGAGAGTGTGTGATGTGGATGAGGATGTCTGTATGCAGACAAAATGGACACAAACTTTAATAATGACAAATCTTGGATTAACGCAATCAATGAAAAGTGCAATAAATAACATTAAACAAAACGCAATAAATGGAAAGAAAAGAAAATTGTTTCAATTAGGGAAACATAAAAACAATGAAAGAAAGGGACGCAGACTCATACATGCTACTCTCAAATTGTTTTGCTCTTTGACTCGGGTACTCTAGTTCTAAAGAGAAGTACATGAATTTTGTGTCCTTGATTACACTGTATTAGCCTACTGTTTATATTAAACTAAAGATAACTGTCTCCGACAGTTTATTCCTAGACAATAGACACGTATTAAGACATGCAACTTAGTCTTTGAAAGCACTGCCATGTTGTCAGAACTTGCAAACTACTGAAATTCATTATCCCACATTCGTAACTGCTCCTAGCATATACCTGCCTACTTGTCGAAGGTAGTTTGTAAAAGAACTAGTGTTGAGATAACCTGTCAAGTCTCCAAAATATTCTAAGTCTTTGACGTTTGTCGAAAGCTTCGACCTTGACATGGTTTCAAAAGATCAACTAGATCTTCTCTTGAGATTCTTCCAAACCATTTTCAGTATTCTAGTCGAAGCGCTCCAGTCGACGTGTTTGTCCCTGTCGAAGCTTGTCATTAAATGTTAACCTATAACATTTTTTCCATGTATCATTCTTTGTTGACTTTTTTCCCTACTAGAAATCCCAGGCTAACACGGCTGAAACTTGTGAAAAATGTATGCAGGCGAAGAAACATAAGGGTAAATTTAACAAGGATGCGGGTTGTAGAACCAAGCATCAACTTAAGATGGTGTATCCAGGTGTGTGTGGATCGATGAAAGTTTATTTGATTGGTGGCAATAGATATTTTGTCATATCCATCAATGATCGTAGTAGAAATATATGGACATAGCTAATAAACAAAAAGAATGAGATAGTTAAAGTGTTTAAGAAGTTCAACTCCATGGTTTAGAGGAAAAACGGCCACAAGCACAATGTTCTCAAAATGGATGGTGGAGGCGAATATGTCTCAAATGACTTTAGGAAGTTTTATGATCAAGAAGGGATGGAACATGAGGTTGTACCACCTTATACACCGCAGTAAAACAATGTTTCTGAAAGGAAGAATCAATTTATTATGAACATGGTGAGAAACATGTTGAATGGGAAGAACTTGTAGAAAGAGTTATGGGGAGAAGTGGTGTCCATGGCTGTGTATTTGTTGAATAGATGTCCAACAAAGAATCTTAAGAAGATAACACTAGAGGAAGCATGGTCTGGATTTATACCGAACCTGAATCACTTGAGAATTTTCGGTTACATAGTGTATCGACATATTCTGGGGCAGCTTAGAAAGAAGATGGATGATAAAAGGAGAATTGATGATACTTGTAGGGTATCACTCCACCGGTGGTTACAAGTTGTATGACATAGTAAATAGAAGAATCGTGATCAGTCGAGATGTCATTTTTGACGAAATCAAAGAGATGCATCAGTCTGTAACCGGTTACTAAAAAGCTATAGTCGACTACAACAGTGAAAAATCAGTTTCTGCAGAGATGGAAAGTGCAGTAACATCCCCCGTTGAAGCCCGAATTGAAGAGAATGTAAGAAGATCAACAAGGCAAAGATGTTTTCCTATAAGACTCCAAGATTGTGAGTTATTATGAGACAACGAAGTCAATGATTATGGTGATTTCGTCCATTTTGTACTTATGGCCTAATCCAAACCCATTAAAATGGAAGAGGCCTTGAGTGATCCAAAATGGATTTGTGCTATGAAGGAGGAGCTGGAAACCATTGAGAAGAATAAGACTTGGGAGTTAGTTGATCTAACGGACAAGGAGAATCCAGTTGGTGATGGGTGTACAAAGTGAAGGTAAATCCTAAGGGTGAAATAATCAAGCACAAGGCTCGATTAGTTGCAAAGGGATTCTTGCAAAGAGAAAGCATAGACTTTGAAGAGGTATTTTCACTGGTTTCTATAATTGAAACTATTAGGCTATTTGTTGGTATTGCGAATCACAAAAAGTGGTTCATCTATCAAATGGGTGTTAAATCAGTGTTTTTAAATAGACTGGTTAAAGGGGGAGTTTATGTAGAACAACATCCTCGTTTTGGTATGAGAAACTAAGAGTCAAAGTTCTACAAGTTGAAGAAAGTGTTGTACAGTTTGAAACAAGCTCCAAGAGCTTAGAACAAAAGCATATATGGTTTCTTAAAAGAGATTGGCTTTAAGAAGTGTGTATCTGAACATGGCGTGTATGTAAATAAGGATACAAGTGAAGGGTGATAATATTTTGGCTATACATAGGCAGCATGTTGGTTGTGGGCAGCGGCGAAAAGTGCATTCTAAGTTCAAGAGTGAACTTATGAAAGAGTTTGAGATGACCGACCTTGGCCTCATGGCATACTTCCTTGGCATTGAGTTCCACAAGTCCAAAAGAGGACTGCCCATGGAACAATGAAGGTATGCCTTGAGATTTTGAAGAAGTTTGAAATAGAGCATTATAATGTTGTTATTACTACTGCTGAATCGAGGCTACATTTGTCGAATAATGAGGATGAGCAAGATGTGAATCCAACTCAATATAGGAGGCTGGTTGAATCATCGCGTTACTTGTGCAATACACGACTGAATTTGGTGTTTAATATCGGTATTATGTGAAGATTCATGGAGAGACCGAAGGTGTCTCACTTGGCAACAGTCAAAGGGTTCTAAGATACGTCAAAGGATCTAATGGTTGTGAAAATCTTTTTCCCGCAATGGACACGGGCATAAAATGTAATTTACTCAATTTAACCAATTTCAATTGGTGCGAAGATAAAGATGATTGAAAGTATACAGCTGAATACATCTTTATGTTCGGTGAAACACCAATCTCATGGTGTTCGAAGTAGGAACCAATAGTAACACTCTCTTATTATGAGGTTGAGTACATTATTGCTTCGTTGTGTGTGTGTGTGTGTCAAGTTGTGTGGTTGATGAATATGTTGAAGGAGTTAGACAGCAATGAGGGTAACGATGTGACACTCTTGTTTAATAACGTTTCTGTTATAAACCTTGCTAAGAACCCAATTGCACATGGGAAGAGCAAGCATATTGAAATGAGGTTTCACTACTTGAGAGAACTTGTTAGTGAAGGAAGGTTGAGATTGGGATATTGTAGAAGTGAAGACCAAGTGGCCGATTTGCTGACCAAGGGAGTCACAATTGAAGTGTTCAAGAGATTGAAGAAGAACATGGACATGAAAGACTTGGAGCACTTGAATTAAGGTGGTGTGTTAAGTAAAAATCCAATAATTCAAGTGTTGTAACCGGTTACCACGAGGGTGTAACCGATTACAGCAGTGTTGGAAAGTAACAGAAAAGCTAAAATAAAAAGTTTTTCTTAAGGGTGTAATCGGTTACACATTCACATTAGTCAGTTACCACTGTTATGATTTTGTTTTGTAGAATTAGTTATAACTGGTTACAGGTTTTGTGTAACCGGTTATAGACTGTTAGTTTATGTTTTTAGCTTTGTTACATGTGTCCCAATCAACTGCATTTTGTATATATATATATATACCCAATGGGGTATCTCAAACAATTTTAATGTCATTTTTCACCCTCAATTATACTCTATCTATTTCTCTCTTTCTCTCACTCACTCCATGTACGCACTCCATTTTCACCAACCACTAACCGTGTGATTCCAAGTTCTAACACATACTAATTTATAAGAAAAAAAATTAGTATTTCACATTTATTAAAAAAAATTATGTATTTTTTAGAATATATTTTATAGAAGATGTAAAAACAATTTTTATTAGTAGTTGTTTATAAAAAATATATATAAGAAAAAACAAATTAAATACAATTTACAATTAATAAGTTTTTTTTTTTTTTTTTTGTGAATTCTTATTTACCCATCTTAAGAAGTTGGGTAACCTTACCCATCTGAGTTGTCAAATGTAGAGCCTTACATTTGTCCATTTTGATGTGTCATTTATTTATTCATAACTAGTAATATACTTTTAAGTAATTATACATTTGCCCCAAATATATTAATTGTAATTTTTCAAAAACAATTTATTTTCAATCTCTTTTATTAAACCTTTTCAACTTCTTTTTTTATTAACGAAGTTTGTTCTTCCCCAATTTCATTTCTCTTAAAAAAAAAGCTTTATTTCCTCTCTCTCATATCTTTGATTCAATATTGCATCAACATTTTATTGGATTTCTGCTCATTATCACAAGGTGACTATTGCATCAACACTTTATTGGATTTCTACTCATTATCACAAGGTAATTGTTCATCTTTTCTTTAATTTTGAATTTTTTATATATTATTAATAGACAAATACTCAGATTGAAATGTAGTTGGTTGATTTTAGGGTTTAAGATTCTTTGTTCTTAGTTCTGTGAAATTACTTTAGATAGTTATAAACAACCATGATATAACCACATCATAACTAAGAACAATGAACTATTTAACGATGAATAATTTCATAGATTGATGAGGCATAATTTAGAGCACTCAATTTCCTTAGTTAGGTAAGGTTCTTTTTTTTTGTTCTTTGTCAGTATCTATGATTATTTTAGGGTTTAAGACAAGAGCATTTCATTGTCAGTAGTTAATTGGCTGATTTTACGGTTTAAGACAAATTGTGCTTTATAATAACAATTTAAGGTTCTTTGTCAGTAATTTTTTTTTTAATTCTCATGTATCTTCCATTTCACGTGTAACTTTGAGAGAGAGAACTTTTCCCTTGACTTTATCTCTCCCTGGACTCACTTCATATGGCCCTCTATTCTCACATGCACAACCACCACTTTAAAGCATTGAAAAAATGAATCGCATGATTCTCATTTACTTGACTCTCTTTAAAAATGTTTGCAGCACCATCCTAAATCAGATCTAACTAGGTACTAAAAGGTCATCAATATCCTACGACTTGGAATCCGCCAAGTGATGGATGGATGAAATGTAACGTGGATGCGAATTTTAATAAAAAATGGGAAACTAACAATAGAGGATGGTGTGTTCGTGATAATCTTAGGAATTTTGTTATTCCAGGTGTGGCTTGAAATCCAGGTACTCCATCCATCATTGAGGCTGAAGCTTTGGTCCTTAAAGAGGTTATTTAGGTGGCTATTGATTTACACCTGGAAAAGGTCATCTTTGAAAGTGACTCCTAAAAACTTGTCCAAGCTATCTACTCAAAGAATTTTGGTGGTTCCGAGTTCCATTTCATTATTAGATCTATTAGAAGTTTGTTACACGCCAACCACAACTTTGAGGTGAAGTTTATTAAATGCTAAACGAATTCGGTTGTCCACTCTCTTGCTAGAGCAGCCAAGTGTGTTTAATTCGATTCCTCCTTATATTGAACAATTCTTAATAAATGATATGCAGTGAGTTTGCTTTGGTCTAATTTTTTTTTTAAAATAACGCAATCTCCTAACTCCTAAGCTAACTGTTGCACCCCAAAATTTGCCCTCCTTACTTTATTACTAACTGGCTTATGTTGCATTGCATTTTGCATTATCATGTGTGCATATCATTGGTTCTTAGCATGGGGTCAAGGTGCCTGAGGCAGTGCTTCAGAGGGTCAAGCAAGAGTCCTGGTATTGTCCAAGAGAGCTCAGGTGGATCATCCTCTCCTAACCAGTGCATAGATTAGGGTTTTGAGATTCTTGGGTTTATTGCTTCAATGGGCAAGCTCCTTGGGTCTTTATCATCATCAAATGTCATATCTTATCTTTGTTGGAGAGGATACACATCATATTCAGGGGAATTTGGATTTGGAGACTGTGTTATTTCCTCCTAGACTAAGGGTACCACAACTAGGGTTTGCTATAAAGTCAGTTTATTTCTGATTTTTTGGGCAAGACTAGATTCTATGGTATTCCTTGGGTCCCTAAATACCTAGGGATGGGAGGTTGTTCATCAGTTTGGTCAGGAGAAGTTCAATTGGCCAATGGATTGAAAATCAGGTGAATGGGGTAAAAGTCAACAGTGAGAGGAGAAGTCAATTGTGGAATTTTGAGGTTCTCTCCAAAGTTTTCAAGGTCTCACATCCTCATATGGTCTTCAAGGGTCAAGTTTCATACATATTTATCAGGAATCAGGAGTTGGTGCAAAGTTTCTAAATTTGGAAAGTGACCTATAATGAAAAGTTTCCATTTTTGGCAAGTATCTACACTTTATTCAACTTGACTTTTCACCATCAAGAAAGGTTCAAATGAATTTCTCTCCAACATGAAAGTTGAATATCTTTTTCTCCTCTTTCCAACAAGTACTAGTGGGTCTCCATATCATTTGTGAAACTCAACTTATGATCCAAAGAAGGCAAAGTGGTTTTTAGGGTTTTTCTTGGCTCCATTTTCACAACTTTGGGCATAATGACCTATAATCAATTCCATTGTTTCATGTCACATTCTAATGTCAAAGAACAATCCCTAAGGAACATTTTAGACCTTTGAATCAAGTGGTTTCATGGTGCATGTATCACTTATCCTCCATTATTCAAAATTCCCAAATTATTTAAAAGTCATGAATCAAAAAAGTTTCAAGGCCCAATTTAAATGTGGTGTGATTAGCAATTCAAATGCAAGTGATCTATCATGAAACATTTAAGTATCCATGCATGGAGGAGGTGTACTTAACATAATGTGATTTTTCAAAATAATTCAAGAACTCATTAAACAATGAATTGCCCAAGCCCAATTCATCATCAGAGGAAAACCCTAGCCTATTTAAACTCATCCATGCACTGGTTAGGGTTAGATTCACGTGACATTTGGAGGATTGGAGAATTTGAACCCTAAAGCTCTCTTTCAACAAATCTCACGAATTACAAGGAGTTTCTTCAAAGTTCTTCCACAAAAATTCTCCTGGTGATCTCTAGAACACAACCCAACCACCATTTGCAGCCAAAAGCAAGGATTGGAGTTGCACCATCTCAGGTTGATGGATTTTTTCGTGCTCTTACAACTCCTATTTTTTACGTGTATATTTTTGTGCGACTGTCACTGATCATGCTGATATAATTGGTTTTTAATATAGATGCATGTATGGCTTGTTCTATGTGTTTAAAGTTTTGTGCCCTAATGGTTTTTCATTCGTTTTTCATTATACACTAATGGTTTGCAAATTTTGATAGCATATTTGGATTCCTGACGAAAATCTGGGTGGGATAGTGTATTCGCACGTGTGTTTTGGGCCATTTTTGTTGCAGGTGGCCGGAGAAGGGAGCGGAGCCCTAACTCCGACGGTGGCGGCCGGTGAACCAATCCGGCAAGGGTTTGAATGGGGAAGACGACTTCCCAGCCGTCCGTTCCCTTCATCCAACGGTCCAGACGAGGCCACATGTTTTTTCTTTTCTTTTTTTTTCTGAATTATAATTATTAATCCTATGTTTATTACCCCCACCGTTACTATCATGTACATCCAATCATGTGCTTGCAATTCGTTTACTTTTAATTTGGTTGACTTAGTGCAGCGCGTCCGATCAATCCAATGGCAAGCAGCCAGTCAACTGGGATGACTGAGGTCCATACGTGGGCCATTTTTATTTTTGTTATTTTTCTGATGAGTTATTGGGTTGGACTTCGCTATTTACACCCCATCCCTCTGGCCCAACCACCATTCCAACGTGTTTTCCTTACTAACGCACCCCCTACATATTATTTCACTTTATTTTTATTAATTCATTATCATTTTCATATTTTAATTATTAAAATTACATAATTGCATTAAAAAATTACTAAAAAATTTCATGCATCATATTTATCATTTAATTAATTTAAATTAATTATTTAGTCTATTTTCTTTTTGAATTATCCATATAATGCATACCTAATTGTTTATTTTATTTCTCTGCATCCGTAAAACATTTTTAATCCGTTCTTTTTGCATTTGTTCACTAACATATTAAATTGCATAAAAATATTTTTCTTTCATTTTTAATTATTATTTCATATTGCATTCTGGTCCTCTTTTTGCACATTGATCCCTATTTCCCACCTGAACTTTGCCTAATTGTTTAGATGACTAATATCTTGATTTTTTGCAGGGATTTTTGATATTTGGTTTATCTCTGGTTGAACAATATTGATGTTTAATTTGGGAATTTTGAGAGTTATTTCTCTAATTGTTTGATTTGTTTTCACTTGAGATCTGCTTATATGTGTATTTCTGACCATGCCTAGGTCCTTGCTTGAAAGGCACTTGTGCCATTTGCTTTGGGGTTATTCCTTTGATTTCTAAGTTCATGTTTGGACTATTATCACTATTGTTTGCCATTGTTTGATATTCACTTGCCTTGATGTTATTTATGTCTGTTTCGTACTAACCTTTTATGCAGGGACTAAGGTAAGTTCTTTAAGGGTATGGATAAATATCCATGGTCACCCTTATCCTTTCTTTCTCTCCTATCTTCTTCCTTTAGGATTTAGGTTGTCGTCAAACCTCACTAACCGTAGGTCACCCATGCATGATAACTTTAGGATTCATAGTCCCCCTTTAGAGTCACCCTTGTGTCCTCTCTCTTCTCATCTCAAATTTCTTTAAAACACTTAATAAGAATAAGGTGTATTGCACACGAGCCTTAAGCATGGGGAATGAGAAATGAGGGGCTTCCTCTCATCTTTCTAGAGTGCTTAGCGAGCGTCCTGTCTTGGGACGATGCGTTAAGTATTCGCCCCTGTGCCCTAGACTTTGGCGCAATGCAACTTAGGAACTAACTTAAGCCACTTCTGTCCTAAAAAATACAAACCAACTTCAAACCTTTTTGTCCTTCGGGATTTCCAAACTTAAAGGCTATTTTCAAAAAGGGCACGTTACTTTCCGTCTGAGACGCAAACAGGCATCGACCCTAACTATCGGACGCGAACTTGATGTCGCTCATAAAAAACACAAAAAAGAACTTGGTCCGAACTACGTTGACTCTGAATTCCCCATTGCACAAAGGGGGTACGTAGGCCTAGGACGACGACGTCCTACCGAGTTTGTCTTTGTTTTTCCCTCTCCATTTTAGTACAGCCCTAGATGATAGGATAACTCAGGTTATGGTTGCGATGACCATTCCTTTCCCTCTTCCTAAGGTTTATGCGGTGTTCCCTTTCCCTCTCTTGGGATAAATTTACACGGCTGGCGACTCTGTTTTTCCGCGCCACTCTCACGTTTGTACCTGGATGAAAATCCAGGGAGCGACAGCTGGCGACTCTGCTGGGGACTCTGGTTGACCTATGCTGGTCCATCCCTAAGCGAGTCAATCCTAACGCTTGCTTGTCTTTGTTCTCTTTGGTTGTTTTTTTTTTGTTTTGCTTTATGTGTTGTATTTATTTTTACCGCATTTTCTGCATTTCATTTTTTATTACTGTCATGCTGCTGTGCTGTGCTGGTTGTTCTTTGTTTTGTAGGTTGGGTGGGACTGAGAGCTAAGCCCAATACCCAGGCTTGAGTATACCCTAGGACTAGTGTGGAGAGTAGTGGGACCTACGTGCCCGCTTGGTACGTTTGTGTGTTCACGAAATTCACAACCAGACGAGGCTATCTTGGGACGCATTCTAACGTGTGTGTCTTGCGCATGTTGGGGTGTTGATCTAGAGAGCTGTCGACTCTGGTAACCGATCATTGAGGACCTTAGTGGAAACATCCCTCTTTAGTGGTGACAGTGGCAGACCACATCCTGTGGCAAACCCATTCGCACCCGAGGGCCCGCTTTGGAACTCGCATAGGATGGCCCCTACGTTTTGAAGAGAATCAGTGGAGGCACTCCTCGATTGACGATAGTACTGTACCCTGAGGGATGAATGTACTATTAATTCTCGACCTCAGTGCCAAAGCTGAGGACCTTCCGCTTTGGAGAATCAGTTGAGGCCTCCTCGATTGATGATGATGCCAAACCAGAAATGATGAACGTATCATCATTTCTCGACCTGAGAGCCCGGGATACTGAACATCCTAGTACCCACATGTGAGAGGGGATGGGCGTTTGCAGGTTTACAGGTAACCGAGACCTTCAACCTACCTTATTTTCCGGATTTCACATCAATGTCTGATTATTTGGGTTCTTGGTTATCTCAGTGGTTCAGAGTTCTGGTTTTCTGGGTTCTCATTCAGTTAACAGCACACACATCCAGCAGTGTGCCTTGACCCCATGTTTGCATGAGCATATCATTTTTCTTGCATTCTGACATGTTTGACATTTTGTAGGGCTTGCATCTTACTCTTGATTCCGGTTTTCTGAGGTTACTTCAGCATGGATGTTCAGAGAAAGAAGACTGTTGCCTATTCGTTCCCAGAACTGACTTTGACACTGATTCATAAGCTGATTAATATGGCTGGTTCCGGAGTTCGTACAGAGTTCAGTGGAAGGTATGGAAGACTTCTGAAATTTGTCTATAATATCTCCAAGTATGAGAAGGATGCCATTCATACACTTCTTCAGTTTTATGATCCGTCTCTACGTTGCTTCACTTTCCCAGACTACATCTTGGCCCCAACGTTGGAGGAGTTCTCATTTATTTTGGGAATCCCTATCAGTCATGATATAGTTTTCTTTTCTGAAGAACACCCCGGTATAAAAGAAATGGTTGTGGCTCTTCATATTAGCGAATTCGTTCTGAACAGTAATATTGAAGAAAAACAAGGAGTTAAGGGTTTCTTATTGAAGTTCTTGTTTGACCAAGCCTGCATACATGCCAGAGAGAAGAATTGGACTACTTACCAAGCTATCCTAGCTATGTGCATCTATGGGATTGTTCTGTTTCCGAATATTCCTGATTTGGTGGATATGCATGCCGTCAGAATCTTTATTTCGAAGAATCCTATACCTACCTTGCTAGGTGATGTGTACCATTCAGTTCACTACAAGAATGAAAACAGGCGGGGAAAAACTGTGAGTTATTGTGCACCACTCTTATCTACTTGGTTTCTGAGTCGTTTCCCCGAATCTGGCGCTTTCGTTGATACGAAAGATTCTCTGAAGTGGTCGAAGAGGGTTATGGGCTTGACTGCTGACAACATTGTTTGGATCAATCATGATTTGCTAGGAATGGAGATTATTTGCAAATGCGGAGAATTCCCTAATGTACCCTTGATAGGGAGGAAGGGTGGAATTAACTATAATCCCTCCCTAGCTATCAGACAGTTTGGCTATCCTTTGAAAAATCCACCCCAAGAGCGAGATGTTCGAGAGTCCTTATTCTTCAATGGTATTGAGGATCAAGGGTTGATAAGGAAAGTTGTGAATGCTTGTAAACAGGTGACCAAGAAGGGTAAAATTCCATTCAGGAAAAGTAACAATCGGGCTTTCCCTTCCTATAAAGAGTGGATTAAGAAGAGAGCAGAAGAGGGGCTTCTTCCATTCCCGGTGGAACCACCTTTGTATCCTCTGGTGATCGAGCCTCCTACCACCGTTGAGTTGGAGAAGTATAACAAATTATGGGTTGAAAAGGAAAGGCTGCGGGAAGAAAATAGTGAGCTAAAAAGAGAGATTTATCAGTGGAAGCATGAGCGGGGTGAAGCTATTCATACCGCCTAGTTAAAGACAGAGCTCCTTCCTAATGCGGAAAAAGAGCTCGCTGACATGGTCGCATCCAGACAAAGGATGAAGGAAGCTTTGGATGGTATCAGTAAGGTTCTCAAGTCCAAGGAGGAGGAATTAGGAAAGGCTTTGTTGAAGATTCACAGGTTCGATGATCACCGAGAAACTGCCATGGCTAAGAATAAGAGAAAGGAAGATGACTACCTAGCTAAGATTGATCAGTTGAAGTCGACGCTCAAGAAGAAAGACGCCGAGATCTTATCAGGGATATTCAAGAGACAAGTAGTCGAGGTTCAACTCAACGAAGCCATAGCCTCCATAGAAGAGCTGAAAGTCCAAGCTGAAGTGAAGAAACTTAGACATGAGGGTCCTAGCATGGACGGTGCTACTGGAGAAGACGCTTGGGAGTTACATTGCCGATACTTGGATGAGATCATACACATGAGAGACCTTTTCATTGAAGGGCTAATTCAAAAACCCAAGCATCCCGACACCAAAAAGTTGTTCGAGGAAATTCAAGACTGGTGCAGAAATCATAGTGGATGGGGAGGATTGGCACTTGTAAACTTTGATAACATGCCTTAGTTTTCTTTTCTCTTTTATTGTATTTGGATCACCGCCAGGCTTGTTGGTTGGGACCTCTGATTTATGCGTTCAGATTTGTTATCTTGGATTCGTGATTGCCGATATTTGGCTTTTCCCTGGTTTTCTTAATATATGAGCAGAAGTTCCATTATATCTTGTTATTAAACTGGAATCAAGGGGTGGATCGCCCTGTGAATTTTCAAACATGCCCATTTGCATTCGCATATTCATAATCATTTTGCATAATCATTTTGCATAACAGGTGTTTATCTCCGGTGTTCTTATCTTGTTCCAATCTCAGAATTGCAGATTTAACTCCTCAGGCCATTCAAGAGTTGATCATGGAGCAAGTTCGAGCTGAGTTGAGGGAAATGCGAAGCCAGATGGGGCAGTTTGGGGAAAACACGCTCCAAGAGCAGAGGATGCTGAGGGAGGAGATCAATCAGTTGAAGACTCAGATGGGTTTGATCATGGAAATGCTGAATAGGGTGTTGAAGAAGGAAGACAGTCCTGTGCCCGCTTCCATAGCAGAGGTTCTCATTCCTCCCATCTCTTTGGGGTCTCCTCTAGACCATGGATTGCCTCGTGGATCCTCTCCACCGTCAGAGCTTTTTCATCAACAACCGTTTCTTGAGGGTATTAATCCAGAGAAGCTTGATAAGAAGTTTGATCAAATTCCGATGCCATACGCTCAGTTGCTTCAGCACTTGCTCAAGTTTCAGCTAATTGAATTGATTGCTGTGGGACCTCCACACACCAAGTTTCGTATGGGTTCCAATGGCCATGATAGGTGTGAATTCCATTCAGGGGTACCTGGTCATAATGTTGAAGATTGTAAGATGCTCAAGTACAAAGTCCAGGAGCTCATTGATTCAGGGGCAATCAAGTTTACATCAGTTGGCACTGGTAAACAAAGTGATGTTACTCCCAGTGTTGCAAAGGGACTGAGGACTCCCCCTTTTACTAAAGGATCCACCTCACGTCAGGGATCTCTTCCACAACCCTTGTTTGTGCCTCAGCCGAATGCGGAAATGAAAGTGCAAGCGCAGGTGAGGCGCCCAAATCAGCACCGGCAGCAGAATTATCAGCAACAGGGGCAACTGAGACCAAGAAGGCCCAACAGGATATTTGATCCTATTCCTATCCCTTATAGTCAGTTGTTTGCTCGTCTGCTCAAGAACTCTCTGATTCAGACGAGGAGTACCACGCCGGTACCATACCCTATTCCTCCGGATTATGACATGACTACTAGGTGCGAGTTCCACTCGGGAACGTTTGGGCATACGATTGATGAGTGTAAGGCATTCCAGCACAAGGTGCAAGACCTGGTAGACTCAGAGGTCATTGTATTCACTGAAGATGATATGTACATCAATGGAAGCCTCCTTTCTCAAATGAACACCCAGTCTACAAGTACGTCCAGGCAGGATTAAGCTTCCTCAGCAATGGCAATCTTCAGCTTCTTTACTGCATTTTCATTTGTAGTTTTTTATTTCTTGTTAAAGCATCGTATGTATGCAAGACTTGTTTTTTTTTTTTTATGATGATATTAATGCAATGAGTATGTTTTCCTTGAAGTAATCCATTCGTATTCACTCTTAAATGTTTTATGCACTGCAATACCAATTTTCTTTAGAACTCTTGAGGGAGGATGACGAAATAAGAATGCAGGTTTCTAATGGTACGCTTTTGGATAGAACCCTGTTGAGGATGTACAGGCATTGTTTCAAACCCCTAAACACTAGAGATATAAGGGAGATAGACCCTCGTTAACCCATCTGAGCCTTGAAGTAGGAGTTTCTTTCGTATGAAAAAACCCTCATAATTAACCCAGGGGCAGGGTAGGCGTCAGTTAGTTTGATCGAGCGTTCAAATTTCAAGGAGAGTGTGCATCTGAGGATCCATTACCTTCTTCCCACCAACAAGAGATGCGAAACCATGATGGTCATCCATCAACAACTAAGGAGTGAGGAAGTCACAACCCTGTCAAGCAAGTAAGACAACCAGTGTCGTACGCTTTGTTCAAATGAGGGATATAAAAAGAAAGAAAAGAGAAAAGCCCGCTAAGTCGAAGCGACTTAGGCAAAAGTTAGGGCATCCCGCTGGACTTAAAAATCGAAAAGCTCAAAAGAGTCAGTCCAGGAAAAAATTAGGGATCGAAAAAAGCAGAAGAAAGAAAAGTGAAAAGCATTACAAAAGAAAATCCTCTATAAGAACAAACTCGTGTGAGTACAGACACAAAAGATAAAAAGGGGTGACTGTCATTCCAAAACCTCCTTAGGTGCCAAACCATTAGTGGCATAGGTTCCTTGAAAATCATAAACCTTTTGAGAGATGAGCGCTTGGGTCAGATTAACTGAACATAGGACTGGAGAACATCACGGAGAGTGGGTGGGCACCGATAAATTTTGAGCCATAAATCCTTTTTTCTGAAACCGTGAACCAGACCGCGTTACAACCCTTAAAAGTCCTAATTGAAACAGGGTTTATTCTGAAAGCGCACTTCAACAGGATAGTGTTCCTGACTCCTACGAGTTGTGTTAATAAGGTTTGTTGGTATTGCATGTGCGCATTGTTTTTGCCATTCAAAAATCAAGGTCGCATCCCAGCAAGTAATTCGTTCACAAGGCTTGGCGACACATTTTCAATAAAAACTTCAAGGTTAACATGAGTGTTGCATTAGAATTATCATTCTCATAATAAACATTTTTTGTTTGCATATATGTGCCTAAGCATCAATGCAACTTACACAGTGAAAGTCAGTCAAGAAGCTTGATCCTGCCAAGTTAGGATGCTTGGAAATTCTGAAGGACAATCATATCAAAGGGCATGCTGCCAAGAGACTCAGTGTAGAAGGGGCTCTCCCCAGTAAGTCATGTTAAGATGTAGCCAATCTGGGGCAGTCACGTCGAGAAATCTCTCCGAAATTTGGTTACTCTGGGGCACTCATTCTAAGATCAGGGGCAGGCCACCTCTAGAGCGTGGGAGATCGTCCACTCCTGAAAATGGTTAATTGAAAACACCTCCTCAAGGTTCAAGATGCTAAAGCAAAGTATTGTCAAGTCATTACGATCCCCTTCGAGGTAATGTACGTCATGGATTATGAAGACTGGGGCAGTTATGTCGAGATATGATAAATCTCTCCAAGAGTTTGAAGACCCTGGGGTAGTGTGAACGCCCGATCTTCTGTAAAATCCTCTTGAGATGAAAAGTTCAAAGAGCCGCTTATGACCATAAAGACAAGTCAGGTTGCAGGGCAACAAAGTGTCCATCCCCAGCAGTTGGCTCTCCCCAGCATTGAGATTGCTCCTTCCCCAGCAGGACAAACTTTTCTCAGCAGAGCAGACTTCTCCCAGCAGGAGACTTGGGAGGTATTTTCTCCGGATCAAGACGTTATTTCCCCACAGAATCATGGTGCTCACTTCCCCCATCCAGTCAGGAAGTGTACTTTTGCCGACAATGTCATATTCTAGTCCCCAGCAAGATGGGAGTAAAGTCATTCTCCCCGTCAGCAGGCTAAGATCAGTAGTATCACCAAGCAGGATGGTATTTTGGGTTGGCATCCCCCAGCAGGTTCTGAGCCCCAATTGGATATTAGCAATCTTCAGTAACAGACTTTCGGTTCCGTTATTGGCGTTCATTCTTAACTCCCCCAACAGAGGAGAAATCTCAGGTTTTGGATGTTACCTTCAGTGAAAGACAGGTGGGGTCCCCGGTAGTTCTTTTGGGATTTCATCCCCAACAGAAGTTGTTGATCCGAAGAGTCGATCAGTATGACCCTTCTCAGCAGAGTTCCTAGATTCAGAGGGCAATTTATTTTTTGTCATCCCCAGCTGAATGGATCTTTTCTCTCCGGCATTTATTTTGTTGGAGGGACCCTTTTTGCATATCATAAGCATTCGCATTGCATCCTCAAATGCGTAGCATTTCCACTTCGTATGGAGCATTACGCCATAATTCAAACATTTGCATTCGAAGCATAAGCCGGGTTTGATACTTTCCTTGCCAGTTCTCTTTCTCAGCAGAGATGGTATAACTCAGGAGATTTTGGAAGGATGTGTTCCTTATACTTGTGCTCCCCGGCAAAGTCTTTTATTTAGACTACTCCTTTCCCCAGCGGAGCCATCTTATCTGTGGATCACGAGTCCTTTAGAAGTTTGTCTGGCCTTTCTCTTTTGTGAAATCCCGTTCTTACCTGACATATTCTGTTTTCCAGAGGTGATTTAAACCAGAAGTTTTTGTTTCACGTTATCCCCAGTGAAGTCGGCATTTATTTTGCTAGTTCTCTTTATCAGCAGAGATAGCAATCTTTCGGATATTTCTTTCATCAGTTTCCCTTTATCAGCAGGGATGGCATTCATCTTGCTAGTTTCCCTTTATCAGCAGGGATGGCATTTATCTTGCTAGTTTCCCTTTATCAGCAGGGATGGCATTTATCTTGCTAGTTTCCCTTTATCAGCAGGGATGGCATCTGTTTTGCTAGTTTCTCTTTATCAGCAGGGATAACAATCTTTTGGAGATTTTCTTTCGTCAGTTTCCCTTTATCAGCAGGGATGGCATTTTGCTAGTTCTCTTTATCAGCAGAGATAGCAGTCTTTCGGATATGTTCTTTGTCAGTTTCCCTTTATCAGCAGGGATGGCATTTGTTTTGCTAGTTTCTCTTTATCAGCAGAGATAGCAATCTTTTGAAGATAATCTTTTTGCTAGTTTCTCTTTATCAGCAGAGATAGCAACCCTTCGAAGATTTATCTTGCTAGGTTCCCTTTATCAGCAGGGATGGCATTTGTTTTGCTAGTTTCTCTTTATCAGCAGGGATAGAAATCTTTTGAAGATAATCTTTTCGTCAGTTTCCCTTTATCAGCAGGGATGGCGTTTATCTTGCTAGTTTCCCTTTATCAGCAGGGATGGTATTTATTTGGCTAGTTTCTCTTTATCAGCAGGGATAGCAATCTTTTGGAGATTTTCTTCGTCAATTTCCCTTTATCAGCAGGGATGGCGTTTATCTTGCTAGTTTCCCTTTATCAGCAGGGATGGCATTTGTTTTGCTAGTTTCTCTTTATCAGCAGGGATAACAATCTTTTGAAGATAATCTTTTCGTCAGTTTCCCTTTATCAGCAGGGATGGCGTTTATCTTGCTAGTTTCCCTTTATCAGCAGGGATGATATTTATTTTGCTAGTTTCTCTTTATCAGCAGGGATAACAATCTTTTGGAGATTTCTTTCGTCAGTTCCCTTTATCAGCAGGGATGGCAGTTTATTTTGCTAGTTCTCTTTGTCAGCAGGGATAGCGATCTTTTGGAGATTCTTTTCGTCAGTTCCCTTTATCAGCAGGGATGGCATATTTTGAGATTCCTTTGTCAGTTCTCTTTATCAGCAGAGATGACGTAACTTGGAAAGTTGTTTCACTTTACACCCAGCATAGCTAGCACTCGTCCATATTGTGACAGTACATCATTTATGGCTAATTCTCCAGCAGAGGATTGCAAATTTCCGAGTTCTTTGGTATTCAATCTCAGTACATCCTGATCGTCTGAAAGTCGTCGCTATCATACCTTCAGGACCAAGTTAATTGAATAGGGGCAGCTGTTGCACCCCAAAATTTGCCCTCCTTACTTTATTACTAACTGGCTTATGTTGCATTGCATTTTGCATTATCATGTGTGCATATCATTGGTTCTTAGCATGGGGTCAAGGTGCCTGAGGCAGTGCTTCAGAGGGTCAAGCAAGAGTCCTGGTATTGTCCAAGAGAGCTCAGGTGGATCATCCTCTCTTAACTAGTGCATAGACTAGGGTTTTGAGATTCTTGGGTTTATTGCTTCAATGGGCAAGCTCCTTGGGTCTTTATCATCATCAAATGGCATATCTTATCTTTGTTGGAGAGGATACACATCATATTCAGGGGAATTTGGATTTGGAGACTGTGTTATTTCCTCCTAGACTGAGGGTACCACAACTAGGGTTTGCTATAAAGTCAGTTTATTTCTGATTTTTTGGGCAAGACTGGATTCTATGGTATTCCTTGGGTCCCTAAATACCTAGGGATGGGAGGTTGTTCATCAGTTTGGTTCAGGAGAAGTTCAATTGGCCAATGGATTGAAAATCAGGTGAATGGGGTAAAAGTCAACAGTGAGAGGAGAAGTCAATTGTGGAATTTTGAGGTTCTCTCCAAAGTTTTCAAGGTCTCACATCCTCATATGGTCTTCAAGGGTCAAGTTTCATACATATTTATCAGGAATCAGGAGTTGGTGCAAAGTTTCTAAATTTGGAAAGTGACCTATAATGAAAAGTTTCCATTTTTGGCAAGTATCTACACTTTATTCAACTTGACTTTTCACCATCAAGAAAGCTTAAAATGAATTTCTCTCCAATATGAAAGTTGAATATCTTTTTCTCCTCTTTCCAACAAGTACTAGTGGGTCTCCATATCATTTGTGAAACTCAACTTATGATCCAAAGAAGGCAAAGTGGTTTTTAGGGTTTTTCTTGGCTCCATTTTCACAACTTTGGGCATAATGACCTATAATCAATTCCATTGTTTCATGTCACATTCTAATGTCAAAGAACAATCCCTAAGGAACATTTTAGACCTTTGAATCAAGTGGTTTCATGGTGCATGTATCACTTATCCTCCATTATTCAAAATTCCCAAATTATTTAAAAGTCATGAATCAAAAAAGTTTCAAGGCCCAATTTAAATGTGGTGTGATTAGCAATTCAAATGCAAGTGATCTATCATGAAACATTTAAGTATCCATGCATGGAGGAGGTGTACTTAACATAATGTGATTTTTCAAAATAATTCAAGAACTCATTAAACAATGAATTGCCCAAGCCCAATTCATCATCAGAGGAAAACCCTAGCCTATTTAAACCCATCCATGCACTGGTTAGGGTTAGATTCACGTGACATTTGGAGGATTGGAGAATTTGAACCCTAAAGCTCTCTTTCAACAAATCTGACGAATTACAAGGAGTTTCTTCAAAGTTCTTCCACAAAACTTCTCCTGGTGATCTCTAGAACACAACCCAACCACCATTTGCAGCCAAAAGCAAGGATTGGAGTTGCACCATCTCAGGTTGATGGATTTTTTCGTGCTCTTACAACTCCTAGTTTTTACGTGTATATTGTTGTGTGACTCTCACTGATCATGCTGATATAATTGGTTTTTAATATGGATGCATGTATGGCTTATTCTATGTGTTTAAAGTTTTGTGCCCTAATGGTTTTTCATTCGTTTTTCATTATACACTAATGGTTTGCAAATTTTGATAGCATATTTGGATTCCTGACGAAAATCTGGGTGGGATAGTGTATTCGCACGTGTGTTTTGGGCCATTTTTGTTGCAGGTGGCCGGAGAAGGGAGCGGAGCCCTAACTCCGGCGGTGGCGGGTGGTGAACCAGTCTGGCAAGGGTTTGAATGGGGAAGACGACTTCCCAGCCGTCCGTTCCCTTCATCCAACGGTCCAGACGAGGCCACATGTTTATTACCTAATTGTTTATTTTATTTCTCTGCATCCGTAAAACATTTTTAATCCATTCTTTTTGCATTTGTTCACTAACATATTAAATTGCATAAAAATATTTTTCTTTCATTTTTAATTATTATTTCATATTGCATTCTGGTCCTCTTTTTGCACATTGATCCCTACTTCCCACCTGAGCTTTGCCTAATTCTTTAGATGACTAATATCTTGATTTTTTGCAGGGAGTTTTGATATTTGGTTTATCTCTGGTTGAATAATATTGATGTTTAATTTGGGAATTTTGGGAGTTATTTCTCTAATTGTTTGATTTGTTTTCACTTGAGATCTGCTTATATGTGTATTTCTGACCATGCCTAGGTCCTTGCTTGAAAGGCACTTGTGCCATTTGCTTTGGGGTTGCTCCTTTGATTTCTAAGTTCATGTTTGGACTATTATCACTATTGTTTGCCATTGTTTGATATTCACTTGCCTTGATGTTATTTATGTCCGTTTCGTACTAACCTTTTATGCAGGGACTAAGGTAAGTTCTTTAAGGGTATTGATAAATATCCATGGTCACCCTTATCCTTTCTTTCTCTCATATCTTCTTCCTTTAGGATTTAGGTTGTCGTCAAACCTCACTAACCGTAGGTCACCCATGCATGATAACTTTAGGATTCATAGTCACCCTTGTGTCCTCTCTCTTCTCATCTCAAATTTCTTTAAAACACTTAATAAGAATAAGGTGTATTGCACATGAGCCTTAAGCGTGGGGAATGAGAAATGAGGGGCTTCCTCTCATCTTTCTAGAGTGTTTAACGAGCGTCCTGTCTTGGGACGATGCGTTAAGTATTCGCCCTGTGCCCTAGACTTTGGCGCAATGCAACTTAGGAACTAACTTAAGCCACTTCTGTCCTAAAAAACACAAACCAACTTCAAACCTTTTTGTCCTTCGGGATTTCCAAACTTAAAGGCTATTTTCAAAAAGGGCACGTTACTTTCCGTCTGAGACGCAAACAGGCGTCGACCCTAACTGTCGGACGCGAACTTGACGTCGCTCATAAAAAACACAAAAAAGAACTTGGTCCGAACTACGTTGACTCTGAATTCCCCATTGCACAAAGGGGGTACGTAGGCCTAGGACGACGACATCCTACCGAGTCTGTCTTTGTTTTTCCCTCTCCGTTTTAGTACAGCCCTAGATGATAGGATAACTCACCCTTAGAATAGACAACAAGCGTGGATCCCATCGAGTACGATGGACGCGTGGGGTGCTAGCACCTTCCCCTCGCGTAACCGACTCCCGAACCCAGGTTATGGTTGCGATGACCATTCCTTTCCCTCTTCCTAAGGTTTATGCGGTGTTCCCTTTCCCTCTATTGGGATAAATTTACACGGCTGGCGACTCTGTTTTTCCGCGCCACTCTCGCGTTTGTACCTGGATGAAAATCCAGGGAGCGACACTAACGACTCTATGTATTTATTTACTTTAGTTATCCAATAATTATATAAATATCATATACTGGTAAGTTTTTTAAAAGACACGAATGTAATAGCATTTGATTCTCTTAAATCATAATCAAAACTAATATATATATATATATATATATATATATATATATATATATATATATATATTGTTCTGGACTGGACCAATGGCTAGAATTAGCCCAATCCGCCTCTGCTCCAGAGCGGCCCAAATTGCCTAAGTCCAATCCACAGAGGGGCAAAAGTGACCTTTCTGCCCCTCCAATCGGGCAAGGAATGCAAAGTTCCTCCCCAGAATTACTGCCCGTTATGCACGGCTTCCTCACTGCTCGAACAGCAAAGGACAGGTGCCCGGAACTGCAATTATGCCCGACATAACGGCTAGTTTCAAGCACCCTGCCCGGCCAAACAACTAGTTTGGGCAGTTACCTATTCTTTGGGGAAAACGGTTATTTTTCCCCGAAAATAGGACCGTTGGCCACGCGCTGGGGGCTCTATATAAACCCTCTCGCTTGAGAGGGTCCGGGATCCAATATTCACCCTACGAACTAACACTTTGTACTTGCCCCTTTTCTCCGACCCTTTCTTACTTGAGCGTCGGAGTGCCTTGCAGGTACACCCCCCTCCTCTCCATACGACCAGCATCTCTGACGCACTTGGCAGCCTGATTCTACATGATATGATCCAACCTTCACGATCAGTGGCGCCGTCTGTGGGAATCTTTGTTCTCCCCTTCTTTCTTTAACCAAAGATCAAAACAACTTTCGAACATCATCACGATCATGGCCTCCCAAGATCGCACCCAGGATGCTCTTCATTCCACCATCCTCCCCGTCAACAAATCTGACGTTGACGGCCAATCATCTCTCCTCCGAGATGCCCGTTTCCTTAGGGATGGAGCCACCGCTTCTCCTTCCCCAACCCCTGCTGATCGCAACAATGATCAACCGTCTCTCGACCTCCAGCCCGTTCCTGTTCCGCTCAGCGCCGACCCAGCCGTGGCAGCCCTCCTGGAGGCCCTCAACAAAACCAAAACCCTGATCCTGCAGCAAAACGAGAGGATCGGGGCACTGGAAGAATCTCGCCGTCCAAGATCCCCTCCTACGCGGAGGAACCAGCGACGATCTAGAAGCTCGCAGCCACGGAGAGAAATCGACCGAAGACTGCGCCAAGAGCACGATCCTCGCGTAGCCCGAAAGCGCGACCAAATCTCCCCACGTGACCAGCACGATCATGCCCACAAAAGGACTCAAAGGAACGAGGAGTCTCCAATCAAGTCCAAAGGACGGGCTCGCTCACCTTCCCCGCGAAGGAACCGCTCACCTTCTCCTCGAAGGAACCGCTCACCGTCTCCAAGAAGGAACCGCCGACGCGAGCAACCCGTCCGGTCACCGTCATACACCAGTTCTAGTGACGACGACGAGCCTCACGGCCTGTTATCCCAGGACATCCTGGCCACCCGTCTCCCAAAAGGCTTGGAGAAACCCCCGTCACTTGGCACATACGACAGGACCACTGACCCAGACAAGCACATCGAGAATATCGATGCACTCTTAGACTACCGCGGCGTACGGGGCGCCATCAAATGCAGACTGTTCCCGACCACGCTTCGGAAGGGGGCGATGACATGGTATAAATAACTGCCCGAGGAGTCCATCACCTCGTGGAAACAGCTGGGCAGGATGTTCTCGCGGCACTTCATAGCGTCTCGCCGCCACCCCAAAACTGAGGCCTCCCTCGGAGCCATAATCCAGAGGAAGGACAAACCTCTCCGAGCATACATCGAGAGGTTCAACAAGGAAGCGATGCAGGTCCTGACGACAGATAAAATGAAGAAGTTCCTACTCGAACAAGGGGTCCTCCCAGACTCCGATTTCGCTAAAGCCATCGGCCTCGCCCAACCGAGGAATTTAGACGCTCTCCTCCTCAAAGCCCAATCTCACATCCAGTACGAGGAGAAGATTACGGCCTGCAACGTCCGAGCATCTCGCCGCCAGGAGAACACCCAGGCCGCCAAAGTAGAAGAAGCCTCGACATCTCGTCGGGGTGAACGAAGACACGAGGACCGTCCCCGCGACTCCCGTGACAGCAAAGGGCCCTCCGGGCGTTTCCATGATTACACTCCCCTGACCGTTTCCAGGGAGAAGATTTTGATCGAATGTGCCAATTCGGAGTTCAAACAAGCCGGGGTCCGTTTCCCCAAACAGCTGCCGAACAGACCAAACGTGGATAAGTCGAAGTACTGCCCCTTCCACAAAAGTCACGGCCATACTACATAGGACTGCATCCATCTGAAGGATGCCATAGAGATACTGATCAGGGACGGTCATCTGAAACAGTTCACAAAGAAGAAGGACACTCCTCGGCAAGACGCCCAGGAGTCCAAGAAGGTTGAGGAAGAAGTGCCCTCCTCGGATGACACCAACGTACAGGTGGCATTGTCCATATCGCAGCCAGAGGACTTCTACGTCCCGGACGGGCTCAACGACCCTGCTTATTTCGCGGCCCACAACCCGTGGGAGACTTTTCCTTCCGCCATGGTCATTTCTGGCGGGGGATTCAACAAAGTCACTGTGGGCTCCGTGAAATGGAAGTTCGACCACCTGATCAACACCAGCTCCAACAAAGTGACGACACTTGATCAGGCCCAGAAGGGCTCCGTCCCAATCTCCTTTTATAAGGAGGA